>JAYWIR010000012.1:0-2400000 GCA_036172245.1 Raillietiella orientalis
CGAAGAACAGGGAGGTCAAGAGAATCCTGGATTCTCCTCTGACCAGGGAGGGGACGCCCTTCATGGAAGAGCCGCGCCCGGTGCCCTTGCGGTCGCAGTCGATCTGCGTAAAGCGTTCGATTGCGTCGACCAGGAACTGCTTCTGGAGCTCCAGGAACACTTGGGATTCCCGGCCGTCTTCCGGGCTTACCTGAGCTCCTGCTGGCGCTTCGCTCTAATAAACATCTCTTTTAGCGGCCGGCACGTGTACGGCGTGCCGGTTCGGCGTGGCATAAGGCAGGGTGACAGTCTGAGCCCCTTGCTCTTCAGCATCTACTTCGAGCTGGTGCTGAGGGCATACAGGGAGACGCTGGCAACCCTGCCAAGCTCGTGTCCCGGCACGTCTGCCGTGTCGGCCTACGCCGACGACCTTCTGCTCCTGCTCCCCGGGTCCACCCCGGCGTCGGCGCTCGAAGATTTCTTTGAGTTGCTGCGCCGCGGGACGGGCCTCGAGGTGAACAGAGTTCTCTCTGTTCTTCCATCGTTACAACATCACCACAACTATTCAACCATGCGGCGTGGGCAGGACGGCCGGACTGGATCCGCTTGGGGATCCCCACGAGTAGGTGCTTGAAGTACCTTGGTGTTCCGTTGGGGGACTTCTGCGTTGCAGAAGCCTGGTCCGACCGTCTCCAAAAGGTGGAGTTGGCGATCGGACCGTTCCGGAACAGCAAGTTTTACTTGCAGGAGCGGGCCGCGGTGTGGAACGCGTTCGCGGCCCCCCTCCTTCGCCCCTTACTTTTTGTTTGCCCCGCCATTCCCATCATACAGAGACGGACCAAAGCCCTCTTGAGGACTGCCCTTTGGGGCACAGCGAGGTCGCGAGTCCGATTGAAAGACTTGTGCGCTCCACGCAGGGATGGTGGCTTGGGTCTCCTTGGCTGCCAGAGCGCATCCAAAAAAAAAAAAAAAAAAAAAAAAAAAAAAAAAAAAAAAAAAATGTGTGTGTGTGTGTGTGTGTGTGTGTGTGTGTGTGTGTGTGTGTGTGTGTGTGTGTGTGTGTGTGTGTGTGTGTGTGTGTGTGTGTGTGTGTGTGTGTGTGTGTGTAAAAAAAAAAAAAAAAAAACAACTTTAAACAACAATTCGAAAGTTAGCCCTTGCGGCTAGCTTATGGATGACGCCATTGTGCGATCCGGCACGGCTCGTCGCCAGAAGAGCGACCGGCTGCGAAGGATTGTCCTCGAACCTCGTGGCCTACCAGCGCAGCCTCTCCAACTGTGGCCCCGATTTGCGCCAGATGGTCGCCCTGATGAGGGAGAATACCTGGATCTCCTGCATCCCCGCGAACTGCACTGCCTGACTTCAGGAGTCAGCTTCCGGGTGGGCTAAGATCAACGGCACGAGCGAGGCGGAATACAACTGCCTACGACGAGGACCGTACGCTCGACAGCCGCTGCAGGATATTATCAACACGCCCCGGAAGTTTCTGTGGGCTTCTTCCAGCCCCCTTGCCCCCGTTCTGTCCTCCCTGAAAAACAGTAGGAGCAGCAACGAGCTGGCATCGTGGGAAGTGTCCTGCCTCATCCGAGGCAGGAAAAAACCTTTAAAGGCGTGGACGACTCGGGAGCTCACTAACGCTGCCACTCCGAGCGTCCCGCCTCACGGACTTGCTCGCTGGGGAGAGCTGCTCGCAATACCTGCGGAGGAGGTGAAGTGGCCCCCAGCGTGTTGGGATTGCGCCACACTTCCGTTGAAGCGGCAGGAGACGGCGTTGCTATTTCTGCACTGGGGACTGTTAAGCAGAGCACGCCTGTCTCACTGGACACTGGGAAATGTGGATGCCTGCTGTGTCGAGTGCGGAGAAAGAGAAACCTTCCCGCATCTCACCCTCGAGTGTGTCGCCCTGGATGGACTCTGGAGTCGAATCGCCCCAATCCTCCACCTTCCAGTAGGCGACCCTATGGAAATTTACCGTCGCCTCTTTCTGCGTGACGGCCTGCGCCCCGCTGCGTCTCTAGCAGTCCTCTGCTGCGTGCGCGGCATTGTGCAAAGGTGGCACGCCAGAAGAAGAGGCCCAAGATGCAGGGACGCCATCCACTGGACGACGATCTCTTTAGAGACGGCGACAAGGTGGCCTCTACCTTTCACGATAAAAAGTGAACTTGACTGCATCCTCAACAGGATGCGGAGGACCGACCCAGGCGCTCAGTAATCCCTTCCCTGCCCCGCCTCTCCCCATACAACTGTTTCCCCCCCCGTTATCTCTCTTTTTGTTTGTTTTTGTTTTAGTTTTCCCTTCCCATGCGCCTCGGGAATGGACCTAACCGGTCTATGCACCGGCAACAGACACGTCAACCAAGCCGGGAAAACCAAGTGTTTCCCACAATTAACTTTTGAAAGACTTTATTATCTAATTTTTGTAGAAAATTAGAATAATAAATGCCCCGGCATATCCGGGTGGCAACTTCGGATGCAGTCGAGCATTCCTGGCCAGCGTCATCGAGCAGACAAGCCGCTCCAGACAGCCAAACCTGGCGCTCGGCCCTAACCTTGTACTCCGCCAAACGCCAGACTTCCGGGCATCGGGAGAAGGAACGCGCCTGCAGAAAGGATCTGCTGTTCGCGACACCCTCACCAAAGCTGCGGGGAAGCAGGTGGAAGCGGAAACGGCAGCAGAAATCGCGGATCGATCTTTTCAGATCATCCCAGTCCTCGAGTTCACGGATGGAGAAGCCCCGGAGGTGCTAGCGAAGATGCTCCGCCGCCTCCGGATTGCTAATCCAGTCGGCCGCAACCTTTAGAGATTCATCGGAGTCCCTTTGCCAGGCGGGAGGAGCTCGAACTTCAGTCTCGGATGATCCGAAATCTGGGACAGCAGGCGCCCTCTCCGACCTACTCGTGAGAGCAGGTGTTCATCGAGGAAGGCATGGTCCGGCGATCTCTCCATCCCGGGCTCACCAGCAAGCTAGTTTTGCACGCGCACGGACGCGCATACCTCGCTCACCAGTTGCTTCTCCCTCAAGCGGCATCTCTCCTCCGTAAGCAGGTGGACGTTGAAGTCTCTTGCAAGTAGGTGCGCCACGTTAGGGCCGGAGTCAACGAGCCAGCGGCTGCGCAGGCCACCCAGGAATGCGATTCGTTGGGCGTAATGCCGGCCGCCACTCGGCGAGTAGATGTTCGTAACGACAAGGTCGATCGATTCCGACCACTTGAGGACAAGTTGGCCCACACGACGTTCCTCGTCGAAACAAACGTTCCGTCTTGCCTCCGCCACCCTGCCTCGGACGAGGAACGCGACTCCGCACGTGTGTGCGGAGCCTTGCCGCCAGTGTAGCGTCCCGCCCGCGCGCTTTTCCAGATCCGATGCCTGCCGTTCGGAGATGCTATGTATCTCCTGCGGCAGAACCAGATCGAACGCGCGCAAAGCGTTGGCTACCGTCCGCCTTTTGTCAGCGTCGCGTAGCCCGTTGACGTTCCAACAGGCCACGCTGAAGCGACGAGCGGACGCGAGAACACGCATCACTGATGCGGACATGACGGCGTGCTCCTCGCTTCGTCCGGCGAGAAGTCAGCTGGTGGGAGAGCGGATTGGGAAGCGGAATCGCTCCCATTCGCCGCCACATCGCGCCCAGCTGAGTCCTGGGAGCCGAGGATCATCGTCTCGGTCTCCGTGCAGGAGCCGGAACCGCCTCCGGCAACAGGCTCGTTCCTTCGCACCTTTGCACGGCGCGCTACCGGCTTACCCCGGGATGCGCGCTCCATTTGTTTGCACTCGGACTCCACCTCGGAGTCGGAGTGCCTGGCGCGAGACTGACGTTTTGCCAGTCTCTTTTTGTTTAAGCAGGTCGGGACATGCCCTGCCCGCGCGAGGGTCGTCGCAGTCGCGAACGCAGCTTCCGGAGCTTTGGCTTTTGCAGCCGCCCTCTCGCGCGAAGCGACGGAGACACAGCACGCAGCCGTAGTGCGTACCTGTGAACGCACCTTCTTCGGCGTGCTTCTCTTTTAACTCCCACCCACCTTAAGGATGGGGAATATTGAAGGGTCAACCTTCTTCTTCCCTTTTGTGGGAGTCCTGGAGACTCGAGTCCAGCCCGCGTCGGGGACGCCCTACTGGGAGGCCGACGCCTCCCTCAATTGTTTGGCCGGTGATTCCGGCTAGGGGTGCGCGCTCGATACGGGAGACGGCTCCGTCCCCGTTACGCGCTGTACCTGCTTCTTAGCCGATGCGGGCGAAACGGCGGTCATCGCCGTCGTCCCGCGAGGCGCTAATGCAGCCTTCGCTGCTCGTCCCTTCGGCGTGGAAGAGGTGATCTCCACCGCCGTAGGAGGAGACTGCCGTTCAGTGGCAGTTCCGAGGATACCCGCGCACGGTTTCCCGTGCGCTCAGCTGGACGCGGAAGCCGAACAGGAAGGTTCAGCAGCCTTGATTGAGTGCGTCTTCGCACTCTTAGGCTGCTTCGAAGAAAGCGATTTGCCCCCAGGACGACGAGGCATCTTTCCCGTCGGCGCGGTTTTCTGGGACTGTGGCTTCCCTGAAGCAACCGCGTACTTTTTCGCGGGACCTCCACTTGAAGATGCCCCACCCTTCGCGCCCGATTTCTCCAGTAGCACAACGGGGATCTTTTCGGTGCGGACGGGGTCGATTGTTGGCGGCTTTTCGCCTGCCTCTTTCTCTTCAGCTCGGCGCACTCTTTAATGGAGTGGCCGAGCTGTTTACAATAGCGGCAGTTGCGAGGAGGGCACGTCCACGGACGGTGGCCCTCTGCGCCGCAAATGCCGTAAGCCGGTCGCTGACCGGCAAATTTAAGGTGGACGATCGCATCGCCCACCTGCAAGTGCGGAGGCATTTGCCTCCTATCCGCCATGGTGGCACGCGCCATGGCAAGTCCGCTGTGGAGAGATGCAATCCTTTTGATTGGATTGTCTGCTGTCCACAGCGCGTGCACCGTGGCGAATGCACTAAGTGCATCGACGAGCACGCGATCGGGCGTGTCCACCTGGACGGCGGATAATCGGACCACGAACGACTGGTCCATGGCCGACGGGACGACCTCCTTCCCGCGGATATTTAGCGTGGTGCGAAGAAGGCGCTGGACTAGGGATGCCTCTTTGCAGTGCACCTCTCAGTGTCCGAGCGCGTTAACCGGCATGACGGCCAGGAGATCGTCCTGTCGGACCCCGACGCGCAAAAGCTCGTCCCACAAATTTTCTCCAACCCCGTCGGAGATCGCAGCACTCACCGGATAGCAGAGCGCAGGCTTGTAGCCATGGGCTGCATATGCCTGCAGCTCCGCTTCGTCGGGCGGTGCTCCGTTGGCTGCCGCTGCCTTGACGACGGCGGCGAAGCTTCTCGCCGGTGGCGAGACACAAGAATCAGAGGCGGACCGGACATCTGGAGTAGAGTCTCCACTGCCAGTAGCAGCCTTCACATCCATCTTTTGCTGCAGGGGCTCCGTGGACATCCCAGTGGACGCACTCGGGCACACCACGCACAAAGAAGACGGAAAGGAATCGCGCTCGAGGACCAACACAGAACACGTCCGTGCACCGTTGTCGTGGAGCGTATTCCCTAGCGCTGCGAAAAAGAACTCGCGGCTACCGACGACAACAGCTCTGTTGACTTTGTCAACAGCGAGGGGAGCGAGCCGGCTGCGGCGTCCGTCATCGGCACCACCATCGATAAGGTAGCCTTCACGCGACCCGCGTTAGAGCTGGCTGCCTCGTTGCAGCCGGAACCCTCCAAGGCTGGCAATTAGGCCGTAAGGCATCCGGCCTCCCCTCAGGAATCCCCCATTTCCGACCCCAAGGTGGAGGCCGGAAGCGCAGCCTCGGTTTTCACGGCACCTCGCAAGAAGGCTGGACGTAAGTCCACAAAGCCGAGGTAGCTCGTCTCCCCCGTCGACGGGGAAGAGATGGTTTCTGCAAGCGAGGGTGCCATGAGCGTGGGAAACTCGCGGGACCCGTCGCCCGAGAGACTCCCACGAGCCGACACGGAGAGGATGGAGGGAGTGGAGGCCGAACAGGTGCCTCAGTTGCCTGAGAAGGCCGAAACCCCCATGGACATCCCGCCCGCCTCGCAAGAAGCGGGCTCCTCCACACCTTAATCTTCCCAGCAGTAATGCCGGGAATGTCCTCCCGCCGTCGTCTGCGCATCGCCGTTTGGAACGTGAACAACATGACAGACGCCGGCCGGAGACGAGACATGGCCGCCCTACTGGAGTCCTACGACCTTGCGCTGCTGCAGGAGATCGACGTGATCCCTGCAGAACAAGCGCAACAGATCGAACGGATCTTCGGAGGGCGGCTATGGTAGAGGTGTGGAAGAACGAAAAGTTGCGGTGTCGCGTACTTGCTTCGGCCAGCCCTCGAGGCCGCGGCTCAAAGCGTGCGGTACGACGATCACGGTCGTGTCGGCCAGCTGACTCTGAGGTGGTCCCACTCGATCGATCTGATCGTCACGAACGTGTACGCACCGAGCGGCAAGGACCTGATGACCAGGAGGGCGAGGAAACAGTTTTTCCTTGCCCTACGGCGAGACTGGCTGACCGAAGCAGGCGTGCCGAATGCCCATCTGGTTGCAGGAGATTTCAACGTTCGCCTGAAACCAGATGGGCAGAATCCCCAGCGTGACCTGGTCAACGAGCTGTCCATGTCAAGGCACACCAGTAATTTGTTGGCCAGAGCACCGGGAATGTAATACAGCATTGACCACGTGTTTCTTCACGAGCACCTGTGCCCTCTCGTGGGCAGGCGCGGCAAGTTACCGTGCGAGCTGTGCGACCATCGCCCCCTAGTTCTCGAGATCCATCCGCGCGACAGGGCCCCACCCTCGTCAGCGTGACGTCTCCCAGGGGACTGGCTGAAGCTCCCGGACGCGGAGGAATATCTCCGCACGTTCATACGGAGCTTCAGGCTGCGGACACTGCAGGATTGAGACCGCTTCAAGCGGACGGTGGAGGAGTTCTGCGACCCGTTCCCTCTGCACCGCCTACCTACGGGTTTTTGGACCGGGGTCCGCAACGAACAAGCCTACCTGGAGGCCCGTAGTTACGCCAGGACCCCCGACATCCGCAGGCTGGCGGAATACAAAGCGGGAGCCGAGAGGCAAGCCTGGCATTCCGGATCGGCCAGCTTACGGGACGATCAGGGCCAGGAGCACTCGGCACCTGCCCAAATCCGCGGCCTGCTGCGGACTTACTACTCCTCCCTGTATGCCAGGGCACCTCCGGAGAGGAACGCCTTACGACTCCTGCTTCCGGAAGGCGCTCCAGCGATCGGGGAGGAGCAGAGAAAGACCCTCGTCGAGCCTTCCACGATGGACGAGATCCTCTCGGCCATCGGAAAGCTCAAGAGGCGAAAGGCTCCAGGAGAGGACGGCCTGCCCGCGGAGTTTTATAAAACTTTCGCGGCTGAGCTTACCCACCTGGTACAGCAACTCACCTTGCTGCTACGCGAAACAGGTGACGTTCCCGCCTCGTTTCGTTCGGCAAGGGTGCGGCTGCTCCCTAAGGGAGGAGATCTGAGGAGCATGAACAGCTGGGGTCCCATCGCAATAGTGAATAAGGACGCCAAGTTTCTAGCAAAGGTTTGGGCAGAGCGTCTGGGACGGGTTGCCAACATCTTCATCAGCCCGGAACAGACATATGCTGTTTCCGGACGAAGCATGCAGACGAACCTGTTCCACGGTTCCACCTGGCTAGAGCTCCAACAAGTAAGGAGCTTGGTGCGCAGCCGGAATTCCGGTGCGTGAGCCTTCAAGGGGTCGAATGGTCGGGTGGGGTAAGGAGCCCTTGCGGTCGCAATCGACTTGCGGAATGCATTCGTTTGCGTCGACCAGAATCTTCTTCTAGTTCTTCTGGAACGCTTGGGCTTCGCGGAATCATTAGTGGCCTATCTGCGCTCCCGCTGGCGCGACGCGCTCATCAACGTTTCTTTCAGCGGGCAGACAGTGCACGGCGTGCCGGTTCGACCTGGGATCCGGCAAGGAGACAGCGTGAGCCCCTTGCTCTTCAGTACCTACTTTGAGTTGGTACTGGGAGCGTACAAGGAAACTCTGGCGCACCTGCGGCACGAATGTGCCGTTACGCCGGTCGTTTCAGCGTACGCGGACGACCTTCTGCTGCTGCTCCCCGGGTCCACCCCGGCGTCGGCGCTCGAAGATTTCTTTGAGTTGCTGCGCCGCGGGACAGGCCTCGAGGTGAACAGAGAGAAATCTTCCATCGTTCCAACATCACCACAACTTTTCAACAATACGGCGTGGGCCGGACGGCTGGACTGGATCCGCTTGGGGATCCCCACGGGCAGGTGCTTCAAGTACCTTGGCGTTCCGTTGGGGGACTTCTGCGTTGCAGAAGCCTGGTCCGACCGTCTCCAAAAGGTGGAGTTGGCGATCGGACCGTTCCGGAACAGCAAGTTTTACTTGCAGGAGCGGGCCGCGGTGTGGAACGCGTTCGCGGCCCCCCTGCTTCGCCCCTTACTTTTTGTTTGCCCCGCCCCTCTCATCTTACAGAGACGGACCAAAGCCCTCTTGAGGACTGCCCTTTGGGGCACAGCGAGGTCGCGAGTGTGATGGAAAGACTTGTGCGCTCCACGCAGGCATGGTGGCTGGGGCCTCCTTACGTTGGAGCGCATCCAACTTCAAACAAGAATTCGAAAGTTAGCCCTTGCGGCTAGCTTATGGATGACGCCATTGTGCGATCCGGCACGGATCCTCGCCAGAAGAGCGACCGGCTGCGAAGGATTGTCCTCGATCCTCGTGGCCTACCAGCGCAGCCTCTCCAACTGTGGTCCCGATTTGCGCCAGATGGTCGCCCTGATCAGGGAGAATACCTGGATCTCCTGCATCCCCGCGAACTGCACTGCCTGGCTTCAGGAGTCAGCTTCCGCGTGGGCTAAGATCAACGGAACGAGCGAGGCGGAATACAACTGCCTACGACGAGGACCGACGCTCGACAGCCGCTGCAGGAGATTATCAACACGCCCCGGAAGTTTCTGTGGGATTCCTTCAGCTTCCTTGTCCCCGTTCTGTCCTCCCTAAAAAACACTAGGAGGAGCTCTATTTCTGCACTGGGGACTGTTAAGGAGAGCACGCCTGTCTCACTGGACACTGGGGAATGTGGATGCCCGCTGTGTTGAGTGCGGAGAAAGAGAAACCTTCCCGCATCTCATCCTCGAGTGTGTCGCCCTGGATGGACTCTGAAGTTGAATCGCCCCAATCCTCCATCTTCCAGTAGGCGACCCTAAGGAAATTTACCGTCGCCTCTTTCTGCGTGACGGCCTGCGCCCCGCTGCGTCTCTAGCAGTCCTCTGCTGCGTGCGCGGCATTGTGCAAAGGTGGCACGCCAGAAGAAGAGGCCCAAGATGCAGGGACGCCATCCACTGGACGACGATCTCTTTAGAGACGGCCACAAGGTGGCGTCTACCTTTCACAATAAAAACCGAACTTGACTGCATCCTCAACAGGATGCGGAGGACCGACCCAGGCGCCCAGTGATCCCTTTCCTGCCCCCCTTCTCCCCATATAACTGTTTCCCTCCCCGTAATCGCTCTTTTTGTTTGTTGTCGTTCTAGTTTTCCCTTCGCATGCGCCTCGGGAATGGATCTAAGCGGTCTATGCACCGTCAACCGACACGTCGAGCAAGGTAGAAGAACCCAGTGTTTTCCCACGGAAAACATCTTTTTAAAGACTTTATTATCTAATTTTCGTAAAAAATTAGAATAATAACTGCCCCGGCATATCCGGGTGCCAAATGGCAAACGGCGGACGCAATTGTTGTGCGCTCCGTGGATGGGAAGTTTTACTTTTCTGGTGTTTCGTATGTGTTTCGCGGCCGTTGACAGGAAGAAATCCCTGTGAACGCCGCAGTTTCAGGTGAGGGAGGCGAAAAGACCGCGTCTCCCAAGCCAAAGGAGGTGGGATCACGCCCCACCACTACTTCCGAACCCGCCACTACGGCGAGGGCCTGGAGCGCGGTGGCAGCGGCGGAAACGCCCGATGTCGCCGCCGAAATGCAATCCTACATCCAGGAAGGCTACAATCCGGCCCTCCTCTACAAGGTAAGAAATTTATATTCCCTGTTAAGGCCGCGAAAGTTCGGCAATACCATCACAAAGATGGGCATTGCCGACCATGAAATTCTTTGCCTGTCATTACGGAGCGGAGGGCAGTTGGCGGAGCTCATCTGCAAGGACGCAGCTCTTACCCACAAGATGATCTGCACGCCCGTACAATTTGAGGGCAGGAATTTACTCCCACACACGGTGGACCACTCCATTGTGGTCCACCTAACAGGGACAACAGTGCGGATGGATGAGAACGCCATCCGCGCTGAACTGCAAAAATTCGCAAGCGTTTTCGCGATATGGAGAAAGCCCAACACCTTCGGAGTGAATGGTGCATTTAGTGGGCGAGAAGGCGCGCGCGTGACGCTTCCAGAAAGCGTACAGCTTTCCCACAAGCTCCAAATTGGCGATGAGTTCGTCGACATTTGGTTTGTGGGGAAACCTAAATTTTGTGGAAACTGTAAGTCGTTCGGGCATTTGAAAAAGCGGTGCCCGGACGCAGTATGCCCAACGTGCGGCGCGAAGGTTACCACCAAAGTGGTGTGCCCGATGAACGTCGCTCCAACGCCGGAACTTCCGCAAAAGAAGGAAGGGAAGGCAAAAATAGTGATAAACCCCACAAAAGGGGATCAGCCGTCGGCTCCGACAAAAGTCGCGCAGCAGGAAAGGGACTCGGTACAGGAGCTCCCGGAAAAGAATGCCGACGAGGAAGGCTGGCAGCTGGTCACCCATAAAGTAAAAATCGTTAAAAAAACCGCGCCCGCACCGGCGAAAGTGGTGAAGGGCAATGGAAAGGTCGCGCCACGCCCAACCATAAAATCGTGCAGCGTGGCCATCAAACGCGTGCCGGCGATCGATACTCGCTCCGCTGACGGATCCATGCGGTGTCACGTCACGCCAGCTGTTCAACCCGCCGCCGCGCCAACGCCGGCGCTTGGCCTTGGCCTTGTACTCCGCAAGGTACCGGACGTCCGGGCATCGGGAGAATTGGGGGGCCTGCAGAAACTCTCTGCTGTTGGCCACGCCTTCCCCGAAGCCAAGGGGAAGCAGGCGCAAGGGGAACCGGCTGCAGAACTCACAGACCGATCTTTTCAGATCGTCCCATTCCACTAGCTCTAGATCGGCCAATGTCCGGAGATGCTGGCGGAGGTGCTCCGGAGCCACCAGATTCCTCAACCAGTCGGCCGGCAACCTCCAGCCGTGCGTCGGAGGGCCCTTGCCAGGCGGAAGTAGCTCAAACTCCAGCCTGTAGTGGTCGAAAAGCTCGGACGGCACGGGACCTCTTCGACCCACCCGACAATGCAGGTGATCGTCGAGGAACACATGGTCCGGCAAAGCACGCATCCCGGGATCGTCGGCCAGCAAATTCGAGGTGTGCACGCACGCGCACACCTCGTTCACCAGCCGTTTCTCCCGGCGGCGGTGAGACTCCTCCGATAACGCGTGGACGTTGAAGATCCGGCTACGAGGTGAGCCACGTCGGGGACGGAGTTGCTGAGCCAGCGGTCGCGCAGTCTCTCGAAAAACTCCTGTTTCTCGGTGTGACGCGCAGAGCCGCACGGCGCGTACACGTTCGTGACGACAAGGTTGATCGATTCGGACCACTTGAGAACAAGTTGGCCCACACGACCTTCCTCGTCGAAACAAACGCTCCGCACCGCTCCCGCCACCCTGCCCCGGACAAGGAATGCGACTCCGCAGGTATTCTGGGAGCCTGACCTCCAATGGAGCGTCCCGCCTGCGCGAACTTGCAGATCGGCCGCTTGCTGCTCGGAGAGTGCGTGAATCTCCTGCAGCAGGGCCAGATCGAAGTCGCGCAAGACGTTGGCAACCAATCGCCTCTTGTCGTTGTCCTGCAGCCCGTTGACGTTCCAACAGGCCACTCGGACGCGACGGGAAGAAGCGAGACCGCGCATTGCTGCTACGGACATGGAGGTGCGTTCCTCGCCCCGTCCGGCGAGGCATCAGCCGGGAGCACGGCGGATGAGGTAGCGCATGCGCTTCCTGTCCCCGCCGCGCCGCTCGCGGCCGGCTCGGTGGAGTCGAGGACCATTGCCTCGGGCTCCGCGGAACATCGGGAACCGTTCCCGGCATCAGGCTCTTGCCTGGCATGTTTTGGCTTGTGCGCAGCCCTGGCCTTGACCGAGGCTTGGCGAGCCTTAGCGCTGCCCTCGGACTCCACCTCGGAGTCCGAATTGCGCGCGCGCGGCGGGCGTTTTGCCTGCCGCTTTTTTTCCTGGCAGCCAGGAGCTGGTCCAGCACTCTGAGAGGGTGCCTTCGTCGCCGATCCCCCTTTCGGGGTCACGGCTTCGGCAGCTCCCTTCTCGCCGCGGGTGTTTGCGGCGGCGCGCGCGGCGGCAGCAGCGGCTTTATCTTGCGCCTTCCTTGGCGCGCGGGGCTGCCTCTTCACTCCGCCTACCTTTTTGATCGGGAAGTGGGAAGGATCGCGCGGTTTGCGCTCATTCTTCCTTCCCCCAAGAAAGGTCCAGCCATCCTCGCCGCCTTCCGGTTTGCCTCGGTTAGGCGCGAGGGCTTCCAGGGTCCCTCGCATCCTTTCCAAGGCCTCGCATACGGCGGTGGAGGTCAGTGTCTCCTTCGCCACGTCTGCCTTTTGCACCTCCTTACCGGAATGTGCGGACAGAGTGGCGGGATTCTCGGAGGTCGCCCGAGGCTTTTAGACCTTTGCTGACGTTCGGCCCTCCGTGGCCGGCTTACCTGTCGCGGGCAAAGGAGCGCGCGACCCCTTTTTCGACGCTCCGGTGGACTTCCCGGGCGTGCCACCGCTATTTCGCTCCGGAGCGAGAACGGGCGGAAGCGGTGGTGGTTTTGCAGCCTGCCCGATGTTATCGGCGGGATGGGTCGCTTGGGGCTTCACTGAAAAAGCCTGGAGAAGCTTCTTGTCCTTTCGCGCGGGTTTTTGTGGAGCATTGCCCTGATAATCGCCCGCGCAAGCGGACTGTTGACTTCGCTGCGAATCCTCGTTCGCGCCGGATTTCTTACCCAACGACGGGGCGGATGGAGTCGGCGCGGACGGCGATGTTGCGGGGAGGTTTCTGGCCCTCCTCTTACGTTTTAGCTCGGGGCACTCGTTAATCGAGTGGCCGAGCCGCTTACGGTATCGGCAACTGCGTGTTGGGCACTTCCGCGGACGGCGGCCCTGCTTCCCGCAGTTGCCGCAAGCGGGGGTTTGCTAGGCAAACCGGAGATGGACGACGACGTCATCGAGGACGATCTGCGAAGCCATGAGCCTCCGGTCGTCCATGGTGACGCGCGCCGTCAGGAGTCCGCAAGAGAGGCGCGCGACTTTATCGATCGCATTCGCGCGCCTCCACATCGCGTGCCCTGTGGCGAACGCCTCGAGTGCAACAATGATGTCGCGGTCCGTTATTCTCGGCCGAATGCCCGAGAGCTGGACCACGAACGATTGGTCCAGGGCCGAGGGGACGACCTCCTTACCCCTGATTTTCAGGGGGGTTCGTAGTAGGCGCTGGACGAGGGCTGCATCCTTGCAGTGCACCTCCCAATGGCCTACCGCGCTCACTGGCATAAGCGCCAGGAGATCGTCCTTTCGGACCTCTACGCGTTCCAGCTCTCTCCAGAGCTGGTAGCCCGTCCCATCTTGGTACGCGGCACTCATCTTGTAGGCCAGAGGGGGGTTGTAACCGCTGGCGGCGTACGCCCGCAGCTCTGCCTCGTCGGGTGGGGCTCCGTGATCCGCCGCTGCCTTAGCAACGGCGGCAAAACTTCTCGCTGGAAACGAGGGACGATCGGTGGAGGCTTCCACTCCTCCCGAAGAAGGTCCTGCGATGCAGGGGGATTCCTCCACCTCCATTTCTGTGGGCACTGGCTTCATTTTCAAATGAAAAATCGTACCACTCCCAAAAGGAACAGCCGCAAAGAAGCACCAAAGACGGAGCGCAAGAATGCACGTCCGAACAATGGAGGGGGTCGGCTGTATTGACTATGCGGCGCACGCAACACCTGTGGGGTCGCGTTTTTTGGAAAGCCGGCCATCGACGCTGCCGTGAAGCGCGTGGGCTTCGATGACGACGGTCGCGTCGGTCAGCTGATTCTCAGCTGGTCCGACTCGATCGAACTGATCGTCACGAATGTGAACGCAGTCTCTCGGAGCTGCTTCTGCCGGCGGATTCCTTCGCGGTCGACGAGGAGGAACGCGCCACTCTTGGACTGTCTCGCCTGAAGTGTTTCGTGTAATGCCTGTGAAAGGCTTCCACGATATCTTCATACGACCGTCTTACTGGATGCAGAAGATATCTGTTGCCAGATTTCTCTTCTCCAGAAGGCCGACTTCCTTTTTATGTTGTTGAAGACGTACGGACTCTCGTACTGATCGAAGTACTTTGAGAGTGAGCGATCTTGGATGTTCAGCTCCCGCTACGCCTCCTGCCTCAAGCGCCTATCCCCGAATTCCATATTTGCAAACAGGTGTATCCTGTGTTTCAAGCTGTCCCAGTCAACGACTCTTCTGATTTTTGTGGTCTTCAGAATCGTCTCCAGAACCTCCTGATTTCCAGGATGTGTCCCGAACTAGGTGGGCACGCTGATGAGCGCCGCCCTGGTGCCTTGCCTCCGCCGAGGATTCTCCGTTCTTATGGAAAACCGCACCAACGGTGATCGGACAGAGTGAACAATGTGTCTCGAAAACCCTGAATGCGATTCCCTAGTTCGGTGCTGTGGAGGACGTGATCGATCGGCTTGTGGCTTGCTGTTCGCCACACCAGTCCGAACTCGTCGGAGAGCCGCCGATACGCCGTCGTTCCTCTGGCGTCTTGGGAATGAGTGATCTCATCCAGCATGTTGAAATCACCAGCAACAATCACGACTCCTTGGGGGCGACGTTTTCACGGAGTGCTGCATGCAGCGCCTCCGCACAACGATGTTTCAGCCACTGCGGCCCGTAAACGTTCACCTGGATGAGGTGAACAGTAGCGCACCAGACCAGTCGCACGCCGTTGATTCGTCCGGGTTGGGAACAGAACACTTCCAGAAGAGTGGGGGCCAAGTGGTTCTTTATTAGGACCGCCACACCCTGCGTGTTCGTTTCTCCCTCGCTGACAAACATCTGCCCGTTGAATCGCCGTTCCATTTGCTGACTAATCTCGAGACCCATCTTGTGGGTCTCCTGCAGGCACACTATGTCTTGGTGTGCGATGGTCCGCACAATCCTTTTTCTTTTTCCCTGGTCGACCACACCGTTTACATTCCAGGAGGCGATGTTCAGCCTCCTGGCGGTCGATAGGGAAGAGGCCATAAAAGGGGAAGACCTATTTCTTGGCCTTCCTGAGCTTCTTCTGTCTGAGAGACCGTGTTCTTCCAGACGATGAAGAAGTAGCGGGAATCTCGCTGCCGGCGTCACTCTCCGTTCCAGTGAGGTCGGTTACTTCCGCCTCCTCCGTAGAGTGTTTGGCTCTCGCGATCAATTTTCGAGATGGCGCCTCTATCTCGACCTTGGGGCAGAAGTTCGCCTTTACGTCGAGAAGCTGTTCTTCTAGCGTCTCGTGCTCGGTGACCACCACAACCTGGTCCACCTTGTCCTGTTCATTGCAGAACTTCTGCAAGATTTTCTCTTGCTGAGACCCGCTTTGCACCTTCATCACTTCCTCCGCTAGTGTTACCAACTCCTCCGTGGACTGCAGGGCCTCCAGCGACACTGGAGTGGCTTCCTGGGCTACCTCCATCTTTTCGCCTTCCTGCGCTGCTCCTTCTAGGATAAGAGGGGTTTCTTGCTCCTTGACGAGCATCCTCCCCTTTTCTTTCTTTCCTACCTCAATGAAGCCGTCCGTCGATACCTGGACGGCTTCCTTCACCTTCTTCGGCCTTCCTGCCAACTTCTGAGGCTGTTCGGCCTCCTTGATGTTTCTTTCTCTCACGGGAGTCTTCGAATCCTTCTGCAATTGGC
Organism: Raillietiella orientalis; assembly: GCA_036172245.1. Taxonomy (NCBI): domain Eukaryota; kingdom Metazoa; phylum Arthropoda; class Ichthyostraca; order Raillietiellida; family Raillietiellidae; genus Raillietiella; species Raillietiella orientalis. The sequence goes on from JAYWIR010000012.1 coordinate 15,962, forward strand.
CAATTTCGGACAGCTCCATTTAGCATGTCCGTGCTTCTTGTAGAAGGAGCACACCTCCGGTTGCGGGCAGTTTCGGACTTGATGTCCTACTGTGCCGCAGCGGAAGAAACGGCATTTCGGGAAACTGCCGGCCCTGTGGCCGAACTGCTTGCACCCGGTGCATAATACCGGTTGTTGCCGGTAGCGCACGTTCTCTCCCTGGGATTGTTCGTCAATAAACGCCAACCCAGGTATAACAGCTCCCTACTTCATCTTCATATTAGCGATCATGTCGTCAGCAAATATATTTCCAGAGAAGTTCTGGAATTCAAGGTCCAGAACCTCCCCAAACTGCTCCAAAAAAGTTCCACACCGTTAGCTGCGGTGAGGATTGAAATGCCGTTTATGAAGACGGTTGTGTATGGCATCTCGCCAATACCACAAACCATCCTTCCTTGAATATTGATCCCCTTCTGGATCAGTCTCTCTCCAATGCTTTCACAGTCTGTAAATACTGTGAAACTGTTAGTGGGTATAATCGCCTGTATGCGATCAAAGTTGATGTCTGTTTTATCCAGGGACAGATACACCTCCCTGATGTTATTAAATTTTATCAGCCCAGTCTTGAAAATAACGGGCTTTAGATTCGGCTTTAGCTCGACGATCGGCCGATCTACCTTTTGCACTTTTCCGTATAGCGGCTTTCCAAATTTCCTTCGCGGGTGGACACTAGCTTGTCCAGCCGCCACCGACGCATAGGAAAAGGGCTCCGCCGCCGCAGCCGAACAAGATGGTGTCACGCCCTGTACCGCGTGAACGCCCGCGGATCCCGCCTGGGACGCCGCCGCTGCGGGCGCAGCCCTCGATGTTGTCACCGTTGCCGCCTCCGGCAGCACCCTCAGCATCGCCGCCGCAGGCGCGTCCTTCCCCGCCGCGGGCACGAACCTCGGCGTCGCCGCCGCGGGCACGACCGCCACCGCCGTCGCCGCGGGCACGACTCTTGGCATCGCCGCCGCCTGCGCAGCAAAGCCCGCAACGGGTGCGATCCTCGGCATGCCTGCCGCCGCTTCGCCGTTGCCGCACGTTCTATCCATGGCTTCCATGGGGGACGACGGCCTCTCCATTCCTCCTCCAGGTGCCTGCATCCTGGCAGCTGGTCTTGCTGCACGGGACCACTGCAGGTCTTCCGCCGTCATCTCCTCGGCGCTTCTTTTGTAGCTGTATGGGCAGACCCTATGCAGCACACTCTAGTCCACACTCACTTTTTTCTGGACATTTCCCTCTCCGGGCACACACGATCACAATTAACTGATTAACCGTCGTCGTGCGCGCAATGCAATGAACCTCGAAGCCAGGTCACCAACTCGGTAAGAGAGGAGCGATCTCCCGACTGACAAGAAGCTGAGAACGCTGCCTCCTTTTAAAGGCGTGGCGAAAGCAGCGCCCCTAGAGGCGGTAGCGAAAACTCCGGAGGTTTCCGAGAGGAAAGTCGCGGAAGCGTCCGAAAATCATGACGGCGAATGGAAGGTTGTAAAGAGGAGAAAAGAAAAATCTCCCAACAAGGCTTCGCAACTTCCATCCGTTAGCTCCTTGAAGGCAAAGAACAGCCGCGTGACCAAGAAAACACGCGCGGAGGGTTCTTCTGCCTTGGAAAAAACCAGAGCCGTCAACGCGTGCAAGTCCGCCTCTATGACCGCAGAGAAGACGATTCCGGTGCGATCGGACGGATGCAAGCGCACGCCGATCGTGCGAGCATCAGACTCCGCAAAGGAGTCCGATAGCGCCGCTGAACGACGCGTTACTCGCGCGGGAGCAAGCGCCCGCAGGGCTGAAGCCCTGAGGCGTGACACACTCGCCGCGGAACGGCGAGTGCTCACCCCGGAACCCACAGGTTCTGCACCCGGGGGGGAGCACTCGATTACGTGCAGCACAGTTGAGGCCGGCGGCGACCGCGCCCTCCAGCCCGTCGTGTTCCTTACTGCCCGCTCGCCGGGTGAGGCGAGCACCACGGCCTCGCTTTCCCAGCCGTGATGTGGGCAATCCCGTCTTCTCGTCGTGTTGCCGTGACGTCTTGGAACGTCAACGGACTCCAACACGAGGAGAAGAGGCGACTAGTGGCTCACGCTCTGCGCGCCTTCGACTTGACGCTCCTGCAGGAGATTCACAGGATATCCGAAGAGCAGGTAGCCGAAATCGAACGGCGCGCGGGCGGAACGCTACTTTGTAGGTGCGGCGTTGCACGTACGTGCGGCGTCGCTTTCCTCATGCGAGGAACTTTGGCGGGAGCGGTGCGCGGCGTTCGCTTCGACACGGAAGGCCGAGTGGGACAACTTGTACTCAAGTGTGCCGACTCGATCGACCTTGTCTTAACGAACGTGTACGCAGCGAGCGGTGCTGGACGATGGGCCGAAAACATTGAGTTCTTCGGTACCGTTCAGAGCCAGTGGCTCACTCGTTCTCACCCTACTGTGGCGCATCTGATTGCGGGGGACTTTAACGTCCACCTGCTGACCGAGAATAGCGCACACAAAATGGAAAAGTTGCTAGTGGAAGAGATGTACGCGTCCGTGCACGCGTGCAACTTGTTCGCTAACGACCCTGTTATGCCGACTTCACCGGACCATGTATTCCCCGATGAACACTTGCTCTCTCGAGTGGGTCGGAAAGGTCCCATGCCGTCCGTGCTTTCAGACCACAACAAGCTCGAGTTCGAGTTGTTCCCGCCAGGCAAGAGGCCTCCAAACTGTGTTTGGAGGATGCCGGAAGACTGGTTAAGTCACCCGGAGGCGGCGGAGCATCTCCTTCAGTACCTCCGGACCTTCGTCATCCGCGAACTCGCGGACTGGCATCATTTAAAGAGATCAGTCCGCGAGTTCTGCGAACGGTTTCCCTTGAACCGCCTTCCGCGAGGCTTTGGAGAAGGGGTCGCCAACAGCAGGACTTTCCTGCAGGCGCGCACCTTTTTCAGACGCGCTGTCAGCCGGCTTGCGGAATACAAGGCGAGAGCCGAGCGCCAGGTCTGGCCGTCTGGATTATTTTGCTTGCTCGACGAAAAAAGGCCTGGAGTGCTCGACTCCAGTCGGTACTCGCCGCCTCGTAAGGCGTTATTACTCCTCGCTATGCGCGGAAGCGCCTACGGAAAATACCTTTTCGGAGATACTTCTGTCCCAGGATGCTCCCTTTGTTAGCATGTCTCGACGAGTCCTTCACGGCAAAGGAAATTTCCTCGGCTATCGCGGGACTCAGGAGACGAAAAGGACCAGGTGAGGACGGGCTACCCGCGGAGTTCTATCAGAGCTTCTCGGCGGAACTCGTCGCTCTGGTGCTTAGCCTCCTCGCTGATGAGGGACTAGGGGAATGTCCCCAATTCCTTCCGCTCAGAGAGGGTGCGTCTCCTACTGAAAGGTGGAGACCCACGCCATCTCAACAACTGGCGTCCGATCACCCTGGTGAACTCGGACGTCAAGTTGTTCTCTAAGCTGTGGGTTTCGCGGCTAGGGGGAATCGCGTAGTCCTTGGTAAGCCTTAGGCTTACAGACTTAGGCTGTTCTCGGGTGGTCCATGGACGCGAACCTCCTGTTTGCCCGCACCTCGATGCAGCTGCAGGAGCGCGTAGCGCAGCAAAGCCGATCCGTGTCCAAGGCTGCTGCCAAAGGCACACGGTATCGATAGAAGCGGCAGGAGGGTACGCCTGGTGCCTTCGCGGTCTCAGTCGACCTGCAAAAGGCGTTCGATTGCTTGAACCAAGGGCTCTTATTAGAGCTCTGGAACGCCTGGGTCTCCCGGCGCATCTCCTGAAGTACTTGCGCACAAGCTGGAGCCACGCGCTAACCTGCATTTCTTTTAGCGGCTGCCACGTGTGCGGTATTCCCGTGCGCAGGGGCATCAGACAGAATGACAGCTTAAGCCCGTTGCTCTTCAGCATCTTCTTCGAGTTGGTGCTGAGGGCGTACAGGCTGACGCTGGAATACCTGCCTAGCTCCTGCCCGGATACGCATGCCGTGGCTGCCTATGCAGACGACCTGCTTCTTTTGCTCCCCATGTCCACCCCGGCGGCCAGTGTCGAAGATTTCTTTGAACTGATTCGTCGGGGAGCGGGCGTGAGTGTGAACCGGAAGAAGAGCGCGGTCGTACCTGTAGGAGCGTCGTGGGAGGGGCAGTCCGACTGGATCCGCCTGGGGATCCCCACGGCAGGGTATTTCAAGTACCTTGGAGTTCCGCTGGGCGACCTCGGTTCTGCCGAGGCGTGGTCGGACTGCCTTCAAAAGGCAGAGTTGGCAGCCAGCCCGTTCACTAACGGCAAGTTCACCTTGCCGGAACGGGCAACTATTTGGAACACCTTCGTGGCCCCCCTCCTTCGACCCCTGTATTTTGTCTTGGACCCCCCCTATGCGGCGAAACAGCGGGCTAAACGCCTGCTCAGGAACGCACTCTGGGGTCCGGCGCAATCCAGGATCCGCCTGAAAGACCTCCCTGGTCCACGTCGGGATGCTGGGCTTGGAATCCTGACGATGGAGAGAATCGGACTGCAAATGCAGTTCCGGATGCTCGCACTGTGTGCTAAGCTATGGACTTCCCCCCTGTGTGTGCCCGCGCGCATCCTCCTAAGGAGGTGTGCAGGCAGTGAAGGACTTCTTTCCTTGGTGCCTGGCATGCGTCACAGGAAAGAGGGATTTGGCTATCCTCTGAGGCAAATCGCCTCCCTATTGGATTTCCTGCTGCCCGATGAACTACAATGCTTGGCGGCAGGAATCCATAGATTCTTGGGCTGTATCCTTAGAAATGAGCCGTGAAGATCTCCGCCCCCTGTGTCGATTTCAACCTTGGTCCCTCCAAGATGTCATGCAGGACGAGGTGAAGTTTTCCGCCCTGGACGCCACGCCCCTCGCCGAAGCACTCTCTGCACTCGAGGATCGAGATGACAGTAGCCAGCCGGCGAAGTGAGAGTTCTGCACCATTGCAGGAAGAACAAAACCAGTTGGCGAATAGGCCACGAGCGATCTTGCGGATGCCGCCACTCCTCGTGCAACACCAAAGGCATTACTTTGGTGGGGAGAAGCACTAGGTGTTGCCTCCGAGGAACTTACAATCTCTCCTTGGTGTTTCGACGGTTCGGTGTTTCCCCTTGCATGGAAGCAAGGCGTCTTGCTCTTCTTGCACTGGGGCTTGCGCTACAACGAGCGGCGCCACCTAGTTTCCGGTGGGGTGGCTTCTCCCTACTGTGCCCGGTGCGGAGCGACGGAGACGTTCCCGCACCTTGTTATGGACTGCGGTGCCCTGCAGGAACTCTGGCGGAGGCTAGCAGCAGCTCTCCCGCCTCCGGGGGACACCGCTCGAGAAGTGCTGCGACGGTTCTTCCAGCCACAAGGACTTTCGATGGCTGCGACGATTTCCACTGTTGGTTGCATCCGTGCCATCCTCACGGTCCGAGACTTGCTGGAGAACACTGGACAGCAATGTTGTGTCACCAGGAAGGCAGGCGACATCGTCAGGTCGGCAGCTGGGTGGCGACACTTATGGGAAGACATAGCGGAGCAGCTAACCGGTATCCATCGCCGGATGAGCAACGGCTTAGAACGACGAACACGGTGATCTGCCCTCATTTTACTTTGAATTGATTTTTTTCTTTTTTTCTTTTTTTGTCGCGTTCTTTTGCCTATACGCTCCGCAAGGGTTTTGGTGCTAAAACTTTTGAGTTTCTCGGTGACTGCGGAGCGTCACCAAAGTTCCCTGGCCCACTCCTCCAGTTTACCATTTTCTTTTTTTTTTTTTTGGACACCCCTCAGTCGTCCATGTTCTTCCGTCTTCCTGGCCTGCGTGCCAGTGGTGAAGCTCCGCTGCATGTTTTCATAGTCGTGGGCTGGAAACAACTGTTTCTAGCTCGTCTATATCAATAAACGTCCCGGCGTGACCGGGTGAAAAATTACAACGTTCGCTTTCATGAGAGACGGACGTGATTTCGTGTGACTGCGTTGATCCGCTATTTGGTTGCGTTTGTGCGTCCCACTGCATATCCCTAAGGATGAGCAGGGAACAACACAACGTGGAAGACCTAGAGCCTGTGGTTCAGGAACTTCCAGCAGCTGGAGCGATTCCGACAACCTGTGCGAGCCCCGCGCCATCGGCGAGGAGCTTCGCGGATGTGGCCGCTTCTGCGTCTGTGCAAGGATGCCTCCCCGACCAAGCGGAGATGCAGGCATATGTAGCCCATGGCCACAAACTTGCTACAATGTAAGTGGGTTAGGCAAGGCTGGGTACGAGTTCGCGGACGAACTTTTCCGTGTTGGAGTGCGATAGGAGGACCTCATAGCATTCATGCCTGTTCCAGCATTGGGCTATGTGAAGGTCCGATGCAAGCAGGCTGAGCTTGTGCAGAGGCTCCTCCGCACTCTTTTGTCCATTTGCGGGAAAAAAGTTCTTCCTTCCGCGATGGACGAGTCTTTTGTCGTTTTTCTCTCGGACGTAGAGCCGGAGATCAACGACAAAGTTGATGGACGCGTTGGCGAATTTCGCCACCGTTCATGCGGTGTGGAGGAAGGGGAGTTTTTACAAAAATTCCCCTCCGTCCACACAGGATTTGCTGCGGTTTGGATTACCGTTCCTAACCGCCGCACGCTGCCTGCCACGCTACAGATCAACGGCACGGTCGTTCACTTGTGGTTCGTTGGCAAAATGCGCGCGTGCGAGCAATGCGGCAAAGGGCAAAGAATGCCCTTCCCCGAAGTGCCGCTATTGCAAGGAGTCCGGGCATCAAATCAGGCAGTGCCCGGGCATTGCAAAAATGAAGGAGGCCGCTAGACTTCGGCGCGTTAAAGAGAGCGCCGAAAAGAAAGCAGCAGTCTGAAAAAAGCGAGGAGACGCGCGAATGCCTGCCAAAAACCGCACAGGAACGTGGCGTCTCAAGAGGCTTCATCTGCCTCAAAGCCCCGAAAGGGAAATCGGCCGGCAGGGAAGCCTATTAAAAAAAAACGCGAAAGCTCCGTGCGTGCCGTCACTGATCCCATAGCGGAAAAAGGAGTTACCGCCCCAGGAATGGGGTCAGTGAAGCCGTTTACACCGGGCGACAGCGCGATAGGGGGACACGCGAATCGCACTTTCGCGACAACGGTCTCATCAAGCTCCTTGTCCATTGCGGGGGCTTTGATATGAAACCCCAGAAAGGAAGCTGGGATTCTGGCGAGAAAAGCCGGAAAAAGCGGTGGCGAGTCGTTAGAAAACTCGCCGTAACCAGCCGCATCTTCCCCAACGCGGCAGTCGACGAGCAATCACCCGAATGCCCAAGGGGCTCTGCCATTGCCGCCATTTCAGGGAGCAGCGAAAGCTGCGCCCCAGGCGGTTGGAAAGGAAAACCCAAAGCCATTCCTCACGAAAGCCGTAGTTATGGAGCACTCCTTGGTGCGTTCCGGCCCGCCTTCAAGCCAGCCGTGTCTCCAGGACGCAAGGACTCGCGTCTTAGCTTCTGTGCTCCGGTCGGAAGATACGAAGATGCGGACTTCTCCTGGGACGCATGGCCACCCTGGCAAAGGAGAACGGGTGGATGGCCTGCAGCCCCGCCAACTCCAGCGCATGGCTGGAAGAAACAGTTGGAACGTGGGCAAAGTTGAAAGACATCAGTGGAGAATCCTGCAACCGCCTGCGCACCGGCATCTACACCCTCTGCACGCTGCGGAACATGATCGTGTGTCCCGCCAGAAGCACTTCGGCGGAGACGACCCCACTGGCCACTGAGCTGCCTTTCCTACGAAGGGCGCTTCAAAACAGCCTTAAGCCGAGATGGCAAGTCTCCTGCAGGATAGCGGCCACGGAGAAGGATCTAAGCGGGTAGACCATGAGGGAACTGGCAGACGCCGCAACCCCAAGCGTTCACCCGCATGGAATACGGAGATGGGGCGAGCTGTTTGGCATCCCGGCGGATGACCTAGAGTGGCCCCCGTTGTTCATAGACTCATCCACCCTCCCCCTCAAGTGGCAGGAAACGGCGCTTTGTTGTTGCACTGGGGTCTTCTCTGCAACGCGCGCCGCCACCACTGGACGTTGTGGAACATGGAACAGAACTGTGCAGTGTGCGAGGAGAAGGAATCCCTCCCCCATCTGTTAGTGAACTGCGCTGCCCTCCAGATTCTGTGGGAACGGCCCTTAGGATACCGTTTGGCGGCAACTCCAGAAAAGTTTACAGTCTTCTCTTCGTGGGGGACGCCCTGAGAGCAGCTGCGGCCCTAGCAGCACTTTGCTGCATCCGTGGTATTGTGGAGGCCTGGAGTGAAGCAGAAGATGAAGATTGCAACGTAACGGACGTCGTCCCATATGCTGTTCGCTTCCTGCAGAGAGCTACCGGATGGCCCCAGCTGAGTAGATTCGAGGACCTCGAGGGCATCCTGCAAAGGATGAACCTTCCTCCCAGTGGGCAGTGATCCCTTCCCCTCCCTCCAAAAATTTTTTTTTCGGTTATTGTTTTATTTTTCTTTTTGTTTTTCTCCCTTCCCCTCCCACTGCCGAGGAGAGTCACGCTGGTCTGCGTCCCGGCGTCCCGTAGACGGCGAAGTGTTGGCCGTTAGTGGGAACTTGTACCACGTATTATGCTGACCTTTGGAAAAGTTTGAATAAAGTCCCGGCGTACCCGGGTGGCATCGCTTCAGTCGCCAAAAACCTTTGAAATTCCCCAAAAAACAGCGTTCACCAAGGAAAAGCAGTGCTCTCTGCCCGTTCCAACGTAAGAAGTTCGTCTTGTGAGAGAGCGCCTTCAACTGAAACACCTTCGTTGTCCCCTTCACCATCCCGTCTTTTCTGTTCGTGAGTTACCCCAATCAGCCAAGCTGCGGACGCATCGCCTGTTGAAGAACGTTCTGCGGGGGCTACTAGGGTGCACGATACTCCTCGAAGACGTGGCGGCACCGCGGCGGGATGCCGGTTTGGATATCCTGACGCTCGACACGATCATCCCGCAAATGCAGTTCCTAAAGTGCAAGACTTTGGCGCCAAGCAATGCAAGACTCCGTAGTGTGTTCCAGCGCGCCTGCTACTGCAGTGCTGTACTGACAGCGATGGAGTGCCTTCGTTGCTGTTGCACTCCCAACGCACCAGGGCAGAATTCTGCTTTCCGCTTAGGCGGCTCACTTCGATCCTAGAAACTCATTCGTGGATCTGCTGCCTAACGAACTTTCACGCGTTGAAGCAGGAGACCTTATCGCTCTAAGCAACTAATCAAGAGCTTCCGCCTCCAGGAACTCGTTGCGCTCATGCTTCCTCGTGCTGGGCGGTGGTAGATATGTTGCAGGACCAGGGAAAGTGAACTCGTCTGGCCGCTACGTCCCACGCAGCAGTGTGCCCCAAGGGCAAGCGATGATAGTTGTCCGCCGGCGGGATGGAAGTATCCTGCAGAACTGCTGGAGAAACAAGATCGTTGAGAAGCTGGAAGACGAGAGAATGGCAGACGCTTCCACTCTTCGAATGTTTTGATAAGGGTTGCCTTCGCCATAGAAAGTAGACAGAAAGTTGAAAGGTAAACAGAGATGCAGATGAGTGGAGTAAAGATTCTGGTAACCTTGTCAGTCTTTTGCAATCCCGACTCTCCATTTCAGAATAGATGCTCATTTATTGTCACCACATGCGCTCTGGTGCACTGCTGCACTGAGGCTCCCCATTTTGGATCGATGACGCGCAGGAATAAACGTGGAGAGCCGGTTGCAGGGCGAGATGTAGGCTGCACAGAACGCATTTAGCAGAATGGGCTTCCCAGTAAGTGTGCGCTCGGTATAGCTGCTGCCTTCGCCTTCTGGAAAGTGCTTGCCTACCATGCTCGGGTGACTTTGGATGTACCACCTTGGTATCATCCTTCAGTTGTTTTCCTTGAAAAAAGAGAAACGCTCCAACAGAGGCGTTCACCATCTCAATTTCCCAGGGATTTCTAACGATCTGTAATACGGTTCGAGCACCAGGTCATGTGAGCTGACTTGCTGCAGCCTTGTGGCAGTGGAAAGGCGATGAGAACGCCATATGATCCCTAAGCAGTCTTCCGAGCTGCGAAAGGCACGAAAACCTACATACCGCTGGTGCTGTTGTGAATCACGCTTCTTCCCAGCCCTGCAGCTCGCTGCACAGAAAGCAAACCGCACAATGCCAGAAGCGCAACAGAACGCAAGAAATGCGAAGGAAAGCTTCAATGATGGCAGCTGAACCGAGAACCAATCGCATAGCCGTCCTTTCGCATCAGCGTGGAAGTTCTTCGGCAGGCAGGAGTCTGCCTCGTACGTGCTATGCTTCATTCTTTCTTCGTAATACGGCCCTTGATTTTATCCTTCTGCAGGTGTTCAGTATCCTGGAACAAGAGATCGAAAACCTGCAATTCTTCCTGCATTTCTCTGATAATAAGCCGTTTCGCGCGACTGGAAGAATGACAGAGGAAGTGGCGCCTGTGCTTCCACAGTTGGCGAAGGTGAGTCCTCGTGCTCCTCCACCGCAAGTGTGCTCGAGGTTTTGACGATTTGCATGGAACACGCATTCACAAACAGAAAGTAAAATTAGGCTTTCTGGCAGCCGAGTTCGGTCAGCGCAATACATGCCAAGCACTAGCAGTAGTTTCAGCAAAGAATCGCAACCTTAGTGCACGACGCGCGGGTAGTCCCTGTCCAAGTGGCGAAGATCCGTTCACCTGCCAATCCAGAGTGCACATGCATAACTTTGCACAAAACTGAGCAAACACACTGAAATCGAGAGGACACCACAGTGCTCGTCTGCAAATGAAAGTGCTTCTCAAATGCGAAAAATTCGAACCAGCCATCGGACGGAAAATTGTTCGACGACGAAATGGATGTCGTCATGGCAACAAGATGACTCTTCCTCTGCAAACACACCAGGTGCCATATGGTGCGAACGGCGCTAGACGAACTTTCGCGAAGCTCTCTCGCGCCGTTGTTGGCGTACCGTAAGCTGGCGTCCGCCAACTGCTGAGCAACATATGTGCCAGCATTTCGGAATCGCGAACGCTCACGCGGCGAAGCAGATCTTCACTGGCAACTGAGACACGAGAGAAAAAGGTTCAGCAACGAATCTGCCAAATAAAAACAAAATCAACTCTATGAATGGCGAAATGCATAGAGAGAGTAAATATGCCTGAGCAAAATTAGTTCCCTAAAAATTCTTCGGACGATAAGGATGCATAATTACCCTTCGATGATTAAACACTTTCGAACTCAATATATGCCATGAACTATTTAAACTAGGTAGCTAAAGGTAACAAAAACTGGAGAATATCATGGGAAAGAAAAAAATTAGAACGAATAAAACTTAACGCGAAAAGTAAGGATCAAATGAGAGACTCATTAAGATGTCAAGGAACATACAAAAAGCAAATAGATACCATCGATACCTCAAAAAAAATAAAAAAAATAGTCAGCTTTCTCGTAAGCAACTGCCAAACACAATGTCACATTATCATGTCTCAGTACACTTGCTATAATCTGCCGTTCTTGTGTTGGAGAGTACCAAACTGCACAACCCCAAACTGAGCCAACACAGATGAAGGATGGTCCTGGTAAACCAGCATAATAGCAAAACGGCTTCACCAACACCAAACGACTTCAACTCCGAAAATATCCCGAAGTTACTAGCAAAACCAAACTCCATCAAAGTACCTTCGCGACAATTCACAAAACTATGACTCAGTCTCACTCTGATATAGCACAATACAACATTCAAGCCAACAAGCGCTGATTCTCGGCATTCAGTTTGGACATCGTCAGAATGGCACAGTAAAATGAGTCGACGAGTCGTTTCCGTAATCCGCGGACCACAGCACTTAGACAGAAATATGAAAATAGAGACAACTGAGTCACACAGGGAACACTGTTCGAAAGAAAGTCCAAGAGCTCAATACCAGAGTACAACCACGTGCTAAAAACGGGAATATTTCGCACAGATGTGAAAATGTAGAAACCATGTTTGGGATCCTTAAAAGACCCTCAATTCCGCCGTAACAAACACAAATTAAGAGCAACGACTCAAACGCGACGCAGCGCATCTACACAATGAATAATGCACAAATGTCATCGATCTCGCAAGAGAACACAAACAAACGGTGCACCATGGATTCAATGACCAAATTGAAAATGGAATCCTATATGATTCCAAATAACACAGGTCATCGAAAATTCCACATGCCACGCATCCTGGTCTCCGTAAACCAGGATCCACACCTCAGCTGAGTCAAGCATCACAAAAAGATACAATGCCTTAAGACAAACAGGCATATCCAGATCACGTTGTCAGAAGAATAATGGAATATCCAACTGATTAATGAAAGAACCATTACCATATCGAACCAGAATTCACCCACTGAACAAAGCAAAGTGACATTTCGGTAAGGCATTCTTCATGCCTATTAAAGACTGTAAGTTTCACTCGAACTAGTTCATTGTCTCTACATTCTAAGGATGACTCAACTGTTCCTATGTACAAATCTTTGCACATTTGAACCCTACTAGGCATCCACGCACAGATCAAGCAAAGAGTATGCTAGTACAGAACCAAGAACGCAGCCTGCGAAATCAAAAAGTAGACTAGGCCACTAAAATCACTTATAATATGTAGTTCAAACGCAGCCCACTTCATTATTTGAATGAATCGATACACTCTGTCCACCTCCGTAATTTACGTACACTGTACACATACACAAGAAAGTCTACTGCCAGCACCAACTCACAAGAATGCATACGACTTCGAAAAGTCCGAACAAATTTACTTTGTAAACGGCACCCGCAAGAGGCTCGAAATCTTGCTTGTGAGAAGCTGTGGAATGGATTTCCGCTTAAGTAAGCGAACTGTGGAAATAGGAACCGCAAACGATTAACATACTTATTTCCGAATATTCAGGACGACGACGATAACAAGCAAACAGATGTAACAAAACAAACAATATTCCTAATTGCTGTCTGCCGCCATTGGTGAATTCTACCGTCACATAATTTCCTGTAAGAAAACTTTCCGGCACCACTGCCTCAGTTGGCTACCTTGCACACAGTATGCAGAGCTGTCTATGAGGAAGACAACGTATACAGAGGAGTAGTGCACAGCAGCCGTTCCCAATACAGTTTGAAGGGTACTGCTTCGATTTCGAACTATCAATCGGAAATATCACAAAATCAAACATAAATTTCAAAACGCAGTTCGGCTGCATAATACTTTACTATGTGGCTACCTAGTAGCGCACAAGAAAACAGAGCTCACAACAACGGACGTCTCGACAGGAAAAAAAAATTCGGGATGGCTTTTATCTTGCAGGAAAACGTGCTCACAATAAACAGAAGTGTCTGCGCTCATTAACCACACTTCAATGACGTCCCACCCTATCAGGGTGCGTGTGGCTAGCTGTTGATCTAACGAAAAAAGCATCTGTTTTGAAATGTTTACTGTGCCGGTTTCAAAGGCAATCACAGTATACATAACAACAATCAGTACGCTTGCAAATTGAGTGATTCTAAACTTAGATCTGGATGGTGTCAGGCACAACTCAAAATAAATTCAGAAGCAAAAGCTCGCAACGTTGAAAATTACAACAAATCTGGAAACTGATTTACATACACATGGGTTCATCAACGCACTTGCAGCTGAACTCCTCCGTAGGTATGAGCAAGCCGCGGAGAAGGTGCAAATTAGCAGGGAGATGATCTGGGGGTCAATGTGTCCGACACAGTTAGGCACCTTGCACACCCTCTTGATCAGGTGCAGGACATTGGAGGCACCAGACACGACCATCGGGCAGGAAAAATGGGATTCGCTCGAAAGGTCGGAGACAAGAAGACGCCCACCAATGACAGCTCCCATGGGAGTTCTACAGGCTTGGTTCTCTGCGGTAGCCGATAGGGGAACTGGCACATCGGGAAGTGTGCTCACGGAAAGGTATCTCCGAGCGATTGGGGGGATCCCAGACCTGTTGAGATACTCATTGGATGCCAGTCTTCCCCATAGGAAGCAGAAAAAGCTTGTAGAGTCTGGCTGTGAGGAGATTCTCTGGTACGCCGTGGGCTATGACCACCGCCACAGACACGGGCGGGTCATTGCGGCGGAGAACACAGCAGAGATAATAGAACAAACCGAAAACATGACAAGGGCACCCAACGTCTTAAACCCGAGGCTGCCAACTCAGATTTGACAGTATCGTAGCCAAATAGCCGCGCTCTATGCGGCCCTTTATCAAGGGGCAGGCGTGGAGGTGGCGGATTGGCGGGAGCTTGGGTTAAAAGCTTCCCTCTACGACGACCTGAGAGAACATCGGTTCAACCAGCGAACTGGGGTTGAGTAGGCCTTTGCTGAAGCTGAAGATTGGAGGTGTGTCTACCTGCCCATCAGGTCCTTCGATGAGTGGGGGTTCAGGATAGTGACCATCTCCGCACACTACCTGAACTTATGTCTGATGAACAGGAGAGGACTGATCCCGGTCGTTTCAGGTAGAGCAGAGGAAGAGTGGGACCTTAGAAATGAGAATACCGGGATGGTTGTCCTGGAACACTTAACAGCAGAAGAGCCAGTTGCATGGGCTCTATGGTTGTTGCTGCATTTGCAGTATCCCCTCCTACAGTGTGCAGAGATGTACAACGTACTGTTAGGAGACCAGACGGAATACAGGGACTTGTTCCTGCGCAATGCTGGCCTCATCGACTTCCACAATGAAATGCGTAATATCGTGGTGGTCACACCCTCTGCAGCACAACGGCAGATCGAGTTAGCCGGAATAGCGCTCGAGGTGTTGACCATAACAACCATGGAAAACTGGATCCCAGCAACTGTGGTGGAAGCGGACACGATTGTGGAAGCCTGTCTGTGCCAAATTATGAGCTACCCACTTTCTCTGAAGGGAGTGCTCATAAGGTACTTAGGAGCCCGGGTACCGGGAGGCCTCAACTGGGAGGAGGTGGAGATGCTGACCTCGGTCTTGACATCAAAGTATCCCCCACAGGTTGAGGTCTTCACAAGGGCGGCAGGAAACGTATCCAGCATGGTCGGGCAGGGCCCGCCCCCCAATATCTTAAGAAAGACGTACAAAATAGAGGAGCATGCTGGAAGAAGCATGAGGGACTACGGCCACCAGGGGGCGGTAGGCTGCTTCGATCATGTCCCCCTCGGGAGAGGAGACGCCCGGAGAAACCCGGCAGTTTCGTTCGGCAGGTGGACGAAATTTGCCGAGCTGGCCGTTTTCGTAGCGGCGTACACTTGCAAGGTGTATAACGCCGAATCTCTGACAGGGATAGCCAATGCCCTACAAGAGAGAGGACTCGGCCGGCTGGCGAAAGCAGGTTACCTCGTTGCTGACTGCAGTGCGATCAAAGCAATAATGAGGGATAAAACTTCGTCCAGATTTGTTACATGACTGCAGTCGAATAAGATCATTCACACAGCATGTTTCCTACATAGACTGCAATATGTAGGGAATCACTGCACAAAGAATCAAACGTTCGCTGTATGAAACCCCGGGTTCATCTGCACATTCAAGCTTCATCCCTCTACCTCAAAATGACCATGTTTACAGTTATTTACATGTTTACAGTTTATTCTTTTCTCTGTATATCTTCTCATCTCACAAGATAAATGTGAATGTTTGAAATCAAGTCATTTAAAACAGATGTCAATCTGTTCCAACATATGTCACCTTTATGCTTGCAAAGAAAGAGAAGTGCAAAGGATGACCCTGGTGCCAGTCTGATAATTTCATCCACGCCATCATGGAATTGGATCAATTCCATGGCAAATTCTGTTTACTCTTTGGTAAATTTTCCTACTGTAAATCTGAACGCATTGCTAGATACCTCACACAGAAACAATCTTGGTTTCCAGCATGTTTTACATTACAGTCGCTGATTCATCTGTCAAACATTTCCCCTTCACAAAATGTTTTGCTCACATTCTCTACTTCCATCCATTAATTGCAAGCAGATGTTCGCACAACAATCTAAGGGCAAATCTTTCAACACACCCAGTTGCACACTCATTCCAACTACCCATTTCGCTAACTCTGATGAACATTTTGTAAACTTTTTTGCCATCCTGGAGCTTCTCAAACTGCCTTGTGCATGGCGAAAGGTGATAAGACTTCATGGATATGGTTTGAATTTCAAGCCTGAAACTAAAATGACCATCTCACTATTGTCCCCATATGTTTACAATGAAAGACTGGAATTGCTACTTTTTAAGAAAGCAAACTTTTCTAATCGGAAATGCTTTGGCATCCTCATCATACAATACGTTTTATGCATCTTTTGCAAAACTGCAATTTTCAGAATGCAAAATAGTCAGTTTTCTTAATTACATAGCAAAAAAGGCAATACACTTCAGAATGAGAAATGAATTAATACAGCTGTTTCACAAAATAAGTTCAATCATTATACCAATATTTTCTTGTCCTTCACTACACCAATTGCAAGTCAATGCTCTACATGCCTTCCCTGACCAAAACATTATTCTAATTAGTGTCTGGTTGTATTTTGGTTCATTTGCTTTCATACTATTTCATGAAATGAAATCTAATTCAAGGCTACTGAACCAAGTTCACAAGCATTTCAAACATAAATTTGTTCAGATTCATCATGCAGCAAGAAGCACCTATACTGAGGAAGATCCTTCAGTTTTTATGAAGCCTGATCAAAGGATTTGGCTGTCAAACTCATGTTTTTTTCCATAAAAGACTTTCATTCTACTTCTGATCTAAGAAATAAGAACAGATCCGTTCACAAAATATCATATTTACAAATTTCATTTCCCTGACAGTTGGCTTGACCATTTGAAATCTCGTAATGTACCCACATAATATTCACTTCTCAAAATGGAAAAGCACTTTTCGAGTTTGAACATCAACCTTTCGTGGCAACTTTACCTACTAAAGGCCCCCAGATACCACATGAGAAACATATTTGCATAAAATGAGTACATGCCAGGAAGACATGGTGAAAACTATGGGATGGCTCCACTACACTTGCCAATAAAGTCTTGAGACAAATTCCATGATCAGAGAAACAAAGTTCAAATGCCTAGCAATACGATGCACATTTTCTAAGGCAATCTCACAGAAAAGCATACAGAAGCATCTGATGGAAACCTCAAATGTTCAAAAAAAAAATCAAAGTTTGTATAAAATCTTGTATCATAGCATCATGTCATGATAGAAACATTTTTGCAAATCAATGTACACATTAAGATTTCTAGTCAGCACAAAGTTAGCAAACAAAACAACTTAACATTTATAATGAATCTAAGACGGTATCCCAATCGATAAACTCAAAGACTTGAGATAGTTCATAATTGAAAAGCTACATTCCATTTTGTTGTCATTACTAATCAGCAATACTGGTCAAAAGCACATACTGGTACAGCTTCCAACAATTTAATGCAGGCATTATTCATCACTGTCATCGTGAATCATAATTGACCTGTTAACAGATTCCAAACCACTTTAATCGGGAAAACATCATGTGTGACAACATGCAGTTGTTTCCTAAACAAGCAAGTTCCATTAAGAATTCAGATATATGTTTTTCGGACATGGATTTTATATCTTTGCGATATTGATTTGGAAACTCCTGCATTTCATAAGAATAGGCTCAAACTGAAATATGGTTTCAGACATACATGCGCTTGGATCTACTTTGCTAGATAAAGTATTTTCAATCTTAGCTGCTCATCAGGAACTTCAAACCATGTTTAGCACCCTACGCCTACACAGAGTGGGTTTCTCAACTAGCATGTAAATAATAAACAAATCATAGGGTCAATAACTTGGCTTGAAGTCCGGAAATGGTTCCAGTTCATTTCAGTTACGCTTCAGCCTTATAATCTCATAAGCTGTTCTTGCGACTATCAGCTCCATTATCAAGGCACATCTGAACCACTTGATCCAAGTCAACCCATCCATATTGCAATCTGATTGCAAAGAACACAGTGACCAACACAACTAAGTTAACCGACGCGACCGGGTTTCCCGGAGTGGAAAAACATTCTGGCTTCGAAAGGCAAGCATTCTCCACAGTCATGCACACACCTCATATTTGCCTGATTATGAAGAACCATAGATGGAAGAAGTTTCCACGAGGCAGCTGGCGCTTCGGCGCAGAAACAGGTCGTCTTCATGAAACACTGGATTGCAGCAAAGGAAAGGGCATAGCAGTCTTCGATCTCTTTCATCCTTGTTACGATGCACTGGGGGCTCATTGCACAGCTGCCTACGTGTTTTACCACACAAAGCAAACGTTGACTACACTTTGGCGGAAAGGCAACCTGACCACGTGATCCCCTCAAGCCACAACGATCGCGACCCCTACTGAATTCCGCGTTCGGTTTTTAGCACTTCCGCAAAATTGAATACCACCTGAAAGAACGCCTCGTCTCACGAATCTGCAGCCAGAGTTACCAACTCATCTTCCGATTCCACGATGCGTTCTCAATTTTTTGTTTGCAGTGCAAGTGTGGATTCATACAAAGGGGTTATCTGGTTTGCACACTCTGTATCAAAGCAATCCATGGAAGGCACACTGTAAATACTTTGCGGAGACTTTAAAAAAAATTCTTCCATTTGAAAAATTCAAAAAAGTCTGACGGATACCTCAGGAATGTTGGCAACAAATGGAATATTCGGAAAGTTTCATTTCCTTTGAAATAAAACAGGTACCCGTCCCAATTGCCATGCAACCAAATTTCTACTTTCTGGATTTTTACACTCATCCCTGCCATTCTCATTCCATTTCTTCTTTTCTTTCTTCGTTTTCACCTTCAGTCGTCAACATTCCTTCTTATCCTCGGAAGTCCGGCATTTCTGCATTCACCTAACACATACTCATCATACGTATAAAAAATGTACATTCGAGAAAAAATATACACACACTTATATCCATATCTATATCAGTAAACATGCAATCAGCATGCGTGTTAATGATCGTTCGGGCTTTCGAACCAACTCCGAAGGGGTCCTACAAGCAATGGAGGGGGAACTCAGGGATGCGAATAGGCGACCTCTCTTCTTGTGACGAGTCCAGTCGGCTGTGGCGGTGCGAGGAGCACCTTCGGCGCTGTACTAACGGGAGGGACGTCCTTTCAACAGACTTCGTAGGAGAGCCCTTGCAGGTTGCGGCAGCGCCTTGCCCGGCACGCCCCCATTTCCCAATCACCATCCCCACCTTACTCAGCGGAGGGCGGCTGCTCTCTGCCGATGCGCTCCCCCTCCTAGCTAGGCTCTCCTCACTACGACCCCGCGAACGGTGGACATCGGAGGAGGGTCATTGGATTCCCTTTTGATCCTTAGACAGATGGAGCCACTGAGACTTACGATTGGCATCACACACGAATCCCCACGCGAGTCTTCTCCAGTAGGTGACTCGGGCAAGGACTCTCTACAGAGGCAGACGGCCAATAGGAAGATCGCATTAGGGAACAGCGCCGCTTCCGCCTGCAACTATCCTCAAAGAAGCGCATCTTCATCAGAGGTGGCCAAAAAGGATTGGTCCACGGCACCCAGGGTTCCCAGGCGGTCGCCCATCCAAGTACTGATCGGGCCCGACGCTGCTTAACTTCGCCGATCGAACGAGAGACGGTGCTTTCAGCGTGGTGTGGCCGTGAACGGAGGTCTTATCCTTGAAGGCACTATTTGTGACACTTCTGCAAGGGCACCCCCTCCACCGCGGCTGCGTGCACTGCCGCAGTGCGAACGTTTTCCTCACGCGGGTTCGTCGCTGCATCGCATTTCTTCGCCTTGCTCCGCTACTGTTCCACCTGAGCCTCCAGGCTTCGTTGGCCAACAGAAGGCTTGTTCTTCTCTGAGGTATAGCAGCTACGACAGGACATGGGATGTTCTGGGCATACCTCGCTCGCCGCAAAGGATCGTCCAGCATGGAATGCTCTCTCACCGTTCATGCCAAACGCGTGCGTCCGCTTTGGCCATTCGTAGAACGTGCAGGAGGCTCGTGGAGACCACTTGGCAAGGTGAGGGGACGATGATACTGGCGCCTGATCGGAGTGCAGGCATGTGTCAGACGAATCTGACTCCCGGGAGATTGACCTCAGCCACGAAGAATCTTCGGATACCTCTTGAAGACACCGCCTGACATCCCTCTATACAATGAAGGCAAGCGATGCATCGCGTTTCGCTGGAGCGCAAGCCACGAGTGCTCCACTCCTTGAGAATGGTCAATCAGCCACTAAGCTGAAGCGAGCAGCTGCAACGCCCGTGAGGAAAGGCCAGAGTACGGGAAGGGCAGCTGACTGACTGATTCGTTCTTGACTGTGGCTGCTTTTCCGCGCACCTTTCAAAATATTTGCAAATCTGCACTCGCAGGAACTTGGCATCTACAGGGCAATCACAAAATCCTGTCTCTGAGACGTCTCTCTGTCTGATAAACTTTTCTTAGCCCTGGAAGATTGACTTTCCTTTCGAAAGCCGCACACTCGAGTTCTAACTTCTCTTTGCAGAAACTTGCTAACTTCTTTCGCTTGCAATTGGCAAGCAATAGGATCTCCGAGATGTGTACAGATATAATCATGCTGACCTTTATGAGTCGTTTTCATCGTAGTTCTTGGAAAGCTAGCATGAGCTCAACGTTTCTCATCGGAGAAAAGTGTATGTTACACATAACGAAATGGTGAATCTGGATGGAAAGAAATTCGATGTTTTTCAGACGTCCTCCTTCTAAAAACCCAGTTGTTTTATGACGTTTATATGAGGAATGCTGCTAGGATCAATTTGTTGAGGAATGCTGCTAGGATTAAGAGCGATTACGTATGCATCGCAAAAAAGTGGAAAAGACTTGAAATATCAGAGAAACCTTGCGTTAGGGTATGAGTGAATGAGCGTCACACTCCTACTATAGACCACCTCGCTTGTGCGCAATGGCTTAATTCCTGCAGCAAGAGAAATCCGAGAATCAGAAAGTGTGTTCCATCTTTGTCAAGCAGTCGTAAACTTGTGTGCGTTGCAGCGAAGGCAAACCTAAATCTATGAGGGACACACGGAGATGCGGCAGTTCTGAGAGTCGTCCTACCAAAGTGCTAATCATATGCTTTGATTATGCGAGGGCTCCATTAGTTTGAGATACGAATCAAAAACTAACAAGAAGTCAATTGTTAATTTGAAATACGAGACAAAGGTTGTGGTGAAATTTCTAAAAGCCTCAAATGTTGAACTTTGGTAAACAGAAGCACTT
This sequence comes from Raillietiella orientalis, assembly GCA_036172245.1. Classification (NCBI taxonomy): domain Eukaryota; kingdom Metazoa; phylum Arthropoda; class Ichthyostraca; order Raillietiellida; family Raillietiellidae; genus Raillietiella; species Raillietiella orientalis. The sequence continues at coordinate 37,114 of JAYWIR010000012.1, forward strand.
TTCTTTTCTCCAGGAGAAATGTGTCGACGAAACAAGAGAGACAGAAACATGAAGAGCTCAATCTGTTCAACGAATCCGAAATGAATGCAACACTTGTTGCTTTCATCTTTTAACATCAAATATCTTGTGAACCGTCAGTGGAAACCAGTTGTCTATCCAAGGTAGCAAAGTTGATCGCGGTGTTCTGAAGCAATTAAACTACGTGGATGGCAAGCTGCAGGCTTTAACCCAGTGGATGTGGATCTTACTAGACGGAGGCAACTTGCTTCACATCATCACTGCGTTGGAAGAGAACTGGGAAGAAAACTTTGTAATTGCAGACTCGAATTTTTATGGAACGCATTCGGATGGTAGTGATTTATTTCAGTGAAGGGAAAAAAAATAACGGAACCTTTTCTCCCCTCTGACACGACTGTCATTTTTCGGGGGCCCTGCCTGTCATTATGTGTTCTCTTGAAAATGTCGAGTTTTTGCTTGCAGCATCGTTCTCCAAAAAATATCTTCAAAGGGAATGTGCCAGAATAAGCATCACAAGAGCCTCACAGGTCACAGATAATTATGTGAACTCCTGGTGCTGAAGTAATGTGATGCTATGGGGGCTCATAAAAAATTATGGCTTGTTCCACCCATCTCACATGGAGGCTGCTGGTAGGCGACTACGAAAAGCATTCATTTTTTCATGCCTTTGCTTTTTTCCGGAAAAACGTTACTGCATGTTTGTGGAGAAATTCTCTTTTACTATACAAATTCTCCCTACTGATTCACATAACAGTTGCTCCACAGTAAGGACGACTCAAGTTCAGTTGCGGAGTAAGTGATTTCTTCCTAAATACATGGATTCAATTGATCTTCACGAATAATGCATAGCACAGTGTAGCAGAGGGACTGAGCCATTACGTATCACCGAGCCTATTAGATCGTCGAATGCATTAATCACGATGATTAGAGGCGAGCTATGACAATTGGGTGCTGTTTCATCTATAGACTTGAGATGCGCTCCCTGACAATTGACAAGATAGAATAATATAATGAATTTATTCTAGACAGTTGCTCGGGCCAGGTCGGAGATACTTTTGCGCAGGTGCTGTCGAGGTTCGCAGGTATCTTTTTTAAAAGAGCTTCCATCCTCGATTGAGGAAGGAAGGCGCCACTCGAAGGTACTTCAGTGCAAGTGGCATTTCAATGAATTTTATGCGAAATCTGTGCAAGTGGTGCTCACTCTCGAAACGATGTTGTTACACTCTAGCAATAGATCAAATTTCGTATTCGAATAATCGGTAGATCGAAAATTTTCTGAAATGCATTCTTTGGAGCTGAAAATTCCGAAGGAAGAAGCCAGAGCAATTGCAAGAAACATATGCCTATTGCAACGTTGCTTCGCCATTTCAGAAAAAACTGAGCCGAAATGTCTGCCTAGGGAAGATTGACAGCGAAAGGTAAGATGAAAAACAACGGCAATTCGTTTGCAAAACCCTAAGTGGAAATTTTCAATTAGGGAAAACATCCTCTTTAGCTACCTCGCTTCCTTTTACTGACGGAAACTATCACAGAGGAAAGCAGAGTGAGAGGGAGGGACGCCACCGTGCAAACAAACGATGAAAAGATAAGGGAAAAATTCGCTCTTCTTGACGAAAAACGTCCTCTGAGAGAGCCAATTAGAACGTGTGAGCAGACGTTCCAACTCGGTCCGGAGATGCACACTTCAGCAGAGAACGCGGACAGCGTAACACTTTGTGCAGTTATCAATGATTCTGCAGATTCTGCGTAAGAGTGTGAAATCATTCTCGTCGTTTCGGAATCCAGGCCGGAAGCAAAAAGCACTACCAGAGGATGCCATGGGAACGAAGGCGAAATTTTAGCAACGATGCTCATTCTCACGACACGATTATCTCTCGGTCTCTCATTTCAAGCAAACGTTCGTAAAATCGCGAGACATTCCATGGGAATCGCAGCTGCGACACCGAGAGCCAAAGGTGTTTATGCAAAGGAAAGAAGAGCAGTCTCCGAGTAATCCTCTTGAAAGGGAAGCGGCAGGCATTGGGATAACTCTTCAGTGGTGACGATTCCCATAATCTGACTGGGTTCCCTGCTCCGCGCTCCCAGAGTTTCTGGCCGCAGCTAAAATGCAAGCAGCCGCCAAGTAGAGTTCGCGACTTCACGGTTTCTGTGCAGCATAGAGAAGTGGCTTCCAGTGTGTGCGGCTCATCCCTACCAGTAGGAGTTTCTTATCGCAGGAGTTCCTCCCCTGTTGGCTCCCATTCACAAGGCAGACAAGTCATGGTTGTTCTCCAAAGCAGGTTCCCTGCGTTGTGAGCCACGCAAACGATGGACAAAGAAGAGTGTCAGGCATGCGAGGAACGAGGGACATCAAGGAGTTTCGGTAGGGGATAGAAAAGAAAGGGACGAGATGAGCGGTCTCATGGCAGCAATAAAAGGTAAAGAAAATCGTCCACTCGTCTTGTGTGTGAACATGCAAAAGCCAGAAACGTGCTTAAAAAACCATAGCACCATAGGAATAGTGGAGGTCGGGTATATGGTCGAAAATGCAAAAGAATTATTCAGAAAAGGGAAAGACATGACTCGGGAAAAGTCAGAGCGCGAAACACGGGCGCCTGCGGAAGAAAGAAACATAGTTTGAATGAGCAACTTCAGTGTATGAAAGATCCGCAAGTTCGGCATGAGGGGTGGTCGCTGCTAAAAATCTGTGGGTGGTATGGAAAACAGTCCTGAACCTTCGGTTGTCCTTCGCGGTATGGGAGAAGTTGTCATGTTGCTGCTAAATAGCAGGTGCCACGATTGGGCGCCGCCTCGTGTTCACCAATGGTTACCGCACGGTAGATTCGTGAGGCCATGCTGGCCATGCACTCCGCTCGTCGGCGCGGGTGCTTGCCGTTGATTTCACTTCAGGAAAAGTGTAGGCGCAGTTTTGCTGCGAACATGGCAAAGCGCATGATGGTGCATTCCACGAGCAAGGGGCGAGGTGGACCCCTTCGTAGCAAACCAGAAGCAATTGCAAACCCACGACCGATGCTGGCGGGCCTCAGGAGCAATAGTCCTTGCCACCATCGCTGTCGGGTGCCACTTCCAAAAACTGCTCGATGGTCCTCTTGCACCTCGCATCTCGTAGTGGTCTTTTCCTAACCCTACCGGTTGCAGAGGGGACGGTGCACGCATCTGGAGGCATCGGTTCTCTTGCGTCGCCCACGCGTGCGCACACATCCAGACTTCAGGGATGAGATGCACGCAGGCGGGCAGGCTGCCCAAACGGATAGCTGGTCGTCACGAATGCGAGTGAAGACTTTTGGACGCCTTCCCATAGCCCACCGTATCTGCTGCATCAGCTCCACGCAGTGTCTGGTCAGAATTAGCTTCTGCAGTTGTCCTTGCTATCTAATTGGTTGTTTCCTACTGAAGCTGCGCGTCTTACGGCCAGCACCTGCTTCGCTTCTGAAGACGATGGACGAGGAGAAAGACACTGTCGACTTGCACTCCTTTTCATTTCTAGACACCTCTTCTTCTTCTTCTGTGTTCATTTGTGGGCGTTGGCATGAGCTGGTGTTCCAGCGAACGGGCTAGTGTCCTGCGCCTCCGCGGTTTGCTCGCTCACGTCCCCCTGACGGCAATGCAAACCAGCAGTCGCCCCGCTCACTCCCGCCCGCACCGCAGAAGATACCACGTAACTCTCGCTAGTGCGGCTCTGCAGGATTGTATTGAGAAATAGCAGCTAACGCACCTGAAAGCTAGAAACGTCAGTCACTGGCAATGCTCTTGACAGGGAATGTCACAGGCCCTTCGGTTCCTGCGCCAACCGTTTGCCACAGGTGACGCACCCGCTGAAATCACAACGTGCATGGAGACATTGCCCGGGCCGCTGCTGAGTTTACTCCACGGCAACGTCATTTCTGTATCCTATTTGTACTTATCCTAACAAAGCACCGTGCTGCACTTCTGCAGGGGGTGGTTTTCAAACGCAGCCTCAATCTGGCAAGGAGTCCCAATCAAGTTATTTCGAGGGAGTCTTGGGCTCTATCCAGAGCATCCCCTTTAACAGAGCCGTGAACGCGTTTGCGGAGCACCACTGTCCACGAGGCTGCCAGCCTCCCGTATTCTGCTGCCTTTTGTTCCACTTCTTAAGTATACAAAGTTGATGCAGGGTTGCCAGTGACTCGCACAGGAGGTATCCGAGTCGTTCTACTTTTGTATACGCTTCCTCGTTGACTTTTCTATTCCAATGGTAAGGATTCCTGTCTTTATTGATTTCAGCTTCGGTCTCTTCAAAGGAAGTTTACGAAAGATCAAAGGCTTCCTTCTCTCTTCGAATTCGTGCATCAGCTCTTCCTCCGCTTTCAGTCCAAGTTCCAGATGACCTAAACTAACTCATAATTCCCAGTTAGCCTGGAAAGCAGCAAAGCGTGCGGTGTGCTCGCCTTTATCACATGATCACCTCATGTTGCATCAAGTCTTTTTTTCAGTACCGCAAATCATCAAAGTTTCCTTCCATTCCCAGCTGCCTTTGAGCTGATACCGATGGCATTCGCATTGAGCGACCCGCCTTCTCCTCGAGGGCTCGCTTCCGAGCAAGGTTCTTCTTCTTAAGACGTAATGCTCTACCGTGGAGTTTGTATCGAGAGAGAGAGCACCTCACAGCTGCGTGCCGCATGCGTGGTGACGTGGAAAATTTAAGCAGTGGAGCGTCGTCATGAGCTCTCTCGTTCGGAAGAACGCGCCACGTTCGACGTATAGATTGCAACCACACGGTGCTGGATCCGTGAAGGAGGAGTGCACCCACAATTTTGTGATGCTACAACCGGAGGCTGCTAAGTCTCCGAGAACGCAGATGCGTGGCATGCGTCAAAGTTGTCCGGTGACCGTGAGTCAAGCCGACTGCTGACTTCTCTCTGCTTCCCGATTGAGGAATCTCTGCGTCCCTCATGCAGTAGCAATGAACTGGCGTACATGAAAAGTAACTTTGGTGTTTGCTGCTGCCTGCTTTTGCTCACTTCAAAGGAAAAGCTGTTGCAACCACTCGCATGGTTTTCAGCAAGGAATCAACATGAGTCCGGTTAAGCTCACATGGTTCCTTGCACAGAAGTTCCAGCATCTCGGCTTTCTATCTTCGAAGCCAGGTAATCTAAAGATCCCAGAGAACTCGAGAGTGTTTGTTAGAGGAAGGATTTTATCCTTTCATCAAATAAGCAGCTCGGTAAAATTACCGTGACATATGGCGGCATGGAAGGAGAATGCACAGCAACGGATTTCGGTTCCGCCAGATTGCTTGTGCCACCACCCTTCTTCGGCATTTCTGTATATCTGCATAATTCTTGAATACACTTCTCGAGATTCGCATCTGCGTTCTGTTTTAGAGCTGCTCTTATTGATCCTGAGGGCTACAGAAGACTCTTTTTGCTGGAATAAAAATTTCGTTTCTTTTCTTTGAACGGAAGGCTTACTTCGAGAATTAATTAAAACAAACCACGACACACTGAGGTGGCTGCTGGAGTGAACCGTATAAAGCTCGAATCGCAGCTGTGTGAGATTGGAAAAGCGACGTAAGGCTGCTGGAAAAGGGGCCAACCTTTTATTTTTCTGGACACTTTGTAAAACTCAATAGAATAAGATATTCGATGTCGTACAGCAGTCCTCACGACGATCTGTAAGAATCTGTGAAAGCATCACGACAGGAAGCACACAGTTGCAACCATTGGAACTCAGAGTCCATCCTCGTTTTTTTGCAATCTTTTTCACTGATGGATAAAACTTGTACAGTAAAAAAATGTTAGTTTCAGAAACCGTTATCATCGTCTTATTTCTGAATCTTCCATTCTGAAGATGTGAGTGCGGAGATTATCCAAAGTGCCATTTTGAAAATATAAGAGTGAACTCTATTGTGAAGCGCTGCATTGCAAACTGGTCGTCCTGCTACAAACTGGCATTCTTAGAAAAAGGAGACACTGCAGGAATTCGGAAAGCTCCTGTTTACTGGAGTATCAATCTTAATTCTGCAAATGGAGAGGCCTTTGGAGGAGATCACCAGGGTGCAAATAAAAGGGTATCTCGAGTTGGCTACTGGGAGCTCCTCATGAAGAAGATTCTTATTTGTAGTGTTTGAAACCATGAGCATATCTGCGCTTCATCTCCAAAGCAATCTGATACGGAAGAATTCCATTTCCGCACATCAAAGTCACACCCTTGACTTTTCCGGCTTGTCTCTGGCACAGAATGATCCCCTGATTTTCTAATCTGGATTGACAAACGTGGAAGGTCAGACAATATTGAGATCGCAAATTGGGGACTAAGGAGTGACATTCTATGTAGGTATTTGCATTCGTGAAAAGAAATGTGTTTGAACTATTATCTGCGAATAGTTGAGAGTGCGATAACTCCTGTGGTCCCAGGTTTGAATCCAGGGTATGGCTCTCCATAGGACGATGAAGTTCTGCCTTTCTTTGTAGTATGTTATTTGGGATTTTTTACAATGGTGATGTCAACGTTACACGTGGAATATAAAACACTATTGGTCTTTTGAAATGTGCGGAGGCCATTGTGGATGCTTCATGAGAAACAGCACTTTTGTGATCAATGAAAACATCAACATTTGAATTTCATATTCCAATGAATAAATTCGCAATTCGGTCTCCCAAATTGCAGGAATCTTTTATAATTTCCAAAACGAATTCAAGAAGGCTTCTAGATTAGTGGACCTTGGTGCTGAAAGCCAAGAACTGTCGATTTCAAACAGAGAGTGTATAGTTAAAAGAAGCTGCTAACTCTTGAATCTCAAATCATCCACAGACAGCGATTATCCACACTTTCAGTGGTAATAATCTGATAATACAAATTCTCTCTTCTCTATGCATTCTGAACTTGATCCAGATGTTTATACAATATATATGTATTATTCTAAACATGCTATATGCTCAGAAAGTCTTTGTAAATATATCGATGGGGGGAAAGAAAGTCTTTGTGAAAAAAAATCCTACGCAAGAGATGATCTTGTTTGAAACTTCTAATTCCAGAAAATTAGCTTGTAAATTGGACATGATTTGAATGAAAAATGGGCGCAGATGAGCAAAGCATCGTTTTCCACCATACGGAATTGCCTTGGCAACCTGCCTACATCTGATGCTCGCTGACACTCAAGATTCGCGTTTTCATTGCCATTGTCACCTGCAAAGAAACGACAAAACGATAGACGCTCTCTATGGAAGCTCAGATCTGGTCTGTCTCCTCACGGCAACCGACCTACCACATCCATCTCCGTTCAGCTTGAGAGGCTTCCTTGCAACTTCTAAAGTTCCTCGTCAACCAACCTTTCGAGCTATCCAAGGACGGCACTTGCCTTTTCAGTCCACCCTCCATCATCAAGTTTCCTGCTGAAGAATTCGTCTCAGGTAAATATTCATGCAAGCCTTCTTCCTTTGGTTCTCAACACGTGATGTTAAAGCTAAAGACTGTAGTAAGAACGGTAACCTGTGCTAGCAAACAACTGATGAGGTCAATATGCAATGATTTAAGACTTCCCTACGGTTTACCGGAAGTCTCCGTATCGATTGCTCTTAAAGGCGAACCAAATCCAGGAGCCCTTCAGGTAAGGAAAATGACAGCGGTGCTGATACTTCCACGAACCCATCTGATAAGTACTTTCATAACGAGCTCAAGATGATGTCGCAGCTTCTCATATATATAAAACTACATCGAGGACTGCTGCAAGAAGATTCCGAGTTATAATGAAAAAAAATCCATTCTCCATAGGCTTCCGCATTTCCATGTCATAGCAACTGAGCCCAGAAGAGGTCATGCAACAGAAAGAAGCCACAGATGAAGAGCGCTTTGCAAGAAGCGTTTCAATTGAAGCTGGGGGTATATAAGCAGAAGAAACTGTCGTGCAGGAAGCACGCTGCATCTGCCGGGGAGTAAACCTGTGGTGTTTAGGCAGCTTGCACTTCTTTTGCACACTGCAGGAACACTGGGGAAGGTGGTGAGCAAACGGCTGCAGCAAGCTTCACCTTTCGGAACGATTTGGAAACATCGTCCTCTGACCAAAAAACCTGTTTGGCAAGAGCAGATCTCTCTTCATCCGACTGCACAGGAAAAACCAAACCATTTGGAATCGTTCGGAAACTTCTGATTCGCAAACCGAGGAATCATTGAGGAAATCACAGTGCCTTCAAAGAACTCATAGCATCACAAGAAAGCAGATGGAAAATGCCATGCCCTCTGGAAGGTCACATTTGCGCTCCATATGGGACACTTTGTCAGCATACTCTCCTCTTGTGTTTGTATTGACAGAGATGTCTTCAGGGGAGCGTCGTTGACAGTGGACAGCTGATGTTCCCTCGCTTGTTAAGGAAGCGTAGTGAATTGGCTGAAAATGGGGTCAAACATGGCCTCCTCTCAGTTTTTAATTACACCCCGAATTTCGAGCAGGTTTCTTCGAACTGGAACAGCGATCGGATCGAGGGTTCGTTAACGAGAACGATCAGCTTCAAGTGCAACCCGGACATCAACCTCCCTATGCATCTCAGTATATTCGTGCAGAGAACTTTTGATGGCCGAAACGGCATCCTTGAAAATTTCGTATGCAAACGCAACTTGCTGTGTCTTGCATAGCGTTTCTGTTCGGAGGGCCATTTTAAGTGCCTCCGCAATTTCTCATCTGTTTTCGTTTACAGGAGACAAGGAAATGAGAACATAGTCAAAATGAACGTTCTTCTGGGACTTCTCTTGATCCAGGCTGGTTGTTTCTACGGACAAGCCTCTAGGTAAAGCTCTACATCTCGTTTGTTGTTGATGTGTTCTCATGAAGGAATGTTTGAATGGAGAGTGTTTTGGGTTAGTCGTTCCCTCTTCTATGACTGTCTAAAATGCAAGGCTTCTAAACACAGCTCGCGAGCGACTCAATCACCCGTTGGGCGTTCTGAAATAACTGAGGGATCTTTCGATTCCAGCTTTGAATAGATACGAAAATCCTTTCGTTCGATGAGAACCTGTGATTTCATGTCTTCTTTATGGATGACTGCCAGCGCACTTATCGCTTTGAATTCTTTCGAAACCGTTTCTGAGGAAACCAACGTCTTCAGCCCACTCAGACTTGAGTCCATCATCATTCTTAGTTGCCAATCGCTCCCACTAAGATGCTGCTCTGAATGGAAGTGAGCGGCTACCGTCACCTCGAATGTCTTCCTTCTTACTGACTTGAGAGTTCGCTGTTTGCAGGCTTTGAAGTTGAGAGCCCTTATAGTGGACGAATTCCATTCAGAGATGCAAGCAGAGCACTGCAGGTTTTCAATGTTTGGATTGCTTTCTGATAAACACGGATGGAATGATAGTTCTACGAATTTTTCGAAAGTCACTCTCTTCATATCAAAAATTAATCCACATGCATTTTTTTCCTCGTGTGCATCCGAATGTTTCTGAATGAGAGTTACTGCGTTTGCAATCTTTTTTTCTAATGAGAAAAGGACTGTGAGTGTTTGACGACTCGTTTCCTCCTTTGTCCTGGAATACTTGCGGAAGAAGAGAGATGGAAACTTCTTCTGGAGCTCTGCATGGAAGAAGCTGGGAAAATTTGGACTCTCTGCAGTCCCAACAGAGAGTCGCAATTCCCGCATACGATTGGTGTATTTATTGCCTTCTCATACCATCGTCTTTTCTCTTCTTAGGATGACCTCGCAGAATTCAGAATCCCCCCAGAAGCGAAAGGAAAGCAAGAAATATGATATACCGTTGTACAGTGATGGCTTGGTGAGTACACATACCCGCACCTGGGTTTCGAAGGTTCGTCACGTAAAGGTGGTATACCTTTCGGTAAGCATATCGTTGAAACGGCAGATTTCTGCGACACAGTTGACGATATTGATCTCAAAACTTTCAACTACAGCTACCATATGGGATGAAGATGGGTCGAAGTTTGCATTCATGGCACTCTTGACCTACAGGATTTCGAGATTGCTCAGGACGGCCATGCAGCGGTTCTTTTCAATATTTCGTTTATTGAATTCAAAAAGTGTAAAGGGGAAAAGGTTTTGCTGAAGGTATTCTTATTTCTTGTGCCGCTGACCAGCAAAATGCCATCGCTTATCTTGGAATCTAGAGACAACTGTCTCTACCTACGAATCTTAGAATCACAGACGATACGAAATTCAATTATCTCAGAATAGGGGGAGACCTATTCGACAGACCAATTCGACCTATTGTTCCGACAGACCATATTTCACCTTGCATTTTGATTACGAAAGAGAAAAGGAAATCATCGTGAAGGAAATGCCTTGCGCGACGTGTGACGTGTTACGATTTGCATCTGCGCGGAAGGACCAAAAGGGAACCTTCCAGAAGACTGTGTGAAACTTGCGGACATTTAACGCTGAGATGCTCTCTTCTTCTTTCAGAACAACTACATCACGCTGAAAATAGGAAGCCCTGAGCAAACAGTTTATGTTCTTCCAAATTCCGCACGGTCTTATTTGCTGGTTGCTACTGATGACATCGATCCCTCTCCACAACAAAATGGTACTCACAGCCGTGTTTCCGATTGGAAATAATTATCCATTCTGCTTTTTAGGCAGAGCTCATGGTTACAATAGAAGCGCTTCAAAGACGTTTCATTTGCTAGATAAGAATAAATTAGCCAGACGTTTGACTGTGGACAGCATCGGACAAGATGACATTAAAGTGCGTTCTAATACACCAACTAAAAACTCTTCTGAGTGCTTTTTTTCTAAGTTTTTCTCATTCTTCCTCAATTGAATTCTGTACTGTGATGCAGTCTTTCTTGAATTTCAAAATAAAAACCACCACCGAGAGCGTGATATCAGGTATGCCTTCTATTGGTATGCCTTCTATTGGTGGTGTCTTTGTTCTTCTAATTTGAGTCCACAACCGAGAAGTAGCAAAACATGAAGCTCCTGTATTTTCTATTTCTCGTGATGATCATGCAATGCCATTCTCATGGGGGAACTGAATGATCGAATTATATAATTCTTTGTGTGTTTCGGTGCCTCATTTTGAGAATGCCGTAGTTTTAGACTTTAGAATAGAACTAAGGGAAAACTTTCTGATTGATTACATTGCACAATGCGCTTGTTATGTGCTTGCAGGTTAGACGCCATTCTCTCAAGGCTGTTAATTTCACCTTAAAAAAAAGGAGTGGACTTCCACGCTTGCAAAATCTTTCTGGAAACTTTGAAGGATTACTAGGACTTGCACCTCCTTCAAGGTTCGCGGATCAGAAGACAGTAGCATTTATGAGCACATTCAAAAAGCTTCTACCTTGTCAACTGGGATCAAACTTCATGTTTCGCTGGTACAAGTAAGATCCATTTAAAAGAAGCTCTCTTTTCTTAGAGAATGTTTACAATTTTGACATCAGTCGACATATAATTCTCACTAAGACAATCGATCGAATCTTCATTTTTTGGTTTCGGGAGAAGCAGTCGTCCTCATGGGTGCCAAAAATGGCTGTTGTGGCACCGCGAAAGAAAGTATGCGCGTCAACTCTGACACCTTCCTGATAAAGAAAGGCAAACACTTTTCATTCAGCAAATTTCTTGCTGCATTTTTTCCCGCGCTATTGTGGGGGTATTGTGCATTCCTTCATTTCTCCCCACAAAACAAGATGGCATAGTAGCAGACTCTCATCAAAGCGAAAATATGGTGTTCTAAAATGAAGGGAAATTTCCATCAGATTTCTCGGTCCTAAGGCGCAATCCGAATTCATGAAGGGATCATCTGCTTTGAAAGAAAAAGTGTATAAACTCTATTATCGTCTTTGGGATGCTTTAAGTGCCTCTTTCGATCTGAAAGTCTTCTGGGATCGGTGCCCTTCCAATATTTATTTGAACTTTGTACACATCTGCTCAGGAACTTCAGTGTCGTTGTTTTTCCAAACCTTCCCTATTCCCTTTTTCCAAAGTCCAAGCACAAAATGAGCACTCACGGAAAGATGAAAAATCAAACAAGAGGTTCTCTCTTCCTTTTGCTTTGAGGTAACTCCCATTAGTCTCTCGTGAAAACTCAGATTGCAATCATGAGTGAAATCCGGGATATATCCGAGGCCTTCAGCCTGCACAAAGGATATAAATGCGAAAGCAATCAGCTGATGAATATCCAGAACGAAAAGACATGCTGAGTTCTAAGAGAAGCGTCAAAGGGCAGCAACATATTCCACGCGTACTCAATTTCGTGCCATATTTTCTCAGTTTCCATCAGCAGATAAACAACGGAAAAGTATCATTCATAGCTGCAAAAAGTACTTTCTGCAAAACGCATGTTACCATCAGTGTATATTTGTTTGGAAACCCATTTGTGCGATTGCAGCACTACCTGCGAATGAGTTGTGCTGTGAGAAAGACCAATTTCCCTTGAGGATAGACGATTAAAGATTCAATGTGGGCTTCCCAAGAAGACGTTTCCAAAAATCTAGGAAGATTTGAAGGCAGCTCGGGCATCCGGAAACCATCGAGCCGATCTGAATTTCGTACAGTTTGAATGAACACTTTCGTACAGGGGGCAGAGCGGAAAAGAAGACAAATCAAGAAGGCGGCAGAAGTGTTGCGGATCTCTAACGAAGAAGAACGCTTCATTGGTGGAAACCAGCGTTAATAAGGAAGATAGAAACACCAAGCAATCTTACTGAGCAGCTGCGGCATCGAAGGTCAAATGCTATGACCCATCGAATTGCTATTATCGTCCTTTATAGACTTGCTTATACTTTCGCTCACATTACAGAACATTTCTCAAGCTACCATGAGGAACCAGATTTCCGTGCCAGTTTTCAACTAAGCCTATTGCCTTCACAATAGCGATTCTATTTTCACACAGAATGAATTCCTGTGCCTCTAAAAGACACGGCGTTAGCATCTTCTAATCCGTCTCATTTACCTTTCAGACAGCCAAAGCAACACCAGCAAGTTGGAAAACTTTCCATAGGAGTTCCTCTGCCGGAATTCGACATGTATGACCTCTTGATTCAAAGCAACAGCATGGACTTCTGGAGCTTCAAGATTGGAGAGTAAGATATTGCGAAAACAAATGTAAAGACACTGCTGACCACTCACGCTGTGTCCATGTAGACCGCATATAGGATCACAGCTAATCTGCCAGAAGAGCTGTTATTTCGGTTTTTATTTGGAAGACACTGGTCTTTTTCTTTCTAACGAAGCCTATGAAAAATATGTCGAACAAATGAAAACTGCAGATCGAAGCGGCAGATTTATGAAGGTAGGTCATCGCTGTCAGTTCTTCTGCATTTACCACACTGCTAGTTACCTTGTTCCGAGGGCAACAAGGTTCCCAAGTTCAGCTTCCTCATGGGACACCGATCATTTTCATTTAATCATAGGGATCTGATGAGGAAGGTAACTGAAATATCGTCCTTGCGAAACACAAGGAAGGGATTATTTCAGGTCGAATCAAACAGTAGTGCAGTGGACATGTGCGAAGTTCTAATCGAAGCTGATGAAAACCTGTACGACGGAACCATAGGAATAGGAACCTTTTTCCTAAAACGGAATCCGACGAGATTCTTCCCCGCTACTAGGCAAATTCTCGTGCACGCTCCTGTATATCCATGAAAGGATACCCTTCCCCACTGATGCAATAAATAAACGATTTCCTTGAACACCACAAACGCTTGTACACATTCATTCCTTCTTGTTCCAATTCAAAATTCAATCCAGTGAACGAAATGAAGCGCGCAGGATGGGGCACTCATGCAATTATAATGAAGTTTATATACCAAAATGCGATCAGTACAGAGTGTACAGCGTGGAGAATGCCTTCTTCATGTAATGCACTCTACGATGACATGAAATGCAACGTCGACATTCATCTATATTTTTCGGAGACGTTGGCAATGGAAAAATTCCATTTAGAGCGTAACGAGGGAGAGCAGGCAGCCGTTCTTTGTACTGAGCCTTCACAGCGGGAAACGTTCATTCTTTCTATAGAAATGGCGAAAACGTAAATCAGACGAGGCGAAGATACCTACCGAAAATCCCCGTCCAGAATTTCCTTCTGAGAAAGGAACATCATGCAAAAAGACGGTTTCCATTCGTTCGATGTTGCGTTCCTGCACTCAGCTTCCGTTCGGTCGGCTTCACAACCGTCGTCGGTGCAACTTTTCAGGAGATCCATTCAACTACGCTTCGTCTTCCTTTCGTTGCGTAGATATGGACTCCTGCGACATCATCGAGGGTTTCGAAATATTCATGGAGGCGAGGTCAAAGTGCACGCAATCAGACAGTTATACGAGTTCGCTCGATTCGGTCCATTGAAGAGTTTGGTAGCTTTCCTCACTTGCAGGCCGGCATGGGTTGCGCTCCCCTGGGTAGATTCTTGTCCGTTTTCTCGCAGCGGGAGCAATGTGTTCTCTCTCCCTTCCGTGTGTTTACGTGTAAGAACTGACCGTGGGAGGACTGTTCGCTCGTGTTTCTCCAGAGCTCCCTCCAACTTCTGTGATTTACGTTTGGTTAAGAGTGGTGACTCATGAGCAGCAAATGTGATTGAACTGAGTGTATATTGGAGAGGACTCCATGCATGCTCAGTGCCTCCTTGCTTTCTAGGCATGTACCAAGAAAAATTTCCAATAGTCGGCTTGATATTCTGACAGGGAAGCTTCTTTAGTCAGGCAGACGGAAGAAGGTAGGAGCCACAGGGCATTCAAGAAGGCACTGAACCAAATTCCTGGAAAGCAGTGAAATCCTGACTTCACGAATCGAGCATGCACATGGAGGCGAAGTACTGCGTGACTCATGCGTGAAGCCCCATCCCCAGGTATAAGGTGTGGATTTGTCTCCATCCGACACAAGGATGAAGTCAGGTACACATCGAAATACCTTTCACCATCATTAGACTTCGCAATTCCAACGAAGAAATCTGTGCCTGACAGAACAAACATCTTAAGATACTTGCACACGCGAATGAAATGGGAACATCCAGGAAAACGGGATGAAGATATCTCCGTCGAGGAAGTAAAGAACGTGTTTGAAGGACTCCGCAAAGATGTGGCAGCAGGCTATGATATTGTTCTCCCCACGCACTATCAGCGTTACCTGCATCCCTATCTGCACCTGTTCCATGAACTAACGCTCGTAATCAGGGAAGAAGACTCCCGTTTCCATTTCATGAGGAACGGGTGGAGCTGCTGCCAAAAGGAGTCGACCTGTTGGAAATCACCCAATGGAGGACCATCACCATTCTTAACACAGACGCAAGGTGGCTGGCCAGGATCTGCGCCAACCGTTTGAGCATCGCGATAGTGCCTCCTCCTACGCAGACATGCTTAGTCCCAGGACAATGCTTATCCGCAAATGTGAAGTGTGCCCTTCCCACCATCGAGTACTGCCAATATATTGGTGGAAACCTGGTACTAGGGCTCACTGATATGGAGAAGACGTTTGATACAATGAATCACGAGATGCTGTAAAATATCTTAAGGAAATTGGATTTGTTAAGTTCCTCCTTCCAATATGTGGAGTGGACCCTAGCAAATCAACAACTTAAGATTCGAATCAATGGGTTGGATATTACAGCAATCTGGATGGAGAGGAGTATAAGCTAAGGTGATGCCCTGAACCTAATGCTGTTCGTGTTATACATGGAGGCGGTATCAGCAATCGTGGATTGCGGTAACCGTGCTGAAGGATTCAGGATAGACAACCATCAACTGTCACACTTGGTGTATGCGGATGATCTCTTGTTCTTCCTCAAGGACGAACGAGAACCACAAGCATTCTAAGGTGTGGTCAAACAAATGGAAAGAGGATTGGGACTCGAAATTAATTCCCGAAAGAGTCACCTGTTGCCAATCGGGATCATGGACTCTGCTTTGCAAGAGGCTGGATTCCGATTGGCGGAATCTGTTGAATACCTGGGAATCCATGCTGGCGACGAGACTGCGTCGCGTTGCCTATGTAAAGAAATCCTGGGCTAGATCAGTGATGAAACCACCAACTACACCCGTATCAAACTCGACATGGAGCAGGGGCAACCTTGTGGAACGGCACCCTCGTACTTTACGGAATTGTCTTTTGCCGAATAGATGAGACAAAGGTGGTAATTGAATCTCTACAGAGGAAGATCCTATGGCAGCAGTATAAACCAAGGGTAAGTCTGAATTGTTGTACTGGCCTCGTAAGCATGGCGGGACTAAGATGAAGCTCCTGGAACATTCCGTGGAGTCCACAGATGCGTAACAACTCCTGGATCTCACCAGAAACTGAGAAACCTGGCCTTGAGCAGCGCTTCGGGCGTACTAGAAATTGTTGAACAACTCGAGGGACCCGATGTCCGCTCTCATAGGGTCCACTGTAAAATGGATGCAGATCAACTCCACCTGGCGACGTAAATAAGCACTGTTGAAAACTCACCATTTCAAAATCATGTCTCGAAGTACTGAAATCTGGTATGAGGTACTGGCTCTGGTGATACCTCACTTTATCTCGATCCCGAGGGATACCGTGAGTTTGTTACACCAAAGGCCACGCTTGATCGTTAGATGTTGTGAGCAGTGCTCCACTAGTGCCAGCCGGCACCAAGTGAGACTGCATCGACTGACCATGAGCTTGCGAGGTTCCTTCAACCATCGAACCGGAGAGCTTTGAAATCAGCAGCCACATCAGTCGTGACAGCTGATGAACAAAGCAAACATGAAGATGAAAGTCGCAAAACATCAGCAAGATATCAACGCCCTCGATGCAGCCTCAAGTCGCTACGATCCTGCGCACGCCAATGTACTGGCCGTGGGAGCTTCACTAATGATGAGTGACCTTCCCCCGGACACTCAGGACGACCCCCTGCTGTTTGAAAACGAAGTCATACTAGTACCTCCTGACTACGTCACTAGACCGGGACATACAAGATGGACGTTCGGTGATTACGAAAACGTACTAATCTGCCCCACACTGCGACCTGATTGAGACGCGGTGAAAACAGTGATCTGCCTACCAAGGAAGACGAAAAATGGAATACTGTGGAGTTTATTCCAGGGGACAGGAATTGTTTCCCAGTATAATCCAACGGTGATGACCACTCTCGCTCTCTTTATCACAACCAATGGGATTAGGAGAGCCAAGATGTGCATCCTACAACGAAAAGCGTCGACATGGGACTTATTCAAAGGTCTTGTCATGAAAGAAACAGAGATCAGTAATTGTGGAAAGATACAGCCTGGACTTATTGTTACATCTTATCGAAGATGAACAAATACATACAGGAACAAACAACGATTTCATTGCCCCTACCCTATCCTGAAATTTCAAAAGACAGTGTGTTGAATGTGATGTGTTAAAAAAACAAAGAGTGAATCTGTACAGTAACGGGCTGTGAAATGCTTACCTAAATGTATGTTGATTGTTCTGTGATGTTGTTTCATAATAAATGCGCCGCAACATTTGTAGGTTGGGGGACAATTGTGAAGATCGACGGAGGAAAGAGAGAGCGATGGAAGGGAGATGGTGATTGAGCGAAGTTGGGTGGGAGGAACTCCCGTGCGCTCCCGTGCGATGTCCTCTTATGGAGGGATCGTGGAAGCGTGCAAAGGCTGCCATCAAAAACGCAGCGTCGAATCACCGCCATCTTTGCACACTCAGTGAGCGTGAGATGGGAATTTACAGGTATTATTTTGTTAACAGAACTACGGCGGGCTGACTGAGTGAAATCCTCATTGACGTGCCAAAGCAGCGAACCGAATATACGGAAAGTTTCATTCCCTTTGAAATAAAACAGGTATCCCTCCCAATCGCTATGCAGTAAAATTTCTACTTTCTGGATTTTTACACTCATCCCTGCCATTCTCATTCCATTTCTTCTTTTCTTTCTTCGTTGGCAGCTTCAGTCTTCGGAAATCCGGCATTTCTGCATTCACTTAACAAATACTCATTATACGTATAAACAATGTACATTCGAGAAGAAATCTGCACACATTGAACCCATCTTGGCTGCGTACACATCAGCACACATTATGGATGATCGCAAAAAAATATTTCGTTCAACCAAATGCGGTCATTCATCTTCATGCGCTTGCTTATATCCATATCTATATCAGTAAACATGCAATCAGCATGCGTGTTAATGATCGTTCGTTAATGATCGGACTTTCGAACCAACTCCGGAGGGGCCCTGTCAGCAATGGAGGAGGAACTCAGGGATGCGAATAGGCGACCTCTCTACTCGTGACGAGTCCAGTCGGCTGTGACGGTGCGAGGAGCACCTTCGGCGCTGCACTAACGGGAGGAACGTCCTTTGAACAGACTTTGGAGGGGAGCTCTTTCTGGTTGCGACAGCGCTTTGCCCGGCACACCCCCACCTTACTCAGCGGAGGGCGGCTGCTCTCTGTCGATGCTCTCCTCGTCGTAGTAGGGCCCTCTTCACTACCACCCCGAGGACGGTGGACATCGGAGGAGGGTCATTGGATTCCCTTTTGTTCCTTGGAAAGATGAAACCACTGCGACTTACGATTGGCATCACAGACGAATTCCCACGCGAGTCTTCTCCGGTAGGTGACTCCTGCACGATTCTCTACAGGAGAAGACACCCAATACGAAGGTGGCAATAGGGAGCAGCACCGCTTCCGCCTGCAGCTTACCTCAAAGAATGAAGCGCATCTTCGAGCACTGTAATGAAGGCATGAAGAGCCCTTGGGTTGCCGTCGCTATCGATAGTGATAGAGGGCATTTTCTTTTTTTGTGTGTTTTAGGGCTAGCCTCACGAATGTCGTTTTGTGACCTCACATTAGCCAGCCCATTTGTTACCGTGCTTCTGAGGCGACTCAAGAGCATTTAACCACCCAATTGATAGTAACTAACCAAGACTGACCTAACTAATTTCATTTCAGTTGATCTGACTTGGAAAGTAAAAGGGAAAGCAGAGTCATCTTGCTCACTCACGCATGTCAGTGAAACTCTTTAGAAAAACTCGAATGCGTACACCGTGGTACACGCACCAAGTTCATGCTGACGAGTTTTTTTGTTACAGCAGGGGATGCACATACCAGCTTCCTCGGGTAACAACGTACTGCCATAACTGATGCTGTGCAAACGCGATTCACGCGAAAGTCACGCACACGAGGATTCGGAATCGCGAACTGGCGTTGCCTTCGTCACAGAAAGAGCGCACTCATTCGAACGGTCGCAAAAGCAATCACGTGTACACATGTACTATGTACTTGTGCATCGTTCATTTAACGAGGAACGCGTGCTTTTGGTGAAGCGACTGATGCACCATCTCATAGGGTACTGACTGACGACCAATCTATCTCTTGCTCAATGCACGGCTTGAGACTTTTTACTGCACTGCAGTGCTTGTATGACGTCACGACCGCAGCACCGTATCTGCTACGTAACGATGCTTGTTGCGTAGCAGCAGAGATTTGTTCTCACAAAAGTTATCTGTGCTGACGTGTACTTGGTTAGCTCGCAGATTTCGCTGGAAGAATCTCAACCCGGAGTATCGTACTACTTCCAAATCCAGAGAGGAGCACAATGCCTCCAGAGTCGGGAACCTCGTACCGGTTACACAATCCAATCCGGAAGTACCTCCTATGAAGCCAGAGCTCGGAATTCGCTTCCGGAAGTCAATCCGCAAGCGATTCGGATTGTTTTTGAATCCGCAACACCCCTTCGTACCTCGAAGGTACTTCTGAAGTGTTTCGTTCTCATATACTTAAATACAGAGTTGCGCCGCTTCACAAGGAATCCTCCTCACAAGAAACGTCAAGCAAAGGTAAGATAAATGCAATATTTTCAAGCACGTTAAATACTATGTGAGGAGATCGTAATTAATGGCTTGTACATGACTTCCAGGTTCAGCCACTTTCCGTGGATTTGGCTGGTCTGTGGTTGGGCGGATTCCCAACAAGAGGCCGCTTTCCAATGCATGGCTGCCGCAGGAAATGGCAATCTTTGTGGATGCTTGGAGTCCGGAGAAGATAGTAACGCCTCTAGAAGCTTGACAGCCACAAGAATGAATACAGTTCTAAGATCCGTTATGGACCCAGGAAGTGGCCACCCCTCTGGATGTGGTTGGCGGCCGCAGAATATGGTGACCACTTCAGAAGCGTGGCGGCCTCAGGAAGTGGCGCCGATTACAGATGCGTGGCGGCCTCATAGAATGGCCATCCCACGGAATACGTGGCAACCGCAGATGGTAGGAGCCCCGCTGGATGCTTGGCGGCCGCAGAAGATGGTACCAACTTCGCTGGATGCGTGGCGGTCGCCGCAATAGCCAACGCTGCTTCCTAATGCTCTGCTACCGCAGGAAGTTGTTGCTTCTGCAGGCGCTGGGAGGCCCAAGAAAGTAGTGGCGCACGAAGAAGTTTGGTGATGTTTGGGACTGGAGCAGTCCGAAATCCCGTGGCAGCAGCACGGAGTGGCAGCAGACCTGGATCTGTGGACCGCGCTCCTTATTACAGCGGAAGCCGATCTGCCGTTCCTGGCTCCCTGTTCCGTCAGCGTGGACACCTGTGTCTCCATCCAATGTGGGTATGGACACGGAAGACAGCAGGTGTTCATGCTCCGGATTGGGGTCTGATGCAAGGCCATGGTCGTCCGGACGACGTTCCCCCGGCGAAGGGCGCAACAAGCTTTGCCGCTCACGCAAGACAAACTGCATGAAAGCTCTGCAGACAAATTTAGCACTTTGGCTGCAGCAAGTAGAAGCTAGGGGACGGCGGCTCGCAGCTTCGACTCATCAGCAAGCTTCGACGAATGCAGCAATGCGGGTGGAGGTTCTTTTCTTCGATATAATGCCCTGCCATCCCGCATGACTGCCTCCACGGGCGTCGCCGCGAGCGTTGCGAAAACGGACGTGTTTTTTGGGTGCTCCCAGAAATCGCGTTCTTAGCAGGTGTTTGGTGATCTGAGCGCGGTTGTTCCAGACACAAATGCCCGAGAACACCGCCTACACGGCTGAGGAGGGCGAGCGAGCTTCGTTCCCTCAATCCATGGATGTGGGGGTCATCTCCCACACGGATTCGTCCCCCGCCCCGGCGAGGGCTTGGAGCGTGGTGGTGGCGGCGCCTGCGCCGCCCCCCGCTGAAGAACAGCGTGCTTACATGGCCGACGGGTACAACCCGGCCTTATTATATAAGGTAGGAGGCCTGTACTCCCCCGCGGTATTGTGGTCGTTCGCCGCAGAATTTAAAAAATTGAAAGTCCTGGAGGACGAATTCCTCGGGCTTTCGCTAAGAAATGGTGGGCAGCTTGTTAAGCTGAACTGCAAGTCTGCAGGGATGGCTCAACAGCTGCTCCGCATGCCGGTGACCGTGAACGGTCGAAAAATCTTCCCGTTCACGGCGGACAATTCGATCGTTGTCCACCTGACCGGCATAACAATGCGAATGGCAAAAAATGCCGTAAGGGAGTCGCTAGAGAAATTCGGGACCGTCCACGCGTTGTGGGCAAAACTCAATGTCCTGGGGTACACCAGGGCATTCAGTGGTTACGCCGCTGCGCGGGTGACGGTCCGTGCCGAGGTGGGCTACCCCACAGACTGCAGGCTGGGAAAGAGACCATCGACCTGTGGTATGTGGGGAAACCCGTTTACTGCGGCTTTTGCCAGGTGTCGGGGCACCTGAAAAGAAAATGCCCCAACATCGTTTGCCTAAGCTGTGGGAAAAAGGGGCACATCAGGCGGATGTGCCCGAACCGCAAAAGGTCCGTCTCGGTAGGCGCGAGGAAAGAAGAGACGCCGAGAGAACAGGACATAAGCCAGAAACTGGCGGAGTCCAGCCCTGCCAACGCACACGATACTCAGCCATCCTCCAGCGCAGAACCAGCTGGACAAAACGCCGAGAACGAGGAAGGTTGGCACAGGGTGGAAAAAAAAAAGACCCCGAGAAAGGAGGCAAAAAAGATATACAAGGCGGCACCAAAGAAGCAGAAACCGGTCATCCGCGTTCTCACCCTGATATGCCGGGACATTAATGTTGACAAACAAATGCACAATGAATTTTCACGGGGCGAACCCGAAGGTCCACCACACCAAAACAGCTTGCTGCTTGCCGGTATTCACCGGGCGAGGTCCTTCCGATGCGCGGGGTGGGTATAACAGAAACGAAACAAACAAAAAGTTCAAACGTGGGAGGGCACTAATGTTTTGGAGAAGGGAGGGCGGGAAAGGGATCACAGTGCGCGCGGAAAGGTACTCTAGATCCTGTTCAGAATCCTCACAAGCTGCATCCTATCTGAGCCCAAATGGCGCCACTTGCACACACTTCGCACGAAAAGGCGTGTCCAGTGCAAGGCGTTGCTGCTGGCCTGACGCCTTTTTCTGGTGCCGTTCCAAGCCGCCACGATCCCTCGAATGCAGCAGAGAACTGCTACACAAGCGGGAGGGGACAAGGCGTCACGAGAGAAGAGGCGCCTGGAACGATCATTAGGGCCGCATCTGCGCAAGTTCAGAATCGCCGCGAGACGATCCCACAAAAAGCGAAGGGCGCTACACGTAATAAGGACGTGAGGGAATGTCTCCATTTCCCCGCACTGGTCGCAATGGGGATCCACAGCCTCCCGTGTGGAATGATACGGGCGTGCTTTGCAGGGTAAACCCAATGTTCGACAAGCGACGCCACCTCCTGACATTTCACGGGGAGGGATCCACTGTTCCAGGACGCTGGAGACCACTTGATCTCCTCCGGAGATAGTCCGAGTAGCTTGCCTCAGCGTCAAATTCCGTTGGGCAGGACACTCGGCGTCGCAGTGTCCGCTAGCTTCCGAGATGTCCACGCCTTAATCGTTTGTGTCCTGCTGTCGATGCTGCAGGACACTGTCCATTTTCTCTGCTCGCTGTTGTCCCTAGAGTAGAGAGCAGAAAGTAGCACTGGAGCAATGGGGTAATCAGAGCTTACAGATGCTGGTCGCGGGACTGCACGATCTCCTGCAGCGTCCAGCGGTTGTGCCTTTTCAGGCAAGTGCTCATTGTGCCCGCCGGAACGTGGATCTTTTCCCAGGTGAAGACTGACTCTTGCAACCATGCAGAGTGGTTCCTTGATAGCCAGGAGATCCAGGCGTTCTCGCGTACCACAACAGCCATGCGACGCTGGTGAAAGCCGCAGTGTGCTTGTCTGTGGTCACGCGCCAACAGAAACAAAAAAAGTCCGCCGGATCCGAAGGCTCGTTGGACCAGGAGACGTGCTGGAACGCACCAGGCTGTGACCCACAATTCTGCCGCAAGGGCTAGAGTCCTGAATCCGAGTTGCACTTCCATGCGCTCCAGCGTAAGTACGCCAAGTCCACCGTCCTTACGTGGAGCGCACAAGTCTTTGAGTCTCACACGGGACCTCCCTTTGCCCCAAAGGACAGTCCTCAGGAGACCCACTGCTCTTTTCCGTACAAAATGAGGGGCGGGGCACACAAAAAGTAGGAGGCGAAGATGGGGGGCCGCAAACGCGTTCCACAACGCTGCTTGTTCCTGCAAGTAGAACTTGCTCTCCTGGAACCGACCGATCGCCCAAGCTGCCTTTTGGAGATGGTCGGACCAGGCTTCTGCTGAGCAGAAGTCCCCCCACGGAACGCCAAGGCACTTGAAGCACCTGCTCGTGGGGATATCCAAGCGGATCCAGTCCGACCCTCCAGCCCACGCCGAGCAGACATGACGATGGACGACTTCGCTCTGTTCACCACCAGGCTCGTCCTGCGGAGTAGCAACTCGAAGAAATCTTCGAGCGCACTCGCCGGGGTGTACCCAGGTAGCAGCAGCAGAAGATCGTCTGCGTAGGTTCACACGGCAAGTGTGCCTGCACACGAGCTCAACAGAGTTGCCAGAGTTCCCCTGTATGCTTTCAGCAGCAACTCGAAGTAGATGCTGAAGACCAAGGGGCTCAGGCTGTCACCCTGCCTGATGCCGCGGCGCACCGGCCCGCCCTACACGTGCCGGCCGCTGAAAATAATATTAATTATTAGGTTGCGGAAGCAGGACAGTAGGTAGGAATGGAGAACGGCCGGGAAACCCATGCGTTCTAAGAGCTTTAGGAGGAGTTCCTGGACGAGCAGTCGAACGCTTCACGCCCGTTAGGATGGACATGTTTCCTCGGTGCTCCTCGTGCTAGGAACCGTCCCTAGGTGTAGGCTTCGTGTGAGTCGGTGGTCAATCAGGCAGCAATGCCTCACACCACCACCAATGCGTGCCAGGGGGCGGCAGCAACGTCGCCTCCAGAGAAGATGGAGTGCCGGGGTCGGCGGCAAAGTCATCATCAGTGGCGATGGACGTGGGAGCATCCGCCCCACAGAACCGGTCCCCGCTGCAGCGCGATCGTTTATTACCCGGTTGCGCCGGGACGTTTATTGATAAAAACATCTGGAAACTGTGTTCCCAGGCAAGGGGAACAGAAAATAAGGAGGAGGGTTTCCAGCACGCAGGCCGGGTACACTGAGAGTTCGGAACGGGAGGGAGGGGACAATAAATAAAGAACTACAGTGGGAGGGTGGGGATAGGGGTATGCAGTCTAGTTGTTCCTGATCTCAGAACCGGCGGTGAATGCCGCCAATTTCCGTCCGCACTTCTGCACCAAGATGTGGCCACCCGGCACACTGTTGCAGGTTGCAGGCTGCAGTGTCGAGGATCGATGTTGGGACCGCTCGCATCTGCAATACGTGGAGGGCCCTGATAGTGGCGCGGACGCAGCAGACGATTGCGACGACCGCTCCAAGAGAAAGACCGCCACGCGTGAAGAAGCGGCGCATCCAGTAATTTGCGGTGTGTTCGGGATGCAGGAGCGCTGAAGACAGCCGCCGCCACAGCTCCTGGAGGGCACCACATTGAAACAGCAAATGCGGAAGCGATTCTACCGCTCCGCATTTGGCACAGTTCGGGGACGCAACTCCCCCGGAAATCAGGTGCGCCCGCTGGTTGCAGTACAAACCCCAATGCACCAGCAGAAAAGCGTCCTGTTTCCACCGAAGGGGGAAGACAGTCGCGTGCAAGCACGCCGAAGGGACCACAAGTTCATCGGTGGGCACCCCGAGGAGCTCACTCTACCGGAGAAGCCCCTTTGCACGAAGGCGAGGTGTGGCAGCGTCTGCCACTTCGCAAGTCCGCCAGCCGCCCAGCAGTCGGGTTTCGCCTGCGATTTCGCAAGTGATCTCCCACCTCGCCGGCAGGTCACTGTCATCTCGCACCATCAGGGCAGACAGTGCTTCGGCGAGGGGCGTAGCGGCTAGGCGTGTCCACTGGTCCTGGTCTTCAAGCACCTCCCTCACTGGACAGTATGGGAAAAGGTTCGCGCAACGGAGTTCCAAACGGGACACATCCTGTTGCGCTGCCCAGGACGATAAGGCTTCCTGCCTCCAGGCGTTGAAGTTCGTCAGTAGGCAAAGGATCCACCCATGCTTTCCCAGAAGCGAGGCGAGCTGCTTCAGAGGGAAGCCCAGTCCTCTCTGGGCACACTCCGTGCGCAGGTGCAACGAACGCATTCCGTCTCCGCCCGTGCAGCGCCGCAGCAGCAGCTTCGCTGGAGCACACCAGGGAGTAGTCCAAAGCTGGGCGCAAAGTGCCAGCATGCGGAACTGCACTAGCAATCCGATCCGCTCCAGCGTCAGGATCCCCAAACCTGCATCCCGCCGAGGAGCCGCCAAGTCCTTAAGGCGTATCCTGGACCTCGCCGGTCCCCACAAGGCGTTTCGCAACAGGCGTTGCGCCCGACGCTTAGCCGAGTAGGGAGGGGGACAAACGAAAAAGAGGGGAAGGAGGAGAGGGGCAACGAAAGTGTTCCAAACGAAGGCCCGTTCCGACAGGAGGAAACTACCACATTGGAACGGGCCCAGAGCAGTCTCGGCCTTGTGAAGGCAGTCCGACCACGCTTCTGCTGGACAGAAGGCGCCCAAGGGAACGCCGAGGTACTTCAAGCACCTGCCCGTGGGGGTCCCCAGGCGGATCCAGTTGGACTGCCCCTCCCACGTAAAGCCAACCGGTACAACGGTTGATTTCCTCCTGTTGATGATCAGGCCCGCCCCCCGACGAATGAGCTCGAAGAAGTCCTCGAGCCTGGACGCCGGGGTGGGCATGGGCAGCAGCAGGAGAAAGTCGTCAGCATAGGTGGCCACGGCCGTAGTTCCCGGACAGGAGCTCGGCAGGCTGGCCAGCGTCAGCCTGTATGCCCTCAGCACCAACTCAAAGAAGATGCTGAAGAGCATGGGGCTTAAGCTGTCTCCCTGCCTGATACCCCGCCATATGGGAACGCCGTACACGTGGCGCCCGCTGAAAGAGATAGAGAATAGCGCGTGGTGCCAGCAGGAGCGCAAGTAGGCGATGAGGTGTGTCGGGAGGCCCAAGCGTCCCAGAAGCTCCAGAAAGAGGTCCTAGTTTACGCTGTCGAACGCTTTGCAGAGATCGACGGCGACCGCTAAGGCGCCCGGCGTTTCATCGTGCCTTGAGCACCGCCGCTTACCTTTGGCAGCGGCGCTTTCGGCTGCCTGGCTCTGCTGCGACACGCCCTGCTGCAGCTCGAACCATGTTCGCACGAAGAAGAGATTCGCGTCCATGGACCGCCCCGGAACAGCATACGTCTGCTCCGGACTTACCAAGGACTCTGTGATTCTCCCCAGCCGCACGACCCAAAGTTTTGAGAACAACTTGACGTCCGAATTCACTAAGGTGATCGGACGGCAGTTGTTGAGGTGGCGCAAATCCCCGCCTTTCGGCAGGAGCCGCACCTTTGCTGAGCGGAAAGAAACAGGGACATCTCCCGTCTCCCGCATCATTGCGGAAAGGCTGAGCACCAGGTGGACGAGCTTCGCCGTGAAGCACTGAAAGAACTCCGCGAGCAGGCCATCCTCCCCAGGCGCCTTACGCCTCTTCAGTCCCGCTATGGCGGAAGATACTTCTTCTGCCGTGAAGGGCCAGTCCAATCTGGCGAGTTTCTCTTCGTCGATAGCAGGGTTACCCGTCGGAAGGAGCAGCTCGGAGAGACTGCGTTCCGTGGGCTCCTCCGCGTACAACGAGGAGTAGTAGCGTTTAACTACGCGGTGCACGTCGGCTGCAGTCGGGCATTCCTGGCCAGCGTCATCGAGCAGACAAGCCGCTCCAGACTGCCAAACCTGGCGCTCGGCCCTAACCTTGTACTCCGCCAAACGCCAGACGTCCGCGCATCGGGAGAACGTACGCGCCTGCAGAAAGGATCTGCTTTTCGCGACACCCTCACCAAAGCTGCGGGGAAGCAGGTGGAAGGGGAACCGGCAGCAGAACTCGCGGATCGATCTTTTCAGATCGTCCCAGTCCTCGAGTTCATGGAGAAGCCCCGGAGGTGCTGGCGAAGATGCTCCGCCGCCTCCGAATTGCTAAGCCAGTCGGCCGGCAACCTCCAGACATTCATTGGAGGCGTTTTGCCAGGCGGGAGGAGCTCGAACTTCAGTCTCGGATGATCCGAAATCTCGGACAGCAGGCGCCCTCTCCGACCTACTCGTGAGAGCAGGTGTTCATCGAGGAACGCATGGTCCGGCGATCTCTCCATCCCGGGCTCACCAGCAAGCTAGTTTTGCACGCGCACGGACGCGCATACCTCGCTCACCAGTTGCTTCTCCCTCAAGCGGCATCTCTCCTCTGTTAGCAGGTGGACGTTGAAGTCTCCTGCAAGGAGGTGCGCCACGTTAGGGCCGGAGTCAGCGAGCCAGCGGCTGCGCAGGCCACCCAGGAATGCGATTCGTTGGGCGTAATGCCGGCCGCCACTCGGCGAGTAGATGTTCGTAACGACAAGGTCGATCGATTCGGACCACTTGAGGACAAGTTGGCCAACACGACCTTCCTCGTCGAAACAAACGTTCCGCACCACCTCCGCCACCCTGCCCCGGACGAGGAACGCGACTCCGCACGTGTGTGCGGAGCCTTGCCGCCAGTGTAGCGTCCCGCCCGCGCGCTCTTCCAGATCCGATGCCTGCCGTTCGGAGATGCTATGTATCTCCTGCAGCAGAACCAGATCGAACGTTCGCAAAGCGTTGGCTAACGTCCGCCTTTTGTCAGCGTCGCGTAGCCCGTTGACGTTCCAACAGGCCACGTTGACGCGATGAGCGGACGCAAGTCCACGCATCACTGCTGCGGACATGACGGCGTGCTCCTCGCCCCGTCCGGCGAGAAGTCATCTGGTAGGAGAGCGGATTGGGGAGCGTAATCTCTCCCGTTCGCCGCCACATCGCACCCAGCTGAGTCCTGGGAGCCGAGGATCATCGCCTCGGGCTACGTGCAGGGGCCGGAACCGCCTCCGGCAACAGGCTCGTGCTTATACACTTTAGCCCGGTGCGCTTGCGGGTTACCCCGGGGTGCGCGCACTCTTTGCTTGCAATCGGACTCCACCTCGGAGTCCGAATGCCGAGGACGAGACTGGCGTTTTGCCTGTCTCTTCTTTTTGCGGCAGGTGGAAGCTTGCCCTGCCCGCGCGGGGGCCGCCGCAGTCGCCAACGCCGACGCCGCTTCCGGAGCTTTGGCTTCCGCAGCCACCCTCTCGCACGAAGCGACAGACAGAGCACGCAGCCGTAGTGCGTACCTGGGTACGCACCTTCTTCGGCGTGCTTCGCTTCTGTCTCCCACCTACCTTAAGGATGGGGAATATTGAAGGGTCAACCTTCTTCTTCCCCTTTGTGGGCGTCCTGGCGATGCGAGTCCAGCCCGCGTCGGGGACGCCCTCCTGGGAGGCCGACGCCTCCCTCAATTGTTTGTCCGGAGATGCCGGCTCGGGTTGCGTGCTCGCGACGGGAGACGGCTCCGTCCCCGTTACGCGCTGCACCTGCTCCTTGGCCAGTACGGGCGAAACGACGGTCATTGCCACCGTCGGGCTATGCGCTATTGCAGCCTTCGCTGCCCGTGCCTTCGCCGCCCGTGCCTTCGCCGTGGAAG
The DNA here is from genome assembly GCA_036172245.1 of Raillietiella orientalis. NCBI lineage: Eukaryota > Metazoa > Arthropoda > Ichthyostraca > Raillietiellida > Raillietiellidae > Raillietiella > Raillietiella orientalis. Next base: position 65,932 of record JAYWIR010000012.1, read on the forward strand.
GCGTGCTCTCCGCGGCCTTTGAGGGGGACGGCCGTTCAGAGGCAGTCCCGGGCGTGCCCTCGCACGGTTCCGTGGGTGTTCCGCTGGACCCGGAAACGGACGCGGGCGGTCCAGCAGCCTTCGTTAAGTGCGTGTCCTCACTCTTGGGCTGCTTCGAAGGGGGCGATTTGCCCCCAGGGCGACGTGGCTTCTTTCCCGTCTGCGCGGCTGTCTGGGATGGTGGCTTCCCTGGAGCAACCGCGCCCTTTTTCGCGGGACCGCCACTCGATGAAGCCCCGCCCTTCGCGCCCGATTTCTCCCGTGGCACAACGGGGGATCTTTTCGGTGCGGACGGGGTCGATTGTTGGCGGCTTTTCGCCTGCCTCTTTCTCTTCAGCTCGGCGCACTCTTTAATGGAGTGGCCGAGCTGTTTACAATAGCGGCAGTTGCGAGGAGGGCACGTCCACGGACGGTGGCCCTCTGCGCCGCAAATGCCGTAAGCCGGTCGCTGACCGGCAAATTTAAGGTGGACGATCGCATCGCCCACCTGCAAGTGCGGAGGCATTTGCCTCCTATCCGCCATGGTGGCACGCGCCATGGCAAGTCCGCTGTGGAGAGATGCAATCCTTTTGATTGGATTGTCTGCTCTCCACAGCGCGTGCACCGTGGCGAATGCACTAAGTGCATCGACGAGCACGCGATCGGGCGTGTCCACCTGGACGGCGGACATTCGAACCACGAACGACTGGTCCATGGCCGACGGGACGACCTCCTTCCCGCGTATGTTAAGCGGGGTGCGGAGAAGGCGCTGGACTAGGGATGCCTCTTTGCAGTGCTCCTCGCAGTGTCTGAGCGCGTTAACCGGCATGACGGCCAGGAGGTCGTTCTGCCGGACCCCGACGCGCAAAAGCTCATCCCAAAGAACTTCTCCGACCCCGTCGGAGATTGCAGCACTCACCGGATAGCAGAGTGCAGGCTTGTAGCCGTGGGCTGCATAAGCCTGCAGCTCCGCGTCTTCGGGCGGTGCTCCGTTTGCAGCCGCCGCCTTGACGACGGCGGCGAAGCTTCTCGCCGGTGTCGAGACACAAGAATCAGAGGCGGACCGAGCATCCGGAGTGGAGTCTCTATTGCCGGCAGCAGCCTGCACATCCATCTTCTCCTGCGCGAGCTCCGTGAACATCCTAGTGGACGCACTCGGGCACACCACGCACAAAGAAGACGGAAAGGAATCGCGCTCGAGGAGCAACACAGAACACGTCCGTCCAGCGTCGTCGTGAAGAGTCGTCGTGTCGGCGCCATCTCCTGCAGCCGCGGCGGAACTGTCTGCTTATGTGGAAGAAGGGTATAACCCTTCGCTGTTATACAAGGTAGGCAATCTCTATTGTTCTGAGAGCGCGCGTCAGTTCTCCAAAGGTATGCGCGCTCTCAATGTACAGGAGGAGGACCTCTGCGCTATGACCATCCGTAGCGGGGGGCAGTACGTTGAGGTCGTCTGTAAACAAACCAAGCTGGCCCAAGGACTGCTCAAAACCCCCGTGGTGATGGGGACGCGCAGGCTGCTCCTCATTACGGCGGACCGCAGTATGGTGTTTCACCTGTTAGGAGTAACCGTGCGGATGCGGAAAGAGCAGGTACGCGCCGCGTTGGGAGAACAGGGAACGCTCCATGCAGTGTGGATCAAGCCTAGTCCTTTCGAGGACTAATGCGGCCTAAAGGCTGCACGTGTAACCGTCCGCAAGGGCTCTACCCTTCCCCACAAACTGGTGGTCGGCGGCGAAAGCGTCGACCTCTGGTACGTGGGAAAGCAGAAATAATGTGGCTTCTGCAACACGTCGGGCCACCTCAAAAGGAGGTGCCCCAACGTACAGTGCAAAGTATGCGGGACAATGGGCCACACGAGGGAGGTATGCCCACAATCCGCTGTGAGCGTGGTTTCCGCGAGGAACCAAAAAAAACGCGCCCGGCTACTACAAAAAAGGCTGGCGGCGAAAGCTGCCACGAAAGCTGTGCCAACCGCGCAGATGGTCCAGGCCGCACCCGAGACCACGGCAAAGAACGTCGAAAAGATCGAGGGAATCGGCAAGCAGCCTGAATGGCATGCAGCAACATCGAAAAAAATAAAGACGACAATAGAACACCGACTTGAAAAGAAACTGGCCTACCAAAATCAAAAACAAGAGGGTAGCGAGAATATAAAAGAATGCAGAGTTGTGGTTTATTACCCGGTTGCGCCGAAACGTTTATCAATAATGTCACCCGGGAAGTGTTTCCCAGGCAAGGGAAACAGAAGATGGGGAGTATGGTTCCCGGCACGCAGGCCGGTCACACTGAGAGTTCGGAAAGGGAGGGAGGGGACAATAAATAAATAAATAAGATGGGTGGGTGGAGATAGGGTATGCAGTCGAGGCGTTCCAATTCTCAGAGCCCGCGGTGAATGCCGCCAATTTCCGTCCTCACTTCTGCTCCAAGGTGTGGCCACCCGACAGACAGTTGCAGGTTGCAGGCTGCAGTGTCGAGGATCGATGTTGGCACCGCTCGCATCTGCAATACGTGGCGGGCCCTGATAGTGGCGCGGATGCAACATAGGATTGCGACGACCGCTCCAAGAGAAAGACCGCCACGCGTGAAGAAGCGGCGCATCCAGTAATTTGCGGTGTGTCCGGGGTGCAGGAGCGCTGAAGACAGCCGCCGCCACAGCTCCTGGAGGGCATCGCATTCAAACAGCAAATGCTGAAGCGATTCCACCGCTCCGCATTTGGCACAGTTCGGGGACGCAACTCCCCCGGAAATCAGGTGCGCCCGCTGGTTGCAGTACAAACCCCAATGCACCAGCAGAAAAGCGTCCTGCTTCCACCGAAGGGGGAAGACAGTCGCGTGCAAGCACGCCGAAGGGACCACAAGTGCTCTCTGGCACTCGAAACGTTCGCCACAGTGCATGCAATGTGGAGGCGCGCGAATCCAGTAAATAAGATTGCGCGCCTCTCTTGCGGACTCGCCACGGCGCGCGTAACCTGGTTGGGGTTTTCACTCCAACCAGCGGACGAACCGTGTTTCCTGGGGAGTTGTCTCCCAAACTGTAAACGGTGCGGGGAAGTGGAAACGCTCCCGTACCTGCTCCTGGACTGCGGTTCCCTCCTAGGACTGTGGCGGAGGCTGGCCTCGGGTCTCCTGCACCAGAAAGACACTGCGAGAGACTTGATGCGCCGCTTCTTCACGCCAGTCGGTTTGTCTTTAGGTGCTGTCGTTGCAACCGTGTGTTGCACCCGCGCCATCGACAAGGCCCACCGAGAGTTGGAGAAGCTGGCCATCCCTCGTCAGCCCACCGGATTAGCCAGCGCGAGCATGTCGATGGCTGCCGTGTGGGCCCATCTGCCAGAGAGCGTGAGGAGAGAGATCGCCGGCATCCATCGCCGGTTCTGAAAGGAAGGAACGGCCATACCAAAGACCCCTGTCCACTGCCCTCCATATTTTTATTTTTTATAGCAGTGTATTTGTGGTCCCCTCCCTCTCGTTCCGGACTTTCCGTATACCGACCTGCGTGTCGGGGATCCCATCCCCTTCGTCTCTTATGTATCTTTGTCCGGGAATTCTGTTCCCGGATAGTTTCTCAATAAACGCCCCGGCGCTCCCGGGTGATAAACAACCGACCCCCCTCGATCGTCTCGATCTCCTGGACGTCCGCCGCGGAGATCACTTGGATCTCCTGCAGCAGGGCCAGGTCGAGCTCACGCAGGGTGTCGGCTGTATCTCGCCTGTTGCAGTCGCCGCGCAGCCCGTTGTCATTCCAACAGGCCACGCGAATCTGTAGGCGACAGGCGAGCCCAGGGGTTATTCCTGGGAACGTGGCAGTGCGGCTCGCGTCACCTTATCGGGCGGGACGGATGGAGAAGAAGGTACATCGCGCACCGGTTCTTTCTCCTCCATGGAGGCCGATTCCGATACACGCCTCATCGGGAGGGATAGGCAGGTATCTCCCACCTGCAATTCCTCCTCCATGAGGTCCGATTCGTCGGCTGCGCCGGTCGGTGGAAGGGGGAGGTTGTCACCTACGTACTTCCCTTCCTCCATCGGGGTTGACAGCTGATCGGTAGCGGGGAGTGGGATCTTCCCTTCCTCCGTTCCCACGCTGTCGGCTCCCCCCCCGGCTGCCTGTGCGTCCCGCCCGATAAGGAAGGTCGTGTGGACCAACTTGTTCTCAAGTGGACCGAATCGATCGACCTTGTCTTCACGAATGTGTACGCGCCGTGCGTCTCCGCGCTGGTCAACGAAAACGTGATCACTGCTGTGGTAGTCTCCCTCCTTTCGGTCGGAAGTCGAACGTCCTTTTTCTCGGCCTTTGCGGGTTGCTCCGTAACGGTGGCGAGCTTGTCGGCGGCTTTCCTTAAGTCCGCGTCACTGCGGTTTCCTCTTTCGCCGCAGCTTTCGACCGCTGTTTGCACAGCGACGGGGCTGTCAGCGTTGTTGCACACGGCAACGGCCTGTTCGCACGGCACATCGGCGTCTGTAAAACTCACCAGTGCGATCGTGCATTTATTCGGACTCTGCCTCTTCGCGGGTTTCGCGGTGTTTGCAGGGAGTTTGTCGTTGCATTTTGCTTTTTCTTTCTTGTGGATGACCTTCTGCCTGTCAGGCTTTTCTCCTTCCACCTCGGTTCCCGGCGTTTCCGCAGACGAGGTGGTCGACGTGGCCTGTTTAACTGGCTCCGCATCAACCGTCTTTTCGGACGTCAGCCTGGGCTTACCGACGAGACGAGGAAGCCTCCTAGAAGTGATTTCCATACACCACTTCGGTGTTTTACAGGCTGGTCTTCCACACTGCAGCCAAGGGACATTCAAGACCAGCAGGGGGTATCCGCGGAGCCGCTGCAGCTCAAAGTTCGCCCAACTCTGGTACCAAGAGTGCCCAGTCTAATTACAGCCTTTTCTATTTCTATTTCTATGAGCCCGGTCAGGGAGAGTGATGAAAAGAATCAAGTATAGGAGATTGTCTTTTCATGAAAACGATCCCAAGGTCCAAATTTTATGCACGTTAAAGTGGACCCAAATGCCGTACGTTTTTCTGATTGTATCCATAATTATTTGAAAGAATACATGCACTCACCGAAGATGATGATTCTCTCTTCATTATAGACGCCGTGTAATAAGAAAAAAAAAATCACGGAATTAGTCGTGCACAAAGGATCGGCGGAGAGAAATTGAGGGGGGATGTGGTTTTTCCCATAATCCTAGGCCAATAGCAACGACCTTTGCATAAGGTCGCCACTCTTCATTAGAGAAGCCATTCCGCCTTCAGAAAAAAAAAACAATCATGGAATTAGGCGTACGTGTATGCATTCCTACATAGGCAGCCACATGGGCAAATACTAAAATGATGCAAAAATTCTAGTAGATTGAATGGATGCTTACAGATAGCCAATTGTTTAGTTTGCGTTTTCCGGAGGAACATCCTCATAACAAATATCTTTAAAATATCCTCCCTTTACGAGAGCACAACAAGCAGTTTTCCTTATCTCGTGGTGTACCACGCATCAGGTCGGATGGTTCCGCATGTGACCGAGGCAAAGCGTCACATTCCAATAGCGCGCCTCGATTCGACATTTTTGCCTGGCATCACTGCCACATTTCCGCACGAAGCTGTTGGAGAGGGAAAAGCAAATACCTTCGGAGAACTTTCTAGAGAATCACTTTAAAAATACTTTATAAGAAGCTTTAAGGCTTGGATTGTTGTTGACTAATGAAAATGACGCAAGGAATCGCAGGCGCCATTGTTGGTACTGACCTCGTGGGCCTCTGGCCGAAAGTCCGTCCCCGAAAAACGAGCGGCCCGCGTTGGTGACCGTGTGGCAACGGTCTCGGCTCGCGACATCGAGTGTCGCAGGTTCAAATCCTGCCAGGGAAAAAATCGGCGGCAAGAAATGGAGGGGGGACGGGTTCCGCGCCATCATCCTAGGCCAATAGCAACGACCTTTTCATGAGGTCGATACTTGCCTTCGAAAGACAAAAACAAAAAAAGCTGGCTGACGCAGCACCGTACCGTTGCTGCGTTTGCATCTTCGCTCTTTGAAGCTTTGCTCACGAGCACTATGATAGCCAAGGATGTTTGCAGAGGCGTGATCATTGCTGGTTGCAAACTCTTTGAAGCCCTAGCCAAGTGTCTCCTTCCAGGTTCCGGAAACCCGCTCAGCTACCTACTGACCGGGAATCCTCAGTCAGCTAAAGGAAAGATACGTTTTTTTTGGATGGAACAGCCCAGCTTCTTCACCCTGTTGGAATGTTTTCAAGCGGGTGAGCCGGGGCTTTTATCTTTTAAAAAACATTTTAACAATTGGTAATTGCAGTCGATTGTTTTTGAATTGTATTGTGCTAAGAACAAATAAGAACAATGTGCCGGAACACATTGTTTTTATTTGTTATGCACTTGTTCATCGACTTGAGTGCCGGTAAGGCCTACTCCACTGCACGGGCTCTCCACTGTAAGGCCTGCACGCCCCGCTGGAATGAGGAATGGAATCATCACGGTTTCATGGACAAACGAAAAGCACCGTTAATATGTTATTCATTATTTCAACGGAATGCGCGCGAAAAAAGGAAACTGCGCATTTCAAAATACCGCACGGTCTCGTGTCGCATGCGACTCCATGGCAACCACGGGGAAGCGCTCTATGAAGGCGGGCTGTCGCCACTGGGAGAAGAGGGAGGGCGACAGCTAAGACCGCCAGAGGGGAAGCGTCGAAACTGCCGCGTAGGATGGCTGCTGTGACAACAGGGAGTCTCTGCCCGGCCGCTGATCCTCACAGCGCCCGCGACTGCCCCGTGCCAGCCCCTCATGCCTTCAGTCGAAGAACCTTCGGAGGCTGGTCGCGGTCGAATGATCTATACCGATCTGAGCTGGACGCGCTCTCCCTGCGTGCATGATTGGTGATTTGGAAAGCGGGTTGTTTACCCCATCAGACCTCCCGGTTGGGGGTCCGCAGAGGACCAGAGCGAAATGCTGGCGACCACGAGGTGCAACTGACTGTGGCTTCGAGACTGGCCTCCCGAAACGCACCCTCGGCACCAGGAGGTCACTCAGGTCACACCTTCCAAGGAGATGGGCAGCAGGACTGCGCCGTCTCCGATTCGCGCGCGCTTCCTGCGGATCGTCCTGCGCCATTCGCGTGGTCATATATTCCCGGACGCTACTGCCCCTCTCGGATGTCCAATGGAATCGGTGCTCCAAGAAGCACGTGGACTTCTTTGGCATTCGCTCTGAACCAGAAAGCAAGGCAAACACTCTTTTGACGACTGCGTGATCGTGTTGCCTTGCGGGGACGTCCACTGAGGAAAATGGCAGCCGACAGCTTAGTGACCTTATAGCTTTGTGACCACGAGCTATCATTGTAGGGTTCACTGTATTAACGATGACGCTGGGGATACCTTTTCTTTTTAGTTTCTTATGTTCGAGGCCTAAAACACGAATACCAAAGCACGACATAAAAATAGAAGAGTGGAAAGAACAAGAAGCATTAGTGGTAATAGATCCGTGGATTGTTTATTAGAATCGGACACAGACGGAGATCGGCCAATAGATCTCACACGATGACGTGCAAATCTTACTGATAACGACGATAATTTGAGTGGGGGACCGTCAAGAGTAATGAAAATTTGAAATAACAAGAAATATCTTGGCAACCAGTATCCCATCCGAAAAAGAGCCTTCATTTTTCTCGAAAAGGAAACTGTCCCGTAGATCCAGAATCACCCCACTCCGCTATGGCCTATTTCCGAAAACTATCTGATGACGAAATCAGAAGCAATGCGGTTGACTGCACTCATACTTATGCACTGCAATGTTGGTGATCCATCGAAATCACTCTACTGATAGTGGTGGCGATTGTGTCCTCGCCGCAGCGTTGCTTCCCCTCAGAGAGCAGCTGAACAGCAGCATCACAGCGAAATGGGAAGTTAAGTTGACTAACTCCTGAACGGAGGAAGGCCGGAAGAGTGGAAGACTGTTCCGCTCAGAGATGTCCATTATAACTTCCCATTTCGTCGCAATGCTGCTGCCCAGATGTTCCCTGAGAGAGACTAGCGCTGCGGCAGAGGTGATTCTTTATGTCCAGGAGCTATTTTCAGGGTCCTATAGGACCTCTCGAAGCATGCAGTTGTCGTTCCGGGCATCAGAAATCGAGAACTTCATGTTGCTCAGCTGCGGGACGGGCACGGAAGCAAACAGGACGGAGTGATCGTGCATGGTCCCCACACCCCTTGCCGCACTATAGCCTGCACTCAGAGCAAGCAGCGGCAGTCGCCAGCCGGCACAGTGCACTTGTTCTGCACCGTTGCCAGGAACGACCAAACCTCAAGGAGGCTCCAAGGAGAGCCAGTATGAGAAAGTTGGCAGTTCGGGACTGCCGAGTGTGTGCACTCCGAAGAGGTAGCAAATCACCTCTATGTTGGGACACCTCGATGTTCCCCTTGAAGTGGGAGCACGAGGTGGCGTTTCTCCTACACTGGGGTTTCCAGGGCACCCAGAGCAGATACTTGGTTTCAGGAAGAGTTGCGTCTTCTAACTGCCTCAGGTGCGGGAGGTCTCCAAGATCACCTGACTGTACTGAGAGCCGTCTTTACACTTGTATGTGCGTATTCGTTATCTTCAAATAATTTGTAGACTCTTCTTTAGGGTCATAGGCATTAAAATGCTAGGAAATGTCTGCATGCTGTGGATGGAATTACCGTGCTCACACCATTGAGCATACATTTCGCCCAACATTTTTCTTTCTGTCCGTAACAAGACTTCAAAGAATCTTCAATATCTTCCTCTTTTAGAAGGACGGTCATACGGTGTAGCGCGTTGGTATGCGAAGACTTTGCTGTCCATCTGCCCCGTGCAGATGCATGTCACCCTTGTCAATGCACCAGCTGTACTTTTGCATCACGCAGCTTCTGTCGTTTCAGTGGGCCAATTGCATCTCGTCAGGATACAACATACTGGCTGTCAGATCGGAGGAAACCATCCTGTCGCACCTCCTGCTATGGCTGCTCCACGCACGTGGACGCTGGTCTTGATGCAGATTCCAACTGGGGACTACGCAGGTAAGAGAACAGTTAGATTTCTCATAAGAGTCCATTCCACACCTGGCAACCCACCTATATTTGGGTGAGTTCGCCTTGTGGATGAGTGCACGGGTTAGTTGCAGCAATTCACCACACGTTTATACTTGTCCTTTGCGAACTCGTATACCATTCGACACTCGTCGAAATCGTGTGTTTAATTTGGTTTCTAGCTCCCAGTGGATGCCTGCAGTTCTTCACGGGACTCACTGGAACTTTGACATCTTTTGCGTGGACGGGCGCTGCTGGTTCTGTTCTTGTGAATAATCTGGATTACCAAATATGCATTCGACAGGAAATGGGACGCAGAGTGCTGTGCTTGATCCCTACCCTTCTGCTTGCGAACACGGGATTTTCAATAGACTCTGCTGTAATGACTTCCTTGTCGAACGGCGCTGCAGCGATGTGCATGGCTGACTTTTTCCAAATCACTTGCGGAGCCACTATGGCGAACGCAATGCTTTCAACCGCTCCCTGCACCCAGAATCGCTTTTGTGGCGCCGTTCTCAGTCCAGTGAGCGGAGCGATGCCACCTTCCATGCCAGTTTGCAGTGAGTTCCAATGTCCTTCCACGGCTTCCTTCCTCATATGCTTTCCAGCGCGTGTCCTGCCGTTCATGCTGCGAATTCGTACGAACAACGTTATTACCACCGCGGCCACGAACCGTGGATTCAACTTGAACTTCTCGCAGTTATGAACTGAAATCTGCACACTTCCAGCTCTCTCGAAAAATTTTTAGTTACCCATTTTTCCCCAGGACTGCAGTGTGTTTAAAGTTGAGGAGAACATCTCCTTTGGTCTGCTCTACTCTCGTCGGTTACCCGACTGCGTACTCTTTTCTTCCTTCGAAACCCTGAAAATCGCATTCGAGGTTTCTTCAGGAACCTCATTCACCTGGAAGGTACGCTTGCCAAGTCTTCTTTATGAGCGAGCATGACCACTTCCCCATGCGTCCTCTCTCTCCGACATACGTTCCTCCTCCTACCGAAGATTTCCCAGTGTTGGACGAGGTTCTGGGGCGCAGCAACCGTGCAACACTTTTGCGGTTTCCCCCCTAACAGAAAGGGTGGATGAAGAACAAATCCGAGGTTTACCTGCAGAGTTCGTGTTGAATTCCTTGACGTTCTCTCCAAAATATATTCCCTTCCACTCCGATTTGACGAAATTGCAAAGAGTTTTTCCCTTCTAATTGAGCATTCATGTGTTCAAATTTTGTTTTGCTGCATCCTCACCATCCCAGCAACGGCTCAATCAATTTTAAAAGCTGACGGGGTATAAGCCGACCGGTACCGGTTGGTTATTCCGAGATAACTGCTGAAATTAGTGACGCCAACGGGTTCGACGGGGAAGCGGGAGAGAAATCTTTACGTAGCAGAGGAAATACCTTTCTTCAGTCACTTCCATCAGGCACCTAGGTACCACCTCGGGCGCCTCCACGCATAAGTTAACGCGACCGCACCGTCACCGGCACAACGGTTCGTGGAAGGTGTCCGACAAAAACGATGCCGACGGTCCGTCGTGTCTGATCGTTGGTTCTTCTATGCTACCAAACCTCCCATCACCATTGACCCTTTTTGTATGTATGTCAGCTGTAGTTGAATGCGCAGTGTCGTTTGCACGAAACGCATGTTGCCAGTCATCGTCTAAGACCGTGTGGAAGCACAAGGAGCAGCTTCTTTGAATCCCATACGGGGAAGGGTCAACGCAAACACGAATGTTTCGTCGTTGAGGTTTTGCATTCGGGTAAAAGCACCGAATAGGCTGGTCGACCCATTCGGAGGTGGCACCGAAACAAAACATGTGTACCTGATTGATTGTCCGGGGTTCCTCAGGGAATCAAATTCCACAAATCAAGAAATTGGGTACACCACCAAATACAGAAATAAACCACTGCGGCCGATGGGCACGAAACCCACTAACGCATGCTATGGCGGCCAACAGCCAAAGTACCCATAAACAAAGCGCATCAGCCCTCGTTCCCTTACCATTACCGAAGTCCTTAATACCCCAAATACAGACTTGCGTCTCCGTCGGTTGAAGGTGAATGCTGCTCGTTGAGAGAACTCCGTATTGAAGGGAACAAGAAGCGGTTCCTTTCCAACTTCAATCCGGAGAAGAAATAGAATGTTTCTCCCTATGGAGTTTCCATTACGACAAGATAAGGAAATGGATTCCTTTCAAAAATCTTTCCAAACAACTGACCAAAGCGGACACTCATTAGTGGTGCCCGTTCTCTAGTCAGGAAGTGGCTCTTCCACGGAATCCCCTATCTTTAACATTTACCCACACCCAGCAAAAGGTGTCCAACTGCATAATGGTGCTCCGTGAGCCATCAGGCGGATGCCGCTTTTCCAGGTATTTGGCGAACTAAAAAAAAGAAAACTGGAGACAAAAAAAGAAGTCGTAAAAACAGAACCGAAGACACAAAAATCAACCAAAGCATCATCCTTCTTCTATGGACTTTTTTTGGGGTTTCCACGGGATCAACAGCCAGCAACGCAACTATGAAATGAAGGGTCCTCCACTTTAGATTAGTCTTTCTATAAAAGGGCAGCACACGCCGATGGGTGCCTTCAGTGCAGACTTCAACAAAAGGCGATTTTCTCGGACGACATTTTTCATGTACGATACGCAGGATCCACTCAAATCACGGCACTGGGGTTTCCGGGACAACCGCGGAGACCTGTTGGACTGACCGCGGAGACCTCCAGGAACTTTGGCGCAGACTGGCCTCAGAGCGCCTGAATCCTAAGGATACGTCCATTGGTTCGCCGAGACAACTCCATGCCAAAAAAGGATTCACTACAATCACCGTGACCTCGACGGCATGTTTGTATCATGCGCAGTCTGCCATTCTCCGGAGATTGGGGGGCAGCGAAGGGATGGCATCTGCATGGTAGCCGCCTTCATGAGGGCCTGCCAGATGGCATCACCAGGAAGAAGGAAACAGGAAGGACATCACCGGCATCTCACGCCCGCGTCGGAGGCTTTGTGGTTAAGGCTTCCGCGCGTGGCACCATGCGTCACGGGTTCGAATACTTCGGCAGATAACTGATGCCACTGCATCGTTTGGGTTCCGAGTTTCTCCTGCAACGGCGCTGGTTGGCCGAGACATTCGGGCGTGGCCCCGGCGGTGGATAAAGCCGGCGCCTCCCGATTAATTTCGGAACAATGGGAGTCGACCTTCGGGTCCTCCCAGGAATAAAGGAGTGGGGAGTTCCCCCTCCAGTCGTGCAACGGAGAGAGGACCCCCCCACCGGGGGAACCCTTCGGTTTCAAGATGAAGCAGGAGCCCTCACGGGCATTTACTTTAGTTGTTCAAAGGAACGGACCCCCCTGTTGGGGGGTCTCTCTGAGTCGTCGCCTCTTCACAGAGTGTGTACAAAGGAAAGAAGCTAAGCGAGAGCGATTCCCTGCGGGAAGCTGCAGCGCCCCTTCTGAGTTTCGGAAGCAACCCTGTGGGGGTTGTCTTCAGAGGAGTGAATACAGGAGCGGTTCCCTTGCGGGTTCCCTCCGGAGAAGAAATTCCTAGAAGCGGATCCTTTCCGGGTTCCCTTCGAAGAAGTTGAAATGGAGAGGACCACCACCCCGCAAGGGGGGGTGTGTCCCTCCGGAGAGAATGAGGAAGGAGAGTTCCCTTTGGGGTTCCCCTTCGGAGACAACCAGGATGGAAAGGTAGGTGAAGAGCAAGAAGGCGAGAAGATGGAGGTAGCGCAGGAAGGCGCGGAAGAAGAAATAGCCGAAGCCACTCCGGTGTCGCAGGAGGCCCTGCAATCTACGGAGGAGCTGACATCACTGGCTAATGAAGTCATAGAGGTGCAGAGCGTTCTCCAGCAAGAGAAAATCTTGCAGAAGATCTGCAATGCACAGGAGAAGGTCAACCAGGTTGTGGAGGCCACCGAGCGCGAGAAGCTAGAGGAACAGCTTCTCGACGTAAAGGCGAACTTCTGCGCCAAGGTCGAGATAGGGGCGCTATCTCGAAAATTGATCGCGCGGGCCGAACACTCGACGGAGGAGGCGGAAGTAACCGACCTCACCGGAACAGAGAGTGACGCCGGCAGCGAGAAGCCCGCTGCTTCTTCGTCGTCTGGAAGAGCACGCTCTCTCAGACAGAAGAAGCTCAGGAAGGCCAAGAAATAGGTCTTCCCCTTTTATGGCCTCTTCCCTATCGACCGCCAGGAGGCTGAACATCGCCTCTTGGAATGTAAACGGTGTGGTCGACCAGGGAAAAAGAAAAAGGATTGTGCGGACCATCGCACACCAAGACATAGTGTGCCTGCAGGAGACCCACAAGATGGGTCTCGAGATTAGTCAGCAAATGGAACGGCGATTCAACAGGCAGATGTTTGTCAGCAAGGGAAAATGGAACACGCAGGGTGTGGCGGTCCTAATAAAGAACCACTTGGCCCTCACTATTCTGGAAGTGTTCTGTCCCCAACCCGGACGAATCATCAGCGTGCGACTGGCCTGGTCCACTACTGTTCACCTCATCCTGGTGAACGTGTACGGGCCTCACAGGCTGAAACATCGCTGTGCGGAGGCGCTGCATGCAGCACTCCCTGAAAAGGTCGCCCCCAAGGACGTCTTGATTGTTGCTGGCGATCTCAACATATTGGATGAGATCACCCATTCCCAAGACGCCAGAGGAAGGACGGCGTATCGGCGGCTATCCGACGACTTCGGACTGGTGTGGCGAACAGCAAGTCACAAGCCGATCGATCACGTCCTCCACAGCACCGAACTAGGAAATCGCATTCAGGGTTTTCGAGACACATTGACCACTCTGTCCGATCACCCGTTGGTGCGGTTTTCCCTAAGAACGGAGAATCCTCGGCGGAGGCAAGGCACCAGGGCGGCGCTCATCAGCATGCCCGCCTGGTTTGAGACACATCCTGGACATCAGGAGGTCCTGGAGACGATTCTGAAGACCACAAAAATCAGAAGAGTCGCCGACTGGGACAGCTTGAAACACAGGATACACCTGTTTGCAAATATGCAATTCGGGGATAGGCGCTTGAGGCAGGAGGCGTACCGAGAGCTGAACATCCAAGATCGCTCACTCTCAAAGTACTTCGATCGGTACGAGAGTCGGTACGTCTTCAACAACATAAAAGGGGAAGTCGGCGTGCTGGAGAAGAGAAATCTGGCAACAGATATCTTCTGCATCCAGTACGACAGTCAAAAGCGACAGTCGTCTGCGGACATCGTGGATGCCTTTCAAAGGCATTACACGAAACACTTTAGGCGACAACATCTCTGTCGCTTTAGTCAACAAGCCTTTCTGAGCTATCTCGAAAAGAGGACCGACGACCTCCAGCGGAACAGATTGGAGGAGGAATTCTCCGAAGACGAGGTGAAGACTTCTTTTGGACAACTGCGCAAGGATGTGGCGGCGGGCCCTGACAGTGTACCCATCACGCACAATCAGCGGTACCTGCATGCCTAGCTGCGCTTGTTACACCAGTTGACCCTCTGCATCCGTGAAGAAGGCAGACTACCTGATTCCTTCTACGAGAGTAGGATGCGATTGTTGACGAAAGGAGGCGACCCAACCCAGATCGCTCAATGGAGGCCAATCTCAATCCTGAACTCCGATGCCAAGTGGTTGTCGAAGATCTGGTCCAACCGCTTAGGCAGGGTCATGTCGAAGCTCATCTCTCCGGTTCAAACGTGTGCAGTCCCTGGACGTCATATGTCGGACAATGTCAAGTGTGCCCAGGCCACCGTCGGACTCAGCCGATACGTCGGCGAGAACCTGGCGCTGGTGTTCACTGACATGGAGAAGGCTTTCGACTCCATCGACCATGGGATGCTGCTGAAGGTTCTGGAGAAGTTAGGCCTTCCGGAACACTTCAGCAACTTCGTGAGGGTGGTACTCCAGAACCAATACTGCCGAATCAAAATCAACGGCCTGGAGACGGCAGCAATCCGGATGGAACGGGGAGTCCGGCAGGGCGATTCGCTAAGTCCGATGCTGTTCGTCATCTACATGGAGGCGTTGTCGTCTTTTATAGAGAAGAGCGGACGACTGCAAGGCATAACAATCGATGGCCAGCGTCTTACCCATCTGGCATACGCTGATGATCTACTCTTCTTTATCAAGGGAGAGAGAAATCAACGAGCGTTTCTGGATGTGGTAGACCTGATGGATCAAGGCCTGCGTCTAAAGATCAACGCCCAGAAAAGCCAGCTCTTGCCCGTTGGAATCCTCGATCTCTCCGCTCTAGCGGGGAGAGGATTCCAAACGGTGGACAAGGCCAAGTACCTGGGTGTCTACATTGGCGACGTTTCCGCGTCGAAGCTATTGTGGACCGAGATCCTAGGGAAAACGGCCAAGAAAGCAGCCAAGTACACCCGAACGGACCTTGGGATGAAGCGGAAGGCCAACATATGGAACGGAGTACTCCTTCCAGAAGTGCTCTTCGGGGCGGCCTTCGCGAGGATGAACAAGGACACCACGAGGGAGTTCGACATGCTGCAGAGAAAAACACTGTGGGGCAACTATCGCCCAAGAGTTCGACTAAAACCCCTGTGTCGTCCCAGGGAAGAAGGCGGTTCCGGGATGAAGTCGTTTGCACACTCCATAGAAATCATGGATACGCGACACATCCTGGACATTGCCACTCACTGGGATGACTGGCCGTATGCGGCGCACAGGGCCTACGCGTTGTTGTTGAACAACTCGAAAGGCCTGATGACTGCGCTGCTAGGCCGAGCAGGCGAATGGATAAAAATCGACCCAACCTGGACGAGGAAGCAACGGCTGGTGCGAAAGCACAAAATCAAGATCGTGCCGAGAAGTAGGGAACTCTGTCAGGACGAGTCCATCCTGGTGATCCCTTGGATGCTTCCTCTCCCGCCGGACACGAGAAGCTGGATCCACCAGCGGTCCAGAGTTACCCTTCAACGAATCCAGGAGTGGAAACGAGGAGGGTACCTACATCACACTCGTATACTTAGGTATATAGAGATGATGTTAGGAAGGTTTACCCACATGAGTCGCGAGGTATGGATCAACCACAACGACTTCGCGTGGTCCAGGGTATTCAAAACAAATCTCCGAAGATTAATTCGGGAAGAACACCGTGACATCAGTGCCCTCCAGGAAGCCGCCGATCGCTACAGAAGCGACCGGATCAACCTGCTAGCGATCGGCACGATGCTCTGGAGGAGTGACCTTCCGCCGGGCACCCAGGATGACCTCCTGATGTTTTATCATGGAGGAATCCAGAGTGGGTCCCGATTGCAGTACTATACCGGAAGACGGGAAGATCGAGACTGCACGGCATGTGGAGACAACGACACGAGACTTCACGTCTTGACGTGTCCCACATTGCTGCATGACTGGCTGATCCTGAAAAGGATCATCGGACTCACGAACAGATCCGTAATGGAGATCCTCGCCGGGATGTTTCAGGGGGATGGTAATGTTCCCTGTTACAATCCCATGGTGAGGACGACCATCGCCCTCTTCATCACCGCCATACTTGTGCGGTGGTGGAAAATGAGGAAAGCCAGAAGAGCCGCACCACCGATGGAGATCCTACAAGGGCTCCTGAAGAGGGAAATCGGCATTATAAACTGTGGGAAAATCCAAGCCTGGACGTACCGATTCATCCTGAAGAGGATAGAAGACGACGCCCGGGACCGAACAGCAGGAAACCCACCATGAGTGCAGAACTTGTGAACCCATGGACTTCAAAGTGGTAAAGACAGTGCAAATGGTATAAATGAGACTGTAGTGTGAATGTTTTTGTAGAAAAATTTTTGAAAAATAAATTTACCCCACCCCTTGTGGGACTTGGGGAAACCGGCATCTCACGCTGGTTCCAGAAAGCAGGAACGGCCATCACCTGTAATAACTGTCTTCATCCCTCCCTTTCTTTATACATTTATTTATTCTATATTCCTCTCTCATTCGATTCGGAATTTCTTCGGTTTCTCTAGAAGCAAAGAGACAAACCAAAGACCCTCTTTCCTACCCCCTACGTTTGTTTATTTATTTGTTGTCCCCTTTCTCTCGGTTGGTGACTTTTCCTAATCTCGACCCGCCTTTTTTGCTTAATGGTTTTGTCTCGGAAACCTCCCTGTCACTCAACTCCTTGGTTTATTTATTTCTATGTTATATTGATGTATTCAAAATGAACATCGCTACGTCACCGGGTGAAAATTTGGAATTCTTGAGGGATTGGGCTCACTTCCTATGATGTCCTCTTGGATGTGTACCGAAACAGTACGCATGTCGCAGTCTCTTACAGCTCGGCTGGCATTACAGATTTTGTCAGTTCGTGTTGACGAGCTCATCACAGCTGCAAGATGCTTGGAACTCAACCAATAGAAATTCCTTGTCAAGTGCAACACACGCAGCGTTCAAACAGATAGACACACCGGTGTGTCCGATCTTCTCCGAACTTGTGTTTCTTTGTTTATTTCCGCTTTTGTTTGTGTTGTTTTTACACAGCAAACGAGGAAACCATTAATATCATCTTGAAGACGATGATGGAGGGAGAACTGTCCTTCTCTATCTCCCTTTCTTCCCCGAGAAG
This sequence comes from Raillietiella orientalis, assembly GCA_036172245.1. Taxonomy (NCBI): domain Eukaryota; kingdom Metazoa; phylum Arthropoda; class Ichthyostraca; order Raillietiellida; family Raillietiellidae; genus Raillietiella; species Raillietiella orientalis. Next base: position 83,549 of record JAYWIR010000012.1, read on the forward strand.
GCACTCCAGCTCTGCATCCTTCCTAGAGGATGCAGAAGTCCAAAATGACGGCGAAGGATGGCAGCCATGTTGTTTCAGAAAGTCTCACTCTACCGGCAGCCCCGCGTTAAATCAAAAGCGAATAGAAACTGCGGAATTAAGCGTATGGGGACGGTCCCCTCCCATTTCTGCCTGTTGTTCGCCCCATGTACCCCACAAAATCATGAGAGAAATTTGCAGCACGACGAAACATCTGAAGATCGACGCGTCACCCACACGCCCGCTGGCGCTTGTTTTCGCCGCTTTGGGGAGTCATTGTGTTGTGGACGCCGGCCTCGCGCTCAGTATCAGGGGTCACCCCACAGGATGGACACGCTTGCGCTACTCGTCAAGAACCTGGAGCAAGTCTTGAATTGCGTACAGGAAGGCAGGGCTGCGAGGGCGTTCCTGAATTCTGGGTTAGAATGGAAACCGAAACACTCTTGAACCAGCAGAAATCACATGAGATGACGGCTCCGAAAACCGAGTGCGGAGCAAAAGTTCTTTGGAAGGGGAAGGAGGAATGGAAAGCCCTCTGGGGAAACCGGATGCACCGCGTCCAGGTTAAAGACTTGTGCGCTCCACGGTGGGACGGCGTACTTGGTCTCCTGACGCTGGAGCGCATGGAGCGACAGCTCGAAGTAAGAAAGCTTGCCCTTTTGGCAAAATACTGGACAGCACTCTGGTGTGCACCGATACGGCTCCACGCCCACAGGGCAACCGGATTCTACGTGTTCACAACAATCCTAGTAGCCAACGACCGTATTCTGAACCATTGTGTTTTTAGCTAAGGGATCTAATTGTCCTGATGAGGGACAATCCGTGGATCTCCTGCATCCCAGCGAACTGGTCTATCTGCCTCCAGGATTCAGTTTCCACGTGGGCTAAAATCAGCGGCTTCAGCGGTGTGGACTTCTCCTGCCTGCACCGAGGCAGGTACGCTGGCCAGCCCCTGCAGGAGATCGTATCCAACTTACAAAACCTTCTGTGGGCTTCCTTTACCCCCCTTGCTCCCGTGCTGCCCTTCCTCAGATAAGCCAGGCACAGCCAAGAGGAGGTATCGTAGGAAGTGTCCTACCTCATCGGAGGCAGGAAAAAACCAATAAAGGCGTGGACGTCCCGGGAGCTCGCGGACGCTAGAACCCCGAATGTTACGCCGAAGGGACTTGTGCGCTGGGGCGAGCTGCTCGTTGTGCCTCCGGAGTAGGTGAAGTGGCCCCCAGCGTCTTGGGAGAACGGCACCCTTCCCCTGCAGTGGCAGGAGGAGGCGTTGCTTCTGCTCCATTGGGAACTTCTAAGCAGAACACGCCTGTCTCACTGTACCACAGGAAGCGTGGATGCCCATTTTGCAGAGTGCGGGGAAAAAGAGAGACTTTCCCTCACTTAATCATCGAGTGTGTTGCCCTCCTTCAGATGTGGGATCGACTCTCGTCCATCCTGAACATTCCGGTGGGCGACCCCAAGAACATCTTTCAACACCTTCTTACGCGGGACGGCATGCCAGCCTTTGGGTGTGTAGCACTGCTCTGCTGCATACGCGGGATCTTTGAGAAGTTAACCACAACTAGGAGAGGACGAAGAAGTCGGAATGTTATTCACTGGGCAACCATCTCGTTGGGAAATGCTTCCCGTGGGCGCCGACTTCGAAACCATATGCTGGCACTTGTTCGCTTCAAAAACCGGATGCAGAGGTATCCTCACGGCGCACCGTGATCCCTTTCCTTCCCTACCCTCCCGAAAAAACATTTTCCCCCCAGGCGTTTTTTCTTTTTTTGGTTTTTTTTGGTTTTTCCCGCCCTGGCGCCAGTGAAGTGGCCCTTACCAGCCTATGGGTCGGCATGGACAAGTGCCCCAATACAGTCGGAACGTATGTTCTTGTTCAAAATCAAAGGCGATAACGAAAAGAAAAGCCTTTATTATGGAATTTTTGAAGTAAAAATTTTAATAACAAAAGCCGCGGCTCACCCGGGTGAAAATCCTTTGGAAAGGTCGGGTGAATGAAAAACACGGCATCCTGACATGGATTTCTCTGTAGTATGTCAGTTCTTATGACAAGTGCTTGTTGGATCCCATTCGCGAGTATGAAACGAATGTACATTTGTGCGAGTGCGCACTGGTGTACATTTGCGGGCGCTCTTGGACATCGACAGACTAGGTAGGGATACAAATTGCACGTATGCGTGTGCCGCTATTATTCCATGTATGCATGCATACACACATTCTGTTCATAACCATACACACGCAGAAGAATCCGTGTACATAACCTTGTGAACCTGCTACATGCGTATGCAAAGACACAATGGCCCGTAGCGTCTCCATATGCGCCCTGGGTACACGGGTATCTCATCTCCTTGGAAGACGAACAGATGGACGAGCAAAAAAGACATATAGCAATCATTGTGCTACGACCAACCGTCGAACCACGCAAGCGTTTGCATTGTTTTAAGAGTGTTGACTCAAATTTGTGGATATATGTAAGTAACATAACCCATGTGGTGATAATCATTCATGTCTGCATCAGCCATGTACACTACTAGTTAGTAATTACATTGAGAGTAATTATGCCAATACAGGATCACCAACATACGTGTTCCTCTAATATCAGTGTAATCAGAGTACGTGAGCTAATAAATACGTATATTCAAAACGACTCTATGAACGTTGAGAAGGCACATACATGTATTTTTTAGCATCCTTAGGCGCTTCCAATCTCACGACATCTTCCCCCGTCAGTGCCACTCTCCTTAAAGTATGTTAATTCACCAACAATTTGAAGAGTGTACCACATCTTTGGCTGCTGTACACTGTACCGCCGATGGATACTCGCCCAACAGCAACACTCAGTTGCGAATTTTTTCTTTTGTAGTTCTCGAGTAGGAATTGCGTGTTTTTCAAAACTCCCGTTAAAGGGAAAAAAACTAAGCAATCAGGAGGCGCCTTTTCAATAACTCAGAGGGAGAACATTCCTCTTTTTTTGTATCACTTGGTATTTCACCTTCTTTGTCCATCAGAACTCGCCTCTATAAATACTCTGCCAACAACAACTGCGGAGTCATTAGCCCGAACCCCATCGTGAAACACACGAAGATGTCCTCCAACAACTTCTTGAAGATACTCCTTCTCTGTGCACCTCTCGCAACAGCTGCCTTTGGCTCAGGAAATGAAACGAAAACCAGCAGATCGCGTAAGTCGTAAACGAAGGAATGAACAAATGCGTTGCTGTTGTTCTTTGTGGCTGTATTGCATTCATGTGAACGGACATCCAACATGAGGATGAGTGACCGGCGTCCTCACGCATGGGCAACGAAAATTTGGTTCGCCCATGCTGTTGTGTTCAGAGGTTGTTCCATAAATAGGGAATGATTAAGTTGACTGTCGGGAACCCTGCGTAGGGTCTCCAAGATCAGCTGACTGTGCTGAGAGCCGTCTTTCCACTTGTATGTGCGTATTCGTTATCTTCAAATAATTTGTAGACTCTTCTTTAGGGTCATAGGCATTAAAATGCTAGGAAATGTCTGCATGCTGTGGATGGAATTACCGTGCTCACACCATTAAGCATACATTTCGCCCAACATTTTTCTTTCTGTCCGTAACAAGACTTCAAAGAATCTTCAATATCTTCCTCTTTTAGAAGGACAGTCATACGGTGTTGCGCGTTGGTTTGCGAAGACTTTGCTGTCCATCTGCCCCGTGCAGATGGATGTCACCCTTGTCAATGCACCAGCTGTATGTTTACATCACGCAGCTTCTGTCGTTTCAGTGGGCCAATGGCTTCTCGTCAGGATACAACATACTGGCTGTCAGATCGGAGGAAACCATGGCACCTGTCTGTCCTCAAGGGAGTGTACACGGGAGAATGGCACGTCTGTAGGAGCGTGCGCTTTGGGAATAGGAGTCTGCTGCATGGGTAAAATTGGAATAATTGAAATCTTGTCGAAGAATGATGAGGGGTTCTCGCGTTTCAGTGCGATTGGGGTGCGCTGGAAGAACAAACTCGAACAACACCAGTTTCATGCCATCGGGCAATATACTCATGGCTGGTGGTCAGTGCCAACTAACGGTAACTCGTCAAATACCCTCTGTTAGTCAGCTTCGGTAAGTTTTCTTCTAGCTTCTTCCGTGATAGAGAATATGTAGAAACAAAAACGAGTGACGCAATCCGTCTTTTTGTGAAGAGCGCATCGTACAGGGCGGTTCTGTATAAGTTAGTAGCCATGGGAAGTAGGTTGCGTGTGGAACCGCAATTTCGCAAGAGACATCCCAGTCGTGCACTCGATTCCGTTGTCAAAGAATTTCACTCCTCCTTTTCGAGAGTCACCAAACTGCGTTTCTCTATTTTCCGCCCGCAAACCGAAATGAGGAAAGCGTTCCCTTCTGGAATGAAAGTTCACGCGAAAGTCTGAAGAGAAGGAACCTGGTTGCGTGGAATGCAGAGCTTGTTTTTCATGGAGCCTTTTTTTTTTTTCAGAATCAATATGGTGCCCCTGAACATTATGCCTCCAACTATGGCAACTGCATTATGTGATATGGATATGTTCACAATCACGGTGGCTGGATCGCCAAGCGCGATTTTGTCACCGATTTGCGGAGTCAATAATAACAACCACGGTGAGCATCCCTCGGCTATATCGGTTGTGGATATCCCAATACACTTACGGTTTTGACACTTTCGAGAGGGAGTGTCGAATACGACCGAGATCGCTGGGATTATTTGCTTCCATCTTTGGATCCTTTTTTCCATCAAGCTGGATTACCAGTTGGAAGAGATCCAAGCAGTTCGTTCTCCTCGACATTTGCATGAAGCGTGCTCCTCCAGATGCAGCATCTGCTTTCTCACCTGGAAGTGACTTCGGCATGCAAGCTCATGTTTCGCCGAAGTCGCGTCTCTTTCTGACCATTGCGCTTCTTGAGTTTCGGGATCTCTACTTGCGAGTGAGCGGTCTTTGAAGAGATGTTTCCTTTTTAGTATACGTTGAGTTCCCTCAAACGGGTGGCGACATCATGCTAAGTTTCACACTTGTCGCACCTCCTGCTATGGCTGCTCCACGCACGTGGACGCTGGTCTTGATGCAGATTCCAACTGGGGACTACGCAGGTAAGAGAACAGTTAGATTTCTCATAAGAGTCCATTCCACACCTGGCAACCCACCTATATTTGGGTGAGTTCGCCTTGTGGATGAGTGCACGGGTTAGTTGCAGCAATTCACCACACGTTTATACTTGTCCTTTGCGAACTCGTATACCATTCGACACTCGTCGAAATCGTGTGTTTAATTTGGTTTCTAGCTCCCAGTGGATGCCTGCAGTTCTTCACGGGACTCACTGGAACTTTGACATCTTTTGCGTGGACGGGCGCTGCTGGTTCTGTTCTTGTGAATAATCTGGATTACCAAATATGCATTCGACAGGAAATGGGACGCAGAGTGCTGTGCTTGATCCCTACCCTTCTGCTTGCGAACACGGGATTTTCAATAGACTCTGCTGTAATGACTTCCTTGTCGAACGGCGCTGCAGCGATGTGCATGGCTGACTTTTTCCAAATCACTTGCGGAGCCACTATGGCGAACGCAATGCTTTCAACCGCTCCCTGCACCCAGAATCGCTTTTGTGGCGCCGTTCTCAGTCCAGTGAGCGGAGCGATGCCACCTTCCATGCCAGTTTGCAGTGAGTTCCAATGTCCTTCCACGGCTTCCTTCCTCATATGCTTTCCAGCGCGTGTCCTGCCGTTCATGCTGCGAATTCGTACGAACAACGTTATTACCACCGCGGCCACGAACCGTGGATTCAACTTGAACTTCTCGCAGTTATGAACTGAAATCTGCACACTTCCAGCTCTCTCGAAAAATTTTTAGTTACCCATTTTTCCCCAGGACTGCAGTGTGTTTAAAGTTGAGGAGAACATCTCCTTTGGTCTGCTCTACTCTCGTCGGTTACCCGACTGCGTACTCTTTTCTTCCTTCGAAACCCTGAAAATCGCATTCGAGGTTTCTTCAGGAACCTCATTCACCTGGAAGGTACGCTTGCCAAGTCTTCTTTATGAGCGAGCATGACCACTTCCCCATGCGTCCTCTCTCTCCGACATACGTTCCTCCTCCTACCGAAGATTTCCCAGTGTTGGACGAGGTTCTGGGGCGCAGCAACCGTGCAACACTTTTGCGGTTTCCCCCCTAACAGAAAGGGTGGATGAAGAACAAATCCGAGGTTTACCTGCAGAGTTCGTGTTGAATTCCTTGACGTTCTCTCCAAAATATATTCCCTTCCACTCCGATTTGACGAAATTGCAAAGAGTTTTTCCCTTCTAATTGAGCATTCATGTGTTCAAATTTTGTTTTGCTGCATCCTCTCCATCCCAGCAACGGCTCAATCAATTTTAAAAGCTGACGGGGTATAAGCCGACCGGTACCGGTTGGTTATTCCGAGATAACTGCTGAAATTAGTGACGCCAGCGGGTTCGACGGGGAAGCGGGAGAGAAATCTTTACGTAGCAGAGGAAATACCTTTCTTCAGTCACTTCCATCAGGCACCTAGGTACCACCTCGGGCGCCTCCACGCATAAGTTAACGCGACCGCACCGTCACCGGCACAACGGTTCGTGGAAGGTGTCCGACAAAAACGATGCCGACGGTCCGTCCTGTCTGATCGTTGGTTCTTCTATGCTACCAAACCTCCCATCACCATTGACCCTTTTTGTATGTATGTCAGCTGCAGCTGAATGCGCAGTGTCGTTTGCACGAAACGCATGTTGCCAGTCATCGTCTAAGACCGTGTGGAATCCCAAGGCGCCGCTTCTTTGAATCCCATACGGGGAAGGGTCAACGCAAACACGAATGTTTCGTCGTTGAGGTTTTGCATTCGGGTAAAAGCACCGAATAGGCTGGACGACCCACTCGGAGGTGGCACCGAAACAAAACATGTGTACCTGATTGATTGTCCGGGGTTACTCAGGGAATCAAATTCCACAAATCAAGAAATTGGGTTCATCACCAAATGCAGAAATAAACTACTGCGGCCGATGGGCACGAAACCCACTAACGCATGCTATGGCGCTGGTTGATACCCGAACTACAGACTTGCGTCTCCGTCGGTTGAAGGTGAACGCTGCTTGTTGAGAGAACCTCCGTATTGAAGGGAACAAGAAGCGGTTCCTTTCAAACTTCATTCCGGAAAAGAAATAGAATGTTTCTACCCCTGGAGTTTCCATTACGACAAGATAACGAAATAGATTCCTTTCAGAAATCTTTCCAAACAACTGAGCGAAACGGACACTCATTAGTGGTGCCCGTTCTCTAATCAGGAAGTGGCTCTTCCACGAGAACCCCCTATCTTTAACATTTTCCCACACCAAGCAAAAAGGTCGTTAACCGCATAATGGTGCTCCGTGAGCCGTCAGGCGGATGCCGCTTTTCCAGGTTTTTGGCGAACTAAAAAAAGGAAAACTGGAAACAGAAAAAGAAGTCGTAAAAACAGAACCGAAGACAAAAATCAACCAAAGCTTCATCCTTCTTCTATGGACTTTTTTTTGGGTTTCCACGGGATCAACAGCCAGCAACGCAACTATGAAATGAAGGGTCCTCCACTTTAGAATAGTCTTTCTATAAAAGGGCAGCACACGCCGATGGGTGCCTTGAGTACAGACTTCAACAAAAGGCGATTTTCTCGGACGACATTTTACATGTACGAAACGCAGGATCCACTCAAATCACGGCACTGGGGTTTCCGGGACAACCGCGGAGACCTGTTGGACTGACCGCGGAGACCTCCAGGAACATTGGCGCAGACTGGCCTCTGAGCTCCTGGATCCTAAGGATACGTCCATTGGTTCACCGAGGCGACTCTATGCCAAAAAAGGATTCACTACAATCACCGTGACCTCGACGGCATGTTTGTATCATGCTCAGTCTGCCATCCTCCGGAGATTGGGGCGCAGCGAAGGGAGGGTATCTGCATGGTAGCCTTCTTCATGAGAGGCTGCCAGATGGCATCACCTGAAAGAAGGAAACAGGAAGGACATCACCGGCATCTCACGCTGGTTCCAGAAAGCAGGAACGGCCATCACCTGTAATAACTGTCTTCATCCCTCCCTTTCTTTATACATTTATTTATTCTATATTCCTCTCCCACTCGATTCGGAATTTCCCCGGTTTCTCTAGAAGCAAAGAGACAAACCAAAAACCCTCTTCCCTTCCCCCTACGTTTGTTTATTTATTTGTTGTCCCCTTTCTACCGTTGGTGACTTTTCCTAATCTCGACCTGCCTTTTTTGCTTTTTGGTTTTGTCTCGGGAACCTCCCTGTCACTTAACTCCTTGGTTTATTTATTTCTATGTTATATTGATGTATTCAAAATGAACATCGCTACGTCACCGGGTGAAAATTTGGAATTCTTGAGGGATTGGGCTCACTTCCTATGATGTCCTCTTGGATGTGTACCGAAACAGTACGCATGTCGCAGTCTCTTACAGCTCGGCTGGCATTACAGATTTTGTCAGTTCGTGTTGACGAGCTCATCACAGCTGCAAGATGCTTGGAACTCAACCAATAGAAATTCCTTGTCAAGTGCAACACACGCAGCGTTCAAACAGATAGACACACCGGTGTGTCCGATCTTCTCCGAACTTGTGTTTCTTTGTTTATTTCCGCTTTTGTTTGTGTTGTTTTTACACAGCAAACGAGGAAACCATTAATATCATCTTGAAGACGATGATGGAGAGAGAACTGTCCTTCTCTATCTCCCTTTCTTCCCCGAGGGGGCACTCCAGCTCTGCATCCTTCCTAGAGGATGCAGAAGTCCAAAATGACGGCGAAGGATGGCAGCCATGTTGTTTCAGAAAGTCTCACTCGACCGGCAGCCCCGCGTTAAATCACAAGCGAATAGAAACTGCGGATTTAAGCGTATGGGGACGGTCCCCTCCCATTTCCGCCAGTTGTTCGCCCCATGTACCCCACAAGATCACGAGAGAAATTTGCAGTACGGCGAAACATCTGAAGATCCACGCGTCACCCACACGCCCGCTGGCGCTTGTTTTCGCCGCTTTTGGGATTCATTGTGTTGTGGACGCCGGCCTCGCGCTCAGTATCAGGGGTCACCCCACAGGATGGACACGCTTGCGCCACTCGTCAAGAACCTGGAGCAAGTCTTGAATTGCGTACAGGAAGGCAGGGCTGCGAGGGCGTTCCTTAATTCTGGGTTAGAATGGAAACCGAAACACTGTTGAACCAGCAGATATCACATGAGATGACGGCTCCGAAAACCGAGTGCGGAGCAAAAGTTCTTTGGAAGGGAAAGGAGGAATGGGAACTGCATGGATCTAAGAACTGGGAAACCAAAATGTGTCTTGGCATCCCAGAGGCTCCTTGTCGACGCAAGTGACTGAGTAAAGAGATTGAGAGAGGTGGTTCCTTTGGAAAGGTCGTGTGCATGAAAAACACGGCATCTTGACATGGATTTCTCCGTAGTATGTCATTTCTTATGACAAGTGCTTGTTGGATCCCATTCGCAAGTATGAAACGAATGTGCATTTGTGGGAGTGCGCATTGGTGTACATTTGTGGGCGCTCTTGGACATCGACAGACTAGATCGGGATACAAATTGCACGTATGCGTGTGCCGCTATTATTCCGTGTATGCATGCATACACACATTCTGTTCATAACCATACACACGCAGAAGAATCCGTGTACATAATCTTGTGTACTTGCTGCATGCGTACGCAAAGACACAATGGCTCCTAGAGTCTTCATATGCTCCCTGGGAACCGGGGAACCTCATCTTCTTGGAAGACGAACAAATGGAGGTAATAGAAATTTGGGAAGAGTAAACATTAAGAAGCTGTGCTTAATTCCACTAGTACTAGGAGGCACGGTCAGCTGGTCAGTGAATGAGTCGCTGAAGCCGGTAGAAAATGCTAGAACATACTTGGTAGACAGAATTGACAAGCGATCAAAACCCCGAATGCCGAAACAAGAAATCGTAAAAATAAAAGCAACTGTTTGTGATGTGCATCAATATGCATTCGTATATATGTAAGAAATGCTTATCCAATCAACACGATAATATGGAATTATAAAAAAAATAATAATCGTGACAATTAAAAATAGTGAAAATCAATGAAAAGGCAAACAAATAAAAAAACAAAATTCCCCATATCAGAACGTGTGTGTTCACCAATATTTACAAAATATGTATGTTAAAATGGATTTTTATATCAACCTATATGTAAATATGCATTTTAGTACACATACTGAACACATGTGTTCACACTTTCTAATTTTTATAGTACATGTTCATCCAGATATATATATAACAAAATGTGTATTTATTCTTTATAAACTTTCTAATACATAAGTGGATGCATTAATAATCTTCAGAATATTTATTAGGCTATATGGAATTGCATATATTTACATAAATACTAATCATGTTTATGTACTTCATATGGTCTTTCGCGGAGGCGACATTCTGGATTTTGATCCTTCTCGGGTTTTGAACCGAACCCTATCGACGCGATTGCAAGTGGACGGAACCCTTCGGATGTTCCACGTAACCGCTGTTAAGCCCTAAGGGTGTTTCAATAGGAGTGCCCCTTGGAGAGGGAGGGCACCACTCCAAGGTGCAGGCGAGGCTCTGCGCCAACGACACTGGCGTTTCGCATCTCCTGAAATGGCCAGGACGCCTGTGGGAACGGGCGCAGAACTTGGCATCTCGCTTTGCACACCGACCAAGGAAGGTGTGAACTCTGGCCCCTGGCCAGCGGGATGCCAAGCGAACGCGAAACATGAAAAGTAGCGCATTACTATTTCGAGCTCCTCCTTGCTGAATATGTACACGAGCGAGAACCTCAGCCCGACCAGGAAGAGGAGCAACAAGGGCAGCGCGAGTGCCAGAATGGTGGTGCACTTGGCGATCCACAACAGCGCGAAGCCTGCCAGCTGAATGAAGGTGTACAGGTGCATCCTCCAGGTTTTTATCTGGAGCAAGGGAACAGTGAGCGGGAGCGGCCGTGATGGACAGTCGTTACCTTCTGCACGTATTGAACATTGGGATGGTGCTCCATGGGGATGAGCAAAAGTTTCAGGCGATCGTACAATTGAGTTCCCTGCATGTTGATCACACCAAGGTAGAGGAAGATCCCAAACACCACGGAAGTAGGGATCCTTTTCAGGATGGGACTCATGAGCACAGATATTCCCAAGAGAACGCTGATGAGGAAGCTGCTGACTCTCTGCTCTGGTGAAAGCGAAAACATGGAGCTCAGTTTTTAAGAAGCTGAAGGTTTTCTGCAGTTTATTTAGCATTTAGTAACATACATTACTTTCACATATATAGTAGTATATATATGTAGTAGTTCCTCGGTACTCGTCGGTAATTGGTTTCGAAAATCCAATAACCCCATCGCGCGTCCACGCAAGCCACACGGACGAGCACGCGAGCCACAAGCAAAACCTTGCGAGCAAGAAACATCAAAAAGAGGGGAAAAATTCAAAAAATTGATGGATGAATGATAACGATTTTTTTTGTCACCCCCCCTTCCCTCCCAGTGGCGCGAACCTCCCCATATTTCCATGAGTCTGTAGGAATCTCTGCCCGTTCGGGCATTAAACCGAGTTCTTCTGAGAGAGGCACTGCTCTTTCGCAGAGTTGAGACAGCGGGAATTGAGAGTGCAATACCTCTCGCCCAACGCCCTTTCTTTTGTTTTTTGCTGATACGACAGAAAGCAATGTATTAAATTCAGGATTGCATAATGATTCGGTTTTTCTGATTTATTCGGTTGTGCATTGATGATTGCGGCCCGCTCTGGTGACCCCGCGGTGGCGGTCTCCTTGAGCGGCCCCGAGCGTACCCGCATCGAATTCCGCACGCGGAAGGATGGCCGCCGTGAACCGGGAAGATGCGTTCGATTCCCTATTACATGATGACGCCGGTTGGCCCTTCTTGGCGTCAAATCGGCCACTGTTGGAATCCGGGTGACCCCGTGGACTGGCCGGGATCGGAAGTCCACAGTGCGGAATCCTTCCAGCAATCAAAGAGATGGATTCCCTCCGGTGGTAAAAAAAAAAATGGGGCTGTTGCATGAAGCTGGCGGATTCCCCCTTCGGGAGATCGCCTCTCCAGAGTGTCTAGAAGCTCGATGTCCCTTCAAGGAGCACCGTTCGGAGAAATCGAGAAGCGTCTTTTTGGGTTCTCTTCGGAGGAAGAGGAACAAGGAACGCTTCCCTGGGAGGAGGTGCCACCGGGGGAAAAATAGAAGGAGAGGAATGGATTCTCGATACCCTGAGCATCACGCACGTATTTCCCCTTTATAATACCGCCTGCATCGACCGGGAAAGTTCTCTTTGTCTCCATAGAGAAACGACCCAACTGGAAGCCAGTCGAATTCTTTTTCTTGCTTTCTTTTTAGTTTTTCTCCTGGTCGCCTTCAGAGAAGAGACGAGGAATCACCCACTCCCGAGTTCCCTCCGGAGACAACCAGGGTGGAGGGTTCCATCTCAAGCGTAAAAGGAATGGACTCTGCTTCCTGCGGTGCCTTCCTAAATTCATACGGTGGTCATAACGGGATACCCCCTAACTTGGAGAGTCACGTACCCTCGGGAGGTGTGGACAGTCTTTAAAGAGCTTTGCAAGCCCGTCGTAAAGAGGAGAACGGTTCTTCAGCACTCTTTGGGTAGCAAAAAAGGAAAAAACAAAAAGCTGGAATGCAGGCAGCGACAACAAGAGAACCGAAAAGGATTTACATCATTTCTTCTAAGTGGTAGGATTTGTCACGTAGTTGCGTAATGAAAGACATACGATTTTTTCTCCCCCCAAAAAAAGAAATATATGGGTGTATGGCAATTAATTCCGATTTGTAAAGGAAAATCTGTCTTGGTAGTTGCCTGAAAACTTTGCTAATTGGGTGCCAGGAGTCGCGGTTGAACGGAAGACTTGAATTCGCGTTATTCCAGGATTCATACCAGGATTAATTTTTGATAAAATTCTAATTCATTTTTTAAAGATAGAATCAGGCATTCCAGTATCGGTAACGGATAGAAAACAGATAGGAAGCGGTCTTGTGTGATTACATGAGTTATTAAAAGAGTTGGCTTTTCAAATTATCGTTTACTAAGGACTTTAGTTAATGGCAATCCGCTAAGGAGTAATCTCTTCCGTGCTCGAGTGAAAAAACTATATGCCAGGAGCATATGTGCGCCCACCGTCCACTCCCGCGATTGCCGCCGAACCCACGCGTGCGTCCGCAGCATTCATTGTGTCAATAAATTTTCTTGGCCATGAGGAATTCAGAGTTTTAAACGGAACACTGGGTGCAAACGAGAAAGACTGAACGACGGTACACTAAATTTGGATATGCGAATGTAATTCATATCGGAGTGGGTTTCGATTACTACAAATAATTGCCTTTGGTCATGCACCGCCATCTCAACGTGCCACCCACCCTCAACCACCTGCGACTTCTCGGTGATTTGCAAGTGTTTGAAGATAAACATCGTAGGTGTTTTTGTGGTTATGGGAAACGATGAGGGAAATGGAATAAAAGAACGTTGAAAATGCGTGAATGCCTAATCCGAGCAATTTCTTGAGGTGATGACGGATCTGTGCTCACGGAGATGAGGGTATAAGCAACACGCGTGGCACAACGTGTTATTCAGGTACGCAAAGACAAAGAAGGCAAAAAGAATTCTTTTTCCTTTCTGTAATGATTGTGGAAAAGGATCCAACCGTTCCTTTAGAGAGGCGGACTATACAAAAACAGAAAAGGTGTCTGAAACCAGCTGATGGCATGGTCGCCGAATTCTCCAGGAATGCAGCGTACAAGGATCTCCTTCTGCGGACGATATGAGCGGCATTCTGCCCCATATTTGTTTCCCAAACCACGCTCTTCCCTGTGTCTTTTGCCATCAACTTCTCCATGAGCGCTGAATTAGAAACTTGAATCTCCTGCCACCTCCGAAACTGGGATGCCTGGATTCAGCACAGCAGTCCTGGGTAGCCACTTTGGAATTGCGCCCGGAAGAATCTTCAAGGCAAACTGTTGTGCGAAAGTTTTCGGGACTGAGAGCAATAGTCCTAAATACTCGTCTCGCTTCTTGACTCGACGCTGCACGTCCTCAGGGCAAACGGTGACTGCAGCCTACATGAGGAGTGGGAGTAACCCTGCAGCATAGCGGCAGTCTCGACGGCTGCACGACGAGAGCGTTTTCGGACGGCTCCACTATCGTATCCGGACCAAAGGAACCCTTCAGTGATGATCGATCTGCTCGCCGTTAACCCTCGGAGAACTCGCGGTCCCTCTCCTACGCGCACATTCCCGTGGTTCCCGTTGAAATAGAAACGGCATGTCCTGCTGCTCTTCTGCACTGCGGATTCCAGTGCACGCAATGAAGGCACTTGGTTTCCGGGCCCAGCTGCTTGAGGTGCAGGGCGAACGAATGGTGCCCGCACCTCTTGTTGGACTGCGATGCCCTGGGAGTCCTTTGGTGGAGACTCCAGTGGGCATTCCGTCACCCGGAGTGAACTGTTGCCGATTTCCTACAGCGCTTCACGCCAGGCGGACGTACGCCAGCCGCCGTGATCGCCTGGAGATGCTGCACTACGTGACGGAGCCCCGTCGAGGTGGAGGGGGGCCTCCAGCATTCAGCGCCAGCTGCAGGAAGAGAGAGAGTCCTTCGCCCCTATCCTCTCGTCTTGTTTCACTTTATTTCTACTTCCTCCCTCCTGCTACGACTCCTTTAGATAGCCGCACGGGAGGAAATCCGGAAGGGAAACCTTCTACTCTGCTTCTCTCCAAAGGGAACCTCCTTCCTTAATCTCTCTGAATTGGTCCTCAAAGGGGAATCAGTTCTCGTTTCTTCTCCGGAGGCATCCCCGCAAAGGAATCCCTCCTTGTTTTCTACTCTGAAGAGAACCCCGATAGAAGGCTCCCAAATTTATCTGAAGAGTCGATCACCGAAAGGAGCAGCGCGCTTCTTCACACGCTGGATAGACAACCCCTCGAGTAGGAGCCTTCACCAGCTTTATGATCGGCTTTACTCTCACAAGAAGACAGGAACAACCTCGAAGGGAACCATCTCTTTGATTGCTGGATGGACTCCGGAGTTCTACTTCCGATCCCGTCCAGTCGACAGGGACACCTGGCTTCCACCAGTGCCGCATTTGAAGCTCACCAAGGCCAACCAGCACCATCTTGCAGGGGACTCCAAACCCCCGACGCACCACTCCTCCGTTTTCGACATCCACCTTTCCCTGGCGTGATTCGAACCCGCAACCCTTGGTGCTGCAAACGGTCACCAACGCTGGCGGAATCTTTATTTTTAATTTTGCTACTGTTGGGCGAATTGCTGTCCCCACTCGGCATCCTTCGTTGGCCCGTGTTGCAGGCTCGGGCATTTTCTTCCCTGGTTTTGGCTTGGTTGTTCGTTTTGTCGCGTTCCCTGATTCGTTTCTTCCGCAATCCTTTTGGACTTTTGCGCATCTGCTGCGTTCTCCGAGGTAATCTGCAGAACTGGTCGCAGAACTGGGAATTTTCGTTCGCCCTCCCTGGCAATCCACTGCTCTCCTCCTACGTGAGGTGCCCCTTCCATTTTTGCACTTGTGACCCTCTGAACTGAAATGGAGCCTAACGCTACTCGTTTTCCACGGGATGCCGAGTTGGGACAGCGATTCGTACAGGGTCCCCTTTCTCGCGGCTAGAGTCTACGCAAGCTACCGGGAAAAGAATCTTCGGGTTTAAAAGCAACCGGACGGTTCTCATGGACGGGTATGGATGGTATTTTCAACTTAGGAAGCGCGTAGAAGTGACCAGGCCGGAGTCGTTTCCTTTTAATAGCTGAACGAGTGGAGAGGTCCTTACAGCAAGGGAAGGATATTTTGAAGGATGGAAGGACTCTATCCCGAAATACGATGCAGTTGATAAATCGAGCTTCCAGTATTCTTTGAGCACCCTGAGCTCACCAGCAGGATATTAGGCGAATATTTTCACAAATATGCATCCTCGCGAAATCGAGAATTTTCACTTGGAGTATTCCAAGCGTTCCTCAAGGAGCGGCTACGAGCCCGGGATCCAAAACGCGTGCGGTGGGACGCTGTTTTCCAGCCTCCTCGGACATCCGCCACTGGTTATCACTTTATTTGTGACGGAATTTTCCAGCATGCTAAATTCAAAGTCGCCTTCCGATGTTTGCTTCCGTTGTCGTCTTTTCCTTATTGGAGCCAGCTGCTGAGAACCTTATGACAGGATTGATCACGTGTGCTCGTGACGTAATCTGGATGAGTCAATTTTCCGAGCAAGTTCCCGAATAGGTGACGCTCTTTTTGGTTGTGCGCAGCTTTGGAAAGCCGTTCCAGGAACCCGCCCTCTTTTTTGGGGGATCGGTTTTTTTTCGCAGGGAACTACAGGTAGATCCACTCTACAAGCTGCGTCTTCCTCGAGAGAAGCGCGCTCGACCTTTGACCTTCACGGCACCTATGCTGCTCTTTGTCGGGAGACCCGGAGTTCAAGTCAAGGAGTTCAGGTGAGCCATGGACTTGAAGGGAAGTCCGCACATCCAAGGAAAGCCGAAGAACCCGCAAGGCACGCACAGTGCCCCGAGGAGCAAAATGTCCAGGTGGAAGCCTGTCCCTTTTTTCAGGTTGCGCTCTTTGCTGCAGATAAGCAACCTAGACGGAAAGGACTGAACGGACGAGGACTGCTCGGCTTACTCTGTGATCTGCGTCTTCAGGAAGAGCAAGACGTACAGGAATACGGCGGGAACGAAGCTCCCGAAGTAGATCCAGATGGGGAGAACGGTTGTCGTTTCCAGTGGACTAATGAGCCAGGACCTGAGTTCGTAAGAGGTCGGGAACACCTTGGGAATGAGCAAGGTTTCCAAGCTCCCGATTTCTAGGAAACTAGCAGCCGACACCATCGCTGCGATGGAACCGGGCACCGTGAAATTGCCGATAATCTGCCGTGTCTGCAACGGAAAAGAGGGACGAATCCTCGTCCACGTCGAGAAAATGCGTGGGTCCTGAAGGGCGAGGCCTGCAAAGAAACGTACTTTATGCCCGAAAAGGACGCTCCTCTTTATGCTTCTGAGCAGGTAAGCCATGCTGAAGGTCCCCAGCATCACCAATGTTGACAGGAGCGCTGTGTTGGATGGAAGGGCCACAGACAGTCTAATTCGAAAAGATACAGTGTCTAACAAGAAGTGCAACCACTGAACGCTATAGGCAGCGGTTCCTCCGTAATGATATTGCCTAGATGCTCAACAAGTGCCCAGCTCGAGTGTGGAGCGCCCCTCCGGCTCGTGGTGGTCGCGTCCAGATGTTTCGCGTGAGAGCCTACTCTGCAGGAGTCATCGGTGACCACCGCTTTCGCGAGAAAACGAAAACAGCACGTGGGAATCGCAGTCCTGGCTCACCTGAAACCCAAGCGACGAAAACGCCCATCTGGGCAGCGTGACAGTCAGATGACTTCACTCGATGTTTTTCCACGGGACCGACCCAAACCGTCCGCGTTGGCCTACCGTGTGACTGCGGTCTCCACGCGTGGCACCGAGCTTCGTGGGTTCGAAACCCGCACGCGTAATGGTCGACGTCGAGAAATGAGGGGTGCGTCGTGGTATTCGAGGTCCCCTCCACAAGGTGACGCTAGCTGACTCACGGACATTAAGTACGACACTGCTGGAAGAAGCCAGGTGACCCCGTTAACTTGCTGGGGCTGGGAATTGACCTCTGTGGTCCATCTACAAATCAAGGGACCCTTTGAGGTTCTCCTCCGATTGTCAAAATGGAGCAATCCTTCCTTTCGGGGAAGACCTCCGTCTCGTACCATGGAGCGTCCGTAGTGCTACCTCTCCAGAGTGTTACAGAATCGCGCTGCTCCCTTCGAGGAGCATCCTTCTGAGAAATTGGGAACCGTCCTTTCAGCGTTCTCTTCAGAAAAGGAAACAAGAAGCGGTTCCTTTCCGGACTCCCTTCGGAGGGGAAACTAAGGAGGATCCCCTCCATAGAGAACATGGGAGAGGTTTCCTTCGGAGTTCCTCTCTTAAGCTTCAGAGGAACGAACTCCCCTTCCTCCGGAGCCTTCCTGGATTCATAGGTAGGTCCCTACGGGTTTATCCCCTAACGTGAAGAGTTGCAGGGATCCTTGAGCGGTGCTTAAAGGTTTTTTTTTTCCATTTCCTAAGGAGGAGAGCGGTTCTTGAATACCTGGCGAACAAGGTACGAAAACAGAAGAACCCAGAAGGAATCCGCCAGAGCGAGGAGCTCTCTTCCCAACGAGCTCGAAACCGTTTCCATTAGAGCAGCAGGTAGCAGCCTCTCGGATGGATGCGGGCTGACTTGCGGCCCGTGGTCAAAGATTCGCAGATAAAACGAAAGGTAGGGATAAAATCGTGCCTCAGAACCGGATGGTCCACCTCCTGTAATGCAGTGGCTTCGGGATGGTGCGCGGAGTGGCCGCGTGTGTGCCACGTGCAACAATCTTCCAGCGAACCGCGCCGATCCCGAGATGGCATCCGCAGTCGTCGTAGGACCCTGCGGATTTCCGCACCGAGGGAATGACGGGCAATGAGGAAACCGAGGAGAACGGGCGAAATCTTTCGGGAGGAAGGTGACGCGTCGCAACATCCAGTAACATCTGTCTTCGCTGCTTTCCTTCCAGCTTTTCTTTTCATTGTTTTTAGTTCGCTGAGTACCTCTGTAGCCGTTGCGTGCCCAGCGTCCAAGCAGCTCTTTGACACTGTTCTACGCACTCCGAGTGTGCGTAAAACCCTTCATCATGGGGGATACCCCGTGATGGCGCAATCTAATGAATCTAGGAAGGGGAGTCACTCCTGGGTGGGATCCCGGGAAGGCAATCTCCTTCCTCATTCTCTCTGGAGGGATCTGCATCATGCCTTCTTCTCCGTAGGGAATTCAGAAAGGATAGTCTATTGAAATTTGTTCTCCAGAGGGAACCGTTTTTCTGAAGAGAACGGCGGAGGTACGCTTCCGAATCTGCACTGAAGGGTCGCTCGCCGAAGGGTACAGCAGTCTGTGCACTCTGGAAGGGGCGCATCATCATCGACCCACCATCTCCTTGGTACGAGATGGTTCACCACGCAACCGGAAGGGGACCTTCGAAAAAAACCTGCTAAAAAAGAAATCAAGGGAACGAAATATCTGCTACCTGCATCACATTCTTCAGAAGCTGACATGCTGCTTACTGTGGATGGCCGGGCGAGATCCTTGTTTTAACAGCAGGAACCGCTGTGTGGAAAATTTTTCCTCTAGGAAATGTGCGTATGTGTGTTTCATTACATATCCTCAAGTGTGACATGAAAAGTGACCTGACGATGGATTGCGGTGCTTCCGGTTTTACCCGAATGAGGAAACAGCTACACAAGGAATGGCTGACTGCTGTCAGCGCAATTTTAATGGGTTTTCCCTTGGACGCAGAGCTGTTCGTAAGCAAATGATTTTGAAGGACCCGAAGGTGGAGCTCAACCACGGTGGCATACACGAAGAGCCTCAGTCTACTCGTGAGACAGGTGAGCGAACAGGAGTTCCCATCAAACAGCCAGCAGTCCTGCGGGTAACTGCGCTACACTGCTCAACCAGATTCTTTCCTTGAAAGCGAAATCGGAAGACCATGGTGGTTTTACTTGGAGGAGGTCACTCAGAAGCGCTCTACCCCCCACACCTGGCCGCAAAGGAACAGCGACGCGCGGGTGCAGGACCAGAAGTGGGCCTACTCACCTGTCGCGCCCTTTCCGGTGACTTTATTCGGTAGTAATCGTTTTAAGGAAACCATCAGTTGTCACGGAATAGAGGGAAACGCATCTCGCGTTGCGTTCTGAACCCACTTTGCTCACGACTCGTATCAGAGTACTCCGAGAACCCCTTGAAGCCGCGCATGTTCCAGACTTGGTCCAGTTTGTGCCGTTTCGATCGATGGCCGATACGAGGTGTCCAACTATTGTTCCTGCCCATGGGAATACAACGTGGTGCCTTTGAATGGGTCTTCTCTTGCTGCGTGCTCCCTAGCTCCCGTTGAGCTTCATTCGTGTCCTGAAGACACCCAGGGCACTTGACGCCAACACGGGCTCCGGGAGAAAGAGGGAGAGTAGGTTTGCAACACTTTCTGCCGCACCCATTCGTGCGCTGCCGTCGATTCTTCAAAGGAATAGCAACTTCCCTCGGAGAAGGGTCAGTGGTCATTTCGAAATATCGCATCTTCGGAAGTGTGCTCGCAAGGAATGGGCTGCTTGAAAGTGGCCGCCAGCAGGGCTTTCTTGCTCGTTCATTCGGTAAAGAGGATAAACCTCAGGAGATTCGGTACGCAGCTCGCAGTTCGGCTGCTGTGGCTCGCCAATTCTTGGTTGCATCGGCAGGTCTTCGCGCGAACATTCGAAACTCGAATGCTTCCTGTACCCTGGTCTTGCTGCACGTCGATTCAACTCTGCTTTCGAGATCCCTCTCCAGAGCACCATGCTCAGGATCTGACTCGTCCTTCAAGGGATGATTCCTTCCCAACACATCCGCCAGTTTCTCCTCTGATACGACTCCGCGGAATCAAAGAAAACAGCACGTGCTTGTCCAACGAGCTCTTCTTTCTTCACGCGAAGACTGCAAACTCTTCGAGTGGCCACTGGATGTAGGTACCTCGTATTCCCGAAAAGGAAATTCACGCTCCCAAAGAAAGCGCGCATCCCGAGATTCAAAAAGCAAGGAATTGGAATCCCCCTGCGTCCATTCGAACGACAACGGTGTGGCCTTCGTGTGTCGGTCGCAGCCGCAAACGCTCCAGGGACCGTTCGAATGAAGTCGATTCATACTTTTACGTCAAGTGTCTTTGGTTTCCCTCATAGTAAGAAACCGGTTTTGTTCTTCTCTACGCAACGCTCTTTGTATCCGGTGGCATGGCAATGGAACCCGGGGATCGCTTTGCCCGCAGCTAGTGGCACGCGAATGACCTGTGCCGATCGCAATCACGAAACATGATGGAAAGCAAAGACACGGAATTTTTCCTCATACATCAATATATGCACCTTTATTAGGATATGTATACTTATTCCAATTCATTTTCCTACGTGTTCTTAAAGTTAATTTTATTGGAAGGGATATAGTTACTACGATTCCGTGACCAACATTGTATTAATACGCTGTTTATTACAGGGTTCACGCATACTTTCATATTGAAGATTACGAATAGTAAGCTTATAGGCTTATTGCATATCGTGAAATGAATACTCATACAAGAATGATACATAGATAATTCCAAAGTAGAAAGGTGATAAAAAATAAATAGAGATGCTCATTCTACATAGATTAATATGCAAATTTATTTGAACACACATGCCTAACATATTTATCAACACTCATTTTATTAACAGTAACATCATTGGAACATACATTTTATTACTATAATTACTAGCTTGTTGATTATATTCGTGCTATGTATGTTGAAGATTATAAAAAGAAGCAGAAGTGCCTATCACACACAACAAGATTCATTGATAATATCAATACATATGTACATCTAAAAAAGCGCATGAATACGTATAAATATACAATTTAGCGCATATATTAAGCATACGTATTTATGTATTCATAATCTTCAGTACGTATCTCAATCCGTATATTGATTTTTCCATAGGTATATTTGTGAATATATATTTACGTTGTATAATCTTCGGGATATTAATCATCATTGATATCCATTAATTCATATAACCAACTATATATAATAGTCAGATGTATTTATTTTCAATAATCCTTAATATACATAGATATAAGCCGCTTCTCAATTTTATTAATAAAACTGTATACCACTGAATTTTGATAATTGCATCTGCCCGAATGTTAGTGTTAATAATACGTATACTCACAAATATGAATAAATATGCCCATTAGCATAAATGTGTACATTAATCTACATAGAATAAGCACATGTGTAATTTGATTTCTTATGATCTGGGGGGATTTCGAACCAGACCCGCGAATGACGCATGCCCACGTGACCTGAGCACAGGGTTACCAGATCGGCAGGCAATGTACCCAATACTACACCATGCATAACAGCTGAGGCGTCAGCCACACCCGTTTACAAGGGAACTCTCAAGGAGAATGGAGGAAAAAGGAATTTTTCAATGTGGAGTAAATCGAGGAGAGAATGGTGGACTTGATGACCGAGAAGAGCAAGCGGACTGATCGAAGCATAACAAAATGGACTTGGTGGATTGAGGCAAGCACAGTAAATGGAGGAAGAGCAAAGAAAACGATATCACAAAAAACTACAAGGTCCAAACGGGCCAAGGGGATGTTCTGGATGGAGGAGAGCCGGATGCACCAAACGAATCGAAACAAGTGCAGAAGCTGAGGATTCGCGTAGTGCACTACGTGGATCGATGGTTGCAAGAGTTCGTCCAGATGAAGGAAAGCACGTGATCGAAGAAAGGAACTTAATGAGCGCATTCCTTGGGTCCGAAAGGTCTTCGGAACGGTTGGGTAAGCAGATGGGGCAAGACCAGAATGGACCCTGGTAGCTGACATGGAGAAGAAGGCCATTTCTCGTGCCGCGCCGCACCACTTCGTTCCTTCGCGACAGAATCAGAAAATACGAGGCGGAGCTGGTCTGCACGGAGGGCGCCGCAGCGGAGCGAACGGGAGGTACGTGCACGTGACCGTAGAGAAGGTCCTTACCAGTCTTTGTCGGAAGTTCGTTGAGTGGCGTTCGAGCGGTCAGGAAGTTGGGACTGCTGGAGGTAGATCTGAAGGAAACGGAGCGGTGCGCCGATACAGGCCTACACGGGAGTGCCTACTTTGTAGAGCTTGTGGAACGCCTCGTATATGAAGAACACGGATACGAAGAAGGAGAAGATTTCCTCCGTGAACCTGGTGAACCAGTGCACCAGGACGCTGCCATCGAGGCAGGAGACCACGATCGCCACGGCGAAGGTCCACATGCCGATCCAGATGCGGGAGGACAGAAAGTCCACCTCCAGGTACCTGCAGACCTGGGGAGGGCAGGGTGAGCTTACGGTGCTGGACGTGACCACACTGAAGCGTACCGCGAAGAGGTTTGCATCGTAGAGCAGTCCGGATGCCATGCTCGCGGGGATCACAAGCGGCTAGGCGGACAGCAGGGAAAAGATGACACCGGAGACGGCGGTCGCCAGGATGTTCTCGGACACGCCGATCAGGTTGCCGGTCTTCTCGCCTGGAGGAGGCTGCGGTTCGCCCCGACCTCCGGGCGGGTGAGGCCGCACACACTGTACAGACCGCCCATCGTGACCGCGGAGAAGAGCTGGGCGAAATGAATGGAGAGAACGGTGGTCAGGACGCTGAGATGGAGGCCGTCCTTGAGATCCGAAGGGTACTCGGAGTACCTTCGCTTCACTTCCTGGATGACCCCGTCGAAGAACCTGTTGAACCTCTTCCTCGTGTCGGAGCGGTCCCCACCGGAGGACGGGGGAGGGAACCCTGGAACAGGGAGCGGGTAAAAGTCAGGCGGGGTCCTTCCATCACAGGTAGCACGACAGCCCAGCCTGCTGGACGACGAAGGCCAGGAGCACTCGGCCCCGGCAGAGGTGAGCAGCCTAGTGCGTGGTTATTATTCCTCCCTGTACACCAGGGTGCCTCCGGACCGGGATTTTTCCCGGCTTTTGCTTCCGGATGGCGCCCCGGCGATCGGGGAGGAAGAGAGAGCACGCCTGGATGAGCCTTTCACGATGGGTGAAATCATCACCGCAATCGGGAAGCTCAAAAGGCGGAAGTCACCGGGGGAGGACGGCCTGCCCGCGGAGTTTTGTCGATGCTTCGCGGCGGAGCTTGCCCCCCTGGTGCAGCGGTCAACGCTGCTGATCCGGGAGGCAGGCGACGTTCCCGCCTCCTTCCGATCGGCACGGATGCGTCTTCTCCCGAAGGGAGGAGACTTACGGAACCTCAGCAATTGGCGTCCGATCACCGTTTCAAACGCGTACGCCAAGCTGTTTGCGAAGCTATGGTCGGAACGAATGGGGCGGATGGCGGAAAGCTTCATCAGCCCGGAACAGACATACTCGGTTCCCGGGCGAAGCATGGACGCCAACCTGCTCTTCGCGAACACCGGTTCGAGTTCCAGCGGTGTAGAGTAGATGAAAAGAATAAGGTCGGCACCCCGAGTTGCGGGACGTCCGCTGGTGGTTCGCGAGATGGTCGGGAGCGCGAGGGGGCCCTCGCGGTCGCAGTCGATCTGCGAAAAGCATTTGACTGCGTTGACCAAGAGCTCCTGCTGGAGCTAATGGAACGTCTGGGATTCCCGGCCTCCTTATTAGCCTTTCTGCGCTCTTGCTTGCGCGATGCGCTGACCAATATTTTTTTCAGAGGAAGAAACGTGTTCGGTGTGCCGGTGCGCCGCGGGATACGGCAGGGTGACAGCTTGAGCCCCTTGCTTTTCAGCACCTACTTCGAGCTGGTGCTGAGGACATACAGGGAGATTCTTGGTCGCCTGCCGCGCGTGTGCCCAGGTACACCGGCCGTGGCGTCTTATGCGGACGATCTTTTGCTGCTGCTCCCCATGTCCACCCCGGCGTCGGCGGTCGAAAACTTTTTCGAGCTGCTGCGTCGCTGAACAGGGCTGGAGGTGAACAGAGCGAAGTCGTCCGTGGTTGCAGTTGGTTCAGCGCGGGCAGGGCAGCCGGACAGGTCTAGCTTAAGGATCCCCACGGTACCGTACTTTAAGTACCTTGGTGTGCCGTTGGGAAACTATTCCCCTGCGGAAGCGTGGTCTAGCTGCCTCCAAAAGGCCGAGAGAGCGATCGGCCCGTTCCTGGATGGCAAGTTTTTTTTGCCGGAACGGGCCGTGGTGTGGAACACGTTCGTGGCCGCCCTTTTTCGCTTCTTGCTTTTTGTTTGCCCTCCACCCTGCGGTGTCAGAAAACGGACGAAGGACCTCCTCAGAATCGCCCTTTGGGGCAGAGGTAGGTCCCGAGTCCGTTTGAAGGACTTATGTGCCCCTCGTCGCGATGGAGGCCTCGGCCTCCTCACGCTGGAGCGGCTGGAACTGCAGCTGCAGTTCAGGACTCTAGCTCTAGTAGCGAAGCTATGGAGCACCAGCTGGTGCGAGCATGCACGACGCCTGGTTCAGCGAGCTAGCGGCTGCGCGGGACTGTCTACCTTCCTAGCGCGCCGCAAACGCCGGTACCTGTTCCACTGCGAACTGGCACTTCGGCGAGTGGCGAAGCTGACCAGAACGAACACCTGGATCTCCTGACGGCCCGCGAACGGTACTTCCTAGTTGCAGGAAAGCCTTCGCACGTGGGCCCAGATCGAGGAAGCGAGCCCGGAGTTGCGGCAGCGAATGCTGCTCTCCTATCACAAGAGCCGCTCGCTGCAGGACATCATTATGCAGCCCACCTTGAGCGCATGGGCTGAGAGGACCTCCCTTGCCACGGCTCTGTTCCACCTTAGGGATCACCTGGGCAGTAGCCAGCCGGCGAAATGGGAAGTCAGGTGCAGTATCTCTGGAAGAGAGAGAGATCAAGGTGGTTGGATCACGGGCCAGTTGACAGACGCTGCGACCCCAAGTGCCCCACCAAAGGGACTATTGCGCTGGGGCGAGCTGCTAAGCATCCCCATGAATGTACTCGAGTGGCCCTCGGTGCTGAAGACTACCCGGGCCCTCCCCCTGAAGTGGCAGGAGTCGGCGTTCCTGGTGTTGCACTGGGGACTCCCCAGCAACGCCCGCCGTTCGCACTGGACCAGGGGGGGCTGTGGACCCAAATTGTGTCAGGTGCGGGGAACGGGAAACCCTCCCGCACCTGCTTCTTGACTGTGTTGTTCTCCGGCCTCTGTGGTTGCGTTTCGCAACGGTCCTAGGAGCACCCACGATCAACCCTAGAGACGTTCTGACGCGCCTCTTTGTGCATGACGCCCTTCGGCCTGCCGCAGCCCTTGCAGCTCTTTGCTGCCTACGAGGGATTGTGGCGGTCTGGAACACCGCCACTGGTGGACTGAACGACAGGGACATCATCTGCTCCGCCCTACGTTTCCTAAGGACGGCAGCCAGATGGTCCCATTTCGGGCATATGCGGACCGAACTTGCCGGCATCCTGGAAAGGATGTAGAGGACCACCCCAGCGGAATGTGATCCCTTCCCCAACTCTTCCCTGCTTTTGTAAATAGAGTTTTCTTTTTGTTTGTATTTGTCCTTCCCCCCCCGCTGCAGAGTCGAACTCGCCAGCCTGCGTGCTGGCTACTCGGTAATTTCAGACTCTTTATTAGAACATTTTTTTTAGGACGCTGTAGGGCCAATAGCCCTACACTTGCTTGTTTGTTTTTACTAAAAAAATAAGCGCCCCTGCAGTGATGATTTCACCCATCGTGAAAGGCTCATCCAGGCGTGCTCTCTCTTCCTCCCCGATCGCCGGGGCGCCATCCGGAAGCAAAAGCCGGGAAAAATCCCGGTCCGGAGGCACCCTGGTGTACAGGGAGGAATAATAACCACGCACTAGGCTGCTCACCTCTGCCGGGGCCGAGTGCTCCTGGCCTTCGTCGTCCAGCAGGCTGGGCTGTCGTGCTACCTGTGATGGAAGGACCCCGCCTGACTTTTACCCGCTCCCTGTTCCAGGGTTCCCTCCCCCGTCCTCCGGTGGGGACCGCTCCGACACGAGGAAGAGGTTCAACAGGTTCTTCGACGGGGTCATCCAGGAAGTGAAGCGAAGGTACTCCGAGTACCCTTCGGATCTCAAGGACGGCCTCCATCTCAGCGTCCTGACCACCGTTCTCTCCATTCATTTCGCCCAGCTCTTCTCCGCGGTCACGATGGGCGGTCTGTACAGTGTGTGCGGCCTCACCCGCCCGGAGGTCGGGGCGAACCGCAGCCTCCTCCAGGCGAGAAGACCGGCAACCTGATCGGCGTGTCCGAGAACATCCTGGCGACCGCCGTCTCCGGTGTCATCTTTTCCCTGCTGTCCGCCTAGCCGCTTGTGATCCCCGCGAGCATGGCATCCGGACTGCTCTACGATGCAAACCTCTTCGCGGTACGCTTCAGTGTGGTCACGTCCAGCACCGTAAGCTCACCCTGCCCTCCCCAGGTCTGCAGGTACCTGGAGGTGGACTTTCTGTCCTCCCGCATCTGGATCGGCATGTGGACCTTCGCCGTGGCGATCGTGGTCTCCTGCCTCGATGGCAGCGTCCTGGTGCACTGGTTCACCAGGTTCACGGAGGAAATCTTCTCCTTCTTCGTATCCGTGTTCTTCATATACGAGGCGTTCCACAAGCTCTACAAAGTAGGCACTCCCGTGTAGGCCTGTATCGGCGCACCGCTCCGTTTCCTTCAGATCTACCTCCAGCAGTCCCAACTTCCTGACCGCTCGAACGCCACTCAACGAACTTCCGACAAAGACTGGTAAGGACCTTCTCTACGGTCACGTGCACGTACCTCCCGTTCGCTCCGCTGCGGCGCCCTCCGTGCAGACCAGCTCCGCCTCGTATTTTCTGATTCTGTCGCGAAGGAACGAAGTGGTGCGGCGCGGCACGAGAAATGGCCTTCTTCTCCATGTCAGCTACCAGGGTCCATTCTGGTCTTGCCCCATCTGCTTACCCAACCGTTCCGAAGACCTTTCGGACCCAAGGAATGCGCTCATTAAGTTCCTTTCTTCGATCACGTGCTTTCCTTCATCTGGACGAACTCTTGCAACCATCGATCCACGTAGTGCACTACGCGAATCCTCAGCTTCTGCACTTGTTTCGATTCGTTTGGTGCATCCGGCTCTCCTCCATCCAGAACATCCCCTTGGCCCATTTGGACCTTGTAGTTTTTTTCTCCCTGCCTGCTAGTAGGCTTCTACGCACGCCGAACTCTGCGTGAAATTCTTGAATTTCCACCGAGTTGCACGTGGGCGGAAGGGACACCCCTTGCTTCGGCGATGCCTTTCCTCCAAAGGGCGCTTCACGAAAGCCGGAAGCTGAGGTGGCAAGTCTGCTGCCGTATCGCAGGCAGAGAGAAGATAATGAGCGGCTGGACCATGGGAGAGCTGACAGATGCTACGACCCCTAGTCTCCAGCCGCGTGGATTAAGAAGATGGGCGAGCTGCTCGGCATTCGATTGTATGACCTGAAGTGGCCCCCGGTTCTACTTGGATCCAGGATTCTTCCCCTGAAGTGGCAAGAATCGGCGCTTCTGTGGCTGCATTGGGGTCTACCCTGCAACGCGCGCCACTTCCACTGGACGCGGGGAAGAGTAAATCCTGCATGTGCCAGGTGTGGGGAGCGGGAGTCGCTCCCCCACCTCTTATTTGATTGCCCTGCCGTCCGGATTCTTTGGGATCGTCTTAGAACGGCCCTTGGGATACCAGATGGTGGCAACCTCAGAGGCGTGTACAGTCTTCTCTTCGTGCGGGACGCCCTCAGTCCACCCGCAGCCCTGGCAGCACGTTGCTGCATTCGTGGTATCGTGGCGGCCTGGAGTGATGCCGAAGATGAAGATTGCATCGTGAGGGACGTCATTGAGTATGCTGTTCGCTTCCTGCAGAGAGCTACCCGATGGCCCCATCTGGGAAGAATGAAAATGGAACTCGAAGGCATCCTGCAAAGGATGGGCCCTCCCAGCAGTTGTCTGTGATCCCTTCCCGGCCCTCCAAACTCCTTTTGTTGTTTTTTCTCTTATTTTATTTTATTTTTGTTTTCTCCCCCATCCCCTTCCACTGCCGAGGAGAGCCACACCGGGCTGCGTCCGGGTGTCCCGGCAGGTCCGGTATTGCGTGGCCGTCAGTGGGGCCTTGTACCACGTTCTTGAATGACGGAAGAAATGTTTTTTTAATAAATGTCCCGGCGTACCCGGGTGGCATCACCAAATCTTTTCGGGAGACGGTCCATGGGGAACTGCTGGCAGAACTCTCGGACCGAGACTTTCAAATCGTCCCAGTCGTCGAGCGTCTGCAGGCTGAAACCTCGCAAGAACGCGCGGAGGTGTTCCGCTGCGCCTGGCTTCGTCAGCCAGTCCCCCGGTAGACTCCACGCCTGCGAGGGGGGCCCCCTGTCGCGCGAGCGAATGACGAATTCTACACGGGAATGATCGGAGACAGCGGACTGTATCTTACCTCTCCTGCCCACGCGACAGCGCAGGTGATCGTCGAGGAAGACGTGGTCCACGCTCCGCTCCATCCCGGCGTCCCCGGCCAACAAGTTGGATGCGTGCACCGTGGCGCACATCTCGTTAACCGGGGTGGCCTCTGTCCTCGCCGCACCTGATAGCAGGCGAATATTAAAATCGCCGGCTATCAGGTGCGCCGTGCGCGCGCCTGCCTCCGACAGCCAGTTGCGCTGGAACGCACGGAAGAATGCCGTCCGTGCCACGCGCGCGTGACCGCCGCTCGGCGCGTACACGTTCGTGACGACGAGATCGATCGAGCCGGACCACCTGAAGGTGATTTGCCCGACCCTACCTGTCTCATCGAAACGAACTTTCCTCACCGAACCTTGTAAGGCAGGCAAGACGTAAGACGGCGCTGCTAGTGCTCCATTGGGGACTCCTTTTCAGAGCACGCCTCTTCCACTGGACCTCAGGGAGTGTGGATGCCATTTGTATAGAGTGTGAGGAAAAGGAGAGCTTCCCCCACTTAATCATAGAGTGTGTTGCCCTCCGGCTGATGTGGGATTGACTTTCGTCGATCCTAAGCATTCCGGTGGGCGACTCCAAAAACATTTTTGGTCAGCTCCTGATGCGGGACGCCCTGCCAACCGCCGCATGTGTTGCAGTTTTCTGCTGCATACGTGGAATTTTGGATATGTGGACCGCAACCAAGAGAGGACGAAGAAGTCGAAATGCCATACACTGGGCAGCCATCTCCTTGGAAAAGGCTTCCCGTTGGCGCCGACTTACAAAACATTTGTCGGCACTTCTCATTCAAAACGGGATGCAGATGTCTCCTCGCGGCGTACGGCCTTTTCACGTATCCTTTTCCTTTCCTCCCCTCCCCATAAAACTTTGTCCAGCCGGGCATTTTTCTTTTTTGTGTTTTTTTTTTCTGCTTTTCGAGCCCTCTTTGCCAGAGGAGAGGACCTTACCGGCCTGCGGTATGGACAGGTGCCACAATACAGTGAAAACACATCTTTCTAAGTGAAAAGAAGTTCAAGTGACAAGACTTTAATACGAAATTTTCATTTGAAAAATTTTACTAATAAAAGTCCCAGCTTACCCCGGTGAAAAACCTCAAATTCCCATTTCGCCGTGATGCTGCTGCTCAGCTGCTTCCTGAGGGAGGGAAACGCTGCGATGAGGAAAGTTCTTCCAGCCCACCCTCTTCTTTCGGGATCCTCCAGGATGCTTCGAAGCCCGCAGCGCTTCTTGCGCGCGAACGGAAAACGGCCGCACCTGTTCCGTGCGTTTGTCCTGGCTCCCCATCCACATGGGAACAGTTTCCTGTAGCCAGGCACCACCGTTCTCGGGGCGACAAGAAATCCGTCCCGTGTTCTTGCTCGTCAGAGTGGTCACCCGCCGAACCTGCAATCCACATTGGCAGATGTGGAGGCGCCGCGACAGGAACCAACACAGTCCCGCGTAGCCGGTGGCTCGCTTGATCAGGTACCGTGCGAGCTCGCACCAGTTGGCGCTCCACAACTTCGCCACTAGGGCCAGTGCCGTTCGCTGGGGCTGCTGCTCCAGGGGCTCCAGCGTCAGTAGCCGAGA
This sequence comes from Raillietiella orientalis, assembly GCA_036172245.1. NCBI lineage: Eukaryota > Metazoa > Arthropoda > Ichthyostraca > Raillietiellida > Raillietiellidae > Raillietiella > Raillietiella orientalis. The sequence goes on from JAYWIR010000012.1 coordinate 114,194, forward strand.
CCTCAATCCGTCGTGGTGCGTGCGTTTTGAACTGGGCGCCCCTAACGTAAGCGTTGTGGCGCCGCTGGTTGCAGGAACTTCCACCGGGGACAGAAGAGTGCTCGGAAGGAGCTCCCAGCGAGGTGATGCGACAAACGGTGATCCGAGCTCTGCTTTGGCGCGCGCCAACTGTTCGTGGAAGCCGTCAGGAGGGCGCACGAAGTGCGGAAGTGCGTTCCTCGTGTTCGGAGGCGCAGAAGGGTTGGATTTATATATGTTATAGGCTGGCGTGGCTCGCCAAGGATGCAGCGCCTGCGACTCTTTGAGCCCTCTATAGTCACAATTGGTCTGCCGCTATGAAAAAATTTACGTGTTGTGGAATCTACAGCCTTTAACCTTTAAATACAAAATAATGATGAACACAGCGGTTTTAACGATTTATTTATGCCGAATATGCTTTGTGCATTTGGGATTTCAACGTTTGCAGTTGTACGCATGAAATCTCGAGTATGCAACTGCATAAAACAGCTCGTGCTTGGCGTTAATTGAGTTAATTCCATTTAAGGCCATTCAGCTTATGGACGTTGCGAGTTGTCCGTAACTTCCTCTGCCTTTATTTTTCATGGCTTTACCTGGAGAAAACTCGCAATTTTTTAGCCTTGGTTTGGCCCTAAAACACCCTAAAATTCCCCTTTTTTTCTCATTCGACCAGCAGGGGGTATGCCTGAAAACCAATCGTGGGAGTACTCTTCGTGAAGCAATTGCCTGCGTCAATTCTTCATCATCGTATCACTACATTTCCACTGTTTCTTACATCGGATAAGTGCTGATCATGTAACACTTTGACGGTGTAAATTTTGAAATTGTAAATGATTCCAGGCGAATAGCACGATAAAAACGCTTTGTAGCCCCATTTCGTAGTTTTCTTCTGCACCAAACCTACGTTTGCCTTTCAATGGTAGTATTTGTTCATCGACACCCAGGTGCTCACCCATCGGAATAGGACTGAAGTTTCGAACCAATTTGTCGAGAATAGGTTCCATTTCTTGTGCTTTGTCCATTCCCTCTGAATCATTCGTATTAGCCTCCTAATTTGTGCCAAAATGTGTTTTGGATTCAATTTTTTCGCATCAAGCACGACCGTATTCTCAACGGCAGATCTCTCTCCTCTGATTGATCTCCAACACATCCGAGACCTTGGTAACCCTTAAACTGACATCAGAAGGCAACAACCAAACAGTCCTTGTATTCCATAATATGAAACAGCTGTGGATTCCGCAGGATCACCAGCGTTGCAGGGCATAAGTATGGGTACACTCGACCGTATTACTTCTGATTTCGTCATCAGATAGTTATCGCAAATAGGCCGTAGCGGATTGGGGTGCTTCTGGATCTACGGGACAGTTTCCTTTCCGAGGAAGATGAAGGCTCTTTTTCGGATGGGATACTGGTTGCCAAGATATTTCTTGTTATTTCAAATTTTCATCACTCTTGACGGTCCCCTACTCAAATTATCGTCTCTATCAGTAAGATTTGCACGTCGTCGTGTGAGATCTATTGGCCGATCTCCGTCGGTGTCCCATTCTAATAAACAACCCACGGATCTACTACCGCTAATGCTTCTTGTTCTTTCCACTCTTCTATTTTTATGTTGTGCTTTGGTATTCGTGTTTTAGGCCTCGAACATAAGAAACTAAAAAGAAAAGGAATCCCCCAGCGTCGTTGCAAATACAGCGAACCTTACCATTATAGCTCGAGGTCACAAAGCTATGATGGTCAGCTGCCATGATCCTCACTGGACGTCCCGGCAGGTCAACACGGTCACGCAGTCGTCCAAAGAGTGCTTCCCATGCTTGCTGGTCCAGAGAGGGTTCCAAACAAGTCGACGCGTTTCCTGGAGCACCGACTCCATTGGTCATCCGAGAGAGACAGTGGCTGCGGGGATATCTTAGCGCGCGAACGCCGCGGACGGAGCTCGTCATCAGCTGATCAAAGAGTGGTAATCATTGTATCACAGTTAATCAATGAAAGTTTCCAAAGAGTTCACCTCTCTCTTCTTGGCCTTGGTAATTCGGAACACAGCGTGGCTTCCCCAGAGCTAGGTCAGCATGCAGACCGACTGCTTTCCTCCTCGGTTGATCCAAGATTCTGAATCGAATTTTCTCCTGTGCTTTCTCTCCTTCCGTTACGGCTGAATCACATTCATGTCCTCTAAATTTATTCAATTTAGAACTCTCGTTTCGTGAACGCTGAACCCTGTTGAGACGTTCGTGTGTTCCTAGTTATTTTAGATGAACATCCATCTCTGTATGGGACTCAAAAAAAGATGCGTTGCATCTGTGGGCTCCTTCGAATTAACGGGGTTTCGTGATCCCGCCTGCAAGCGAAGGTACGCATCGTTGGTCAATCCTCGCCATCTTTGAGAAAGCGAATTGTTTTCTGTTATTTTCTGCTTCTCTCACTAGAGGTCAAGCGGGAGCAAGTCAGACTGGAGATTCACATAGAACGTTTGCGGTAGGGTTTGGGAATTCATAGTGTTCTGGAAGTTTGAGGTCCCCTTTTCCTTCTGAATGCTCCGTCGATGCGGTCGGCGTCCAATTGTGAGCTACTTTGGTGCTTTGGGAGAGCCACGGATTTGCCTGCCTTCCTGGAATGCTTTTTTATTGCTTTTTCTAGAGGAGTCTGGACTGACCTCTTGTACAAAAACCAGCGTCTCAGTTTGGTCGCTGGTTCTTTGAGGGAATTCCCCATCCAGCTGAAAAACCTCCCGTTCCTTCACATGTGGTCCCTAGAACGATCGGCAGCTCGTAGCAAAGGCCTTGCCGTGATTGGTCAATAATAAGACAAGAATTTTAGCCGCGTCGCAGGGAAGCTCGAATCCTAGGAAACCCGGGTCAGCTCCCCAGTCAGGAAACCGGGACCATCTCGGCTCTCCGCCGTGCCCGCGGCATTCTGTTGCTCCTGTGCCGTCCAAGGGCAACGGAGCGACCTCAGTACGCCACCATCCGACTTGAAGATGACAATGTCCAGCGCTCTGTGCGTCAGCCAGGAAAGGTGTCACGGACGGAAAGAATTCGTGGTACCCCCGGTCGCGAGGTCTGACATCCCGATGGCTGTGCAAGAGCAGCCGCGAACGGACGGCGAGCGAGTCGCCGGTTTCCTGGCCTGGGCTTGGCCTTCGTTGTGGGAAGAACGGAAGTATGTGGAAGAGACGCTGATCACCTGCGAATGAATTCTGGGTCACCGCGCAGCTCACGTGATGCCAATCTCTGCTGCCTTGAAGTAATTGTGGAGGCAGAGTCCCTGAGACGCCTAACGTGCTACTCTTCAGCGGGAACCGTCCCGCAGTCTGCCAGACCGTTGCGGGAGTCGAGTCTCCGAGAAGCTCTCTTCGGTAGATGGGAATTTCCGTCACGGAAGGTGTGAAGGCGGCGGGCTTTTTCCCTTGGGCTGCATGGCGCCTCCTCAGGGAGCCAGTCGTCGCAGCTGGTCCTCTGCGACGTTCAGAAATGAGCAGCCTGCGAAGTCCCCTTCCACCTGACCATCGCAGAGATCCCGCACTGACTTCCCGAAGGCTCTTTGAGTTTCCCGTCCCAGGCGCTCCCTTTTCGCAGCTTCCCTGCAAGGAAGGCGTCCTGCTGCGTTTACCGGGCGCACCACCGCAGAGAGCCTGCGGAAGGAGAGCCGTCGCTTCTGCTCCGGGCCGGTGTCTGCAAACCTTCTCCTCCTGCTACCTGTTAGGAAACAAAAGGCCGGACAAAAGACCATCTTACTTTCTTCTAGTGGATGCACCTGTCTCCGATTTTCCCGGCTTGTTCCAAGAAGCACCTCCCTCTATCGACCTATCTTGACCCTTGTGTTCCATTGGCGGACACACTCAGCGGGTTCGAAACCTCCCCACAGGAGAAGGTATTTTTCCTTTCCCTCTTTTGCAGAGAAATCTGAACGTGAGGTATTGTCCCCACGTGTGTCAGATGCGCTTTGCAGGCTCCGGACTGGTTTATTTTTGGCGTGAAGTCTTTAGCTTACCTGGAAGACGGGCTACCAGACCAGACGAGACTTGCGCAGGCAGTCTTCATCGCACCTATTGCTTGGTCCCGGCTTGCATGCCATCCTCATCTTGAGAGCCTGGTTTCGCTCCACAAAGGCTCTCTCACCGCATTTCTTGCGTTTCGCCCCTCCCGCCTGGTGTGCGCAGCACGGAACCCCGTTCGCTGAGGCATTCAGGAGCAGCGCTCCGCCGGACCGACGAATGGTTTCGTTTCATAAATGCAGACCGCGTACCAGAAGGCAGCGCGACGCCATGGACCACCCTCCTTCCTCCCCTGCGAGCCGTGTCGTGAGGGTCGAGAAAGCGGGAAGCTGCATCTCATGCTCCCGCCGCCCTCAATCTTTGCAGGGGGAGGCGAGGTCATCAGAACGCAAATGCCAATACCACCTCTCCGGCGTGAGGCCTCGCAGAGTCCAGAGGGATGCGATCCTGTGATCCAGCCCATCTCATTCGGATGCGTGCCATCAGTTACTCCATGAGGATGAAGAATTCTAACTTCAGCTTTCTCTGATCAGCATCCAATCGGAGGTCACGAGAGTAGAAAGGAAAGTTCACGGAACATCCTGGATTTTCAGTCCTTAATGTGCATCTTTGTTGATTGGATCGAGAATGCAGCATTGAATACGAATGAGATTCTTATCCAGCATCCCGGATGGTAGGGCGTGCACGGATCCGTCTCCCCTTTTATGGACACCAGCAACACAGTGGCTTCGATCTTATCCACTCATTCCCTGTTCACATGCGCATGGAAAACGATCGCAATGAGAGTTTATTATTTAAAAAAATAATTAATAAAAAATTGATGTATGGAAGTGGCACACAAGGATTTTCGCGAATTGCGGGGATCTTGTGTCACAGGCACGTGACCGAGGAAAGAGCGTCTTTCCCATCCTTGCGTGAGGACCAGAGAATATCGCTATGTGAAACGTGACGGCATTCGCTAGGTAAGACCAGGTTACGTTTGTTTGGGTTAGGTCGGGTGAGGTGAGGTTAGGTTAGGCTGGGTTAGGTTAGCGTAGGTTAGATTTCTCGCCTGGTCACCGAAGTGTTTAATAAAATAAACCAGTTGGGAACAGAGTTCCCAACCGACGAAGAAACAAGCAAAAGGCAGAGTCCACCGGCACGCAGTCTGGGATAACAGAAGTTCGGGACGGAGCGGGTGATCGGGGACAACATATAGAAATTCAAATGCGGTGGGTTTGCTCCGGGAGGCAATGGAATAAAAACAAAAACACTGAAGGAGTTGCGGAGCGAACGGGGATGGGGAATGAAACAGAAAATAAATAAGTAAATAAAATAGAATTGAGAAAGGGTAGGAAAGGGCAAGGTTCTCCGGAGTCCGCCGTTCTTAACTGTCCATCAACCAGCTGTGTATGGCGGAGATCTCCTCCTCTGCTCTTTCTTCCAGGTGACATCACCTTGCAGCCTTCTCATGTAGGCGCCTGCCAGACAGTGGACCTCCCTTCGCTGCTATTAGGCTAGGTAGCGTTAGGTGAGGTTGGGTGATGTAAGACTTGGTGAGGTTAGGTTAGATGAGTTAGCCTTAGTGAAGACAGGTTATGTTAGGTGAGGGTAGTTTGGATTCTCTTAGCTTAGGTTAAATGAGGTTTGTCAGGTCACAGTGGTGGAACACTTATTTCTATCACGCGCATAAGACTTGCCAAAAGCCGGTACGCAGACCGGTGAGGTCCGTTCCAGAAGCAAAGGGGAAGGGAAAATCACGCACACACAAAAACAAACAAAAAAGAGAAAAAAGAGGGAGGGGAGGGAGATGGCAGGGCAGGCCGGGGAAGGGGATCACTGCTCGCCTGGAGACGTCCTCTGCATCCTGTCCAGGATTGCCCAAGTGGGGAGATCACGACGCGGTCTTCAAAAAGATCCTCGTCCAGTGTATGGCGTCCCTGCCATTTTGGCCTCTTGTTGCGTTCCAGCATGCCAAGACTCCGCAAATGCAGCAGAGAGTTGCTAACGACGCGGCTGGCGGCACAGCGACACGCACGAAGAGAGGCCCCAAAATGTCTCTGGGGTCGCCTACCGGGATTCCTAAGATTCGTCGTCAGACGATCCCAAAGGGGCACGTCGATGGGCGGCACAATCCATCAAAAGATGCGGGAGTGTCTCCTTCCCACATCTGTCTCACTTAGCGTTCACGCTCTCTCATGTGCAGTGGTGAAGGCGTGTTTTGCATAAGAGTTCCCATGCAACACCGGCAACTCCGACTCCTGCCACTTGAGGTTAGATGGGGTTAGGTTGGGGGTGTTGGGTTAGGTAGGGTTAGGGTTTGTGAGTTTAGGTGTGGTAAGGTCAGGTTGAGTTTTTCTTCCGGTTTTACCGATGCATTTATTCTTAAAATAACAACTAAAAGTCATACAAATTCACAATAACTTGGTCGAACGTGCTTAAAACTCACCAAAGCCGACACATAGACCGGCTAGGTCCGTTTCCGCGGCGACGGGAAAGGGAAAACCGAAAAAAGAAACAAACAACAAAATGGGAGGAAGAGTTTTCTGAGTAGCGGGGGAAGGAGGGGAAGGGATAACATTTCGCCGAGACACGTCCTCTGCACCCTGTCCAGGATACTGACAAGTTCTGTATTTTTTTTCTCCCAGGTGGGACCATCTTGAGGTAGTCTTCAAAGAGATCCGCACCGAATGAATGGCGTCCCTGCCATTCTGGCTTCTTCTTCCCGTGTTCTAGGCTGCCACGACTCCGCGGACACGGCAGAGAACTGCTAGGGACGCGTCTGCCCGCAGAGTGACATGCATGAACAGGAATCGAAAGATGTCCCTGAGACCGCCCACCGGGAATCCTAGGGTCGTCGCGAAGTGATCCCAAAGGAGTTAGAGGGCAGCACAGTCTAACAGCAAATGCGGGAAGATCTTCTTCCCGCAGCTGCTGCACCAAGCATTCGCATTCCCCCGTGTCCAATGATGAAGGCTCGCTTTTCGTGGGATTCCCCCATGCAACAGCAGCAGCGCCATCTCTTGCCACTTGAGGTGAATGGTTCCACTGTTCCAACATTCTGAGTGGTCAATTCACATCCTCCGGAGGGATGTCGAGCAGCTCCCCCCAGCGTAAAAGTCCTTTTTGAGAAACACGCGTACGCGCAGCGTTCGCTAGCTGCCGAGTTGTCCACGAGCTGTTTGGTTCTTCTCTGCCCTGGATGCGGCAGGACTCTTCCCTCTTTTTCGGAAAGTCGCTGTCCCTTGCGCTTTAAAGGGTGGGCAGCGCTGGAACAAAGGGGATGAACGAAGCTCCCTTGCTCTTGACATACCCCTTGACATAGCCCGGTTTTCAAACGGAGGGCACAGAGTCCCTGCCGCGACCTCACCTCGCCTTCGCGCTGAACACAGGCGGCGCAACGGTAGCGTGAAGATGGCGCGCTCAGGAAGACTTAAGCTGCCGCTCCCGGGAACCCGAGCTCCGAGCTTGGCTCGCGGAAGCCGGCCGGCGTCCAAGGGAGTCGGGGACACCCAGTTGTCAGACAACTGAGAGTCTCCTCGGAAACGTCCGAAGAGGCAGGAAACGGCCGGAAACGGCCGAAGAGGATGGTTGAAATTTGACCAGACCTGTCCGGCCCAGGGAGGAAGAGGGGCAGAAACCAGCCCATCGAGTGGCGGTTCCGCTTCTCCGATGAACGTCTCCGATGAAGACACCCACCGCGAACCCTCTCTTCTTCAGCGATGGTGAAGCCGGAAAGGCGTGGGAGGAGGCGGACGCTGTGCAAAATCCTCTTTTATCTCTCGGCGCTGCCCGGAACGCTCGACTCTGCCAGGTTCCGTCTCTCCTCGATCGGCTGCTCTCTGCGTCGACTGATGACCTCAAATGGCGGCAGTCCCCGGCATCTTCTAAAACGCTCATCATCTGCTGCTTCCGCGAACTGCTTTTGTTTCCTTGCTGGTGTGATATGGTGGTTCGGAAGGTCCTCGTATAACGCGTGGGATCCGTTCCGCGTTAAACGAGCCCTAGGTCATGCGTGAACTGGCTAATGCTTGGAAATTCGCAGCTTCAGTCACATATTCGGACTCAACCAACTGAATTCCACGAACATCTACCTCTGCGAATTCACCGCGAAATTTCTTAATTTTGGTTAAAAAATGAATAGTCAGATTATAATTGCCACAGTGAATTTTAGAATGGACCGACTGATTCCGTTCCACACTTTATACCATCATTCTCTATCTGTTCTACTCATGGTCTTAATATCATCACACACATCACCAACTATTCAAAACAAAATTACCATCATAAACTCCATTTTCTCTGGCCGATCTCTTCACCCTCTCTATAATATGGTATCGTACAGTGGATTTCCTCAATGGCGTATAACGTGCTCAGTCATCCCTGTACCACGTTGTGGATAGATTTCTGTTTTGTGCTGAAGCGCCAGTTCAGCCGCTTTCGAAGAGAACTAGAACACCACCCACCTGTTGCTCCCTTAGTGTAGGACTTCGAAGTGTTCTTTCACGCCGTTGTTCTCTGCGATCGGCATTGCCTGCTGGAGATGTGCTACGTGTGTACCAGCAGTGCCTCCAGCCAGTTCAGAAAACGAAAAACGTACAACGTGAATGAATTGGACTGAATTTTTTTTCATTCAGATTTTTCTGAGAGAAATCGCTCAAGAAGGCACATTTTTCAGAAAAGAGAATGATGGAACGAAAACTATAAAGCTGCAGAAATTGATAAAATATTAACAAAACCCTGAAAGCGTTTTTTTTACTTAAGGCGTAATAATAAATGAGCACTTCTGATTTTTACCTCTTTGTCTTTAAGTGGAATAATAACTATTCTATTGCTATGCGTTTCATTCAGAGAACATTTTATACTTTCCATTAATGGCCTTCATATAACATGGGAGATACTTTTCGCGTAATACAAATCCGCGTTATACGAACTTTGTATATTAAACGTGAATACTACGATGGTATTTTACGATGGTATTTATTAAATGATGTGTTTGCGTTCTTTTTAAAGAGAGATGAAGCCATACTTTCCCACACGTTTGCTCTTGCTTTTCAGTGAACCTTCGAGGCTTGTGTACTGCAACCGTGAAGTCCACTGCTTGACATTCTTTAACGTGCTACAGTTCCAGGAGTCTCACAACGTCAGCGAAAATTTTGCAAGAGCTTCTGGCAACATATTTGAGCATAATTTCTGGGAAATTATGCTCAGAAAGTCCGCGTAACTTAAATGCTTGATTCGTTCATAATGGGGGAACAGAAAGAGCAAAAGACTCAAAAATGGGAGGGAGGGAAAGAGCGGAAGGATCAACAATGGAAGGGAGGGAAAGAACGGAATGATCAACAATGGGAGGGAGGGAAAGAGCGGAAGGATCAACAATGCAAGAAACGTGAAGAATGAAAGGCTCAACAATGAAATAATTATTTTTAGCTGTCTATGCCATCAGTTTCTCGATTTCAGTTTTTCTTGGAACCACACCTCTCACCTCTGCTTTTTGCATGTTCGAATTATTGTTCTATTCCTGGATTGCACTTTGCGCAGCATTTTGCTGAGGTTGCCCACTCTGGTTCCCCTATTTTTTGCCCTGCATTTCCCTGAGTTTCCTCAGCCTCGCTCTCATCTCTTAGTAGTATGACTATCTGCCGCCAGCGAATATGTGTGAACGCGAGGAATCCTCAGCTCTTTTGAAGCGCCGTCGTTGCCAGGTTCCCACAATCCCGAGGGCGTACCACCAGCACACGGATCGAACCCTGAGGACACCTGGCTAAGGGAGGACTACCTGTTTCTTCCAATATGTGCAAGCAGCTTCTTCAGATGGCCTCACACTGTGGAACACTTCCTGAGATCTCCTTCCGAGCTTTACCCTCGCGCGTTGGGGCAGTGGGATCCCTTGAGCACGAAGCCAATTTCACGTCCCACGCCTTTCCAGGAAAGCCGCGGTGGAGGCACGCCATCAGCTGGGAGCCGGATAGCGCAGCCCCAAGCAACTCCCGCTGACCTGGAAATCTGCTTTCTGCGAGAGATGGCCACATCCCTCCTGGCTGGCGACTGCCTTTGCACCCTCCAGGGTGAGGTGGGAGCTATCCAATAGTCCATCCCCTATGAATTCCTTTTTTTGGGGGGGGAGGGGGTTCTTTTCTTCGTGGACTCTCTCCACCCGCTTCTCTTTGTCCCTCCATCGCTCCGGCGTGGAAAACAAAATGGTGTCTCCGTCCGTCCGACCTGAACTCCATGGGGAACGAGCTCTCCACCAGCTTGCTACCTTGCATAGGTGGCTCCTCTGCAGGAAGGAGACTACCAGAAGAGGATCCACTCAACATGCGCCAAGGCCGGTCCGAGTTTGCCGACGAGCTGGTCTGGCGTTTCGGCTGCTGCAGCACCTGGGGTGAAACGCCAAGACGGCGCAGGGGTCTTGTAGTCGAAGGCCACCCTCCTGAAGTAGGTGAAGTCACAAAGTCAGGGGACGCATGCAGTCCGAAGGGTCGAGTTCGAATCTCTACAGAGACCTTCTGCCCGAATACCCTGCTGCTGCTTCTGCCTCTGGGATTTCAAACCGGTGTGCGTGCGTAAGAAGCGAGGTCTGGAGGGCCACCAGACTTATCCATTGTAGTCGATAGAGGCAGAAGACGCTGGAAATGGGCGAAGACCTCTCCCCCTCTCCCCCTCACCACCTTCCAAGTTCTCCTGGCGTTTCTACCTTTCCTCGGCGCGTGTTTCACTCCTACGACGCACCAGGACTCGTTGGCAAACAAACGTTGCCACCCCTACCTGCCTAACGGGCAGCAGGACTGAGGCCTCGCTCTCTGTCTTCGAAGTACACGGGGTTCGAACCCAAGCTCTGGGTCAAGATTGGTCACTGGCCAGCCAACCACAGGGCGGAAGTCGGTCAGGTCAGGTCTTCGTCATCCCGCACGCGAAGACGGGAATCAGCGTGAGCAGCAGCAGCTCTTCCTCCCAAGCAGAGCGCCCTTAAACGCGCAAAGGATCTGGCACATACTCTTTCGATCTCTCTCCGCGCGGTCAGTACGGTCAGGGTGAGCCCCACGGGCAAAGCGAGATGTTTCATCATCTCAGCGTGTCTCTATCCACAGAATCCCAGCCTTAGCATCTTGTTGCTGCCGCTTCCCGCGAGTGCCAGCTGATAGAGTTTTCCGGCTTTTTGCCGCGAAAGGACGCCTTCGTGTCGAGGGCATCTGCGTGCCTTAAGGTCACGATTCGCATCGTCTCGAAAGATCGCGCACCGTCACGGTTTTCGGGAAGTCCTACTCCGAACGGGATCAATCGCCATGGGTGCGGAGCATCGGGAACGTCCTCTGTGGTGCTCTCGGGAAGCTTCCACCGCGGATGCATCTATCCATGCCGGCTGTCGCGCGTTTGGCACGGATGGAGCACACATTCGGATCTTCGAGGAAGCAGAGGGCACGCTCCTCTTCGCCGACTTGCAGGAGCCCATGCTCCAGAGTAGTTGATCAACCGCCCAATCCTGGAAGCGCAGATCGGGGTCTTGAAGCCTCAAATATCTGCAAAGTCAGCCCGCGAACCAGCAAGTCCTCACACCTCCTCAGTCTGGAGAACTCCTGCACCAGCCACTCAGTTCGTACGCGTCACCATAGGTGTCCCTAGCGCGCGGCGATGAATACCGTCGCTAACCTCCCGGAGAATGCCTCCATGCACCATGCAAAGCGACGGATTGCAAATATTCCCAGAGCTTGATTTCTGACCTGAAGGAGCAGACTTGGTCAAAATCGCTGATTTCGGTTCGTGAACCTTCGGAGTGCCGCAGAGTGAGAGCAGGATGGAGACGTGGAAAGCGAGAGCGAAATGCCTGTTGCTTACTGGGCAGAATCCCAATCCCGCTGACCACGTTTGCAGAGCAGAGATCCCATGACCTAGCTAAGCTCGAGTCCGATGCTCGGGAAAAAGATTTCTTCCAGAGATGCAGCACATTGGATGGTGGCTGTGAAGCAGCTTGAGATGGATTTTGGATTTCAAGCGTTCCCTTTCAGTGGCCGTGGTCCTTCAGCATGTGTGCTCCCTATTGAACTGGGAACTGGGAATACATAATTCAGATGATGAACACAGTTCTACGATACCGTTACAGCTGCACTCCCACAGATTTGCAGTACTTCACCACAGCTGCAGATTTGCAGCATGCCATCACAATTGCACCCCTATAGATTTGCAGGGTGCCATGGCCGTTTTACGCAGGTGGGGAACGGAAGGAGTAAAAGGCCAAATGCGAGGCGGAGCATTCGGTGTCGAGTGTTCTGACCGTGCCCCGTGACCGCTACGAACTTCCACCGCGGTTTGTCAGTCCGTGTTTCTTCCCCCGCTTTCCCATCAATACGTTCCCGGCAAGCGGGCTGCGTACTCGTCCGTACGCGTGCGAGCCGGGAAGCGGGAAAGTATTGCTAGTATTCCCAATTTATCTCGAGAGTCAAGTGCTCCCGGAATTCGATGGAACAATGTGCAAACGCCTGCATCCTCGACTTGCTTGAGGGAGGAGGCAACCGCAGTGAGCTGCCGGAAGAAGTCGGCGGTGGAAGCTCCGCGTACGAGATCACCAGTGTCGTTTACCACGTCCTCAGCGTGTGCATCATCCTGATCGGGATCGTGGGGAACGCGTCCAGCATCGCGGTGTTCTACAGAAACCACGTCAAGATCCAAACGTCTTCCTACTACTTGACGGCCCTGTCGTTTTCAGATCTGGGCTACCTGCTCAGCGTGGCCCTGGTGAACATGAAGGCCCTGGGCGTGGACCTCATGAGCGTGCAGGGGCTGTGTCAAGTCCTTCTGTACGTCAGCGCCAACTTCAGCTTCTTGAGCGTGTGGTTTGTCGTGGCCTTCACCGCCGAGCGGTTCATAGCGGTGCAGTTTCCTCTCCAAAGGAAGCTCCTGTGCAGCGCCGACAGGACTAAGCTGGTCATCAAGGTGCTGATGTCCCTGTCCTCCTTCCTGCACGTCTACCTGCTTGTCCTGTCCGGGGTCGTCACTGAAACAATCGAAGGGGAGGAAGGCCCCATCGTCTTCTGCGACATCCTGAGGAGCTACGAGTACGCCATGATGATCATCAACTACTTCGATTCCCTGCTGACCCTCTTCGTCCCCCTGCTGGTCATCACGGTGCTGAACGCAGCCACCGCTTACCGACTGATCTGGTTCCTCCGCAAGTACAGGGTGGCCAGGCAGAGCATGAGGCCGGTGCAGGGCAGCAAGGTGAGTGAGGTCTTCGGCGTGGTCTTCAGTGGTCTTCAGTAACGTGAATGTGGTTGAGTGGCCTTTGGTGCCATCGCGGCGCGCTCAAGAAAGGGGCGGTGCGGTGTTCGCTCGGTCCTCTCCCTCCAGACCCCCGAGGGAGATCTCGGAGCTAAAATGCTGTTCTGCCGAGGCTCGCGCCGTAACGACCCGGGGAAGTCCAAGGGAACCCGCGACAGGTGGCGGCGCGGCTTCCGTCAGGGCGGGAACGTCGCGCACGCAATCAACCCTCGCAGAAAAGGGATATCGGATCTGGGCTACCTGCTGACCCTCTTTGGATCGATCTGGCGGGCTGCCGGCAGTCCACAGGCCGCTCGCCGCCGCGGGCTCCTTCCGTAGAACATCGCGCAACTGACCACGAGGATCCCCGGCTTGCCTGGCTTCCGCCTGTCAGAGCGATTCGACCGGGGTGTGGGCACATGCGAAACGGACGCGCGTTCCGCCGACCTGCGAGCGTTAAGGATCCATCGCTGCCTCCGTGATGACCTCTCGAGGACGACCCTGAGACAAAACCGCCACGAAGAACGGGTGGATGAGGACTGCGAAGCCACCGCTGCTCTTCTTTCCGAAAGGAACCCGCAAAGGACCGCTCCTTCTTTGTTTCCTCTTCTGAGCGGTAGCAGCGCGCTTCTTACACTCTGGGGAGGCAGCTACCCGAGTCAGAGAAGGGGGCCCCCACGAGAATCGTCCCACTGGTTCCTGGAAGGACTCAGCAGGGTCGACTTCCAATCCCGGTCACTCATTTCCCGATTGCGCCAGTGCCGCATACGAAACCAATCGAGGGCGCCTAAGGTCATCTTGCGGGAGTGCCCCTAAACTCACGACGATGCACTGCCTCTCCTCCCTACTTATTTCTCTGCATCGATCCTTCCCCGGGCGGGACTGAAACTCGCGATGCTTGGTGCCAAGAGCCGAGGCCGTGGCCACACGGGAGCCAGCTCAGGAGCGGTCTTTCTCGACAGCCTCCAGCTTGGATGAAGCGAAACGATGGAGAAAGGCTTTCGGAAGGCAGGCGACAGAAACGAATCGATTTCTGGGGGGAGCTCTAGAGGGATTTTTTCTCTCTCGCGAGGTCACTGGTCCCTGAGGCAATCTTTCGAAAACGAACAGGCAAGCAGGGAACGTGGTTCCCAAGGGAGAAGCGGCAAGTTTCGAGGGGAGGGTCCGCCGACACGCAGGTCGGCCGACCACTCTGACGAAAGTCCGGAAAGGGAAGGGGGGACGAAGAGGCGGTAAAGAAGCAGGAAAGAAGGGCGGGAGTTCTTTGGCTTCGGCCGTTTCTTCTTCGTAGAACCGGCGCAGGATGGCGGAGGTCTCCGCCTTGACCTCCCTCTTCCAGGCACTCGGGTCAGGCCACCTCGCAGTCGTCCTAAAGCCAGGCGGCCTCGACGCGGGTGACCTCTCGTCTCCAAGCTTGCATTCTGCAAGGCAGTGCCGGGCACGACGATGGCGCGGATGCAGCAGCAACACGAGACCGACCTTCTTTTTTTTTTGTTCCCAGTCCGAGCAGCGAAGGAGTCAATTTATTGATCGAACAAATTTTCACATACCAAGCTTTACAATCATAAACTGAATTCACTTTCAGTTTTGCCAGGGCATTACTCGAGGCATTTCGCCTCTTACTGGAAGTCTCTCGTGTTTGTCCATGCACTTTGGACGGAGGGGGAAAAGAAGGGTCACTGTTGGACACTAGGATCTCTCTATTTTGGTCTTCTGGTTGGACCTTTACCGCCTTCAGCTTCTTCCGATCGCAGTTGAGCGTCGGGCAGATGAACACGTGAACATGGGTTTTCCGGTATTGGCAGGCTGCGCATAGCTCGTCGGTTGCCTCATTGGTCCAGTGCTTCTTCCTTGTTCAGCTCAGGGTTCCTCCATGATAGAACTTTAGGAGGTCATCCTGAGGGTCGGTGGGAAGTCGCTGCAAGGTTGGCATTTTTTCTCCTTCTGCCGAGTGCGCGCGTGACTGGCGCTGCCGAGGAACAAATAAATTTGCGAACTTTTGACCTGAGGGTGTCCTGTCGGTGGTCTCCTTCTTCGAGATTCGCTTGACCGTCCCCGTCTCTCACCCACCTGAGGGTTTTCGCTTGCTAAAACAACCTCAAGATGACGCTGGATGGCCTTGGAGACGCTTAAAGATCGGGTGTCCTTGCAGGCTAGCCTGGAATTAGGGGCAGGCCCTTCTGGGTCCCTCCAGAGGTCACGGAGCTACGGCGAGCTGATCACCCCTCCACCGAAACGTCCTCATAGATCGTGACCTGAACGAATGGTAGAAGTTCCGAGGCGAGATCAACGCTTTCCTCAAAAGAAAGAAGGAAGGATCGGAGATTAATCAATTCTGGAGAATGGTTGACCTCTTCGTTCCAGTGCGATGCCATGGACGGGCCGAAGGGTTTCCGCTTCTTCCTCCTGCTCGGGAGTCCCTCGCACGGTAATCTGGCGTGACTGTCCTCTAAGCGGCGCGTAGGAACCAGGAAGCATTCTTGTCTGTTTGCGAACTTTCTGGTATGACGGAGTCATTGCTAGTCCGGCAGGTGCTCAGCCAAACAGAAGATCCTTCATGCGAGAGAAGCGCGCTCGACCTTCGTCGCACAGTAGTCTCGGACGAAAGCCACGACGAGTTTCAACTCCAGCCTGAAGCGCCTTGTAGGTCGTAAAGCAAAGCATCTTCTGGAGGGGAAAGGATGGAGGAAGGGAGGTTAGCACAATCGAATCTCCTTGACGACCAAGGATTATATCTTCTTGTGTATGACCGCTCTGCGTGGAGCACATGGTCGGCATTCCTTTCCTGGCATCGGCAGCAGCAGCTTTTCTTGTCAAGGATGCTAGGTGCTGCGAGATAACCGAAGGAAACCGAAGCCGTCACGAAGCCATCCCACGGCACGTGAGAAGCGGAACGCTCGGTCTGCGCCTGCTGCCTTCCTCGAGGTACGGAAGATTGGGCGGCAGCTGCTTCAGTCCATGGGAATTCGGCACTTGCGGTGGAGGAGTGCGGCTTCGCCCACCGGAGGCTTTTCCTCCCACTCGCACCAGCACTCTGGCCTCAGGCGATGGGGGAGAGCGCGCGCGGGGGTAGCACCTGTCACGTGACCTCCTCCCTCCAGCGGAGCAGACTAACCCGTCCAGGAATTGGTCAGGAGCTGCGGATGCATCCTCCTCGACGGTGGAAATTCTTTCCGGTTTTTCCATCTTCGCTGCTTGCCTTCCAGCTTTTTTTCTTCCTTCTCTTTGGTCCGCCAAGTGCTGAAGAACCGCTCTCCTCCTTAGGGAGGGGAATTTTTTCCTCGTCCTCAAGAAGAGGAAACCGGCGAAAGGCCATTATTCTGCGAGAGTCTTCTTGTGGTCTTCAAGGCGTTTTCCACCCTTGGTTTTTAATCACCCTTCATCTGCCTCATCTTGGGCTGAGTTTCATTTTTGTGTTGAGAAATAGAATTGTCGTCAGGGTAATCTGAGGGTGATCGAAATCCTTCTGGATTCTTTTCTGTTTCGCTGTTTTAATTGCTGTAGAACCGTTTGCCTTTTTAGAGGGATCGAAGAAAGCTCTTTGATAGTTCCTCGCCGCCAGGGGATGCGTATTACCCCTTTAATTTAGGAGGTATTTACCCCGAGAGGAGAACATCCTGAGAATCCAGGAAGGACGCCGGAGGAAGGAGTCCGTTCCTCTTGTGCTTGGTGGGGTGCCCTCGCTTTAGTTGTCTTCAAAGGGGACCCCCCTCTGTTTCTGCTCCAAAGGGAACCCGAAAAGGAACCGCTCCTTGTTTCCTCCTCTGAAGAGAAATCCGAAGGGACGTCTCCCAATTTCTCTGGAGGACTCTCCCCGAAGGAAGCAGAGCACTTCTGTAACACTCAGGAGAGATAGTCCCCCCGAGGCTCCATGGTACAAGACGAAGGTCCTCTCCGAAAAAAAGGATGGTTCCATTTTCACAATCGGAGGGAAACCCCAAAGATCTCTTTGATTCCTGGAAGAACCCCGGAAGCCAACTCCCAATCCCAGCGGTCAATTAACAGGGGCATCCGTTTTCCGGCTGCTTCCACCAGTGGCGCGTCCAAAGCCAAGCGAGGCCAACCAGAGCCATTCTGCGGGTGGGGGGACTCGAAACCTACGATTCACCCCCGCTCTCGGCTTTAGTCCTTTTCCGTGCGGGATTCGAACCCGCAACGCCTGGTGTCGCGTGCGGAGACCGCAGTCACGCGCCTGCAGATGCAGACCAGATGAGAGAATCGATCGAGAGTCCACTGATGCAGTCCGAGATACCTCATGGCTTGAGGCTGCTGCCTTCTCTTCGACCAAACGTCTTTCTCAGCGCGTTTCCCCAGCTTCATCTCGATAGGGTACGCATTTCTGCAGGTGGTCTGCCGGCCACACGAGAGACGTGAGGAAAGGGCTCGCGGTACGACCCAGGGTGTCCTCAGCGGAAACCGGAACCAGGTCGAGTGCAACACATGGGAACCTTGACTTTGCTAAGCGCCTCCTTCGAATGCACCACTTTCGAAAGAGCCTTTCCGTCGCCGATGCTCACCGAGAAGCATGCGGAAGACGAACGCTCCTCCCCAGTCTGAGTGATTGGGGAGGATCCAGTCTCGCGGGCGTTGACGGCGGCGGCGGCGAAGGGGATTTGTGACGTGCGGATAAGCTTTCTGGACGTCCACATCAGTCGTGACTTTTTTAGCTTCACTCCGAGCGGAAAAAGCTTTTCTCTTTTTCGAGAAACTTCTTCTCTCCATCATCCGGGTGGGGAGAGCAGCAGTGGTCTCTTTCTTCACCGCAGGGGCAGGTTTCCGCAGAAGAATGACACGGATGCCTCCTCGCTTGGAACAGGTGAATTCGTCTGGGCTCGCCTTCAAAGCAGTCGGCGTTGGTCTCGCGCTCTTTGTTTTTGAAAGTGAAAGCTGACAAAGCTGACCCTCAAAGAGCTGACGCCCTTTTATCTATGCTCTGGAAAATGAAAGACCGTTCTTTCCCTCACCGATGATGGTGAAGACGAAAGCTAGAAGCGTTTTTGCGAGCAGCGCAGCTCTTTAGGAGAAGGCATGACCGTGACAAATCCCTCTGCCCGAGTTCGCGGTCGAGGAATAGCTGGAGGAATCCTTCGAGAAGAGCCGCAAAAGACGCGGTAGCTTTCTCGACCAGACGGGCAATTCAAAGCACGAGGTCATTCGGAGTTTCTTCGTGTTCCTCTTCTGTGTGTACACCCTCTGGAGCTCTTTGCCAGCTGTAACCATTGTCGACCCTCTCCTTCTTCCTGCAGGCCACGAGCAACGGTGTCTCCGGTGCGTTCGCTCGCTGCAATCCCGAACAGGGCGGAGACTGGCTGCTTCCAGATCGGCTGCAGAGCGTGCCTGCCAATTGCAAGAAAAACGAGAAGGCGACCTCGGTTTGAAGACCTTGGATTTCTGGCCCAAATTTTCCGGAGAGAAACGGTAGACCCGGGGTGCTCCCTTAGAGCTCCAGAAAGTTCTGAATAGCTGCGAGGATGAGCGAAAATATGTGGTTCCAACCACCTGGAGGATTCTTGAATTCCACAACCGGGAAGACGGGGTGCAGACTCGCAGAAGTGGCGGGAGGCTGCCAGATCAGCCAGACTGAGGAGCCGCCCGCGTGCATCGATTTTTCAGGAGCGAATTCACCGGAAGAGTTTCCGATTCTTTGGTAGCCTCAGAAATTCCCTGTGACCAGAGGCTTTGCAGGGTCCTCATTTGCGACTTCAGCTGCTCCGGAAACTGGAACGAGCACTGGCATCTCACGTACGCCATTCCTGTTGCAAGAAGCATCGGATGCAGATTGAAATAAGCCGGGAGAAACGTACGCTCATAGCTGCAGACGCACCCACGCCGTCTCCGGGAAACAGCCTCTCACACCCTTCAAATCAGGATCTCCATCGGAATATCTGGACAAGGAGAGTCTGCACGATCGAAAGAGCGGATGGGAAATGAAAATCTCTAGAAGGATCTGCAGGAATGCCTATTGTGAAGCTCATCATCTCTTGAAAGTGAGGATAGAAAAATGCCCCTTGGAAGACGTTCACAGCACCCGGTTCCCAGGCGGTTGCTCATCCAATTGCTGACCACGTCCTGCACTGCCCAATTTTCACAACGACGGAGTGTTTTTGATCACCGTGGATGCCCTTGGGGAATGGTTCTGGAACTACTGGTTTGTGCTTGCGTTTATACGGTCATCTCGGAGAGACTCACTTGTTCTTTGAGTGCGCAGCTGTATAAAAACGATGTGGTCATGGAAGAGTGGGTAACGTTCCGTCAGCTTTCCAGGATTTCTCCCAAAATGCAAAGAAACTAGGGTCGGGAACCAACGTCCAGAGCTGCGGTGGCTCGCATGCGGTCTGTTGCGACAGAAAAGTTGCCACGGCTGGGATCGGCAGCGTTTAGTCTCGTGGCACGAGAATGGGGCAAGTCCGAACAAGACGAGCAGCACAAGTCATCAAAGATCATTTGAAATCATTGTCAGTATCAGCACAACTCCCCACAAGTTGTGCTCTCTCTTCATTAACAAATTCTGAAGGACAGCATTCCATTTGTGTGAGTTTGGGAGATGTGATCGTCTTTCCTCAGAGAAGACAATTCTAAATTGCTTGTTCACGGTTTCTTGGCGCAGCAATTGTGTTGATGATTTGTGAAACAGCGCGTGTGTACATTGGCCCTCTTCCCCACTGAAAAAACATCAAGCACCTAAGGAAAAATTCGAACCTGAAAATTATAAACGCTTGCATCCATAATTTCTTAAGGGAAGCAAACAAATTTTTTTTTTCTCTGCCGCATCTAAGAGTTCGCATGCATTTCTATGCAGGCAAACATTCACAAATACACGCATCCACGGATGTATTCGCATTTGTGTCGACGATTTCTTTCGTTCATTTCCACTTGCGCGCACCGGTTCGTCTCCCAAAGAACCGTCACGAAGGCCAACACCTCTGAAGCATCTTGTCATTCACAAGGTGACGGCGAGCATCTGCCAGCGCATCCCCTTCGGAAGGATTCACACGCGTGGCAGAGGGAAAAGATCCATATTCTGATATTTGGGTCTGGTAACCCTGCTCTATTTTTCTGCACAGGGAGCCGTCTGAGCGAGAAGAACGCTCCCGACTGCCTTGGAGACCCAACCTCCTGGGTGACAAGTTCTCAAAACTAATTACATCCTGACGCGTCCCGTTCTTGCAAGCAAGCTGCCCAGTCTCTAGTCCCGGTTCTTGCTGCTTCATCAACTGCTATCTGCCTCGTAACACTCATGTCTATCAAACCAAAGTCTCTCCCACTCTGGAAGTGTGAAAGATCATTTCGATCGTTCGAAAGGCACCAACTTGGGACTATCAGCAAGACTGCGATGGGGGAAGGCAAGGCACGGAAACTTCCAGAACACCTGCTTTCGTGAGGAAGAAGCCGCGAATGACGTCAAGCAACCAGAAGCTAGAATTTTCATCGCTACGTCGACACGGATGATGTCAGGGAGTGACCGCCAAGCACAGGGGGACTCCGCGGATGCAGAGCAGGCAAAGAGACAGGATTCTATGGTCCTTTCTTCCGGAAGAACGAAGCTGCGAATTCGGGTTCCTGCCGTCTGGGTGGAACCAGGCGACGATCGCATTGGCGAATACTTTCGAGGGTCGGATTTTTTCCGGTGAGAAAGCGTGCGTCCCAGGAAGAGGCAAGCAAATTGTCTATCAGAATTTGCGCTTGTCGGGCCACGGAGCGTGTCGGAAGCTTCCGGACGATTTGAGGGAGCGCATGGGTGGTTGCCGAAACCCTGCTGCAGCCAATCGAGCTGATGAGAGATGAGGGAATCGCGAGGTGTCGGAGTAAAAGTGAATCCGGGAAACTGGGCGAGCTTGCCCGACTGAAGAAGGGGAGACCGAACTCGCATGTCGAGATCGCCACGGAAGGCGAGAAGTGGTCTCTCCCCTGTGACGGTGCCTAGCCTCGGCCTTCCAGGCCGAAGCTTCCAGGGGGAGCATAATCGCTCCCCTCTGCGACGTGTCTCGCTTTCAAAATTCGAGAAGGCATCCGTCGGACTCCTGAGTCCTTCATCTCCGTGCGGCGCGGGCGACCCTTTCGGAGACTGGGACGAGCCTCTTCGCTACCAGGCTCCGTTTACGCACATCCGGCGCCCTGTCCACTGCGTGCACCTGCCGCGGCTGCGGGCAGCCAAATGCTCCACCGGTCAGGGATGGGGATTTTCATCACAGCTCGAATCTCTCTGATTCTCCTCCGTAATCGTCTCGTTTCGTGCTTTACGAAATGTAAACGTTCACAGAAGGCAACTTCTTTTTCCGTCTTTCCTTCACGCTTCTTAAACGCACACCCCTTGTGGCGACAACTGAAATGACAGTACCAGCGGATAGCAAAAGATACGAATAACAGTGCGGTCCATATGCTCTAGGATTGAATTCCTTACGGCCGCACTAGTCATGCCGTGTACCGGCGCTGAGCGGGACCTGGTACCGCGTACCTTCCTTAAATGATATGCAAAGTGGTGTGACTGTACGCTCCGTCGATGTCAAGAGACGTTCCGCGGGCGCAGCTGTGTTCTTTCCTTTTTTGCCCTCTTGTCAAAGTTTCGAGATGGAAGGCGGTCGGTGGAAGACGACGGACGCAGCGGTCTCCCAGTGACGAAAGGAGCCGACGGTAACGTCGCCGCCCTTGCGAAAGTGCCCAAGGAGGAGACCGGCGCCTGACCTTTCGAATGACGATTGAATTGACCGAGAACTGTGGTTGCTACGCATCTCGCACGGAGGTCCAGAGGAAGGAGAACGCTGAGCGCGCGATCCGTTCCGCATGCCCTGTCACGAGAGAGCGAAGGGGCACGCGCGTTCGGAGCGCAGAGAAACGATATCTCGACGCTGGACCAGGCCCCGCACTCTCCTCCTCCTGACCATTTCCTAATTCCCGAAGATGCAACTGCGGCCGCAAGAGGCCCGATTCGACCCCATCGATGAGATTCCGATAGATGTGACAGCATAGCGCGTTCGAAGGGCATCCCTGTAAAGGACCACCTCAGTGTATAGGTCACAGTTTGAGCAGTGAGATCGGAGAAACCCATAAAGCACGGAAAAGAGATCGAAACGAAGAGAGCCCAAGTTTCGCGTGTAAGAAGTAGGCATTTTCCGTATCGCGACCCACGGAGCATTCCTTGAACGCGTTGCCAAGAAAAGTTGCCCACGGCTGACCTAGACGGTGTTTTTCTTGAGCACGGGAACGGGAGGAGCTCTGTGGATGGAAACCAACACCTGTAGGGTGCGCTTCTCGTTGAGCCGAGCCCAATCTCAGAAACCGCTGGATACACGCTGCAGACATCCTCCGATTGCCGGACGGCCCTAGAAAGGATGAGGCATTGTCCTTCGCAAGTGAGGCATGGTTTCCGTGAAAGGGAAAGACTTCAAAGGGATGTCTTCGCAACGCCGCGTTACGTGACAAGATTTCCAACAGGCATGCACTCCGCACAGAGCAGCCACGCCATTTGTGAACGAAACCGTGGACAAAGAGAGTACATTCGCCGAACGGAATCCCTTCCGCCTCTTTTGCCTCTCCATTCCTACCGTGCTCGGGAAACTGGGGCAAGCACGCATTTGAGGATTTTCGTGGAAGGGAAGAGATGAGGAGATTTGGCAGATAATGGTGAACTGCGGGATGTTCTTGAAATAGGGAACTTTCGAGAGAAGCCTTTCTCACCTCATGTCGGGGACTCAGCTAGTGCGTGGAAGGCTCAGAGATGGCCCAGCCGTGCGTCGGGCCTTCCTACGACAAAGTTTCTTGCTTTTAGCGTCCTAGGAGTCAGTGATGGTGAACGATTCCAGGTGGGAACGCTGCTCCGCGCTAGCATGAATGTTCCACAACCGGGAAGAGCGCGAAGCAGCGTTCCCGGTTACCACTCCCACCAGGAATGGTTCCTTCCGTCCAACGCGCTTCTTTTTTTTTTTGGTCAGGATGGACCACATCCATTCTTACTCCCAAACACCTTGCCCGTGAACAGTCCTCACACTGAGGGGTTCCTGCCTAGCTGTCTCCGTTCTCTTTTCTCACGGACCTCGTCTTCTTTCGTTTCCTCCCGTTTTCAGACTAGCGCCAATTTGCTCACATCCTTCCTGCCCCTTGTATCCCACTGACAGGGAATGCACGCATCTGGATCACTCCGTCCAACCTACGACCTTACTCCACACAGATAATGGGCGCAATTCCATAGTCGCGACGACGCGCTAGTGGACGCATTGCATAGGAATCAACAAAGTGGATGCTTACGCAGGTCTGTCCTCTTTCTCACTTCGGTCCCTGGCGTCATTTTCATCAATAACAATGCAAGCCCTTGAGTTGTAATTAGTTTGAGAACTTGTCGCCTAGGAGATTGGGTCTCCAAGGCGGTCGGGAGCGTTCTTCTCGCTCAGACGGCTCCCTGTGCAAAAAAATAGAGCAGGGTTACCAGACCCAAATATCAGAATATGGATCTTTTCCCTCTGCCACGCGTGTGAATCCTTCCGAAGGGGATGCGCTGGAAGATGCTCGCCGTCACCTTGTGAATGACAAGATGCTTCAGAGGTGTTGGCCTTCGTGACGGTTCTTTGGGAGACGAACCGGTGCGCGCAAGTGGAAATGAACGAAAGAAATCGTCGACACAAATACGAATCCAATTATACGTACGAATTAATCCGTGGATGTGTTTACTTGTAAATGTGTGCCTTGGTGGAAATATCCAGATAGGCAAATACATGTACACAACTGAAGGCTTTCATAATTTTTGGTTTCCTTTTCTTTTTTTTGGATTGTGTGATGTTTCTAGTTAGCAGAGGAATCACTGTTTATGATGATGATGCTTTTCTAAAGTTGCAGTCGAAGACTTAATGGAGATTCGGTTCAGTTTGACGAACGTTGGCATCGTTTTTATGAAAGGATGGTTTCGTCCCTCTAACGCGTTGTTCTTGCAATCCGCTTCGATAAGGCTTGCTTCGATGACAGAATGGCTGTCCCGACCTCTTGGAGCAATCTGGGCAAGTTTCGTGTTGCCACGGGTCGCAGGATGCCCGCCACTGCTGCTACAAACAGCTGGCTATAGACACAGACACTAGCACTGTTTCTATAGACACCGCGAACACGGGTAAGGTTTGGCCCTCGACATGCATCCAGTGACCGTGAGCTGCGCTTTCTCCTTCGGTTTGGGTGGCAGTTCCTTGATGAACTGCTTGAGCGCCGAGATGTCGGGCGGGAACTGATTGGTTAGAGGGAAATAGAGGTATCTGTTGTCTTCCCCCCGGGAATTTAGGAGGATATCTGCGAACAAATGTTGCCAGGATTGACAATACAGCCAACACGAGGTTATCCGATTCCAAAGAACAGGCACCACTTGAGCGAGCACACGGTTCCATTCCTCGCAATATCGGATCGCATCTGCTTTGTGCTCCGCTGAATAACTCGATGTTTCACTTTCGCGGATCTCACGATTCTGTGGAAGCCAATTCTTCGAGAACAGCACCTCCTGTCCTTCCTCTGCAGCGACTGTAAATGCCCGATGGAAAAATGGTTCGCTAGGAATGCCAGCTGCGGTTTGAATTATTCAAGTTCGGTTCATTTCTGCACATCCCGGCGCTCAAAAGTAGAAATCCGCTGAGAGGAATGCCCTCCAGCCTGCAGGACCTTCGTCCGAAGCTTTTGCTAAGAGAACCAGACCTAAACGAGCAACCCTTTTTTCCAGCTGCTGCTGATCCGCTTTCACGTGCTCGTTCATTTTCCAAGAAATTTTTAAAAGCATTCCATCTTCCTTCCCCTCTTCGAAAGCAAAAGAAATTCAAATACAAATTCAGGTGCTTTCGAGGAAACCGGGTGGCTGCTCAGTTCTCCCCATTTCCATTTCCCACTTCTCGTCCTTGTATTTCCTGACTCTTGTTGAATAACGCACTTTGGTCAAGGGACAGAGGATGCCGATTCACCACGGACACCCACCACCTTCGAAGCGTTTCTTTCGCGCTTCTTCCTGCTGACTTTGGTTGCTTCGCTGAGGACTCCTTGCGAGGAAGCGAAGGAGTCCCGGAAACAGTGTGCGTCCGAAAATTCGATCGGGGGAGAACGCTGCAAATCGGCCCGAATGAAAGAGGTGAAGTTTACCTTCGCAGGGGTCATGGGTGACCACTATGGCCCCTGGATTCTTGATAAACTCCAAAACCAACCCTTACCCCTACAGCAGCTATCGAAGAGTCTCAGTCCAGGAGGGAAAAAAAAGAAAAACTTCCGAAACGTATGAAAAACGCTTCGACTTTCGTAGCGGTTCTGGAAACTGAGCCACAGGAAGCACAGAGTCACTCCCAACGCTCGAGTTTCTCGATAAAGCTTTACTCGAAAAGGCCCCGCACATTCATCGTACTCAGTCCTAGAATACAGTCCTTCAAGACATGGTATACAAGTACATTCTGCCATCCTGCTTTCTACTCGCACGTGTAATATCGAAGTTTCTGCTGTTCTATAAGTTCCATATAGATGGAGAATGCCATGATAGAACTTTAGGCCTCGTCAGCTCGAAGACGCGAAACAACCCCTTAACACGTTGAGTGCCACGCTGGTACCGGAGGTCTGTGACCTGTGACCTGTGACCGGAGATTGCTTCCTCGATGGCAGTCACCGGGGTGCCTCAAATGTTTGGACTAATTAAAAGAAAATGAATATCGTCAACTAAAGAATGTTGGACATCGTAGCTAACGGGACAATATTATGAAATAAAAAAAATGCACTATCCACCAATTAAAGATTTGAATGAAAACATGTATGCACTGTACTACAAAAATTAAGTACGGTGGATTGTATTGAAACATCTTGAGCATAAATGAGGCTGGCCTTCGTTTGCATCCATATCTTTGAAGGATAATCTATGAGCATTATTATCAACATACTTCCGCAAACAATCGTAAATATCTCTCTATAATGGTAAAATCTAAAGTAGAAGTATGCACATCCCTTACTATTATAGAAATGAACAGACACTGTCTACTAATATCCTGCGTAACTCTTTCTCACGATTTTCACGATCCTTGCCATACGAATTCTTACGACCCCCTAACCAATGAGGATATTTTTGTCAAAATAAATGAGGAGTTGTTCGTTACGGTTGCTACTATACCTTTCGAGATGTGTTACCACATCACGTAAACGTCGTAGGCAGTCGTTTTCTTATACTTGTAAGAAGATATTACAAAAATGGGATCAAGAGGAACCAAGTGCAGCAAAGATAAATGCACTGTGGATAAGGGCATGATCTCATACAGCCATATTTCTTATGATTTTGTCATTATGTGCTTAGAACAATGAAAATTCTCTTTTGGCCCCCTGAGAGCATCATGTAAATTTGGCTTGGCAGTCAACGTGTCAGCTCCGAGTCCAAAAGTCCAAATGTTCATTCTGAGCATTCAGCTAATGACAAGCACCGCAAAATTTGATTAGGAACAGTTCGCAACGAAAAGCGAAGGCAAAGTAATCAATCAAGAAAAGAATACTGAAGAATAAACTCTCCGAGAGGGCGTGTAAGCAGAGAGCGAGGAACACATTCAGTCCAGTGGACCTATTCGCAGCGCCACAGTACACTCGGCCATACTTAGGCAGAGATTTCGTTCGAAAGACACGGGCAACTCGCCTCTACCATATGGGCATCCGAAAGCAGGGCCAGCAGTTGCCAACGTGAAAGCTAGGTTAAATAGGCTCAAGTGGGTTCTCGCAGGAGTTTCACAACCCATCGGGGTTACTAGAAATACAGGGGATGGATTTTTTCCACAGCTTGGACCGCATCGGCCACATTTCCGTTGCTTGCTGCCGACTTGTGGTTGTCGGTGAAGTTTCCCGGTGTTGGTTGGTGGTCCCAGCTCTTGGATTGGGACTAGCTCCTCGCGTTCCGTTCCAGGAGTTGCCATCCACCGTGCCGAATCTGCTTGCTTGCATCTCGGCGTTGTGTGCGGACACAGGTGATTGGCCTCCTGGCGCAGACCTCAGCGGATGCTCCCGATACTCTAGGCGCCACCACCTTTCCGCAACACCGTCGCTATTGGTGACTCGGCCGTCCCAATCCCAATGAGTCAACGATGATGGCGCAAACTGATGCCCGTCTTAAGAGAGAAAGGAGAAGGCTTCACCGTTCCACGATCTTTACTCTCTCTCTCCTTCTCTCCCTCTCTCCCGCGCGAGCCTTCTCCAACGTCACCGGTGTGTTTTTGAATGGGCAGCTGATGTCACGGTGACGTCTCTTAACGGCTGACCACGACCTCGCATCGTTCGTTCTCGTGCAGTTGATCAAACTGCTATGTCCGCCTACGTGTAGGGAGACAAAGAGCCACGCATCTGTCTTGAGGGGCGTCCTGCGTCAAATCCCAGACTTCCCAAGGCGGTCGTGCTGACTGACTAAAAATTGCAGCAGCTCTGAGTGCTCTGCAGCTCGGCAACCTTCTATCGAAGATAAGACATCGATAGAACATCGATCTCTAGAATTTCCACATGTGGCACATGGACATTCTGATGATGAAGAGAGCAGGTCGTTCGGACAGTCGGGGGTCACTTTTGGCGCCCTGCGGCCCTCTAAAGGATGTTGAGAAAGTTCTTTCTTTCCCAAGAGAGAATCAAATGAGATGCTGCTAACCGCTGGACTTCGCTGAATGCGCTTCGAGTATCGTTTAATTCCCTCGCAGTTCACGTGATGTTCTCAAAGCAAAAGGGTACTTGATGCAGCGTAAGGAACTTTCGGCAGCACTGAAATGAACGAGGAAAGCCTGAGCAGATCCTGCAACAGGTGGTCCACTATCCCCCTGTGATGGAAGAGGCCGTCACAGACGCAGATCAGTAAGAGACGGTTGCCAAAACGACTTTCGTTGGTTTTCCGATTTGGAATTCGACCTTATCAAAAAGCGGAAAGAAGCCCCGATAAGAAAACAGTGAAGAGTAGACGAAATATCGATTCAGCAGCTGGCTTGACTGAAGCTTCTCGGGAAAGCCGTCGCAGGAACGCAAACTGCCAGCGAGAATGACAAGGACAAATGCACAGACGCTCTTCCGGGTGAGCAGCAAGCACTCCTCTAAGTGAGCCCGCCCAAATTCGCGGCAGCGGCTCTTTCTACCCGGTCACGCCGGGACATTCATCCCTTTGAGAATAGATAAATGGGCGTACGAAGAATTGGGAACCGTGTCCCCAATTGGAACAAGAAAAAGTCCGCTGGGTAGGTTCACCGATGTTCAGGTCGGTCTAGTAGCGCGGAAAAAAGAGACTGAATAAGTAAAGAAGGGGAAAATAGGAACAACGGGTGTTTGGTTGAGAAAGCTCTCTCCTCCCCAGCGCTGGCGCAGAATACAGGCGATCTCCCTGTTGGTTGCTTTCGGCGAATCGAGGGGAGCCGCCTCGCTGCAGTCCTCACCAGGGCGGCCTCTGTATAGGTGGGTGGCTCCCCATCGCTGCAAGAGCAGCTCCGAAGCGAGGCGGGTCGACCAAGACGGCGCACGCGCTCAACCCAGGATCGCGGTCACCTCACCACGCGAAAGTGCGTTGCGTGCAGAGGCGTCGCGGCCAAGTCTCGTTCGGTATCCTCCGGGGTGCAGCGGTGCTGGAGGCGACCTCCTCCACAGCTCTTCGAGAGCGCCGCAGTCCAGGAACAGGTCCGAGATCGGTCCGATCTCACCTGTTGCTGGACATTCACTCGGAACAGTTCCGGAGACTCAAATCCCTAGGAGAGGAAATGCCTTCGTTTCAAAGGGAACCTTGGAGTTTCCTGATACCAAGGAGGGACCATCAGTTCCTTGGAGATCACACTCAACAATCCTCCTTCCATCGAAGAAGTTCCTTAGCTCGGCAGTGCGGAGTAGCGGTGCCCATTCAGCCTACCCGCCTTTCAGCCACCCGGGAGTTTTGTCACTCCTGCGGTGGTGCAGGAGAGCCATCACCCTGCCGGTCGGCAACGGTCGTTGTTTGCCCTCAGCGCAGACGCGCTGCAGCATAGGGTGCGACGACTAGTCTGGATTGCCTCCAGTAATCCTGCAGCAGTGGTTCCAAGGGGACTTCTTTGAGACCTGCCGCTGGAACGATGTCTGTGGCGCCAGCACCGGACCGAGCCTCAAAACTATTGGAGGGAATCCCCTGGGAAATCGATGGCACTCGAACTACGTGCGGGCGGCGCACAGCGTCCGAGGAGCGAGACGGGTCGCGCGTGCGACCAGCGGAACGAAAGGAGGCGCGATCCGTGCGAGGAAAGTTCTCGACTTTTCGACGGCGACTCGCGGCGCCGCGGGAGAAAAATCCAAGCTTCAGCGGCGTCGAACTGAGGAAAATCGATTTTTCTTTCCGAGAAAACTCCGGCAACAGGTCGGGCTCCCAAGTCCCCCAGAGGCCTCCCCTCCCTTTCCCTCGTTCTTTCCTCTCCCCCCCCCGTGCGCCTCCCTGAGAGCCTGGGGCGCGCCCATCACTTGCTCAAGCTGGCATCTGGAGGACCCTCTTCCCTTCCTGATGGGACGTTCCAGGCGTGCCAGAAGATGCAAATCGAATAGAATTCCCGGTCTCGTCCCGATTCTGATTGAGAGCGAAGCGGAGGCGGAAACTGTCATCGATCCAGTGGAGGAGTTTCGAAGATAAAAATAGCACAGATCCCCAAGCCATAGCCTTCTCGGGCCCTTTGCTACCTTCATTCCAAGATGGGGGCGCACGGCAAGTAGCAGAGGTCTTCGGAAGACCGTGCCCTTCGTTGGGCACAAGGGCAGCTGCCGGAGGATCGCTTGGGGTCCAGGAAAAGGCAGTGCGTGGAAGGACTGAAATCGCCGAGAAGCAGATAGGGGCACATTGGAAGGCGAGGCGCAGAGTCAGCAGCCCGCCATCCGTCTTGCCTCCTGGCGACGCTGCCTGTGGGCTTTCACGGGCACTAGCGGCACCTTTGAGCACAGGTTGCCTCTTCTTCGCCCCGTAGCGCCAGCATTGAATTTGCCCCCTGTCTTGGACCGGCTGGCGGCCGGCCGGAAACTCCCAGTGAGTCATTCATGGGAGCCTCCTTGACCCTCCTTGTCTTCTCTTGACCCCCGAGACCTCCGCTATAATATAGTATAATCTGATATCTGGTAGTTGCATAATATCCATAATCAATAATATACCCATAGAGATCTTCATCTCGCTTATTGTGACACTATTGACGTTGCTGGTGTTTGCTCAAGGCACACGGTATGGCATGTCTGTTTCTTTCCTCAACCATAAGTTCGAGTATGCTGTCAGTATTAGGAACAACTTCTACAGTGAAAAGAAGGTCATCACAATTAATAATTTTTCCCTAAGAAGCTCTGCATTTTGCACGTGATCATGTTCTATCATACTTTTCTTGTACTATTGGATGCCATCCTTCCTCTTGATTCTTCATACTTATGTCATATTCCAATTGTAAGGAACATTCCTCCATGGTAAGTCCATTGAATGTATCTGCCCCATACCTATGTGTTACTCTTTATCTGAAGAGTAGCGCATAGGTCGTTGCCTTTTCCCTAGATTAGCTGTTATTACCGATTCATCCAATGATTCCATCTGCTATATCATTCATCCTTGCAAAATTCTTGTTTTCTAATTTTCTAATGGGTAAACATTTTAAGGAAATCATAATACTCTTAAGATTGAAATACTAAGAGATACAATGTACATATGAACATATGAAATAAATGTTCATTTCAAACAAATATCTTAAAATTAAAAAAAAACAAAAACAAATGAGGAGAGCTGCTACATAAAGCAAAGGCTTAATCTGCTTGCTTTTTTATTTCCTTCCACCATTTCTAATCGCCACCCTTGTTTTTTTCATTTTTTATAATTCCATATTCATGCATTTATTCAGTATATATATTCATCGCATTTATAATATTTATGCTTATATTCGATATTTATATATATATTTATTATATATAAATACATATAATAAGCATTTACAATCCATGTTTA
Organism: Raillietiella orientalis; assembly: GCA_036172245.1. Taxonomy (NCBI): domain Eukaryota; kingdom Metazoa; phylum Arthropoda; class Ichthyostraca; order Raillietiellida; family Raillietiellidae; genus Raillietiella; species Raillietiella orientalis. The sequence continues at coordinate 145,360 of JAYWIR010000012.1, forward strand.
TAATTCGATATTTATGTATTCATTTAATGTATCATATATATCATGTGCATATATAACAATATATAAGGAAGATGTGTTTTTATGATTGTTCGGGATTTTGAACCGGACTCTCCTTTATCGTTGATGACAGCAGTCGCGTAAGCACGTTGTCAGCCACTCGAGCAAGAGTCCTCCTCTATTAGGGTAGTCCCTCGCTCTCGATGCCCCCAGGCACTCTCGCTCTTCGAGGAGCATCTGACCCGAGTGCCATGGCGTCCGTCGCCGGTTCCGTCGCCGTCAGGCGCCGAAGACGCTCTTCGTGCGTGGGTGCAGCGCCCTTCAGCGCTTCTTCGAAAGGCGCGCTTCTTGTTTTAGGTCGACCACAAGGACGGCCACCTGAAGAGGGACAAGGAGGCGGGTAGGGGAGCCTGCGCACCGGAGAGGAAAGCCCAGCAGCCTGTAAGGAACGCGTTCGTGCTGGAGTCGTCGTCGCTGAAGAGCGATGGCAGGAGGAGGAACGACCCCGCGAATGCCCGGGTCCAGACGTCGAACGGTGAGTAGTCCGCGGCGGATCTTCCGTGCTGATGTGGCACCGTTGCAGCGGTCATGCAACCTTACAAGCAGGATGCGTTCTCCACGAAGAGTCAGACCAACATACTCAGGACGCTGCTCACCTTATCCCTCGCGTTCTTGGTGCTGAACGTTCCCAGGTGGGTGAGGTGTGGAGGTCACGGGCCGCCGGTTCGCATCCGGGATAGCGGCATTGGCGTCTCAGCTGGCGCCGCTGCGCTTTGGAATTACCTTTCGCAACTCCGTTGACGGGAAGGAAGGAGCTCTGGAGGAAAGAGCGTCTGGACCTTCCTCCAGAAACTGGCTCACCGCCATCCTTCGCATGGGGAGAATGTGCCGTCAGCTCAGAGTCTCTCTGTTTCTCTTTTCGGAATTTCGCACTGTCTCGATTTTCCGAATTCTGGTTCATTTTGGGTACCTGCTTTCCCAACTGTTTCGGGCTTTTTTCTTTTTTTTCTTGGATTTCTTCCTGCCGGCCCGCCGAGTACCCGAGAACCGCTGCTTCATCCCATGCGGCATCTTCGGAGCGGCTACGCACGAGGCTCTTCCATTGCCACACATCCGAGCTGCTCATGGAGCGGAGGGGTCCACCCACAATGTCCTTCGGCTGCTAGTCAGCGTGACGTGAGGCCACGGACGCGCGCAGACTCCTACCATTGCAGACGCCAAGCCCGGAGCCAGAGCAGAGTCATCTCGCGGGGGAGGGGCTCTGGAAACGCGCGGCGCATCCGAACTCCGCGCCGACCCTGTTCCCCGGACGTGAGTGCGTGAACGCAGTGGCCTGACAGCGGGCTCCGGACCGGATTTCCTTCCGCTGCGGTACAGTGCACCATGAGTGACTTCTTCCTCTTCCCCCGAGAAGCAGACAGGTTCGTGGAGAGGGAGGAGGAAGTGCTCAAGGGCGCACAACAGCAGTAGCAACAACAGCAAAAAGTCCTCTGCTTCTGGGTAGAAATGAGAGATTCGAAGTCACTTTAGACATTTGCTTGGGACGATTCAAGTGAGGTACCGCTCGCTGCTCCGCATTCCCCCAACTTCCATCCGGGAGCCGCAAACCGGTTTTGCCGATCAGCAGCCCTCATGCATCCAATGCATTACGCCGTAACCAAGGCATCGGAAGCGAGCGTGGGTGGCGGTGGGAATCAAATTCTCAAGGGACGTCAGCTACAGGGCAAGAATGCAGACGAAAACAAAAAAGAAAAAATCGGTATGATTCCACTTCTGGAGCCGTTTCCAGGAAATCATGCGGACTGCTTCCCAGAACGTCTCCAGGGAAGCTGTCGAGCATGTCGTAGGCATGCAAATTCGGACGAAGCGGCGGTAGCTCCTTTTATCCTCCTGAATTCGGATGTTTCCACGTTCTATTATTATTGCTGTCATTATCTTCTTCTTATCTTTGTTATTATTAATTGTGGTGGTCTCTATACTCCGAAAGAGGTCTAACCCTCCACCTTTTTTGCTTTTCAGCCATGTGTTGAGAATACACGTGTACCGGGCGTACGGAAAAGTTGGCCCCACCCACATCGCCATACTCCAGCAGGTGTTCATGCTCTTGTTCTACATGAACCACAGCATCAACTTCATCCTGTATTCCTTGTGTGACAGCAGGTTTCGAAAAGCGCTCAAGAAAACTTTGCTCTTGTCTTTGTGCGACCGCAGGAAGCACATCCACACGTTCATGTGACCGTGAACTTGCCCCAGGAACAATCGTGCGCGGGGAGGGTCCACGACCCTCTGGAACGCAACCCCCGTGCTTGGCGTACAGGTCGGAGAGCTGATGAAGAACAAAAACAAAAAGTCCGTTCGCTCCGAGGATTGTACACTGTACGAATCTGCGTTTCGAAAACGGTCGCAATCCTTTCCAACGATGCTGAATTTTTTTCACGACCAACGACTCCGAATCCTTTGGTTGCCATGGTGATCCATGGAATTTCAGCAATGCCTCTATTGAAACGACACCGAGAAAACGTCCTTTTCGAAACAGGACAAGCGGTCCCCCCCTCCTCTCCCGAAGGTGGAAGGTTTCATGAGAGGTTGGGATGTGGATTCAGAAGCGTGGACTGCAAGTTTAGTTACGAACGCTGATTTTTTTTTTCCTTTTTTACGCACTTCAAAGTGCAACGAAGAGCAAATTAGAATAGAAATGTTTTATGTCGCACGAATTCCATTTGTCAGTTATTTTTTTTTTTTTTCCTCCCTGTGCAAACTGTGGATGAATTCCGCAAGGAGGAGGGATCGTTTTTGCACAGCTGGAGGAGGTAACTGAGTCCGGGACACCACGTGTTGTCATTCGGTGAATGTGCACCCTGGTGGAAACGCGAACCGATTACGGGGCCCGAGTTTCCACAGGGACATCATCCACCACCAGAATCATCCCCCCAGAACACTCACTTGTGGATCCACTTGGGATCGAAATGAAAATAAAGGCTAAGTGTTCCCTCCGTGGCTGAATGGGCGAGGGGGCAGTTGGGTGCCGCTCGGAAAGAACAGCCTTGAAATCGACTTCAGTGTGGCGCTGGTTCCAGCGTTTCAAATCCTCAAGGTGAGGAATTGGAAGGCTATTCCGTGAACCTCCATCAGCAATTTTTTCATCCTGCGTTCCTGGGTATTCCGACATTTAGGCCAGATCTTAGTGAGATCGTGAGGTGGGAAATTCAGATCACGAAACCTTCAACGTCTGGAATCCAATTTGCCCGGTAAGCTTCCTTCTTCTGCCGTTTATTGCCGTTTCGGTTTCCCTGCAAGTTGCCATTTTCTTTCCTTGTTCTTTAGTTACGAAAAACTTTCAAAACACTTTACACACGGTGTGCGTTCGTTCTCATGCACAAATAAGGGATTGCCTTTGCGTTTCTCTTCCTAATTGTAGCGAACATTCTGGAAACGGTTCTTCTAGCCGAAGGGACCTCAGAATCATCTTCCTTAGCACGTAAGCAAGGTTTTGATCTTGCTCCCAGTCGGTGAACATCCTCGCTTGAAGGGATGCACGTTCCCTCCACTCTCTGCAAGATGTGGCCGAAGATGATCCAGCAATGGCCAGCTATGACACGAACGTTTAGGAACAATCTGTTCTCTTCCGAAGTTCTCTCGTGCTGGCATGTCCCTCCTTCCGTCATGGCATCAGGTTCTTGTCTCATTTCTTCTTTCTTTTGTAACAAAAAATGATGCACAGCGTTCCAGTGAACGAGCAGCCAATGGGAAGGATCCAATGATGCATGCTGGATCTTGGATTCAATGTATCAAAAAACCATGGCAACATGATCTTCTCAGTAAAGCTTCCGAGAAGTCCAATGATGCATCTTCTGAGCTACAGATACGATGCGTCCATCGGCACACCTAATTACGAAGAAGAGGAAATGGCTCGGTATGAACCGTGCGGCTCGGAAATGTGCATCGAATCTCCGCATGTTGCAGCTGCAACCAGGCCGGCTGCCGGAGGAAAGCAGTCTGCTTTTGCATCGAGATGCAACATTTTAACAATCCTGCCTTGAGAAGATGAAAAGATTCTTCGGTGTGGCGGCATCTTTGGGTCTCATGAATTTTCGAGTGATGAATTTGCAATGCGCCTCCTATTCGGTAAACGCCAAACTAGAAACACTGCTCTGCGCTACTTTTCCGAGCCGAGGTGTGGAAGCGGAAACGTTAAAGAACTATTGGAGAAGTGGATGAGTGCCAAAGTCGTTTTTTGCAGCACTGTCCAGATGCTCTCACTCTAGGGTCTCTAGGGAAGCCGAAGAAGAAAAACTGGAAGACTGTGGTCAAGAGTTCCAAGCCTCGGACAAAAAAGGAAGATCTCAGGGCCAAAGGATCTTCAAGCAAGCATTCTGGAAGAGTCTGGACTGGATGGCGGGTCTGTGGGCGTAAAGAATGCCTTATCCAGAAGCAGGGTGTTCAAGCTGACACCAGACGTGGTTCTTCATTTCTTTGCCGCAGACAAGTGAGCCACGTTGTGGAGCAGGGTTCTTGTCTGAGTGATTTTGAAGAAAACAGAAGCGTGCAGATGCAATCTCAATCACCGGTTGGACATAGAGGGTTTTCTCCCCGAGCATATCCGTGGATCGCTCCCCAGTCCTGGTAAACGAGCGTGTTGTCAAGTGCACGATACTGCCTCCCGAAAGACCATCAGCTCGTGAGTCGATAGAGCTTCATCGAGACTTGCTTCCAAGGAGGGGGAGGGAAGAAGGTGAAGACCAAGAAAGAAGGCATCTGGAAACGAGAGAAAGCTCCTCCAGACGATGGAGAGGCTGAGAGGAATTTCCGAGGAAGCCCTCGTGCCCAACCTACACTCCAAAGATCAAAAATCCAATGAACGGACAGGGGCGCCGATGGACTCTGAACTGCACGCACATTTGCAGAGACTGGCTCAAGAAGGATACCCTCCTGCACCTGCTGTTGGACTGTGCTGCCCTCCGATCCCTTTCGGATCGCCTCGTGACGATCCTAGGTATTTTTGGTGGGATCTGCTTCCAGATTTCCTCAGAGAAAGAACAGACTGGCTGCAGAATCAGAGTCCCAAGGGCGCCTGTCATAAACCCGATATTTTCAGACGTTCCTTGGACGTTTCTCGGTGGAGGAGAACGCTGCCGGAGGTGTGGAAAGGGAAGGACTCACGCCAGAGGCGCGTTCCTTGACTCTGTGGGAAGAGGCCACGCGCTTCGGAAGCGGGGAGACGCGGGACGACCCTGACCCTTCTTGCAACGGGAACTTTTCAGAGCGTCGATTCTGTGCATTCTCCGTCGGCGTGTTCCCACACGTGTGATCTGGACAAGTTCGGGCCGGTCGCCCGGGAGACGGTGAACCACCACTTCTGCCACCCGGACCGCTCGGAAACGCGCCGAGCCAGAGGCACTTCGACGTCACCAGTAGTAATTTAAAGAGAAAACAAATCATAAATAGCTGATTTTCTATTGGCACCCCATGATCGGGCCGACTGGAGTTCGTAGTGATTGAAGAAACGTCCACTCCATCTCTCATATGCCTTTCTTGTAATGCAGCAAAGGTGAGTAATTTGAACCAAGAAATCAACAGTGACAGATTCATTCGATACACAAAAAGAAGAAGAAATGAAAAAAAGCCGGAAGGAAGGCAACGAAACAGAAAAAGCCAACAGAATTTCCATCATCACGGTTGCTTCTGCGTGGAATAAACCTGGTCCGGCCGTCTCCAGATGGTAGAGCGGCGATCGACCCGTTCCAGAACGGCAAGTTTTGCTTGCCAGAACGGGCCGAGGTTTTTCGCCCGGGTGAGCCGGGGCTGGCCGAGGTGCGTGGAACTCAATCGAGGCTTTCCTCCTCCGCCTCCTTCTTTTTGTTTTACCCACCCCACCTGACGTCAAGAGAAGGAACCTAGGACCTCCCGAGAAAGCCCTGTGGAACACGAGGAGGTCCAGAATCCGAATCAGTGACTTGTGTGCTCCACATAGGGGTGGTGAACTGGGCCTCCTTGCGGCGGAGAGAATGGAGAGTCAGCTCCAACTCAGAAGACTCGCCCTCGCGGCGAGATGATGGACCACGCTCTGGTGCGCACCAGCGAGGCTCCTTGAGAAGAGCGCAATCCGGCAAGGTGAGGCTGCGAGGTACTCACACATCCCTCCTTGTCACCCGCGAGAGATTGCTGAGGCGTTGAGGATACCAGATGCTTGCTCTGGTGGAGGAGAACACCTGGATCTCCCGTCTCCCCACGAACTGCACTGCCTAGATCCAGGAGTCCCGTCTTCGTTTGGGGAAAGATCCATGGCGCCAGCGAGGAGGAGGCATCAGCGCTCACAAGTCGTCGGAGGAGATCGTCGGCATCCCGCAGAAGATGCGGTGGGCCTCGTCTACCCCCTGACCCCAGTGCTGCCCTCCGTAAGGGACACAAGGGGCAGCGTGATCCTGGCAAGGTGAGAAGTGACTTGCACAGCAGCAGCAAAGGCAAACTTCTAAGGTGTGGACAACTCGGGAAGTGACTGGTGCTGCGACCCGAGTGCCCCATCCCAAGGACTTCTACTTTGGGGAGAGCTGCTCGGCATCCCTCCAGAGGAGGTGAAGTGGCCCCCATAGTGCTGAAGCAGTGATGCCCTTCCCCTCAAGTGGCAGGAGGGGCGTTGCTTGTGACTCATGGGGGAATCCCATGTGAAGTGCGCCTTCGTCACTGGACGCGGGGGAGTGTGGATGCTCAGTACGGCAGGTGCAGGAAGAAGGAGACCCTCCCGCACCTGCTGGTAGACTGTGCTGCCTTCCGATCCCTTTGGGATCGCCTCGCGACGGTCCTAGGAATCCCTATGAGCAGCTCCAGGGACATTTTCAAGCGCATCTTCCTGCGTGATCCCGCACTGGCGACAGCCGCGTTCCTCGAAGTCCTCTGCTGTCTTCCCGGGACAGTGGAGTCCTGGAACGCGGGAAGAAGAAACCGGAGCAGTAGGGACGCCATCCACTGGATGCAGATCTTCATGGGGACCGCATCGAGATGGCCCCACCGAGATACAAACGGAACTTGCCAGCGTCCCGAACAGGTTGAAGAGCACGCCTTCCTGGGACCTCTCCCCTTTCCTCCTTACCGTGTAAAATTTCCCCTCCCCTGTTTTGTTTTTTTCATTTGTTTTGCTTTCCCCTTCCCCCACGCTACCGGACCTCGTCAGTCTGGGTACCGCTCCCGGCAGGTTCATTGCACGTGGTAGAATCGAGGGTTCTACCACGCAAATGAAATTTTAGCACTCTACGTAATAAATGTCCCGGCACAACCGGATGACAATCATTGCCACAGTTGCCACGCAACGTGACACATGAATTTGCGTTCCATTCGTGCACTCCTCCGTGTAAAGCTCCAGGCGTTCCAGGTCGATATGCAGTTTTTGGCTTCCTTAGGAGCGAAGGTATCGGTGGCTCGGTGGTGGGCTTTGTCAGCACGGCACTTTCTCTCCCCCGGTCAATTCACGGAACGGTTTGGGGCACGAGCAGCGGATGGGGAAGCTTTCCCTACTGGAAATCCAGTTCTTTGCTCCACCCATCACAGGTTGGAATTGAAATGGATTCATTCCCCCTTGAGTTTCTTGAACGCTATACTTCCGGGAACCGCAGCTGACACGGGGTCGCCCCAGAGAAGGACCCATGCGACTGGAATCAGGGTAAGGACAACTCTGGTTCAAAATCCCGAAAGATCTTGGAGATAAATGCATATGCTTGTTGTATACGTTGATATATATATAGATATTGATTAATGTATCTTATAAAAATTATAAATAAATATATATACTTATTAAGTATTTTAATGTATATATAGATTAACATACAAATCTATTTGAATTTGCATATTTATTAATATTTGTTAACACACATACTATTAACAATATTATCTTATACATACGTATTAATATCCATTAACGTGCATATCATTAATATAATTTAGGATATCTCTATTCGTATATAGATTGGTGTAGAATATGAGCATCACAAAATATATGTGTGTTTGTTACATATATTAATAACTATATTTCCACATGTAGTGAATACAATGAAATCGATATATAAATATGGTATTGTAAGCGAGTATATTTGTACTTATCAGACGATCAAAATCCCAGAAATAGAATTCGCCATTTCCGGCGGAAGTTTCGTTCATCGAATGCTGGAAGTAACAGGAAAACGAAATACCAAATTTCTTTTTTGCTTCTTTTTTTTGTTTGCCTTCTTTGCTTTTTACCGATATTTTTAATTATCACGATTATTTTTCATTTTTAAAAATTTGATATTTATACATTCATTTGATATGCGTACATTTTTCCCCTTTTTTTCCTCTTTTTTTTTTTGGAGGGGAAAATACATATATTTATTTATTTATTAGAAACATAAACATATCTATATATATAGCAATAATGCACTTAATAAGCCACATACTTTTATTTTTATAATGTTCAATATATGTTTGTATGAGAAACATATTATGAATTATATCAATAAATATATGTGCTAAAATAACATTACTATTGATAATATGCATATCAATAAGTATTAATAAATATGCACTTTAAAATAAATTGGTATGCTGATTTATATATGCATGTATTATATAATCTTTTATTTATCTACTGATGTAAATAATTAGCATAGTATGTATTTTCAAGATGTTTCGGGGTTTCGACCTTCGGGATTTGATCGGCACCTGGTAGGAACTGCCTAACTAAGTGTGGTGAACATTGTGGCATTCAATGAAAACCATGGCTGTATGATCTCTACATAGGGGCACACCCCAGAGCAAGGGTTTGACTCCCCTCTCGTCAAAGTCAACCTTAGTTGACAGACAGACCTGCGAGTGTAGCGATTGTGCCAGCAAGCAGGAAATCCTTTGAACTCTGAGCTCTGCTGAGGACTCTCGCCCGGGGACCGTTGTCTTCCTTCGACATCAGGATGACAACCATCCTCAATTCCGCAGGAACTGGAAGAATGCCGTTTGTGGCTCCCGGATAGGTATTCCAGCTTATTTGTGCTCCTTGGGGAAGTCTCCGGAAAAAACCATCAAGCAGATTCCCATTCGGAAAAGCAGATATTCTGGACACTGTCTCTGGATTGGTGACCGAAATCCAAGACGGCATCCGTTTTTACTAACGGCTGCTGCATGAGCGCTTCTCGTGGAGCATCATCCAGTGCATTCGTTAGATGATGAAGCTTCGTCCCGAAGCGGCGAAGACGCTGTCAAGAGAGGTAACTGATGAAATTTTACCGAAACGGAGATGGCGTCGTTCTGTCGGAGGCAGTCCTCTTCTTTGAGTTTGCGCAGAGGTGACCCCGACAATCGAGGACCAGAAGTCCAAAAACCAGATTCGGTAACAGAACACACATGATGGATCCTCTAGTTCCATCTCCGATTGCCTCATCCGTCTGCTCCTCCAATTGTCTTCCTGCGTGGCCTCTGTTGTTTGGCTCAGAACTTCTCGTGTTGCGCGCACAGATCCAAGATCGAAAGTCGTCAGCCGGAACAGATCGGAATTCACGTGATCTGCAAACCAGAAATGCTTCCAGGTATTCCCCTTACGACGTGTATCGCTTTGGGACTCCCTCGGGGGTATAAGCTGACGTATGTGCATTTCCCAAGAAGATTTTTCTTCCCGCGGTTTCCATTCTTCTATGCAAACTTTATGAACTTTTGGAATGACGTTCCATTTGCACACAGTGAGATGATCGGGATTGCTGCTTTGGGGGGGAGGAAGAATTGCCATCCTGTTTTCAAAGAGAGGCTGTTCGGCTGTGGGAGGCAGCTATCTGAATTCGGAACGGCCTTGAACGTGAGGACCGAATCTCGAAAATGCAAAAATCTGATCCCTGTCAATGGCTTGAAACGGGGGCGTTTCTGTTATCCTACGAAACGGGAGGAGGATGAGCATTCCAAGCAGGTGAAGAGGGAAGGATCTTTCTTTCGGCGGTCCGCTAGATCTAAACTGGGATGGTTAGGTGTGTGGGGGATGGGCCCGTGGGCAAAATCGGCAGCGAGTGCAAAAAACGTGTAAAGTCTTCCAGTTCCCCCTATCCACTCGGCCTGAGTGGCCTCGGCCAGGACACGCCGTCCTACACAGACCGCGTAGATCGCTCGCACTCGGCCCTACAAGCCGAGCGGCGCTCCTGGGCAAACACGGGCACGGTGCGTACGTAGCCCGGGTTGTTTCTATTCCAACCCACTTGATGCTGACTAAACACTGAGATGAAACGCTGACATGATGAGGATCGCAACTCCTTGCGTCTGCGTGCGTGCGTTTCCACCAACTGGATGGAGAAGCGGAATGAGAATTCATAGGATGAAAACAATTTGCTCGGAGTTTTCAGGCAGCGCCTTAAATTCCAAAGTTCTCCCTTCTCTCTCTCCCCCCCCCCCCCCCCCATCCTTCCCGAGGCATTTCCACGTGGAGACTTGACAAATTTCGGATGAATTCCCGTAACTGGGGCGACGACGACCATTGAGGATGCTACACCTACAACCGACCTCTGGAGCCATCACAAGCCGCTCCGAAACGAAAAAAAAAGAAACTTTAGGGAGAGGTCACGCCATTCTCGTTGGCTCGTTGTGCCCATGTTCCACCTGATCCGTGCTCTCTCCTTTGATTTGAGTCCGCATCCTGGTCCAGCGGAACCGAAAGCGGGAGATGCTCGCGCGAGTCCTCTCTCCATCCGTGGGAGAGGCGTTTGGCCTTGAAGAAGAAGTTTACCTGAGGGATGACGGCGCGGTTTTCAGGGGAATGGTCCGACGGCGGGAGTTTGCGGCCTCGGCGTTGAATTCGGTGCCCGCGAGGTGCGCGGGATCTTTGACCGGAGTCCGTTCGGCTGCAAGTCCCGCACGATTGGAGCTCAGATCGGCGTAGACCAGGGTAGATCTTTACATGGCGATGGACTTTTTCACTTGCGAAAGGATTGGGAAGCTGGATTCTTTTTCTTTTTTTCATTCTATTCTGTTTTTTTTTTTTTTCATGTTTTCAACTTGATTTTTTTTTTTTTTTATTCGGGGAAAATAGTAAATGGCGTTTTAGGGCGATGCACGGGTTCTTTTGAGGTGGTAATGGTGCTGTTGAGTGCGGCTCGTGTAACTTTGGTTGAACGTGAAATTCCCAGGTAGATGCAATGGCAGGGGGCAAATTAGGAAGGGATGGGCATAGTGCACGCTGCAAGTGATGGGTTAAAGTTGTTAGGTGGGGGTATTATGAGTTGGTAGGTGGTAATAATATGGGTTCTAAGTTGGGCTCTGCAATTGTTGTTGGGGTGACGGTGGGAATATGAGTGACTCGTCCTAGGGATCAAGGGGTGATGAAGGATATAATGGGATTGATGCTATCTGCATGTTGTTCAAAAGGCAGGATGTGTGGATGAGGAATAACAAGTAAAGATCTATTGTCTTGGCACGTTCTGCAGCTCAGATGGACTTTTATTAAGTGTATATAATTACTGTGCTGATGGGAAGAGGTGATGCACATGAGTGGGTATGGATTAAGGGTAGAGGTATACTTTGCAGGGTAGGAAGATGAATTGTATGGACTGCTGTGTGCTAAACAGAGGTTCATGGTTTGCCTTGTGATTTTGCAGGAGGTGAGCCGGACTTAGTTTTGGGATAGAATGTAGAGTGTAGATGTGGAATGCATGTATTTTTTTTTGCAATTTGGATTTGTTGAGCATTGTTGACAAGATGCTTATTTATGGACGAGAGAACGAAGAGTTTCATTGTAATATATGTGGTGACCGGTGGTGATGCACCGATATGGTGGACTTTCCTCCTCCTTTTTCTAAGAGCGATCCTTTGATGGTCTCTTCCAGAGCGGCCAAGGACTGTCTTCTGGAAGGGGAAGGATTCTTTCCCAGGAAGACGCGGAGGAGGGTCTGTGCCTGAACTCAGACGTCGTTGGGGACCTCAAGTATAAAATGAACCGCTTCTTTACCCCTCTTCTTGCACTGCCACAGAAGACAAAAAAAAAGGGATGCCAAAGATGTAGATTGCTGGAGAATGCATGAAGTGTTTCCTAGGAGACCGGAAGTTCCATTTAACTTTGCTTGAGAGCGAAGGTGCCTGCCAGCTTTGAGAAGAGGATTTGCTTCGAGATTGCCTGCGCCTTTTCCCTGTAGTGGCATCCACAGTTCCCTGAGCGTTGTTGGGTCTCCATTTAAAAATAGATTGTGAAGACAACAAATGCAACCAAAAAGAGGAAGAAGAAAACAGAAGACCTCAAAGAGCAGCTCCTTATGCTGGTGCGGCAGAGTTTGGGGCGGCAGATCAAACCAAAGAGTTTCTCTCAGCCATCTTGTGTGTGTGCGAGTCTGTGCGGGGGAGATCTTTGTCACTTGAAAACTTCACTCATTGACGTTCAGACGTGGCAACGGCAATGCTTTTATTAAGTAATTAGTCATTTTATCCCTATGGATGATTTCACGGATGGAGGAGAATGGAAAAGATGGCAAGTAGAATGGAATATAGAAGTTGATAGAGAGGAGAAATTTCATACCTGAGACTACTTCTCGATAATTTTCGTACCTTCGAAGGTCTTATCGTGAACACACCATAAGGAAGGAGTTTGCTATTTGGAATCGCCTGACCCCTCTTATCTCCCGCCAGTAAAGAAACTTCTGAGCACGCGGAATACTTGACAGATGGCGGACTCTGCGTCTCCGAGTGTCCCGCCAAAAGGATCTTTACGCTGGAGCTAGCTGCTCACGATCCCTCTGGAGGAGGTGAATTGGTCCCCAGCGTGTCGGAACAGTGGTGCCCTCCCCCTCGAGTTACAAGAGATCGCATTGCTGGTGTTGCATGGGAGAATCCCATGAGAATCGCACCCCACCATTGGACACGGAGGAGTGTGGATGGCAATTGTGGAAAGTGAGGCAAGAAGGGGACGCTCCCGCACCTGCTGTTAGACTGTGCCATCTTCCTAGCCCTTTGGAATCGCCTCTAGACGATCCTAGGTTTTCAGTTGGGTGGTCCCAAAGACATTTTCAAGCGCCTCTTTGTAGGTGCCGCTCTACCGCCAGCCGCGTCTTTAGCAGTTCTCTGCTGCATCCGCGGAATCGTGACAGCCCGAAACGCGCGAAGAGGCCGGAATGGCGGGGGACGCTATCCACTGGATGCGGATCTCTTTGAAGATCGCCTCCAGATGGCCCCACCTGGAAGCAAAAAGCTACATAATTTGTCAGAATGCTGGACAAGGTGCAGAGGACTTCTCCCGGTGGAATGTAATCCCCCCCCCCCCCCAAACTTCAGCCTTCCCCTTTTTTCCTTTCTTTTTCTTTTTTGTTTGTTATTTGTTGGTTTTCCCTTCTTCTTGCTTCTGGAGCGGACCCCGCCGGTCTCCGTAAGGTGATCGGCAAGTTGTATAAATGTGTTTCATCACGTGACCAATGTACTTTCATTATTTTTAATAATAAATGTCCCGGGAAAAATGTTCCAAGTGAAAAACCCCTGTTGATTTCCTTCGTTCAACGTGATTGGACTCGTGATAAAAGATTTCCTTAAGGAAATTTCACGTCAGGAGCGCTCAGGTTTTCGAACAACATTCTGCGAAGAAAAGTGCAAGACAGATGCATTCGAAGCAGATGGAGTCTTCTGCTTCAAGATGCTGCTGGTTGGCAAGGAGGAACGGCAGCGGCTAGACCTATGGCGGCTGAGCGCAACGGCTTCCCGACATACCATTAAGGCATCTCGTCGACTGGAGAATTTCAAACGGTCAGGTCACCTGCTCTCTCCAAGCAGCAATGGTGGCTCCTTTTGTCCAACATCTCTTGAATTCAGAAAGTGATAAATTTCCTTCTTGCGCTATTGGCATTAAATGCGGATTGCAGAGTGGCCAGCTGGGAAGACGCTGCTTTCTTCAACGAAGGCACTGCTCTAGGAAAGGAAAAAGAGTCCTGGAAACGTTCGTCGTGCGGATTGCGGAGCGCGAGACGCGTGCACTGCAAACGGCAAGCCAGGGCGAGCGTTTCCCTGGCTGCGACTTTCTCCTCTCCCCCGAAAGAAACTTTTCCTGGTCTTTGCACATGCTTGATGTTGGATGCTTCCAGTGCCACCGCATTTCAAACTCTGAGATGGGCACGACGAACATTTCAAGGGCTCTTCCTGTTGTTCCCGGTTTTCTTGGAGCGGTTCCTAAGCGAGCATATTAAAACTTTTCCAATAAAGCGCTCTCAGCTGGAGACAGACATGAAATGGGACGCCAGATTCCGGGAACTTCCCAAGAGTTTGATAGGCACTTACGTTGCTTGCTTTGAGGTAACCCGACGCTTGGTGATGCCTGTTATTGCTGAGGAGGCGAGTTTTTTTAGCTTCTTCAGCAAGAAAAAAAAACATTGATGACCAGCGAATTCTGACACGTAATCATTTCATAGCAGCCTTCTCAAACATGGATCCCGATGGAAGGATGTGGACGCACACACATGGAAGCTGTCAGCTACTCTCACTGATGGTTGTGGTACAAACTTCAGAGTGAACGAAGAGTTGGTGCAGTTCTTCTCATCCACTGCAGAGTGCCTGAGCTATTTTTTCAGCTGCTCTCAATGGATTTCCATAAGGCAGATGCTCCCCAGACCAAGAACTCGCACAGTTTTTTTTTAGTTTGGATTTACAGTGAGAAACATGTTACCGGGGGACGGCTTTGACATTCTTCTGGAATTCCTCCTCTGCTCACCTGGAATACCTGTCGCCCCTCAGCATGTTGCTTCCTCGTCTTCTTGTTCTTCGTCTTGCGAGAGCTGACCGCTGGAGTTCTGCTGCATCTGTTTGTCGGTCTTTCGTGTGATGCGCGCTGCATAGTTGTCGCTGGAGCACCGCATGCGCGAAGCCACCATCCGGTGCCTCGTCTTCTCCGAGTGCAGATTCAGCTACAGGTATGCCTTGCGTCACACAGCCGCGCAGCAGCGAGAGCTCCTGCCGACTGCAAGAGCCATTGCCGACAGACGGAGGAAAAGCCTTGACGGTCGCAGTTGATCTGTACAGAGCGTTCGACTACGTCAACCAGGAACTCCCCACGGAGCTCCTGTAACGCCTTGGGTCCCCGACCCAACTCCTTCTGTACCTGCGCTCCTGCTGGCGCCACGTGTTAGTCAACTTTCATTTCAGAGGCTGTCACGTATACGGAGTCGCCGTATGCAGACGCATCAGGCAGGGCAACCCCTTAAATCCAATGCTTTTCAGCATCTTCTTCGAGTTGGTGCTGAGAGCGTACAGGCTGACGCTAGCCAACCTTCCCAGCCTCTACCCGTGCACGCCGTCCGTGACGTCACGTTACGCGGACGACCTGCATCTCCTGTTGCCCATGTCTACCCCGGAAGCGACACGCGAGGACTTCTTTGACCGCCGTGGTGTGGGCATGAGAGTCAACAAGACGAAATGCATGGTCGTCCCGGTGGGTGCATTGTGGGGGGGGCAGACCGACTTGATCCGCCTGGAAATCCTCACGGGCAGGTAATTCAAGTACCTTGGCGTTCCGTTGGGTGACTTCTACTCTTCAGAAGCGTGGTCAGCCTGCCTTTAGAAGACAGAGATAGCTCTTGGCCCGTTCCTTGATGACAGGTTTGCTTCGCCGGCGCGGGCGTGCATTTGGAGCACTTTCGTTGCCCCACTCCTACGCCCCCTATTTTTTGCTTGCTCCCCCCCTCATTAGGTGAAGATACGGGTCTGACGCCTACTTTTCAAAGCCTTGTGGGGCGCTTTAAGGTCCCGGATCCTATTGAAATACTTAGTGACGCCGCGCCAGGACGTCGACTTCGGCATCATGACCATCGACAAGATCGGACTGCAGGTGGAGTTCGACTTATCTCCCTCTATGGCAAATTGTGGTCCTCGCACTGATCAGCTCCGGCATGCAGCATCCTCCAGCTATGCGTGGGCAGTATAAGACTTCTTTCGCTACTGCTGAGCAACCTACAAGGGAGGACTGGCTTCGTCTACCCCCTGAGGCATCTAACCTCGCTGCTGCTAGCCTATCTGTGGATCTCCTGCCGCTCCATCAACTGGAATGCCTGACGGCAGGAGGCTTTGGAGTCCGGGATTGCTACTTTGGAAGTGCGCCCAGAGGAACTGCGACGATTGCAGAGTCTCTTGTGCAAGCCGCTGGGAGATCTCCTGCAGGATTGGTCGTAATGGCCCCGGATAGCCGTGACACCCCTTGCTGCAGAGCTATCTGCCCTCAGGGCAAACACTGAAAACAGCCAACCGGTGGGGTAGTTCTCCTGCTACATTGCAGGAGTCGAAAAACTCTTGAACGGCTGCAAGACGAGCGAGTTGGTGAACGCCGCCGGGCAAAGGGACTCCTTCAGTAAAGTGACCTAATTGGTTTATCATCACCCGGTCACGCTGTAACGTTTATTATGAAAAATAAGTATATTTGTTTAGGAACATCGGCCTTACATCGTCTTAAAGCTCTCGGAACCTGCCGAGTAACCGGCACGCAGGCCAGCGAAATTCTCCACGGCAGCGGAGGGGAAGGAGACAAACAAAAAATGCAAAAAGTGTATATACAAAAATTAGAAGGGTTAGGGAAAGGATCACCGGGTGCTAGAGGGCGTCTACTGCATCCTTTCCAGGATGCCAGAAAATTCCATACAGTGTACCCCAGATGGAACCATCTTACTGCCGTCCTCATGAAGCAGGGCGAAGCAGATGGCGTCCCTCTCGAGCCGGCCTCCTCTCATGTAGCTCCAGTCCACCACAATCCTGAGTCACAGCAGCAAAGAGCTGTTAAAGATGCGGCAGGCGAAAGGCATCGCGCACGAAGAACATCACGTTCCTGGGATTGTCCGTCGGTGCACCGAAGGCCGTTGCGCAACGCAACCGCAGGGGCGGAGGGCAACAGAGTCCACAAGCAGATGCGAGAGGGCAGATAGCGCTGCAGCAGGATCTGCTCCCCATACCTGCAACAGTTGAGGTCCATAGCCCCCGGGTCCCGTGAGATTAGCGGGCGTTGCACAGGATACTCCAGTGCAACAGCAGAAGTGCCGACTCCTGCCACTTCAAAGGGAGAGCCCGGTTGTTCTTCACCTCTGGAAGCCACTCGAGATCTTCCCGTGGTATTCCCAGCAGCTCACCCCAGCTCAATGGTGGGTCACTTGGGGTCGCAACCCGTGGTCCAACCATTTAGTTTTCTCCTCTTCTGACTGATTCCGCAACTGACCTCCCATTTGGCCAGCTGCTTACTGCCCAGGTGCTGCCCGAGGGAGAGTAGTGCCGCGGCTGGGGAGCTTCATTGCACCCACACACATGTGGTGTGCTACACGATGACATCCTGCAGCGAGCGGTTGCTATAGAAGGAGTGCAGCAGTCACTGCCGCATCCGCAGGCTTGCTTCGTTGTTTTTGGCTCATGTGAGAACGATTTCCTGCAGCCAGGAACTACCATTGACGGGTCGGCAGAAGATCCAGTTGTTGGTCCTGGTCAGTTTGGCCACTCTCCGGAGCTCCAGTCCTCAGCTGGACATGTTGCGTCGGCACTGCTGCTCTAGGAACGAAGACAGTTCCGCGTAACCGGTGGCTCGCTTGATCAGGTATCGTGAGGACTGCACCAGTTTGTGCTCCAAAACTTTGCCACTAGGGCAAGTGTCCTATCCTGGAGCTGCCGCTCGCAAGCCCGCGGCCTCTGTCGCGACGCGGAGCGCACAAGTCCTTCAAGAGGATTCGAGGTCTCCCTGTGTCCCACGGGGAGATTCTCAAAAGGCCCTTTTGTCCTCCTTTTAATGCTGCTCGGTAGGGAGCGAATCAAAAGCAAAGGCGGAAGAGGAGGACCACTAACGCGTTCCACACAGCGGCCCGTTCCCGCATTTTGGGATGGTAAGTTTCTCTTTACCATCCCAGAACGCGCCGATCGCCGATTCTGCCTGCTGGTGGCAGCTGGGCCACGACTTCGCCGTAGAATAGTCCCCCAACGGTACACCGAGGTACTTAAAGTACCTGACCGTGGGGTTCCCCAAGAGGATCCACTCCATCTTCCCTGCCCATACCGACCCGACTGCTATCACGGGCGATTTTGCCCTGTTCACCTCCAGCCCTGTCCTGCGGGTTGAGAGCTCGAAGCAATCTTTGAGCGCCCATGCCGGGGTGGACGTGGGGAGCTTATGACCGTCCGCTTATGCTGACACAGCAGGTGTGCCTAGACACGAGCGCGGCAAGCGAGCTAGAGTCTCCTTTTACGCCCTCAGCACCAACTCGAAGTAGGTGCTTAAGAACAAGGGACTCAGGCTGTCGCCCTGCTGTATCCCGCGACCCACCCCACACAGTACACGTTTACACTGAAAGAAATGGTCAGCGCGTCGCTCCAGCAAGAGCGCAGGAAGGCCGTCAAAGGCCGGGAGGCCCAGACATCCAGGAGCTCCAGAAGAAGTGACTGGTCGACGCAGTAGACGCAGTCAAGAAGTTCCTGGCCCTCGCTGCTTGGTGTGCCTCCCGAAAAACTTGTGCTCCCTTCCCTTTGCGTAGACACTTCCGTGTTCCCGTTTCAGTGGAAACAGGATGTTCTGCTGGGGATAGCAGTGCAATCAGCGCACACATTTGCTTTCTGGGGAGTTGCCTCCTCTAACTGTTCCAGGTGCAGGGCGATGGAGTCGCTCCCGCACCTCTTGTTTGACTGCAGTGCCCTTGAGGACTTGTGGCGGGGACTCGCTTCGGCACTCCGTAGACCGCAGGATACTGCAACAGACTTGCTGCAGAGATTTTTCACAGAAGAAAGAGGACTGGAGAAAGGCGCTGCAATTGCAGGAATCGGTTGCATCTGCGCCATAATGACAATCCGCCATGTGCTGGAATCAAGTTCGCGGCGAAGAGAGGCCACCAGCATGGCAGCAGCAGCCCTTATAAAGGCAGCAGCAAGGTGGTCTCATTTGCCAGAAGAATTCGCCGCGATATCGCCACTATCCAGGTTCGCTTCTGAAAATTAAGGAATGTTACGTACCAAAGACACCCTGTCCACACCCTTCCGTCTTTTGTATTCATTTATTTATTGTGCCCTCCCTCCATTCCTTAATTTTTGGAAGCTGGCTTGCGCGCCGGTGATCATCTCGGGTAGGCTTTTTTCCTCTTTTTGGCCTTTCGTGTTTGTAAGGGGATATTCTTCTTTCCTTCCTACTCGTAGTTTATTTTGTTCTTGTTTCAAAATAAACGTCCCGGAGCAACCGAGTTCAAACATCGTTACCAAATTTTTTTTTGAAATCCCAAGGTTACCTGAATCTCGGGATCCCAGAGAGTCAAAGATGAGAGCATGTCCCCTCTCTGCCTAGCTGGAGGGCTACTTCCATGTATTTTTCCCGTTTTCTTCTTCTGGCTGCTCTGAACACCTCTCCTCCACCCTCGCACGGGCAGGAGACGTCAAGCACTATAAACCGGTTTCCTTTTATCATCACGAAGTCCGGTCTTAAGAGGGACTTCGTTCCTGGAGCTCTCTGGCTAGTGGACATGAGGTTCCACTAACCAGAGAGTTTACCTCGAATAGTGATGCCCAGAGTTTGCCTCGTTGCCAAGTTGATCAGATCGATACCACCGTAACACAGTTCCATGGTTCTGGCATCAAGAACAAGCAAGCATAAAATCCCTGAAGCATGAAACCTCGACCCTCTGAAACTTCCAACCTCTGAAGCCCAGAACTGCAGGTGCATGGGGGAAAGTGTCTGCCCAAGGTTTAAATCTTTGTTAACTTTCTCGGTTCTCAAGATTTGCAGGGAAGTACATTTGCATGGAGAGCAGATGATCTTCTCCACGGAACACCGAGGAGAAATTGTTTGCACCAGAATAATGCAACTTGGTTTGCGATAAACGAAGAAACGGGAAACCGAACCCACGAACGAGGCTTGGGTTCCATATCCCATATTCCCGGATGTTTCGAAAATCCATAAGCTTCACTGTTTGGTAAGAAAAATGAGATGATCGAAGGTCTGCGCCATCAGATGGGAGTCCTCCGCTGAGAACATCCTTTACTGATGAATCACTCTCGGATCTGAATTCAGTTTTCTCAAAGCACATTTCACTTCTCAATCAAACATCGCTAAGCTCTCGAGTTTTCTATGTAAGCCCATGCTAAACAGAATTGGAGATTGTAGATCACGGCTGTCTTCCCGCCCTTTCAGTTGTTTTTATATAGACGAAAAGGCAGTAAGGGGTCCGAATTTCTATCTCGTTTTCATCCAACTCCTACCGCATTATAAAGTGTATTTATGTACATTGCACGCATTTGTGGTGTTCATAAGCCGAAGCGTGCTTACATTTCTCATCCGAAATCTAATTGGAAATGTCCAAAAATGCGAATACGTTCAACTTAATGCATAGAATGCGATGAATTATGCTCATTTTTAATTCAGTTGGATTAAATGGGCTTAGCGTCTGTGCACAGACACTAAATATAAGAGAACATGTGCATTCAGATTTACTTTCCTCCTCTCTTGTGAATCCTTAATCCATTTTGCTCTCATTCTGAGATTACATTTTCGGAGGAGCATCCGAAATTCGACGGATGGTGTATAATTTCGAAATATCATGGAAGATAACAGCAGCAAAAGTGAATTTCCTTGTCTACTTTTCATTTTCTCTCCATGAGGAAAGTTCAGCCGGCGGCAGTCAAGGGGATCAAACTTCATCTCATTTTTATTTAACCCTTTGAGTACCATGGACGCATCTACGCTCCTGGCAAATGTCTCTACCCTGCACACGCGACATCCGTTAACCTTATCCATGTCTGAGATGGATGCATCCGCTTACGTTCTTATAATCAATTCCCTTAGCAGCGGCAGTAAACAAAGTTCTGTTTATACGGCCAACGATTCGCGGTTTTCAAGAGTCACCTCTCTGAGAAACCGAGAACGGCATAACTACGCGTGGTCCAGGGTAACCAAGAAAAATCTACGCCACATCATAAGAGGACACCAGTGCCTTCCATGAAGCTGCTCATAGCTACGGGCTGATATATTCAACCTGTGGGCGATAGGGACGACGCTCTGGAGGAGTGACCTACCGCCGGACATCCAGGACAACCTACTGATGTTCTATCATGGACGAATCCTGAGCGGGTCCAGAATGCAACACTTTACAGGAAGAAGAGGAGATGGAACTTGCAAGGCGTGTGGTGACAGGGACACGAGACCCATGTGCTAACCTGTCTCACAATGCACCAGGACTGGCAGACCCTGCATGAGTCATAGAGCTGCCGAACACCTCGACGATGGAAGTCCTAGCTGGGTTGTTTCAGGGAAACGAAAACGTTCCCCTATACAACCCGATGGTTAGGACAACTATTGCCCTATTCATCACCGCCATCCTAGTAAGATGGTGGAAGATGAAGACTGCCAGAGCAACTGCATCCCCCATTGAAATCCTACGAGGAGTCATCCAGAAGGAGATCGGAATCAGGAACTGTAAGAAAGAGCTTACCTGGACCTACAGACCTATATCCTGAGAAGGATTGAGTGTATCGTTCAGGCACACCCAACACGTGGTCCTCCCTAGTGCAGACCTTACCATAGTGACTCCCCCAAGTGGAGAAAAAAAAAGTGACAGTAAAGGAACTCGAATGTTTGGTCTGAATGAGTATGTAGTGTGAATGGAAAAGAACAGCATAATATTTTAGTTGTGTCTTGTGTAGTTTATTATATTGTACCACATACAAATGAATTGTTGATTCCATTGGGATTATAATTTTTAAGCAAATAATATATGTTTGGGGAAGGTGAAAATATTTTTCTCGGTATATGATTTTTTATAGTGCCTTTCATCTTTGTGCCCATCATCTTAAAAATGTGAATGAATTATTGATTTATTCGAATGGCAATTATAATTTTTACACAAATACTATATGTTTGAGGAAAATGGAGATATTTTATTTCATGTGGCTTGAAATAAACAAGGATAATAGTAACTTTTAATCAGCACTTTATGTAGTCAATCGGCACCTCGGTGGTACGCGGAAAAGCGTTCCGTCCACAGAGGTCGCCACTGTGACGCGAATGCCGTCCACACAGGACGTTTCAATCGGATGAGCTCTGCACCCGAAGGGTTAAAGAGTTCACACGCACCCTCGGGTGGCGCGGACAGCGTTAAAGAGATTCGCGGTTCCCTCGGCGAACGGTTCCTGAGCACTCCACGTACGCATTAGAAAACCGAAACGTGCGCTATCGAGTGGTTTCGGGTATCTTGAAAGATGTCAGGCATCCATGTGTGTTTTCCCGGAAGCTTGTTCCTCGCATATTAGGTAGGACTCTGGGCTGCTGGCTACCACGCAGCTCATCAGCTTCAAACCTTCGACCAGCTTTCTCTCCAGTGCCCGAGGTCTCACAAAGAGTGATTCAGGATTGGCGACTTGCCATTTGATCTAACGGGGGAAAGCCCACATGTCATATCGGAACACATACTCGAAATTGCATGTTTAGTCCTGAGCCACCCTAGAGGCAGATCGCGCGGGCGCCAAAGCGGGGTCGAGGGAGCTCGGAAAGCAGACCACGCACGGTGGAGTCGAAGGGGAGGATTCCGTCGCGCCTGCGAGCTCCCGCTCTCCTGCAGAAATCCCTTCGCGGCACCCACTGAGCAGCCCATTAGTCCCGGATGGACGGAAGGACTTCCCGTGACCAAGTGGCGGTCGGACGCCCGGTCGAGATCCGTTCAGGGGGCGTCCCTCTTCAGGTTGGGGACGCGCGAATCGCGACGGACCTTGGAGAGTGCCTGGTGCGAGCAGAACACCGTGACACGGCGCGAAGTGCGTTGCGGGCTTGCGGCCGCACACACGGTTCTGTCCCCATCCCCCACCAATTCCATGATGCTGGTGGGTGAAGTCTGCACCTGTGGTACAGCGAGGAGGAGCAAAGGACGGAGGCAGGAGAGAAAAAGAACGGGAAGTCTGGGCAGCTGAGAGGTCAGCCCCAGCTGAAGGGGAAGCAGCGCTTCGTTTTGAACTTCCGGCCTTTCTGACTACTCTTAACCGGCGGCTGCCTCCGAGGTCCTCGCCATACTAAGAAACAGTCCACTAAAGACCGGCAGCAGAGACATCTGAGGTTAGCGTCCCAAGAGAGCTCAGTGCCTGTCGACTCAGTCCAAGAGTAGAGGTCAGAATGGGATCATCCCCTTCTCAGAGCGGCTTCCTTGACCTTGGTACATGGTGATTTCCTCTTTTTTGTTTCTGCAGAAGGTGGAGAAAGTGCTCCTCCCGCGACAGGTCTCGCCGTTGGACGCGTAGTGACGGTGGAAGGCCCCCGCGATCCCATCTGAGGTGTAGCACATCCGGTCTTCGTGCCGCATGCAGATGTCCGTCGCCAGATTCTTCTTTTTCGGCATGCCAACTTCTCCCTTCACTGATCAGAAGACGTACTGTTCCCAGTGCCGTGAGAGGAGGTGGTCTTGGACGTTCGACTCCTGGTACGCTTCTGCCTTCAGTTCTTCCCGCCATGCTGCATGTTAGCGAACAGGTGAATGGCGTGTTTCAACCGGTCCCATTCGTTGAATCTGCGGATGCTGGCGTCCCGCAGAATCGCCTGGATCAGCTGCTGGTGACCTTGGGTCGCGAACCACGCGGACATGCAGAGGAGCACATCCCTGGAGCCTGTTGGGGTGCGGAAAGGGATCACGTCCTTCTGGGGGCGGTCCTCTGCACCCTTTGGAGGATGCTGACAAGCTCTTGCTGCATATTGTCTTTCAAGTAGGGCCATCTCTTTGCCATCCTCATGAATCCGACAGCGAAGTGAATGGCATCCCTCTCGCTTGGTCCTCCTCTTGCGTTGCTCCAGGCAGCTATAATCCCGCGCAGGCAGCAGAGGGCTGCTAGAGAGACTGCCGGCCGAAGGCCGTGGAGTGCAAGGAAGGGTCTTAAAGTCTCGCTCGAGTTGCCACTGGTGGTTCCAAGGGTTGCTCAGAGGAGGTTGCTCGGGTCGCTGGAGTCGTTCAGAGAAGCTGGGGGGCAACACAGTCCACTAGCAGTTGCGGAGGGATTCCTGCTCCCCGCACCTGCATCAGTTGGAGTCCCTCCGGCTCCAGTGGGTCCGGCGGGCGTTGCACAGGATATTCCAGTGCAGCAGCATTAACGACGACTTCTGCCAATTCAAGGGGAGGGTGCGGGTGTCCAAGAGAAACGGAGACCACTGCAGATGTTCCACCGGAATTTCCAATAGCTTGTCACAGCGCAGAAGCCCTCGAAGTGGGGCACCTGGGGTCGCAGAGTCTGTAAGCTGTCCCGTCGTCCATTCAACCAGTCCTTTCCTCCTGGCGGAGATTTTTATGCTGACCTCCCAGCCAGACGGAAGGCATGCTGCCCATGTGCTTTCTCAGGGAGGTCAGCGCTGCAGCACTCCCGCGTCGAGAGTGCCCAGTCCTTCTAACGGAGCCACTTCCTGCCTCCGGGAGTTCTTGCGTCGGAGGAGGAGGACGGCAATATTCCCGGTGTTCCTACAAATGGGGGAATCGCTGGTGAAAACGAGAATTCCGACACGCGTCCACTGCTGTGAGTCACCACGCAGCTCTTCATCACCCGGAACGCTCATTCGAGCGATCCCTTTCAGACTCACGGTCTCCCGTGAACGCAGTCACCAGCTTCCTGCAGTCGTCCGTGATGCA
Organism: Raillietiella orientalis; assembly: GCA_036172245.1. Taxonomy (NCBI): domain Eukaryota; kingdom Metazoa; phylum Arthropoda; class Ichthyostraca; order Raillietiellida; family Raillietiellidae; genus Raillietiella; species Raillietiella orientalis. The sequence continues at coordinate 169,914 of JAYWIR010000012.1, forward strand.
CCGAAACGAATTTGCCAGGGAGTCAATCGGTGCTCGATGGTCATCTCGCGTTTCTTATGGCCGGTCCTCGGATTGCCGCAACCAACAGCAGAGGTAGAACGTCGCTAGAAGGAAGCACCGTCGTCACTTCCGGCGCACCTAGGTGCTTTCTTGCAGGCCGAACTGGTTTCCTTGGCCGCGACGCTTTTCTAGCTCGTCCCGTCGTGCTCCTGCTACAATAACCAACGGCCGCGAATAGCAGCTGTCTCTGAATCTAGGAGGCGGGCCTTCTGTAGCCAGAGACAACTGCTGGAACCAAATGAGTTTCTCTCGTAGCCCCTTAAAGTGGCAGCAGTCGGCGCTGCTTCTGCTGCACTGGCGCCTCTCGTGCAACGCCCGCAGGCATCACTGAACGTGGGGGGGGAGTGGGACCAAACTGTGGTATGTCGGGGAAAGTTCATCCCTTCCTCACCTGCTTGTGGATCCTGTTTCCCTCCAGCACCCTCTGGGAACGCTCCGCAGCAGCCCTAGGAGCCCCCAGCTGCAACTCCAGGCACGCTTTTCCGTACGCGATGCTCTACTGCCAGTCGCAACTCTAGCAGCTCTTTGCTGCCTATGCAGGATTGTAGCGTACCGGAGCCACACAAGAGGACGGAACGACAGGGGTGCCACATCCACTTTGCCGCAAGCTTCATGAGGATGGCAAAAGGATAGCCCCACCTGAAGGAGCAGTATGCAGCCTCTGCTTTCCTCCGGAGTCAGATAGGAAAGCAAAGGCTGACGACTGCAGCACCAAAGTAGGTGTTCCGAATTCCAGAACACCTCTGCAAGCTTGCGGAACGGATTGTTTGTTGCTTAGATCAAAAACGCCGCAGGACGGCAGAACTTTCGGGAGTGCGTGAAAAGGCGGGGCGCCATCCGGCCCTCGAAAATGAACTCTCCGAAGAGCCCCTGGAGCTTTCTTGACGTCGTTGTACCCCCTTGTTGCAAGGATTGCTACCGTCCCTTCTCTCTTTGCTCTCACCGAATCGTGCAGCTCACCTGTCTGTGTGGAAGATGTATTTTTCCCAGTCTTCCTCCCTCCCTCAGGTTCCCTCGACCGCTACCCTAGAGTCTTCCAGTCGTTCCTCGAAGCATCCAGCCACCCCCATGCATCAGTGGCATTAGCTGGCTCCTATGGCTGCACGCGCGGCGCCGAAGATAAAGTTTTCCTCGGTCCCCACAGGACTCACTTTCCCCGGAGTGACGAGACCAGCTAATCCCTATTCGCGAAGGATTCTCACTGCTCAGCAAGTGGGCTTGGGGAAGACGTTGGCGTCACCCGGGGAAAGGATGGAAGTTTCGATCAGCGAACAAGCGTCCGGGAATGGGCTGCAAGCGAGGCACGGGTGCCCGTTCATTCTGCTGAGCAGCCCGCGGGATGTCAGGTGCTGTCAGTTCAAAAACAAAAATCTCCATCTCGCGCCTGGCGGAGGGACATTCAGCGCGTACGGAGCCGGAAGGCAAAAAAAGAAAGGAGAAGAGAAAGAGTGACATCGGTGAGAAGATGGTGATCATCGTTTACCGTCGCATCTCTCTGATGTCATCGCGCCAAGAAGCTATCCGCTTTTCTCGAGCCGCACATCGATTTCCAGACGTTGCCTGGTTACCTCCGGTAAAGCCTGCTATGTTCTCAAGTTCCTCCTGTCGTATCCGAAGGTAAAGCGGCCTGGCTTGTAATGATAACGTGGACATACATATGTATAATACAAATTCCTCAGTAGTGTATTAGCTGCCAAGCGAATAATTTTTTTTCAAAAATATATTTCCAGGTGCGTGCTAAAAATTGGCGAAAACGAATAAACACTTCAAACGCACAGCAAATGCATCTGTCGTAAATTTCAATGAAAGAAAAAGAAAGAAAAAATTTGATTCATAATAATTCCGTGATTGTACAGAAAAAAAGAAACTTCGTACATAGGAAAAATGCAAAAAGCTCAATCTGATTCTGCAGTGTGATGTTTTTGAAAGCAGGATCCCACGCAAAGTGGCACCTCACGGGTTCAGCACCGGCATCGTCTTTCCTTACGAATGCCATGTTTTGAACACCACACGATACATCTTCGCGGTGCACTGTTTTTTGATGGTACAAAATTTGGAGAATGTTTTGCGATGAGGCGTGCAGTTGCAGTTGCAGTTGGCAGTTGCAGTTGGTCGACCACCTATCCCATTTTCTTGGGTTGAAGATTCCTCAATAATTTGTTCCACACATTCGAGCCAAAAATTGAATGGATTCAATTTTTCATGTAATAAATGTGAATCCGAGCACGTAACTTCTGAAAGATGGAGGAATACTTTCCTCCTGCAATACTTCTTTAACCTCTTTCTTGCCGGCGCGTACGCTGCAATTCTACCATCGCTTCCGCCCACTCCACCCACTTTTCTTCTCCATGGTCAGAAACCACTTCAAGCCCTCTTTTTACAGCACCTCGTCCTCTGTTTCCATCGTATTGGAGCCATGTGTATTGTACTGAGGAACAGTACATGCCTTTCGTGCCGCCACTTCAATAACATGATTTTGTCGTTACATCTTTCAACGTACTGTCCTTTCTTCAGGGAAATTGTTTTCATGTCTTCAGGAATACCAACTCTCGGCTGTCTCATTGTACCAATGATGTCTGCCCTACGAGTACATAGTTTCTGTGCGAGTTCCAAACTTGTGTACCAGTTATGCAAGTGGAATGTATATCCCTGGCCTAACAGGTCACGAGAAAGTTTTCAAGAACGATGCGAGTTGCGCTCTTATACCGAGGAGAATTTCGACCATATTCTGTACTTTGGCCCATTATTATTTTCCTCAATTAACCCAGTATGTACAAAGTATGTAGACAAAACCCAGTATGTAAAACGAAAGAAGAATTTTTTGTCTGGTTGCCATCACTTCGAAAACGTTTTGATGAAAAATTAAGGTCATTGCACATTGCAGCGCCGATCAGAATATAAGCAAAGTACACATTCAAATGAGATTGCGTCAGTTTTTCACGAAAATTTCGTATTTTCACGGCAAAGGGTAATTTTTGCTTTTTTCACATTCGTCAAACGCGCCACATTGGAACCTTTACAAAACGTATATGTGCACGTCAAACTCGCTTAACAGGACAATATCCATCGTGCAGCGTATAGTACAGAGGTTACCACGATGCGAGTGTGATGCGCAAGTACGGGCACCTGAGAATCCTGTTGCTGGGGCACCGAGGACCAGCGTAGGGCTAGTTTCCTTCATATCAGCAAGGATCCACCTCATCGATCTCTAAGACAAAAAGCTGGACGTTTCCTTGTTATTGAAGACCTTGGGCTCTCCCTTTCCTCATAAATGGGAAAAGTCTGGGACATTTGTGAAACGACTCTGCCAACTGGCGCGTTTCTTTCACCCCCGGACTTTGCCTCCGCCTTTTGTACTGAAGGAGGAGATCTCTCTTAGGGAAAACACGTAGCTTTGACTGCATCCCGGCAACGCAAGGTATCTACCGCACGCCCACACCTTCTCGAAGCCTCTCGGATCTTTTTCACAGCGCCTGACCGGCGGGTCATTCGGTCAGGAGACACATCCAGGCAGAGTTTGCATTCCACAGGCTCTCGAAAATTCTGCCGCTCTCAGTTCTACTTTCAGTCCCTTCTTAGAGAACAGGAAGGTCAACAAACGGATTGAAGACTACTCTACTGATTCTAAAGATCCTAAAGCTCACGCTCCTTAGAATGGAGAGGGTCACGTTGACAGATGAGAGTGGGACGTGTGTCGTTTACTACGAGAAGGAATTTTGCCCGGTGTGCTGAAAACCTTTGAGCAAATTCTTTTCTTATTAGATTATCTTATGTCATTTTATCAGTTTGTCAAATTTCCTTTCTATTTCTAGGGTTTCATGCGTATATCACAAAGTGGAGAATCGTACTGGTAACCCAGGTAACTGAGATTATAACGGATTAGGGGCAACCTCGCCACTTTTGCGATTCCAGCAAGTCAGTCTTAATAAAACGAAAAGAATTTATGATTTCTTTAACGATCTTCTCTTCAGCATATCTGTGTGAGAGTATATTTTCTATTTAATTTCTATCAGAAGAAACATTCCGCACGTCCGCCGTCGAATCTCCTGGGGCCTATAGCGCTTTGGAGGCGGATGCAACCATCGCTCGATGCTTTCTCTGGCTGGAGGCACGAATTGGCTCCGGAAACGGAGAAGAGAGAATCAGACGTTGAACCAAACGTTCCAAATACATTAAATAACTCGTAGCTCCGAGACTACGAATTGCATCCTTATCGTAACACCTGTGGGTTTTTTTTTTTTTTTTGCCTCTTTGCTTTTTTTGTTTTTTCATGCATATGACATCAAAGTCGCATATAGTATATGTTACGACTTTATTTTTTAAAATATCGTATCTCGAGATGAATAGACTGCTTGAAATTTTGTGGCGTTTTCTGGGTCAGGAAGTCCATCGTGGCGAGCTGTAAAACGCGTGGTCGCATTGGATTCGCAGGAGGTAACCGGTTGTCGGCAGGAGATTGCCGATCTCAGCGCGCGAAAGGGTCACCACCACTGCTCTTACCAGAAGCTCCTGCTTTTGGTAAGAGAGTTCCATTCCAGATAGGTTTCATCCGGATTGGCAACGAGGCAGGGACATTCTTATGGAGGCAGTGGAACCCTTGAGATGAGAGGTTCTTCGTTAGACGTAGCTGAGGTGCGCACCTCTCGTCCTCTACCCCTCAGAGAAGTCCAAAAAAAAAAAAAAAACCTTTGGAGGCAGCGCGAGCGAGGCGGTCTTGCGGTCGCTTCCCTCCCCCCTTCACCGGGGTTACGCGTCAAGCGTTTGCCCCCCTCCAGTGTGGAGGCCTGCCGGCGTGCGTGGCAGGTTGTGCTCCGTGAGCCCAGATTTCGATGCAGCGCTGTCGAGCCTGGGAAGGCGGGATGCGAGCCCCGAGGATCGCGCCCACACCTGCGAGGGTTCGGCGCAAGGGTGCGTCCGTCGATCCGGAGAGGCGGCGGTGGCCGTGCGATGCCTCGCCAAACTGCAGCCGAAAGGCGCTGCTGGTGAGCCGCCGGTCTGGACGATCCCGGAGGTGCTCCTTCTCCTCCCACCTCCAGCGATAGCGGGCAGGAGGGGAACTGGGTGGCCCTTCCTCATCGCAGCTTTCGCCTCGGAACTCTCTCAGTTCTCAGAGTTACCGCACGGAGGCGATGGGATGATGTCCGCTTCCCGGTCCCGGAATAGCGCTTGCCTAACGCTCCCATCGCGGAGGAAGCTTCTCTGAGTATAAAAGCACGGGGTGACGTCGCTGCAGCGGCGTGCTCCTTTCGGACGACCGTTTCCGTCCTCGAATGCTTTCCCGTGTCCGCCTGCGGATCTCTCCCGGTAACCGTCCACGACGATGCGGACACGGGCAGGAATTCTCAGCCCCGGCTCGCCCGCAGCTTCTCTCGGTGGAGGCCCTTCGAGAGCAGCAAGGAGATTCGGATCGCGGGACGTGACGACGATGCTCGCATTTTCGAGATTGGTCGTCGGCCTGGGTCCCGCAGTCCCCGAAAGGTCGCCGAAGGCTGCATTCGCGGCGTCGCTTATCTCCCATCTCCTGTAAGAGGGACCAAACTCCTGAACGGCGAGCAAGCACGCCTCTACTCTTCGTTCCCAGGAGAAGGGACTACGTCGGTGGTGCGAACTCTTGAGTGTGCCTCCCGACGAACTCGTGGTTCCTCCCTTACACACTTCTGTGTCTCCCTCAAACTGGATGCAGATTATGCTGCTGCTTCTTATTCTGCGCTGGGGATTCCGGTCGAAGCAGCGCCTGCACCTCGCTTCCGGGAAAGGTGCATCCGCGAACTGTTCGAGGTGCGGGACAATGGAATCGTTCCTGGATCTGTTTCTGGACTGCGACGCGATTCTGGAGTCATGGGGCAGGCTGTCTTCGGCGCTCCTACACCAGAGGGACACCGCCTATGACCTGCTGTGACGATTCCTTGCGCGCTGCGAACTCTCGGCTGGCTCACAGATAGCGAAGAGATGTTGCATCCTCGCCATCGTCACGGCCCCCCTCCGTATCTTGCAGACTCAAACACATCGAACGGACCCTGAATAAGGACAGCTGCTAGGCGGCCTCACCTGGAAGTAGTCAAAACGTGGATCGGCTGCATTCTGCGCCAGCTTCGGAAGGAAGGAATGACCAAAGTCAAAAACCCTTGTCCCCATCCTCCTTTTATTCCCCTATTGTCCCCTTCCACCCGTTCCGAACTTTCAGGATGGCAGACCTGCGTGTCGGTAGACCCTTCCCTTGGACTTTTTGTTTTTTCTTGGGAAGCGCGTTCCGAACTTATCTATTCTGAATGATCGCCCCGGTGTGAAACCCCGGGTGATAAATCGCGTATCTGCAGTTCGCACGGTCCCGTCCCGCGGAGGCGTATCTATTGAAAAATCTTTCCTGCAGATCCCTCGAAAGGCTTCACCTTTCAAAAAAACTGCAATCTCTGTTGATTTGTCGACGACGTTGCAGCCAATCTTCTGAAAGGAAATTATGGGACGACGCTTCAGCAGACTCCATATGTACTCATAAGCTATGATGATCTTAAATCAGCCCATAATCTCATCCACCCTATCGCATTCGTCTCCACATGCTGTAAGAAATATACAAGCAAAGCATCATCACCATTCAAAAACCCAATCTCATTCATCCCTGGATCCACCGTGTTATTTTCCCCATTGACTGGAGATACTGAGAATACTTGGTGCCCGGCTGATTAAAATGAGCCCATTTGTCTCCGTTCACCAGAAAGGGTTTCTTTTGATTCCGTAGAACGAATTTCTCCTAGAGCATACCGACGGCTTCCAGCTCTCGTGAAGCACTTGTGCTCTTCACGAGAAGTTACGGGGTTCGAGGGTCTCACCCGAATGCTCCCTAATCTGTGGCCTGGGATCTTTTATGAGGAATAAATGACCCCTGATGCCCCGCGGACCCAGGAAATTTTCTTCTCCTACTTCAGGAGACAGTTTGTTTGCTTTTGATGCCAAAGTCTTGCATCTTGTTCACGTCAGTCAGTTCTTCCAATAATGGCAAAGTCACTTCAACAACCCTCGGTGCTAAATATGAAGAAATGATAAATCTTTGGCGATCTCCTGGAGTCCCACCCTAAGAAAGTCCTTGACAAAGAAGCACCTCTGTTTTCTTCATGAGCTAGGTGTTTACAGAGTTACTGAACTAGGTCTGCTGCCGCTGGTCATCTCCTCAGTGAAACACTGTGTTCATCTTCGCACACTCGTTAACTTTGAGAGCCATAACTCGATGACAGTTGCAGAAATTAAACTCAGCTGCAGCTATTTTCTAGCATAGTGAGCATCTGGAAGACGCCTTCCTATTCCGAGGAAAATGAACTGAAGGAAAATGAAGTCTGTGGCAGAAGAGGAATTGCCTTTGTTAAAAGACAGTGCTTTTCAACCTTATTTGTCTCGATTTCTTTTTTTTTTTTACAGACCACCGCTTTTGTTTTGTTCTGTCTGTCTCCTTGTGTTGTCACTTCGCCTTGAGTTTCTACTTTTTGATTGCTTGCAGGCTTTCCGAACCTCTAATTCACTCTTCCCCAAGAAACACCGGCGCACGTTACTAAGGAAACGAAGCCGAACACGTTTGGATAACAAAGAAGTTTCAATACTTCTTGGTGTTGCTAAGCTTCTTTCTTGGCTTTTCTTCAAAAAGAAAAGAAAAGGAAAGAGAAAGAAGCCGTCGAAATGCGCGAATCTCTGTTTGGCACGACTTTCCATTCCACTTCTGCCATTCTTCACTTTCCTAGTGCATGTCTTTGCTGTTTCCTCCATGCAAATCTTTGAATGACCTTCCTCTTGCAATCGCCTCTCACGGAATTTTCTGCACAACCTGCCCGCATCATTGTGTCGACCTTCTGCTCAGCGTTTTTTCTTTTACTACCCTCTATTCAGAAATTATTAGATGAAAATCGAAGAAGACCCGTGGAACCAAGAAAATTGCAAAGGTGGAGCAAGGGATGACGGGGGAACGAAATTGATGCGTTCGTGAAGGGTTCCGAACTCACTTCCAAGAACCTCTGCTAAAAGAATACAAAATCCGACAGCGGTATTTAAGAAACTCCAGTCAAGGGTTCCAGTTATCAAGAAGGCACACAATGGCGATCATGTCGTGCAAATCTACAAGGGATTGCCCTACTTTTTCTCTATTGTAAATGTGACTGCCCACTGCACGGCGATTAAAAATCAAAAATGGCGCGAGTCGCGTTTTTCCGAGCTCCCGCGCTTTCCTTTCTGCACGAATTCGCTCGCACAGTGCCATCTGCATCCCACGCACAGAACTAACTAACTCCGCGGTTAAAGAGGCCTCGAACGGATGTCCAAGAGTTCAACATTTTGTCCTTGTTTCAGTCTTCACAGCATTTATATCTGGAAGATTCATTTAACAAAATATTCCTGGAAAATCGTTATCTATTGCTTCCCAGGGAGTTTCCGGCTTGTACTGTACAAGTTGACACTTCTCGCGAACGGAGAGTACGGTCCCCATGATTCTTTCATCTGCATTTTTTTTTTTTTTTCTCGATAGCAACTGGAATGAGGATTTAAAATCACTAGGTGTTAAAGAGTGGCTAGAGCTCTTCTCCACTTGAGGATCCTTTGTTTATACTCTTTGGAGTGCTGGATTGTTCCAAAAACAAAGTAATGGAACATGCTTGGAATAGAACTCTGAATAGAACAGGGTTTTGCAACCAGAATGTAGGAGCAATTATTTTGTGCAAAAAATGAAAGGAACTAAAAGACTCTGAGATGAAGCGGAAGTTCTCATGTTGTCGAAGCAATGCATCAGTGATGATTACTTTCAAGAAATGACTTCTTATCGCCTCCTAGCTATGAAATATTGGAAGGCTCACACAGGAGTCTTATCTTGATCAGCCTCCATCCATCTCATATTCGTGGCTTGTATGGTAAGTGTTTGCCTTGGTTCATGAATTTTTTGTGAACATCGCACAGGCAAATGTTTTTCTTCTAAGCTGTGAGATTTATAAGAAACGACCCTCTCTCAAGAACGAGCCACTTCAACAGACTAAAATTTTTGTTATCATTAGGAATTAACGGCAATGCTCACGAAAATGTGCAAAACAAGGGTAAACTTACCAGATGTGAGCAGATTCTAACTTTTCATCCATTGCAGCCCAACGTAGTCACCTGTTAATTTTGTAAAAGAATCGTTTGTCTGATACTTGGTAACTTAGCAGGTCAATAGTAGGTACAGTGGCAACAGATACTCACCCATTATGACCATCATAGTATAACCAGATTATGACTGGAGGGTAAGGAAAGTTCCGAATAGAAAAAAAGATTAAAAAATTCCCATTGAACCATACGAGTCTGGATCCTTCAATCACAAGTTTTTTCATGCTGTTTTAGCAGAGGGAATGAGGTGGAAAAGATGGCGGAGCGTGCCCAGAAAAACACTTTTCTGACCATCATCGCCTCTGTGCTCACAGTTTATTGATCCTGAAATGCATTATTGTGTGTGGTGTTGGTCCTCAATCCGAACCTTATAATCATGGATTACTTCCAACTATTCGGAAGTCTTTAGAGGCTGGAGAGATGAAGGCGACTCTGGAAACGGTGACAAAGTCCTCCCCTATGCAGCCCAAATGTCCCGAAAAATTCATAGTGGATGCAGAATTACAGGCTGAAATTACATTTCCAAGAGGAGTATGGGGATGAATTGAATTTTTTTACTCGAGATGCAGGCTGGAGGAGAAAGATTTGAGAAGGATTTAAAGATGCTCTTAACGGTGCTACGGCAACGTACAAAGACCTTTAACTGTAACTAGCCAAGCAGCAGCATGAGATCTCCTGGAACTCGCAAAATGAACCAAAGGAGACAACGATCTACTGAGATAAAAGAACACCTTTATCTTAATTCCTCGCAGCAGGTTGAAGCAACGCTTTCCTCATGCATAAATCCTTTAGCAAACAAACACAAAGTGTGAAAAAATACGAAGACAAATCTTGTTTATAGCTCTTCAATTCATGGTCTTGGATGCAAGGAGGTTTTCGGGAATTCACGATTTGTTATAAATTATTTCGTGGTTGATTTTCACACTGCTGCAATAGAGTGACGGAATAAAGATGCGAAGCGAAATTAGAGGGAGCTCCAGGAAGCGACTGCAGAAGTAAAGAAAAACGTAATCAATATGCAATGATTGCTGTTTTCATTGACCAATATCCTTGTATCAAGAAACTGATCAACAACGGATAATAACTCATACTTTCACGAATGAGAGAACATCGTATTGCTGTCTCAGGCATGTGTTAAAATACGATCTCACTTTTCTTCACTTCGAAACTTGAGAATATTTTCGATTTCTGTCGTATTTTGGATTTAAGACCCCTAACCATACTATCTTGAAAATTAAAGATTTACTTGCCTGTAATAACAGCTTCTATTAGCTATGAGAGTTTCAAAGTCATCATTATTTAATGGATACATTGTATTTAAAGCAACAAAAAATCACCTGAAAAACGATTAATTCCCGTGCATTACACCAAGTGAACATCAACAAACTGAGCTTATAAAAAATTCGATTTTGGGGAATCGATTAATAAAACTGGACTTATGAATTCATTGTAATTCGTATTAAGCTTCATTGCAGATAAAAAAGATCACTGAAGTTCTCGTTACAGAAATAATATAGGCATAATATTCAAACTGTATTGGATCAGAATCAGAATTGATATTGCAATTTTTAAGAATAAAACTGTTTTAAAACAAAAATACTGCACAGTCTATTAACCGAAAAAGGGAAAAAAATAACCGATAGAATACTGGACTAGTCCAGAACCCTCAAACTCAAGAAACTACTATTGGAAATGAGTTGCAGTAAATTCTCATTTTTGTTTTGCTAGTAGCAAATGATATCTCGAGTAACTGATAGTTCATCAATGTCTCGAACGTTGATTAGTCTGAATGCAATGTACGTTTGTTTTAATATCTTATAATTTAATGAATTCAATGAATTTTTTATAATATTTAATGAAGGACGTGTAAAATGAGACTATGTATCCTATTATTGAAAGTATGTATGTTACAACATGTGAATATGATAAATGTTACAATAAATGAGAGATTTTGTCAGAAGGATCAAAGTTGGTTGACGGTTCAATTTAAATACGAAAATGGGATCCATCCAGAAAGTTGTACTGGTAAGTATGCTGAGCCGCACAATGTTTTCTAGAAAGAACCAGGAATGTTCTCGTGGGTTCGTGTGAAAGGATCATTGAAACCATTCATGCTGTGAAGGAACTTTGTAATGTTGGTGATGCAGTGCTTACTGATTCCACTTAATACACTTGTTTTCTGAAAGAAGTGTAATTAATTAAAATTACTATATTTAATTGAAAATTGAATTTTCTGTTTAGCTAGCTGCATTTCTAGACCACATTTTGAAATCATATCATTCTGGTGCTTATTGAAAGTTTCGAGTTGTTATTATAGCCTGTTATAGTTTATTAGTTGAGTAGTGTTACAACTGCTACAATTATTGACGAGTCTGTACATTTCTAATTTCGGGGGAATAAGTGTTTTCGAAGTTCTTCCATTTGGTAAGGACGGAACAAAAATGCGTGTTTAGAATTTAAATATAATTAGATTGCTGATGTTTTGAGTGTAGAAAAGTTCTGAATAGATTCTTAATATCATTTCTGAAGCAACAAACTTTATAGGGTTTCGATTTCAGGTGCTGAGGATGGCTAAATGGGGAGAAGGAGATCCTAGATGGATTGTTGAGGAACGTCCCGATGCTACTAATGTTAATAATTGGCATTGGTTGGTTGCTAGCATCGTAGTGTACCTTATCCTTTTCATCATTTAATTTTGCCTTAGGACAGAAAAAAATGCTACTTCTTGGTCTCAGGAAAAGTTGAAAGAATTATTAGAAGGGATGCAGATCGAAAAGAAGAACTATGGTAGGTGCAATAAAATTGAAGACATTCTACATACGTGTTACATAGGAAAATGCAAAATTACTGAAGTTGCAGAATTAGAAGGAGAAGCTGTTGCCAACAGCAGGAAAGGAAAACTGATATTCTTTTATGAATGGCTTATCAAATTAAACTGGGAAGGGCAAGCAGAAGGCGATAAGAATAAGGTGAAAGGCAAAGCGGAAATACCAAATCTTAGTGAGGAGAATTCCCCTGAAGAAGTTGTTGTGAGTGGAGTAGGATAATTAATCAGGGTGTCATTAGTACCTGGTAGGTCAATGTGACATTGGAGGATTCTGGAGAATCAGCTGAGAAATTAAAAGAGTTGATGCGTACTGAAGGTTGCAAAATAATACAAGAATGTCTAGCCAAGTATGTGTGTGCTCTCAAGAAAGGTCAGTACAAATCTAGTAGCCAGTATCGGTTGGCATCTGCAAGCAGATTTTTCCCAGGGTATGATTTTGCCCTCAAGTACTGACAAGCAACAACCTACAGTGCCAATTGCTGCACAGAAAACCCGTGTTAATATTGCAGATGCAAATGCTTTTGTCCCCAATACAGCTAATGCTTCTGAGGACACAAAACCATTAAAACTCACTGAACTCCAGTTCAAGGAAACAATGAAATGTACTTCAAATGAGCTTTACGAGGCCCTTACCAATCCTGCGTTGATAGAAGCATTTACACGTGCACCAGTGCAGATGACCAATGATAAATGCTTTCAGTATTTGGGTGGAGCAATCTGTGGACAGTTTATAAGTGAGGAGCCACCAAAAAAAATTGTTCAACGCTGGCGCTGCAGGGGATGGCCAGAAGGCCACTTCTCAACAGTCACTTTTGTACTAGATCAGCAGCCAGATTGCACTGGCTTGTCTGTTCATCAAGTTGGTATTCCTGCCAGGTAAATCTTCTGTACTCTTTGGCACAGGTAGCAATGTAATTTTAGTGAACTGGAGCGTACCAGGGAAGGCTGGCACCGTTACTATTTTGATTCAATGAAGAGGATTCTTGGCTTTGGTGCCTTGCTTTACTAAGTAGTACAACAATCGATTTTTCACTATTCAAGCCTTGTTTGGATGCGTATAAGTGGTGCAACATGAGCACTTCCATTATTTTAAAAGAATGCCAACATTAATTTATGTTTTGTTAAATAAGTAAGCAATTGTGATTAAAGATCTAGCGAATTTGTAAAAAAAAAAAAAAAAAAGAAAAAAATATCAATAAAATGTGTTATGTATATTTTTTTGTAAATTCTGTCATTCATCCAAAGAAATAAAGGCTTGCATGTCTAAATTATTTGCTGCAATTGATTATGGTCATCACTCACAATCATTGGATAACAAGCTTTAATGCTGTGCAGTAATCTTATCTTCTTTGTGAAGTTGTGGTAGTAAGAGGAGCCTTTAAAACTAAAGTGATGATGTTGCAAAGTGATTCACAAAAATCTCATCTGTTTAGCTTTGCAGTTCGATGATCCCTAATTCAGAATGTGGTGGCAAAATTTCAGAAGTGTATATCTCCAGCATACATGTACATTGCTGAGGTGGGACCTAAATTGTAAATTTATATTTGAAACATCTGCCTCATAATGCTTGATTTCTCTCTATCCCAACATTCAGATGCTTCATGGTCTGCATAAACCTGAATTTTGATGTCCTGCCCTTTTTGGTTTTCTTTGCTTCACACAGGCTTTTTGTAAAGTAATTCAAAACACACTGCTAGGTGTGCCATGTATGTATCAGGTATGTATGCATGTTTAATTTTCGTGTTCTGCTTCCAAGATTTATAACCATTTCATTTATTGTATAATTTTGACAGTAATACAGAACTACTACAAAGTTTGTATGTTTTATCTAAGCACTACATCAGTTTTGAGATTGTAGGTCCTTTTTTTTTTTTTTTTTTCCCATGCATTTTGGTTTGGGTTGGACCTGGTTTAACATGTGCAGTTATTCTTAGGTTATACCGAGGAATGAAGGTAGCCATGCCAGTCAACCAGCGAACCATCCAAAATCTGGTTTGCAGGTTTCAGTAGGCTTGATGTATATAACAAACGTGAGATTCACTGTTTAGTTCATGGCTCCAAAGAGAGTGACTGGGCTAAAGCATGTCTTAAGCAGCAATAGTTGAGATTCTTGAATGCTGTTTTCAACAGTATCCCTAAAGAAAGAAAAAAAATGTTGCAGCAGGGTTTAAAAAATAGTTCAAAAGATAACAGGCATCTGAAATTCCATTGCATCTCAATATCATTGAGTAACCAGAATGAACAGATCGTTACCCAACATCCTGTGAATAATGGAAACAAATAAGTGATGCGCTGTGCAGTATGTAATTGTTGTAATCATTTCATATTGCCTTCCAAAATAGGAACATTTGCCCATTTAATATGTAGATGTACCACAAAGTCACAGTCCTCCTTCTGGAGTCATAGTGGACACTGAAACCACTGTTCTAGTTCTGACATCACTCTTCTGGGGCTTTTGCAATTGGAAGTGGCTGCAACTGTCAGCATCTTGGATCTGTGACTTCACGCTGTTTCATTCTCCATCATTTTGAAGTCACAGCGTGATGCTGTAATTCTCAGCTATTTTGTTTCGTCTTTTGCATTTTAGGGATGCTTTTTAAAGATGGTATCGAGAGTTGCTACTGAAAACTTGGTTAGCCCTGGTTTAAAAGGCAGTACAATGGTCTTCGTGTATACTTTATGAGATAGGAGTGACATTCAGCAAAGACAGAAATTAGTGTTTAGCAATGCTTCTTTGCTTTTTCTTCACATTGTATTCGTCTATACATTTCGCTTTCATCGCCCCATCCCACTCCATAAGAGAAGTTACTTTGTCGAGCGCCCACTTTTTTCTCAATGTTTATATGAAAAAAATGAAAACAAAAGGAGATCAACTATCATCCTAGAGTACAATTGCTACCGTCCAACGGGGTTTTATTTTTGCTGCTGTTTTTTTTTTCTTTTTGCCGCAGTTAACAAACGTAAGGGAGGATGCCGAAGATTAGACGAGTTTCATCCAAAAGGATTCAGGATAGTACCTTTGTCTTTGTACAATGGTACTATCATCCGGATTTAGTTCCATGTCAGTTTAGATCACTAAGCTTCGTATAACTGTGGCACCAAAATACTTCGAAGTGTGAGATAACGCCGTAACAAGTTGGCGTTTCCATGTTGATTCAATAATTTTTGTGGTAACTTAAGCATTGTATACCTCTAATCAGGCTCAATACATTGATTCCTATTTTCGTATCGTTCCAACCCGAAGATTTTCTTCCTGTCAAATTATTCCATATCACTTCGGAGCTTTGACCAGTCGGGATTATTTTTGCCCTTGAAAGCGATCCGCCTTTCAAAGACGATGCAGTGCGGTCCATATGCTCAAGGATTGAATTCCTTACGGCCGCACTAGTCATGCCGTGTACCGGCGCTGAGCGGGACCTGGTACCGCGTACCTTCCTTAAATGATATGCAAAGTGGTGTGTCTGTACGCTCCGTCGATGTCAAGAGGAGACGTTCCGCGGGCGCAGCTGTGTTCTTTCCTTTTTTGCCCTCTTGTCAAAGTTTCGAGATGGAAGGCGGTCGGTGGAAGACGACGGACGCAGCGGTCTCCCAGTGACGAAGGGAGCCGACGGTAACGTCGCCGCCCTTGCGAAAGTGCCCAAGGAGGAGACCGGCGCCTGACCTCTCGAATGACGATTGAATTGACCGAGGACTGTGGTTGCTACGCATCTCGCACGGAGGTCCAGAGGAAGGAGAACGCTGAGCGCGCGATCCGTTCCGCATGCCCCGTCACGAGAGAGCGAAGGGGCACGCGCGTTCGGAGCGCAGAGAAACGACATCTCGACGCTGGACCAGGCCCCGCACTCTCCTCCTCCTGACCATTTCCTAATTCCCAAAGATGCAACTGCGGCCGCAAGAGGCCCGATTCGACCCCATCGATGAGAGTCCGATAGATGTGACAGCACAGCGCGTTCGAAGGGCATCCCCGTATAGGACTATGCCAGTGCCATGCAGGAGTTAGAATCCTGCGCCAAGGAATGTATAGAGGCCCTATTTTGGATGAATAAAATGTAGAAAAAAAATATTCTGTGTTCTTTTACTTTCTAATGACCTTAGTCCTAATACTTTCGGACCGCACTGCAGCATTCTCATGCGATTCTTCACCGGCAGTAGTTGTGTGGTATGCAGACTGTGAAATGAGTTTTGCCATTCCCATATGAAAAAGCCGTAGTTTGTGATAGAAAAACACCACCTTACTGCACTTATGAGGGATTCTTATGAATTTAAACACAAGTACTGTTCTATTTCAGCAAACAAATAACCCCAGCCCAACGCCCCTGACTCTGAGTGCTCGCTTCGAGCTTAGTAAAATGTCAGAGTCCTTTGCAGGTTCTTGAATCCTTTGAATGTATGGAAATCGGGTCTCGACGTCCCTGACTTCGTCAGATACAAGTGTGAAAGAATCTACGATCCTTCGACACTTGGAACCTTTCCTCTCCGAGAATCTTCGCTCCTCTTTGGATCTTTAAAATGTAAAGATTGTATTCCTAACTTGAAAATTCCAGTCATAATATAACACGAAATACTGCAGGTCATACAACTCAATTTTTAAATGTATGTATGGGCTGATCAGAAAGATATTCACGCCAACTTCCACTTTAATGAGAAAGTGGATATTTTTTCTTTTTTTGACATGGGTATGACCGGATCCTACATGCGAGTCATACAAATACCCAGTGCTTTGAATACCCAGTATGTCCTTTAGCTTTTCGTGTACTCAATAAAGCCAGGAATTCATTGTCCAAAATACGATCCCGACACAAAACGAATGTTTAGATTGCTTGTTTTAAATGAATCGAGGTTTTCCGATATGTACTTCATTGCTAGCAAATGGAACTAAAAAGAAAAGTACTGAAAGACAAAATGATTTTCCAAAGAGGATTATCCTTCCACAATTTTTAAAAATGTCGTTGCCTTATTCATTCTGGTATCCATTTGAGATGACGCTGCAGCACCAGCATGAGGGGATTTTTTTTTCTATTTGGTTACCAGCAAAACATTTCTTCATGAAGCTGACACGAAATTGTACAGGAACAGCAGGAAGCATTAATCTGAGGAGAAAGTCTTCAACGGGTGTTATTTCAGTGTTTACATGTTGGCTAAAAAACTTTCAAAGCTGGACTCTTTCTGAAAATTAACTTACATAGAAAACAGAATGGACTCTATCGTATAAAAACATTTAAGATTACTGTGGGCCTTTGTTGCACAGAAGTGAGTCAAACTGAAAATGATTTGTATGTTTGAAAGAAGCAGTAGTTTTACTACTTAGTTGTGATAAAACTGGGAATTTTTTTTTTAATGCTTTCATACATGCACATAACCCCAGGTAAAAGATATAATGCTCTAAAATTCTGGCAATTTTTACAAAAAGAAAGCACATGATTGTGTTTAGCATGATGCTCCAGTTCCTTGATTTCCTGAATAGCATGTAGCATTAATTCCTCCTGCTCAGCAAAGAAGAAATTGATGCAAACAGCAAAATGGTGCCTTAACTCTACAGTCAAAGAAACTGGCCTCCAAACTATCGACTGTCTTCATGGAATCAAAAGGCATGCTTTCCGCAATGTTCATGCAGTCATACATGGCCTATGCATCATGGGTTGCTCTGGATACTAGCACTAGCAAAAAATTTTATGAGGCAAATTAATGTTGAATACGATAATGCTGACAATTAACACAATATCTTGGAATTAGGAACTGAATTTTTTTTTATAATGTTTGTCTAGAAAAGTTTCAGACAACTTGTTGTTGCTTTTTAGGAATTCATGATCTTAGCGAGAATAACAATGGCATACATAGCATTGCAAAGCTATTATGATTTTATTTGCTCTTCAATCATGCGCAACTCATGTCAGGTGTGTATATACATAAGCTTTATGGCTATACAAAAATGAAATGTACATTATACTTTGGTACAGCAATTTTACCTTCACCAGAGCAGCTGCTTGCTTTCGAATCAATTATTCTAATACTGGGCCAACTGCAGATTATGGCTTACCTCTTTGTTTATTTACAAATTTACTATTACTGGATAAGTGCTTGGATTGAAAAGTCTGCTATCACAGTTAATTATGTGACCCAATTTCTACTTGTGCCTCTGCAAGCTGTACAACTAGTTGAACTGAATTCTTAACAGCAAATTATTAAAAAAGCCCAGCTTGACAGTGCAGTTTAATGAAACAGTCACCAACTTGCAAATGCATACTGCACATAGGATCTCAAAACAGCTACTTTTTTGTTTTCCTTTTAACTCTCTCTTGACGCTTCTTAACATGCTTTTTGATTTTAGTTTTTCTTCTTTCCCTTTTTTCTTCTTTCACGATTTTTTTTCTTGCCTACAATAAGAAACTGAAAAACTGAACATGTGACCAGTCATTACTTTTCTGCCCTCTGTGGTTTCATTCTTGGGCCGAAAATAAAAAGGTTTGTTTGTTTCTTTGGTCTCATCAGCTTCAGAAGATGATAAACTGCTATCATCAGTACATGTATCTTCCGATGATGAACTTGAAAAATCTAGATTTGGGCCTGTAATAGTGCTTTGATATGTATTCACAGTATCAGCAATCTGCATCCCCTTTTCCAAAGATAAACAGTCTTCCTCATAATTGGCTACCTACAATACCACTCACTGATGCACATCTTCAAATTTAAATTCACAATCACCTGGTCAAGTCTTTGTGGTATAAAAGTTTTCTTGAACACAGCATCTTCCTGCTTCTGATTGGCATCGATATCCATTTCCTGCAGTGACTGTAAATAAGTATCCACATTGTGATCTTTGAGGGATGGATGTATGATAAATTCAAAAAGATGTTTCATACTAAGAGTATGAACACCAGTTTTGCTAAAGAAATCTATACAAAGAACAAATCCAAGTGAACAAGCACCTTCATGTCTTTGGCAAAGGATCACACATCAGTCACACACATGATTTAAAGAAAGAAAATATATATACATATGTGCATATTCATACCAGTGATGTTGGTACAGTCAACGCGTAGGAATTCAAGGGCTAATGGATGGCTTCCTTCCACAGCCTGTGCTACATCAATTACATACAGCTGACCAGCATGGAAACTATGGCAGCAATGCAAACTATAGGTTGGCTGCTCCACTCACAGAATGTTAAATTCACTCAGATCAGCATGCACCAAATGGCTTTTCTGATAGAGATTGCGCATCATGATAACACACTGATGATACAACTGACAGGCATCATCAGTTGTAAGAATGACATCTTTTAACTTAGGAAAGGGCCATCCATTGTTTCCAAGAAACTGCATGACAAGAACATGACCTTTCAAGGCAAATGGTTTTGGACATGGAATTCCAGCCGCATGGATACGGCACAAATTGCGCATTTCTTTTTCAGCCCACAAGCGCACCATTTTCCGTGGATTATGACGGCAATAACCACGACGAAATCTAAATGTCATTGCAAAGAACGTTTTGAATCACTGCTGTACCGAAATTCTCCAGTCACATAACGATCTCGATCACGAAAAGTCAGGATTGAAGTTTTATATATTTTGATGGCATAGTGCTGCTCCTGAGGACCAACAGCATAATACACGTTGGCTTCTTTCCCAGTTGAAATGCACCCATTAATCTGTGTGAAAAACTTTTGATTCAGCAGTTTAAAGAGTATCATGCGAGTACGTGGATCCAGGACCTGTTCCACAGTAGCACGATCACGTTTGTCTTTTATTCTCAATCTGACGAGGCAAGCAGTATTTTAGCAGTATGGATCAACACCGTACCTAACATCCTCTAATCTTCTACTGAGCTCCAAAAGCTGATTTTGGGAAGATCCTGTAATCACTGGGCCCTCGTATGGTTCAAGGGAAATTTTATCAACATATTTGCTAAATCTTGCTTTGAAAGGCTGAAAATCATTAACAGTCATGGGATTCTTTTTATTTGGCCTCCACCGGTAATCTACAACACGGAGCTCAAAACACTTAAACAGAAGTTTATAAGCTAACCTTCATCAGACGAAACACAGTCGGCATCCGAGTAACACGACTTGAACTCCACCATAATTTGATGTTATATTCTAAGGTGATGAAAATCCTTGAAAAACACACTGCAACGGGCGCCCAGGATGCAATAAACACGTTACGCTAAAACGCAAAATATGCAAAGATTACTAAGACCGGTGGGAGATGACTCACCTTCCTGGCTCCAACTGACTTGCCTCCGAGCGAACACAATGTCTACTATCGAAATTGCACACACGTGAGTAACGTGTGAACGTGTTGCGAGCTAAACAGTGTAAACATTCGTTGCCATCACATTTTTGTTGCGCCATCACTGAAATTTCTGTCTGAAATGCAAATATCACGAAACTATTGCTAATCCACCACAAAAAACAATTAAGACGCAATCATAATAAGTCAGAACCACAACGAATCCGAACAACAAGGAAGCTAAATGAAATACTCGTATAATTACGTTGGGCACCATTACGATGACTCACGCTTATAATTGCAGTTATAATCCTCATCATAAGCCTCTATGATGAGGGATGCAATTATGATTCTCACGATGAGCTAAGAATGCTTAATTTCTATCCGATCCCAAATGAGTGCATAAGTTATTACAAACGAAGGGTAACCTTTGGCTCGTAATGCAGTAGGAATACTACTACATAACCTAAAATTTCATCTTCGATCCGCATAGTTTTGATTTCATGAAGCAGATTTGCTGGAAACGAGCATTACTTGTATTTTAGAAAGATCATCAAAGAGCTAGGGTATGACTCTTTTTAACGCATCTATTTGATAGGTACTTAAACCCTTATTCATCACCTCAAGCAAGCAAGCACGAAATCAGACTGAAGCTTTTTTGTGATTTAGATATAGTCTTCTAACCTACTACTGCTCTCCAAATGCATAATAAAATAACCGAGACAAAATGATAGCAAAAAGAAGAAAGAAAAGAAGTCGGCTGCTTGTAAATGTACAACTCCTGGTGTGCAAATTGCATCTAATTTGGATACGAAATGTTATCGCTCAATAAACCGAGTCATTTATGTTTTCGCAGTCCTACGTAGAAGTCACCGTATGAGTTTTTTTTTTCTGGATCTGGAGTTACCTTTGGATGCTTTTGTCTCTTGAATTCTACGCTTCAAGGTCTAACATTATTTTTGCGTTATTTACAGGAGCTTCTTCACAACAAGAGTTAAAGAATCTAAAAGCGGAAATTTTGAAATCCTGCAATGGTTTCTTACACACTGGACGTAGAATTCCAAAAGTAGAAAATATGCAAAAAGTAATGCATACTTTTCGGAACTGGAAACCTGAATCACTTAAACGTCTGATTTGAAGATCCTTTCAAATTAGATCCTGAAAATTACCCATGTAGTTTTAGAGCACGAGTTCCCTTTAATGAAATACTTTTTAGTAGTAACCTCCATAAAGCTACTGCAGTAAAAGGTACGGAAAAAAAAGTCACTGACAATATTTCCCATGGATGTATCTTTTTTTTGTTTTTTTTTGCGACAAAGAAACCCGGAATGCATTCCGAAAGTTACGAGAACAAGCGGCCTTTTTTTAAACAACCTTTGCATCTTTGGTGATTTTCTGGAGTACAACGAACGAGGATGCTCTCAAATCGTTAGCCACAAATTATAAAACCCGTGAAGGTGATCGGGCCGTGAAATACGGACTTTTGCACAGCAGCCGCTTACTTTGGCTGGCCTGCTGCCAATGCATTGTGGGACTCGGCTGGAAATCTGGTTCTCCAACAGGGGAAGCCCCTGGTCGTTTGCTGACGCATGGAATTCCCGCTGGCAAAATCCAAGGGGAAACATCGAATCTCACGTCACGCGGACCGGATGTTTAGGAAATCTACTTTTCAAGAGACGACACTCTTGTGGCCTCATAGCAACTAAGCCATCCGTTCCCTCAAGGACGATTTTCACACGGTTTTGCAGGTACATTTATTGTGAAAAATAGTAAATACAATTTTTGTGGTGGAACACTTGGTTCTAGCACGTAAAAAACAAATTCCCTTCCACTTATTGTCCGATGCGGGGGCACGAGGGATGGGGGAAAACAAAACAAAAATAAATGCAAAAACAAAAAGTTAAGAAAGTTTGTTGTGGGGGAGTTGAGAAGGGGATTACTGTGTGACTCGCTGCGATGTTCCGTTCATCCTCTGAAGGATTCAGGCAAGTTGGTGTTTTTCTGGTCCCATATGGGGCCATCTTTACGCTATCCTCGTGAAGAGGACCGCAAAATAGATGGCATCCCTATCGTTTTGGTAGCCTCTGGCGTTACTCCACGCAGCCACTATCCCATGTAGGCAGCACAGTACTGTTAGGGATGCGGCCTGCCGACGTGAGGGCGTCACCTAGGAAGAGGAGCTTCGAAACGTCTCTGGGGTCTCCCTCAGGGTTCCGCGGGACGCGGAAAAGCGTTTTCCAGGGGCGGAGGGCAGCACAATCCATGAGCAGGTGCGAGAAAGATTTTGTTTCTTTTCAGAGAGAGGGTGTGAGAGTTTCTCAGCACTGGGGGCCATTCTAGGTCTTCCCGGGGAATTCCTAGAGGCTCAACGCAGCGTGAAAGTCCTCTGGGTGGGGCACTTGGGATCGCAGCCTCTGTGAACTGGCCCGTGGTCCAATCACCTATAACCCTCTTCCGGAAGTCGATCTCACAGGATGCCTCCCACTTTGCCGGTACGTTTCTACCAAGATGTTTCCTCGGAGAGGGCAGCGCGATGGCAAGGAAGGGTTGTTCCGGTCGACGGTACGACGCACGAGGATCTCCTGCAGCGATTAGCTGTTGTAGGAGTGCAGCAGTTGCTACCGTGACTCCGGGTTCGTCTCGATCTTTTTCGCCCACGTGCGAACGGCTTCCTGCAATCAGGAACTACCGTTCGCGAGGAGGAAGGAGATCTAGTTGCTTCCCCTGGTCAGCGCAACCACCTGCCGGAGCTCAAGTCCGCAGTGGGCCACGTTTCCGCAGAGGGACGCAAGGAAGGAAAGTACGTCGCATCCTGAGGCTCGCCTGACCAGGAGGAGCGCAGAACCGCACCAGTTGGTGTTCCAACTCTTCGTTACTAGGGCCAGAGTTCTCCAATGGAGCTGTCGCTCCAGCGTCAGGAGGCCGAGACCACCACCATTCCGGCGCGGAGCACACAAGTCCTTCAAGCGGAATCGGGACCTCCCGATACCCCAGAGGACTTTTCTCTGGAGGTCCTCGGTCCCCTTTTTCACTTTCTTGAAGCGAGACAAACAGAAAGCAGGCAGAGGAAAGCGTTCTTTGCATCCTTGCTAGAAAACGTGTTTCACACCGTTCCCCTGGAACGGACCAAGGTGTGCTCCGCCTTTTGGAGACGGTCAGACCAGTCTTCTGCGACGCAGAAGTCCTCCAACGGAATGCCAAGGTGAAAAACGTTCTGGCTCGGCCGCTCCTCTTTCTGGAATCTTTCGGCAGACGGTACGGTCTGACTACATTTTGCCCCCATGCGTTTCTCCTCTCCACGTGGTGTTGCCGTAGATCTCGGTCTGCCGGAAAGTACGAGGCTGGTGTGTTTACTCCTCTGCTCGGTCCCTCTTCAAACTTCGAGCATTCCCGAAGTTCGTTTCTGCGCGTCCGCAGGCCGACCGGCCGCTCTGCCTGCAGTGGAAGCTGTCCATCTTGCCATGTCCCTGCTGCCCTGGAAAAGCAGTTGCGGACGCGATAATCTCACTGCCTTGTACTGCAGGAGGCTGCCCTGCAACTCCGACTCGCATTAGGGCTGGTGCCAGTGGCGGCGGCCTGCATGCACGATGGTGGTCGTTCGCCTCAGACGAGACCGGGGATTTCGGCGTCCCTGCAGCGTTCTCTGCGGTGATTTTCCGGAATTGGTCGCACTGGACGAGATGCTCCTGGACTCCCCACAAGAGGCACGTTGGGCGCCTCCTTTCCACTTCTCCGTGTAGCGAAGAGGCCATTTGCAAAAGGATCGACTGCCCTCACCACTGAAATTCCACATCCTGCAGGCACGGAGGCGAGGAAGCTGCCCCGTACTGTGCAAGGAAAAAGTTCCTTCCAGCACATCTGCGAACACCTTTCTTTCCAAGTTTCGGCACTCTGCGGTGAGCAACGTTTGTGTCCACCCACCGGAAAAACAGCAAGACGTCTGTTGCTGAATTGCACGGCCGTTCACAATGCCAACACGCAGAGAACGCTGATTTCACAAATTTCGAATGTAAAAGACTCAGATTTTATACATATGCATTTCTATTTATTTTTATATATATCCGTGCCCTACGATCCCACCTGTCAAGCTACAGAGTTGTCCTTCTCCAGTCAATTCAGCGCTGGGATGAAGATGGTTTTTTTTTTACCTTCTTGGCAGCTGCAAGGGGTTCGAAAGTGAAGGATGAAGAGATTTCCCGCCTTCTTCCGTGGGGGGGGGGGCGGAGAACTTCGACTTCGAGCGTAGTTGAGATGGGGGTGCGCGCATCATACAAATGTCTTCCTTTCCAGTCACTGAAACTGCACACTTCAGCGGAATCCTACGCACCCACATTGAACACTGAATTTCTCGAGATTGTGGGGAGGGGGACAATAAAAAGAAAGCGTTATCCAATCCACTAAACAGAGTTCGTGGACTCGGTGCACTCCTGGCTCATGTCCCCACGCTTGCGGTTGCCTTCGAAACTCACAAGTGACCCTAGCAATGGCAGACCCGGAAGTTCGCACACCCGGAAGTCACTCGCGGTGAATTTTCATAGCTGATTTTTACATGGGTGGAGCGCCGGATGTGCGTGAACAGAGCCCTGGTGGTTCGCGCCCGCGCTGGAGACCGTGTGACTGAGGTCTCCGCGTGGTGCCTCGTGGGTTTCGAGTCCCCCCCGCAGGATGACACTGGTTGACACTCGATCACGGAAACTGACATTCAATTACGTAAAAATATCAATAAAAATGTGTGGAGCTTAGTATATCTCAACCTACATGTGAACCCAGAAAAAGCCCAAAATGCTCCAACAGAGACGCCAAATGCCTCTAATGACCTCTCTTCAGCTGAAACAAAGCCGTGTGATGCTGTAAAAGAAAAATCATCTTTATTTATAAAAGGTAAACGTCTGTGGCAGGACGTTTGATCCTGCCACGTTACTTATAACTACAAGAAACCTGCTGGGAACTGGCGTACAGGCCGGCGGCACAAAAAGAGGGGAGACAAACAAAAAGGAAAAAAAAATAGTCAGAAGAAAGAAAAGAAAAGGGGGGGAGCGGTCAGAGGGGATCACTGTGTGCTGGAGGGAGTTCTCTGCATCCTTGTAAGGATGCCGGCAAGTTCCTGTTTTATGGTTCCCAGATGTGGGGCGCTGCCGCTGGTCTAGGCATCGGAGTAACCGTCGCCCTATTCATCACCGTCATCCTCATAAGATGGTGGAAAACGAGGGAAGCCAGGGCGGCCGCATCTCCTATGGAAATCCTGAAAGGAATTATCCAGAAGAAGATCTGCATAAGGAACTGTGGTAAAGTGGCGTCCTGGACTTATCGATACATCCTGAAAAGGATCGAAGATATTACCCAGGCCCAATCAACTCCCAGTCCACCATAATGCAGAACATCAGTGTTGTGACTCCAAGTTTAGTGAAACTCAAAGAAGACACACATGATTGTGAAATAAAATTGAATGAATGAGTATGTAGTGTGAATGACGAAAAGGAAATAAGTTCACC
The DNA here is from genome assembly GCA_036172245.1 of Raillietiella orientalis. Classification (NCBI taxonomy): domain Eukaryota; kingdom Metazoa; phylum Arthropoda; class Ichthyostraca; order Raillietiellida; family Raillietiellidae; genus Raillietiella; species Raillietiella orientalis. Next base: position 195,632 of record JAYWIR010000012.1, read on the forward strand.
GGACTCCTTGTGGGACTCAGGGAAAATCTAGGAATCGGAGTGCATAGGAATCCCAGCTCTCCAGCAAACGGAACCTCATGGTGGTGCATCCGCCAAAACAGACTTGCATTTTCGCGAAAGCGGGATTCGCCGCTGAACTGTTTTGTTGTTGTTGCAACAAATGGGAAGTCTTTTCAAAGATTTTTCAAGAGAACTCTCTCGTTGACGTCCACAGCCGATTTCAGACATCGCTGGATGACGGAAGTTCCAACACAAAAGGGACGTCCTAGTAATGATTGTCCTCTCTTAAACATACTTAAACAAACATGGCTGTTTCTCTGCTGCTAAGACACATCCCTCATAAGCAAACGATCAAAAAAAGAAAAAAAAAGGACTAACAGTTTAATCAGGGAAGCTCAAGACTTCTATCCACAGCAAGAATGATCTGGCCGATTACCAACTAGTTCACTTATTATTTGGTAGATTAATCCCTGCTGTTCCTCAGTGGAAAGAAAGCTTCAAAGAGGAACAAAACCCCACATCGTCAAATTCAGGAACAGAAATCCTCTCGGGAGTCGCAGTGAATATGGAAGATACTTTACTTTTTCGGTACTGCTGCTGAGAGGCAACGTTTTTTTTTTTTTTTTTAGCATCAGATCGATGTGGAATGTGCAGAAGACGATCTCGTGTCAATTTCGGGATCGAATCGAGTATTAGTAGGAAATGGAAGCAACCGATGATTTGCAGGAAACATTCTTCTCAGATCAGTGTGGTAACCCACCGAAAGAAGAAATCTCTGTCTCCTCGCTACAGGAGCCCTTAAACCAATACCAGCGAAGCAGCAAGGAATGATCGTCCCCTTTTGAGGGGGCTCGGTTTACCATCCCAACGCTCAAAATTCCGAATGATTATGAAAAATAAATATATGTGCGTATCATACATATTTATACATATATTCATGTATGGATTAATATACAGATTTATTTTAACATATTTATTCACATACATATTATTAATAGCGATGTTATTTCAACATATGTATTTATGTATATTTAACGTATTCGTGTATTATTAATATGTATATTGAAGATTATAAAAACTGAATACATTTGTTTGTTGTGTATATTAATTAATAACATGTTTATGATATTAATATATGTTATGAAGATTATAAAACGTAAATATATTTGTTCATTATATATATAAATATATACGCGTATATAATAAATATATATTGAATGAATGTATAAATATCGAACTATAAATATATATATTTTATCGAACGATGGACATCCTGAAAACAGAATACGTCATTTCCTGAGAAAGTTTCATTCGCATAGTGCTGGAAATGACAGAATTGGGAAATACCAAATTTCTTTTTTCTTTTTTTAATCTGCTATTTTTAATCATCACCATTATCTTTTCATTTTTTATAATTCCGTATTTATACATTCGTTTCATAGATATTTATTATATATATATGAAATGAACATGATAAGCACATCTAATTAGCATGTTTATTTTTTATGATCTTTAATATATCGGTAAATGAAATAAATATTATTAATTATATCTGTACTATGTGTGTTAATAAATCTTATTGATGATGTATGTTTAGAAAAATCTGTATACAAATCTATATACAAATATGATTGTCTGGGAATTCCCGCACCCGTTCCTTCCGATTTTTTTGCCCTTCCTTGCAGATCGTGGGGATGCAGTGGTTTCAGACAAGTGGGATGTTCCCTTCGAGTAGTACCTCGCGCGTTTTCGCACCCCATTTCTCTTAGTTGACGCCTTTTTTCCCCCAGCGCAAGTGATCGAGTGGCTTCCTTTCAGCCATGGGTGACAGCCCAGAACTTGGACCTCGCACGAGGGCGCTCCGGAATGAGCTCGTCTTTCAGAATCTCGCGTCAGTTGCGCCCAGCAGACTCGCCTTCCTGTTGTTCATCAGCATTGTGGGTGCCTTTAAGCAGTTGTTTCTGCGTGACCATTTATCAAGTGATATGTTGCAATGCGTGACTTTTCAAGTTAGGGACCACTCTAAGAATACAGTAAGGCTCCGGAGGAGAAAGTCAAGCGAGAGGGGGACCATCTCCTGGTTGTCTCCGGAGGAGCAGCGGGTACGAGATGGGTCCCCCTTTGAAGGGAGGGACGGCCCATTCTCACAACCGAAGGGCAACTCCGGAGGGAACCGGCTTCTTGATTCCTGGAGGGATTTCAAAGGGTTGACTTCCAATCCCGGCCAGGCAACGGAGGCACCCGGCTTCCGTGAAGCCAAGCGAGTGCAACCAGCGTCATCTTTCGGGAGGACTTGAGACTCACGACGCACTCATTTCTCGGAGTCCATGGTTCCCCGGCCGGGATTCGAACCCGTAGTGCTTGGTGCCACGCGCGGAAGGCCGCAGTCGGACGGCCTACACCGCGGGCCAGCGCAGTTCTTCAGCAGCGTAATCAGATGCTGCACACCTGTCGGTCGCTGCATCACTGTGCTGCGATTGCAACATACGCTACCTTTGTGGAACTTCCGTTTCTCCTGTCTCAGTCGGTTTTGCAAAACGGGCTGTGTCGCTCACCAACATGGACCAGCACTGACTGAGCTTGCCTCGGTGGTCCTGATGGCCAGTTTCTTCGGCATGCGTAACTTGCTATTTGCTCTACTCGCTCATGCGTGTTTTTTTTTTTTTTTTTCTCTCGCGCTGTGGTGCAGCTCACGTAGTCTCTGGTGCGCGCGAGGCAAAGACAGCTTCGGTGTGCCGCCAACACGTGTGTCCGCGCGCGTCGAGAAGGCCATTTCTTGTGACCGCCGCCACTCGTTTCCAGCTTTAGTGGAATCCGCCCAGCCCTGCCTGCTGCCACCGGTTTTACCCTCGGACCGCAGATGTCTGTCGCTGCACGTCTTCTGACGATTTGCTGCTTTCGACAGCGACCACGCACCAGCAGACCACGCGAGGCTTGGCTTCGGCTTCCCGATAAGCATGCGGTCTGCTCCCAGATCTCAGGGAGGAACTTCCCTTCCCCGGAGGACAGGCACATGGGTATGCAGGCGCGAAGAGGTGCGGCGGACGCACCTCGGAAGCGTCCGAAATGCCGGCGGGTCCACTCGACCAGAATTGGACCACTGCCTTCCGCGAAAACCTGCGCCTCCTATGGGTCAGTCAGCCAGAGGGGAAACCCCCATGGAGTTTCGAATCACTTCTCTTCTGGTGTATCTTCCCTTCCTCTTCCCTTCTTCCTTCCTCCTCCTTTTTGCAATGGTATTTTTGTTTCCCATGATGAAGGTGCTCCTCGTCAGGATTCAAAGGGCAATCTCTCGTGAGCTTCGTGTTTCGACACCCGGCCACAGAAGAATTCCGGATTACCTGGCAAGAAGTCAGCTGACTTGCTAGTGAGGTCCACCTCGGGGAAGGAACGAGGACAAGGGGCACCCGTGCAGAGGCAGGAAGAAATACATGTATGTGTGTGTGACCTTTTGTGTGAGGGAGAGGAGAAAGAAGGTCGCCGCTACTGCTACTCCTGGGGGTCCTCTGTACCCCGTGCCGAACGCTGGCAGGTTCCACCCTCAATGCGCCAGGTGGGGCTACCTCGTTCCCCTCCTCGAGGTGGAGGTTTCCGTGGCGACGGGTGCTACCCCGCCGCGTTGTGCTGCGGGTATCAGGAACGGAGGGCAAGCGAAGCAACTTTACTGAGCAAGAAGAACCCTCCTCCGGTTTGCGCGGCGGCGCAGGCGTAGCAGGGGAGGTTGCCATGGGGATTCTTCTCTCCGTCCAAGCGCGCAGGAGTTCGGCTCCGCTCTGGTCCGCAGCGGGGCTTCCTGACCGCACATCCACCTTCCAGGGGAAGCTCGCGTTCAGCACCGGAAGTGCTCGAAGTTCAGGCAGAAGCCGCTGTTGGCGTCTTTGCGCACCTCCTGGTGGTCGGTCATGAAGTACAGCATGAAGGGCTTGTGGGATGCTGAGGGAGGAAACGGATCACTGCTTTCCCAAGGCAGGGTTTCCGGCTTATCGTGCAACTTACTGCAGACGGGCATGGGGTTGGCGGCCCCTCCTTCTGGCTGCAGAGCGTCGCCGCAGAATCTGTCGGCCTCGGAGGTCCTCTTGTGGACCTTGATGTCTTCCAGGCTGCTTCCAGCGGGGATCTCCAGGAAGTCATGGTCGCAGTCCTTCGGATTCTGGTTGTTCTTGGCCTGGTTCTTCGGGCCGCTCAGGCTGAACCCGTTCCTGTGGCACTGCCACAGGCACAGGTAGCAAAAGCCCACCTCCGAGCGGATGCAGATGGAGTACATTTGGTTTGCCAGGTGCAGGCCGTTCTCGGGCATCCAGTTGAAGGAGCGGATCTGCCCCAGGTACCCCACGTGGTACTGCAGACATCCCGGGGGAGCTAAGAGAGAACGGTGCGTGAACCCCGGGGCGCGCCCAAGGCCCTCCCTCATCCCCTCTCGGTCCCTGCTCACCTGCAGTCTCCGGACCCATCTGCGAGACCAGCAGGTTCCATTGGCGCACCCCTCTTCCGACCAGAATGAACATCAGGACCACTCCGTCGGAGCTCAGGGGGTCCTGCACGTATACTGGAACGGTAAATGGTCGCAGAATGAGCGGGGAGTGGGGAGGGCAACCTGGCGGCGGTCTGTCGGTTCCGCCGCCATGGGGTCACATTTCCCTCTGAATGCCCTTCCGAGAGGCCGTTTAGGGTGACGGTCACATTTCATCTACGCCGGGCGCGCGCGCAGAGTGGAAGTCGGAAAACCGCGCATTTCGGGAGTGCCGCGGAGGTGACTCGGAAGCGGCGCCGGCCGAAATACAGAAGGATCATAAAAAACAAAATTTATGCATTTATTATGTATGTATATATATAAATGTCTTAATACACAATGTACTTTAATATAAACACTCATTAATATTTATAAGTATACACATTGTTGATATAATTAGTGATGTGCACCAATATGTTATTGATGTACATAGTGAACGTCATAAAAAATAAATATAAGTGTTATATATATTAAGTGAATGTATAAATATTGGATTTAAAAAAAAATGGAAAAGAAAACAGTGATGACGATCAAAACTGCCTGGCAGTTCGGTTGCCGCCAATGACCGCACATGGCAAACCAATTAAAACTGGTAGGGAAAAATAAAAAGGAAAGCAACTCGAAAAAACAAAAACAAAAAAAGAAATTTGGTATTTCATCTTCCTGTCATTCGCGGTGCTCGACAAAGGAAACTTCCTCGACAACTGGGGAATTCCATTTTCGGGATCGTTCGAGAAATACACTCGTTTATAATTCCGTATTTATATATTCATTTCGCATATATTTATTATATATATAAATGGGCATCAATATATATAATGAACATATGTATATCTATTTTATATGATCCATACTATATGTATATTAAATATGTTTCCTTAGTTTATGCATTCGTATATAATTTATAATTCGATATTTACATGTTTATTTATTGTCTATGTACATGAATGTTAATATTCACACATTAGTAAATCATATTAATATATACAATGAACACATATATATTTATAATCTTTTATATATCAGCATTATACAATATTGCAGATTATTAATTATATTCATATGTACGCTAAGGAATATTAATGAATGTGTGCATTCAAATAAACTATATTCATCTATATATAAATATACATACATTAATAAGCACATACATTTATTTTTATATTTATTAATATATGTATACGTACATATTAATGAATATTATAAAAACTATACTTTTATATATATAGTATGCTCATTATTATTAATTACATTAATAAGCATTTATGTTTACTTTTATAATCTTTATGATATACATTGATACATACCATTATCATATAAATTTATTTTCTATGTTCCTTCGGGATTTGAACCACCTCCATGTGGAGTTGGACTCTGAAGAGCTGGACACGTGAGTACTCATTTGGAAGCCTTCTTTTCCCCCCCTTTTTTTCCAGCGACCCTTCGCATCTGGCATCCCTGAAGTTTCGATGGTTCTCTTGTACGGGCTTCTGGGCCCCTTTCGTTCTCCTTCTTGACCACGCACCGCACTCACGAATCCCTCACTGGGTATTGAAAGGCAAGTCCTGACTTTCCTCTTTGCTCAACTCGTTTCCACCCTCCTTTCCCATTTCTCCAGTCAGCGAAACGGTCCTTTCCATCCATCTGACGAAGGAACGAAGGCCAGTAGCTGATGACCTCGGGCTTCTTGCCATCCAGACTGAAATATGCGTTGTTTTCCCCCTTCTTCTTCTTCTGATGGTTATTCTCCCTTAGGGAGCGGGATCTCCTAGGAGGAGGAGTTGCCACAATCTCAGCAAAGTTCCGCCATTGGCTTGGGCAGGAGGGTCGTCTTGACGATCCTTGGTGGTTTCTCTTGATTTCGTCGTTCCTGCTTTCACTTTTTACTGCTCTTGGGACCTGTTCGAACCCCCTTCCTGGGAGGGAACAGGGTGGAATTTGCGTCTCCCTGATCACGAGCAGAGATAAAACGAGGGAGAGGAGAGCATCCTTCAGTAGTTCCCTGCTGCTAGCTAAGATTGGAGCTCCTCGCTGCCACATCGCACTGCCTCGCAGTTCGGTTGCCACATTTCGAAAAACAATTAGCTGGTTCAGCTCACGTGGCCACAACGCGTTTCTCCAGTAGGGGTGCCAACTGTGATGCTCGCGATTTCAGAAATCTCCTCCCTATTCTGGCAAAAGACTTGTTGGAGTGCAAATGGGTCCAGCGATTAAAACATCCGCGTGTAGCTCTCAAGCGGTTGCCGCTGGCGCTGTATTTCCACTCCTCTCCGCCTCGAAACTTTTACATCTTTTTTCCTACATGTTTGGGTTGCCAAGCAGCAAGTTTGGGTCGGTAGATTCCTTTGGCCAAACTCTTCGATCTACCAGTCCCCACGTTCCTACATTACAGGCGTTTCCCGGAAGACGCTCGATGGGAAAGCAACTGTGATTCCCAAGTGGTTTGCCGCCAACTTGGACATTTCGATCGTGGAAACTTAAAGAAAGTCTTTGAGGAAGCACGTGCTCAAACTACGCCCAAGACGGGATGGAGCACTCTTCTCTATACTTTGCACGCTCACAGCTCAAACTCTCGTAGCTCAAAAACTTCGTTTTGTCGTGATGCCCACTTCCAACAAGGTTGTTCCCAAGTTCGCTACCAGCTGATAATTTCTGTTACCTCGGTTCTTCATCACGTGCATCCTGATGTTGCCAAGGGTCGAATCCAACGTCACTCACTCCCCCGCCATGCTTGATTCAGGATTTGCGCAGAGCGCAGCTTGGAGAGCGATGCGTCCGGTGCGTTCGTTTCGAACGGCGGCTTTTCTTCGCATCCTCAAGAAGCGGAAACCGGCGGGCGGCTATTTTTTTTTGTGAAGCTCTTCTTGTGGTCTTCGAGTCGTTCTCCTCTCTTGGTTTTTGATGCCTCATCTCGGTCTCATTTTTTTTCTTGTGCGGAGAAATGGAACCAATCTGTAGTCAGGGTAATCTGAGGATGATGGAAATCCTTCTGGATTCTTTTCTGTTTTGCTGTTTCAAGTGCTGAAGAATCGTTCGCGTCCTTAGGTGGGACTCACGAAGCTTTTTAAGCACCGTCCACGCCACCCGAGGGTGAGTGTTGACTCTTCAAGTTAGGTGGTAACCCTGTAGGGATCACTCTATGGATCCAGAAGGACTCCGGTGGAAGGTCCACTCCTCTTACGCTTGCAGACCGCAGTCACGCGGCCGGCATCGCCGCGGGAGTTACACCTGTTGGGGTCAAGGCGTTGTTTCACCCTGTCGTGGAGCAGACCAGGGGGTTCGAATGCACCTGTTGTCCTATGTGTTCTGCGCTCTGTTCCAGCGTGGCTCTTCGGCGTTTAGGGCTGGAGCGATTCCCATGAGGGGACGGAGAGCTCGCAGAGAATGGACGAAACGAGCTGACCCCGGGCTCGGGAAGTCCTTCGAAGCGTCAAACCGGGAGGGACCTGTATCGTCACGCGAAATTCCGACCTCGCCGCCAGCCTCCGAGTGGCCGATTTCTTCCCAGGTCACGTGCACCAGAGCGGCATCCCCAAGAGAAGAACGGACGGGCTGCCGGTGAGTTTTGCATCCTCCCGGGCCGCGAGTCGGCCTCTGGGCCCAGCGCTGTCGGAACCGTTGGCTCAGTCGACCGACTTACTGTGGTTCCCGCTGCAGTTCCCGCATATTATGGGCACCGAACTTTCTGCGGCGATCACTTTGAACACGTCCACGTTGCAGATGGACGATGGGTCCGGAGGAGAAATCTCCAAAGTGATGAAGTCGATCCTGAAAGGCAGAAGGATTGGGCTACTGAGATGAAAGGGAAAAACCCCGCAAATTGTCGGCGGATGACGCGGCGGAGCCTGACTGGCCAAATCCGCTCGCCTTGCTTCGCGACCTAAACTCTCCGTCCCGCAGTCCGAAGGACGCTTCGGACTGCGGGACGGAGAGTTTTTTCGGATGGCGCTTCGGGAGGAGGGTGCGATCCTTGCGGAGCCTCGGCGAAAAGCAGGCTCGCAGGGCCCGGTTGACAACCCGCGCTTTTCGCCCGTTCCCGAACAAGAACCAGCCCTACCGTCCCCATTGAGCGCCTCCAAATGGCCCCACCTGGGGGAAGGAACAACAAAGCTTGCCAGCATCCTGGACGCGATGCAGAGGGAGTCTCCCAGCGACACATGATCTCTCCTCCTCCCCTCTCTTCCCTTTCCAGGAAACTCTTCCTCCCTTTTTTGTGTTTCGTTTGTCTGTTTTTTTCGGTTTTCTCTTTTCCCGTCGCCGCGGAAACGGACTCCGCCGGACTACGCACCGGTCTCGACAAGTTTCGAGCACGCGGTAGAACCGACTGTTTTACCACTCAATTGTTACTGACGTGTCTTTTGTTATTATTTTACTGATAAAATTTGCCGGCGAAGCACCGGGTGAAAAAAACCATCCCCAGTTCTGAAAACGAAGTCGCCCGCCACCTTGCTCTTCGTGCTGATCGTGACGAACGAACGAGTTCGAAAGGTGAAAGAACAGAGTTCCAGTGGAAGGCCTTCAGGAACGGAAAGCAGCGATCTGTCAGAAGCAGTTGTCAGCACCGGGATCGATGGCTGACGAAGGGAAACCCCGGGGGAAATCCTCTTTCCTTATTCTCTCTGGAAGGATCACCGGAAGGGTCCACTCCTGTTTACTCCTCTGAAGAGAACCTCGAAGGGACACTTCCGAAATTCAGAAGGACGCTGCTTCCCCGAAGGAAGCGGCTCGCTTTTCTTCGCTCACTGGAGAGGTGGTGGCGACACGCAGACTCCATCAGAACGACTTAGAGGGTTCCCGGAATGGGTGGTCCGTTCCTTCACAACCGGAGGGGAGCTCCCACTCCGTGATTCCTCGAAGGACCCGGAGGTCGACTCCCATTTGTCCCGGCCCTCATCGGGGCCATCCGGTTCCAACCGTTACCAGCGCCGCACCCGGATGAATGCAGGCTAACCAGCGTCATCTTGCGGGAGGAACTCGAACTAACGACGCACTGCGTCGATTCAGTTCGGAGTATTCGGACCTGCGACGCATGGTGGTGCCACGTGCAGAGACCGCAGCAGCCACGTGACCTCCGACGCGGGCCTCCGACGGGGAGAACGGCCCACGCGAGTAGAGTTCCCAGAACAGCTACGGTTACAATAAAACCGAAGAACACCTCGCGTTGTTCCCTGTAGAAGAGAAGCGACTACTGTGGCGGAAGGAGAGTAAGAGGACAAAGAGACGTCAGAAGGTTCCCAACTCCGGACCTACGCTAATCAGGGGCCAGCCTGTCTCTTAGCTGGAAAATCTGACTCTCCCCATCTCAGGCTGATTCGAATTCGGGAAGCTTCCAGCAGTGCGGTCAATCCCCACCGTGTGCGCGCTAGGCCTGTCGAAGAAATGTGCTTCAGCGCACGGGAAGCACTCCTTTCCCTCCGGACCAACGTGGCACGCGACAGGAGTTCCGGCCTTCTTCTCACTTCATACCTTTGAGCACATTCTCTATAGTGATCCACATCCACGAGCGGAGTGACTACGACCTGCCCAAACCATGGATTTGAATTTCGAGATGGCGTGGTCACGATTCCGAGAGGAAGTTTCTCCATCCCTGCCGCGTGCCCAGGGGAATCCTCGACCGAAGCGGGAAGGACGAGGAGAAAAGGTGAACGGCTCTATTGCTTTGCCTGCTGATTCTCATCAGTGCCTTTCCGGGGACAAGGCGGGTTGATGCACCTCAACCTTTTGGTTGAGGTCGCAGTGGTAAACGGTAGGTGAACTAAAATGCCTCCGCCAGGCACTCAAGAATTACCCATTTGGGGTCCACGAAGCTCTTTCCACGCCGTCCGAGGATGCTTATCACTCTTCAGGTTATAGAGAGCAGCCCAGTAGGGACCACCTCATGAATCCTGGAAAGCTTCAGTGGAAGGAGAGTCCATTCCACTTACTCCAGGGAGGGTGTGAAGGGATCCTCCAGGGGTAAGAGAGGAACTCTTTCCCCTTGAAGTTACCCTCTCTGAAGAGCTCTTCTTGACACTCTGGAGAGGCAACCCCCGAGGGAGATACCAACCAGCTCCATGGTAATGGCTCCTTTTTCACACTTGGAAAAGAACCCCAAAGAGCTCTTTGATTGCTGGAAGGATACCCCAGAAGATCAACTTCCAATCCGACCAGTCGACGAGGGCACACGTCTTCTACCAGTGCACCGCACTTGGAGTCTATAAGGCCAACCAGAGTCATTTTGCGGGAAGCACTCGAAACCCACGACGCACCCCCTGGTTCTTGGCATCGGTCCTTCCCCGGGCGAGATTCGAGCCCGCGATCTTCGGTGCCGCGCGAGGTGGCCGCAACCTCACGGCCGCCCACGCGGGCCAAAAGTCGCAGAGATCGAGTGCGTGTGTGCATCCTGTTCGAGTCCTTCCCTCTCCTCGAGACGCGGATTGAATTTCGATACTCGAAGAAAATTCGATCGTTATCCCCACTTGAATGGGAATGCTCCCCTGTTGAAGAGCATCGAGAAAAGTTGGGAAAACTCGCTCCACGCTCTCTTCAACGCCCCTCTTTCTCCGCAGGGAGTCACGGCTTTTGCCAAACGCAACTGCCCGAAGAACTCTTGGTGAGAAAGGACGGGCCGACGATGGTCGAAGGCTGAAGGTTCAAGGAATGACGTTCGAGTCTTCCTTTGAAGATCAAGGGACACGAGGAAAGTCCTGCACGAAGAAAGGTGCTACCTATCTGCTTCAGCGCCTTCGTGTTGGCCCCATGGTGGCCATGAGGTAGCAAAACACGTGGGCAAGCGATCTTGCTGGTGGACCGTTTTAGAAAAGACACTCATAGCTGCAAGACCCTTCACAGGTTTTGAATGGAGTCGTTCTTGCACCTCCCATTCCCTTTCTCCCAAACCGAAGTCGTCGCGGATCAATACTTTGCGTGGAAGATGCCAGAAAAGCACGTGCTTTCCTTCTGGAGTACATCGGAGGCTGGAAGCACGAACTATAGGGGCTGCAAGAGCAGCTACATTTTCCACTGCCTCAAAGCATCTAACTCTGGACCCATTCGGTGCCTAGAACTATCGTAGGTTCCGGTTGCATTCAAAGTCAGCTGGCTCGTCTGCAAGCATTCTGAGGGTATTGGAGCTGATTGGGCACCGGTGCAAGGTAAACCTTCTTTGAAGACTCTGCATTGATGCCGAATAGGTCAAGCTCACACGGAGCCCATTTCTCTGAGACAAGAGTCAGGTGAGTCGCGGTGCGTTTCGTGCGAGTTCTTTTGGGTGCGGAGCTTTTGGACAGAGCACATCCGATTGAAACGTTCCATGCTTACGGCACGCTTTTCCGCGTACCTCGTACTCCGTCGAGGTACCGATAAAGTGCTGATTAAAGTTACTATTGGAATTGTGTATTTACGCCACATTCAATAGAATATTTCTATTTTTCCCAAACTTATATGATTATTTGAAAATTACAATTATAATTCCAATAAATCAATAATTCATTTGGGTATGGTACACCTCAATAATAGATTAGAAGTGACACCGAGAAAAAACGAGAATCGTTAGCCGATATAAATAGAATTTTGTTTACTGTCGTTGCTAAGGGAATTAATTATAGGAACGTAGGTGTCCGCGTCCATCTCAAACATGGTAGTAGTAACTTATGTCGCGAGCATAAGGTGAAAAAACATTCGCCAGGCGCATGCATATGTGCGTCCATGGTCCATGTGGATAATTTTCGCCAAACACGTGGATGGAGCACGCTGATAGTTCTCGTTGGACGCGCCGGTGTGTCCGTAGCACTCAGAGGGATGCTGCGACGTTCGAAGTTTCCGATCACGGATGGGTATTTCGGTCCCTCGGTTCTAGGATCGAACCGTTTTTGTTTGCGGCGCGCACGCGGCCTCCAAGTGGGATGATGATGGAAATCCTTTTTTTCTTCGCAGCTCTTCGACACGGTTCCACATCACCCAAAGGTGCGTGTAATTTTTCAAGATGAAGGCACCAAGGGTCCGCCCTATGAATCCAGGAAGGGCTTGGAGTCCGTTCTCACGCCTGGAAAGGGGGGTGGGTCAGACCTCCATCTTGATTGTCTCCGAAGGGGAACACTGAAAGGAATCTCCTTCCTCATTCTCTCTGGAGGGACCGCCCGGGGGGGGGGGGGATCTGCTCCATTTCATATTCTCCGAAGGCAACCGGAAAGGATCCGCTAGTCGGAATTTCTTCTCCGGAGGGAACCCGTAAGGGAACCTCTCCTGTTCACTTCTCTGAAGAGAATCTCGAAGAGACGCTTCCGAAATTGAGAAGGGGTGCTGCCTCCCCGGGGGATCGCTCTCGCTTCCTTGCACTCCTCTCTGGAGGGGTGGCGACGCACCTGCTCCGTAGCACACCACGGAGGGTCATCCCCGGAATGGAGGGTTCGCTCCTTTAACATTTGGAGAGATGCCTTAACGCACCTACTCCATCTGAATAAATCGGAGGGGACCCCCCGGTGTGAGGGGTCCGCTGTCCATTGCACAACTGGAGGGAAACTTCCACCTCTTGGATTCCTGGGAGGGCTCGAAGATCGACTCCCATTGTTCCGCTCTTTATCGGGGGCCTCTAGTTTTAACTGCTATTGGTGCCCGTAAGCCAGCCAGCGCCATCTTGCAGGAGGAACTCTGAACCCACGACGCAGTGCGTCTGTCGGAGTATTCGAACCTGCGACGCATGGTGCCACGCGCGGAAGCCGTAACCACAAAGCCTCCGAAGCGGGTGTTTCCTCGTGCGATGTAAGCTTTTCCATTGGAAAGAACGCATCCACATGACATCCTCTCTCTGGTTCATTTCCGGTCTACATCCGTGCATCCAGTCGTCTGCGTTCCAAGGTGGTGGACCGCAAGGGTCGCAAACTTTTGCTACCACTTTGAGGAGCCTTCTAGAAGAGAAGTTCTAAAAATACCCTGAAGGAACTCGGAGCGCCATTGTTGGATCCGTGAGGATGACCGAAGAAGGGACCGAAGGACACGCTTCTTTAAGTGCCTTCATTGTTGGTGACCTGCATCGCGAGAGCAAGCAGGGTTGCCAAACGCAGATCTATCAGAGGACTAATTCAAACTTTTGGAATCGTGAAAGTTTACTGATTTATAGAGTTGTAAGAAGAGCATGGTGGCAGTTTTTCCAGCCAGCAATACTCGTGTCTCCGTTGCTGTCCTCGACTACGATACTGCACATGCGCAAAGCAAAGGCAAGTGAAATTTCATCGGAGATGTATTTTACCGATGTACGGAGCGAAATCATTTTGAGAGATACCACGAAATGGTTATCTTTCATGGGTTTGAGCGTTTTTCTGTTTGGTACGCAAATCGGATGGTTCTGACTGCATTCGGATCTTGCCCCTATGTAAATGAGTACAAAGTGAACAAAGGAGGTTAAGGATGCTGCAAGTTGCTGGGAACATGACGCCTGTCAAGTGATCTTTTAAGCCGACCTGACCAATAGTCACACGTGACTTTGTTGCTCATTTAGCATCCCACCCATCGCTTTGCTTAACTTAACGACTGCACTGACCTATACTGACTGATTTGCTTCTTCGCTCCCTTCACGCTCAACCGGCAGACCACTGTTTCGTGTTCCCCGTTGCTCCCTGTGCCTTTGGCCATAGACACTTGGTAGTAAGTGTTGTTTACCGTAGTCGAATCCACACACTGATTCCGTATAGCTGGATCAGAAAAGGATCATCTGAGCAGGGAACTGCTCTAAGGTTTTACCTGCGCAGCACACCCCAAACCCCAGAGCACACATGCCTTGATACGTCCCTCTTTGCATCAGGCACTGCCACCGAGACATGCAGATGCTCCTAAGCTTCTCGTTGCTGCAGAGGGCACTGTCCAGTCTCAACAAATTGAAAACAGCATCTGGAATGAGAAGCACAAGGGAGATCATCGGATAGCCTGTCCCTCGAGGTAATAAGACGCGTTGGCCTCAGTCACCCACGCCCTATGGCGCCATCCTCGTCGAGGAAAAGCCCATCTTCTTCTGCTATTCATCTACGAAAATCTGGATGAAACAAAGTTCAACCCACTCAAAGCACGTGTTCGTGTTCTTTTCAGGACGGTTGTGTCGGCACTGTACCGGAAAATCGAAACTGATTTGCAGCCTCCTTACGGAGACTGTGCCATTTTACCGCCGGTATTCTAGAGACGCTGCCACCCTATTTCGAAAGATCGGTTCGAATTGAGGCCCTCCCTACGGAAACCGCAGATAGAAGAAGATCGTAGAAATCTCACGAAGTAAAAAAACGCATTTTCTGCTCCTCGAAGTTCAAACTCGCGTTCCTCCCTGGATGGTGTTTAGTTCCGTTTTCTTTCGCACCGAGCTCCAGGGAAGTTCGAGAGCTGTCCAGTTGAACGACCGGAGACTCGAGGTTCACCTGCGGGATCGGGACGGTAGGAAGCGAGACATGCCACTGGAATGACAGAGTTCGTATCTTCGAGCACCCTTTCGCCTTAAGCAGGGTTCAGGATATTCGAAGGACAGTTCTTTCTCGCTAAGAAAGGACGCGCTAGTCATGTGATCAGGATGCGGGAGGGTCTGTAGAACCGAGGAAGCCATGAGTAAGAGGTCTGGTAGTCGCAAGAAAGGAATTTTAAAGCAAGAAAGGCGCATGTGAACAGCCGAGACTTGGTCCACTGGCAAGAGAATCCGTTTGAATTCAGCCATGGTGTCGTCCAGCATCTGTCGGATGAGTGTCGGACGAGTGTCCCAGACAGAGTAGTCTGGGACACTCGTCCGTGCAAACGCGAACCACAAACAGGCAGGCGTGGGCCAACAGCGAATAAGCCTCCTGGACCAAACGGAAGGCTGCTGGTTCACATCGAGAAAGCCAAAGTCCATCACGCATTGAACAAAAGTAGCTTTTTGAGCGTATAGTGCATCGATGATTCGTGAATTCGTCGCAAGATGATGCAAGATTTGTAGCGCGCTGCGGCGTTCCCTATGAGGCGTGGCATGGGTTCTTTTTCGGTGTATCCCTGTTCCGAGGAATCCAAAACTGAGTACCTGGAAACAGCAGCGACTTCTAAGCACGCCAACGGCACCTTTCTTTTGGGATGGAGGGGAGGGGGATTGACGGAGTCACGAGCAAGTGGCTGTGTGAAATCCTAAGACGTTTTGGCGGTGGTCAAGCAGGTTTCCCATCTCAACGCTACATCGACGAAGTTTCGGTGGGTGGAAGGAAAAATGTGACCAGCGTTCCATACACTTCGTATTTGCAGGTGTTTAATGAGGACCTTGAACCTTGAGGACACGATCTCGGTGTCCGGAGGAGTGGTTTCTTCCTAAGTGGTCTCCGGAGCTCGGCGAAAAACAATTGAGCGTCGTCATGGATCCGAGGCGCTGAACTTCGCAGACGGTAATGACAGACTCAGGGTGAGAAGCGTGATGTTGGAGAGGAAGAGTACAGTTAGACGTTTGACCGTCCGTACGTGGAGCGACCTCGTGTGTTGTTCCTCCCAGACGGCCACTCGAGGGAAACTCTGGAACCCCCCCTCCTTTCCCCCCCGTTGCCAAAGCATTCGCTCCCGGCGCTCCTCAGCAGGCGCCTGGCAATTCGCCGGTGCAGAACGCTTAGAGGCCGCCTATGCTCGAAATGGCGACTTCGAAAGGGAGGAAAATGCTCTGACACTGACCGACGCCGGCTGGCATGCGGACTCCGAAGAGAAGTCTTCGAGCTGCCTGATGACTCATTCTGAAGACCCGGGAAGGCGCTTTCTGTGTTGGCACCCGGGGTTGTGTGCCAGCGGAGGAGGGACTGTCGGCTCCGCGGAAGACGCCTCTCCGGAAGACTGACAGAGCGAGCCGCTGGGTACCAAGATGCCTGCCCGCAGAAGACTGCTCCCGCGGGATGACATTCCAGGGAGGTCGACTCACGAGATCCATCCACCCACATCAGCACTCCGCGTCCGCAGACTCAGAGGCTGCATCCGGATCCTGGACGAGCGTTGCGTGGCACTCTGCACGAGAAGGCGGGATGGACGGGAGACCTTGGACCCGAGAGCAGATGTCCGCACGCTCGTGGGAGGCAGAGCGGAGGCAGGGCGGTCGCAACCACGAATCGTCCCCGTGGCAACGCTCGGATGCCGCGAGAACCTCCACCTTTCCTGGCGTGGCGTGCTCTAGCAGATCCCAGGAACACCCGAGGAGGAGGAGGGGGTATTCGGTGACATCAGACAGCCGCCGGAAAACGGGCGGGAGAAACTGACGGGGTGTCTCAGCCCGTCACCCGACCTGACCAGATCAGTGGCCTCAGCGCGCGCAAACGCACACGCATCCGTCGGCAGTCGTGCCAGCCCGTTGTCGACCTTTTCCGGGACAGCAGGAAGAGCCGTCCCAAGGAGCGTTTCGTTTCGATGTCGCGAGAGTGACCAGCGGATGAGGGTGCGGGCGACTTGGCGTCCGGAAAGACTGGCTGAAAGCAGGACGTCTCAGGAGCACACGGGCAGTGGAGAGACTGTCCAGCGTCTGGAAGGAATCCAGCAAAGCGAGTCTTCAAGAGAGACTCCAGTGCTCCGACTGCAACTTCCGAGGACTCCACGGCCGGTGCTCGCGAGAATGAAGTTCACCTCCGGCATGCATAAGGAAGCGTGCAGGAAACTCTCGCCAGAAAACCCCGGGGTCAACGGAAGGCTCCGGAGCAGCATGGAGCCTCGGAGCATTTTCTGTTCAGCGGGGAGCGCCTCCGGTTCTCAGGTTATGGAGCTGTCCGGCGCGGCGCAGCTCGACCTTCTGGCCGAGCGGGCGCCGCCCAGCTGCAGTGGTCTAGGAGGAAGGGCACATCCTTGAAGCTGACGGTCTGGGCTGTGGAGGCTGTCGTGAATGAATGACTCATGAGGAGTTTCCGGCCTCCAGCTGGCCCACGCCAGGGGGCAGACTCAAAGCCGACGCTACGGGGTGAAGGGGAGGCGACCGTATTGGAGACGTTGCTGGCACCTGTGAACGCCCACCCGACAGCGTCTCAGGAGGCAAGGCGGAAGGCGGGCTGCTGACTCAACGCTCCGCCTCTCTCTTGCAAGAGCAGCTGCTGGAGCCCGGGAAATGGTGGTACGTGGGAGGACTGGAAATCTCCAAGGAGCACGAGGGGGGCGCGTCGGAGAGGAGCTGGTGCGCTCGAGCGTGCAGCGTTTCCGGGGTGAGCGGGTTGGAAGCACCGGGTGGAATCGCCGCCGTCCGCAGTGGCACAAACGGGGGCGGCACGCTGGCGAAAATTCCACGGTGCTGCGAAGAGGGCCCGGCGGTTGAAGGTTCGAATCCCGATAGCGGTCCTCGAACTCTACGCAGAGGCTGCTCTATCCGCTCACCACCGAATTCACGTCGCAGCAACTGCAGATCTCGAGTCCGCGTTTCTCCCAAGATAGGGTAGGAGGCAAGATGCAGTCTTGGAGCTGCCAGGGCCTTCATTCATGAGCGCGCAGGAAACGAGGCACGAGAGTGGGGAGGAACCCAGTGAGACCGAACCGGGTCAGGGATACATGTGCACATAGCAACGCGGACCCAGAAGCGACAATTTCCTGCGGCTCGATCGGTCCAGCAGGCGGCCGTTCCTGCTGGGAGCGGGCGGGGAGCGTTCCGGTCCCGCGGCAACCGACGAGACCGGCAGAGAGCGGAAGGGAGGAAACCGAGGAATAGCGAGCCTCCCGGTTTTGAGAGGCCGGCTCGGGATGCTCACCGAGAAATCAGGGGGCAGGTGGAAAAGATTGCTGAGCTTACTGTTTCTGGCCTCCGCCGGGAGGACGGTCGAATCGTTCTGGCAGCTGCCGCTGCACACGAGCCAGGCGAGGATCCACCACACGCACGAGTTGTATCTATCCATGGTCGATCACATGCGCAGATGGATGAAGAGCGGCCGAACTCGGTGCCCGCAGGACCGGAAGCTTCCGTTTCTCAGGGAGCGGTTCTTCGCGGAGCGCTGGACGGAGGACTCCGGGCCGCTGGAAAAGAGGATCGAATGTTGAACTCGGAGCCTTTAAGAAAATCGGATCCTCATGAGAAGGTGAGTCTATGGGTGCGGCGGGAAAGGCCAAACAAAAACACGCACACACCGGCACAAGGCACTGACACCGATTCTCAATGCGTGCTCTTGACCAGTAAGGAGAAAAATCTCTTCCGAGGCTCATCATGTTCCCCTGTTGGCACAGAACAGTCCCTCCCCCCCCCCCCCCTTCTTTCTTCTCCCTCCCCCCCTCCGCTCCTCCCCCTCCCTGCGCCCGTCGTGATCCATGCCATCACGACCAGACGGAACACTTGCGTTTCTTTCAGGGCAGCACGCTCTCTTTCCCCGCAGGGAGTCCCGAGGAGCCGGGTGCGTTCTCGCGTCGCAGCCTTGCCGCCGCCGCCCCTCCTACCCCGTTACCACGGCACCCTCCGTTCGTCCGTCACTTCCTTGGCACCTCCTCACTCGCGCCGGGCGTCCACCGCTCTGAGGGGGCGGCGTGCCCTGCGGTCCGCCTGGAGCTGCGATGCTCCCGCCGCATCGGAAGCGGGGGCTCGCGGCTTTCCGGAAGCCATCGGCTGCCTGTCTTCTTCTAGGTCCTGTCCTCCTGCGAGAGCGAAGGGACGCTTTCTCTGCACAGTTCCAGCCGAAGACGTACCAATGAGAAGAAGGACTACCTCTGGCTGTTTGCTTCCAAGGATGCGATGACGACCGCGACATCGACAACAAGCTTCACGTGGAACAGGGGCAGGAAGTCTTCTTTACTGCATCCCCGTTGGGGGGGAGAGGGAAATGACGCCTTGGAAAAGATGTCAAAGCTGGGGAAAGCCCCTGCACCAGCTGCAGTTGAAACGAAGGAAAGGGAAACCGATGGCAGGGATGTTCGTCAAAGAATCGGGAATGGTCCCATTGGTCAAGCGAAACGGTGGAAGGCGGGAACGCCACCGGAGAACTGAAAAGGGAATCGAAGACCCCAGAATCCTTCCCACCCCAGAAGGAAACGGGAGCGACTCCGGCTGAAGGGGATGCTGGCTCAGCAGGTGCAGCTTCTTTCGATGGACTTTATGGGCACATGGAGGAACCTGCTGAAACCCTCAGTCTAAGAAGAATTAAGGCCCCCTCACCAGCAGCCATCTCAGTCTCGAACAGAGACGGAATGCCACGGACTTTTTACCGACCGCAAACCGGGCGAAGACGAGAAAGGAACCGCCCCCCCCCCCCCCCACACACACACAGCGGCATAAGCGAAACACCTCGGCGGGAAAAACGGACCCTCCTCCTTCCGTTCTCTCGCTTCTCCTTTTGCTCCCTTTTTTTCCTTCCACAAGAGAAGGGTGGACAGTCGTTCAGCCCGGCTTTCTCTGGAAGGCCCCGTAGCGGATGTTGTGAAACTGCGACACGGAACCCTTCGCATGGTAATTTACCACCCGGTCAGGCCGGGACGTTTATTATAGAATAATAAACATATAGATGTAGGGCCGATGGCCCTACACAGGTCCGAAGATGCTCGGAACCTGCCGAGTAACCAGCACACATGCCGGCGAGATTCGCCTCCGCAGCAAGGGGGGGAAACAAAAACAAAAATAAATTAAAATCAATAAAAAAAATCCATGGAGGGCACGGGAAGGGATCACCGGGTGCTAGAGGGCGCCCTCTGCATCCTTTCCAGGATGCCGTCAAGCTCCATCCGAGTATGCCCCAGGTGGGGCCATCTAGCTGCCTTCCGCAGGAAGCGCAGGACGAAGCAGATGGCGTCCCTATCGCTCCGGCCTCCTCTCGCATAGCTCCAGGCCGCCACAATCCCTCGTAGGCTGCAAAGAGCTGTTGGGCATGCGGCAGGCGAAAGGGCATCGCGCACGAAGAGGTGCTTTATCACTTCCCTGGGATAGTCCGTGGGTGCACCAAGGACAACCATAGGAGCCGGAGGGCAACGCAGTCCACAAGCAGGTGCGGGAGGGATTCCCGTTCCCCACACCTGCAACAGTTGATGTCCACAGCCTTCCGGGCTTAGTGGGAGAGGCGGGAGTTGCACGGGAGACCCCCGTGCAACGGCAGAAGTGCCGACTCCTGCCACTTCAAGGGAAGGGTCCGGTTGTTCTTCAGCACTAGGTCTTCCTGTAGGATTCCCAGCAGCTCACCCTAGCGCAATAGTCCTTTCGGAGGGGCACTTGGAGTCGCAGCGTTCGTGAGCTGATCCATGGTCCAACCACCTCGCGTCGTAGATGTGTACTGTGGTGTTACTTGCGTTGAGAAGTTTCTTCTAGAAGAGACGCCAGGCGCGAGGTGATTTCAGAACCCGGTCGTGCTAAGGAAGTAGGGTCTAGGCGGGACGCCTCCCAAAACGGGATTCCACCGGCAGGAAACAGAAGATTCCCGTATTGCCGCGCCACCCTGACAGGAGATCCCAGGAGCATTCCCTACTCTGCAGAACACCAAACTGGACATAGTTGGCACCTATCTATTCTTTTACTTCCTCACACGTATGTTGCTTCAGAGAGCGGCTGACATGGCGCCGAACGTCGCGGGTTAGAATCCCGCAAGGTAGGCTTGTCACCCAGATATGTCGGGGCATTTATGTTTAAATTTCACCATAAAATTTCATAATAAAGTCTATTAAGTTTTTTCAGGCAGAACACGTGGTTCCGCCTGTCTCGGAGCACTGGTCGTTACCGGCCCGCAGACCAGTGAGGTCCTCTCTGCTGGCGATGGGGAAGAGAAAGCCACAAAGAATAAATAAATAAATAAACAAAAACAAAAGGGAAAGACAATGTTTTTCGGGAAGGAGAGGGCAGGGAAGGTATCACAGTTCTCCGCGAGTAGTCCTCTGCATCCGGGTTTGGATGCGGACAAGTGCTGGTCGTAAAGTTCGTAGCCAGAGCCATCGGAAAGCCTTTTCCATGGAGATGGCCACCCAGTGAATGGCATTCCGGCCGGGAGGTGCATCGTGGCTTCGAGATACCCCGCAATATGGCGCTGGTTGGCCTATTTGCGTGCGGCACTGGTGGAAGCCGGGTGCCCCCGTGGACCGGCCGGGATTGGAAGTTGACGCTCCGGGGTATCCTTCCATGAATCAAAGAGCCGGTTCCCTCCGGAGTTGCTCTTTGGTTGTGAGAATGGGGAATGCATCTTTTGGAACCCTCCCCCCCTCCAAAAAAAAAAAAAATGTTTCAGCTGTTCCTGAAAACCAGCTACATTCTGCTGGCATGCGACCGGATCGGTTCGCATCCAGGCCGGGATCGGTGCGGCTTTTTTTCCAAGATGGGTGAAATTGCTAGTAGCAAATCGGGTATTCCTGATTAGCCCTCTGTCCGGCGCGCCCAAATTGAAAGGGTGGATGGCGCCCGCCGAGCCGACAAAGCATTGCAAGCAATCCGGCGTGACCTCAAGCACTAGAAAACCACGAACTTCCCGAAACCATCCCTTACCATCCAGGGGAGCTTTTACCACGGGCTTTTTTTTTTTTTTCCCGGAATGCTGAGCCGCGTGCAAACCAAAATCCAGTTAGTCGGGTCTGGTGCGTGGGCAGTCAAGGTTGCCAGGTTCCCTTTAAGAGTTTTCGTTTACGTAAGAGAAGCATTCGAGCAAGTAATTGCCAGAAATACGGGAGATCGCGCCGTCCGCTTAACGGAATTCTGGGAAAAAAATTACGTCGTCGGAGGTGCAGTCGGAAAATGCTGACCACATGTGGCAACAAACAGCCGCTAACAACATGCGCGCCGAGTGTGGCAGCGCACTGTGTCCTCTTGCGCAGGTGGTAGCGATTTGGAGGGAAAAATTGTCTGCCAAACATCAGAAGGGCACTTGGATCTGACGAATCAGAAAACGGGGATCCATTCGCATTCGCAAGAGTTGACCGAGGTCAACCTGTTTTCGGGTCAACGGAGAGCATATGAAGACGCCGGCGATAATCTCTAAGCGCGGGTGAAGAAGTTCACTTTCGAGGAATCTGAAGAGATCTTCCAGGATGGGAGAGGTGCGAAGCAAGAAGTCTCCGACGGAGACGATGGTGACCTCGATGGAAGCGCGCGAATTCGTAGACATTCGTCGGCAAGGCATTCTGCGCCCCACAAACGTGTGTATGGAAGTTTCAGCAAAAGACCACGGTCAGTGCTGCCAGAGTATTTCCAGAAGCAATAAAGATGTCTCCGTAGGTGTGATCTTGCATCTGTGGGTAACATGTGGAATTTTTGTTTTCTTTTCGTCGTTTTGTTTTCGTTTTGCCCTCTACAACCGCTCTGTGACCCTCGTTAACAACAGATTCAGGTGTCAAGTGGATTATCTTTATTTTCTGAACATTACCTTGACGTGGATATACAAACCCGTTCCCATTAATCCGGAACCGAACCACATATTGTACGTCGGATCCCATGCATCGAAAGCGTGAGCCTTATCCTGATCCGAGTCACTTTTCCAAAAAAGCTCACCACTGAGACGAATGAGCACTGAAATGAGGATTAAATGGCAGGCCGAGGACTCCAAAGGCAATAACATACACTCTAGCATTACTGTGGAAGTAGATTTCAGTGGCATAAAAAGAGTGCTTCTTATGGAGTCGGAGCAAGTTTAGTTGCCCTTGGTTTGACATCACCTATAGCTAGGGCCGTTTTAATTTCAATGGTAATATGTACATGTAAGCCTGATGCAGAATTTTAACTCAACCCTGAGCGATAATAGTCTCGAAAATGTCCTATTTAATCCATCAGTTGCACGTGCCGCTGTGGAATTATCAGAGCATCTATCATGTGAAATTTTCTTCAGCAGGTAAGCTGAAGAAAATTTAGTGCGGCTATTTCGTGGGTCGTATCCGCGATCACAGATCTGGCTGTGTGCCGTGGATCGAGGGCACTTTTTCGCTCATTACACGCAAATCGTGAATAAGTGATCACTCCGATGCGTGCACAAAGCAACTTTATTTCTTGAGAGACGGACGGGTCAGCTTCCTGCACGACAAACTACACGCACGGGTACTGCTTATAATGGAGGCAGAATCCCTGGTGATTCTCGTCCATCTCTTCTGCATCATCCGTGAAAAACCGCAGGATGAAGGGTTTCCTTGAAGCTAATGAGATCACACCCACCCTCACTTCAGTTTTCGGGGGAAAGGGGGCACTCACTGCAAACTTGGGGGTATACAGAGCCTTCCACGGTAAGTTTCAAGAGTCCTCCGCAGAAGCGCCCTCCCGAGCAAGAGCTGCTCTTCCTCACCGTCTCCAAGGTGTCGCCGCATGGAATCATCAGGAAATCCTTGTTGCATTTCATGTTGCCTTGCTCTCTGTCGCTGATGGCCACACTTCCGTTCCCACTCAAGGAAAAACCGTTCACTTCGCATTGCTCGTAGCAGATGTAGCAGTAGCCTATCTCTTGCCTGATGCAAATGGAATACTTCTGGTTAGCCAGGTGGTGGCCATTGGACGGCATCCAGTTGAAAGAGTAGATGGTTCCCGCCGAGCCGACAAAGTATTGCAAGCAATCCGGGCAACCTTAAGCACCAGAAAATCGGATCACATGGGCACAATACTTCCTGAAATCATTCCTTAGCATCCTTGGACTTTTTCCCAGCGCTTGAAATGCGGTCCTTCGCAAGCAGAAATAAAAAAGGAAGAGCAAAGAGAAGCGAGAGGCAGCGACTTGCCCTGATACAGCCCTCGTACAGCGCGGTGAATCAGCCCCGTGAGAAGCTGCGGACAAATGTGGCTCAGCTGCGACCGAAGTAGTAGGTTGGCCTTATTCAGATTTTCGGAGTAGATCAGCGCAAGAAGATGCCTTTTTCAGCAGCAGGAGCGACAGAGCTGAGGCGATAGAATTGTCTATATCGTGTAAATATCAACAAAACTTCCGTTTTTTTTTCTACTTTCGGCGGAATGAATGCACACTTTCGATTTTTTTTTTTTTTTTTGCTCTTTGCCTCAAAGTGAAACAAGAAACACTTTAATGTTATGCCGCTTGAGATACATTTTCTGTCCCTTATAAATACTATTGTATCATGCATGGCTCGTACGAGGCAGAAGGTGTAGCTTGAGCAACACGGGGCCTGCTGTGCACGATGGCTGCGGTGACCCAAGTTACTCTTCGGACAACGCGCGGTGGCTCCAAGGGCTACGCGGTCCAGACACTCAGGTCCGTGAGCGACTTCTCTCGCCAATGAGAGAACGGATCTGTTTCGTAAAAGTTAACGGATCGGTTGGCTTTCGTACCATACGTCGATAGAATTACATTCACGACTGCGTTCCCGTCCGCTTATGTAGCCCGGAACTTCCAGTATCTGAAAACCGGGGAGTTTGCTTGGATCCCGTACATTCGTACTTCCTTAGAGCAACTGGTCACCCCATTCTGAAGGGAATCAATCTCTTCCTCAACGACCGAGTCCCGTGCTTGGCGTGAGGTTTCCGTGTAACGCAGGCCGAGGGAGGGATGCGATCAACGCGATCCGGAAATGCGAGCCAAGCGACTTGAGACCGGGCAATCCTGGAGTCCGGTCTGGAGGAGTGACCTCACGCGCGCGCGCGGTCGGCACGGCGCCCAGCAACGCGATCAGGAAATGCGGAGCACAACCTCCCCTGCTTTCAGGAACAACAAGCTTCTGTTCGCTTGGTGAGTGTTAAAGAGTGCCTGTGAACGAGAACAGCTGCTCTCGAACCGGGGGATCCTCGTGGCTCGCATGCTAGAATATTGCGGGGAAGGGAGTTTGGAAACATCGAATCATACCAAAATAGGAGGAATAATGCGAGTATTGGAAGACTCTGAAGTACCACTCTCGATGTGACTCCATCGTACCGATGATTAGCAAGACCAAAGATATCTCATCCGAGTCTGGTCCGGAGTGCACGTACACTGCCGACGACATTGACGATCATTAGAGCCACCATCCCGGCTTCGCATTGAGATGGTACTTACGGTGCTGATCTCTGCTTTCTCCGCAGATGACCGGCAGTTCCATGGAAGAAGAGGTAGCCCTCACAGTAAAGGCGTCTGAGTTGCACACAGATTGCGAGTCAGGGGGCCTCAAAACAAGCACCTTGATGTCGACTCTGTAAAACACCCGGAAGGATTTACAGACTTTGGAAAGCCTGATGGAATCGGAAACTCAAGTCGATCAGTAGAATCAAGAAGAAGCACAAAAATTCTGAACGCATCGTTATCGTTCTAAATGCAAACAGAAAAGCTATCTATAGAGGACTTCCAAATCGGAATTTTGGATATTCCATCTCAGGGAGGGTCCGGTGGAAAATTCATGATTTCTTTTCCATGTGGTTGCTGTTGAAGGCTCTCGAGAGAATGTTCCAGATCAAATTAGCACAAGGATCACTAATGGATACGGAAAACAGAGCGTGAGTGCTTTGGTCTGTTCTTTTGCTTCTGTATCAAAGCTCCTAGACTTGGTAAGAGGTTGCGGTAATTTCCATAAGGCAGCTTTGAATTTCCAGATTTAAAATGCAGCATCTCATCTCGCTCGTCTGGATGGAGCGGCTTGATAATAGAATAATTCTGCAGTATGAAATCTTTGGTTACTTTTCCTAGGGTTCTTAAAATGTTGGTGCTCTTGAAATGAATACCCAACTCAAGAGGAGTAAAGCATCCGCATAGTGTAGGAGTGTTGAGTTGACCAGATGGGGAAGCTGAGAAATCAGTGTGAAAGGTGGTTCCAAGAATTTCCTGCATAAAATTTACAATTGTAGCACAGGTCGAATGAAATGTGTTTCGATATGAGACACCACAATGCAAACACATGTATGTGCCTCGACAAGTTACACCTAATCAAGGTCCAGTGAAATTAAAAAGTGCGAGAGTAAAAAAAGAATTAAAGAAAGAAAGACAGCCAAGTGATTCAGCAGCTATGCTTTTCAGTCTCGCAAGTTTCTCCAAGAATTTTTCTTTTCTTCTCAGGAGGGCTTAATTAAGCACCGCACTTCACAGCTGTGATTGGAGTTGTTGTTTTTTCACCGGCTGGACTTTTTCACTTGTTGATGCGTTGGCCTCTAAGAGCAAAACAGATGCTGAACCCTTGCAATCGAAGAAATAATGAAGATACAAAAAAAACCGACACAGAAATCGGCGTCGCGAAGGTGAAGGGGGAACTGATGCTATGTGATAACATACTGGTGTACACGACAGCACGGTACGTTAAGAGTGTCGTCATCATACCGTTGGTTCGTTCGGTCACATGGAGATCCATCAGAATTTCATCAATGATGGCGAAGCAAATATGCAAGTACTCCTTTGGAAGGAAAGGTCGAGATGGAAAAGTCGAGAAGGTGCAGCGATTTACAAGGAAACGATCAAGTGCCCCAGGATCGCGAAAGCACCCACGTTCACCCAAGGAAACTGCCAGAGGCTACAGAGACTGGATGCTGCTGGAATGCTCTGGTGGAACACCCGAAAAACTAACACCAGCTTGAATCCATGTTCGAATCGCGGTTCGGCTTGTTCGGTCGGAATCTGCCGGTGTGTTCCGCTGAGATGACGAGGCGCGGTGGATCTCCTGGTCTCGTTCTCTCGTCCAACGCTGCCGCGGTTGACCATCCAGAGACCAACCAAAAAAGTTCACCTGATGGATTGATTATGCTGACAAGAACGAAGATTTTGCGTGTCCGTGAGCTGACGCTCGATTCTTTGGTACGTACTTTGTGCGAAGGATTTCACTATGTGGATGACCTATCCCTTTGTGAGGAAGGGTCGATGCACACAGCAGCAATCCATGTGTCTGCGTTACCGTGACAACCGATTTTCCTTAAAAGATCTTCTCCAGGTTCTTTCTTATTTCCTTCAGCTGTAAGCAGTTGCTGGTGCATCTTTTAAGTAGTGGCTAAAGCGCAGGACTTCCTGAATGCCATAAAATTAGCAGCCATCAAAGAAGGTACAGTAAAAGAGGGAAGGCATGTGCGCACCGAGAATACGAATCATCCACTCAGTAATTGTGGAAGCCTTTCACAATTAAATTGGGTCCCTTCCGTTGTCTGATGCAAGGCATCTTGTAAACTCTCATAACATAAGGATAGGTGCCTTTGGGGCGCAAGGGAGTGTCAACAGCTTCTCACCGAAAGACTGATATCTGGTCGTTCATTTTTTTTACTCTTAGTTCACAGTTTCCCTGAAGCGGGATCGACGGATTCTGCTTCCCGTTGACTGTCAGAAAGGAAAATTTAGTGCCATTAAACATCGAAGTGCTGGAACATGATTTCTTTGTAACTGCGCAACCAAATCGTTGTCGTTAGGTAAAACGGAAGTCCCCTTTTCCGACTTACCTGAACAGCAGACACCGAAACCGGAGGCGCAGCCTTCTAGAATCGTTCCTCCATGCTGAAGGCACTCGTTCAAGGAAACGCAGGTCCCGTTTTCGGCATTCCTGGAGCACGTGTTCTCGAATCTCACAACGGAAAGCAAAGTTCTATTGAAGACTGGAAGAGTGGTTTCCTCAATAAACGTCAGAAGCGCCTTTGGAAGATTTCAGTGTTGCCAAGTTTCATCCACACAGGGGAACTGCCGGGTGTTCGCGCTCGAAACAGAATCGCGTTCGGTGCATCGGGTTGTCGCGTTCCCTTCGTGCGAGTAACAAGGAAAATCCTAAAGGGATGGACCCACCCCTGTGTAAGAGCAGCAAGCACGCGGGACTAGCAGGAAGAGTGACGCACGGGACGTTCCCAAACAGTGGAAAACATGTTCCCTCCTGACGCGCGATAGGTCCGTTGACCAATAACGCTATGAGCAAGCAGTGCTGGGCGTCATTTTCGCTTCTCCCTTTGGATAGGGAAACCACCCTGCAGCTTGCTTGTTCGACACGATGGCCATCTCTGGACCCTTCGAGTTGCCGGATTTCTTCGAGGCATTGCTCTGACGGGATGTGATAACGAGTAATGATTCCGCAGTTCCTGCTCCACTCTTCTCTCTCTTTTCCTTTGTATTTCTGAACGTCATTCTTGTGGCTGTGCTTCGCAAGGCAAGAAAATGCGTCAGTGCTGCAAAGCGATGGATGTCGCAAGAATTACCACAAGTGAAACAAAGAGACTTTATTTCTATCGTCCTCTCTGCTTCCAGCGATAGGTGGGGTGTGAGATCCCTGCTTTAAAACTAGGATTTGGGTTTCCAGCTTCTTCTTTCGCTTCGCATTACTCTTCCGGTGCGAGAGGGTGTGAGCCGCACGGTGGTGGCGGTCCGAAAAGAGAACTCGGAGCGATAGAGCAGTTGTCGAGTCGGAGGGGCAGAGATGACCTGCATCGCGACCTTGAAGATGCTCCGCGCCGAAAACTTCAGCGTTACAAAAAATGTATACGGTTCGAACGCTTCCGAACCTCAAAGACAGAAGTACAGAACACGCCAGACAGCATCCGATCTGATCTGGTTCAAACTGTTTGGTTTCTAGAGAGTCTTGTGACTTGGAAGGATTGCGTCTGTTCTTTCTCGGTCGTCCGACCGGTGAAGTAGATGTGCCTCGACCAGTACGCGTGTGCCACGGCACATAACTCGCTACACTTGAGACAGCAGCAAGATGAACAAGCACCAAAGAGGGCAGAGGAACGTATGCGAGAGACCAATCGGAAACGCCAAAGCGATCGAGATGAAAAGATGAAGATGCACGGCCGCCGCCGTCCAAGCGATCACAAAGAACGCAAATGGTTGGACCAGAACTGCAGATAGGCAACTGTGGTTGTTCGGCCTGCAACAGAACAAGGTCCAGAGAGGAACTACGCATCGGCGAATGGACTCTTTGAGGGGGAAGTCCCTTCGAAGAATGCGTATGGGCAGTGCTGGCGACGGACCGCAGTTTTAATACGATCTCCAAGCGCCAAAGCGTAGCCATTTGGCTATTTCGCGAGTACAATTTCAGAGGACCCGGAGAATGTATAGGTTCGTATTGCATGTTGTAAACGGAACAAGTAAGACTGAAGGCAGCGAATAAACTCGTTGTTGTCTGTTTTTTTTACTTTAGAAGGCGTGATTCACGCAAATCCTCTCCTTCAGACTGGAGCCGGTCTTTTCTCTCCTTTTAGGGTTTTCCCGCCTCGAACGTTTCGCTTCTGTACTACTCTGGATTTCAAAATGGCTTCCTGCAAGGGGTGCAAAGAAGTCTGCCTGCAGGATGTGAAAGGAGAAACCTGTCGAGATTCCAGAATCCGGGAGATGTTTGAGAGACAGAAACAGAAGGAAAAAAAAAACAACAACCACAAATTAAGAACGATATTCTCTAATGAACAAATGAGTATAAGTACATAGGTAATAATTATATTTGTGAGCCGACAGGTGTTCCTCCTCCCTTTTAAACAATTCCAAGGTCTTTAAGATCTCCGAAAATTCCCCTTAAATTCCTTACAAGTTCCATTTAAGGTTTGGACCTTCGAAGATGAATTTGCATGGCAAGCCTGCAACTTTTCAAGAGGCCCTTTTGAGGCGCGGGAACACGAATGAAGCACCGAATCAGAACCTTAGAAAAGGTGCAAGGTTAGCCGTGCATGTCTCTAGTCCGAGCTGCTGTTTCGTTTGTCCTCTTTGCAGAATGACCAGAGCACCCGAGAGTTCGGTTGAACGGGGGATTTCGCGGACACGCCGAAGAAGCAAAAAACGGAACGTAGCCACGTAATGAGACACGAATCATCTCCTGGAGGCAGCGCAGAAAGTGCGGCTGCCCAGCTGGAGGAAGCCGCGATTAAGAGATCGTGGGCCGCTTCTGACGAAAGAAATCCTCTAGTCACGGTGGGAGCTGGTCGAACGCGGGAGTGTTCAAGAAACCTGAGGTCCTCCGAAGCCCTCGAGCAGCCATCAACTTCTCGCCTGTGTTGAAATCCACTCGCCGCACAGGCTCTTTGGACCGGAACTTCAATCCGTCGTCCTCCCTCGATCCCACAGCAGAAGGAAGTGCCATCCTACCCAGACAGCCATTTTGGCCTTTCCGAAACCCTGAAGTCTTTTCAGGATTCGGGATTGCTCACCATTCCTTTCCGACGGAGGGGAAAAAGCAATTTTTTGCGCACACTAGGCATGCTGCAGTCGCCTTGGGTCTTTAGGATCATAGCATGGACCCACCACGTGTTTGCCGTAGGATCAGATGCTGACCCTCGACCACCATAACCATGGCCATTTCTGCAGGCATCGAAATCTTCCGATGATTTGGCACCCTGCCCGGATCAATAATTCCTCTCAGCATCCCTCCCCTCCTGTTTTAAGTCTTGGAGTTGGTTGCCCCATTCTACATTGGGGGACCAACCAGAATCACCCTACGCAACTCATCCGTCGACACGTTACTTCGCGGTGCCTATTGCGTCGTAGCACATTTCCACTGTGTCTTATCCACAGGGGCCGCACCTACAACCATCTCTGCTTTATCCAGTGATGTCCACTATCGACTGGCCTATCTCTCGACGATTTCTCACTCAACAACCAATCCATCTCGACATTCATCTCTTCAGATGGAACATGAGCACCTCGCATCCACACATCGGCGCATCTACAGTATCAGTTGGAGGTGGTTTGGGGGCGCAACGGAAATCCCTCAAAGGAAACGTTTCAGAATGACGGTTTAGGCTTTATAATGAAACACTGTGAGAACACGGTGAGGAACCAAGTGCGGAAAGACGGCACCAGCAAGCATCTTAGGACCAAGGCGGTGCTTGGGTAAGAATCTGCTCCCCTCTCACCTCCCTCTGAACGAAAGGATGCGAGCAGGCAAGAAATGCTTCAGGGAACCTGCATTACCCCAAAGGTTTATTTCCGATTCCATTCAGTTTACTACACAGCACTTGCTCATGAGACTGTTTTCTGCGAAGGTTGCTGCTACTTGGAAGACCTCGGTCGCTGAATTCAAAAAACCATCAGAAAGCTAACGATGATAATTCCCCCCCCCCCCCGAACCAATTAGCTGAGTACTAAGCAGCGCACTGATCGTGAATAACCAAATGATTATCGACCGCTTGTGAGACATCAGGAGAAGCAATTCAGAGCATCCACTTGAGAGAGTGGAGGCACACTGATGATGATGGAACAGTTTTTTGTTAGATGCGAAAGCAGAGAACCAACTTATCATCACGATCGATATGAAACGAGCGCTCAAGATCAGATGTGACTTCATGTAAAAACCCTGTGGTTTCCATGGATTCGCTGAACAGCAAAGTGCCAGCCCACTGAAGGAATGATTTCCAAGGGGTCCGGTCCAAAAATCCTGAATGCCGAAAGCCGAAAAACAAATACGTATGTGCTTATTTCACATAGACCAATCCATTTTAATATACATAGTTATTCATATATACTAACAATACTATTATTATGGTAGAGCTATTTATTAATTCATTTATTAAGATTCAGTGACATACTTTTTATTAATAAAATTAATAATTTGTTGATTATATTGTTGACATATATATATATAATCTTTATTATATGTATATATACAATAAAGATTATGAAGAATAAATAAATCCATACGCTTATTATAAATATTGATATATGCAGTTATATAAGATGTATGGACTAATATATATCATGAAGATTATATAAAATAAATATATATGCTTATTATATATATCCGTATGTATTCAATGAATGTATAAATATCGAATTCTTAAGCATGAAAAATATGGAAGACAATAAAAATGCAAGCAAATTGAACAAAAAAGAAACTTTCATATTCACTCACTTATTAAATATGTTCCTTACATATATAAGTATGAACATATGCATATTTGCAAATATATATGTATGTATATGTGTATATATGCATATACATATGCTTGTTTCTATTTTCTTCTCATAGTTATTGTGTATATATATATATATATATATATATATTGACGTATATAATCTTTCTCATACATATCAACGATGCAATCAGCGACTTATTAATCTTAATGAAATGTAAACTACTAAATCATGATAAATACATCTCTTCCAATAATACGAACGTTAATATACAATAACTATGCCATTAAAATCAATTTTTATATCAATCTATGTAAAATGAGCATATACGTATTTATTTTTCATGATCGTTCGGGAATTTCGACTGGCATCGCTTTCCCAGAATGCACCTGGATTTGCGTGCAGACTCAACGTAATGAGCACTTTGCCGGTAGCAGTGCTGCACCTCGTGGTCATCGTACATGCAGATCGAATATTGCTTTGATCACCAAACACAAAAGCATCACCAGCAATGCATGTATTTTCGATGCCAGTATGACATTGCTCATTCTCTCGGGATGTTCGACTTTTTCCAATCTTCAGCTTCAAACATTCGTTTGCATTGCTGGGAGGCCGCTACATCAACGCATGTAGAAAGACACACTTATTTTCAAGGGAAGCCAGTTTCTGGGAAGTGGAAATGGAGAAAAAGTGAAGAATGGACATGCCATTTATGTTTTATGATTTTATTGTGCTCTTTAAAAGTGTTTCTCCTTTATTTTCCTATTGGTCATTTCTGTTTCCTATTTTCCCTCTGCATTACCGCAGTGCCAACAAAACTAATACGGTACCAAATTATTGTTCTGCATCCTCAGTGGCGCACCTTAAAAACCATAGCATGGAATGGAATACACGGAACAAACTGCCACGCACCCTCCACGACCTTTCCGGAAGCCATATTGCTTTTCTAACAGGCATTTACGAAATGCCAAGTCAGGTTTCATTTTTTTTCTCATCTACGGCACTCTCGAAAACCAATGCTTCTTGCTTTAATTGCTCTAAAGAGCGCCTGTTTCCAAGAGGCAAACAGAGGATAAAAGAGGGAGCTTTCTCTCCGGGAGGTCGCTAATCAAGGAGTGTAGTCCGCTGCGTGATCCAGCAGGACAGAGGTGCGCAGTTGTTTGGTCATAGAGGGGACCGAAAATAACGGAAAAGAAAATCATTCGAATTATTTATAGGCGAAATGAGGGAAAGATTACCAGGATGGGAAGAGGAAACTTTCAAAATATCAGGGGGAAGGTATGTCGATGCTTCTCCGCGTTCCCCATTCCCCACGGAAACCTCTCTTTCCTTATCGTGCCCCTCGACTCAAAAACCTTCTGGGGATTTGGTCAATCGACAGAGCGACCAAGTATCCTACTGTGGATTCGAAACGAAGGAAAACGCTTTGCTGGTTGGTCTCTTAGATGTTTCCATGGTATCCGTAAAGCTCTCCTGAAGAACTAACTTTTGAGTCTTCCCCCTTTAGTGTTCCTCCTCCTTGTGCCTGCTGAAGGCCACCCGAAGGTGCATGCGACTCAGTTAGGGAGCAACCCCGAAGGGACCG
The DNA here is from genome assembly GCA_036172245.1 of Raillietiella orientalis. Taxonomy (NCBI): domain Eukaryota; kingdom Metazoa; phylum Arthropoda; class Ichthyostraca; order Raillietiellida; family Raillietiellidae; genus Raillietiella; species Raillietiella orientalis. The sequence continues at coordinate 229,287 of JAYWIR010000012.1, forward strand.
CCCTAATCAGTCCAGGCAGGCTTCGAAGATGAAGTCCGTTCCTCTCTTGACCCTTGGGAGGGAACCTTCACCCTGGTTGCCTTCGAGGAACCGGGGAAGGATCGGCTCCTGATTTCTCCTCCTTTACGTCTGTTCCTTGCCCTTCATGCCAATCCTGCTGGAATCACCTACCGTCGAAGCATCGGACAATGGGAAAAAAACCTCTTGACAAGCTTTCAACTGTTGTCGGAGGAGTTCGCCGTGCTGCATGGGTGGAGTAGCAGAGTTGGTTTCACTCGGTAGCGTACCGAGTCTGCGCCCATATTTAGTTCTTGAACTCCGGCGACGGCCTCTACGAGACTATCTCCGAGCCCAAAGAGTTCTTGGTCGAGCGCTTTCAGCGCCATAAGGACTGCTTGGATTTCCGAGACCGGTCGGGAGAGGAATGCATATACTTCAGGGGAAAAATCGCCATTCTCTGAAGGCTGCGGGGAAAAGCGTCACCACATGGGTTCGCGGCAAGAAGACAAGGAAGCAGAGAATGCGCGGAACTGAACCGAGAACGGCTGAGCCAGACTCCGATGAACGGGTTGCTCTCCGGTGGCGGTGGTTACGATCTGGTGCTCAATTCCGATCACTCGAAACGGTCGCAGCATCGGAAGGTCGCGCTTCACTCTTTCCTCAAGAGGTGCTCAGAGATCATTCGTGGAGTGCTCACTTGGAATGGCACGCCAAAGAGACTTCGTTTTTTACAGCTGGAGAAGGACTCCGGAAGGAAGAGGATCCGGAAGGTCAACTTTCAAACCCGGTGACCAGTCGACGCGGGGATATCCCCGGTTTCCGACTTCCACCAGCGTCTCACCTGAATAGGCCAACCAGTGCCATCCTGCGGGAGGAACTCGAAACCGGCGCCGCAGCGTTTCTCTCGGCGTCTATCCTCAGCTTGGGGATTCGAACCCGCAACGCTTGGTACCACTCGCGGAATTCGCATCCACGCGGCCGCCAACGTGAGCTGCTTTCAAAGACGCAACCGCGTGCTCTGAAAACACGTTAGAGGAGCGCTTCAGAAACCACATCGAACGGCGTCGGTTCATGAACCGAAGTCGAGCAGGTCGAAAAGCCCGCTTTGAAACAGTCCGTCCCGGCTACGACTTGAAGCGAGGAAGGCGGGGGCGGTCATTTCGCCGAAGCGAGGACTTCCGGAACGGAGCAGCAGCAGCGCTCTTTTCAACACCCTGGAGAGGCGACCCCCCCCCCCCCCCGAGTCGATCGATTAGCCTCTCTCCGTCGAACGCATTCCTCCACCGTCCCGCCGGCCGAAAAGGGGCGAGCCAGGAACCACTCCGGAACGGCGCGAACTTACGGTTTCTCGTGAACTGAAAGACGGAAGTTCTGTTGATGCTCGGCGCTCTCGCCTCCAGGATGGCGTTCACGAGCAGCAGCCTCACCGAGAGATGCATCTTCTTCCAAAGAGGATGGCGAACGATTAGGCTGGGGCAGGGAGGAATCGCAGGGCAGGGTTCACAACACGGGCAATCTGAAAGCGAAAGCCACCATCACCCCTCCGTGCGCAACCTGATCTTCCGTTCCGCGTGGAAATTCGCAAGCAAAAGTTTCGGCCTACCTCATCTCGCGTGGAAACGACCGCGATCCTAGCCACCTGAAGATCTGTATTACAGTGATGAAAGAGAACGCATTTCTCACTGTTGACAAGCTATCATTACTTCGAGATTACAGCTCTGGTAGTGTCATCGAACTCTTCCTTTCTGGGTCCGTGGGTGTGCCATGGAGATGGAGTTTGGGGAAGACCTCTGACAGGGCGGTCTGATTGTAGATGGAACGCATTCTGCCGGGATGGATCCCTGGTTGCCTGGAGGCCCTCTCTCCTCCCTCTCACGCATTTACGGAAACCAGCCCAGGCTGCCGGCTGTTCACGGGAGTGATGGACGTTGTACGCCCCACGCGACGCCTGCAAAAACTCGCGGGTGCGTGTCGCACGTGCCCACGAGGACTTGTAACCATTCCAGGGTTTTCAAAGCGGCCAACCTGGGAAGGAGGTGCGGACGGAGGAAACCAGCTGGACATCAGTCAGAATGAAGACGTGCTATCTGCCGTCTGTTGGTTTGTTGCTGTTTTTTTTTTCTTTTTCTGAAAGGCCAGTACGGGCACATCGTTGCTATTGGCCTAGTGTGATTATCACCCGGTTATTCAGGGGCGTTTATTACGCGAAGTAATAAAAATACATTGGTGTAGTAGAACTCATTGGTCTGCGTGCCGCTCTTTGGCGGCACGCAGACCGGCGAGGTCCGCTTCGGCAGCGTGGGGGGAGGGGAAACAGAAAAAAAAATAAACATACAAAACAGAGGAGGGAAACTTATACACGGGGAGGGGAGGGGAGAATCGAGGAAGGGACCACAGAACGCTGCCCGGCGTCCTCTGTATCCTTCCAAGATGCTGGCAAGTTCTGCCCGTGTCTCGCCCAGGTGGGACCATCTCGAGTCGACCTTCGGGAAGACCCGCGCTCAGCGGATGGCGTCTCTGCCATTCCGGTCTCTTCTTCCTGTATTCCAGGCCGCCAAGATCCCTCGAAGACAGCAGAGGACTGCAAGTAATGCGGCTGTCGGCAGTGCGGCACCACACACGGACAGACGCCTAAAAATGTCCCTGGAACCACGCGCCGGGAATCCTGGGGTCGTCGCGAGGCAATCCCAAGGAGGTCGGAGGGCGGCACAATCCACCAGCAGGTGCGGGAGGGACACCTTCTCCCCGCACCTGCTGCACCGAACATCCATGCTCCCCCTCCCCCCCTGTGCCCAATGGTGAAGGCGCGCTTTCCATGAGATTCCTCCATGCACCACCAGCAGCACCAACTCCTGCCACTTGAAGGGGAGGGTGCCACTGCTCCAGCACAACCGCTTCACCTCCTCCGGAGGGCTTCCCCAGCAGCTCTCCCCAGAGTACAAGTCCTTGGGGTGGGATACTTAGGGTCGCAGAGTCCGTCACTTCCCGAGTTGTCCCCCCCTCCCCCCCCTAGAAGTTTCTTTGCTGCTAAGCACTTCCCACCTCGCCGGAATTACGCTGTCCCTTGTGTCCCTTTGGGATGGTAGCACTGGGGAAAGGGGGGGGTGGACCTAGGATGATGGATATACCCTTTGGAATTCTGTTTTTGCTGCTTTTCTTCCAACTTTCATCTTTCTTTTTTTTTGGTTCGCCAAGTGCTGTAAAATCGTGCGCCTAGGGGCTCACGAAGCTCTTCAAGGGGACTGGAAGTTGGCCTGCCGAGATTCCCCTCCGGTTGTGAAAATGGAGCCGTACCATGGAGCCGGTGGATGCTTTCCTCGTGGGGTTGCCTCTCCAGCGTGTTAAGAAGAGTGCTGCTCTCTTAGGAGTTCTCTTCAGGGGAGGTGGAAACGAGTTCCTTTGTTCCCTTGCGCGTTCCCTCCGGAGAAGAAATGAGGAGTGGGCCCCCACAAATCAGGGGGTCCCTCCGGGGAGAATAAGTTCCCTCTGGAGACAGCTTTCCCGGATTTCAAAGGGTGGTCCCTACGGGGTCCCCCCCTTACTCCAAGAATCACATGCACCCTCGGGGAACACGGATAGTGCTTCAAGAGCTCCGTGATGCCCTAGGCGAATAGCTCTTGAGAACCAAGAAAACAAAAAAAGCTCCAGTACAGTCGGACAAGCATTGATTCGATCTGGAAGCTCGGCGCAGCCCTGGCTTCCTTCCCAAAGGGCTGCCAAGTCTGTATTCTGATTTGGCGCAGGAACTTTGAAAATTTTATCGAATCGCGCTAACGTTTATTGAAATCTTCATTTTCTTCTCTACAAACTCCAAGGACGCACTATCTTCCACAAATAGGATCAAATGATACGTCCTCTGATGCTGGATCCTTCACGATTGCCATGTTCTCTGGAAAAGTCGGCGTCTTCACGGAAGCCTGGAAACGGGTGCTCACGCTTTCGGGATCTATGGAAGCAAGGAGGTTTTGTGGTTAAGGCCTCCGCGTGTGGCACTATGCGTCGCAGGTTCGAATACTTCGGCAGATAACTGATGCCACTGCGTCGTTTGGGTTCCGAGTTTCTCCTGCAATGGTGCTGGTTGGCCGAGACATTCGGGCGTGGCCCCGGCGGTGGATAAAGCCGGCGCCTCCCGATTAAGTCCGGAACAATGGGAGTCGACCTTCGGGTCCTCCCAGGAATAAAGGAGTGGGGAGTTCCCCCTCCAGTCGTGCAACGGAGAGAGGACCCCCCCCACCGGGGGACCCCTTCGGTTTCAAGATGGAGCAGGAGCCCTCACGGGCACTCTCCAGTTGTTCAAAAGAGCGGACCCCCCTGTTGGGGGTCCCTCCGAGTCGTCGCCTCTTCACAGAGTGTGCACAAGGAAGCAAGCAAGAGCGATTCCCTGCGGGAAGCTGCAGCGCCCCTTCTGAGTTTCGGCAGCGTCCCTTCGGGGTTCTCTTCAGAGGAGTGAACAGGAGCGGTTCCCTTGCGGGTTCCCTCCGGAGAAGAAATTCCTACAAGCGGATCCTTTCCGGGTTCCCTTCGGAGAAGTTGAAATGGAGAGGACCACCCCCCATTACGGGGGGTGTCCCTCCGGAGAGAATGAGGGAGGAGATTCCCTTCGGGGTTCCCCTTCGGAGACAACCAGGCTGGGAGGTGCGATCCCTCCCCAAGCGTGAGAGGAACGGACTCCGAGCCCTTCCTGGATTCATAGGGCGGACCCCATCCCGGAGTGCCCCCTATCCTGAAGAATTACACTGAAGAGTTACACGACCCCCCCTGCGGGTTGCCGCGGGCGGAGGGGCGTGGAAACAAAACTGTTAATGTTTAAAAAGAGCCACGTGCTCCGCGAGGCACGCGACCGGCTCTGAGGTACCTAGCGAACCAAAAAAAAGAGAACTCCTAAGAAAAAAAAAAAAAAGGTGGAAGCAAGGAGGCGCGGTTCCCGAAAAGAATGTCTCGAAAACACCGTGGGCCTTTTCCGACAGCTTCCTCTGCCGAAAATCCGATGGCCTTTTTATTTGGGAGTGCTGCAAATGGTGGATTCAAACGCTTGTACATCCTTCTTAGACACGCAAGAGCGTTGTTTCTTTTTTGTTTGTGAGGCAAAACAAATTCGAATAATTCGATTCATTTTTTAATCGATTTTAATTTGTCTTAAGATTGGAAAATCATTAGCTTGTAAGGCAGTGTAGCTGTTTGCGCGCAGTTTCTGAAGTGTGGCAAGCAAAAGAATGTGGCTCGTGAATCGTTTCTCTGAACACTTCGTCAGAAGAGCTGCTTTGCTTTCGAAAGAGGACGTGCCGTTGCAGTGGCCAGTGTCTGAAGGACACCCGCGGTAGAAAAGGAAAAACAAGATCTACCGGCGCAATGATGGGATGATCGTTTGTTCCTCGTGGTCTCTTGGGTTATCTACGATTTTCCTCTGAAAGGCATCTTGTAATAAGCCTGTTGTATGTCCTTAGAATCCTCTCTTCAGAATTTTGATTCAGGAGTGATTTTAACTTTATGATTTAATGAGTGACACAGCTGTATCTATGGTGAATGCATCTATGATAGTGTCTAATGGAGCGGCACGATATTCACGATGATCTTTCTCTTCAGCTCATTAGCTCGGGTTTACATTGCTTTTGAGGCCGCCACTATTGACACAAGTAGAAAGATACGTACTTTTCGAGGGAAGTCAGTTTCTAGAAAACAGAAAGGAAATGGAAGACAAACGAAGAGTGGACATGCCGTGTATATTTCATGATCTCATTTGTTGCCTGTTTAAATTTGTTCCTCCTTTATCTTCCTATTGGTCATTTCCATCTTCCATCTGCATTTGGAAAACATCGAGATCTGAAGACCGCTTCAGTCCGGGTGCTGCATTGAATTTCGGGATCAGGACGTGGTACGGCAGTTACAGGCTGGCCAAGGAATCGTTCCATCGGAGCGCGGACGTGTGAGATTTCTTTTTTCGGCAAGAGTATCCTGCTTCTAGAGAGTTTTAGATGGAGAGCTCTGACAAGAATAAGTCTTTCCGACATCCGTCCAGTTCCCAAACAGTAATGGAGATTTTGTTTAAGGCGGCTGCTGCGCTTTTCAGCTGAATCCTTTCCAGCTTGCATACCCCACTTGGGACTGTTTCCAAGTTATCAGGAATGAATACATTCAAGCATTACCTTTTCCTACTTGAAATGTGCATTCGCAGTGAAAGAATTCTCTTTCGCATAACATTCATTCACGCACCACATCTGCATCTTGTGCCATTTGGAAGACAGAATGCACCTCTATAAGAACACTGCAGCGACTGACTGGAATTCGTATGCTCCGCGTTCTTTTCTTGCATGTACGTTGTTTGAATCGTACATCCATGGTACTGTATTCCTGTTCTGCATTCAAGTGTATTAGGGATATGATTCATTTGCAGCCAACTATGCTGTTGGTTAATATATTACTGAGGAATGGCAATGCGGTTTTCATTTGTACCGAAGAGTGCCTCCATCCGTTGTACATTAAGCATTTCAGTATATACGGAGAATGCATCGGCGCCTGCTTTTCGGTAATAACTTCCTAGTCAGCTAGTATTATCTCCTCAACTTGAATCATCCTACACCTAGATATTTCAGAACTAACGTTACTCGAATCTGGAAACTTTCCTTCTTACAGGAGGACTTTGTATTCGGAGTCTCGTTGATAATCGCTGGACTTCATTCTCATGCAAAAGAGGTGCCAATTCATTCTGTTTGGAGATATTTTTCGATACGGTAAAAAAAAAAAAAAAAAAAAAGAAAAAAAAAAAAAAACAAGTGTCTTCTCGTTCCACAAACTTCCTCTATTTTGTTTTTCCCTCGTCCAAAGACAAAACGTTTGCTCTGTGAGGGAAAAGTTCCGCGTTCCGGGGACGCGAGGCTCCTTGGACCCTGAAAAGCCCAGCGCGGAAACCAGGTTGTACTTGTACAACACTCAAGCTAGGGTGTACGCTCCACTGCCGGCTCCGTTCTTCCTGCCGCCAGCTTCCCAAATCTGGGCGATGGGGATGCCTCCAGCAGCCGGGGAACGCCGGACCGCCCCTTCACCGTCTCGGAAGCTGTGGAGGTCGAATCTTGGGAAAGTTCGTCTACGCATGCAGGCGCCCCAGGAAGACCTTGAAACGTTGGTATAACTGAGTGACTGGTATGCAGCAGGGAAGATGTTGCGGCATTTCAATCAATACGGGGGAAACAAGTACCCAATAAGATCAAGGTCTAACGAGTGACTCATACAGGGCTTGGAATCAGCTGGGGCGCATTGGTATATTTTTGCTGGTTTGAGCCGAGTTTTCGTTGGATGAATTTGCTTCTCGTTTTAGTGAACTTTGGTTCCTCATTGGTTTCATAGAGCTTGTAAAGAATTTCCCTGGTGTCGTGATACGTTAACGGTGTCAGCAAAGGAGGAAAAAAAAACCAAAAAAAAAAAGGCTCACCAGTAAAAAAAATTAACATTGAATGGTTCCTTTACAGAAAATAAAATAGTAAGGTTTTTGTTTACATCTATGTGCATTCAATTAATTCTTCCAATTTAAGTAATTTTTGACTCAATTGACTTTCACTATGAAGTTTCTAAATTTGCTTGTTTGGAATGTAGTGTTTGTATTATGTCTACATTATGGAGTTAGTAATAATTCTTACTGATAGCACAGTTGAGCCGAAAGAATGGAGTATTTACAATGGGAGATTGCTCCACTTCGTCCTCTGGATGACTTTTTATGTGAATCAGCTAGATTTCAGTTACCCAATTTTAAAACCCCAGATAGATGGGCAAACAGAATAACCAACAATCTTTTGTACTATCAAAGCAATTATTTTGTAACCGCCATATTAATGTTTACAATGGTTGGGTAAGAACTTAAACTTGCTTTCACAAAGATGTCATTTAGATTGCTGTATCCAACTAAGATTCTATGTGGCATGTGTGTCACAGCTGGAGTATTTGGATTATTTTGTTATGTAACTCAGAGTAAACCCCAAGCAGTTGCTTTTAAACGAGACCATCCAATTTTAAGCTTGTTAATAATTGTGAGTGTTGCCTACTGCACAGTATATTTATTGGATTCTGTCTTGGTTTTTCTCTATGGAATTCTATTGCCAGCATTCTGTAAGTATTTTCTTCACGAACTTTTCTTTTTATCCTGCAGTGTGTATCAGTGATTCTGTTACATGCATCTCTGCGACTCCGCAATCTCAAAAATAAATTAACTAACCGTATTGAAATGGCAGGAAATAAAAAAACGCCAATGGGACTCCTGTTAGAGCTGTTGGGGCAAGACAGCAATTTTCTTAATAATTAACTAAATACAGATTTTGTTATTTTTAATGTATGTCTTCTTTTCCAAACACAGCATCAAGAATTTTGGATAAAATCTGCTTCTGATCTAAACATATAACATAAATTACCTATTTTATGTTTGTTATTTGCTCTTTTTATTCTGTGTCACAGCAGCATTAGCCTTAAGCACAGCACCTGGACTGGGATAGGGGCGCATCTGATACAAAGGTCCTGATGCTGTTACATCTGCTCCTGTTTTTGCTTCATTGCCTTTCATGAGACCAGAGGACCAAGTTCCTCTGAAAATCCGTGCATGCACATCAGTGATTCCTTTGCCTGATAGGCTAACCTGGGGGTATCAGAGTAGGATGCTGGATCCATAGGATCAAGATCGTTATCCTTTCGTTTTATTCTGCTGCGTGAATATTCTTCTTTTCGCCCCACTCTCCTATCTTTATTGGCAATCCAGTCTCTTCTGTCACGATCTCGCCAATCCATATCTGGATCTGAATCCTGCAAAATTATATAAAATGTAAATCAGAATCGTAATGCAAATTTTAAATGCATTGCAATGTTAACCCTAAATGATTCATTAAATATCATAAGGTGATTTACTTCTCCACTATCCACATGTGTTGTAGTTTCCTGTAATCTATCTTTTTTGGCTTCTTGCAAATCCTTTTTCAGCTGTTCTCTAAGTTTGGCTGCTGTGCATGTAATTTTGGCTCGTGGATGTCCTGGTGGTAACCATGATACTTGCTCAGTATCAACATTCCAGTAGTAATAACGGCCACTACAAGATATAACTACATTAAGTAACTACTACCAAGAGCTCTCTAACCTGCCAGGATCAAATGCTTCTTTCCATGCTTCAGGAAGAGGATATTTCCTAAGCATGATGTGACGGCGTCTGTCAGTTTCTGGATCTGGGTCACAGCCTCTACCCCAATAGGTCCAACAGAAATCTGTACAGTCATGATAAATATTCCACTTATTAGGGCAGCTGGGAGAAACCTTTTCGAGCAGAATTATACATGCAGTTTTAAGCACAGAAATTACTTGTGCACTTACTTCTTTTGTATAATCAACATTAGGATCTAATTTTCCAACTTTATGAATGAAGCTTCCATGATCTGACAAAGACTTTGATGCATCTTCACTGTGATCATAATCTTCGGCAATGATTTCCTCCTCAGGTTCTAACCAAAAATTGGCATATTTTGAATATGGTAATAACAGTGTATAACTACATCTTAGCATCCTCAGATTACCTGAAGGATTTTGGATACTCTATTCCAATGGAGCATCATTCCAATTATGATAGCTCTTGGAATAAAATTATGAAATTTCATTGCAAACTGATTTGTGGAAACAGAAAATAATAAAGAGTTCCGTAATTCTAATACGCGATTTGCAGTGCTTATTTGTGGATGCCATTTGTATTATACCACTAATAAAGTTTCCTACAAAAACACTTAAAAGTATCAATAAATTACCATTTTGTATTCCCTTAATGATCCCTCTTTTCGCTAGTTTGGCTGCTAAAATGGGAGGCAAGGGCATTTTCACGCGGTAACTTCTGAGAAAGCAAATGTGCGGTCTTCTATTCCAAGTAAAATACCTTCAAAGTACGCTTGAAACCAAGACTGGATGCAACCATAGTTCTACATATCTGTTCAGTGCACACAGCTTCAAGTGTTTACACATGATCCCCTGTTCCCATGCAAGGGTGCAGCAGAACCGCGTGCTTATGACCTGAACAATTTAATTTGGATCTTCTGTTGCATCCATTCATACCATAAACAGCAGTGCTTTTAAGTATATATAAGAATATCCAGTTAATAGTTTATTTAAAATTATGTCGTACATCGGTAACGAATAACGATATGAATAAATATAGCTGTAAGTATGTAAGCATATCACGCAAGTTGCTGGAGACATTGCAAGACGATTAAATTAAAAAAAAAAAATTATATATCAATCTAAAAATAATTTGATGAACATATCTGATGATCAAAGGATCCATTATATGCAAGTTACTTATAAATTATTCATTAAATATTCATTGCAGCCATAAAACACTGCATATTCCCTGATATCGCAATATATTTCATAGATTTGTATACTCCGAACATATACATCATCACATTACATGTATAGGTACAGCAGTACGATTTTTATCATATAAAACAATCTTTTCACAATGATGTAGTTGTTTAAAGTCTTTTTTATTCATATTATGCAATTTTTATAGTGTCTTCAGGTAACTTTTTAGTTCCTCAACTAGTTAAACAGGATAGCTATGTACTCGAGCCTGAAACAAAAAGGATTCCTAAAAAGGTGACAGGTCTGTGAAAAAAAACACACACACACGCATATTACTTTACGGTATTGATCTTGGCATTTTTCATTGTTTTTATCTAGGAGTGCATGCATGTATTCAGTAATATTTCATTAAAAAATTGTGGTTTCAGAAGTAATGAAAAAATCAATTCAAAACGAAAATCTTACTTCAATTAATACAAAATAAAGAATCTTATTCAGTCCTTCTTATCTGTTTGTTTTAAAAAGCCATTGTATATGATGGACTTTGCTTAATATTATATACATTAATATAATAACTTTAACGGTGGCAATATTTTGGATAAATTAATCTGGTTCCAGTTGATTAAAAATAAGGATAAACATAATTAGAAAGCGATTAGAATTTCAAAAATTTGCTAGCTCGGAACGAACGAGGGATGAATAACTAAGAAGAAATTCTGTTATGTTGAACTTGAGATCTGAAAGAAATAACACCAGCACTCATGAAGGAGTGCACGTAAAGTATGAGATCTCAATATGTTCCTAGATCTATGCTGCTCATTGTTCTGAGGGGCTTGGGATCCTTCCAATTAAAACAAAGAAAATCTTATGGTCATTTTATTGATTAGTAGATAATAATGCTTAGGATGAGGAAACATTATCATACGCCTACAAAAAAATACGTAATGGATAGTAGTTCATTTCAACTTCGAAATATCTTACTCTTAGTTTTTGATCAATAATCCACACATCTGTCGTGAATGTGGATGCCAATGGATCAGTAAGGTATTGAATCTTTAGTGAGAAGTGACAAATTCTGCTTTAAACATGATACCCTCAGTCTCATATGCTATTTAAAAGTAAGGGTTCTTTCATTCTCAAAAAGCATTTGCACATATTCTTTATGAAAATCACAAGCAGTTTTCAGGATGTTTTCTTCAGAATGGTTTTAAATACTTCATCACTTTATGGATTTTTTTTCTGTAATACATCTCAATTTCGTCGGATTTGTAAAATCAGTAAATTTGTAATACAGATGAAAGTAGATGCTGGAAAACAAGCACTCTAGCAGTCTTCTGCATGTGTGAGCCCGAAAAGGAATGAAGACAATGATTGCGGTCTAATCTAAATAAATTTCAGCTGCTGAGACTAAGAAAAAACTGCAAAGCACACATTATAGCGTCATTGTTTTCAACTTTTAATTTATTAATCTTGGGAGCATTTATTAATGCTCCTTACTCCTCAGGAAATCTCGGTATTTAGAGTATATGCACTTTAGTTACATTTTTAGTTACGTAATACGAGTAATAGCAAGTACTCTTACTTATGTAGTAGTCAGATTCCATTTGACAATTGCTGATACGTCACTAAATTGCATAGGTTTCCTCCAAACTTTTTGAGATTTATGTATAATTCTTAACAGCAAAATTACCTTGATTATCCAGAGGTTACTATTCTTAGTTTTATTGTTTTTTTTAGTGGGATAGAGTCTGAGCCCCTCATTACAGAGAAACAAAAGAAACGCAATCATTGCAAAGAATCATTTTAATATCTTTTCAACGGGCCTACACAAAGATGACATTATTGAAAATTTGTTTTTTCAGTTAAGCTTAGTATGTAGATAAATAATAGATTTAGAAATGAATAAATAAAAAGGCATAAAAATGAATCGATTACAATGGTTTCATAGGAAAACAAATTTCTGTTTAACTGTTCGGTATAATTACAGCTGAAAGTCCGATGCTTTTTTTATTGCGGAATAGTCAACTATGCATTACCTTATTTATTCATTGCAGTAGATTTTTAATATTTGTTACTAGTATTTTAATTATAGAACCCATGTGTGAATGTATTTTAATTTTATGTGAATCTTTACATGATATTCATGTTTCAACAAACGTTTGTTCAAATGCATTCTAAATATTGGATAGCTTGCGAATTGTGAAATGGAGGTGCCTGTAATACTGTGTACGTCTGTATTATAGTAGTGTTTTAGTTCTCTGAAAGCAAGCTGATTTGATCGTTTGTAAGTGTATTCAAAAATGTAATGAAAGTAAAAATTAATGTGACTTTTGAGGCATCAATATGATGACATTAAGTACAATGAAACGATATGAAGGCGAAATGTAAACAATTTTCGGAACTTAATCGAGGTATGCTTGTTACGATACCAGTAATCTTGTTGTTCATTTGATTGTTTTCATAAAAATGCCAGTGTCAGTTAGATGTTTGGCCTCTGATTGATTGGCAGTGAGAATGCATCAGTATAATTTTACAAGACATGTGTTTGGTGCGAATCGATGACAGTGATCAGTTACGAAATTTTTGAATAGGATTTTGATGCAGAGTCCAGAGCCTTGATGCAAAACTATTGTTTAAAAGTGTTTTGTTTATGCAGAGCAGTGTTTGATGCTCCCAAGTTTTTATAAATCTGTTTATGCATTGGAATCATTTTTTTTTTAACTAACTACTTAGTAGAATGCTTTAACAAATTAAGTATGATAGCTCAGAGTTTGATGTAAACATTAAGTGCAAACTAGCTACATAACATGAAAACACATGCATTTTTGGAAGCATGTGTGTATCAAATCCGGGTTACATTTCATGATCATATTGTGAAAATAAATACATCCCTAACAGTACCCCAATGTTACCAGATATTTAAACATATTTAGATCAGGGAGTTTGTCCTACATTAAGTCAGCTATTCAAGTTAAAATGAGTAACTGTAGTTTCATAAATACATGGTGGCGGTGATAATTTGTGAAACGTTGAAGATTTTTTTTCAGAAATGGACTATGTGCATTGGTTGCAATTGTTTTATCATTTATTTCAGATATAAGAGGTCTGAAAAAAAATTTCAAGATTAATTCAGTGATATGCTTTTCATTTGATCTGCAGTGATTTTTTTGTTTGTTGATGCGTGTTTATGGGCAAACAATATAATCATTCATTTTGGTATCTAATAGGTGTCTAATAATTATGTAGATTCATTTGAAGCCATTGTGTTAGTTATAAACAATGAAAGCAATGGTTATAAACTAATAATCACTCTGTATATTGTACATATTAATAGGGAAGTAGGGAAGATCCATTTATATCACTCTGTTATTTAATGATACAGATATAAAAGGATCTTTCTGCCCAGCTCTGAAATTCTTACCTATGTTTTGTTATTTCTGATAGTTACCGAAGTTTCTTTTCATGGATTATACCTTGTATTACAACCAGTTTGTATTTTCTTCTAAATATGAATCTCCAAAAATTCGCTTTTAGCTATTTAGTGTTCTGTTTACATGTTTGTGTTTGTTTGCTAAAGGTAAAAGTCTCTTTTTTCTGCATCATTACTCATGTTTTCAATCTGGATCTCATTGATTCTAAAGTGTTTCAGAATTTCTTCATGTATCGCTTTTTGGTTTTCTTCAAATTTTGTTGTTTATCCTTTGTTATGTAACCGTCTTTAATATCTTGTGGTAACTAAAATAATTTTAAAATGACAATTAGTAGCTCTGTGAAGCAAAGATCAAGTTTTTTTTTTTTTTTTTTTCAGATTTTCACTTCTGGAGTGCAGTGTACTTAATGATTTCACTTCAAATAATGAACATGTTTGCAGTCATTTAATTTGATCTTTCTTTTCATATTTACTTAAAAGCTCGTACTTTTAGGAAAGTATTCTGATATTGTTTCATTGTTTTGATAATGCAGTAGTAGTACATTGTATGAAGGTATTGAAATGAAAGAAGAATAAATTAGTTGTGTGCTTATGAAAAAGAAACAATCTTGAAGTATGTAGTCAGGGTAATTAGTAGCAGTTATTATTTTTTAATCCTTCATCGTTTTTTTAAAATCTTGCTGCATACTATTTTCAAAATGCAGCTTAAAGGTTATAATAATGGTTGTAAGAATAATTCACTTCATCATAGTTTGAAGCTTTTCAAAATAACACATACTAGAATCTCAATAAGTAATTTCATTATACTAATACAAATTGCCTCTGTTTTTCTGGCATAGCCATAACTCTTCCTATCATATTTTCTCATCCATCACACTCTGGTATCATGCATCTCACTACACAATGAACAAAAATTCTCTGATTGTCTGAAACAAAATTTTCAGTGAATGACTGTCACACATGTTATGCTTCACTGATAGTGTCAAATGTACTTAGACATCAGTTGATTTGATTTTTTTAGCTAAATTTAATGAAGTTTGGTAAGGAGCATGTTTATCATTGATGTGCAGCAAATGCACAGGAGAGTTTATATCCATTGTCTCTTTATTTAAAAGGAAGTTGCCATTGCATGCCATCCTCGTTTTATTTATTTTGCATGCAAAATGTTCTGAGGTGAAATTATCACGTCTTTACAATCTGGTTCTTTTCTTTGCTTGCCTAATAACTAATTGAGTATTAAATCTTTAGTGAAATCAGGAGCAGATGATATACCAATTAGTTACCAATTTCAGTCTGTCTGAAAATTGAAGAGCAATGCAGTGTTTCTTTCATCTGCAGATGCCATGCCTTTCATTCATGCCCTTTACCAATGTTTTAGCCATGTGATTGTTTTATTGATATATTTTTTTGTAATAACCAGGAATCATTTTTGTTACATGGTAATAAAGTGTATGCAGGATATAATTAGTATCAACAGAAGGATTAGTTGCTGTGGTGGTACTTTTGAATTCATGAGTAATTTTCGACATGAGTTTTTATTTGCAGTTAACATAAACAACATTCAGAACCTAGCAGTTTAATTTCGTGATTTGCAGTTATGGCAGTTATGCTGACTACATTCATTATGGACTACATTCATTATGCTTGCTTCCTAATAGAGTGAACTACATGTTGGAAATTGAGGAATAGAATCTTGAAAGTATTTGATCAATAAGATGTAACAGAAAGAGTAGAATGTTTGAAATTTTGTTAATTGGAACCAGTATGCATAAATGAGAAGATTAAATTCCAAGTTTAATTAGAGAATTTGCATCTACACTGTAAAATGAATTTGCATTTATTCATTGCAATGCATTGTGGAACCAAGTAGAACCAGTGTGTCTGTTCGTATTTTTCGTTTTGGCAATATTGACGGATAATGATACAAACACAACTGAAATTACAAGTTACTGTTCAGTTGTTTATCATTTCAAATTGCTGCAATTACATATGAAAGGCAGGAATAAAAAATAATTGAGTTTCCACTCCTTGTGACGATATGTGAACCTTTATTAAAAATATTAAGCAAATTGTACAATACTACAAAGAATTCATTGTATTACATTTTCAACCAGGCTGTTAACTAAGTATTTCATGTGTGTAGCTTCTGTGATTTTTTTTCCCGCCAAAAAGAATTTTCCAGAGAGATTCTTGCCATCATTTACACATAGTATACAATTCTGAAAATAGCATAGCAGCTTGATGCCAGTGGAGTTTCTTTTACATAGACGATGCATATTAATTTAGAAACTATATTAAACATGTGATATTTGGTTGCAGGGTTTTTTTCATTGTATTGGTATTATGCATGATAAGCTATGCAGTTTTCTAAGTAATGGATGTATACATAGAATGATTTATGTAACTGTTATGAATGATGTTCTGAATTCATAATTGTTATGATTTTGTATCTTAATGTTTAAAAACTTATTATTCCCATATATATGAAAGAAATGATGCAAGTTTATCTTTTTTATTGTAGAGTATACTATTGGAAATGAAGGCAAAGTACTTGCAGCAGAGCTATTGAAAGGTAAATTTTAATTCTGTAAATTGGAAAATTTGGATTGCATAATAATGAAGTTGTGTGAAATTACACATTCAGAATGTTATGCCTTGCAATGTTTCAACGTGCATGATTGCAAATACCATGAAGCAGCATATTATTTAGAATAGTTTGTGTATCATGGTGGTTGTGCTTTTTTGGAGACATTTTGTAGAATAGCTGTTATTGCTATTCTGATATTTTCAGATTCTGCATTTGTTCTATAGCCAAAAATGGAAATTTGTTGGATTCCATGTGTTTATTGCATCAGATTAGGATTTTTAAACAAGCATTAAGTTTTGCTCCCAAAACTATGAGGACTATGAAGGAAAAGTAGATATTTGAAGCTGGAGGTTCAGTATGATAAGAATTATCATACTGAAAATTCACTATTGCAAGTGAATATGCCTGGATTAATGTGTTCTCTTTTGAAAGAACATATTGATCATTCCCATTATTTGACATCTGTAAGATAAATATTTCTTACAGTAGATGCATGTTACTGAATTCCACAATACAAAACTAATCCGAAATTGCAACTTATTTTGTTATTATTTAGTCTTGTATTGAACATTTCTTATCAGTCACTCATTGTGACTTGTGTAAAGAGTTGCTTGATCTAGATAGTAAGCAAGGAGGCTATGTGCAATATTAATCTCCTTCAAGTGAAGAAACAAGGCAACATGGTCTAATACAGATTGCTACTGAATCTTATTATAAATGTATTTTGCATTCTGTTTTGTAAAAGTAACTTTTATGTACAGTATTTGAGGATTCTCCTATGTTTGGCATAATGTAGACTCACAACATTAGTTTTTACAACAGCTTACATAGAGATCGGTGTTATAATTAATATCACATAAACATGTAAAGGATGTGTTTTTTAGATAGGTTTTTATTTGCTTACATTACCCACCTACCTTTAATTAACAGATATTCTTAACTTCCTTTTGTTATTGTTGAAGATTCCTTCTACTGCAGAAGATTTTGCTGTTGTTTGACAAAGTCAGATTTTGGTATTGAAAGAATTAGATAGATTGATTCATTTTCTAATTTCTGTTTCTTAAATAATATGATTGTGGAATAATTATCTGTCTGATCTAATAGAATAACTAAAGTAAAATAATTAAAAGTTATTTTGACAGAGTTCCAGGCAGAACCAAATTCAATAGCATAAAGCTAGCATGTTTGAAGTAATTGCACAGTTTTGGGAGAAGAATTTGATCTGTCTATTGTAATCTGGGCAGATCAAATTTAACTTAACTACCAAACTTTTTTCATGCTGTTAAAAATGCAAGAAAAAATCGAGCAAAAATTCTCAACTAGATGGAATAATTATTTAGTGATCAGTATTCTGCATTTGTGGATACTGCTGTTACTGCTAAAAGCAAAAATAAACAATAAATTGTCTACTTAGCCATAGTAAACATTAGCCTACCGTCCTACAGTATGGCTTGCATAAAATTCATGAATGTTCTCCCCTTTGAACATTTTGAAGCTTTCCATTAAAAATTTGATACTATTTATTGTTTTGGGTTTTAGTGATTAAAATTTGAAAATTGATAATCTCAACAATATTTGATGAAATTGCATTTATATAATTTATGCTGTTCAACTTATTTTCATGTTTAAAATTATTCACTGAATCCATGATAGTAATGGTGCTTTTGTAACCAGCATCAGGCATGTAATTTCCTATTCAGAGTGAGAATATTTATTTATTGATCTGACTACAAAATAGGTGTGGATCTTTCAGAATAAAATCTTGGGAACCAGATTTTCTGTATTCCAATTAAATAATTTTATGTTATGCTAGAATTTTGCCCTTCCGTTTTCTTCAAAATTGTTTTTCGTTCATCAAATTCAATGCATTATTAGAAAAATGCTTTGTAAACTTCTGAATGACAAATCCTTCAGATAAGACCATTCATTTGTTAATCATTTAGTTGCAGTTTTTACAGAAAGATTTTCAAATTTGTTAACTATTTATTGAAATATGATAAACATTTAGATCTTTGTTTCTAATTACGTATGTGTGAACTTCAAGCATTATTGATTTTTTGTCTACAGGTGATTCAAAAAGTTTTATTATTGTATTAAAAATCCTTGCAACAAACACTGCTGCTGCAATAAAATTGGAATACTTAAACCATTTAGTGAGGTGCACATCTTCCAAAGGGTCCGATAAAACACTCAAAGCAGATACAAATTTCATATTGACGAGGTACATGTCAAAGTTTCCTATTTACAGAGTATCATTTTTTAACTATTATGGATGAGACTTGTTTTTTTTGTGTTGCAGTATTCTCCCATGTTTAGTGCACGAAGTCAAAGAGGTTCGCACAGCAACACTTCGACTGTTGCGATATATTATATGTGATATCTCAGCTGTAAAAAGTTTTATTAAATTGCATTTACCAGTGTTTGTGTGCAGGTGCTAGATTACTCGTTTGAAGAGTTTTGTTTATATTTTGTTCTCAGGTGTCTGGATATCAATTTAGACAACACTGCAGAAAGAATTCATGCATTACGTTTGAGTCGACATCTGCTTGGAATAGCTCCTGAGTTGTTTCCCATTGATATAGCAAGAGCCCTGGTTTCACTCTCAATAAATGGCAGCATAGATCAAGACAAGTTGCACTGGGCTGTTCTAGGGACTTTAGCTGAATTAGGTAAATTGTTTACAGGTATAAGTAAGAGGATTATGTATTCGTTAGCATTGCTAAACCCCAACCGGTTTGTTGAATGCGGAGGTGTTCGTGCTATAACATTAAACTTGTTTACATGCCCTCTGCCGAAAATTCACGAAACTTTGATTGGTTGCCTGTTATATTTGGAGAATTCTCTTGAAACAAGAATGATAGCAAGCATCCAGCTTAACGTGCTAGCTGCACCCTACACCGATTTCCATTTTTGTCTATCTGGAATTGATTTCTCAGAGTATGTAGAATATACAAGCGAATGAAAGATATTGGATTGTTTTATTTTTAGAAATTCAAGGGAATTGGTCTTTCAGTCATGCAAGCTAGCTTTGCTGGCTATTTTTCGTTCATGGACGGGCATTCTGCATTTTTGTCATCCTAGTTCTCGTACTTTATCATCACTCATGCAAGTACTTCAGTCTGCTAAACAGCCTACCAGAGTAATAACAGTTGGTATTGATAAGGATATTAATTACTGCTACTTATTTCAGGGAGCCTTGTTAGAAGTTTTTTTTGATTTATTCCAGCTACCCATTCCAGATTGGACTACTGATCTATCTGAAGCACTACAAGTCACAAATCCTTTTCGATTTCAGAATTCATGGAAGTTATTGGAAGGTTTTGTTGCATCAGAAGGTCTGACAATATTGCCAAGACTTACAAAAGTAAGGTAAGATTACGCATTTTGATAACTATGATGATTAAAATAAGTCCTTGCAGTGTTATTCAATAAGAGTCGGTAAAGTAAATAGTCTTTGTAAAAATTAATTACTGTGAGTAATTCTACATTCTCTCTTCCTGATTTTAATATGTGATGATTGAAAGAAATCTGTAGAAAACTTTTGAACAAACGACTGCAGTTCTGTATTTTTGTCCAGAAAATAAGTAATTTTTATTATTTTCACTACGATTTGTATTTTTTAGAAATATTTGCTCATCGTTCCACTTATATGTGCGCTCAAAATACCTTTGGCAAGTTCTAGTGGGCAAACAGCAGTTTCTTCTTGCAATTGTGTTTTTGATAATGTGTGGGTGTACATGTTCACTATAATAGAAAATGTCAGTGATCTATGGATATAACGCAGTCTGCATTACATATAGTCTAACATTTCTATTCAAATTTTCAGTTTCTGCATTAAGTACTATCTCACAATTTTTCGTCACACATTTGCTAACATTCTCTGTCTTTAACTGTGATTCACTTTAGTCGATAGATACTTTTTTAATATGTGTGCTTTCATTCCCCCCCCCCCCTGCTTTTTTTTACTAAGTGCCATTTTTATTTTAATCAGCATTCAACATGCCATGAATTTATTTGACCTAAAACTTTTTTTTCCAGTTTGTTTCATTTTGATGTTTTGAGTTTTGTTTGAACGATGTCAAACCTATAGTTTGTACATGACAACTACAGAATTATTTTTATGGCATGCTATTAGTTTAACATGTTTTATGCCATTTTCTTGTTTCCATCAGATTTGGAATTTTTCTAAATTTAAACCTAACCTAAGAAAACTAAAGGTCCTAATTCAGTATTTGATTATTGCTGGTCCAGAACTCTTACTTTCAAGGTAGGTTAGAACCCTCTGCATAATGGGAAAACAGATCCAGTTTCTTATGCTGTTCTTTTGGAGAAAAAAGCAAAATTTCTGCAATCTCGGAAATTTAGAAAAGTCCCGGAATAATTTGATAAATCTATTGTATATTTTATGTTTTGGGAGTTGTTTTAGAATTATAATGGATTTTACGAAATAGGAGCACAATAACACATCTAATTGTACAGTTTGCAGTCATAAGGAATTGGAATGAAGTCTACTGTGTCATGAAAGTATAGGAAAATTAAATACAAAAAGGAAAGCTAGAATGATGCAAAAGCAAACTCATATTGATAGCATAAGATGCAGGCCATTCGGAAATGTCCAGAATTTAAATGACGTTTCTAAAAATGATGTAAGAGTTAGAAATCAGTAAACAGTATTTAGTGGAAGGAATAAGGTTATACTTTCTTTTATAGAGGTTGGAATCCCAAATTTTGCTGAATAGCATCAAGACTGATGAACGTATCACAGTTTATCACAGCAGTTAATCCACAACAGCTAGTACTTAACATTGCTCTTTGAAAAAGGCAGGACTGTGTAATCTAGTGGACAAAAATTCGTGTAGACAGTAGCGGAAAAATTATCAGCACTTGTGCATACATGTTTCATTTGGTATGCTTGCAATTGGGATGATAGAGCAGACTGCAATATTTCCTAATGGAAGGAGAACTTGGGAATTCATATTTCACTGGAAAGTGCTGCTAGTCACTTGATGCAAAAGTACTTGTTTTTCCAGTATGTCATGAAACGAGGATGTAGTTTATGGATATTCGGTCTTGAAAGAGCAGAAAAATTGCAGCTGACTATCTTTAATAGCAATAGCTGGAAAGCGCATTTCGGATTTTCAGTGTACTGTTCTTGTTTTCCCATGCTGGAAAGGTTAAAGTTAAGCATCATTAAATAGTTTGGTTCTGATGGTGGTTCAGTTAGCTTGGTACATGTTATTCGAATATTTAAAAATTTGCTTTATTCTTTGTAGGTAAGTCAATGATTGCAGTGTCAGTTTTCAAATATTAAGGATTACTTTCTGACCATATAGTGTTGCATGTCAGAACTTTTTCCCCTTTAGGTAATAGATTGCATAAGCAACATAAGAGATCTCGGAATTTATGCCTATTAATTAGATTAATTTATTCGTGCATTGGCAAGTACGGATTCAGTTTATTCTCAGCATGGAAACAGTGTTGTATAGCGATACAGAGTAGTGAATGTATTAGTGGGGATTGTGAATTGTTTCTGCAGCTATCAGTTAGAATCCTCATCTGCGATAGAAAACATGTTACACGTACTTGAAAATTGAATGCTGGATTGTTACTAATAGATATGCAAAACTTGTACAAAGCATAGTTTAGCATAGTTTGTCCTGACGATACTTTTTTGTCTCTCCAGAGCAAATTTGCGTCTCCATCATATGGCATTCACTCTAATGTGCTTCATAGAAGAAGGTTTGCTGGAAGCACTTGTACAAATTGTAGTTACGTGTGAACTACATCTGGTTGTGCGCACCATTATTTTGCTTGGTGAGCCTAAAAGGTGTTTCCTATGCTCTACAAAATGATTTCTGTAGGTGAACTTATCCATCTGGCATCAGTTCTCATCCCAGAAAACTGCCTAACCAATCATTCATGTCTTTCTTCTTTAGTTGAAAAAGCATCATGCTCCGACTTACCATTGCAGCAGAAGAAGCATGCAAGCATGGCAGTCATGGCTCTGTTTAAAATCCATAGCTTAAAAAATAGTAGTCCATCTCCCAGCAGTCTTTATTTAGCTCAGCTACTGCAGGGTTGTGCAGATTATGAGAAAGAATGGGAATCCTCTTGGCCAAGCACATTTCATTCCACTACCTTCTGTAATGATGATGCAAAGGACTTATGTTTGTCAAGTAAGGACTTTAGTGGGGATGTGCTTGAAAACTCCATTGCTACTTTGGTGGCAATGAGAGATGAGGAGTGGAATCTTGAGTTGATTTCCTCGGTGTTAAAATGGTCAAGTAGTTGCCCAACTTTGCTTGAAAGTATCATTCCCTCCATGTGTGTCCAGCAGCTAGTCATTTTTTATATGCCCAGCAAGATGCTGTTTTCATCCTTGAAATTGTCTCACCCTAAATCACGTGCATGTGCTGTGACAGGTTGCTATCTCATTGACTTCCTTTTGGAAGCAAAGGAGGACATTGGCATGCAGTTTATGGAGGAGCTTCTCCAAGACGTCATGGCACAACTGCAGCTGTTACTCCAAGGAAAAGCTTCACAGCAAGAAAGCATCTTCTCTCTCAGCAATCTGCATAAGAATGCTGTCCAGTATTACTTTCTGTTTGTGGGTCGCATTAGTCATTTCAACAAAGGACGCCGCCTGTTGGAGCAGCTACACATCTTTGATCTGTGAGTGACCAAACTGCTGCATGCTGTGTGCAGCTGGTTGCTGCTCTACTCAGCCTGCTGGCTGTCCTGGGTGCCACTTGCCACGATAGCTACATGAAGCTGATCCTTGCATCCCTGGATTACAGCAAAGAAGGGATGCCTAGGACCATCTTGAGCAAGACCTTGACATCTCCTGTGGAAAGCTTCCGGATTTATGCTACACAGTTTTTGCGTGTGCTTATGCGGTGCACGTTGCCAGACTTTCATAAGTGGGGAATGGAGTTGATGATCATGCAGTTGTATGACAATAGTCGGAGCGTTTCATTGCAAGCTTGTCAACTCCTTGAAGAGGCATGCGATCATCCTCTTTACTTAGAAGCTCTGGTACATATGCAGCCATCCTTATTGCATCTGGGTGACAGTGGATTGTTGCTTTTGCTGAGAATACTTGCAGTCCCACAAGGCTTCCGCACCCTCAAAGGAGCCAATTTTTTATTGGGGTCCAAGTGGAAACAGGGTTTCAATCAGAGGTAACTGAAACAATCAAAATATCGCCGGCATTCCAGTAGATATGTGTCCATGCTCGAGAGTGAGCTAAATAACGCCTTGACCTTGCATCAACGGAAAGATGATGGAACATATGGCAGGCGCACAGGTGATAAACATCGCGTGTTAGATGTATTTGTTCCGGCTCACTACTATGGTCAATTAGTGCAGCATGATGAGGGTTTTGAATATCTTATTTCCTACGAGAGACATGAAGTTTTGCAGGCCATTCAGGTAAACTCTGATTTAGAATGATATATAGTAGGTAAAGTGGAATAGTTGGTTCAAAAAGGAGCTACCGACACAGAAGATGAAATAATTGAATTAAAGGCTTCTCTCTGGGCATTAGGCCACATTGCCTCTTCTGAAAAAGGGGGACTGTTTCTTGAAGAAGAAGGTGTATTGAATCGAATTGTACAACTTGTGCAAAGCTGTCAGGTGTATTCCATACGGGGGACATGTTTCTACATCTTGGGGATGATGGGGTCCACTCTCAGAGGAACAGCTCTTCTCAAGCAACTTGGTAGGTTCGATTGTGAAAGCTTCATGCATGGATTTGACTTTGCAAGGATGGGAAAGCAATTGCAGACAGCACAATCAATTCTGGCAGCCACTTCTAAGTCCAGTGCTTCCTTTACTTTATGACAGAGATCAGGCGAGCCCACACAGCTCTGAATCAGATTATGTTCCACATTCTTCACATTCCCGGCATCCTTACTTTCGGTTATCAAAAAATAGTGGTGATGCGCGGGAAATGAGTTTGTGTGCATCTGCAGAGAACTTGGATCATTTGTCTGTGGATGGTCTTTCAAAAATGGAAGGTGTTCCAAAGTGTTATACCCTGCCACAGTCACATGGCCGTGCCAAATCCCTCTTCTCGCATGGTTATAATGTAAGGTCATGCTCCAAATCAGAAGATATATCAGCTGGAATCCGTAATCAGGTTATTTGGCCTGGTGTGAGTGATACAGCAGAGAGCACTCCTAAACAAAACAGCAAGTTGACAAGCAGGTTAGTTCGAGAATTCCAATGAGAAGATGTTTTTTTTTCTCTCTCTCTCTCTCTCTCTCTCCCCCCACAGAGAAAAATCTGTGGCCTGTATTTCGGAATTGACTCCGATTGCTAGCATAGCATCTATAAGCACTGATCATTCGATGCTGGAAGGCTTGCAAGGGAAAGGTAAAAAAAAAAAAAAAAAACTTCTCTTACTCGAGATGCTAAACTAAAGAAATTTAGCCAGAAGTTTGGATGCAACAGGGCAACTTTTCCCTAGTAATTATTCTCCTATTCGTCATTGCTTGGCAAACATGAAAACGCTAACCTATTCACGCTATTTAGCATTGCGTAAAGTTCGCCAACAGCAGCAAGTAGATAGAGCACTTCAGCATAGCATTGACATGAGTACGTGTGATCTACTGCCGTCGCAGATCCGCTCCTTCGAGCGACTTGCTAATGGGAAGTCCGCCCCCGACATCCACCTGCACGCCTCCTCAGACGTGGATAGCCCCTGTGACCGCATCTCGCTCTGTTCCCTCATGTCCAGCATCACCGTGAATGATTCCTCGCAAGCTTTCATCGGCCTGGCATTGCCTCGGAGTTGGCACGCCATCTTTCAAGATGTCCACGTCAAGTCAAGCCAGCTGACAAATCCGGTTACCTCTGAAAACAGGCACCATCGTTTCCTTGACTCCTACGTGCTCCAGCATCAGGCTGATTATTGTCTCGTGTGCACGAGTAGACCGCATAGGAATTCCACCGGGACATGTAAGTGTGCGCGTGCTGTTGGTGTTTTGTTTGGGCCAGCGCGGCGTCGCAGATCCCCACTGTGCTTCCCAAGTAACGTTTGATGGCAGTCCGTCCAGAAATAGTGGCCTTGATGTCGAGAAGGATCAGCAGGCGCCCAGCGGCGTGCGTGCAGACGTACACCAACAGGTACGGCACTTGGTGCTCATGATGAGCAGTGCGGTTGGTGCACGTAACGCAGAGCAACAGTTACTCAAGTACGTATCGGCGGGGGCCATGCCCGGCACCTTTCATGTGCGAGTCTCCCTAAGGCTGAAGCAGAAGTTTCCATCGTTCATGCGGGATCTGTGTCTGTACTGTGATGTGGCTTTCCTCCTGGGAGCCTGCTCTTTTAGTGTGGAGGCTCGACGTTTCCTGCAGGAACTGTTCTACGACACGGATTTCTCGTTTGTGCACGAAACGGCTGCATCGTCGATTAAAGAATTTGCCAACATTTCATGAGAAATGCACACAAGGCGAGCACGAATCACAGGCGAGTAATTTATTGGACTAAAAGGAACTGCAAAACTCGAACTCTAGTTAACATCCCTAGGTACGCCAGGATCGGGTAGTTTGTCCCAGCTCGGTTCAACATCCCAGATTTGCCGTGCATACTCGCAAATAGTTCTATCCGAGGAGAACTTGCCCGACGAGGCAATGTTGCATAAAGCCGTTCGAATCCACAGCTCGGCGTTCTGAAAGCGGTCACCCCGATGAAAGTGGCCCCGCCATTGCGTGCACCTACCATGTAGACGTCGTTCACTTTTTCCTGGCACGCGATGTAAGCGTCGTAGTCCGCCAGGGTCAAGAAGCGATCGTGATTGAGCAGGATGTTCGATAAATCCTTGAATTCATCCGGGTTTCCGGGCGAAAAGAAACCGTTTTGGATCTGATCGATGCACTGGCGCAGTTCCGGGTTGGCGTGGTAATACTCCCAGGCGTTGTACCCGCGCCTTTTCAGCTCCTCCACCTGGATGACGTCCATGCCGAAGATGAAGATGTTTTCCGGGCCCATCTCTTCCATCATTTCTATGTTGGCCCCGTCCAGGGTGCCGATAGTCAGGGCGCCGTTCAGCATGAATTTCATGTTGCCCGTGCCGGACGCCTCCGTGCCCGCAGTCGAGATCTGCTCGCTCAGATCGGCCGAAGGGATGATTCTCTCGGCCAGCGTGACGCGGTAGTTCTCGAGGAAAATTACCTTCAGCTTGTCCCCGACCACGGGATCGTTGTTCACCACGCTCGCGACCGAGCAGATGAGCTTGATGATCTTCTTGGCCGTGTGGTACCCCGGCGCGGCCTTGCCGCCGATCATGACCGTCCTCGGTACGAAGACTCCCTCCGGGTTCTGCTTGATCCGGTTGTACAGCGTGATGATGTGGAGGCAGTTCAGGAGCTGCCTCTTGTACTCGTGTATGCGTTTCACTTGGATGTCAAACAGAGAGTCGGGGTTCACGTCGACTCCGTACTCCTGCGTCAGCATCTTCGCGACCTTCATCTTGTTTTCGGCCTTCACCGTCTGCAGGGTCTTCAGGAACGCCTGGTCGTTGATGAATTCTTTCAGCTTGGTGAGCTCGTCCAATCGGGTGATCCAGTCCTCGCCAATTTTCTGGAAGGCAGCGGGGAAACCATCGAGGGAATTCGTCGGCGGGGCTGCAGACTCACTTCTGCGATCGCGTCAGCGAGGTTGGGATTGCAAAGCAGCAGCCAGCGTCTCGGCGTGATGCCGTTTGTCTTGTTCTGAAACTTCTCCGGCCATAACTCGTAGAAATCCTTGAAGCTGCTTTCAAAAATGATAGTACAAGGGGAAGCGTAGAAGGGGAGTGAGGCTTACACGTCCGTGCGAAGGATCTCGGAGTGGATCGCGGCGACTCCGTTGACGGCATGGGAACCCACGATGCACAGATGAGCCATGTTTATCCGTTTTTCGCCGTACTCCTCCACGAGGGACATCCGCCTCATGCGATCGAGGTCCCCTGGCCAGCGACTTTCCACCTCCTAATCAGAGCTCCCTCCTCCTACACGAGTCGCGACGAGTTACAGCAAACGCACCTTCAGGTGGTGGAAGTTGATGTCGTATATGATCTGCAGGTGGCGTGGCAGCAGGTATTCCAGCATGGAAACTGGCCACCTCTCTAGTGCTTCCGGCAGCACCGTGTGGTTGGTGTATCCGCACGTCCGTACGGTGATATCCCAAGCCTTCTCCCAAGAAAGGCCTTCGATGTCCACCAACAGCCTCATTAGTTCCGGGATCGCCAGCGACGGATGAGTGTCGTTCAGCTGGATGGCCACTTTATCGGGAAAGCAATCAAAGTCTTCTCGCCTGGGGCCTGCGCTTGATTTGTTCACAGATTTATAACGCCGTATGATGTCTTGCAGCGTAGCGGCGACCATGAAATACTCCTGTTTCAAGCGCAGCTCTTTTCCTTCGAAAAAGTTGTCATTGGGATACAGCACACGGGAAATGTTTTCTGCATAATTCCGATCTAACACCGCTTGAATGTAATCCCCGTCATTGACTGTGCAAATAGAAAATCAGTCATTATGCGTGGAACATTTTCAAAAATCGAGGTCGTGCTTACAGAACTTTAGGTTGAAACTGTTTGGTGATTTAGCAGCCCACAAGCGCATCGTGTTGACGACGTTGTTCCTGTAACCTGGTATGGGGATGTCGTAGGGCATGGCGAACACCACCTTATGCAAACGTACACATTTAATATAACGGTGAGGTAACATGCATGATTATACATGTATATACTGCATCCACAAATTCATCTGCATTGAGGAAAACGAACCATCTCTTGCCGCACTTTGATCTTAGCCAAAAGGCCGAGGTCTTTTGCTCAGAAATGAAAGAGTTGCAACCTTCTTCAGGCAGAGAGAGAAAATCTTGAGAAAACCTTTCACAATTGGTTCTGGTTTTCAGACAATGCAGTGAAGAGAGCATTTCGACATCCAAGTGATCTGCACGGTAATTACTTTCAGTTTCACGGTTTTCCTCGTGAAGCTGAATTTATCTCGGGGTTAATCACTAATGAAATCAAGCAACCAGTGAAAACAGTAACATTAAGGGGAAGGTTAACAGGTTTTAGTGCGATCGTGAAAGTTTCCAGCAGGAAAGCGAGCACCCTCTCTCTTTTTGCTTTCTTGCCTTTGCTGTTAGCTATACATGCAAAAAAACAGCAGACTATTAGGTTTCTTGCGTTCAGACCATTCTTTAAGAAGTCACGAACATATCAAGTGTGCAACATCCATTTCAAGATCAGCAGTGATTCGTTTATTAACTTTCACTGAGGATACCGGGAATGGGCGTTGCCGAATCCGTGCGAAAGGTGACGCGGAGCACGCACACACTGAGGTGAAGACACAAAGATCGCAAGATGGACCCCAGGGACTCTAGGAGGGAGGGACGTCCGCGAACGCTGGTCGCCTACCAACGGCCACCGAGCGCAACAGAGTTTCTCGCGAAAGCGGAGCCGCCACAACCTTCTGGAAAGCTTGCAGCAGCGTTGCTGAACGTGGAACATCCTCGCCTTTGGGAAGTGCCCCGGTGAGGTGCGCTGGACAGAAATGCGGGGGAAAAGCGTCGCCAGAAATAAAAAGAGGAAAATAATCTTGGGCAGGTAATTTGCAGGTCCTAAGAAGGGAACCGGTAGGCATGGAACTGGATCCAGGTGGCATTGAAAAGACGGTCGATGAAAAAAACCTAAACAGAAGGAGCGAGTCAGTTACAACCAAGTCGTTCTCCTCTATTCCTCCAGAACAGCCAAAATTATGGAAAACCTGAGGAATTTCCCAACCGCGCTATGCGATCCTCGGGTCAGAATCGAATTCATCATCATGAAAACGAATTTGAAAGTTCTGATAGCCAGAAGGCAAAATCGAGTTTCAGAATTCACTCTTGCACAACGTTTGGGCAAAAGACCAACAACACCCACATCACATGTTTCGGTTTGTTTGTTATTCTGTTTTCTTCTTCTTCTTCTTCTCGTTGTCGAAATACAGAAAAGCTTTGAAGTCTAAAGGAAATCCAAAAAAAACAAACACGGTTGAGCACATGGCTGCCACCGATCGGTTCTACCAAGCAATGGATACGCTCAAATTCAAAAGATAATAGATTAACAATGATAACTCCCTGAATAGATTGACTGCTATTAAATCCAGCAAAGCAAACCCACTTATGAAAGTTGATTTCCGGAAATGGTCAAGGTCTAAAGGGGAAACCTGCTCAGAACAGTCTGGATGATCGACGTACAAACCAAGGATCACCAGAGGATTGCGACTAAGATGGAACAGGGGAGAAAAAAAATCATGATTACAAGAGGACAAACGCTAATAAAACTCCATAAACTGTATTCAGGAGCAAGCTGCTGAATGCTGAGTCCATGATCCGGGTCACAGAAGCATCGCCATCTCCCATACCGATCTCTTCTTGATCTCCCGTTCCTTAAAATCCTGAAAGAGGTCTGAGAGCAGAAAGGCACCGTGCCTTACTTGGTAGTGCAGGGCCCACAGAATCACGCGTCGGAAGAGGAAACCCCAGACACTACCACAGCTTTTCCCTTACAACAGATATGGTTAACCAGAGGGACTCGAAGGCAAGCCCCTGAGTATCAACAGCCGCTTTAAGCAAGCACCGATTCACACCCCATCGCTAGCACTTCTCAACACAAAAATGATGGGGAGGTCATGAACCCAGGCAACGAAGGGAGCAATAGTGTGAAACACATTTCGAAGATGGACGCAATGGAAGACGGTTGCCGGTGATCCTTGAACCATCAGCAAGGATCGCACATGCAAGAGAGAAAAGACCTGTCTGATTTCGCAGTTTCATGACTTAACATGTAACAACGAGAAATTGGACCTATTCTCTATCGCACGTGCAAACTTTCAATGCTGCCGCTGCACGGTGAAGATGATTGGTGCGCACTTTCGACGACCATCAAATTCCCAGTTGCGCTCGTTCGACCCACACAAAGGGAAGCAAATGATCCAGAAATGCGCAAACCATCAGATATTGGACCTTTTCTCTATGGGGTGCATTCCGCTATCTGGAAATGCTTTCCAGAACACCACTGCTACTGGTGCAGCACGCACTGCCTTCAGGTGAGCCGTCGGTTCTACACGCACCACCCCTCACGAATCTGATTCACAGCCAGAAAATAAATAAGAAACATGTCGCTGCGAAGTTATTTAATGATTTCTACAGAAAGCGTACAGAGCAGGCACGCATTCAACAGCTTGGCACCGTCGCTTCCGATCGGTTTCAACTGTCAACCATCCGCCAACCTTGGACAATTTTGAGTATGGATATCAAAAATTACCTTGGTGCAGTTCAATCCATCCACAACCCCACATCCCCTGTATGCACCATGAATGCAAAAGGTCACTTCATTGGGAGTAAATCTAACCGACCCTCAAACAGCATCCCGTTTCCAGTCACCTAGATGCTGTAGCTCAAACGAAGTTTGATAAATTGAGTGCCTGATGAAAGACTCCGATGACCTCTTTCGTCTGTGGGCATGGTACCGGAAGGCAAAGTACGAGGGGCTCCCCCCCCCCCCATGTATTTCACAAGTATGCTAGCTGACTCTTGTTGGTGCCCGTCGGCCTGATTTACGGGGACTTGCGCCTACAGGAACCACAACTCTTATCTTCCGCACTAACACAGCCTCCTCTGGCGAAAGATAAATTTACGCGCGTCCCTCTCGACGCAATCTGCTGCTGAATAATTCCCAGATAAAATGCTCCGTCAGCGAGCATTCAGCGGGGCAGAGCAGGAGAGATGGGAAGAAGCAAAAAGAGGAGGGAAAAAAACGCGTTTCGAAATTTTCAACCCACGAGCCGGGTTTGAGGAGCGCGCGCGTGCCGCTTACTGAAGTGAAGATGGGTTGGCCATGTCAACTTTGACGGTGTAATGTTAACAGGCGTGGGTACCACTCCTTCTAGAAGAAGAATGTTATGCACACACACTCTGCAGTGGGGCCGCAGTCTCAAGCTGCTGAACGAGCAGATTAGGCAGACGCCATGCAACTTGCAAGTGTGAGTTTAAAAAATGCACGCAAGCACCAATTCTCTAAGGATGCGTAGAGCTGCGCAAACCCCCACCTGCGTATCGACCCATTTCTTGTGTGAACCTGATTCTTCTACTCTCCCATAAAAGTTTATTGGAATGAGGTACTCGGGTCTTGCTTTCTCCCATGGGCATCCAAAGCGCAACCAATCATCCGGTTGTTCTGACTGGTCGAAGACACAAATGAATTTATACAAGAATGAAAAAATAACAACAAAAGCACTTCAAGACAGCAGTTGAGTGGACAGGTCAAGTTCGGCCACACGAGACAACGAACCACGGAGCGAGACGGACATCTTACTGCTTATCCCTTTTTTTCTTTTTTTTACCTTTGGGTCTATCCATTCGCTGCTGCCATCTGCATTTCTGGTGGCTGTTCCATAGAAAAATACTGGAATACAGTATTCTGGTCGAGCTCTTTCCCATGGGTTTCCAAACTTGAGCCAATCGTCTGGATCTTCAACCTTGTTATTGCAATCGACATATTTGCATAAACATTGCGCATTTTAATTCAAACACAGCCGGAAATGTGCAAGGAATTGAAATCAAGTGCATAAGGGATGCGCTGAGGAACGTTGCGATTCCAACGCAAGATCATACGAAAATACACCCGGAAGCGTGCGTACGCAGACGATCAAAAATGGATGCGCTCTAATGTACGGCAAGTGCGAACGAGGCGGCGACGAGTACCGTGCCACGGGGCAGCGAGGTCTTCTAGACCACCGACTCCGGTGCCAACTCTGGTAGACTCATTGCAGCGTACAGTCGACTCCGGCGGGAGGCGGGAGCTCCGCAAGGCACACACGATTCCTTTGGCGGTCTCCGCGGAACGGGTGGCTCCTTTCAAACTGCGAGAAAGGATCCGGGATGCGTGTTTTAAGTGCCTGCACACCGCGGGGGGATAAATCATCGAATTCCGCATGGAGGCGCGCTCGACTGTGCGGCAGCCACGCTGGGGCAAGGCAGGGAACTAATAATACTCCTGCCGCAACCTGCCAAATGCTCCCAGAGTGTTTATTCCGCTCAACACCACGAGCACAAGATACAGTGTACATACACTC
The DNA here is from genome assembly GCA_036172245.1 of Raillietiella orientalis. NCBI lineage: Eukaryota > Metazoa > Arthropoda > Ichthyostraca > Raillietiellida > Raillietiellidae > Raillietiella > Raillietiella orientalis. The sequence goes on from JAYWIR010000012.1 coordinate 261,728, forward strand.
CGATGGGTTATGACGGCAGCAGATGGAGGTACAGTTCTCCCCCTCCCCCTCCCCCCCCGTGCCACCGCTGCTCCCTTTGAGCTGTTGGCATCCGTAAGCGCGAGATCTCAAATGTTCGCTTCGTGCCCCTCTCGTCCACCGCATCTCTGGTGATGTTTTTTCCACGATTTTTTCCGAACACTCATCCAAGTGGGGGATATACGAATGGATGACGATGTAGCAAAATGGGATAGAATTGAGCGATGGGACCGATTCTCAGGCGCATCCCGAAACGTTAACTGTCTCCGTGAATGACATAAATCTGTGCTTTGCTCCTCTCTCTTTTTTAGTATGTTTTTTTTTTCATTTTTTTTCTTCCCCTTGAAACGCTCATTTCTACCTGTTCTCCGTTCTTGATCTTCTGGGTGAAGATCCCGTATTCGTATCTGATTCCATAGCCGTAAGCTGCTAAGCCTAAGGTTGCCATGGAATCCAGGAAGCACGCTGCGAGTCGCCCCAAACCGCCGTTTCCGAGTCCAGCGTCTTCTTCCATGTCTTCCAATTCTTCCAAATCTAAACCAAGCTGTAATTAAAGTTACGTGAGACGTAAGTTTTATAAATTCGGGATTGCATCTGAAGACCCTGCTCGATCCCTTTACAGCTTTTTTTTTTTTTTGAGAGGGGGGAGGAGAGACATTTTTTTTGTGTGTGTTTTCTTTCTCGCTTGATATTGCGCTGTTGAGCAGCTCCAAGGCAACCGCGGGGTCATATTCGTGTTTACGCACCAGCCTGCCTGCTCCATGTATCGTTCTGGGCCAACCCTTTTCTTGCAAGTCGTAGAGATCGGGCAGCTGACGAACGAACACGAAAACTCTTGGAACCTCTCCAAGACGAATACCCGGCCTTCAAACAGCTCGTTCCGAGTTGTGGGCGGGCTGAGCCCGTCGACGCCGCAGCAGGCCCGCTTCGACCCCATCTACGAGAAAGGTATAGGGAGGGGAAATGCCCCAAGACGGTATAGGCAGCGGCTGGCGCGCTGCCGTCCGCGCCGCCAAAGGGGTCGGCGGCCCGCTGCGGATGACGTGGGCGGGAGGGGAAGGAAGGCAGAGGGAGAGACCGTGCGGCCTTCCCGGCAAGTGAGACGATCGCAATGTAGGGAACGGAACGGATATGAAGACAGGAGACTGACAGAAGATGCTCTCGTCCGGAGCCTCAGAGATGTCTACCCGGCGACGCAGGCGCCAGAGAAGTGCGGACCGTCGTCGTGTCTTCTCTCCTTCTTCCTCTGCTCGTCGGGGTGATCGGGAGATCTGCCGTCACAGAGGTACCCCGCCTTCCCTGGAGAGAGTCGACGTCGCGACCACCGCCGCAGATACAGCGCGTACTGAGGCGGCACCCTCTTGAATGCGCCTCTTCGCGCGCGCATGCGTCTGGTCCTTTTTTTTTTTTTTTGCCCTCTCCTTACTTCTGAGAGGAGAGGATCCCTCGCAAGGTTGCCGGTATGCGTAGCACCCTCATTGTCACTGGGAAGCAGGGCGTACCCGTATCTGCACCTGCAGTTACCTTTCCTTCTTCCCTTTCCTCGCCTGCGCCTCCCTCTCCGTTTTCGACACAGGAACATCCGGCACGCTGGCGTCTCATCTCGGACGAGCTCTCGAAAAACTCGAAACGTGCAGAGTGCGTCCCGACGCACTCCTTCTTGGCACAGAAGGGAAGGCACCGAGCACAGAGGGATGGAAAAAAAAACAAAGGAGAGAAGAAAAGGAAGAAACGGTAACCGCGCCAGCACTTGTCAGCGCGCATTCCTTCCTTCCTCCTCCTCCTCCTCCTTCTCCCACTTCCGGTTGTTCCTCCTCCAGGGTGCCGGAAAAACATTCCCGAAACCCTTCTTCCTGGGGGAAAAGGGGATGCCGCGCTCTCTGTGCCCCTGGATCAGGTGAAAGGAAGCTTTCGGGGTTCCCTCTCGCTCGCTAGCGGGGATTCGCCTCCGGGAAGGGACAGGGGATGTCCTCCCACAGAGTGGTGTCGCTGCTTTGGTCGCAAAGGAGGCGTCGATCGATCCTCCTACCTCCTCCTCTTCTTCCTGCCTCCGGCGACTACTCTCTCCTGAGCGCGAACCGAGTTTCTCCCGGGACTTAGGAGACCAAAAGGAGGTGGATGATGGGGATTCGCTTGCACGCTGCTTGGGACGTTCGGCTTAGACGGGCTCTTGGCACGGGTTTCCGGAGTTGCTCGGAGCTCTGGAGAGGAGGGGGGAGCAGGATCCTGGATCCGCACCGTCCCGGCGAGCCAACCGTCGAACCACGCGGATGCTGGCGCGCGGCCAGACGCTTCATGCTTTTGCGCCTACCCTCCTTCTCCTGATTTCGTCCGGCAGACGGAGTCACAGGGAGCAAGGAGGAAGTCCCAGAGCATGAAAGGGCTGCCCCTCATTCCCCGCAGCTCGAAATGCCCCGTGATTCTCGGGGTGGGTGGGAAAGGTAAGGGCCGGAGGCACAGTGGAGAAGCTGGTTCCGACGGGACGGTTTCCGCGGACGCTCTGACGAGAAGAGACACGGGGCGAGGTGTGCGCGCCCTCGTCGACGCGACCTTGCGGCCTTCCCATCATGAGCGGAAGCAGAGGCGATCCGGGCATGCCAGGATCAACAGGACGCCCCTCCGTTCCGTGAGACTTGGACATGCACACTCTAGCTCGCTCTTCGCCTTGAGAGCGGGGAAGAGACCTGCAGGGGGTCCAGAGGAGACACGCCTCCTCCTCCTCCTCCTCTCTGGCATCGCTTCCCTTCCCCTCTCCCTCCAGCCGCCCACAGGTCGGGGGACGAAGAAGTATGCCTGCTCTGAGGCAGGACGCTTCCCCATCTCTCTCTCCCTTCCCCAAAGTTTTTGCTGCCTCGCTCCCTCCTTCCCCAACCCAAAATGGATTCCTGTTCCGGCGGGCGTTCTTCCCTCCCCTCCCTTCTCCCCCGCTCCGCGCATGAGCGGCGGAGGAGGAGAACCGTTTTTTTTAAAAAAAGAAAAAAGGAAAAAGTTGGGAGGGCGCCAGGAAGCAGCAACGCCTCCTTGGTCAGGGGGGAACGAGAGACTTGGCTGCAGGTCTGCTCCTCCCCTTGCGGCATGCAGCAAGGACAGTCCACCCGTTCTGCGCGGAAAGCGATGTCTCGAAAACGGGAGCGCGAACCGCGCACAGGGGCAGAGGACGCCAGTTGTTGTTAGCCTCCAGACTTCGCACCCGACCCGGAAGAAGATGCTGGCGTCGAAGACGCTCCCCCCCCGTGCCCTTCTTCCTCCTCTCCCTTCCCTCCCGGCACCCACCCGCCGCAAGCACGCACCTGGTAGATGGCCTCGTCAACGGCGTTCTGTATGCCCAAGTTCATCATGGTGTTGCAGAGGCTGCGACCCATGTAGTACTCCAGGGACAAATAGTACACTCTCTGAAAAGAAAGTAATAGATGAGAGGAATGCGGAGCCGTGAAGAGAAAAACCGTACGAAGGCGGCGGCAGTGGCGGGGAGCAACGAGAAGAGGCTGCCCAGGGTGTGGTTGCTTAACGCAGAGAGAGAGGAATGCGCAGAAGCGCGCGGAGCTGCTGCCGGGCGGGTCCACCTTCGACCCGAGAAAAAGAAAGCCACCAAGGCGGCAGGGGACCCTGGCAGCTGGGTGACCAGTTATGGGAAGGAGCAGCAGTCCCATCCCCACGCTAAGCAGGACGACCCCTCCACGAGAGGACAGAGCCGCCAGCGAAAGAAGTTGCGCGGGACGCAAGGACGTCGCCTCCCTGTGGGGTACGCCTACACACCCTTTGCAGAAGCTCTGCGCACGCGTCGCTTTCATTTTCGGCCGCGCTCGAACGAGGGTTCCCATGGCTACCACGAGAGCCAAACCCCTTCGTAGTCACACGGCAGGCAGGCATCGGTCCAGAAGCGCCGCCCGCGGAACCAGCGGCCTCCGCCGCACTTTGAAACTTGTTCCGCCCACACTGCTTCCTTCCCTTACGCCACAGGTCACGCCCCAACCTCCCATCCACTCTGGAGTTTGAAGGCTTTCTTGCCGCCAACCTTCGATCCTCTCCCATCTCTGGTGCGGAACCTTCTCGAAGCCTGCTACCAGTGCAATGCGGTTCGGTTTCGTAGTTCACTGTGCCCACCTCCCAATGCTCTACAGGTCACGGAATCTACGGAACCACCCTTCTTTATAATCGGGCCATGCTCGATCTTAATTTCCAAATCTCGCGTCTCGCCAAACCCTTCCTTCGTGATTTCAAATTACACAACCGACATCCAAGCGTGAGTGGACCGACGCAACCTTTCGGCGGCGAAGAGGCTGGGCCGTGAGGTCCTCGAGACGGGCGCCGCCGCCACAGATGCGCTACTGGGAACTCTGCCAGTCCACGCCATTCCCAGATGATGGCACGCGTGGATTCACGCGGGAAACCCTTTCGCCGCTCTTCCTTCCTCGCTGTCGTCCTGCGTGGCGCGCAAAATTTTTTTTTTTTTTCGTTTTTTTGCGCGCTAAATCGGGTAGCTGACCGAGAGGGGTGGGACAGAAGTCTCCGGCGAAACCAAAGCAAATTTTCCCCTTGTCGCGCGTGTGGGGTCTCTTCGTCATCACTTCGGTTTTTATGTCGGGACTGCTGTTTCTCTATCGTTTCTTCGGGAAAAAACAATGCTTTGACTAGAAGCCAGGGGGGAAAAGAGAGTCCCCTCACATAGGTGCAGGAGCGCAGAAGGTTTCGACGCTCGGAGTCCATCTGCCTTTGATCAGCCTGGAACACGGCGTTTCCGCGTATCTGATACGGAGCATTCGAGGAAGAGAGGAAAGGTGACCTCCAAACCTCTCCATGAGTCAAAGGTCACTTTCACGAACAGGCAGAAGGAATAGGATTCCCTGCTGGGAAGGGAGGGCTAGGCAGGAATAATTTCAGAGCATCAAGAGGACAGTGGGTTCCCCCCAAAACAAGAGGGTCCTCGGTCAACAGACCAGATCGAGGACAGAATGAATACGGAGTGAAGCGTAGCATAATTTCCAATGGAAGCTTTACGAGCAAAGGGGACAGGGGAGCAGACGGAATGAACCTTGGCAAACAGCTGGGCTGCATGCAACCGGATTTCGCTGCTTTAGAAAATGGAGGACACGCTCAATATTGTGGACTGCGGAGTTTACACCGCATTTTACTTTGTTTTATTTTTCCATTACTGTCCTCACAGAACCTTGCAAAGAGGCAAAATTTCCGTAGGATGGATATGAGGAGATGGAAAATCCGGTGCACCGCTCTCGCTGGACAACATCGTGCTTGCAAACGGTCCACGAGACACCGGCGTGGCCAACATCCCAAAAAATCTATAGCCGCAAACTGCTCTCTTCCGTCGCCGTTGCTTTTCGCTCCCCCATCTAACAGCCTTGGATCGTTACAAATATACGGTATGCGATTCCGGCAGTGTTCTAGTACACGCTTGGGGGGAAGAGGGGAGGGAAGAAAAAAAGGAAGGGGAGCGAAAGCGAAATTCCTGCCACCTTAACGAATAGTAATAAAAAAGTCGGTACCTCGAAACTTTCTCGCGCAGAAGCTCATCGCAAAGCAGCAATCAGCGGGCTGAGGAAGTGAAGACGAGCGCAGTTCCCTCCTCATCTGGCATCCGAGAAACAACGTGTGCAGAATGGCGGCATCTCGCGACGCTTCCATGCGAGGGAGAAGCGTAGGCTGTTTACAACAATGCAGTCGGATTGCTCAACAGCACCTTGTGCCCCCCCCTCCTCCTCCCCCTCCCCCTCCCCCTCCTCCGCTGGGAATACGTCGGGCTGCACGCGTGCACTCTCCGCCCGATGTTTACGTACTGCGCGCAGCCCACAGAAGCAAAAAAATTCCCCCTCAAACAGGAAGTCGTGCTGCCCGTAGAAACACGTATGCGTATTTCATTTTTCTTCTTCTTCCCCCTCCCCCCGCTTTCTCTCTCTCTTTTTTTAGTACTTTCGTGTCCATACCGAGGATTGCTCCCCTCCCCCTTCCGAGCAAAAAACACGTTCGCGTAGGCACAAGTAATAGCGAGCGAGATTTGCATGACGGCGCGCAATGGGGAAAGGGGGGAGGGGGGGGGGACCTCTTGCACGCCGAAGACCTGGAACGCAACGCAAAGCGCCCGTCTCCCGGGAACGCAGGGCGACCATTCGCGTTCCCCCGTGTTCACTAAGCGGAGATCGGGGACAGGACACCCCCCAAGGCGCGCGCCGCGGGAGCGTGTTTGGAATGGCATTCCCGCGCGGGCACGCTGCTTGCAGTGCATGCGAAGAACGTGATCACCTGGAGACGGAGGCCGGATCGTGGGTTGGCAAACAGGCAATCGGGACGGCTGTCACGACCGTGCTTTGGAAACCGCAGAAAACGTACCTTGGGATCCTGATCATAGTAACGCTGCTGCGTTCTTATCCAACGCGATACAAGATTATCTTTGACGGCATGGACCAGAGCGAAGTAGTAATCCCTGGTGGTGGCTACGTTCCTGTCCTTCACTAAGGTGTAGTGCAGGTGCCGATTGAAGGCCTTTTTGACACCGCCGACGTTTTCGACGTCCACAATCCCCCTGACGCTGATCTGCTTCCTTCTTTCTGCGTCGGTCAGCATCGTGATCACGCGGAACCTCTCGCCTTCACATCCGTACCAATAATGAGACGAGAACTCGGCACGAAGGAAATCCTTTCACTTGAAGGTCGCGCAAGCGCATTGCACTCGGCCGGCGAGGGGAGCAGGGATCGAACCGCCAGCGACTCCACCTCGCAGCGCGCGGCGGAGTTCGGGCAGGCGACTGGCACGCTACGCACGTGCGCGCGCGCGTGCGAGGACGTGCCCTTCCCTCGTCGTCGTCGTCGTCGTCGTCCAACCTATCCCTCCGCTCCGTTGCTTCCCGGCTCGTTTCGCGCGGACCCGGGGCGGCGCGAGACCCGGGACGACCGCCCACCCCCCGCCGCCGCTGTGACCTCCGCGCAAAACGAAACGCGCCGACGCCCTTTCCTCGACGGGGAAGGGGGCCGCCCGGCGGCGTCACATTTCCGCGCTCTCTCTCTTTCACGGCAGCGGATCTCTCTTTGCTGCTGCTGCTGCTGCTTAGGGGAAAAAGGCGTCGGCCGGTTGCCCTCCCCGCGAACGGGGGTGGGTGGGAAGGGAGACACCGCATCGCTGCTTCGACAGAGGGCGGCGGCGGCAGCGGATCACCTTCGAGTCCTCGAGGGGCCCGTCGGCGGACGAGGGGTCGGCATAATCCCCCCGTGCGGTGGTGTGGACGAAAGCTATTGCTTGGAAGGGTCGTTGTGGCGGAGGCACCCCCGCGACGCTCCCATACGAAGGAGGAGCGTAGACAACAATGCGGTCAGATTACGCAACAACGCCCCCCCCCCTTCCTCCTCCTCCTCCGCTGGGAATAGCAGGCTGGCCAGTCTCCGCGCATCTCAAAAGCTTTAAAAAAAAAAAAAAAAAAGAATCAAAATAACACTCGCGCGGGCACGCGCGCACCAACTGCTGCACCGTTCTGAGTGCTTTCATTGTGATCTTCACTTCGCTGCTGCATTCTCCCTGGATGTGATGAAGGGAATTACAAGACTCTTGCGATGCGCTTCGGGAACGAAAACCGGATTCCCTCTGCGACTGCGTGAGGAGTGTCGCTTTATTTAGTTTTATTTTTTGCATCCCTTTTTTTGCTGCTGCACCCTGGAAACTCAGCTGGGCTGCACGAGCTGCTGCTTTTTTTGAGAGACGATGTTCTTCTCCGTACCTCGAGAAAGCGTGGCGGCAACGGCGACCGATTCGTGATGGTCCCCTCACCAAGCAGGGATGCGACGGAGAGGACCACCGTCTCCGACGACTGGACACTGAACACGCGTCGAGCCGAGACGCGCGCGGACGGAAAAAGAGATCCTTCCCGGCCAGGAAGTACCTCCAAATCCTCCGCATTCCTCGGTGCTGCTGCTGTTCAGGGCACACCCCCTCCCGTCCCCAGACAAGCTGACCAACCAACACCGCCGGATCCGAAAAGCACGCGAATGGTTCGTTCGAGGAGCAGCAACATATATAGTCCCCCCCCCCCCCTCTCCTTTCTCGCCCGGCGCCACTACGTGGGATTCTTGTTCGGGAATATCTGGTGCCCTGCGGTGAGAGATACCAGCCGGGCAAAGGGGAAGGAGGGTTGTCATGTAACGAACCGAACGGGCCTCCCAAAGCCCACGCTAGCGCCAACCACGTAAACTGCTACGTCAGTGTGTCATGGCTGCTTTTCTAAATCATCCTCTGGAAGATTCCAGAGTTCGTTCTCCGTGCCGCCGTCCTTTTTCTGGAGGGCTGCTGGGTCCTGACCATCACCCGCCGCGTCGCCATCGTCCCACTAGCGAGCGCTCGTCCCTTCCCGGGACATCGCGCGCCGGCCGGGGAACGCCCGTTTCGGGACCCGGAATAGGATCGTCGGCTTCTCGTGCTCTTAGGTGCCAAAGACACAACCATTGTGCATCACTCCTGATGAAGCTTGACTGTTCGAAAGATGCGAGTTTGGAGCTATGGGGTGCGAAAAGGAGTCTTCCTCTTCCACTTGCGATTGCATACGTGGATGCATGTTTTTTCGGTGTGGCTGAGCTCTGACTGATGGCTTGTTGATGCTTGGCATAGGAGCTACGAATTTCTGCGTTCAACTCCTCCGTCTGAGCGTGAGTTATTTCCATACGCACATCGCGAGAGAATAGTTTATCCCTGAATGGTTGTGACTTGTGTTCAGACAGCCACGAGTGAGCGGGGTGGTCACGCCTTTCCTCCACTGCGGGACCGCGATTGCGGGGGTCGGGCAGCGCGTCCACAGAGCCAATCTTGCCGCACGCGGTTCCACTTGAGCGGATCTCGTTCTGTCCGGGGGATTCTAGGAAAACTGGCACACGGTCGGTCCTGCCGCTGGCGTCCGGAAAGGGACAAAACGAGCTGCCGAATGGCACACTTGGGATCCTTGCGTGCGGCACCTTCACTCCCGCCTGGGGCGGCTGCATCGACCGATGGTGACGCTTGCACGGGGGACCTAGTGTGGTGGCCGTCGCCACTTTCTGACCTCGTCCTGAGGAAAGGTGGCGCCGCGTCGTGACAACGGACGAGCGCTGCTGCTTCGAAAGTCCACCGGAGGCATTCCCTCAACGTCCGACCCCCGAGACCGCTAGTGGAAGAAAAGAGGGTCGCTTTGACGACGAGAGCTCGCCTGTCGGGAAAACAAGCGTCACTTGGCGCGATTGCCGTCGTTTCACCCAAGAATGGCGATGTCCCGGAAAGGCTGGGGACTCCCAAACCTCAGCGAGTTGACGGCGTTGCCCAACCATCCGGCACCGGCACAGGGCTCTGCACACGCTAGGGGGCGGTGCACCCGTGGTCCCGCCGCGCGGCGCTGGAATCGGACCAAGCAGACGCGACGCAGGAGCAAAAGTCCCCCAAGGCTGCGGGTTCGAACTCCGGCAGTGTCGTGCGTCAGGCCTTCGCCAGCAACGCGGGAGCTCGAAGCGTTTAGAAATCCTCTCATTGCTTCGGGCGTTTAGGCAAAGGCAAAAAAGACGCAGCTTCTATGCTTCGCATGGAGCTCCGTCCTGCGGTTTCTTTTTCCCGAATTTCTGCTGCCGCGCAAGTTGTTCCAGAATTTCTTTCCGCGCGCGCGTGTTCCGTGCGTGAATTTCCAGACGCTGACCAGAGTTGCGTTCGATTCCTGCAGCCCTAAATCGTGCCCCTGATCTCTACCGGAAGCACCACTGAGGCCGTCTGCAAGCTGAATCTTTTGCTTCTGGAGTTGAAGATCCAAGAACGACCTCCACGCAGAGGAGCGCCCTCTGCGAATTCCTCCTACAAGTTCCCGCGTTTTTCCCGCCCGAGCGCTTCTGCGCACGCCAACTTCGCCCGCTCTGCAGCTCGCCCTTGCGGCGAGGCCCGCGCCGGAGCGCTGTCGCGTGCGATCTGACGGAGGGGAGGCGGGCGGCACACTACCACGCCGTCACCATCTCGCGACCTGAAGGATGAAGGAAGTCCTTCACGAAGGTATTAACTCCACGAGAGACGACAGTTCTGCGGAGAGCGCCACGGCGAGCCAGTCTCCGGCTGGGTGCCCATGCGTGAGAAACGTGTCTGTCCATCTCTCTCGAACCCCCTCTCGTGTGCTCACTCCGCAGAGGGAATCGACGCCCCCTCGACCCCCTCCCCATTAATCGGTGAAACGGCGGAGTATTCCCGAGGAAGGATCGAGGAGGACGCAAAACGACGCGCGCGATTTGCGAAGATCTGCGGCGAAAATCGTGAGAGGAATGTCAAGGGCGAACGGCGGTGCAGTCGATCGATGGTGAGGCGGAAGAGATGGACGCAAACGGTTTGCATCTCCAACGGGAGCCACGCAGCGCAAGTAGGGGCTTGTTGTGAGCGGATGGGGGCCCTCGATGGCGTTTCAAAACGGAAGGATGGCGCGCCTTCCGCCCGGTTGCTTCAGGGAGTTTGTTTACCGAAGAAATGAAGTGCTGGAAACTGAGTTGCGGTTTGTCCTCTGCATCAGGGGAGGCGCAGTTGTTTCGAGGAGTAGATAGATAGGGATTGATCAGGGAGGAGGAGACAATAAAGGAACAAAAATAAATAAAGGTTGTAGGAGTAGAGTCCGTTGTTGGCTCGGTTCCATAGAGGTAGGAGAAATTCGTGGACGCTTCAGGTGGGACGCAGGATCGTGGCAACGGCATAGCTTGTTGCTCTTCTATCAAATGGCCTAGCTTCAGGACAAACAATCTGAGCGGCCACAGACCTAGCCGATCTTTTTTCCTTTCCTATAGACCCCTCTTATACAATCTCCAACGCACCATCTCACTCCGGTGACGAAGCCTCGCCTCCAGCCCTGCCGATGTTGCTCCTTCCATTTCATCTTGAGAGTGCCCATGGCGATCCTCAGCAAAGCACACCTTTTCCTCCGTCACAAGCTCACTGGCTCTTCAGGCACCAAGGGAGACCTAGACCTACTCCCACTCAGCCCATTCCTCACCGTCAAACCTCCTTCTGTCCATCTTTGTTCGCTTTTTCGCACTGACTTTCTTCCCACCTCCAGACCAGCTATTCGCTCTTACCCACGATCAACCACGACAAACCAAGCTGCCCCTTCGCCTACACATCGGTCCTCCGGAAAATCAGGATGCTGGTCATCCTCCTCCTGCCACACCCCTCGCTCTGCCTCTCTTCCTCACGTTACTGTCTATTAGAAGAAAACACATCCTCGGACCTTGCCAGTGACGCCAGGGTGTCAGGGACGCTTCTACCTCGATCGCACAAACCCGGAAGGAAGGCACTGTAACCCGGCGGAGGGAGACTCAGGATGGATTCCTACCATCCTCGTCTCATACAACCCTCCGCCGTATGGTGACGGCTCCTTGTGCACCGCCGCTCGGTGTTGCAAGTGGAAGCTTTCCACCCGGGTGAGCCGGGGCGTTTATTATTAATAATAAACATACAAAGGTGGTGGCAGGACACGATTGGTCCTCAGACGGAACTGACGAGAAGACGGTAGGCAGACCAGAGAGATTCTCCTCGGCAGCAGAGGGCAGGGGGGCAAACGAAAATAAAAATGAATATGAAAAACCTTTGGAAGGACGGGGAAGGGGTCACTGCCTATGGAGGGCGTCCTCTGCATCCTTTCCGGGATGTCGGCAGGTTCCTATTGAACATTTTCCAACTGGAGCCATATCTCGCTGCAATTCTCAGGAAACGGACCGCAAAATTTGTGGCGCATTCCTGTTATTCCGGCCTCCTTTGGCGGCTCTCCAGGCAGCCACGATCCCGCGTAGGCAGCAAAGAGATGCTGGAGTTGCGGCTGGCGGCAGGGCATCCCGTACGAGAAGTACGCGTCCAAAGGAACAGGGAAAGCAGGCAAGGAAGACCTGCTGCAACTCCTTAAGAGCAAATCGGAATTGCAACTGTTGAAGCGTGTGGACACTCAGGCGCAGTGCGTAGTCGTCATGCGTAGTCAAATCCACGAGTCAACCCTTAAGGCACGGCAACCCAGAAGACTTTCTTTGTAGGTTCGACTCTCTCGTTTCTTTTCCTTATCCATTTTCCCTTTGCATGCTCTGCTGCGCTCTTAGATCAAGCAGCAGCAGTACAGAAAAAGCTATCTGGAGCAGCCGTGGGCAACCTTTTTTGTCGGCGCACTTGGCGAGTGCCAACAACCATGGAGGACAATTACGGAGCGCGTCCTTCGCTCCCTTACGTCATTCTCATCAACCAATAACAACGCTTCAAGTTTATTAAAAAGTATTTTTGAAACTCCTTTTCTAGAAGGTTCTCCAAGGTGGTAGCAAAGAATATCGCCCGAAAAAAAATTAGTACCAGCGCGTTTTTATGTGTGCCACGTGTGGATTCTCGACCGCGCGGCTGAAAGACATGGTAGGAAGGATCCGGAAGAAGACACTGATGTGTTTGCTCTTTGGTACTAGGATGAGCACCAGGGATCAAACCGCTCCATGCGCGAGAAGCACAGCCTCTCGAACGGGGGATGAGTGCGTCCAGGTTCCTGTTCGGAGAGGCCTACTACACCTCCCGGGGAAAATGGCTCAGAGGGCCAGGAGCCTTCCAATCGTCGAAAAGGTCGAAGGTGTGAGTGAGGTCGAAGTTTCTTTGCTGGCAGCGCTGGGAGGGAGGCACGAGCGAGGTGACGCATGCGGTCCAGCTCCAGAGGAACACGCAGTGCATCTCTCCACGAAAGCCGGCGGCTCCTGGGACGGGCGACCGCACGAGTTCCGCCGAGCCTAAGCGAGGTCTACTCGACGGGACCGACGGCCTCGTGTCCACCCTGTCCGTAACAAAGGGACAGTGGACCAGGATAGACCCGCGAACGTGGCAACGTGAGAACGCCACGTGTCAACATCCTGAACAGGACGCAGAGAACGTCTCACAGCGATACGCGATTCCTTCCTTGTTCCCCCCTCCCTTCTCCTCCCAAAACTTCTCTCTCTCTTCCTCCTACCCCCTTTTTTTGTTGTTGTGGTTTTCCTTCCCTCTTCGCTGCTGGAGCGGACCTCATCGGTGAGGTCAGCTCCTCACCAGTCTCGGTAAGGTCACCGGTACTGGATAAAAGCGAAATCGGACGATCGCAGTGAACCATGTGATTGACCACAAAATGACTGACAAGTTGGCTGAGCTTTCGTTGCTTTTGATGATAAATGCCCCGGGCATTTCCGGATGGAGAACCCGACGCGGAGAATGCGATACCTAGCGGAAGGACCGAAACCGAAGATCGCGCCGATCGGGCCAAGAAAGAGTGGCTACAGAGAGAGGCAACACTCACCATCAGAGCATGTGGGGGACTTTGAAACCAGTGGATACCCCCACGAATTGCGGGATCTCTCCACTACAAGTGCCGGATGCAAGGGTGGGCGACCTACAGGTTACCACGGGAACCGCGGTGGGCACGAGTCAACCCCCGGACGCTGGAAAACCACACCGAGAAGTACACCGCCGCCAAAGAAACCGTGCCGCTGGCGCGGGGAAGGCTCGGACAGCCGACCTTGTACCCACACACCACCGGCACCGTCCTGTGGAAGTCGGAACAGCCTGCCGGAGATCTGGAACTGCTTCCTGATGTTTGATCACGGAGCTATCCTGTGAGGTCCGAACGCTCCGACACTAGACCAGGAACTCTAGAGACGAAGCGAAGCCCCACACGCGGGAGCACTGGAGAGGGCATTCCTCTGCGCAGCTGCAGAACCCCCTCCCAAGACAGGAGAGTGGCCAAGAGGGCGACGGAGCTGCCAGCACAGTCCGGAATGGAGATCCTTCGAGGACTCCGTCCGAGGCCAAGATGGCGCCATGTACAAACCTCATGTCGAGGGCCACGTTCGAACTCTTCTTGCGAAGCATCTTCGTCAAAAGGAAGAAGCGTAGCAAGGGTGGAGAGGTTTCTGCAGGTGCAATTCCGATGGGACTCCTGAAGAAAGAAGCGAGGCTGCCGCGGCGCGGCGGGACCATCAGCTAGGCACCCCGCGGAAGATCCAGGGACAGGCAAGTGACCCCGAAGGCAAGATAGCAGACTCAAAGTGTTCTTACGCAGTGCACAGTCCCCGATCCACCTCTTCCTCGCACGCGATGAACAAATCTTTGCCCGGTGGAGAAGACGCCCAGCGATTGAGGCAGAGGGACTCCATTGGAAGCGAGGCTACTGCTGTCCACTGCTGACTGGATTGTTTTGCTGTATCAATGATTCGATTAAACTCACCTTCATCCATCATAGGACCGGGGAAAACACGTGTGGATCATCCCAAGCCAACGGATAGGAGGACTAGGGCTCGTAGACAGAAGGACGAATCATCTGCGAAAACCGAAATCGATCGAATCAATCAAGACGGCCGCCGTAAGCAAATTCTTATTTTTTTTTTTTTTTGCAGCGCTGTCTATGCGGGAAAGTGAATTCACGTACCTACGTGACAGAGCATGCGTGATTTTTTTTTTTTTTTTTGGTCGTGAACGACGTGCGTGCCATTTTGAAAATCACCAACGCGATCGCAAATGCGCGCCGTGATGAAACTCGATGACTAATGGTCGTCGATGATAAGGAAGGTGCTGATCAGTTGACTGCTCGCATGCACTCTCTCTTCCTCCCACTTCCGGAAAACCGACCTGGTGTCCTCCCCCTGCCTCTGATCAACGCGCACCCGTAGAAGAAAATGGCAGAAGGATCGCGCGAGCAGGCGAAACTGGACTTTCTCGTGGGTCAGCGCGGGACCCACAAGAAAGTGGGTCCCGCGCTGACGGGTCGCCTCAGGTCGGCGGCGCGCTTGCTGAGCACCAGCGCGTTTTCATGTGTGCATTCCCGGCCGTGCAGCTGAAAGACATGGTAGCAAGGATCCGGAAGGAGACACTAACGTGTTTGCTCCTTGGCACTAGGATGAGCACCAGGGAGCAAACCGCTCCATGCGCGAGAAGCACAGCCTCTCGAACGGGGGGTGCGCGCGTCCAGGTTCCTGTTCGGGGAGGCCTGAGGAACAATGAGGGCACCTGCGGAGAGCGTCCCTCCGTTCCTTACCTCATCGACCCTCATCGTCCGCCAACGGGCATTTCAAGTTTACTTGTTAATACTTGTTAATGGCTCCCCTTCCAGAAGGTTGGCAGCGAAGAAAAAAGGGATCAAGAATCGCAATCCTTCCATGTGCGCCACGTGAGGACCCTCCCAAGCCTACGAATCGGTACGAGGAGGAGTAGGTGGATGGAAGGACGTCTGAGAAAAGCGAAATCAACCAAGATGGCCGCCGTAAGCAGAACTTTTTTTTTTTTTTTTGGAGCCAGTGCTTTCCTATGCGAGAATGTGGATTCGCGCACACACGTGAACAGGCATGCGTGATTTTTTTTTTTTTGTCCGTGAACCACGTGCGTGCCATTTTGAAAATCACCGATTCGCACCGCACCGAAAATTCGGTCCCGCTGGGACGCGAACGGGGTTGGTTGGAATCTTCTCCGCCAAGGGATGGTCCGAGAAGAACGGAGCTGTTCTCGAGCTCTCACCGAGGGAGGAACCGACGTGATCCGTCGGGAAGCGTGCGAGTTTGGGTTCGGAGGTACGGGTGGAACTGTCGCCACTGCCCACATCCGCACGGAAATCATCCTGGACCGCAAGGATGAAGGCAAAAAAGTGCTCCTCACTCCTCGCCACTACCTTTTTCGAGGAGAAACAGCCGCTCGGAACACCCGGTGGATCCGAGCAGAGGCTCAGCTGAGGTTCCCGAGTTCCGACCGATGCTGATGATTTGCGGCGCTGCTGCGGATTTCCTTCGCAGCGAGCACCCTGTCTGCCAGCGACGCAACAGTCGGCATCTCCGACTCTTCCTCGTTCCCGCATCCGCGCTCGAAACCCCGCGACTCCCTTAGAGGAAACGGAAGAGACCCGGCCCACTTGCCACCTCCTCCCGCGTTTGCGGCCTTTTGGATAAGATCAAAGTGCAGCGCACCCAGTGAACTCGGTGCGCGCCGCCGCCGGGAGCCCGTGGTCGCAGGAGGAAGAGGACGGACAAAGGAGGAGGAGCAGAGAAAGAATGAGAGAAGAATGAAGAGGAATGAGGGAGGAAGAAGAGTGGAAAGGGAAGTGGAAGAGGAAGAGGAGGAAAGGAGTAGGGTACGAGGAGGAGAACAATGGAGGAGGAATGAGGGAAGAGTGGGGAGGAAAAAGGAGGGGAAAGGAGAAATGGGGAAGAGGAGGGAAGAAATGGAGGAAAGACGAAGAGGGGAAAAATAAGGGAGGAAGAGGAGAAAGGTGAGAAGCAGAATTGTGGAAGAGGAGAATGAAGGGAACAGCAGGAGGAATGGGGAGGATAAAATGGGGAGGAATGGGGTAAGAGGAGACGAAGAGTGGGGGAGGAAGAGGAGGAGGAATAAGGGACGAATGGGAAGGGGGGAGAGATGGGGGACCTGGGGTGATCGCGCCTGTCATCGAGTGACTCCTTGGATGCCGAGAGGACGATGGCCTGTATACTGCGCTGGGGGCAGGGGATGGGGTCCCGCGACAGGAGACCGGGCAGCGGACAGGCGCTTTTCCCTTAGCTGGTCATCGCCAGCTTCCTCCTGGTGGCGTACCGGCGCCGCAGGGTTCGAGCAGGTAACGGCGGGGGAGTCTCATGGGTGCTGGAAGAGGGGAAGGATACTTTGAAGACGTCAATCCCTGTATCTAAGGATCCCCATCCTCCTTTACCTTCTCGGTCGCCGGTGGGAGGGGCTGTCAAGAACCACTCGAAATGGGAGGCGGTGGTTTCGGTCCACAGAGCTCTCTCAGGGGGTCTCGCTGGGGACCCCAAGGGAAGGAGTGCCTTCCAGGTGATCCGCTGAACTCGACCCTGCAGCGCGGCGGAGGATGGAGGTCATCCCAGTAGGCGCCCCGGTTTCCCCAGCAGCTGGCGGGCGGCCAACCCTGGCGGGAAGGCGAATCGCTTTTACTACCGAAAGAGAAAGTGCGCGCCGGGAACCTCCCTTCCTCCGAGCCTAGCACTTGGTTGCGAGAGAGGGAGGAGCGTTCCCGCTTTCCCTGCTCCAAGCTGCTCTCCTTCCAGGCAAGGACGGATGCCTTGCTGCCTCCACAGATGGCTCTCACGAAGCGGAGGGAAAGTCAGGAGGTGGGTCCGAGGTGTCGCCGAGTTCGCACCGCTGTTTCGACCGACGAGCCCATCGTGCTGACAGCTTCCGGCGGAGCCTGCAAAGGGTGGAAGATGGAGTGAAGAGGGGGGGAGAGGGAGTGTGAAGAAAAAGTGCAGCAAGGGAGAAAGAGAAAAGCCCACGTGCTTTCTAGTTTGAGTTCCCCTTGACCTCAGGACCTTCGTCTCGAGCAGGGAATGTAGAGGGAAACTGCATCTCTCAGGACTCTTCTGAAGAAGAATGGGGGAATCCTCGACCTCTATTCCATCCACAGCAGGCGGAACACGTCCGAGAATGCATCTTTAAGGGAGAAGAGTTTGAGGATGTTCCCGCTTGACGCTGATGAGAATTTCTTCGAAGAAGTCGAACGTCTTCGGGTCCTCAGCTTCCAGGACCCGGAGACGGGGAGAACAGGGTGATCCTCAGGGTCGGAGGCGCGTTGCTGTCCCATGACCCGCACACATGTCCATCTCTTCAGCCGTCTTCGCCCTGAACTCTCGGTTCCTATCAAGGAAAAAGGCTTGAACCACCACATGGCATCCGAAGGCCTGCATCCCTGCTGTGATCACGCGGTCTCTGAGACCGGGAGAAGGCAGGAGTCCGCCAACACATGATGTAAGGCGCAGAAGCAGCTGGAGGGAAGTGGTTCCCTCCAGCTGCCTTTGCGGGTCCATTCGGGATCCTCCCTCCACTTTCGACGCGCACGCCAAGCCACTGGACGGCGGCAACCGGGATGGAAGGCGACCTTTCTCTCCCAATCGATGGAGAGGTAACAGGCGTTCTCTATCGAAAGTCTGTGAAGCGTGCTTCTGAGTGAACGCTCGGGTCGTGCTGCCTCTCCAGAGTCAAGCGTAACCACGGACATCCCAAAAGAGAGGATTTTTTTTCCTTCTGAAAACCGGAAGTGCATGAGAGTTTCGCCTGCTTCTCCTGTCGCCTTCTCACCCGGTTGTGCCGGGACGTTTATTGCAAACGATAAACATGCAAAGGCAGTGGTAGCACTGTTGCTCCTACGTCCACGTGATCAAAGAACCTGACGGGGAACCGCTGCGCAGACCGGCGAGGGTCGCCTTGGCAGCAGTGGGGAAGGGGACAAAAGAAATTAAAAATCAATAAAAATGAATGGAAAAAACTTTAAGGGATTCGGGAAGGGTTCCCTATCAGCTCTGGGTCGTCCCCTGCATTCAACCGAGGACGCCTGCAAGTTTGGGCTGCATGCTTCCCAGATGGAGCCATCTCGTCGCCATCCCCAAGAAGCGGACCGCAAAATGGATGGCACATCCCTGTCGCTTTCGCCTCCCTTGGCGGCGCTCCAGGCAGCCACGATCCCGCGTAGGCAGCAAAGAGCTGCTGGAGTTGTGTCTTGCAGTGTGGCATCGCTTACGAAGAGGCGTCTCTGGGGTTGCCGTCGGGGGCTCCGCAGGGTCGCTGCAAAGGGTTCCCTCCCACAGGGGCCGGAGGGCAACACAATCCGCAAGCAGGTGCAGGAAAATCTCCCTCTCCCACACTTGCCACAATTTGAATCCACACTTCCCCGGGTCCAGTGATGTTGGCGGGCGCTGCATGGGAGGTCCAGTGCAGCAGCAGAAGCGCCCTTGAGAGGGTGGGTGTGAGAGTTTTGGAGCACTGGGGGCACTCGAGGTCTTCCAGGAGTTCCTTGGCTCTATCATCCGGATTTTTCAGGGCATTTGAGACACTTGGTTCACCACGATCTTCAGCTTGTCATCCTCCGGTACGGAGACCAGTGCGGTCCGCTCCATAAGCGAAGGGAGAGAGAAAATCACAAAAAAAAAAAACAAACGCAGTCGCTGCCGAACGCGCGGTCGCAAGGACTGCTGTGCTGGATCCACCTGCAGAGCCACTTCCAGGAGCTGACGCTGCATCCCTTCTAGTGCAAGGAGTCTTCTAGTCCACCATAGTTCGGCACTCTTGGGGAACCCGCGCCGCGTAGCTCTGCGGTATTGAGGCAGCTCATGTTCTGATGGAGCTGCTCCGACAGCGGCACGAAGTGGGGACTTCCTCCTCATCCTCGCCATCTCCGCGCTAGGGAGAGTGGAAGCGACTTCACCTGACTCCAGGCCTCGCTCGTCGTGCGATGAATCTGGCGCGGTGGAGATCCGCGCCGCTTGTTCGCTTCAACTTACTTCTTCCAAAACCTTTTCCTGCGGACCAGTTGTGCGTCGAAGGATGTGCTTTCCCTCTGTGACCAGTCAGTTTCCGCATGGGGAGAGATCCATGGCTGGAGAGGGACGGAGTACGCCTGCCTGCGGCGAGGCAGAGACGCTCGACGGTCTATGCAGAAGATCGTGTGCGACCCACGCAAGACGCTGTGGGCTTCATTCACTACCCTTACCCCAGTGCCACCATCCTTAAGGGAAGCAA
Organism: Raillietiella orientalis; assembly: GCA_036172245.1. Taxonomy (NCBI): domain Eukaryota; kingdom Metazoa; phylum Arthropoda; class Ichthyostraca; order Raillietiellida; family Raillietiellidae; genus Raillietiella; species Raillietiella orientalis. The sequence goes on from JAYWIR010000012.1 coordinate 281,225, forward strand.
AGGATGGCGACCTTCTGGCAGGGTGGGAGGTGCCCTGCTGCTTTGCAGGATCAAAGAAACTTTTGGGTGCATGGACAACTGACGAACGCTGGGATTCCGAGTGTCACGCCGAAAAGAATTCTACTCTGGGGCGAGCTGCTCGCGATCCCTCCGGAGGAGGTGAAGTGGCCCCCGGCGTGCTGGAACAGTGGCACCCTCCCCCTCGAGTGGCGGGAGTCGGCGTTGCCGGTCTCGCATTGAGAACCTCATGCAAAGCGCGCCTACATCATTGGACATGGGGAAATGTGAATGGCAACGTGGGAAGTGAGACGAGAAGGAAACCTTTCCACATCTTCTGCTGCGCTGTGCCGCCCTTGGGATCGCCTCGCGACGATCCTAGGTATCCCGGTGGGCAGCCCCAGGGACATTTTCAGACGCCTCTAGACGCGCGGTGCCGCACTGCTGCCAGCCGCGTCCCTCGCAGTTCTCTGCTGCGTCCGCGGGACTGTGGCGACTGGAACGCAGGAATAAGAGGCCGGGATGGAAGAGACACCATCCACTTGGCGCGGATCTTCTTGAATACCGCCTTGGGATGGCAACATGAGAACGCCACTTGCCAGCATCTTGGGCAGGATGCAGAGGACGCCGCGAGGTGAAATGTGATCCCTTCCCTGCCCCTCCCCCTTCCTAGAAAACTCTTCCTTCCTTCCTGTTTTTTGTTTGTTTGTTTGTTTTCGGATTTCCCTTTCTCGTCGCCGCGGGAACGGATCTCGCCGGTCTGCGTACCGGTCGTGGCAAGTTTTTCTTAAGTGCTCTGCCATTCTTGTGTAATCGACAAGGCTCTTATTGTTATTTTAATAATAAATTTTCCCGCAAATTCGGGTGAAAAACCTTCCGTGACCATGGCGGGATTGGTTGTCACGGCATAGAGGCTTCGTTGCCACGACTATCGCTGGATAAAGGTGTTGGGAAGACGGTGCAGGAGTGGTGTAGCAATTCTTCAGGGGTTCACTCCCCGCTGTACAGCTCCCCCGACGGGAGCGATACTTTGCCAGGAAGGTCGCGGTCACCGACAGGGCAGGGCCCTTCCGATTTCGCGCGCGCCTCTTTGGCGCGAACAGGATCGCCGTTCCCGCGAGAAGCGGCAGCGGGCCAACTCGTGGTATCCGACGGAAAGTCCCCTGGGATACACGAGCGCCCCTCAGCTGCCACGTGCGGGATAGGAGTCTTAGAGCGAATCCGTTCCTTCGCAAATCTCCAGGGAGCGGATGCACAGAAAGAAAGACTCCTTTTGGGCTTCTGGAGCAGAAGCGAATCCAGCTTTCCCCTCTTTCCGTCCCCACCCTCCACGCACCGCAGACCAGCCAGCCCACGACTGCCGTTCGCTGGAGGAACTCGAGGTGCCCCAGGCGGAAGACGCTGCCCTTCTGTGGTCGGAAGTGGAGCACCCCTAACGGCTGCGGTGCAGGTGGCTGCGACTGCCCGCCCGTTCCCGTCTTGAGGATGCTCCCCGAGGGTCACCATCGCGGTACAGCGGCGCGGGGCAAACGGGCTGGGCTCCCGGAGAGGGTCCCAGGGTAGTATCGTGCTGATGAGGCCCGGGAGACTACCTGGAAGGCCCGGTGGTTTCCCGGGAGGACGCCTCCGCTAGAGGTTAACTGGGGAAGGAGAGCGCGAACGAGCGTGCCATCTCGTGGATGGGAAGCAAACTACCCTCCTGGTAACCGAAAATCGCTGCCGGGCGAAAGAGAAGCCTCTTCGTCTCTTGGCCCATGGATGCGAAAAAAAAACAAAGGAAAGAAGACCGCAGATTCTTCTCGTCCTTTTGGATGTGCCTGAGGCATTCCAGCTGACGGCACTCGCCTTCGTCCGAGCCGCGCACATCCCGACCGCATGAGTCTGCTGCGGTATTCCACCTCTTCCTTTCCCTTCCCACCCGAGCTATGCGCCGTCGGTTCCTCACCTCCCAGGCTACACCTCCCTCCCACGCCCCGCTTTGCGCTCGCGGAGAGCAGCCTTTCCCGGCCACCCCACGACGCCGACCGCTCCACCACCGGACCCGCCTCCTCCTGCGGTTCCAGAGAAAGTCCGGCGGCGGCTTCGCAAGACCCAGACGTGGTGGCGAAAGAAAAGCGAACATGGAGGCTTTTTTTTGGACCCCGCTCCTCCCGGGGCGCCAGGTATGACTGCAGAATCCCATCTGGCGACGAAGCGACGGCGAAGAAACCGGAGGTCTGTCTGCGCCGGGTGGAGCTCGCGAGGGAGGGAAGCGCGCGCACTCGTCTACGAGGAGAGAGAAGGGAGAAAGGGGGGGGGGGGTTCCAGCCGCGATCCAGTGCAGTCAAAGCAGACTGTGCCGTGCTCCCCGGCCAGCATCCGCTGCTGCGCATGAGCCGCGACGGCAGGACGAACGCCCGCCCACCCGTTCCACGCGAGCTCATCGCACCAACCCGTCCAACCGCGTGCCTCTCCAACTTCGTGCGAGGCGTTCTCGCCACTCATCGTCATCATCGTCAATGACTGACCCCTCTTTCCGTCCTGGTCGGGCGCGTCCGATTTACCGCGATCGCGACAGACCGCCCTCGTGGCGGCGCTGCGGTTGCGTGAGGCCCCGCTTCGGGTTGCTGTCGAGATGCGAGGTCACGGAAACGCGTGCTGCTGGACCAGGAAAATCCCGAACCCAGCCAATGATGCCAGGGTCTACGGAGAAGAGCAGATCTTCCCCTCCGGGACGTTCCGAGAGCGCCAGCAAGGATTCCCGCGACTCGTCGTCGTCGTAGTCGCGCGCGAGCACAGCGAGCAGACGGCGTTCCTCGACCCGGAGGTTCCCTGCTCGCCGGCCAGGTAGCGGTGGCGCCGGAGGGAGGGCAGAGGCGTCGACCCAAGGAGGCCGGGGACGCCAGCATCCTCTCGGGGGATCCCGGGAAATCTATCCTAGTCCGCGGGGACGACCTCGCTGCTAGGAGCCTGCAGTCTCAAGGCGTTCCGCCCGATTCCCGGGGGTCTGCGTAGGGAGGAGAACGGACTGGAAAGGGATACTCGTCATCACCAGCTTTGGATCCCCTCTCGTGCCCCACCTCCCGGGTCGGGGCCATGTCGCGCGCGTAGGCGGCGGGGACTACAAGTGGCCCTCCAGGATGTGGGCCGCATTCCCTCCCACCCTTCCGTCTCGGCGGTCGCCGCAGCTCGCACGAGGGCCAGACGACGAGGCGACCCACGATGACCTGAACAGGTCATCGTGGGTCCCGCGTTGCGGGACCGAAGTGCCCCAGCGACGCGCTCCCATTCCTGACGCAGCGTCCTCCCGCACTCCGGCAGTGCCTGCGGGAGCGTCCGCACTGCCCTGCAGCGAGGGCATTCCTCGTTCCGAGAGGATGACCAGCGCGCCAGCAAGATGGTGGTCTGCTGGCGCCAACGAAGGGAAACTGGGAAGGCGTCCAAGAAGCACAGGGTCTCGGAGGAGGGCTCCCGGGGAAGACGTAGAAATTTCATCCATCTTTGGGGGGTCCCCGAACCTTCGGAGCCGCCCCGTTCGCCAGAAGAGAGGCTTCTTATTTGGTGACCACGAAGACTCAGCAGGTCACCTCCCACGCTGCAGGGATACCTTCCTTCCAACGGTAAAGTGATGGGCGCCTGGCGTCCTCAGTGGTTACGTGCTGAGATGCGAAGAGTAGACTTAGACTGACGTGGTCCGGCATCTCCGAAAGAAGGGAGGAGTTTTCCCGGACGACTGACGACGACGTTGTTTGGAAGTCGATCTCGGCAGTTCGGGACCAGAGGGACGAGGAGGCCAAGAGGCAAGAGGACGTGATTGGTTCGTGACCGCGTCGCCAGCGATCTCCGCGCATCTCCTTCCTGCGCGGCGACCGCCCCGCCACCCGGCGGGGAGGATGCAAAGCAGCCCTCGGAAAAGAGAGCTGGTGGTGAACAAGGGAAACCTGGTCAGTTGGTCGGGATGCGCACGCCACTCTCGTGCCCGGACGGTATCGAGCGCATCTTCCGGGTCGGCGAAGGCGGAAGCTCACGAGGCGCAGTGCGGTGGGGACGCGGGTTCAGGCATGCGTCCCAAGCTCGCTCCCCCGACGGGATGGCCCGGCCCGAGCGGGGCTCGTCCGGAACCCTCCCTCGGAGGCGGCGGGGGGTTTCGAACCCTACTCGTTCGGATGCTGCACTCTCCAGGAAAGCGCCGCCAGAAACCGCTGCAAATTGAAACCGGAAACTCAGGCCGGGAACAGCCCGGGACGCGTGCCAAGAGAGGCTCCCGTTGCTCGCGCGGGGGGAGCACCCCAATTACCGCGAGGCGACGCGAGGGGAACACGCGACACACACACGCGGTTGATGATTCCCGAGCGCCTCCTCCGACCTTGCGAAAGGACGCCGGGAGCGGATGGAGCCAAGATTAGAAAAGACACACCTCGGGAGACGGATGGCAGGGAAGCTGTCGCGGAGCGCCTTTCGCAGGACCGGGGAAGCGCCTGCGACCCTCGCTGCTTCCGGCGGCAGGCGAAAGTTGGCGCTGCAGAGCGGGCAAACGCGATCGACGAGCCTCCCCTCCGACCTTCCCATCTCCTTTTCTCCTCGGGACCCTCTCCTGCCGACGGGAGGTCTCCTCTGGAGGGACCTGGACCGGCAGCGTGGCTTTTCCGCTGCCCCGCAGCGGCCAAGGGCGATGATCCTTCCCTCACCGACCTTCTGCTTCTTTCCCCCCAGGCTCGAGTGGGCACGGCTGAGGGAAAACCAGCAGAGAGCCTGGTGAGGGTCCTGAGCAGCTTCCTGAGCGGGCAGGATGAAGCTGCAGGTGTGGTGCCGGGACTACGCACCCTGGAGTCCAAAATTCGGGACTCGTGCTGACATCTCTCCCCGCGTGTCTTGCTCACGAAGGGTGCGATCACCAAGTAGCAGCAATATGAAGCTCCTCGATTTCCCTTAGGGGCGAATTGGCAACTGCTTTGTATCAAACGCTGATCGGTGCCCTTTGGAAAAAGATTTTCGTCCTTGGTCCGGAGGAACTTTGCCCTGTCCTCTGGCAACAACCTTCTTCTTAGTCCCGCTGCTTGACAACAGCCTTCTTCGTCCGCCCTTAGGAACATTGCCCTGTACTCTGGTAACAACGTTCTTCGCTCCAGAAGAATTTCGTCCTGTTCTCGTCCTTTGGATGTGGTGGTGCAGTCCCAGAGAGAAAAGAATTTGCGCTCATCCTTAGCCCCAGAGCAGTATTCCCTGTCGCTCTGTCCTAAAGCTGAACATGCATGCGTCAAGAATGCTTAAGAACGGAGCTCCTGTAACGCCACGTCTTTTCGGTTTTTCATTCGGCACGCGCGCCTCTGCAGCTTCTGACGTGGGTGACGACTCGTTCTCTTGGGAGTTGGGAATCGTCCGGTCCTTGGTCGGCTTCGAATCCGCTTCCAGAGAATCTCTACTGGCTGCGGCTCCATGTGCTGTTGCCTGGGACGGGCTGATTGGACTCACATGCTTCTCGACAGTTCGCTACTGCCGCCCGGCGGACCATTCCGAGGAGAGCGATCGGCACCAGTTTGCGCGGGAGGATCCGCCCAAGCCAGGAAGAAACACGCATCCCAACCGTCTCCTGGGAAGAGGACTCTCCACGCGTCTTCTCTGCGGGAAAGCAGCGGCAGCAGCCTGTCGGTGGGATGGGATCTCTCGTGCCTCGTCGCAGGAACTGTGAAATGCCTGGGGCGGATGGTCGGCAGTAAAGCACACGGCTGCTGGAGGAGCACAGCGTTGTGGCGGCTCCGGAGAACCTGCCAGATCGCGCCAGATGAACTGGCGACGAGTCCTCCACTCTCGTGTGCGGTCAACTCCGTGCTTTCCCCTTAGATGACAGCACACCCTAGCAGTACGTATCCTGATGGGACCGCCTGCGGAGCCGCATGGCGAGGGGGCCCCTGGCTAGTGCTTTCTCGCACCCCTGTGATGATGACCCAAGGGGCTTCCCACGCCCACGCGAGTGGCCTTTCTGCGGCTTCGTTCCCGAGGGCGTGATAGCACCCGTCCGCTTCAGGGGGCATGCGGAGACAGCAGCTGCTTGTTTTCACGGCTGCAAAGGGTCGAGTGGCGGCACCCCCTGATCCAAGAAACCAGGACTAATGTGTCCTGCATTGCTCCCGGGCTCAGGGACCGGCGACTCCTCCCTCAGCCCCAGTCACCTCCGTGAAGAAACATCTCGACTCCTCCCGGGAAGCCGTGGCTGCGCTGCGGGTGGGAATCCTGCTCCTTGGTAGAGAGATGGCCCCACTGCTTTCGCTTATCCACACAAATAAGCCTTTTGGCTCCCGGGGATACGTGTTGACTCTTCAGCTTCGGGGGTGCCCTGGGAGGGGACCACCCGATGAATCCAGGAAGGACTCTGGAGACCGTTCCTCGTGCGCTTGGGAGGGTACCCTGAAGGGAACCTCCTTGACTCCTGGAAGGACCCTGGAGGGTAGAGGGTCGTCGTCCAATCCCGGAAGCCAGTCAACGGGGGCACCCGGCTTCCCCCAGTGCCGCACCCGAAGCCATCCGAGGCCAGGCAGCGTCATTCTGCAGGGAGAACTCGGAATCCACTCCTCTGGAGCAGATCCTCCACATGGGGATTCGAACCCGCAACGCACGGCACCGCATGCGGAGATCGCAACAGCCACGCAGGGGAACCTAGAGCAGAGCTTCCGAGATCGACCGGCAGATGGTTCTCGCCGCCTCGAAGCGAGAGCACTTGTTCCGTTGGCTCGGCGTGAGAGGCGTCACGAGCGCTGCAAGGAGTGGCGTCGCACGGAACGCGTCTCTGGTCGTCAGGGGCAACCTACCTTCTCCCCGCGCACCAGAAGGTGCACGAGGAGGCCCTGCTCCCCCCTCCTTCCCTCCCCTATACCCGGATCTCCCTCAGTTTCGCGGTCAGTGAGGACATCGTCGCCTTCTTCTTTTATTCGTAGCCCCCGGGCAGAGGTCGCACCTTCCCCAGCACGACTTTGCCGGACGGTTTCGGGAAGGCCCGCAGGGGATGGGGCTCCCCGGCCGAGTCGAATTCTCGAGCGGGCCGCGCAAGGCCTCACCTCGGTCGCATCTTGAAGAAGGCCGCCAGCGGGTGGAGCAGGCGGTGTCGCACCCGAGGCGCGCGCGCTTCGGAGTCGGACAGCAGCGCCTCCAGCGACATCTTCGCCGCGTCCTTGAGCGGACCCGTCACCTGCGGGAGCAGCACCTTCCTCTCGGCCGCCCCCCGCGCCTGCACGTAGGCCGCTAGCTTCTTGCTGAAGACGTCGATTTGCCTGCTGGTTGCCTCGGGCAGGGCGGCGTCCACCTCCTCCACCGCCTCCCGCGATCCGGCGGCCACTCCCTCCGCACCGCCACCGCTCTCCTCCTTCGCCTTCTTCTTCAGCGCCCTCTTCCGGGACTCGACAAAGTCCTCCGCCAGCACGGCCAGCAACCGCTTTGCCTCCAGCCGTAGGGCGCTCCTGAGTGACCTCAACTCTGCCTCTTCCGGCGACTCGACCCTCTCCGTCGCCGTCTTCGTCTGCGGCGGGGCAGGGGCAGGGGCAGGGGCAGGAGCTGGGACAGGGGCTGGAAGCGAACGAGGAGGAGGAGAAGGAGCAGGAGGAGAAGCGTCGCTAGGTGGAGCCACCGCCGCCTCCTTTACCCTGCCTGGCTCTTCGCCTTCCCTCAACCTCTCGGCGATCCTCTTCGCCAGTACGTCCACCAGCGGCTCCGACCGCGCCTCGTGCTTCTCATTCTCCGGAGGCACCCGCAGTATCCTTCTGCTGACCTCCTCCAGCAGCTCCTCCGCGGAAGCGCACGCGAGGCTCTCGGACGCTGGCCGCTTCCCGGACTGTGGCCGCAACTCCTCCGCCAAATCCCGCGTGGACTCGGAGATCTCTGAGATCAGCGCCGCCAGCCTCTCGCCGCCCAGGCCTCGCCCGCCCTCTCCCGCGGCGGGCAGCGCCGCCAGGAGGCAGGCGGTGGCTGAGACGAAGACCACCACCAGCTGAGGGAAGAGCGCTCGTCCACCGTCCGCCTCCTCACCCCCCCCCCCCCCACGACCCTACACTCACCCTGCGCAGCGTCCAGGCCATCGTCCTCTCCATGTTCAAGGAGTCACCCGTTGCCGCGGAGACGGGGTGGGGCTGGGGTGCGTCCATCGCAAGCGACTTCTACTCAGAAACAACGCCACGTCTCGCGACTGGCGCGTCTCGCGACACCTTAATGAGGGGCCGCCCTGGCCCTTCATTAAACCCCCCCTAATCGATCCGCGCCGGTCGCTCCTTTAGTCCGCTTCCTCCCCCACCTCCCCCCTGGAACCTCAGGCGCCCGGTGGCGCGCGCACCTCGCCAGCTGCCTTTGCCTTTGGCTCACCTCCGCACGGCGGGGGGAAAGCGATAACCGGCGCACGCCATCATCCGCCCCTCCCCCTCCTCTCTTTCTCCTCCCCATTCCTTCCCTAGTCCTCCTCCTCTTCCTGCCCCATTGTCCCCACATTCCTCCCATCCTCTTCCTCTTTTTCTCTCCACCCCATTCCTCCCCATTCCTTCCTTCCGCCCCCTCTTTTTCTTCCCTCTCCACCTCTCTTCCCCCTTTCCATTCTTCTCCTCTTCGTCTTTCCCCATTTCTTCCCTCTTCCTTCCCATTCCTTCTGCTGTTTCCTTCCCTCTCCACCTCACCATTTCTCCTTCCCTTCCTTCTCCTCCTCCTCTTCCACTTTCACCCCCTTTCCCTTCCCCTATTCCTCTCCCTGCCCCCCCCTTTTGCTCCCCTCCTCTTCCTCCGACCGCAGACACCCGGTGGCTCGCGCTACCGCCCCCAACCGCGATTTCGTCTTCCGCTGCCTCCTCCCTCTCCTTCTGCTCCCCCCGCGCACACCTCCTCCCGGAGGCGGAAAGCCTCAGAATCCCTCGAGCAGCGCCTGCGTGGAACGGGTCGCTCCCCGGACGGAGCCCCAGCGGCGTCCTTGGCTGCACTCTCGGAGGCCGACGGACGTCGGGCAGCCGGGAGCGGCGGAAGGCAAAGACGACGACGACGGGGCGGGACCTGAGCGTGGGGAAGCGCGTTGCCGAGGTGGGCAGACCTCCCACTCCGCCACCCTCTCGAGCGCCCATCTGTGGTCTCAGCTCGGAGGCCGGGGCGTTCCCTGGGAGGCGCCCCGTCCCGTCCCCCAGTCGGGGCGGGCGGATCCCTCGGCAGGGGCGGCTCTGCGGGCGACAGGCGATGCCGTCGACCCCGCGAGGGCCAGGCCGGCCTGGCTCGGTGGCCGCGCGAGCGGAGCCGTGCAGACCGGCAATTCCCGGTCTCCCACGAGCTCTAGGGGAAGCCCAGTCGGCATGGCAACACCGATCCCGAGGGAGCGGAGATCTGCCGGCATAGCACGGGAAAATCCAGGGAGAGAGAGGTCCCTGGTGAGCGGCATCCGAAGCGAGGGAACTCTAAGTTCCGCCCGCACCCGCGAGATGTCCGACCTGCGCGACCGAGTCTAGTCCAGAGGCGGTCCTCTCGAGCTGCGGACTCGTTCGATTTCTCCACGGTCGGCAGGTCCGCCCGCGAACGCCTTGCGAACTGCCTGCCGGTTCCCGCTTGCCTCCATCTTGAGAATCCACGATCGCGAAATGGAAGCGGAAATCCTCACTCACGTCCACGGCAGCTTGCAGAACGATCGCAGCCGGGTTCGTTGACAAGAGTGGAGTCGAAATCCGTTTGTGGAAAGGCTCCGAGGGCCCTAGACGTTCCCCAAACCGCGCAATTAGACTTCCCATACTCGTGCTCAACCCCTTCTCGCGATGCGACCGCCTGAAATTAGGGCTCCGCTCAGATGCTGCATTGTGTGCACTGGACTTCCACTAGAGAAACAGAAAAAGAAAACAAAAAACCAATGAAGGATGCATGAGATCTGAATCTTTTTTGGATTCGAAGATAAAGATGGAACATCGCCTTTGCCTCGCACGCCGAGGCTCCAGAATTCAGCTGGAGAGCGCGGTTTGTCCCAACTTCAGACGGCGGAGGATTTAAAATTCATGCAAAGACACGAAAATGAAAGGTAGCTTAGCAACACGAAATCCTGTCTGTTATAAGCGCCACCATTTTGAGGATGGAAAACGCCATTTCATGGCAACAGTGTTCTTGACGATGGAAACTGAGCTTCACTCGAGCATGCTGGAGATTTTCTATTCCTTCTTCTCTGTGTGCAGCCCGCTACAATTAGACAAAAGTAATAATAGATTGAAATCATTTTAGGCGATGTAGATGGCGCAGTCGAATCATGCTCTGGATAAAATTTTCACTTCCCAAGCAAAGTATTTCACTGCCCTTCAAATGTTCAGGGAAAGAGAATTCCTTGAGGATGCTAAACATAGCATGGTAAATTTTAGGACCATGTTATTTCCTGTTTATCGACTTAATTAATTTTACAAAGTCAGATTCCATCCAAGGATGGATCGCACTTGAGGGAACTATTAAAGCAAGAGAGGAAAAAGAACACGCGAAGACAGTCGGGAAAAAAAACGTGGGTAAAAGTAAAAGCACGGCACTAAGCCAAAGTCCCAGTTCGTACGAATCGAAAAGGAAATCCACATTGGTTATATTGAGTGGTGGTGTTCATGGACGTCAGTCACTCGAACGAGCACCGCCAATCCAACGAGGGTTCCATCACTTCTTACACGGTTGAACCAAACATTCGTGTTGGATCTTCGACAGCGTCGACGGCAATAGGGAACCTACCAGCGTTGCGATTGCATCCTTGATCCAGCCACCTACGGAATGTTTTTCGTCCTTCAGGAAGGGGAAGTTTAAAAGTTCCCAATAACAGTGCATAAAGACAAGTGGTAACCCCGGCATGGTGGACGATTTGGGAAATGCTCGGGAAGGGAGAGAAAGGAGATGCAGTTGCCTACGGCCCCAGAGGAACGGGAAAGGCATTTTCGGTTTCGTTTTACAGAGTAGGGAGAGAAAAAAAAAAGGTACACATGGTTTTTTTGGTGCTTTCAAGCATGCGTTCTTCGATGTTGACGTAATCCGCTTGTCTTCCCGACCTAGAGGTCCTGTGATCCAGAGTCATGGGCGTTATTTTACAGGTAATGGTTTAATTGCTGAAAAACGGCAATCAAAAAGAATAATAAAAAAAAAAAAAAAAAAAAAAAAAGCCACGCCAAGCTTCGAAGTTGGACGAAAAATAATTTGCCTCACTTAACCACTTGGCGAACATGGAATTGCAAGAGCAGGTATCGACGGACGTGCCAAAAAAAAAAAAAAAAAACAAGCATCTTTCTCCTTCCTTGCAAGTTCTACGAAATAAGTAAGTCAAAGGAGTAAAACAGGTGTCCGGCTTCTAGATAATTTAATGGTGTTCGGACAAAAAAGTCTGCCCTTGACAGGCGACTAGTTCATGAAATTTCAACACGCACCGGTTGCAATGACTTCGAACAAAAGGACAAACGGATAATTTTTCTACTTGGATAGAAGTATTACTTTAACGTATTTGGGCAAAATCGGCATTACACCTTTCGAAAACGGAGGGGGGAAAAAAAAAGGGGGTGGGGGAGGGGAATCTGGAATTTTGGAAATGCTTTCACTCGGCTTGTTTAATGACGTTCCTTAATTAGTTGAGGTTTTGCAATGTTTGCAATGAATCCATCCGGATTCCACAACCAAGCGTGCGATCCTGCAAATATGTTGTTCTCTCCTGAAGTTACTGCTTGAAGCAACCAGGCAAAACAAAAGGCTCTCCTGAGGAGCAACCTAGGTTTTTTGAATGGTCTCAAGTATTCCTGGTTTTCATGTTTAGAAATGACTTCAAAAACTGCAATTAAGCAAAAAAAACAAATAAATAAGTAACTTTAGCACTACCAGACGATGCAAATATTATTATTTTATTGATTTTTGAATTTAAATTTGATAATTTTCCTAGGTTTGGGAACTATCAGCTGCAAGCTGATTCGACATGCTAGTGATGAACGTGGATGTCAAAGGAAGGAAGTTGAATCCGTCACATCCAATCTGCGCAACAACTAATGTTTAGTAATGTCACAACATATGGCATCAACGTTTAGCAGTGTCACAAGTGAACATTTCTGGACAGCTTTTTCAAACTTAAATAGTAATCAAGTACCCGCAAATCACCAGTATCTTCATGTTCCCATTGCATCCGGGAGAGCATTAATGAGATCATTTTTTCTAGAGGTTCGATGTCTCATTGAGATGCAAATGAAAGACTATGAATATTCTCCCCACTCAGTATCATTGTGACAGAAAAGGCAATGCCCAGGATACTAAATGTTAACTCCGATCTCGATATAACAAGTAGTCTTTAATTGGTGTGGGAAGATTGAGATGATCAAGCAAGTGGTGACGATCTGTATCAATGAACTGACGAATAGCTCGACGACATAGAACCATCAATGGCAATGGATCTGGTTCCAACCCCCCACGATATTTCATGGTAATTTCACAATGACCCCACACAGCACTGACAACTGGGTAAAGTTTCCTGCCTCGTAATCCACGAAATGCAACTCCAAGATACTGGTTGTCAACCATAAAAGCAAGAGTGCCATCATCCATATCTAAAATGGCTAAAAAACAAAAACAAAAAAATAATGACTGCAATTCAACTGCAAATTTTTTTCATACCAAGAAAAGTATCTGGAACTAGGTACTTTTCATCCTGTTTGAAGATGCAAGGATACGGTACATCTAGTGGATTGTTTTTTGGATCATGGTAAAGCTTATTTCTTCCTAGGTCCCATCCCCATGACTGGTCATTACTGCCTACTAGACTGTGATAGCCAACTGTATGTAAAGGTGCTTCAGCAGTGGCTACACCCACAACAGCATGTGTACCACGTTGGCGCACAGACCAATGGATTTCCCAAACGTGCAAGCCTTGTGTGTATCCATATTTTCCACGGATGCAGTCAGTACTTTGGGCTACAGGATGGCGATGAAATGTCAAGCAATCATCATCCTGTAAACTGCTATGCAGGTATGAGCACTGTAAGGAGGACGTACCTTCACAAAGATGTTCAAGGAGCGATCGCATGTGTTCCAAGAATGCTTTAGCTGTACTTCTGTGGGCACTGGTGGCATATCCAAAAGCATCTCTAGGCGTGCAGAGTAAGTTGGCTGCATTACTGACATTTCATATGACATTTCACTTTTTGTCACAGTTTGCTGTTCCCGGCTGCTACCTTTTCCTGATGCTGCCAGAGCACAGATTTACTGGACAGGAATACTCCATTCTGAACTTACACATTTTTGCAGCGATCGCACCCATATTCAGGTACCGTGGACAGCGGCTGCCAGTTTGCCGTAAAGAATATCTGTGAGAATAGACAGCTGCTTGTTCTGTTTTATCTTTTGAACGTTTGGGAAGGATGTGTCTCTCACAACCAGATGAGACTGTGCAGCAATGATATGGAACACTGAAGAGATCACTTTTGAGGCAAGCGGAGCTCAATTCTTCTCCCAAGTTTTTCTGGTATGAAGACCTACTCTTGTCTTTCCGTCTGTGGAAATGCCAAAAAAAGGTCATTAGAAATGCTTGACAACCAAATAAACAACATCGTTCATGTTTCATGTTTGACAACATTTACAAATCATGTGTGGAAAGTTCCGAGTCTTGGAAACTTTCCAATGTTGTTGCTTACAATTTGCACGCAAATGATGCAAGAGACTCAGTGCAATAACCGCCACTGTTGTGCAGTTGGATGTGTCCAGCTCGATTCAAAAAAGGGGGGATGAGCACATGACAAGACGTTTCTAAAGATGCAAAACGACACTAGCAGTGATTGGGAGTACCAAAAGAACAAGCCATCATCCCCCATTTTCACTGAAGACTGCCTGTACATGCCCATGTTCACAGAGTTCTGCTGTCACACACAATGAGCAATCTGATATTCATGCGAAAAAAGAGGAATCACTAATGCAAATGACATGAATTACTGGACCGAGGAACATGTGGAGGGATCCTGACACGTTTCTCACATGCCCAGTCTAACTTTCTATGATTCTATTCGTAATAGAACAGTTTATTTCCGTCGAGCCTAAAGTGCTTGCTGATACTTTTCGGCACGTTTGCATTTTCCCCCAAGCAAACTGAAGGCTGAATTGCTGCTAAGCATCCACGTTTTTTCCGAACAGAATTTCCCATATGTGCCCTCTGTGCGGGGTTGCCTAATGTGACGAAAAGTTTTCCTCCCAGTTTTCGTCTGGATCCTCTCTCTCTCTCTCTCTCTCTCTCTCTCTCAAAATGAAAAAGGCATAAAGTTGGCGTTATCGGCAATTCGGAACTCCTTGTGCAGCATTCAAGGGGTGCCGAAGTGCCGGACCAGGCCATCAACGATGGGCCGCGCCTGGGATACACGAAGACCGAACTCGTGTTTGGTGTGTCTGATGAGAGATAAAGCCTTTTGTGACCGCACGGCGAGAGGATGTGTGTATCAACGGGGGGAAAAGGAAAAAACTGCCCGGCGGGTTTTTGCTTTCTGCATGCTGTGATGTGTAGATAACGAATTATGCCTTGCGCTTGGCATTTATCAGTTGGATACACACACAACCGGGGGGGGGGGGGGGAGAACACACACACACACACCTGCGTGGTGCGATTTGTGTTCAATAGGCTTTTCGGGACGATCGAGACAGTTTCGGTTCTCTCCCGTCCCAACGAAATCCTGATAAGTACGTATCGCGACTTTACTGAAAGGTGCTTTATCAATATTTACCGAGGATTTGTGTAATGAATTCAGAAAGACATTTCCTGGGCGTCAACACTATGATGTAACACTTTCCTAATGCCATGCAACCAAGATGGTTGGCGAGAGGTGAGGCAATAGGTCCCCTGGAAGACTGTCCTGAATATTTACGAAAACTGATAAACCTTGGCATAATAACAGTGCCTCCCTGTCTTCGGTTCTGAGATGCTGAGACGTTGGCGCCGATCGATACTGCACCACTGCACCGCATGCCTCCGGACCCCCATCCGAGATTATCCGAACCTATTTTCTCCCAAGACACACTCATCTGCTCGCACAGCACACAAAGTAATAGGCGAGCATTCGGAAAGCTTCGCTCCTAATTATGCAAATTCGATTCATCAACGGGGGAGGGGGAGGAGGAGTGGGGGGGGAGGGAGGAAAGAAAGAAACAAAAGAAAAAGGAAAGAGAGAGAGAAAGAGGGGGGGGGGGAGAGCGGGAAAGAAAGAAAGAAAGAAAGAAGAAAGAAAAAAAATTCGCAAATCCTCGAAAGTCAAAGAAAGCCACAGCTGTCGTAACGACGGGGAGGAGGAGGAGGAGGAGGAGGAGGAGGAGCAGCAGCAGCAGCAGCAGCACACGAAGTAACATGCAAGCCAAAGACCGAAAGGCCCCCCCCCCCCACGTACCTGGTTCCTGATATTCTGCCGACTTTGCCAAACGATCTCACGTCCATCTCTTCGAAACCGCAAGGTACGCGACGCTCAGCCAAGCACAAGCGAACAAAGACTGGCATACAGTCTCGAGCACGAGACGGTTGCAACGGCAGCCATCTTCTGACAAAGAGAACGTACAGCCAGCCGCCCCGTAGTAGCCTTTCACTGTGCTGCCTGCACTCCGAGCGGAGCACTGTTTACACTTGTGATGTACGACGTCACCTCACACTTTCCCTTCCCCCCCCCCTCCCTGCCTCCCCATTTGGTATATCACTTTTATGCCCCCTGGGCACAGACAAAACGAGTTCCCGGTATTTCACTTTGAATTCGGAATTTTTTCGGTTACGCTCGCGAGCTCAGGCAGGGGCCGCGTTTGCGGATAAAGGGAGGGACGTTCTTCTTGTGCTGCTGCTGCTGCACGTCTTGACGCACTTGGGGAAGAAGAACGGCCCTCCCCACTCCCTACAAACACGTCTGCCGTTGAAGCGGGGGAGGACGGCGGGGGGGTGGGGTGAAGAAGAAGAGGCGTGCACGGAACCGTCCTGTAGCGGGTGCGCATGCGCGGCGTGCGTCTGCTCCCAGGACGCGTGTCCCGCCCGATGACGCAGGGGGATCGGATGCAAGCAGGCCGCAAGCACGGAAAACGGCAGCGGTCCACGAGATTTTTCTCGGAATCAGGATGCGTCTGGACCTGGTCGGTGTGCGGCGTCGCATCTCTGGCGTCTCGTGAGCTATGGGGGCAGACAACCTTCATGCGGACTGCAGGCCCCATCTACCCCATTGCCAGTACGTGTACACAAAAGCAGCCAGTGCCTGCCTTTTTTTTTTCCTTTTCCTTCTTTTTTTTTTAAAAAAAAGGAAACAAAAAAAAATGATATGCAAATACGCCCAAGAGGCGAAAAACGAAAGAAACTTGCTTAATTGATATGCTCTGCAATGATGTAACGCAAGCAGTATGAAGGTCGAGTGGACGAAGGTCAGCGAAGCATTGAAACACTTTCGTCTTTGAACATAAAGCCGGGGGAGGGAGGAAGGAGGAGGAGGAGAGGCAGGCGAAGACCAGCTAATATGAAATGAAATAATCCCTTTGAACGAAATGCAACCGACCACCCCCGCGGCAAAGCAAGCAAACTGTTTAAACGTCGGACTTTCCGCCACTCTGACGGGTAGAAGGAAAAAAAAAAAAAAAAAAACACCAACACGAAAAAAATACATCCACGGATTGAGTACGCGATCGCACTTCAGAATCCCTGCATTTCTACACTTTCTGCATTCCCACCACCACCACCTCGTGTTGCATAAGTTTCCCCCCTTTTTTTCCTTTTTTTTTCTTTGAAGAAAACAAAAAATTGCCATTTCTTCTTCTTTTTTTTTTTTCTTCCCCCCTGAGGAGGATGTTGACAACCCGTTCTCGTTCGAAAAATCTGGTCGGAATAAGGACAACAGCAGTCTTTTTCCAGGATATTCCGAGAAGCCCGAAGCGACCAGCAGCAGTTCCCCCACCACGCCAATTTAACCCCCCAATCCTCAAGGAGGTCCAGAAGAAAATTTTGCAATAGAAGACGGGGGAAAAAAAAAAAATGATCAACTCTTCGGGTGAAGTCGAGTCGGGGATTCACCGACCAACATATTCCATATTCAAAAAGCCCCACGTTGCCTTGCAAATCGCACACAACGGTGTGCCTCGCCATAAACAAAAAAAGAAAGGATTTTTTTTTTTCTCTTCCTTTTTTGGAGGGGGAAGGATAATCATGCCATTTCGTCAAAATACACGGGAAAAAAAAGAAAAAAAAAATGGTTCTTTCCTCCCAACAGTCGGGTTTCGAAATGCATTCAGCATCCGATGTCGCACACACACACACACACACACACACAAAAAAAAAAAAAAAAAAAAAAAAAACAAAGAAAAGGGAAGCACACGTTCCCAATTGAGAAAGCACATGCAACTGTGATCTGCATGGAGATTCATTACGCAAATGTTCCACTGGCTGGAAGCCACGGCGCTCCGACACAAAGACGACACCCAGGCCTTGCAAACGCTCGCCGAGGACCCGCGGAAGAACGGCGCGGATCGCCCACGACGGCGGCATGGATGACCAAAGGAAAAAAATGAGATGGGGGGGGGGGGGCGGGCGGGCAGAGAGAGAGAGAGAAACAAACAAACAAACGCTTCAGCTAAGAGACGAACGCGTGCACGCGAGAACACCAACACGTGGAGTGCACGGCGGCGCCACCGTCCCCGGTCTTTCGGCTTCCTCTTCGTCGCTTTCGTGCGCCCCGGTGCGACTCCAGCAGCACCGCAGAGTCCAAAGTGGCGGCGGCCTTCTTGGCTTTTGCCCGTTCCGGGCAGAGCAGCGAGCAAACGAAGGAGCCCTCCTTTTTCTTTTTTTAAGGGGAGGGGGATGGGAGGGGGGGGGGTTGGGATTCGTCAACTCGCGCGTGGGCGGGTGCAATCCCGTAAACTCGCCTGAAGACTTCGTAAACAGCGCGCTCCCGGCGTGTTTGCCACGCGCTGCCCACGCATTTGCCGTTTCCCCGGTTCCAAGTTCCCGAATATTCGGATTAGAAAATCGATTTTCTGGGCCGTCTTCCCGCCTGTTCCTCCCGTGCGAGCCCAGCGATTCCACACTGCGTATGGCAATAGATGGACGACGACCTCCCTCGAATTTACAAGTTTCCAGCGATTTCCGTATCTCCCGGGAAGCATCCTCCAACCGTCCGAAGTAATGGCAACCACATTTCTTCTTCTACGTGCAAACCCTTTTGCCAATTATTATGCGACTTTTGCAAGTGTCCTGCCCTCTCCCCCTCCCCTCTCTGTGTGTGCGTTCAAGAAGATAATGGTGCTTAAAATGCAGCAGACGGTAATTGAAGAATGACATCACAGCCAAAGGCTCCTTTTACAGGAACGTCCACACGCGCAGCCAATCCGTGGATTAACAGATCGCTCGTGGATAAGGTCACATCCAACTCGTGACGGCCATTACCGTTCTCAGAAAGATCTCCAGATTTTTTCCGAGATCGGCAAGGCAAAACGAAAAAAAAAAAAAAAAAAATCCGAAGTCGATAAACAGTTTATTCAACATCCACCGTGTGGGAGCACTGGAATCCCCTACTCCTTTTTTCCTTTTGCGGCTGGAAAAGAAGAAAGGAAAAAAGAAGAAGAAGAAGAAGAAGAAAAGGAAAGAAAGAAAGAAAGAAAAAAAAAAAAACCCTCCTTGATAACACACAGCGATTCGATTACGTGACACTTCTGTCGCAAGCAGCATCCTTCGCAGCAAGGTTTTCGGTGTCCGAACGGACGGAATTCAAAGTTTCATCACATCACATTAATCTTGTTATTAGCACACGAGTAATCAAACCGAAGAGACAACATCAACAGGGGAGGAAGAAGAAAAAAAAGGGGAAAAGGAAAATCCGGGTCCACCTCGCATCCTCGGGACGAACCGCGCGTAGCAGCCGCAAAGAGGGAACGGCGCGCTTTCCGGGAATCGGCAAGGGCACTTTCGAACGCGCCCTGGACGACCGGGCAGGGTGCCCCTCCCTCCCCGGTGCGTTCGGAAGACATTCCGTGCACTGTGGCACGGCCCAGCCCACAGTCCACGAATCCACACGCAGAGGCGCTGGAGTGAAAAAAGGAGGGACTGCGAGTGAGGGCCGTGTGAAAAAGAGTGGGGAGCACACGGCGGGCAGCCTTGAACACGCCTAATCTTTTTTGCGAATAAGCAGATTTAATGTGTGTGTACACATAATGAATATCTCTCGCTTTCTCATGAACATACATACACTCACATGTGTGCACCGCACACCAAATTTACATATATATACGCATGTTCATGAGGAAATGAAATTTATTTACATATATACATGTAAACCTAACATGTTACATTAGGTTTACACACATATATATATATTGAATCTCCCATTTTCTCATGAATGTATATATATATATAGTCACGTGGTGGCTTCCTGTTCTGTGTGGTGATACCACTCTTTTTTTTTTTCAGACAACCTGGCAGACTTTGAAGCACATCCTTTTGTTCCAGTGCTTCTCTGTACAGTTTTTGAATTTATATATACACATATCCAAATAGTAGTTATATGTATATATAGTTTTCTCTCTCAATAATAGTTATATATATCACAATATTACAACTCACATACATAATATATATAAGAATTATACACACATACAACAGAACGATAATTCCTTTTATATATATATATATATATATATAAGCAAATCCCATTTTCTCATGAATGAGCTGAAACATCCCGGTACGAAGAAAGGAGTAAACCTTGAAGAGTGCCCACGTAACCCCGCACATGCTCGTGTGCAACCTTTTCAAAAAAAATCGGGAACACGTTTTCATGCGTGCATGGGGCAACACATAGGTAATAAGGCATGCTGGTCCCTAAAGTGACGCAATGTGTGAGGCGGCAGCCCTAAAAGTTTCTTCTAGGGGGTAGCAGGAGGAGGATACCCGAATGCACGGAGTGTGTGGGGGAAATTCTGCTTCCTGCTCCATGCTGTGTGGAGGCAGGATCGATCGACCAACACGCGGCTCGAATCTGCTCAAGATCGGCGACAAACGATTCGGCTGACCTTGGTGTGTGATTATAGTAGGTGGACAGAACACTCAGAAAACGCGACGTGCTGCACTGTGGTTCTGCGCGCATCATCGCCTCGCTTACTCCCTTTCCTATTCACCTTTTCATCTGCTCCAGCTACAGAGTTGCTTCCAGCAACATCACAAGTTTATCGTGATTGCTGACGTTTCCATTACATGATGAACCCAAAGCCACTAAAGCAAAGGCGTGAAGCTGCGACACGAAACGATAAGACTGCACTGGAAGAAACTGCTCTGCCTTGACCACAACGAAGTTCAAAACGCAGGACAGCATGCATCCGGATCTTAAATGAAAAAAGGAATGCCTTCACGACAGACCCTGTCGTGAAGGCATTTTTTTTTTATTCATAAAACGCAACCACAGCCATGCACGGCAACCGCACCTACAACCCTACAACCTTTCGATGCACTTGCACAGGTGCAAAAGCCGAGGAAAACTGAGATACATACTGACACACAAATTGGATGGTGGTCAAGTAGGTAACAGCAAGTGAGTCTTGGGACATTTGCAATCTGCTAGACTCATAAAAAAAAACAAAAAAAAACTTGGGCAAATGTCTTATTGCAGGCTTCCACAATGCAAGGCCTTGCCAGAACAAAGGGAATGTGAAGGCGAATCATCCCCAGTCGCAATCCCTGAAAGCTTGATTCTTTTTTCCTTTTGAAGTTGAGTGTTCATTCAGCTCAGATAAAGTGAGTGCGCCTTTGACCACACCTAGAAGACCCGTGATCTTGCTTGATTTCCTTCATACACTTGCACATCCCAAAGGAGACACAATGACTAGAGCTAAAGCTCCAAAATGATCTGTCACAGTGCATGCAACTTCCACATTCCAGACACTGAATTTTGGGAGGCAAGCACTGCAGATGAGCAAAATACTAAAGTTCTGGAAATTGTTTTCAGCTTTTCCTCCAACTCTTGCATATCAGCGCACTTCTTGAAGAGCATCAGTTAGTGATTCTCCATTTTCTGACCAAACACATGAAGTGTCTGGAACCTGTGGCCCAAGCATCCAAGTGACAGTCTTGTCAGAGTGAAATCTTTTCAAAATGCATTTTTAATTACATTACATTTACTAAATAGGCTTGTGTGTGTATCCCTCTCACAAAGAAATGAAATCTTTTCCAGAAAGGCAATTCCATTTCCACATCTTTTCCAGTGCACCACAGTTTTGGATCCACACTGTGGATTATTCAGGAAGAAAATGAGCGACCTGCATTCAGTCAGATAGGAAATCACGTATGAGATATGGAAAACGTGTGAAGAGAACAAACGAATAAAATTCAAATGGCCATTATAACTTCTTCTCTGTCTCATAAAAAGGAAAAAAATACTTGAATGATTTTTGCATTAATATCATTAAACAACACACCACACATATGTAATGTGTATCTAGACTGCAAAGGCAAATAGCCAAACTGAAAAAGTTAACTTGGTTAAAGTTAACAGTTTTAGTGAAAATTTTTTTTACCCCCAAACCAATGTCACTTGTCAAAAGTTAAAGGCAGCGAGTGTGCAGTGGGGGAGCTTTCAGGCCAGAATTCCTTGTACAGACTGAAGATTCTGAACATTCCCTGGATTACTCCAGTAAAAAATACACACATGCAAATAAAAAGACAAAATAATACAGGCACCTCTGAAGTTCGAATTTATAAAATCAATCAACTTTGCATCAAAAACGGCTTTATTTGCATGACTCACATTCCACGAAAGCATATTCCATCCCTTGCACAGTTACTATCGTGTCACATGATTATTCTCAAACATGGTGTTTTCTAGAAATGATAATCAACAGCTGAGACCAATTCAGGAAAGTCTAAATCTCTGCCCATCAATGGAACAGTACAACTTCCTCCTCAATAAAAGTTACTTTTGGTTTCAAGTGATCAAAATGAATTGAAGAAAAGTCATGTTTCCAAACAGTTGAAGTAAATGAAAACTTCACTTTCACTCCAATTATGAACATGTTATGTTCAATGATAACATTTGTCATTCAAAGAAACACTGACAAATATTAAAGGGAGCATCACTAACATGAATGATGCTTGAAATTAATGAAACTTTTGTAATTATCAATCAATATCACGATTCAGCAGATATACCTTCTAATGTGATGTAGTAACCACACAGTCAAATGTGACTATCTTTTATTTACTCCTTTTTGCACTCAGACACAGAGAACTATGGTTATTCTTGGTAACTGTCGAACTTGTGAACTATTTAACAATAACAATGTAGTTATTTGTCATTTGTTGTTTCCATGTCTTGAAAACACTCTTGTAATTTGAGTGACTCAGCCTAGACTCCATTTACACAAACACGCAAAATTATTACTTTCTATTTAATGCAATCAATGATCACAGATTCTTTACATTGTGAAATTATTACCAACACTCGCATTTCACTTTTCTTTACTTTTCACCTCTGTAATAATGGATATCCAGAATCTTATACAATGCACTTCATCCCTCTTGACAGGAAACAAAACAAACTGAATTTTTTACCTCCCATAATCGCATGATGAATGGAAAACTTTCCTTTGGGACTATAAGCCTATTCAAGCACATTAGTATTTGTATAAATCACTTAATCAGCCTTGATTCTTAGTTTGATCCAAACATCTAGCATCTCTCATAACAGCAATTTGAATAAGCAATGAGGAGATTTTCAAATCCGGAAACCTGTCCCATCATGAGTACTCAGGCTACACAGAATCTCGAAATTTTTGCAGCAATTCTGCAATTTGATGGATTTTATTCCAAACACCTTATGCCTAAATCTTTGAAAACATTAATATATGGATAAATGAACTTCATAATGACCAGCTTTTTGTTCATATAAATGTGCGTGCAATTCATTCTCAATGATCTTTTTAAAATAAACACTTAGATTTTCATCCATCAAACTCAATGACCATCATAAGTCATAAATCACGGACAAGATGAGATGAACGCATTTTACCGTTGAGATGAATTAAATGACATAGGTGTCTGCATGCTGATCCAAATTAGACTTCTAATATGGATTCAATAAATTCTGCCTACATGAAACTTTTGTAGTTTCTTATGAAAACAACCAACCCTTCATTACTCACATCAATTTTTGCTTTTTTTCTAATTTTGGAATAATTCACACCTTTCTTGCAACAATTCAATTCTGCAAAACAAATACCTGAACTTTGTGAATATTTTTCACTTGAAAGCACTATTTTTCTATCTGAGCATGGCAAGTAACAACATGAACATGCATGCATGATTCAGAAACTATTTCCGTACACAAATGGTGAAGCATGACTAATCAGGCTGCAAACACTTGTCATAAGACAGGTGATAATTCTCGAGGGTAAACAAAAATTACATTACCTTCGATTTTTAACGGATTCTTCAATACACACCAAGCTGCACCTATCAAAGTATGTTCCACTGAAAATTACTGGATAAGCATAGTTGTCAAGAGGAGAATGACCAGTTTTTGAATCAAATCCCTAGACACTTGCTAGCACTTACTGGTTGCTGGAAAAAGAATTTTACATGTTATTCATATCAAACAGAAACATCAAAAATCATAGGATCTTCAACGGTAATTAATCACGAATTGTTGGATTCAGATCAAAGCACAGTGAGCACAGCACACCCTGGTTACGACTGCACACTGTTCAGTTTTCACAGCATATGTGGATGACACACTGAGTGCACACACCCTGGTCTGATACGCAAATCTCTGCCTACATCCGAGGAGCACCGCCGGAAGTTCTACAGAGGCTTTCTACCGAAGACATCTGCACCTTGCTCCAGAAAGTGACTTCGATGCTCACACACCTAAGCACGATTGTACCCACATAACCACGCTTTCTCAATTAAAAACATCCACACTGGGTCAAGAATGCGAGTAGGAGAGAAGGCACCCATCCAAATGAGCCTGCATTTTGTTCATTTCGAGACGTAAAACGGTCGTGGCATTGCAAACATAAACTTCCGTATTTCCGTGTTTGTTTACAACTCGTCGAGTATATGGCCAGCACAAACAAGCTATCTATTTGAAAGCAGCCCTTTCGTGGATCCTCCCTGAAATCCCGAGGTGGTGGGAAGAGATGGGATCTCACAAGTGGGTTCGATGGATTGCATGGATCGTTCTTCTTTCTTAGAGAAACCGCACTTAATTTGAAGGATGGACATTCGTGCTCTGTCCCTTTTAGTCCAGCATAAGAGATTCTTCAGGCACTGTCCGCCGTCCAGATGCATTATCTTCCGAAATTCGGTGATCGACTTGAAAATCTCTTGCACACTTTCCACTACTTGAGATCCGCACTTGAGTTTACAGATAATTCCGCACTTTGCAGACTCAATTTGATACGGAGGCTGTGTACTGTGTACTAACAAAATAATGGACACTCACGCGTTTTAGGAAACAAGATGAAATCAACCACAGGTAAATAAACATACGATACAGTTACACAAGGAAAGTTTTTCATTGGGATCCTAAAACAAACGTATCGCAGCAAAACAGAAAACACCATATTTGAACCCCCCAAGATAAAATGAAACGAACAGTGGATACAGAGTGGAAGCCAGTACATGGGATCTAAATGGATTTTATTTTTCATTAATCAGTTCTAATAATTTTCTATTAACCAACTCATGCCCGGACATTCTAAAGAGTAACATAAAACATTGTTGATCAAAACGCTTTTATTTATTCAAACACCGGGTAATGCATCGAGAATTCTGTGAAATTTAAGTAAACAAACTCTGCTGTTCTTGTGTATGAGTCAGAATGGATTGGATGACAGAGATGAAACAAATGCGAATGCTTCAAGAGGGTAGGAATTTCGTTTCCCCAGCTCACAGTCCGAATCCTCCAATTTTCTGAAACATACACAAGAGAGGAAACCAAGTCCCATTTAAACTGATCCGTGGCAGAACCGTTCAAACCTGTGATTTCTTTTTAAGCCGTGGTTTCCGTTCATGGATCACTCTGCCTTCATTCAAAGCACAACAACAATCGTCATGGACTCTGATTCCATATGGAAGCATTGATCTCTCTTTCAGCAATAAATGTAAATGTCAAGTGCAAATGTGGCTCATTAGTATTTGCTTTGAACTCAAAAACGCTGCTTGTTCCAGAATGCGAGTACATTTTTAACTTTGAAAAGGGTATAATGACAACCACAGTATTATGCAATATACCTGTTGTGCAGACTCCTCATGTCGGATTCGATGCATTTTTCTATCTTATTAGGAACAATGACGACTTCTATAGCAGCATTTCCAATTATTTCTCTAGATTGCTTTTATTTCCATATGGCTTATCAGTTCTTACTTTAATGGTGTTTTGTCATTTCTCTTCTTTTATAGCATTTGCAACTTCTTTATAAAGTTTACCCTCATTAGCTATCATTCGCCATCGTATTCATTTCATTAAAGACACCGATATCACTCTTTTTTCATTTTTATTTCTATCTCTATAAAAGGCCAACAGCGGCCTCACGGAGAGATCGTTACTATTGCCTAGAATGATGGAAATCCTTTTGAGTTTTGTTATCACTACTTTCCTCCTAGCTTTTTTTTTTTTTTTTGGTTCATCACATAGTTATCACATTTATCAGTCACGAGATAATAATAGCTCCTCTTGTCTAGCACGTACTTCTATTGCTCCGTTTGGATAAGAAAGCACTAAAAGAAAGTGTAAAAGACTTCTAACCATGATCGAACAATAGATCGTATAGTTACAATGATCTCATTCTAGCGTAATTAAACAAGTTAATGATGCGAAATCATTGCTGTCATTACTACGCTTAGTTTGTTTGCTTCCTAATTTGTCAATCATGCTAAAAGTAGATCCGAAAACATGCCTTATTTCGTTTTTGATATTAAATTTTTGCAGTCTCCAATCTATTCAAAGGAAACCAATATCCTCAAAAGCAGAAAACTTTGATTCCATGGTACTTTCCTCATGACTTTAACTATTTTCGAAGATTTATAATCTCAGTACTATTACAGAGTTCCCTGTTGATCAAAGCCACAGATCTTCGAGACGGTACGCTGGTGTTAACCTGATTGCAAGATGAACTTAAACATGAGGTCATCTTAACTTCAGGAGCTAAGAGACATGGAAAAAAATCATAATAAATTAATGATAGGTACAAGGCTGAGCAATACACTGCAAAAAATGGGCAAACTAAAACTTGAATCAAGAATTTCTATAATTTCTATAATTTGAAATACATAAATTGAAAACAATGGAATTTTTTTTTTTAACTATTAAGCTAAGGTTCTCCCATAACCAGGAAGCGAGGTCAGCGGAGTATTTATTTGTTCGTATTTTCCACCTATTTTTTTTCACAGAACCTGGAAATAATCAATACTATTGATCAGTAATAACCTTTAAAGAAGTTTCATTTTGCCTTTCTGCACGATTACTCTTGTTACATCTGTAGCTACTATGCTTTTTTCGGCGTTTCCCCCAAAAATCTATCTTTGGTTTACCCATTTTTCTGCTAAGCATTATTTTATATCGTTGATTTTTCGTTGTCAACTCATTTTTACGGAATCCTTAATTGAGTCTTGCGAAATTTGACCCAAGTGGCCTACAGTTTTTGTAAATCCACTGTATCTGTGATCTACGAATGCGGTTTCAAAATTACGTACAGGAGCTGAACGATGTTTTTCATACATCCAATCTGTTTTTTTTTTGTATTCAGAAAACATATCTCCTCCTCCTGTACAGATCGTCACACAAATTTTGTTTTTCTGCTAATATTCTAGTTGCTCTTCTAGATACTCACAAAGTCCTACTGTTTTAAAGACTCCATTGGATGTTATATGGCACGTACTTCCCTTATATATATATATGTATATATATCCAACAACTCATCATTGGGTACGATGCCTGGAACAACTGGATGCCTCTGAAAGATCTGACTAATGTTTGGCATTTTCAGCATCGTTCGACAATGATTTCACTATTCTTTCTGAACTAGCGAGTTTCCTTGGACTACTATTTCTTCGATTTCTGTCTTATCTCCTGTAGTCCCTATTTTTTCAAGTAGCTTCACTCAATTTCTGAGTGAATTCCACACGTTGCGAAGCTGCAACGGATTTCACTAGCACTGGAGAGTGTGTTTTCTGTTGGACCTTGCGCAGGTCTCAATAGGATGGGAATGAAACTCTGGGGTTGCCTTTCTGTGAGGATCTCGAAACACAGGATGGTTTAGCCTAAAAGCGTTTCTTCGGCAAAGAAAAATGCATTTGCTTCTAACTCGTAGTATCAGTTGCTTACTTGATGTACATTTTTCCTTCTCTCGTGTTACGCAACATCCGGCTTTATTTCCACTCCTTCCACATCTTACGCCTGAATACCTTCTCTGTTAAAAAAAGATCTTCCGCAAAGAGGATTTGGCACCCAGCTGCCGATTTACCCTTCCGCCGCATCGCAAATGTTTGCGTGTACGGCGCGCGATCCTCCGTCCCGTACGACGTTGTACAGAGGCGAGACTCGGAACTTGTGCCGTGGTTCCCAAGGCGAAGGTGTGGTCTGCTTAGCCCATACCGGATGAAAGGTTGCGGCGGTTGAAGTGGGAAAGAAGTTGGCCTCTCTCACACAAACACCGATGTGTCTTCTATCAAGTCGAGTGTTCTTTGCAACAGCAGTCTTTTGGAGCACCCGTGCGGTTTGCGCCAAAAGTCTGCAGCCGCAAACCCTGTTCTGCAACCCGGGAATTGAACGTTTCTGAATCAGAGGTGAAGGTTCTGTGAGGAGTCATTTTCATGTTGTTGCAGCCATTGCTTTTACTTATGTTTCCCAGGAAGGTAATTGATCAGCAGTCAACATTACAGGTAGCAGCAGTTTAGGCGTGTTTTTGTTTTTTTTGTCTGCCCATTTTTAATGGATCTTTAGGAATACAAGCCGTGTTTTGCACCAAAATGTGCACGTAGTGCATACAGCAAGGATTTTGTGCACCTAAGAGGTTGGGATCTTCTATGTTTACTGGAGACCTGGTATATTCTTTACAGCATCCGTGTTGCGGTGGAATTCATAAAGATTTGTACAACACTTCATGAAATGCACTAACCTTATACCAAGAGAGCAACCACGAATCGTGCTTTATTAATATCCATTGTATAAGTTTAGAATGAGGTGGCTGCTTGACCAATGTGCTTTTATTTGGGTGAATGCATTTCTGCAGGATGTAAGTGGATGTTGCTCTTGCTCACCAATTTTAGCTTAGTCTATTGGTGGAAGTGTTTTATGCTAAAGCTGTTCATTGCTATCAATGAATCTCAATGCATGCACTGTAGCAATCATGACATGCTGTTGTTGCCAATGGCTGGTTATGAAATTCATTTTGTCTTGGAATGAATTTCCAATCATTGAGATAATTTCAAAAATTCTGCTCAAGTTGTGGAAGCTTGTTGAATTTTGCATGTTGAAGAATACACCTGCATTATTGATGGCTGATCAGTGTTTATCCATGCAATTAATTCATTTATAGATTTCATTAAATAAATTATTTCTGGAGTATGTAAGAATATGAAGCAACTTTAACTTTGTCAATCTCTAAAAATATGGCATTAGCTTGCATAAATTTCAGCAATCAGATCCAGATTCTGCTTTATGGATCAAGTGATCCTAAAGTAGAGTGTGAACAACTGCACATATGCAAAAGCACAAACTCCGTATACACTTTGAACTTGGATTCAAAAACACAAGTTTTGGATTAAAATTTAATTCAGGATACGAGATTAAAAGAGAGTAACAGTGGGCAAAAAAATTTCATGCTTGGTGAGGACCAAAAAAACAATTTGTTAAGTTTCTGTACAGAGGGAAATGCCATAATAAATTATTCTTTGGAGTCATAGTAATTTTCCTTCCCAATTGCTTTACTTTAGAAAGCTGGTAGTGGGAAAAGTGGGATACATCTGTGACATAGGGAGAGGATATTTTTATCCCTGATAAATGCTTGAATTTATTTTGCTCTGAAATCTAATGCAGGTTGGCATCCAAACTTTATTTTTTGCTATGCAGATTGCACAACAGTGAAATTAAAGTACACAAAATAAAATTGTTACTTATATAGGTACAAAGTAAATGGACGGATATAAAATGACAAAGTGCTTCTGTTAACTGTGCCAATTCAGAATGACCAGGGCAATACATAGTATGGTTGATAGTTCACAAACAGCAGCCTTGCTTGAGTAAAAAGTGTAATGCTCACAAGCTGGAGGGCAAACAGGCACAAAGGTCTCTGCAATACAAGAGTGTGTGAGTGTGAATTCATATTATGAAAGCTAGCAAGCACATACCAAACAACTGCACCACAGCATGTGAAGATCCCAGTTTATTGGATGCTCGACATGTATAATTGCCGTATTGACGCTTTTCCACGGTGATAACTCGTAGAGTACTTGCAGTAAATTGGTCAGCAGTGGCAAAATTGGAGATTCTATACAGGCAAATAAGAAATGTTATATTCACTGTTCTACCTGTAATGCTGGTTGTTGCTCAATTGAAAACCTTCTTTATGCCATGAAATGGATGGGCTAGGATAAGCTTCCACATGACATACAAGGTCCATGTCATAGTCTGCAGCTTGACCCACACGTGGATGGGGTGTAGTCACCACAGGGGCAAACTCAACTTCAAGTGCAACATTGCGACGAATACCCCTGCCCACTCCATTTTCTGCCACACAGTAATATGTGCCACGATCCTCTTTTTTCACTGAATACACAGACAGAACAGAGCCCCGGTAAATGGCACCACCAGTAGGCAATACAGCTGTATTTTCTCTCCGCCAAGAGATGCGGGCTTCTGGGAATCCTGAAGCATAACACTCCAGCTTTACTGACTGACCCTCAGATACAATCACTGAGCGTGTTGAATTATCAGATATAACAGGGGGACGGCGCACTCGAATGTATGTGTTGGCACTGATTCCATTTTGCAAAGAGAGGACAATGAGGCACTGATACACTCCTGCATCAGATTCTTGCAAGTCCTTGATCTAAAATCCATCAGTCAGAAGTCCTTGTGGACAGAAAATGACTCCATACCTGCAGCACATAGGAAGAAGATCCTGAGTCATAGCGTAAGGAGAATCGGTTATCCCTTATCAACAGTGAAGGACCTGATGAGATGGTAACGGCATCAGAACCACGGGAATTCTGCTGCTGATCCACTTTGACCCAATACACAGGGTAATCTTGCACGTGTTGAGCAGAGCATTCTAGCTGCACTGTGGAGCCAATGTCCACTATTTTCTCAGGAGAGATGTAGGAGATGCTTGGACTTCTTTGTGGTGAGGCTGGAAAGACACACTCTCCGAGGTTTTGGAAGAGAGCCACGGTGGGGGAGGTCACAAAAGTGATGCCAAAAGACACGAGGGATGCTCTGCTTGGCATGATCTGCCACTTGCGACGGATTGGAATCCTCTCCGGATTCCCTCAGGCAACCGGCCATGGTTCCCTCTCCGACTTGGCTGCACCAGAGCAACAGCAGCTTGTTTGCAAACGGTGGATGTATCCGAGATGCCTGCACGCAGCACGACCAAGTACGGCACGTTTTTGCTGAAGTAGGCTCTGGCTGCTGGGGTGACAACACCTTCCCTTGTGAGCTTCTACACGTCCTCGAGGCCAGATGCATGCGATGCAGAGAGAACGGAGCCGTGGTCACATATGTGCATGTATGTACACGGCCGTATCTGCGCACGTGAGCAAGGACCGGATGCCTCCTAAGCGCGCCTTTGCCGCTCCCAGGGTCCGGTGGCCAAGTGGTTTCTGACGATCGTGATGTTCAATCGTGCAGACGTGGTGCATCCATGGAGAAGGGTGTCCTTTGCTCTTTTGCCGTTGTGATGCATGCATCCGTGGTTTCGTCGACACGGCGGCGTCGGCTCGTGCAGCTCGCAGGCTTTGGCTAGACCGTGCGAGCTTGTCGTGTTTGGCGACACGAAAACACGCCCGGGAGGACGAGGACGCTTTTTGCTGCGTGCGACGCTGGCAAATCCCGTTCTCTCCCGAATCGAACGCCCAGCATATGTGTGCATTGCAGCCAGAAGACAGACACGCGGCGAAGGAGGCTTTCGGCCGACACTGCATTCCGGTGCCCGCGGGGCAGAAGGGTGGAACGGAAAACACTGCACTTACCGAGGTGAACAAGGCTCAGGAGTACGAGGTACGCGACCCGCGTACAGGAGGAACGCTTCGATGAAACCAACGGCATGCTGCTGCACTTCACTTACGCCTGCTCGGTGTGTCGTGCATTTCCACAGCCCAAATCTTCACGCATCGGCACAGCTTCCGCAGTGACTCTTCCTCCAAGAAAACAAACACAACACTCAGGTGTGTCCGCGGCAGCTCGCTGCGGCTCACCTTCGCCGCCGCTTGCGTGCAGCTGAACAACATGGTACCTGCCTGCCACTCGCGGGCTCCCCAATTCGTGATAGAATTCCATCCACACGGGTATGTTCGATGGCTTTGGTTGGCTCTTTTTGGGGAAGATTCAGCCTTCGCCCCTTATTTCGGGGATTCTCTTTCTTTCTTTTCCTTTTCTCCCGGCTGCAAACGTTTGATTTTAAATAATGTATGCAGTCGGTTCAAGGTTGGGAAAGTAGCAAGAATTTCGGTTTCAGTTTTATAGGTCTGCCAACTATGAAGCAATATCCGGATACAGCGACAAGAAACTTCCAGTGTCGTTAATCTTTGTGAGACGAAAGCGTAGGGATCGCTTGAGATCTGTATTTTAATCACTTTAAAATCACCTGTTGCTGAAGTCTGCAGACTAAAACCTGCTGTAATGAACTAGCAAGAAGTTCTGAAGAAAAAAAAAAATGCTTTTTTTTTTTTCTTCTTATATTTTGTTGCATCAGAGTCTAACGTGAGTGCATAGATTTCTTCGTACACATTTCTGTTTTACTAATTGTACATCTAATGAAACATAAAGTGCTTGTGTTTCTTATCTGGATGTTTTTGTTTTGTTACTTCACTAATATACCTTATTTGTATCTGAAATATGTACACAGCGTATCTTTCATATTTGCATATGAGAATTTAGATTTCATTCAAACATATACGAATAACTCTGATATGTTA
Source organism: Raillietiella orientalis (assembly GCA_036172245.1). NCBI lineage: Eukaryota > Metazoa > Arthropoda > Ichthyostraca > Raillietiellida > Raillietiellidae > Raillietiella > Raillietiella orientalis. The sequence goes on from JAYWIR010000012.1 coordinate 313,302, forward strand.
TAAAAGTGTGTTGATATTAAAAGAGCGATGCTTCCTTCAAATGCTCCATTTTAGATTGGAAATAAAGACTACCCAACTTTCTGACTTAATTCTTTACAAGGGTGAAGTTCTTCAAAGAAAATAAATAAAAATAAAATGTACAATAAAGCAATTCCCAGATTACCACTCGGCAGACAGAATGAATTCTCACTTTATCAACGACATTTTTCAAAAACATTATGAAATCTTCATAAGAGACATTCAAGTGTATCATAACGTGAACAGTAATTGACGGTATGTGATAAGGTTTTCTTCGAAACACCTGGAAAAAAAATATGTAGCAGGTAATGAAAATTTCTGCCCACTATTTCCCGTTTCAAATAATCAAGTACATTGAAAAATTGAAGTATATGGTAGGTTGCACGTACATCTTTCTAGAGACAGGAAGACTAGAGTGTACAATTATTCCATCTACACGCTGGCGATCGTTTATGTAATTTACAGAAATACGACGCAATTTGATGCAAACTTTTCGTTTCTTCGGCGGTACACATCTTCAAAAACGACAGTTTAACCTGTGTACGCAAAAAAAAATCAAATCTCCTTTCTGAATGGATTTGCTATTTACATATTTGGCTCGCGAATCCTTCTGCACCTGCAAATAGTTTATGAAATACTATAGCTTCTATTAGCTTCCTAATGTTACATAACGCCCTTACTCTCTCTCCGAGTTGCCATCATCATCTTGAGTCTCAGTCAGATGAAGATCATGCAAATTCACAAACATTCCCGAGTATCTCACCAAACGTTAGGTGCACTCAGCATTGGACCTACTTCCGCGAAAGTATATTTGAAGCTGTTCACATCACATTCTTTGTATTCAGCAGTTTTAAAGAGAGGATACGTTGATTTTGGTAACATTTTCATATTTGGTAACATTGTAAAGCCTAAGGCACTTTTCATGCTGCACGTCTTTAGTTTGCTATGCTTTCTCATGAGGCGCTCTGTACCTAAATCCATGAATCATCTCGTGAATGCTTCTCCGCCTGCCTGCATAGTCTGAAAGTGAGGCTACACGTATCCAAGTTGAGTGAATACCTGGAGGAACTGGTTAGTACAAAAACAGTTTTGCAAATCTCTGGAATCCGGGACATTTGTTCCTATCTAGGGCATCTAGATACAAACAGATGCCCTAGGGCACTGTTTCTAGTGCATATATGTAGTCATGAAGGATATTTCCAGTAATCCAGTGCTTAGAAATCGAAGATTTCGATTCGTTTTTGTGTGTGTGTGTGCGCGCGCGCGCGCGCGCGAGTTTCTTCTTTTTTACATACGTCCAGCGGTTTTCATTTTGCATTGCCGTGAAGTCGTTGCCTGCCGAGCTGAGATTGGGTTAAGACGTGAAGTCCGAACACCAAAGAGCAGGCGTGTCTCATCTCAAATCAAAACGTGCACGATCTTGAGGATCTTTCCAGAATGTGACATGAATACGCTAATTCTTGTATAACCTTTTGTGCTGGTCCGTGAGAGTTGGCAGGCACTTTGCTAATTTTCAGGATGACTGATTTTGGAGACAGTCTTGGTTAGCTTGTTTTCATAATTAGAGTGCTATTTTACATTGGCTTCCAGGCAGTTCATGAGGTTTATCGATAGACAAACTGCTTGCCAGGAAAAAAAATCAAGCTTCTTGCACATGATGTATATTTGTGAGCATCCATCGAAAGGTACGATCACCTGGCGTACAAGGTATATTCGTATCAGCTCTTTTGTACATTCGAAATGCACGGTGAGGTTGCTTTCCGTGGAAGGACAAACTTCATAGGAGGCTGAAGATTTTTAAAAAAATCGAATCAACTCGAGAAATCACGCGTTCCTTTGGGGAATATCAGAGCTCTTTTGAGGAAATTATGATTCATGAAGAGTGCGAATAATGGATGCTATCATTGAACAAATTCATTCATATTCATAAGGCTGACTGTACTTTAACCATACTTTAATCATTAGTGGATGTCAGGGAAAATACATGGCTCATTCCAGGGCAATTTCATCTCTTTCAAACACCGAGAGTTCCCGATCAAGAGCAGATTCAGGAAGGGATACTTCTCTCTTTCGGGATTTTCATTGAGATGCTGCAGATCTCCTGTCTTAGCTGATCAGACAAACTTGTGATTCTTTGTCAAAGACAAACAGCCCCGCAGAAGCAGCCGAGCATCCTCGTATTTTGAAATTTTGAATGTCATTTTAATTCTGAAAATTCAAAGAGTACATAAAAAATTGAATTTTCAGCACATGCTATTGCCTTTCAGAATCCTATCACTATCAGAAAACGAATGCGTGTGTAATGAGCTCATTCCTCCAGAAGAGATTTTTGAGTTTAATCGGATGGGGGGGCGGATGTTTCGTCCTCTAGTTACTCTTTTCAGTCAACGGTTCCATTAGACTACAAAATAACAGTTGCCTTCAGTAAGAGCTATTAGAAGCACTTTGAAAAATCTCTATCCCCCTAACGCACAAGCGTATATCCTAATACACATCTACAAACAGATTACCTGCGCATGCAACCCATGAGGTTTCCAGAGTGATAAGCATTTTTCACATAATCGGGTTCCGAAAGAACATCGGTATTTGTTAGCGGGGAATCTCATTAAAAGAAAATGATTGCATGTCATGAAACAGAATGACGTTTGACCACTGAAACGCACCGGGTAACTGGCAAAACAAGCAGGCGTATAATCTCATTTTCATTAGGCAAATAAATTCCGTACTCCCTGAAATTTTAATAAATAATTGGATAAAAGGCAGATAGAGAAGTTGAAGTGCATGTCAAGTCACCCTGAATTTTCAGCATAACGTGCGTAAAGACACAGAGCACTTTCGTGAAGGTGGCCACACAAACACCTCATAGCTGGAGTGCGGTAGATGGTAATGAATGTCTTTTAAATTACTATAAGTGGATGAGTTAAACGAAACCGGTTGTGCCCAGAGAAGAAAACAGTGACTGGGAAATTTGCTTGAACAAAAAGACCGATTCTTTCCTTCTTACTGCGGTCGGAAGCTTCGCTTCATAAAAGTGCTTCCATGCAACGTCTTCTCTTAAATCTCACCGTAAAGCGATTGAAATTTCGATAAATTCAGCGAATAGGCTGATTCGATGTCATCTGGGTAGGGGATAGGTCTTGGGATTTTGTGTTCTATTACCGGCTAAGAAATTTTTATGACGTCACGAATTCAGCGACCCTGAGGAACCCTGGAAGAGTCGAGGAGGAAGAGAAAATTCGCATGCACACGTTCTGTAAAAAGCTATGCAGTTTAGAAAACAGCAGCAACAACAAAAATAATCGTCCAAGTAAGAAGAATGCCTCTGGTGCTTTGCAGCTATATCAATATGACTAGAAGATACGCCCGAAGATATGAATACGCCTTCACTGTCCACACTAGGCTTTTCTCATTCGAGCAATTAAAGGAAACTGAGTCTCATAATGCCTGGTTACATGACAGGCAATTAAGCATTCAGTTAAGAGCCCCTAAGGAGGATGAAAGGATACATGATGTGTCGACGTAGCGTCAGATATCTCTTGCTAGCTAACTGAAATAAAAGCACACAACAAGACTTTGGGAACATCATGCTGATTTGAGATTCTCTTCAGTTAAACAGAAAACAAAATAAAGAGGAACAAAAATAGGAAATCCTTTATATGTATGTATATAAAGGATTTATCAGCAAATCGATATGCGTAGGAAACAGCCTTCTCTGCTGGCAAACGTAGTCAGCATAAGCGGCAAGTGACAAGAAGAATCACCGAAAAGACAACGAGCAACCCGAAAAGCAGATGATTTTCCATTTGCAGGCTGGAAGATACCATACCTCATAGCGCGGTAGAAATCGGGACAGATTCCCTGTCCACTCGAGACCGTGTCATCTTAGAAAGCAGTACACAACTGACGTTGCACGTTTCGTAATGGGTAGATGAAGCAGTGTGCAGCACACACAACACTTTCTCATAAGACCCTGCAATATTTTTCGAGTGACGCTACAAATACTCCATTTATCATCCTCCTGGCATCGTTCCGTGGGCTTTTAGTTTGTTAAATGGTCCTCTCAAATGGGCCGTGACTGTTCTCTCAGGAACCATTCGACTGGAACCCGAATCTTGCAAATTTTTTGCGGCATCACTTCCACTGCATGATCGCTAAACAAAAAACGAATTCTTCGTCATCGCAGTCATGTCACATGGTCTCAGTACTATACTACTGATGCCATGCTCGTTCCATACTCTGTGATGATTCCTGACAGAAACACTGTTTGTAGATCACAAAGATGGGAAGGGAGGAGGGGGGAATGACGCGTCTCTGGTGAACTCACAAGTCGAGCAATAAGTCCTCGCAAATGTCGCGGCTGACTTTCTGCACATAACAACCATCTATATAAGGACAGGTAAAATATCTGGAGAATTTATCAGAAGCACGCCTCCCCTGCGAGAAGAGGAGAAAACCAGAGCTCTTTTCTTGAGTCATATGGTTCAGGGACCCTACCTCCGATTCCTCATTCATACAACCCATCTCCTTATTGGTATCTTTGCAGTGTGTTCTAAAGTAACGTGAAAATGATGCCTTTTGTATTTTGTACATGTGTCATCACCCTTCTGTGTCATCCTACATACATTCTGTACTCCAGGTAACGCACACGAAGAGACAATCGCAGAAGCTCAGCTGATCCTTGGTATACAAGGAATGGCACAAGAACTGAAGAACTTGGCCATCCTCTGATCTAGAGGCTTCTCAACAACTTGAGAGTGTCAATGAGTCCCTATTCTGGAATGTACTTCTACGCATGCTGGGTAGGAACTTGAGCCTCCTATTGCAATCAAACGTGAACTTCTCATCGCCCATGTATTTCACGTACTTTCGTTACCGTGGTCTCATTTCTCTTAGCTGCTCTGTGGATTTTCCTTTCTTTCTTTTTCGCTTTTCAAAGCAGCAACCAATAATTCGTTTTCTGATAGCTCAGAGATCTCAATCTTGAAAGCCACTCTTCGCAGCTTCCATTGAGACGATGACGTTTTGCCTACAATTGGAATGCATCCATAAGTCCGATGCTTACTTGCTGCATCTGGTTCATCTTCCACTGTACAGGAAATTTGTTGTATTCTACAATTTTTGAGATGTTTTCTGATCGGAGATGCATCTTTCACTGCAATGTATTTTTTCCTTTCTTAAAAATCATCCCTTAATCGCTTCACTATGTGCTAAACTGTTGAACTCTTCACTCACAATACTCCCATTCACTTGGTTATTAACCTGTTAAGAGAGTTTGACGTGTACACATGCGTTTTGTAAAGGCTCCAATGTGGAGCGTTTGACGAATATACACGCCGTGCGAAAAAGCAAAGATTACCCTTCGCCATGAAAATACGAAATTTTAGTGAAAAATTGACGCAATCTCATTTTAATGTGTACTTTACTTATATTCTGATCGGGACTGCAATGTGCAATGACCTTAATTTTTCATCAAAACATTTTTGAAGTGATGGCAACCAAACAAAAAATTCTTTCTTTTTACATACTGGGTTTTGTTTACAAACTTTGTACATACTGGGTTAATTGGAGATTTAATTGAGGAAAATAATAATTGGCAAAAAAGACAGAATATGGTCCACTCCTCCTTTAACTTTTACTGGTCTTCCTTTGTGTTCCTTTGTGTAGAAAGCAAATACAACATATGACTTTCTCAGCTGTCTTCTTTCATGCCTTCTTCTAAGAAGACGTTCTTGATAAGATTTTTTCTTCATAAAAATATCTTCATAACCAGAACTCATCTCGAACTCCCAGATAACCGTGCACAGTCTTTTTTTTTCTCCACAGAAGATTGTCTTCGTCTTCTGCATCCACGGTTGCGATTCTTTCTGATCAAAGCAATGGATGCTGAGAGTCGAATGCTCCATTTCCCTTTTCCTTCGATGAGATGGACGTTTCTCAAGCAGATTCTTTGATGTGTGGATCTCCCCATCAACTTGGTCAGACTAGCCAGTTCGGAAAAGATGTAGAAGGTTCACATTCCAGCCCCTGAAGAGGATTTCCTAGAAACTTAGTCTTCTTAGAGACATCGACCCCACTGTTCTGCTGCTGAATGTTTTCAACAGCGGATTCGCTTTTCGGCCTTTTGGATAAAATCAAAAGTGTTGAATGCTTTCAGATACGACAGCAGTTCTATTGGCTTCATGTAGCTTTCCGTCGCATCTGCAGGGTTCTTATTTCTGCTTATCCACCACTTGAATATTCTCTTGGCTTCTGACTCGCATTGTTCAATCACCTCAGCATACAAAGGCATCTCATGTGTCAAGGTTTTTGAGCAGGAGCCAACTCTCTGACATGATTTCGCGCTACTTCGTTCCGTACCTCGTCCTCTCGTCGCTTGCAACTATCAACTGCATCGCAAGTCACCCACTGGCAACCAGTTTCCTGATCTACTGGGACGCGCTGCGGATTGCTCCGAGAGTTGCTTTTGCAGTCGTACTCCATTTATCCCTGATGTTTTGTCTGAGAGGATCACGAGCACTCCAGACTAAGCTAAGAAGCATGGTAAATGCGACGGGGATTACCAAACTTGCGATGGAGATTTCTAAGATCCAAGGTTTTCCCGTTCTGCTGAAAACTCACACGAGACCTTTGGATACTGCTGGCTGGACACAGGAAACGAGGAACACGGAAGAAGCGAAACTGAAATTTTGGGTAGATGTTTACCTTGGACCTGGACATCAACTCCAGAGAAAGGAAGAAAATACATTTTTTACACGTTCTGGTACTCTAATTCTCCAAGTATCCTCCAAACTCTTGTCTATTATGCAGTATGTGTCATCAATCCACTTTCCGTCTGCACACAAAAGACGCCAATAGCCATTCCATAAGGATTGGTCAAATCGAGTGGGAAAAAGAGTTTCCCTGATGAAATTGGAGTCAGTCGGATGTGTGCCATTCGTTGCCACTGGAAACGGAACTCTGTTCGGACTCCTCCTGGAGAGGCACTACCGCTGAATGCAGGACAGAAATATGGTAGTGGAAAACCGCCAGCATGCAAAGAGAACAAGACGCGAAATGTGTTGTCTTCATTCTTTCAATGATGCACCAAAGGAGGCGCGAGCGGGGGGAAGATGTTATTCGGCACTAAGGTCTGCGTTGAAATTGCTGAGATATGTAGCGCTCCGAAATTCTAAGAGCAGCATTTGCGGATTCGTTGCTGCATCCACTGTGCAAAAGGGATATGGGTACACAACATACCCAAACCACTTCACGCAAGTGAGGAAACACCTAACATCTTGAAGAAAAGTAGGGAAAGTTGAAAAGGCAACTGGGCATAGACGATTAGATCATGCCCTCTGCAAGAACAAGGATTTCTTTCTTTTTTTTTTCCAATCGTAGAAGAACAGCGATCAGAGAAGAACACACTACCCGAAGAATCTTTTCACGTGTGTGCAATATAGAGGGATCGTCCTAGCAGAAAAGAGCACGTTTCACTTGGATCTGCACGCTATACGGAACAGCACGCATGGAAAGTATCATGTCGTGTAGTTTCCCTCTCGCAAGCTCGCAAGAAGGAAGAGTGCGTTTGGAGAACCCGCCCCCAAGCAGTGATCTCGGACCACAGGGAAACTTTGCAACTGCTACGGTGCTAAACATTTTCTGTCACGGTGAACGATAACGCGGAAGCCGAAACCGGAAGCACCAGGGAATTCGAGCCTCTTTCTCATGCGGCGTCTCCCTCAGGTTCTCCAAGCACGTTGAGCTGGACAATTTTTTTTTTTTTTGATGTTCTAGAAATCCCACGAGGATAACGTCATGAAAATAAAAGTGTTCTATCACAACTTGCTGTTTGGAACTGTCAGCCTCTTCAGGGATGCGAATGCATCACGATTGTACCTATGGACTTTCATGCTTCTCTCACAGAACCTCTACTCCCTCGGGAAGGGGTGGGGGTGGGGGGGTGGAATGACTGATGGAAGCAATCGCAAAATTTAAAGCTGTTTACTGCCTTCGCTTCTTTTTCGAGACCATTCACACAATTTCAATACGGAAGCACCCAGCTGGAAACAGGGTAAAGTAGAAAAGAAATTCCTGGTTGTTTATGCAAGACGCAATAAGAAACCGACGAATCTTCCTCCTCCAAAAGAGAGAGAGAAGGAAAAAAATCCAAAATGCCTTTAAAACTAAGCCAGAAGTGGTCGATGGTCGCGATGCTTTCAACGAAATGCACGCCCAGGGTATTCTTGTTGCAAAAGCGTTGCTGCCAAAGTGACGGAGGAATTTTCTTCCCCCTACCGACTGCCTATGCAGACGACCATCTATAACACTAATGAACGACCAGAGGCCCTCCGCCCTGCTGGAATCGAGGCCTTCAGGACTTGCAGCCACGGGAGCCGCTTTGCCATCGAGGCGAGCCCGGTTGAGGCTCACGGCGAACGCACGGAAAAGAACCGATTTGCGTGGCAGGTGACCATCCCTTGGCGGAGAAGATTCCAACCAACCCCGTTCGCGTCCCAGCGGGACCGAATTTTCGGTGCGGTGCGAATCGGTGATTTTCAAAATGGCACGTGGTTCACGGACAAAAAAAAAAAAATCACGCATGCCTGTTCACGTGTGTGCGCGAATCCACATTCTCGCATAGGAAAGCACTGGCTCCAAAAAAAAAAAAAAAAGTTCTGCTTACGGCGGCCATCTTGGTTGATTTCGCTTTTCTCAGACGTCCTTTTATCCACCTACTCCTCCTCGTACCGATTCGTAGGCTTGGGAGGGTCCTCACGTGGCGCACATGGAAGGATTGCGATTCTTGATCCCTTTTTTCTTCGCTGCCAACCTTCTGGAAGGGGAGCCATTAACAAGTATTAACAAGTAAACTTGAAATGCCCGTTGGCGGACGATGAGGGTCGATGAGGTAAGGAACGGAGGGACGCTCTCCGCAGGTGCCCTCATTGTTCCTCAGGCCTCCCCGAACAGGAACCTGGACGCGCGCACCCCCCGTTCGAGAGGCTGTGCTTCTCGCGCATGGAGCGGTTTGCTCCCTGGTGCTCATCCTAGTGCCAAGGAGCAAACACGTTAGTGTCTCCTTCCGGATCCTTGCTACCATGTCTTTCAGCTGCACGGCCGGGAATGCACACATGAAAACGCGCTGGTGCTCAGCAAGCGCGCCGCCGACCTGAGGCGACCCGTCAGCGCGGGACCCACTTTCTTGTGGGTCCCGCGCTGACCCACGAGAAAGTCCAGTTTCGCCTGCTCGCGCGATCCTTCTGCCATTTTCTTCTACGGGTGCGCGTTGATCAGAGGCAGGGGGAGGACACCAGGTCGGTTTTCCGGAAGTGGGAGGAAGAGAGAGTGCATGCGAGCAGTCAACTGATCAGCACCTTCCTTATCATCGACGACCATCGCAGCTGAACCAAGTCCGGAGATTCAGCTGCTTTTTCTTGGATGCGAGGGATAAAGGAAACTCGATCGCAGCAAGGCTCTTGATGGAAGGATTTTGTTTTTTTTTTCTTCCACTCTGCCGATACGGTACTTGGGAGATGCAAAATACGGCGCAAAGCTATGATGAATACAGACCGGTGCGATCCGAACGTCATAAATATCGTGGTGGTTGCGTTTCAGCTCTCCCGACGTCTTGGCGAAATCCCGATCCATATTTTAAGAAAATGCCAGTTTCTTAGAAGCATGGATTAAATGGAGTGATTTCAGTCCTTGTGGTAAATTCTCCCGAGGAGGGTTGGATGCAGTTACACAGAAGAAACTTATGATTGAACCGTTGTTAATTCTCAGGTGCGAAAGAACACTGAATGAACCCAAAGGTATGGAAGAAATGGTTGACCAAGGTCTTTTCTCCTTGATTGGGATGCTTCCAGCCTCACTGCAGAAAGCAATACCTAAATCTCATATGAAACGGTTTGGTGGAACGGAGTAACCGCATGGAAGCTCTTATTCTTCTGGATAAGAAGAATATCAAAATCGCGTATGTAGAAACCTCGAAAGATCATTAAGATCATTAAAATATATATTAAATATACAAACAAATATATATTAAATGTGCTTATTATATGTATTAGTAAATGCATTCCTATATAGACTGAGACAAAAATTTGTTTTAATATAGATATTTATTAATGTTTAACAAACGTATTAACATTAATAGTATTTAACACATGTATTTACTGGTACTTAGTAACAATATTATTAATATAATTAGTAATATGTGTTAATATACTTGTTAATATATAAAACATAAATGTATACGTTTATTATATATATGTGAATAATAAATGTGTACTAAACCAATGTATAATTATCGAATTACAAAAGAAACCGCGGTGACAAAAATAGCGGAAAAAAATGAAAAGGCAAAAAAGTTTAAGAAACCCCTCAAAAAAATTTGGTATTACGTTTTCCCATCATCTGTAACACTGAATAAGTGAAAATTTCTCAGGAAATGACGAATTCCATTTTCAGGATTTTGATCGCTTAATGAATATATATTTTTATAATTCAATATCTACATATTCATTTCATATTTATTTATAATATGTATAAATGCATATTGACATATATAATAAACATATATATTTAGTTTTTATGATCTTCCCAATATATATTAATAATATATATTATTACGTATCATTAATTCAATTAATATATATGTGTGTTAAAATAAGTTTGCACACGAGTCTATATACATACACACATATATATATATGAATAATAGGAATATATATTTATTTTTTATAATCCCAAAGATATTAATCTATTATCAATTTATATACAATAAACATATCTATCTTGATATCTACAATAAATACACACACCTATTCATAATTTTAGTGATATATTAATTTATAATCTGAATGATAATAATTTATATTTGAATATATATATCTCAATATGCATAATAAGCATATTCATTTCTTTTTTATGAACTTTCAAGATTTCGATGTTCGGGATTTTGGTCGGCACTGACAGTCCAAGATAAAACGACGTCGACGCCATGATGATTTGGATGGTGAAACTGTGATCAGTAGTGAATGTTCCGTAAGACAACAAAAGGTTAGGCTTGACTGGAAGGAAATTCTTTGGCGCAGGCCGGAATTTACCGAGCTTCTGAATACAATGATGCCAAACAGATGCATCATCTTACAATTCCGGCAGGCAATCGTACTCAACTAGTGTTCATTCGGATCTGCTCCCTACTGGTGTGTTCCGTCACCGGGAAACCATCTTGCCCATCTTTGTATGTATGATTCTTCTTGTGCATCTTTTGCAGGCTGTACTGACTCTCTCCTGGAGCTCACCTGGAGCTTTCAAAGTCCGACACCGGAATACCCACCTGGCAGGGATACGTCCGATGTTGATGTTTCTCGTAGATGAAATAAAATAGCAGGAGACACAAGGAAGGAACTCCCTTCGATTGGATACGGAACGGAGCATTGCCGTGTTTATGTCTCTCAGGAGAGTTTCGCTAGATGACCCGAGAAATCAGTCGGTCCGAACCAGATTGGAGGAAGAAAATCATGGCAGCAAAAATCCACACACCGCCACTGGAAGACCTGACCAACAGGTGAAACGAACTCCACTCTGCTAGGGGATCAAGGAACTTTATCGAAGATGAAACATTTCTGGTTGCAAGAATCGCTTGGCTCAGTTGCTTTTCCAATGTTTTGTGCAACCATGTTAAACAGATTCTGCAAGAATGAAATTTCTTTTGTACATAATCTAAGAAAATGGAAGAAATCGTAGGTAGCAAAGCCTCAGCACGGCGAACCAAAAATCGCAACAGAGGTTGCGGCGGTCAGCCCCTGTGGTTCTGTCATCCAAGCACAAGCTCTCCGCGAAGAGCTCTCACACCGTAGAACCAAACCGATCGAGGTGACCAACTCTCCTCCTACGAATGCCAGGCAACGACCTACCACTAGAGCACTGCAACAGAAGACTGCGAGTGCTCTAAGCCCGTTCCACCTTGGCAGGTTCGTCCTGCCGGAGCGGGCCTCCATTTGGAACACCTTCGTTGCCCCCCTCTTACGCCCCCTGCTTTTTGTTTGCCCGCCCCCCTACTCGGCCAAGCTCCAGGCGAGATGCCTGTTGAGAAACGCTTTGTGAGGACCCACGAGGTTCAGGATCCGCTTGAAAGACTTGGAGGCTCCACGTCGGGATGCCGGTTTAGGTATCCTGAAGCTGGAGAGAATCGAACTGCAGGTGCGGTTTCGAATGTTGGCCCTGTGCGCCAACCTTTGGTCCACTCCGTGGTGTGCTCCCGCGCGCCTGCTACTGCGGCGCCGCACCGGCAGCGATGGCCTTCTGTCGCTGCGGCCGCACACGGAGCGCCCCACGAGAAGCTTCGGTTTCCCCTTGAAACCGCTATACCGGCTCCTGGAAGCCCACACTTGGATCTTCTGCCGCCCAACGAACTTTAACGCCTGTTGGCAGGAACCGTTGTATGCCTGGGCAAGGCAACAGGATGTGTCCCGTTTGGAACTCCGTTGCGTGAACCTTTCTCCGTACTGTAGTACTATGGAGGAGGTCAGGAACAACCAGGAGAAGTGGACTCGCCTGGCCGTCACGTTCCTCGCCGAAGCGCTGTCAGGGCAAGTGATGACAGCTGCCTACCGGTGAGTTGGGAGGTCGCCTGCACCATTGCAGGAGCAATCCGACCCATGGGCGGCTGGAGGACTAGCGAGCTGGCAGACTCCTTCGGTGGAGCGAACTTTTGAGTGTGCCCCCCGAAGAATTTGTGGTCCTTCCCTCTTGTTTGAACACTTCTGTGTTCCCCCTTTCTTGGAAATAGGAAGTCATCATGCTGGTGCATTGGAGTTTTCACTCCAACCAGCGGACGAACCGTGTTTCCGGGGGAGTTGACTCCCCGAACTGTAAGCGGTGCGGGGAAGTGGAAACGCTCCCGCGCTTGCTCCTGGACTGCGGTGTCCTCCAAGGACTGTGACGGAGGCTGGCCTCAGCTCTCCTGATCCAGAGGGACACCGCAAGGGATTTGATGCGCCGCTTCACTCCAGGCGGCCTATTGTTAGGTGCGGTGGTCGCAACGGTCTGTTGCACCCGCGCCATTGACAAGGTCCACCGAGAGCGGGAGACGCAGGCGATTCGTCGACAGGCCACCGGAATAGCCGACGATAACATGACGTCGGTTGCCGAGTGGGCCTATCTTCCAGAGGACGTTAGGAGCGAGATCACCGGCATCCATAGCCGGTTCTGAAGGAAAGGAACGGCTAAACCAAAGACCCCTGTCCCCTACCCTCCCCAAATCTTTATTTCTATTTTTTATATGTGTATTTGTGGTCCCCTCCCTCGCGTTCCGGACTTTCCGTTTACCGACCTGCGTGTCGGGGAACCCTCCCTTCGTTTTTCTGTGTTCTTTGTCCGGGAACTCTGTTCCCGGATAGTTTAGCAATAAACGCCTCGGCGCACCCGGGTGGAAAAAGAGCACTGCAATGTGACCGGATGGCAGCGAATTCTATTCTAAATCAAGCGAAACGGTCCAAATGCTCGCCACGAGCCCTGAGTTCGCATCCTAGTACCATCAACAAGCCATCGAACATACCCGTGTGGATGGAATTCTATCACGAATTGGGGAGCCCGCGAGTGGCAGGCAGGTACCATGTTGTTCAGCTGCACGCAAGCGGCGGCGAAGGTGAGCCGCAGCGAGCTGCCGCGGACACACCTGAGTGTTGTGTTTGTTTTCTTGGAGGAAGAGTCACTGCGGAAGCTGTGCCGATGCGTGAAGATTTGGGCTGTGGAAATGCACGACACACCGAGCAGGCGTAAGTGAAGTGCAGCAGCATGCCGTTGGTTTCATCGAAGCGTTCCTCCTGTACGCGGGTCGCGTACCTCGTACTCCTGAGCCTTGTTCACCTCGGTAAGTGCAGTGTTTTCCGTTCCACCCTTCTGCCCCGCGGGCACCGGAATGCAGTGTCGGCCGAAAGCCTCCTTCGCCGCGTGTCTGTCTTCTGGCTGCAATGCACACATATGCTGGGCGTTCGATTCGGGAGAGAACGGGATTTGCCAGCGTCGCACGCAGCAAAAAGCGTCCTCGTCCTCCCGGGCGTGTTTTCGTGTCGCCAAACACGACAAGCTCGCACGGTCTAGCCAAAGCCTGCGAGCTGCACGAGCCGACGCCGCCGTGTCGACGAAACCACGGATGCATGCATCACAACGGCAAAAGAGCAAAGGACACCCTTCTCCATGGATGCACCACGTCTGCACGATTGAACATCACGATCGTCAGAAACCACTTGGCCACCGGACCCTGGGAGCGGCAAAGGCGCGCTTAGGAGGCATCCGGTCCTTGCTCACGTGCGCAGATACGGCCGTGTACATACATGCACATATGTGACCACGGCTCCGTTCTCTCTGCATCGCATGCATCTGGCCTCGAGGACGTGTAGAAGCTCACAAGGGAAGGTGTTGTCACCCCAGCAGCCAGAGCCTACTTCAGCAAAAACGTGCCGTACTTGGTCGTGCTGCGTGCAGGCATCTCGGATACATCCACCGTTTGCAAACAAGCTGCTGTTGCTCTGGTGCAGCCAAGTCGGAGAGGGAACCATGGCCGGTTGCCTGAGGGAATCCGGAGATGATTCCAATCCGTCGCAAGTGGCAGATCATGCCAAGCAGAGCATCCCTCGTGTCTTTTGGCATCACTTTTGTGACCTCCCCCACCGTGGCTCTCTTCCAAAACCTCGGAGAGTGTGTCTTTCCAGCTTCGCCACAAAGAAGTCCAAGCATCTCCTACATCTCTCCGAAGAAAATAGTGGATATCGGCTTCTCTCTCCCTCGTCGTTTCCTCCTCATCTCTTCCTTCCTCCCTTCTTTCTCTTTGTTCTCATTCTCTCCGGAGGGGCGACCCCCTGAGAGGGGTATCAACCAGCTCTACGGCACGGCTCCATTCTCACAGCCGGAAGGGAATCCTGAAGGACTGTTTAATTTCTGGAAGGACCCCAGGGGATCACTTTCAATCTCAGTCGGTCAGCAGGGACATCCGATTTCTGGCTTCTACCAGTGCCACAACCGAACCATTACAAGGATGGTCAGGTCATTTTGCAGGGAGAATTCGAAACCCATGATGCACCCATTTCTCAGACAGCGATCCTCTGAGTGGAGGGGGACTCGATCCAGCAAGGCGTGCTACCACGCGCCGAGACCGAAACAGCCTCCAACGCGGGGTCAGTGAGCATCAAAGCATCTACGATCTGTTTTTATACGAGAAGTACATATTTGCAATGTATTTTCGATGTATTTGATGTATTTTATTGCTCGGCCATTGAATGCATTGAATTTCAAAGATGTTCTGGCATGTCTTTTTGAATACCCACAGTGGTCATCTTTGATTGTCATCCAGGTGCCCCTGGACGTTTATTTCATATATAAAAAAATAAACAATTACGATGTCCGTTTTACCGGGAGCTGCCGGGTTACCAGTATGCAGACTGGTGAGGTCCACCACGGCAGCAAGAGCGGTGGGGAGCAAACAAAAGGAGAAAAAAAGAAACAAAAATAAATAAATAAATTTGGGGGGGAGGTGCGAAAAGGGGTCATATCCTGCTGGGGGAGGTCCTCTGCATTCTTCCAAGAATTCCGGCAAGCTCTTGCTGTACATATTTCTTCAGGTGGGGCCATCTCGTCGCCATCCTCAGGAAGCGTACGGCAAAGTGGATGTGGCACCCCTTTCGCTCGGTCCTCCTCTTGCGTGGCTTCAGGAAGCTACAATCCCGCGTAGACAGCAGAGTGCTGCTAGCGGGACCGCCGGCTGAAGAGGTCATACAACGTCCCTAAAGTTGCCTCAGGGGATTCCTAGGGTCGCGGTCAAGCGCTCCCAGAGGAGCCAGAGGGCAACAGAATTCACTAGCAGGTGCGAGAAGGATTCGCTCTCTCCACACCAGGAACAGCTTGGGTCCACACATACCCCGTGTCCAGTGATGCCGGAGGGTGCTGCATGGGAGGCCGAAGGCAATCTTTGAGAGCTTCAATCTTTATTGCACCCTCTGAGCTGTGGTCTCCATGAAAGCAAGAAACGAGAGGAAGCGGAAGTGCTCTTGCTGCCGTAAGTGACGGTCTACGTTATATCTATGCTCCATGGCAACGGCGTGTTGTAAACAGACCCAATTTATTTTGCTTCCCAAACCAAATCCGGTTTGCTCCATGGACGCGCGGCTACCTCTGCATCTCACCGCGAAATGGGACGAGTGGCCTTTCGTAGCTCATAGAGCCTACTCGAAGCTACTGAACAACTCTAGGGGCCTGATGTCTTCCTTGATAGGTCCACTGGAGAGTGGGTGAACATAGACCCCACTTGGAAAGGGAAACAGGCACTGATGAGGCTTCACTAATTCAAGATCGTGTCTAGGAGCAAGGAGGTCTGGGATGGAGAACTGGTCCTGGTGATACCCTACTTTGTTCCCGTTCCCAGGAAGACTTCAATCTGGATACATCAGAGGCGAAGATTGAGAATGGAGCATTGAGAACAGTTCGCCACCAGTGGGAACCCCCACCAAGCACGACTGTTTCGCCTCAGGCTACAAATGAAAGAGAGATTCAGTTATAGAACACGGGAGCTTTGGAAACAGCTGCCGCAACAGGCGTGGCTGCTGATGAACAAAGTCAACATCAAGGAAGAAACTCTGAAGAAACATCAAGATGACGACGCCCTCGATGCAGTCTCGAGACGCTACGGACTTGCGCACGAAAACGTGCAGGTGGTGGGGACTGCAATCTGGAGGAGTGACCTTTCCCTGGACACCCAGGACAGCCTCCAGTTGTTCTATCAGAGGGATCCTAAGTGGTTCCAGACTACGACACTGGAGCGGGAACATCCAGGACGGATTCTGCAAGGCGCGTAGAGCGGAAGAAACGCAGCTCCACTTGTTCATTCACGCTGCGTCCTGATTGGCAGACGGCGAAGGAGGTGACGGGTCTGCAGAGAAGCGAGAAGAGGAAATTCTGGAGGGCTTGTTTCAGAGGTACGGGAACGTTGCCCTGTACAACTCGATGGTTCGAACCACTCTTGACCTCTTCAATCACAGCAACTGTGATCAGAAGGGCAAAGATGCACACATCTCGAAGAGGAGCCTTGGCATTGGATATCCTAAAAGGGCTGATGATGAAAGGGATTGAGAACAGGAATGAGGAAGGTCCAGCCTGGAAGTATCGCTACATCCTCAGTAAGATTGACGACTACGCAATGGAACAGCCTGCTCACCCTGAACACAAACTTCAAAAGTGAGGAAGTGGAAGTGAAGTGAAAGTGACGTGAAACGAACAGTGCAAGACCAGTGCAGTTGTTGTGGTAAAACATGGAAAGGACATAAAAGACTGATAGTTGTGTGTTAGAAGTTAAAAGTTTGTTTTAATAAATTCATCACACTGCTTGTCGGACCTGGGGACAATCCAGTTCTCTTGAAAATTCTTCCAAGTCGGACCCTCTTCAGTTCTCCGCGAATGAATGAAAAAACTTCATTTTAGGCTGAAGGCAGAGCAAAAGCCATTTTTTTCGTCGGATTTGGAAACGCTCCGTGGCGGATGCTGGCGTAGACATGGTGGCATGTCCCCTGCGTCATTGGTCTTCGCTTTGCACATCAACCCGATCGCTTTATGAGTCACTTCCTGGTAGGCAGTCCTTATCCCGAATGAAATCATGCGTGGATAGGAGCACATATGGCCATTGTACGTGGCGTGGGCTGTTGCAGGTTCCACCAAGGTTTCCATGTCGACTGCCAATAGGTGAGCCATGGGGCGCTCTTGGCAGCTCGAGGAAAACTGGGGCGCTTCGCAGACCGCCACTCGAATCGCGCAGTGGGCGTTTTGGGGTTTTCAGCGAAGTGGCTGGGTCCGCCTGTCCTCGTGCTCTTCCCAAAGGAGGGCTTCAGAATCGGGATGCTGGAACAGGATTGCCAAGTTCCACCTTGGAATCACCGTCGCCTTTGCGGATGATTTTCCGGGAAGCGATTGCTGGAGACCAGCACGTCTCACACACCCTTTGCCGTATATGCGGGTACCTCCCGTGGACCACCCTCGCTCGCGAGGTGTGCCGTGGGAACCGAGCGTCAGAAATGTCTTTTCAGAATCCACGCTTCAGACTCGTCTCTTGGAATAGTGCAGAGAGTCCCAGGGGACGCAGGAACGTGCTGAGAATCGTTCGCGAAGGGGTGAGGGGAAACAGCCACACTGCTTGGCTGACCAAGCATCAGCCGAAGACTCACCACCGAACGAGAAGTGTCTGCTTCTGGATGCTAAAGAGGTGTTCTTAGCGCCTAATGAGATCTAGTCATTCATGTGTATGTTAAATAGGTATCTATCGGGCTAGTGGGTCGCTGGGATTAGATTAGGCTCAATGGATTAGGTAGAGTAGGTAGGTTAAGTCGGATTTTTTTTTTTAAGACCGCAGCCACACGTACGCGTTGGCGGTCGTGCGACGGGTGCGGTCTCCGCGAGTGGCATCGAGAGTCGCGGGTTCAGATCCCTCCCTGGGAAGAATCGACACCGAGAGAAATGGGTTTCAAATCTTCCCCTCAAGATGACGCCGGTTGACCTCATGGCTTCGGGAGCGCACACAGGTGGAATTCGGAAGCCCGTTGAATGGTCGGGATTGGAAGCTGACCCACCAGAGTCCTTCCAGAGATCAAAGACCTTCCGGCTGTGAAAATGGAACCGTTTCTTCCCCTCAAGGGGTGATCCTCTCGTATCATGGAGCTGGTTGATACCCCACTCCGGGAGTAGCCTCTTCAGGGTGCAAGAAGCGCGCTGCTCCCTTCGGGGCATCACACTCTCTCTTCAGAGGAGCAAACCAAGGAGTCGTTTCCTTGAGCATTCCCTCCGAAGAAGAAATTCCAGGAGCATATCCTTTCCAGGTTCTCTTCGGAGGTGACCATGCCACTCAGGATAACCTACTCGAGTCTGTGCTCTTGGTCTTTTGCAGAATTTCCAACCATTCCTTCGGGACTCGACAGAAAGCTTTCTTAACCATCTAGATCAACTCGCTCTGCTGAAGGATTTCGAAGAGTTGCTCCATTCTGGCATCTTATCGACTCATGCTCTCCGGAGCCGAAAGACCACGCGGACGAAACCGCAGTCCACGGGGAGGGAAAATGGCGGAGGCGTCCCTCGCTCATTATTCTCGCTTGTTGCTGGGCACAGCGGCTCTCCGTCTGTTTCTCTGGGATCAGCGGATCGGACATGCCAGGATGAGAAAGCCGGAAGGAAGAGCGGACCGCCGAGTGCGAGGAAACTTTCTGGTGCCGCTACCGGTGAGGACAGCCATGGACAGCAGTTAGGCCGGTAAGAACAGCCATGGACACCATCCAGGCCAATGATGACTTCCGTGGACAGCAGCCAGACCGGAGAGGACAACCATGGACAACATCCAGACCGGTAAGAACAGCCATGGACAGCCAATAAATTGATGTGGTCTCGTGTGGATGAAGAACACGAAATGCGCTCGAGTCGCGGGGAATTCTTCCTTGAAGAGTACGTCCACAGAGAAACGCAACCTCCGATGTGCAAGCCACATGTCCGAAATGCACCCACAGAGGCGGCTGCCATTTCCATGGCAACGGATCGACTTGCTGATGAGCAAACGAAAGACCGCACGAGGTACACAAAAGATGGAGGAAGGTGGTCGATTTCTTCTCCTTCTGAAGACTCCAATGAAATCGATGACCGCACCCATGAATGAATCGAAGTGGAGACACTGCACACCTCAAGAGGGAGCTGCGCTGGAGCTTCCCAAAGAATGTGCCTCACGGTCCCTCAGGGGCGACCGAATGTAACAGGATGAACTGTGCCTATTGCGACCCGTCGTGGGTCAGCGGCTGTTCCGCGCTAAGTGCTTCAAGACTTGGGAATGCCGATTTATCCCTGCTGAGCGGCTCAGCAGGCCCGCTGCCTCCATGAGAGAGTGCAGGAGGTCGGGGTGCGAAAAAAGACCTCTAACCAGCTCCTCCTCAACCACTGCAAATCGCAGCTCGAAGGAGATTGCCGAGTGGGGCGGACCGGTCTACCCGGGAAAACCGGGAGCTTCCGGACGTCGAACCAACCAGCCGCAGGGACGGATTCACCGATCCGATTCACTGATTCATAGTCCTGATCTCTCGCACATCGATCCGGTCGCCTGGAGCGGGAGATGGTTGCAGGATGGGTCAAGCAGCATCGCGGGGGGAGTCCGCAGGGAAAGATTGGGGCATGGGTACCTCCCGGGACATGCACGCGGTGTGTCCTGGAGGCGCCACGACGGGGTCGGTCGAAGAGGGACAGACTCGACCCTATAACCCCACATAGCGTTCCGAAGCGAAGGTTGGGGCATCACACCGGACATCCCTCGTCCTCTCGGAAGCAGGTCAGGTCCTCAGGAAGACGCTCTGGAAGGAGGACATCCCACTGGTGCCTGGCAACGAGCTGAGGATCTCGCTGAGAGCGGTAGGCCCCATTCGGGAAGGGGAGAGTTGGCCTCCGGAAGCACTCAGAGCTCCTTCCCCGATCTTTTGGGGGCGTCGGATAGGTCGACGCCAGCATCCCTCGCGACACGCCGAAGGAGCCGACCGAGGAAACTCGCAACGCAATCAAGGCGGCGGAGCATTTTCAGGGGGTTGCCATGGATCCCTCGTCAGTTTAGCAAAGAATCTCGGGTCGGAGGCGCGAGCTGGGGAGCCACTGGCGACCGGGGCAAAACTATCCTTAGGCACTGCCGGACAGCCTTGCCAGGACGAGGAAATGAAGTCACGGTGATTGCAGCGAGGGAGGGGAACCCATGCCCGTTGACTGCGCTCTCCGATGGTGGGGTGGGTGCGACCACCTCTAAGCGCAGCCGGATGACGTCACACGCGCTTATTAAATGACTAGTGTGAACGAAACCCGACCCGACATGGCGGGCAGTGATCCTGCTTGTCTTGCGCTGCCGCGGTGGCCGAGCAGATGTCTTCTATTGGGTGACCAGTAGACTAAAACATTCTTCTGCAAGATGGTAATGCTTCCTCGCGACAAAACACAAAACGCACACACAAAAGACTTCATCCAGCCGCGGTCCGTCAAACGCACTTCACGAATGCGAAACCACAGACGCAGGCGCTAAGGTCAGCTCGGCTCAGACTGTGCACGTGGGACTCCACAGCGTAGTCTGAGTTCAGCTTCCTCTTCCATTAAGGATGGAGGCTCACGCACGGAGCAAAGGAATCCTTAGGATTAGCGATCTACAGCCGTCGGGCCACCTGAAGCGAAAGGACAGCAGATGATGCCTGAAGACATCCTCTGCCGTCTTTCATGGATCCTCAACAGACGACGACCGGTTGCCCGTCAGAATTCCGAAAGATCACAAAATGTGGAGATTTTCTTTCGCCTTCTGCGGAGTCGCTCTTCGGTAAAAGAAAATGGTATCTTCAACGTCACCTATTACCGTTGGGAGCGCCCTGGCAGGTGCAGTCGATCCGGAAGTCTTGGCTCGCTCAGCACCTCCAGTTCCTCGGGATGATTTAGCTTGCATCCCTTGGCTGTAGGCTGCGAGCTTTCCTCCGGAAAGCTCGCAGCGGTTGATTCACGGCCGCACCAGCACCGGCATTCCCTTCAGCTCTCGATTCTCGCAACACGTGGGCCGCGCATGCTGCGTGAGACGCAGCGCACCGCATCTCGTCGCCATCCGAATGAGGCAACAACGTCCTGATCAGAGACGCAGGCACTCGTCGTTAGGGAAAACTGGTTGCTGATGCT
The DNA here is from genome assembly GCA_036172245.1 of Raillietiella orientalis. Lineage (NCBI taxonomy): Eukaryota > Metazoa > Arthropoda > Ichthyostraca > Raillietiellida > Raillietiellidae > Raillietiella > Raillietiella orientalis. The sequence continues at coordinate 335,007 of JAYWIR010000012.1, forward strand.
GGAAAATTACAACGGGCGTGGAGAAAGGGATGAGGTTTCAACTCCTTGCTGCCAGAAATTTGCGAGTCACGGGTCGGAATCGCGTCGTAGTAGGGAGAGGAACGAGCGAACGTTTCCGTTCCCGCCAACTTTCGTCCTCCTCCGCTGCATGGTGTCTTTGCCACGTGCTGGGATTTCTTTCTCTGTTGCCTTCAGCGGAACTGCTCGAAGGTTCCCACTGAAATTCCAACCCAGGAAATCCCAACCACTGCCACCATGACCTCCGTTGCGTCCACTGAATTCAACAACGGACAACTTTCCTTCACTGTCGTTCGTTCTCATCAGTCCGCCTGCGTCCGCGACGTCGAAAGGAAATAAACACCACTCTTGCGTACATGCTCGAGTCTTGTTAACAGGACCAGATAGAGTCACTTGTGAAGGTCAGGGGCAGCGCATCACAGAGCCATAACGCTGTTTGGTTCGTGGACAACGCTAAACGTACTGTATCCAGTTTAAAAGTCTTTCCGTCATGGTCTTTTGAGCCAACGACTTTTCCAGCAACGAACCAGAAGGCTTCTCGCTTCAAAACGCGCTTCATTGAAGTTGTCGCTACGGCTTTCGCTGGTTGTGATGGCAGCTACTGTCGTCGTGCCTTCGCTTCAAAATTTCGAATGCTGAAATCCCGAAAGATCATAAATACATTTGTCACACATATATATATCTTTATGGTGTATGCATATACATATATATATGTATATATATATATACATACCATAAAGATTATAAAAATAAATACATATGCTTATTATGCATAGTAACATGTATATTTATATACAGATGAATATTCAAGTTTATTTAACACACATATTATTAATACAATCAATCATATGCATAAATATGCATGCTTATTGTACATATTTACATACACAATAAATATGTACATTGGATGAATATATAAAAATCGAATTTAAAAAAATGAAAATACAATGTTGGGAGTTAAGAATAGCGGAAAAAAATAAAAACAGAAACAACTTGAAAAAAAAAACGCAAAGAAAGAAATGTGGTATTTCATTTTCCGGTCATTTCCAACACTCGACGCATGAAAGTTCCTCAACAATTGGCGAATTCCATTTTGGGTACTTTGATGGTTTGGTAAATATATTTTCATAATTCCATATCCATATATTCATTGCATTTATATTTGTTATGTATATGCATTTATATTAATATCTATAATGAACACATGTTTAGTTTTTATCATCTTCACTACATATATTAATAAATATTATTAATTATATTAACAAATATGTATGTTAAAATAAATTTGCATATTAATCTCTATGTAAAAATATACCCATTAATATAGCATATATACATATTTTTTATGTTTACAAAATGCATCGATTCCTAGACAAATGTATGTATAATCAACATATCATAATTTGTATTAATATGTGTGTTAACAAATATGAATAAAAATGTATACTAAAATAAATTTAGCTTACATGTTTACTGTCATTTTCGAACCTTGTATATTGTCTATTTATAAAATATTCCTATTAATATACGTAACAAGCATATATATGTATTTTCGAAATCTTTATGATGTATATTAATCTATGTGTGGATTCATATTAAATATGTATGACGAACATATTTATTCGTATTTTATAATCTTTCGGGATTTCGATGGGCAGCGGTCGCCGTCCGTTAAGGAGCCATTTTGTAAACAGTGCTGCCACGACGCCATGGGAAAACCTATAGACAGAGAGACAGCCACGTAGAAGAGCTGAAAAATTCTGAGCTTTGGCAAGGTGTGTTGAGGTGATCCAGAAAGCTAGGAACAGAGCAACAACGGCAAAAAGGGAAAAGGACCAAACTTGTCTTCGTGATCGAAAATGCAGCAAGCCGACTCTGGCAAAAGTAGTCGTGGCGTTTCTCGTTTGGTCTTTTCAGCCCAGTCAAGGAATTCCCGGTGGCTCGCCTCCGGACGGAGACCAGCAGCAAGTTGTCCATTGGACATTCAGCTAGCTTCGTTACCACACTGACCTGACTTCGCGTGGTTAAGAACGATCGGCTGCAGAGGCGGGAAGATCGTAATTCCGTCCAGTTCGAAAAGACCACGAGGCGAAACGCATTTTTTCGAGGAGGGCGCAGCGCTGGAGGCCATGCGGCTGCGGTCTCCGTGCGTGGCGCCAAGCGTCCCACGTGGAGGATCGACTCCAGGGAACTGGGTGGTGCATCATGGGTTTCGAGTCCTCCCTGCAAAATGATGCTGGCTGGCCTTGTAGGCTTCGGGTGCGGCACTGAGGGAAGCTGGAAACCGGATGCCCGTGGTGAATGTCCGGGACTGGAAGTTGACACTCCAGAGTCCTTCCAGGAATCAGAATCAAGGAGCCGGTTCCCTTCGGAACTCCCCTCCGATTGTGCAAATGGAGCTGCACCATGGAGTTGGTGGATTGATACCGCCCCAGAGTGTGAAGAGGGGCACTGCTTCCTTCGGGAAGCTCCCTTCAGGGAAATTGGGAAGAGTCTTTTCGGGGTTACCTTATCCTGTTAAGCGAGTTTGACGTGCACATATACGTTTTGTAAAGGCTCCAATGTGGCGCGTTTGACGAATGTGAAAAAAGCAAAAATTACCCTTTGCCGTGAAAATACGAAATTTTCGTGAAAAACTGACGCAATCTCATTTGAATGTGTACTTTGCTTATATTCTGATCGGCGCTGCAATGTGCAATGACCTTAATTTTTCATCAAAACGTTTTCGAAGTGATGGCAACCAGACAAAAAATTCTTCTTTCGTTTTACATACTGGGTTTTGTCTACATACTTTGTACATACTGGGTTAATTGAGGAAAATAATAATGGGCCAAAGTACAGAATATGGTCGAAATTCTCCTCGGTATAAGAGCGCAACTCGCATCGTTCTTGAAAACTTTCTCGTGACCTGTTAGGCCAGGGATATACATTCCACTTGCATAACTGGTACACAAGTTTGGAACTCGCACAGAAACTATGTACTCGTAGGGCAGACATCATTGGTACAATGAGACAGCCGAGAGTTGGTATTCCTGAAGACATGAAAACAATTTCCCTGAAGAAAGGACAGTACGTTGAAAGATGTAACGACAAAATCATGTTATTGAAGTGGCGGCACGAAAGGCATGTACTGTTCCTCAGTACAATACACATGGCTCCAATACGATGGAAACAGAGGACGAGGTGCTGTAAAAAGAGGGCTTGAAGTGGTTTCTGACCATGGAGAAGAAAAGTGGGTGGAGTGGGCGGAAGCGATGGTAGAATTGCAGCGTACGCGCCGGCAAGAAAGAGGTTAAAGAAGTATTGCAGGAGGAAAGTATTCCTCCATCTTTCAGAAGTTACGTGCTCGGATTCACATTTATTACATGAAAAATTGAATCCATTCAATTTTTGGCTCGAATGTGTGGAACAAATTATTGAGGAATCTTCAACCCAAGAAAATGGGATAGGTGGTCGACCAACTGCAACTGCCAACTGCAACTGCAACTGCACGCCTCATCGCAAAACATTCTCCAAATTTTGTACCATCAAAAAACAGTGCACCGCGAAGATGTATCGTGTGGTGTTCAAAACATGGCATTCGTAAGGAAAGACGATGCCGGTGCTGAACCCGTGAGGTGCCACTTTGCGTGGGATCCTGCTTTCAAAAACATCACACTGCAGAATCAGATTGAGCTTTTTGCATTTTTCCTATGTACGAAGTTTCTTTTTTTTCTGTACAATCACGAAATTTTTATGAATCAAATTTTTTCTTTCTTTTTCTTTCATTGAAATTTACGACAGATGCATTTGCTGTGCGTTTGACGTATTTATTCGTTTTCGCCAATTTCGATTACGCACCCACAGGCAGACTTTGGAAAAAAAATAACTCTCTTAGCAGGTTAAGGAGTAACGAGGAACGGTTTTCTTGAAGGTTCCCTCCAGACAAGAAATTCCAGGAGCGGATCCTTTACGGGGGTCCCTCCGTAAGAGGAAAGAGTGACCCCTTCCAGGGAGTCCCTCCGGAGAGAATAAGGGAGAGGCTCTCCTTGAGATTCTCTTCCAAGAGTGAGAGGAACGGACTCCTTTCTCCGGATCCCTTCCTGGATTCACAGTGTGGTCCCCTCCCGAGGACCTCTTCAAGTTAGGAGGTATACCTCCTAACTTGAAGAGTTGGCGCGCACCCACATGTGGCGCCTGAATGCACGTGGGCATCCATCTCCCTTCCTCATCCTCATAAGACGGAGACTCTGCTCTTGGTTCCTACGGTGGATGAAAGAGCAGAAACCCTCTGGCCACCGGCAGGAGCCAGATCGCGGAGGGTGGGCGCGGGACTTCCGCAGCGGCACGGAGCCCAACTCTCGGACGACAGGCAGCGTCGATTGGCCAAGAGGTACCTAAGAGATGCGGCTCGAGCAGGCTTGTGAGCCCCCAGCGCCTTGCAAATGCATCCGGCAATTCGGCTAGTCGGAAGCGGAAACGCCTACCTCCTCCGGCAAGAATCCTGGGATCCTTCCACGAAGATCGCAGGGTCCCTCCGGAGGACGAAATCTTGGCTTCCGCGCTGCTCTCGACTGCGCAGACAGTTGAGAAAGCATGGGGATTCAGAAGGAACATCCAAGAAGCCAAAAGCGTAAGAGACTCTCGTTGCCGCCGTCTTCCTCTGAGAAGATCCTCACAGTCTCTTTCACGCGGACACAGACGACCTTGCTGCGACATGGCTTCGCTCTCGTTCGAAGGGAACAGAAGACAATCATCAGTCAGGCAGTGTTCCACCCGAGTGATCCTGGCAGTATATTTCTTACATGCCACGCCTCTTACTCAAGGAGACGTTCGGATGGTCAGATGTGGGCGTACGCCCGAGGAACACGCATTCCTTGCCACCCCCGCAGCGTAAATCAGTCGGTGGGAACGATAATAAATCAATAGTTTTTTTTTTCTGTTATCATTTTTTTCTTCTTTTTTTCTTTTTACCTTTTCCCTCATCGGTGCACATCGGATGGAATCGTGCGGCACTCGCGATTCAGATGTCCCTCCTCTCACGGGAACCATGGAACCATCCTTCGCTCCTGGGTAAAGGCTCAGTAAAGTAGATAGCTTCGTCTTATGCCGGAAGGTTTGGCGGAACTGCAGTGCGCCCATCTGCTGAGTTTGCTGCAGGAAAGCTTTCCAGCGACGAACCGGAGTGATTGCAGTTTTTCTTAGCGGAGCTTCGACCAGATTTTCCGTTTGTATGTGTGTGCGTATGTGTTTTTCTGGTCGAAAGTAAGAATGGTTTAACGAGGGTACGCTTCCTCCCCCCTTCCCCAAGAGCACAGGCGTCATAGCAATAGGGCAAACGAGCCATTTTGTATCGAAAGTCCATGAATTGCTTTCAAGCTCGAAGCGGACTCTTTCGCTCAAGACGTGGTGGTTTTGATGGTTTGAGGTAACGCGTGAACTGCCCTTTTGCAAGCCGAAAGCTCTGCAGTGTGGCTCTCGGTTCCCGATTTTCGACCGGCCAAGAGAAAAATTCCATTCGATGCTTCGCGCGGAGGGTTGCCGTCGTTCCGAATCCGATCCAGGCGACCGAGGAAGTCGAAGAAAGCCGAAACGGATGTGGATCGGAGAGTAGAGTATTCATTCGGAGCGTCCTTCTGCCTCTTTGCTCCTCTTGTCTCTTGCCTTCTACGTCTCGAGCAAGGCTGCATCGCTCCCCGCGTCTCGGTCCTGCAAGAGCAGGCAAGGGTGGTGAAGTGGTTTTTCACCCAGTCACGCCGGAGCGTTTATTTAATGAAAAGGAAGCAATCAGTTGGGAACTCGGTCCTCAGCCGGAGGCAAAGAAGTTCAAGGGGAGGACCCACCCGACCTACATGCTGGTTACTCCAGAAGTGCGGAACAGGAGGAAAGGGACAGTAAATAAAAGGCGAGGGGTGAGGACAGGGGTCACTGGTCTCTGCCGTTCCTTCTTCCTAGAACCCGGCGCGGGATGACGCCCATCGGCACCTTGACTCCCTCTTCCAGGCGAGACCACCTAGCGGCCGTCCTCACGTGGGCGGCTGCCATGCAGGTTGACGTCCTTCTCCAAGACACGGCGGGCCGTGCGCGACGGTGGCGTCGCGATCGCTGCGCCGGCCGAGAGTCCGCCGCGCGCTCACGAAGAATGGCCGCGCCAGGTCGGAGGCGTGTCCTTCTGGTGCAGGTGCGTCGATGCCATCCAGAAGCCCCTGGGCACAGTTCTTGGAGGGCGCCGCTGGAAGCGCCCCTTTCTCGGCGGCAAAGTGCCTACGCCGGTTGCCCTGGACCCCCCCCCCCCCCCCCCCCAGTGTAGGAAGAGCTCTGCTTCCGCGTCAGTGGGGGCACGGACGTGTTCAAACTCTGGGGAGGGGACCTCGGGCTCCTCGGAGGACGCACTCAGCAGTTCGGACCACTGGAGGTCGAGTCCCTTTGACCGGGGATGCGGAGGAGTGGCGCCGTCCACCGGCTCGCCCGCCTTCCAGCCGCCGCCCGGAGGTTCTGTCGCTCCTGCGATGGCGCGGGAAAGCTCTCACCCCCAAGGCAGTCAGCTGTCGTTGCTTGCCCTCGGAGCTTCGACTACTTCGCCCGAGCCCTTCGTCCAAGGGATGATGGCTGGGGAAGAGACGCAGCGGACGAAAAAGTTCCTCCGGGAGCAGCCCAGGAAGCAATCGTTTCCTGGCGCCGGGAGCGGAAGTTCTTCGGGTGGTCGGAGACCCACAGGTAGGTTTCCAGGAGGGAGGCGCGTTGTCTCGGAGGGAAGCCACAATCTCCGCGTCCTGTGCCGGGCGGTCTGGGAAGTTCCGCGGCAAGGAGTGCGGTTCTTCGCTACCGAAGCAGAGCCGAAGAATGGGGTGCGCGGGTGCGCACCGCGAGGAAGTCCACCGCTTGGCTCAGGGGATCGCCGTCCTGGAGTGCACTTGCAGTCCTCCCCCCCTCCTCATTCCTTCTAGCGTCGGCACGTCGGAGCCGGCGTCCCGGCGCGGAGCCGCCCAGTCTTTGGGGCGGATCTCGTAGGTCCAGGATGATGAAGAGGCGGAAAAGGAAGGAGCAGTCACCTCCCTTCCGCCTGCTGCATCCACGAGCAGCTGGTCCGACACGTTCAGCGTCCTCGCGCCCGCGAAACCACTGGCTGGGCAGGAATGACTGATTTCCCCCTCGCAGCTGGCCACCCTGGACATTCGGCGCTTTGGCGACGGGCATGGGTCCGTGTTGGCCGGCACCCGTGTTGGCGGTCGTGCGGCTGCGGCCTAGGCGTGCGGCACCAGGCAGGCATCGTGGGTTCGAATCCCACCCGGGGGAAGTATCGACTCCGACAAATGGGTGGATACGTCGTGAGTTTCGAGTCCCCACGCAGGACGACGCTGGTTGGCCTCTTCAGGTTTGCACTGGTTGACACCCGGTCACGCCGAGGTGTTTATTTATAAAATAAACATAAACATCTGCAGCAGGACATTTGATCCTGCCACGTTACCTATAACTACGAGAAGGAACCTGCCGGGGACTGGCCCGTAGGCCAGCAGGGTCGCCTCGGAAGCACAGGAGAGGGGGAGACGAACAAAAAGAAAACAAAGCAAAACAAAAAACATGCATTCAGAAAATGAGGGTCGGAGAGGGAAGGGGGGGGGTCGAGAAGGGATCACTGTGTGCTGGAGGATGTCCTCTGCATCCTATGCAGAATGCTGGCAAGTTCCTGTTCCAAGACTCCCAGATGGGGCCATCTTGATGCTATTCTCACGAAGAGGACAGCAAAATAGATGGCGTGCCTGTCGTTCTGGCCTCCTCTGGCGTTGCTCCATGCAGTCACGGTCCCACCCCGCACAGTGCTGCTAGGGATGCGGCCGGCGTGAGGGCTTCTCACAGGAAGAGGCGCTTCAGAACGTCTCTGGGATTGCCCTCGGGGATCCGCAGGGACGCAGCGAAGCATTCTCACATGGGGCGGAGGGCAACACACTGCATGAGCAGGGGAGGGAGGAACCCTCTCTCGCCGCACCTGCCGCAGTTCGGGTCCCCGCCCCACCTTCCGTGTCCAATGATGCCGGCGGGAGTTGCACGGGAGGCCCCAGTGCAGCAGCAGCAACGCTGACCCCAGCCACTTTAAGGGGAGGTTGCGGAAATCCCCTTAAAGCCCTTTTCGGGGTGGTTGGGTTTTGACTGTCGGCCAGGGACAGTGCGAAACAGGATGATGATGTGATCGGGGATGGGATGATGGAAATTCCCTTGGGATACTTCTGTTTCGCTGCTTTCCTTCTCAAGGAGAGCTAAGGAACAGTTCGCAGTCTTGGGAGGAAGCTCACGAAGCTCTTCAACCCTTCGAGTGCTATGGGCACATCCGTGCGTCTGGAAAATATGCTCGCGACAAAAGTTACCACTATCCATGTTTTTCCCAGTCCGATGGGGGTGACTTTATTTTCTACTTTCATTCATACATACATGCGTTAGTCAATGTCACTGGTTTTCACTGTTTTTCACCATCCGGGTTGCTCTTCAGGCATCCAGTCACTGAGTTTGTGTGGAGAATTCACTCACTTGATAATGTTCCTGAATCCTTCTCAGGATATAACAGTACATCCAAGTGGGAATACGTCCACAGCTCCTGATCCCAATTTCCCTTTTTACTAATCCTTTGAGGATTTCCACAGATGGCATGCTGTTTATTCCGCTCCGCATTTTTGCCCTTCTCACCACGTTACCACACTATCCATGTTTGAGGTGGACGCGGACGCTTACGTTCCTATAATTAGTTCCCTTAGCAACGACAGTAAACAAAATTCTATTTATATAGGCTAACGATTCTCGTTTTTTCTCGGTGTCGCTTCTAATTTATTATCGAGTTGTACCATACCCAAACCGATTATTGATTTATTCGAATTATGGTGATAATTTTTAAACGAATAATGTATGTTTGGGAGAAATGGAAATATTTTATTTAGTGTGGTGTAAATAAACAATAGTAACTTGAACCAGCACTTCATGTAGCCAATCGGTACTCCGACGGAGCACGCGGTACGCGGAAAAGCGTTCCGTCCAACTGCGACTCGCCGTCACGGCGCTTCCATCTGATGCGCTCCGCACCCAAAGGGTTACCGCTTTGTCCCACGCCACTCGAGGGCGCGAGGGCGGAGGACATCCCCAGAGGGAACATGCATATTTACTTTTATTTATTTTTTGTCTCACCATGTACATTTTTCTAGCAGTCGTTCCGGATATTTTGATTTCGGGATTTTGAACCGTCCAACCCACTCGGAGTTCTCCCATGACGTCATCGTTTGCCGGACCCCTTGACCTGAGGGGGACCTTATGCAGGGCGCCAGCGTCGGCGAGGGCACTGCCTTACGAGAACCAACGACCAGCGAGCCAACCCCTGATTCTTCGCCCGTGAAGACCGGAGGGAGGGACGACGAAGGGAAGGGCAGCCGGGAGGGTGCGGGTCGAGCGCGGCGTCCGCTTGGCCGAAGGGACGTCTCGGAGGAGTCCGCACTTGAATTTGCGTCCGTCCGAAGACAACTCCGGCTCAAGTCCGTGCTGAACCGACCTCCCTCTGATCGAGGTGAATTGAGCCCGGCGCGGTCCGGGGCCTCTCGTCTGCGTGAGGATTTCGCCCCAGAGGGATCCCCTCCCCCCCAGTCGGAACGCACACGTCTCTGCCGCACCCAAGGAACGGGGGGTTCACCTCCGGTCTCGGACATTGGCGGCGCTGCCAGCCAAGTTCCTGCGCCCGCACGTGAGCTCTCTCCGCCTTCGAACGCGCAGCTCGCTTCTGCGTTTCCGCCTCCCGGAAGCCTCCCTCATGCTCCCGGAAGGATCCAGGCATATCGGACGGCTTGAGGATGAGGTTGCCGAGGCGCCGAGAGGAGTCCCGTCGCAAACTTCCAGAAGAATCCCCACGTTCTTCGAATGCTGTCGTTCCGTTCCGCAATCCGCTAATACTCTTTCAGTTTATTCAAATTCATGGTCGCAAGCGCTCGTTCTTAATTAGGCTGAGGATGGGGGGGGGGGGAAGGGGAGAAATCCCAGGTGCCACTCGAGCATCTGCAGATGAGGAGGACGGGAAGAGAAGAAAAAACGAAAAGCAGAGTATGGGATGATTTATTTTGCAAAAAAAAAAAAACAACGAGAATATAATTAAGCTGTCGCTTCCATCGAGCAGCTCAGGATAGTGCCACACCCGTTTCTCCGTTATCCATCCAACTGAAGCAGTCATTCTAAGCAGGGTTGCCAACCGAAGTTAATGGAATCCTTCTAGATGGCCTTCGAAAACCCGAGACTCCCCCTCCCCTCCCTAAATCCCCAGATTTTAGTACCTAGGAATTCACATTATTATACTATTAAATCATTTAATGTCGTTTGATCTTCCCGTTCGCTAGTGGCAAACATAAAAGGCAAACCGACAGGGTGTCACGTGACATTCTATGCCACGAATCTTCTTCTTCTGCTGCTGCTGCTGCTGCTGCACTGCCGGTCTCATTCCCCACTGCTGAAAGGAAACGTTGGAGCAGACTGCAAGTTGCAAGGAAACACTCAAACGAATTGCCGCCGCATTACAGAAATCGCAATTTCAACATTCGAATAAGGAAAGAAAAAGTCTTTTCCCTCGGCAGCCTTCATCAGAAATGGAAAAATTTGCTCATGCGACTCCACGCCCGCCAAGACGGAAACTTTAGGGGGATAAAGTATCCGGAACTCTATTATTTAAGACTACCTACTACATCCACAACTGAAAATTCTCTTTGCAGCATGAAAAACCCGTAAACTTGGGTGGACGGCGGACGTTCCCAAACCTCCAGAATTCCCGCTCGGCGGGATGCAACATTTTCAGCCGCTGGATGGGTCTCTAAGAACGCGAGATGTAGCGCGGAAACCGCTAAGTTGGCAACCCTGACTCTAAGCCGAACGATATCTGAAGAGAACGCTCCGCTGAGACGCTGGCTGCAACGCCACGTAGACGTAAGCGCGGCGAAGCAACCTGCGGGCATTTGGTGTCCCCGTTTCGGCGTGGGGGGGGGGAGGGGACCCCCCGTTCTTCCGTGAAACTCTGCTGTCGAGAGGTCCAAGCGGAGAGGAGGCGAGGTGCTTCCGGTCTCGTCGTTGTGTTCATCGAAATCAACTCACAACGTTGTAGTTGACCACACGTGATCAAGATTGTCGAGGAAAAGGGATTTTTTTTCCCTTATTCGAATGTTGAAATTGCGATTGCTGTAATGCGGCGGCAATTCGTTTGAGTGTTTCCTTGCAACTTGCAGTCTGCTCCAACGTTTCCTTTCAGCAGTGGGGAATGAGACCGGCAGTGCAGCAGCAGCAGCAGCAGCAGAAGAAGATTCGTGGCATAGAATGCCACGTGACACCCTGTTGGTTTGCCTTTTATGTTTGCCACTAGCGAACGGGAAGATCAAACGACATGCTGGACGTGATATAGTGGACTTCAATACCTCGTTTTAAGTTATTAGGCGTCTTCTCTATTATTTTTATTCATTGCTTCATGCTAATAATAACAAGCATAATGAGAACGAATTCCTGGGTATTGAAATCTGGACATTTTGGGGAGGAGAATAGCGGATTTTCAAAGACCGTCTAGGGGGGATTCCATTAACTTACGTTGGCAACCCTCCACGCGTGGTTCGAATTAAACACCGGACTTGCCGGGTCGCCGGCAAGCAGACTCGCGAGGTCCACGTCGGCAGCGGAGGGGAGGGGAAGAAACAATGAGAAAAATAAAATACATAAAAATGAACCCACGCGCACGCAACAAAAAGAAAAGAAAAAAAAAAGCACCCTCGTCGCGGGGTCCTTCGACGGGGCCGCCGTCAGGAAGAGAAGGTGGAAGCGGGCCTGCCGACCACGTGGCGATCCGGCAACCGGCGGAAAAGAGGTTGAAAGGAGAAGGAAGGCGGACTCGGAGGAAGGGGAAGACCCACGGGCTCAGCTGGCGGGAACCCGCGGATGAGTTTCCGCGCCAGGATGAGCAGACATTTTTCTATTTCTGTACGGTGAGCGGATCATCGGCGTGCAGCCGGAATGCTCGCGGCGAGCAGCACTCGCATGCTTTTTATTAGTGGCATAAATAAGCAGTCCAACGGATGCCCGACTGCACTGCTTGAAGACACCGTAAATAGCTGAGCAGATTACGAGGCGCGGCAGCTGCGCGAAGAGCCGGTGGGTTCATCTGCCCCAACCGTGCACGTGCGAAGAAGGGAAACTCCGCATCAGGGAAAGATGCAAGGCGAAGGAGTGTCCCTCAGCGAAAGATGGATCCTACCTCCTGCGCTGAATAGGATAGGACCGGAGTGGGATAGCGAGCAGGACATTGCCTTTCCTTGCATTTTTATTTCACGTTTTTTTTTTTTTTTTTTTTACGATGCAAACAGCTCGAAAGAAGATCTTCATGCAACGCACGAGCCCTTGAAAAGTGATTTCCGCTGTGTGCCATGTCCTTTTTTGGCTGGTCCCCATAATTTGCCACGGCTTCAAGCGAGTCGTTCGAGGGAGGTGGTCGGGTAGAATGTAGGGTTCCTCGCTTCTGGCCATTCTTGTTCGTCACCCGTGATCCTCGGGACTCCTAGACCGAGACTTTGTCACCTGGAAGCACAGCGGCCCCGCCGTAAACCTCAGGGACCCTGCGATGAGTTTCTTTTATTTTTCGGGTTTTTCCTTCTTTTTGGTTCGCCAAGTGATGAAGAAACGTCCGCCTAGGGGCTCACGGAGCACCGTCCACGCCACCCGAGGCGCGTGTGGCTCTTCAAGTTAGGGGCACCTCAGGGTGGGGGGGGGGGGGGGAACCACCACCCTATAAATCCAGAAAGGCTCTGGGGTCCGTTCCCTTTACGCTTGGGAGGGAACCTCTTCCTTGTTCCTCGTCCTCTGAAGAGAACCCCGAAGGGAGCAGCACACTTCTTAACATTCTGGAGAAGCGATTCCCAAGGAGAGTGTCGACCAGCTCGCATGGAACGGCTCTATCTTCACAGCCGGAGGGGCTCCTTGATTCCTGGAAGGAACCCGGAGGATCGGCTTTTAATCCAGGCCACTCAACGGGGGCACCGCTTTCGTAGTCGCGCATCCGAAGCCAGCAGAGGACAACCAGCATCACCTTGCGGGGGGGTAGAAACCAACGACGCATCTCCCGTTCTTGGAGTCGAACGTTCCCCGGGCGGGATTCAAGATAGCGACGTTCGGCTCCAGGCATGGAGAGGCGGCAGCCACGCGGCCGCCAGCGCGGGCCGTTTGGGTCAGCGGTGAGTTTCTCGAGCGCGAGCGTGTCCTGTTTAAGCCCGAAATGGCAGCCATCTTTAACCGAGGGCGTAAAGAGGCAAGCGGCGTCAGTCGATCTAATTTTCAGCGGCTCCCCGCGGACACCTAACGAGATGAGAAAAACTGCTGGGCTTGTCTATGGTGCGCCACACTGGTAACCTCACCCTGGCGAACTTAGACCCCTGCTGTGCGCATCTTGATTCTTCTTTGGCCATAGTCGATGTTTGCTTTCAGCTGGGATTTTCGGGAGCAGGTTGGTCAACACAAGAGGAAATTCATTTCTTTCATGTCTTTCGAATCTGAGGTGGGTGGAGTTTCTGAAGGGAATCCAAGGCCAGTCGTTTTCGATCACCGCGGCACCCTATGAACTGCACACTCCGGATTCGATTTCGACGCGACGCGATGCGCCTCTTCGGATGCTGTGCAGCCATTCCCGACCAACCTACCGTTTCCCGTTTTCCATGTGCCAAGCGCAGCGAAGCCGGGGACCCTCCCAGATATGCGCGACGCGTTTCCTTCTCCCACTTTCTGCACTTCCCTCCAGGGCATTCAGGATTTTCTCGTGATGCCGACGCTTGCCAGCCGAAGACGTCGGCGACTCGCGGACGGCCGGCTTCTTGCAGGCCATGCAGTCCGGCCTGGGAACTCGGGAAGCCACGCTGCTTTTTGACCGTCGAGAATTGCGAGTTGCACGTGCACTGGTAGCTGCCAGCAGCCGCACCTCGGTATCGGTGGGTGGCGTTTCGCAGATGGGGGCAGAAGAGATGCGGATTCCCTTTCTCCTGGCTTCTCCACGGAAAGTTCTCATCATAATGGTTGGTGTCTGATCTCAAAGAAGTCTGTCTCACGCTCACGAAGGGTAGCTCGCCGCTAGAACGTAGTATAACCAGTGGCACGAAAGCACTCAATGCCATGCCGACCAAATCTAAAAAATCCAGAGAGTTTGAAGATCTTGAAAAATGAACCACCCAAAGTCGATACCCCCCGGATAGAAGTTGAGTGTCCGGGATTAAAAGTCGATCCTCCGGGTTCCTTCCAGGAATCAAGGAGACCTTCGATGCTGCCATTCCCAGTCCTGATGATGTACCTGAGATGCTTGCTGAAATGTACCTGCATCTGGGATGTGGTGAAAGAGCATGAGATGAAAAGCCGCAACCTCCTCTGAGTGACAGCTGGGTACGACGTTGTTGAACCAACTTGGTACACATAGAAGAAGGATGGCGAAAGACATGAGTAGCTCTTCACCACTGCCTTGGCTGAGATCACCTTCAACGGGTTCGAAGCGTTTTACAGCGTATGCCGTGAAACCGAAAGCCGTCTCGGATTCTTAAGCATCGATGGTCACCGAAACGGCCCGGATTTGTCGCTCGTTTTGCCACATCTTGAATGTTCGAGCAAAGTGTTGCTGTTGCATGGAAAAGAAACAGATATCGGAAAGAATTTTCTCAGTAGCCATACCTACCCAGATACGCCAATGTTTCGAAGTACTATCTACGCCACGACTGCACAATAAAAGCCAGAAGACCTATAAATAACTTCGTGCACCAACACTGACAAAGTCCTAAACAAAGACTGGGTTGCATCTTGCAGGATGTAAACAGTGACTCGAAAGCCATTGGAAAAAAAATAATAATAATAAACACATAGCTTCTGACGATTTTTCTTCGAATGCTGATGTGGAAATAGTCGGTCTTTCTGGGAGAGTGTTCTGCCAAAGGTGGATTTTTTTTTTCTTTCAATCTTTTTGTTAATGTCATATAATCTGTTGATGCCAACCATTTTAAAATAAATCTTGGAGAGCACATAACTCAGAGAACATTCGCCGATACTCACAGAAACGCAAACCAATCACTAAACCAATCAGCCCACTTCTGGACATTTCGCTGCCAATTATTTCTGCCTATTTGAGGAACCGAGTGGATTTACCAGCATAACAGGAGAAAAAGAACTGCATCTGCAACTCCGCATAGAATGTTTGCTTTGCGAGTTCAAAATGAGCGGCCATAAATAAATCTCTCAGTGTTACTCTTTTAGAGTCTTCAACGACTGCCCTAAAAACGTAACCATGAGCCACCATGAACAACACACACCCTATCACCCCCATTCCTCCTCCTACTAGCCTTCCACTTACAATAACCCTTATATCACAAATTGAAGAATGAGCTATAATTACCTTAAAGCCTACTGTGCCGAAAACACAGTGAAACCCCTTATTACACCTCCCACTACCCTTATTCCTACCAAATAAATCCCTATAATCCTATACCTAGGTTTCCTAAATAACCGTACCCAACTACAACATAACCCCCGCAAGAACTTTGAACCATAAAAAAGATTCCACATGAGCCTTAGGAGGCCACAAATGTACCCCAGGCACTGGCGAGTCCTCAATAAAAATGCTCCAACCAATCTCACCCCTTCCATTCCTTCCACTTTTCCTCTACCATTCTCGCGATTTGAGCCCATATCTATTCCAAAGGTGGGTTGGGTTCAAAATCCCGAAAGATCTCGAAAATACGTTTATTGTTCTAGATGTTGATATATAAATTTATACAGAGATTACTATATGTCGCAAATATTATAATATATACATATATAATATAATTAATCTATCTATCTATCTATATATATATATAGATTAATATGCAAATTTATTTTAACATTTATTGACACACGTATTATAAGCATAGTTAACAATGTGATTATTACATGTACTTATATATATAGACTAATATATATCATTAAGATTACGAGAAATTAATGCAAGGCTAAGTTATTGTAAGCTTTACAATATGTATATTAATACATAAGTTAATGTATAGATTAATTATATGGATTGATAAACAAACTTATTTCAACATACACATTCATTAATATAATTAATAATAAACATCAATATATATTGTTAACATATATAGTATGGAGATTATAACACGTGTTTATTAAGCACATTCATGTATATTGATATACAAAAAGTATATATCAAATGAGTATAGGAATATCGAACATAAACATGAATACTATATATGTAATAAACGTACACTAAGTGAGTGTATAAACGCCGAATTTTAAAAAACGAAAAAAATAATGGTGGCAATTGAAAATGGTGGAAAAAGCTGAAAAGGCAAACAAACTAAAAAAGCCCAAAAAAAAGTTGGCATTTCGTCTTCCTGTCACTTCCAACAATCCGTAAACGAACCTTTCTCAGGAAATGACGAATTCTGTTTTCGGGATTTTGATCGCCCGATAAATATACATGTTATATATTCATTGCATATGCATCTATTACATGTGTAAATATGTAGTAACATATATAATAAACACACGTATTCATTTTTTATAATCGTCAATAATTTCTATATTAATAATATCTATAATAAAATAAATATGTATGTAATTAAATATTAATAAACGTGCATCTTAAAATAAATTTGTACATTAGTCTATATATAAATATGTATATTAATTGACATAATAAGCACAGTATTTATTTTCATAGTCTTTATAATATACATTAACGAGTTGATCCATGTATACATTTATTTGTCAGTGTATATGATATTTATTTCTAAGTTCTGGGATTTCGAACCCAATTCATCAGGTCAACTTCACATAGGTATTTCTTTGTATCTCAACCTTATTGTAGAGCTGTAGGAGGTGTTAAAAAGCACCCTAATGATTGCTAATTTGAACACACATTCGGTTGCCGGTCAGGCTCAGCTGGAATTCAGACAGAACCGAGTGCTCCCTCTTTTGCGGCCGTCATGCTTTCTAAGAAAGGTCACGATTTTGCCCAGTTTCCCCGTGGGTCCGTTTCCTCGTGCTTGGCCGGAGTCGACGAGAAGCATGCTGTCAGCCTGGGCAGCGGCTGCTGGATAGGCAGCTGAACATGTTGTGGGGCTTTTGGGGAAAGAAGTCCTTCCGGTCTTAGGAACTCTTCGTTTTTGTTCAGTCCTCAGAAAAATATGCGGTCGTGGAGAAGTTGGGCACCATCGTGAGGCAACCGGAGAAGTTCAGAAGTATCTCCCTCTTTCTCCTCTTCTCCGGAGCAGGACCCCATCTCGAACAACTTGGTTCGCCCCATCCACCGGCCCTTGTTTTCTGTTTACGAGCCCCGGGCAAGAAACGACAGTTGCCTACCAGCGGGGTGGGAACTGCATCACAGCACTGCAGGAGCGACCACACTTCCGGCGGCTGGAGGGCAGGTGAGCCGTGGATGGCGTCACTCCTCGTTCTCAAGAAAAGGGACTCCTCTGGCGCAGTGATCTGCTCGGTTTAACATCCCGTAACGCCGGGGCGTTTATTATAAAAAACAAGAAACGTATAGTGTAGGGCCATCGGCCCTACATCGTCCGAAAATGTTCGGAACCTGCCGAGTAACCTGCACACAGGCCGGCGAGGTTCGCCTCGGCAACGGAGGGGCAAAAAAAAATAAAAATCAATAATAAAAAAAAATTGGGTGGGCGCGGGAAAGGATCGCTGCCTTCTGGAGGGCGTCCTCTGTACCCTTTCCAGGATGCTGGCAAGTTCCATCCGAGTATGTCCCAGGTGGGCCCATCTTGCTGCCGTCCTCACGAAGCGCAGGGAGAAGCAGATGGCGTCCCTATAGCGCCGTCCTCCTCTCGCGTAGCTCCAGGCCTCCACAATCCCACGTGGGCAGCAAAGAGCTGCTAGGCATGCGGCAGGAGAAAGGGTTCGCGCACGAAGAGGTGCTTCATCACGTCCCTCGGATTATCCGTTGGTGCACCAACCACGAGCACCAAGAGCCAATGCGTAACGCAACCACAGGAGCCGGAGAGCAGCACAGTCTACAAGCGGGTGCGGGAGGGATTCTCGTTCCCCACACCTGCAACTGTTGGGGTTGGTGACCTGCCTGGTGTGACCCCCGAAGAACTCGTAGTCCCTCCCCTGTGTGCAGACACTACGATGCCTCCTCTACCGTGGAATCGAAATGTTCTGCTGTTTCTGGGGTGTTTTCCAAACTGTTTGAGGTGCGGGGAGGTAGAATCGTTCCCACGTCTGCTGTTGAACTGTAATAGCTTTGGAGGAGGCTGGATTCAGAGCTCCTAAATCCCGAAGACACTTTGAAGGGATCGCCGAGGCGGTTCTTCGCAAGAGGTTTTCACGACGGGCATCGTGATTGCGACGACATGTTTGTTGCATCCGCGCCATCGTCACAGCCCTCCATGCGCCGGAGTCTCGTTCGCAGCGAAAGGAGACCACCAGCATGGTCGTCGCATTGATGAGGACGGCTGCATGGTGGTCTCACCTTCCAGAAGTCATCAGAGAGGTCGTCATCGTCCTCCCCAGCCGCTTCTAGGAAGAAAGAAACGAATGAAACCAAAGACTCCTGTTCCTACCTTCTCGCCTTTTTCCCCCTTCTTTTATTATCCCTTCCCCATGTTCCCTACTTCCCTAGAAGTCGGTCTATTTGCCGGTGGTCATCGCCAATGAACTTGTCTTTTTTTTTCTTTTTTGGCATCTTTTGTATTTAGGGAACACTGTTCCCCTGATTCATGGTTTATTTTTAAATAAACGTCCCGACGTGACCGAGTACCAATCCATTGTTCCAAAAATAATGCGGAAGTGACGAATATGCCAAAAAGCAAGAATGGGTCGGTGGGCTGCTTTCAGGTATGCTCGTTCCGTATTTCGAAGAAGATCAGCACCTCTGGTGTTCCACTGTTGAGGACGAAACTACCCATGCGTTGCAGAAACTGACGCGCTTGAATCAAGCATGAAGGGGAATACCAGTGCAAGTGAAGGAGTCACCCCCCAAAAGAAGATACCCGAAACAAACTGAGGTTTTCCATCGGATCCGTTCCCTGGACCAGCAGGAAGCTAATCTCACTATGAAGTGCTTTCGGGACAGGAAGGCTGCGCTTTTTCCGCTCTCGATCTTTGCAAGAACCGGAAAGATCGAAGCAGTTCTAGAGTAAGCAATGCCGCGTCCATCTTGCTACTGGAGTGCTGGAAACGCGTCCCAAGCTGCCTGCCTTCAATCCTCGACTGTTAACAGGAAGATGATGCTGACACGATGTTCTTTTTCGCCCCATTTCGAGAGCAGCAGACTCGGTACACAAACTCCTGCTTGAAAAGAGTAGTTCCATCGATTGCTGTTGCCAGTTCATTTACGGTGGTAAAACCAAGAAGAAGAAGGAAAGTGTTCGGAGGGAAAAATCTCCTCCATGATCCCAAGAAGAGTCGAAATCATTTGAGGACCAAGTCAGTGCTTCCGTAGAACTTTTCAGATTGCAGTTCCTCCCCCTCCGACTGGCGGTGGGACTCATTCTTTGAACGAACGGTTTGCACAGGAACAAACCGAACAAGCACCTTCGCTTTTGCCGCTTTTCTTTTGCCACTTTCTCGAAAAGGTGCATCCCATCCTTTCCCCAGCTTGCTGTGGGGCGGGCTGCTCTCAACGCTGTGCGGGTGAAAGTTCTTCCTCCATTCCTTCTTCTGCCTTCCCGCTGGATGCACCTGAGGACCGCATAACGAAGCAGCTGCTGCTCTGCCTTCTGTTAGTCTCAGAGTGCTCCATACGTCCACTGGATCACCCCCGTGTCCGCATGTCCATTCAGGATTCTGTATAAATAACTGAACTCCTAGAAGCCGCTATGGTTCGAGGTTCTTCTCCACAAGAGAAGGTTTGTCTGGAAACCCTTCTGGGTTCTGCTTTCGCTGCTTTCCTTCCAGCTCTTTTTCCTTTCGATGGAGAGAATGGAGATGCAGCTACAGTTTCGGAGACTCGCCCTCATGGCAAACCTATGTAACACCATCTGGTGCCAACCTACACGTCTTCTCGTCCAGCAAGCCACAGGCACCGTGGGACTTGCGTCCTTGAGCGCCGTCCATGCAGTCTCATCCACGGTGGACTGCACCTGCGGCAGGTGACCACGCTGGCCAGGAACAACGGGTGGATCTCGTGCTGCCCCGCTAATGGAATTGCCTGGTTGCAGGGAACCGTTCGCAAGTGGGCGAGGAGCCAGGAGCCAAGCTCAGAACTGGTGCGAGAGGCTTCCTGTACGCGCGCAACAACTGCACGCTCCGGGAGATCCTGGAAGATCCCGTGAAGAGTGCGTGGGCAAGCAGGACCTTCCTCGCCGCCTCTCTGCCCTACCTTAGGGAACACATGGGCAACAACAGATGGGAGGTCTCCGTGGAGATCTCCGAAAGAAGGAAAGGACTGGCGAGTGGACGACGGGTCAGCTCACCGACGCTGCGACCCTGATTGCTCGACCCCATGCATTTTTGCACTGCGGTGTGCCACTGGGTATTCTAGAAAAGGACACTCAGTGGCCTCCGGTGCTCATGAACATCCACACCCTCCCTTTAAAGTGGCTGGGGTCGGCGTTGCTGCTGCTGCACTGGGGCCTCCCGTGCAACTCCCGCCGGCATCATTGGACACGGAAGGTGGGGCGGGGACCCGAACTGCGGCAGGTGCGGCGAGAGAGGGTTCCTCCCTCCCCTGCTCATGCAGTGTGTTGCCCTCCGCCCCATGTGAGAATGCTTCGCTGCGTCCCTGCGGATCCCCGAGGGCAATCCCAGAGACGTTCTGAAGCGCCTCTTCCTGTGAGAAGCCCTCACGCCGGCCGCATCCCTAGCAGCACTGTGCGGGGTGGGACCGTGACTGCATGGAGCAACGCCAGAGGAGGCCAGAACGACAGGCACGCCATCTATTTTGCTGTCCTCTTCGTGAGAATAGCATCAAGATGGCCCCGTCTGGGAGTCTTGGAACAGGAACTTGCCAGCATTCTGCATAGGATGCAGAGGACATCCTCCAGCACACAGTGATCCCTTCTCGACCCCCCCCCCTTCCCTCTCCGACCCTCATTTTCTGAATGCATGTTTTTTGTTTTGCTTTGTTTTCTTTTTGTTCGTCTCCCCCTCTCCTGTGCTTCCGAGGCGACCCTGCTGGCCTACGGGCCAGTCCCCGGCAGGTTCCTTCTCGTAGTTATAGGTAACGTGGCAGGATCAAACGTCCTGCTTCAGATGTTTATGTTTATTTTATAAATAAACACCTCGGCGTGACCGGGTGTCAACCAGTGCAAACCTGAAGAGGCCAACCAGCGTCGTCCTGCGTGGGGACTCGAAACTCACGACGTATCCACCCATTTGTCGGAGTCGATACTTCCCCCGGGTGGGATTCGAACCCACGATGCCTGCCTGGTGCCACGCGCGGGGAGACTGCAGCAGCTACACAGCCTGCCTTCACAAGGTTCTCCTGTGAAGACAAAAGGACGCCGAACCACGATGGCACCAGCGGCAGTCCGGCCTAGCCAAGCAACTGTCCTCTGGTGCATTCGTGCCAGTGACCCGACTGTGAGATAGCGCCTGTTGCGGGACGCTCAAGATGGCACGGAAGATCGGAGAGGAGGCGGATGATCTCAGGCAGTCGCTCACAAAGGCAGCGAATGCACGGCGCGTGGGGGATCTCATCCTTTACCTCAGGAATGCGGATTCGATGTAGAAGATCCGTTTCCGGGAACCGTGGCGCGGGATGGGGATCGAAAGCGGGGAAGGAGGGGGAGGGGGAGCGACTGGCGGCAGCTGACTTTTCCATCGAACATCGAAGGGCTTCTTTCTTTTCCTGTCTCTTTATCTGCGGAAACCTTGATGATGATGACGATGACCGGGTACGAACGGCACGCTCGGGATTCCAGCTGGAACGAACAGTCGCGCATGGTAGCCCAGCTAGCGTATGCGAGAGCGAGGACGTCGGACTGGGCATTCCAATGCCAGGACCAATAACTGGGACTTCTACCGACCCGCGAACGGCAGTGTCTGGTTGCAGGAAACCGTTTGCACATGGGTCAAGAACAACGGAGCGAGCACGGAGATGCGGCAGCGACTGCTGCACTCCTTCTACAACAACCGTTACCTGCAGGATGTCATCGTGCAGCCCACCACGTGTGTGTGGGCTGCACGATGGGCTCCCTAGCTGCGGTACTGCACTCCCTCAGGGAGAACTTGGGCAGTAACCAGCCGGCCAAACTGGGAAGTCAGTTGCGAAATAGCTCTTCGTACGAAGAAATTAGGTGGTTGAACCAGGGGCCTGCTCATGGACGCTGCGACCCCAAGTGCCCCACCGAAGGAACTATTGCTCTGGGACGAGATACTGGGAATCCCGCTGGAAGTCCCCGAGCGGAACTCCAGCGCTAAAGAACAGCCGGGCCCTCTCCCTGAAGAGGCAGGAGTCAACACTTCTGCTGTTGCACCGGGGTCTCCCGTGCAACTCCCGCCTCTCCCACTAAACCCGGGAGGCTGTGGACATCAACTGTTGCAGGTGTGGGGAACGGGAATCCCTCCCGCACCTGCTTGTAGACTGCGTTGTTCTCCGGCCCCTGGGGTTGTGTTACGCAACGGCCCTTGGTGCACCGACGGACAATCCCAAGGACGTGACGGATCACATCTTGCGCGACTCTCTTTCTCCTGCCGCATCCCCAGCAGCTCTTTGCTGCCTACGTGGGATTGTGGAGGCCTGGAGCTACGCGAGAGGAGGACGGCGCTATAGGGACGCCATCTGCTTCTCCCTGCGTTTCCTGAGGACGGCAGCAAGATGGGCCCACCTGGGACATACTCGGATGGAACTTGCCAGCATCCTGGAAAGGGTACAGAGGATGCCCTCCAGAAGGCAGCGATCCTTTCCCGCGCCCACCCAATTTTTTTTTATTATTGATTTTTATTTTTTTTTGCCCTTCCGCTGCCGAGGCGAACCTCGCCGGCCTGTGTGCAGGTTACTCGGCAGGTTCCGAACATTTTCGCACGATGTAGGTCCGATGGCCCTATACATGTATGTTTATTTTTTATAATAAACGTTACGGCGTGACTGGGTGATAAACCAAGCAGGTTTCTCCACCGATGGAGTCCCTTTGCCCGGCAGCGTTCACCAGCTCGCTCGTCTTGCAGCTGTCTAGGAGGTTGGCTGCTATCAGTGTTTGCCCTGAGGGCAGGCAGCACTGCAGCAAGGGGTGAGACGGCTAGCCAGGTCCATTGCGTCCAATCCAGCAGATCTTCCAGCGGTTTGCGTAAGAGAGCCTGCAGCGGTCGTAGTTCCTCTATGCGCATTTCCAAAGTGATAGTCCAGTGCTCCATAGCTTGGTGCCACCAGGCATTCCAGTTTATGGGGCGGCAGCAGATCTACGGATGGGCTAACTGTAATGAGGACAGATGCCTCATGGGGTAGCCGAATCCAGTCCTCCGGTGTAGGTTGCGCAGCAGTAGCGAGAGACTTACCGCTGGACGAGCGGCGGTTGTCTCCCGCGCCGCCCTGTTGACTCAAGACTCCCCAGGCAGGAGGTGCCCGGATCCAACCGAAAGGGTTGGCCTGACCTCGATTCGCGCCATCCACACGACCTTGGAGTACGTGTCTTTGGAGACACGTGAGGAGGGACACGAAGAAGTGGAAAATGGCTGCGTCGTGGGTTTGGCGCTCCCCGCTCAAGATAGCGCTGGGTTGGCCTCGGTTGGCTTGAGGTGCGCCATTGGTGAAAGCAGCCGGATGCCTTCGATGGGCGGCCGTTCCCTATTGATGGCGGGATTCGAACCCGCGACGGTCGGTGCCATGCGCTTAGACGCAGCCACACAGCTGCTTCTCTTGTGGGTGCGAGGCGGCAGCTGGCGGGACAGTTCGCGTGCCCCGCGGCTGAAGTCAGGCCAGACGGGCCTAGTGGCAGTAGCACCCAGCATGCCTGTGTACCCCCTGGCTCCGAGGTCCCGTTTTTGGCTCTGTGCTCCCCTCCGGTGGCCATCGTGCTTTTCACGCGCTGGGGTTTCCCCGCGCGACCCGCTTCCGTGGAGATCAATCCCCCCTTCCGTCTCTCCGGGCCACAACACGGTAGGAGGAAGCGGAAACGTTCGTACGCCTTCCGGAACATTCGGACACGTCTCAAAGCCGCCCTGGAGAAACCCCGAGACGGAGTTGCTACGAGCGCCGCCGCCGCACTCGTGGTGGACCTCAGCCTTGCGGCCCTCACACCCAGGGTGCCCTGGAAACTATGGAAAACTTGCATCCAAGGTATCCCATAAAACATTCTTGTAGTAGAATGAAGATACTCCCTTTCTGGAACCATTTGCAGCAGCTGGGTCACTGCAGGCAACTTGTCATTCAAGCTAGCATTATAATAATAGTGCACATTCGATATAGTTACCTTTTGCTGGAATCAAAATCTTAAAAGTGTTGCGTTTATAGAATGTTGATTGTATCGAGACGGGAGTGGAAATATATATATAAAAAAAAATTAATCTGAGGGAAACCGAACACTGGTTGTCTCCTAGTAACTCTTCAGTTACGAAACAAACCCGTAGGGACCACTCTACGAATCCAGGAAGGCTCGCAGAAAGTGTGTCTGTTCTCCTCAAGCTCTTCAGTTTGGGAACTACCTCGTAGATGGCATTCTACGAATTCAGGAAGGTTCCGAGGTAGGTTTCGGTTCCCCTCACGCTTGGGAGGGAATCCCGAAGGGAGCCGTCGCCCTGGTTGCCTCCGAAGGGATTCCTTAGGAGAAAGAGGAGTACAGGCCACGAGCGAGTGCAGGAGGGATTCGCACTGCCCGCACCCGCTGCAGTTTGGTTCCACCGCAGGAAGGCTGGAGGCGGAACCCACTTCTATTCCACGTCTCTCAGGGCAAACGATGGCAGCAGCCAATTGGCGGGGTGGGAGCTTCCCTACGAAACTGCAGGTGTCGAGAAACTCCTCGACGGCCGAAAGACTAGCGAGTTGGTGGACGGCGCCGCTCCTCGTTCCCGGGGGAAGAGAACGAGCAGAGCGACCGGTTCTCTGTGACCCCCCGAAGAACTCGCGGTCCCTCTCCTGTGCGTGGACACCACGCTGTTGCCTCTACCGTGCAAACGGGATGCCCTGCTGCTTCTGCACTAGGGATTCCGGTGTAACCGGCGCAGACGCCTGGTTTCTAAGGGAGCTGCCTCCCTGAACTGTTCCAAGTGGGGACGATAGAATCGTTTCCGCACCTCCTTCTGGACTGCAGTGTTCCAGAAGACACATGCGGCGGAGGCTCCCTCCGGCGACCCGCCGACTGCAGACCCCCTCTCTCCGGACTTGCTGAGACACTTTATAGCAAGGTAGGCTGACTGCAGGCGTTGTGATAGCAGTGAGATGCTGCATCCTCACCAAAATGACAGTCCTCCATGCGTTGTAGTCTCATTCGCAGCGAAATGAGGCCACCAGCAAGACAGTCGTCTTCATGAGGGCGGGTGTGACGCGGCTCCTCAACTGCCAGAAGTCATCAATGACGTCGCCACTACACGCAGCCGCTCCTAGAAAGAAAGGAACGAATGAAACCAAAGACTCCTGTCCTACCCTATCATCTTTGTTTCTCTTTATTTATTGTCCCCTTCTTCCGTTCCCTATTCTTTTTCGATGCCGGTCTGCATGTCGGCGGTCATCCCCAATGGACTTCATTTTTTTGGCATCTCTAGCGTTCAGGGGACAGTGCTCCCCTCTGGCTTGTGGTTTCTCTTTTTATTTTCTTTTAATTAACGTCCCGAGGTCGCCGGGCAGGGATCACCTTCCTCCTGGATCCAAACTGGTCCAGACTGGCCTGCAATTTTCGCGCCGCATCTTTGCAGAAGTGGTGGAGCTCGGATGTGCCTCCCGCAACTGAACCCATCTGCTCGTCCGGCTCCAACTCGCCCTTTTCCTTGACTGCCGGAGGCTTGGCACCAGGTTTGTGGCTTCCTTTTTTCAGGCCGGATGCCCTCCGTTCCAGTCTGAGGAGCAGCTCTTCAGTCCTGTTCCATGCCAACCGAGGATGCACGTAATTCGTCAATGTACGGTGTAACCAGGTAGGGGACCGCCCTATGAATCCAGTAAGGGTCTGGAGAAAAGAGTCGGATCCTGTCAAGCTTGGAGAGGGATCCCCGAGGGAAACCTCCACCCTGGTTGTCTCCCAAGGAAACCCCGAAGGAAACCCGGAAAGGATCCGCTGTTAGGAATTTCCTCTCCGAGGGAACCCCACAAGGGGACCGCTGCCTGTTTCCTCCTCTGAAGAGAACCCCGAAGGGACACTTCCTAATTTTCTCCGGAGGGGGCGGCACGCTTCCCTGCACTCTAGAGAGGTGCCACATCTACCCCATGGTACCAGACGGAGGGCCCCCCTCGAAGTCTCCTTTGCACAACCGGAGGTGAATCCCGAAGAAAGTCGGACTACTGTCTGAGGAGCAGCATGGTTTCAGAAGACCTCTGGGAAGCAAGCGTGCGATTCTTCGCCCGGCAGACCCTGTTCGAAAGACCTACTCGCACAGAAGAAGAAGGGTCACTTATGCGTCCTAGAGTCGCTACATCTTCGTCGCAGTTGCCTTGAAGAGCTGAATTACCGGATACTCAACGATCTTTGAGGAGAAAAAAAAAAAATTTTTTTTCTTCCCTCTCTTGCGATGGCATCAGGGACGATTCGACATTTTCCAAGGTAGAAAGATCTGAGGTTGAGATCTGAGACGAGAGTCCCCTTGCAGCTCTTGCGGGAACAACCTTGTCTTCCAGAGTTCGCTTGTGACAAATGAAACGGATGGTTGCGAACGCGCATTCCGTTCCCGGCGCCATCCCGACAATTCCCGAAAACTGGCATTTCAGGTTTGCGGGAGACTGCTGCCGTCCCCCGTGCATGGAATGCGCCACCGGCGCGAAGCAGCAGCAGGAATATTTCGTCTTCAGGGAGACTGCATTCACCAGGGAGGGAACCGTCGTTCGTTTCTCAACGACATTTCGAAGGGACTGACTCGCCCCTCTCCCTTCCTTAGGTGCGCACTTGATTTTTGCAGCATCCTTTCCATTGCAGCCGATTCGAAAGAGAAACTTAAAGATGAGCATCATCGGGATTCGTCGCCGAAGGCCTCGTGGACCGACCTTGCTGTGCGGTCGCCTGTGCAGCAAGGGCCAACCTACGCGGAGCGGCGGGTTCGGCCCGGTTCGTGAGGCCAGACAAGCGGCTGCGGTCGGAGAGATCAGGAGACACGGAACCATCGGTCCAGAGCCAACTCGTTCGCCCCTGACTCACGGGTGACGACCGTCAGGCGCCCTCGCGAGATGACAGCTGTCACGTTCAATTGTCAGCGCATGAATTTTCCCTCGCGAGACGGGAGAGAGCAGGGACGAGGCAAGACAGCGTTGGCTACGGGGGAAACTGCTTTCCAAAGCTCTCGATCGTGCCCTGCTCTCGTTCTCCATGGAGATGGTGCATAGATTCCAGTAAAGCTTAGGCTTTACTGGAATCAATATTATACAAGAAGTTGAGTTCCTCAGCACCATTCCAGCGCCAGCAATACCTGCAACGAAGCGTCCGGGCAAGAGAGTCTGCTTCTTCCGTCAACCGTTTCTGTGTTTGGCTAATCATCTCGGTCTTCTGGGGGTTCCACACGTCTCTTCCAATGCTTGGGAAAAAAAAAACAAAAAAAAACAGTACGGTTGTTGAAAGTACAGTAGATTTTGTGGCGTTGCACCTTCGACTCGTTTGCAGGTTTCGAACGTGCTGTGCCCTGCTCTCGATCTCCGCGGAGACGGTGCGTAGTCTCGCGCTGTTTCAAACGCGTTGAAAAGCAGGGGGCGCGATGCCAACGCCAAGAGGTCTATCGGTGGCGGAACGAAGCCGAGGACAGCAGATCTTTCGTCCTTCTCGTCTTTCCCCGGGGTCTCCGAAGAATCAGGCAACCAGCATCGGCAAGTAGAGCAAGGGGGAAGGACTTGCCTCGAATAACCCGGAAGCATCAGATGAAACACGAAGTGTGCTGGGGATCCGCCACTTGTCTTTTAGCACCGCGAGGAGGGTCGCGGCGGAACGGGAAGATTGCCATTTCATCGAGCCGTGACGCCGAGGGAGGAATCCTCGGGAATGCTTTTGCTTCAGACTCGTGATTCACCGAGATTAGCAGCTGCTGCTGTGTTCCGGTTTCTGTCGTCCCTGGCGACAGCTCTCTTAACAGGTCCCTAGTCGGTTGACTCCCCATCTCCTCAGCGTAATGGAGGAGTGATTTATAGGTCGCGGCTGGTGTGTGTGCGCGCGCCCTCTGGTGAAGATGCCCATCTTCCCCGTCTTCTCGGAGTTGTTTTTCAAGTCCTCCACTGTAAGATGGGGGTGGGGAGGGGAGGAAGAACGGCTGGACGCACGCCCGAGTCTTCTTGGGTCTACGAGAGGCACCCGACTTTTGCCCCGACAGACTGGGATACCTCACGATGTGGAGGTTATCGACGGAGGCAGCCTTCGTTCCAGCTCACTGCGAATTCCATGGTGCTGAAGAGCAATCCTTTTTCGGTTGCCAAGGAGAGCTGCACTGAAGAACCTTTCGCCTTCCTAGGGGAGCTCACGAAGATCTTTGACATCGTCCACAGCTCCCGAGGTTGCGTGTGGCTCTTCAAGTTAGGGGGTGATCTGTAGGGACCACCCCATGAATCCTAGAGGACTCCGGAGGAAGGATACCGTTCCTCTCACGCTTGAGAGGGAACCCCAAAGGAAACCTCTTCCTTTCTCTCTCCGTAGGGACCCCTCAGAGGAGGTCGCTCCTAGAATTTCTTCTACGAAGGGAAGCCGGAAGGAATTCGCTCTTCTGAAGAAAACTCCGAAGGAAGCAGCGTGCTTCTGACTCTTTGGAAAGGCAACCTCCCGAGGGAAGCATCAAACATCTCAATGGTAACGGCTCCACTTTCACAACCGAAGAGGTGACCCGAAGAGAACCGACGCTCTTCCTTGACTCCCGGAAGGACCACGGACCTAGGCTCCAATCCTGGCCAGTCAACGGGGGCATCCGGCTGCTTCCACCAGTGTTGCCTCCGAAGCCTGCAGAGGCCAACTAGGGTGATCCTGCGAGAGGGAACTCGAAACCCACGACGCACACCTCATTTCTCGGCGTCAGCTGTTCTTCCCACGACGGGATTCGAACCCACGACTCCACGCGCGGAGGCTGTAGCCACACGGCCGCCAATGCAGGCAAGAGTAATCTTGAAGCGCCTCCTATTTTGCTTCCAGGAGAACACAGGTTTTAGTGGTACCCAGATCTTTTTTTTTCTTTTTGGGTCATGTCAGGGAATTCGTCCTCCCAATTCTGGACGCCTGTTTCCATGCCTTGTGTTTCCTTCTTGGTAGTTTTCCCGTCGCCTCCTCCTCCACGTTAGACGAAGGCGCGAAAAGGGCCCTGCACGCGTAGGCACTCTTAGGACTTCTCTCGGTTCTTTTCCTGACCTTTCCTGCAGGGTTCTTTCGCAGCTGATTCGGCTCCTCTTTCCTCTCCTGCGGCGAGCTTCCCCGTCATCCCTTTGTCGATCCCCCTGCCCCTCGACTGGCTTTCCCTGGTCCTCGGGAAGATTCCCGCTGGGCGTTCCTTTTTTGGGAAAAGGGTGCACTCCGCCCTCGTTTTCTTCGCTCTGCCGTTTCCGTCCCTTGCGCGTTTAGTAGGTGGAGCGCAGCGAAACCCTCCTTTACGTTTTCAAATGAACAGGAGATGTCCAGCACACCTATTCGATCGCTTTTCTCCAAAACCAGGTCTGGTTTTAGGGTGGAGGTGGTTCTTGGCACTCTGCGATTACTCGATACCAGAGTCCACTTGGCTTCATCCATTACAGCCTTCTTGATAATTTCCAGGATAGCATCATGGCGCTGCATCTTCAGAGGCACGTGCTTTTTACGTCTGTTGAGCACGTGTGATAAAGTCTCATCCTCGGCTCCTCAACGCCGATATATCCTTTCATGAACCTTCTTCGTTGGTCCAGTGTTTAGTGGCAGAAGGTTCAGTCCTGCCCATGGATGAAGCTGTAGTCTTGGTATCTTAGGTGGATTCCGTTTGTATGGAAGAAACTTGAAGAGTGATGCATGCCCACACACTGCATGGCCTTTCCTTGACTAACGTGGTTTTCAATAAGGGATTGCCATGCGTGTTCTCTCTGCAATGCTCTTGCGCCGGAGGCGAGCAGTCTTCTTGCACTGCTGGTGAAGAGTATTCCGTCCACCGTGGTCCTGGGTTCTCCTTGTCGAAACGCCCTGAGCGGAGGACGGAGCTCGGAGTTGGGATCTCCGTGGTGGTTTTTCCGGCACCCGGAAGCTGCAGTCGAACCTGGGAGCGTGTGCTTCGGACGGACGCTACCTTCCTCAACACGCTTTCCGCCTAATGCTAAGCGCGCGCACCCGGGGAACGAACCCTGTGACACTTTCTGCTCCCGTTCCTGAAGCTTTCGCACCGGAAATCCATGGGTTACGCGTGTTTTCCCTCTGGCTGCTGGCTCATCCGATCCGTCCCTCTGCGTCCTACGGCAGCCCGGTATCAGTCCGGATCCTGCCATGTGGTGTTTTCTTCCTGCACTTGATGCGTGCCAGGCACCCTGTGGCCAAGCGCCATGAACCGCCTTGCGAAAACCATGATGGTACGTTGCCTGGGCTCACAGCGACAGCTCACCGGTGAGAATCTGACTTGGGGTCTCGTTGTCCTTGCGGAATGCTTTCCAAGGCCCTTCCTTCCTACGTTTGTGCTCACCACTTTCTTATTCTCCCTTTTTCCCCTTCGCTACCGAAGCGGACCTCACCGGTCTGCGTACCGGAGAATTGGCGGGTTCAGTGTGTATCTTCTTTCATTTTTTTTTTTTTTTTTTCGGGGGGGGGGGGGGGGGAGGACGTGATAGGACCACGTTTTCCACCACAGAAAATGCTTTGCGCAAGCGCAATATCATAGTGGAGGGCGGAAACGGAGACTTTACCACAAAAAATGAATGCGTTATTTTCATAATAAATGCCTTGGCAAAACCGGGTGATAAAGCAAGCAGGTCACTCCACCGGAATCCCTTTGCCCGGAAACGGGGCGTGGCGGCTTCTGCATTGGGAGAGGGAAGGCTGTTCTATACTGCTTCCTGGGACGTGCCAGGACTCAGACCGTGTTTCCTAACCTACCTAACCATATGCACCGAACCTCCACGATCCCCTTGGTGTCCCACCTTTCAGATGAATGCCAAACATGGCGAGACCATTGGCAAGCATTTGATTTTCGGTACGTTCTCCTCCAGCGAACGTCGTACTTGGTTTGTTGCTTTCGAAAAAATTCTCATGCTGTCTTCGCTACAACGCTATACAGATTATCACGTATGTCGCCCATCGGGAAGCTGACGAACCCCTCTTTCCCCTAATGTTTGGCGGATGGGTCCGTCCACCTCAGCTTCAAAACTTCTCGGCAGCATGGCGGCATTTGAAATGGCGGTCGGCAGGGTTGCTACCATCGTCGCGTAGGACGCCGCTGCTTTGCTTGGGAGCCGCTTCCCTCGTCTCCATGGTTGCGCTTCGTTGGATCGCGCGCCCCATTTGTGGACTGCATCGCCGTTTCGCACCGAGCCGCAGCGGATACTTGACCGGGGAGTGTAGGGTGGGCGAAGAGGACCAACACATAGAAACATGCAATGAATACATGGGGAAGAAGAACCAGTCTCACGGTGGCGTACCACGATTCCCGAGGGCATGCGTCTGAGAGGGACGGGAGGCAAAGGAAAGGGAGCGCTGTCCAGGGTGACCCTCGGCGGTCTGTCCGCGGTTGATGTGAGGCTGCCTTTCATCCCATCTTCCAGTTCGGTCCATTTCGCCGCAGAGCCCGCGTGAGGAGGGACGAAGAGCATAATGGCCACTCTTCCGTCCGTCGGGGATCCGGGTGGTGATGGTTGCTTGAGGCACATTCCAAGAGCGCGTAAGGGAGGAAGGGTTTTCGCGGCTCTGCGGCGCGCGCAGTCCGTGGAGCCGCCCCGGCTTCACAGGTCGGCCCGATCTCCGGGAGCCAAGCATCCGTCCCCGCCCGCCAAGGACTGCGAGCATTCCGAGCGCGGAAGAGGCAGGGTCGGCCAGGAGACCGCAGTCAGAGAGTTCGTCTCGTGGTTTCCCTCTCCTCCAGGAAGTCCCCTTCCGGCCGAGCCGCCTCCGCACCGAGGGGTTGCGCAATTTTGCGTTGCGCGTAACAGCACGCGTGATCCCCAGCAACGTTAATAATCGCCAACAGTTGTGTGGGCGACTTGTGGAGGGAGAGGAGGGGGAAGGTGCTAAACCGGTCACTCCGGAGCGTTTATTTTTTACAGAGAAAATAAATAAAATCAACGGAGAGGAGTTGGTGGGACTATGTATCCTACCATCCGTAGGAGTGCCCCAGCAAGGTTCACGACATCACGGAGGGGTTAGAGAATGAGAGACTGGGGGGAGGGGGAGAAAATAAATTGGCTTGTTGAAAATGGCGGAGGGAGAGACAAGAAGTCTCATCCTGCGATTGTGTGGTCTTCTGCGTCTTTTGCAGGATGCTGGACAGCTCCTCTTAGTGGCTATGCAGTGGCTCCACCTTAGGGCCACGAAAGTGAAGGGGAAGATCTGAAATCGTCGTCATTGACACGACATGCTGAGAAATTGCCTCACCCCTTTTCTCTCTATCCCCCCCACGACGAGCTTCTTCCTCCCCTCCTCCTCCTCCCAGGCCTGCTTGTGGTTGCCAGTGCAAGAGCAGAAAGGAAGGCCCCAGGCCACGCAGGCTGCATTCGTGCTCAGTGATTTCGGACTACGAGGTGAGGGTCTGCTCCAGGATTCTCTCCTTGGAGGAGGAGGAAGAAAGGAAAAGGAAGAGAAGAGGGGAGGGGGAGGAAGTGAAGAGGAAGAGAGGAGAAAGAGAAAAGGAGGGAAAGAGGAGGAAGGGAGAAGGAGAAGCTGGTGGGGAGCTTTTCCTTTCTCCACACAATGGTGGGTTGCTCCTGAAGGAAGATGGCGGTCTGTGCGGTTTCCACACGATGCCGCTCCTCAGGTAATCGCCGCTTTCGTCTCACCTGCAGAGCCACCGCACCGGCAGTTCCCGGTAGTTCAGAAAGCCTCGCGCAACTGTGCAGCTCCGCTTTCGACGGACGCATCACCTGCAAGAGTTCGAAAGTCCTCAGCAAAAGATGACTACAGCGCCTGGTGAATTCTAAAAATACAAACGTGGAGGGAAAAATTGCGGAAGGTGCTGCCATCTGAGCAGGACCCCTGCGGGTCCTTGCGGGAGACGCCAGTCACTTGGGATGATGCAACCGGTAATGGTTTTGCAGGTTCCTTCCTTCCGCCCCGTCACGCGCTTTCTGCTCTTTCGCCCGCGTCCGCAGAAGAATGAGCAGATGGAGCATAAAGCTGTGACCACAAAGCTCGTGGTCGGAAGCGCTCCTCAAGAGAGTGCCACTTGCGCGGCAGAGAGCAGAGGGAGTGCGAGGTGACCAGAAAGAGCGAAAATTGTCTACACCACATAGAAATCATGGGAATGCCCGCGTTGGCGCCGTGTGGCTGCTGCCGTCTCTCCACGCGTGGTGCCAAGCGCTGCTGGTTCGAATCCCGCCCGGGGAAGGGTCGACGCCGAGAAATGGGCAGTGAGTCGTGAGTTCCGAGTTCCTTCCGCAGGGTGACGCTGGTTGGCCTTGGTTGGCTTCGGGTGCAGCACCGGTGGAAGCTGGAGCTCCCAGTCGGGATTGGAAGTCGACCTCCAGGGTCCTTCGAGGAGCCCTTGGGGATTCCCCTCCGGATGTGAGAAAAGGGCCTCTCTTTTCCCCGCGGAGGGTGACCTTCATCGCGTACCTTGGAGCTGGTTGATACTTCCCTCGGAGGCTGCCTCTCCAGAGTGAAAGTGCTCTGCTCCCTTCGAGATCCTCTTCAGAGATGGTCTAGACAGAAGCGTGAAGGAGTGACCAAGTGAGCAAGAAACGAGGAGTGACCCCCTCCGGGGTGTCCCTCCGGAGAGAATGAGGACAAAGAGAAGGAAGAAAAGGGTGAGGAAGAGAGTGAGGAGGAAGAAGAGAGGAAGGATTCATGGGGTGACTTGAAGAGTTACACGTAACCTCGGATGACGTGAACAGCGTTAAAGAGCTTCGTGACTCCTTCCTCCTAAGGTGGAAGACGGTTTTTCGGCGCTTGGTAAACCAAAAAAGAAAACTGTAAGGAAAGCAGTGAAAACGGATGAAACCAAGAAGAAGAAAATTCATCAATACGGAAACTCTTTAGATCCCACGCCTCTTCGTTGCCTTCTTTCCATACCGAGTCTTTTGTTCGAGCAGACACTATCCTCCATCTTTCACTTCCATCCAAGCATCAGCGCGCAACATTTCTTCCACAGCATTCATATGTGGGCAACGGGGAATATTTTTTCGTAGCATCCTCGATGCCAGCGAACCCCTACAAGAACCCCAGCTTTCTCCCTTGAAAGTGATGTTCACAGTGTGCAATCCACGCCTTTGCCATCCCCATTCCGTCAGCATGTTGTCTTCCGCCCAATTTACCAATACTTCTCCCTCCAGAGGAATCGGGAAGCCTTGCTTGTGGCAGTGCTTTCCGATGTGTTTACGGGTCTGGGCGGGACAAGTGCTGACATCCTTCGGTCTTTTCGAAATCCCTGCGCGTGGCTGCTTGTACCTTCCATCACAGCCAAGCGGTCTGGCAGCAACTCCTGGAATCCCCCATTCGGGATGCACAAGTTCGAACACTCTGTGTGAAGCAAACGAAATTACGAAGGGACTATTCGATGTTCTCCTGAAGCCACTCGAATGGCGCGATGCCTTGAAAGGGGGAGACTTCGAAAACGCCAGCGAGCGGTCTTTTCCCGTTGCATCTCGTGGTGGCACGTGCGCCAATGCACGCGTCGCACTTTACGTGCCGTCTCGGGAAAACCTCTCTCCCGCTCTT
Organism: Raillietiella orientalis; assembly: GCA_036172245.1. Lineage (NCBI taxonomy): Eukaryota > Metazoa > Arthropoda > Ichthyostraca > Raillietiellida > Raillietiellidae > Raillietiella > Raillietiella orientalis. Next base: position 369,896 of record JAYWIR010000012.1, read on the forward strand.
CTTCTGGCCGTCTGGAAAACACGTTTTCTCGTTTTTCTGGCCATAGGTGTACTTGTGTACCAGATGACGGAGCAAAGCACAACTCCCGAAATTCCTTCGGCGCGTGGGTACCCCGTTCGCCAGCCACGAATTCCGGACCGTGCTCCAAAGGCATCTTTGAGATTGAGCCTGCGTACGCACACTGCGAGGTGGATTTGACTTTTATGGAAATGCTGGCCACGAAGAGAGGGCAGAAAGTGCCCGCGGTGGCGGTCTCTAAGCAGTTCTTTTCTGCGCTTTACATTTCTCATACTTCCGAGCAACTCTTGGGCCAACCTGGCTCGTACCCGGTCTCGCCGGAACGTTCATTTCAACGTTAACAAACCACAAGTCAGAGGGATGCGGCATCCCCTAAATACAAAAGTAGGATGACTGCCGGCACGCAGGCTTAAACGGAACGGGAGGGTGAGAACAAGCCTCTTTGGTTTCAGTCGTTCCTTTCTTCCTAGAAGCGCCTGTGTGTGGTGGCAGGTGAAGCCACCTTGCAGCCGTCCTCACCATGGCGACGGCCATGCCTCCCTTCGCTGCAAACGCGACGCCGACACATAGCCGACTGTCACCATGGAGTGATGCCACAGACCGCTGCCATCGCGGAGACCGTAGTCAGACTGCCTTCCATGAAGAATCTTCGCAGCAAGTCCTTGGCAGTGTCCTGGAGATGCGAAAGCGCTGTATCCAGCCTCCGCCAAAGTTCCTGGAGAGCACTGCAGTCCAACAGGAGGTGAGCGGTCTTTAGTGAACACAACAACACCCCCGGAAGCCAGGTGCTTGCTCTGGTCGCACTGGAGCCACCAGTGCAGAAGCAGCAGGTGGTCTTGTTTCCACGGAAGAGGCAGGAGCTGTACTGTCTGCACACCGGGGAGGGACCTCGAGTTCTTAGGGGGGGGGGCACACCGAAGGGCTCCCTTCTCTTACGAACGAGGAGAGAGAGATACCATCCACCTCTCTCGTCTTGCAGTTGCTGAGGAATTCCTCGACCTCTGTAATTCAGCAGGGCAACTCCCACTCCGCAGGCTGGCTGCTGAGACCGTTCCAACTTCCAGCTCATCGTGTCTCTCGAGTACTTTGCTTTGTAAAGAATCTTCCCTCTCTATTTGGAATGATCGTCTCGCTTCCAAGAAAATGATCTCGGAAGCGAGACGTGAACGAAGGAGCTTCCTCTGTGTTTTCATGGTGTGAGCTCTGGTTCGGGAAACCGACGTTCGAGCCGTATCTCTTCAGCTAAAGATTCGTTGATGGTTTCTCACTGCACTCATTTCCTGGACTCTTTCACCCCCACAGGAAATCCCGTTTTCTTGACATCCTCGTCGCTTCGTCCTGCAAGGCGGACTTTTGACTTTTTCGCTCTCACTGATCAACGGAGTAGCTGGCTAGGCACTTGAGTTTGCAAACCGAGTAGGAAAAATTCGGAATCGCTATGGCAACCAAGAGCGATCACTACGTAATTCGAAGTTTTTTTTCTTTTTTCAGATAGATCAGCTTCATTTCAAGCTTTCTTTCAACGTGCGCGATCACCAGGCTTCATGGAAACTAAGCAGGTGGTGGTCTTAGCATGCAGAAAGTACAATGGTGAGGACTTCATGCAAGCACCTCACTATCGGCGGATGCCCACCAATGATTGTCCTGGGGGGTGGAAGGTTCGGTAACGTTCAAGAACCCAATTCCGTTCAGGGCAGCCAGAACGCAGCTTGAAGAGCAAAGCACCTTGTCTCCCCTTTGGCAGTTCCTGCGCCAGCAATCTCGGAGATGCTATCAAGAGCTGACGTGTGTTCCTAGGCAGTAGGGAGCAGTCCGAAATAGGCACCGCATCACCCTTTTCATCCTCGGTTTGCTCTCTAAAGTATTTCAGTTGCTGGACAGCAAGCGCCCACTCGTCCGGCCGACGAAGCCTTCAGCTTTTTTTACCAAAGACTTTCGACTGCTGCCGGCAGGGCTCTGTGGCTATATGCGGCAAACCCGGAATCTTGAAGTGCCTTGCTTTTATTGCCATTTTCTTGCACGCCTATTTAATCTGGGCAGCGCCTACTTGAAGAACTAGGTGTGGGCATTCTCTCGTCAAACAAGAGGTCGAATTTTCGTATTCTGAAGGCCCATTCGATTTCTCTTGAGGGTGACCTCACACGCATCCCATGTTTCACATACCCGAAGACATGGGAATCCATGAAATGGTACGCAATAACCCTTTCAACCCTCGCTTCCTCGCTCCCAGCTAGAAAAGCCCCTTTGAGTGGCTGGTATACTCTCGCCAAAGAATTCACATCGTCCCTACTCCGATTTGGCCTTCCTCCGTGTCAACGTGATAAATGAGCTCTTACGACTTGCTCCTGCAAGTCAGCAAACGTTTGGTTTGACCAGCATGTTCGAAACCAAAGGGTTTCCGACCTGTGTTCCATTTAAAGACGACACACCCATTCCTGGCACTTTAAGTTTGGCTCGTTTCATGGAGCTTAGCTCCCGCGCCAAAATAATGCGTCCCTTGCCAACTTTTTTGAACTTTACATACACTCATTCGTACATACATACGCATGTATACATACGTACATACAGACACATACACATACCGACAAACTCACTACACACATGCATACACACAGGCAGACAGATAGACATGTATACGCACATACAACCCGAGAAACATATATACATGCATAAACACGCATACACTTACATACCTAGATACACATACAGATACAGACATACATCAGACATATATACATACACCCATATACACATATACATACACATACCGACAAACTCACATACATACGTACATATGTAGATACATATGCACACATACATACGTATGTAGATACATACATGCATAAACACATACGTACACACTACATACAAACATTCATATATACATATGTATGTAGATACTTAGATACACACATACATACATACATATAGACATTCATAATACATGCATCCATACGTACAAGGAGACATACGTACATAGATATATTATTCACTCTTCAGACTTCTGACGAAGGAGATGCTTTACATAATTTGCACACGTTTCGGCTGTACATGCACTAAAAATGTTTCAAATAATAGGGGAATTTCTTTGGAATGGATCAAGTACTACCCAGAGTGGACCGTATTCTTTGAACCTTGAACTGCAGCATAAGTGGATACTTTTCGTGCTCCTAAAGGCGAAGCTCATACTTCGTGGGTCACCGGGTTGTAGATGCTTTTTTGCATTGGGAGTGGGAATTCTCACTTCTATTCAGTTTTTGTTGCGCCGGATTATGAAATAGATGGCTCGTTGCTATGCCCGGGATCGATCCAAGCTCTAAACAAGATGCTCGAAATCGCATGCGACGTTCTTCTCAAAGGGCGAAAAGTGCGCTTCCGGATGCAATGAGATCAAATGCATGCACGAACACGCGCGTCGCCCAGGGTGATCCGTCCATATGAAGCTCTTGCATTTACATGTAAACAGGATTGCAGGTTCCAGTCCACGATCTTCCCTCCTTCCAAAATTCGCTTTTCTCCCTCTGAGTGATTTCTACGCAAGAATCTGTGAGCCGGCAGTGTCCACCATTGCTGAGTGCCAGTGTTCTCGAAAATCTGGTACACTCGGTTTCTGTGGAGCCGTTTTCTCGCTCGCTCAACATCCCAGAATGGAATTCACTCCTCACTCGAGGCAGTTCCTGGAATTTCCAAAGGTCGCTCTTCCATCTGCTTCTGGAAGAGGCTCTCGGAAAGGTTTCGTTTCTTCGTTCGGCAACCCACCCCTCCGGCTGGTGTCGGAAGCGACTTTTGGAGCGACGTTCGCGGTGCCCCTCCCAACAACAAACCACCGTCATGAGGTTTGGAATGCCGTGAGGGAGGACAGCGCTTGCGGACTCCTCCAGACTCTGGGGCGAACGGGCGCGCGCACCAACACCGACCGTGCCTCTCGACCCTCCGCGGGCTCGCAGAACCCCGAAACTTTCGGCGCGGCTGCTGCAAGAATTCCTCGCACTGGACTTCGGGGTTTCGCGGCTAAGAAATGCACGAGTGTGCGATCGGAATTCCGAGATTTGAGGTCAGACGCTACGGGGTGGCATAACAACACTGGGTGGCAGCGGATGGAACCGCAGAGACAAACTCGAGTGCCTGTGACCCACCTCGCCAGAATGTATCAAACCGTTCTTTTTTTTTTTTTTTTTTTTTTTTTTTACCACGAATGCCTGAAAAGCGGTTTGGGTTGCATGCTCGTCGCCTGAGACATGTCGGGACCACCGGTCGAATGAAGCAGATGAACTCAATTACGCGAAGTTACGTGAATGTGCTTAAAAAGGAGATTATCTGTCTATCCATCCATCCATCCAACCATCAATCTATCCATCTATCTATCCATTCATGCATCTATCTATCTACCTATCCATCCACGTATCTATCTGTCTGCTGTTTGGTCTTCCCCTGCCCCTGACCTTACCAGCTGTCGTTCTTCGCACCGTCTCCAAGCGCTCGCCTCTACCACGGGGTCGCCGCCTTCCTCTCTTCGGCTCGACGCCCTGTGGCGCCGGGGAATTCCAGCACTCCGCCTAGCATCCCGCGCGCGCGAGCCCGGAGAACCCGGCGACGCAAAGGGAGTCGAGCATCCCGAATTTCCCGAAAGTCTCACCGCGCTAGTACGACGAGCAACCGCCCCGATCATCAGCTGTGTCAGCGCCACCTCGCAAGCGCCACACCGTCTTCACGGGCCTTCAACGGACTCCAGTGAGGGACGCAGCCACCGGCCGGAAACTTGACGCATCCGGGACCCTTCTGGAGATGGTAGCAAGCGGAGCGCGGATGGCAATCAGCAGAAGAGTCGTAGAAGGGTCGAGAGGCTGCTGGGAATCTCGTGGGTGCATTCACTCAAGGGCCTGGAGCAGAAAGGAAACATGTAGGAATAGGGCGTTGGGAGCCATCAGTCACCTTTTCAGTCAACTCATGTGCGAGTTGTGGCCAGGACGCCCGAGGGGCAGCCTGGAATGCCCCCGATGATCGGTGCTGCCAATCCGCTTTCCGCAGCAGCTTGGAGGGTTGAACGAGCAGCAAGAAGCAGCAAGAAGAGGCGCGTTGACCTCAGGAGTCCTCGTCGCTGGCTTCATGGAAGCGACGGTCACTCTCAGTGGTGTGAGCAATCAGTCAATCCTCCCCCGGCGCCCCTGTTTACACCAAGACGCATCCGTGTCCGTTCCTGCCAGTGGACGTCCCTTTGGGAGCCTGGAATCTGCCGCTCTTTTGAAGGCCCTCCAAAAGGTTCCACGGTTTCCCCATGCGTTGCCCCATTCGCATGGGGCAACGCAGCTCGCACAGGATGTGGCGATCCTTCTTCGGATTTCGTCCCAGACCGGGAGGCGACGCCCGGGTGATGAGCAGAGCGGTAGACCCCTCTGCAAGAGGTCTCTTGGAGGGTCGTCCAGGATCATGCGGCTTTATCCAACGTGCCTTAAGGATTTCCAGGAGTGCTCCGAAGAACTCGACCCCAGGACAAGAAATCCGGGAGCACCAGACAGGGAGAACGACGGATTGCCGTGGGTGTAAGGGTGTTCAGGAGTATCCCAAAAGGTGGAGCGTGACGTAATTGCAAAGCAGGGAATTTGGGCGCAGTGGAGTAACCAATGCCGAAAATGGGCGAGTCACGGGTGAGACCCCTTCGTGGCCCTTCAAATCTTTGGTTTTCTTTTTCCCTCCCCACCCGCACACTCTAGAGGGGATTTCCTGAGTTTGAGTAGAAAACCTCCGCTTCCGAGCGCCATCTTCAAAGTGCTGAATATTGATCATAGATGTCACAGCTCTTCGGCCTTCCCAGTGAGCAGGATCGCCTACAGGGCTACCGTCGCTTTTGCCAGCAGGGAAAACGCGGTTCTCCCCAGAGAATTGGCTGCTTTGCGTTTTCCCGAATCGTCCAGTGTAAGATGAGGAGGTCTGGTCCGGTGGGAATGGCTTCTGGAGCTCCCAGCTCGCACCTTCCCCCCTCATCAGCGGAGCGCTTTTCGACAGCCACACCATCCTCAGCACGGCCGCACATGACCTGGTTGGAGCATTTTTTCTTCCCCCCGAAGTTCTAGGTGGCCACTCTTGGACTCCGCCTCGCTGAGCATGAGGTTTCTCGGACTTCCGCAGGGAATGCTCATGATAAACCAGGGTTGCCAGAATTTGCCTCGGCATTTCTGGATTCTGCCCTCAGGGTGAAACCGCCACGAAGAGCCCGTGCGCAGGCTTCCAGGATCTTCGATTGATTCAGGGAGTGAGTGCTTTTCTTGCCTGAATGTGCGCTCGTGTTTCGAGACTCCTGCGATCAAAGTGCTTCCAGCCTTCAGGGTGCAAAGTCTCACTTCACTTCCACCCTCGATGGCTCCATCCATCGGTCTGTGAAGCACCCGCTTGCGAACTGTCTTGACGCCGCACCGAACCTGGCTGCTCCCGGGAGACCAAAAGCGTCGGGAGAGAAGCTACGCTTGGAGTCACATCCACCAGGTGGTAGCTGGTGGCCAAAAGATTGAAGCAGTTCGCCGCCTTCCTCGCCCCTCTTCTGGCTTTCGAAACAACAAAAATTAACAGCCTTCTGAAGAACCTGGTGTTCCAGAGACGTCCAGAGACACCCACCGGATGGATCACACGACCGAAGGGAGCGCGCGTCTTCTCAGCGGATTCTGTCAGAAGGCCGAGTCGAGGCGCGGAGGTCAGGCAGAGCAGAGCGTCATCTACGAGAGGTTCGCAGTACCGTGATTGGGTTCGAAGCTCCATGCTTGGGAGCGCTCACCTCCAGGGCGCGCTGGACTCGGTTCGGTTCCGAAAGCTGCAATCATTCAGAACGGAGCCGGAAGCACCAACAGTGCGGACGCTTTCGCAGCTCCACCGCTCGCCGGCTCCGCCCCCTTACGTCACTAATGAGAGTGACGCACACGTTCCGCCGTTTCCTTTTTGTGGCCTCTCTTTTAGAAAGATCACCAGGCCGCTTCTTTCCGTTCCCAAAGGAACTTCCTTCGCGGAAGTCGGCAGTGTTGCCAGGCAAAAATTTACAGTCGCGGGCGCCATATTCGATAGGATCCCCGTATGAGGACCATTGGAAGCCGCGATCCACCGCCAGGCGCAAGGATGAGCTGTTGGCTCGACGACATATCCCTCGATCGGCAAGATATCCTCCCTCAGATACTTCGCGTCGCGACGATCCTTCGGACGAATCGTCCGTGAAACTCGAAACTCACGGAGCGAACGGCCAACGTAAGCGCGAATTCAACCATCTGCAAGCACAGATGCGCTTATTCGCAAGTGCCTTCCTTTGTAGGAATGCATGTTTTTTTTTCTTCCCCCCGAGCTCCAGTTCTGCTTCTCCACGGTCTTCGGATGAAGGATGATGATGCGGCGATCACGTACGAGGAAACGCGCAGTTCCGCAGCGTGCGACCTCCCTCCCACTCGAAGGTGCTGACTGCGCAAAAGTCGACGCGACGCACGTTCGAGCGCACACGCTGTGGTGCCTCCGAACCTCCCAACCGGAAGTTCCAGGGAGGAATGGGAAGAGACAGGGAGCAGGAATGCGATCACTGTGCATGCGAAAGAGCTAGGCTGATCGTTTCGCACCTCCCCGGAGGTGACGGCAGCATCCCTGTAGAGGTCTTTGGTTTGTTCCTTTCTTGAAAAAACGGGAAAAGTACGGAACGAGTGGAGAAGGGAAAATTAATAAATATTTGAATAAAGGGAGGGTGAGGACAGGGGTCAGCGTTTATGACCGCTCCTTATTTCCGGAACCAATTCTGGACTCTGGCGATTTCATTCTTGACTTCTTCGAAGTGAGGCCACCTGGCGGCCGTCCTCGTGTGGGCGACTGCCATGCAGGCGTCCTCCCTTCGCTGCACCCGAAACTCCGTCGAAAGGCAGGCTGTGACGACGGGGCGCGGATGCGGCAAACACGTCGTCGAGGTCACGGCGCCCGTCGTGACTCTACCTCTCGCGACGAACCGCCTCAGCGAGTCCATGGAGGTTTCTTCGGGGTGCAGGAGCTCTGAGGCCAGTCTGCGCCAAAGTTCCTGGAGGCCGCCGCGGTCAGTCGAACAGCAGGTGTGGGAACGGCCCAACCGCCCCACACCTGGAGCAGCTTGGGGGGCGCCCCTTCTTCGGAGGCGAGGTGCCTACGCTGGTTGCCCTGAAAACCCCCCAGCGCAGAAAGAGCAGCGAGCCCTGCTTCCACATCAGCGGGGACACTGACGTGTTTAGACACTGGGGAGGGGCTGCGAGTTCCTCGGAGGGCTCAATCAGCAGTTCGGACCGGAAACGCGGAAGAGTGGCGGCGCCCACCAGGAGGTCTCCTCAGGTGAAGGGGCGAAGCACGAACGCCAGCGGCGCTCGAACCCCGGAAGGCGGCGCGTCGTCATCCGTAGAGCGTCTCCGCGGTCGTGTTGCACGGCCGAGCGGGCTCAGTGCCGGGGGACACACCTTCAGGCAGGGGCTTCAAGGAACCGGGTCGGGGCACCCGTCGGCTCTGGAAGCGAAGCCACAGGACGACCTCCACTGACTTTGGAACGTTTTCCCGCGTCTCCCGGGTGCATTCGGGGCGTTTCCCATGGCTTCTTGAGAGCCAGCTTCCTTCATTTGCGAGGGGGGATCTCGACTTCCCTATGGGGGCAACTCGCTACTCTTAGGGTCTCTGGGCTACCAGGGAGCACGCGAGCAGCGCTCTCGGGCGGGGGTCATCCCCTGCCGCTTCTTTCAGCTCCGTCGCCGCGCCCTCGCGTAAACGGGTGGGCGGACATCGCTCGTGGCTCTTCCTGCGTTTACGACGAGGCTTACTGAATGACTCGCTCTCCCCTTTCGACGGGGGTTCTCATGCTGCTGCGAGGATTCGGGGTACGTCCACGTCGAGCACCTCCTGTGCTTCCGGATCCGCGGTGCATCTCCCGAAAATCTTCCTTTCTTGAAAGGGAAAGCTGGGATTGGGGAGGCAATGAGCCCCCCTCGAGCGCTCGCCTGCAGGAGGAGAGCGGCCATCCTGAAATTCACTGTGACGCTTTCGGGAATCTCGAGGAACGGCGGCGGCACCTTCGCCTCTTGCGATGGACGGGTAAGGTGCGTGGGCGTGCTTCTCCCTTTCGGGGAGAAAAAGTTCCGGTGCAGAGGTGGCGCTGGCGCGTTCCTCGACTCGCAAAGGTGCGCGCAGTGCGCGGATGCGTTCTTTCGCAGGCATGAGGCCCGCGTCGGCTGCAGTCTCCGCGCGTGGCACCGAACGTCGCGGGTTTGAATCCCCCCGGGGAGGGAAGGAGGGTGGACGACGAAAACGGCGGGTGCGTTGTGGGTTCCGAGTTCCCCTGCAAGATGACGTTGGTTAGTCTAACGGCACTGGTGGGAAGCTGAAAACTCCCCCGGATAACCGCGTTGAGTGGCCGGAACCGGGGGTAGACGCTCCGGGGTCCTTCCAGGAACCAAGGAACCCTTCGGGTCCCCTTACGGTTGTGAAAATGAGGTCGTACCATGGAGCCCTCTCTGGAGAGGTATCAACCAGCTCCATGGTACCAGCGATGGAGGGTCGCCCATCCCGAGGAGGGGGAGAGGTTCCCTCCATTTTCACAACCGAAGGGAAACTCCGAAGGGGTTCTTCATTCCTAGAGGGACCTCTGAGGGTCAAGTTCCAGTCCCTGCCACTCAACGGGAGCATCCGACTCCACCAGCGCCGCACCCGAACCTTACAAGACCAAACAGAGTCCTCTTGCAGGGAGACTCGAAACCCACGATGCACCCATTTCTCAGCGTCGATGCTTCCCCGGACGGAATTCGAACCCGCGACGCTCGGTGCTACGCGCGGAGAGACCTCAGCCAACGCGGGCAGAGGAAGGCCCTCGTCTACCTCGCGGGCGAGCTTCGATGGCACGAAAGCGCGGTGCATCGTCAGCTTCGAAGGCCCTGCTGACTTCATCCATTGCTGAGTAGGTCGCAAGGCAACCCTGACCGAACGAGGGAGAGGGAGCAAACCCCTCGACGTCCCGTAGCGCAACCCTCCGGAAGGGTTTGCTCTGGCTCCGGCAATCCTCTCTCTTCGCACCTGGATGGGAAGCGTCGCATCTGTTTCCGCAACATCATCTTGATTTGTCAATCTTCACGATCCTTGCCTTCTTCCTCCTCTTCCTTCTCGTCTTCTTCTTCCTATTCCTCCTCTTCTTCTCTCTTGCTCGGCAGAACGATCAAGATGGGCTGAGGTCTTCACTCAGAAACGCAAAGCCGAAAAGCAACCGGTTTCATGCTTGGATGTTCTCAGAAGCATCGCGCGCGGCGAAGAACGACTGTCGCGGCGGGGTGATGTTCCGGAAGAGGGAACCATCTAGCTCACGGCGAAGAAGGCGAGGCTGCAAGGCAGGCGAAAGGACGACCAGGGTGGGTGGGTTCTTTTCGAGGTTCCCCTGCCAAGCGCGAGAGGAACGGACAGCCGGCCTCCAGAGTCTTCCTAGATTCAATCGGGTGGTCCCTACGGTGTCATCGGGTCACCCCCCTAAGAGCACTCTCGGGTGGCATGGACGGTGTCGAAAGAGCTCCACGAGATCCCCCTCCTTCCTGTACGGAGTCGGCTCTTGACCACTACGCGAGCTCCGTGCTTCTTGCACGCCGTCCAAAACGCGTTTCCTAAGAAGGCGCTTTCGTTCCGGTGGGAGCCCTGCTCTTCCCGACACGAGAAGCAGGGAAGTGCAGGCGGAGTCGAGGGTCTCGCACCTGACCAATGCGCGACGCCTTCTAGAGGAGCGTCTGAGAAAGAATAAATAAACAAACAGGAAAAAAAAAACGGAAGGAGTTCGCAAGCATGGGAAGCCGCTGGGAATTTCCCAAGATGGCGTTCGGGGCTCCTCCGTCCTTCCCCGGCCGGAGGTGGCGCTGAGGGAGCGCGAGGAAGGGACTTTTCGCGCGCTTGTGGGAGGAGCAAGAACCCTTGCGACTACTGGAAGCGGACCGAAGACCCGTGACCTCGACAGGGAGCCGCCAGCCCCGAGTCTCACGCGTTCCTTCGGTCGGCACGGGCTTCCTGTTCGTTTGCTCCGGGCTCGCGGGCCGAGGTTCACTTCGCCGTCCTCCGAAGGGTCTGCTCCGGCAGCGCGGCGGCGCGTCTGGAGCGGAAGATTCGATTTCGAGATCCTTCCGGGAGAAGGCGCGAGTAGTCGACGTCCCGCCTGTCTCCAGTGGCTCTGGCGACTTTCTCCAGCATCCGGAACCTCCTTTCCCGAGGCGAGGCGAGCCCGTTTCGGGATGTGATCCTGCCGAGCAGTAGGTGGCGAGGCTGGTCTCCACCGCCGCCCTCTCCTTTCTCTCCCCGTTCTCGCGGGGGGGGGGGGGAGATTCCTCCGACTGCGGGACATGGTGGTTCCGCTGCGCGAATCGCCGTCTTGCCTTGAGCTGGATACCGGCAGATGGCGCGCGCATACCTCGGGTTCGGCAGGGACAGCCACCGGGAGGTGTGAGTTAGCCTCGTCCTCTTGGATAGTCTGTAGCAACTGCGAAACAAACCGGCGAAGCGCACGGCGCCAATTGCTGCTCCCACGGAACTGTCAGTGGTGTGGTTTATGCGCGCGCGAGCCTCTTCCGCGAGCGTGCGGGAGGTCGCCTTCCGCGAGGAATGAATGAATTCGTCGTGGAGCCGGACGCGACGGTTCCCAGGGAAACGCTTAACATCCGTGTCGGCGCAAACGCTGGAAATGACGTATTTTATGGAAGCTTCCAGACTTGCGCTTTTGGGCGGGGGGGACACTTCCAGACTGCTCGTTCGCCCGTTTGACAAGCGCGCAGGGCTGCTTGCGCGTCGCGCAGCAGCAGCATAAGCAGCCGCTGTGCCGGGAGCTCGTTCCTTCACCACACGAAAATCCGAGGGATTCTCTGGTGTTACCGTCTCGCTAGCTAATGAAAGACCCATTTTCCTGATGAGAACGGCAATCCGCGATGCGATCTTCTTCCAGAAGTCCTTCCATTTTCCAACCTTCTTCTGGGCATTCTTCTACGTTAGACTAAGAGTCAACTAGCGATCCAAAGTTCCCTGACCTCCTGACGCTGGTATATGCACTCTGCTATACAAGTATAACTCCCTAATGCCATCCTTCCTCCAAGGTCGGGTAGTGTGGAGTCAGCAAGCACACTGCTGCTCTTCGACATCGTTCTTCGCTCTTCCATTCATCGCCACCTTAGTGGCGAAGTCCTGGAGCACCGCCTGATGCCACCCTGTGCGCCTCCTCGTCCAGCAGGTCACCGTCAGCGTGGGACTGGCGTCGTTCCTTGCGCGCCGTCGTCGCAACGTCTCCCGCTGTGGACCGCAGCATCGACGGACATCCGCTGGATCCTCTGGATGCTCACCAGGAGGTCTGGATCTCCTGCTACCCCGCGAACGTTAGTGCCTAGTAGCATGAAACCGTCCGCACATGGGCGAGAAGCCAGGAGCGGTGCCCGGAACAGGAGCAAAGATTCCTGTATGGGCGCCACAACAACTTCACGCTCCGAGAGATCATCTGAGATCCCGGAAGAACCTCCCTCGTCACAGCGCTGTTCTCTCTGAGGGAACATATGGGCAGCAGCCTTGCGGCCAGATGGAAGACTGCTGTGAACATCTCCGGAAGGAGAAGAGGACTGGACGAGTGGATGACAGTCCAGCTCCCCGACCCTGCGACTCTGAATACCCCACCCCATGGACCTTAACGCTGGGGCGAGCCACTGGATATTTTTCATGAGACGAGTATTCTTTCTTCATCCACCTGCAGTGACTCCCAGTGCTCTCGGGCACCCAGACCTCCCCTTGAAGTGCCTGCACTTCAAGGGGAGGGTCTTCAGTCGGAGCTGCTGCTGTTGCAATGGACCTCCCGTGCAACGGCCACAGGCATCACCGAATATATGGGTTGGGTGGGGGTGGACAGGAACTGTAGAAGCTGCGGTGAGCACGAATTTCTCCCGCGCCTGCTGGTGGATTGTGTCGTCCCTCAGTTCCTAGGGGAACCCTAGGAACCCCCTGAGGCAACTTTAGGGACGCTGTATGACCTCTTCAGCCGGTGGTCCCAGCACTCTGCTGTTTAGGCGGGATTGTAGCGAACTGGAGAGATGCAAGAGGAGGACCGAGAGACAGGTGTGCCACATCCACTTTGCTGTCCGCTTCCTGAGGATGGCAACAAGATGCTCCCATCTGAAGGACGGTATGCAGCAAGAGCTTCCCGGCATCCTCGGAAGGATGCAGAGGGACGCCCTCAGCAGGACGTCACCGCTTCCCGCACCCCCTTCCCAAAGTTTATTTATTTATTTTTTTGTTTCCATTTTTCTTTTTCTGTTTGCTCCCCCCCCCCGGTCTCTGCTACCGTGGTGGTGGATCTCACCGCTCTGGCCTCTGCTCCCGGTAAAACGGACGTGGTTGGATCACCGGCACAACCACAGAGATTGTGATTGCATATTTTATATGAAATAAATTCTCCGGCTCACCCGGGTGACCATCCATCCATCGCCACTCGTTTCACGGAACACTACTGCTTCAGCCGGCGGCGGTTCTCTTCAGGGTTTCCTTCCGAGACAACCAGGGCGGCGGTTGCTTTCAGTGCTCCCTCAGGAGACAACCAGGGCAAGAATTAATTCCCTTCGGGGTTTCCTCCCAAGCGTATGAGGAACGGACTGCTTCCTCCGATGCCTTCCGGGTTTCATAGGGTGGTCCCTCCGGGGTCGCTTCTGACTTGGAGTATCAACACTCACCCTCAGGTGCCGTGGAACCTCGTTAAAGAGTTCCAGGTCTTCGGGACCACTGTCTGCACCTCTGTGGGCTTCCGAGACCTTCGCATCATTGGGGGCTGGTCTCGCTGCCACTTGCCCACTCGCCATCTCACACCCTCACTCACCGACCTCCACCACCGTCTTTAAAAAACCGAGCATCGAAGTCGTCAGTTTTCCCTTTTTTTTTCCTCCCCATCGCAAGATGAAGATCTCCCTGGACTAAAAAACGGGCTCTCAAGGTGCGACTTGTAAGAAATGTGGAAGATGTGCAGTTCCTTCCGGCACGGATTTGAACCTCTTAGTGCGCAAACGCAAGCCCAGAGATGCCCTTGCCTCCCCCGGGTAAAAGGGGGAAGGCGTGCAGCAGTGATCAGGGTGTCCTCGCTCCTGCTTTTGGAGTCCACCGCTGACCACGCCATGTTCCCGTCAGGACTTCTCCACGCCCCCGCGCACGTTGCGGCTTGCTGGGCATTAAGACCCTCCTTTCGGAGGGTGTCCTCCCTGCGAACGGTAGCACCTGACTACAGGAAACAGTTCACACGTGGGCGAGGAGCCAGGAGAAACGCACGGAACAGGTGCGCCGTTTCCTGTTCGTGCGCAACAGCCGCTGCGCGCTCCAAGGGATCCTGGGGGATCTCGGAAGAAGCACATGGGCAGGAAGAACCTCCTTATTGTAGCGCTGCCCTCCCTCAGGAAACAGCTGAGCAGCAGCATTGCGGCGAAATGGGAAGTTAAGGTGACCACCTCTGGAAAGTAGAAAGGACTAGGTGAGTGGAAGACCGGTCCGCTCAACGACGCTTCGACCCTGAGCACACCACCCCATGGACTCTTGGGCTGGGGGGAGCTACTGGATGTTCCGCTGGAACACCTGAAGTGGTCCCAGTGCTCAAGGACACCCGTACCCTCCCCCTGAAGTGGCAGGAGTCGGCACTGTTGGTGCTGCACTAGGGTGCTGACCCTTGCAATGCCCGCCGTCATCACTTGACGCGGGTGTGTGTGGACCCCAACTGTGTCAAGTGCGGGGAGCATGAATCCTTCCCCCACTTGCTAGTGAACTGTGTTGCCCTCCGGCCCCTCTGGGAGTGCTTTGGCGCAGCCCTGGGAACCCGCGGAGACAACTCCAGGCTTTCAAACCCCTCTTCGTTCGCGACGCCCTTATGCCAGCGGCCTCGTTGGCAGCCCTGTGCTGTCCACGCGGGATCGTCGCTGCATGGAGCAAAGCAACAGGAGGACCCAGCGATAGGGATGACGTCCACTTCGCCGTCCTCTCCGTCAGGATGGCAACGCGATGGCCCCACCTGGACAGGAATATCCAGCAAGATCTTGCCGGTATCCCACTGAAGATGGACAGGACCTCCACCTGCAGAACGTGATGCCTTCCCATACCCCCCAAAGTGTATTTATTTTAATTTTGTTTTCTTTTTTTTCTTTTTGTTTGCCCTTCCCCTCTGCTGCCGTGGTAGACCACACCTGTATGCGAACCGGTGACTCGGCAGGCTTCCGTTAAATTGCACGTGGTTGGACCATCGGTACAGCCACAGTTCTTGTAATATGTTTATTCTTGAAATAAGCACCCCGGCGCACCCGGATGGAAATCGAAGGGTGTTCCTGAGAAAAAGAAAAAGGAAGAAAACTACACCTTTTTCCACCAGTGCGCGAACACGCGAAGTCTGGAACACGCGACTGGGGAGAGTCTCAAGAGGTTGAAATGTGAAACCGAGACGAGACAGGCTACTCTGTGTTTAAGGGACACGAAGGGCGACCACCCCTCTCCTTTGCACACCTGTAGTGTGTTCGGGCTCGCGGTATCAGCTCTAAGTCTCCTAGAAATGTTGGACCTATCTGGATGCGGTGGGGCTGAGGTTTTCAATCCGAACCTTGTCGTCCGGCGTCTCGAAGATTATCCTGCCAAGAGACCGTTACCCCGTGTCCCCCATACATCATGCGTGGCATCCTCTGAGCACTTCCCTCTGTAAGGAAAGAAGCACTCGGTCCAGAATAAACATCCAATAGGAGGAAGGCAGAGCAACTGTTCCTTCACTACAGAGAGGGGGAAGGCACTGTGGGACCGAAATAGAGCTGAATGGGTGGCCCAGTTGCCAAGTTAAGGAAGCCTGGAGACGAAATTGGGGTTCCCTTCAGAGAGTAATCTGAGATGAGTTTTCAGATTGACCTGGATCCATCCAGCTTCGGCTGGACAGATCGTTTCGGCGAGGGGCCGGTCCGCAACGGATGCTCAATAGGGAGGATGCTTGGCCGAGAGTTCGACTGTCTCCCCGCCTCTGTGCTCCCACTTCGACTACGCCAGGGGAGGAGGTTGCATCGTCTCGCGCGTTCCGATCGCAATGGTCCCGCGAAAGATATGTGGTCCATCAGGTGGTCCCGGAGGCTGTGTCGGACGCGTTGAGACGACACCACCGAGCTGATTCGCACAGGAATCCCCAGCTCTTGAAGACTCCCGGGATGCTAGGGGACGCGCAGCGGTCTGGCGGCGAGCTGGTTCTCGGCTTACGAGGTCCGCACCTCTCGATGACTGGAGCGCAAGAGAATCAGAAGCCGCCAGGACGTTCCTTTCTGAGCCGATTCGAGGCACCAGAGGGACCCGGTGCTCCAGGATGAGTAGTGGACTTAGTCGACGTCTGAGGGTCTGAGGGCTGAACGGCACGCGAGAAGGCGATGCGACAAAGAGCTCCGCCGAGAAAGAGCAACCAGCACGGTCACAGCGGCCAGAGGGAGGAAGAAAGGCCAATGAAGGGATTACCAGAGAAACGTCGAGTCTCAAGGAGGTTAAAGCTGATGCGCCCATAAAGCTTCAGGAAGAAAATGGATCAGGGATGAAGGGGGACTCCTTGACTGTCCCTCCAGTCACTTGGGGATTCCACCGTTGTTCACGATGCTAAGGTCCGCGAAAGACCCGCTGGACGATGTCCGATATCCATCGAGGCTTGCTCAAGAGCCAGAGACAGCTCACTCGGGAGGACGGCGACGAGATGTGGGCTCTATAGCTGGGGAGATGGACTTTCTTCGGCGTTCGGTGCGCGACGGCACGAGACCTCGGTATCCGGATCCACAGTCCCGCGTGCGAAATTCTGGAGCACGCGGGACGCAGGGTGTTTCCCGACAGCGGAGCAAGAAGCTTCCGAACGTCCTATCGGTCCGTTCCCAGACCTGGGAACCTATTCCTTCGCGCGGCGGCAGCGTTCAACATGGACCGGGCACCTCTACCTTCATCATCGGGAAAGAATGGCTAGTCCCTTCCAACTTTTTCCCCACGCTCATCTTCTCAGTCCGTCATCGTCTCATTCGGGGCATTTCTTGCAGAGGAACGGAACAGCTTGGAGCTCGTTGCTCTCTTTCTGTCGGAAGAAGTTCTGCTGGATGCCCTTCTTGCTCAAATGGCGAGACGAATGTGGATCGTTGCTAGGATGAATTTTCATCATCGTCTAGCAGGTATTTGCGTCCGATTCATCAGACTCCAGGTGCCAAACAGGGAGCGCGCACGACGTCCAGCTTCCGGAGTACTCTTGGGCTCCAGGTTTTCGGACCGAACGCTGTCGGCGAGGGATTTCGACCTGCCATTCGACCAAAAGCGGTCGACCTGCCTGTTCGACCTCATTTGAATCCCGGTTGCTTCCAGACCCCGCATCAGGAAATTTCGGGGCAGCATCAGGAATTTTTGGGGACTCTATCTTCGATCCGGGAAGGTGCTGCGAAGGAAGCGGAAGAATCGAGGAGGGAGAGTGGGGCAGGTCATGACGCATCGCAAGGAACATGGTCACCGTCTACCTTCCCCTGCACCTTTCCCTGTGGTGCAAGCTGTCTGTCAGAGACCCCGATCAGATCGCAGTCGCTGTCGCGGCTTCGAGTCCGCCGGGTTGCTTAATCTCCTTTGGACGGTCCCATCCTAGTTCTCTGTGCCTTTTCACTGCGATTGTCACCGTCCCCTGGGGTTTTTTTTTCAGAAGAGGAAACAAAGAAGGAGAGGTTCCCTTTCGGAGTTCCCTCTGGAGACAACCAAGGCGAGGGTTCTCTTCAAGGTTTCCTTCCGAGACAACCAGCGGGACGGTTCCCTTTGGGATCCCCTCCCGAGAGTATGAGAATGGACTACGTTCTTCGAAGCCTTCCTGCTTTCCTAGAGTGGTCCCTCTGGGTTTGCCCTTGACTTGAAGTGCCAACACGCACCTTCCGTTGGCGTGGCACATCGTTAAAGAGCTTTGTGTCGAGCAGATCACTCCACCGTAAGAGTCCTTTTGTCCAGAAAGCATAGCGGTTTCGGAGGAGGTTGAGGAACGCTCTTCTCGCATAGCGCGCCTCTTGCGCATGCGCCCGGCGGGCGTCGTGCATACGGACTGCACGTTGGGGCTACGCCGCACAAGCGAGCCTGCGACCGGAGAATTTTCGGATTTCCGCTCTGTCAGACGGGAACCCTGAGGGACACGACCGCCAATCGCCGCCGACCGGACCTCCTTTCCATTAGGCCGCTTCCTAAAGGAAGAGGGTCGTCGCCTTTCAGAGTGGAGGCGAATTCCTTCCTCGCCTTGTGGTTCGTTCCGGAACTTTGTGGCATTCCGTTCATGACCCGCAAGCGGGGGCCAGGGGCCACTGTTAAGAAAGGTTGGCGAAGAGCGCACGCTATAGGACCCACCACTGCTGCCCGTTCGACTGAAGAGGATCGGCAGCCCCTTGACGAGTACCTGGAATCCGATCGGGCCGAAACTGTGAAGCTCTCACGAAAGGCGACTTCCGCTGAGATTCGCTGCCGGGCCGACCTCCAGGAAACGAAGTCTTCGCTCTGCTGAAATCCAAGGGTGCCCAGAGGGATGACAAGATCTCGGACGGGTGTATCACGAGCACGTGAAGATGAGGTGTGCGAGGTTTGAGGCTGGAACCTCTGGAAGGATCCATCGTGAAAGAAGACCAGACGGTCCAGATGTGGAATACACTGCTCTCCATCTCAACGAGTTTGCACCTTGGAAGCTGAGGGTGAAGTGAACTCTCCCATCTATCTTCCAGGGAGGTGACGGTCCCGGTTCCTCCGCATGCTTGTCCCCTTTGCGGGGAGCCATGCTTACTCGACGGGGGGCCACAGGGAAGAGCGATCGGAATGTCCATCGTCCGCGGGGTCAGCATGATGCTTCTGAGACGGGCTCCAGAAGCGAAAGAGCTCCTCATTCGAGGAGACCGGATGTGGATTTTGAAAGGATCCTGGCTGTCTGGAATGCGGTTCGCAAGGGAAAGCGAGGAAGAAACAAAGTTGGATGGACGGAGAGAACGCAGTAAGACGACGGCGTCATCTTCGAGGGAGGCGGATCAGGCCAACCGTTCACCTGCCGGTTGGTAAGGTGATGACAGCACCTTCAAGATGTCTGAAGAGGGTGACTATAGAGCTGAAAGGTTTCGGTGGGAAACCGGGAGCGTACTGGAGATGGAAACATCACCAGTCGAGGTCACCAGTCTGTGATACGGGACCTCCGTGCTTCTTCGCCAAACTTCCCCTCCGGCGCTTTCCTCTGCTGCGCTGAATGCTTGGCGTGGTTCGTTTCCTTCGAATTTCCCCATGCCAGAGCCTTGAATTCGAGCCACGTCTTCCGCACGCACAAGAAGTGGCTACACTCTTCATCTTTTCTCCTTCTTACGCTCTTGCGGTCTGCGCGTGCTTCTTCACTGACATCAGTCACTTCACTGATGTCATTCCTTCTTTTTGCTGAACATAAGGAGGAAGGAAGGAAAATCCCTGCAGGGGCCACTCTGTCGAACTCTGTCGAAGTGCCGACGGACATTTGTCGGACTCTTGCCACACCGCCGGTTTTCCATATGGTGATTCCGAATGACGGAGGTCCACTCTGAAGATTAAGAGAAAAACGCCGGGAGGGAAGGAACGCTGTGATGACCAGCCTGATTGGCCTCCACGCCTTCCTCGCCACGGACGAACGAGGCGGCTTCTTTGGACGTTCCTGCCGCGCTTGGTGACGGCAGCTCAAAAGTTGCGACTCTCGCCGTCGGCCCCGGATTTTTCACAAACCGACAGACATCCGGCGCAGGAAATGCGGAACCGCGCTCTGTTCATCCATTCGTCCAGCAACTCGCGGAATAGGCTTCGGGCTTCGTGCACCCTTCTTGCTCCAATGCTACCCTCCCTTGGGGAAGAAAAGGACAGCGTCTCCCCAGCAAGGTGGAATTGAAGCCGATAAGAAACTGCTGGGGTGCGTGGACAACTCGGGAGGTCACGGACGCTGCGACCCCGAGTGTCCCGCCCAAAGGACTTCCACGCCAGGGGCCAGCTACTCGGAATCCCTCTGGAGGATGTGAAGTGGCCCCCAGCGTGCTAGAACAGCGATCCCTCCCCCACTCAAGTGACGGAAGTTGGCACTTCCAGTGTCGCATGGGGAATCCCATGGAAAACGCGCCTTCACCACAGGGAAGTGACGATGCCAATTCGAAAGATGCGGGAAGAAGGAGACCCTCCCTCACCTGCTTCTGGACTGTGTTGCCCTCCGACCCTTTTGGGATCGCCTCGCGGCGACCTAGGATTCCCGGTGGTGGGCGGCTCCAGGGACGTTTTCAGACGCTTCTTCGCGCGTCCCTCGCAGTTCTCTGCTGCCCGCTCGCGGTATGGTGGAGGCCTGGAACGCAGCAAGAAAAGGCTGGGAAGAGGCAGAGACGCCATCCGCTGGGCGCGAATCTTCTTGAAGATCTCCTCGAGATGGTTCCACTTCGGCGATATACGGACAGAACTTGCCAGCATCCTGGACAGGATGCAGAGGACGCCGGGCAGCGAACTGTGGTCCCTTTATCTGTCCCTCCTCCCTTTCCCGTGTAAAACTTTCCCTCTCCTGTTTTGTTTGTTTATTTTTTGCTTTTCTTCTTCCCTCCCCCACGCTGCCCGAGAGGACCTCGCCGGACTGCGTATCGGTTTTTGGCAAGTGTTTCTTGCGTGGTAGAACCACGTGTTCTACCACAGAAATGTAATTAACCACTTCTATTATAAACTTTTATAATGAATGCCCGGTGAGTCCGAGTGACAAACCTCCTCCTGAAGAAGGGTCGATGCCGAAGGATGGGTGCGTCGTGGGAATGGAGCTGGTTGACCTTGCTTGGCTTCGGGTGCGGCATTGGCAGAAGCTGGAAAGCGGGTGGCCTGCTGTGTGGTTCCTTGGCTCCTGGAAGGAGGGTCAACTCTTTGGGTTCTTCCAGGACATCAAGGAGTCCTTCGGTATCCCCGTCCCGCTGTGAAAAGGGAGCCGTCCTCTCCCCTCAGGGGGTGAATCTCCATCGCGTATCATGAAGCTGGCTGATGCTTCCCCCGGGGGTCGCCTCTCCAGAGTGCAAGAAACGCGCTGCTCTTTTCGGGCAACGCCCTCCAAAGGAAACTCGGAAGCGTCCCTTCGGGGCTCTCTCGGGAAGAGTGAAAAGGAGCGGATTTTTTCCAGGAGATCCTTCCGGAGAAGACATGAGTGCCCCGCTCCATAGGGTCCATCTGGAGAGGAAGGTAAGAGATGGAGGAGCTGACTCCTGGGGAGAGAATAAGGGAGTGGATCCTTTCGGAGTTTCCCTACCGAGCTCTTCGTGCGCTATGTCCTTTCGCCTACCGCATCCCCAGCAGCTCTTTGCTGCTGCCTACGCGGGGTTGTGGCGGCCTAAAGCTACCCGAGAGGAGGACGGCGCGATAGGGACGTTATCTGATTCGCCCTGCGCTTCCTGCGACGGCAGTTAGATAGCCCCACTGGGACATACTCGGATAGAACTTGCCAGCATTCTGGAAAGGATGCAGAGGACGCCCTCCAGCGGACAGCGATCCCTTTCTGTGGCCCCAGAGTTTTCTTTTTTTACTATTTATTTTTATTTATTTTTGTTTTTTTTCTTTTTGCCCTTCCCCTACCGCTGCCGAAGCGAACCTGGACGGCCTGCGTGCCAGTTACTCGGTAGTTTTCGAACATTCTCGGACAATGTAGGACCGATGACCCTATACATGTATGTTTATTTTTTATAATAAATGCCCCGAAGTGACAGGGTGATAAACCTACCGAGCGTAACAGGGACGTACTCTACTTTCTCCGGGATCTTTCTGGATTCGTAGTGTGGTCCCTCCGGGTTCACTCCCTAACTGGAAGCCCCCGTGAGGGCCACTCTTTAAGGAAACCCCACCCGGGCGGAGTGGACAGAGTTAAAGAGTTTTGTGATCCCCTGCCCCTAGGGCAACGAACGGCTCTTCCCCATGAGAAGGGAAGCAGCGAAACAGAGGAACCCCGAGGGGATTTGCATCATCTTGGGTTCGACCCAACCTGCGATGGGGCGGGCTAGGGAACGCTGCTTCTTCTGGGACCACGAGTTTCGCTGGCCGCAGCGACGACTTCGGCTCGAGAAGGAGGTTGCCCCTCGGCGGGGTTCGAGGAATGGAGTAGAACCGCCGCCCATCAGGGGGTCGCTGGCCTTCGCAGACTTGCGGACCGCTGCGGTTTCCTCGTCCGGGTTCGCAGCGTGGCTTGGCCTACCAGCTGCTCCGGAGTCCACTTCTGGAAGCCTGCTGCGAGCGTGGAGGCCTGATAGGAAAAGGGGGCGACCCACCTCATCCTCGCCAAGGGTGCGTCCACGCAGCGGACTCAGGAAGGATGCGTCCTTCGGGAGCGCTCTGGGTCCATTGGTGCTTCCTCCGTGGCAGCTGCTTGAAAGAGCGGCCGTTCGGCGGGGCGTTTCAGTGGCGGATCGCTTTGGGGTACTTCGATACCAAACCCTTGAGGCCAACCACGCGCCCTGGCAGCTTCCGGACTGGAAGACGCAGGTGTGCGTTTCGCTGCCCCGGGACCGGTGCGAGTACATGGAAGTGGACATCATCTTGTCGCATCAGGGCTCCTTGAGGTGGGCTCATAGCCTCACAGTCGGCTTCCCCAAAATTCATCCCCTCTTCTCCTGTCCTTCGATTGGATCCGGGAGGCAAAAGGAACTGGACGAAGAAAGGGAAGGAGGCAGCCACCTTGGCTGCTGTGCCTTCTTACCGCACCCTCGACTCCCGGATCGCCCCGATGAGTGGTGCCGCAGTCAGCTGGGCGTCTCCAGCCCCCCGCATCGAGGAACGGACCGCGGCGGGCGATGCCTCCCGGCGGTGCGCTCCCGCAGCCCCTTTGGGCGGGGCCTGCTGCCTCCGGACGATGCCTCCTTTCCTGGGGCAGTGGTGCCCTGGGACAGCGAGGTCAGAGAGATGACGAGCAGCAGCACCGCTGCGTGGACGGCCTTGCTCGTTCCGGAAGTTGGCCTGCTGCTCCCGGTCCTCGCGCCTGCAGCAACGTTTCCCGGGGCAAGTCGGTAAGCGAGCGACCACGGGGGGAGAGGGGGAGGGGGGGACGGAGTGGAACTTCGCCCACGACTTTCGCTTTTATTCGCAAGAAGGAGTAGAGATGATAAAGAAACCCCGACTGGAAAGGAGGAGGAAGGGCAGAAAAGAGGAGGAAGAGCTTTTCGGTCTTTTGGCTAAGGTCAAAGTGTACAACTGTGCAGAGATGGCTGGGGCGTTTTTTTTTTTTTTTCTGGGGGCGTTTTCGTGGGCACGTAGCTGCCTGTGTTTCCTCCGGAGGTTTCCTTCTTGACCACACTTCTCAGGGTGGAGAGGGAAAGTTCTGCATTGCGCGGTCGTGGAGATGTGAAGAGGAGGAAGGCAAAGAGCAGGAAGGGTGAGGGAGGAAAAGGAGGAGGGGGAAGGAAGGAAGAAAGGAAGAAACAGGAGAAGTCTGGCCTCTCTTCTCCTTCATGAGGTGAGCTGCCTCCATACCGAGGATGCAGCAGAAGCTGCCCTGCGTGGCTGTGGGAGAGACAGAGGGGATTCCTGCGAATGGCAGACGAACGGTGTCGCAGTCTGCAAGGAGGCTGGGAATTGATTCTTCTGGCTTCCCGCCCCTCTCGCCTCGCATGACTCGCAGTGATTTTCGTACGAAGCATGTAAGAAGGAGAAGGAAGGGAAGAGAAAAAGGGAGGAAGAGAGGAAGAGGAGGAGGAACAGAGGAGAATGAAGGGAGGAGAAAGGGAGAAGGAGGAAACAAAAGCGGCTTCGTCTCGGGACGGACGCTTCCCGACGCCAGAGGTTCCCTTTCCGACGGACCACTCTGTGAATCCAGGAAGATCCCGCTTAGGAGGGAACCCCGAAGGGAACCTCTTCCTTATTCTCTCCGGAAATACCTCCTGGAGGGGAGGAGAACTCCTCGTTTATTCTCCGAAGGGAACCCAGAAAGGATCTGTTCCTGGAATTTCTTATCCAGGGGGAACCTGCAAGGGAACCACTCTTTGTTCCTGGTCCCCTGAAGAGAAACCCGAAGGCACGCTTCCCAATTTTTCTGAAGGGCGCTCCCCGAAAGGGGCAGCGCGGTTCTTGCACTATGGAGAGGCGACCTCCTAAGAAGGGTACCAACCAGCTCCATGGTAACGGCTCCATTTTCACAACCGAAGGGAAACCCTGAAGGGCTCCTTGATTCCTGGAAGGACTTCGGAGGGTCGACTTTCAAGGCCAGCCACTCAATGGGGGCACCTGCCTTCCGTCAGTGCCGCACATGAAGCCAACAGAGGCCAACCAGCGTCCTCTTGCGGGAGAAACTCCAACTCAGACTCATGCCCAGTTCTCGGAGTCTCCCTTTCCCTCCCCTGGTGGGATTCGAACCCGCAACGAGAGGAGGGTCCAGTCGGCGCTATGTAACTACGTTGGAGGCCGTGCGGACGCCGGGGTCCCCGCATGTGGCGCCAAGCGGTCGAGGGTCCGTTAGGAGTGAAGGATATCTCCGCGACAGGTCATGGGCGGGAGGTGGGACCTGCCCCAGCCCACCTCTCACTCCTCGCGGGCGGCGTTCCCGCGCGTTCGGGTCGAAGGGGGATGCGTGCCCTTCGCAGGTCTTTACTCCCCGGACCTTCTCCCAAGTACGCCTTCCGCTTCGCTCCTTCCTACAGGGTCAGCTGCCTGCTCCGGCCCCAGGAAAGGGTTCCGACGTCGAAAGGTTCGTCGCGATCACGTGATTCCTCGTCTCTCCCTTTCCTTCTCCCCCCTCCTTCCCCTTCCTATGTGTTCTCCCCTCGGGAAGTCCCAGGAGAGCGGCCGACGCCAATGTGTGCGGTTCTTCCCGACGTCTCCGTCGCCGCTGCGCGCAGTCGAAGTACAGACGGCGACCGAACGACCTCTCGGCGGCCACCCTTCCACTACCCTCGCTTCCGGTGGCCGGAAAGCGGAGGGAGAGGGGGCAAGGAAACCGAGAGGCCGGCGGGGACCGCTTCCCAGGAAGAAGAGCAAGTTGACGGGGAGTCGGCGGCGGTGCCGCCCGCGGATCCTCCGATGAAGCCGATCCTTCCCGAGCGAGCGAGGCCGCCGCCGCTGGCAGCGCGCGAATCCGCTTCCGGGGGCCTCCGCCCCGCGCCGCCGCCTCGCAGCCACCGCAGCGAAAGTAAACAAACCGCGGGGGATGCGCGGGGCGCGTCCGATTCGAAGCGCTCCGCCGCCGCCGCCGAAAGGCGACGTGACGCAAGCGCGCGCTCTCGAGCGAGACCGAGCGGGAGAGAGGAGCCGCAGCAGCTCCACGGACGGACGGCGGCTCCCTCGAATCTCCTGCGGTGCTCCGCAGACGACCGCCGTGGTTCAGCCGACGGAAAGAAGTTCTGGACCGCTGGCGCCGTAGGAGGCTCGCGGGAGCAGATGGGCGCAGCGCGGGCGAGGAAAAAAAGGGGGGGGGGGAAACGGGGAAACGTGTGCGCTGGTCAGCGTGCGAGGAACCCTCGCCGGCGGCCATGCGGTTGCAGCCTCTGCTCGACACCAATCGCTGCGGGTTCGAATCCCGCCCGCCCGGGGAAGGATCGACACCGAGAACAGGGGATGCGAAGCGGGTTTAGAGTCCCCTTGCGAGATGACGTTGGCTGGCCTCGGATGCAGCTACTGGTGGAAGCAGTCGGGTGTCCCCGTTGGCCGACCAGGATCGAAAGTCGGCCCTCCGGGCTCCTTTCAGAAATCAAAGAGACGGTTTCCTTCGGGATTCCCCTCCGACTGTGAAGATGGAGCTCTTACCATGGAGGTGGTTGGTACATCCCTCGGGAGATGGCCTCTCCAGGGTGTAAAAAGAGTGCTGCTCCCTTCGAAGAGAGTCCTTCAAGGAAATTGGGAAAAGGACCTGGAACAAGGAGCTGCTCCCTTGCGAGTTCCCTCCGGAGAAGAAACGAGGAATTCCTCCCCCACTCTAGGGAGAGAATAAGGAAGAGGTTCCCTTCGGGGTTTCCTCCCAAGAGGGTCTTCCAGGATTCGCAGGGTGGTCCCTCCGGGGTCACCACCATAACTTGAAGGGTCACCCTCGGGCAGTGTGGTGAGTGTGAAAGAGCTTCTTCGTAAGCCACTAGGCGAACGTTCTTTTGTACTTAGGGGACGGGCGGAGATGATTTGCAGCCGCCGAAGTATCGGGAGTCAACCAGGCAGCGGTCCGTGGGGACCGCACCGGCTCGCCGTCTTTTGCCCCGTCCAAACGGCAAGAAGAAAAGACCGAGGTGGCGACCGCAGACAATGAAGTCATGACTTGAGGGAAACGTCAAGCGTCGGTGATGGGCAACGCTCGAGCAGAGGATGGACGCTCAGCTGGGAAACACACACACAAAAGTGTACAGAGTTTTCTGGAAGCAGTTTCTGTGTGCATGTAAGTGGGGAGCAGTGGCAACCAATCAGAGGATTCGAATGGGGCTGAAAACGGAGGAGGTCTTGGGGTAGGAGCCAAAGTACTTGGCGACGTACGCGCAGCCTCTATGAGGCATAACATTCGACCCTTCTGCCCTTTTCGAGATGGCCGCGAGAGATGGTGACGTTCTCTGTCTGTTCGGGCAGCTCAGGCGCGTAACCTTGGCAGCGAGTCTTGATTGCTCCGAGGACGGACCGCAGGTTTGTTTTCGTGCTGATCCCAGGAGGAAGACGGGCAGTACCGCGCGGCGGGCGCAGACGCAACACGGATTCTTCGGTGCGCGAAGAAGCAGCTCCTCCTCCTCCTCGTCGGTGAACGAGCGTCGTCTTCGAAGACGTCCAACCTCTCGTCCTGCTCCTGGTCTCCCGCCCTCCTGCCTGTTGGGCGGACGATCGACTGCCTGACCCTACAACCACGCCTTCTGGAAGCTTAAAAACCACACAGACCACGACTCCTCATCACAAACACCTTTACTTGTATTTCATTGCCCACAGCCACGATCAAATGGTTGCGCAGCAACGAATGAAAGTGGTGACATCCCCACTGTCTTCTCAGTCCATTTGATCGCATGACGAAGAAAAGATTCTTAAGCGTTTCTTCGGTTAAGGAGCCCACAAACTTCCTGCTTTCAATACGAAAGGAACATTCATCTCCTGCTCCTCCTTTCTCCCTCCCTTCCCTGGAACATCAGGTGCCACCTTGCCGGAGCGGAATAAGGAAGGCAGTAGCCGGGTGGCAAAATGGGATTTCTCCTGAGAGGCAGCAAGAGCAAGGAACCCCCAAGTCGGCACGCCAGCTGGCCGGCGCAGCGACCAGGGAGTCCACCTCCAGGGACCAAAGTGCCCCCGGAATGGTGATCCCCTTGAAGGAAGTCGTGGTTCCCCAGTGCACACGCAGGCTGCCCTCCCTCAGGTAGTGGGCAGTTGGCACACGGCAGCGCTGCTTTTTTGCATCGGGCTCTCCCGCTGCTTCCGTGACTCTTCTCGGCCTCTTTGGCTGAGATCAAAGCTCAGTGACGCTTCAGTGACATCCAGTGAAATCCTTCTTCCCTGTCTTCGCTGTTTTCATTCCAGGTTTTTTGGTTCGTGGAGGATCTCAGGAACCGTCGCGCCCCTGGCGGCGGCTCACGCAGCTCTTTGACGCTATTCTACGTCACCCGAGGGTGCGTGTAATTCTTCAAGATCCGGGGTATCCCGGGAGGGACCCTCCCTATGAATCCAGAAAGGGCCCGGAGTCCGTTCCTCTCACCCCTGGGGAGGGGACGCTGGAGTGGAGATCACCTCCACCCTGTTTGTCTCCTAAGGGAACCCCAAAGGGAAATCTTCCTTATTCTCTCTGGAGGGACCCCCGGAAGGGTCTGCTTCATTTTCTTTCCCTCCGAAGGAAACCCACAAGACTGGAAAGTTTAGTCCTCCGAAGTGAGCCCCGAAGGGACGCTTCCGAAATTCAGAAGGGTGCTGCTTTCCCGATGGTATCGGTTCGATTCTCTGCATTCCCTGGAGAGGTGGCGACACCTGCTCCATCAGTACGATGCGGAGGGTCTCCCTCGAAGGGGGGTCTGCTCCTTTGCATAACCAAAAGGGAGCCCCGAAAGGCTCCTTAATGTCCTGGTAGAACCCGAAGATCGACTCTCAATCCCGGTTGCTCATCGGGAGCATCCGGTTTGAACCTTTACCAGTGCCGCACCCGAATGAATGTAAGCCAACCAACGTCATTTTGCAGGAAGAAATCGGACCCACGATTCACCCGCATCTCTCGGAGTCGATCCTTTTCGAGTATTTGGACCCGCGACGTCTGGTGGTGCAGTGCGCGGAGACCGCAGCCACGTGGCCTCTGAAGCGCTTCAGTGACATCCGCTGGCGCCACTGAAGCAAGGAAGAGCTCCCCTTCGAACGTCTCCGACTGCGGAGGAGTGGAATCGCGTCCTCATTCAACCGTCCACCACGGCTGGACACCTCTAGGGGCGTTCGTACTGCACCCCAGGGACCTGTTTCGACTCTTCTCTTCTGACTGATTGCCGTCTGTCTCAGGCGCCGCGACGATACTCTGGAGGCACTGAAACGGGTCCCGTCACGCATTGGTGCAAGAACAAAGAAAAGAGTTGCTTGCCAACGGTGGCTTGACTGATGCTGACACCAGGACTCTTTAGGGTGATGGATGATGAAAATTCCTACCCCCTTCCGGATGTCCTCTCTCTTGGTGCAACAAGGTCTCTTCTTGAGGATTTTTCGCACGCCCATCTCATTGGTTCCAGGTCGCGAACGATTCCGAGCCGAACACTCGCTCTGGAGCCACGTCAACGCTTTAAGGAGGAAAGGGAAAGGAGGAAAAGTAGGAAGGGAGGAGGATGTTACGATCTCGTTATCTGCGCAACCTTGCTTTATCTGGAATCCTCCGCAGGTGCTGCCGATTTCTCGAGGAGAAGAGCGATGTCCGTATTGTGGAAAACCACCATCCGCCTTGGGGCACCGAGTCGGTCGAAGTCTCAGGTCGGCTCGCAGGGGTTGGCTGGCTGGGGACCGCCCCTCGATGCGGGCTACCGCCCTGCCCCCCTAGGCGCCCGGAAAGGAAGCAGCATCCAGCGGAAGGCAGGAGACGCACGTTTCCGATGACCCCTCATCTCGAGCTTCACGGCTTCTTCGCATTCTTGTATCATTCAGTTTTCTGTCCCCTTTTCCTTCCTCCTTTCCCAGGCCCCAATGTGGACGACACGAGAGTCGGTGGTATCCCCTCCGGGCGTTGGAACTCTTGCGGAACCCAGCGGCCGGCTTCGTTCGGTCACTATGCTTGTTTGTCCTCGCGCCCTTGCCTCAGCTGATTTTGGGTGACCATCTTCCTTCCTAAACCCTCCGTTTTCGCGGACCCGGAAGCAGAGCTGCGTCACTGTGGACAGGCGTTGCGCTGCCCCCGATGAAACGAAAGTCAGCGCTAAATGCGACTTGCGTCGCCGAGTCGCGCGCAAACTGTCCGGTTGCGTGACCACTAACTGCCCAGATGCCAACTCATCTTTCGAGTGCCTCCGGGCTTTGAAACCTTCTCGTCCTTCAGCTTCCTCAACGGAGTTTCTGGCAGGAAGAGATTCCATCCTCCCACAACGGCTTCCGATTTCGGCGGATTTCCCACGAAGGTTGCTTCTCCAGCTGGTCTCCAGGAGGCGCTTTCTTTTGCACCCTGGAGAGCTTGCCTCTCCGGCGTCATGGAATTCCCTTTGAACCTCAGTGTGACCTCTGAGAGTGGGGCACGAGCGGCAGACACGGCCAGCCTGAGCTCCATTCGGAACAGGGTCGCGTCTCTGTTTCGTCTGGTCGTCAGGTGGCAAGATCGAGCTCGGGTCATGTTCTTTGCGCCCACCTGCAGACGTCTCTCGGCAAGAAACCTCTCCGAAGGGGGGCGGACGAACAGGAACGCGACTCCCACGGTTACCTCCGGATCTTTGAGGACAACGGCGAGGTGGTTGGAGGAACTTTCCAGTATTCGAAGAATGAAGAGGACTCCAGGATGTGACCTCGTTTTTTGGCTCCACGGAACGTGAAAGACTCACTTCCCTACCGAGCGCAGGAGAATGAGAGCGAAACGCCCATCGGCCAAGGATGCCTCCCAGTTCACACACCTTCTGCACTCCTCCTTCGAAGCTTTCTGGATTCATAAGGTGGTTCCTACGGGGTCATCCTATCACTGAAGAGTAACACGTACCCTCGGGTGCGGTAGACAGCGTTAAAGAACTTCGAGAATTCCTCCAAAGAGAGAACGGTTCTTCAGCACCTGAGGAACCAAAACGAAAAAAAAAGGGGAAGGAAATCAGCGAAACAGAAGAACTCCGAAGGATCTCCCTTGTCCTAGGCCGATAGTAACGATGTCCCCGTGGGGCTGCCACAGACCTTTAAAACAGGAAAACAAAAAAAGGGACCTCTAGTCAGTCGGGTAGTTAACCGAGGTGCCTCCTGGACCTCAGCGAATGCGGTGGGGGTCTGCATCCTTTCGTGAATGCACGCGTTCTTGACTGCCTGGTGGCAGTCAAGAACGCGTGCATTTCTGAATGCCTTTCTGAATGTTTTTTTGGCACGCCCCGCGCCGCTGGGTGCAGGCAGAAAATTCCTCCTTGTAGGTACCGATGGGCTGTCTCCTACGAGTGCGTCTTCCTGATATCGATGAGGATGCAGCTGGGCGATTCGCTCCCTCGACGATGAAATACCCCCTAAGGGTGAGGAAAGTCGGGTACTCTCTGCTGCATCTCTGCTGCAGCAACAACTAGGCAAGACTGATAAATCCGTGGTCGATGGTTGCCTTAAAGTTCTGACCTCGCTAGATTTAGCCGTGGTGAAAAGGAACCATGCTCGGTGGTTAAAAAAAAAAAAGAAGGAAGGTTGAGAACATTCAAGGGCGGCATCCAGAGCGTCTGGATGATGCACATGCAGGCATCCTGTCGGCACAGGTAACCTGAAGAGAATGGGCAGGAAACAACCTTTGGAGTTTCAACTTTCGGCCGTCAGATGGTGCTGAAAACGCCCCTTACGTGTCGTGCACGATCCAAGGCGAGGGAAGCCTGGATTTCACTCGCGAACGAAAGCGCGGAGACCAAGGAAAAGACGCGCTCCAGAGCGAAGGATAGCAGGCTATGCTAGACCTCCCATCTTTCACCCTTTGGATGCTCAGTAGTGAATGGCGCTGGAAGGTCCAAGACAGCGGAAGGAAAGGAGACACGGAGGATTGGCTCCAGTGAAGTGGGGCTGCGATCGCGAAATCGATGGGCCACAGAAGACTTATCGAGAGGTGAATTGATGAAAAAACTCAAGCAGCACACGAGGAAATGGCGCCCTCCCGAACAGCAATCACCCCCGTGACACAGGACGGCCACCGATCCGCGTGCGAACCTCGAGGCATCCTCGACCGTTGGGCGTTTCTCTCTCATGCAACTACGAAGCGTAACGACGAGCTGATCAAGACCAAGTAAGGAGGATGACCTTTGACCTGTGCTATCGGCCCGCCTCCAATCAACGCGTCCCTGGGACGGGCTCCCACAGTCTGGCTCGCCTCAGGAGCTGCAAACTGGATAAGATGTCAGGAGGTCAGTCAGGATGCTAGGAGGTCCAAATACAACTGGGCAAAGCAAGTGGAAGTAGCACCACGATCTTTCCTCCCGTGTCTCCTACATCCGACAGGTGTAATGACCCTCTACGCCACTGAGTCTCCCATGAAACAGGAAAAAAGTCAGTCACCCTCTTTTCCAGTGTGGCGACCACCGCCCTTCCAGATAACCATAGGAGAAGGTGGTCACTGACCGTTTCCAAATCCTCGCTGCTAGTCCGCAGGATGGGAATTCAAGTGCAACCCAGGGGGGCCGATGTGAAGTCGACTGGATCCTCGCCTCTCTTCCCCTGAGTAAGGACCGAGCAGTGCGGACTGCCGCACGCCGCGCCATGCTAGCATCACAGTTCCTTGATCCGCTTCGTGGTAGCTCTCTGTCCCAGAGGAGCTGCCGTAGACGGAGCACTGGTAACTAAGGTCGCGACTGGAGCCAAAAAAGAATTCAAGAGGATGCCCTTTGCTCGCTGTATCCTAGGGGATGCTCCAGGAAATTCCCGTCCTGCGTGCCAGCGGCGAGGATTCGGAAAGGTGAGAGACCTCCCTTAGCCTCTGGTCATCTGAAGCGGTGGTCATGGCCATCCCTTTAGGTTAAAAACGGTCCTCAACAGCATTGCCTCCTGAAAGTCTGCAGTACCAAATGCGAGAACATCAGCCGAGACAAGGAAACGCAGAATTTCTTGAGCTCCTAACCTAATCTAACCTCATCTACCTATCCTCGCTTCACCCAACCTTACCTAACCTCACTTCACCTTACCTCAATTCACCAAAACTTACCTCACCCCACCTAGTTTCACCTCACCTCACCTCTCTCCTCGCTTCACCAACCTCACCTAAGCTAAAATAAGGAATGAGGTTAAGTGACATGCGGAATGGATGGTGAAAGACCGGAACGCTAGTCGCACAGAGGAGTCTGGACATGCCCTGAGAGGTGGCAGAATTCCATCTCTCCCGAGACTCGATGGGAAAAGGTCGGGAGCGAACCGGTCGAGGAGAAGTCATGAGGTCGTGTATTCCCGTTTGGCTTCACTCCTCCACATGCACGTCTTCCTTTCCGTCTCATCAAGAGATCCATCTGCTTGCTGCTGGTCAGCTGTACTTCCGCGATGAGTACCGCGGCTACGAGGGAGCTCAGCCCTGAAGCATCCGATCCGGATCACGGTGAGGTCGTCGTTGGAGATCCCCTCCGTCCCGCCTTGACTGCTGATGCCGTCGATAATTTTCCCGATGCCCATTTTGAGTTGGACTCCTCCCCCCCGCTTCGTGGGCCGGGTCCGTCACCCTCAAACTCGATCCTTCCCCTGCTTCCAGCCAATCAGCACGCTCCCTCCACGGACCAGCCTTTCGCTTGATGACCACCTCAGAGGAAAGCAAACTTCTGGTGGATTCTCAAGACTGGGGATAACTTGCATGGCTGCTCCGTTTCGACTGGGGATGGTCGGAACCCGTGGCGCTGACCCAGGTCGCCACTCCGCCTGAAGCCAATGACACCGTGTTCTTTGGCAACTTCTCTCGCTGTTGCCGATAATGAAGACTTGCAAGGAAGAATCGTGCATTCTCGATAGAGATCCGTGCTCTTCGGGTCGGCGGGATGCGCCTCCGCAGCTTCAGCCCGCTGGTTGTGGGGCGGCTGCCTCACAGCGATGCGGAGGGGACCGCCTACGAGAGATCTCTTCTAGGTCCTCCGAACGCTGTGGAGGAAAGGATCTAGACTTCCAGACTTTGGGAGCCTTCGTTTTCTCCCCAGCACGTGGAAGCAAAGCAGCCACGTGTTGGGGAGAACCCGGAGCAGGAGGGCGAGGAGCAGCGGACCGGGAACCAGCTTCTCGATTTTTCGGGATCGAGCGCAGCGGGCTGCGAACTCGATCCCAGGGGATCCGGAGGCTGGAGATCTTCAGTCGGGTCAGCAGCTATCCGCTGTCCGTGGCAGCTTTCTCGAAAGGGCCCAGGCGGCGAGGAACGCGAGGCTTCGGGTTTCCTTCCCGACGGCGGTGCGGTCAAACAGCAAAGCAGTCTTGTGCCGCCCTCAGCGAAAGACCGCTGCTGCCATCTCGAAGAGCGCGTCCTTCGCTCCCTGGAGAAAGGCTTTCCACCGATAGACCCAGGTTGGCCGCGCGAGAGACGGCGGCGGCCCCATCTCGAATGCGAAGAGAGTCCGGCCACCTCCACTGCTTGCGAGAAAGGAGGCACGGAGTGGAGATCGACGGTTCTACCTGCTCGACAGAGTGCCTCGGCTTGTCCGCGTAGCTGACAAAAGAGTGCAGCTCGGAACCGCAGTAATAGCACCGCGGTGTGCTGCAGTTTCTTCTCGACTTTGGACGCTGATCTCTAACGGCATCTACGGTGCCAATCTCCGGGGTCCGCGGCGCTAATCAGCTGCTCTGGGAGATCTGCAGAGTGGATTCCCAGGTTCTGCAGCGCTGATCTCCGAGGTCTGCGGTGAGTTCTCGGGTGCTTTTCTGATAGAGATCTGCTCATTCCCATTGGTGATGATGATTTCGATGATTTTCATCTCCAAAGAAGAGTAATGTATTCTAGAAGAATGACTACGGAAATTCCGGCGCTCGTGCTGTGGAAGCGCCGGTGGACGAGGTGACGTAGCCACTGGCGCGCTTCCAGGAGGTACCCAGGGGCGCTCGCAGACGTGAGCAGGGTGAGTTAACTGGCGGGGTGAGAGAAGATGTGGGCAAGAAAGAGAGACCAGGATCGTCCTGGTCACCGTTCAGTGCAGGTCGAAGAGCGTCGGCTGGGAGGCCGAAGCCGTAGGTGTCGCTGCGTGGCTGTCCCGCCGTGCGAAGAACTCTCTTCGTGCGGATCACATCCTGGAGCATCAAGGGGATTCTCTTCCCAGGCGATCAGAAAAAAAAAACTCAGCCTCGAAGGCTCTTTCGACCAGAGGCGAGTCGTTGGCCGGGAGGTCCAGATGACCATGGTGGGAGCGCCTTTAGCCGTCCTCCTGGATGGTCGTGTCTGTCCGAAGTCAAACCACAAGCTCAAGCAGCCGTCCAGAGCTTGGAGACAGAGAGAGAGAGCTGCTTCAACTACTCCGGAAGAACGGTGCGGATGCAGAGAGGATGCATCTGGGTGCGCGCCTTTCGGAGAGTCCAAAAAACGGGAGAGCCAAGAAAAGAAAGCAGGAAAACAACAACAGCAAAAAAAACCAAAGGCGGAGAAAGAGATCTTGCATCCTTTTGCTTCACCTGAAGGATGTTGCTTCACATCGAGAACACCACGCCGTAATCAATATTTCAACCCCCAATAGTGGGCACTTCGCTATTTTTTTTTTTTGTTTTATTGATTTATTTTCGCATAAAATTTTAAACACAGTGGGATGCTGTACTTTATTACTAATACCAAGCATCATTTCTACTGTTATTTCTTGTCGGCGTTTTGTTCCCCGCATTTGTGCGGACGCAGTTGATGGCTACTCTTAAATAAGCATGAGAGTTCTTTCCGAGGTTGCTTTATTTCGTCTTTCCTTTTTATTTTTCTTTCTTTCTTTCTTTCTTCTTCTTCTTTTTTTCTTTTTTTTTTAATAGACATTCCTTCACGGCTGCTAATGAAATCCGCTTTCATGATGCCAGTGTCTGCTTTCTGCATTCTTCGCAGCGCGGAGAAAGTTGAACCGCGATAAGAGAGTTCTTTCATTTGCAAATGCAATTATCAAAGCCTTTCTCAATTCTCCGTTGGACAAGAAGGATGCGGGGGGGGGGGAAGGGAGGAGGAGGAGAAAGGGGAAATCCAGGATTCGCGGAAACCTCACGGTGCTGGAAGCGGCTCGAGGGAAACGAGCAGGAAGAGAAAACGACCGCGCGCGGCGCGATTTCTGTGGGTGCCGCCAGTCAGCGCCTCGGGTCGGTACGAAGGCAGACATCTAGCGGGCTGGAGAGCAACGATCCCGCCGCTGCACCGAATGGAGCCATTTGGATTTTCGATAGAGCAGACCGCTGCCACCTTTCGCGAAAGGAAATTTTTGTGTATGTGTGTGCGTGTGTGTGTGGGCGGCAGGCACGAGGACGAACTTTCCCTTGTGGCGCACCCTGGAGGGTGGATACCGCGGCGTTCCTTTCGCTCCAAAGAAAATGGAGTGGACGTGATCCTAAGCGAAAATCTTCCGGAGCAAGTCCCTCTCCCGCCGCTGCGCTCCCGTTTGGGAGATTGGGTTTCAAGAAGGCAGCTGGGTCCTCCCTCCCCCCCCCCCCGACCGATACCCGCACCGGGCGGCGTTCGTTCGAGTTCGCGGGACCTCGTTTTCGAGAAGCTCCCGAAAGGTTTCCTCCGGAGGAGCGCGGTGCTCTGGGAAGTCTTGGATTTCTCCTGAAGGCAGCGAGGAAGCAGCAGCCGCTAGGGGGATACTTTTCTCTTCCAGGCCTGCAACCCGACACCAGCCGGGAGCCCTCCCGAGCCGCCGATGGGAGCGATGATGAGTTGCCACACTTTCGGAGTGCTGCTAACCCGAGCCGACTCTTGCCCTGTAGGGAGGGAACAGGTCATGTTGCAGCTCTTTGGCTTTCTCTCTCTGATGCCTGCGCAACCGGCGGCTCCCGGGCTCCGAGTCCGCGGCGCTGATCTCCAGGGAAGAATTTTCCCTGCAGCTCCAATCGTTCCGTCCGCAGCCGGTTGGCCCTTCGAGTCCCCCACCCGCCCTCCCACTTTCTCTCCGGTTGTTTCGGCCGGTCTTCTCTGCAGAGCAAGGTCAACTCTTCCTGCCTGCTTAGGGTCCAATGTCCGCGCCCCCTCTGGGTCCAGAGACAACCTGGAATAAGCAGCGCCTATTCACGGGAGTCCGACAAGGACAAGACATGGGTTGAGGCAGCGTCTGTAAAGGTCTCCAGGCAATGAGAGCGACCGACAGGGCGTCTGGAAGGGCAGGAAATCGGGCACCCAGCGCTGGGCATGTCTGAGGCGTGCACGGCGGCGACATGGCACTTCCCCGATCGGGAAGCCTCCCAGCGCAATGGCGAACCACTCGCGGCCGCTTCCTACCGACCGGAAGACGAGCGCGGCTCCCTTCGACTACGAGGAGCACTTGCGAAGGCGTACGTGCAGCGCTGTCGCCGGGAGGCGCTGCCATCTGGCAAGCCTTCTCCGCGAGCAGCTTGGAAACTCGCAGCTCCTCGGAGGCGACCGCTCCTTCCGGCACCCACCAGGGCGGTAAAGGGAGCAGCGAGGAGAGAGGTGCGCAGTCGAGGTCACCGCCGGCGAACAGACGATGGCGAGACCTCACCAGGCGGCGCCACCAGCTGAGGGCAAGGGCGCGCGCCAGCTGTCCCTGGGGGCCACCGGTGGGGTACTGCAGTGCGGCAGCGACGCCCGCGGGAGGCGGGGTAACGATCATTGCACGCGCACATCCGGGACCTCCACTGGATTCGGGCGGTCGCCACAGCAACCGGCGGGGAAGAGCCGAGTCTGCGAAGCTGCGGACAGCGGTCAGTACCTCGACCTCTGCAGGCAGCCGTCGGTTCCGCCCGAGCATCTGCCTTCGCCTGCGTGCCGAAGGAGCAGCAGGGATGCAGCGGCAGGGTCGCACAGGGCGACACGTCGGAGACTTCCTTCCCACCCCTACCGCATCCCGTTTGGTAGCGGCAGTGACCCCACGCTCCGTGGGTGTCACGCTGTCAGAGTGGCTCGAGGGAAGTGCCGCCACGCGACTCGCGTCTCACCGACCACTGTCACGGGACTTGGCACGGGGTTTGGACCCTGAAGCTGTGGCACGGCCCGTTCGGGTACCCGGCCTTCGTGCCGGGCGCTCACACCGACCACGCCGGCAGGAGTCACGGCTTTCTTCTGCCTTCGCTGCCACCTCCTCGTCAGCGTCGCCTTGGGCGCCACCCCCCGCTGACCAGACAGGTGGCACACGTCGGCGCTTAAGAGGGAGCAGCCAAAGGGCAGCACCCAGGGCAACGCTTTGTGCGAGAGGAGGACTCAGGTGGGCGCTCGTGCAGCCCTTCAAACTGCGCGTGGCAACCAGGTTGGTCATGAAACCCACGGCGCGCCCTCACCTTTTCGGAGCGCAGATTCGGAGGTTCCTCTTGACGGACACTCGCGACCTTTGCCCCTCAAGCCGGTGGAAAAGAAACTTCCCTCCCGGAGGTCACTGGTCTCCGTCCGGGGATAGAGACTGCTCGTCCCGCCGGTCGCGCCCTCCGCACCCAGCCTGCAGGTGGCGGTCTTCCCGTTGAGCATGGCGTCCCTGCTGATTCACCCACTTGACGTGCTGGAGCCTTGTCAGCTTAGGGCATCGGGCGAGGGTCCCTGGCCTCCTCCTCCTCCCTTCCTCCTCCCCTTCCTCTTCTCCATTCCCTCCTCGCCCCTTGCTCCATCTCCTCTTCTTCCTCCTCCACCCCCTCCCGACCTCCCTCTTTCCTTCCCCCCTCCCTCTCCTTCCTTCTTCCTTTTCCTCCTCCTCCACTTTCCTCCATCTCCTCTTCTTCCTCTTCCACCTCCTCCCGTCCTTCCCCATTCCTCTTCGCTTCTTCCTCGTGTTCCTCCTTTCCTGCTCTTCTCTCCCTTCCTCCGGTGGCGTTCACGGACCTGCCGCAGTCCGACGTCCCTCGCTCGGCCGGGTACGAGGTGACCAAGGTGACCTCTTCTTGCGCAGGCTCTCCCGGTACTCTCTGCAGTCTCGAATACTCTCCGCGCATCTTTCCGTTTGCGCGCCTCAGGACGACCGACCTTGACCCCCGCGTGGCGCGTCAGTGCGAGGAGGAGGGCGGCGGTGCATGCAGACGCGCAGCATGGCCGCGACCAGCACCGGGCGCGCGAAGTCGCCTCAGGAAGGCGGGCGGCAGCATCTGGCAGCCGCCTCCGCGCTCGGTGGGTGCAGCTCTCCGGGAGCGAGAGAGCCCGGATCCGAATCCATCTCTGCGGCGTCCGTCGTTATGGAGACCACGTTCCTCCTACAGCTGAGCGCCCCCCGCCGTCGCTTGCTGACTTCGCCGTCTCGAAACGCCGGCAGCGAGGGCCGGCCATCACCGGAAGTCCCCCCGCGTGGACTCGCATCCAGACCTTCCCCGGAATCGGAGGTTGCCATGGCGATACGCGGAGCGCAGCTCAGCGGCAGAAACGCCATTCCGTGGGCAGCGTCGCCGAGGATCCCGGGGCAGCGCGTCTCTCAGTAGTTCCTCGGGCGTTCAGAGTGCACCTGGGGCGGCATACGGGCGTGGTCTACCCCCGCGAAGATGCCGCAACTCCTTCCGGACGGTTCGCTTTGTGACCCCAGCCGGGACGCGGAGGGCGCCACCCGGAGTCCATCCGCTGAGGCGGCTCCCGGCCATTCCCACGACTGCGACGTCTTGAACTCCCCAGAACCGCCGCCTCCTCGTCCAGCTCTGCGCGAGGACGGGACGCGTCTCCAGGCGACGCGGGCCTCTTCGGTGGCTTGGATGCGTCGTCCCCTTCCGGAAGGGGCTGATGGTGGGGGAAGATTAGGGAAACGGGATGGCTGCCTCGGCGCCAGCCAGGGACTCACATCCTAGAACCACGTCTCTCCTCTGGTCGTGGGCGGAGAAATCTGCCACTACGGGCTCCAGACGCCTACGCTTCACCCCACCTCTCGACCGGTCTGTAGCAAGGAGAGTGGCTCTGGGCTGTCCGCAGTTCCTTCGGGACGCCCAGACCCTTTGGTTTTTTTTCTAGCTCCCGGCGGCGTCGGGTCGCTCGCTTGAGACCAGAGGCAAGCCGTCGTAGAGGCACAGTGGGGCGTAGTAGGTCCACTGCTTTTTTTTCCGCGTCCACGAGTCATTTAGATCTCTTGCACGCTGCGCAGAGGGAGCCACTGGTAGAGGAAAACAGGAGGGAGACAAAAAAAAAAAAAAAACGAGAACTAGGGGTCCTGGGGTATCTCGTCAGGGCGGTCGCCCCATCTCTACTCTAGAAGCGCGATCAACTGTCGCCCACTCCCCATGTAGGCTTGGTCTTGACGAGAGACTGCGAAGGTTGCGGCAGAACGCCCTCGGTAGTTACCCCACTTCGCCTACGGGGAGGAACGGGGCCATCACCAGGTTCCGACGACCCCGTGTCGGATGGGTGGTGGCGGCGGTGGGTGGTCCTCGACGGTGTCGTGGACCCCCCGCCAGGATGACGTCTCGGAGACCTTCGAGTTCTCGAGGGAACCCATTTGCTGTTGCTGCCGTGGCGACTGGTCCATGCCGTGACCTCGCGCCAACGGGAAGGGTGGGCTGAGGAAGAAGTAGACGAAACCTCCGCTCTTCCTAAAGGAGAGGAGCCACGCGTCCTCGGTGATGTTTGCTCGCGGCGCCGCCGGTTACCCTGTGCCAGGGGGCTGGGGTGCCCATCCGTCTCCGAGGTCTTCTTCCAGCCACACCCTCCGGGTCCCCTCGTGAGGTGAAGTGGTGGGCAGCGAAGATCGCTGAGCCGGTGGAGATGGCCACAAACCGGGCGCGATGGATGTTCGTCAGCGTTCGGTGCTTCAGGAGCCGCGCAGGCGAGTGAGCTGCGTCCGGACCGTTTTCAGGAGTTCCAGAAGATCGGTCGAGAAGGGGAGAGTTCGCGCAGACTCCTCTCCGTGGTCCCCGCCTCCTGAAGGCAAGAGCTCGGAAAATGGGACGCGGTCTCCTCCCAAGTGCTGCCGGAGAGGCAGCGACTCCCGGTCAGGCTGCTGAGGAGAACTGGAGCACTGAAGGGTTGCATGCCGCAGCTTTCCAGCTTCCCCAGGTGGAGCATCTCAGCTTCCGGGGGCAACCGGACGTCCCTTTCGGAAGGGGGGATCGAATTTTCCC
Source organism: Raillietiella orientalis (assembly GCA_036172245.1). Taxonomy (NCBI): domain Eukaryota; kingdom Metazoa; phylum Arthropoda; class Ichthyostraca; order Raillietiellida; family Raillietiellidae; genus Raillietiella; species Raillietiella orientalis. Next base: position 410,132 of record JAYWIR010000012.1, read on the forward strand.
CTCCGGATGCGGTTCGGTTCGTCGGACCTTCGGCGAAGATGTTTCGTCCTCGACGAGATGTCTTTCCTTCGCAGCTCGCGCCAGCTGGTTCATGTTCTTCCTGCAGCATCCTTGTCGATGGAACCCAAGCCTTTTCAACCTACTGTCCGCGGAGACGCTTGAGGCATTTTTTTTCCTTCTTCTCTCAGCAGTGCGGAAGGCTTTCTTATGCATCTCCGATGCGATTTGTTGAATGCTGCATGCTGGACCAGATTTTCCCTGTCGGTTATGGAATGACATGCTGATGCTGGAGGGCGGGTATGAACAGGTAGAGCCACGGTGGTAGCAGCGCTGCATTCGTCACTCTCTTCTCCTCCTGCATTTGCTCCCAGACGCCGTTTTTTTTCACCCGGGATCACACCGGGGCGTCTTCTTAAAGGCAAATGAACCAACAAGTTGGAAACTGTTCTCGGAAGAAAATCAAGGGTGGGAGGAGCCCCGTTCGTCTGCTGAAGTCTGCAGAGGGTGGGTCGAAAAATAAACAAATAGTTGGGAAGGAATAAGGATAGGGGTCTTGAACAGAGAATTCTATTTCCTGCGCAGAATCGGCGCAGTATTCTGGTTATCCCGCCTTGTCTTCCTCCACCGGCTGCGAGGCCACGACCTCGCAGCCGCCCTCACGTAGGCGGCTGCAACTTGGATGGTCGTCTATTCGCTGCCCTTCCTTCTCCAAGACGTGGCGGATCTGCCCGGACGCAACGGACCGTCGCAAGGTCACGACGGCAGTCGAGAATCCTCCGTTTGCAAAGGATCGCTTTGGCCCGTCTCAGGTGGTGTCCTCCTGGAGTGGGGACGTTGGAGGCAGCTTTCGTCGCAGTTCCTCGTGGGCATTGCAGTCCAGCAACAGGTGCGGGCAGTGCAGCTCCCGAAGGAACCAGGTGCCTGCGCCTGTCCCACCGGAATTCCCAACGCAGGAGCAGCAGTACGCCCTGTCGCCACCTCAAGGGAAAAGCCGAGGCGTTCTCGAACAAAGGAGGAACTACCAATTCTTCGGCAGGCGCTTCGCCGAAGGAGTCCCTGGATCTGAGGAGAGAAGGACGGGAGGAAGGGAAGAGGAAGGAGAGAGTGGGAGGAGGGAAGAGGGGGGAAGTGGAGGAGGAAGAAGAGGAGACGGCAAAAAGGGGGAGGAGGGAAGGAGGAAGAGAGAATAGAAAAGAGGAAGAGGAAGGGAGAAGGAGGAAGAGAGAATAGAAAAGAGGAAGAGGAAGGGAGAAGGAGAAGGGGAGGCGCTTCTCAGCTCACTCAAGTTCAATCGCTTCTGTGGCTGCACGGAAGAACTCTCGCCCCACCGGTCGGCTACTGCGGTCGTTTGCCCTCAGGGAAGACAGACTGCGGCAAGCAATGTCCGGGATCCGCCTTTTTGCCACAGCTGTGTTCAGTCCTGAGGGCCGTCTCCAAGCGGGCCAAGGAGGAGAGTCCTCAGAGAGCAAAGAGTCTCCGGGAGCATTTGCAGGGTTGCCACCTAGTTCCCCACCGCCCCCCGCCTCCAGGCATTCCAGCTCGCCGGACGTCAGGAGGTCCAGGGACTACCGTCCGGAAGCGGAACCTCGACGGACGCAGGATCTCCGCATCCCGCGGAGGCTGCACCCCAGAGACGGTCAATTCCCGGCCCTGCGCTCAAGGACGAGACTCCCAGACGTCGCCGGAAGTGTGGCTCAGAGAGGTGGACTTCCTCTAACACAGAGAGATCTCAAGCCGCGAAGATGCCTGCATAGTCTCTCAGGAAACCCTCCGCATCCTGCATTTGGACTCCGCACCTCCGATGATGCGGAAGGAAAGTGGGATGGGAACAAAGGGAAGAACATCTTCGCTTATCACTTCTCTCTGGTTCACCTGGAGACTTTTCAAAAGTTCTTCCGTGGAGAGAGGTCAGCCACCCCCGCTGCTTCCAGTACACACTTTAGCAGCACTGGTGCACGCCGCGGGTTCCTTGAAAATCTTCCAGCCTATCGATCCTCTGTTTCTTGGAACTCGGAAATCCTACGATTCGTCCTGATCACTCACAGCAGCGAATATCCCTTTGGAAGAGACGAGGATTCCTCCACGCCTCCCTACTTACCTTCTCCAGCACCTCTGGTCAACATCCTCGAGGCAAACGACGTCCAGCATCCACTGACTTTCATTCTCTTCAGAGCAGCGACTCCCGCTCTCGATCTCTTCCTGGGAACAGTCGGGCTGGTGGCTTCGGAACTTCAGGGAAGCCTCCCTGGTTCGTGGCACTGCCTCTCTGTTACCGCAGTCCGGCTATTGGTACGCCTGCTGGGGCTGCAGTCTGCAACCTTCTGCTCAAGTATGCGGTTGGCCTTGTGCTATCCTTCTCCTTCCTCCAGAGATTTCCAGGAGGGATCGAAAGACGCCACACGGTCGGTCGGGTCCTCGGCGAAGGCAGCTGCCCCGAATTCGCCAGCGGATCCAGCGGTCTTCGCGGACACCGGAAGACGCCGCCTCGAGCTCGCCATCTCAGAGTTCTGACGAAGACCACGAGTCGCACTCCTTCCTCGAAACGCTCCGCTCTCTTTTTTGTCCTGCCAAGTACTGAGGAACCACTGCTGCACCCAGAAGGATCATCGGAACAGCTGGGGCGCGCTCCCCTGCCACGCACCCCGCGTGGAGCGAACAGGCTTTCCGACTTCTGAGAAACCCTCCGATGGGTCCACTCCCGATTCCAGGTGACTCAGCGGGGCATCCAGCCCTCCCTACGCCCGAAGTTCTTTGCCTCATCTTGCAGGGAGGGGGGAGAGACCCGTGGCGCTTGCTGTTAGCCTCTCACGGCTGCTGGTGCGAGTCGCGGTGCGGTCTCAGCAACCGAGATGCTTGCCGCTCCACAGGAGCTGCCCTTAAAGGTAACATCCGCTGTTCCCTCAGCTCGGATGTTTCGCAGTCGGGGACCGACCTTGCTGCCTAGGGCCGAGTTCTTTCCAGGAGCGGGTAGACGCGAATTTTTCTTTTGCCCGTGGGCTGTGGCCGTCGCCGAGCCGCGAAACACCATCTTGGCATCCTGCTGCCCCGATTCTCCGGACGCTGAGCTCTTCCGCGACGCCGACTCCGAGAGAACGGACGCAAGCGCCGGGTGCAAGCGCGTGTTCTCACTCGCCTTCCGGGATCCATTGAGGTTTCCTAGCTAGCGTTCTCGGGATCCGTCGCGAAGACGCCGGAAGCGCTAAGATTGAGGTCGTGAAAGAGATGAAGGGAAGAAATTTTCGTTGTGTGGCGCTGGGAAGGACTCCACGGTTCGCCGAATCGGGAAGCGCGCACGTGGGCCACTGGAGGGAGGTGGATCCTATCCTCTTGCAGCTCCCTTCGATTTGCTTGACTTCTCGTCGCTGGTGGACCGCAGGCGAAGGATGCCGTTTCCTTCCTTGCCCTTTGCTTAGCGGCAACAAAGCAAAGAGCAAAAACGGAGCAGAGTAGAAGAAAACGCATGGCTTCGTCGTATCACAGCAGCAGGCTGCTGGAGCTCTGGCAATCAAAAACTCGAAGTCCCGACGAAGACCACGAAGTCGCACCCTTATCAGACCGTCCTCGGTGACCTTTCCAACTGCCGTCCTCCCCTTCATGTGAGAACACGCTGCTGGTTTTCGATCCCTTCCTCCCCATGGTGGAAGGCAGCTGCCAGGTGGGATGGGAGCAACAGGGATCTTTGCCAGACTCGAATCGGCAGAAGTAAAAGGCCTGAGAGAGAGTTCCTTGAACCTGAAGCAACTCGGGAGCTGCCAGGTCTCGGATGTTTCCTTCTGCGGGGAAAAGTCCAAGTGCCTCGTTTCCCGTTGGGCAGGCTGCTCGGGTCAGCATCTTTGCAAGCATCCTTTCCTCCCGCACTCTTTCATTCTGGAGTCCGCGTCTTCTGCCTTTGTTTCTTCTCGACAATGCAGCTTCTACTGCGCTTGTGCCAGAGCGTGCTGGCGACATTGGTGGGCCTTCTCCCCTGGAGTGCTTTGTTTACTTTCCGGCTTTACTGGTGCTGCTTGCAACGTCGCTTGCCATGAGATTTCTCCCGTTCTGTTCCGAAACCACCGACTGACTTGTGACATCTGATCGTTTGCGTTTCTTCCTACGAAGGATAATGTAGCTTTTATTGTGCTTGTTTTGCCTTCTCTCTTCTCCTCTTCCTCCTCCCCCCCCTCTCCTGATGCCAAAGAAACGGGGAATGCTTGGGATTTCCACGCACTTCAAGTTTTCCACCCGGTTCTGCTGGGGAAGGGGGCATTTATTATTTAGAAAATAATGATAAACGTACACTGAAGTGTTCCAGCGTGGTGAAACATTTGGTTGCATCACGTGCTCGGAACTTGGCACGACCAGTACGTAGACAGGCGAGGTCCGTTTCCACAGCGACGGGGAAGGGAAAACGGGGGGGGGGGAGGAGAGAGAAGCAAACAAGAGAAAAAAACAGGAGGACAGGTTCGCTAGGAAAGGGACTGGGGATGGGGTCACGTTTCGCCGGGACACGTCCTCAGCATCCTGTTCAGGATGCTGGCAAGTTCCGTCCGAAGGTTACCCAGTTAGGGCCATCTCGAGGCGGTCTCCAAGAAGGTCGTCTCCCAGTGGATGGCATTCCGCCATTCTAACCTCTTCTCGCGTTCTAGGCTGCCATGATCCCACGAAGACAGCAGAGAACTGCTAGGAACGCCGCTGTAGAGCGACACGCGCGAAGAGGCGTCGAAAAACGCTCCTGAAAAACGAACTCAAGTCGGAGCTCATGATCACTGCACCACCAGGAATCCCTCTCGCGTTTCCAACATTCCCATCCGCTGACTGTCTTTACCTGTGGTACGGCAACATGGCGAAAGAGCCCTCCGCTTCACGTCCGAAGGTTCGTTAGGATGCAGCCGAGAGAAACCTCGCTCACGCATCCAAAAGATCGCAGAAGCCGCTTCTGGTCCCTCGTGATGGGCACGGCTCAGCTCGCTTAGCATCCCGCGCCTCGTGGTTGCTTGCCGGGCATCGGTACAGACGCGAAACCTGCGCACCTCGCTGAGCAACGGCAGAATCGTCCCAGGAAGCTGTGGCCATTAGAATTCCGGGTCGGCTGGTACCTCAAGGCATCCCAAGTTCTGCTACCGAAGGATTTTGTTTTTTTTTATTTTCGCCCGGTTACGCCGTAGCATTTATTGTAAAAAGAATATTTACAAAGAAAACACTCATATAAAATGTAAAAAATGCTTTTTTTCGTGGTGGTTTCACAGCAGGTCCACTACGAGAAGGAAATGCCTCAGGGGAGCTGATTCTCATTTGATGAGGTCCGCGCAGGAAGAGTAGGGGAAGGGTAAACAAAAACAAAAAAACCCACAAAAATTCAGTCCAAAAACGTTTAGGAGGAGTCGAAAGGATCACGGATTTCTTCCTGGTGTCCTCAGCATCCTCTGGAGGATGTTGGCAACTCGCTCCTTTTGTTGGCAGAGATGTGGACATCTTGTCTCGTTCCTCATGCAGCAGCAGGCGATCGGGGACGATTTCACCGTTCGAACGGCCTCTTTCGGCGTGGCTTCTCGTCTCCACGATCCCGCAAAGACAGTGCACAGGGCCGCGAGCGAAGCTGCAGGAGACGTCGAGTCCCGAGCGAGCAGGCGCCGCAAGACCTCTCCGCCGTTGTCCATCGGCAGCAGGAGGGCCGTAGCGAAGCGTTCCCAGACGCTCAGGAGGGCAACACAATCCAGCACCAGGTGGCGAAAGGTTTCCCTTTTTCCCCGCACTCACTCCCCACTCCCTCTTGTCCAGTGGGGGACTCGTGCGTTGCAAGGGATCGCCCAGTGCAACAACTGCAATGCCGAGTCCTTCAGGGAAGCGTGGGGCTGTCCACAAACACTGGGGGAGTCTGTATCTCTTCAGGAGGAATGTCCAGGAGTTTTACGCAGCGACGAATGAATCCCTTTCGGGAGGGCAGTGCGGGTGGATGCGTCAGCCGTCCAGCATCCCAGCCGCTTCTTTTCTCCTGCCATTTTGCAGGAGACTTCCCATCTCTCGAGGCCATCGCTATTTTCAATTTGTTGGATTGTGTTGAGCGTGGTTGCAAGTGGGGCGTTCCGCGCCCAGGCGGCATTCCTCGGGCAGTCCACGGTTTCCTGCAGCGAGCAGCGAGCTCATTCCGAGAATCGCAGGTTTTTCACCCGGGTAAGCCGGGGCTTTTATTACTAAAATTTTGAAATTACAAAATTTTGTAACAAAGTCTATGTTGTTAAAATTTTTCTTTTTACGACGTCAGAAGTTCAGATCAGAAGTTCAGTAGCACTTGTCCTTACCGACCCGGAGGTCGATAAGGTCCTTCACTGGCGCCGGGACGGGAAAAATAAAACAAAACAAAAACAAAAAAAGAAAAACGCCTGGAGGGCAAAGTTTTCTGGGAAGGGGGAGGGAGGGAGGGGATCACGGTGCGCCGTGAGCAGGCCTTTGCATCCGGTTTCGGATGCGAACAAGTGCTGGCAAATGTTTTTGAAGTCGGCGCCAACGGCACGCTTTCTCCAAGGAGATCGCTGCCCAGTGGATAGCATTCCGGCTGGTCCTTCCTCTCCTAGACGCGGTCCACTTCTCCAGGATACCGCGTATGCAGCAGAGCACTGCTACGCTCCCGAAGGCTGGCAAGCCGTCTCGCGTCAGAAGGCGTCTGAATCCACTGGTTCTCCTGGACCATGAGACCATCTACCGAGGTTGGCGCCCACTCTCGGCCATGCACGAGGAACGTGCCCTGCTAATTTTTCCATGACCTGGCGCCGGCTGCTCGCTGGTTTTTTGTTTTCCAACGTGGAAATCCGCAGGGCAGCACTGCGACACAGCTGAAACGTAACTCACTTATGGGAACCCTGCATGCTGCGATGTTGACTCAAAGAAATGGACAGAGATTGGGTTAAATATTGGCTCGCAGGCAGATTGAAGCGTGGCCTTCGATCCCCTGATCCTAGCAGAGAAGAGTAAGGTGCGAATCTTGGAGCTGCTCGTGCTTGGTGAAGTTTGCACCTGCCGTCCTCGTGTTCCTGGGAACTTTTCGACCTCACCCTCGGTCAGCCCGCCTTTGGTAACCTCCCACCTGCCTCCCTCTTGTTCATGGGAACTTTTCGACCTCGCCCTCGGTGGTTCGTCCTCGGTGACTTCTCCACCTGCCGCCCACATCTTCCTCGGAACTTTTCGCCTTCACCCTCTGCACCTGCCAGCAGTGCTCTGAATACCACCAGAATTCATTTGGACTTTCATCCGCAGAATCTTCAGCTGGCATCCTCGTTGCGTGCCAAAGTCACCAGACGTGGGCCAGCGCGTCAACGCTCACTCAGAATCAGCGCTCGCTGGGGGTCTACGGAAATTCCTGCTGGCACGCCAGGGAATCGCCCGCCAGGCATACAGATGCGCAGGACAGTAGGGATGCTTGCGTCGGATCTCCAGCTGCAGAGACAGCCCTCAGGCTATCGATGCCGAAAGACGGTCGCTGCGAAGTAATCGATCAGGGCGAGAGGATCACCCTAACTCAGTGGAGGGTGGCTCATCCCTAGTTAATCGTCACAGCGATGGATCTGACGCTCCAAGGACGAGGAAGAGTTGCCAGCCCACGGGCGACAGAAGACGCGAACGCCGAGGGATTGGCGCTGCAGCGCGCCTCCTGCGTCAATGCGGACGGAATCGATGCGAGGTTGGGCGCGTGCCAGGGAAGCTGCAGATGTCAGAAGCACAAGGAGCGGTACTTGCAGGCGGAGGTGGTGACATACGTGCACGCGAATGAAGGGAGATCCCGGTCCGCGCGAGCGTCTGCCGCTTCGTCCGGCGACACCCACAGGGCGGATTATGCGACCTAAGGGAACGGGTTTAGCCAGAAGGCTAGTCGAGCCGCCAGGCCGGACAAGCAGCATCGAGAGCTGCTTGTGCCATTGTCAGATCATCCTCGGAAGAGCCATGCTCAAGAGCGTTCGGCATTCGGCTCTCAAGAGCCCTGCGGAAAGTTCTCAATTCATCGCTTCCTGTCTCCATACTGCTGTGGATTTCCACCCAGGTTCACCAGGAGGGTGCGAAAGCATAGGACCATCAGCCCTACCACGTTCAGAGCACCAGGGGAGCCTGCCGAAAAGCCGGCGCACGAACAGGGGAGGGTGGCCTCCACGGCAGAGGGGAAGAAAGGAAAAAAAAATATATAGAAACAGGAAGAGAATATATTTGAGGGGCACGTGAAGGGATGCCTGCCCGGTTGGAGGCCGTGTGATTACGGTGGTCTCCGTGCGTGGCACCATGCGTTGTGGGTTCGAATATTCCGAAGGAATCGACTCAGCGCGTCGTAGGTCCTGAGTTCACCCCACAAGATGACGCTAGTTGGCCTACATTCATCCGGGTGCGGCACTGGTAGCGGTTAAAATCGGATGCCCCCCATGAGGGTCGGGACAAATGGGAGTCGACTTCCGGGTCCTTCCAGGAATCAAGGAATAGGATCTCCCCTCCGGCTGTGAAGGAGAGAACCCCCATTCCGGGGGGATCCTTCCGCGTCGGACTCATGGAGTAGGTGTGTCGCCACCACCTCTCCAGAGAGTGCAGAGAAGCGAGCCGATCCCTTCGGGGAAGCTACGTCCTTCTGAACTTCGGAGGCGTCACCTTCTGGGTTCTCTTCAGAGGAGTAAAAACAGGATCAGATCCCTTCAGAGAAGAAAAACTGGAGTGGACCCCTCCAAGGGTCTCTTCGGAGAGAATAAGGAAAGAGATTCCCTTCTGGATTCCCCTTCGGAGACAACCAGGGTGGAGGTGATCCTCATTTCCGAGGATCCCTCCCCAGGCGTAAGAGGAAGGGACTCCGAGTCCTTCCTGGATTCTCAGGGCGGACCCCTCCCTGGGTACCCCCTATCTTGAAGAATACCCCCCCTCGGGTGGCGTGGAACTGTGTCGAAGTACTGCGAAGGCAGAAAAGGATTTCCATTATCCACAGCCTGCCGGGGTCCGTCCTCTGCATCCTCTTGAGGACGGCGGTAAGGTCTTCATTAGTTTTCTTCAGGTGGGAGCCATTTCTTTTCCGTCCACAAAAAGCGTAGGGCGAAGAGTATGGCGCCCCAGGAGCGGCCTCCTTCTCTGGCGCCGCTCCAAGCCGCCACCATCCCGTGTGGGCAGCGAAAAGCTGCTGGGAATGCGGCAGGCGGCGGAGAGTTCCTGGGATCGCTACGCGGGGTCCCGAGGGTCGTTGCCGCAAGGCGTTCCCGCAACGATTGCAAGGCAACGCAGTTCACGAGCGAGTGCGCGAGGAATTCGCTTCGCCCGCCCCTGCTGCAGTTTAGGTCCATCCCTCACCTCCACCACGGGTTCCAGTGATGTCAGCGGGCGTTGTACGACAGGCCCCGATGCAGCAGCAGAAGCGTCTACTCTCCTCCTTAGACAAAGGGGAGAGCTGGGAAGCCACTCTCGTGATCATCACGGGAAATCCCCAGGTCTCCCCAGCCTTTCAGCTGGGAGCACTCGGAGTCAGTTAGCTGGCCCGTGACCCAATCACCTTGGAGCTGATCTTTCACAGGAGACCTCCCCATTCGGCCAGTGGGTTTCTGTAGACGTAACCCCCTCAAGGAAGGCAGCGCCTCAAAGAAGGAAGTGACCTTGCCTCCGCTGCTCCGGGTGCGTTCCCTGGACCTTGCGAAAGAGGGAAGCGACGGCGACCATCGCCCGGTCCGATGAGAGGGACAAGCGAGGGAAGAGGGAAAACCGAGAGAGGGTAGGAGGAAGAACCGAGGAACGGAAAGGTGAAGAATCCAGGAAGAGGTCAAGGAGGGATGCAGGAAGAAAAGGAGAAAGAATCGAGAAGAATCTTCCTCTGTCCTCCTTGTTTCATCTTGATTTTACTGGATTTTTCCTCTTCCTTCCTAAAGGATACGCACGGGAAGGGTGGTCTCTCGCGAGCGACGACCACGCTGGGATCGGACCGGAGGAGTCGTTGCTCGCATTCTACCCGAGGTGCCCTCTCTTTGGGACTCCCTCGGCAGCTTTTCCACCGTTGGCCGGCTCTTTCCTGGAGACACGGCGGCCGCTGTTTCTCCTCGCGGCCCGCGGCGGCACGAAGCAGTGGCAGGGCTTCCGCTCGGCGCCGTGCCGTCTACGGGTCAGGTCCGGAGGGCAGCGACCGCGCCACCGGCAGCAGTGATGCTACAGTTTTCCGGCAATGCAGCACGCGGACGAGGCGCTCGGTGGGTGGGAACTGCGGTGGAGGAGCGTCGTTGCTGGCGCGCGACCCTCCTTCGAGCGCCAGCGACGGCGCCCATGGTCGCGAGCCACGCTACCCCGAACGGACGGGAAAAAAAAGATCGACAAGCTGATTGACTTAACCCACTGTCGGGAGAGCTCCCCCGCCGCCTTCCGTGGGTCCGTCCTTCCGACGAGGTCCTTCCTGGTCCCTTTCTTCCCGCTCTTCCCTGTCGTCAGGAATGTCGGCGCGAAGACCCATGCGGGGCGAGACATGCCCATCTCGGTAACTACTTCCGCACATCCCCACTTGCCAAGGGACGGTCCAAGTGAGCCGATGGCTCGTCCGGAAGATCGCTCTCGAACTGCTTGAATCCCATTGGCTGGTTCACTTCCTCACTTCGCGCGCCATTGCTTAGCTGCGCGTGCGCCATGCAACTCTCCGTCCCGTTGGTTCTTCCGCGCCGACTCCCCGTTTGATGGCTCCGCTCAGGGTCGTCCTCGCCATTAGTGGGAACGCGGGAGCGAGGGTCAAGCCTATCCCCTGCTGCCGACCTCGCCTTCCCGAGCCTTCCTCTAGGATGAGCTTCTTGCACCTCCTGCCGCAGAATCCTCCGCTTGTCCTGCAGCCCGCCTGCTTTGTCTCTCGAAGGGGATGCTCTCGCGCAGGCCGATCCGCTGGCTCATTTCCACCTCCTCCCCTGTCCCTCCCCTCCCCTGCTGCTGGGCCCTCGGGCGTCCGTGGCTGCGCATCTATCCTCTCCCTCTGAAGATGGTCGTCGGACAGCGCTCCTCATCGGCGCGGCGGACTTAGCGCCCACGGGGCCAGGGACACCCTTCCTGGGCGTCGGATGTCTCATCCGCCACAGGGTGATGCAGATTTCGCCGTGCGGGCTCCTGGAACCCCCGCCGTCGGCGGGCACGGGCATGCCCACGATGACCCAGCCGCAGGGCGTAGCGGATCCATGCCGGTAGGCGGAGACTCTGGATCTCTGGTGTTTTCGCAAGGAGGGAGAAGATCCTCCGCTACACTTCCTGGGAGGTCACAATATCCTTTGCAGCAGCCGCCGTCGAAGTCATGGTTGACTTCACGGGAATGCCAGCTGCCTTCGTCGCTGTAGCGGGCTCGGTTCCATGCGCCGAAGATGCAAGCCGAAGTTCCAAGCATGGAGTCTTCGGTTTCTCCCTGGCAACCGGACCAGCGCGTCGATGGTCTCTCAACAGTCCCTCCTGGAAACCGGACCGGCGCGAGATGATCTTCGGTACCCAGTGGCGACGTGCGCTCGAGTGTGTGTCCATCGCTCTTGAATTTCGCCGAGGGAGGTACGTCGCATCCCCTGCTCACTCGGCACTCGTGCAGCAGGTGCTCCCGGGCTGGGGTCCGCCTCTGAAACCCCAAGTCCCTTCCCTCGGCGCGTCCTTCCCTCCGTCCGGGCCTTCTGAGCGGCGTAGGTTTGCTCCCGAGCTGCTCCCACGGGCAGAGAGGCCGACAGCTTCCCGCGAATCCTTTCCAGTTTCTCCAAGCCTCTTCCCCGAAGCCTTCTGCGTATCCCGAGGAGGTGGAGGGAGGAGAAAGACGCCTTGAGGAGAGCTGGAAGCCTCTCCTCCCACGGGAGGGCTTCCCGGAATCCATCGCACACGTAGCGGAGCGGAGCGGTATCCATGACAATGCGTGGTGTCGTCCTTGCCGACCCAGCGGGAGGGACGAGTTCCGAACCACAGGGTGAAGAACGGGAGGTGCACGACCGCCTCAAAGGATCCGCGAAAGATCCCAAGGAAGGCGCATGACTCGGATAGCTCCGGTCACCCTGTTTCGAGGGATAGGTGGATGGCCGCTGCCCCTTGGGATTCTGAGGGGTGCCTGGAGGCCATCTGGGATGCGTCCGTAGGGAGACGGGCGGGTCAGCTCATCGCTGGTAGGTAACTTCTCCGTTCAGAAGTACGAAAGACCAGGAGCCTGGGAAGGCAAGGCTGCGGCAACTTTTGTCCTCCCTCCTTGCGCATCTCCTACGGGTGGGAAGTTGCGGCGAGCGGGCAGCGCCACGCCCCTCTCTGAGGAGGCGGAGCCGCGAACCATCGTTGGCGTCCGCAATCTTCTTCTCGCGGTTCTCCACCGGCTGAGGGAAGACAGCGGCGCGTGGCCCTCGTGCCGCTGTCTTCCGCCCACTGTCTTGAAAGAAAGCTTTCCCGTCAGGGATCGCTCGAGGCCATCCTCCAACTCCTCCACTTCTGCCGACCGCGGCAGAAGCGGGCGCTTCACAGACGCCCACACCCTCGCGAGTCGCCGCCTACTGTAGCGGCGGTAGCCCACCTCCCGTGACAGCTTCCCTCGCGCCTCCGGCAGATGTCAGTCGAGCTTGGGAGACGCGCGGCAGCGGCATGGGCGCAGAATAGGGGAACGCGGCAACCTCTCCTGATGCAAGCGGCGGCTTCCTATCTGATCTGCGGTGGTATCGAGGATAAAGGACGTGCACCGCTCACTCCGAGACGGCACCTCCAGGAAACAGGGTTCAGGAGCGGAAGCATCGACGAAGAGATTCCTCGAGCTGGAGGCAGCGTCCCCTCCCGCGCCAGAAGGTTCCTGCGGAGGGCTGAGGCTCCCTCAGAGCGCGCGTGCCTACAGCCACTGTTCACAAACTCCTCCATTGTCCGCTGCTTGCTCCGAAAACCTTGACTCCTCCTCCTCCTGTTCTTCCTCCCCTTTCCCTTCCCTTTCCTCGATTCTCCCTCCACAAGTTCCGTTCTTTATGCTCATGCTATTCGACTTTTTGCTCCTTCTTCTCCCTCCTCACCCTCCGTTCACCTTCCTCCTTCACATCTGCAGCTTCCCCCCCGCTCTTCTATCGCGGAGTGTGGATGGAGTGGGTCGGAGGCTCATCCTCGCACCTTCCTCAGAGCAGTTACTGAAGGACAGTGGAAGGTGAGGCGGCGGAACCCTCCCCGATCCTCTCCAAGGAAAACCCCTTAGAATCTGCTGCCCTGCCATCCCTCCCCATCTCTCACATCCACTCTTCCCTCCTCTCTTCTGGGAACTTCGTAATTCCTCACTGAAGGGGCACCGACAAGACGGCCGTCGCAACCCTGCATTTTCTCCTACCCACCGCAGTGCCGCAGAGGCGGCCGACTTCCCTGTTGCCCTCGTGCTGCGACCCCGTGGCAGTCGGTGTCCCGAGAGCCCAAGCACCCTCTCGCGACGGCACTTGCTCTCCCTTGCTCCTCCTATTCTGCTTCCCCCCCCCCCCCACTTCCCCCCTTCCGACGCAGTGCAACCCCTTGTAAGGCGATAGCGACGGCTGAGACTCAGCGGTAAGGCGCTCACGTGACCATGGGAACAGCTCCTCCTCCTTGCTACGGGAGGTTGTCCGCAGCCAGGAGGCGAATATAGCGAGCAGCGTACGGCTTCGCGAAGTGACGGAGCCGCATTCGGGTTGATCTCGCCTAGGGGAGAGAAACCAGGAGCGGCAGGGGATAGGGAAGCGAATCCCTTCCGCCCCCTCTTCGACCCGCGAGGAGCCGAACCGCCCTCTTTCTAGTCGTCCCTTCGCTCAGGAGGACGGACTCCATTCTTCACTCCTGGTCGAGGGTTCGCCGCGCTCCAAGAGACTAACGGACACGCCCCTTTTCGTTTCCTCCGGCTCTCCTCCCGTCTTCCACATTTCCTCCCTTTCTCCAGCAAAAGTCGTCACGGCGCTTCCCAGCAGAAACCGTCCTGCGCGAATCCCAAGGAAGAGCGAGAGTTCTTCGTGGTGATCCCTCCCCTCCTTCTCCTCTTCCTCTCTCCTTCCTCTTCTTCCTGTTTTCTTCTCCCTCCTGACGGGGAGGAGAAGAGGGAGAAGTCACGAGGTGCCACCCTGCGCCGCGGAGTGCCGGCTGCTGCCACCACCGCCACGGCAACAGTAGGATTGACGGGGTAAGGGCATGGAAGCGGTAGATCGATGGAAGCTGCAAGGGACGAGGAGGAGGAGGAAGAGGTAGGGAGAACGGCGCGCTCATGGTGCTGCTGCGGGCAGCGACGGGCTGCTTTGGTATCGTCTCCACCCCTCGCCGCTGTTGGTTCACGACGGTAATGGCGTTGTTGGCGAAAGAGTCGTCCTCGTCTTTGCTTCCAGGGATGGCTGACGACGGCGTTGTTTATCTCGACGCCGCTTCAGTTGCTGCTGGTACCGAGGTCGTCGTTGCTGTCTTCGCGGCTGCTGCTGCCGTGGATGATGGTGATCGAGGTGATCGCGATGTGGACGGAGGTCGCGAAGCTGATGGCAACCTCGATAGTGGCGCCGGTTATGCTATTGACAGCGCTGACCACGTTGCAGATCCTGGAAGAGGGGAGGATGACGAGGAGGAGGCTGCATCCTGTCGCGAAAACCTGAGCTTTTCCTCTCCTCCGTGCTCGACAGCAAGGCAAGGGATGAGAGCCCCAGCAGGAAGTCTGACCAACCTTCGGTGACCTGGCAGCCACGGGAGTCGTCCAACGTTTCTCCGAGATGGCAGATGGGGACGGAGGCGGCCGCGGTCTTGGCAACGGATCCCCCTTGCTCCTCCTCCCCCCCTCTGCCGCGGAGAGGTGAGAGACGAACAAGAGGCAGCGCGCACATCCTCACTTCCCCGCGTATGCCCTCCATCTGGAGCGCGCCCGTGCCATCTCGATTGTCCTCTTCCCCGGGCGAGCGGTGACGAGAAGCGCGCACCTCCTCCTCCGCCTCCGCCCACACGTGACCGTGGTGGACCAATGGAGGTGCCGCTGTCCTCCCACGGCGCGGACCAGCGGTACGGCGGCCGCGCGTCTTCTCGCGCGGCGCGCCAGTCGGTTCGCCCCCGTGCGCAACAGAGGAAGGCGGAGGAGGAGGTCGCCGCTGCCGTCGCGACCCTCCCGAAGTGACTCCAGCAGCAGCAACAGCAGCAGCAGCAGCAGCAGCCCGTGGGCCGCCCGCAGCGCTGGCTTCCTCCCTCAGGGATTCGCCGCTGCCTCAGCCACCCTGGTAAAGCCCCGCCCGCCCTCTCTGCCCTTCCGCTACCCGCAGGCGGTGCTGCCCGGGTCGGCTCTCTGCAGGTGCCCTTCCTCCCTCCCCTTTTGTCGGAACCCTCTGCCCCCCAGGGGCAGCGAGGGGGCTCGATCCGGGAAAGTCCCCCGGGAGCGCCGGCCGGGGGCTTCCAAGCAGAAGAAGGTAAGGGGAGGGTCCCTTTTTATCCGTCCCTTCCGGGGTTAGGAACAAAACGCAGGGATGGGGTGGGCGGGAGAGAAAAGGAGTCACCAAGGGGGATCTCGCTGCCCTCCGCGTGGGACAGGGTAAACCGCCGCCACCCACCCTCTTGCCCCTCGGTTTGTCCTTCGTGCCCACCAGCCACGCCTCCTTCCCTCAGCATTTGCGGGATCCGGAGGGAGTCGCTCCCACGGAGTACCCCAGAGCCGGCCACAGGCACGGAAGCTCCGCCCAGGCAGCGGGCGCGAGAGCCCCGAAACTTGCCCCGGAGGGCAGCTTCCTTTCCGGCCCCTCCCCTTCGAGGCAGGCAAGGCAGTGGAAAGCATCAGACCGCGCGCTCGCTGAGAAAAGCGGGCGAACCGAGGGCTAAAGGGCCGGAGGGCAGAGGCGAGTCCACCCACAGCGCCCTTGGACCTCAGCGGCTCGTACACGCCCTTTCGAGCGCTCTCTTCTGGGAAACCTCGCGGGTGCTGTCCGCCGGCATGCGAGCGTTCCTGGCGACGCGGCCCTTGGGCGCGGTGCGTCGAGTGCGAAGCGCAGCTGCGCGCCCCCGTGCTGGAGGGTCATAAAACGGAGGCGACGGAAGTCGTCGCGCTGGTCGCTTCTGGTCACCTTGGGATTGCCCCCTGGTCGCTCTTCCTACTCACCCCTTCCTCCACTTTTTCTCTTCAAGTCCCTTCTTCCTCCTCTACCATTTCTCCTCTTCCCTTCCCCCTTCTCCTCCCTTTCTTCTGCTTTCCTCTTTCTCCTCCCTTCCTCCTCCTCCGCCTTTCTCCACCTTTTCCCTTTCTCCTCCTCCTCCTTTCTCCTCTTCTCTTCCTCCTCCTTTTCCTCTCCTGCTCTTCTCCCTTTCTTCTCTATTCCCCTCTTCCTCCTCCTCCTTTCTCCCCTTCTTTTCCTCCCATTTTCTTTTTCCTCTTCTTCCTCTTTCCCTTGTTTCCCGCCGAAGGAAGGCGGAGGCGCCGGCGACCAGCACCCACCAGAGCCGGCCAGAGTCGCTTACCCTTCCAGGCCCTTTCTGGGGACTGAACGGCCTCCCTCCTTCGAGTAGCGCGGAGTTCTGTTTGGAATTGTCGTCCTTCGTTCCTCCCGCCACTGCCGCCGCCTCCCTCCATCGCCGCGGGGGTCGTTTCTCCCAGACCGCCCCTTTCTCTCCCTGCGACCTCCCGTCTTCCTCCCCCGCCGCCACCAGCCAGGTGGCGGCGAGGCGCGTCCATCGCCACGGCCACCACGAAGGACGCGCGAGACTCCGCCTGATGGACGCTCTCGCGGAGCCGAGCTAGGAGGAGTCGTAAATCAGATTTTCCGGTTGGATGCTGCGGTCGTTTCTCAGAGTTATTCCCGCGGACGTCAGGCGTCCGGAAAGAAAGATCCAATAATAAATCGCCGCGCTCCTCCTCCTCCCTCCCTTCTTCCCTCTCTCTCTCTCTCCACTTCCTCCCTCCTCGGCATGGGCGCGCTCTCTTTTCTCGGCTGACCGGCAAGAGTCACATTCCCGCGCGCCTGATCACGTGTCCGCGGCAACACGAGTCGTCCCGGGAGCAGTTCCCCTCCCTCCTTCCCGGGGGGAACCTTTCGAGGTGCGCGGCGCGCCGGGACTTCCTTCCCGAACCGCCGCCGTCCCTCTTCTGGGGAAAGGAAGGAAGGGTGTGCGGGGAGGAGGAAGGCTCCAGCGGCACCGCCAGACCCGCGCCCGCCGCCACCGCAGGACGGCGGGGGAGACGCGGCGCTTCCGCCGGTGGTCCGTCCGGTAGCGGACGGCTGCCGCCGCAGTCTCTTCGGAGCCGCCGTCCCGAACTCCGCCGCTCCGGAGGGAAGGTGATTTACCGCGGGCGCACGCGCGCGCAGGGAACCCCGGCCGCTCGGGCGGGCACGCGCGCGCGCGCCAGCGGCGGGCCGCCTCCGGCGAGCGGCGCCTCTCGCGGGCGGCCGGGGGAAGCGAGCGGCTTCTCGCTCTCGCGCGTGGGCTGTGGCGGCGGCGGAGGGGCATCCATTCGATCCACTTTTCCCTGGAGACGCCATCCTCCGCCATCCCTCCCGTGATGGACGCTCCTCGTGTGTCATCCGACGGTGCGTCTGAGCGCTCCTCTCTCTCCTTCCCTGCTCTCTCTTTCCAAAAATGCAAGGAAAAAAAAAAAAAAAAAAACTCGCACGCACACGCGCGCGCACGCGCGCGCACGCACGCACACGCACACGCACACCTATATCAAGAATGTCAATTGGTTCCATAACTTATTCTAAATTATGGAATGTTTCCGACATTTATCACTGTGTTGTTGCCAGGAAACATCTCCAGACTTCAAAACATCAGATTAATTTTTGTATTTTTGAAGAAATTGCGACGTTAAATGTTTCCGCGTCCTTGAGGGGAGGCGAAATCTCTAAATTGGATTCAAATAAGTTACATCTCCGCGGCGGCTGAGACGCGTCTCTCTCGATGCGCTCCCGCGTCCTGTGGATTCGGCTTTTCCCTCCCCCCCTCTTCCTCTCCTCCTCCGCCGAGGTTCCCTTCCACACCGTTGCCTTCTCTCCCGGCTCTTCTTCTTCCTCCGCTCCTTCCGCGGACGGACCGAAAACAGGAAAATCCTGCTCGCCAGACCTCCTCGCAGACAAAACAAGCAGTCAGGAGACACGGGTGGGAGGCAGGACGGCCGAAGAGTCCAAGGATGCTCCGGTGTCGGGTCTGACTGTCCCTCCGCATCTCCCACGTGCATATTTCCCCCTTTCTTCGCCCTCCGCCGTGACGACTTTCTTCCTTTTCCTCCAAAAGAGGATCGATCGATCATCCCCTTGCACGCGGAACTCGCGCCACACAGAGAGATGCCACACACAGGCAGCGCGGCACGCGTGCCGCACGGAGAGACACAAACACTCTCCACACGCTCGTGTCGCGCGCGGACAAACAGAGGCGCTCAGGTGGACGGAGGTTCTACCAGGCGGGTGCGGGAACGCAGGGAGTGGGAATATAGCGTAGGAGATTGGAGCACAGGCGCTGACCGGAGCATGAGGGGTGATCAGCAGGGAGACAGGCGTCGCGTGTACGGATGCTGTGCTCCTTCGGCTCCGTGGGGGCTCATGCTCATACGCGAGCGACCTGCGTCGCATGAAGGCAAAGGGGTCGTCCTCGATGGTGGTTCCAAAGGTGGACGCGTCAGGGTGCCTCATGGGCTTTTCCTTTAGGATCACCAACAGGTGCTTCGGGCGAGCCGACGCGAGATAGCGCCTCGCGCTTATTTCCGGAATGACACCCGTCCCTTGAGAAAGCCCCATTTCCTTAGCGCCTTCCCTCCGTCCCATTTCCTCCCTGCTTCGCGGGTCCGGAACTGCTGAAGGTCGCCAATCTGGAGACTGGGTTTTCCGCAGAGTCTTTCCCCCGAGAAGAGGACCGCGGAGAGCTTCCGTGAAAGATTGCCAGTGTCCCCTGGGCGGTCCGGGAAAGTCTGCCTTAGCAGCGCTTCCCTTCCGTCCCGCTTACCTCGCGTGCTTTGGAGAGAGCCGCTTTTGGGACAGCCGGCCTCATCGTGTCAGGTGGGAGGTCATCTCCGTGCTTTCCGCCTCCCTCCTGAGGACCACGTCTCGGGTCTTCCTTAGCGAATGCCTCCGAATTCTCTGCCCCCCACTCTCCAGGAAGCTCTGATGTCTCAGAACCTCGAAACTCTCGGAACCGACCTCCTCGGAGGTCGGTTCCGAGAGAACAGGTCGCACAGGTCGCGGCGAGTGCGAGCACTCCTTGCTGCAAAACCGTGGCAACCCGAACGACGCGTCCATCCCGGCGCTTCCGGGATGCGACACGAGGGACGTCTCGCGTCCAGCGTGATGGCTAGCAGGTGTTCTTCTTGCTCCGGAGAATGGAACTTTTCACCTCGAGACCCTAGCGAGGCCAGGCCGGGGCGAACCGTGCTGCAGTCATCCACGTGGTCGCCTCCCCTCCTCCCCTCGTCTTTGCCCTCGCCGTCGCCCCTAGCTAAGAATCTTCGCGCTCCCGTCCAGGCGTAGACCCACGACGTGCATGGGGAATTCCTCTCTTCCTCAAACAGGAAGGTCCATCATATTCTTTGTGCTGGAGTCCTCCCCCGGAGCGGAAGAGCGAGTGACCAGCGAGCGGATCTTCCAACCGCTCGCTGGTCACGGCGGAGCATCGCTAAGGAGCGGACGCGAACAGACGAAAGGGTGGAGTGGAAACTTCCCCAGGAGGGAAACGGGAGCGGTGCGGCGGATTCCCTTGAAAGTCCTCCGACCTTTTCCCGCTTGCTGACTTCCCGACCTTCGACGCGGAGCGCAAAGGAGAGGAGGGGGAAGAAGAGGCTCGGAATCGTCTGGAAATTCGGGGGAAGTTTCCGAGCACCCGCCGGCTCCGCCCTTCGTCGAGGAGGCGAGAGAACCCTGGAACCAGCAATCTCCTCCTCTCCCGTTGCCCCAGGAAACGCGTTAGAAGCCACACACCTGCCGGAAAGGCGGAATCAGCGGCACCAGAAAGAAAGGAGCTGCCGCGGGTTTACCTCCGGACATTCGGACGCAACCCTTCGGGAAAATTGCCCGCTTCGGGAGAAGAGATGAAATGGAGGCCGCGCCTTTTCTCCAGGGACGAAACGAATCCATCAAAGAAGGAGCGCGAAGATGCAGCAGCTGGAGAGTGCGAAGAACACGTGAAAGAGTCCTCGAGCGCGCCACGAGCGCGGAGGCTGCGGCCTCACAGCCCCACTTGGCAGCGGCCATGCGGCGGCTCCTCTCGCAGCACCGAACGTCGCGGGTTCGAATCCCGCCGGGGAAGGGTCGATGCCGAGAAATCGGGGTTGCGTTGCGGGTTTGGAGTACTCCCCCCGCAAGATGACGCTGGTTGGCCTCTTCCCTCGGAGGCTTCTTGGATTCATAGGGTGGTCCCTTTGGGGTCACCCGCTCACTGAAGAGTTACGTGAGGGCAAGCAGGGAGAGGGTTCCCTTCGTAGTTCCCTCCCAAGCGTTAGAGGAACGGACTGCTTTCTCCGAGCCTTCCTGGATTCATATTCCATTCGCCGTACGGGGTCATCCCTAACCCACTCGCCTGCCTTGCAGCTGTTGCTACCGACATTCTTGCCGATCGCCTGCTGGTCTTTCCGTCTTCCCCTCCTGCATCCTCCATCGACCGCGTCCTGTGCGTAGGCGGCTCGCACTCTCAACCCCGCGTTTGAGACGGGACTCCGGACCCAGTGCCGGCCGGGTTGACCAAGAGCAACCTGGTGGTGGTGTGGGCTAGGGAGCTCCCCAGGTCTCTTCGGCCGCGCACTCCCGAAGATCCGAGACCTTCCCCTTCAAGATTCCTGCCCCGAAGCGGTCAAGGAGAAGGCAAGGAGCGAAAATCGCCTCCCTGTCAAGTTCGAAAGTTGCTCCGGGATGCGATCCTAGCGGCACTCCCAGCACGCACCTGAAGCCCGAAGGAACTCTTCGGCTGGTAAAGTCCGTCGCTGCATCGTCAGGCTCGCCTGCCACCGCACCTCGGAGCCTGCTGCCTGCGTCCCGTCTCCCTGGAAAGACTCACTGCCCTGCCGATGGGAAGATCTACAAAGATGAACCGAGTTCACCACCCATGCTGTCTGCTTTGCCTGCCGTGTGGTCCGTCGGCGACGAGATTCGCGATGCTCTTCCGTTCAAGGGAGGCGCAGGCGGCGTCTACGGCTGGAGAGCTGCGTCATCTGACGAGGGACGGGGTGCAGAAGGACGAGCGCCTAGAGGAAAGATCTCTCCTGGTACGCCCACCTGCCAGGGCTGGAGAGAAACCCACCTCAGCGCGGCCGAGCCTCTCTTCTGGTGCGGAAGGCGGCTGACCGCTGGCGCATGCAGCTCCGGCAGGACGCGCGTCTTCTCTTGCGGGGCAACCTGAGCGCGTTTCCATGGATTCGAAGGTGTGCTCGCCATCGTGGCATCACAAGCCATTCACTCAAGTGTTCCCCGGTGAAGGCATTCCCTTGCATTCGTTGGGCTCGGAGAGCGCTCGTCCGTCGAATGGGGATCCACCGCGGTTGCTTCGAAATCACGGCTCGGAAGGCAACAAGAATCGATGTGCCCAACGACCAAGAACGAATGTGCGGCTTCCTCGAAAAGTGGACAATCCTCACTCGAGCTCGGCCGCGTTCGCTGGACCATTTAAGGGATTTTCAATTGCAGCAGTCCTCTGCACACGTGTATAGGCGTAGGTGTGGATGCAGTTATTGTTGCGGAAGTGCACGTGGATGCTGGCGAAGACGCGGGAAAAGTAGTTGATGTAGGTAGACTTGTGGATGCAAATGTGGGTGAGGACGTGGAAGTAGATCTGGCTTCACACAGATGCAGATGTAGTTATAGATGGACAGATTTCATAATATTGCATGTTGTCACGGTAACTCTTGATATTAGACGTGGTCTCGTTGGTCCACAGCCTGTGGCTCGTAGCTAATAAATACGAGATGATGAAAGGTCAGCAGATCTCTGCACCCCATTGGTTGCGAACGCGACGAACTGGTCGAAAATGGAGGAGTTCTGGACCCCACGTGCTCCGCGAAAGAGTGGCTCGTCGCGGGCCGCTGTCTGCGCAGCAGCTTCAGCTGCCCGCTCCGCTCCGCGCTTGTCGGTTCTCGTGGTTACGGGCGAGCGAGAGGCGCGAAGGGCGCCGGACGGTCCGGACTGTAGTGGGAGGGGCTCGCTCTTGGGTTGGCGATGGGGGGCACGCGCGTGCGCTCCCGAGTAGCCATCGCGCGGACGGGAGAGCTCCGCGTTTGCCTGGCAGGAGCGACCGCGCTCGCAGCGCTTCGGGCGGCCGCAGAGGACTTTTTTAATGCCCATCGCTCTCATCGTCTGCTGGAGGTGATCAGTTTAGCGGCTCACCAGCTGATCAAAGGATGGATTGCCCGATTATTTAGGGGAGCGTTTCCATCGCAAACACTTTTTATTATCGGGCAGGCGAAGCCTCGAACGACAGGAACGGGAAATCCCGTTTCCCCGACTCCCAAGATCGAAAAAAAAAAATTTTTTTCGGTCCTCGAACCGTTCCTTCGGGGAGCGGAGAGTCTGGGAACGAGTTCCGAGGGAAATGACTTTCGATCGCAGCTCGGAGCTTTCCTCGGGAGGAATCAGATTTCGGGATTGGCGGGACAGCGAGCGCGGAGCCAGGCGACTTCTTCGGAAGAGTTTCGGGTTGCCCCAGGCGATCCGGGAATTCTTTCAGGGAGGCTCACCGGAGCTGTCGACCTGGTCGAGAATCCTCGAGAAACGCGCATCCCGTCTCCCGTCGCGAGAATGCCCGGAAGATCCTTTTCGAATGAAGCGCCGGAAGGCGCTGGCAATCCCGGCACCTGGGGTCTGCGTCCAGCTTGGTCAGAACCTCGGAACGATTCTTTGGCCCCTGCTCGGCACGCTCCGGTGCAATGGAGCAGCGCCATCTGGCCCTGTTCATGCGCTCTATGCCCTCGAGGAGGAAGCGGAGGAGGTGCAGGATGATCGCTGGATGGAAGAGGATGTGATCCGAAGAGGAGGAGGGGAGGAGGACTCCAGCTCGCAGGCGCGCGACAGGAACGGGACGTCAGCTGGGGCGAGTCCCTTTGAACGACACCTGCGGACGACCTCGGAAACGGCGTCTCCGGCTAATATAGAGCACGACGTACTAACCCTGGACTGGGAGGGAACGGAGAGTGACCTAGAGCAGCAGAGCAGTTCGAGATCGACCATGGCGACAGACCATAGCAATCAGATAAATTTCCTGACTTTTGCAAACTAGCTGTGGGAAGACAGAGAAGAGGAGGGAATGGGGATCGAGACAGCAAAAGGTGGACAGAAAGTTGGGAATGAGACAAAAATATGGACAGAGGGAGGGAGACTGAGGCAGGAAAAGGTAGACACAGAGAAAAGGGAAGTGAGATAGCAAGAGGTGAACTGAGAGAGAAAGAGTGAGGCAGGAAAAGGCGAGCAGAGAGTGAGGGAATAAGATGACAGAATAAGATGGATAGAAAGTGAGAAAACTGAAAAAGAAAAAGGTGGACAGAGACTAGGAAGATCGATTCGGATTTTCGCTCTCGTTTTGTACAGGAACAAAGACAAGAGTTAGGCTCAGGTTCGTGTGGAACGAGAACGCCGCGGAGTTCCTGAAGAAGACGATGCCTGGCGAGGAAGCGCAAGGCATGACCTGCAGCCTCTCGGAATGGCAATAAAGAATCGTCCAGCAACGGATGCGCGCGTTCCGCGTTTCGGATGCTGGACTTCGTTCCAAACGGGGGCGAAAGTCTCTTCGAAGACTTTCGCCTGCAGAAGGAGATGCGTTTCGAGCGAGTCGAGCGCCCATCCCGTCAGACAGCTGCTCCTCTGCTGAGGCTTTCGGGAGAGCAAGCGCACACGCACCCTTCTCCCTCCATCAGCGTCGCGGCAGGAGAAGAACCGCAGCAGCGTCTCCGAGAACTGCTGCTGTGACTCTCCTGCGCTCCGCGCCGCTCGGCGAGGAGGCGGCGAGCGCCGGCGGGATGGCACCCCGCTCTCGGATTCAGCGGGGTTCCGCGGGGCCATCAGCCTGGTTCCAGTCTTTCGCGCACCCGTGCGGAACGGACCCGCGGGCGAGCCGGTTCGCGGCTTCCCGCACGAGGTCACGTGCTTGTGGAATGGTCACGTCTCCTCGCGTGTTTGCCGATTCTCCGGGATCGTGAGAAAAGGAAGAAAAAAAAAGACCTCAGGTTGTTTATCGACGGATAGCGGCGACCGCGGCAGCGTTCCAGTTCCGCGAGCCACCGACTGCCGCCGCCACTGCCCGCAGAGGCGTGGGGAAGAATCGAAGGCGTCACGCCCGGGATTTTCTCGGCTCCTCCAGTGAGATTCCGGTCCAAGGAGCACCTCCTGCCGCTACTGGCGTAGGATCTCTCTTTATCTTCCGGTCCGGGAAAAATTACGTTGGCTGCGGAGGTGGAGGGACGTGCGCGCGCGCGGTACGGGGTCCAGAGTTGCCGAGATGCTCGAGGTCCAGTCCTAAGCATCGAGGCCGCGTTCCTTCGGCGCTGGCGACGACGGTCCGCAGCGAAGATCCCGCGCCTGCGGACTCCCGAGGCGGCCGACCGTCGCCGCCGGCTCTGCTCCTGCGCTCGACGCCACCGATCCCTCCCTCCTGAGGCGGGCAGCTCGCAGAAGCTCCATTGCTGGTCCGGAGGGCCGCCGAACTCCCCAGAAGGAAAACGCGGAGGAGAAACGCGTCTCCAGACGGCTCCACGGCGTGTCCCGAACGCATCCTTCCTAGCCTCCCCCCCAGAGTTCCCATTACAGTTGAGATTCGGCTCCTCTCCTCCCAGATTTCTTTCGCTCACTCTGTCCGACCCGGCAGCGCGTGCCTCCGCCAAACGACGACCCCCTGTGTGTCACACGCGGTAGCGAACTCGCGTCCGCCGCTATGTTCTCGGGAAAGCTTGAGGAGCGCGCGGCGCCTCTCCCGGGATGGAAATGACTACTCGTCCCGAACTACTCCCTGCCTTTTGCGTTTCGCTGCAGGAAGGGGAGTGGCCAGCGCTCCTGACTCCCGCCCTCGCGGAGGTCTTCCATTTGAATCCTGAGAGGAGACTTCACGTGTGAAGCCTCCAGGACTGCAGGGTGTCCGGCCACGAGTCTCCATGAAAGTCACTGGAATGGACACTTGGAATGATTCGCTCGCAAAGAGCTCCCTCCGCATTCTCATCCTTTCTTATTTCTTTAACGAAGGGAAGAGGGGATTTGCCCACCGGCCCAGACGGCATCAACACGTCGGCCGAAAACGCAATCCAAAGACTCGACAAGTTGGCGCAGTCACATCTCTTGGCTTGGGGTTTCGTGTGCAGAGTTTCCTTTAAGTACTTTGAGAAACGGTGATACACATTGCGCCTGCTTGCATCCCTCTTTGGATAGCGGAGGAGACACCAGCTGAGGCGCTTCATAGTGCCCGCTAGCGTTCTTTCTTGGGCTGCAGCTCCACTCCTCCGCTTCGCGCAAATTCGCCATCGGACGGGCGGTGGGCGGAGATAGGCGTTTTGTTGGCGTCCGCCCGTCTCTTCCGAGTTCCCCACGGCAGACTCTCGGCTGCCGGAAGCAGCACCTTCCAGGGAAAGAACGGTGGGGGATGCAACCATCCGGGTTCGCGCGAGACTGGGCGACGGCGGAGGCAGAGAACGCAGCCATCCCACGCGCGCCGGCGGGACGAGCCGAGCTGCGCACTCAAGCGCACCCGCGTATGCCGCGCGTTCCTGTCGAGATGCAATTATGAGCCCGCAGCGCCCGGTTCCTGCCCGAGGACCGGCAGGTGCGCTGGCGGCGGCGAGCGCCTGCTCACTCCATTCTTCTTACGGCGCGGTGTGAAGTTTATGGTCACTAAACGGCTGGGCGTTAATGAGATACTCTTTTACGACAAGAGGAGGCGGCGGCGCGGCTCCATTGCGTCGGCGACCTCTCTCGGCCCGCGAAGGAGGCGCACGCGGTGCTCCCGGGCCGAGCGCTGCCGAGTCCGGCAGTTCCGCCCTCCTCTGCGGGCATCTCAGAAGCAGGGAAAGGGCCTCAAGGCCGATCCCTCCCCCCGTCTTCCGCTCGCGAACCACTCCTTCGGGAACGCTCCGCAGCATCCCACAGTGCAGGCGCTGCTCTGACCACCTCTTCCTCGAGAACCACGCACCCCGATGGTACTCCAATGTGGTACAGGCGAGGAACT
Organism: Raillietiella orientalis; assembly: GCA_036172245.1. Classification (NCBI taxonomy): domain Eukaryota; kingdom Metazoa; phylum Arthropoda; class Ichthyostraca; order Raillietiellida; family Raillietiellidae; genus Raillietiella; species Raillietiella orientalis. Next base: position 436,148 of record JAYWIR010000012.1, read on the forward strand.
CCTCAGGAGTCTTGCTCCCTGGCATCTCCACGTCGTCCCTTGCCGGAGTCCCCGGTAGAGCGGGGCAGAAGGTGTCAGATGTTCAGAGGTCACGAGCATCTGTCGCTCGCCTTCCTCCCATCTTCCCCCCCTCCCCTCCCTGCAATTTGGAGGGCTTGCTTCTTGCGCACACCTTCCCCTCTTTGAGCTTTCGAATCCTGGAAGCTGGAGAGAAAGAGGGGTCAGTGCTTGGGGACGCTCGTACTCCCGTTTTCGTTTCGCTTCCATGGAGACACAGGCTCGGAAATCTCTTTCGATGGCGGGAAAAACGAGGTAGAAATTTTCTCGTTTCTATTCAGATCACGTGATCCCCTGTCTGCGCACAAACAAATCCGCGATTTTCCCAGTGCTCTGCTGGTAGCTCCCTCTGCTATAGATGGCGACGAGCGCCACCAGGGTCTTTGCTTTCCTCTTCTCGGCACCGCCACCTCCGCACATTCTCAGCTGTCTCGGAAGTGCGTACGAATTTCCCTCTTCCTCCTCGTCCTCCACCTCTCTTCAACCCCTTTTTCTCTTCCTTTTCTACTCCATCTCCTCCTCCTCCTTGTCATATTTCCCCCCTCCTACACCCTTTCCCTTCTACCCCTTTTTCTTCTCGTTTCCTCTTCTTCCTCTTCCCTTCATCCTCGTGTCCTCCCCTTCCTTCTCTTTATTTCTTCTTTTCCTACTCCACCACCTCCTCCTCCCTGACACGTTCTCCCCCCCCCCCCTCGCCTCCTCTTCTTTTCCTCCGCCTCTTTCTCCCCTCCACTTCTTTCCCTCCTACTCCTTCTCCCCTTTTACTTCTTTCTTTCCTACTCCCTTTAATTTTTCCTCCCTCCTCATGCATCTTCCTCCTCTCTGCCACGTTTTTTTCCTCCTCCTCCTCCTGGCTCTTCTGTCCGCACGTTTCATCCCCGAGGCTTTTTGGTTCATCTCCTGGTCGCTCTTCCACCGCGCGCTCTTCTTCTCGGCCTTCCTCCTCACCTTCCTCTCCCGGGAACCAGGTCTCCCTCCATCCAGCTGCCTCTGTTGCACTCTCTGGAGTCGGCAGCTCACTCTTGAGAGAGCCTGCTCAGCGATTTTCTTGCCCGATGCGTCCCGAGGTGTCCTTCCCCTGGGCTGCATCGCCTTCCTCCTCTTCTCCATCCATTTGTTTTTGTGTGGCCTTGCTGTTGTTGTTGTTGTTGCTGTTGCTGCTGTTGCTGCTGCTGTTTTCCTCGCGGCCTTCTTCTCCCGCTTCAGGGAGAGCCTCTTTTGCATTCGTTCTTCGAATTCCTGAGCGGAGAAAAGAAAAAAAGAGAGAAGAGAAAGAGGCGTTCATGGCAACGTGGAGGTGTATGCGATCCCACACAAACAAAGCCGATGGACCGTTCTTGGGGCTCGCGTTGGACGCGTCCTGCTCTCTGAGGCTGACCCTCCGATCTGGCTCCTCCTTTCTGGCCGCTTTTCCTAAGGGAATAGAACTCTCTCGACCCCTCCCCTCCTTCCTATCCCCGCAGCACGGTGGCGTTTCCCGTGCTCGCTCCAGGAAGGGCGCGCTTCTCAGTCGATGCCGAAGGAGCACCTCCAAAGAGCAGCCTGGCCGCAGCACTGAGGCGGGAAGACTTCCAGATGCATCGGGTCACTGGCGAGCAGTTCCCGGTCTGCTACCTCCCGGGGAGACCGAGAGGCGCGAAAGAGTACTCGGGAGGGAAGAGCCAAGTTTGCCATCGGCGAGGCGATCCGCCACCGAGACCGCCAGGCGCATCTGGTCCAGAGGCGGCGCTCTGCGAGCGGGGTGGGCGGGCGCTGAGCGCCATCTTCGAGACGCAGTGCGTACGAACAGGAGCGTCCGGGGACGCGCAACCCGCCTGCGGGCGCCTTCCGAGGTCAGCAGCGCCTCCAACCGGCCGAAGATGTCCGACCCGCCCTGAAGCGGTGATCTCTCGCCCGGCTGCGAGCGAGGGGAAACCTCCCGAGGAAGACGGCCAGGTGACCGCAGTGCCGTCGACTTCGGCCACATCCCCTTCCCTGTGGCCAGCGCCAATCCTATCACAGCGCCGCCCAGGAGCTGCACGGAACACGCCGGGGAGGCTGAAGAGCGCAGGCGCCGTCCTTCCGACGGAATCCTGCTGGCAACGAACCCACGGGAGCGTCCCGCCCTCCCCTCCTGAAGGAACGGAAACACGGAAGCGAGTTCTCCAGTTTCTCGTCTCCTCGAATCCGAGGTTCTTATTTCGCTCCTGCTTCTCGTTCCCATGGTGCCGCCACGTCCGCGCCACCATGGGAACCCCGGTCTTTGCTTTCACTCTGCGGGCTGCTTTGCCGCTGCGAGGAGAGGAGGAATCTCTGCTCATTTCCCTTTGGCGGCAGTCTCCGGTAGAGGGCGAGTGGGGTGACCTTTGCGCCCCTCGGCAAAAACCACTTGCCAACTACAGGAGCCCCGCACCCTTCTTGCTGCACGCCAGCGGGCCGAGGAGTCTGACGAAAGGGCGGGCGACGACGCTCGGATTCCTACCCGCAGCGGAAGGAAGAACTCCCTGCAGACCCACAAAGCACCCGTTGCCCGCAAAAGTAAGGCGGCAACGTCACACGGTGGGGATGCGCAAGCATCGGTTTCGCGTTCCCTCCTGTACGCAGCTCCACCCTTCCGTCCCCTAACCTAACCCAACTCCAGCATCTCTCCTCCAGAAGGCCAGTCTGACCTGACACAGTCTTGGCCGAATGTCCGAAACGGCACTCCAAAGCTCGCGGTCTCAGCGACGGGAGGGACTCATCCCTTGAGTGCAGGCTCAGTGAAGCCTCCGGGAACGCGCCTCCTGCCTGCTGCAAGTCTTGTTCCCTTAGGCGTGTTTGCAGCCCGCTTCCCAAGGAACACTCCGCGAGCGGCAGCGCTTCACCCGCCATTGCGTCGCGCGCGTTGGAGGAACTGTCGGTCCGCCGTAGCTCCAAGAAGGTGGACGCGATCCTTTCGACTGTCCTCCACCCACCCCCCTCCACGATGTCTCGCTGTCCCTTTCCTTCGAAACTCTCAGAAGGAAGGGGGGGGGGACAAGATCTGATGTTCCTCTCATTCTGATTCGATTCCCCAGGGTGGTGACTGTCGAAGAGAAGATGGCCAGCCATTACACCGAAGAAACGTTCCCCGCCACCGCATTGCTAGCTGACTCTCAAGAAAGGAGCTTCGACTCGTACGGGGAGTTTTGCCACGAGTTGGTATACTCAGTGACCCGCCTGAACGGGTTCGTGAACCAAGTCGCCCCACCCGAGAGCGGTGGTCCCGCCGCTGCTGCCGCAGACCCCAACGATTACTGGATCCTGAAATCGGCGAGCCTGGGCGTGCCAGAAGCCATTCTGTCCGAGAAGACACGGAACAAAGAGCAGCGGATTCGAAGACCCATGAACGCGTTCATGGTCTGGGCAAAAGTGGAACGTAAAAAGCTGGCCGATCAAAATCCAGACCTGCATAACGCTGATTTAAGCAAGATGTTAGGTAAGAAGTTCACTTCCTTGGACTCCAGGAGGGGATTTATTCTTTCTGCCTGCAGAGGACATGACGTGAGGCGATTTCGCATTCCGCTTGGCGAACGATTTATGCCGCGAGTATTGTGTTTCGCTGGAGAAAAACTAACATTTGAAACGAGATAATCATCATTGAATCGTAGCGTGGCGCGAAAGGTTTCGAATTAATGAGGCGTCGACGTTCGTCAGCGTTCGCTCTACCTCGCAGGAGTTGCATGGAGGCAGCAGCCACGCGCTTCGAAACGCAAGGAAGCGAACGACTTTGGTTTTTGTGTGTATTTTTTTTTCTTTTTTAGAAGAAAAAAGAAAAGAAAAAGGAAGCGGGAGAATTTGGTTTTTGTTTTTCTCTTTTTTAAAAAAAAAAAAACAAAAAACAAATTTCGCTTCCTTCGGGCTGGAAGCACGTGGCAGCCGTGCAATGGTTGCGAAAAAAAAAAAGAGGGAAAAAAGCGGTTATTCCGTCATGTGTCGAAGCTCGCGAGGCATTACGTTCTCGTGAGCTTCCCTTAAAAAGATGAAAAAACTATAAGCTGGCCTCCGTAAAGTCCTAATTTGCGTTTTCCTTTCCTTTTAATTGCAAAAACGGGAAGAAGGAAAGAACAAGAGGAAGAAGGAGAGAGAGAGGAAAAAAAAAATATGTGCATGACTTGTTTCTCAGTTGCAATTTCTGAACGATGTGTTCCCATTCATTTCCTTTGTTGCTTTCCGCCCATTGAAATATTCAATTACCGTTAATGGTGTATCTATCAAGTGGCGAATTTAGGTGGTCTTTTAAAATTGCGGGGCATCTTTTTGAAGAAAGATTCCGGATTTGCATCGGGTTGGCTCATTCGAATTCACAGCGCAGTGTGCGCGCGCGTTAATAAACCCGCGTGATCTTCGGTTCTGCGCAATCCTCTTCTTTCCCTTGGAGATTCCTCCGTCGCCTGGAGACGCCGAGCAGCATGCGCACCACCTGGGTCCTGGCCGGCATGTCGATCCCTCTGAGAACCCGTCCTGTAGATGGAAGCCGCTGCTTTCCCCCCTTTATCAACCCTCTTTTTTTTTTTTTATTCCTTAAAAAAAAAAAAAAAAAACAGGTAAATAATTAGACGACTGGCACGATTACTTTGTGCGACTTCCGTTCGCGAACTGGGATGTTCCCGGGGAGACGCGTGAAGGGACTGAAGTTTCTTTTCAAAGACTGCAGTCTTTCCGAAACACGAGAGGATAAAATAAAACAAAATAAATAAACGATGAGGGGGAGCAGATGCTCCAACAGCCGCGTTCCCGCCCAGCTTCCCTGCCTTCGAGCACGCCTTCCGAAGGGACAGATGGATCCTGGAGAGTCCGAGCGCCCTGGAGAGGTGCCTGTGACCCCCCTTGGTTCATCGCGGTGCAGGCATCGTGTGGATCCCACGTGTCGAGGTCGCTCTGGGAACGGCGAAAAGCGGCCGCGCACCGAAATCTGCAGCCGGAGTGCCGCTCGGACCCATCTCGGGAATTCGTCTCGATTCTCCCTGAGACTGAGCCGCTCTCTCTCCCCCCACCCTCTTAACCGAGGGAGCTCCCCACGAGGCTCGTGCCCTCCGCCCCCGTTGCGGTGGCTGGCTGGCGGAGGCGAACGCCCACCGAACCTCTTGAGGGCAGGAGGAACAAAAGCGCGTCGCGGAAAAGGAGGCTTGTGTGGTGCCCTATCCGGAGCCTCCGAACGGCTCCCGGCTGGCTCTGAAGGGCCCCTTGGACTGCCGCACAGCTTCTCGTACCAGTCTGCCACCAACGGATCTGCCAGAGGAGGAACGCTCGCCAATCTGCTCTCAGGTTGCTGTTACAACAACAAATTTCAGTCTGATATCTTTCACTCTGCTTCCCAAATGGCTACCCTGCACCTGTCGGAACGTTCTCTATAATGTGGTTATCCTGCATCTGTCGCGATACCTTCAATAATCTGGCTACCCTGAGTCGGTAGAGATGCCTGGAGACTGAGCCTCCTCTTTTACAACGCATCTGTGAATTTCCTCAAAGAGTATGGCGTTCGTCGCCCCGCGTTTCCTCTGTCAATGGCCACAGGCTGCTTGTGCAGAAAGGGGCACAGCAAAGCGAGACACCCAAAAGTGCTTCTCCCTTCATCCGCCACTGGCAGTCCCACGCGCGATTCCAGAAAGTTGCCTCCCGGCTTTCCTGACTTTCATTCTGCACCAGGGTGGACTTTCTGCTGGAGGTGACCCACTGCACCGGATGCTGGCATTCTTTCTCGGCGCGGCTCATCTTCTTTCGCAGATTCCCTTCCGCACAAAGAGGGAGAGGCTCCGCTGCGAGTGAGAGGGGGTGGCCGCCCCGACAATGAAATCTCTCGCGCGTCTTCCATCGGATGGTCGTGCGCCGGTCCAAAGACCGCCACCTGAAAAAGGCAGCTGCATCGCGTGGAAGCTGCATCGCGGGACGTGGAGACGGCGCTCAACTCCCCCCTCAGCTGCATTCACCCGTGCGAGCGTTCAGCGCGACCTCACACCGGGCGTTCACGTCGGCGTGCTGGTGGCCGGTGGCCGCGCCACCAGTCTCCCACACAGTACTCTCCGCAGCGCGCTCTGCTGGAGTCTTTGCCTTTGTCAAGGGACGCCGAGCTGCATCCCTGCATGGCTGCGCGAGAATGCCGGAGGGTGTCGTAGCCGCTCTTCATGGAGGTCAGGAGGCAGCGGTACCAGGCAGTGCGTCATGTGGGGCAGGTGGTGGCAGCGGCTCGAAGACATCCGAGTTCTTCCGGCGAGGGGTGAGGTGCTCCGGGGCCCGTCGATCCACTGCTTTCCAGCAGAGGATCCGAACCCAGAGGCAGGTCAGAAGGCCTCCTAATTCCTGTAGGAATTATCGCTCTCGTCTTCTTGCTATACCACGCCTTCACCGCAGGGAGCACCACTTTGGTGGCAGCCCCGCCAAAGTCCTGCACGTACACCAATGTCTGGTGTATCGAAGTCTGCTACACTAAGCACCGGTACATCAACGTCCGATGCACCATAGTTCGTTAGCGTCGAGGCCTCAGCTCCAAGCTCTGAATGTCTAGCGGACTGCGGTGTCACGAAAAATGCGTCTGAGTATCCTCTGTACCATGGCAAGGAGAAAGTAGGGAAATCCTCTCTCGGCGAGCAGTTTGTCCACAGATTTAGTCGCTTTCTGGGTTTCCCTGGACAATGGCAACGGTGGTGTTCAACTTCAGCAGACCCACGGGTTTCGATGAGGCAAACAAACCAAAATAAGGCGAACGTATTTTTCCTCGCAAAGGGGAAAAAAAAAGTGGCTCCTGCGCATCTTCTAGTGTGGTTTTTATATACATACATATATATTCGCATCTTCCAAAAGAACGCGGGGTGCAAAAGCGACCGCGAGAAGCTCCTCTCGTCTTCAGGCAGGAAGAGGGACTGACAACTCTCCCAAAGAAGTCAAATGACCACGAGGTGCGGTGATAAAATTTCTTGTTCTGATACAGAGTGGAGGAGCCGAGATTCGAGTGGTGGCAACACGCTGACCGCAGTCGTGGGTGCCCTGAGCCACACACACGTTTGCCTCCTTTCCACCTTTGGAATTTTCTCTCGGAAAATCGTGTTTGAAAAAGCAGCTCCATCTGCAAGGCTCTGAGAGGGAAACAAAGAGCTCTGGAGCTCTTTTTCTCACTGCGGTGTTTTCCAAACGTATCTTCTCTCTTAAAGTATTTTCCTTCCGACAATTTCCGCCTCCTACATTCTCATTTCACGGTTCCCGTTTTATGGCTTTGCATTTGTACACTCCCGCGTGTTTACCGACGCCAGCAGTCGCAGCCTCGCTCTCTCCCCATCTCGATTTCTCTCAGCTCTTCTGCATCCACGCCGGCGTTCTCCGTTCTCATTGTTTCGCAAGGTCTTTCTCTCTCGGCAGAGCCAGCGTTCTCCCCGCTCCCCCATAGCGGTCGGGATGGGAAGGGAATGGAGGGGGGGGGGAGAACAAGGAGGATCGTGCATAAACCCCCGTTCCGGCACCGCCGAGGTTTTTCTCGAATCTTCCCGTGGGAGCTCCCCACGGGCTGCGCCTCTCGCGCGTCCCGTTTCGTTTTCCATCCGACGCCGGAAACAGACGCGGCATTCCTCGCGGCACTCTTAAGGCTGCTTGGCGGCGCCCTCCGCTCGGGACGTTCTAGGTGAAGGAGCTCGAAAATCCCACGGACAAGATGCGCGGGGTATTTGAGCGGCTGGGTCCCCCGGTCAGCGTGTCGCCACCACTCGCCTCTCGACCTTCGACCCCGGATCAGAACAAGAAATTTTATCACCGCACCTCGTGGTCATTTGACTTCTTTGGGAGAGTTGTCAGTCCCTCCTCCTGCCTGAAGACGAGAGGAGCTTCTCGCGGTCGCTTTTGCACCCCGCGTTCTTTTGGGAAGATGCGAAAATTTCGCAGCTTTCCAAAGAAATGCCTCCCAGAGTGCGGGAAACTGTCCTCCCCCCCCCCGTGTGTTTCCCACAAACTCCCCGCGGCTCACCACCTCGAAGTGTTTCTCTCCCCTCCCCTCCCCCCCTTCTCCCTTTGCTTCTTGTGGTTGCCCAGCAACTGCCGTTCCACTCGGCGCGTAAAAAGACCAGCTTGACTGGGTTTTCTATTTCTTACATCTTTTCTGGAATTCTTTAATGGAAGGAGGGACTTCCGGATTCCGCCTCTCTGTTTCATCATTTCGGGAGTACGAGAAGTCGAGACGGAAAGGGCGAGATCCTTCGCAGCTTCCACCGTCTTTTTCCGATCCGTCTCCTGTTTCAGTAGTCGTGGGCGGGGCATGCCTCCCAAGGATGGCGAAGATCCCACATTAAGATGGCAGCGCTGTTTGACGAGTGTCGCTGTCGTGCATTCGAACCCTCAACCTTCGTCTCAGCACCGGGGAGGGTTCTCGCCACTGGGCCAAGCATACGTGTGCCCAGCCTTGTCATTTAGAGGGCTCTCGCCTCTGGACCAAGCGTGCGTGTGTCCATACCTGTCGTTGAGAAAGCCTAAAGGCACTGTTGGGTGCGAAGTGGCTTTGCCGTTGAAGCGGACGGTTCGTCATCGCCGGGATTTGAACCCGCAGCCTTCCTCTCTCAGCACCCCCTCGGAACTGCGCTTGTTCTCTTGAGTTTTCGGCGTGGCGCCGGTCTAAAGCTAGGGATGGTGGTCTCCTGCTCTTGGCAGTCCGTCGGCTGAAGAGCGTTTGTGCCCGATGCTTCCGTTTCAAAGACTCGCGATCGCCTCACGGAGATGCGAGAGCATCCCGTCACCCGTGGTGAAAACGCTCGTTGGTGACACGGTCGTCGCAGCCGTTCCAGCCCGCACGCTTTCTGCAGGCGTCGGGAAGGGGCTTTTCCCACCGTTGCTCCAAGCGTGCCATCCGTCATGCCGGTGTAAAGTCTGCCTTCTCCTCTGGAGACCCGACTAGGTAGGCACGAGCTCGGTCCCTCGGAGAGCGTCTCACCCGTCAAGCGAATGTCCCTGCTGCGTTAGACTATCGTTCTGCTGCTGGAGCGAGCTCGTCCTTTTCTAGGACACCTGGGCATCGGTTTCCCCTTTTCACAGGAAGGGCTCCCGCCTCGTCTTTCCCTTGGGGTCCTGAAACTCTTTCTCTGTTCTTTCCTTCGTGTGAGGAAGAAACCCGCGGGAATCAAAGGGTGTGTTGTCGATCCAGGAAACTCCTCTCTGAGAGAACAGCGAATCTTAGACGCTTGATGGACCATGAGTGGGAAAGGGAGGAATCGTTCTAAGGGACCAGCGACGTACGTGGCTGGATCTGCTTCTGTGTAGCTGTTCAACAGCCTCTGGGGCCTGCATCTGTTGATGGAACAGCTCCTCCCTTCGGCTGGAGCCATGCAGGCGAAGGCAGAGGATGTTGGATGTCTTCTGCTCTTATTAACGAGGACCAGGTGGACAGATGAGGTCGCTGGCGTTACACAAGGGAACAGAAATGCCCTCGAGTTCCTAAGGAGAACCGAGCGCGAAAATTTGATGCTCCCTCCTTAAAGATCTCAGATTGCAGAGGCAGAGATCCCTTCCTCCTCTGTAACCAAGGAAAGCCAACTAAATCCTGTATAGGGAGTCGGTCCCGATTTATTTATTTATTTGGATAATTTCCCATTCGCGAGCAGTGACCGAAGGTCCTTGGAGTCCAAAATCTCGCTGACCAACCTCAGGAGGGTCCGGTCCATGTTCTCTTGCTGGTTTCCGAACGTTGGGAGCGCTGCCTTCTCTTTCGGACGACGTCTTTCTCCCGGTGCAAACCTCTGGCCAGTTCTCGACAGTGCTGAGCATACACCGCGAGGAACGTTCCTTACGGTGGATGTCAGTCCCGCCTGGAGCATCCGAATCGCTGCGTTTTTGCTGATGGCTTTCGTGTTTATTCCGCAGGGCCTTCTAGCCCTTGGATACCATTATCTCTTCGAGCTCGCCGTTTCTGGAACCAATTGCGTGGTCATGCTGGCTTAGCGCTCTTGGTGTCACCCCCACATTCCACGCAGAGACCACTTGCCCGCGTGTTCCGCGTCTCCGAGCAGCAGCTGAGCGCGGATGTGGCCTCAAAGCGTGCAGCCGTGCGAGCGAGAATCTTCTTTCCCTCTCACGTGCCCGGAGATCCGTCGGATTGCGCAGAAGGCGCGCGCGCATCCCGCCTTGGGCTCTCCTGGCTATTTAGATTGTCTATGGCCCGGGGAATTTATCTCCGTCTACGGGAGGACAAGCGTGGTGCCTTGTCTCGTGGAGACTGCGCTTGTACATTGCAAGGGCTTTGTTTTGCTCCAGCGGAGACTGCGGACGGGATGGTTTTTTTTTGCTGAGATATGAGGTTTCGGTATTTACATATGTAGGTTCGGATTTGCGAAACACAGTTGTGTAAGGAAGCGAGGTCGTATCCAGACCGAATTCTGTGGCACCTCGCACCCATCCGGCACCCACCAAAGCCGTTTTTTTTGCAGGATGGGGGGGGGGGAAGGGTGTTTTTTTCCTTTTATTACTGAGAGGTACGGTGGTGTTTGCTTTGTGCCACTTTTTCGTTTCTGAATTTTCGCGTTTTATTTAATTTCCTCAGCTTCTAAGGAGTTTGAACTCCGGGACTTGAGGTTTCGAGATGAATTGCAACTGGGCGCGACTAGGCAAATTCCTACTGAGGGTCCTCGCGTGAGTCGACGACGTCCCTACGGAGGAGTTGTCGCTGGATGGGGTGTGCTGCATCAGCTAGGTGCCGCGCATCCTCCTCAAAATCCTCTCTGTCAAACCCACTGGTAAAAGAACAAACCGAACAGCTGTGGAATTCCACCACTCTCTTAAAGCTTCAATGCTCGATAGGAATCAGCAAGCCTTTCGCCACCACCCTAAGTCTGCTCTTCTGCTCTTGCCCGAGTTGAGCTAGACGGAAGGAAGCACCAGCCCTCTTAGCAAGCCTAAAGGATCTCGGAGAAGAGGGCTGGCGCTTCCTTCCGTCTGGAGGTTGACCGCCGGTATCCGAACCCGTTAAACCTTTGCAGCACCGGGGAATTTTCGCCAGCTTGCCACCGCCGTTTCTGCCACTGCAGATGGCGGAGATTCCATCCGGCGCTTCCAACCACGCACCCCGGGAACGCTGCTCGCTCGAGCTCACCAGCTCTTCTTCGATGTGCTGCCTCCTGCTTTTTGGCGATCTTCGATCTCTCGATTTCTTTCTGGACCCGTGCTTCGTTCCCTGCGCTCTCGTGAATGCAGACAGTCGGCTCGGGCGGCTCCAGAACCCTATCTCCCCCCATCCCCCACCATCTTGAGGGATACGTGGACTCCGAATCTACAGTTGCTGCGGTGTGAATTCACGAGACCGGCGGGTGGAACAGCCTCCACAGAGATAGTTCTATCCAGGCTCCGTTGCGGTCTTTACTCTTTGTGCGGCGGTTTTCCGCCATAATCCAAATCCGCGATCTTCCCTTCGTTACTGGCCTTTTTTGTCTTCCTTTTTTCCTCTTGGCACTGCGCCAGATCTGCTTTGCCCGTTCGAATCCCGTCACTTCCGGGATTTCCCCCTTGTTCGCTTGAGTTTTGGCGTGGCTCTGGTCTAAAGCTACGGATGGTGGTCTCCTGTTCTTGGCGCTTCGTCGGCTGAAGAGAGTTCGTGCCCGCTGCTTCCGTTTCAAAGACCCGCGATCGCCTCGCAGGGATGCGAGGGCGTCCCGTCAACCGTGCTGAGGACGCTCGTTGGTGACGCGGTCGTCGCAGCAGTTCCAGCCCACACGCTTTCTGCAGACGCCGGGAAGGGTTTTTCCGGCCTCCAGGCAGAATCCGTGGCGGTAAATCCGGTTGCTCTGCCTGTTCTGCCAAGTGGCCAGTGTGCGTCGCTTAGTAGAAGGCAAGGCGATTCGATTTGTGACTGTTAAAAAAGCCTGCGAGATGTCCATCCCTTTCGACAGCTCGAGAGGAAGACCCACCTCCGTTCCAGTTTCTCCGCGACCATCACACCAGCTTCTCCCTCCCGTGGAATGTTTGATTCACACCGTATGGGAAACGAGGGGTCGTAGGGGAAAGAACCCTTCGAACTTCACTTCATGGAGGTTGCGCGGGAAAGCTTCGGAGATGCCTGACCTGCAGCTCCCGGGAGTCGAACCTCGTTGTCTCTCGGAGTCCTCCGCGAGAAGAACAAAAAAGAAACGAAAGGATCCAGTAGCTTCAAAATGGTTTCCCAGGAAATTGAATTCAAGACGCGAGATCGGTTTCCATGTCCCTGGGCAGGAAGAGATGCGCAGTGCGAGCTCCCAACGACGGCCTTCCGTATGGGCTTTTCGTGTCCTGCACGAGGCGCGGCATGCCACTGGCTGTTGCCATGCCTCCAAAACGTTTGCGACCATCTCCTTTGCGCACCACCGCACCCGACATGGAACTCCAGAATCAACTTCTTTCCAGGAGCGCTTCCTTGATCCCCGCCCGCTCCCACTTCCATGGCAACAAATTTTCGCCGGCGCGAACGGACGCTCGCCGGTATTCCACGGGACCCTAGGGTTCTCTCCGTCGCCGTCTCCGAAGGGCTAGAGATGCAAAGTGCACCCTGTTTCCCCACCTGCATCCTGCACCGCTCAATCCCTCCTCCTCTTTCTGCCCCTCTTCCCTTCCTCCTCCTCTTTCTGCCCCTTTTCCCTTCCTTCTCTTTCCTACCTTCTCTTCCCTTCTTCCTTCTCCTCCTGAGCTCGGTGTATTCGCATTCGAACATCTCCCGAAGGCAACTGCGAGGGCTAATCGCCAGTCGAGGGAGCCACCAGAATTTTTCGGCTTCCAAGCCAAGGCGCCGGCTCACTTCCCCTGTCGCCGGATCCTTCGCGAGAGCGATGGGAACTGAGGGAAGGATCCGGTAATCCTTCTGCGAAACGTCTGGAAAACCTTGGCAACCGAGGACCTCGAGCACCTGCTCCGTCGGGAGCCTGAAGGAAGGAGCTTGGCACTCCCACTTCCCGACTAGAAGCAGCCCAGCTGCCGGTCGGGTAGGGAGGGAAAGAAACGCCCGAGTCTCGAGGACTCTTCCCGCCATCCAGCGGAGGTGGTCCTGGAACTTAGCAAAGGGGGGCACCAGTAGGTTCACCTTTACGTAGGTGAGCTGAAATGTCGCCGTCTCCGAGGGAAGGGATTTTCCCCCGGGAACTCGAAAGCGAAGAGCCCGCACCTCTGTGCACTGGGCAGCAGGCGTGGTTGAAGTCGGCCTCCTCCCACCAAAGAGTTCCAGAGCGAATCCGCCTTCTGCATCGATAGATCGGGGGAGGGAGGAACGCGGGGAGCCGACACTGCGATGCCGGGGAAACGCAACCCTCCTGCGTCCCCGTCCCCCTTCCCCCTTCCTCATCAAAAACAGAGGGAGATTTTTGCTTCGAGGAAGGAGGAGTTGACTCGATGTCCTCCAAGGAACAGGAACTCTCCCTGAATAATGCCGTGGCTCTCTTGGACGGTCCCCCGCTCATACCCTTCCATTCTGGAGCCGAACACCTCCTTGGGTCCTCGGCGAGGGAGGAGCGACCTTCCCTTGCCGAGAGGATTCCTCAGAATCGCAGACGCCTCCGGAGAAATCGCTACGCTCTTCAGAAGAGGAAGGTGCCGAGTCGAAATGGTCCAGGGAGAATTCCCGGCTCGGTAGCCGGGGTAGCGAAGAGACTGAAAGAGAGAAAAGATCCATCCAGCCTTGCACGACGGGAAAGGCTCTCGGAAGTCCGGAGTTTCCGGGAGCCACTCTCAGTCTGACTTGACACTGAGGCAGAGGTTTTCGTTCTTACGAGTCGGAATCCCCCCCCCCTTTTTTCTCTTTGGTCATTTCAAGTCTTGCGGTCTCTCTCGAAATGTGCTGATGCGAATGAGGACTCTTGCGAGACCAAGGTGGACGGCAGCAAGAAGAGGATTCAAGAGCCATGCAGCCAGCGCAGGAAGACCAAGCTGGACAGCAACAACAACCACGAGAACAGAAAGAGCAGCAAGAACAAAAAGAGTGCGGTGCAGTCCCCGATTCCCCGCGCGAGTGCGCTTCGCTCATCAGAGTTTCACCTGTAATCCTCTTGTTGCTGCTGTCCACCTTGGTCTTCCTTATCTGCTGTTTCTGCAATCCTCGTTGTTCTTGTTTCTGTCCTTTTCGACATCGTTGTTGTGTCCATGTTGTTGTGGTGCTGCGGAAGGGTAGGTGATGTTGTCGTTGTTGTGAGTTGGTAGTGGGTTGTTGGTATTCTCGTTTCGCTGCTGATGATGATGATCTTGCCGTGGTGATGTTGGCGGTCGTAGTTGCTACGGCGATGATGATGGCGGTCCTACTGTGTCTTTATTGTCGTCGTTTTCGCCGCTGTGGGCATCGATGGTGACAGTGGCGCTGCCGTCGTGGTTCCACCGCAGCGAGCGACCCCTCCAGCCTCTGCCTTCCGGGCGCGCACCGCACTCTGCTGGCCCGCCACCTCTCCCAGTCCCCGGAGACGAGGATGAGCGTGACGCGCAGAGATGAGGACACGGCATGGCTGCAACCGGGCTGCCGCAGGAGGTGGGGTCTTCAGGAGGCGCTGTTGTCGGGTTGCTGATCTGGAGAGGCGCTTCCTCGCCTTCTTCCCTCTTCGCTCTTTCCTCCCAAGTTGGTTCCGCCGGGAAGAGTTCCGTCCAATGGTCCGAGCCCCCCCGCCCGGCCTCTCCGCGAGCAGCGGCGTGGCGTCGCCCACGCACACTGGCTGTCACTGAGGAGAATTCGAAGCCCCCGACTCGTGCGCCGCCCGGTGTTCCGGGAGCGAAGCTTTCCCGTTCACCTCCGCTCCATCCGTCAGGTGCCTCAAGAGGTCTTCCTCCACCTCGCAAGGGAGCTGCTCAGCGCCGCCACCCACCCGGAGCGTGTCCCCAGGGTCTGTGGTCTCCTCGCATTCTGCTGTAAGGGCCGCGGGCTGCCTCCCTGCGAAAGGAAGGAGGCGGACGGCAGCAGCCGGTCGTAACCTCGGCAACCGACCGCGGTCTCGTCCCGGCCGCTCGCCGACTGCACGCGCGTGCTGGCGGGCGGGTGCGTTTTCTGCTCGCGACCGCCGCTCTTCGTCGTACCATCGCAGCAAGGAAACATCTCGTCCTTTTGATCTTCCCGGTCGGCCCCCATCTCGGGTTTCGATTTCGACGCGCGAATCAAAAATGGGAGAGAGCGGAGAAGGAGCGGGAGGGGAGCGCGAATGCAGATGCCGAGAGCAGCGTCCGCTGCCAACAGTGGACTCCTCGTGAAGACCCGCGCGTGAAGCGCCCGGCGGCCACGAGCAAGCGCAACTCCAGCGGAGGAGCAGAGAGCGGATCGTCTCTCAGCATCCATGCCTCTGACGATATACTTTGTGAAGAGCACCTACGGAGGCAAGAAAGGTTTTCCCTCTTCCTCTTCCCTTCCTCGTCTCCTGCTCTTCCACCTCTTCCCTTCTGTCGTGACTCCCGTCTGCAGACGCTGCTGTGTCACAGCCGCCCGTGGCCGCTCGCCGCCCTGACGAGAGATGAGGCGGCACCCCATGTTCCCACCTGATCGCCGCGTGCGCCTCCTGCTTCTCCATTGGATGGGCACGAGGCTGTTTCCGACACGGGGAAAAGAACAGCTTCCTGCGGTTCGTCTCAAGAAGAGAGAAAGTCCCCTAGGAGGCGAACTCCGTTTGCAAGACCCGCAACATCCGCTTGGAAGTGGTGGCTTCGCGCTTGCAGAGAAGTCTTCGTGTCCCTTCTGTCCATAAGGAAGTTGTAAGCAGTGGTGCCACACACTGAGCTGAGAGCGCACGCCCGGTGACAAAGCCGTGCGTTTGCCTTTTTCTCAACGTGCGACAGTGCTGACATCTCTCTTCCTCCCCGAGAGAGAGAGAGAGAGAGAGAGAGAGAGAGAGAGACGTGTCGCGACATCTCTCCGCGAACCGATGCTCCAGGTTTCTCCTTTTCTTCCTCTCCCCCTCCCCTACCCCCTATTTAAGAACATGAATTTTGGAAGCTCCTGGCCCAACCCCCGTCAGAAACTCCCCCACGGAAGAAGAAAAAAAGGATAAAAAGTGGGGGAGGAGCTTGAATTTTTTTTTAGGAGAAGAAGCCGCGAACGATCCCTTCGTTCCTAGGGATCCGAGTAGGCGCTCCTGTTCCTCAAGGTTCCCCGCATCCTTTTCCGTTCTTCGGCCGAGTGTCTTGGCTGCTGACGTCCCCTCCGACCCTCGGAAAGGCTTCCCGGGGCGGAAGCGGAAACTGCCTCTGCAAGCAAAGGCGCTGTCCTCAAGGGGGCAGCACCGAAGAACGCGACAGATGGGGTCGGCCGTCTTCCGGACACATCCCACGCGTCGCGTGCGGGTGGCCCGCGAGTGGGGGACGCCTCCTCGAGATGGGCGGTCCTCTCCGGGGCGCAAACGCACGCGCGCCGAGGGCTCTCGGAGCTGCTGCTGCTGCTGCTGGAGAGGGGGCAGGCGAGTCAAGCGATGTGCGGACGGAAGCTTCTCTGCGCTTACGACGCCGTTTCCCTGGGAAACCCGGCAGTCTGTCATCCTTGCCCGGGAGGTTTTCCTTCCTTCGCTGAGCCTCGACCGGGCGCTGGCGAGAACAAAGGGAAAACGCAAACACGTGATTGACGGTTCGCCAGGACGTCGCGTCCGAAGGCGGCGGTCGGCTCGCCAGCGCTCCCCGGCGGAGAATTCCGCGGAAGTCAGCCGAGATCGGACCGGGCCGCTTCCCGGCCGTAGGAACGCCGGGAAAGAACGGGAACCGCGCTCGTTCCCCGAAAGCGCTCGACGCGACGTCCCGGCTGGAGGAGAGGACGTCCGGGCGGGCGCTCCGGAAGCTGGGAACCAGCTCGCCTCGACGAACGGGCATTTCCGCCCTCCGGGCGAGCCGTTCCCTCCTGCCCCGGTTGCATCCCGCCGCGGCGGATGAAACCCCCTCAGGCGAGCCGTGACGTCACATGCGTTCGGGAAGGAAAAGCCGAGTGACGTGACGGCCCGCGCGCAAGTGCGTCGAAATGGAAGTCGCTCCACGATTCCGCATTGTTGCGTAGCTGCCCACTTACCTCGGTCGTGGGGCAACGCCGAGCACGCCGCCATCTTTATTGAGCGCAGCTTCGGGAAGCGAGCTTTCCTCTCTCCGAGGACGGCACGGCCGTTGATTCGCTGATCATTTTGACGTCACGGTTCCGTCATCGGTTCCGGTGTTGCTGCGAACGGTTCGAGGCGCGCGTCGTCCGTCCGTCCGTCAGACCGTGGTCGGAATGCTGCTTGTCTCTTTCTCTCTCTCCCTCCCTTCCCCCCCCCCCCCCCAATTCCTGAAGAACCGACACCGGGAGCGAAATCTCAGGAGCTTCCCAGGAAGCTGTTGGTTCCTTCGGGACACCGAAGCGGTCCCAAGGAGACAGGCGAGTTCGCACCAAGAGGAGGAGGAGGAGCGCTGGGTGGGAGGCGAGAAACTCCCTGCGGGGATTGATGGGAACTGCTCATTCGAAACGGCGGTTTTTTTCCGGACTGAGTTTACAGTTGGCTGACCATGAGGAAACAGTAAACTCCGGACTGCTCCCATCAGCCACAACCGACCATGGAAACAAAGTACGCACTCGATAAACAGAGCCGGTGAAACCCGACACAGCGCGAAAGAATAACAGAAAGACTGGATTTCCTCATCGCCGCGTGCTGTGTCGCCATAGCGGTGAGGGACAGATGCGGTCGACAGAGAAACCAAGGAGCGCGTGGCTTCTTCCTCGAGAGATTCGCGGCAGCGGCGTTCGCCAGTGGAGGTCACGCTGCCATCTCGCGGAACGCTGGCGAACTAAGCTGTCCGGAGCTTAGGGGATGGTGACCACGCGCCGGAGCCGCGATTTCCCGACAGTACCGCATTCCTCTCGGTGCTTTCCAGCGAAGATTCGAGCCCAGCCTTTTTTCGCACAACCTTGGAAAAACAGAGGTGGGTGACCGTGCTTTTCCAAGTGGATTTTACAGAACAGTGGATGCGGCCGGGGAATGGCGCTCGTGCTGGAAGCGGTGGCCGTGCTGACTCACACAGTCGGTTTTCGCTCTGTGGAGCAGAGATGCCGTGGAAGATGCCTCGAGGGGTGCAGGCGACCTCATCATCAGAACGCAGGAAGCACGCCAGAGAGAAAGGCATCTTTTCTTCTGGCCTGCGCCCGCCGATCCGCGTCCCGGGATCTCAGGCCCACCGCCTCCGAGGTCTGCCGCACATAGGAGGGAACACTTTCGCCCGGAAAGGGCACTACTTCCGGGCAGGAGACCTGCCCCCGAACTGCGCGACTTTTCCGTTTGTCTCGCGTCCAGGAGACCGAGGAAAGCGGGAGCTCCCATGCACGAGACCCGGCCGTCTCTCAGGGACGGCTCCAGGCATCTCAAGAGCGCAGCGCGCACTCTGTGAAGGATCCTGAGAGGCTATGCGATCTCCTCGCGTGCTCGTCAGATGGAAGAGGCGGCGGCTTCTAAGCGGTGATGAGTCTCCCCACCGAGGTGCGAGGCGACCGAATGCCCGAGAGCGCGACGCAGGATTGGGGCGTTTGTCGGAAGACTTCCAAGCAGCTCCAATCGAAACCCTTCGCTGAAATCTCTGACCTGGGGTGATTGGGGCACGGCGACGAGAGGTGACAGGAGCTTCGGTCTTCACAGAGTTTGTGGAAGCGTCCGGGCCACTCCCAGACCTTCGTGAGCGACGAAGATCACGCAACCCTGAATGATTCGTTGGGATGCTCCTCAGGACCAGCGTGTTGAAAGTGGCGTCCCTTGGGACAGCTTCTGCGTTCCCTCTTTTCTTACAGGCTCCGCAACAGTCGGTTCATTTTATTTTATTTTTTGTCTTCATCCGTTTAACTCGACCGTGCAAGGCGCGTCCCCAATTCCAGAAGGGAAGTTGTCATGCCCATTGTTTTTGTGCTCTTCCAGGGAAGAAATGGAGGAGTCTGACCCCTACGGACAGGCGACCATTCGTCGAAGAAGCCGAGAAGCTGAGGATACTGCACATGCAGGAGCACCCCAACTACAAATACAGACCGCGGAGGAAGAAGAATTCCAAGCAGAGGGCGGCGAGCAAGAAAGCCGACTTGCAGGACGCTCCCAGCAATGGTGTGTTGGTCTCGAAGCCGTTTGGATCGATCGTTCCCTTCTGCTGCTCGCCTTCGAGGAACTTCTCCATCTTCAACTCCTTCCACACGCCCGAGTCGTCTCCGAACTGCAGCCCAGAGCCCAGAATCTTCTGCCACAAGGAGGCGTACGAAACTTCCCCGAGCGCCCCGGTAGCGGACGCGAGCCAGCTGCCGGACAAGAACGCGGGACTGCCCTTCAGCGGTGCCGGCTTCCTGCCGACGCCCGAGATGTCCCCGACGGAGAGGGTCGGCGACCACTTCCCGTGCTTCGCCCGAATAAAGCCGCAGGGTCTCTCCTTGTTCTCCCCTGGGCTGCCGATGGAGTACGGCGACCTGCCTCACTTTGCCAACGTGTCCATCCCGAATTCTCCTCCTTGGTCCCAGTCGCATGCCGATTTCTCCGCTGGACTGAGTCCCATGAATTTCTGCATCGGATACGAGCTGGCGGAGGGCAGGACCAGACAAGGAGGCTGTGGCCAGAACGCGCTGCCTTACGTCCACAGGAATCCTGCCCAGGAATGCCTGTCTTCGCCTTCCTCGTACAGCACTCCGGATGTCTGCAGCTCCCCTGCTGCCTTCATGAAAGAAGGACTGAGCTCCGCATACCTTGGTAAATTCGCTTTTCTTTGCCTGTTACCACCCCACCCACCCTCTCTCTGTCTCGGTTTTCGCGTCGCCGCAACGAAACCTCCAAAACTCGCGTTGACGAGGCCATCAAGGTTTGGTGGTTATCTTGGTTGAGGGATCAATTGAGCGCGTCTCGAAATGTCTTCCCCTTCTTGATGGCCTTGCGCTCCTGTTTGATGGAATCAGCGGGGCTGCTGAGAAGTGCACGGAGAACCTATCTCGTGGGGACGTCGGCCCCTCTCTCGAGCTGTAGATCACGAGAAGTAACCATCGCCAGTTTAGAGATGAATTTAGTGTTTTTTACTGTTGGAAGCTTTCCCTTGCTCAACCAACGGTGGTGGCGAACTGATGCCTGGCAACGGTGCCTAAATCAACGAAAGCCTGGCAACAGTGCACGTACGAGAGGGAGCTGTGCTCAAAGCATCGCAGAATTCGAAAACACGAATTTGCTTTCAAGTCGTAGTATTTAAAGAATAAACAAATTATAAACATAAGTATTATGATGATGTGAGAATGTAATGACAGTACGGTGTACAAATCATATATAATCACAGTGTAAATGTATATATATAAAATAATTTACATATCAACCTAGAAGTAAAAAGAAATAGAACTTATTTCTAATCCAGATTTTCACCAATTGAACGAAGGACAAACTTTTCCCCTCAGTTGAGTTTCACGAGCTAAAAGATGCAGCCTTCGTTCCAGGACCAACTCGTGGCAACGCGATGCTGGTTGCCGTCACCCAGCCCGCGCTCCCAGTTTCCCTCCCGGTCACCGGGGTTACCAGTGCGGCTAGCCACGTGGCCAGCGCACGGACAAAACTTCAAAACGAACAAGAGCAAAAAAGTGTAGCCAGATGAAAGATAAGCGAAGTTGCGCCCAAGTTTGCCGCGCGTCTGCAAAATTTTGCCGCGCTCCGAGAATGGGCCTTCGTGCCTCGGGTCTGCTGCTCAGGACTATTATCGCCAGGGGGGAAGGCCTCATAGGACAGCCATCGAGCATCCTTGCAGATCCGCACGCAGCGAAAGGGAGCAAAAGTTTCCGATTCAGGTGCACGCCTGCCTGCGATGCGCAGGTCCAGAAGAGCAGCAGCATAACGCGTGTCGCATTGCTTCCCTGTGATATGTGGCGTGACAGTTAACCAACTCCTGTGACGCGTGAGCACGCACAGGAAAGCACTGCGCAGCGTGTACATGCTGCACGTAACCGAATGAGTGATCTGCGCAGAGATGACGGCCACACGAAGAGGATCTGTGTTTGTTGGGCGTGACGGGTTCGTGGTCTTCATCATGCGTCGAAGACCCTGTGTTCACTCTTTTAACTCTTGAGGGTTGGGTTGCATAGGTGGGATTCGATCCGTTCTCTGGGTCGGCTGGACTGTCCAGCGAGGTTTGGGAGAATAGCGATGTTTTTGGTAGGTCCAAGTGGGGAGGGAAGTGGCCGAATCGTGGGTGATACCCATGGATTCGTTCGGAAGATGGTGCGCCTTCCTACGCCACTTCCTCGGAATTCGAGCAGCACCCTCCAAGCGATTTGCACGGCTCAACCTCAGTAGGACGAACTCAACTCGGAACTTTCTCTTCGAGCGAGTCCGCGGCTTAGTGCATCCGGAGTGCTGTAAGAGGAAGGCGAAGACATGAATTCCTGGGCAGGATTCCTGTGGACGTAAGGCAGCGCGTTCTGGCCTTCCGCGCCACGGAAGGTCAGCTTCGCTGCCAGATGTAGGCAGGAGAGGGGCGTTGTTTGAGAATTCTCCGTCGCCAAGGCGCGCGAAGGGGTGGGAAAAGACCGCGCGGCTGGAGTCCGGGAGCAGGGCTTTCGGAGGCGCTTCTTCTCTTAGGGAGGGAGGCCATACGGAGAGGCTGCAGGAAAAACGCGGACGAATGAAAGGAAGTCTCGCAGATGAAAGTATGCGAGACGCAACTTCGGATGAAAGAAAGGCATCGCCAGACTGCCGAGTTGCGTTGGGGATTGATGGAACGTGGTGCAAGATCCGAGATGCCTTCCACTCACCGGCCTTGGAAGGCATCCTTCGATCGAGGATTCCACAGAAGCAGCAGTCTCCAGTGGGTTTTTTTGATTTTGTTTTTCCGGCTTGCCATTTTTAGCTCATTATCCCTCGAACGAGTGCCACGGGGAGACTGCAGAATCCGAAACCCGAGCGAAAAGAAACTCTGTTTCTTTCCGAACCGAACTAACCGACTTGACGCTCTCTCGGACGGTGGAGGCCGCTGATGTTCTCACTCGAATCTCGAACACACGCAGCACGTGCACCCACCCAAAGTGAGAAACACCAAAGTGATCCGTCCTCACTTCTAAACGCGCTTTCAAATCATGAGGCATCCGCGACGTTTGAGGTCTCCCGGAGTGTCCCGAAGAGCTTTCTCCGCTTCGAAGCCGGTCATCCTCCAAAGGCTTTCTTTTTCCTTCTTTTCCAAAGCTGCTGGAGACTTCGGAGCTGCGTGCCTTGCCCTCAGCATGATGCTCTCGTAAAGTGCCACGTCTTAGTATCGCGGGCCTTCAGGGGGGAGCCGAAGCTCGGAAGCTGGCGAGTAGCGTCTTCTCGACAGAGTCACGGCCGGAGCTTGAAAAGGAGGGAGGAGCCGGGAACATCCGACCGTTCCCGATGTGCGTTCGTTCCATCCACGCCCTCCTCCTCGTCTTCCGACCGAGGAACAGAAGCGGGAAACCCTAGAAGACCTCGCTGACAAACCCCGGAGCTCCTTTCTATCCTCCCCCTCGCCGGCGACTGGTCTCCTGGAGTAGTTTCCCCCGCGAGCTCTGCAGCCAAAAGGGGCTCCAGGAGCTTCGGGACAGGTTGTGGACAACCTTGCCCTCTGGAGCGCAACGCAAACAGGAGGTCGTTTTTCCGTATCCGAACTCGGGCCCCAAGAGAAACATCGCATTCCCTTCTTTTGATCACCGTCCAGAACCGCCACCCTGCGTGTACCGGAAGTCTCCGCACGCTTCCCGGTCCCCTCGAGAAGGGGTCCGGGTCAAAATCCCGAACGCCGAAATCCCTAACTACCAAAACCCACGAAAGGTCATGGGAAGTAAAACACACACGTGCTTATTCTATGCAGGTCAATATACAGGTTTACTTTAGTGATTATTCATGTTTATTAACGTACGCATTATGAACGGTAATATTATCGAACAGATACATTTTCCCCGCGGAAATGCTGTCCCTCCTACTTCGTCCCTCTAGGCTCCAGCAGTGATGGGGGTCGAGACGCTTGGACGTCGGCTGGACTGGACCCCAGACGACTCTCTGGTCACCCCACGACCTCGAAAAATCCATTCTTCATGTTTCACTAGCTCCCTCGACGCTCTCGTCCGCCCGAGCGCTCCGCGCGTTCTCCCTTCCGGTCTTCCCTGTTTGCAAACTTTGCTCGTGGCTTGGCTCCACCCCCGGCAAGGCTACGGGAGGGTCAGACGTCCACGGTTCTGCTGACTCCCCTCTTCTCCAGCGTAAGTGGAATCCGCAAGAAGCGCCTTTTGGGTTTCCCATTTTACGACCCACCCGGAGATGCAAGACTTCTCGTCGCAGTCATGCATCTCCGGGCAGATTTTGAGACCAGCGAATGGTCTGCGGAGTGTTTTGCGACACTTCTCTTCTGCAAAGATTGGCTTGCGACTTCAGGTTCTGTTTCGTTTCAATCTTCTTGCCTCTACAATGAGCACCTTCTGGAGGCTTCGGCCACCATCTCGTTGGCCCTGAGGAGGCTCGCTGAAGAGTGTTAACCCTGGCAGGCGGCGACCGAAGATGCGTCCCCACTCCGTCATTTTCTCCTGTTCCTGTCCACCGAGGATTCCGACTCCTCTGAGCATCCTGTCGCAGTCCGGGGACCAGAATTCGGGTGCTCCTTTGCTCGTGTGCACGCGTGGTCTATCGGCACGGTTTCCACTCGATGAGGCCTCGTGCATGAAGTGAAGGGATGCCCAATACTGGACCGAGGATGGTGCGCTCCTCTGTCAGCGGCAGCTTCCTTCTCTCCTGACCTCTCTCCTTAGCCGCGCTCTCAGACGTGGACATCCGTCACGTCTGGACTCTCTCGTTATGCAGAGCCAGGTCCGATGGGAGTTTCAAAGTCGTCTTCCCGGACTGGCTTTCGCGTTTCCCTTTCCGCGACGTGACTGACCGCGCAGTTAGCCCCGTCTCCTAGCGATGGTGCAAGAATTCTGCGCGCAGCACTCTTGAGGACTCCTTCCGGTCAGCACCGATTCTTGCGGACGTCACGCTCTCGGTAGCGTGTGTGAAGCTTCCAGCTGGACAACCCCAGGTGACCTCCGGTGGGCGACGAGTGGCGACGCCATCCAAGGCAGGACATGGGCTTGCGCGGACCTGGATATTCCTCCATGAAGGAAGCCATGCTTCCTTGCTTTGGAGAGTCCGAAGTGCGAATCGGTATTTCTCGAGACCTCGAATGGGTTGCGCAGTTCCCGGAGACGCGCTAGAAGGTTGCGTGCGCGTGGCCTTCGAAGCGGGAAAAAAGGGGCCCTCGAAAGATGAAGCGGAGGGAGGCTGCCTTGCTCCGCGTTCAGTACACACTCGCGGAGGGCGCATGAATGCCTCATCGTAGGGTGCGCGTATTGGGTGGAACGCGCGTAGTGAGCCACTTAAAACCGGCCCGTTCCTTTTTTTCTACCCCCCTTTCCTTGTCTCGTAGGGCACACCCTACTTTTCGTTACAAGGCGTGGATTGGGTCGAAACGGTTCTAAAATGACACACCCTACATTGTTACGTCGAGCGTGTCCAGGGCGACCACAAATTACCCGCTGTACGAGGTGAACGTGTTGAATGACCACTCGACGTCGCAAGCGTTGCAGCGGCGTGGCGTCTCCGGAAGCTGCGGAAAAGGACGTGCTCAAGTTATGGACCAAAATTATCCTTTACTGTCTCACTAGTAACGTGCGCATGCGTGTTGCACGACTCCTACCCGGATGCAGTCTCGCGAGGGAAGAACCTCCTGGAAGATGCTGCACTGCCCGTGAAGACTTTGAGCAGATGGCGATGCCGAAGGGAGGGTGGGACGTCGGAGGAGCGATCCCAGTCCCGGAAAAGCGGGCACAGGCTTCGCAGCTGCACCTTTCTCGGGAAAGACGTGGGTCCGCGCTTTCAGCGGCAAGGTCGCGCTGCACGCTCACTTCTCGTACGAGGTGAAAGTCGGAGAAGAACATCGAAGAAGAAACCTCAAAGGCGAGACAACTAGGAGGGTCATCTGCGTTTCCGCCTCTCCGTAAGGGCGCGAGGGTGTTAGGTTCGGAGGGCTGTACGTAGTGCCCGTCAAGCAACGTGTTCCTGCTCGTGATGCGTTACCCGCGCCGCGCGAGGACTGCAGGCGGCGCAGGGAACGACTTGGCTCGCTCGCTCGGCATTCGTCCCTCTCTGGATGTGTCCAAGGATTTCTGGAGCTTCCCTTCCTGTTCGACCTGTCGTGGGTTACCCTCATTCTTTCGAGCCTTTTCGCTGGCTTCCATCCCGTATCCAGAAGACCAGCACCCCTGTTCCCTTCTTTCTTACTGCCACTTGTTTCCACAGTTGTCGTCCACCAGCCCCGCTGCTCTGTCTGGCCTACCGAGCTCTGCGTCAGTCGTTTTGTTCTTGTTGCCGCACTGTTTCGCGCCGGAGGTCTTGTGCCCCAACTGTTTGAATCCTCTGGCGTAGTGACGAAACGGGAGGCTGCGATCTCCGTTACAGCATTGGTCCCAGGAGGTCGGAAACGACCTGACGGGAGAGAGCCAAGCGTCGAACGCGTATCAGGTCGCGCAGACCTTCGCCGCCTCCCGCGGAACGCCGAATTCCAGCTCCAGCTCCGGGCACTGAAAAAGCCCCGGCACGCAGGTTTGTCCCGACCGAGATGACCCCCCCAGCGCCCAATGGAAGCCCGCAGGTTCGCACCTTGGCGACGACATGGGCCGGACGATGATGCCGTGCCAACGAGCAGCCCACATCCTCGCCCGCTCTCAGGTCGCCCCTTCGCCCCGGTGACCACGCGAGGACGTGTTCCCTCGTAGCTCCGCGGTCCGATTCAGGATCTAGCATTGAACAGCCCAGAGAGAGCAAGCGAGATCCCCCCCCCCCCCCCTAAGGTGCGTGCGTGCGTGCGTTGCCAGGCAGCCATGAATTTTCGATGGCGCCCTCATACGAGCGTCGCCGAGAACAAGGAGGAGGAACACCAAATCGATTCCTTCCGCCATTTACGGGAGAGGCGTTTGGAAAAGGCAGTTGCCTTCGAGCAGATGCCTTTTCCTAAGGGAGAATGACCGTCAAACCCGCACCAGGTGACAAACGGGAGTACGGAATTCGTTGATGATGCTGCTGCTTGACTAAGGCTTCCTTCTGCATGTCATCGCGCACAGATCGTTTCCCCGTGACACTGCGATGTGATCCAGAATGCAGTTTGCGTAATCTTGAATGTCTATTTTTAGATGCCGATGGCAGCGGTCACTCGGATAAGAAGGTATTCGATTCCATAAGCACCAACGAATTCTTGGACGTCGACCGCAGCGAGTTCGATGCGTACTTGAAGGAGCAGGATGCAGATATCAAAGACAGTTGTGAAGAGACGCGAATCCAGCAAGGCTACTTGTGCCATCTGCTCCGAAGTGGAACGGAACACGCCAGTGCCAAAGGCAGTGATTTCGAGACGCTGAAGACTTTAAATAATTACCGCTTTTGTGATTACTGTCCTGATTCTGCTGAAGACGTGATTGCCCTAAAACAGGATGCTGTTTGTTCTAGTCTTATATCTGCACTGGCAGATGCTAGGGAAGTGTATTACAACGCTTGAGGTCTGTTTACCCTGCGCCGAAGCGTGCGAATCGCATCTCTCCCCTCCGTGAACTGTGACCACTTTTGAAAGCAGACTGAATGCAGCAAACAGTGCGCCGTGCTCCCTTCGTTCCCTTGTCTTCCCGAAAGAAGAAAGGAGAAAGAGTGTTTTTTTTTTTTTTTTTCCAGGCGTGCACTCGGATGTTTTTGGCTCGGAACATTCCAATGAGTTGTCTTCCAACTGCCTTACAGCACAAACAGCCTTACGAAGTGAATGAAGACTTTTAGAGCGGTACGCTTTCTTTTAACACAACAGTTCGGCAATCGAAAACTGCGTTTGCTTGTTAACAATTATTGATTATGTAAGAAATAAATCTTCTTTTTTTTTTTTTAGATGCTCGTTTCAGAGATTAGCAACAGTCTGCTTGCGCTGTTCCGTGGGTGGGGTCTGGTTTGACACCCGGTCACGCCGGGGCGTTTGTTTATTAAAAATAAAACTTGGACATCAGTGGCAAGATGCGTGACCATGCCACGTACAAAAGGTGCAGAAAGAAGCTGCCGAGAACCGGCTAGCAGGCCGGCGAACTTCGGCACTGCACTACAAGGGAAGGGGAAGCAAACGAAAAGAAAAAATAAAACAAAAACATACAGTCAAACGAATGGGGATGGCGGTAGTGGTTCGGGAAGGGATCACTGTGTGCTGGAGAGTACTCCTCTGCATCCTTGTAAGGATGCCGGCAAGTTCCTGTTTCACGATTGCCAGATGGGGCCATCTTGACGCTGTCCTCATGAAGGGGACAGCAAAATAGATGGCGTCCCTATCGTTCTGGACTCCTCTGCAGTTACTCTATGCAGCCACGGTCCCGCCTAGCAGCACAGTGCTGCTAGGGATGCGGCCGGCATGAGGGTGTCGCGCAGAAAGTGGTGCTTTACAACGTCTCTGGCGTTGCCGCCGGGGGTTCCAAGGGTCGCGACAAAGCATTCCCACATGGAGCGGAGGGCAACACAATCCATAAGCAGATGCGGGAAGGACTCTCTCTCGCCTCACCTGCTGCAGTTTGGACTTACACTCTCCCAGGTCCAGTGATGCCTGAGGGAGTTGCATGGGAAGTCCCAGTGACAAACGCTGACTCCTGCCCAGGGGTGGGGTCTGGTAGGGAGGTATCGTCAAGCCACCTACTCCTAACGGAGCCGAGGCGAAGGGTTTCCCTGTCCGGAATACGAACCGAGGTCGCAGAAACATGCTACTCCCTAAACTGAAGAGTTGACTTGCACCCATGGGTAGCGTGGGCAGTGTTCCAAGAGCTTCACGAGCCTTCCCCAGGGAGGAGAGCCTTCCCTAGGCCTCTCGGCACTCAGTGAGACAAAAGAAAAAGAATGATGGAAGGAAAACAGAAGAACCCAGGAGGATTCCCGTCATCCTAGGGTCTCTCGCTGCCAACTCGGAAACTTTCGATTTTAGAAGGAGCTGAGGAAGAATTTCCTCCTCGCAAAGAAGGAAGATCTCTCTCGACCAGCTGTCTCTCGAGAGAGCAACAGAATCAACAGATCAGGCGGAGAACATCAGAGCATTGCGGAATTAATTAGGTTTAGATGTGGCTGTAATTTTTCGAAAATACGTGAAAACATGAACTTTCATAGGTTGGTTGAATCCTCCGGGAAGAAGAACAAGTTGACCAGCCCCGACGAGCAAACCAGGAAAACGCCACGTCGTCCACCGAGGGGGATTAACTTCCCTCATGGGGGAGGAAGAGGCTTTCACCACAAGCCACTCAAGAGTGAGGGTTGCAATGGTCGCCGAGCTACGAGACACAACGGATTCGCTCAGAAGAACCACCGGTAGCGACCGTCTTCGCAAAGCGCATCGCAGCGCAGCGAAGTTCTTATTCACCTCACTGCTAGTCAGCGATTCTTCCCCAGCGTCGGCACTTTGAGACGAAGTTCAAGAGGACATGCGGGAGAATGAGAAAAGAATTCTCTGAGAACCTTCTCAGTCTCGTCCACTCTTCCTGCGCCTTTCAGTTCTTTCACGGCGGACGGTGGGGCCATATCGAACGTGCAGTTCCTTTCTCGTGTGCCACGCCACCTTCAGTGTTCTACCTTCCATTCTCTCAGCATTTCTTCGTTTTCCAGATATAAGGATCCAACGGATGCTGGGAAGATTGCTCTTAGGATAGGCAAATCCTACACATACATAATAAGCACATACATTAATTTCCCATATTTCCTCTTCGTCCCTTGCTCTGGAGAAGGCCATGGGATTATCCAAAAATTTCCAAGAGCTAACTCGTTGGTGGCCAGGTCGATAACTTTCCTGGAGGGTAAATGCCTGCCAGGATGCCTAGAGGGCATTCTGCACAGACGGCATGTCTTCATCGAAGGCGGCAGCCCATAATCTATCCATCATCCACAGCTGGACGAACAGCAATGAGAAACCGTCGCGCATTTACTGATTAGCAATGATTCCAATACCAATGAAAACGATGGTTGTGTTCCAAAGCGCCTTCGATAGGGCAGCAGTTGCAGGGATAGCATTGCTCGCTGCCAAAAAACTGTTGCCTCTGGCCCATCAGGTGTTCCGGACAAAGTCAAATCCTCAAGTTCACGCTGCACCTGTTCACGTCTCCATGGCATGAGTTCTGAGGGCATCCCCGAAGCGAGGAAAACATCTACGAATTTCTGAACTTCCGCCTATGTTCGCATCGGTTAGTACCAGAGCATCTTCGGCATCCATATTCAATCGAGCGGAAGCGCAATCTATGCGCTGCCGATCAAAACCCGAATGCCGAAATCTCGATAGATCATAAAAAATACATACGTCTCCTTACTATATATGTTCATAAAAATTTATACATATAATAAAAAGATATGCAATGAATGCATAAACATAGAATTATAAACACCTATGTTGACCGAACGATCAAAATCTCCAAAATAGTCCATCAGTTGTTGAGGAAGTTTCATTGGTTGCGTGTTGGGTACGACAGGAACATGAAGTACCAGATTTCTTTTTTTTTTCTTTTTAATTTGTCCCTTTATTTTTCCCACATTTCTATTATCTCCATTGTTTTTCTTATTTTTTATGATTTGATATTTACATATTCATTTAATATATGTTTGTCATATAGTAAAAATGTATTTATTTTTATCGTCTTTAATATATATATTGATGCATATTATTAATAAATAACAATAATATATGCGTCAAGAAACATTAATAAATATGTATGTTTAAATGAGTTTGTATATTAATCTCTCTACATATATATACGTATACATATATAATAAGAATATATATCTATTTTTTATAATCTTATGCGCTAATTATATAGAGAGATGTATAAATTTACGTATAGAGTAATGTACATCATAAAAATGGTAAAAATAAACATACTTACTCATGTATATACGTATAGATTAATATGCAAATCTGTTTTAACATACGTATTTATTAATATTTATTAAGACACACGTTTTCATGTGTCAAATTTTCTTTTATTTTTTTTTCATTTTCATTTATTTTCCCCCCTATTTTTACTTGTCACCATTATTCTCCTTATAATTCGATATTTATATGTTCATTTAGGATATATTTATTATACAGATAAATATACATAATAAGCACATACATAAATTCACCTTCATAATCTTATTTCTATTATTGAAATATTCACATATATTATTAATTTTATCAATAATGTGTATGTTAAATTTGCATATCACTCTGAATATAAATATAGATATTAATATGCATATTAATAAGCATGCATATGTTTTTTAATATCTTTACAATACATATTAATCTATACACAATCAATATATAAACATACGTATTAATACATATAATGAATATATGAATAATTAGAAATATGTGAGTATATATTATAAACATATACGTCTATTTTTATGGATTTCGATTGGACCCGGTTTATCTCGTCCTTCACCTTCAGTCCGTTTCTAAGCATTTCCTCTCCTTTTACCCTTCTTTCTCATGGCCCTTCACCCCGTTTGGTTCGCGTCGCTCGGTGACTTTTGTGACTTTGTCTTTCCAGAAGTTCGCGAACCCTCGATGCTCCTCCCGTCGGTAGCTTTCACTTTCCTGTCGGAGATGCCTCTGGACCTCCAATCGAATACGAAGCTCTTGGAGTAGCGAGGAGGTCTCACCCACGTCTTCTTCCGGCGCTTCATAGATCCATCCTCTCGATTGCGGCGATCCAGGGGGGTAAGCAGACAGCCCCCCCACCCGTGACACCCTCACATTCACGGAGTGGGATTCCAGGATCACGTCCAGCCGCTGGGGGCCGCCTGACAATCCTCAGATGCCTGCTTCAGTTTCCTGATTCGGTGTCTCAGGCTGACTCAGTATGGATGCTGAGTTCCCAAGGCCCTCAATCAGAGGGAGTGTACATAGATTGACATGGGGATTGGCACGTGGATTAGTATGTGGGTTATCATGAGGCTAAAAATGTAGGTTAATGTGTGGATTTGGATTTGGGTTGACGGGAGATTATCATGTAGGGTAACATGTGAATCAAATTGTGGATAATCATATCGGTTAGCACGTGGATTAACATTTGGATTATCATGTGGCTAAAAATGTGAGCCAGTGCGTGGATTAGCATTTGGGTTAATATGTGGATAATCTTTTGGTTCAACTTGTGAATTAGCATGTGGATTAACTGTGGATTACCTTCTAGGTCAACATTGGATTGAATTGTGAACAGACACATGAATGAACATGTGTGTTAACGTGTGGATTGGCATGTTCATTAACATGTGGGTCAATACGTTATACAGAGGGGTTGAGAGTTCCACCGACGCAATACGACCGACAGCGTGCCTCATAGGTGGGATCCCTGACACTTGGCAGGTCAGCCCGACGCCGCTCACTTCTGCGCCAATGGTCGTGGTTGATAAAGATTTTCCTGAGCCAATGGCCATTCCTCCACTCCGAAGGCAGGCCTACTGCACCTACATTTAAGTACGAGTCCTATCAAAGGGAACGAGATGATCTCCCCGACAGCAGTGGGTATCCGAGTGCTCCTGTTTACCCACCTCTGCCCCTCACCCACAGCACCGCTGGGCAGCCAGAGGGCCCTGAGTTCCACGGCACGTTCGTATCTCCTGAGATTACGAACCTCATCCTTCCGTATCTCCGCTCTCGTATGACGAATCGGCAACCTGCCGGTGGGGGATGAGGGCCACAGGCGCATGAAGATCATGCCATCGTCCTCGATCACCACCGCGGGATCCACAAGGAGACTCTGTTGCCACTGACCCGGATCCAGAAGGACCTGCAATGCAAGAGGCTGGGCCGAGAGCCGCCCGAAGCTCACACGACGTCTCCTCCGGAGAGTAGGAAGGCGAAAAGTCCGCGGAGTTGCCTGCTCGCGACCCGGGTCCCGTTGAACTGTCAACACCGCGAAACGCTGCCGGCTCGTTGAATGGAGAACCACCGCCTTCCCCGATGAGACCGTCGGTGAGGTCATTCGCTTGTGAAATCAAACAAACACCAGAAAAAAAGGCGCGCGCGCTTGCGCAGCGGTTGCGAACTGCGAGCCATTGGGAACGCCGCTGCCTTCGCACTATCTGCTGAGCTTTGTTTATTTCGCGCCATGATGGGTCAATGGAGTAACCTCCCCAGAAGTTCCTTATCCTCCTGGAAGACTCGGTGACGCCGCATCAGGAGGACGCCTCGGTCATTGGACCAAGATCGGTTTGCAAGCTCAGCTCCGGCAAACTGGCATCCGGTGTCAGTTTATGGACCACGAAACGTTCCTGCACACCTCACCGTTCAGCGCAACTTCGGGAGTGAAAGAGTGCGCACGAGTGCCTGCGTTGAAGGCCACGTGGCGGCGGTCCCCGCCCGCGTGGCACCAAGCGTTGCGGCTTCAAATCCCCAGTGGAGGATCGATCCCGAGGGACTCCGCATCCTGACTCTGGAGAGAATGGAACGACAGCAGCTCCAACGTGGAAGGTTAGCCCTAGCGGCGAATTTTCGGAACATCTATCGGTGCGTCTCAGCCAGACTCCCTGCCAAGCGAGCAGCCGGCTCCGAGGGACTCGACATGTTCCTCGTGCGTGGCCACCAAGAGTGGGCGCCAACCCCGGTAGATGGTCGCCATGGTCCAGGAGAACCAGTGGATTTCCTGCCGCTCTGCCAACCGTGGTGCCCGGAAACAGAAAACGGGTCAGGCGTGGGTGGGAAGAAACGGCCGGAGCCATCGCGCTACCTGCGATTCTCGAACTGAGCTCGCTGCTCGCTGCAGGAAACCGTGGACTGCCCGAGGAAAGCCGCCTGGGCGCGGAACGCCCCACTTGCAACCACGCTCAACACAATCCAACAAATTGAAAATAGCGATGGCCTCGAGAGATGGGAAGTCTCCTGCAAAATGGCAGGAGAAAAGAAGCGGCTGGGATGCTGGACGGCTGACGCATCCACCCGCACTGCCCTCCCGAAAGGGATTCATTCGTCGCTGCGTAAAACTCCTGGACATTCCTCCTGAAGAGATACAGACTCCCCCAGTGTTTGTGGACAGCCCCACGCTTCCCTGAAGGACTCGGCATTGCAGTTGTTGCACTGGGCGATCCCTTGCAACGCACGAGTCCCCCACTGGACAAGAGGGAGTGGGGAGTGAGTGCGGGGAAAAAGGGAAACCTTTCGCCACCTGGTGCTGGATTGTGTTGCCCTCCTGAGCGTCTGGGAACGCTTCGCTACGGCCCTCCTGCTGCCGATGGACAACGGCGGAGAGGTCTTGCGGCGCCTGCTCGCTCGGGACTCGACGTCTCCTGCAGCTTCGCTCGCGGCCCTGTGCACTGTCTTTGCGGGATCGTGGAGACGAGAAGCCACGCCGAAAGAGGCCGTTCGAACGGTGAAATCGTCCCCGATCGCCTGCTGCTGCATGAGGAACGAGACAAGATGTCCACATCTCTGCCAACAAAAGGAGCGAGTTGCCAACATCCTCCAGAGGATGCTGAGGACACCAGGAAGAAATCCGTGATCCTTTCGACTCCTCCTAAACGTTTTTGGACTGAATTTTTGTGGGTTTTTTTGTTTTTGTTTACCCTTCCCCTACTCTTCCTGCGCGGACCTCATCAAATGAGAATCAGCTCCCCTGAGGCATTTCCTTCTCGTAGTGGACCTGCTGTGAAACCACCACGAAAAAAAGCATTTTTTACATTTTATATGAGTGTTTTCTTTGTAAATATTTTTTTTAGGATGAATGTTCCGGAGTGTCCGGGTGAACATAAAGGATCCATGCCAGGGAAATAGGGGGTGCGCCATGGTTCGTGTTCCTCTCGCAAAATGACGCTGGCTGACCCTTAATCGGGGCAAGACACTGGGAGAATCTCGTAAAATCCGGATGCCCCCGTTGGCTGGCAGGGATTGGAATTCGATCCCCCAGGGTACTTCCAGGAATCAAGGAGTTCCTTTGGAGTCCCCTTGTTGTGAGAATGGAGCCGTCTTTCCCTTCGGAAGGACCCTCCATCGCGTACCAGGGAGCTGATGGATAGATACTTTTCCAGAGTGTGAAGAAACGTGCTGCTCCCTTCGGGGAAACTTCGGAAGCGTCCCTTCGGGGCTCTGTTCAGAGGAGGAACTCCCTCCGAAAAGGTTCCCAGGACCGCAGCAAAGCACTTCCAGAGGGGCCGGAGGGCAACACAGTTTACTAGCAGGTGGGGGAGGGATTCATGTTCCCCGCACCTGACACAATTGGGGTCCACACACACCCGCGTCCATTGATGACAGCGGGCGTTGCAAGGGAAACCCCAGTGCAGCACCAACAGCGCCGAGAGTCAGTACCCTCCTGCCGGGGATACGGCAGGGCAACAGCTTGAGCTCTTTGCTCTTCAGCACCTACTTTGAGCTCGTGCTGAGGCGTACAGGGAGACTCTAGCTCGTCTGCCGTGCGTGTGCTCGGTACACCGGCCGTGTCTTCGTATGCGGACGATCTTCTGCTGCTGCTCCCCATGTCCACCCCCGCGTGGGCGCTCGAAGATTTCTTCGAGCTGTCAAGCCGCAGGACAGGACTAGAGGTGAACAGGGCGAAGTCGTCCATGGTTGCAGTCGATTTGTCGTGGACAGGGCAGCAGGACTGGTTCCTCCTAGGGATCCCCACGGTGCGGTACTTCAAGTACCTCGGTGTGCCGCTGGGGGACTACTCTTCGGCGGAAGTGTGGTCCAGCTGCCTCCAAAAGGCCGAGAAGGCGATCGTCCCGTTCCTGGATGGCGAGTTTTTCTTGCCATAACGGGCCGTGGTGCGGAACACGTTCGTGGCCCCCCTTTTTCGCCACTTGCTTTTCGTTTGCCCTCCACCCTTTGGTGTAAAGAAGCGGACGAAGGACCTCCTGAGGGTCGCCCTTTGGGGCAAAGGGAGGTCCCGAGTCCGCCTGAAGGATTTGTGCGCTCCGCGTCGCGACGGAGACCTCGGCCTCCTGGCGCTGGAGCGTCTGGGTCTGCAGCTCCAGTTCAGGACTTTAGCCCCAGTGGCGAAGTTGTGGAGCGCCAGCTGCTGCGAGCCCGCACGATACCTGGTTCCTCCAGCCAGCGGCTGCGCGGCACTGTCTACCTTCCCAGCGCGCCGCAAACGTCGGTACCTGTTCCACTGCGGACTGGAGCTCCGGCGAGTGATCAAACTGACCAGGATGAACACCTGAATCTCCTGCCGGGCCGCGAACGGCACTTCCTGGTTGCAGGAAAGCCTTCGCATATGGGCCCAGATTGAGGGAGCGAGCCCGGAGTTGCGGCAGCGACTGCTGAACTCCTTTTACAACAGCTGCTCGCTGCAGGACATGATCGTGCAGCCCGCATCGAGTGCGTGGGCTGAGAGGACCTCCCTAGCCGCGGCTCTGCCCTACCTCAGGGAACACCTGGGTAGTAGTCAGCCTCGCAAAGTGGGAGGTCCGATGCAGACTCTTGTCGAGAGAGAGAGAACAAGGTGGTTGGACCACGGGCCAGCTAACTGACGCTGTGACCCCAAGTGCCCTATCGAAGGGATTATTGCGCTAGGAAGAGCTGCTGAGCATCCCGCTTGATGTACTCCAGTGGTCCCTAGTGCGGAAGAATACCCGGACCCTCCCCCTGAAGTGGCAATAGTCGGCGTTTCTGGTGTTGCATTGGGGACTCCCCAGCAACGCCCGCCGATCTCACTAGACGAAGAGGGCAGTGGACCCGAATTGTGTCAGGTGTGGGGTACGGGAATCCCTTCTGCACCTGCTTGTTGACTATGTTGCCCCCCGGACCCTGTGGTTGCGCTTTGCAACGGCCCTAGGTGCACTCTTGAACTCTCCCAGAGACGTATTCAAGCGCCTCTTTGTGCGCGACGTCCTTTCTCCTGCCTCAGCCCTAGCAGCCCTTTTCTGCTTACGTGCGATTGTAGCGGTTTGGAGCAACGCCACTGATGGACCGCACGATAGGGACGCCATCTGCTCCACCCTACGCTTCCTGAATATGGCAGCCGGATGGTCCCATCTGGGACACATACGGATGGAGCTTGCCAGCATCCTGGAAAGGATGTAGAGGGCGGCTTGCAGTAGAACGTGATCCCTTCCCTAGCCCACCCCTGCTTTTGTAAATAGTGTCTGCTTTATTTCTCTTTCTGTTTACCCCCTCCCCCTCCACTGCCGAGTCGAACCTCGCCAGCCTGCTTTCCGGAGACTCACTCAAGTTCCGAACACTTTCGGACGCTGTAGGACCTATAGCCCCACACATGCTTGTTTGTTTATTAAAATAAACTCCCCGGTGCACCCGAGTGTCAGAACAGTGCCGACTCCTGCCACTTCAGGGGGAGGGTACGGGTGTCCTTGAGCACTAGGAGCCACTTCAGGTGTTCCAGAGGGACATCCAGTAGCTCCCCCCAGCCCAAGAGTTCATGGGGTGGTGTGCTCAGGGTCGAAGCGTCGTTGAGCGGACCGGTCTTCCACTCACCTAGTCCTTTCTACTTTCCAGAGGTGGTCACCTTAACTTCCCATTTCGCCGCAATGCTGCTGCTCAGCTGTTTCCTGAGGGAGGGCAGCGCTACAATAAGGAGGTTCTTCCTGCCCATGTGCTTCTTCCGAGATCCCCCAGGATCCCTTGGAGCGCGCAGCGGCTGTTGCGCACGAACAGGAAACGGCGCACCTGTTCCGTGCGTTTCTCCTGGCTCCTCGCCCACGTGTGAACTGTTTCCTGTAGTCAGGTGCTACCGTTCGCAGGGAGGACACCCTCCGAAAGGAGGGTCTTAATGCCCAGCAAGCCGCAACGTGCGCGGGGGTGTGGAGAAGTCCTGACGGGAACATGGCGTGGTCAGCTGTGGACTCCAAAAGCAGGAGCGAGGACACCCTGATCACTGCTGCACGCCTTCCCCCTTTTACCCGGGGAAGGCAAGGGCATCTCTGGGCTTGCGTTTGCGCACTGAAGAGGTTCAAATCCGTGCCGGAAGGAACTGCACGTCTTTCACATTTCTTACAAGTCGCACCTTGAGAGCCCGTTTTTTAGTCCAGGGAGATCTTCATCTTGCGATGGGGAGGAAAAAAAAAAGGGAAAACTGACGACTTCGATGCTCGGTTTTTTAAAGACGGTGGTGGAGGTCGGTGAGTGAGGGTGTGAGATGGCGAGTGGGCAAGTGGCAGCGAGACCAGCCCCCAATGATGCGAAGGTCTCGGAAGCCCACAGAGGTGCAGACAGTGGTCCCGAAGACCTGGAACTCTTTAACGAGGTTCCACGGCACCTGAGGGTGAGTGTTGATACTCCAAGTCAGAAGCGACCCCGGAGGGACCACCCTATGAAACCCGGAAGGCATCGGAGGAAGCAGTCCGTTCCTCATACGCTTGGGAGGAAACCCCGAAGGGAATTAATTCTTGCCCTGGTTGTCTCCTGAGGGAGCACTGAAAGCAACCGCCGCCCTGGTTGTCTCGAAAGGAAACCCTGAAGAGAACCGCCGCCGGCTGAAGCAGTAGTGTTCCGTGAAACGAGTGGCGATGGATGGATGGTCACCCGGGTGAGCCGGAGAATTTATTTCATATAAAATATGCAATCACAATCTCTGTGGTTGTGCCGGTGATCCAACCACGTCCGTTTTACCGGGAGCAGAGGCCAGAGCGGTGAGATCCACCACCACGGTAGCAGAGACCGGGGGGGGGGAGCAAACAGAAAAAGAAAAATGGAAACAAAAAAATAAATAAATAAACTTTGGGAAGGGGGTGCGGGAAGCGGTGACGTCCTGCTGAGGGCGTCCCTCTGCATCCTTCCGAGGATGCCGGGAAGCTCTTGCTGCATACCGTCCTTCAGATGGGAGCATCTTGTTGCCATCCTCAGGAAGCGGACAGCAAAGTGGATGTGGCACACCTGTCTCTCGGTCCTCCTCTTGCATCTCTCCAGTTCGCTACAATCCCGCGTAAACAGCAGAGTGCTGGGACCGCCGGCTGAAGAGGTCATACAGGATCCCTAAACTTGCCTCATGACGGAGGGTCCCGGCAAAGAGTTCCCAGAGGAGCCAGAGAGCGACACAATTCACAAGCACATGCGGGAGGGATTCCCACTCCCCACACTGCCAAACCTTCGTGTCCAGAGATGCCAGCGCGCGTTGCACGGGAAACCCCAGTGCAGCAGCATCACCGCAGACTCCTGCCGCTTTAATGGAAGGGTGAGCGTGTCCAAAAGCACTGGGGACACTGCAGGTCTCCTTTCAGGATACCCAACAGCTCTCTCCAGCTCAGAAGCCCTCGAGGTGAGGCACCTGGGATCTCAGCGTCCGTAAGCTAGCCCATCGTCCATTCATTCCTTTCCTTCTGGAGCAAGAATTCCACTCTGACCTATCCAGGCACAAGGCTGCTGCTCATGTGTTCCCGCAGGGAAGGGAGGCGGAAGCCCGAGGCGGTGTTGTTTTTTCTTGAGAGTTTCCGGTGCAACCAGCGCCCACACGTCTCTTCCCGGGGAAGTCGCTCTGGAGGTGCGACCTGTCGGAGGTCAAATGGCTCCTCATGATCCTTTTCGGACCGCGATGCTTTCCGGGAACTCTGGCAGAGGCCATCTTCGGCGCCACCTCACCAGGAGGACACCTCCGAAGAGGTGCTGCGGCAGTCCAGTCGCTTTGAGGTCGCAACGGCGTGCCACCTCCGCCTGCAGTCTTCGAAGACCAACGCCGCCATCTGGTAAGGTCTCGGACGCAGCGAAGGGAGGCCGGCGGGGGAGTCTCACCTTGGATGACGTCGAACCGCTGCGGAGATTGCTTCAGTTCCGCCCCCTCCCCATTTTGAGCGAGATTGCTGCCGAAGATCCTTGTTAACCCCTTCTCCTCCCTCTCCGGGATGTCGCACAATCACACGCAGGGAAGACGGCGCCGACTCCTGGAAGACCAGTGTCCCGTTCTTCAGCTAGAAGTCCTTGGCCGGCTTCACCTGCCTGAGGCCCCGAAGAGTAGAAGTCGGTGAGCCGACACTCCAGATTCTAGATTCCCCTGTTTTATCTGAGAACTACGTGGCCAGCTCGTTGGTTCCTTCGTTCCTAAGGAAACGCCTCTGGGGAGACTGGGTGAAAAGTGGTTTTCCCTGGATTCTGCGTGAAGCTGGTCGCTGTCGGTAGCGTCAGGCGTCCTCTCTCAGCCGTCGGAAGCAGACCGCTTAGGGCTACAGCAGCCTGGGAGTCCTAGAGATGGCAGTCCTTCCACATGGAGCGGTTCGTGACCGGTCACCGATAGGTCGACTGGCCCGCGCCCCAGCCGACCTCTTAGCGTGTGGACTCGTCTCCTCGTCGATTCAGCGCAAGATTCCCGGTCGAGGAGGAGGCGATGACCCTTCTCTTTTGGCCGTTCTTTAACCAGTTTCTTCAAGCTGGCTGCTGCAGACAGCACCCCACGCTGCAGCGCCGATCCGGGAGCGAAGCCAGGTCGACGAGGAAGTCGGCGCCCTAGGCTCTGTGAAACTTCTAGCAGGTGAAGCTGACCAAGGGCTTAGAGCTGAAGAACAGGACGCTGGTCGTCTTCCAGGAGTCCGCGTCTTCCGCCCTGCGTGTGGCCGCGCGACCCTCCCCGGAGGCGTCTGCCCTGAGAGCGTCCAGGACTTCCCCGCCGAGATCGCCACGACGGACAGCGGTCTTTAACGAGCACCCCGCTAGGGCGCATCTCCGAGAATTTCGTCCAAGGGAGCCCGTAGCCGATGCCCTCACGTCCCTTCCGGGAGCACCCGTAGGAGACCACTGGAGCTTTGTGCTAGAGTCCCGGGAGCTCGCGACCAGCTGCTGCCTCGCACCGGGACGCGAGCTCGTGCTCATGTGCTCGCCAGCAGCTGCTCTCCGGCGACATCCTCGACGGGCGCTCTGAAGACGCGGATGACCCCCCACGGACTCCAGGGAG
The DNA here is from genome assembly GCA_036172245.1 of Raillietiella orientalis. Lineage (NCBI taxonomy): Eukaryota > Metazoa > Arthropoda > Ichthyostraca > Raillietiellida > Raillietiellidae > Raillietiella > Raillietiella orientalis. Next base: position 475,944 of record JAYWIR010000012.1, read on the forward strand.
AGGAGGACGGGGCGCGTGCCGGGAAACCGTCCGAAAAAGTGCCACTCCAGGCCGAGCTGCAGTTAGAGCGCTCCCGGATCGCCGTCCGGGAGCCGCGGCTCACCAAGGAGAAGAGGGACACCGACCAGGTCGATGCCTCTCCTGCCACCTTCCACAGTCGGACGCCCTCGTCACCTCGGCCTCTTCCCACCTCCGTTGAGCTTGTGTCAACCCACCCGGAGGCGGATGATCCAGCGAACCACTACCTCCCGAGTGCCACACCCCAAGCCAACCGAGTCCGACCAGCGTCTTCTTGCAGGGGGCACTCGAAGCCCACGACGCCCTCCCCTCCTGTTCTTGTCGCTACGGCGGGATTCGAGCCCGCGTCGCTCGGTGCCGCGTGCGCAGACGGCAGCCACACGCGAAAGGAGAGCAAAGGCAGCCAAGGGAGACAACCGGAGCTCGCCACTGCCCTGGGATGCGGAGGACGACGGTGTTCCTCGGCACCTCTCGAGATGACCCCGAAATCAGCTCTCTTTATCGAGTGAACCGAGGAGTTGCAGAAGACGAGGGCAGAGGGAGGGGGGGAGGAGAGATGGTCTCCAGCGTCTCCACCTCCGTGGGAACCTTAGCCCACTTCCGCACCGGTTGGCACCAGTTGGTTCTTCTTGAGCGTTGGAGTTCTGGGCGATTCCCTAATCGGAGGGACACTCCGAACTGCATCCGATGCTGCAGGCAACCGTGAGGCTACTCCTGTCGGAACGTGGCCGCTTGACCTCCAGGTCTAGCGTTTCCGGGTCGCAAGACCCCAGTGAGCGAACGGTTTAGCTCAGATGTTCGCCTGGAGCTCCGCCGGAGACAGGAGGCCGACGGGATCTCTGCGTTCGGCCCATCCTCTGCTTCGAGCTCTCCTGGAGACACGCCAGGGATTCGGATGCTGGAGGGACCGACGGAGTCTGGGATGGCCACTCTGCAGTGCGAGGGCGCTGCCTGCCAGGGCAGAGACCAGCCCGAAGCCTTTCCACGCGCGGACTTCCACTGCCTCCTGCGGAACGCCGCCTTCCAGTCCCAGGCATTGACAGGACCCCGACACGCAGGTTTGTCTCGACCTTGATGACCCTCCCAGTGCCGAACGGAAGCCCGCAGGTTCGCACCTTGGCGACGACATGGTCCGGACGACGCTGCCGTGTCAACGAGAGCCCACCTCCTCGCCAGCGCCCTGGAACGTTAGGAGGACATTAGGAGCGAGATCACCGGCATCCACCGCCGGTTCTGAAGGAAAGGAACGGCTAAACCAAAGACCCCTGTCCCCTCCCCCACATCTTTATCTCTATTTTTTATATGTGTATTTGTGGTCCCCTCCCTCGCGTTCCGGACTTTCCGTATACCGACCTGCGTGTCGGGGAACCCTCCCTTCGTTTCTTCTGTGCGCTTTGTACGGGAACTCTGTTCCTGGATAGTTTAGGAATAAACGCCCCGGCGCACCCGGGTGAGAAACAGTTAGCTCTTTAGCCCCGGCAACCGCGCGAGGACGTGTTCCCCTCTTGGCTCCATGGTCCGAAGTCAGGCCAGCCTCCCTGACGAGACAATGAACCCTCCTTGACCGCCGCCCTTCGACTGAGTCGACAGGCGCTGCTCTCTCTCGGGCCACTGACTTCAGATGCCTCCGCTACCGGAGTGAGGTCAAGCGCACCACGGCATGCACTTGGCAGACAGCTCATTGGTGTGGTGCAGACCTCGGAGGAAATCACCAGGCAATCTGTGTCACGTTAGTGGCCACCGGATGCAATAGCACGGCCATCCAAGCAGCGCTCCTCGCCAATGAGGGGCTAAGGGCTGGCGTAGCGAGCAGCAGCGGGCTATCGGGCAGGTCTTGTGGGCGCCGCAGAAGCATCGAGAGGGCCCACACACCGGGGGCTCCAAGGGGAGGAATCCCTCGCGCCTGAGGGTGGGAGTTCTCCTGCAGGGATCCCCCCACTGCGTTGCTTGCTAGTCCTAGGTGGATGGAAGGTCCTTCCCTTTCCCACGCGGCGGTCGGCCACTCGCATGAATAGCGACAGACCTTGGGGAGCTCCCGGCGCGAGGAAGTGCGTTGCGGGCTTGCATCCCGCGAGCGCGTGGAAAGCTCCCCCCCATGCTACAGGGATGCGATGGAGCCCCTGCCTGCTCGTGGTATGCGACCAACAGAGACGCCCCGAGAAACGGCACCGCTGTACCGTCGAGCTCCGGCAGTGTTGCCAGTTGAGAGATGGGTAGGAAAACCAAACAAAGGCAGCAGAAAGGGAAGACGAAATGAAGGCAGCAAAGACGCCTTGGTGCCCACGTTGGTGGCGGACGTGCGGCTGCGTCTACTGTGCGTGGCACCGAGAGTCGCGCGGGCTCCAATTCCACCCGGGGGAAGGATCGACTCCGGAGAAATGAATGCTCCGTGGGCTCGAGTTCCTCTCACCAGATGACGCGAGTGTCGTGGGTTTGAGTTCTCCCCGCAAGATGACGCTGGTTGTCTCGTAATCGGATGAGGCGCCGGTAGAAGCTGGTAAAATCCGGATGTCCCTTGACGGGCCAGGATTGGAAGTCGGCCATCCGGAGTCCTTCCAGGAATTAAGGATCCCTTCGGGGTTACCTTCTGGTTGTGAAAAGGGAGCCGTTACCATGGAGCTGGTTGCTGCCTTCCTCGGGAATTTGCCTCTCCAGAGCGTTAAGAAGAACCCTGCTTTCTTAGTGGTTCTCTTCAGAGGAGGAAACCAGATGCGGTTCCCTCGAGGATTTCCTCAGGAGAAGAAATTCCAGGAGCGGTCCCCTCTGGAGGATCAGTTTGGACAAAACAAGGAAGGGAACCACAAAGGGATCCCCCCTTTGTTCTTCCCTTCGGAGACAATCAGGGTGGAGGTTCCCTTCGGGTTTCCCTACCGAGCGTGAGAGGAACGGTCTCTTCTTCCTCCGGAGCTTTCCTGGATTCCTAGGGTGGTCCCTTCCCGAGGTATGCCTATCTTAAAGAGTCACGAGTGCCCTCTGGTAGAGTGGACAGCGTCAAAGAGCTGCGTGAGCCTCCAGGCGAGCGACGGTCCTTGGGGTACCCAGTGAACCAAAGGAAAAGAAAAGCAGGAAAAAGAAGCTGCGAGGACAGAGAGGAACCCAAAAGGATTTTCCATCATTCTAACCTTCGCTCCGGGACCGCAGAAGAGGCAAAGGGAGGGGGGGAAGGCAAAAGATGGAAGGTGAAGGAAGGCCGCGAATTTCTTCCCGGCGAAAGGGGAAAACTCTAGTGCTGCCGGAATTGCGGTTCGATCTCGCGGAACTTGGCTGTCGGGAGACCCCGGCGCTGCTGACGGAGAAGCGGTCGAACCGCCCTCGAAAAGTCCGAGGCGGCTCTTGGCTACGGCCCTCGATGGCGAGTTCGCCTTGCCGGGATGAGCCGCCATTTGAAGAGCTCTCGCTGACCCCTTTCTCCGCCCCCTCGGCTAAGCTACAGGCTCGGCGCCTGCCGGGGAACGCCCTCTGAGGATCTGCGATGTCCAGAATCCGCCTCAAAGACTGGGCGGCTCCGCGCCGGGACGCCGGCTTCGAAGTGCCGACGCTAGAAGGAATGAGGAGGGGGGGGAGGACTGCAAGTGCACTCCAGGACGGCGACCCCCTGAGCCAAGCGGTGGACTTCCTCGCGGTGCGCACCCGCGCACCCCACCCTTCGGCGCTGCTTCGGTAGCGAAGAGCCGCACTCCTTGCCGCGGAACTTCCCGGACCGCCTGGCACAGGACGCGGAGATTGTGGCTTCCCTCCGAGACAACGCGCCTCCCGCCTGGAAACCTACCTGTGGGTCTCCGACCACCCGAAGAACTTCCGCTCCCGGCTCCAGGAAACGATTGCTTCCTGGGCTGCTCCCGGAGGAACTTTTTCGTCTGCTGCGTCTCTTCCCCAGCCATCATCCCTTGGACGAAGGGCTTGGGCGAAGTAGTCGAAGCTCCGAGGGCAAGCAACGACAGCTGACTGCCTTGGGGGTGAGAGCTTTCCCGCGCCATCGCAGGAGCGACAGAACCTCCGGGCGGCGGCTGGAAGGCGGGCGAGCCGGTGGACGGCGCCACTCCTCCGCATCCCCGGTCAAAGGGACTCGACCTCCAGTGGTCCGAACTGCTGAGTGCGTCCTCCGAGGAGCCCGAGGTCCCCTCCCCAGAGTTTGAACACGTCCGTGCCCCCACTGACGCGGAAGCAGAGCTCTTCCTACACTGGGAGGGGAGGGGGGGGTTCCAAGGCAACCGGCTAGGCGCTTCGCCTCCGGAAAAGGGGTGCTTCCAGCGGCGCCCTCCAAGAACTGTTCCCGGAGGCCTTATTTACTGTCCCTTCCCTCCTGTTCCGGAGTTTTATCCCGGTTGTCCGTGAAAGAATGGGACGTGAAGTCGAAGATCTGCGCGGCTGCCCTCCGTTGTTTTTCTTTTTCCTTTTTTTTGCTTATTTTTGTTTATCATCCCCGCCCACCCGTTCCGGACTTCTGGAGTGACCGACCTGAGTGTCGGTGCACCCTCCCCTTGAACCTCCCTTTGTTTTCCTTCGGGAACCGCGTTCCCAATATATTTGTTTATTTCGAGTGAACGCTCCGGCGTGACTGGGTGATAAATCCAGCGCGTATCCACGTGGAGACCGTGCGCTTCCTCCAGATACTCTTCCGGGACCCGGAGATGAAGCACCTCCTCGCGTCGGGCTGCGCGGTCGCTGATGTTACTCACGGCCAGGAGGAGCGCGCGCGTATAGGTCAGCAGTCCCGTTAATTCTGGGAGGGAAGCAGAGTGGATGGGCCCAGGAATTCCGAACTCCGAAATCCCGAAAGGGAAACAAATACATATGCTCACTATATACGTTGATATATAAATCCACATATCGATTAATGCATGGATTAATATATATTATAAACATTATAAAAAATAATTATTTGTCCTTATTCTTTATATTAACTTATATGTGTATATAGATTCACATGCAAATTTATTTATAGATATTTTTTAATACTTATTAACATGCGTATTATAATTATAATTTATAATATCTTTGTTATATATAAATACATATGTAGATTAATATATGAATTAATACATCTTATAAGCATTATGAAAAAATAAATATATACATTTGTTACATATTTTAAGATAATTACTAATATGTTTATCACTAATGTGTATATAGAGAGATATGTATTATACGATTATTTGAAAATACATCGGTTCAATATGAATATGTAGATTTATATATATTAAGAAAATAATATATGTGTGTTTACTGTCGATATTAATATAATATTTTGATATATACATTAAAGTACATATTTGTTTCAACTTACATATTTATCAGCATATTATCGGTATAAATAATGACGATTATAAAACTAAATCCATGTTTATTAGATATTAGTATATGTTCATACATATAATATATATGTATGCAACGCCTATATAAATATCGAATTGCAGTCCTGTACATGTATAGAACGATCAACATACCGAAAACAGAATTCATTACTTCTTAGGGATGCTGCCAAACTCTTGGAGATTAACATCAATAATTCAATAGAAATACTTGTAGATGCTACTCAAAAAATAAGATGAGTAAGTTTTTTCAAAGCATTCATGAATAAAGAATGGAACTAATTTTCCTCATCCTATGCATGGAGAAGCAAGCAAGCGTGCAGGTTTAGCATAATATAATCGAACAAAATAATAGTAAATGAGTCCGGGAATTTCACATGGTAAAAATTAGTATGAACTCTCCAAGAATTTTTCGAAGAAAACGAATTTTTCCTAATGGAAGCCAGTTAAACAGATGACTCATAAAATATCCTCATATCAGTGATGTAAACACATGATTTCTGAAAACAACTTCGAAGTTTAAAATAATAAGAAAGCAGAGGAAAACTACAAATACATGAGTCCTTTGAAAGAGCAAGGCTTACTTTTCAAGAATTCCAACTGATATATATGTGCATTTTGTTTTTATCGCATCTGTTTTTCAGAGATGAGTAACGGAAAAAGTTCTTTTTAAAGAGGATCAAAAGTACTTTTTGCAGCAATATGTCGAGATACTAGCAGAACTTCTGCAAAACTCGAAATGAACTCGAAAATTGTTTTCAAATTTTTTAATAGTGCATGCCAATGTTCATGGTCTCATGCTTATTGCAAGAAAATCAAGATATATCCGGGCATTGTCTTTTAATGTGAGACTTGCAGTTTTCTCTCATTCTTATAGGCAGGAGACTTATCTCTCATTTCTGGCATTTAGAGAGATAGTATAATGTACCCAACTGTATGGAATTTAAATCGTTTACTACCTTTTATGAGCTAAAATGATTCCTCTAAAGGAATTCATGTAGGTGTTTTAGGCACTGTACGAGAAGAGCAAGCTAAAATATAAAAGTCTTAATCGTAACTTAGGCAATTTCAAATGTAAAGACATCTCAGATGAGTATTCATCAAGTGCTGATGATGTTAGATTTTTTGTAAATAACCAAAAACTTCAAAGAGTACAAGTAAAACTCTCTATACTGGTGAAGTTTCTTATGCGCAAATGTATTCTTTTTGTATTTCTTATAAAATATTTTGTTATAATGAAGAATATATGAATGGAGAAATGCAATTTTCAGCTTTAATTATTATTCTTATCTAAATTATCTGTCTAAGTTGTATCTAATTACTGTATCCATGTTGTCTTCGGGAGAAACTTATTCTCAAAATTTAGCCGAATAATATGAAATGTTTGGTATCTACAGTGTTCAGTTGTGTAATGCTGGTATTAAAGGTAGACAAAGACGTAGGTTTAATTTGTGGAGTGTCAAAGATAAGTTTTCCTTGAAAAATTTCTTCGGATAAAATAAAGAGCAAAATTCAAATTGGAATCACAAATTACAAGCCAACGGATATCCTGCTGATCATCATAACACACAATGTAAACAATGATTTGAAAGACGCCTACGTATCCCAAAACAGTAACTCAGTTTAATGTTTTGATGTGTGAGTAAATGAATTATGATCACAACTTTTTAATCGTACGTGAACATTAAACGATAACATTACAAAATGTCAAGACACAGAAACGTAAGGTCTTTAAATTACCAAGAAGGTAGGCATCGAAATTTCTGAACTTGAAGTTTGTGGGAATGTGGTAAAAATAATAACGTCATAATCACTTCATCATACATCATTTCTAATTTCAGAATACGATGGATATTTTGATGTGTATGGGCATTCCATGGAGGAAGATTCATGCATTTCACCATCAATTGGTAAAAATCACTCATAGTACTTCCAATAATATGAAGCAGCTTTGAGAATTTATAATACAGAATCACGAAACTTTTACTTAAAAGATTCTTATACTTTCTTAAAGTTTGTTCCGCTACTAATGTGCATCTCACTTTTCCAGAAGCACAGTATTTGTATGATCGTGATAAACACCATCAGATGTCCACTTTTGTACCTAATCAGGACAACATTCAAGAAGTTGATGAATACGAGGAAACACACATGTCAAATGATGCTGATATGACTGTCAAATGGAATAATCACAGCGATGAAAAACTTCAGTCATGTTTAGAGAAAGTCTTGGATGTAGTTGGAGAATCAGTGTCTGAGACTGAATGTCTAATTGCAATTAGGGCATCAGAGTACAATGTAGAAAAAGCCTTGGATTACATTTTGACCAAGAAAGAGAAGGGCACAGTGCCATCATCAGCTTCTGGATGCAGCAGTTCTGCACAAATAAAAGGTAATTGGTTCAATTAGTTAACATAAGTAGGGAAGTGTATCCAAATTTTCATGAACTATCAGATTGCAGACAGAGAACACTAAACATTGTTCAACATAGCTGGAAAGATGTATCTTTTGGAATGAGTGGCTCCCAGCTTCAACTTCCAAATAATATACATAAGAAAAAAGATATGTTGCAACAGAAAGAGTCAGAACAAAATACTTGTGACAATCTTCTGTGTTCTGACTTTCAAACATTTTGTTTAACTAATCGTACTCTGCCAACTTCGAGCACAACCTTATTTCACCCAACAAAGTTACACCTGGACAATAAGCATTCTCAGGATTCATCTCCCTCCCTTCATGCTTTGGCTCAAATGCATCTGAGTGAAGTACAAAAGGACTGTGTTCCAGTAGAGGGCAGCACTTATACAGTTTCAAAAAGCAATGCATTTATTATTCCCTCTTTGGATACTGAGAATGTAGGCAGCCAGTCTCTGAGTTCTCCAATCAATCCTATTATAGATCTATCTGTGACTCTCAAATCATCTTCCTCTAATTCAAATTATTTACAAAATACTCCCCCAAGAAACACATCCACTAAACTGAAAGAAGGGCAAGCCTTCCTCTCTCAGCGACCCTCCATGCCTCTTAGAGGTTCTTATTTGTGGCCTATATCGAAATCCCATTCACCCATGAGATTTGTAATATGTGCCCCCAAATCAGACATGAAATCCGATTCTGTAATGTGTGTCAAATGTGATCAAAGGTGCCAGAAATTCATCCAGCAATTTGACTTTTCGTCTCCTTCTCCTGATGATATAGTACAACAAAAGAGAAAAAGAAACACATCTCATACCTTTCATACGACACATGTTTCCTCTTTTAATACGAATATGCAATAAATGGCATTTAGAACACATAAATGTGAAATGGCTTTGCATCTGATTTTATCATCTTATCCTTAGGGGAACTGATGCCATCTATGGATCAAACACTTGGTAACCTAACTGATAGGCTGCGTGAAATACAGGTTGATGACGTTAAAGTGATAGCATCAGCTGCTGTGCCTCGAGGTGGTATGGCTGTGGATTTTTCCAGTTGTTCAGGTATCCCATGTATGTAATATCATTGGTTAATAATGCAAGTGGTAGGCCTTCCTGAAAGGAATCTTCTTGCATCAGGTGACAAATCAGCTGAAAATTCAGAGAAGACTAACTCGACAGATGCAACATCAGGAGAACTCAGTGCCACATTTACAAAGATCCTTAAGTATCTGTTCCCATGTTTATTCTGCAGCTGAGCATCTCTGACAGGGAGAAGAATGATTCAGACACACTTACAGAATTCCAGAAGGAGCGTGGGTGTGCCAAAGAGAATCTCAATCTAGTTGTTATTGGTCATGTAGATGCAGGCAAGTCTACTTTGATGGGGCATCTTCTGTGTGAGCTTGGGATCGTCTCCAACCGACTCATGCATAAATATGAACAAGAAAGTCAGAAACTAGGCAAACAGTCTTTTCTGTATGCATGGGTTCTTGATGAAATGGGAGAAGAAAGGTGGGAATGATGGTCCAGGCACAGTATCATCTGCCTCTACACATTGCAGATCCAGAGGTATAACAATGGATGTGGGACAATCAAGTTTTGAAACTGCACATAAAGTAGTGACTCTACTGGATGCACCAGGACACAAGGATTTCATCCCCCATATGATTGCTGGAGCTGCTCGGGCAGATGTAGGCATTCTAGTTGTTGATGCCACATGTGGAGAATTTGAAGCTGGTTTTGAGAGTGGAGGGCAGACTCGAGAACATGCTCTTTTAGCTCGCTCATTGGGTAAGAACTAGCCTTTCAGAAACTCCCACAACACAAAATTAGGTGTAACCCAATTGGCTATAGCTGTTAACAAAATGGATAATGTTGACTGGTCAGAGCAACGATTTCGTACTATCTGTGATGCCTTGTCCCGATTTCTGATTCGTCAAGTGGGATATCGGCAGTCAGATCTGAGTTTCATTCCTTGCTCTGGTTTAACAGGCATGAATCTCACTTCCCAAAATCAAAATAAGATGTTGCTAAGCTGGTATCATGGACCCTGCTTACTGGATGCAATTGATAACTTTCAAAGTGTTGTACGGCCACTAAAGAAGCCTTTGCGTTTTTCTGTGTTTGATGTATGTCGTGGTCCTGGTACTGGACTGTATGTAACAGGAAAAATGGAAAGTGGTTCAGTTCGATCTGGTGATAAAGTACAGATAATGCCTTATGGAGAAATAGCTCAGATAAAAGGTCAGATAACATTTCATCTGTTCCTGATGGTAACTGATTTTCTCAGGGATTCATGCAGGTGAAAATGAAGCCAAAGAATTTGCTTTTGCTGGTGACCAAGTCCAGCTAACTTTGTTGGGTATAGATGCTGCTCATGTAGGAATAGGTTCTGTGATTTGCTATCCAGCCAGTCCAATTAAGAGTGTAACTCGATTCTCAGGAAGAATTGTGGTTTTCAATACAGCTCAGCCAATTGTTGAAGGTGTCTCAGTGTTGTTGCACTGCAAGGCACTAACTGAACCAGCAACCATCTGCAGGCTGGTGCAACAACTGGACAAAACTACTGGAGCTGTGCTTAAACGCCATCCCCGTTATCTTTTGCCCAACTCAAGTGCAGTAGTAGAGATTGAAGTAGGCAGACCTATTTGCCTAGAATTGTATGCAGATATGAAAGAATTAGGTAGATTTATGATAAGACAAGCTGGACAAACCATTGCTGCTGGTATTGTGATCAAGGTTAGTTCATGAATTCTCCAACTTCCTGGTGCATATGTGGTTGCAGATCTAACACATATCAAGAGTTTATCTTGTGATTATCCCTTCCCATTCACAACTTTAAGATCAAAAGGATGGTGTCTCTCAGATAATTTCTTCTATTTGCTTTTTAACAGAAATCTGGGCATCAATGAAATACATCAGAAAATGTACAATTGTCATTTCATTTAGCTGGATTTTATGCATTGCAGTACTCAGATTGCATGTGAATAGAAGCACTGACAGAGTGTCAGGTGCTTGCTCATGTGCATTTTAAAGGATAAAAAGAAAGCTCAGACTAGACCTTTGTGATGTGTAAACTGATCCCTAAAAGTGATGCCATGATTTTTTCATTGGTAACCAGGAAACAGTTATGTCGAAGGGTAATGAGAAATGCAAGCTCTCCCTCAAATTATTTAGATTTCTCCCAACATACATTTTCTGTAAACCATGATAAGCAATTACTTCTAGCTGCAAAGTCAGTTTTCCACTATTTTTTTTTTAAGAAACCAGGTATTTGAGTTAGTGGCTATCTGTGGTTTCCAGTAATTCAGGGCATCAGCATGTGTACCAATTATATGCTAATGTTAGACAAATTCATGGAATCCCTTTCCAAACTCCTACATGCTAAGAATGAAACATTAGCAGAACAAGTAAAGCATATTCAGGCAAGCTGTAGAATGATCATGCAGTAGCAGTACATGTGAATTGTGGAATCATGATTTACTAATCATGTACACTTTAAGGTTCACCGCTAGTTAAGTTAGTAGCTAGAGACTGTAAATGTAGTAAATATGAAAACTAGTATGCGATATCAACAGAAACAAGTAAATAATCGGGATTTCCAGCGAGCTATCAACGCTTGCATCCTGTGAATGAAACTATTCAGCTCTGGAATCTAGAGAGCTTTCTTGCAAAAACATCTTCCATTAACACCATTCCATCTTCCGTTAACACCATTTTGAGCCCCATTCCTTCGCGATTAAGGAGAACGCAAACAACATTTTTGCTGAAGAAAAATTATTATAGTGTCAATTTCTTGGAAGATTCTTCGGAGTGCTTTCTAGAATTCTGAAACTTCTCAAGCAGCTCAAAGATATTCTAAACATTATGAAATAAGACAATTCTTGGGAACCAAACTTTCTCCTAGTATTTTGTTTTTCCCCAAGTCCCACAAGGGGTGGGGTAAATTTATTTTCATTTTTTTTTTTTTAATAGCATTCACACTACAGTCAGTCACATTCATACAATACACTACTTGTTCTGTATTCACTGGAAGACCTTGGGATTCACTGAAGTTCTGCACTTAGGGTGGGTATGCGGGTGTTTGGTCCGGGGCGTCGTCTTCAATCCTCTTAAGGATGAGTCTGTACGTCCAGGCTGCTCGTCTTCCACAATTTCTTATGCCGATTTCCTTCTTCAGGAGTCCTTGCAGGATCTCCATCGGAGGTGCGGCTCTCCTGGCTTTCCTCATCTTCCACCACCGCACCAGAATGGCAGTGATGAAGAGGGCAATGGTCGTCCTCACCATGGGATTGTAACAGAGAACATTACCATCCCCCTGAAACATCCCGGCTAGGATCTCCATCGTGGAACTGGTGGTGCGTCCAATGATCCGTTTAAGGATCAGCCAGTCGTGGAGCAATGTGGGACACGTCAGGATGTGAAGTCTGGTATCCGTGTCTCCACATGCCGGGCAGTCTTCGTCTCCTCTTCTTCTTGTGAAGTACTTTAGTCTGGACCCGCTCAGGATTCCTCCGTGATAGAACATCAGGAGGTTGTCCTGGCTGTCCGGCGGAGGGTCACTCCTCCATAGGGTCGTGCCGATCGCCAACAGGTTGATCCTGTTGCTTCCGTAGCGATTGGCCGCTTCCTGGAGGGCACTGGTGTCTTCATCTTGATCCTTTATCATTCTTCGGAGGTTTGTTTTGGTTACCCTGGACCACGCAAAGTCATCGTGGTTTATCCACACTTCGCGGGTCCGGTGGGTGAACCTACCTAGCATCTTCTCGATATACCGAAGTATACGAGCATGATGTAGGTGGCCTCCTTTTCTCCATTCCTGGATTCGTTGCAAGGTAACTCTGTGCCGCCGGTAGATCCATCCTCGGGTATCGTACGGGACCGGAAGCATCCAAGGGATCACGAGGATGGACTCCTGTTGCCAGAGTTCCCTGCTTCTTGGCACGATCTTGATCTTGTACTTTCGTACCAGCAGTTGTTTCCTCCTCCAGGTCGGGTCGATGGTCATCCACTCCCCTACTCGGCCTAGCAGCGCAGTCATCAGACCTTTCGAGTTGTTAAGCAACATCGAGTAGGCCCTATGCGCCACGTACGGCCAGTCGTCCCATTGTTCGGCGATATCCAGGATGTGTCGCGTGTCCATGAGTGCCATGGAGTGTGCAAGCGACTTCATCCCGGTTCCACCTTCTTCTTTGGGACGACATAGGGGTTTCAAACGAACTCTTGGGCGATATTTGCCCCATAATGTCTTCCTTTGCAGTTTTTCCAGCTCCCTCGAGGTGTCCCTTTTCACTCTCGCAAAGGCCGCCCCGAAGAGCACCTTAGGAAGGAGGACTCCATTCCAGAGGTTGGCCTTGCGTTTCATTCCAAGGTCCTGTCGGGTGTACTTCGCTGCCTCTTTCGCCGTTTTCCCCAGGGTTTCATCCCACAAAAGCTTCGACGCAGGGCCGTCGCCAATGTAGACTCCCAGGTATTTGGCTGTGTCCACCGTTCGGAATCCTCTCCCCTTGAGGACGGAGAGGTCCAGGATTCCGACGGGCAAAAGTTGGCTTTTCCTTGCATTGATCTTTAATCCTAGTCCTTCTTCCATGAGCGTCACCACTTCCAGGAACGCACGCTGATTTCGTTCTCCTTTCATGAAGAAGAGAAGGTCATCAGCGTACGCCAGGTGGGTGAGCCGCTGGTCGTCGATCTGAATGCCACGTCCACTCTTCTCGATGTACGAGGACAGCGCCTCCATGTAAATAACGAACAGCATAGGACTTAGCGAGTCGCCCTGGCGGACTCCTCGTTCCATCCTAATTGCTGTCGTGTCTTCGCCGTTGATCTTGATTCGGCAGTACTGGTTCTCGAGTACCAATCTCACGAGGGTGCTGAAGTATTCCGGAAGGCCCAGCTTGTCCAGAATCTTCAGCAGCATCCCATGGTCGATGGAGTCGAAAGCCTTCTCCATGTCAGTGAACACCAGCACCAGGTCCTCGCCGACGTACCGGCTGAGTCCCACGGTGGCCTGGGCACACTTGACATTGTCCAACATGTGGCGTCCGGGCACCGCACATGTTTGGACCGGAGAGATGAGCTTCGGCATGACCTTGCCTAAGCGGTTCGACCAGATCTTTGCCAACCACTTGGCATCGGAGTTTAGGACGGAGATTGGCCTCCATTGGGCGACCTGCGTGAGGTCGCCTCCTTTCGGCAACAATCTCATCCGACTCTCGTAGAAGGACTCGGGTAGTCTTCCTTCTTCACGGATGCAGAGGGTGAGCTGATGGAACAAGCGCAGGTAGGCGTGCAGGTACCGCTGATAGTGCGTGATGGGTACACTATCAGGGCCCACTGCCACGTCCTTCCGCAGTTGCCCAAAAGCCGTTTTCACCTCATCTTCGGAGAAATCCTCCTCCAGTTCATCTCTCTGGAGATCGCTTGTCCTCTTCTCGAGGTAGCTCAGGAAAGTTCTCTGCATAGACTTGCACGTGTGTTGCCGTCGAAAGTGTTCTTCGTAGTGCTGATGGAATGCTCCCACGATGTCTTCCGACGTGTGCCGCTTCTGGCCGCCGTACTGGATGCAGAAGATGTCTGTCGCCAGATTCTTCTTTTCCAGCACGCCGACCTCCCCTTTCACATTATTGAAGACCTACCGACTCTCGTATTGATCGTAATACTTGGAGAGGGAGCGGTCTTGGATGTTGAGCTCCTGGTACGCTTCTTGCCTCAGTCGCTTGCAAAAGTACTGCATGTTGCAGAACAGGTGGAACCGATGCTTCAACCTGTCCCAGTCAGTGACTCTGCGGATGGTGGTGTCATGCAGAATCGCCTCGATCACCTCCTGGTGACAGGGAAGCATCTCAAACCAGGCGGGCATGCAGATGAGCGCCGCCCTAGTGGCCTTTCGCCGTCGAGGATTTTCCGTGCGGAGGGAGAACCGAACCAAAGGGTGATCGGACAGCAGGTGAGGAATGTCGCGAAAACCCTGGATTCGGTTGTCGATCTCCACGCTATGAAGGACATGATCGATCGGTTTGTGGCTGGCTGTTCGCCACACGAGTCCGAAGTCGTCGGACAACCGTCGATACGCCTCTCTTTCTCTGATGTCTTGACGGTACTTGATGTGGTCTAGAATATTCAGGTCACCTGCGACGATGACCATGTCCTTCGGTGCTACACGTTGGCGGAGTGCCTCGTGGAGAGCCTCCGCGCACCGATGCTTGTTCTTGTGCGGTCCGTACACGTTCACCAGAAACCGGTGAACGTTGTCGGACCAGGACAGTCGCACGCCGATTATCCTTCCAGCGAGTGGACAGAAGGTTTCCAGAAGGGTGTGGACGAGCTCGTTCTTGATGAGGATCGCCACACCCATGGTCTTATTTTGTCCCTCGCTGACAAACAGTTGCCCATTGAACCGGCGTTCCATCTCCTGGGCGTTTTGTTGCCCGAGACGGTGGGTTTCCTGTAGGCACACTACGTCTTGTCTTGCGATGGTCCGCAAGATTGTCTTCCTTTTGCCTTGGTCTGTCAATCCATTGATGTTCCAGGAGGCGATGTTTAGCCTCCTGGCGTTCGCTAGCGACGAGGACATGAAAGGGTTCGAAGTCTAATGCTTCGCTTTCCTCAGCTTCTTCTGACGGGGAGACCTTTCGCGTCTCGCCGTCGAGGAAGCTGGCTTCTCACTCCCGGCATCGCTCTCCGTGCCGGTGTGGTCTGTGGACTCCCGGTCCGTCTCCATTGTGCGTTCTGCCCTGGCGATCGCTTTGCGCGGAAGTGTCTCGAGGGAGACCTTCGCGCAGTACGCTGCTTTCACTTCGAAAAGCTGGTTCTCTAGCTTTTCGCGCTCTTCTTGGATCACCAGGGTGTTGATTCCCTGTTGGGTTTCATTGATGCGAGTCAGGAGTTGCTCCTGCTGCACCTCACTTTTCTCCCCCTGCACTTCTTCCGCAAGCTTCACCACCTCCTCGGTGAGCTGCACCGCCTCCTGCGATGTCGGAACGGTTTCGGTGATTTCCATCACCTCGCCTTCCGGCACACCCTGCTTCTCGCCAACCTGCTCTACTTCGGCCTTCTCGCCAACCTGCTCCTCGACCTGCGCAGCAGAGGATTCTTGCTCCTTCACGAGCATCCTCCTCTTGCCGCCCTTCCCCACCGTGGTGAAGCCGTCCGCCGAAACTGGGGCTGCCTCCTTCGCCTTCCTCTGCTTCATCGCCCTTTGAGGTTTGATTACCTCCTCCAACACCAGTGTCCTAACTGGGGATTGACCCCGCATCGTTCTGTAAACTCCGGGCAGCACCACTTTGCATGCCCCGGAGACTTGCAGAACGAACACACCTCCGGCATGCTGCAGTCCCGCACCTGGTGGCCCTGCTTCCCACAACGGAAGCACTTGGCCCTCGGGCAGACTCGCTGCCGGTGTCCAAAGGTTTTGCAGCCGTTGCAGAAAACTGGCTGCGCCCTATATCGAACGGAGACTCCCATGTCGTCCCCGTCGAAGTAGATCATCCCAGGAACCTGGACTTCCTCCTTCAACTTCATCTTCACCGTCGCCTCCCCCGAAAAGATCTTTCCCGATATATTGTGGAAGTTGCTGTCCAGTACCTC
This sequence comes from Raillietiella orientalis, assembly GCA_036172245.1. Taxonomy (NCBI): domain Eukaryota; kingdom Metazoa; phylum Arthropoda; class Ichthyostraca; order Raillietiellida; family Raillietiellidae; genus Raillietiella; species Raillietiella orientalis. Next base: position 492,283 of record JAYWIR010000012.1, read on the forward strand.
GCCGTACTGCGACAGTTTCCTCCACACAGCCCTTTGGGTGACGAACGGCCCGAGTCCGCTCAGGAATAGGGTGGTGTACGGCATTTCGCCGACGCCACACACTATCCTGCCCTGGATGTTGATCCCTTTTTCAATTAGGGATTCCCTTATTTCTTCACAGTCGGTGTACACTGTGAATCCCGAGGTGTTCGGGACGATCGCCTGCAGGCGGTCAAAGTCCACTTGCTGTTTGTAGAGAGCCAGGTATACCTCTTTGATGTTGTTCATTTTTATAAGTCCAGTCTTGAACGTGACCGTCTTCACGTTCGGCCCTAGTTGAATTATGGGCTCGTCGATGTCTCGTATCGGCCCAGACTCTGGCTTCCCGAATTTCCTCTGCGGCTGGGTGGTCGCCGTCCCAGCCGCCACCGCCGCATAGGAAAAAGCTGCCGCCGCTGCCGGTGGCCGCCCCACGGTCGCAGCCACCGCGCAAGATGGCGTCGCGTCACTAGCAACGGTGGGGCCTACGGGCCCTCCCGTCGCTACGGCGACCGCCGTCGCCGGGGACGCCGCCGCCGCCACCGCCATCGTCGTCTCCACCGCTTCCATCGGAGTCGCGCCGGAAGAAACACACGATTGCCCTACCTCCATGGGCTGTGGCTTCTCCGTGGCTCCCATCCACCGCTGCTCTTGCATCTTGACGGAGTGCTGCTGCACCGCCGCCGGGGAGGGTCGCGACTCCTCCACCTTGGACTCCCTTTCGCTGCTTCTGCTGCTGCAGTCGCTGTGGGACGTCCTTGGTTGCGCACTCACTGTTTTTTTCACTCAGCACTTGCCCTCTAGGGGCACGCAAAAATTGCCGCGGCAGTGATGTTACTCACTGCCTTGGCGGGGTATTGGGTAAAGTTTTCAACTAGCAATAATCACGGCTCAGTCGCCTTCCTCGCCTATGATACTGCCCGTGCCCTTCTCCTTTTTGACCAAGTCCTTAAAGGCTGCGGTCCTTAAAGTCCTTAAATACAAGTTTGAATTTATAATTTCGCAGATTCTGTCGTCTACTACTTTTTGCATGCCCCACACTTCCTGTCAAAGTGCGAACTGTGACATTTTCCAGCTTTCTGGATCCTAGTATTTTGTATTATGCTCTTGGTGTTTCCAAATAATTTCACATAACTTTTTTGAAGCTGTCTGTTCAATCAAAACAAGTCGTCTATGCTTGGCTTGTACGTGAGTTGGCACAAATAATATGAAATCCTTTGTAGATTCTTGAGGCTATTCTTATTATTCCAATTAATGTCTATAACTCTAGAATATTTATGATTGGGATCCTTGAATTGCGATATGCTTACCAGAAGCCCTTTGCAAGGATCACTTCCATGGTACAGCGGAGCATTTTTGTTTTTACATTCGGGTGTGTGGTTTTAAGACATTCAATTTTCAAATGAAGTAAATTATGCAAAAATTCTTGTATTAACACTGCTGTTGTTAGCAACCGCATAGCCACTTAGTTTCTTATTCAACAAATATGCCATGTTTGGCACCAAATTCCCATAGCAAAAAAACAAAAGTAAAAATAAAGTAATGGACAATTATTCACATATAAATGTTGCACCGACTAACCTCCATACATTTTATCCGAGTTTTCCGATTCTGGAATGGGAACTGGAATGCACATAGTTCGCAATATTTAATAAAGCAATATCTCAAAAACATATTTGGTAGAATTGATAAAATAATATGAGGTGAGAACTCCGATTTGGAAGTTTTATTGAACAAACTTTTTCCTCAGTAAGAATTCCAGCAATAATCTTTTGTGCCGTTTTTGGTCCTTCATCTAGGTCTGTTAATAATACCTCATCCCCCATTTACTAGATAAGCGGTTCCAAATAACAATCGACACCAATGCATTCGGCAGCAAAGGCTCTTGGATGACCGCGCCGTGCCATCGCGTGGACTCGGCCGGCGAGGAGACTTTCACCAGTGCGAAACTGGTCAAGCCATTTTTCCCGGGGTCAAATTTAAATTGATGGTCTCCTCGTTCCAGTTCCAGCTGGGCTGTGACGTGTGTGCCTCTTACAAGACTCCTCTCAAGCTCGAGAAGAAAAGCATTCTAGTTGAAATCAGCACGAATAATGACTTTTTGAAGAGCTATGAGCAGCAACAGCCTTGCGTTTTCATGAAAATCCCGAAAGTTTGGTTTCAAGGAAGCTCAAAATTAGTATTCAGCGGTTTCAAGTGCATTTGAGAGCCAACCGAACAGATATTGCTGCTCCGCATGAGACATTAGGTTATGCTCGCCAGTGTAGGGTATTCTAAGCCTATCAACCTTCTAAGCTTGTTTTCCAGTGAGGTTGTCAAAATGTAATCCGTTTCGAACCCTTTTTTTTTTTTCTTCTTCTTTTTTTCAATTTAGCACTTGACATCTCTCTTTTCACCGTCTCCAGCCATGAACCGACATCAATGAGTCAGGTCGTTTGCATCATCAAATTTTTCGATCATTTACGACTGAACGTGACCGGGAGTCTTAGATATCCCGAAAATACGCAGTATCTCCATCACTACCAGCTCTTCTTCACCTGGATCTTGCGGAGACCTGGGTCACAAAGATTCTACCTGTACAGAGTCATCTGAATGCATCTCTGGCTATAAGAAACGTGGATAATCATGCTTTTCTTAGAAGAAAAAAAAACACACAAAAAACGAAGGGTTACAGCAAAACTTGTGTAGCAACAGGCCTATGACAGGAAAGTCCTCCAAGTTTGGTGTTTGTGACCTGTAAATGAAATTCGAAATAAGACAGGGTATACTGAGGGAAGCGAACGACAGTGGCGAGATCACCATGTGGTACGTGTTTATTTTTTCAAAGAGATCTTGTACCAAAGAATTTTTCTAAAAACGAACGGGAACGTATCATGGCAATACGCTGCTGCTCCTACTCTCGCGCGCACCTGCGCCTAAGCCTCGATTGCAGTCTTCCTTCTGGTGTGCTGGGGATCTCCATGCAGTTCCATTACATCGGAAAAGCTGAGCCGTTGCCCTAGCAACGGAGATGGAAATATGGTAAACTCCATGATAGCTGGACAAGCATCTCATGAGGGCTGGTCACCGCAGCAGTAGCCTCTTGGGCAAGCTGATGGTGAAGGCCGTTCACAAGGCTTCCCTGCCGCCAGCATTGCTGCATCTAAACAAGGCTGTGTCACCTGCGCAGCATCATGAGCAGGAAATGGCTCGAGGAAATGGGGTTGCAGGCGAGCTCGAGGTCACTCATCTCCTTCATGGATCAAGCAACACGACTGCTCCCTAGCCGAAGGCCGGAATGTACCAGAATCCCGTTTTTGTGGAACCTTCTATTTGGTGTGTTAACTGGAGTGGTTTTCAACCTTCCTTCCCTTTCCTCTTCTCTCTCCTGCCGCAGATGCTTGGAAAATGCTTGGAAGCATAAATATATATTAATAAATATGATAGTAGGAAAGATAGTAAATATTCATTATCATATATTAATATATATGATAGTGCGTATTTAGTACGCACATGTACGGGTGTATTTATTAATCTTTCCTACTATCATATATATTAATATATATTTATACATATGACAAATATATATTAAATAGATATATAAATATGGAATTATAAACACAATGTACCTATCAAGCGGTCAAAATGCCGAAAATGCAATGCAGTTGTTGAGGAACTTTCATTTGTATTGTTAGAAATGACGGGAAAAGGGAGTGCCAATTTTTTATCCTCATTTCAATTTGTCTTCTTTTTCAATTTCATTTCTTCCCACCATTTTTAATTGCCACCATTGTTTGTTTTTCATTATTTGATATTCATATATTCATTTCTACAAATTCATTTATGCATTAATCTACATATAAATATATATTATCTCTATATAACATCATAATATATATAAATATATATACTACCATCTATCTATCTATCTATATACACATATGTATTAGTATATACAATAAACATATGTATTTATTTTCAAGGACGTTCGGGATTTCGAACTGAACCCTTTTATTTCACGTGTTCCAGCCTTCGAAAGAACCCCCTTTGCCTTTCTGAAAGGTAGACTTCAACCGAAATCAAGTCTGCTCCAGACTTGCTCGGATTTTCTCTCTCCACCGTTCCCGCAACCAGAAGGCAGTGGATTCACCTTGCTCCCATCCGCAACCTTTTGTAGATCGCACAAAGTATCAGTCACCCTTGAAACCAGGTGACCTCTTCATCGGGACAAAGTGCAACCCGGTGTGCGAGCAGCATCTTCTCAAGGACTCCAAGTGAAGGATGGCTTTTGTTGTTGTTGTCTTTTGTGATAATTATTTTTTTTCCTTTCCGGTTTGTTGCCCTCGCAAGCACTGACCTCATTAAGTAGTTCCCTGACCGGACACTGCGCGATCATGTCCCAACCCTTCGAGAGGTTCAAACTAGTGCAAGTGAAGGAGAGAGAATGTCAGCTATCGTTTCGAGTTCAAATCGCATGGTGCACGAGGGGTGATCATCATTTTCCCCCCAACATTTTCGTGTAGAAGACTATGAGCGACACGTAAGGGCCCGTGGCGCAGGAACCCAGAGTCGCAAGACACGCTTTCGGAGTTCCGGTTCATCCTCCGAGGTCCGAACTCCAGTCTATCTCCCACAGTCAGGGGTCAGCATGCCATGGTCGATTCTTGAGGCATTCCATATGCTTATTTTTATTTCATGTTTTCTTTTTTTTGGAAGCCGTTCGCTAGGAGCTAAAGAACCGTTCACCTCCTTTCGGAAGGATCAAAAAGATCTTAAAGACAGTCTACAGGGGTGCATGAAACTCATCAAGTTAGCGGGTGACCGCATAGAGAACACCTCATGAATACAGGAAGGCTTCAGAGGAAGGGACTTCCTCTTACGCTTGGGAGGGAACCCTGAAGAAAATCCTCCAACTTGGTTGTCTTCCTGAAGAACCACTTCCTAGTACTCTCTGGAGGAAACCACAAAGAAGGCCACCCATTATTCCTTCATCTGAGAGAACACGGAAAGGACCCTCAAAAGCAATTCCTTCTCAAGACAGAACCCTCAAGGAAACGCTCCTCGTTTCCTACTCTGAGAACAACCAATAAAAAAACAGCGCTCTTCTTGACACTCAGGAGAGGCGACTCCCCAATGGGGGTACCAACCACGTCCATGGTACGCGCTAGACGAATCTCTCCCAATGGTCCTACGCCTCCATTTTCGCAATTGGGAGGGAACCAAGAAGGATTCTCGCAAATCGACCCGCCCGGACAATCAATCGGGGACATTCGACTTCCTTCCGTGCCACACCCAAATAGGCCAGCCAGCGTCACCCGGCATGAGAGGGGACTCGGAACCCACGATGAACCCATTTTCATGGTGTGAATGCTTTCGCGGGGGGGATTCGATCCCGTGACGCCAGGTGCCACGCACAGGAGACTGCAGCCGAACGGCCTCCGATGCGGGCTCGCGCCATTCGCCTCATGCAAACGACACTGTGCAGGTGCCTCCTGCTAACCAACAGCTCACAAGGGTCGATGATGATGGGGAGTCCAGAAACATCGAAGCTCAACGATTAATCGGGTAGGACCCTCTGCATCTCTGTTTGGCCGACGACTTCCACCCGCACTGTTCCAGTCGCGGTGCGGTAGGGTGCACGTTTGTGTGATGGAGCCCGAGGTGCAACCCGGCTGGATGATGGGATCGGAAGAAGTGAGATACGTCCCCAGAGGTGAAGAGATTTCCCGTCCGCTGCACCGTCCATCTCTCCAGCATCGTTGCTGACATCGGGTATCGGGTACCTCACAAAAACCTGCCACACCCGGTCACCTTTCACCGCGTCAACATGAGCGTGTGTCAGTACCGCTATGAGGATTCAAGGGATACACCCCAACCTCACCTATTCTCAGCACTGATCTTCAGGGACGGAATACAAAAAAAGCTTTGTACGTGGATCAAAAGGGAGTTGATTTTTGGAAAGCGTCCGGACACTATAAAGGGAGTTCCTCTGGCAGCTCTAGGACTTCCTTCCCAACGACCTGTGCTCTCATGGGGGGAAACACAAAAGAGTTCCGCAGTTCGCGTGCCTCTAACGTTGGCCTTGCCATATCACTCAGTCTGAAGGAGCTCCATCCAAAGCAGCGAAATCTTCGGCAGCAGGAAAACCGCCTGGCCGTCAAGAGGGGGAAATGGTCCCGCTCATTGGCCCTCTGACATTGACCAGCGTGCCCTCGAGGACCTCCAGTGTCTTAGAGTAACTGTGGAGGCTATTTTCTAGGTTTCGAAACAAAAAACAAATCACGTAATCGTGAAGAGAAAAGAAAAGAGAAGAGAAAAGACACCACTGTGCAAGTGGACTTTAACCAGACTCGCGTTACCGCAGTAGATGGGAGAAAACAAAGAGAAACAAAATTGTTCCAAAAAGTATAGATGCTGGACGTTAGCATTTATAACTGCCTGTCGTGCAAGTTGAATCCAAGGTACCTACCCATGTTGGCAACAGCGATGTTCGTCCGAACTCGCAGCAAGAACGGCAGCATGTGGGCTGGAAGGCATCCGGGGATGGAGCCTACCGAAGGAAATTGGAACTTACTGCAAACTTCCACGGAAGGCGCTGCCATGGCGGAAACTGGATTGAGAGCGCCACCACAAAAGCGACTCTGGATGCAGGGAGAGGTTGGAAGCATTGCGTTTGCCAAGCTGTCTCCGCAGCTGATTTGGACAAAGTCGGCCATGCAATTCATTCCAGCGCTGTTCGTCAAGGACATATCTCCAGGACTGTCTATTGAGAACCCCGTGTTCGCTTCAAAAGGGGAAGAAAGCAAACACAGCAGTCTGCGACCCATTTCCTGTCGAATGCAGATATGGTAGTCCAGAAACGACAACAGGACCGAGCCCATCAAGCCCGTCCAAAAAAAAGAAGGCGCCGTTCCAGTGAGTCCTGTGAAGTACTGGAAACATCGACTGGGAGTTAGAAACCAGATAAAGCTCGAAGATCTTAAAGAGTATCGCATGGCATACGAGTTCGAAAGGCAAACCATAAAATTGCTCCAACTCACCCGTCCACTCATCCACAAGGCGACCTCACCAGGATATAGGTGGATTGCGATGTGTTGAGAGGACCCTTCGCATCAGGAAACGAACTCGCCTCTTACCTGCGTATTCCCCAATTGGGATCTGCATTAAGAACAGCGTCCACGTGCGTGGAGCAGCCATAGCAGCAGGTGCGACAAGTGTGAAACTTAGCATGATGTCGCTGCCCGTTTGAGGGAACTCCACGTATACAGAAAAGCAAGCGCCTCTTCGAAAACCACTCCTTCATATGCAAAGATCCCCGAAACTCGGGAAGCCCAATGGTCAGAAAGGACACGCGGCTCAGGCGGCAGATCTGCTTGCATGCAGAAGTCGATTCCAGGCGGGCAAACAGATGCTGCATCCGGAGGAGCACGCTTCATGCAAAAGTCGAGGCGAATGAAGTGCTTCGATCCCTTCGAGCTTCTAATTCATATTGATGAAGAGAAGTGTCGAAAGATGGAACGAAAAAACGCCAGAGATCTCGGTCGCAATCGACAGTCACTCTTGAAAAGTGTCATTGGGTATACACAAGTGATCATTGTTACTATTGGATCCACAGATCGCTTGCAAAATTGGACAGTGAGATCCAGGAACAGACACAGAGAATAAATCTATATCACAGAATCCCGTTGCCATTGCTACTGGCATAAGTTGAAGGAGGATAAGTTCACAAAGGAAAAAAAAAAGCTTCATGAAAAACAAGCTCTGCGCTTCTCGCAGCCACATACTTCCGATTCGCCCCTTGGCGTGCATTCGACTTCCAGAATCAAACGCTTTCCCCATTTCGGTCTGTGGACAATAAAAACACACGGTCCGGAGACCGTCGATAATAGGGTGCGAAATTTTTTAACACGGGATGAGGGTGTATGAAAAAAGGAATTTCGAATGTGAAGTGTCCCAAGCAATTGCTCGACATACGGTATAATTCGCAGAACGACATGGACAAGCTGCAGTGTTCTCCGTCCGCGGTGAAAGAACACAACTCTACGAGGCAGCGTCTTCGTACAGTTCGAGTTGAAGAATCTCACCGGAGGAGTAGTCAAGTGAAGGCGAAACCTTGAAACAGGACCCTGGACCACAAGTAGCAGGTGCTGCTTCGTGGACGGGATGAACACATCAGGATGGCGGAACGAAGCTGCACAATCGGTGGACCAAACGTTGGAACCCCACCTCGGAGGTAGAGTTGGTTTACCAAACAGCCAAAAAAAAGCAAATTTCCAGGCGATTTTCTGCGGTGCGAAAATGACGATTTGTTCGTGGATGACACAGATGATGCCAGGGTTTTCGTACACGAGCGGACAAGGGAAAGAATGCTCTTGAAGTTGGAGTTGCCAACAGGAGGAAAGAAATGCCTGCGACCGTGGTACTGATACCCTGCCGATGAACTCATCCCATTCGGGTGTGACTGCACAGGAAGCTTTGCGGACGGTTGGATGAAAAGAAAAAGGAAAAAAGGGGTGATGGGGAAGGGAAATTTTGATCTGAATGAGAAACCGTGTTGTGAAAGCGGCTTCAAACTGGAAAAGTTCATTTTCGGTCTGTACCCACTGTGCCCACTGTGATGTGTGGCTTGGTGACCGTGTCAGCAGCAACGGATTCGGTAAGCGCGCGGGGTGGACAAGTGTAGAAAACTTCATCTGGAACTGTGATCCCGTCTTCCTTTAATGCATGCAGCATCCCATCTGCATCATTAGTGACTATGAGTACCCTTCGTGCTCTTCCAGCGTAAGGGGGAGGAGCCAACTCGAAAATGCAACCGCCGCCACCGGGGATAGGTGAAGGAATGACGCCGTTGAGGGATAGGAGAGGCGCGCCTGATTTCTTGAAGTATAGAGGCTGCAAGATCTAAAAGTGTCCGTGGATATTCTTCCGTTTTCATTGCAGCTGAATGTCAAACTTGAGCGTTTCATGCGCCTGATTAGGAAAGGCTGCCTGATTGAGCAGTACCCAGCTGAAGAATTTGGATTGCCGTCTTTTTAACCTCAGCTCAATTCCTGTAGCCAAGCAGAATCGGTGGGTGGTGCACTGAACGACGATGCACTCGAAGGATTAAGTGGTGAAGGTACGGTAGGAATTACTACAAAGGGCTGACAGTATTCATAGGGCTCCAAAATGACTTGGGACGGAAAATCATTGGATGGTTGCTTCAGAGTTTAAGCTTTTGTCGAATGACCACATGAGAACGAATTTTCAATTGCTGTGGCCGAATTTGTTGGAGCCTGCGCTTCGTACATGAAGAATGCCCTACGAGAAAATCGACGTACCCTGAAATCTGTGTCCAACGCACCAATCCGTGTGAGCTGCCCTTTTATAGAAGGATCTTTGTAAAGTGATAGACCCTTCACTTCTTTACTGCGATGCTGGCTGGGGATCCCTTGCAAACGCAAAGAATACTCCATAGAAGGATGAAGCTATGGTTGATTTTCTCGTCTTCGGCTCTGTCTTTTCTGCTTCTTTTTCTGTTTCCGATTTTCCTTTTTTTAGTTCGCCAAATACTTCAAAATGCGGCGTCCGCCTGAGGTCTCACGCAGCGGTATTTTCCTGGTGGACGCGTTTTGCTGGATGTGTGTGAATGTTGATGATAGGGGATTCCCATGGAGGAGCCACTTCCTGATTCCAGGACGGGCGGAACTCATGAAAGTCCCTTACTGCCAGTTGTTTGGAAAGATCCCCGAAAGATCCCCGAGGAATCCTTTTCCTCATTTACTCGTAATGGACTCTCCAGAAGGAGCAACTTCTCATTTCTTCTCGGGATGCAACCTTATAGGGAACCCCTCTCGTTCCCTGCTATGAGGAGAACTTCTCAAGGAGCAGCGCTTACCTTCACGCTCCGGAGAGGCAACTCTTTCTTAGGGGTGTCAACCATCGCCATAGCACGCGTTAAAGGGTTCTCTGCTCATCGGCCGCACTGCTTTGTTTTCGCATTGGAAGGGAACGCGGAAGAATTTTTTGGTTAATGCAATTTGATTCGCCGAGTAACCGCGGATCATGAATCAGGTACATATGTCTTCCCTCGGTGGCACCTTCGAGTTGTTCGACCAGCCTATTCGGGGTTTCCACCAGAAGAGGAAACTTCAACGACGAACCATTTGTGTTGGCGTCGATCCTTCCCGTGTGGGATTGGAAGAAGCAGCGCTTTGTGCTGCGCGCGGTGGTCTCCTTTGACACGGTCTGTGGCGCTCAATCGCACCATTCGATTGGTGCACACGGCACTGTGCATCAACCTCCAGGTGACCAACATACCAAAAGGGTCAATGGTGATGAGAGGTTCAGAAGCATCGGAGTACCAACGAGCAGACAGGACGGAATCGTTTTTGACCGACGCCTTCCACGAACCGTTGTGGCGGTCACGGTGTGGTCGCGTGATCGCTTGCGTGGTGGCGCCTGAGGTGGTATCTAGCTGGCTGTTGGGCGTGCTTGCAAAGAGCTACTTCCTCTGCTACGTAAGGATTTCTGGTTCGCCGTCACGACGAACCCGCTGGCGTCACTAATGTCAGCACTTATCTCAGAAAAACCATCCGCTACACGTAACCTTTCACCGCGTCAGAATGTGCGGTTGTCCGCGCCATCATTGGGATTGAAGCGATGCACCACAACAAAACCTGAATACAGTAATGCTCAATTGAAAGCGAAAAACGCTTTGTACTTTGGTGAAATCGGAGTGGGAGGGAATATATTTTCGAAAAAACTTCCGTGAATTTCACTGGAAGTCTGCAGGTAAAGCTCCCCTTTGTTTTCATCCATCTTGATGTAGTGGAGGGAGGCGCAAAAGAGGTGTACGGTTCGCGTGCTCCTAGCGTTCGGCCTTTCATCCCGAATAGGCTGGAGTACTCCATCCATCACAAGGAAATCTTCGGTAGCAGGAAGGACGCATGGCACCCAGAAAGAACGCAATGGGAATTGGTGTCGCTCGATCATCCGGAAACCTTGGCAAGCGTAGCTTCAAGATCCTTCAGGTGCTTAGAGAAAGTTCGAACGCGATTTTCTGGATATGGATGGAAGAAAAGACCACGCAGTAGGGGAACGGGGGAGAGTGGAGCACACCAACCAAAATGTGCTCCTGAACTTTAACCAGACTCCGGGTGCCGCAGTGCGTGAGGGAAAACAGGGTAGCAAATAATTATTCCATAGAGATCGAACCGTGTAAGTTGGAGTTTATAACTGCGAGAAGTTCAAGTTGAATCCACGGTTGTTGGCAGCGTTGGTAACAGCGTTGTTGGTACGAATTCGCAGCATGAACGGTAGGACACGCGCTGGAAAGCACCCGGGGAAGGGGGCTGTCGAGGGCAATTCGAACTTACTGCAAACTGGCATGGAAGGAGCCGCCATGGCGGTAGTTGGATTGAGAGCGCCACCGCAAAACCGATTCTGGTTGCAGACAGTGGTTGGAAGCATTACGTTCGCCATACTGGCACCGCAGCTGATATGGACGAAGTCAGCCCTGCAGTTCATTAGAGCGCTGTTAGACAAGGACATAGCCCCAGGACTGTCTATTGAGAATCCTGTGTTTGCAGCCACAGGCGTAGGGACCAAACACAGCACTCTGCGTCCCATTTCCTGTCGAATGCAGATTTGGTAATCCAGATTATTCACGAGAACAGAACCAGGAGCACCCGTCCACCCAAAAGACGTCAAAGTCCCAGTGAGTCCCGTGAAGAACTGCAGGCATCCACTGGGAGCTAGAAACATAATTAAGCACAAGACTGGGAAGAGTCTCGGATGGCATACGAATTCACAAGGCACAACTATATACGTGTGGGGAATTCCTACAACTCACCCGTCCACTCATCCACAAGGCGACCTCACCAGGATATAGGTGGATTGCGATGTGTTGAGAGGACCCCTCGCATCAGAAAACGAACTCGCCTCTTACCTGCGTATTCCCCAGTTGGGATCTGCATTAAGAACAGCGTCCACGTGCGTGGAGCAGCCATAGCAGCAGGTGCGACAAGTGTGAAACTTAGCATGATGTCGCCACCCGTTTGAGGGAACTCCACGTATACTGAAAAGGAAGCGCCTCTTCAAATACCACTCCTTCATATGCAAAGATCCCCGAAACTCGGGAAGCCCAATGGTCAGGAAGACACGCGGCTCGGAAGGCAGATCTGCTTGCATGCAGAAGTCGCTTCCAGGCGGGCAAGCAGATGCTGCATCCGGAGGAGAACGCTTCATGCAAAAGTCGATGCGTATGAAGTGGTTGTTTCCCCTCGAGATTCCAATTCATCTTAATGCAGAAAAGAGTGGAAAGATTTAACGATATAACCCCAGCGATCTCGGTCGCATTCCGCAGACACACTGGAAGACTACGAATACGGGAAGTGTATTTGGATATCCAGAGGCGATTTAGCGGAGGGATACTCACGATGGTTGTTAGCATTGATTCCACAAATGGGTGGTATAATCGCACTCTGCGAACCAGTCCCCGTGATAGTGAACATATCCATATCACATAATGCAGTTGCCATAGTTGGTGGCATAATGTTCAGGGGCGCCAAGTTGACCCTGAAAAAAAAGGTTTCCTGCAAATGGAGCTCCGCACACCTCCCAACCACGTACTATTTCTTCAGACTTTCGCGCGCATTGCCGTTCCAGAAGGGAACGCGTTCTTCATTTCGGTTTCCGGGCGGAAAATAGGGGAACCGGTTTGGGGACCCTCGGGAAGAGGGAACAAAGTCTTTTACCACGGGATCGATTTCACCTAGGCCTGAGAAACGACTCTGATGTATCTCTTCTGCAACTGGGCTTCGACTCGCAACCGACATGCCAAGACAACCAACTTATACACCAGAGCCCGGTACGATGCGCTTTTCGCAACAAGGTGGATTGGGTTACTCTATTTTCTTTCTGCATATTCTCTATCACGGAAGAAGACAAAAGGAAACTTACCGAAGCTGACTAACAGAGGGTATTTGACGAGTTACCGTTAGTTGGCACTGACCACCAGTCATGAGTATATTGCCCGATGGCATGAAACTGGTGTTGTTCGAGTTTGTTCTTCCAGCGCACCCCAATCGCACTGAAACGCGAGAACCCCTCATCATTCTTAGACAAGATTTCCATGATTCCAATTTTACCCATGCAGCAGACTCCTATTCCCAAAGCGCACGCTCCTACAGACGTGCCATTCTCCCGTGTACAATCCCTGGCCGACATACAGGTACCATGGTTTCCTCCGATCTGACAGCCAGTTTGTTGTATCCTGACGAGAAGCCATTGGCCCACTGAAAGGACGGAAGCTGCGTGATGCAAACATACAGCTGGTGCATTGACAAGGGTGACATCCATCTCCATGTGGTAGATGGACAGCAAAGACTTTGCAAACCAACGCGCAACACGGTATGACCGTGCTTCAAAAAGAAAAATAGATTGCAGATGCTATGAAGTGTTCTGAGCAAAAGAAACAATAATACGTGGGCGGAATATATGCTCAATCATGCGAGCAGCGTTATTCCATCGACAGCATGCAGACATTTCCTGGCACTGTGATGCCTATGACTCTAAAGAAGAGTCTGCATTTCAATCGAAGATAACCAAGACGCAGATGCAAGGGGAAAGACGGCTCTCAGTACGGTCAGCTGATCTTGGAGACCCTACGCAGGGTTCCCAGAAGTCAACTCAATCGCTCCCTATATACGAAACTGCTACTGAACACAACATCAAGGGCGAACCAGATTTCCGTTGCCCATGAGTGAGGACGCCGGTCACTCATACTTATGTTGGATGTCGGTTAACATCAATGCAGCACAGCCACAAAGAACAACAGCAACGCATTTGTTCATTCCTTCGTTTCCAACTTACGCGATCTGCTGGTTTTCGTTTCATTTCCTGCGCATAAGGCAGCTGTTGCGAAAGGTGCACAGAGAAGGAGTATCTTCAAGAAGTTGTTGGAGGACATCTTCGTGGGTTTCACGATGGGGTTCGGGCTAATGACTTCGCAGTTGTTGTTGGCAGAGTATTTATAGAGGCGAGTTCTGATGGACAAAGAAGGAGAATTACCAAATGAAACAAAAAAGGACGAATGTTGTTCTTCTGAGTTATTGCCAAGGCTCCTCCTGATTGCTTAGTTTTTTTCCCTATAACGGGCGTTTTGAAGAACACGCAATTCCGAGGAGTACAAAAGAAAAAACTCGCGACTGTGTTTTGGTGTTGAGAGAGCTACCATGGGCGGTACAGTGTACAGCAGCCACAGACGTGGTGCCCTCTTGAAATTCATGGTGAATGAACGAACTTGAAGAGCAAAGCACTTCCGTAAAAGTTGTCGTGGGATTCGATGCGCCGAAGTATGCTAAGATATATACGTATATGCTTTTTGAACGTACATACGGTCGTTTTGAATATCCGTATTTATTAGCATACATATTCTTGAGAGTGAGTGATATTAGAGGAACATGTAGATTGATGAACATTAATTGGCATAATCGTTGCCATCATAATTATGAAACTGTTGACTACTTGGTTGATGCAGGCAAAAATGATTATCACTAAATGATTTATCTTACTTACATATATCCATATATATAGTTCAATGGTAAGGGAAATGTACAGAAATCTAAAAGCGCAAAGGTATATATATATTGATGTTTCCATATTACTTCCTGTCGTTTGATCTCTATTTATGCATTCATTTACATTTATCAATATATAGACGTTTATATGAATTCTATTGACCGTACATTTCGTCGCATTATCCATAGATGTTCATCTATCGAACGTACACAGTGACTGATTTTCTCTAATCCCTAGGGATTTTGATGGGGACCGAGATCGATCCTGTTTCGAAACCTCGTCCTATCCAAAAATAGCCAAACGTGTAGACCTTCTACTTGCAAGGGCTGCTTTCTGGAAAGGTCATCCACGCGGGAAGAGTTCTTCGACATGTGCGGCGTAGACAAAGTGCTTGCATTTTCGAATGCCACGCTGCTGTTTTAGAAGGAGGCTGCCAATTGCAGACTGCAGGTGTGTGAGAGCACGCTGATTCGAAGGTCAGAGGAACTTCACCTGAAGTTTTCATGTCTTTCAGTGGGAGGAGCGCGAGAACAGTTGGCATGATCTACTTGGAACTCATCAGAACCACGCGGTGTTGGAGTTGTCTTTACGCAGGACAAGCCCAGGGCGTGGTTTGCGAAGATCGACACTGCTTCTCAGGAAACCCCATGATCGATCGTGAAATCGCCACGTTCCGGAGGTGCGAATTTTCGAAACATCTCCTGCAGCCTTCTGGATAGAGGCGTCTCAAGTGGGAGTTGAGAGAACACAGGTTTCCCGTTGTTCCGGGAGTATTTTGAACAGCCTTGTGGGCATCTCCAGATTGACACGAGAAGCTTGCTGCCAATTTCCGGGACTCCCGAATCTCCGTAGAAACATAAGAATGCATTTGGCCTGAGCGAAGCCATCCCTGTCTTTATGGTGCCTAACAGCCACAAACGGCTTGCTGCAGAAGGGATGAAACTGCACACCGCAGCTTCGAGGAGCGCTCTGCATACTTCTCTCCTGCGCGTAAGCACCTTTGCTGGGACCGTCGGGAGTGGGCAAAGCAATTCCTCGCCCATCCAGGCGGAACTTTCACACGCCTCTATGTACAGGGATTGGTGAAGAATTCCTCTTGCGCAAAGAGCTCCTTCACCGACGAGTGTGTTTGTTTTGCTTCTCGGGAAAGCTGAATGTTCTGAGGAGTGGGAGCGAGTGCACTTGAAGGTGCACTGTAATTTCAAGAAGCTCCTTTCTTCATTTCTGCATTGGAATGTCATACTCAAAAATTTGTGTAACGAAAGTGCTCAGAAGATGCAAAATGAGAGTGTTTGAAAAAAGGAATTTCGAATGTGAAGTGTACCAAGCAATTGCTCGACATACGGTATAATTCGCAGAACGACATGGACAAGCTGCAGTGTTCTCCGTCCGCGGTGAAAGAACACAACTCTACGAGGCAGCGTCTTCGTACAGTTCGAGTTGAAGAATCTCACCGGAGGAGTAGTCAAGTGAAGGCGAAACCTTGAAACAGGACCCTGGACCACAATTAGCAGGTGCTACTTCGTGGACGGGATGAACACATCAGGATGGCGGAACGAAGCTGAACAATCGGTGGACCAAACGTTGGAACCCCACCTCGGAGGTAGAGTTGGTTTACCAAACAGCCAAAAAAAAGCAAATTTCCAGGCGATTTTCTGCGGTGCGAAAATGACGATTTGTTCGCGGATGACACAGATGATGCCAGGGATGGCTCCCAGGTTCCGAGTTTTCGTACACGAGCGGACAAGGGAAAGAATGCTCTTGAAGTTGGAGTTGCCAACAGGAGGAAAGAAATGCCTGCGACCGAGGTACTGATACCGCTGCCGATGAACTCATCCCATTCGGGTGTGACTGCAGAGGAAGCTTTGCGGATGGTTGGATGAAAAGAAAAAGGAAAAAAGGGGTGATGGGGAAGGGAAATTTTGATCTGAATGAGAAACCGTGTTGTGAAAGCGGCTTCAAACTGGAAAAGTTCATTTTCCGTCTGTACCCACTGTGCCCACTGTGATGTGTGGCTTGGTGACCGTGTCAGCAGCAAGGGATTCGGTAAGCGCGCGGGGTGGACAAGTGTGGAAAACTTCATCTGGAACTGTGATCCCGTCTTCCTTTAATGCATGCAGCATCCCATCTGCATCATTAGTGACTATGAGTATCCTTCGTGCTCTTCCAGCGTAAGGGGGAGGAGCCAACTTGAAAATGCAACCGCCGCCACCGGGGATAGGTGAAGGAATGACGCCGTTGAGGGATAGGAGAGGCGCGCCTGATTTCTTGAAGTATAGAGGCTGCAAGATCTAAGAGTGTCCGTGGATATTCTTCCGTTTTCATTGCAGCTCAATGTCAAACTTGAGCGTTTCATGCGTCTGATTAGGAAAGGCTGCCTGATTGAGCAGTACTCAGCTGAAGAATTTGGATTGCCGTCTTTTTGACCTCAGCTCAATTCCTGTAGCCAAGCAGAATCGGTGGGTGGTGCACTGAGCGAGGAGGCACCCGAATGATTAATGAGTGTTTGTAGGGTATGAATTTTGAATATGGGCTTGAAGTATGGTTTCGCGACCTGTTGGCTAAGTTCAAAGTGAATGGTGCCAGAAGGAAGTGCGGAGTCTCAGCCTCGGGTAGTTACTTCTGATTTTCAGCTTTCGTCGTTTGACCACATGAGAACCAATCTTCGTTTTTTGTGGCTCAATTTCGTGGAGTCTGCGGTTCCTACATAAATAAATGCCCTCCTTAAAAAACGGCATAATTTGAAATCTGTACTCGTCCCTCATATCCGTGTGAGGTGCTGCCCTCCTATGGAATGACCCCTGCAAAGTGAAACAGTGCCTTGAGGCTTTGGCGGTGATGCTCTCGATGTAAAGACTATCGCATTTATTCTGTATTTCTGGCTGGGGGATCTCCTCCTGACAGAACCGAGTTTCCACGAAAGAGTCAGTGTCAAAAATCTGATCAAAAAAAGAAACCATTTCAAGTCAGCCATAATATGGCAATCAACCAATCAATTAAATTACTGTTTTCTTAAAACGCTTTTGTTTTTTCGTTGTTTGGTTGTGGGGAAGGATGGTTGCTTGCCAGAAAAGGATGCAAGAATCTCACGTCAGTTTTCGGTTTTTTTGAACAGTTTCGCGATTGAAGACCAGCTGAATCGTTTACGTCCATAAATGAATAGATGTTTGACGTGATCGGGGATTAAGGAGGTTTCGAATTACAAAATCCAGCATATCGAAAATACTCATGCTTTTGAAATAGCAGTTGTTTCCTCAGGATTCATTAAGAGTTTGAATTTGTTGCTTCCCTCTCTAATTACTCTACAGCTGCTTTGTTTCATGTTTGGTGGATGAGGTTGCTGCACGGCAGGAGCAGGTTGCCTTCCTATCTTTTCAGAATCCCTTTGGTCCCATATTCAGCACAGACAACCCAAGAAACAGGGCGGGTGTAACGTCTTGGAAACGCTGGTGTAAAAGGTGTGTATTGGGGGGGAGGGGGAATATCAACAAAAAATGGCTATTTAAGATGTGAGATTTGGGAAATTTGAACTTATTCTTGGTGGATTTAAGGAACGGATACGGAAAAAAAAAATGTAAGTGTTTTTTGGAACGCACTTGAGGTCAGCAGCGAGCAAAAAGTTTTTCCGCTACTTCTTGAGATAGACGAAAGGCCTGGAAATCTGTCAACGGCGCCAGTTGAGTTCAGGGATGCCCCCAGGCATCCTATAACGAGAAGTGGGTGTTCTTCGAATGATTTTCACTCATGCTTCTCCCAAGATAATGGAGTCTTCAAAAGACACGTTTTCTCCTGTGCTTGTGCCGATATTCTCTTCACCCATGATGTGATGGCACAATTCGAACAGTCCCCGCATTAACGTTGTAACACATTACGTTGTTTAACGAGGAAAAAAAAAAACACTTGCACCAGAAATCGCTTGGATAAGAGATAGGAATAGCATGCGTTCTCCAATTTTTTTGCTACCATCCATTTACATGAGGCACATATTCGTTAGGTGGATTATTCCTGGCATTGAAAATCTCACGTAACAACTGCGGAAAGATGCAGTCTCCGGTGACCGATAATAGGGATGTTTTTGTGATCATCTGTGATCGCTGAGACTCGGCAGTCTGTGACTAGTCAGATACTCTTGATTTTCGTTTCTTACTTTGCATACGTCTCACAATCTGTTTCTCCAAAACTGCGTCTGGTTCCTTGGAACTGAGACTCTGGGATTCGATTCATCTCACGCGCATCTCGTGGCGGTCATTTCTGCATGCATTTGGATGAATAGGTCGTAAAAATAATGGATTCGGTTACCATTCGAAATCATTTCAGTTCTGCTTCCATACCAGAATCACCTTGTTTTCTACAGTGATCCACCGAGCGCTGAGCTTCGGAGAGGACAAGGGTGCTTCCTGAAAAATGCTTGCACAAAGACATAAATTGTCTACTGCTCTCGTGATCACTTAGGGAGTACGAATAAAATCTTGGAAACTCCAGTGTAATGTATGTCAGACAGAGAATAAGAAAATGCATTTGTTTTCATTTTCACAAGAAATTCCCCATCTGTGAAAACTTCAGCTACTTTCGGCGAAGTGAATTAGTTAGCTATGGAGATATCATCTGCGTCCTGCATCACGTCCATTTACCAACTGTTGCTGCTGTCAGTTTTATTTTCACTTGGCGAATTTTTCATGTCGATGTAAATTGTTTTAAGAGATAGTCGTTGGTGATAATGCGAAACTTCTGTTCCAAACTGGCAGCGTATATTTCCAGTCCAGCCACCAGCTTTGGTCAACACTCAATCAAGATTTCCTACCACCCTGAAGCTTGCTTGAATCCGTTTCTCATAGAGTGTATTGCCTCAGCTTCGGATCTTGAGAAATCCATTTCAGATGTTGCGTTAGAGACGCTTGAAGATCGGATATCGCCGATTTCTGGAGCTCTGAGTTTCTTCGTTCTGGAAACGACCAAAGTGCGAATGAGACAGAGCCGCGTTTAAGGTGGAGAGAAAAATCAGCATTCTTCAAAAGCTTGTTTCCTGCACCAAGCCTCGATGCCTTCCCTAGCCAGCTGAGGTGGCGATCCAGCACTGGGAGCATCTCCACAACTAGAAATCAAGTTTCCGGTGCCTGTTATGGAGATCCAGATGGTACGAGAAATTCCAGGGTGATGGTGACCTTGATATTTGCTTGGTCAAGAGTGTAGGCAGACTAGAGATGCCCATGATCGATAGATGTACTTTGATTGCTTTCGTTTTAGAAGCGAACATGACAGAGCGCTGTAAGCTGAAGAGGTATCACACAACTTCACAACTTGAGCTCATCATATAATTTGAAGCTTTAGAGCAGATCCGGAAGCTCAAGAAGTCAAAGAGACTTTTACGAAATTTCCTCAAATACTCAGACTTCTGACATCTGACATACAGCTTATTGGTAATATTTTCCAAGTGCAGAACTGAAAGAAAATACTTACAGCTTCCTCAAGATGCACCGTGTGATCCTTGAGTTCAAAGGGAATCACCGTTCCCCTCTAGGACCAGCATACAATGCTCCCTCTTTGAAGGAAGGAGGTCGCTTGTACACCTCAGCCCAGCGGCGTGGGTTTCCTGCTGCTGCACGGATCGCCATATGCTGCGTGCACAGCATTGCGGTGGTTCGCATGGGATCAGAGAGTATCCATGGGAATATGATGCTCATCGTCATATCACTCTATTATGCGAAGTGAAGGCCTCGTCTTAACTGCGGGATGAAAGGGAGCTGGAGAACATCATCAACAAAATCGAGTGTTTCCACTTCCCTTCAGACTCTCAGCCCTGGGAGATGGACGTACTGAAATCTACATACACCCCTGGTTTTGTTTGTTGATCCTAATTCCATTCCCTTTTTCTTCGTCCAACTTCCACATAAGGATAAATGATACATTCACCACAACACCACCGCTTGTATCGTTGCTTACCCTGAATTGTGACCGGACCTCATTATATGAAAAGAGTTGCTATTTGATGCATGTAAACAAACATCCATGTGCAAACATTGAGATGCTTATTTGTTTGATGCAAACAAATAAACATCTCAGTCAAGAGCACATGGATACTGGCAAAAATCCCTAATGCAGTCACCTCAAAGATAATGCAACCGAAGGTGCCAGGGCTGAAGTTTGTTCATCCAGCAAAGGATAGCAAAGCGTTTCTCAAGTCTAAAGGGATTGCTGTCAATGTAGCCACATCCACGAGATTCCGTCTCAGACTTCAGCAAGAGGGACAGGAAAAGTTAGCAAATAAAATACCAGACCTTGTTTTGTAAAAATTGCTCATAATTTGATTCAATGGCTCCCCAAGTGAGGTTCTGATGGTACCAATAAAATGTCCCGTGTTTATGTGGTATTGCTTGCTCCTGGTGATGAGACACAGAAAACGAAATATTTTTCTGTCTATACAGGTTGAGATCAGTGAGAATTTTCCCAAGAATCAGGATCGTGATCATTACGAACCGAGACTACGTGCGTGTGGGCTGTCTTATGCGTGGTTAGATTGCCAGGTTCCTGTTAGAATTTAGAGACTGCTATTTCAGTCAGAACTCTTGATGGCTTGCTTTAACTGTTTTACAAAGCCAGACTGCAGAATTGATAAGAAGGTTATTTCTTTATATCAAAACACTAAGAAAGTAGAAAAAAGAAGAGGCATGCCATTACATTCGAACCAAAATTGGGTGAGGTACGGTAAGACATTCTGCATCTACGCGCATTCTGCACATTCTGCAATTTGTCACGATTTGACGAAAAATAAAGAGTGCAGTCTGCACTACAGAAATGTTTCGAAAGCCATTGAAAATGCTTTTTGTCGCTGTAAGGTTGCCTTAATGGATAGTATTTGCAATTTCTGTTTTTGCTTTTACTTGGCTCTGCAACCACCCTGAGGCTTCCTTAGCAATAAGTTTAGATTTTAGATAGGTTCTTTTTATTTTTTTCATTGTAATATTTCCTTTACAAGCATGTAAACAATCTTCAAAATTTTGCATTGCCTACTTCTATGAAGCTGGAACCAATGACATATTTCACATGTAATTAATTACGTGTTCGAATAGTGCAACTATTTCATGGAACAAATTATTTGAGCCATCCGCGATCTTCCTGTACTTCTATTATACGTCTTTTTGGTTACATAGGTGCCAGTATAAAACAAAATAATGGATTTTGTGATCCATCCATTTATACTCCCATGAAATGCGTTGGCTTTTTCCCCAGAAAAATGAAAATGGAGATTCTGCTCTCTGACGGACTTATACCTGGATGTTTGTGTTTGACTGCTTTCAGATGGATTTTTTAGTGAAGGTATTCCATTCTCCGTTTACCCAACAGGAAGAGCATCCGAGTATTTGCACTAAAGACATTTTCTTGCTTTTTTTTTTTTCTTCTCCTGTAGTAGCCACGTTCTTTAATGAATTTAAACGACATCCGAATGCACGAAAAGCTTCTGCTAATAATTTGGTACATATGATTGGAATGATTTGCCATTGAATTACATATTCCATTTGCCTCTCTGCAACGGTCCTGACCCATGTTCCCAGTCTGATTGAATGATATAACAATTTGAGAACTTTGAAAATACGCTGAGGCACCAAATGTGTACACCGAGTGTGTGTACATCCAGTATCAGGTGTGCTTCAGCAGCATCAAAGAATTTGTGGCTGCTCACGTTTGGAGATGCTGGATCCAGGGATTCACGTTGTAGCGGAACCAAAGCTGCTCTCGAAGTATATTTCAGATATATTGCGAACATTACGAAGTGAAGTCAAAAGAAGAATCAAAAGTTCAGGAAAACCGATATGTGGATGAAATTTTGTTTCTGATTTTGCGAAAAGCTTCACACACTGCATCATGATGCTCTTGAGTATGGCTAAGGCAATTTAGACGTACCTCCGTGTAGGGAACGTTGTTTATCTTAGTCGTTGCCTTCGTGAAACGTGTAGATTAAAATTAGAGGGAGTTATTACTGACACATTATTGCTCGCCCCTATACTATTACCACAGTGTTTTCATGTCTGCAAAAGCAGTTTTGATCATGTTTTCTTGAAAAGTACACAATTTGAAATTTGCAAGCCAAAGGGTAGCCCATGGCACATTTGTTGATGTGAGACTCTTGCTATTATGATGGATAAAGTGTTATTCTTGCCAGGTAGCATGAATGCTTAAATTTTTCCCATGTGAGGAGCATATCGTTTTTCAATCCAGAAGGATTATAGTATGCTTCCAATCAGACTAGAAAGCTTGATCAAGTGCTCTTCATTTAAGATCCTCAATAGAGATCTTGGAAATCTTAGCATAACGCTATTAAGTAATTTTCCATATTCAAAAGAACACTCAGTGGCCCTTAAGGTAATGTAATTGTAATTCATAATGCTTTATTTCTCCTCAGATAAATGCTTTTGTTTTGCAGTCTTATGAAAATTCAAATCCAAAGTTTTTCAGAGTAAAGGTTTATAGCATAATACCTTTGAATGTAAGGAATTCAGAATGAATAGTTGGCTTTGTAAATTGTTTATAAATCAAAATTTGCGTTTTATTTATTGAATATGTAGAAAAACTACAGAATTTACCAAATTAATGTTTGAAGCATATAGTTATATCAGTGTGGATCTTTCATTACTTTTCAGATAAATCAAAATCTATTTCGACAGTATCAATTCAGATGTTATCATAATGGCATATCACCAACTACATTGCGAACAAAAAATTTGACAAAGGCCTGTGTGCATTTTATTAAGTTAACTGCATGTAGAATCCATACGCAAAACAAAAAGGGCGAGCAGCCGAAAAAGGATAAAGGCATGTATTTTAAAATTGAGTATGAGTTTAGTAATTCAAGTATGTTTCGCAGTTACATTGCATTAAATTAGTGAAAATATCAGTTATGTTGCATCCTTAGGCAAACAGAATTATGTTTATCAACTAACCATTGCTGGTTTCCACATGTTCAAATTATTTTATTTAAGGTATACTTATATTCCCGTGTGCACATTCCTATGTTATTTACGTGTGTAATACGTAAATCATTAAGTGGTTAAGCATAAAACTCAATACACTGATTATTGAGATTAATTACTTAAAGGTTTCCTCGATTTGTCTGTGTTAATGGGTTTGTTGTTTTGCAGAAAAGCACAAAGCATCAGTTTACTTGCAAATAATATGGTCGTTGGTGCTTTCTTATTTAGTCATAACTGTGCTTCTCTTGATGTATCCTGCCAGCAACAAACCTGAAGTAAGTCATGATGGACAATATTCAGTAATGGAATTTCTGATTGTGTAGAGTTTTCGTTTTATTTCATGGAATGAGTTTGTGTATCACATGTTGAGCAAGGGTGAAGTAGAAGAAATAATTGTTCATCCAGATTTAAATGTTGTTACCATTATTCTTCATGATAATGCCATTATCAAAGGGAAAAGAGTAAATATTCTTGTTTTATGTGGATTCTCACTTTGAGATCAGCTAGATCAACGTGTATTCCATATGATGATCTTGGATACCAATAATTTTGAGAGAAAGTTGAGAGAGGTGGAAGACTCCTTAGGTATTCTTCCAGAGCATGGAGTGCCCTTAGTTTATGAACGCCATCCTGGTGGAGCAGGAAGGTTGCTGCTGTCATTGGCCATTGCTACAGGCTTCTTGTATTTACTCAGTCGCAGCAAGGTCAACATTCAGTTTACAGGAAATTTGGATATCTTTGTAAGAAAAAATAGCAAGATAGACATAATGCAGTGTAGAGCAACTTGACAAGGGCTCGATTCACACTTGTGGATCCCCTGAAAAGACCTGGAAAGGGCATAACGTTTGCTGATGTTGCTGGGTTGAAGGAAGCGAAACTGGAAGTTATGGAGTTCGTCGATTATTTAAAGAAACCTCAGCTTTACAAAGAATTAGGAGCTAAAGTAATTGAGTTATCACTTTGCACTGGTGGAAAGAGTGCTTCCAGGTTCCAAGAGGTGCACTGCTTCTGGGTCCTCCTGGCTGTGGTAAAACTTTACTTGCTAAAGCATTAGCTACTGAATCTAATGTGCCTTTTTTGGCTATTAATGGTTCAGAGTTCATTGAAATGATTGGTGGTCTAGGAGCAGCTCGAGTCAGGTAGATAGCTTTCTCGAATTATACATTAGTATTTTTTAGAAATTTGTTTAAAGAAGCCAGAAAGCGTGCTCCATGTATAATATACATTGATGAGATAGATGCCATTGGAAAGAAGCGTGGTGAGGGTTTGCGGTCTTCTGGTGGTATCTCCGGAGAAGGAGAACAGACCCTTAATCAGTTGCTTGTTGAAATGGATGGAATAGCAACCAAAGAAGGCGTGATTGTGTTATCCTCTACAAATCGTGCTGATGTCCTGGACAAGGCACTTTTACGTCCTGGTCGTTTAGATCGGCATATTTTAATTGATTTGCCAACTCTGGATGAACGTCAGGAAATTTTTGAACAACACCTAAAAACTATTGTGCTAGAACATCCACCTTCCCATTACTCCCACCATCTGGCTGCACTTACTCCAGGCTTTAGTGGTAACACACAGAACATATCATTAATGAGTTATTTTCTTAAATTCGTGTTAACCAGGTGCTGACATTGCTAATATATGCAATGAAGCTGCTTTGCATGCTGCAAGAGTTAAAAAAATGAAAGTCACTTCTGAAGATCTTCAGTATGCTATTGATCGAGTGATTGGAGGAGTAGAAAAACGAACCAATGTTATGTCTCCAATGGAGAAAAGAGTGATAGCATATCATGAATCAGGCCATGCTCTAGTAGGTTGGCTCTTGGAACACACAGAAGCATTGCTCAAAGTTACCATTGTGCCACGCACCAATCAGGTCCTTGGGTTTGCACAGTATACTCCTTCCAATCAGACCCTTCATACAAATGAGGAGGTAGGTTGTTTTTGGCATCAGGAAAAATATCACAACAAAATTGTTTCAAACAAGCTGTTTGAAAAAATGTGTATGGCATTGGGAGGTCGTGTTGCAGAATCTTTAATTTTTAACCATATTTCTACGGGTGCTCAGAATGATTTGCAAAAAGTGACCAAGATGGCATATGCCCAAGTGTGCAAATATGGCATGAGCAAAGTCATTGGTCATATGTCTTTTCCTGATAAAGAGGACGAAAAGGAAAAGTTATGTCCATATAGTAAAAAACTAGCCAATACCATAGATGCAGAGGTTCGCAGTCTAGTGTTCCAAGCATATCAAAAAACTGACGAATTGCTCAGAAATAATAAGAAGAAGCTGCAGAAGGTATGCAGCCTACCAGATGTTTTTGCTGATTGTTCTTCAGATAGCAGAGATGCTTATACAAAAAGAAATGTTGACTTACGAGGATGTACAAGCACTCATTGGACCACCACCTTTCAAAAAGTACAGATACATCGATCCAGCTGAATTTGAAATTTCTCTTAATCAGAATTCTGGGACTTCAGAGTTACCTGGAACAAAAATTCCAGATAGTTCAAGTCCAAAATCAGAAAATAGTGTTGAAAATGATTGATGTATTCAATTTAGATGCTGTATTATTGAAAAATGAGAATTCAGTGATATTTGTTTCTCTAAACCATTGTTAAAACCGAGCAATGGACAATAATTATTTGTGTTCAGAAACTTATTAATTAACAGATATTCGAGAATACTACAATTAAGAGCGAATTTTTCACTTGGTTTTCACATAAAAGTCTTCCGTCTGTGAAGAGGTACTTTCCCTCTTTATGCATATGGAATTTTGGAATTAGGTCCTTATTCAATGCTGCGCATGAACACTTTTGTGTCAACCTTTCAAGCAAAGTATTTAAGATTAAACTTCAGGATCCAAGATTGCTACATTGTGGAAAACAGTTAAATTCGAAAGTTTATGGTAACCACTTTTTTAAATTAATGTGGGAAAAGTATTTGTAAATGGAAATCCGAAATTGATAACTATTTACTGCAAACTACTCTACTTTTCCTACAATCCGAATTTACCGAGATTCCGAATTTAACTAGTGCAAGTGTTTTTTTGTGTGTGGTAGGTCTTAAGGTTATTAAATAGTCAAGGTATGCCATATACAGTAATCTAAATTGTGCTGATTACTTCATATTAGCTGAGAGTGTGCTGATATGCTGCTTTCTGTTTACGTTTCTTTCAAAGCAAATTCTCTCTTGATTGCTAAGTGAACAGACAACCAGATTGATCATGTAGTCTTTCCAATGAAGCTTAAGATTTGAAGACCCTTAATGATTTAAAACAATTTTGCTTCCTTGTCTTCATATTATTTAAGGATACTAATTGTATGTTTCAATTTTATATATCCATTTTTGAAAGAAATTTATGACAGTCTCTGCAGTTGTGAACTTTTAACTATTACCGTATGTGTAGATTAGCTATGTACCTCCATAAATCAAAACTTATAAAAGTAATATGAAGAATGTTTACAATGAACGTTTTAAAACAAGACACCAGAAAAACATTTTTAGAAAAAAAAAGTTTTTTTCAAAACCCATTTAAATTTGGTTTGTAAGTTTTGTATGAGTCCGTGATCAAGAGCAAAAACTGTATTGTCATACTGACGTAAAAAAAAATATTTAAAGCACAAAAATCAACTGACTATCGATTTCCTTGGTCAACAGTGAAGAACTGAATTTAACCACAAATCGTAAAAATATGCTTCTTCACCAACTGCCACTGTACTATGTATTCAATGCTCTGTGTTCACTAACTACATCCTTAAATTTTAGTTTAATGGCATCACTTCATTCTCATTTCCGCTTTATGGCTGAGGCATTTATTCCAATCTTACATGATACAGTTTGCAGCGACTGTGAGTTAAAGATTATCTTGATGCTTAATTGGAAAATTTTTAAAATACATACATTTTGCGCTATTGAACTAAAACGTGCAAAGATCCGCAAGTTCTATACTTTAACGTATTTACCCAGATAAGTTGCATTTATTTGTTTTCTTCCAGACTAGAAGATTATTTAAATCAGTTTACAAGATTTCTTTGTTTTTGTACATCTAGACACATATTTTATGGGTAGTACACATGAATTGCATATTTATAGTTTTTGATTCCTTTTGAAGCAAATATTCAGCATATATTAAATAATGTAAAAATAGACTGAAGCTGACAATGATTGTTGGGAGCATTTTGTGCAACATCATGCAGAATGAAACTATTGGCCATTGCAGACACAATGGTTTACATTTACGAGTTTGCTAGTTCTCTGCATAATGGTACTATCTTGAAAACGTGGAACTAAGTAAGCATAACAATTATTTTCAGGCATGACATAATGGTTTCATAATTAATTTTAAATAGGACTTTTGATGAGGACTTTTGATAATCTGATCATTTGAAAATTGAATTTAAGTAATCATTGTTACTCAGAAAATAGATTCTCATTCTTTAGAAGATTTAACAAATGCCTGAGAATTTACACAGCAGTCAAATTTCGGCATTACCAATTTCATAAACTAGCAGACTTATGTTTATGTGATTCACATTGATGTGCCAAAATTTGCATGTGCTTAGTTCAGCATAAGAATTGCCATCATAATATACTCACTCAACAAGAAACAACACATGAAATCATCCATGAGAGAAAATATTCTTTCCTTAAAAAATGCTTGCCAAGAGTCTCTGGATGGCAGTTTTCAAGTTCTACTTTTAGAGTTTTCCAAACACCAATGCCATGACATACAAAAATTAAGATCTGTAAGCATATGCAAATATTTTTAAATGATAAGTATTGAATCTTGATAAGTGGAAATTTAATCAATTATCCGTGTGCCACTTGAAGTTCTAAACTCTTCTAAACTCTCTTGAATTCATTAAATGATGGCCTGCTCCATCTGTTTGGTTTGGGATGTTCTTAAGTATTCAGAGGTTTCATGAATTTAAAGATTAGAAACAATCTCTATTATCAAACATATATGCATTCATGTCTAGTTGTATCTTATTTATTTTTTTTTTACTGACATTTGCTAAGGTGCATTCAAGAAAGATATTTTTTACAAAGCACAAATATTTCAAATAGTACCACATCACATGCTGAGTATTAATCACAGTCTTCCAATAACTAGCTCATACTTTAAAAAAAAAAACAAAAATTGATTTGGTTTCTTAGACACACCATCATAAAATTGATCCTACATTACAAATGGAATTTTCAGCCAGCTAAATATTCTAAAGTAACAACACAATGCAGATCATGAAATTTTCAAGCCGAAATTCTTCATGACAATAGCTAATTGTGATAATGGGCAAGAATGTTTCCAAATACTGCTAATCATATTGAGTAACTGCACTTTTCATTGTTCACATGTTGTGCCATAATGAGTATATGGTTGCCCAAAGAACTAATATGACTTCAGCTCACACTTCTATCCAATAGTGAATTCATTCTTAAAAATAGAATGACCAAGGCAGAAAGGCACTTGAACAGAGATCAAACACAAGACAAGAATGGAGATGATTGGAACAACATAGCATCTGTGTGCAACTGGAGAGACACCGAAGTGCAATGCTTACATGACTGTCCATGAAATGCTTACTAAAGCATGATACAAGGTTTAGCAATGAAAATAATGAAAAAAACAGATAAGAGACAAAACAAGTAAAATAACAAAAAATACAACCCCACTTGCATGTGAAAATGATTTGAATGCACAACATATGTTAGGCATCAACAGCAAAAAATATGAAACATGACTACTCAATTTCTACTCAATTACGAGAAAAATAATGAAATTTCTAACTCTCTAATAATGTGTAACCATAATACCAACAAAAGCACAGTGCTGCCTACAGGATTTAAGATGTACCTATGTAGCAGGGCAGAAATTCATGATTTCATCACAAAACTATTGTCTTCTCAGGGGAATATATGATCCATTTACGAAAAATAAAGGAGAAAAAGTAGAATAATCAACTTTATAAATCGAAATAAATATTTTACTTAATGATTTATTGATAAATATACTCCAGAATTACAGTTGAAAAATGTACATCAGACTTCAAGGGCAATACAAATAGCCAGTCCAATCACCAAGAAAATGTGCATGCTCATAAAATGAATGAATTTTCTATGTTCATAACCTAAATCTTAAATGCATACATGATTAAGAAACAGAGAAAAAAAGAAAAAAGGATTACATTAGTGCACTACATATGGCAAATAAAATTCAGGCTACATAAGTAGCCGATTTTTCTGATATAAATACGGAAAAACACCCAGAAATTTCAACTGCCAAATACAGCTTGTTGAGGAATACATCTGAGTTTTGCTTTTAAGTGCTGTTTTTCTTGGGGGGGAGGGGAGGAGGTTCAAGCCTCCGGGTTGTTTTCGAAATAAAATGACAAGTGCTTGCTCTGACAAATTTATATTTCGTTACATTATATATAAGACAGGATAATGTCTTCTAGGCCAGCTTTTAAAAAGTTTAAAGATCTATGATTACCATTACCCACCAACCACACAATTACATTGCTTGTCCAGTATGGTTAACTACTGTGGAATATTCCAAATATAGTGATGCTTTCCTTAAAAATTGTGGTTCTTCGACGAAAATTTTCCTATTCGATTATACTTCAAGAAACCTTTATTTATGTTAGTTAATATGATAACTAGTTAACATCCTACTGATTTTATTTTCGAAATGCATTTTCTTACATACTTTCCTGTAAAACCCAAAATGACAAAGATTTTATATTCAAACCGCACAAAACAAATGAAAAATTGAAGCCGTATGTTAGATGACAGAACATTTAATCGAAGCATTTGTTCTATTGCACTCCTTTTGGAGATCTCTGTACAGAGGAAATTTGATAGGTATACTTGGCATGTTTCCCTATTGTTTTCACTGAGCACAAAACAGCTAAACAAAGACACGAAAAGATTTCAGCTGTTTTATGCTCCATGTTCTGTTCTGTCATGGCATAAACAAAGACATGAAATGTTTTCGTTTATCTCATGACAACACAAGAGCTCCAATGCATGTATAATGATACCATTATTCACAATACTCACTAAAACGTAATGATCAGATTCGAGGTTTTTCAAGGAAAGGTTCGAGCAAATAAGAGTCGTGAACCGAATAAACGCCGACTTCAATACCAAGTTAATCTGCCTTTGTGGAACATGTACCGTTTTCCGAATTCCATTTCTCCTTCATGAGCCTTGTGACTTGAAAGACGAAATACTCAGCTGCATCCAAAGACGCACCGAACTGACAACCGGTAGCAAAAAATGACAGAAACCAAAAACGGCTGAAGGACCACCGCTTTTCCAAGGGCAGGACCTTACTGCATGCAAAGGAATGCTCCCGTGGCCACGCCACGCGTTCCGTTCCGCCCCACACAGGCCCACCACCGCCGAGCGGGATCACTACTGCGCGAAAGGACGCGCGCAACGGAGGGGCACGCTGTCACCTGGGCAACCCTCGGACGCGGAGATGTCGTCACACCGCACAGCTGCACCGGCAGGCAGGCGCTCGCCGCCCGTCGCGGGGGAAAGTGGGGCAGTGAGTGGCGGAATGCGCGCCAGCCGTGCTTCCGTGGGCAGTGCGTGACGAGGAAACGCTGCGTGCGTAGTACATGAGTGGCTCGCAGGGGCGAGACGTGTACACGTACAAAGTTCTGTGTACAGGAGCTCTTGCCTAATCCCCCACCCACCCACCCCCCAAAAAAGAGCCCACGAACACCATTACGTGAAGGCTGTGTGTGCACACTGGTGTTTCCTTTTTGTGAGCCGAGTAATGTAGTGGTTGGTCGCCTTGTTTTTGTTTTGAAACCATCAGGAATTTTCTTCGCGATCGTTGCTGCATTTAGAAAGTGTTTGCAGGATAAACACCAGCTTGCAGAATTCTCTTGTAACTTGGAAACGGAGTGCTCGCATTTCATGTTCAACACGTCCTTTAGGTGATTGCCGAGTAGCTTGCCATGTTGATAAAAGATTCCACGGGCTAATAGAGAAAACACTTTGCTCGAAAATTTTGATGGTGTACACGCGTGTCTGAGGGCCCTTTTGAGAGAGCACTAAGGTCGAGCTGCTATCAACGAAGCACCAAACTTAAAAACGATAAAAAGCCTGTCACTTTATTACAGTACGTTGGTAATCATCGGTAGTGTATCGTGTTGCAAACGACGTGTACGATGTGCGCGGAACTTCCTGCAAAAAGTGGTGACTTGCAAATTCAAAAAAAAATCAAATTACGTTCCTCGTACCGTTCGTGTGATTCTCCGTGAGTTGCGTTAGGAGAAAGTAAAGCTTTTCACTTAGACCAGGACACAGAAAAGTAACACTTAATAGGCTCGGTTGTTAAAGTGCTTCCCTGGGTATCCCAAATGGAATAGAGTAAAAATGGAAGGTTTACAAGTAACTAAGCGATCGGTTAAACAGTGGATTTGATGTGTTAGTGCTTTTAGAGCAACCTTTTTTGTTTTTCCTCAGCTATCTTCAGTCAGTTAATTACTGTCGTATGAAAAATTAGCATAATTTGTCTGTAGTCAAGTCCAGGATGATAAAAAGCACCTGACCAACAAAAAAAGCATTATGTGACTCGCAAAATAGAAAGTTCATCACATCATTTATCATTAAATTTCCTTCAATCTCAAATTAGAACTTAGTAAATACCTCAAATAGCACAAACTTGTGACATAACGTTTTAAAATACTTGTCTCTTGTGTTTATGTCTGTGATTTGGCTTTAAAATTGTAATTACCACGGCAATTTAGTGAGGCACTATTCTTAATTTGCAAGGTTGTGATGAGGGAAAAATACAGTAGCCCAGGAAAGAATATAATTGAAAGTTTCATTCGTCGTGCTCTTACTGAGCGTGGAAGTTTTGGGGAAAAAATCGGATGAATGCTTTCATTGAACCGAGCATTATTTTGTTAAAGTCTGAGAACAGAAATGGAAATTAATGAAAAACTCAAATCATTTTCTTGTAATGAAATCTCACTATCTTCATGATAGCATTGTGTCTGTTAGATCAAGTAATAAGTTATATAATGTTTATTTGATAATTGGTTGATTGATTTATAAATTAGTGAGACGTGTAAGTGATTATCTTTTGATAACAGTACATAACATACTTATAAACCTCAATCAGCAAATAATAATCTATTGTGAATAGAATAAGTAAATTCAGAGATGGTTTCCATGTAAGGAATGAAGACTTGAAAGCAGTTTAAAGTTAAAGGAGAAACGATTTTGAAATTAAATGCAAGTAAGACTGATTTCTTAATAGAAAAGCATCTGATTACATGAATAAGAGATTATTATTGATCCAATTTCAAATTCTGTCATCCTTTGCAAATGAATCCTTTATATGTGAATCAAAATTTGATATGTGTATTCTTTGCATTATTAAAATTTCCAAGTTTTCTTCATTTCCATAGACCATTTCTCCATTCTGCAATCCAAGTGCATATTCTCCAGAATGCCTCATGCATTTATCTTTGGGTTCTTGTTTCTTTTTTGATCAAATAGATTAAGATCGTATGATCATTTACTTTTTTCGACTTCTTTCACGAACAAAGATGTTTAGTGGGTTTTTTTGTGTTGGTTTTGTAGGAAATATTCATAGTTACCCTTGAAACATCGGCAGTTAACTTTAAAATGTCTACCTGAAGGCAACTTTTTTTGAAAGCATTGTTATGTGTGTATGCAGCTGATGCTGTTTCAGTCATTTGGTTTTAGGGTGTGAAAAAAAATAAAAATAAAAATATCTGTGAACATGATGTGATAAAAATTCGTTGTAATAAGCGCGCCTTTCAAAACGATTAAATAAAATAAATTGGAAAAAAACATTGAACTGATAATGATACCGGATTTTTTTTCATTGGAAAGATTATAAATATTGCGAATATGAACATAACTTTGAATTCGATGTTCTTATTGTTTTCTGTGTACTGATTGCAAACATTTTTCATGCATTGTGCACTTTGATTTCAGCTTTGGAAATTTTACATTCAAAGAAAAAAATGTTCCATTATGTGAAAGTTTAAGCTTGAGAAGAAAAGCATTGTAGAGTATGGATCATAAACAGAAATCTAACATAATTGGCATTGTTTTATAATTTAATGTGTTCTTGATAATTGTTCACAATGTATAATAATCCTGATTCAGAAGACAAGGAACTTCAAGGTAAGACTGTAATTTTTTTTTAACTGGATACCCATTTGTTGATAGATATATGTCGAGTATGTAGATCAGAAGGTACACCTGATCGGCCTCTATTCCATCCATGCATATGCACAGGCAGCATTAAGTATATTCATCAAGAATGTTTGGTACAGTGGCTTCGTTACAGTCGTAAAGAATACTGTGAGCTTTGCAACCATCGTTTCTCTTTTACACCAAGTAATGAATCTCATTAAAAAAAATCACGTCTTGGTTTCAGTTTATTCCCCAGATATGCCAAAGCGGCTGCCCTTGCGTGATATTGTATCAGGCCTATTAAGCAGTGTTAGCACAGCAGTTCGCTATTGGCTGCAGTATACAATGGTTGGTTGTGCATGGCTTGTTGTAGTGCCACTTACTGCTTGTGAGTAAATTTGCTAAGTTGTTTTCCTAGGTAAGTATTTCAACTTAGGTCGGATCTATCGTTGTTTGTTCAATGCATCAGTGAATTCCATTTTCAATCTTGACATGCTCTCCACGTAAGGACATGCAAAATAATGATCACTTTTCTATCTCTGCATCAGAGAAAATCTTCTCTATGACATCTTTAATGGTTATTTGGTTGCAAGTTGCACCTTATTTGCATTTGTCAGCCTGGTATGGCTTCGGGAGCAAATTCTGCATGGTGGAGGGCCTGAGTGGTTGGATTTGGATGTGGGCAATGGAGAGCCTGCAGCTCCTGCTCCTGAAGCAGCAAACCAAATAAGAAATGGAGGAGATGCAGTTGGGAATGAGCTTCCAGCAGCTCCAAACCCTGTGCAACCAAATGTTGAAAATCAACAGCCAGGAGCTGGGCCTCCTGTTAATCCTGAAAGAGTGCAAGAAGATAACTGGAATCCAATAGAATGGGATCGTGGAGGAGAGGAACTAACTTGGGAAAGACTGTTAGGATTAGATGGTTCCCTTGTTTTTATGGAGCATGTCTTCTGGGTTGTAGCTCTGAACACTTTTTTCATCCTTGTATTTGGTGAGTACAAAAGTGCTTCACAGGGAATTCATGTTGAAGTAGCTTTCTGCCCGTATCATGTGGGCCATTTCATTATTCTAAATCTCAATCTAAAAGAAATAGTGGATGCTTCAAATTTCGAAGGCTTATTGACCACCCTGTGTGGTTATTGTGTAAGTGGTGGCTGTTTAGTCCTTCTTCATAAAATTGCTTCCAAACTGCAGCAGCGCAGGTTAGATCATTTCTTTGAAGACAATTGCAATAATATTTGTAGATTGAAACGTGTGTTGGGTCTGTGCTATGTAGTAGTGAAGGTGTGCCTGTTGTCAGTGCTGGAAATTGGCCTCATTCCACTGGTCAGTGGCTGGTGGATTGATGTGTGTTCACTGCAACTATTCGGTGCCACTTTGAAAGATCGACAGGCTGGTTTTCGGCAGGCACCAGCTGCTTCTATGTTTTTGCACTGGCTGGTGGGCATGCTCTATGTTTTCTACTACGCTAATTTTATCCTCTTGTTGCGGGAAGTGGTGCGCCCTGGCGTGCTTTGGTTTCTGAGAAATCTTAATGATCCAGATTTTAATCCAATATTGGAGGTGAGATCTTTAAATTGTGATTGCTAATCTTTTGCTCCTTAAGATGATTCACATCCCTCTCCTATGGCATGTACAAAGAGTACTCATTTCCACCGTAATTTTTGGTTCTTCGGTGCTGTTCCTGTTGCTACTCCCTGTCATGGCCATCAGTCATATGTTCCCCACATTTCTACCTTATACGGTAGCCACCTATGGGGATCCTCCAATAAGTTCTTCCATGGAAATTCTCCTTTTACAAGTTGTGTTGCCCACTTTATTGGAACAAGGAAGCATTCGGGAATGGTTGAAAAACATTGTTTTACTGTGGTGCCGTTATGTATCTTGGATGCTTGATTTGTCCTCCTATCTACTTGGAGACCCTCCAGCCTCTGGAAGTGAAGCCAAAGGAGATCCAGGAAATCAGAATGTGGCCCGGCCCATTCTCCCTCCACTTCCTGTCCTTGGACTGGGTGCTGCCCATCAGGCTCTTTTGCAGCGAGAGCGTGTTTTAGGCTTTCAGCCTTATTGCAGACCAAAGTGGTTCGCACTTAAGGTAAAACCGGTGATACAGCTGTTATCAGAAGATTTGGTGCATTCCTCTTGCAGATCATTCTACTGCTAGGAATCATGTGTGTTTCAGTTAGTATAGCCAGCATTCTCTGTCTTACCATCCCAGTGGCTATTGGCCGTCCACTAATGCAGCTGTGTCTGGGCCAGTTGCGTGTTCATGAGCTGTACACATGTGCATGTGGAATGTACATGTGTTGGCTGTTTGTCCGTGCACTCACACTGTTAGCTGGTCTGCTACCCCTCGGCTGGACAATAATTTCATCTCGTTTATTGCACTGGACTCTAACCAGCTTAAAAGGAGTGTTAGTGCTTTCTCTGCTTGTTGTTTTGGTGCCACTTCTCCTGGGATTACTAGTAGATCAAGTAGTCTTAATGCCTCTCCGTGTGCCCTTGTCGCAGTCTCCACTGGTCTTCTTGTGGCAAGATTGGACTATGGGAGTATTATACACCAAGATAGTGTGTGGCCTGACCATGGCTGGTCCTAACTGGTGGTTGCGCCAAGCTATTGAACAAGTGTATGAGGGCGGAATTCAGAATCTTCACTTGGGATTCCTGTTTACAAATCTGGTATTGCCAGTAGTCATGTATTTGGGATTGGCCCTCAGCATCCCATATGTACTAGCAAAAAGCATTGCACCACTGTTTACATCTAATGTATTACTTTTGTGGCTTATTCAGCGCCGTATCTATCCGTTTTTGGTGATTGTTTTAGCCATCACTGCACAGCTCATCTACTGCTTCCAACACTTTTTGCGACTTTATGAGCATATCAAAAATGAACGATATTTGGTGGGAAGGCGCTTAGTAAATTATGAACCTCAGCAATTATCAGTTCCCAAATCAATTTAAATCTTCATCAAATGGCACTTTTATGGACTAATTAGAAGACAGTGGCATTTCTTGTAGTTCAGTGTTTGTAGTTGACTAACACTGTTTGAGTTCTTTGCCAACATTATGTGATATCCAGTGACTTTGCAGTATATAATGTCCTGCTGGCAACAAAATAAATTCAGATTTCTGATTTCAAAGTGTAGATGTATTATTCATTTAATTTTTGAAATCCAGAAATTCAGTAATTTATAGTGTAAGGCAGTACTTGCATTCCCAAATTCCATGGCTTTAAAGGATGATTGATTATATGTCATGTTTGACATGTGCTTCCAGAAAAGTGAATGTTGTCTTAAGGGAAATTTTATTTTTGTAGTCATATTTGATTAGATTGCAAATGTTTACTTTATTGCTTTGGAATTTTTTTCAAAGTCATACCCATATTGGATTAAAGCTGCCACGTCAGCTTATTCAGCTCAGTTTAACCCTTCACAGAACAAGTGCCTTGTTGAAAATCAAAGGTGTTAAATGTCTTTATGTGAAGGAAGCATTGTGCAAACTGAGTTAAAATTTTGAATTCAAAAATAGTGGTCACAGATTTGCATCCTTTGAATAGCAAGAAATTACAATAAACTCCAAATTTGGAGCAAAAAGAGGTATTTTAAGGCAGCTGCTGGAAAACGGGGCTACATGTGGTAGTTATTTCACATTGTATGCGTCCTCCCCCCCCCCTGAAAACCTAATTGAAATGGAAATACTTGTCTTTGAAATGCGTCTTTCCTTCGATTGATTCCAATGTCAGATTTAGAGAAGTGTCAGATTTGGAGAAGTGAGACATCAGAAAGTATGGAAAGTTCGTACAACTCCCGTAAATAATTAACCCAAATACTTTCTAACATTTATGCATAATTCGTGCTCTTGATTAGGCATCTAAATATACATAACATGAAACTGCATGCAGCATGGAGTCAACCTTGAAATTACCATTGATAAGATACATAACGTGACACAATCGGAAATGCAAAACAGTTTGACCGTACTTCGACTGTCTGCTATTCCTAACTTCAAGTTTTAAATAAAAATCGAGATTTCACTGCAAAATTGAGAATGTTTTTGTGTACAGTTTCTTTAATCAATACATCTGCATATACACAGAAATAAACGAGAAACAATTACACAGTGCCAGCATACAGGAGGAAACGAAAAAAATGACGGCTTAAAAGGGGCGACTTTGAAAGCAAAAAATTTCTTGGAAAAAAGGATGAAAGGCGCTCGTGGATATCCAGAATAACATTGAATAAGACTTTTCTTGATGATAATGCAATGATTAGCTTAGTGATCATTTGGTAAGAATTGTTTTCGTACACTTCGTGGCATTTTCAACCAATGAAGTTTGATACAGTGACAGGGCAAATACATCACCAGTTTTTACTGCGATGGTGGAAATAAACTTGATATTGATAATGATGAATCTTTTTGTTAAGTTTCAATAGGAAATTATTAGTAGAAAATTTGATTGTACAGTGATAAAGAAAATTATTGAAAGGAGGTAATAAGTAAATTGAAAGTATTGAGGGTGATCATCTTTTGTATCAGAGTGAAAGTCAATGAAAATTGATATTTAATATTCGAATGTTAATGTGCTTTATTATAAAATCGTCTCTCCTAGGCAAATTCATATTCGGAACAGCAGTTTTACCGAAATATCAGTTACAAATTGCAGACCACTACTTCACTACTTAGTTTCCTTTGAACAACGAGCAGCAATGCACAAGAGTCTTTTGATCCTTCATCTGTTCAAAAAATGTTCATTTTGTATTTGTATTTTCGTATTACGAAATGATTTTACAGTTGTCTTCATTAAATATCAAACGAAAGCAACGTGGATGGTGATAGCGATAATTGGAAACATCCTTGCACGGTCGAATCCAATTTATACACCTTGTTACCCGTATGCCATCTTTTTAATGCAACTTACTAAAACAAACGAACACCTTAGAATACATATCAGCTTTTGTTCATAGTTGCTTCATATCAATATTCTAGGTGTTTCTTTATTTCATGAAATCTGCACTTGCATATGCATAAACTGAAAAAAACAGGTAAAGTTGCTTTCTTTTATAAAGAGAATTCTTGAAGGGGATTTTTCTTTCTCTTAAATAGAAAGCGTTTCGAAATCAGTTGTGGCCATTCTTTGGGTTGCTTTTACAACAGTCATTTTTAAGCCTATGAAATTATTTACATTAGTTAGCCATTTTTATTGAATACTCAGTGCTCAAAATGCAACAACAAAAAAAGAAAGATCTGCGCATATTAGAAAATTACTTCTATATCAGAAATCACGTTTTTTATTAGGACGATTCCAACTGAAACGGCCTTGAAAATTATTAGGATTTCATTGTAGATGCGTCTTCACGAAAATACAAACCAACAAGGATAAAATTGTGTTAATTTTAAAATGGAAGCATTACAAAAAATTTAAACTATTTTATTTATTTTCGAGAATACTTTTTCACATATATTTTCATTAACTGTAGCTCACTATAGTTCTGTATGTTACAGTTATTTCCTGAACATTTGAAAAACAAAACACGTTATTTAGAGAATAATCGATTTCTTAGTTATCTTTAATGACTCTTTTCTAACTTTCTAAAGAAGATTTCTTACTATAAGAATCAATAATCTTATTTAGTTTTGATATCTCAGTGCTTGAACATTTCTTTGGTATCTGATCAAATTGCAGAATTTGCACAGGATTTAGACACAAGATCATTTCGAAATAATTCAAGCTGAACTGAAATAGAATCATACATTTGTTTCATTTCCGTCCAAACAATTCTATCTTTCGGAAGAAATATTCTTAAAAAAATCAAAAGACACAAGGAATAATCAGCCAGTAAGTGGAAACTACTGATCTTGTATTGGAAATGAAGTATGAAAACTGAATTCGATACTGAGCTACAAAACTCATGGTAATCACATCCACACCTTAACGCTATTTAATGCTGTTGAAACTCTTAAAAGAAATTTTATTTTGCCTTTTTTTCTTTTTCATTGCATCAATATGCAAATGATATATTGTGAAATCTGTTGCTCACACCTGTAATCGTGTGTTGTCCGAGTTTATGATCTGCTGATATAATTTAAATTACGTAGTTTTGAAAAGAAGTTGTGCTGGTATCACTTTTGTTACGGATGCTGCGAAAGAAACGTGTGTATCTGGTTGTGTTAGAATAGTTTTTTGCATGTTTAATCTTCTCCCATAATATCAGTGATTCCCTTTACGCTTTAATGGACTTCAAGATTCCAAGTTGCACAATAATGCTAGCAGTTTTGATGTTAAATCTGATTTTTTGCTTCAGAGTGAGCCCGTGCCTGTGGTCGCATAATTTGTTTTTGTTTTTTTAGCAGTGGACTTATGCATAGAAAATTAACGATCTAATCGGTAATATAAATTTTAGGTGCCATAATACGATTTTCTGAAATTTTGTGCCAGTAATCCAAGATGGCAAAATCAAAGCCAAATAAAAAACTTAAAAGGACTTATAAAGGGTCTTGCCACAGTATGAATTTAGAAAGACCGAAAGATGCATTGAGGGGTGTTTCTAAGCCAAGAGATAAAGCAACTATCAGGCGGCTTCATATGTATAAAAATTTTAAACCTAAACGAGATAGTTCCGGAAAAATAGTCCGCCCAGCTCCATTTCAAGAAGTTCTCCCTTCTGGAACTGTATCAAGAATAGAGCCAAATCAAAGATGGTTTGGAAATACCAGAGTTATAGGACAGTCAGCATTGCAAAAATTCCAAGAGGAAATGAGTAAAGTTCTGAAGGATCCCTATCAAGTGGTTATGAGGCAAACCAATTTGCCTATTACCTTATTAAATGAAAAAGCTAAGTATGCTCGCGTACATTTGCTCGACACAGAAAGTTTCGAGAGTACATTTGGACCCCGTAAAATTCGTAAAATTCCCAAACTGAATTGTCACAGTCTTGAGCAGCTGGTGCAGTCTGCTGAAAAGAAAACCAACAGTTATGATTCTCAGAAAGATGGTGATTTAGTTCAGGTTGCTCCAGATGTAAAGCATTGTCCTCGGGAGATGATCATGCTGGCAGGACAGAGCAAAAGAATTTGGAACGAACTCTATAAGGTGATTGATTCCTCAGATGTTGTCATTCAAGTATTGGATGCCAGGAATCCAAATGGAACACGTGCCAGGCAAATAGAGGGCTTTTTGAAACGAGAAAAGGCATTTAAGCATCTCATATTTGTTTTGAATAAATGTGATCTAGTTCCTTCATGGGTAACCAAGAAGTGGGTAGCAATTCTCAGTCAGGAGTATCCAACATTAGCTTTTCATGCCTCACTCACCAATTCATTTGGCAAAGGAGCCTTAATTAGTATTCTTCGTCAGTTTGCTAAACTCCACCAAGATAAGAAACAGATTAGTGTTGGTATTATTGGCTACCCAAACACTGGAAAAAGCTCCATCATCAACACATTACGAGCCAAAAAGGTGTGCAATGTAGCACCAATAGCTGGGGAAACAAAAGTGTGGCAATATGTCACGTTGATGCGTCGCATTTACTTGATTGATTGTCCTGGAGTAGTGTATCCTTCTCAAGAAAGTGATATGGACAAAGTCCTAAAAGGAGTGGTTCGTGTGGAAATGATACAAAACCCAGATGAATACATCGCAGGTGTCTTGGAGCATGTGAAGAAAGAATACATCGAAAGGACATACAGGATTGACCACTGGTCAAGTCACTTAGATTTTCTTGAGCAGCTGGCCCAAAGAACAGGAAAACTATTGAAAGGAGGTGAACCAGATTTGAATACAGTTGCAAAGATGGTACTGAATGATTGGCAAAGAGGAAAATTACCCCATTTTGTTGCTCCTCCAGAAGATCAACAAAAGACTGAAAGTTCAGATCAGTCATCAGGCAATACCACTACAGAGAATAATATCACAGACTGCCATGCTAAGGGTAGAAGTGATGCAACAAATGTTTCCAAAGCAAGTGTAGCAGTGTCACAAGAGAATGTTCTTGTGCCTCAGTGTGATACAAAAGGGCTAGAGGAAATTGGAAGTGTTCCTTCATCACTAACAGAGCAATGTGCTCATGAAGATGATGCCACTGTTAATAGTAGTGATAAACAGCTTAGGGTTTCTGATGGAAGTGATCCAGGATTGCTGGAGTTGCAGACAGTAGTTTCTCCCACCACTTCTCCCATTCGAGAGAGTTTTTCTAATTCAAGTGCATCTTGCTCATCAGTTGATGAAGAGTTTTTCAGTAATCATATTTGCAATGATCATGATGAAAGCAGGCTATCAGGGGATTCATCAGATGAAAG
This sequence comes from Raillietiella orientalis, assembly GCA_036172245.1. NCBI lineage: Eukaryota > Metazoa > Arthropoda > Ichthyostraca > Raillietiellida > Raillietiellidae > Raillietiella > Raillietiella orientalis. Next base: position 534,295 of record JAYWIR010000012.1, read on the forward strand.
TAATCATGATTCTGATCTGGAGCAGAATGTGAAATTCGATGACATTCCTGACCCTGCTTTATTGTGTGTTCCTAAATTGTCTTCCAAAGAGAAGAGGCAACGCCTTGGTTTAGGTAAAAGAAAAAAGATTGGTATGCATTTTTATGATATTGTAAATTCCAAAAACAAAAATAAAAAGAAGCTGCGGATTGGTTTCCACAATAAATGATCCAAAAATTACAATAATTTTGAAGATAATTTGTTTTACTTATGTAGTATTTGTGCATCATAAACTGTAAGTGTAGTGTGGTAAATGTAACAGTAAGTGTAGTTTTATTGTAAATAAGAAAGACGGAATCCCGTTCACTACTGAAAATTCTTCTTGTGGTTGATTTGTTGTGAGTCATGAACATAATCGAAAGTCATTTAAAAGATGTGCCACAACTATTGAGCAAGTGCAGCATATATGGTGCAAAATGAGAAACCATAACACAAGTACATCCTCTTTTCAGCTCTCTTAAGGGAAATTGCCCATATTCTGTTGAATTCCACCGTCTGAATGTACTGATTCCTAAGGGTATTCAAAGAATTAGTTATACTGTGCTTTCAGCTTTTAGTTTTCTAGCTATGTGAAATTACTCATTTGAGAGCTCTCCCTGAGGTACGAGCACTTCCGCCTCATTTTGTGCCCTCCAAAGCAAACACATCTGGCTTGGTGGTGTTTGCACCATACTGTGGCACAGCATTTTCGGCATCTGGGAGTTGTACAGGGGTCGAGCTTTCTGTCACCCAGCTGTACATGCCACTCCTATGCCTTCATTCTTGGAAAGCATGGGGCTTTCCAGCAGTACTGCTGCATGCACATGGGAAGCACAGTTTTGCCCAAAATCTTAATCCCTGATTTGCTTTCACATTCTGAATCTTGGGTTACCTGGGAGGAGGTTGGATGCAGTGAAGTAGCCCTGAGTGCTGCAATCATGCATTAAGCCTGGGGGCTGAAGCTGTTCTCAAGAGTCCAGGTGAAAGGTAATTTTCAAATAAGTCTCCAAGGTTGGTGGTGTCATCTGGCGGTTCCCCTTGAAGGGCTAGGATTCTAGAATCAGCATTTTGTTTTGCAAAATGTTTTCCCAAAGAGAGAAGGAATGAGAGAAATTTGTTCCTAAAAACTGATGGCATTGTTACGGCTTTCGCATTTCGTTTGGGAACGACTGGTACGTGTTCTGAAGGCTCTTTCAGACATCCAACAAATCCCCTGCCGCATTCCTATCAAGCGATTGCGTTATGCAATCATTAAGAGCTTTGCTGTACATTTTTTTCTCCTCAGATGTGTATATTCCAGTTGCCATACTTCTCTGAGGATCTTCTAGCTCCGAGGGTCTTGACAAGGTTGCCCTTCAATGTTTCCGTAAGCACCCAGGGGATCTTCCAGCCGCTTCTACCATACTATCAGCCGTTTCGCAAATCGTTTCGAAGGTCATGTGCATCTTCGTTCACCTCAAAGCAAGCCATGGCCATGGCAGTGAGACTTTCGGACCCTCCAGGTCTTCCTAGTGCCTCGTATGAGTCGCTGGGCATTGCATTGGTTCGATGCAAGTGACCAAGTGGCGAAACCTCTCCTGTTCCATGGAGTCGATCTTTCTACGGTTTGTCTCGATCGTACTTTGCGCATTTGCGTATCTTTGCCCAACTGGGAATGGTTCTCCCTGTCGTAAAGTGCGGCATTCACAAACATCACGTTCAAGTTTTCAATCCTTGCCCACAGGGGTTGATTGCGTAGATCCCAGACTTTACACATTCCTTAGTAAAAGGCGAAAGAAATACCCTCATAGAGCAGGAGCCCGAGCTCCTACACATTCCTTAGTGGGGCAGGCTGGAGGTGGACAGCAAATGGTAAGTGCCTCTGCTGACAGGATTGAACTCCCCTTGCCCGACGTGGTTCATTCCCGTTGGATCGTTTAGAAACGATTTGAATCGGCGCTCTACACAGACGCACCTAATTACTTAATGATAACACGATGTCAATTAGATCAATGCCAAGTAAAGGGTGGATTCTGTGATGAGGGCTACGCCCGCCTTGGTGGGATGCAGAATAAAACCCATTTAGTCACTGATCAATGTTTTATTATTTGCATTGGAACCTTAAGAACTTTTTATGTGGATCGTCTGCTTCTTCTATACATGTTAAATTTGCCCTCGAAGCAACTTCTTTCGTCTTTTCATTGTGCTTATTACAAGTTTCTAACCGTACGTCAAACAAGTTCCTGTGCAAGTCAGATTTGCATCATTTTTGGATCGGCTTACGTACAAGATTACGTACAGGATTGTTTCTGTGATCACGCAGGCTCCGGGCTTGCAGCACGCCGTCAAGACGTCTTGTAAGTGATGCACCATGCTGCATCCCAAATAAATGACATCAAATTTCTTTGCGTATTCCTCCCTTTGGTGGAGCTTTTTCAAATCACGCAGCAATAAAAAGGTGATCTTGTAGTACTCTTTGCGTGGACAGGAGAACAGTCATTCCAGATTACAAGTTATCTTACTTTGGAAGGAATCCTCAGTGTTTTGTACTTCCGCACACGTCTCCTCATAGCTGTGCCGAAACTTCAGTTCGTACATGTATGCCATTACGTTCCTCTTGCACACATCCCCAGCACTCTATTGTTTTGGAAAAAAGTGTATCTTTTGAGACACGCTCATTAAAACGCAGTTAGGTCAAGCTTTGCGACCGCTGAAAAGTCATTGCTTCGTCATCAAAATTAGAACGAACCGGATTAAAACCATGAAAGTTTCTCGGTGCTTCTTTCCGTCTGCAAATACGCTTACCTTGTTTTTTAAAACCGTCTTTCACACGTTCCTTTTTCTCCCTCTCTCTCCCACTGAGACTACAAGGAAATTTGGCTGCTTAGAAAACAGCTGTTCAGGAGCGGTCCACTACTCCCCTTTGTAAACGCATGCATACTAACGAAATTCCCACATCTTAAAATACATGGATTTCCACGAAATTCTAGGAATCATACTCTCCTGGTCCCCTTTTCGATTGTAAATACGGCAGAGAACCACTGCAGATGGTGCGACCGTGCAAAGGTCAGGCTGGGCAGTGCCCAAGGCTGAGCTCTCTGCTCCTGGTAAGAAGTTCTACGACTGCTGCGCTCACCTTCCGTGCTTCAAATCGCGACCTCGCAACGAAGGTGTGAAAATGCAGCGAGCAGCGTTTTGCGTTCGCGTTCTACATTCTATTTGCATTTCTATGCTCTACTGTCAGTATGTGCTTGACACGTTTCCCGTTTTTCTACTCAAGAGTTGCTCCCATTCTAGAGAACCTCCGTGCGGAGTTGGAAACACCGTCGGGTCAACTTGACCTTCGTGGATGGAGTTTTTTTTTTTTTTTTTTTTTTTACCCTATCAGTCGCGTTTCTTTCACATTTGCTTGTTACGAATGCATCATTCGGCACTATTCAACTTTAGGATCAGAGAGGCAACAAGAGGTTTGGCTGGCTGAAAGCTTGAAGATTTCCGCAAGATGGCAATTCGAAGGAGAGTTGATCCCTTAGAAGAAGGGTCCTATGACGAGACAGAACTCGTTACTTTGGAAGATTGCGGAAACAGGCGGGTGAGAAGACATGTTGCAGGACACCAGTTTTATGCGCAGCGAAAGACTCTATGAAGAAAAAAAAGTCTCGTTGCTTTTTCTAAAACTCCGTAGAGACAAACAGTGGGTACGAGAAACGTCGTCCTGCGTAATCCGCATCAATCAGGAAGCTGAGCAATAAAGTAACGCAGCAACCATGCCAAAAGTTAACATTCTATCCGTGGTAAATAAAAGCAAGATTTAATTTAATTTAATTCTGATGATCAAGCACGAATGTCATGAGGATTTTACTTTTTTTTTTTTTTTTCTTTCTCTCTCAAAATAGATTAAAGTTTCAAGCTCGTAGAGGACACTAAGTGAATAGAGACGTTTCTAATCAAAGGAGTATAAGGGAGGAAAAAAAAAAAAAAACCTCATTTCCAAAACCTTTATGTTTTCTTGGAAGCTTGACTTCTTTAAATAGGTCTTGTCCTCGCAGTTCACACCATGGGGCAAAAAGGGTCCAGTGCAAATATCGCCCCAGTAACCATGGTATATATGTTTTTCGCCGTTGATCATCATCACTGCAGCTGGAGTGGCCGAATATTTCCGACTGCCTCTAAGAGTTAACATGGAATTACCGGATGAAAGGGTTTTGTTGGGACAGGCGTAATCGCCATCGGTCACACGAAATGCGATTCCGCACTCTCTCCATTCTTTGTATTCTCTTGCGTGAACTGTGTGTACGCCTCTTTCCCTCAACACCATGTGAAAATCCCAGTCAAAGACGCCGTGGCGGCTGTCGTACCTCACGCCAAGGTGTTTCCTCAATCTTTCGTCCCTAAAAACAATAGGGAGGGGGAAGAAACCAGTTTTCGAAAAAGAAAATTGCAATGCGATCCCCGATAGCAAAAGATTAAAAAAATGAAACTGTTCTCAAAAACGGGAAATATCACGTTTCATACCACAGTTTGGACATTGGGAATGTGGAGTCGTTATCCCAGTATTTCATTATTGACGCCAAGACGTCCAGATCCCTAAATTTCAGAGTCGACACGTTAAACATGCCGTATTTTTCCTTCAGCTGCTCATCGCCTGTCACAAACCTAAAATGCACGTCGTGATCACCATAGAGTCTTACATGCGAAAAGGCTGTTCTTCATTGTGTGTGTATGTGTGTGTGTGTGTGTGTGTTTTATTTGATGCCTTTCCCCATCCAGAAGCATCTTTCAGTCATCTGTAAGTCCTTCATCATCCGCCACAGAATAACACGCGAGCCCTCGTTTCAAATTCGGAGTTTCGATCCCATTTTCTGTGCATTTTTAGACGGCAACTACGCTAAAATGATCTACTTCGCAAGCATCTAAAATTCTTTTCCAGGTTCAGCAAGCGTAGGAACCGTTCCCCATCATTATGAAATAGGGTTCATTGAAACGATGAAGGAGTAGGTTTCCCTCGTCAGGCAAACTACTGAACTGCATGTTTATCATCATTATCATTATTATTGTGTGATGTGTTAAGCTCTAAAATACCCAAATTATTCAAAGGATGGAAAAACATAAGATGCCGGCCGAGTGAAATTCTGCGTTCGATTTACATGGATGAATTCATGAGTTCAGCATGGTTGCCAACGTTTTGTCACCTCGAAAAACCAAGGATTAATGCGTTTCCACGCCAACAACGCGCATCATCCCGTCTTCTTTCCCTGACTGCACCGAGGAACCGCGGAAGAACGAAGGCACTTCTGGAAGTCCCCCCCCCCCCCGAACCGGCAGGAACCCGGGTGCGCGAAGAAGGATGAGCGGGAAATGCGACCAGAAAGAGTGAATCGCACATTTCTGGAAATTCGTTTGCTTCTTGACTGCCACCGTACACAGGAATTTTTTATTTTTCCATTCTTTCCCCCACTGGCTGAGTGAAATTCATGCAGGAGTGTAGATGTTATTAGGCAAGGGATAAACAGCATTCTTTAACGTGTCAGATTCCTCAGAATGGTTGAAAAACGAGGGTGCAAAGGGCTCAAAAGAGGACGAGGTGAAACAGCACACGAATGAAGAAAAAGATTCCAAAGGGAAAACTGCTGATAGTTTTCGGAGCATCTTTTCGCGCAGGAAGCAGATTTCGTTGGTTGCTTAAAGTGCGGTTGCATCCACCGCTGCAAGAAAGCTGTTTACATGGTGAGTTTGTTGGAGTATTTGCCGTGCTCTCTCCAAATGTTCTGTTTTTCGTTTTTCTTTTCTACTTCGTCCGAGACATAGAAGCTGATTTAAGATGGCTATCGGTATGGAGATAGGCGTTGCAAATTCAATACTCTGGAGAATTTGCATATGGCTTTCGCATGCAATAAATCTGTGGCTGCACAGTAAGGAAACTATACATTTTTAAACACAGGGAAGAGAAAAGAGTCATAATTTAGATGGAATTTGCGATGACAGAATTGAGGTATGATCTAAACGTGAATCTTTTTTTCATCAGTCCAAGCTCTTTAAGCGATATCGTTTATTACGAGGAGGCAACATTCAGCAATGGCAAAGAAAATTCCGAGTGGCTTCAAGTATGTTCACAGAATGTGGATGGAATGTGCCTACAAGGAGATTGGGAATTACATTTGAGAGTGAAGAATTCTCAACGCATCCCATGAAAACGTTGCCAATGTTCAGTCGATCGCGTTCAGTGTGTTTTGAAGAACTTCGGGAACATCCACGCGAAATACATTTCCCTGAACCGCAGTAGAACTCCATCTCCGTAGAAAGGTCTCCGTACTCGATGGAACGCGGACTCTTTGTGGCTGCGTAGATGGAAATGCAAGATTTCCGAGGTTCCCAACAAAATGAACCAAAGGTCACCCAGTCCTCTTGGTCGTGCGATGCGCGTGAGACAGCAGCCACGTCGTTAACTTGGCCATCTCTTTTGCCTACCATCCTCGATGCAGAGGGAAAGGCAAAACTCCTAGCTGCTGTTTTGTGTCAGAGTTTTCCTCGAAAAGGAAGCGTCCTCTTTTCAACAAGAAAAAGCGCGCTTGGCCCCAAATCGGAAAAAAATTCAGTGTGACCAACCGTTCGACTATATGTGCTCCCATCCGATCGGTCACGCTGAACTAAAAGTTGATTTTCAACTTTTGATCAAAGATGGACTCGAGTTTAAACTTAAGTACAGTACGGTGTTAGTACATTTGTACATTTCTTCTTTTTATGCAATTTTTGTAGAATGAAGTTTGCTAAGAATCTTGGCAAATTAAAGAATGCTACATGAAAACGCAATAGTGCTCAATACAGAATAGTCTATTCCGCAAACACGGGAAGTCCGTTTCTCTATCGAGACATTGTGGAAATTGGAATTGACCTCAGCAAGCTTTCGTTTGCATTTCACATGAGCTCTTAAAGATATGCATCAAGGTTTACCTCTGTAGCTCTCGGGATTTTCTTTTGAGGTATTCTTCCGTACTCGGTCTTATGTGGCTGTTTCCATAGATTTCCAGATAAAAGTTTGTTTTTTCTTGCAATCCTAAATTCTCTGAGCTTTCCAAAAATATGGACAGAAGCAGTAAGGTCCTAGCATGTAATTCCAAATATTGTTCCACTACATAGAACTATGACTATTTTTTGGGGGGGGGAGAGAGGAAGGAATAAGATTTAACTGCGTACGTTTAGCTTTTCATCTGGGTTTCTGTAGCTCTCCGCTATGGTCTTCATTATGTGTCCTGGGTCCCCGGCGCCGATTAACAAAACGTTCAGTTCCGAATTTTCTTCCGCATTTGCATTGTCCTTCAGGCAGTAGTGATCTAGAAAGAGAGGCAAAGTGACGATTCGAAAAGTGACGAAATCGCTTATCAGGAAACTAAAAGAGCAACGCAAACACGCCAACCGCACCAAATCATTTCGTGAGCAGATTTAAGAGATGTACGTGATTTCTGGCCTCTCGATGCGAGGGACTCCATTGATGGAGAGTGGGGGGTCACTGCGATCAACTGAGAGAGCACTTGGGCATTTGGAAGCGCGCATGCTGTGGCTGAGTTGGTAGAGAGCTCCATCATCCGCAGAGCGTTATCACCGTTGCCGCCCACACATTTTGTGGAGCATTCGAGGCCAGAGTCCTGTTGATCTTTTTGGAATGATGCAAAGGTTCTCATACGGTATCCAGGAGCACCAAGGCGGTGGTGACGCAACACGTGCTTTCAAAAAGGAAACGAAGACCCAGGAACCGGCTGCATTACAAAGCCCTCTTCTTGTTTACTTAGCCACCACCAACTGCTTAGTTAAAACCGAATCAGTCGCAAGCAGCTGCCTATGGCAACCTTTGCTCTCCGCTCAGGTTGAGGTCCTGAAAACGTAAAGCTTGCATTGGAGGGAGGCGAGAATTCCTTCGAAGTTTGCGGAGGGATCTCTAAATTTTTGTCGTTGCCGAAAGACAGCAGTAGCAATGAGAGAGGGTATCAGAAAGAAATGTCTGTGATTATTCTATTGCCTGCCTCTAACCTTGTTTGTAACTATTACGAGAACAAGGTAAAACAAACACAGCACGTATTTTTTGATTGTTCAGTTCAAATTCTATCAATCAGGACTTGGTTCGTTATTTAGTATTTTCTCATCAGAGAGTATGTTAGTATCAGTAACTGGATAATAAGAATTATCCTCCACAAGCAGCAAGTGCTAAAATTTCACAAAGGTGTTGCTTAGTTTTTTCCCTAGATTTATTTTGCTGCAACATCCATGCATTTTTCTTTTCAATAGTAATCGAAAATGATCTTTTATTTTTACATATCTTTGGCAATGTTTTCTTTTTTTTAAAAAAAAAAAAAAAAACAGAATCAGTGGCAATTTATGCGTACGATACTCAACAGGCTGATTTTTGTCCAAGAAGCACACCTGAATCATTCCAGGCACCGTAAGAACGCTGATGTGTACAATTCGCTCCGAAAGTGTTTGAGGAAAACTGACTTGCGAAAATCGCTAACGTCATTCGACTACTACTCGGGGCAGCTCACTTCGCAACAAAATTAAGTTTCATCTTAAATTGGAACGAAATTCTGGGTGTCAGCATCCCTAAGTGTTTGATTGGTTTTTCGTTCATCATGGGCGCTCAGATGCCTTTCCGAAACGTTTGGGCACACTTGGCTAAGGTGCCCATTAAGCGAATGGGCACCTTAACCGAGACTCCGAGCTGGCGAGGGATCCATTTAGCGGGAATGGTTTGCTTGTTTAACTCTCGAACCATCGACACACTCATTGACTGCGAACAATCTGTCTAGAAGAGCCTCGGGAGCGGCTTCAGCCAAATGTACAGGAGCAGCTTGTACAGTTTGAGATGGTGCACTGTAACAACTTCTTCCTGCTCAGCGCACTTCTCTGCCAATGTTTTCAGCGTCGCCTACTCGAAAGATTGTTCTTTCCACGCTGATGTTATCGTTCGAAATTCTGACGACCGCATTAGGTCCGCTGGCCTTCAAGCAAACATTTGCCTTTTTAATTTGCCTTCTTCTCTTACCGTACATCCTGTAGCAATCGCAAAAAGAGCGACTTTATAATTCTCTATTCTCAAGATCCCTGTTATGGCGAACACTGAATGTTAGAGGATAATCAGGTACACAGTATAAAGCAAAGAGAATGTCTTCGTTTCCAAAGTCGTTCCGTTCGACGTTCCGTCCGAATTTTCAAATGTTAACTTAACGAGAAATCCGCCCTTGCGTTCGTGCTTTTATAGACTCTTGTCCATTTCATTTCATATATGATAGATGTTCCCATGCGAAGTTCTCACGCTGCACGATTTCAGTTTTTTCCAGTATTCAACTGATCTTCAGTAATCTATAATCTTCCCCCAATCCCACGACTGCTTTACCAGAATGGAAGCCTTACTTTCCCTGCCTGACTACGCAGAATAAAGGTCTATATATTGAGGGGCTCCCAACAGCTGAATTTCCTGAGGCTGGTTTAATCTCTGTGTGCTATATATATGAATATATTTAAAAAAAAACGTGGATTTGAATGTTCGCAAGATTCTCGAGGACGAATCGAAAGATAAAAGCACTGTGTGTGAGACCCCGTATCAGAACACGCCTGACCCACGAAACGTCTGAGCATCGCTGGACAAGTCTGCAGGTGCCTCCCCAGCAGTAGCATTCAGTCTCTACCAAACTCTCTCAGATGTGCAGAAGAATGTCACTGCAATGTCGGGGAAAGCGGAAAACTCAAAGAAAAGTGTAGGGGTTCCTCGAAAATCCTGGAAGCGGCAGAGCGAAAACACGTGCGGTCTCGAGGAAGACCGTTCGGGCTGCTCCGACAGCTTCAGAGGCAGCAGGCTGTTACTAGAGTTAATGCTCTCGTTCACGAAACCATGCTTATCCGGTCACACCTGACATCTCGAGAATGTCAGAGCATGTTCGAGCTAAGTAAGACACACCAATCGCACCTCTTCGAACGGGAGGTTTGAGTGCACTCTTTTGCGATGGAGTTGCGAGAAAGGAACGCATCGTCGAGGCGAACGTCTCCCAAATGGCGCTAGAGAGAGCGGAAAAAGCGTGCTCCAGAAACAAACCGGAAATGAAATTTGGGGAGATGAATGCTCGCCTTCTTCTGGCAGATTCACGTTGGACGAAGGTTCGAACGCCCCAGGTGTTAGAAATCTGGAGAGATTGGCAAAGACCGTGTGCCAGGTCCGAGGCGAGAATTTCGCCTTCTAGGCATGCAGAGTGCATTTGGGATCTCAAAGGCTTTGTTGCTGCAACATGTCACTGTTTGACCCCACTCGGTGGCACGATTCTCCGGGTCAATTCTCCGGGCCCTTGCCCACGATCACGATTGCCAACTTAGCGGTTTCCGCGCTACTTCTCGCGTTCTTGGAGACCCATCCAGCGGCTGAAAATGTTGCATCCCGCCGAGCGGGAATTCTGGAGGTTTGGGAACGTCCGCCGTCCACCCAAGTTTACGGGTTTTTCATGCTGCAAAGAGAATTTTCAGTTGTGGATGTAGTAGGTAGTCTTAAATAATAGAGTTCCGGATACTTTATCCCCCTAAAGTTTCCGTCTTGGCGGGCGTGGAGTCGCATGAGCAAATTTTTCCATTTCTGATGAAGGCTGCCGAGGAAAAAGACTTTTTCTTTCCTTATTCGAATGTTGAAATTGCGATTGCTGTAATGCGGCGGCAATTCGTTTGAGTGTTTCCTTGCAACTTGCAGTCTGCTCCAACGTTTCCTTTCAGCAGTGGGGAATGAGACCGGCAGTGCAGCAGCAGCAGCAGCAGAAGAAGAAGATTCGTGGCATAGAATGTCACGTGACACCCTGTCGGTTTGCCTTTTATGTTTGCCACTAGCGAACGGGAAGATCAAACGACATGCTGGACGTGATATAGTGGACTTCAATACCTCGTTTTAAGTTATTAGGCGTCTTCTCTATTATTTTTATTCATTGCTTCATGCTAATAATAACAAGCATAATGAGAACGAATTCCTGGGTATTGAAATCTGGACATTTTGGGGGGGGGGGGGGAGGAGAATAGCGGATTTTCAAAGACCGTCTAGGGGGGATTCCATTAACTTACGTTGGCAACCCTGCCCACGATAGGCCGAGTCAGGCTGCTCAAGCTGTTGTCACGAAAAACGGCATGTTTTTTTTTTTTTTTATTTCTTCTTCCGACTCTTTTGAGAAGCTCATAGAAACGATGGAAAGCGCGCTACGTTACGCATCATCGAAACGTAACACGCAAAACGTTTGCTACTTTCTTTTTCTTGCAACCGAAATCCGATCTGCCTTACTCTTCTGCTTGTCCACCCTACCTCGGTGAATGTTAAAAGTATTATGATTGTGTTAATGATGCCTTCCGGGAAATCATTTTTATTCATACTTCGGCTACTTTTCACCACACTCTGCTGCTTACAAACATCAACATATCTATCGTTGCACTGGCGCAGTTAAAAGTACATTCAAAGACATCTTGAGGGAGCGGAAGTCTATGAGACTTAAAAGTACAGAAGATGTACTTACTCCCAGAGATACATCAAGAATAAGCCTTTTGTAACTGACCATGAGAAAAATAACCACCAGAAAGCGCAGCTTAGAGTTCATTTTCACATTTATAGGTTTTTTTTTTTTTTTTTACTTTTTTAGACCTGAACAACTGACCTGGCAGCCCAGCTCATATCGAAACCGCTCGTCGTATTTAAGATTTTACCTCGCTTTCTGCACTGGACCATGGATGGAAATCTACTCTCTGATTCAACCTACATCCTGTCTTGGAAAGTTTCTCGTAGAAACTTCTGCTCTTTTCACTTTAATGTGCACCCTCAACGAGTGGAATGGATGAGTTTGCGTCCGGTTCGCGTGGCACGGAAATGTCCGAATAGCAGATGATGGGAAAACATGGATTTCTGCTTTCGGGTGAACTTGCTAGTTCGAGTGGAGCAAGCTAATCCATGTTCAACATAATCACAGCATGGCTCGTGAAGGACTCAACTGTCCAGCTGAGACCCAGAGATCTGGGTCATCGCTTCAGCTTCAAGGAAAAGAGACGCTGTGGAAAACAAGGAAACTGGCTAAGACTTAACACAGTTGTTGGCTTCACTGATTTTGGCACTGGATGCTAATTACATGTTTAATTACAGTACATATAATTCCATTCTTAGCGCATGCGGCAGCACTGCGTGCATTACGTAATGTTATTGATGTTAAAACATGAGGGGAACTAGAATAAAAAAAAGAAGACATAAACGATACACAACTGATGAGTAGCTGCTATAAAGAAACACTCGAAAGCCATTGCTAAAACACGGAAGGGCAGCGTAGTGCTGTGAAAACATCACCAATGTAAATCCAGTTTCCGAAGAGTCCGTTGAGATCGGGTACCCCTGATCAGATGGATGCACAACGAAAATTCAAGTGCGCAGAAAATCCTACATCTGCAATCAAGGGAAGATTATTGATGCAGCTGGAGGACTTTGACGCCGATGAGAGCTTCGAAATCTTATCCGCTGCACTCTCGTGGTGAGGTCACTGCAATCACCGGTTCGATGATTCACAGATGAACGTTGCTTCTTCTCCCGAGTGCTTTTCTTGGCTTCTTGTTTACATAGCTCCGAATTTTTTGAAATGGTCGGGCAAAAATAGGTTCAAAATGTTTGACTCGCCGAGTGCCGGAGCAGAGCTCCTCAAAAATTTTACATCGGGGCCATTACATATCTAAAATTGCGCCCCTTCTCCCGCCGTGTAGCGAATCTCAAGGCGAAGGATATCCGCAGCTTCTTTAAGTATTCCCATAGGGTCAGAAGAGCAAAAACTTTGTTTCTGAATGTCGTACATGTCCAAAGAAACATGAAATGACTTCCGGGTTCCCTATTTCAGTGAGCACATCCGTCAAGACGGTCAGGACAGGCCGTGGATTCGAGAAGAAATCATGTGGGAAAACATGGATGGTGCCCAAGTTTACGTGCATCGTGAAGTGACTTCCCTGGAAACCCGCAAAACCGGAACTGTCTCTAAACTCAGGGACTGAATAGGTCCACCTTAAGTATTTTCAGCCAACACCCGAGCCCGTTAATGCCTGCACGATCCCCTTCGAGTCAATTAAATTTAAATAAGATTTTAATGATGCCTGGCCTCTCCATTCTGGGCATGCGTCCTCACTTAGTAATTCGTATTAAGGGTGATTGTAAGAAGCGAAAGCAATGTCAATGGAATCAAGAATAATGGTTTCGAGCTATTTGGGCACTTCCCATCGGCTGTTAATTGTCAATGATTTTAAGAAAACGCAACTGGTTGCACACTTTCGTTTGAAAATGTCATCCCGACCCCGTATGGTCTTCCTGGAGCGGAAGTGTGGGTTGGTAACAGTCACGCGTACTGGGACGATTCCCTCAAATAGGTTCCTACTCTGTCGAAGGCCCCCTGAAACCAAGGAGTATCTTCCTCGCATGCGCCACACTGATCGAATCCGGACCCCCCACGTGCAAGTGCCCCCCCTCTCCCTGCTCGAAGCGAACCGAATGCGACGCTTTCGAGCCTCTGCACAAGTGCTCGAGGCGAAGTCACGCTCGAAACCAGAGAATTCGTACTCACCCCTTTCTTCTTGGAAATTCAAGCTCGGGCTGAAACCCCACCAGTTTATCAAACCAAATGCATTATTCATGCTTCAGGCCCAAAGCGCGCTTCGCATCTTCCTGGAAACTTCACCCCGAAAGCGAGCCTTTCCTGGGGGTCAGCGGGGTATTGATCAAACAGAGGCCCATCTCACCGGAGCAAAGGAGAAAGTAAACCTTACTGGCGAAGCGCTCTGTACACGCGCTCACGCCGTGCACGTTGCTACCAAACCGAATCTACAAATAAGGTACAGTACTCGGAAGTGACGGTGCAGTAGCACTGCGCATTTTTTTTTTTAAAGAACGAGCAGGAAGCACTCTCGAATCGAGGGATTCGAGTCTGATTATGGCGGCAGGAAACGAAACTGTTGGGCTGCAACTGGAGTACCCCTCTAGTGTGGTGTTCAAAGTGCATACCATCGCGGTATTTGGCATTAGTGTTGCCAGGGCTTAGCCAAGTAGGAAAATCTGTGCTTCCGTTGCGTAGCAGGGATCTCTTTCCATTCCGAAAAGGATCGAAGATTGTCGTTCCAAGCTGGGGTCCCTGGTTTCCAGTGTGGACCCAGTCGATGCTCCTGGCTTTCGGTACATTCCGCGCGAGTTGAGATCCCAGCGTGCGATGGTTCTGCACCCGCCCAGCCGCAGATCCTCATGGCTAAGAGCCACTGACCATCCGGGGTTCGTGCTCCTGGGTGGCTGGAGCGCTTCTCACGTTGCGCCACCTCGCTGCGGATGATGGTGAGGGGATGTAGAAAGTGATCACTCTGGCAATTCACGACTCCCACCCTTGGCTGAAGCGACGCCATTCAAGCTTGAGAGGACTTCAAGGTCGCCAATAAATGTCAGCACCTATTTCGTACCTTTTCCCTACAAAAAGTGGAATGCTAGCAGTATTCCACTTTCCTCTCAGGGGTGCCTCCGTGACTGGAACTTTGGAACATCAACCTTGAGCTTTAAGGTCTGCTCGGTTTCTATTTTAGATGCGTATAAAGGCAAGACTTCACGTACGCTTCACCTACCATCCATTGGCTCCTGTGGCAGTTTTAGCATCTCATGGTGTGTGAAGACTTCCCAGAAAAGCTCCCAGAACATGAGGTACATGGGGACTTGCAACGGAGATAAAGGGACCATTTGGGGATCGCTATCGGGAGAGCATGCAATGCACCTTACAGTGTGGTGGAGCGTTCGGATGCGAGCTGGGATGTGCTTGAGGGCTTTTCGCCCTCTGTAATGGCATTGCTGAGAGGGATGCATCCAGTTCAGTCTCATGTTTTTGCTCTATTCTTCTCTATCTTCGGCCGTTGCGAAAGTCCGATGTGTTTCTCATTCTCCGCTTGCATTGAGCGCTGCTCTGCTGCTGCTGTGCCGAGCTGCAGCGCTCTGTCCAGAACGATCACGTGGATTTGCAATCCTCCTCATGCGACGGAGAAGATTGGCGTTCCTTCTTTCCTCACGTTTCCACGCTTTCCGTTGTTCCGTGTGTCGTTGGGCGTCGAGCATGCCATCTGGGTCTCGTCTGGACATCACAAGAGTGCATTGCAACTCGCATGGCGAAGGCTCCAGGAACTGTCGATTGCGAATGCCCTGTTCTTCCTTTTGGCGATCGCCCCAATTTCCAGAGCCGCTGGACAGTTTGCGTCTTCGGGTTCGCGACGGACGCTTCCCCTTCGCCCAAACTGCCTCTCTGGGTCAGCGGGTACGCCATTTCGGTAGTCTTCATTTCTGTCTGGGCTCCCGCAATTGCTGGGCGGGTGTTCGTACCGCCTCTACCAGGAATCTTCCGAAGACTCCCTGATGGTATAGCGGTCTTTTAAATGAAAGACAAACAGATGATTTCCTTCCTTCTTCGGCTTCCTCGATGTTTGTTTCTGGTCCTGCTACGTGGCTCGACTCTGGTAGCATCATCATTGGGGACAACTGGGATCCTTGATTGAGTAATCAATCAAGGATCCCAGAACGTTCAGGTGGCTCCCGTGCGGAGGAAAGAAAGAAAAAAAAACACCGAACGCCGAAATCCCCAACGATCAAAATCCCGAAAGATCACGAAAACTGAGTGCAAAGGTATTATTACTACGTATATTTATGTATGCACTTGCGAAGATTGTGAAAAATTATTACAGATATTTATTAGTGTACGAATATACAAATTTATTTTAACAAGCATGTGAATTGATATTTATTAACACGCATAGCAAATACATTAATGCATATTAAACAGATTACTAGTATGATTAACAATATATTATACGTATTACTAATACGATTAGTGATATCTTATACATAATTAACAGTAACTTATGCATGCCATTAATATCATTAATAATATATTAAACACGTCTCTAATGTATATTTAATAATATGTATCTATGTGTATTATTAATGTATAGTAAAAATTATGAACATAAATAATGTGCTAATTATGTATACTAATACATATAATAAATAAATATGAAATGAATATGTGAATCTGGAATTATATTTATCAAGGGATCAAAATCCTGAGTATAGAAATCACCATTTGCTGAGAAAGTTTCACTCTGTTGATTGTTGGGCACGATAGGAAGTGCCAAATTTCTTTTTTGGTTTTTTAATTTGCTTCCTTTCTTATTTTTTCCCACCATTTTCAGTTGTCACCATTGTTTTTTTTATAATTCAGTATTTATGTATCCACTGAATGCAAATTGATTATATATGTATATGTGTATACTATGCATATATGTATTTATTTTTATAATCTTTATATGAATAATATATGAATGCATATTATTAATGATGCCAAAAATGTGTACGTTAAAAATATTTATAAGTATGTGTCTTAAAATAAGTTTGTATATTAATCAATATACAAATATACGTTGTAAGCACATATAATTCATACTTAAAAATTTTGATATGTATATTAATAATATATTAACACCTGTTATTAATTATATCAACAAAGAGTATGCTAACAAATATTGATAAGCATGTATGTTAAAATAAAATGGATATAAATAATACGTATGTTAAATCAATTCTTATATCAACCTATATATTGGCATACATAATAAGCATACATTCTTCTTTTTTATATTCTTCATAATATTTGTTAAACTACATAGTAATGCATATAATGAACACATCATAAATGCATAATAGGCATATTATGAATTATATAAAAAGACACAACCAGCATATATACTCATTTTTCACAATCTTTCCAACATATATCAATCCATACATAAGTGCACATACTAATGTGATACACGTATACAGTTGTTTTTTGTAATCTTTCGGGATTTTGACCGTCGGGGATTTCGGCGCTGGAAATCGGCATGTGGAGGAGAATAATAGGGGAGGAATAGGAGATCTGCCCCTGCACCTGAAAGCTGAATCGGTGATTGGTGGAGAGAAATTGCCTTTACTACGGGTCGTTTCAGAGGTTCTTTCATGATGGAAGAGCGAATCAGCGTAGTAGGAAAGGGTCCAGAGTTTCCATGGCATCAGCCTGCCAACGCGCGCCGGACTTCTGCTGAGATTCATGTATCCTCGCGAGCAGCTCGAACCGCAGGCCAAGATCCGTGCGCGGGAAAGGCGGCTTTCGTCGGCGCGGAAGATTTCCACACAGTCAGGAGGAGAGGTGGTGGACGTTGGGAGTTCCGGGACGCACGAGTGAAATTCCGCACGGGCATGCGTGGCCACAGAGCCTGGAGGAGGGTCCCTTCGAATGGGTCTCCGCCGCCGGCAGAGACGCCGCCACCATTTCTGCTGGTGTGGCCTCCAGGGAGCAAACTTGAAGCACCCATTCGGGAAGAAGGCAGGAACACGATTGGCGCCTTGCGGAAAAGCAGTGCTCCGGTGTGCTGGCTCTGTTCGCTGCTTCGGAGAGAGGTTAGGTCGCTGCGGGAGACTTCGTGCTAGGTGCCCCCACCGGCTGCACCGACCAGGGTCCGCCACTCCGGGGTGCTTCCCCCCTTCCTACCTGCGACTCACGCGAGGTTCGCCGTCCCGAGCAGGGAAGCCGCCGCTTCAACCCGGGTGAATCCTCGTCGGTGAGCGAATCGAAGGGCGGGGCAGCCCTGGGTGCGCGCGTCCGAGAAGATCAGGGCAGAGGAGCCACCGGCTCTTGCGAGATACGTGCGCAACACGAGGAGGGTGAGGGTGGGGGTGACCTATTCTCTCTTCCCTGCTGGTCCTGATGCTGCTGCCTGGAAGCGAGGACGCCTGATGCACACACGCCGGAGGCTCCCTGGGAGGCCGGTTTGTCTCCAGGGTTTATCGTGGTCTTCCCGGGAAAGTCGAGCGGCCCTAGACCCTTTCAATCCGGAAATGGGGGCACGACGGTTGCTCCCTGCTCCCGCTGCAGGTGGCTACGCGCTCCTCCGCAGGTTTCCACGGGAACGCACGAAGAATTCGCTTTCCCCCCCGGCTGAGGCTGCTCGCTGGCCGAACCCGACCACTTCCAGAAGCGGCCTTCGCTTCGTCTTCCCCCCCGACGCTTTGCCTTTTCTCATGCCACGCTGCCCGGAGGCCGGTAGGCCTCGTCCCCAGTGGGTTCGTCCGGCATGGCCCCACCTGCCGGGGGTCAAGAAACAAGTCTTCCTGCAGGGAGAGGACGGACTGCGGACCGCTCACTCGCTTTATTTGGATCTTTCTCCGGCTGGGCAAACCGGAACCGGGGGTGTGGGTTTCCGTGGCAGTGCGGAGGCGAGGGTCGCTTCTGCCCGCGGGGCTCTCTGCGACCTGGAGGGTAAGAGGGAGGAGCGGGTGGTTTAGGTCTTCTCGCGCCTCACCTTCATATCAGGTCGGTTTGCCGGTGCAGCTCCGAAGGCTCTTTCAGGAGCGCGTCGCCCAGGGCGACGAAGGGGTACTCGAAAAGCAGGGTGACCACGACGGAGGCGGCGATCGACAGGAGCAGGTGGGACGCGTACAGGTACCCCTGAGGAGGGAGAGCGACGGGAGGAGAGAGGCGGAGGACGGCCAGCCACTCACCAGCGTGATGTAGTCGAAGTAGATCGGAGCTTTCAGGGAGCCAACGTACATCTCCTGGACAGTCAGCGAAACCAAATAGCAGGAACAGGTCAGCCTGCTCAGCGGTACGAAGACCTTCCAGGAGAGCAGCCGATTGACGGGTCCTGGAGAGACGGGGCGGGAAGCAGGCACTTGCCCTCCGGGGGAGGGAGGGGGAAGGAAGGGGAAGGGGAGGAAGGCGAGCAGGAGGAGGCAGTGTACAGGGCGAGCCCAGCGCTCTCTTGGAGGCAGCGCCCGAAGTTTCGCCGCGGGGAGCGCTCTCTGTCGACCGGTGCGGGAAGGTAGCGGATGCCGCCTCCCGCCATCGCTCCGCCTCCGCCGTGGAGGGGAGGGCCGACTCCTTCACTCAGGAGGGAATATGACTGTTTTTTCCTCCTCCCAGCTGCTTCCGATAGGTGGGAGGGTGGAGCGGGTGGAGGGAAGGGGGTCCCTTACTTTACCTGAGAATCCGTTCTCGCACGTGAACACAACCCATCCTACGGCCAGGGCCCACACGCTGCGGTGCACCGCCGCGTAGATCCACGTGTCCGGGCCCAGAGGCAGAGCCTCGTTGATGTTCTGGTACGCGTAGATGCCGAACACCGCTCCGGTGCTGGCGGCAAATGCGAGCAGCCATCCCGCGAAGCGCATCAGCTGGAAGGCCTCAGGAAATCCCGACAGGAACAAGGGGAAGGAGGGAGGGAGGGAGGGGACACACAAAAGGTCCAGTCGCACGCAAAACAGCAGCGCCGTGCACCCCTTTTCGCCGGGTTCTCTCTCACACAGCTGCAGGGCTCATGGAGAGGGAACGTACTGGAAAGGGTACGTTTGGAAAAAGGTGTCAGAAGGAAGAAGAGGATGGGGAAAGCGGCGGCCAGGGTATGCTGTTTCCGGTTTCCAGGAGCGGAGATCTCCCTCCGGAGTTCAGACTACCCAGGCACGCGTGGAGCGAGTGAAGTCCCCGTCTTGAAGACAAGGGAGGCTCTCTCTGTAGAGAGACGGGACAACTCGGATAGTTTCAACTCCGTCTGAAGATGGCAGCTCCGAGAGCGCTCAAGGCTCGCAAGAGCCAGAGCCCTCTAAGATTGCCTGCTTCCGTGATGGTGCCTTTGGCGCACCCGGAGGAGGAGGGATTTCTCCCGCAGCTTCTTCCTCCCTGTGGTCTTTCGACACGCGCATCTGCATCGGCCTGCTGTGGGAGAATAGTGGGGTGACGTCGCTCGACTTCAGGACTCCGCGTCCTTCGTCCCCGGACGTGCCGACATTCTCAAGCAGGGCATCAAGGAGCCGTGGCCTCCCCGCAGGAATGTTCTTCCTGCTGCGCGCAGACGTCTCCTCGTGGCTCTCCAGCTCGAGCTGCGATCCCGTCATCTCCTTGCCGGAAGGGCGTCTCCAGGGGTTGCCTCCACCGGTTGATCGGCGGGCACGAGGACGGTGAGTTGGTTTCCGCCGCGTGGATTCCGTTTGGACGCGGCGCTTGGATACTTGGCTATACTTGCCTCAGCCCTCCGGGTAGTCCACTCGGAAGACACTCGCACTCCGTCGTGCCGAGAGGTCGTCCCGGACGACGCGTGTGAGACGGAGAGCGCTCTGGAGATTCGCGCGCCGCCACTCTGG
This sequence comes from Raillietiella orientalis, assembly GCA_036172245.1. Taxonomy (NCBI): domain Eukaryota; kingdom Metazoa; phylum Arthropoda; class Ichthyostraca; order Raillietiellida; family Raillietiellidae; genus Raillietiella; species Raillietiella orientalis. Next base: position 554,510 of record JAYWIR010000012.1, read on the forward strand.
CTCGTGTGAGCGTGCTGGAAACTTGCGGTTTGCTGAGGAACCCCGTGCGCGACGTCGGCGCGCCTCGATGTCGACGAGCAGGCGATGGAGGCGCGAATGATGGCGCTCCTGCGAGACTACGTCGGCGGCCGTGAGGTTGCGGTCTCCGCGCAAGGAACCGAGCGTCGAGGGTTCGAGTTTTTCCCGCAAGATGATGCTGGGCTGACATCTGTTGGCTTCCATTGAGTGGGGATATCAAGCAGCTCCGTGGTACGCAATGGAGGGTGCCTTCCCACCAAGGAAGGAGGGGGGGAGGGAGGGACGACTCTATTTTCGCAACCGGAGGGAAACCCCGAAGGACTCCTTGATTCCCGGATGGACCACGGAGGTGAACTTTTAATCCCGGCCATTCAACATGGGCATCCGGCTTTTACCAGTGGCGTATCCGAAGCCAACAGAGGCCAGTCAGCGTCATCTTGCGAGGGGACTCGAAACACAGGACGAACCCATCCTCGAGAGGCCGATCATCGTATACCGCCCTCGCCGTCGACCTTTCCCCGGCTGGGATTCGAACCCGCAGCACTTGGTGCTACACGCAGACACCTCAGCCTCACGACCGCCAACGCGGGCAAGTTGCCTTCAGGGAACCCAGCCAGCTCGGCCTCGAGGAATCCCTTCCCCGAGAGCCTGAGTCTCAGAGGCGCATAGGCCGCTTCTCGTGAGAGCTGCTCGACGGGACGAACCTGCCAAGGAGATCTGGCCCTTCCGTGTACTAGTCCCTCAGGGCGGCCTCCTCAGTGGCCGATGGCAACCCTGATCTCGATGTCGATCCATCCTGCCTCCGCGCGCCTTAGGCTGGCACCGCCTCGGTTGCCAATGAGAGAGGGGGCTCACGGGAGTGTTGGAGCGTAATTTCCCAGCATGGCGCCTCACGTCTTCCTTGGCCATCGGAGATTCCTTGGCGCATCCACCCTGCTCGGCAGAGTCAACAGGAAGTGGCCGCTGTGCCTCTGAGACCCAGGCCCTCGGGGAAAGGATATCCTGAGGCGGAGCTGGCTAGGTTATCATCGCCTGCGTGCTGGGACCACCCGCTCACTCCGAAGGTGAGCTTTCTGCTGCGTCCGTACCGGGAAGGCAGCTCCGTTACCATCGCGACGATGCTGCGGCTGCAGGCCGGAAAGTTCCTCGGCGGGGCGGACGACTTCCCCTTTCCCCGCAAGACCAACAGTGAACGCTTTCCGACGAGAAGAACGCAAGCCTCCTCCTCCTCCTCCTCCTCCTCCTCCTCCTCATCATCATCATCATCATCATCATCATCGTCGTCGTCGTCGTCGTCGTCATCGTCCTCCTCTTGTTCAACACCATCATTTTCTCTCCTCTCATCGTTGTCGCCGTCATCGTCATCATCATGGCCATCGTCGTCATCGCCATCGTCCCTTTCCTTTTCATCATCAACATCATTTTCACCTTCCTCTCATCATCGTTGTCGCGGTCGTCGCCGTTGCCGCACTGAGACGCCGTTGCCGCGGCAAAACGACCATGTCGCAGAACTGAGAGCGCGCGCAGCACACGCTCCTGGATTCCTGGACGGAGTTTCCCCTCCCCGCGAAAGACGCTGGCGGCTGGATGCCCTCCTCGCCTGGCTGCCCGCTGCCGCTCCGACCAGGCGGGAGAGCGTGGAGCGTGGGACGGCGCAAGTCTGAACCTCAGTTCCTTCCGCCGCCTCCGGGTCCACAGGCAAAAAATCACGTCGCGAGCGCCCGTGACGCAGCACGTTGGCAGGAGTTGGCCTTCCACTGCACTCTCCTCCTCGCCCCGCCCTCTGGGTGCAGTCAGAGTTTTTTCCTTCCCCTCCTGGCAACCAACGCCTCGGCACCGCCCGGCGGAAGCAGCTGACGCCTTGCTTACCCGGCGCTTGTTCGCTCCGCCCCACTTGCACCCGAGCGCCCAAGAGCTAAGGGTTGCAGAACAGTTCCATCCTCCCGGCGTCCCTACGACCTGCTTCCGGGAGGTCGTAGGGACCATTTCATGCCTTCCGATCGGGACTCGGGGTCCAGCGTTGAGACGGCCGGGACTCTTCCCGGAGGTGGAGGTTTTCGAGCGGTTTCGTCCAAGGGGGCTCGGAGCTGCTGGGGTCGCTGCTGAGGGCTCCTGAGGGAGCGCTCGCTTGTTCCGAGCGGAGGAAGATGGAACGAGGAGGCGAGATGCCACCACCGAGAAGCGCTCCCCTCCTTTTCGGGGACATCCCTCTCCCGCCTCCCCGAATCCGGGCTGCTCCGACGAGGTCGGAGAAAGGGACTTACCGGGCAGATGTTTATCTTTTCCCTCCGGGTTTTGTAGACGGCGAAAGCGACCCACATTCCAACGGCGTACGGCCCGAAGCGATTGTACGATAGGTAATAGAAATCGGTCATGAATCTCCCGCTGAAAGCACACGGAGCGGATGTGGAAATGTGGTCAACAGGGAAGGTCGAACGGGTTCGACCGAACGCGCCGCGAAGCGAGCAAAAGCAAGAGGAATTGCTCTTTCGGAAGCTGCGTTCGTCTCGTGCTGCCGTCTGATCAAGAGAAGAGGGGATGAGGAATGGGGAAGAAGAAAGGTCACTTCCGCATCACTTGAATGCCGTGATCAGATCGGAGGACACGAACTCGCGGGCGCGCAACCCTTGCGCTTTCCGAGATCGGGATGCAAGCATCCCGCAAAGGGGAGGGGGGAGGGAGAGGGGGGAAAGAAACTCACGGATTCTCGTTGGTGGGTCCAACAACTGGAGCGGGAGGAAAGTGGCCCAGAGCAGTCGTCAGTCCTGGGATGAGGATGGAGGCTGTGGTTGCTGCGAGCAGCGCCGCGATGCCTGAGGGAAAGCAGTGTGAACTCTTCTTCTTCGTGCTAGTGACGGGAGCGCGGTGCTAAGAGCTTTCGTGACCTCGTGCTATTTATTCCGTATTTAACTTTTATTTATATTGACCTCTCGTGTTTGTTTTGCCGCCGTGGGTCGGAAGTTCTCTCAGAAGAACGGACAAGGTCACCTTTCCCCGGGAGACCAACAGTGGACGCTTTCGGACAGGAAGAACGCAAGCCTCCTGCCCATCATCGCCATCATCATCGCCATCATCATCGTCTTCATCACCGTCAACGTCGTCGTCACCACCACCACCATAATCGTCACCATCATCGTCATGACACCACCACTACCACCACCACCATCATGATAACCGTCACTGTCGCCATCATAATCCATACCACCCCAACACCATCATCATCATTATAATCATTGCTGCAGAGAAACATTTTTTTTTCCAAAAAAAGGAACTGTTTCTCCTCTCCCTTTTCTCCAGCACGCAGCTTTGACGCCGTTTTAATTTTAGCTCACCTAGGTACCCTTTGGTACCGCGTGTTGGGAGTACCCACTTAGCCCACCCAATGCTTTTGCGCATCTGCACCCACTTTCGCCGGTCGGGTCCGAAATCCTTGCTCCCTGAGAGGAAACCCAGCCCCGCCGCCATGCACTTCACGCGGGGACGATAACCTCTCCTCGTCTCGCGGCGAGCTGGACACGAGCGAGCTCTGTCCCGAGGAGCCGTGTCGATGGGTCGCGAGCCGAACTGCGCGCGGAGCGCCCGAGTGGTCGCAGACGGACTCGAGGGTACCTCCGGAAGGGTTGGGAAGAACTCAAAATTCTGCTCACCGAATGTCTCGTTCCAGTGGAGAGAGATGACGAAGAGGGGTGCGATCAGGAAGAACTGCATCTCGGTTGCCAGGTACCAGGATTGGGGCATGCACTGAAACACCAAGGAAAAAAAATTATCTGGGGGTGAAACACGGCGCGAGACGGCATTGAGGTTCCCACGGCGCTGCTGCGAGGTTCGAAGGCTTTCGCAAGGGAAGGGGCACCGCTACGTGGAAACGGCGTCCCATTCTCAACGACCCAGGAACTCCCGGAGTCATGGATAAGGAGCGTGAAACCGAGAACACCGAAAAGGGAAGGGAGCGAGGCGAAGGACGCCTGCTGTCGGATTGCCTCTTCTTGTCCCGGGTCTCCCGTCTCACCTCCGCGTCATCTCTGCCCGTTGGGAGGGATGCGGCGGAGACGGGAAAGCTATGGGATGAAGGAATGACCGACGTCCGACAAGGCTTTCGTCCGTCTCGGGGGCCAGTGGAAGAGGCGGTCAGCCATCGCCGCGCGCTTGGCATGAACAGAGAGTGGGTCCCTGCCTTCGACAGGAGCTTCCTGTCCCGGCTTCTTGCAGGGCTGCGGCCAGAGCCGAAGCGAATGAGACGAATAAGAAAGCTGGAAGGGAAGCAGTAAAACAGGAAGGAACCCTAAAGGGGAGAGGGAATCGATAAGCTATTTAAGGCTGTCTACGAGGCTGTCAACTCTTCAAGTTAGAATGAATCCAGGAAGACTGTGGACGAAGGAGTCCGTTCCTTTTACAGTTGCCTGGGAACCCCCAAGGGAATACTAGCCCTTGTTCCTGGAGGAGTTCACTCCTAGTTTCTTTACCGAAGGAAACTCATAAAGGATCCGCTCCAGGGATTTCTTCTCTGGAGGGACCCCCTGAGGGAATAATGGCTTCCGAATAAGGGCTTCCGAATTCCTCTGGAGGGCGTTCCCCGAAGGGAGTAATGTGCTTCTTGCACTCTGCAGAGTCAACCCCCGAGGGGAGATGTCGACCATCTCCACAGGAACCCGACGGCTTCCTTTTCGCAGCTGGAGGAAAACTCGGAAGGGATCCTTGATGTCCTAGAAGTGGACCCTCGAGGGTCCGCTCAACAAGGGCATCCGGTTTTCTTCTTTCAACATCAGTGCCGCACCCGAATAGGCCAACCAGTGCCATCTGCCGGGGGGACTCGAAACCCATGACGCAACCCCTGTTCTCGGAGTCGACCCTTCCCTCTGCGGTGAGGATTCGAACCCGCGATTCCCGGCGCTACGCGCGGAAAGACCGCAGCTACGAGGCCGTCAGCGCGGGTCGTCTGTTCCTGACGTCACCCCCATGTGGTTTAACCGGGAAGCTCCCTTCCGCTCTTTTCGCGCCAACCGAGTTCCAACCCGATTGGCAACCTCAAGTCCCTGCTCTCTGCAGTCCCCATCCATGCAGTCGCGGGATTTCTGACGGAAATCTTCCCAAGAGAAAGCGGGTGACGGATGAGCCATCGAGAGTTCACCAAAAGAAGAACGACATGGGAATGCTCAAGGAAGCTCTACAGGACTGATGATGAACCATCCAAAGTTGACGCCGTCCCGCAGATGCAGCGGGCTGAGAGGAGGCGTTTCGGACAGTAAGCACGTCGGTCCATAGCGTACCATGAAGTTGGTCGCTCCCGAAAGCCTCCCCCTCCAGAGCTTCAGAAGCGCGCTGCTCTTCACTGGGTTCTCTCTCCAGGGGAGGAAACGAGGAGCGAATTCTTTCCTGGTTCCCTTTGGAGAAGAAATGGGAAGTGTCTCTCCCCTCCAGAGGGAGGTGGAACTATGATGGGAACTCTCTCCAGAGGGACCCCCGGTCCCTCAAAAAAGGACGAGGAAGACGTTCACCCATCCCAAGAGCAAGAAGAGCGGACTGCTTCTTCCGTAGCCTTCCTGGGTTCGTGGGGGGGTCCCTACGGGGTCGGCCCATAACTCGAAGAGCTAGGCCCACCCTCAAGTGACGTGGACGGTACGAAAGAGAGGTTTGTAAGCCTCCCCTAAGGAGAACACGGTTCTTTAGCATCCAGCGAACCAAAGCACACACTGGGGTGACGTCACAAGAGTCCCCGGTTCGAGTGTACCAAAGCGGAGAAGAATGAAAAGCCGGCAGGGATAGCAGATAAGGGGGAGGGGGTGGGAGGTGCAAGATCCGTCGGCAAGGGCGTTTGCTTGAGTGCCACCGTGATCCACTCCTCCTGCAGGAGCAGGGTAGTGCGACTTGGTGCGTGAATACTTCGGCCGTCTTCCTTGGTCAGTGCTCGCGTCGCTCCCCGCAGAGCGGAGGACCCCACGCCGCTGGCTTTTCCCTGCTTTCCGACTTCTTCGGTCGCGGTGCTGCGTTTCAGCGAGCGGCCTGCCAACGCGCGAAAAGTCTAGCAGGCAGTCCGATCGCCACCCGCCCTTGGGAACTTTCGGGTTTCGTTTTACCTTCAGCGGGTTGTCCTCCTTTCTCACAAAATTTTGAACGTACAGAAGCAGGATCCACCAGCTTTTCCTGCAAGGTTGCCTGTGGTCGCTGGACGCCTTGCTCTTCCACAAGGGTCCGCTGCCGAGGTGGATGTACACGGTGGCTAAGAACGCGACGTTGGCCGCCAGAAGAGGAGTCAACCTGGCGATGGACTAAACAGTTTTCCTGCGATCGGCCTGACCACACAAACCTGAGGTATCGGCAAAGGAAGGCGAACAGGATGGCCCGGAACGTGGCAGAAGACTTCTTCTTCCCCTTCGCCGCTTCGGCGCGTTCCTTACGCAGGTAATCCAGCACATAGAGGGTGAGCTGGAAGGCGTTCGCGAACAGCAGAGTGTCCATCCCGAGGTAGAAGTTCATGAGGAACTGCATCTCGTAGCGTTGGGTGAGCTGGAAGAGGCGGCTGCTCAGGAGAGCTCTTCCCGGAACGCTTCCGGAGGGTCAGCGGCGAGCAGGGAGACCAGAGTCACTACTCGGTTCCCCTGCTCGCTCACGAACGCGACCATCCCGAGCAAGGATGGGCGTGCTTTCCGCACCCGACTTCCGGCACCATCTCTGCGAATCGCCGAGGGACTGCGCCGATCCTTCCGACTAAATGAAACGCTTCCACTCTCGTCAGTGCTCTCTGCCGGCTGCGTGATGCAGCACCAGAAACGAAACAAGCAGCCGCTGCAGAGTCGCGACTTGAATTTTCGAACGCTCCCAAATAATGAACACGAATACATATGTCTGATTATAAATAATAAGCATGTACACTGTTTTTTTTTCTTAATGACTGTCCGCAACTTTGACGGGCGCCAATTCGATCACGCCCTTTCCCTGGAACCGCAGAGCCACGGTGGCAGGTTGATGGATTTTGTGTACCGCCCTACATGACAGTGGGTCCGTCCCAGCTTCTATGGAAAGTATCACGTGGCAAACGTTGGATGAGTGGGGAGTCCCCCGGGAAATCGACCGTGCTGTTGCCCTTCTCTGAGGTCTCGCTGACGGGCGGTTCACCTCGGTTTGGGACCGAGGACGTCTCTCCGCGATCGGTCTCCAAGAGACAAGATAATGGGAGATGTGGAGAAGGCTCCTCGTTCTGGGAAGGCTTTGTGACATCTACAAGGTGTCACGGCATGTGCTACGACCGTGATGTGACGTCTGCAAGAGGTGTCACATGCTCGTCGTGACTTGATGCGACGATGCACTGTAACCTTTCAGGCCACGCGATGCATCCATGAAACCCATCCGAGCAGTTGGAGAGGTTAGTGAATCCGCAGGCGATTTCCTCCTCATAAACTGCAAAGAAATCCAAATGCAAGGCATAACAAATACAAATGCAAGCTGGAATAACTCCATAGTAGAAAACGAACTGGTCAGAGCATCCGCCTTGACAACTATGCTTTTCTATAAATACAACACACACACACACATACAAGAACTGCAGAAATGAACGAAAAGTTCTATCTGCTCCCATCTTCAACTCTTTGAGTGCTATGGACTCACATATCCTCCCAGCAAATGCCTTTATCTTGTACACGCGACATCAGCTAACACTATTTATGCATGAGATGGACTCATCCGCTTACGTTGTTATAATTAGTTTCCTTAGCAACGGCAGTAAACAAAATTCTATTTATATATCGGCTAATGATTCTCGTTTTTTCTCGGTGTCGTATACAGAATTTATTATACTGTTTTTCATCTTTGTGATACCTTAAAAATGTGAATGAATTATCGAGTTATTCGAATTATAGTGATAATTTTTGAACGAATAATATATGTTTGGTAAAAATTGAAATATTTTGTTTAATGTGGCGTAAATAAACAATTACAATAGTAACTTTAATCAGTACTTTCTGTAGTCAGTTGGTACCTCGATGGAGCACGCGGTACGCGGAAAAGCGTTCCGTCCACAGAGGTCGCCACTGCGACTCGCGTGCCCTCAGCACAGAACGTTTCAATCTGATGAGCTCCGCACCCAAAGGATTCATCTGCAGAATCTCCTGTCCATTTGTAATGCGTGAAAATAACTTATGCTTCGCAGGCAATACAGTAAAACACGTCTTGGCGCATATGCTATACATGGATGAGGGATGGAAAGTCCATTACCCATAATGACGACGCAATTTTATTTAAACACGATCGGGAAGGACTTTCTAGGGTCAAAGGGAGACATTATCCACGTCGTGTGAAGTGCGTTCCTCCTCGGCCCGACATGTTGAGAACGCCGCGGGGACTCAAAGCGCTGAATCCTACCGAATACACATACAATACTCAATTTTCGTACAGAAGATCCCCTGGAAACGTGAATCCGCCTGCAAGCAACCTCATCCCCGAAGTAGGTCTTTCGGCAATACCCTTCGATTTCGATGACGCAAGACGGACCCGCTCATCTGTGTTCGTGTTTTTTCACAGAGATGGTGGACATCGACGAACGGATTCAACGAACCGCCAAACAGTTGCCGAAAGCAGACACCAAAGCTACGTGGGATACCCACATGCCTTCTTACTTTCTTCTTCTCTTGCGGTCCGACTAGGATCTCTCAGGAAGATTTCTTACCAGATGATCCTCTGTTGCAAACGCACCTCCACGGTGAAAATGGGGACTTCAGCAGTTCGATATGGGGCCAGCGAATCACCAAATGAGCCTCTGTCCACGGGGCCACGGAGTAGCTGCTCGCCTGTCACGAGTCTTTCCGCGAGTCACCACCTCTTCGCGCTGCAGACAAACGAGTCGATTCCAAAATGAGGCTCGTGCTTCCCATGTCCCCCAGGAACGCCTATCACAGTGGTGGTGATGCCACTGTGTTGATCTGGGAAGCAATGGCAGTGAACGGAGAGCGCACTTCTCGAAGAATCCTCGAGTCATCAATAGTTAATGATTCATGGGGGGTCTGCTAACCATGAGCAGGACGGTCTTTCGCTCTGGTGTTGGTACTGGGGTCTTCGTAGTAAGCTCTGAGCACGCCGTATAAAAACGCACGTGGTTGTGACGTTAGCAACGTCGTGAAGTCACGAGTCTTCCGTTCCTCCACCTCGCCGCCTCACCGGCGCTGCTTGGATCTGTCAAGGATGACGCAATCCTGTCTTCACCGTGCTTTCCGATTTCAGGGTCGATTGTGCTTCGTCCGAGACTGTGGGAACCAGGTTACCTTTCCTCCGAATATTCGTCGAGGTCATCGCTGACTCCGCCGCACCTCTTCCGGGATTCCCTTAGGGAAAGCCACGGTTCCCTGCCCCGGAGCGCGTCCATATGTTCCCGTGGGTTGCCGAAGATCGTCCCGACACGGAGGGCACGTTCCCTCCCCCCCCCCCGGTTGCCTCGTTCGTTCGACTTCCAGAGGCCTCTCTGCACTTCGGTTCGATCCCTCTTGCTCCTCGCCGCCCTCTTGGGCCTCCTGGAGTTTCGGGAAACTGTGAGGCAGCCCGAGAGAGACTCGCCCAGGCGCGCCAAGGACGTGCATGCCGCATGTGCGACCCTTGCATTTAAGGGAGCGGCGGTACTCACTGAGCCATTCCCTCGCCTGAGGCTCCTGCGACCTCAGAAACGTCCCGCATCGTAGTAGGCTGCAGGTCCCTCCTCTCTTCGCGCCGACACGCGGGGGCATCGGAAAAAAAGTCTTCTTCGCGGGTTTCAACAGGTCATTCCGTCGCTGGCCCTCTCAGAATGCGGGCGGCGGTTCCCCCCCCCGGTTCGGAAGCCTCAAGCATTCTCGGTGACCTCAGCTTTCCAGAGTCTGCACCGCTGTCCACCTGCGGGCTGGGTCATTCCGCTGCCCTCGGCGAGTGCACTCTTGCTCGATGTAGAACACCTGAGACTTCCAGCCCTGTCCTTCCGCTCCGGATACCTCTTCCCTTCTTTCCCGATTCCTGGGGAAGAGGGGGAGGGACGGTTCGAAATCGCTTCCCGGGGAGGGAGGAAGGGTACCCGCTCTTCCCTCGAGGTCCCCTTGGCGCATCCTCAGCTGGAAGAAGTTCCTGTGCATTGGGCGCAGCACCACGTGCGCCCGCGTAGCCGGCCGGTTGCGTCATTCCCTCGCCCTTATCGACGGAGGCGGCGGCTTCGTTATCACCGGGGGCAATGCGCCGCAAAGTCCTCGCGCCCCGACCGCAAGCGTCTTCTGCGCTCGCGGCAGATGCCGCGCAGGCTCACGCCGAGACCCCGGGGGAGGCCAACCAGAGGGATGGGGGAAATCCTGTGGAGTCCCCCCGGATTCGGCTTCGGTGGGAAGGATCACGTGGCAAATGTTGGGGCACTCCCCATCCAACGGGATGGGCCGACCATCATCCCATAGCACAGCACGCAGAATCCGTGCGTCGCGAGGAAGCGTTTCCCGGGCAGCCCACCGCAACTCTGCGCTCCCAGGGAAACGGAACCGATCAAATCCCGATCACGAAACAGCAAACTTACGTGCTTATTATTTATATTAATGCAAGAAATTTGCGTATTTATACAATAAACATACAAGTTGAGAATACACATGTAAACCGATACACATATTTATACTCATATATATGTTTATGCATAATGTACGTATTTATTAATACAGTAATTATACATATTTATATGAATTAATAATTATACTGGTGCTTACTATTCATATTAATATACATTTTTATATTGATACAATAAATATATATATTTACATAACAAATATACAATATTAATATACACATTTATGTATAGATTAATATATGCTATGAAGCTTAGAAAAAAATGCAAGCTTATTATGTATATTAGTATATGTATTTATCTATAGATTAGCATGCAAATTTATTGTAAAATATTATTGATATGGTCAATAACATGTAGCAATACATTATTAACATGCACGTTTAAAGATCGCAAAATAGAGATGTGCTTATTATGTATTTATATGTATCATCACATGTTGACTGAACATACAAATATCGACTTGCAAAAACTGAATGAAAAAATGATGGTGGCAGCTGGAGAGAGTGGGGCGGGGTGGGGGTGGGGGAAGTAGGGGAGCACGCAGATGGAAAGAACTGAGGGAACGAAATAAGGGCGCGAAGCGGCCCAGCGGCGGCCTCGCTCGTTCGCTCCACGCGCCACGTCCGCACTGGACGGACGCGCCCGCCACCAGTCGGGGCGACCACCCCCAAAACACCCCCCCTCCAGCGAAGAACCGGAAGCGGACGGAGCGGAAGAGGCCGCCAGAACGCCGCTCGCAGGTCGCCTCCCCCCCCCGTGAGCGAAACCTTCAGTGGCATCCCTGCCGGCAGCGCAGCTCCGGTGGCCAGGCATGAGGCGTGGAAGACGAGCGTCGCCCGCTGCGGACTTTTGAAAGGGAAAACAGGGATAGGTGACGGGCGAGGGATGCACCCATAAATTCGATATTTACATGTTCGTTTAATGAATTTTTGTTATGTATATAAAAGTATAAGAACATACATAATAAACACATATGTTCATGGATTTTTAATACATATAGTAAGAGCATATTAATACATGTTGTCACTTGCATCAATAATATGTTAATAAATACTGATTAATGTACATGTTAAAATGAATTTATTTGCTAATCTATACAGAAATGAGCGCATTACTGTACATAATAAGCATATGCACATATTTTTTAATACTGTTTATAATACATATTAATGTATACGAAAAATACATATATTAATATGCACGATACATACATACATCAGCACATGATGAACACATTTTATTTTTTTTAATGATCTTTCGAAGTTTCGGCGTTCGTCATTTTGAAGCAAACCGTTTGGAGCGCTGGGGTTGCCATGGGCATCCCGCAGCTCGGAAACCTGGCTCCCTGCCCTCGACGCTGTGGGCAGGGTGCCAGGGGCGCTCCCAATCTCGGGGGAAACAGTCCAGCGCAACAGTCGGCGGAGCGAGCGTATCCTAGCAACGAGGTGGGCTTGCATCCTGCGCTGAAGGAGAGCCTCCCTCGCTTCCCGAGTGCTGATTGGCTCTCTTCCTCCCGACGCAACTTCGCACGGCGGGGACCGCGCCCACCGCATATGTGCGAGTTCGCGGGCTGAGGTGGCGCCTGGGTCGTCAAGAGCCGTCCGCAACTCCGTGGTCGGAGCCCCTCGGGGAGTTCGACCGTTCCGCATTCGGCCTGGGTACCCGCGGCGGATCCTCCCCCCAGCCATCCCGGTCTTCGAGACGCTTCGTCCTTCCTCCCGGTAGGGAGGAAGGGGATGAGCCGGGTTCCAGGCGCTGCCGCCGCAGTGGGCCGCTGACGGACGCTCGCATCGGGAGGCGGGAGTCTGTCAGCGGGCGCCTTCCCAAGCGGTTGCGCTGGAGCGTTCCAGGGACTGAACTCGCGTTTCAGATAGGACGGTGCCAAGGAAGAAATTGCCGCGGAAACAAGTTCCTCCTCCTCACCTTCCTCCTCTCGTTCTCCCCCTCCATCATCCTTCCTCTCCCCTCCCATTCCTCCTCCTCCTCTTCTCCCTCCTCCTTTTCCTCCTCTTCCTCTTCTTTCCCATTCCTTCTCTTCCCTTCCCCCTCCTCCCCCTTCCTCCTCTTCCTCTCCCCTTTCCTCCCCATTCCTCCTCCTCCTTCTCTCCAGCCCAAACCATGCCTTCTTCGCGGGAGAGGGCTCACTCGCCGTTGCTGCGTCCGACCGTTGCAAGAGAACAAAAGACAAAAGACGCTGTCTTCCTCAGCTGGAAAGGACCTACCTTTAGAGCATCCTGTAGATTGACAAAATAAGGGCCTAACGCAGAGGTCAGTGTCTGTCCTAGAACTATCCACGCCAGACTCATGAATCTGAAAGACAAAGAGGATGTGAACTGGAGTGGTTGCTTAGAGACGGTTTTGGTTTCTCCTGTTCTTCGACCGGTTTTTCTTTTTTTGGCTCTCAACGGGTGCTGAAGAACCGTTAACTCCCTTATGGCTTCCCGCCACCGAAGGGTACGTGCCACTCTTCAGATCGTAGGGTGTGACCCCAGAGAAGACCACCCTATGAATCCAGGAAGGCTCCGGGGCAGGAGAGTTTGTTCCCCTCTTAATCCTGGGAGAAAAATCCCAAAGGAACCCCTCATCGTGGTTGTCTCCGAAGGCATCCTCGGAGGGACCTCTCCCTCTCTCTCCGGAGCGACCTCCTGGTTTGTGAGGGCCGCTCCTCGTTTCCTCCTCTGAAGAGAGCGCCGAAGGGAGCAGCGCGCTTCTGACTCTCTGGAGAGGCGACCCCCGAGGAGGAGTATCAACCAGCCTCATGGGTACGAGATGGAGGGTCCCCTTGGAAGGAAGAGACAGCCCCATTTTCAGAACCGGGGGCAACTCCGGAGGGAACCGGCTCCTCGGTTTCTGGAAGGTTCCCGGAGGGCCAGTTCCCAATCCCGGCCAGTCAGCCGGCTTCCGTCAGTGCCGCACCAGAAGCCAACCGATGCCAACCAGCGTCATCTTGCGTGGGAGGATCGGACTTTTCACCACGCCGCACCCTTCCCGTTCTCGACATCGACCCTTCCCCGGGCGGGATTCGAACCAGCTACTCCCGGTGCCACGAGTGGAGAGACGGCAGCCGCACGGCCTCCAACGCGGGCCTCGACCAGCTGCAGCTGACGGACGCATCTAAAGGTCGAAAAAAGGAGTGGCAAAGCTGCTGCCACTAGTCCAAGTCATCTCTGGGAACGTGGAGGGCTGCTGGATGAGGCGCATCTTCACCTTCTCGTTCCCTTGGGATGCATTTTCTGCGGGCCGCTTGGTCAGCATCTCGGGGAAGGGCACGGGTCCTCCAACAACGAGTCCACCCGTGGCCCCCCTTCGCAGGCGGACAAGTTCCAAGCACCACAGATGCTCCTCAAAAAGCGAAATCTAACAAATCCACGTTTTCCTCCTTGCCTCTTTCGAGATGTCTCGGCAACCCGCCTTGGTCCTCCGGGGCGATGCTTGACCGCTCACGCAAGGAAGAAAAAGTTCAAGGGGACCACTCTATTCTATCGCTTCCAGATGCTCGAAGGAATTCGCGGAAAAGCGAAACGAGAGGGAAGAGAGAAAAAAATGTTCAAGAGCATCCACGGTCCACTCTTTCGGATGCGCGCGATCGTCTCACTAGGAACCTGCGAATTCTTGCACGGCGGACTCACGCTCTGGGGTAAAGCAGTCACCGGCGCGGTCGCCAGGGAGTCGCGGAGACTCCGGAGAAGATAGTGGCGGGTTGCTGCAGCCTCGATGACTTGCAGACCGTTCGCCTTCTCTTCGACTCTTCTGCATGGCCTTTCTGCGGTTTCATGCACAAAGAGAACCGACTGGTGGACATCGGCCAACGCTAAGACATCTCAGAATTCGTCCCACCTGGAACCAAGCCTACAAGCCTCCCTTCTCCCCCTCTTTTCTTTCTTTTCCTCCTCCCTTCCTTCTCTTCCCTTCAGACCAGGTTCGCAGTCTCACGATCAGCGAAGTCGGCGCCCCGGAGGGGCGGAATGCCGATGCGCGGTCCCTACCTGATTCCGCTAATGCAGCATACTTCGTTCTTCTCCCGGGCGTCCAGGAACAGCCTTCTGTAGCTGGAGCGCAGCGAGAAGGCTCCCAAAACCTCTGCGGCACGCACGCGTTCCTGGTGGGAAGCTTCGAAAGCCTCCTTCCGGCTATCGCCGTCCGCGGGGGCGAAGAAGTCGAGTAGGGTGCTGACCAGCACGATGGCGACCAGGAGGCAGAACACAACTCTGGAATTCGGCTGCGATAGGGTGCGAGGTCGGGAAGGGGGAGAAGAAGGGGTGTGAGAGGATGGGCGTCGGGACCTACCCTGGCCGTCTGGTGCGCGTGCCGATTTGGGTCCAGCGGCAGTGTCGCTGGAAGGAGATGCGCGAAGTGTGAGAAAGCTGGCGCGACACGAAACGTTTGAGGCCCACGAAGTTCCCCCCGGGCAGCGAGCGCCCCTGGAGGGGAAAGGGCAAGGGGCGTCAGCAGGTGGCGCGGCTCTCAACGGAGAAGGTGCGTGGGTCTGAGCGCCGTAGCATCGCCGCTGCGAGTCGCTGAGGGGGTCTCAGAGCTCCCGGGAGGCGGCGGCGACCCGGGCGCATTGCCTGCTGGTAGCCCAGGGCGACACCCTGCTCAGACTTCTCGGGAGTACCTTGTCAACCGGACCATGGATTATGTGCGCGACGAGGTGCCTCAGGAATGGTGCAGTGACCTCTGGCGCGCCAGCTGGCAAGATCTCATGGAGCGGGGCCTCTGGCCGCTGGCGACGTCGGACAGCAGCGGCGGCTCGCAGCTGCGCTTCCGGCGGACGCGACTAAAGGGGCACGATTGGGACGCACCAGACGTCCTCAGCGAGAACGGAACAAGCACCGAGAGAGGGCGTGGTCTCTAAGATCTCTCCGGTGGGGTCGAAAGAAAGCTAACGGGGGCAGAGGTCAAGAGTGAAGCGGCCGGAGACCCGTCCGAGGGATGGAAGGGACTTCCACGGGGTCGGCGAGGCAGCTTCACCGGAACGCGCGAGTCTTTTCCCGGCTGGGCGGAGGGAAGGGAAAGGCTAGGCCAGGCCTGGAGAAGGATGGGATGAGGGTGGTAAGCGGGAGGAGGGCGGGGTTGGTTGGATGCTGAGGAGGAGCAGAAGGAGCAGGAAAGGGAGAAGGAAGGAAAGGACTGTGGAATTGGCGATGGCGATGATGATGACAATGATGGTGAGAATATGGACAGGAATCAGGAAGAGGAAGATCGAGGAAGGAGACGAAGGAGAATATGAAGATGAAGGAAGGCGACAGATATAAAGATGGAGCTGAAAATGAAAGGAGACGGAGATGGGAATGAAGATGCAGATGAAGGGGGAAAAAGAAAAGATGAGAATGAAAGAGACGAGAATGAAGATGAAGGAGGAGACGAAAATGAAAGCGGCGACAGCAACGGCGATGAAGAGGAGGAGGAGAAAGTGAAAAGGGTCAAGAAGGTGAAGATGAAGATGAAAAAGACGGAGGGGATAAAGGAATACGACGGAGATAAAGATGGAGCTCAAGATGTAAGAAGGAGATGGAGATTAGAATAAAGATGCAGATGAAGGAGGCGGAGGTGAAGGAGACGAAGATGTGGATGGAGGAGATGGAGGGGAAGATGGAGCTGAAGATGAAAGAGGGAAACAGAGGTTGAAGATGCAGATGAAGGAGACAAAAGAGAAGATGAAGACGAAGGGAGGAGACGGAAATGAAAGTGGCGACTACGACGGCGGTTTTGATGATGAGGAGTAGGAGGAGGAGAAGCGGAAGGGGTGAAGAAGGTGAAGATGGAGGTGAAGACAGTCAGGGAAAGGGTCGGAACAGAGACAAGTGGGGTCATGGAAGTCCGCCTGTGCCTGGAGTTTCAAGTGCGGGGAAAAGGTGGAGCTGGTCAGCTGCCCGGACCTCCCGGAGTGGCATCAGGAGTGGGGACACCACCTCTGGTTGCCTTCAGGGTGTGTGGGTCGTTCCTCGGCGACCAGAAAGAGTAGGGACGGGGAAGCGAATTCTTGAGGGAAGATCGACCGCGATGGAATCCGCTGCTGCCGCCCACGCCCTTGCGAACGTTCCTCCCTGCCTCCTTTGGGCTCCCGCTCTGCCTGTCTAGTATGGGTGGTTGGGTCAGGAAGACCTCGGGGAGAGAGGAAGAAGCAGCAGCAGCCGCTAACACGGCGTCCGCACTCCAGGGAAAGGGAAGTCGCCGCGGGGCATGGAGGGAGCGGGTGAGAGAGGCAGGAGGGCCGGGGCTCTCCCCTGCTCTTGCCCCTTCCTTCGCGCGTTTTGAGACTGCCGGCGGCAGCGTCCTTGGTGTCCCCTTGGAAGGAGCGGTTCTTCCTGTAGACTCTCCTTCCCCAGGAGGAAAGGTCGAGCCAGAGGCGCCGCGATGGCATCTCGGGTCACAGGGGGGGAGGTAGGGAGGGAGACGGGGGCAGATGGGATACTCACGAGACGGCAATGTCGTACGCGTCCGGAGGGGAGTCATCGCGGAGGGTGGAGCACAAGTGGCTGTCCAGGTCGATCGTGACGTTGGTGCCTTCCAGCGCCGTCCGCATGGAGCGCTGGAAAAAGGGGGAGATGAGGCTGGCTCAGAGCGCTTCCTCGAGGGCAGGAAGGGAGACCGACCGCGCATCCTAGCCCTTGTTGGGAGCTCTCACCTGGAGGTCATCGGCACTGCAGGAGGATGGTTGGCAGACGGCGCGGCGCGGGGTCACGAGGCTCAGCGAGGACTCCGGAAGTATCGAGGCGAAGGTCGAGCCCTTTTGGGAGAGCTCCGAGCTGGAAAGAGGAGAAGCAGATGTTGCAAAGGGAAGTCAAAGTGTCGAAGGGGGAGCACCCCACCAACCCTCCAGAACACCCCGCGCGTGAAAGACGGTGGAGCGTCTCCTGAGGCTCGAGTGAGGATAGGTGTCTTCGGAAATGAGACCGGGGATTTGGGGTGCTCCACCCTCGGGGTGGAACGGATGCCGGAAGGCCTAGGGGACGCAGTGGGGTGGAGGTGCGAGAGGAGGAGGAAGTGAGGAGGAAGAATGGAGAAGAGGAGGAAAGGAGGAGGAGCAGCAAGGGAGGAAGAGGAGGAAGGATGGAAGAGGAGGAGGAAGGGAACGAGAGGATGGCACTTGCTGCTTGGGGGAATTCGGGGGATTGCCCTTGAGACCTTCCGTAAAAGGGAAAGGCATAGCGGGGCCACTATTGTCCCCAGCCTCCTTCAGGACCTCTCCGTTCCTCCCTCGTGTGGTCCCTCTGTGTGGGGTAGTCGGAAGGGCAGGGAGGACGCCCCAGGCGCCCCTCTGCAAGGGAGAAGAGACTGGCTGCGGAATCCTGTCACCCCGAAGCAACGCTTCCCGAAGGGATCTCCACGCCTTACAGAGCGACTGCTGCAGCGAGGGAGAGGATCGCTGGATTCTGTCCATCCAGCCCACCGTGAGGTCTCCCCCTCCCACTCGAGGTGGTTCAGCGCCCTCCTCCTGAGAGAAAGCGAGCACGGACGCGTCCCTGCCCGAGCATGCTTGTAGGGCAGGCGCGGACGCGACTTTTGCTTTCCGGCACTTTCACTTTCCGTAACCTTTGCTCCAGCGAAGGTCCCGAGGTGAGCGCCGAGTCGCAACAAGGAGGCCCATGAGATCCCACGCCCCATCTCGGAAGCTCCGGGACTGCGCGCCGGTTGCCCAGATGACGAACTCACGATGGAACGAGCAAAATGCAGGAACCTCCTTCCTAACCCGTTCAGGCTGACGCCCGCGAAGCAGTACTGGCCCCGGATTCTTCCTCCACGAACGCTCTTTCCGTCCACCATCAAGCACTCGTGGTAACTGCCCCAGGAAGCGAGATTCCCTCTCAGGAGTCCATCTTGGATTTTCCCTGTTGCATCCATCACTGCAAGAGAGGACGGAAAGCCACGTTAGGGGCGCTGCGCGCCCACACGTCAAGAGACTCCTGTTTGCTCCTGGAGAGCGAAGCAGGCGGGAGAGCTGGGAGCTCCGCCCGCCCGCGGTCCTCGAGGCGCGGACCACCAGACCGAGGGTCGCGGCATGCCAAGACGCAAAGCTCAGCTTGCAAATCGGTCCGCGGCGTGTCGCTCTTGGAGGTGCCGACCGAAGGCCCAAACGCCCGAATCGCGAAAGATCATGAAATATAAACACATTTGGTTTTGTAATATATATTCATACATATATTCACATATAGATTAATATATATATCAAATGAATATATTAATATAAAATGGGAAACATATATATATACATATATATATTGTAATCTTATATTCGTATAATGATACTCTGATACGTGTTATTAATTATACTAACGCTATGCATGCCAATAAATCGACATAAATAAATAAATATGTATGCTCAAATGAATCGGCAATGAATCTCCATAATCTTTATAATATACATCAATATATATGTGCATATTTCTCAGCATACATAATATGAATATAATTAATAATGTGATTATTATACACAACACATTATTAATTATATTCATATTATGTATGCTGAGAAATATTAATAGATTGAATGTTAAAATAAATTTTCACATTATTCCATACTTAATGTACGTTTTCACATTAATATATATAACAAACATATGTACGTATGTTTCACAATCGTTATAATATACATCAATCTACATATAAGTATCTATATTAGTATGTATAATTAACACATCATTAATTATATTCATGCTATGTATATTGATGAATATCAGTAAACATATATTTAAAACAATATTACTATTAATAATGCTTATATTAGTTAATATTAATAAATTTTTCTGTAAAAGTTTCTGCACTATTCTGTATATAAATATGCATATTAATGTATATCATAAGCACATATATTCATTTTCACCATGTTCCATACATATACAAATAATATACTCATTGCTAATTATAATATTATGTGAATAAGTATTAAAAAATATGAATGTTTAAATAAATTTGCATATTAACCTATATATAAAAACATATTGGTATACATAGCAACCACATATATGCATTTTTTATAGCCTTTTTAATAAATATCAATCCATGTAGTAGTACACCTATCTATCTATACATTAAGATGTATATTAGGCGTAATAATATGTATTTTTATAATCTTTAATAATCCAAATGTTAATCTAAACATAAATGCAAATATTTGTATAATAAACATATTATTAGATGCATTAATAATGTTTATGTTAATAAATATGCACATGAGAATAAATGTGCACATAAATCTATATATGAATAGGAATACACATAAGAAGCAAGCAAATCTATTTTTTGATGATCTCTATGATATGTACTAATTTGAATAACAAGCACATTATTAATGATGTTAGTAATGTTTACACTAATGATCATTAATAAAATATGCATGTAAGTCTGTACATTGATGTGTACATGGATATATGCGTACATGCACATAATAAACATGCCTGTTTCTTTTTGCAATCTGTGATAAACAGCAAATACACGTATTTACTGCATATTAATGACATACAGTAAGCCCTGTATTTGGATATTTCGAGATGGTCCGCGTTGGGCCGGTGGTCAGCGGTTGGTGTTCCGGCGAAGGGCCGCGTGGCTGCCGCCTTTCCATGAAATACGTCTCGCACGGCCCACTCGCACCCCGGGTGGGCCAGCCCCGGGTGGAGTGAACACCGCCCCAGCCCGCAACCGCCTTGGTCCCGATGGGAGGGGCGCCCATGGCTACGCTTTTCGTCTTGCCATTCAGCCCGCACAAGAAACGAGAGTTCGTCCCGACGCGCCTGCTTCCGCGAGATGCCCGTGAAGGGATTCGTGCTGCCTTAAGGGTTCCTTCCAGGCGGCTGACGTCACCGTGCGCACGACCAGGGCAAGACCGCCTAGGGCAGACGAGGCGATCCGACTGCCGGACGCTGGCAACTTCTGCACACCAGCCGGCGACTGGGGGGTTGGTCCCTTGTCGAGATGGCTCACCCGGGAGTTTCCACGGAAACGAACGAGTGGGTGCCGCTCTTCGAACGGGAGCGCGGACGTCAGACCTGGCCGACGCCGCGTGGACGGATGCGACCTCTCTAAAGACGAATTCTGCTGAAAGGAGGAATCTGCTCTTCACCCAGATGCCGAAGAGAGGAAAGGAAAAGTAAAATAAAATCCAATGCTCTTTCGAATCGACCACGATCCACCTGGAGGTCACAAAAAGAGAAGCAGTCGGCGTTCCCGGCTGCTTTCCGTCTGTGGTCCATCCAAGTCGGGAACGCCCAAATCCCCAAAGATGGTGAGAAATAATATGTTTCCAATATACGTTGATATACAGATTAATGCATATTATGATATTAATATCTATATTAATATATAATAAGCATACAAATATTTATATGTACATTTGTATGTATTTGTATTTAGATCAATATACAAGTCTATGGAGACATATACATTTATTGATATTTAGGAACATACACATCATTAATATAATAAACCATATTAATACATTGTTGATATGCTATGAATTATGTATGCTATGAATGTCATAAAAAATAATTATGTATGCTTGTTTTACATACATATATATATAATATGCATATATATATCTATATTTGTGTAGATTTGTCTTTACAGCAACATTTATTGCAACATACATATTTATTAATATTCATACAGTACATATTTATTAATGTTCAATAAAATACATATTATTAGTATAATTAATAACATATATCAATATATTATTAATATGCACACCAAATATAATAAAAATAGGGGTCTTTGTTTATTATATGCATTAATATATGTATTCATTCATTGATTATGCATACGAAAAATATGAAAGATTATATGCACTAATATACAGATTCATGTAGAAATTTTATTTGAACACACGTATTTATTAATATTTATTTATAAATGGATCAATATATATTATAAAATTACAAAAATAATGCACTATAAAAAAGGAATTATAAAAATGGAATGACTATATATTCTTAAGTACATGAATATAAATATTTATGCGTACGTTAATATACATATTTTTGATATATCTATTTATTAATATTAATATTGTTTGGGCACATATATTTATTGATCTCTGGAAACATACATATTATAAATGTTATTAACAATATGCATTAATGCATTATGAATGTATATTAAATATTGTTTAAAATGAATATATGCGTTTATTATGTATATATTTCTTCATTTTTGTTATTTACCAACATCTTTTTCTATTTTTTAATTCCATATTTACATATTCATTTAATGTATATTTAGCATATGCATAAATACATTTATTAAACATATGCATGTTTTAGTCTTTCATGTATTTTTACATTATATATAAATGCACTTCATTAATTTTATCCACAACATGTATGTCAATGGATGGCGATAAATACGTATGTGAAAATGATATCAACATTAAGAATATAACTGTGAATAAATAATAATCTATGAGATATAGTAATCTATATGCATGTATTTATATACGTATAAAGGCTAGAAGTATTTATATATATATATAATACATGTTTATACTAAATATTAATCTACATATAAATACATGCATTAACATACATGATAAACGCATGTCTGTATTTTTTTATGAACTCTCGGCATTTTGATCGTTGGGGATTTTGGTCGGCGCCGGCAGCGGACACACCCCTCAGTGGAAGACCCCGCAAGTGTAGCATGCAGCAGCGTCCGAGGTCACTGCGCCCCAACTCTGCCGATCTGTGACCTCGCATCCCGGAGGAACCTCGGACGGTGGTGCGCGCGTGCGGCGGCCCGGGAAGGGAGGGTGGACCACTCCGGCGTTGCCTCGGCAACGCGCGGATCGGTGATCCCGGATTGGCCTCGCCGCCACGAGTCGGACTGGGGAGGAAAAGGCCCCAGTCGGACGAGGCGGGGCGGGTTTCCCTCCCTCCTCCCGGAGGGAATTTCCGTCTTCCACCAGGTGGTGCGGACGCTGGCTGCGCTCGCAGGAAGTCGGCGCACTCACGTGGATCTTCCGACACGCCCGATTTCCAAGTCGAGGTTTCCATCGGGAGTCGCGGGCAACGCGGCGGACAGCCCCAAAGCGTGAAGAAGCGTCAATCGACTCAGCTCCATCGAGATCCTGTTTCTTGCTCCTCGTGGAAAGCAAGCAACAAGCAATTTCCGGTTCCTCAATCCCTCTACGATTGCTATCCCTCATTATCCCTCTGGGACTTTATCCATCTTTGTTTAAGTGCTGACGCTTGTGAGATGCTCCCACGTTCCATTTCGAGCACCCCGAAACAAACCGCGGGCAGTTGCTGTGAATTCAAATGAAAAAAAAAAAAAAAGGAAAAGCTTCCGCAGATTTTCCCAACCAAAAACGGTGAGAGACGTAAAATACGGTGCTACCACGTGGCACAGCGAAATATAAAAAGAAAATTCTTACTTTGAAGGGCCCATCTCTCTTTCCGTTTTAGATTGACAACGTACTCTATCGTATCATTGTAGCAGGAAGGATTTTCTTGCTTGGTTAGAATTCCTGGAACCAGCAGCCTCAGTATTTTGCACGGCAAGCTTGTGCCAAGCGAGCATATCAATCGTATGATCCGCTCTACCTCCTCTTCGGGTGAAAGTTCCACCCGAAGAATAGCGCCACCAAGGGAGTCCTCGGAGGGGTAGTCGTGAGCCTCGGACAGGGTGCCGTTGAAAAGTGGACCGGTACCATCCGAGAGGAAGCTGATCAGCTCGCGCTCTGCCGCGCTGGCTCCAAACCATTCCTGGAGGCTCCCGGACACTTTATCGCTTGCCAGGAAGAACATGACGTAAAAGATGATTCCCGAAGAACTCGCGTTGGTCCGAAACCTCATTTTCTCAAATCCTGCACACTGCCGCTGGTCCTTTTGGTTCCCGTTGGACGCTTGTCACCACCCACCCGTATCGCAGTCCTCATGGAAAGTGGCTCAAAACCGAGCTTATCGCATTCTTTTATCGTCTCTTATCAGTTGGAGGAGTTTGGTTCGCAGCTTCCAATGAGCTCCTCAGACAACCAACCCTCTCCACTTCATCTGTAAGTGCACCTCTGCCCCATTTCCATGTGCTGGGATCAGATAAAATTCAACCTCCCTGAATTGCTGAAAATTTGTCCACCGACGCTGCGTGTGGTGCAGCCCGTGGAAGGCCTGCGAATGGACTCTTCCTCAGTGTGTGCTTCCCTCGGGATCAAAAGCGCGATGGGCTGAACTGAAGCGCAGACGGACATCTACACGCTATGGTGTCCACACATGGGTGCCTCTGTCTTCAAATGTACACATGCACTGTGGGGTGCATTCGGATCACTTCCAAGCGCGAGAAATATTCCGGTTGGCTTCAAAAACCCGAACAGTGAAAGCTACCATCTTGAAAAATAAATGGATGTGTTTATTGTGTGTGTTATATTGATATACGACGCGCGCATCTCAAAAGTAAGGGCCGATATAAAGAACAAATGAGAGAAACAAAAGTGATGTATTGGTGGTTCCAAACACGTGCACTTTCACGTCATTCTTCTACGTAGTCACCATTTTCTTCCAAACACTTTTGATACCGTGGAAGAAGCTTTTTGTAAGCCTCTGCATGAAATTCCGCCGCCTGGGAGTTCAGCCAGTTCAGCAGCATTGCAACTCCTCCCTTTCCCCTTTTCCCTTCTTGAGGTGCAGGAAGGAAGACGTAGTAGTCACTGGGCGCGAGGTCAGGGCTCTAAGGTGGGTGATGGGAAAAGTTCCCGTTTGAACTTACGAATTGTCTGGAATGTGTGGACAGCAATGTGTGCTTACACCCTTTTGGTGGACTCAATGGAGCCCGGAACAACCATCAATACGCTGTGAACTCCATTGAGACCAAGAATTGATCCCAATGGAACTGCAAAGAGCATTTCGTCCGAGTGCATCAAAGTACTCACCTCAGCGAACCGTCCTTCTTGTGCTGGATGCCTTGCTGAGAGCACACGGGGCATCTTTGAATTCCCTCAAAAAGCTTAACGGATCCTGATTTCCAAATGCCTGCCACTGATCCTTTCTCTTCCTCCAATGTGAGCGCGTGGCCACTCTTGCTAGCTCTTACAGTCTCACATACGATTCTTTCACGAGACCGGGCCAAAAGATTGAAGACCAGGTGCATCAGCTTGCAGGAAGGCTGCCATAAAGCGAGCACAGAAAATCTCTTTGGCATAGATTCGCAACACTTCTTTGGTTTAAAGTTTTGTTGGTTTTCTTAGGCATATCTTGTATACCTATGGAATAGGCCTGCTTTGTCACTCTTACACGTTGCTCAGATGCTGAGTCTGACAGCATGGGATCTCCAGAGAGAACCGCTTTTTATACTCTAGAGAGGCAACCCCTGAGGGGAGTATCAATCATCTACACTCTGGTTCGTACCCCTCCATGTTGTTAATACCAAACGGAACGCCATGGAGTGTCCTCGGGGGAAACTGGACCCTTGATTCTTGGACGGACCTCGGAGAGTCAACTTCCGCTCTCGAACAGCCATCGTGGGCATCTAGCTTAGGCCAGTGTGGCACCCGAAACCTGCAGGCCGACCAGCGTCATCCTGCGTTGGGACTCAAACCCATGACGCACACATTTCTCGGCGTCGACTCTTTCCCGGGTGGGATTTGAACCCGCGACGTTCTGTGCCACTCTGGAGACCGCAGCCAGCGTCCGCCAAAGAGAGAAAACCTCTTTCGAATGGCTGCTTCGCAGATGCCTTTCGTTCCCTCAGTTTTCTTTGATTTCCCTTCAGTGTCTGTCTGAAGGACCTCTTGCAAAAGAAAAAGCAATATCCATACTAAAAGAGCTGGTTGAACACACCTGCCCAGAAGCAGGTCAGTGCGGGGACTCAGGTCAGCAGCATATACAAATGATACTCATCGGCCACTATTACCCTCTTACATCGTAGGACACCATCGTAGGGTTCTTCAAAGAAATAACTTTAGGACGTGGTTGCTAAGGAGACTTCCAGTCGCAAATTGTAGGCGAAAATGAAAATTTTGTTTTCCCTCCAACATTAGAAGGCTGAGTTGGTTCCAAGGAGACAGCGCGAAATCCGAGTACTCTGTTCTCTGTGGCAGCTGTCTTTCTTCAGGAATGCAGGACGAAGAGAAAGCAGGAGACGATCGACACCCGAGAAATTCCCGAAGGTTTATCTCGCGGGAACCAAGCCATCACTTGGAGCCAGTGCTGCTGGACGGAGAACGAAGTGGAGGGATGACTATCTTGCATGATCAACGCATGATCTCTCCGGAAAGTGAGGCTGCAGATCAAGCATGCTCTGCATTGATTCCCGTCTGAAAGCATGCGGCTTGCGAGCAGGATTTTCCCAGTTTCGAACTGCTTGCCCGGAACTTGCACGGCATCATGGATGAAGCTTTCCCGCGTGGTCTTTCCTGACGTTTCCCAAGGAACGAAATGGTACTGGGGCAAGTCCCATATCTATTCAAGGGTGCACCTCCGAACTCCACGAACCTTTTTCACGCGATGCTGGTACTGTCAGCAAGATAGAAAAAACAAATCAAAAATCATTGTCTGAGAATTGGAAGTGACCATTTCTCTGAATGATGTTTAATGTTTTTTGTGCATGCGACTGATGACAACGTGGAATGACATGCGTAAAGGTCAATGCTTTGTATAGTGTTCTTCTCTGGATAGCGACTTACGGCACAGAATAAAAAGCGAGGTGCACTTGCAAGTACACTTTCATTCGAGTCTTTCGGTGACTTTGACACACTGTCCTTCCGCCTTCTCTTTGTACTCCATGCGGTGCTTCTGGTCGGCGTGAGTGAATCGGAAAACTCGACTCGGTCTCCCAGATCCTGTAAGTGAGACGGCACTGTGCATGCAAGTTCGCTCGCAACAGCCCCTTTCTGGGAACCTCAAGACGTAATGGAGTGTTGCAGTGTGTCAGTTGGCAACGGTCGGAAGGAGCGTAGAGATGAGTGCATGCTGCCCGCAACAGTCGAGACACGCAAAATTGGTGAACGCCATCGTTTCCTTTCGGTTGCCATCGTTTTCGAAAATTCTGATTCGAAACTGAGGTCGTACCCGCGGGCAACGCTGATTCGAGCGTAGTACGATCAGAAAAATCTCTCATCAAGTTTAACGCTTCCTCTGCTTACCTGAGCTTCCCCTCACATTGCTCTGCATCAACCAGTCTTGTTGCTTCTTCGTTGGACTCGGACTTTGACTTCGTTCTTTCGTTTCCGTTTCATTTTCAGCGAAACCAACCTTTGTATTCGGACATTCTTCCGCTTTCCCTTTCAGAAAGTCGGTGCAGCGAAAAGAAGATTCAACGCTCTCCCGAGGGAATGGGAAGATGAGTAGATCGGTTGCAGACGGTCGTCTACTGCAGGGAAATGCGTGCAAGCAACGGGTTGGCTGTCGGACTTGCCCCCGAACCGAATCCGAACTTTTCCCTGCTCGCAACTTCCAGAAGTCGCTCCGGATGCTCCCCGCTGCAGAAAGCAGTTTTCCCCACGCTACGGTCCTCCATTAGATCTCATTCCTTTTTCGAACAGATTCCCAATTTGTGATACTTCGGTTCCAGTAAACCGGATGCAAGGCAGCCGGCTCGGACGGCACGTGCCTCTCACAGGGGGCATACTATTGGAACGGCGGCAGGCCTGCAGGATTCTGCGCCCTTGGCCTTGAATTTTGCTGCATAAGTAACTTCATGGCGGACTGGCGGGAGAAAGAGAGGCTGAATCTTCCCGTAACCCTCTGCTGCGGGTCCCGTGCGACGATCAACAACACGAGCTTCCAACCCACAGAATCCGTCCTGCAAGATGGAGGGGCCTGCGAGATGAGGGTGTTTCCCAGACCTGCGTCTGTCTGGCAGATTCGGTAGCTATGTGCACCAATCACTGTCACTCCTTTAACAGAAACTGCGACCCACGATTTGCTTTAGTCGTTTTCTTTTGCTGCTCACGGAGCATCCGACTGGACGCTGGCACGAGGCATCCGTGACCTCCTCCGGCGTGTCCAACCGGGTTCCCCGTGCGCAGCAAGAGAGAATGGAAGCAATGCGTCTTGGTTTCCTGGAAAGGGAAGAGGGGGAGAGGGAGGACTGGATGTTTCTGTGAGATCCCTGGGGAGCTGATGTCCCGAACCGTTTCCATCGTCCGATCTCTTGTGCGCGCCTCACCGCCAGCTCTCCTTCCTCATCTTCCTTGCATTGGTACTGTCGCCAAAGCTCCCGCTCTAGAAACGCAATGCTTGGGAAAAGATTTTTCTCCTCCGAAGAAAACCCGGAAAGGATTCGCTAGTAGGAATTTCTTCTCTGGAGGGATCCCGCGAGGGGACCTCTCCCGTTTACTCCTCTGAAGAGAACCTTGAAGGGACGCTTCCGAAATTCAGAAGGGCGCTGCTTCACCGAAGGAATCGGCTCTCTTCTTTGCATCAGTACGACGCAGAGAGATCCCCCACACTGGGAAGTCCGCGCTTTTGCCCAACCGGAGAGGGAACTCCCTACTCCTCGATTCCTGGAACGATCCGGAGTTCGACTCCCATTGTCCCGGTCCTCATCGGAGGCATCTGGTTTGAACTCCTACCTGCGCCGCACTCAGGTGAATAGAGACCAACCAGCGTCATCCTGCGGGAGGAACTCGACCCATCAACTCAGGGTGCCGCATGCGGAAACCGCGGCCACACGGCCACCAACGCGGCCAACCCGCGGAGGGTGTCACAGCAGCTCAAAGAAGCCACTGTGGACACGTGCCATGGAGACTTTCTCACGGACGGGCAGCACGGTAGAGCTGTGTGTCGCGTGGATTCCCCTAAATCCACGGTGGGGATTCCGTTCCGGACAAAGAAAGAGATGCATCACCGTGATCTCGTGCGGACACCAGAGATTCTCTTGTGATGCACGGCGTGGTGACTCTGCAGAAGTCAGCGGAGTCTTCCGAATGAGCTCGGTGCCTTCATCTTTGGCGTAGCCAGTCCCAGAAGCTGGTGTGCCGTCGTCACAGACGTCAGATCGTTTTCCATCTTGCCTTCCCGGAAGCGCGTGAAGTCGATTCCCGGCTCGAGAAGGCCGGAACAGAGGTGCAGAACCTAGAAGGAAGTGGAGCAAGGAAACGCCTTCGGGAAGAACACATCCAGCTGCCCCGTCAAGGCGTCTCTGCGTGAGGCTAGGCGCGGAATGGAAAGGATGACCTTTGGTAGATGTCGGAACCGAAGAAGATGCAATTCATCCCCTAAGAGGGATGCGCCGTGGAGAGGCTTAACCACAAGAAGCGTTTCGCCCGTGAAGATGGAAAGCGGCGGCAGGGATTGGAAGGGTGGCGCAGTTTGGCACCACCGACAGTACACTCCATGGTACGAAGTCTGCGAAGATCCAGAGATTCTCTCTTCTTGCCTTTCCAACTAACTCTTTCCACGCAGCTTCCTGAAAGAGCTTTGACATTAGAGGAGGTCGAAGGCGAACTCTCTCGAAACTCAATTTTTGCGCACGGTGATTGAAACCGTGGGACAGGAGGAGAAGGAGGAGGAGGGTTGAAAGCAATCCAAAGTCGGAATCCAAAATTTCCAGCAAGGGAAGGCGGAAGCGTGAAAAGAACGACTGCAGTGCGCACCTCAACTTCCGGTCCGGAGATTCAACGCAGCAACTACGCTGAAGTTTCTTACTTGCAGGCAGCACCCGGAGTGGCTCAGTCGGCGGCCGTATGGCCTCGGTCTCTGCGCGCATGGCGTCAAGAGTTGCGGTTTCGAATCCCCACGTCAAAGATCGGCGCCAGAGAAATACGCGTATCGTGGAAAGACGACGCTGGGTGGCCCATTCGGGTGCTGCACTGGTGGAAGCCGGATGACCCTGTTGAGTGGCCGGGATCGGAAGTCGACCCTCCGTGGTCCTTTCAAGACACCAACGAGTCCTTCGGGGTTCCCTTCATGTGAAAATGTCGCCGTCTTCCCTTCGGAAGGATCCTCCATCGAGTGCCATATCGACCTCCTCGGAGGGTTGAGAAGAGCTCTGCTCCCTTCGGAGAGCGCCTTTCGGAGAAATTCATGAGCCCCTTGAGGGAAGAACGGCCTCTTCGTCCCGAATGAAACGTTTGGAAGCCAACAGGAGAACCGTACGGCAACGTGAGAATGTCGAAGCTGAAGTCCACCCTCACATCCCTGAGGAGCTGCTTGCAGCAGCCGTTCTGAAGATGAGCTATCGAAAGCCGTGCAGCGGCAACGGGGGTGCATTAGAGAGGCGACGGTGTTTCCGGACTCATAGGGCAGACACACAGGAGCGCCAGGATGTATTCCATGGCATCCGACCGCTGCCTCATCTCGGCCGGATCCCTCTTGCGGGCCGAAACGCCATGCACTCCTTCGTGCGGGTGGACGTTTCTCGAGAGAGCGCGCAGCGTGCCCGCTGGCCACACGGGGAGCGTGAAGAAGACGAGTTCGTATCTGCGCGCGCGTGGAATTTCTTGTGCACTCGTGGGTATGGTTGCCTCCCTCTCGGAGTCGTGCTAGTCGGGGCGCCAGCGTCCTCTTCGCGCTTCCTGCCAGGTGCCCGTGGGCCTTTCGAACTTCCGGCGTCAACGACGCCGCACGATCCACAGCAGTTTGATCACTCGTGCAGTTGCGCGGAAGATTCGGTCCAACCGGCCATCGCTGGTGCGGAGCTTCCATCGTTGGCACGGTCACCTGGGATTCACGGTGCCCTCCATCGGTCGCGTGCGAAGAAGAGTCCTTCGACCAGTTCGTGAGTCCATGCGGCGTTGAGTTTTCTTCACTCTGCAGTTGGTCGCCGTTGGTGCTCTCTCCAGAAGTCGAACTTTTGGAGCCCACGAAGACAAGTTGTTTGCCCATTAACCTCCGCGACTTGCGAGTTTCACTGCCGAGAGCATCCCGCTGATGAGAGGAGCACCGACGCTGGCCAGAGGGTGACCGCTATTCTGAAATCGATCAACCTTTTCCAAGACAAGGGATGTTTCGTCAAGCGAAGACGATTTTTCAACCCTTGAAAGAAAAAGCTCTCGACGACAGGTTTTGCCCTTGTTAAGGATGGTTTGGAAACTCACCAGGACACAGCCTCGCCACGGTTGCTGGCACCTCCACCCCGAAGGGTGTTTGCTTCCTCCCAGGGGTTGAATTCTCTGTTCTTCCCGCCAGAAGAGAATTTCGACGGAGATTGGCCGCTTTCGAGGACGGGGTAGACTGAAGACTTCCGTGCTGGTGCTGGTCTCAAGAGCACCGTTTCCGGAGTTTCCAAGATTCGCACTAAGGAAGGTCGCTCTTGTCAGCAGCGTTTCTGGAATCGTGGGAGCTGAAGCGCCATGAAGGGGGTGGAACGAAGCCTCACAGTCGGTAAGCAGCAGCCAACCACTTCAACGGCGTCGGCACTGGCTCTAGGAACGCATTCGCATCTGCAGAAATCCTCTCTCTTCCACAGGCACCGAAATCCTGGAGTGCACCGGGACAGTTCGCGAAACATGCGAAGCAGGAACGAGGAGGAAACGGCACGAAAAGCGCCCAGGAGGGGAATCCTGGCCATGCTCCAGTCTCCTACACTATTCCAGTCCTGCTACATCCGACGCAGAACGTTCACTGATGGCGCTGAGCAAATTGAGGAGCAGCGAAACGTCTGCACCGCCCGCTTGTCGTCGACGCCACGTCGAGACTTCCAGCGACTCTCGTTAGCGGGAGAGAACTCATACAGGAACGCGTGGCTTACAGGGAGCGTGGAAGGAAAGACAGGCGTTCACGGCCATGACACGCTGAAAGCACCGCCTCTCATTCGATCGGCGAAGTTAAACAACGTCGGGTCCGGTTAGTACTTGGATGGGCGACCGCGTGGGAACCCCGGGTGCTATGGATGGGTTCTCTTTTGGGTGTGGGGAGCGTCCTGGTCTCTCCAGAGAGTGAGGAAGGTTCCTGAAATGCACCTCCAAACTCTCGCTTCTTGTTGCTGCCGTCCGGCTCGTGTTTGCGCTTGCGTCCAGGTCTTTCGATGCCCGCCATCCGCGCGTTCCCTTCAGGCACCTTTGACTGCCTGAACTTCTTCAGGCAGCCTTCCGTGGCTGCCACTATTCGGACGAGGTCTTCGCCTCCCAAGATCGTGCTGGATGCCTCTTGAGGTCGGCCTCGTGTTCATGTTGCCTGGAGACGCCCAACTAATCGGCGCAGTCGAGAGCCGAAGCCTTGGTTTCTAAAGGACGCGCGCCCCCACAACCCTTCGACTATCCACAATCAGTTGATTCGCAATTATCGGTCTGGGGAGTTGCGAATGCCACTCAATTCGCAACTCCCCAAACCGGAAATGGAGTTTGACCCTGCACAGGAGATGCCGGTGCAGAAGTCGCTACCAGAAAGAGAAGCTTTGAAGAGAGGCAGCTGGTGGCGCATACATGGCGGCGAACCGTCTCCTTTGGGAGTGGTCACTGATCGGCGACGCGCGAGGGAGATGAACTACCGGCTGGAGCTCCCCAACCGTTAAAATTCGTGGGCTGAGGAGCATGCGTCCCTTGGGAATGCTTTCATTGTGTCCACGGCCATACCGTGGAGCTTTGCCCGCGTTTCCAGGCAACCTGCAAACCTCTCGAGATTGAACTTTTTCAGTTCTTCCTCTATAAAGGCGGATGGAGCATTGAATGGAGGGCCTCCCCTGTTTGAGGAACACTCGAGTTTCTGTGGAGAAGTGGAGAGGTCGCGTGGAGCTACTGAAAAACCTCTGCGAGAATTATTGTCCAGCGGTTCCTCCGGCACTTCAAGAGGAAGAGGGAACCGTTGATGATGCACGAACATCTTTCGCGCTGGCTCTTTCCCGGTATCTTGCCAGCCACAGCATGCATCCTTGCCTGCTTCCCTCGCTCTGCACTCCCTCTGGCACATCAGCGGGTCGCTCGAGGACGAGAAGAAGCGCGCAGTCGCAGAATCTCTGCCCCCTTCGACCTGGCTGTGTTCCAGCAGACGCACCGGATCTCCCCGCAGAAAGCAGAGGACATCGAGAGAGGTGAGGGTAAAGCTGAGTTGGATGGCTGGCACCGCCAACTCTGCTCACTGCGTGACCTTGGAGCCGACCGTGCAGTGGACTGTGAGCGTATCGATGAGGATGGTCTAGTAGAGGGTGGCCTCTTCTTCCGTCCAACTCCGTCGACCTCCTCGATACTTATGCGCACATGCCAAGAGAATTTCCTTGCTACGGCGGCTGGATGCAGTTTTTCTGCGACCTCGGTCGGCGCAGGTGGCTGAACTCCGCGAGCGCCGGATTTGCTCACCGTTGAGGGCGACTTCGACACTGTTGTGCCCTGGGCTGCATTCCAGGGAATGCTCCCTGAAGATCTTCATCTCTTTAGACATCTGTTGCCACGACCATTAAAAGTGGTGATGCAGGACGGGGTGAAGTGGTCGACTCTGGTCACCATACCTCTCGCTGCAGCTCTGTTTGCCCTGCAAGAAGACAGTAGCTTAGCGGCGAGGTGGTAGTTTTCTTGCACTATCGCGGGAAGCACAAAACTCCTTGATGGCTGAAAGACGCGCGAGCTGGTGAACGCTGCCACACAGCGTGCAGTGGTGACGGGACTCCTTCAGTGGGGAGAACTTTTGAAGGGGAAGGATGCTCCGTGCTGGAAGCGCGCGCGAGAGCCCGCCGCCGTGAGCGATTGAGCCGCCCGGTGCGCCGACGCGCGCTTCAAGGACCTCGAGTGAGTCGCGGCGGGGTCGCGGAAACGGGAATTCTCCTCTATGAGGGGAAGGGAGTCCTTGCGGAGCTCGCGTTGCGGCTGCGGCGGCCGAGATGCTCGTGCGGAAGAGCGCCGCTCTCTCCCGATCGCGCTCGCGAGCGGTGAGGCGCGCACCTTTTCCCCAATCGCCGGCGAACTTTTGAGTGTTAACCCTGAAGAATCTGTGATCTCTCTCTGTTGTGTAGACAGTTCGTTGTTCCCTCTTGCCTGGAAGCAGGACGTACTGCTCTTCATCCACTGGGGTTTTCAGTGTAACGAGCGACGGCATCGACTCTCCGGGGGGGCTTGCATCTCCGAACTGTGCGGGTCGACGGAGTCCATCCGCACCTGCTTTTGGAATGCGATGCCCTCCAAGAACTGTGGCAGAGGCTGACAGCAGCAGTCCTGCACCGGGAGGACACCGTCCGAGACGTGTTGCGGCGGTTCTTCGCTCCGAGGGGCCTCTCAACGGGTGCTAAATTGGCAACCATGGGTTTCATCCGTGTCAGTGTTTTCATATGGGATCGTCACACCGATGATGAGGACACGCTGTCCATCGGAAGCCATCAGGTCTGAGGAGAGGACACTGTTAATTTCGCGATCTGAACGCTCGATTGCCAGCAGTGAGCATTTATTACGAGTGTTCGCCTCAAGGATGCTCAACTCCGCATTGTGTCTGTCCACTATCTCGTGTCCAGATGCCTCTTGCAATGGCAAAGTGCATGCATGTCTCCTTTGGATATGGGTGGTGTTGCCCCACCCTGGGAGTTTAATATTGCCGTTCAGTGTCACCTGAAAGAGAAAGCCAAGGAGATCACCGGCATCCATCGCCGGTTAATGGACTGTTTGAAGCAGCGGACCCGGTGATCCTTGTCCGCTCACCCCTTTATTTTATTCAATTTTTCTAATCCCCCGTCCCCGTTCGCTCGTTACTGTTTTGGTGCTTTCTTTCTTTTTATCCCGGTGAATATGGAGCGACGCCAAAGATCCCTGCCCTTCTCACCCACCTTGTTTTTTGTTGTCCCCTTGTCCCTCACCCGTTCCGAGCTTTCCGTTTTCTCGGCCTGCGTGCCGGTGGATCCTCCCCTACTCTTCTTGTAGTCGTCGGCTGGGAACAAAAGTTCCCAAGTTGTTTATTCTCAATAAACGCCCCAGCGTGACCGGGTGAAAAAATTCAACGCTGCGATGTCGTTAGCGCGTTGGCGAAATTCATCACCGTTCATTCAATGTGGAGGAGGCCGAATCCTTTAAAGGATTCTCTCTATGGCCACTTAGGGCACTCTACGACTCGGATTACGGTGCCGAGCCGTCGGTTACTGCCTGCGCAGCTGCAAGTGAACGGCAGGGTCATTCACATGTGGTTCGCAAGCAGACCGCGCGCGTGCCTGCAATGCGGCAAAGAGGGGTGTCGACCATGGAAATGTCCCTCCCCGAAATGCCGCTATTGCAAGGAAGCTGTGTACGGACTGAGGAAGTTGCAAAAAAAAAAAAAGGAACTACTTTTTGTGCCGCGATCTCTTTGGCGCGGCACAAAAAATACCCCTGCCCAAAATACGGACAGAAGCACAGTGAAAAAGCGGAGGGGAATGCAGAAGAACTCCAGGCGTCCTAGCCCGCGAAGCCCTGAGTGCCCGATCTCTCGGCAGGGAAGCCGCAGGAGAACGTGCGCGGGAACTCCGCGCGTCCCGCGGGACCGCGGTCGGGCTCGTTGAAACCAGACCGACCGGCGGTCACAGCGAAAGTGAGACAAAGTAATCGCGCTAGCGCGAAATCCGCTTCTCCCTCGCCTCCAGCAGCTAGTAAGCTAAAAAAGAAAAAAAAAAAACCAAGACAAAAGAGCGGGAAGTCCTCCGATCCAGCTTCGAAAGCAGGAAAGCGCACCGGCGTATAGGCATCCCGAGCCTCAACAGTTATCCCCAATCCGACTCGCGGTGGGGTGAATTTATTTCGCAACTGTCAGTTGTGCAGTACCACAGTGTAATACCCGCTTTCAATCTCACAAGCGCTTTTAAGTCTCGCTGACTGTCACTTACTTGTCACGTTCAGATTGTGGGAATGGGGTCACTGGGTTCTAGTGGGGATTCCACTCACTTGACAATGTTCTTCAGCCCTTTGCAGGATGTAACGGTGAGTCAAAGTAGGGATGCGTCCACAACGCCTGATTCCGATTTTCTTTTTTTATAGTCCTTTCAGAATGTCCGATGTCCACGCATTCTTCATTCGCGTCCGCATTTTTGCCCTTCTCATCACGATGTTCCTGACGAAAAGTACGATGAAAGTGCTGAGCATTGGGTTGCATCGGGAAACGTCGGTGTCTTCTTCGAACATCCCCGCCAGGATCTCCATATTCTTCATCCTCTGTAGACCGGCCACTTGCTTCAGATTGACCTAGTCGCGGCGCAGATTCGTGCAGGTGAGTACGTGGAGTTGGGTTTCCCTGACTCCACAGACCTTGTGGATCTCGTCCTGACTGTCGCCTGACCCGTGCTTCGCCCTCGTGCCGCTCAGGATGCCTCTGTGAGAAAACATCAGGAGGTCATCTTGAGGGTCGAGTGGAAAATCGCTCGTCCTGACCGTGGTTCCAACCGCAATCAGGTTCACCCATAGTGGCTGGCGGCCACAGACAGAGCATCGCCCTCATCTGGATTCTTCTTCATTGCTTCTCAGGTGTTTCCTCTGGTGATCAGGCGCCAGCATTCGGATTCCTGATTTGTCCAGAGCTCTCGATATTTGTGGGTAAATCTTCCCATCATCTTGGTGAGACGGAACAGTTGCATTTTCTGGAGGTCGCCACTGTTGCGAACTGATCGCAGTCCTTGATGGTCATCCTTGGCCTGTGGAACATTCACTTTCTGGTGTCCCGAGGGACGCGTAGGAAGCATGGGATGATCTTCACCAGTTCGCCTCTTTACTTCTAGGCACTATTTTGAGATGTTGGGTGTTCACCAGTGCCTGCTTGCGCTTCCAAGTCGGATCGATGCTTCCCCACTGTCCTTTGCCTATTAGGGCAGACACCAGGCCTCTCGAATTGTTGAGCAGCTGCAAGTAGGCTCTGTGCGCCGCATAAGGCCATTCGTCCCATTTGGTGGCAAGATCCAGGATTTGTCGCACGTCCTGCAGATCCATGGATTGCTCGAGCGATTTCATCCCGGTCCCGCCCTTGTCTCGCGGTCGGCACAATAGTTTTAGCCTGACCCGCGGCTTGAACTCTTTCCAAAGTATTTTTCGCTGCAGTTGTTCCACCTCCTTGCTCGCCCGCTCCGAAGAGCACCTTGGGAAGGAGGACTCCGTTCCACACGGTTTGCCCTCTGCTTCAGACAAAAGTCGAGTCGGACGTATTTTACAGCCTTTTCTCTCCTTTTCCCTAGGATTCTTTCCACACATGTTGCGAAGCCGAGGCACGCCAATGTGGATTCCCAGGTACTTGATTTCGTCCACTCGGAATCCTGTCTCCGTTAAGGCGGAGAGGTCCAGGATTCCGATGGACAATATCTGGGATTTCTGGGCGTTGATCTTCAAGCCCAGACCTCTTTCCATGGACTTGACGACACCTAGGAACGCATGCTGATCCTTTTCGTCCTTCAGGAAGAAGAGGAGATCGTTCGCATACGCCAGGTGCGTCAGTCTGTCGTCGTCTAGTCTTAGTCCTCGCACACTGCCGCCACAGTGCACCAGCGACGAAACCCCTCCATGTACACCACGAACAGCATCGGACTAAGGGCATCTTCTTGGCGGATTCCCCTCTTCATCCGGATCACTGCCGTGTCTTGCCCGTTGATCCTGCAGTACTGTCCTTCGAGATTCTTCTCCACGTAGTCGCCAAAGTATTCCGGGTAGCCCAGTTTCCTCAAAATCTTCAGCAGCATCCCATGGTCCACGGTATCGAACGCCTTCATATCCGTGCAACCCAGAACCAGGTTGTCGCCGATGTAGCGACTGTAACCTATGGTGGCCTGGGCACACTTCACGTTGTCAGACATGCTGCGTCCAGCAGCGCGCAAGTCTGCTTTGGAGAGATGGCGGATGAGAGCTTCTTGCTCAAGCTATTGGCCCAGATCTTGGCCAACCACTTTGCGTCCGTGTCCAAGATGGAGATAAGCCGCCATTGGGTGACCTTGGTCAGGTCTCCGGTCTTTGGCAGCAGTCTTATCCCGCTTTCGTATTACGACTCGGGAGCCTCCGTTCTTGAATGTGAAGCGTCAGCTCGTGAAACAACCGCAGGCACGCAGGTACCACTGATAGTACGAGATGGGCACGCAATCAGGGCCTGCAGCCACATCCTTGCGGAGTTCTTCGAGTGCCTGCTTCACTTCTTCCATGGGGATTTCCTCTTCCAAGGTGTCCTGCTGTTGGCGGGTAAGTCGCTTTTGTAAGTATCGAAGGAAAACCTCCTGCTCACTCCTTGACAGATCTCGATGTCGAAAGTGGGAGGTGGAATGCTGATGGAATGCCTCCGCTATTTCTTCCGACGTCTGTCTTAGCTGGTCTCTGCGCTGGATGCTGAACACATCCGACGCCAGAATCTTCTCTTTCTGGACTCCTACTACCCCTTTGACGTTTTGGAAGACGTAGCGGCTCTCGCACGAATTCCAGAACCTGAAGCGGGAGCGATCTTGGATGTTTTGCTCTCGGTACGCTTCCTGCCTCATCTTCCTGTACCGAAATTTCTCGTTGCAAATTACGTGAATGGTGTGCTTCAACTTGTCTGAGTCCTCGAGCCTGCGGCTGGTGGTATCCCGCAGA
This sequence comes from Raillietiella orientalis, assembly GCA_036172245.1. NCBI lineage: Eukaryota > Metazoa > Arthropoda > Ichthyostraca > Raillietiellida > Raillietiellidae > Raillietiella > Raillietiella orientalis. The sequence goes on from JAYWIR010000012.1 coordinate 592,432, forward strand.
ATTCCTGGTGACAAGAAAGCTTTTCGAACCAGGCAAGCATGCAAATGAGCGCTGCCCTGGTGCGTCCCTGCTCCCGTAGGTTCACGGTTTTCAGGGTGAACCGCAGCAGCTAGTGGTCTGAGAGCAGAATCTGCGCGTCTCGGAATCCCGGCATGCTGTTGTCGATGTCCTGACTGTAGAGCGCGCGGACGATCGGCTTGTGGTTCGTTGTTGGCCACAGCAATCCGAACTCGTCGAAAAGCTGCCGACACGTCAACTTTACAGCGGTATTCCTGGACTGGGTCGTGATGCCGGGTATATTCAGATCTCTCACGACGACGACGATGTCCTTTAGTGCAAACATGCTGTGCGAGAGATCCCGCACAGCCTCTGCGCACCGATGCTTTTCCAGGTGGGGTCCGTACACGTTCACCAGGAATAGGTGAACTGTGTCGGGCCAGGACATCCGAACTCCGACGATGCGGCAGGGCCACGGAGAAAAGGATTTCAGGACGGTGTGCGCGATCCTGTTCTTGATGAGGATCGCTACGCCCTTGGTCTGCCTCTCTCCCGGACTCAGGAACAGCTGGCATCTAGTCGCCGTTCGAGTTTGCAGCAGATCTGGTCGCCCGTCTCGTGAGTTTCTTGCAGGCAGATGATGTCATCACGCTCGATAAAGCGCATGATCCTTCGCTTCTCCTGGTTAAAGATCTCATTCATGTTCCAGGAGGAGATCTTGATGCTCCTGGCGGAAGACAGGAAAGATGCCATGGGGAATTATTTCTTGCTTCTCGTCTTTTTCTGCTTGGAAGACGACGTGGGCTTCCTCGAAGCAGGAGTGTCCTCCCCCGTCTCGCTCGCCGACTCCACGTAATCCGTGGTGTCTTCGAACTTTGCCGCAGGGGCAAGTATCCTGAACTGGAGCTGAAGCTCTAGTTGCTTTAGCGTCAGGAGGCCAAGGCCGCCGTCCCGACACGAAGCGCACAAGTCCTTAAACCGGGACTTCCTTTTGCTCCAAAGGGCGATCGTTGTCCAGATCGGAGTCCAGAAAAGGTATGCTAGTCCGTCGCAGGCCCTGTTAGAGAGAATCAGGGACTCCTCAACTTCTGATTCCCATTTGTCACAGCACTGAGTTCAAGCCGCGCGGAAGCCTCGGTATTGCCAGAGAGAAACGAGACGAAGAACATCTTGTTGGTCAAACCTCCAAAAGAACACAGCGACAGCAACCGACAAGCGGGATGGGAGTTGCCCTGCAATATACTGCAGGAGTGGAGGAACTCCTCGACGGCTTCAAGACGAGCGAGTTGGTGGACGGCGTCACTCCTTGTTCCGGGCGAAGAAACTCCTCCGGTGGTAAACGGCCTGCTCGATGGGCCCTGCAAAGAACTCGCGGTCCCTCCCCTGTGCATGGATACCTCTGTGTTTCCTTTTCCTTGGAAACAGGATGTTCTGCTGTTTCTTCGCTGGAGAATCCAGTGCGACCAGCGCAGACACCTGGTTTCCGGGTTATTTGCTTTTCCGAGCTGTTCAGGGAGAGGTACGATCGACTCATTTCCGCACCTCCTGTTGGGCTGCAGTGCCCTGAAGGACATCTGGTAAAGACTCGCCCCTGTGATTCGTCACCTAGAAGGTCCCCCAGCCTCGGATTTGCTTAGGCATTTTCTTCATGCAAGGCAAGCTGACAAGAGGCGCCGTGATTTGACACCCGGGTGCGCCGGGGCGTTCATGATTCTTACAGGGATCGACGAAGCTAAAAGTTCCACCGATTCTAATTATTACACTCAAAAAAAAAAAAATGAGGCCGGCGAGGTCCATCACGTCCTACAAGAGGAAGGAGCATGGAATAAACCTACTTTTGTTGCGTTGGGGAAGGCATCTCCTTGTTGGCATCTTCCATCTGTTTTTCTCCACGAGGGTAAATCGCACGCAACCTTTTCTTTTCTTTTCTGTTATATTTCTTTTTTTGTTCCTGCGCGCTCTAGAAAGGTCTGCTGGGTCTGAGCGGGCAGAAGAATTCAGTGTGCCGCATCTGTGGTCCACAATATCGGGTCACCTCCTCTTCAGGTGCCACGATTTGAGACAGTGCGTGCAGAGCTTTGGGCTCCTCGCATACCAGAGGTCGACGGGTTTACCACCGACTTCCAGTCTGTGAAGAAGCCCTTCCCCTTCGAGGACGGCCATGCGCGCTCCGGATTGACGGCTGATCATCCACTGGAAGTCGGGGTAGATGCTGGACTTTGACGATCCACGCACTGTGGACAGTGCGTGGATCGTCCTGTACTGCTAAAGTGAGAGAATTACCGCTTCTTTTGTCATCCTCACCGTAACTCCGGTGAGGTGCACGACCTTGTTGCGGTCCTCCGTCACTGGAAAGAGCTTGCGCCTTCCGATTGTGATCGGTGAGTGATGTCTTTGGGCAAGGATCGCTTCCTTGCAAGCCGCCCTCACTGTCTGCCCACCGCTCAGAATGGAGAGGGCGACGAGCTCCTCGTGTTTTACTTGCAGCTTGTGCAACTCCACCGCGAAGGAACGCTCTACTGTGAGATTCCTACCTTGTTCCTCAGGCACTGGTTGTAGCTCGAGAAGAGGTAGACCCTGGCCTCTACCGCGGCCGCAGTCGAGGGTGCCACAGCAACAGCACTCCACAGAGTCCTCCTGGGGGACGTCGATTCTTCCAAGGAAGGGACGGAGTCCACTTCCACCGTCCAGGGTGCTGGGGCTTTCACTCCTGCTCCCTGGGCTTCACCGGTTGGGCCACTTGGCATTCCAGCCATCGGGCCGCCGTCAAAAACAACCACACACCAAACTAAACAGCAAACTCGCGGAGCGCGCCGATGCACCTCCGACCGGCAGGCGCCGTAATCACCGCGAGATGCTGCATCCGTGCCATCGTCACAGCCCACTCCGTGGAGTCTCGTTCGCAGCGAATGGAGGCCATTGCGAATGGCAGCTGCCTTGACGAGGACGGCTGCGAGGTGGCCTCATCTGCCAGAAGATGTCTCCAGGGAGATCGCTACCATCTACAGCCGCTTTTAGGAAGAAAGGAACGATTAAAACCAAAGACCCTCCCGTTTCGGACTTTCCTAAAAGCCGACCTGCGTGCTGGTGGTCATCCCCAGTGAACTTCTTGGCTCTTTTGCACCTTCACTCAGGTATTCTTGGCTTATAGTTCATCTATTTCCTTTAAATAAATGCTTCAGAGTGACCAGGTACAAACAAACAAACAGGATCTTCAAAGTAACGTGAGCAGATTCCTGAAGTGCATTTCCAACGGAAACATCCACCAGCCCTGACTGCCGTAGCAGGAATCGGCGCGCAAGAATATCGATCAGGATCAGTAGCGTCCGATTACCGACCAGAGAAAAAACCGGCGGCAGTCAGTGGAAGTCAGCGCAATTCCCGTTGCCACCCGACGCCGAGTATCCTATTCCTGTCGTTGATAGAAAGGATCAGGGCATCATTCTGAAGCATCAAGGTATCCATGACAGGAGGAGGAAGCAGGTGATGTGACTCTCGAAATACAAGAACCCCATCCATTGGTTTCCAGCGTGGACAAATTGCTCAGTCACTAACTAAAAGTACAGTTCATGAAGAACCAACACAAGACAGACCTGAAGCGAGTAGCCACCCTGGAGAAGAACAGTCTGTCCCGCTTATTTTGGAAAACAACCGGAGGAGGGCAAAACGCATGATGAGTCTCAGGACGGCATGGTCCAATAGCATCCACCGGAACTTACTTAGCATCCACAAGCCACACAAGGAGGTAGAATTATTCGTGTTCTCTAAAAGAGGATTTGACAAGAGCAAACACATGAATGTGTGCGACTCAACGTTGGATCTCGAAAGGAACCGACATTGTGGCATTTCAAGAGCCATGGTTCATTTCTCTCTCATTTTCAGTCATAAACTTTGATATGAACTACGTCCGAATTTCCAAGACCTCAGCAACCGCTTTCGAACCCTCTGGACTCGGCTTGCCACTCTCTCAGAGCACAACTTTCGAAGATGCCGGACGAACGGCAACAATCCCAGAGAACAGAACTTGCAAAAGAAGACGGCACTCACCCGCATCCCGATTGGGACGACAGCTACCCGTGATATCCGCGCGCTGCAGACATCATCCCGACCACGAGCACCAATTGCAGCTATGAAGTCAAATCGCACCCAGCAAGCAATCCACCTTTCTTCGCAAACTCACTGCGAGAAACGGGACAACAGGTATCAATGGAGATGCACCAGGAGATAGCCTCCAATCAGCGTACTTGGAACCAAGTGTCAAGCAGATTGTGACCAGTCTCACAACAGCACATCCGGAGAAAGCAGAGGTGCCGCCGTTGCCAAGGCAGCGGCAGCTAACGGAGCGCTCCCGGATGAGGCAGAGCTGCGGGCATACGCTCCCGGAAGAGGCAGAGCTGCGGGCATACGTAACCCAAGGATACAAGCCCGCGCTCTCCTACAAGGTAAGTGCCTTGTATACGGATGGGACGGGAGACCGGCTCTGGGGCGAGCTGGAACGCGTCGGGGTCCGCGAGGACGACCTCCTGGCGTTAATGCCTGTGAGCGCGCTTGGGCATTGGGAGGTGAACTGCAAGGATGCAGCCCTCATCCAACGCCTGCTCCAAACGCCCCTGAAAATCAGGGGTAAGGAGGTCGTCCCCTCGGCCCTGGACCAGTCGTTCGTGGTCCAACTCTCGGCCATTCGGCCGGGAATCGCCGACCGCGACCTGATCGTTGCATTGGAGGCGTTCGCCACCGTGCACGCATTGTGGAGGCGCGTGAACCCCGTCAAGAAGGTTCCGCTCCTCTCTTGCGGACTCGACACGGCGAGCGTCACCATGGACAACCGGAGGCCGCTGCCTTCGCAGATCAACCTTGGCGACGCCGTCGTTATTCTTCGGTTTGCCGGACAAACCCCGGCTTGCGGCAACTGCGGCAAAGAAGGCCACCGTCCGCGGAAGTGCCCCACACGCATTTGCCACTACTGCAAGGTGCTCGGCCACTCTCTCAACGAGTGCGCCGAGCTGAAACGTAAAAGGCGGGCGAAGAACGTGCCCGCAACATCCCGTCCGCGCCGAATCCATCCGCCGTCGGGGAAGAAATCCGGCGCGAACGAGGATTCGCAGCTGAGTAGACCAAAGTCCGATTGCGCGAGCGTGTCTGGGAGCAAAGCTCCCCAAAAGTCCGCGCAAAAGGGCAAAAGGCTTCTCCAAGCTGCCCAAAGCAAGCCCCGAGCGACCCAGCCCGCCGAAAACATCGGGCGAAACTCCTCCGTCCGTTCCCGCTCCGGAACGAGATAGTGGTGGCACGCTCGAGAAGACCACCGGAGAGCTCAAAAAGGGGTCGCGCGCCCCTCCGCCCGCGAAAGGCAAGCCGTCCAAGGCGAGCCGATCGGCGGAAAAGGCTGCAAAGCCTCGCGCGACTTAAAAGAATCCCACCGCTCTGCCCGCACCTTCCGGTAAGGAGGTGCAAGAGGCAGTTGTGGCGAGTGAAAAACTGGCCACCATCGCCGAACAGGAGGCCTTGGAGCGGATGCAGAGGACCCTGCAGACCCTCGCGCCCTGCCGAGGCAAACCAGACAACGGCGAGGCTGGCTCGACTTTCATTGGGGAGAAGAAGAAGGAGAGGAAACCACGCGATCCTTCCCACTTCCCCATCATCAAGGAAGGTGAGGGGAAGAGGCAGCCCCGCGCGCCAAGGAAGGCGCACGAAAAAGCCTCCGCTGCCGTTGCGCGCGCCGTCGCTGTCACCCGCGGCGGGAGGGTAGCTGCCGACGCCGCGACCCCGCAAGGGGGATCGGCGCCGAAGGCACCCTCTACGAGTCCTGGACCAGATCCGAGCTGCCAGCCAAAGAGACGGCAGGCAAAACGCCTGCCGCGCGCGCGGAATTCGGACTCCGAGGTGGAGTCCGAGGGCAGTGCAAAGGCTCGCCAAGCCCCGGCTAAACCCATGGCTGCGAGCAAGCCGAAACTTGCCAGGCAAGAGCCTGATGCCGGGAACGGTTCCCGATGCTCCTCGGAGCCCGAGGCAATGGTCCTAGACTCCACCGAGCCAGCCGCGTGCTGCACGGCGGAGACAGGGTGCGCTTCCGCTCCCCAATCCGCCGTGCTCCCGGCTGATGCCTCGCCGGACAGTGCGAGGAACGTACCTCCATGTCTGCAGCCGTAATGCGAGGGGTCGCATCTTCTCGTCGCGTCCGTGTGGCGTGTTGGAACGTCAACGGGCTGCAGGACAACGAGAAGAGGTGATTGGTAGCTAGAGTCTTGCGCAACTTCGATCTGGCCATTGTGCAGGAGATTCACGCTCTCTCCGAACAGCAAGCAGCCGATCTAGCAGGTCGCGCAAGTGGGACGCTCCATTGGAGGTCAGGCTTCCAGAATACTGCGGAGTAGCATTCCTTGTCCGGGGCAGGGTGGCGGGGGTGATGCGGAACGTTTGTTTCGACGTTTTCACCCGGTCAAGCCGGGGTGTTTATTAAAAAACTTTCGGTATTTGCGGTACAAGACCCCGCTGCGGCCAATAGCACTAGGGAGCTGCCGGGTGGTCGGTGAGCAGACCGACTTGACACTCCATGTCAGTGGAGGGGGATGGGAAAAACAAAAAGAAAAATAAAGGAAAATTGGGAAACAAAAAACCATAGTTCTTTGGAAGGCCGGGAAGGGATCACTGTCCGCTGCGTGGAGTTTCCATCCTTTTCAGGATGCCGACGAGGTCCTTCTGCAGACTTCTCAGGTGGGACCATCGAGCTGCTATTCGCAGAAAGCGAGCTGCATACTCCATGACATCCCTTCCGTTAACATCTTCTGCTTCGTCGGCTCCACTCCAAGCCGCCACAATACCGCGGATGCAGCTGAGCGCTGCTACGACAGCGGCTGGCTGCAGGGCGTCCCGCACGAAGAAAAGCCGAAAAACGTCTCTGGGAGGGCTACCTTCCACGATCCCTAGGGTCGTACCGAAACGTTCCCAAATGGGCCGGAGGGCAACACAGTCAACTAAGAGGTGCGGGGCGGAGACCACCCCACTGACCACGGCGCTGCCCTTCCTGAGAAGGGCGCTTCATAACAGCCGGAAACCGAGGTGGCAAGTCACCTGCCGGATAGCGGGCAAGGAGAAGGAGTCAAGTGGGTGGACCATGAGGGAACTGGCTGACGCCGCGACCCCAAGCGTCCTCTCCCGAGGAATCCAGAGATATGGCGAGCTGCTGTGCATCCCGCTTGATGACCTAAAGTGGCCCCCGTTATTTAGAGACGCATCCACCCTCCCCCTCAAGTGGCAGGAAACGGCGCTGCTGTTGTTGCACTGAGGTCTTCCCTGCAACGCGCGCCGCCACCACTGGACGTTGGGGAAACGTGGGACAGAACTGTGCAGTGTGCGGGGAGAAGGAATCCCTCCCCCACCTGTTAGTGGACTGCGCTGCCCTCCGGCCCTTGTGGGAATGTTTTGCTACTACCCTCCGGATACCGATCGGCAGTACCCCCAGAGACATTGTGAGACTTCTCTTCGTGCGAGACGCCCTGCCACCAGCCTCAACCCTGGCAGCGCTTTGCTGCCTCCGAGGGATTGTGGCCGCGTGGAGCGCAGCCAACAGAGGAAGCAGCGATAGGGACCCCATCGTACACGCGGGTCGCTACCTGCGAATCGCGATCGGCTGGTCCCATCTGGGAGCTATGACGAGAAACCTCGAGGGCATCCTGGAAAGGATGGTCTCTTCCTCCAGCGGGCTGTGATCCCTTCCCGGCCCTCCAAATAGTTCCTTTTTTTTTGTTTGTTTCATTTATTTTTCTTTTTGTTTTATCCCCTATCCCCTCCGCCGCCGAGGAGAGTCAAGCCGGTCTGCGAACCGGCTTCCTGGCAGGTCCCATGAACTATTGGCCGTAGCGGAGCCTAGTACCGCAAATGTAAAGTGTTTATTAATAAACGCCTCGGCGTGATCGGGTGAGAACTTCCCCGCGTCCTCAGGAGAAAGAAAGCCTCGACGAGCCTTTTACGACCGGTGAAATCATCACCGCGATTAAAAGGCTCAATAGGCGTAAGGCGCCAGGGGAGGACGGCCTGCCTGCGGAGTTCTTTCAGTGCTTCGCCGCAGAGCTGACCCCCCTGGTGCTTAGGTTGACGCAGCTGATCCGAGACGAAGGCGATGTTCCCTCCTCGTTTCGGTCAGCCAGGGTGAGGCTCCTTCCTTAGGGAGGAGACCTCAGGAAATTAAGCAACTAGCGTCCGATCACGATTGTGAACACGGACGCCAAGCTGTTGACTGGACCGTGGGCTGCGCGGCTGGGACAGGTAGCGAACAGCTTCGTCAGCCCGTAACAGACGTACACTGTTCCCGGGCGAAGCATGGAAGCGAACCTGTTCTTCGCCAGCATATGGTTCCATCTGCAACGCGAAGAAAAGAAGGAAAGACGGAATGTCGTCAACCCTGATTTGGGGGCGCCAGCGCAGCAAGTAAGGGACGACCGGGGAGGGAAGGGGGCTCTAGCGATCGCAGTCGATCTGCACAAAGCGTTCGATTGCGTGGACCAGGAACTCCTTCTGGAGCTCCTGGATCACATGGGCTTCCCCGACGCCTTAACGGCCTACCTGCGCGCCTGCTTGCGCAATGCGATCATCAATTTGTTTTTCAGAGGACAGCACGTGTTCGGCGTGCCGGTAAGGCGCGGCATCCGGCAGGGCGACAGCCTGAGTCCCCTGCTCTTTAGCACCTATTTCGAATTGGTGCTGAGAGCATACAGGGTGACATTGGCTGCCCTGCCAAGCTCGTGCCCCGGTACGCCGGCCTTGTAGGCGTATGCTGACGATCTTCTGCTCCAGCAACGTGGACTACTCCTGCCTCCGTCGAGGCAGGTACGCTGGTCAGCCCTGTGGAGACCGTTCCAAACCCACGGAAACTTCTGTGGGCTTCATTTACCCCCATTGCCTCCGTGCTGCCCTCCCTGAAGAACGCTAGGAACAGCCAACAGGAGGCATCGTGGGAAGTGTCCTGCCTCATCAGAGGCCAGGGCTGCGTGTAAGCCGAAACTTGCCAGACAAGAGCCTGATGCCGGGAACGGTTCCCGATGCTCCTCGGAGCCCGAGGCAATGGTCCTCGACTCCACCGAGCCAGCCGCGAGCGGCGCGGCGGAGACAGGAAGCGCTTGCGCTCCCCCATCCGCCGTGCTCCCGGCTGATGCCTCGCCGGACGGGGCGAGGAACGCACCTCCATGTCCGTAGCAGCAATGCGCGGTCTCGCTTCTTCCCGTCGCGTCCGAGTGGCCTGTTGGAACGTCAACGGGCTGCAGGACAACGAGAAGAGGCGATTGGTTGCCAACGTCTTGCGCGACTTCGATCTGGCCCTGCTGCAGGAGATTCACGCACTCTCCGAGCAGCAAGCGGCCGATCTGCAAGTTCGCGCAGGCGGGACGCTCCATTGGAGGTCAGGCTCCCAGAATACCTGCGGAGTCGCATTCCTTGTCCGGGGCAGGGTAGCGGGAGCTGTGCGGAGCGTTTGTTTCGACGAGGAAGGTCGTGTGGGCCAACTTGTTCTCAAGTGGTCCGAATCGATCAACCTTGTCGTCACGAACGTGTACGCGCCGAGCGGCTCCGCGCGTCACACCGAGAAACTGGAGTTTTTCGAGAGACTGCGCGACCGCTGGCTCAGCAACTCCGGCCCCGACGTGGCTCACCTCGTAGCCGGGGACTTTAACGTCCACGCGCTATCGGAGGAGTCTCACCGTCGCCGGGAGAAGCGGCTGGTGAACGAGGTGTGCGCGTCCGTGCACGCTTCGAATTTGCTGGCCGACGATCCCGGGATGAGTGCTTTGCCGGACCATGTGTTCCTCGATGATCACCTGCATTGTCGGGTGGGTCGAAGAGGTCCCGTGCCGTCCGAGCTTTCCGACTACTACAGGCTGGAGTTTGAGCTACTCCCGCCTGGCAAGGGCCCTCCGACGCACGTCTGGAGGTTGCCGGCCGACTGGTTGAGAAATCCGGTGGCTGCGGAGCACCTCCGCCAGCATCTCCGGACCTTGGCCGTTCGAGAGCTCGTGGACTGGGACGATCTGAAAAGATCGGTCCGCGAGTTCTGCAGCCGGTTCCCCTTGCGCCTGCTTCCCCGTGGCTTCGGGGAAGGCGTGGCCAACAGCAGAGAGTTTCTGCAGGCCCGCCAATTCTCCCGATGCCCGGACGTCCGGTACCTTGCGGAGTACAAGGCCAAGGCCGAGCGCCAGGTCTGGCAGTCAGGAGCGGCTTGTCTGCTCGACGACCAGGGCCTGGAGTGCTCGGGCGCGGCCGAAGTTCGCCGCCTCCTAAAGTGCTACTACTCCTCGTTGTATGCTAGGGAGCCGACGGAACGCAGGCTCTCCGAGCTGCTTCTGCCGGCGGATTCCCCTGCGGTCGACGAGGAGGAACGCTCCACTCTTGACTTGCCCTTCACGGCGGGAGAAGTGTCTTCCGCCATAGCGGGCCTCAAGAAGCGCAAGGCGCCAGGTGAGGATGGTCTGCCTGCGGAGTTCTTCCAGTGCTTCGCGGCGGAACTCATCCCCCTGGTGCTGAGGCTTTCTGGGCTGATGCGAGAGACGGGCAATGTCCCGGCCTCGATTCGCTCAGCAAGGGTGCGTCTCTTGCCGAAAGGCGGAGACATGCGCCATTTAAGCAACTGGCGTCCGATCACCTTGGTGAATGCGGACGTCAAGTTGTTCTCCAGGCTCTGGGTCGCGCGCCTAGGTAGGATCGCTGGATCCGTGGTAAGTCCGGAGCAGTCTTACGCTGTTCCCGGGCGGTCCATTGAGGCGAACCTGTTCTTCGCGCGCACGTGGCTCGAGCTGCAACGTTGCGTGGCGCACGACAGCCAGCGATCAGCAGCTGCGGCTGCCTCCGCTAGGCGAAGGTGCATTCGGCCTGAGGAAGCGCCGGGTGCCTTGGCGGTCGCGATCGATCTCCACAAGGCGTTCGACTGCGTGAATCAGGATCTCCTTCTAGAGCTCCTGGAACGCCTCGGTCTCCCGGTGCACCTCGTGGCCTATTTGCGCGCTTGCTGGCGCCACGCGCTCATTTCCATCTCTTTCAGCGGCTGCCACGTGTACGGCGTGCCGGTGCGGCGGGGCATCAGGCAGGACGACAGCTTAAGCCCGTTGCTCTTCAGCATCTTCTTTGAGTTGGTGCTGAGGGCGTACAGGCTGACGCTGGCCAACCTGCCGAGCTCTTGTCCAGGAACGCCGTCCATGGCGGCCTATGCTGACGATCTGCTTCTCCTTTTACTCATGACCACCCCGGCGTCCAGTCTCGAGGATTTCTTCGAACTGATTCGCCGGGGAGCGGGCACGAGCGTAAACCGGAGCAAGAGCGTGGTCGTTCCTATTGGTGCGGCGTGGGAGGGGCAGTCCGACTGGATCCGCCTGGGGATCCCGACCGCTTCGTCCATCCAATATCTGGGCGTTCCGCTGGGGAACATCAGCCCAGTGGAAGTGTGGTCTGACTGCCTACGGAAGGCTACGAGTGCTCTGAGCCCGTTCCACCATGGCAGGTTCGTCCTGCCGGAGCGGGCCGCGATATGGAACACCTTCATTGCCCCCCTCTTGCGCCCCCTGCTTTTTGTTTGCCCGTCCCCCTACTCGGCCAAGCTCCAGGCGCACAGCCTGTTGAGGAACGCTCTGTGGGGACCTGCGAGGTCCAGGATCCGCCTCAAAGACTTGGCGGCTCCGCGTCGGGATGCTGGCTTCGGCATCCTGACGCTGGAGAGAATCGAGCTGCAGGTGCAGCTTCGAATGTTGGCTCTGTGCGCCAACCATTGGTCCACTCCGTGGTGTGCTCCCGCACGCCTGCTACAGCGGCGCTGCACAGGCAGCGATGGCCTCCTGTCGCTCCGGCCACATACGGAGCGCGCCACGAGAAGCTTCGGTTTCCCCTGGAAACCGCTATACCGGCTCCTGGTAGCCCACGCTTGGATCTCCTGCCACCCAACGAACTTTGTCGCCTGGCGGCAGGAACCGTTGCATTTCTGGGCAAAGCAGCAGGATGTTTCCCTCTTGGAACTCCGTTGAGCCAACCTCTCCCCGTACTGCACGGTGGATGAGGTGTGCAACAGCCAGGAGAAGTAGACTCGCCTGGCCGTCACGCCCCTCGCCGACGCGCTGTCAGCCCTCAGGGCAAGAGATGACAGCTGCCTACCGGTAGGGTGGGAGGTCGCCTGCACCATCGCAGGAACAACACGACCTATTGGCGGCTGGAGGACTTGCGAGCTGGCAGACGCCGCCACGCCTCGCAACAACGCGAAGGGACTCCTTCGGTGGAGCGAACTTTTGAGTGTGCCTCCGAAGAACTTGTGGTCCCTCCCTCTTGTTTGAACACTTCCGTGTTCCCTCTAAACTGGAAACAGGACGTCATCATGCTGGTGCATTGGGGTTTTCACTCCAACCAGCGGACGAACCGTGTTTCCGGGGGAGTTGTCTCCCCAAGCTGTAAGCGGTGCGGGGAAGTGGAAACGCTCCCGCACCTGCTCCTGGACTGCGGTTCCCTCCAAGGACTGTGGCGGAGGCTGGCCTCAGCTCTCCTGCACCAGGGGGACACCGCGAGAGACTTGATGCGCCGCTTCTTCACGCCAGGCGGCCTGTCTTTCGGTGCTGTCGTTGCAACCGTGTGTTGCACGCGCGCCATCGACAAGGCCCACCGAGAGTTGGAGAAGCTGGCCATCCTTCGTCAGCCCACCGGACTAGCCAGCGCAAGCATGTCGTCGGCTGCCGAGTGGGCCCACCTACCAGAGAGCGTGAGGAGAGAGATCGCCGGCATCCATAGCCAGTTCTGAAGGAAAGGAACGTCCCAAACCAAAAACCCCTGTCCCCTACCCTCCCCAAATCTTTATTTCTATTTTTTATATGTGTATTTGTGGTCCCCTCCCTCCCGTTCCGGACTTTCGGCATACCGACCTGCGTGTCGGGGATCCCACCCCCTTCGTCTCTTGTTTTTCCCTTTGTCCAGGAACTCTGTTCCCGGATAGTTTTTAATAAACGCCCCGGCGCACCCGGGTGATAATCAGTGGCAGGAAGAAACTCTTGAAGGCGTGGACATTCAGAAGTTTTGTTGGACGCTGCAACCCCGAGTGTCCCGCCTAAAAAACTTGTGCGCTGGGACGAGCTACTCGGAATGCCTCCAGAGTTGAAATGACCGTCAACGCATTGGGGCAACGGCAGGCGACCCTTTGGATTGGCAGGCGACGGCGATGCTAGTGCTGGACTGGGGACTCCTTTGCAGAGCACCCCTCTCCCACTGGACATCGGAAGTATAGATGCCGATTGTCCAGGGTGCGGGGAACGGAAAACCTTCCCCCACCTTCTCATCTAGTGTGTTGCTCTCCGCACCATGTGTGATCGACTCTCGTTGATTCTGAACACTACGGTGGCCGACCCAAAAGACATTTTCCGTCGCCTCCTGATTCGGGACGCCCTGCCAGGAGCCGCGTATGTTGCAGTTCTCTGCTGCATACATGGAATCCTCGAGAAGTGGACTGCGTCGACGAGAGAACACAATAGCTGGAATGCCATTCACTGGGTAGTCATCTCCATGGAGAAGGCTTCCCGTTGATGCCGTCTAAGGACATCATGACCTGCACTGTTTGCATCCAAAAGCGTATGCAGAGGACTCCTCGCGGTGGCGTGTGATCCCTTCCCTTCCCTCCCCTAAAACATTGCCCCTCCAAGTCTTTTTGTTTTTTGTGTGTCTTTTTTTCTGGTTTTCCCGCCCCTTCGCCTGCGAAGAGGTCCTGACCGGCCGGTAAGAACAAGTGTTCCTTGACAGGCAGAACCACGTGTTCTGCATGAAAAAACTTAAAAAACTGACTTTATTATGAAATTTTATATTAAATTTTAATAAAAAATGTTCCAGCAAATCCGGGTGAAAAACCTCGGCGCAACCCAATCAATGCTCAACATTACCGACAATGAAAGACATTAAGTAGAGGATGATGGCCTCATGCAGACTCTTCTTAGGCTAAGAGAACAGCCGCTCAAGCGTTCGAACTAGGACTGTCACATGCTGACATCTGCGAGAACTCTTGGCTTCCTGTTTCCTGCAATCTCCTCCGGGCGACAGCAAGCCAACGTCGTTCTAGCGAGGCTACACACTATTGCATTAAAAAGTTCGATCCCAGTTTTTAATGCAGTAATGCTTTGTAATGCTTTGAATAGGAAGAAAGCGAGCAGAGCCCCTGATAGAAAGTCTGGATACGATTACAGGGATACCGAAGTTTTTGAATATCGCCAAGGCAAATTGTCAGAAGTAAAATGGCGCACAACAACGGGTTTTGCAGCTTCCAAATCGAATTTCAGGAGCCAAATTTTGCTACTAACTTGCTTTTGCATCGGAGATCTGCTTCTGCTCATCTCCAGGCAGCAAAGGATGAAACGTCAATGATTATTGCTATGGAGGTTTGTTCTCTCATTCGACGCAGGCAATGACGAAAGCGCATTGGTAAGTTTAAGGTGGAAAAATGCAAAAGCCAGAAGCCGAAGAGCCCTCGCACTCCCTTCCACACACCTGAAATCATCCTCGAGTAAATGGATAGGGTTCGACTACCTAACGGCATTTACAGAACGATTTTCATTCAGAGTTCGTAGCCCGCTACTAAAGACGGCACAGGGCAAAGTTCAGGTATCTGGATCAGTAGTCATATTATCCACCTTTCTGTCATTTCCAAAAGCTCTCGTAGCCTCTTCAGAATTCGGGGTCATGCAGGCGACCCCTCCGAAGCATTACACTTTGAAGTGACGTCATCCCGTTCCACATTAAATCGTCCACACTGCCACTGGAAGAGCCTCCCTACTCGCTTCCCGACTTCCAGCACGTTTCCAGAGGTATCTCCGTTCAGATTGGCTTCCCTTTTGACACAGTTGGGTGATTTTCCGTTGACTCCTTTCAACTCTCTGACGCCGAAGACCTGCTCAATCGCGCAAATAGAATGTCGCAAAGTTCTCCGAGAGTGACGGAAAACAAACTCCTTTTCTGAATCCGGTCTTTAAGACTGGGCAGTAGCATTGCTAGAGGAATCCAGAGCCTGCTTCTCAAGAGTGCAAGACCTCTGCAAACACGCAAACTGCTTTACTGCAAGGCAGACGATCGCATCTCGCTTCAAGAAGATTTCTTCCGTACCCACTGTGACGTCATGGAAGACGCGCGCGCGTAGCAAACCAAACTCGAGACTCGGAGTGCTCCTCCATCGCGCGCCGCCAGCCTTAAAAGAAAGAAAGTCCTTCCACGTGCAGCCATAATCACTGCCTCTTTTCGATCGTATCGCGGTCCGGTGCAAGGGACGGTCAGCCCAACCCTTCTTCGATTCGACCCTCGGCCTTTTTCAGTATACGAGGATCGAACAGCGCTTGCAGCGCAACTGCGCTTCCCAATCGAAAAGTGCAACGCCGTTATTTTCTGGAGAAAGCCGTTGCAAGAGAACACGGAAGACATGTTTTCCTGTCTGCATCGAATTCTTCGGCATTCACCCGCTCGAAGAGGTGGACACACTGATCTCGGTTTTCGAACAACGGCTTTTCCAACTTTCAGACAACACCTTTTCCGAGAGTTTGGAGGAACGCCGCACTCAAGTGGAACGTGGGCAGTACTCGCAGGCATGACTTTGGTTCCTCGGAGCATGGGCAGAGAGGTGCGATCACTCATTGGCAACGCAGCATCCGCAACACTTGACGCACGTCGTCTCAGATGTGCGGAATCGCTCTCTGTGGTTCGGAGTGTGCGCCAGGAGGCATGAAACTTTGTGAGAGCGGGCGCTTAGCGAAGGTTTGCGGTTGCAGCTCCAAGTAATGCTGGTTCACATGATGCAACACAGGATGCTGTGGCTACCGTTCAAAATCGTGAGGAACTTTCCATGCCTGAAATGAGATGGCTTTCCGAGTTCCAACTGCTCTTCTCGAATGCACGCCAAGTCACCGCGCTTCCTTCTCAGGTCAAGGCGATCTGGGTTGCCAAGGTTTGCTTGTACGGACCGTCGTTTAGACCAGCCCGCAAGTTACTCAAGTGCGAGCTCGTTCCTTCCTTGCATCCGCCTGTTGTCCGCCGTGGCATGCGTCCACATGCGACACCAGCCATCTCTTTCTCTTGTAGTCGGCTGCATCACGTGCTTCTTCGTTACTTTCTCGAGTTTCTCGATGGACGGTCGCGGATGCCATCGTCGGTTGTCGGTTGCGTCGCGTTCGTTAGTCGTGTCCTGAGGACATCCGGCTTCGTCGAGCGGGAAGCACCCGCGCAGATGCCCGCTTTCGAAACCCTTCTTGTAGCTTAACAAATTCTGCTGGCGATTCCCATCACTTGGATGCATTCGATTGCCATGGTGGCCTCATCCCTACTGGCTCTTTGCGCGCGTTTGCTGGGCGAACACGCTCGAGTTTGTGCGTGCGATCAGTCAACTGGCAATTTCCGTTCTGCCCGAAGAAAGGCTGGCTGTCGAGCGGACGATGACGCTGACGTCACCTGGAAGCTGCTCCTCCCTGCGAAACCATTTCCGCGGAAAGTGAGGCCACAGTCTTCCTAGTTGACTTTTTCATAGCCATGGGCCGAGCCTTTGGTTTGTTTTCTGGGACGCGCCTTGCATTCTTTTTGAGGCACTGACTCATTTGTGCTGCTCAGTTTACCGATGGTGTGAAAGGGTTGTTGAATTCATTTTCTTTTCAGGTTGCTGCTATGTTGATGTGCTCGACTCCAAGTGCTACTAATGCTGCTGTTGACATGACTGCTGTCAGGAAAGACTACACTTCAAATGTTCTTGGCTTTAATAATGCAGAGGAACTTTGCTCTTTTTATTTTGGAAACTACTTAGAAAGCTGTCGAATAGAATGGAGCAACAGAGGGTCTATCAATCACGGCGGTACTTGCTATGTGGATATCTTGGTAAGCTGATGGACCCAGGATACGAAATGTCATATGAATTCCAGTTAGAAAAGCCTCCAGCTTTTGAGAAGATTGAGTTTTATTTTACCGGACTTCCAGGTATCTGCTCGATCTTGTATCCACAGGCTCCTACACGAAGGTATGTATGTCCCTTTCACATTCTAACTAATTATAAAGAATTCTCTGTTCTTAAAGAAAAAGAATTTTCTAAAAGCTCTTTTTCGTGGATTCATATATACAGACTTCAGGTTGAACGAATAAATGGCAATTCTTTATGTTCAAACGGATATATGTGTGAATGGCAATCTTTTGCTCTTGCTCACAACCGATCCAGAGAATGTGCACGTGTAGGGTTGCCAGTGACTACCGGAAGCACTGAGTTTAACGTTTTGCATGCCACACATTTTGGATAAAGTTCTAGAAAAGTGTAATAGTTTTCCCTCGTTTATTCCAAACATTGGTAATTCTAAATGTGCAAGATCACATTCTGAAACACATTTGGTGATATGGAACCTGCGGTCGCACGTTTAAACATGCCCTCGCATTATTTAGAGAGCGATTTTTCATGGTTCATTCCATTGCTGGATTTCCTTTAGAATACTTCCTAGCCGAAATGTTGAATAAGTACCGTGTCAACTAAAATGTACTTGGCTACGTGATGTTCCCTTTACAATGTCATGGAACGGTGCACTTGGCTGAGGATTGTCTCCGTTTATTGATTGCTGAGAATAAAACGTATTTGCATCTCATATGAAACATTTTAGAGTCGAATTACAGCTGAACAAACGACGACATCATAGGATTCCTCCTTCTTCGGCGTTAAAGACTTCGTGAAGGAAACTGGAAGGAAACTGAAGATGAAGAAGAAGAATGAAGGAAACTTCCACTAGGCCAACTGAAAACTTTCCTCCTTCAGCTTCATGGCAGATGTGCAGCGGCAAGGAGGTTGACGGTCAGGCAAACCGCTATGTGAAATCCTTCAGGGCATTCTTCCAGTAGAATATTTTAATTAAAGTCAGAGTCGTTCTTGGAGAACTCCCATGGCTGCAATTCGGGTATTCAACTCCTGCTGCCGCTATTCATCCCAGTTCATTATGATGTAGAAGATCCCGCGGTAATGCTTCAACAGTGAGGCCAGTTAGCTCATCGGAAAGCTCAATACCTACATCCTGCCTCGACGGAGCAAGGAAAGGGAAAGGAAGTCCTTCCCTGCGGGTGCAAACGCCAAAGGATGAGGCACACAGGCACACACCAGATAGACTCCACGATTTGACAAAAAGTGCCAGCATTCGGAACATTACTTGGGGCTCGATCTTCTCCAGCGTCATACTTGAGCATCCTGAAGCGGCGCCACAAAGTCTTTCCTCCGCATCCGGAATTTCACAGGCCTCTACAAGGTTTCACTTGCCAGTCGCTGCGCTCAGAGCTTGCTCCACCCTTCTCGCAAAAGCACAAACCCAAGGCCCGGAGGTGGCAAGCGGCGGAAGACGAGAGGGCATGGAAGTGGTCTTACGCGACACCTTCAAGGAGGGTTGTAGCCTAGAGAGCCATCCCAGCTGGCAAAGGCAGGAGGCTATGGACCATCTGCCTGCACCCACCGTGTCCATGCCCCAACCGCCAAAAGCTTTTCACTTAGTTGCCCCTGGAGTTTATTTCAATAAAAAATAAAGCTACAAAAAACAGGAAGCACGCTTCCTTGTCTCGTAAATAAAAAAAGAACAAAGAGAAGTTCAGCTGTAGAAGACTTGCTGACTCCCAAGACAAAGAAGAAATTGCCCGAGCATTGAGGGAGTGAGGGAACGAACAAATAAATATTTGGTGGGAGGGAAGGGAAAACTGGAATTGCTACCCATCTTCTAAATTCTCCGCGCGATGCTGCTGATCTCTCTGATGACTTCTTGTTTCAGATAAGGCCACCTGCATGCTTTCCTTAGGTTGATCCTAGCGATGCAGGCAGCCTCTCTTCGCCGTCCGTGCGACTCCAACGGGTATCAGGCCATGAGAATGCCGCGGACGCGACACAAAGTCGGGATGACGACGGCAGATGAGAGCCCGTCTCGGCTGAAGAGATGACTCAGCAGATCAACGAGCGCATTTCCAGGTGGAGAAGAGTCGGTGCACAGAAGACGGATGACGTCGCAGTTCATCAGCAGCCATATGGGGAAGTGATTATCTTCCTCATATGGCACTCCCCAGACACACTTCCTCTAGTCATGTGGTGCATGCGCTTGTTGCAGAAAACACCGCAATGCAAGCACAGCACCGCGACGTATTGCCACTGGAGAGGAAGTACAGAGGTGTTCAAACACATGGAAAAAACGGAGTTCTTCCGGGAACACACTGAAAGTTTTGGACCACCGGCTAATTCCCTTCGCCTGCATGCAATGCGTAGCCGCTTCGGCCAGCACTGTCGTGAAGCACCCTGCTAGAAGTTTTTCCACTCGCGCTGTGCTGCAGGAGTGCTGATGCTCCCACCTAGCCGGTAGGCAACTGCCATTGCTTTCCCATAGGGAAGACAGCGCTGCGTCCAAAGGTGCCGCGGATGTACGCGTTTACTTGGTTGGCGCGTCGAAGATTCTCTGCAGGGACATCCTGCCAAACTGCTGAATCGGAACGAGATCTTCCGGGACAAGGCTGGTGAGAGAACCCATGTGTCCAAAGACTTCTGCTGCCAGGCATTCAGGTTCTCAGGGAGGCAGGAGATCCACTAGTCGGATTCCAGAAGGCTGGAGAGCCGCTTCATAGGAAACTCCAAGAGCTTCATACCTTTTTGGTTGCCAAAAAGCAGAAATAGAAAAGCAGAAACAGATAGTCCTTCACAACCAGATCTCACCGCAAAATGTGACGCGCGGGGAGACATCACTGCTGGTTTCATGCACTTTCCATCAGGGCGAGTCTTCAAAAATTGAGCTGCGGATGTAGCCTCTCCAACATAAAGATGCCAGGTCCGGCATCCCTCCGAGGCGCAGCAATTTCCTTGAGGCGGAAGCGGAACGTCCCAAAGGACCTTCCTCTAAAGTCCGTCGGCCTGTTGTCTCGCCTCAGCGGAAGGGGAACATTCAAAAACAAGCGGTCGGAGGAGGAGGCGACAAGAGTTCCAGATCAAGGCCGGCTACGGCAGGTAGAACCTGCCTTCCAGAAACGGTCAAGAGCCCTCTGTGCTTCTTAAAAGTAGCAAGACTACGTTTTTACAGAGCAGAAGTCGCCAACTGGTACGCCAAGGCACTTGAAGTACCTGCCTGTAGGGATTTCAAGGAGGATGCAGTCCGGCTGCCCCCCCAACAACTCTCTAGCCGGTGCGACCGTGGACTTCGTTCTGTTGACGCTCAAGTCAACACCCCGGAGTATCAGCTCGAAGAATCCCTAGAGCTTCGTCACCGGGGTGGATCTGGAAACAGGAGAAGCAGATCGTCAGCATAGGCCGCCACGGACAGCGTGCGCAAGCAGGACGTCGGCAGATTGACCACTGTGTTTGTGCCTGCTCAGCACAAACTCAAAGTAGGCGCCGAACAAGATGGGACTCAGGCTGTCACCTTGCCTAATTCCTCGGCACACCGGCAGGCCGAAAGCGTGGTGACCGCTAAAACCGATGTTTATTCGTGCGTCGTGCCATGGCGACCGAAAGTACTGCAGCAAGCAGAGTGGAAGTCCGAGGAGCTCAAGAAGTTCCCGAAGGAGCTCCTGGCTCACGCATTCGAATGGTTTCTGCTGGTCCAGCCACAGCACGTCTTTGTAAAAGTTTGTTTTTTTAATAGACGCCCCGGCGAAATCCGGTTGAAAATCGAACGGTTTTTGCAAGTCGACCAAGATCGAGAGCACCAGGTTCCTCCTCCTGTCTGCGAGTACTGTTCCCCGAGCCCTTCCAGGATATCTTTTCTCTCGAAGAACAGGTTCGACTCCATGCTTTTGCGCAGAACAGCACAGATCTGCTCCGGGCTGATGATTATCACCGTTATACCAAGGTATTTATTACAAGAGTAATAAAAGTACATGTTGCTGTAGAACTGTTGGTTTCACTGCGCACAATAAATTTGCCGAGGATCGGTACGCAGACCGGCAAAGTCCGCTTCGGCAGCGTGGGGGAAAGGAAACAAAAACAAAAAGTAAACAAACAAAATGGGGGAGGGGACAATCGAGGAAGCGATCACGGTACGTTGTCAGGCGTCTCCGGCAGGTTCAGGATGCTGGCAAGTTCTGTCCGGATAGTGCCCAGGTGGGTCCATCTCTAGGCGGTCCTCAGGAAGATTCGCGCCCAGTGGATGGCACCTCTTCCATTTCAGACTCTTATTCCCGCGTTCCAGGATGTCACAATTCGGTACACGGAGCAGAGAACTGCTATGGACGCGGCTGGCGGCTGAGCAACGAGGCGTTTCCAAATGTCCCTGGGGCCACCTCCCGGAATATTCAGTATAGTCGACAGACGATCCCCAAAAGGTCCAACAGCAGGTGCGGGAGGGTCTCCTTCCCGCATCTGTCACACTTAACGTCTACTCTTCCCCGAGTCCAGTGGTGAAGGCGCGCTTTGCATAGAATTCCCCCATGCAATACCAGTAACGCCGACTCCTGCCTCTTGAGGAGGAGAGTTGCACTTTTCCAGCATTCTGGGGGCAAATTCATCTCCTCCGGAGGAATGCCGAGCAGCTCTCCTCAGCGTACAAGTCCATGGGGTGGGACACTCAGGGTCGCAGCGTCCATAACTTTCCGAGTTGCCCACGCCCCAAAAAGTTTTGTTTTTGCTGCTTTACAGCAAGTCACTTCTCACCTTGCCGGGATTACACTGTCCCTTGCGTCCCTCGGGGAGAGCAAGGAGAGTAGACGAGGCCCACCGCATCTTCTTCGGGTTGCGAACGACCTCCTCCAAGGAATTGCGAGTATTGAGGCCTCGCTGTAGGCAGGCGTTCCCCGCCTCTCTCGCAGCATGGATCTTTCCCCAGGCGAAGACTGACTCCTGAAGGCAGGCAGTGCATCTCGCGAACTGGCAGGAGATCGAGGTATTCTTCAAGGCAACCATCTGGCGGAGTTCGTTTCCGCAACGCCTCAGCAATCTCTAGCGAGCGACGAGGAGGCGTGAGTTCCTCGCAGCCGGCTGCGCTCTTCGCCAGTAGCCGTGCTGGTGTGCATCAGGACGTTGTCCATAGTTTCGCCGCAAAGGCGAGTCTCCTAAATTGGGGCCGACGTTGCATCCTCTTCAGCGTAAGGAGGCCCAGTTCGCCATCTCTACCTTTTGGAGACGGTCGGACCACGCTTCTGCTGGCAGAAGTCCCCCAACGGAACGCCAAGGTACTTCAAGTGCCCGCCCGTTGGGATCCCCAAGCGCATACAGTCCGGTCCACGCCGCACCAACTGCAACGATGAACGACGTTTCCCTGTTCACCTCAAGTCCGGTCCCGCGACTGAGCAGCTCGAAGAAGCGCTCGAGGGCAGACGCCGGGGGGGACCCTGGGAGCAGGAGCAGAAGATTGTCTGAATAAGCCGACACGGCAGGCGTGCCGGAACACGAGCTCAGCAGGGTTACCCTGCCAAGCTCGTGTCCCTTGTTAGATATGTCTTCCTTCCAGCTTTTTTTTTCTTTTTCGGGTTTTCCTTTTTTTGATCCGCCAAGTACCTCAGGAACCGTCGCGTCCCTGGAAGCTCACGCAGCTCTTTGACGCTGTTCCACGCCACCCGAAGCGCGTGTAACTCTTTAGATTGGGGGTACTACGGAAGGGAATCACTCTATAATTCTAGGAAGGATTCCAGAGAAGGGAGTCCGTTCCTATCACACCTGGGGAGGGATCCCCGAAGGGCACCTTCGCCCTAGTTGTGTCCAAAGGGAATCCCGAAGGGAAGTCTCCTCCCTTGTTCTCTCCGTAGGACCTCGGAACGGGACCGCTCCTAGTTCCCCTCTCTGAAGAGAATCCCGGAGGGGCACTTCCCAATTTTCTTAGAAGGGCGCTTCCGAAAGAAGCGGCGCGCTTCTTTGCACTCTGGAGAGGCATCATCAATCTACCGGTTCCATGGTACGAGACGAAGAGTCCATCCACGAGGGGAGAGGGACAGCTTTTTTGCACAACCAGAGGGAACTACTTGATTCTGTTTCCTGGAAGGACCCCGGAGGGTCGACTCCCAATCCCGGCCACTCATCGGGGGCATTGGGTTTGAACCGCTACCAGTGCCGCAGATGCAGAAAGAATGAATGCAGGCCAATCAGCGTCATCTTGTGGGAGGAACTCAAACCGACGACGCACCCCCATCTCTCGGCATCGATTCTTCCGAGCCTGCGAACCCGCGACGCTTGGTGGTGCCACGAGCAGAGACCGCAACTTCGTGGCCTCCGACGCGAGGAACAAAACTTAATGATCCATTAACTTCTGTTGGCAACCCTGACTGCGAAGATAACTCGCAACTTCTCATTTCGTTGTACCACCACGTGAGGGCATCATTCATTTCTGGAATCTCCCCATTCACAACACAGAGAAGAGTTTACAAGTCTCAGATCACCGTATGTCGCACTTCATGGCAACTTTCTCAAGAGGTTGCATTCCATCCCGGAATACGCCCACATTGAATCAAGAGTACAAAGAATTTCCAGCAAACCGAATGTGCATACCGAGTTAAGAGAGCAGGAATACTCAGCGATGCTCTGCGTCTAACTTCGTGGCATTCATTGCGTCCCAATTACTTTGCTAGCAAATAATTGCAACCATACGCAGTAGCAGGGCACGTTCACTCTTGGACGGTTGCTCGACGATTTCCCATATAATGAGCAATCACACAGGACTTAGCATGCCAGTTGTTTCAAAGAGCAGTGCCTCACGTCCTTTCGGGTTTTAAAGCTATCCAGTGTCCAACTTGGGACTCCCCGAAGCGCCAAGACCGGTGGGGGGTAAGCGAAAGCGTTGACTTCCTTGCGGTCACACGGAACAAGAACGAGAACTGAAACACGTGTCCGGAGGTTTGTGGTTTCAGCATACGCATGAAA
The DNA here is from genome assembly GCA_036172245.1 of Raillietiella orientalis. Classification (NCBI taxonomy): domain Eukaryota; kingdom Metazoa; phylum Arthropoda; class Ichthyostraca; order Raillietiellida; family Raillietiellidae; genus Raillietiella; species Raillietiella orientalis. The sequence continues at coordinate 616,235 of JAYWIR010000012.1, forward strand.
TGTCCACGAGGAACTCACTGGTGAAAGTCACTTTCATGGGGAAACCTGAACGGTTCCGAAACTGCAAATTGCACATCGCCCTCACCACATGCGCATTTCCATAAGCCGCCCGCGAGTGCGAACTTGGCAGCCATGTTTGAAATGCTGCTTCTTAGGCTGTTTCTCAACCGGGCGCGCCGGAGCGTTTATCGCTAAACTATCCAGGAACAGAGTTCCCGGACAAAGGACACAGAAGAAACGAAGGGGGGGGATCCCCGACAGGCAGGTCGGTAAACCGAAAGTCCGGAACGGGAGGGAGGGGACCACAAATACACATATAAAAAATAGAAATAAAGATTTGGGGAGGGTAGGGGACAGGGGTCTTTGGTTTGGGACGTTCCTTTCCTTCAGAACTGGCTATGGATGCCGGCGATCTCTCTCCTCACGCTCTCTGGTAGGTGGGCCCACTCGGCAGCCGACGACATGCTTGCGCTGGCTAGTCCGGTGGGCTGACGAAGGATGGCCAGCTTCTCCAACTCTCGGTGGGCCTTGTCGATGGCTCGAGTGCAACAGACCGTTGCGACCACCGTACCTAAGGACAGGCCGACTGGCGTGAAGAAGCGGCGCATCAAGTCTCTCGCGGTGTCCCCCTGGTGCAGGAGAGCTGAGGCCAGCCTCCGTCACAGTCCTTGGAGGACACCGCAGTCCAAGAGCAGGTGCGGGGGCGTTTCCTCTTCCCCGCACCGTTTACAGTTCGGCGAGACAACAACTCCCCCGGAAACACGGTTCGTCCGCTGGTTGGAGTGAAAACCCCAATGCACCAGCATGATGACGTCCTGCTTCCACGAAAGGGGGAACACGGAAGTGTTCAAACAAGAGGGAGGGACCACAAGTTCTTCGGAGGCACACTCAAAAGTTCGCTCCACCGAAGGAGTCCCTTCGCGTTGTTGCGAGGCGTGGCGGCGTCTGCCAGCTCGCTAGTCCTCCAGCCGCCAATAGGTCGTGTTGTTCCTGCGATGGTGCAGGCGACCTCCCACCCTACCGGTAGGCAGCTGTCATCTCTTGCCCTGAGGGCTGACAGCGCGTCGGCGAGGGGCGTGACGGCCAGGCGGGTCCACTTCTCCTGGCTGTTGCACACCTCATCCACCGTGCAGTACGGGGAGAGGTGAGCGCAACGGAGTTCCAAGATGGAAACATCCTGCTGCTTTGCCCAGACATGCAACGGTTCCTGCCGCCAGGCGACAAAGTTCGTTGGGTGGCAGGAGATCCATGCGTGGGCTACCAGAGCCGGTATAGCGGTTTCCAGGGGAAACCGAAGCTTCTCGTGGCGCGCTCCGTATGTGGCCGGAGCGACAGAAGGCCATCGCTGCCTGTGCAGCGCCGCTGTAGCAGGCGTGCGGGAGCACACCACAGAGTGGACCAATGGTTGGCGCACAGAGCCAACATTCGAAGCTGCACCTGCAGCTCGATGCTCTCCAGCGTCAGGATGCCCAAGCCGGCATCCCGACGCGGAGCTGCCAAGTCTTAGGCTTAGGCTGTTGGTTTCCAAGTGAGCATTTTGTCGGCACTCGGCGGCGCCGGGGAGTTTGTTGTAAAAGTAGAAAAAGGAAAAATGCATTCGCAAATAGTCAGGAAAAAACAACAACGAGAAATGAACCAAAATGGGATTTCAAGCCCCACTGTCGCTGAACTGAGGTCTCGATTTCGCTAAAGCAAAGCAGCGTACTCGTACGAGTTGCCACTGCTGATGAGACGTTACCATGAGGAACAACGTCTGTCGCTAAAGGGATGCAGTTTTCCCAGAGACTGGTGCGGGGGAAAAATTGAGACTTCATCCTGGAGCAGAGGACTTTGAGCACGTAAGTATAGGCGCAGGCTATCAATCTGTGAGAAGCAGAAGAAAATACGAACCACGTTTTCTCTGAATAGACCGTATGCAGTTCCATATTTCGAAGAGGGATGAGCATTCTAAAGTACTTTGTCTACCTTTGAATGTGAGTTTGATTCCAAAACGAATGCACGTTCTTCATTCTCATTACCATTCCATTCATCTTCATCACTATATCTTCCTCAATCTTTGATATCTATATAACTATCATCCGTCTTCAATCTCCCCATTTTCAAGCTCATTTGCCATTGCCTTCCTCACTATCTTTAATTTTCCTTCTAATCTTGGGATGAAAACATACTGGATCCGTTTCAGGAATATTTCAAGACAAGCCAATGCTACATGATTGGTTTCGTCCCAACCTTTAACCTTGTCTTTTTCAAATTACTAACCATTTAATTACATAATTATGAACAACTGCTTTGATTCTCATCGAATTTCTAAAACATGTTACTCAACGTAAGAGTAAAAATTTTACTCCTCCGGATTTTAGGATTAACCATTTCTAATTCAAGTTATCACCCACTCAGCCTACAGCTAAACTTCATATACAACTCAAAAATATTGGATTCTATCAAATGAAAACTATTCATCCTGAATAAGAAACCGTAAATATGCTATAAAGTATTTTTCTTCAGACATATGCATAACACTCCTCTTCCTAATTATATTAATTACCACAACACAGCACATATTGCCTCTATCCTTGATGAACTCCCTTACTTGGCCAATCTGCATCACCAATCTGTTTACGATTAATGCCCTCAAGATCTTCAACCCCGCAATCACTACTGTTACACTTCTTGAACCTCTCTCCATGAACCATACTCACAATCTCTATGCAGCATTCGCTGAACCACAATGGACAATGAAGATCTTTCAACTTCCTGTACTTCAATTCCGCCTCTCACCATCACCAAAAAATTCAAAATGATCAGCGAGACCCCATAGCCAAATTCCATCTCAGGGCTTCCGTCCACTTCTCTTGACCAATCATACTAACTTTCCATACCCATACAAGACCGTAGGATGGGAACCGACACTTCAGTCCCACTCCACACTGAATGTCAAATGGTTCCTCCCTTGAAAAGGAAACCCCTACGATCCCCATCGCCCTGACATTGGCAACTATCCTTAAAAACATGCACTCTGCTCCCGTTCATACAGTGCATTTCGCAAATTTTGACTCCCTCCATACCCATGAATCACCAGTCCTGCATTCGAGAATAGCAGCGGCTTGAATACATTATGAAGCAAGAAATGAGATCATTGCCTTCTTGCCCGGTCCTGGACCTGTTGACCTTATACCACGAATTGCCTCAAAATTGAATAAACAATAAGTTTCTTTACAAAGACTCCCATCCTTCCCATAATTCCTGAATATACCATCGTTAACACACCATAATACACCATAAAACGATATCAACCATCCTAACCTCATGAAACCGAGTCAGCAAACGCACCCTTTGCAGTAAACAAAGTCGGTGGAAGAACCAGTGGAGATTCCGGCGTAAGTCCTGCCGCCGGTGCCGGCAATCAACCACGAAACGTCGACTGTGCCCTCTCAGCCACTCTCATTCGTGCAACCCAAAAGCACCGACCGTCGATCCTTGGAAAGTTGTAGCTCCAAGGATTCTCCAATCCAACTTTCATTCCTGAAATTCCATGCCCAACGCAAGCACTCGACTCGCACAATTATGCCACCGAAATCAGGGCCACGACTTTTCTAAAAAATTACCAAGCGATAAAAAATAATCCCCAGTCGCCCTAATTCCAAAGTGATGCTGGCAATCATTTCACTCGCAATCTGTAAAGCCGTCTTCCCTACAAATCAAAACACCAAAAATAGGAAACGCTTCTTTCTTCGCTCCACATACCTTCAACCACAAACGTGACTAACAGACACTAGCAGAACACAACCCACTCCGTAAGGTGAACTAGCCATGTTTCCACCGTCACCTCCAGCATAATCATAGGGACTAATCAATAATTCACCTTATTACTATCCATCACTTCGCAATCCCCCTTTACCTAACAGCTTGAAACCATCCATCACAGACTGTGCTACTTCGATCCTCAGCTTCTCTTCTCCCGCCATGACACTTCCCAAAATTTCGTCCTCAGAGAAAGCCACGAAGGCCGTACTCAACAACCGTCTCAAAATCCCTTTGCATCATCCCGCAGCACATTTCGCAATCTTTGCCAACTGAAAAATCTTCCAGCCTCCCAATCCTTTCGTGCTAAGAGGGTTCATCGCCATTTAAAGATGGAAACCAATCGGGCTTACGCAGATCTGAACTCAAATCACCTAGGATTCTGAGTCCGGCCAAAGATCCCCTACATCTCACGGGTGCTGAATTCAACGCCGAGGTCTCAAACTTCCACATCAACTGGAACTCTCCGTGAAGACCACGCTGTTATCCCTTGGCTCACACTCTCTTTGCTCCGAGGTCTTCACTGCTTTTCAACGGATCCCTTAACCACGGAGATTCCTTCTTCATCTTGCTCCCCGGAAAGCATCATCTCAAAATCCTATCTTACCTCAGTTCCTTGAGGCAGCGCTGTCTGCCCTCAGGACGAGAAATGACAGCAGCCAACTGGCGGGGTAGGAGTTGTCTGGCCAAACTACACAAATCGAGAAACTCCTTGGAGGTTGCAAGACGAGGGTGAATGCTGCCACTCTTCGTTTCCGGGCGAAGAGGACTCCTTCGGTGGAGTGAGCTCCCCGAAGAATTCGTGGTTCCTACTCTGTGCGCCAATATCACCGTGTTCCCGCTCCGCTGGAAAACACAGGATGTCCTCCTGTTTCTAAACTGGGAATTCCAGTGCAGCCAGCCTAGGCACCTGCTTTCCGGGGGAGCTGCCTCCCCGAACTGTCTAAGGTATGAGGCGATGGAATCGTTCCCGCACCTCCTGCTGGACTGCAGTGCCCTGGAAGGCATCTGGAATAGACCAGCTTCGGCGCTCCAAGGTCACCAGCAAGGACTTACTGCGTCTTTTCTTCCCGCAAGGAGGGATGGGGGCGGGCACTGTGATCGCAACTATCTGTTGGATCCGCGCCAGCGTCGCAACCCGCTCCGTGGTGGAGTCTGGTTCGCAGAGAAGGGGGGCCACCAGCATGGCAGCCGCCTATACGAGGACGGCTAAAAGGTGGCCTCAACTGCCAGAAGTCATTAGAGAGGTTGCCACCTTACGCAGCCGCTTCTAGGAAGAAAGGAACGAATAAAGCCACAGACTCCTTCCATCTTTTGTATTTATTTGTAGTTCTCTCCCTCCGTTCCTTACTTACATAGAAGCTGAACTGCGTGCCAATGATCATGCTCAATGAAATCCTGTTTTTTTTTCTCTTATGGCATCTCTTGTATTTAGAGGACACTGTCATCTTTTGACTTGTGGTTTTCTTCGTTGTAAATAAACGTCCTGGCGTCGCCGGGTAAAAACCTGAGTTCCTCTAACCTTCAAAAGACACCTGGTTCTAAAGGATCTTCCCGTGTCCCCTAAGCCACTACATGTTTCTTACTATTGAATAAAGTCTAAAATGCCTCGCCCAACACAGCCTCTCTTCCACTTCACCAACTTAATAGCTAATTCTTACGTTACCTGCGGGCATTGAAAATACCACGGCCGTTTATTAGCACGCCTCGCCTCGTGCCACGCATAAGACGTTTCGAAGAAACATTCCAAATGAATGTTTGCCAGATTCCTCGTCACGTGATCACCTCACACAAGCTCCAGTCCATTTATGTTTGGAACCCTCCTCAAATTGTCCTGCTTATCTTTGAACCAGCAGTTGCCATTTGGCGGTCGCTCACCAGCCGTTCGTCCTCTGCTTTGAGACCGGATAGTGTCCAAGGTGATAACGGGATCATTCGAAAGGATTCAAGAGCCACCTGCCAAAATCCTTCACAGTCGATGCAGCAGTCAATATGGAAAGGAACATTAGGCTCCAGTGACTGAGAAGTTTGCGGCTCCCTTCGAAAGAACACTGCGGCGCAAGGAGGATAAGTGCGCTGATGCCGAGTTGCTGTCGCGATTTCAGAAGAATGGAGACTGAAGGATGCCGCTGGCGAGCACAAGTTTGCTGTTGACGAGATCACGTGATCAAGACGTGCGTCCGTCAAAATCGAGGAGACGTTGCATAACAAGGAATACTGACTGGTCCACCGAGGTCATGGAAACCAGTAGAGGGGTATGGTGGCCTGTTGTAAATAAGTAGCGGAACTCTCCTACAATGCATTTCCGGGTTGGAAAAACAATAGAAGGGAGAAACCCTCTAAAACCCACCAAGTGTTGCGTGTTTTCCGTGAGCACCTGGAACCGAACAGTGTACTACTGCCTTCTTATTTTTGCACCGGCGGTTTTCTTGAGCAGTATTCTGTTATATTACATTGCTTTGCATTTTCTGTTCCGGAAAGAAAGGGTTCATTAGAAAAGAAACCCACTTCTTGGCAAAGATTTACTGAAGATCTCTTGGATGTTTACTCATTTGTTTTTGTTTTTTCACTTGACTCCTTCCTTTGATTCTGGAAGATCGTCATGGTGTTGAGCTATGAGAACAATTATTTCCACAATGATCCTCAAAATTAGCCTTGAGACACATGAAAATACGGCAAGACATGGTACCGCTAGGTTTGGACATCGTCAGTTGACTCGAAGAAACATTCTTCCTTGCACTTTGAAGTATTCCCTTTTTAATTCGAAATTTTTCAACTGAACCTCTATTTGCTCATGCAGAATTATGACGTGTTAGGGATATTAGGAAGCACCCATCGAAAATAGGCTTTTTCGTGGCAGCAAATAATCAGTTTATGTGTTTCCAAATTCAATAACTCTTTTGGGTGACTGTCGGAAGCAAAAATTCATACTTCCTGTTGGTTCAAAAATCGAGAAAACGCAGATCTGCTGTGTTTACGGGGAAGAGCCCTTCCGAGTTCTTCTAATAAATATGAATTGGTTACTCGAACTGAAGTCGCCAAAAGGCGCTATGTGAATCACATGACCTTTGCATTTGCCTTTTTGAAACAATGCTTTCCACATCAGAGAAACGCCACTTTCAGACTATCTAAATCGTGACCTATAAACAGCTTCGACCGTATCCTAAAGAATAGGCGCATTTATATCAGGTGCAATGGTAGGCAAAGAACAGGTGAAACCGTATCCTAAGAACAGGTGCGACCATACTCCAAAGAAGAGGTGTGACCATATCTCAAAGAGCAGATACAACCGCATGCTAAGAACAGGTGCAACCGTATCTCAAAGAACAGGTGTGATTGTATCCTAAGAACAAATGCGACCGTTTCCTGAAGAACGAATGCAACTGAACTCTAGGAAACGATCCGGTGCTGCAATTCTTCGAATCGAGGCCTTGGACTTGTTCGATCACGTGATGCTCTCGAGGATCCAGAGGAAGATGGACTTCCAAGGAAATTTCTGGCAAGTGATGATCACTCTGGGAAAGGTCATAGCCAGCATATTCATGAGCGCCTTGAAATCCGAAGAAATTGGAATGGAAGAGGAGTCCGCTAGAGATATTCCTCGAACTCCATGTCCTTTCGTTCTGAAAGTGGACGTGGCTGCACCCCGTTTCATCAGAAGTGGCTCAAGAGTCTCAACCTAGGAGGAGAGGACGACAACCTTCTGGCTTGTACTGATGATCTGCTGTTCATCAATGCGGATGAGCAGAATCAGAAGGTGCCTCCGAAATGCCCGAGACCATGGACCAAGGAGGGGCACCATTGGGATTCTCGACACCACTGTCCCGCAGGTTGGCGACAGCAGGCGGAACCACATTCTTCGACATCCACATGGAAGGAAAACATACTGCAGGTACATCCCAACGGAAGGTCGTAGTGCAGAAGATCCGTAACGGAGCAACCAGCACGGCGTAAAGAACTTTTTTCCGAGGGAGGAGAAGAGCCTGCAGAGCGGCTCAAGTTCCTGTTCGGTACGATCTTGTCCAGCACCCCGAAGAATGTGGCAAAACACAGTGCGGGCGACCGAGCAAACTCGGCCCGGAGTGAAAAGATCGCGGGTCCAGGTGAAGCTTCGTTATGTTTTGCATTCGGCAGGAGGCATCGTGCGCGCCACCAAGCTCCAGGATCCTCGGACACCGGCCACGAAGCACGAGCACCGGGGCATTTCGCCGAGACTTCTGAAGGTAGCTTGGCGGGCGGACGGTCTGATGTCCGTCTTGTGCGGGACTTCGGGGAGCCGGAAAAGGAAACATTCGACATAGCCGAGGATGCGGCTTTCCGCCGAGAGGACCAACATGCAAATCTGTTCCCGAAATTCAGGGCATCCTGGAGTAGGTAGATGAACCCGGTGATCCTGCTTTCCGCAAGCGTCTTGTAGGCTCCAGAGGAAGAGACGTTCTGGCCACTTGGCGACCACCGAGCACATTCCCACCATGAAAACACCCATGAGGAGTTTGGAAGGACCAAAAGGTTTGCAAGACTTCCGGTCACGGCTGTCCGCTGTAACCTCCAAAAAATTCTGGAAACAGGCAGACTCGTCATCGCAAGACCCTGGGTGCACCGCAAGGGTTTTTAATATGACCCCATCAGCTCCTTCTACTCATCTCCCCTATCAGTAAAGCCACATCCGATAGGAGCGGTTTTTTTTTCACCAGGTCGCCCCGGGAGTCACCAAACCCACTGACCTGTGGAAAACCTGTCTGTCTCCTAGGGAACGAGGCCACTCCGAAAGTTCCAGCCCAGAGCCCCCTGTAATGAATGGATTCCATGGAGATTCCTTAGGTGGATCCTGCTTCCTGGTCGCTCATCGTACAAAAAACTAATTCTTACTACAAGCAGTCACCAATCATGCGGTCCCTCGTGGGATAGATGGCACGCTTCGACGCCTCTTCGCGCATGGTGGACGATCGTTGCGCTGCTTTCGTGGCCTCCATGGGGATGGCTGTTAGGTGACCCAAAATCCTCAAGCAAGTAGGGAGTGCAGCTCCCAAACTAAACAAAAACAAAAGGACTGAGTGGGGAGGACTTGGAGGCACGCAGATTGGTTACTGGGGGCAGTTCGGAGGGGGTAGCAAGTAGGAAATTAACAGGCAAATAAGTCCTTGGTAGGGTTCAGGACGCGGGAGGCCATGTCATTCTAGACTGAGACGATCGCTGCTTCCTGAACCTGCGTGGCTTGCAAACGGTGTCCGTCCTTCTTTGAACTGAGGTATCAGCAGGTGCAAAAGGAAGTCCCTCCAAACACCAATGCTCGCGGAACGACTCAAGAACGCGTCCTCTCCCTGAGCAAACCGTTCTTCATCTAGTGATGCCGGGACATTCATTTGATAAACGGAAAACAAGCAATCAACTGAGAATATAGTTCCGAAACAACAAGTACCAACAACAGCTAAAGAAAGTCAAGGTGTGGGTTCACCGATATACAAGTCGTTTGCTGAGCCAGTGATGTGATGAGGATCTCACTTTAACTCACATAACCCAACCGTACTTCACCGCACGTAAACTCACATAACCTCTCATAACTTCATCAAACCCAACCTAACCACATTTAATCTAACTCGACCTAACCCAACGCAAGTCAAACTAACCTAACCTAACTAAACTTAAGCATACTTAGCCTCATCTCACCTAACCTGACCTAATTCCACCACACCTCACCTAATCTAGCCTAAATCAGTCACCTCTAGCCCCTCGCTATGGTAGCTATGGATTCTAAAGACAAAAGACAGAGGCAACAAAAGTGCAGTGTGCATCCGTGCATCCCATGGAGCTGCCCTTTGTAGGGATGGCTGGCTGCCTTCTGTGGGCACCATGGGCCTTCCAGAACTTACAGGTAGGACTCATCGGATTTTGTAAACAGAACTCATCAGAGCGTCCCCAACTCGAGGTCGAAACAAAAAAACAAAGTAGAAAATTCAGTTTCAAGGAAGGAAGAATTCGCTAGAAAAAAAAAAAAAAAAAAAAAAACTTCTTCTTGCCAAGGTCAAATCCAAACAACGTCACGCCAGCAATCATGTCATCCCCTGACCTCACTGTTAATTTGTCGTGTCATCATCCGCAAGTCGCAGCTGACTGCCAGTCGCCATAAAATTAACGGCGTTGTCACTGAGTTTACCTGCCTCTCAAGAGAAGGCAGCTGTCGAACGAAGATGCTGCTGGAGCGTGCCGCTGTGCACCTAGATGCGCTCCGACTCCTCCACATGACAAGAAAGTGGGATAAAGGACCCTACACAAGACATTGAAGAAATAAATAAAGGGCGCGGGTAGGATTCTTTGGTTTGAGTCGCTTCTTTCTGCTCAGTGCCGACGCCCAATGCTATCTCCAGCTTGGCTACTTCCAGAAGGTAAGGTCACTTCGCAGCGCGCTCTCATGCAAGGAGGCTGCCGTGCGGGAGACCTCCTTTCGCTGCACCCGAGACCCCAGAGCATGGCGGGCTATAGCAATGGCGCGCATGAGGGACATCCGCTGCAGCCACGGCACCTGCCTACCGGTGAATTGGGAGGTTTCCTGAGAGAAGGCGGAGACCCGGAAACCAAGCTCCAGGTGGCTGGACTGCGCATAAAAAACCCTCCCGGAGGACTTGTTTCTTAGGGTGAACTCTTCGGTGTCCTTTCGGAAGAGCTGGAGATACCCCTCGGTGGCCGCGAGGAACTCGTTCCTCCCCCTCGAGTGGCGCTACTGACGTTGTTAGGCGCTTCCGTGCAACGCGCGCCGCTACCTCTGTACCAGGGGGAGATCCAGTGCTAACTACTCCAGGTAAGGAAAAACCTCCCACCCACCCACCTGCTTGTCACGTGTGTTTCCCTGCAAGCATAACATTTCAGTAGACCTCTTTGCGCTGAGGGCCTGGTCACCAGCTGCCCCGCCTCAGCTCCGTGCTGCCTACGCGGTGCCTTCGCCTGCAGGAACGATGCTGAAAGAGGGCGGAGGCACGACAGGGGATCCGCTACCTTCTAAGCCGTTCTTTCGGATTCTTTCGGATCGCGATGGGGTAGAAGCACTGGTCAAGGGGATGCCAAGAGGAGCTCTCCGGCATCCTGCGAAGGGTGCAGAGGATCCCTTGTCGCAGGATATGATCTCTTCCCTCTAGGTGATGTCGTGAACTCCTGGGCTTCCCTCAGGCGGTAGTCAGACCTCTTAAGACGCCAGTTCCACTGATCTCTCTCTGTTTATTTATTTATTTTTCTATTTCATAGAAAATAATCCCTGCGGCGCAACCGTGAAGAGCCGCGGAGCCTGACGAGGGTCTGCCGCGCGCGGGGAACTCCGCACCAAGTCCTTGGAGGGCACGTTTTCCAGAAAATACCAGCCAAAGTTCGTGTAGGACACCTCAGTCCGAAAAGCAGACGCGGGTAGGGTTTAACCGCCCCACATCTTAGACGGTTCCCTACGCTCTTTGCACTGGGAACCCCAGCGCGGAAGCAGCAGCACCTCGCGTTTCCAGCTCAAGGGGAACACACCCAAGCGTCCAAGCGCACAGGAGACCAAAAGTTCTTCGAGTGACGCATTCTCGAGCTTAAACCTTTGGGCGTTGCTAGGGATACGTTGCTAGTTTGTTTGTCTGATTCATAAAATTTATATCTATCCCAACGCATCAGCAACGTCGAACAGGAGGTGAAATTTTGAACAGGCATTCTTCCCGGACGTTCGTCTGGTGCAAAGCTGGAGGACAAGATGAATGGGATGCATGCATGAGAGTAGGAAAGGAATTAATGGGACCGCCAGGAGCCTGCGACGGCAACCAACCGAGAGAAACGCAAGCTTCCTGGAACTCGAGAAGTTGAGGGAGCGGTTCAGCGGCTGTGCATTCCACTGCAACGCCCCTGACGCCATCTATCCGGAAAAAGTTCAATCATTTTTCAGGTGTTGCGTATCACATTAGGGCTTCGAAAACACTACCTGTTCCGGATTCATCAGATGGATTCACCGGTGAAAGAGCAAGGTGGAAAGTATCTAAATGGATCTGGATTCTGGTAAGCATGAAAGTTTTTGGTTCAAAATTTCGAACGTCCAAGCGCTGAAAGATCACACAAAAAAAATAAATATGCATACTTATTTGCTTAAATAGCTTGCTTATTACATATTTCAATATATAAATTTATATACAGTTTAATTCATAATAAATAGATGAATAAAGCTCAGAGATTGTAGCCACGTGGCCGCCAACTCGGACTGTGTGGCTACGATCCGCGCGCGTGGCGCCAACCGTTGCGGGTTCGAATCTCCACGCGGAGGATCGATGCGAGAAATGGGTGCACCGTGGTCCCGAGTTTCCCGCCCAGGATGGCACTGGTTGGCCTTGCTTAGCTTCGGGTGCGTCGCTGATTGACATCCGGTCACACCAGGACGTTTATTTATAAAATAGACATACATGTCTGTAGCAGGACGTTTGATCCGGCCACGTTACTTATGAATACGGGAAGGAACCTTCCGGGAACTGGCATGCAGGCCAGCGGGGTTTGCCTCGGCAGCACAGAGGAAGGAGAGACAAACAAAAAGAAAAACGAAAACACAAAAACATGCAGTCAAAAAAATGGGGGAGGCGGGGTTCGGGGAGGGATCACTGTGTGCTAGAGTGCGTCCCCTGCATCCTTCTAAGGATGCCAGCCGGTTCATGTTTCAAGAATCCCAGATGGGGCCATCTTGACACTGTCCTCATGAAGAGACAGAAAAATAGATGACTTCCCTTTCGTTCTGTCTTCCTCTAACGTTGCTGCCCCATGCAGCCACGATCCAGCAAGTGCTGCTAGGGGTGTGGTCTGCCGGCGTGAGGGCGTCGCGCAGGAAGAGACTCTTCGAAACGTCTCTGGCGTTGCAGCCAAGGGTTCCAAGGGTCGCATCTCCAAAGGAGCCGGAGGGCAACACAGTGCACTAGGAGATGCGACGGGACTTTGCGCTGGGGTTTGCTACTGGATATTCCGGAGAAAGGCCTGCAGTGACTCACGCTGCTCATGAACACCCACACCCTCCCCTTGAATTCGCAGGAGTCGGCGCAGTCGTTCTGCTGCACTGGGGCCTCCCATGCAACGCCCGCCCGCATCTGTGGACGCGGGGGTTGGGGATGAACCCAAACTATGCAAGGTGCGGGAACGTCTCCTTTCCGCGCCTTTCGCATTTGGCACCGACACTTCCCTGTGTCCAGTAGTGAAGGCGCGCTTTGCATTGAATTCCCCCATGCAACACCGGAAGCACCAACTCCTGCCAATTGAGTGAGGGAGGGCGCCGCTGTTCCAGAACTCTGGAGTTCACTTCACGTCCTCCGGGGGGATTCTGAGCAACTCGTCCCTGGCGTAGAATTCCCTTGGGCAGGACACTCGGGTTTGCAGTGTTCATGACTTCCGGGGTTGTCCACGCTCCTCAGCAGTTTCTCATTGGCTTCAATCACACCTTGCTGGGGAGATGCTGTTCCTTTCTTCCCTAAGGGAGGGCAGCATCGGGGCAAGAAGTGTGCACGAAGCCCGAAGCATATTCCGCGGATTGCCGACCATCTCCTTCCATCTCTTGCGAGCGCTGTGGATCTTCTCCCAGGCGAAGACGGGACTCCTGAAGCCAGGCAGTGCACTTCTTGGGGAAGCAGGAGATCGATGTGTTCTCCTCCACCATGGCAAGCATCTGGAGAAGCTGATGTCCGCAATCACTCGCGAGTGACGAGGAAGGATGTCGTCCCCTCGCAGCTGGTTGCGCTATTCGCGAGGAACCGTGCTGGTGCGCACCAGGTGGGGCCCATCATCTCGCCGCAAGGGCGAGTCTCCTGAACTGGAGTTGACGCTCCATCCTCTCCGGCGCAAGGAGGCCCAGTCCACCATCCCTACGCGGAACACGCAAGTCTTTGAGTCGGCCCGGGATGATAGAAGAAATCCTTTGGGAAAGTCCGCTGCTTTCCTTTCAGCTTCTTTTTTTTCCCCTTTTTGGTTCTAAGGAGTGCTGAAGAACCGTCCTCTGCCTTAGGGGGGACTCACAGAACTCTCTTTAGCACTGTTCACGTCACTCGAGGGTGCATGTGGCTTTTCAAGTTGGGAATCAACCCCGTAGGGACCACCTTGTGAATCCAGGAAGATCCCAGAAAAATGAATCCGTTTCTCTTACCCTTCTTGGTAGGGGAACCCCGAAGAGAACCTCTTCGTTGTTCTCTTCGAACGGATCTGCTCCTTGTTTCTTCTCCGAAGGGAGCCCTCAAGGGAGCTTCTCCTGGTTTCCTTCCCTGAAGAGATTTCTTCCCTCTCCGATTTCTCCGAAGCTCCCCGAAGGAAGCAGCTCACTTCTGACACTCTGGAGAGGCAACCCCCTAAGGGTGATATCAATCAGCTTCATGATACGCGATGGATGGTCCCCTTCTCAGAATGGGACCCCTCTTCACAGCCGTGAGACAACCCCGAAGGGCTCCTAAGGATGACTTCCTGGAAGGACCCCGTAGGGTCTACTTTCGATCCCGGTCAGTCAATGGAGTCATCAGGCTTCCACCAGAGCTGCACCTGAAGCCAACCGAGGCCAAGCCAGCATCAACGTGCGGAATAGCACTCGAAAACCACGAGCACCCCCATTTCTCGGAGTCGATCCTTCTCCGGGAGGGATTTGAACCCGCAACGCTTGGTGCCACACGAGGAGGCCGCAGCCACACCGCTGCCAACGCGCCATATTTATTGGTGTTTATTTACATACGCAACGTTGATATTAATATACATAATAAACAGATTAATACATATCATTGTTTTGAAATAGGATCGCTATTAACCTTTTGGGTGCGGAGCTCGTCAGGTTTGAACATCCTGTGTTGCGGAGGCCCTGTGACCTTGAGGTTGTGGAGAAGTCAGAATGCAGGAACCCTCTCTGTATTTGGGGGTAGGGGTGGGGAGGGAGGAGGCTTGAGGGACGGGTTGGCGCATCCAAGGCCTCCTTCACGCAGCTAAGAGTCACGGCGTCTCACGCAGACAAATCCCGCGAACCGCAGCTGAAACACGCAGATCCTCAAGAGGATGAGCTGAAATGTTCCATCGGTTGAGCAGCTCACCCGCGCAACGGACAGCAAGGCCCAAAAGCAAACTGCGGGAAGCCCCGCTCCTCTGTGAAGCTGGTCAGCATGCAACGAAGCCAAGGTCGGTATCAGGCGCGCGTTCTCACGACCGTCTGAAGCCTCAGACTATGAGCACCCTTCCGCTGCTGTTCAGCAGGGTGCCCACTCGGCTGTCTGGATGGCTTCGCTCCGGTCTCGCACCTTGATCGGCACGGGGCGCGTTGAACTACAAGTGACCAGTGTCCGAAGAGGACGCTCGGCAGGCAGAATACTCGCGTCCCGCATGGAAACCGGACACAAAGTGGCTTCTGCAGCCCTCCACCAATCGGCTGCATCGGAGACAAAATAGAGAAACGCGATCGGCTGCTGCTGGAGACTTCGGCGCGGTACAGGTTTCCCCTCACGGATGGAACTTCCAGGAACTTTCCGCACGACGCCATACGTGCTGCTCTTCCTCGAAAACATTGAAGGAAGCCGGAAGTCCGCTCGGCAGAGAAAGCAACGGAAATCGGTGACGTCACTTGTCAGTTGCCACGATGAACGCCGGAAGGCGTGCGTTGACAGCTGTGCGGCGCCGTCCTCCGAGCATTGCGGGTTCGAATTCCACCTGCTCAAGGATTGACGCCGATAACGGGGGGTGCTGGTTGGCCTATTCGTGTGCGACACCGATGGAAGCCGGAAACTGGGTGCCCCCATCGAACCTGGACTGCAAATGCATCTTCCGGGTCCTCCCAGGAACCAAGGAGCCTGTTCCCTTGGGGATGCCCCTTCGGTTGTGAAAATAGAGTCGTCCGCCCCTGGCATCGTGGGTTCAAAAACTCCCAACTGAATCGACGCAGTGCATCGTAGGTCCGACTTTCTCCCGCAAGGTGACGCTGCTTTGCGTTTCATCCGGGTTCATTCGGGTGCGACACTGGTAGCGGTTGAAACCGGGTGCCCACGATGAGGGCCGGGACAATGCGAGTCGACCTTCTGGTCCTTCCAGGAATCAAGGAGTGGGAGCTCTCCTCCGGTTGTGAAGGAAAGGACCCCCATTCCGGGGGACTCTCCGCGTCGTACTGATGGAGTAGGTGTGTCTCCATCACCTCTCCAGAGAGTGCAGAGAAGCGAGCCGATCCCTTCGGGGAAGCTGCGTCCTTCTGAATTTCGGAAGCGTCCCTTCGAGGCTCTCTTCAGAGGAGTAAAAATAGGAGCGGATCCCTTGCGGGAGATCCCTCCGGAGAAGAAATTCCAGGATCGGATCCTTTCCGGGTTCCCTTCAGAGAAGAAAAAATGAAGCAGACCCCTCCGGGGAGTCCTCCGGAGAGAATAAGGAAATAGATTAGAATATAGAATAAGGAAAGAGATTCCTTTCGGGGTTCCCCTTCGGAGACAACCAGAGTGGAGGTGATCTCCATTCCGGGGATCCCTCCCTAGGCGTGAGAGGAACGGACTCCGAGCTATTTCCTGGAATCATGGGGAGGTCCCCTCGTGGGGTGTCCCCTAAAACTTGAAGAGTCTCACGCACCCTCGGGTGACATGGAACCGTGTCAAAGAGCTGCAAAGACAGAAAAAAGGGATTTTCATCATCCTATCTTTTGTATTATCGATGAGAGGCACTATGGAGCTGGTTGACACCCCCCTCGGGAGTTGCCCCTCCAGAGTGTAAGAAGCGCTCGCTGCTCCCTTCGGAATTCTCTTCAGGGACATGAACAAGGAGAGGCTGCACCTTGAAGGTGCCCTCCGGGGAAGAAATTCCAGTAGCGGATGCTTTCCAGGTTCCTTCGGAGATAACAAAAAAGAGGTTCCCTTCGGGTTCCTCTACCAAGCAAGCGTAGGAGGAACTCCTTCCAGCGAAGCCTTCCTAGATTCCCACCAATCTGCGCAATAAAAGTTGGTCTCGTATTTGAGATCCTCTTCTTCGGGAAAATTCCGCTTTCCCGTCACCTTTTCCATCATAGGATCGCCTCTTCCTAAAGTCCAGACCGTTCTTGAGCATTTGATTACAAAAAGGATTGGATTGCACGATACATGCTATATCCCCGGTGTCGATCAAAGTCCCGAAATATCATTAAAAATAAATTTATCCGTATTATTCTACATAGATTAATATACAAATTTATTTTAATACACACAGTTATTCATGTTTATTAACACACATATTATGAAGAGTAATATTATTGGGACATATATTTATTGAGATTCAGTGACAAAGATTTCATCAATATAATTAAGAAGTCGTTGATTAAATTGCTGATATATGCACTTAAGATCATAAAAAATAAATATGTATTCATATGTATATTTAGGTAAAGATTAATATCTACATTAGTACATATCAGGAAGATTATAAAAATAATGACTATAATGACTGAAGGTTTATTAACACTTTCAGTCATTCATTCACTAAAGTTAACTGAAATGACACACACAGTTATTCATATTATTAACTGCACATATTATTAAGCGTAATATTGTTGAAGCATCTACTGATTAAGATTATTGACATAGATTTTATTGATATAATTAATAAGTGCTTGATTATATTGTATATAGCTCCATTGAAGATTATAAAAAATAAATATATGTTCTTATAACATGTATTGATACGTATATATTCATATAGATATTTGTATGTGTGCGTGTATGCATTTATATTCATACATGTGTATAATCCATAAATATGGTTGTATATAATGACAATATATATTAATTAATTTCTTATAATCTTCAATAAAGCTATATACAACATAATCAAGCACTTATTAATGATATTAATAAAATCCATGTCAATAATCTTAATCAATAGATGTTTCAGTAATACGTCCTGTTAATAAGTACGAATATCTGTGTGTGTCATTCCAGTTAACTTCAGTACATGAATGACTGGAAGTGTTGATAAACTTTTGCTTTCATACGCTTTCATATAGTTCGGCTGGTGCACAAGCCCTGAAGATTTTTTGAATGACTGCTTGGTCAAGTTTTTAAAACATTAATTCGAACTTTCGATTGGCATCCGTGTCTTCTTAACGATGGAAAGTTTAAAAATGAGGAAGGCTTGGTAGTTCCTCTAATGTGTCGGTGAACACATAGTAATGGGAGTGAGTGATATGATTAGATAACGTTCCACAAAGATTATGTTTATTCTTGAAGCATAACCGAGTCGACTGAAATGCATTATGGATAGTGAAGGAAGGAAATTAATTGTTTGCGACAATGGGACCGGAGTAAGTGATGTTCATCCGTAAGAAAATGAAAGTGTGAGGCCTTTTAGTATATATTGAGCAGCAATTTGTTCAGAGAAGAGTATATGATGCAATAATCCAGCAGATTTGATTTTTCAGTGTTTTTTCTAAAGCAAGATTTGTGAGTTATAGAAATAAGTCTTTGTGAATCTTAGTTAGGTTTGGTTTCAGTAACGGCACTGTGTGCTGTTGACTTTGACTTGCTCTTTAAGATAGTAATCAGTTTTGAGCACAATAAAAGAAAGCTAAGCAAGTCGTTGTGAAAACCAAATGTGGTAATTGTCACTGATGTGTTTTAGTTTGTGAAATGTGGATACGCGGGTTCCAATTTCCCGTTGCATATTTTTCCGTCAATTATTGGAAGGCCGGTGATACGTGCTGGGAACAGAATCGGCGATGTGGAAGTCAAGGTAATATGGATACCCACTTTTACATAGCCAAAACCGAAAAAAATTTGTTAGAATCTTATGATTGGAGATGAAGCCAACAAATTGAGGTCTGTTTTGCAAATTACGTATCCTATGGAACGGGGCATTATCAGGTTCGTAAATTTGCACTCGATGATAAATGTAATTGTCTTCAGTGTTTTGATGATAGATATAGTTGAGGAAATAATTTTAATGTATCTTTTATCTCATATGCCAGTCTGATTCTGATTCTCCTTTCTATTTTATTTATAAATGCAAAATGTTGTTTCCTTAAGGAATTGGGAAGATATGATGCATTTATGGGACTATACTTTTGGATCTCAAAAAATGACCATTGACCCTACAGAGTGTAAAATACTGCTTACTGAGCCTCCAATGAATCCACTGCAAAATCGACGAAAAATGATTGAAGTAAATTTAGATATTGGTGTGTTCATTAATGTTTTCCTCCAGGTTATGTTTGAAAAGTATCATTTTCATGGATGTTCTATTGCTATTCAAGCAGTACTAACTTTGTGCGCTCAGGGCATGCTCACAGGAGTTGTTGTTGATTCTGGTGATGGAGTAACACACGTATGCCCTGTATATGAAGGCTATGCCATGCCACATTTGACCAAACGGTTAGACATAGCTGGCCGAAACATAACCCGGTATCTCATCAAGGTAGGAAACAAATCTTCAGTTTGTGGCAAAATCTGATTGCACAATTAGCTGTTGCAGCTGCGTGGATATGCCTTTAATCATTCAGCTGATTTTGAAACAGTACGCATCATGAAGGAAAAACTTTGTTATATTGCTTATAACCTAGAGCAAGAGCATAGGTTGGCTTTGGAAACCACTGTTCTGATGGAGTCTTACACTGTGAATAATTTTGCACTCATCTTTAAAATGGTGTCATAGCTTCCAGATGGGCGTGTTATCAAAATTGGAGCTGAGAGATTTGAAGCTCCTGAAGCTCTTTTTCAGCCTCATCTTATTGATGTGGAGGGACAAGGTTTAGCAGAGTTAGTGTTCAATACTATACAGTCTGCTGATATTAACATTCGATCTGACCTTTATAAACGCATTGTATTGTCTGGAGGTTCAACTATGTATCCTGGTTTGCCATCCCGTCTTGAGCGGGAAATTAAACAGTTGTATTTGGATCAGGTGCAACATGGAGATGTTTCCAAATTAGCTGTACGTAGTCTCCATGTGTGAAGTACATATTCGTTTCAGAAATTCAAGATGAGGATCGATGAACCTCCCTTAAGAAAAGATATGGTATTTATTGGTGGTGCTGTATTGGCCGATATAATGAAAGATAAAGATAATTTCTGGATAAGTCATGCAGAATACCAGGAAAAAGGGTTGCAGGTGTTAGATAAACTCGACAGGTGTTCTGAATGATTGCCAAAATATATTTGTGATATTTTTTATATCTGTAAACTTTTAAGTGAACTCATAAAATAAATCAAAACTCATGACAGGTTTTCTAAATGGAAAACTGCAGTTTGATTTTTTATACAATGGTGAACAAATGTAGCCAATTCCATTCTGTAAACTACCTCCCTTTAGATAGTAGCCTTATAATACATGTATTCATAAGTATGTTTGTGTATATGTGCATAGCAATTATTTGACTTCTTGTATATTAAGCACGTTTTCATTAGACAAATTTGGCATGGTTTTTTTTATTCTAATAGACTTCCTCAGCTGTTTTAAAGTCAAGGTTTTAGATGATGATCAATGGCAACTAGTTGCCTGAGGATGCACAATACACAGGACCACTTGAATTTTTAAGCTGGTTCTTCCAAAGGTTTCTTGCAAATTAGCACTCCCCAAATTTCTGTGTACTGATGAAGCTGTTGCATCTGATCCGATTTCAAAGACAAGCAGCCCAATGCTGGCACTGATCCCTTAATCCCATCCCTACATCTGATGGAGGTGCACCAAGCCACAGTTAAGGAAAGTGTGAGTACAGTTACCGGAATTCAACAGCTCTAGGTGGGAAACAGTTGACTGAGACATGAACAGTCGGAGTACGGTCGCAGCAGCAGCAGCTTTTGACTGCAAACCTCACGGTGTGCAGCAACCTTCCCATTTCCTTTTATTACAGATTTCAAATCCCTTTCATCATTACTAAGCTTTTTTTTTTCCGGACTGTTAAGCATGAAATGCGTTAACTGAGCGATGCTTTTGATATTCAAAGCTTTCAACAGAAGTACTTCTCCATGCTGAGGCTCATGTCGCCACGCATCGTTTCAAACGTAATGGCATGCGATTCTCGCCATTGGACTTGGGAGAAATCCAACGCTGCCTTCCCAGCAACCACGCGCGACGAAATCCATACCACCGGCCGGGTGCCATGCCTGCAGGGTTGCCAACAGGAGTTAATGGAATCCCACTAGATGGCATTCGAAAACCCGCGATTGTCCGGAAAAAAAAAATCTCCAGATTTTAATACCTAGGAATTTATTCTTATTATCACTCCGCAGTTTAGCGCACATGCCATCGCTTGTGTCAGTCAAGACGCTTGCATTTTATCGACGCGAATCCCTTTCGTATTTTGAATGCTTAATCCTTTATTCTTAAGTGTTTTCACTCCCAGTAGCAGCAATAGAGTCAGCATCACAGGTGTCCAGTTTAGCCAATGCCAAAAAGTGGATTCCACCCTTCCCGACTGATGACTGAAATATGCAACAGCAATCCCCATGGCATTTTAGTTACACTAATATTGTTGGATTTATCGATTGAAGCACTGAAAGGACCAGTCCCTATATCATCAAGAGCCTTTTCGAAGTGAGATGCCGATATGAACTTTATTATAGCAGTATACTTGGAACGATGTAGTTGGACTTTGCAATTAAAGTGCCCGCGAATTTATGCTTACACAGTTCTCCGAGATTGCCAGCTGTTGTTGTTGCTGCGTGACATGCTATGAAGAGACTTAGAGACGGTTGAGCTGTTCGTTGAAAGCTGTTCGTTCAGAGTCTTTGTCCGTTGAAAAAAAATGTCCAGTTTTCGCGAAGAAGAGAATGCAGCGCTGGCCGACTGATGCTTCTTCGTTTTGTAGGGAGAGCGTAGACCACGTTTCGCGGTCGATACGCATTTGCAAAATCTGCATTTAGCTTTATCAGCATCTCTCGGAATTTCTAGGATCCAACCTTTAAGCAGCACCTCACTTGGCCACTCTACAAAATCGTTGCTGATATTGAGGCCCCACATCTTGAATGAAACAATGAATGAAAATACTGGAAAGGACACCTAATAATTTAACATGACACGAGGTATTGAAGCCCACTATACTACAGCACACGTCCAACACACGTAATTTCGTTTACTCTTCAGAGTCAAAGTAAAATCACGTGATATTTTTGTTACGAAATTACTGCTGCACGCCTTCGATACGTTTGGAAGGAGAGAGCCGCCCTGACGCTCGTATTCCTCCTTATCACAATCTAAATATCGAAATAATTCCATAACAAGGAAGTCGCTGTCCTCGACAGTCTTCATCAGCAATGCAATTATTTATTCATGCAACTCTATGTCCGTCAAGATGGAAACAGAAATGGATAAAGAATCCATCATTGAAAATTCTCTTTGGAAGCATGAGAAACTCTTAAACTTCGGCGTCCAGTGATTCCAAAACCACTAGAATTCCTGCAAAGCGGGATAAAATACTTTTGGCCGCTAGATGGGTTTCCAAGAACGCTAGATCTAGCGGGAAAACCGCTAAGTTGGCAATCGTGCATGAGTGAGCGGGATCCGTTGACACTTGTCAACGATGACAAGATCGCGACATCTCAAGTTTCCAAAAATTTGAGAAATCAAAGATTGGGAAGAAAATTTGACAAGCCGTGGAACATCTGCTTCGTAAAATAGGTGACAGTCTATGGAAAGCTTGGGTACGAAGATTTCTCATTTTAGAAGGAAATGATGTGAACAATTATTGATGAGCAAACTTGAGGTCTTTGAGGCCATCACGTATCTTGGAGAATTCGTTCCATTATCAATTCTTCTCGTGCATCAGATAAGAGATCTGATCGTGTTCTTTACATATTGTTTCCAATTGGGCAACCGTGCATCATCATCTTGATCGTCAAGCATTTTTTAGAAAAATTTCGTAGGAAGAGCCAATTTTCTGGGAACGAAAGACTGGGAAGAGCCACCCCCCGTTATTATTCCATTGTACCACCATTTAAAGTAAACAAATCTTTCTTATCAGCCGAATATCTGATAAGTCACCTATTTTTGCTCCAAAATTTTTGCGCTTTTCTGCAAGCAAGAAATTTCTGCAAGCTTTTAGTCCTTTGTTTCCGGAAGGAGGAGGAGAGAGCGGGAATGGAGATTTTTGTGTGAGGAAAGATGCTCATTTTTAGGCAGCTTTTCGTTTTGCTTTGCTCCTTCTCTAACATAGATGTGGATTAGCCTTGACGACAGAGTTTATTTCAATTGCCCCATTAGTAATGGATGCAGGATCTTCCCAAGGATCTAAAAATCACTTAGATCAGCAAAACATATTGTTTAACTGGGCGGACTGTATTGTGAAATGTGATTTTAGCCACGGTTTACATCTGATGGGAGCACATGACTGATTTTAAATACAGTTTCAAGAAATCGATATTTTTTTTGTATATGCATATAGAAAAACCGTAAATGCTCGCTCTAAATCTCAAGAAACCTTGTGCGCAAATCTGGGCAGTTTTTTAGCAATAGAGCCAAAAAATCGGAAAAAAAAAGTTTTTACCGAAGGATGAAGGGCATCTTCATAAGTGCATCTCGGTTTTTGCTTGCCAGTATTGTGTGCCATTCCGTTTGGATAAAGATAGATTATTGTGTTAGGTTGTATGTCGGTCTTTGTCAACATCCTTTCAGGAGTTCTTTAACTTCGATCTGATAAGAGTTAGTTCAAGAATCACTGCAGAGGTGATGGAGAAAACTGTGAGCGTCTCAACGCAAATGTTATTAGGCACAAAATAAAGTTCCTTCTTATGTTCAGAATGAATGAACAAATATGTTGGACCCCACAGCATAACAAATCTTTACTGCTTAATGCTGTGAATTTTAATCTTCTTCCATGATGCCCCCAAAAATATCACGAATGAGTAAATTTCTCGAGTTTGAGGCGCGCCCGCAACCACTGCCCTCCCGTTCGGCAGGAAGGCTTACTACCCCTTCCTCTTCCTTGTCTTCGGCTCTCGTCTCTGCTTTTCTCTTTCCTCCTCCGAGGAATATACGAGGGACCGTTTCGATCCAAGAGATTGACCTAAATTGCTTGAGATTCGAGCAGTTTGCTGTCTAAAAAGAGAACGACATGATTAATCATGTGATAGATTTTAGCTCATTCTTTTGTTCTTTTGCTGTTCTTTCTTATTTCTCGTTTATGGTACTCCTTAACGAAACTAAATACCTTTGTTCATCAATTTTTGTTCATACTAGCTCCGTTCGCAGGAGAATCGAATCTGTTGTTTAGAAGAATAAAGCTGGAAGGTCCTACATGATAAAAACAAAAAAAGACACATGATTACAAAGGAAATGAAGGTTTCAAAGGTGCATTCTTTATCATATAGAGTATGTTCCCAAGTTTTCGACATCCGCTTTCTTGGAGACTTTACATTGTGTATGCTGCCATCAAAGTTTTCTAAGTTATGATCGCATGGTAATTAGCACGACTGATGACACAGCATTCACTTGAGAAGTCGGCAGAAAAAATCATTAAACACACTTTGCATGTTTGATAGGAAAAGTCGATTTTTCCAGATTCCGTGTTAAATTGTAGACAACTGAAGGATTGCACAGTTGTCATTGTAAGATTTACTTGGTAACGATATACAACATTCGAAAGAAATCTGCATTAGAAATCTCGTCTTCTAGAACACATTTTATAGAATAGAAAATAAGAAGTGTGCTTTTCTACGCAAATTCAGAAAGCCAGTTCGCTTGTCATCTCGAAGTGACTGCACAAGCAGGCAGTGCTTAAAGACGCAAAATTAGTGCTGATGAGAAACGAGTTTTCCTCAAGTTGTTGAATATCAATTCCAGGATGGTTGATTGCATTTTGAAATGACGTGGAAATATTTTCAATTTAAGCTTTTTTTTCATTTTTCATTTAGAATAATATTTCAGTTGTAGGAAAACTTGCTGGTTATCCAGCAGCATGAGAACTAAACTTAGAAAAACACACTGCAAATCCAGTTTGTAGATTCCTAATTGTTTCTTCAACTGCGTGCACAATGTCACATTTTTAACACTGCTTTCGAGTTTTTCTAGAATCTTTTTGCACAATATAGATGCCCATTCTCCAATTCATTGGAGGAAATGTACCCTTAAAATTCTATGAGGACGTAGACGTCGGTCATTCAGCATCCAGTAAGAATTAAAATGCAGTGATACATGACTTATCAGATCAATACTTTTTGACCACTTCCGGCAAAAGTGAAAGATCAGATTCGGAAGGTATATCTAGAAAATCAACTTCGAAATAAAAGATTTGATAGTGAAGTGCGTTTACATTCACATCAGAACATCTAATTAGCTTATGTAAAGGTCAGTCCCAAAGAACTGTTTTAAACAGAAGATTGAACACAACAGTGCTCAAACCAAACAAAAACTGTAGAGGAAATTGTTTTTGGATCCAGGAAACATGAACTAGCCAAAAAGACACAACCAAAAAGTAAACAGCTTGAAGGGCCAACCAGTTTTGTTTATTCTTCTTATCCACTGTTTATTCGGAGTAGGAAAAACTTGAAGTCCAAGAACTATGAATCAAGAGCAATCAGGAATGGAGATAAATCGTTAGTTAAAACTCATCGTTCCATTAGAGATAATATGACAAGTGTATATTAAAACCGCTCTAATTACGAAATCAGTACCAAAAATCAGAAATTTTTTTCGAAAAAAAAAACTTTTATAAAAACGAATAACATCTAGTGTATTTACACCTGACATCAAGAGCTTTGGTTACAATGCAGTGAACGCTTTAAATTTAACAGAAGCACCAATTCCAAAAGACTGACAACTACATTGTAGTATTCATCAAATAGTCATGATTACCAACTATGAAATGACACGACTCTTTGAAACACCCCAAAAATTGAACAATAGGGCAAATCAAACAAATCACAAAACAGATAGAGATCACGTTGGTCACTAGAATTAGCAAAAAGACACTTGGAAATAA
Source organism: Raillietiella orientalis (assembly GCA_036172245.1). Lineage (NCBI taxonomy): Eukaryota > Metazoa > Arthropoda > Ichthyostraca > Raillietiellida > Raillietiellidae > Raillietiella > Raillietiella orientalis. The sequence goes on from JAYWIR010000012.1 coordinate 641,901, forward strand.
AAATGATTCAAGATTGCAAGAATTGCAATCTTGAAATCCTTTAACTTCCATTTGTATAACCATATGCGAATTCTCAATAAAACACACCTGAAAATGTCTTCAGAATTGCATAGTTAGCTTTTAAATGATATTAAAAAACAACTATACAATTAAAAAGAATACGAAAGTTATTTAAATATAACCTAGATATTCCTTGCCAAAGATAGATTTCGCCTCTGTCTACCTTTTCTTAAATCAAGGATAAGGAGTCGAACATTCTACACATACCAAATTGCCATTCTGGTTCCGATTCACCGGCAACTCCCGCAAACCATCTGTGTGGTCTCGGTAACTGGTTGCATCCTCGTCGACCGTGAAGACTTCTTGATGGAGAGCATTCCGGGCATTCGCACTCGCCCGTGCGCATTGCAAATGGATGCACGGCGGGCTAGAACGGAGCCACGCTTTCGGGAGGACACGCCTCACGAACAGTTCATCTGAAGGGCTTCTAAAATGGCCAGGGGCCCTGATAGACGTTCAACGAACGAGTGCCATTGCCGATTCAGAAAACAAGAGCTCCTGCTTCGGATGCTCCCAATCCTCGTACCCTTCGAGAATGCATCGAAATCGCAGTTTTTGAGATACTTCCCCGGGACTGCTTCCCCGACCTCTTCTCGGACCGGGTTCAAACCGATTCAAACTTCCTTGTGCACAGCCCTCAGCTCGGAGGTCGTGCAAACCTTATTTGCCTGACTGCGTTGTTTCAAACGCTCTTTTCTCGGCGAACGCCTGTCTAAGATGGAGGCGCTTTCCCATAGTCTTCCCCGTCTTGCGAAGAATACTCTTTTGTGACAAGATGCTTCCGCTCCCTGCATTCGATCCGGACGAAGCGTTGGAGCAGCCAAGTGTCGTACTTCAGGATGACGACGAAACGGAAGACTACCGACGCCGCGGACGAGGTCTGACGGAAGAGTGAAGATTCCCAGAGAAGGCATTTTAGCAAGCGCCAATGAAACTGCCGTCATGTTGAACGGCTTGTGGAAACTTGACCGCAACTTCGTCCGTCTCATTTTTTTTCCCCAGTCGGGGCACCGGAGGAAGGTTTTTCGGTTCCACCACGTGGAGGGGATAGCCGGCATATTTCGGTGCTGGCGAGCTCTTTCCCTTCTTTCTTTTAAAGCGTTTGCTGTTGGCCGGTAATTCACCGGGTGACGCTCGGTGGATACCAGGATTTCCCCAGCCTCGTGGAACACCTCGAAGAATCCGATGTACTGCCTTTCGAAAGTTATTTTTTCCGGTGCGTCTGCATCACGCGGATACTTTCGAAGGTTCATTTTTCTTTCTGTTATGTTGTTTCCACGATAATTGGAAACATGACGTGGACGTTCAGTTCTCTTCACTCCGGGAAATGTTTCAGTCTCAGCTACGTGTGCATTTATTTGTATGCCCTCCTCGCTGGGAAGGGAACGTTTCAGCTGGTCTTGCAGCTTGATCGAATGAAAAGCTAACAGAATGCCACTTTAATGCTCGAACTTTTGTCTGATGAGCCTGCAGCTCTGCGAACTCTCTGTTTTGGTTCCCAACGTGGGAGCAGGCCGCTTTGGCAAATTGGAAAATCCATGTCAAGGAGAGTACGAAAAACGCTGTACCAAAAAGATAAAACGTTCAGATGACGATGTGTCTCTTATCGCCTAATGATCACTTTCCTGGATTGAACTGAAGAGTCACGTTGGCCAGAACAGATGCAGTGACAGATGTGTTGGAGGTGAAATACGCAATTCTCAAGAGCGTTTGATTGCTATAGGAAATAAAATGAGTGGTTAAGTGGGACCACGGAATGCAGAAAAATATGCACGATATTCTAAGGAAATACGTAATTCCAGGAATTTATGAATTGTGTTCCGAAGAAAATGTTTGCACATCAGATTCTTTCAAATCACACCTTAGGCATTCTTTACAGGTGAAAACCAAAACCTGAGGGTGCATGTTAATTTTATTACTAGGTTTTAGAGGAATGCTATCTTATTTACTCACCATCCGAAATTTGTGTAAGTTTCAACGGAGGTAAAGACTGTACTGTTCTCTTGTATCTTGCATTGGCTGTAAGGAAAAAGATGTTCCCAGATTTGTGCATTAATATGAGGTTAATTTATTTCAAGCATGAGGATTCATTTGAGGAGGTTGAAGGTTTTATACAGAGCACAGTTGAAAGGTGTACATCTGTAAATCATTCATGTGTTTAATTATCTGTAAATAGCTTAGGATTATCTGTTTTAACACTTTCCTATCCAATGCACTCTGGCTTGGGTACTCTCAAAGAGCAGCTTCCTCATTTGAAAAGCATACTAATGGGCACAAGACGAAGTGATCCTTTCTCAAACCATTTGATACCCTTTCAGGTAAAAACTGACCGTAAGATTTTGAGATACAACATATTCCGTTCTAAATAAGCAAGAATGTATTAGAATGAATAATTAAAAAGTATTAGCACCAGATGTATTGCAAAGTGAGTAGAATAAGAAGCTAATAATTTTACAGATGACTGATCCTGATTGGCCACAATTTATGAGGGTGCACCCATTATTAGAGTGGAATTACCAAGACATTTGGAATTTTATTAGACACTTTCAGTTACCCTATTGCTATCTTTACAACCAGGGGTAACAGCCAAACCTACCTGACAGTCTTAAATTTCTTTTTTTAGATATACTTCAATTGGTTTAAAAAGCAATACTTTCCCCAATCCTCTCCTTCGTTACTTTGATCAAGGAAAAGAATGTTTTTATCCTGCTTATTTACTTGGTGATGTAGATAGTGAGCGGATTGGTCGTCAGTAATTGATAAATTCGATATTTTTTTAATACCGAATTGCGCTAAAACACTAGTAAGTAAGATGTAATTTCACAGGAAATAAAATTAAAACAAATTCCAATCTGAATTAAAAGTAAGTAGGACTCATAATCCATTTATTCTAAAAATAGATCTTTATGTAGATCTGGAGCTTTCTGTAAGATTCCACCATCACAGTTGCAATAAATAATGTACCAACAATTAACGTATGAAGCATGTCATGCACAACATTGATGCACTGATGCAGTCATCATGACAAAAGGCACCACAGTTCTTGCAAGTCACCATGGCCTTCAGACTACAATCACAATTTTTATCAGGAGCAGCACAAACTTTTGGTGTCAAAGGAATGATGCTAGGATGAAGAGACTCACTCGGCAAAACACCATTGGTTAATGGAATAATGGAATCAACTCTTTTACTTGCTGCAGGGGTCAAATCCACAACTGCTGCCTCCTTAGAAGGGCTATGACAGGCTGATGAGATCCCAGTGGTAGTACTGGGTATATCTGTGTGTAGTTCGAAATTTGCATATGGTTCACTGCTTGGTATGTTTTGGTCTTGAGACACAGTATATGATGACTGTTGCTGGGGAAAACATTCTGGAAGATGAGGGGATGGAAGAGCCAGTTCTGCATGTGGAGGCAAATTCTGCGTGATCATGCCACCAGAGATGGGAAACATACAGTTAGGAGGCGCACTAGCAGCACGAGGATAGCTGGAAGGGGACTGTGCTGCATACGAAAGTGTGTGCCCTAGCAAATGAATTCCTTGATTGGCTAAGGTCCCCCCACTACCTCTACGAAGGATGATAGCCTGGCGATATCGCTGGTTTTGTAACTGTGTGGCTGTGATTGTGTTTGTGGGATTTGTGAGTGCACTACTTGGATAAATGCTAGGTGTATTAGTGGGAGAATGGTGTGCCCAAGGGTATCCATTCATAACAGGCTGTGCACAATCATGAATTTGCAATTGTGCAGTTGCTTGAATAGGAGCTCTAGTAGGAGGGTCTAAATGTAACGAAAAAGGACCAGGATTAGGAAATATCACAGATTCACAATGCTTAGAGGGAAGTACCGAAGGCATGGGTTGTGACAGTTTCTGGGGCTCTGTTCTAACTGGCTTCCCATTCTCTGTCTTGCCATCGGGGGATTCTTTTTGACCATGAGTTGCAAGAAGCTCTGGAAGAGATATGAGCTGACTCTGCAAGTATTCTCGATTGGCACTCTTCTCGATAACAGCTTGGCAAATTTGGTGAGAGCGTTGTAAATTCACTTCTCCTCGAATATTTCCACCAGCTGATCCACATAATGTTTTCTTAGAAAAACAAATATATACATATATAAATAAATAAATAGTTGCACACACACACAGAAGAATAGTGAAAGTATTCAACCTACTTTTTTAATTGAAGATCTTGAATTTGTACTTCCAAGAAAAGTGACCATTGGAGGTTGCAGAAAAGTGCGCTCCTGTGGTTTGCTGAATGATGTTGCTTGTTCCACTAATTGTGTGCAAGAGTTATCAGGAGGATCCACCACAGTATCCATGCTTGCATCTATAGGGGGTGTTCTGTCATCTGGGGACTGCTGTTCTTTCAGAGATGAATCTTGTGCATCATCTGAAGAAGGCAATTCAAGTATTGATGGTTGCGGTTCAGGAGAAGAAATGCTTGTTGCATCTAAAGACTCTGGATTACTAGATGCATTTTCAGCAATCTCTATGCAATGCTCAGCATCAGCCAGTTGAATTACAGTTTCTGTCTCTGGCACTTCTGCTTCTCCAGAATAAGGATTTTCTAATTCAGCTTCTGAAAAACCATATTAGAACATTATTTATTCGAAGCATGCAACTCAAATAACCTTCATCCTTAAATATGTATTTGCTACATTAAGCAGCCTATTATTTTTTGCAACTAAGCATTAATTTATTAAGGAATACATTAGCCTTTAAGTCACTTACAGTTACAAATTCTTTGAAATATGTATACTATATAGAACAGAATCTTTTGATCAAAGAAAAATTTAAATATGTATCATAATGAATTTATAAATAATTGAGATAAAAGCCATTAAATCGTACCAAGAGAAGGCACACTTGGAGCTGCTTCTTGTGATACTTGAGTTGGTGGACTATCTAATGGGAATAAATCTTCTGATGGAGATAAACAAGGAGGAAGTTCCTCTGCTGAGCTACCCTCTGTTTCATCAGCCATTAGCAAGTTGTTAGATGGAGATTTTGAAAAAGAGGAATATGCTAAAGAAAAGTGTGGGAGCTCATTTTCTAAATTGCAGTTTTCAACTCGGTCAAACTTTCTTGCAATTTCACCAGGAGACAACGTTTTCAAACCCCATATTGGCTCAAAGTATTTCAGCTAAAACACATTCTAATAAAAGAATTGAGTTTGCTTATTTTACCTTCCATGGATCTAACTTAGCTCTTTCTTTTTCTGATTCCAGGATGTATTTCTGCTTACTTTCTGGAGTAAACTCTCCTCTTCCCAACCTTTCTTGCCAGTCTTGACAAGCACGAGTAAAGAATTCATTATTAATAGCTGAGCTGCTTAAACTAAAAAAAAAAAAAACACACACAAAAAGTAACAATAAAAATAATAATAACGACAATGACAAGAATCAGACATATAAAACTGCATCCCTTACGCCTTCATATATGATTTCATTGGAGTCTGTATGGCATCCAAAAAATATGGGTACCAAATTGCTTTGATAAGCTTTAAGTAGAATTCTCGGTAAAATCAATAAGAAAAAACAATGATGAACACACTTTTTTCGATTTTGGTACCGTTAATCTGTTTTATCTCATGCTTTGACCAAATATAGTATTTTCAAAATTTGGTGAACTTGAAAAATCACTATTTTTTAACATTAGCACCACTAAATTTTAAAATTTTGCGATCCTTTCCTCCGCATTATGAAAACATTAAAAAAAAAAAAAACTGATTTAGGGAAATGGATAGGCAAAAAATTTTTTTTTTAATGTATAGCACCATGAAATAAAAAAAAAATTTTTTTTTTTAACATGTTCTGGGAATATTTAGATGCAACAGAAAAACTGTTCAGAATTTTTACTACAACGATGTTTTTCGATGCTCATGATTCTATTTTGCTAGATCATTCAAGTAATTGTTCATACAATCAAATGGCTTAAGCACAGGAACTGAATTCTAATAATCCACACATGTAGAGAATTACAAAATAGTTTTTATTTTGCAATTCTCTACATGTTATGATGCAATGCCAAATTTTTGTTGTTACAAATTAATCAGTAATCTATGTTATAAAGTAACTCTTTGAAAGCCAAGTGAATTGGAAAACCAGGAGTAAAAATGACATAAGAATCACTGCACCAAATTTCATCATTAGTATTGGCAAAACCAGAATTCAGCAATAGCAACTGGGATGATTTCATTTCAATTTTCTCTAATGATCATCAATTATCTTATCATATTCATGTTATTAGATCACAAAATTATGCAATATTTTCCCACAACAGCAACAATGTATTCAAAACAGAATTCTATGATTACATTATCATATATCTAGTTCAATTAAAATTAGATGACCATTCATCTCTTCTGATGCTTGAATTATAAAATAATGCTAACCCACTTTTAATAATGAAGTGTGTAACTATAGGAAATTTATCTACTGGATACATAATAAAATAAATTTAATGCAATTAGATTATCAACAGGAAAATCAATGACTTGAGAATATTGGACGCTTGTTTTTTACATCAAGTCACTAAGTGGCTATTATGGCTAGTGTAAGATCACCATCATCATCACACTTTGGAAAATGATACAATAGAATACAATTTCCAATCTGTTATTTCTTTCTACCTAACAGCCAACCAAGGATTAAAATTACAATAAACTAATCCTGATACTAACAAATTGATTAATCTGATTAAATAAAAATCATCTAATAATTTTTCAATGAAACTTATTGACTATGTATTCCAATTATATATCGCAACAGGAAATATGATCCATCAATTTCGATTTAATTCTATCAATTCTATTAGTTCCGTATTTAAAGGCTCTTTTCATCAATCCAATGGGAATAATATTCCACATCGAAACATCTGCACAAAAGAACCAGTGAAATACCCTGAATTTACCTATCTGAACTTTACATACCATTAACATGCAAAATAGTCATACAGGCAAAGACAAAGTAAAGTCTTCACTTTTGCATATTATCATTTATAGTTCTGTATTCTACTAAATACTAAAATAATCCGTTAAAAACTTATCAAAGAAACTCAAAGATGGTGCTGTAAAAATAATTTGCAAATGAAACTTGTAATTTAATTACCATAATGAAATTTATGGAACCTTACCTGATGCTTCCATCATCTCCTATCACATGATCAACTTCTGGGACCAATAAAATTAATTTTTGTTGACACTCTGGAGGAAGGGAAGCAAAAGTGTCTAAATTTATTAATTCTTTTAAGTTGGTTAACAGCAAAATGGAATTTGGAGTCACAAGATCAATGCATCCTTTTTGAGTATCAGCTAGCTGCGCTGCTGTAGATAATTTCCTTCGTTTTTTTGGTGCTAGATCATTAATATCTTTTCTATGTTTTCTTTTTTTTTTCAGTATCTTTCTTAAATTGCCAATTGAAAGAATCTCCCCATTCACAGATGAGTCGCATATTTCTAAAAAAACAAAGACAGATATTTTTTTTGTGTGAAACTAAGAAATTATAACATCTAAGTAAAAATTGTATCAAAACATCTAGTTTTTTGTTTTTATGAAAGTACATTAACAAAATTTTCTCTCAATTTACACTCACTAATAATAAAAGCAAACAAAGTCTGAAATTTGTATTCAAATCACTGAACAGTCATCTTTAGGAACGAGCTACACGATTTCAAATAATGTGTGATTACCAAATGGTGTATCTAAAACTATTCATGCCATGCTTCCAAATCATTCAAATACTTCTAAACAATGGTCAAATTTTCAAAAATCCAATATTGACAAAACGCAATTTACAGCTATTGCTCGCAGTGAATGAAAATACCCATATCATCACTATTTTCCACCCATGATCTCATTAGTATTTATGCCTGTATCATTATCAATATTTCGTTTAATTCTGGAAAAAAACTAAACCGCCTGCATCAAACTTCGATTTCTTATAGGTAGTATTTATATTATTAGTGTATAAAATGTGGCTTGAACAACTGTGAAGTTTGCAGACTGACTAAATCCATCTACTCCTCCCTTCTACTACATCATGAAAGTTAAGCTACAGTTTTAATTAGTAGAAAATTTACTAAAATGGAACCACATCTTGCATTGAGATAATATTTCTAACTCACTAACTGTATTGGTTTTGCTTTCAGATTTGTCAAAAAGAGTTTTCAATTTTTAAACTATGTATTTTTGAAAGTCATAGGGCTTCATGACATCACAAATCAGTCTACAGCCAAAAAGCTACTGATCATATGTGTACTCTCAACATAGGCCAATCAGTCTCAAATTTGAAGGATGCAAGGAAAAAATCATACATTTTCTGATTATATACCGCAATACTCGCCAACCCATGACAGGAGAGGGGCAAGCACCCAGTCCATTTCCAAAAAGTAGTTTAATACTGGCCACCAGATAAGTTTAATTATCAGACATTAGGCTAATAAAAACAGATTTTTATTTGAATGCAAGAGAGAAATACTACATATTGCAGGGGAGAGGATAATCAAAATCTTTTCCAATTTCAGGACAAATTAAGAAGCACAAGGTAATAAATGAATAAAATTGACATTTGTGGTAATCAGTGTTTTGAACTGACTCATTTTAATAACATTCTCACACAAATGCTGCGACAAAGAAGAGTAGAACATGGTCTTGTAAGAGAAAAGCAGCTTAATGCTACCTCACTAAACGAATTATTATGAAGATCAACTTCAGAAGTAATAGCAAAAAATTACAAGTCAATTTTAGTTTCTTAGCTTTATTCTTTGATGTTCTGTAATAAGAATGACTGGAGCAAAAACCTTCATTCAGATATTTAAGCCTTCCAAAAAAAGGGAACCCTGAACTATTACATTACCCTATAATCATATCTTTTTCTTTAGCACTAGGCTAACATGATAACTTCACTATCATGCCAATATCTCCACCAAATGATGCTTTAAATTTTCAAATATAGATAACACTGTACACCAAAAACCAGCACCAAACTCTTATTTTCTTTTGGGAAATTAATATTCCTTTCTGTCCACTCAGGAATCCATTATGAATACACAGCCTTCACTGATTCAAATAGGAATCTCAATTCCCATCTCTAATAAAGTTTTTGCTTCAAATGGCAAAATGCGAAATGATTTATTTTTCAAATTCACACAATGGTCAGATAAAAAGCATAAATGCATTCATGATTCCACATATTCAGCATATCAATGAAATATAAACAACAACTTTCATTGAATCCTCAAATCATTTCTTCAATCAGGTATTTAAAATTTTGCTTTGGACTTTGAATTTCAATAATTTCTCATTCACTTTTAAACAAAATACAATGTATTAAATCTAATACTTCTCAACATCAATATGATTCCAGATTCATTCATATGCTTCTAGTTATACATTTCCTTGAAGTTGACTACTCCAAGAAAAAACGATTTCAAGTTTATTATTGCTACTGTATTTTCTTAGTTAAGTTAGGTAACATATATTGCCTATTTGTCCACACATATAAATGGAACAGTATGAATACAAATGCCTAGGTGTATGAATTCTGCCCACAAGAACAGATCTTGATTTTATTGCTTGAAAGCAGACAATCACACCCATACATCTTATTTGAAGTCCCAATCATTATTTCATATTTCATTCTTCACTACGTTTTTGCACCATGTAGAATATTACCATTTAATTTTATTTTACAAATCTTGAATTAATAAACCTATCCTAATAGGGTTCCGATTTTACTTCCTCACTATTTTGAAACTGTTTCACTAATTCCACAATTACATAAAATAGCCACAAATAATCTAAAATAAAAAAATGAACCCCATACTTCTACAAGTGCCAAACAGTAATTCCAACATTCCGTAATTGTGTGAACATTGAAAATTAAGAAATCTTACAACATAAGTGAACAAATAATTTTCGAGTTCTTGACTGAATATTTTCGGGCATCTGCCTTATGACACATCACAATAAAACTGGTTAGAAACCAAATGATTTCTTGCTATGGCAAATAATTAAAAGAAAACACTGATGTTATTGAATTCAATTAAAATAATATGCTGGAAAAAGAAATATAGTTCATAATATCTTTAATCAAATCCGCCTGGAAAACAGTCGGACAGACATCTGGGATGTAAATGCAATTAAAAATCAATCAACAAATCACCAAAGATAAATAGATCTGCTTTGATGTCTAAGTACAAGACTAAGAGCAATTTAGCCAACATAAAAGGAAACTATAGTTTCAAAATGGGTGAAAGATTTATCCTTGAACACATGCAACGAATTCAAAACTAAAATGCAAAATTCCGAAACTTAACAACATTCCAAAAGTGAACCCGATTTTTTTTTTTTTGGTGGTTATGTGACTTTGCATTCAGTTTCTTTATTCTGTTTGCAATTAATTTAACAGCTCATGGTTCTTTATGGAAAACCTGATGCAAATAATTCCTCCAGCCTTATCTAATGTACCTTACTTACATCTTTTCAAGCTAATGTAACGCTTTTCAAAATTCTGCAAAACTCTTCTATTCAGTGCCTTATAGTTACAGCTTGGTAACCACATAACACACATAAGAAAGCTACCATACTTTGGTAAAAGCCATTTTGTAGCAAAAATTTCCAAGCTAAAGCTTGTTCTAGACAACTGGTAACATGAATACTGCACACTCCACCTAAAGTACTGATTTTTTTTTTGACCTCCATCAATGGCGATATTTGTTTTCTGCTTCATATTCATTCTGTACAACATCATAAATGATCATGTTTTTTGATACAAATGATGAATAGCTTAATGTTATGCTGAAAAGTATTTGGATTTCCTTGATTTTATCTTGGTAAATGCAAAACAAGATGCCAATAAATGAAAATGTGCAGTCCTAGTTGCATGAAGCTGCACTTGAATAACTGGTAAGTATTTTAACAATCACAAATTTTCAGAAAATGATAAATCCTTCACTTTGGAACAGAAGAAAACATCATAAATATGTACATATGTTTGAAACAAACATTTAGTGTTCGGAGAAACTTAAATTCTCATGTAATTTCAGTTCAAGGAAATATGCTATTCGATTTTAAAAAACACCTTGACTTTTTGCAAAATGAAAAATACTAATTTACAAGGAAACATCAAAAAAAAACAAGCAATGCACTTTCACTAATCTACAATACACTGATCTGGGTTCACACTACTACAGAGCCTGTCAACTCAGGTTGATTTTTTGTGCTCCACTAACTGTAAATTCTGACAGAAGATTGAGCAAGACCACTGATGCACAGAAAAATATAGCAAGGATTACTGAACAGTATTCAAAACTTGTACATCTAAGAAAAAATTACGTTTGGACTATAACAAGCATAGAAACTTCGTAACAGAAAACTGATGTTCTAATTATGAAGATATAATGGTATTAGGATTTGGATTAAAAAATGCAAAGTACAGCATGACAAGTTCTCTACTTTTCAATTTGATGTACTGCTTGATACTTATGAACAACTGGAATACATGAAGGATGAAAACTACACATATTACACACATGTTAATGTTTAAAAGCAATGACTCAATCAGACCATTATGTTTTTCAAAATAACATTGACATTCTTGGCATAGAAAGCGAAAAAAATAAAATACAACTTAAAGTTAGTTGGTTGCTTTGAAAGATACATAGATCTGCCATTAAAACAAAACAAATTCACAAACACTATTATTTAATAACGTTGAACTTGAATGTTCTATGGAATGCTTAACCAATGCTCAAATTTTGTCACTTATAAACAGAAGGCATGACTATTCATAAAACTTGAGCCCTTTCCAGATTTTTTTTTTCTAATTATTTCTTTGCAGACCTGCCATTTTAACATCTCACTCATTCCCCAAATTACCATAATTTTACTTGACATGCTTTGTCCACATGAATTTGTATACGCAGAAGATTTTAAACTATGAAAAGAAAATACAATTAGAGGATCAAAACTCTCAAAAACAGATTTTCGTATTTGGCCAAGATGATCAGTGTGATAGCAATGTCTATTTAAATGGAAACAGTATGATGATGTGATGTCTTGCAGTTCTTGCTCATGCTCTTTCTAGAAATACTTAATTTAAAAACATAGATTTCATTTAATTCCTGAAACTCAGTAATCTTTTGACTACTGTTTCTAATTCTTTAAAATACTGATAGAAATGCCTACAATGAACTAAAGAATCGTATTTGTTTAATAATAAATGCATACCTAAGTTTCATAAATTTGGATTCATTATGTCAAATACACAAGAAAAAAAAGTCCTGTTTTTTTGTTTATGGTTGTTATTCATTCAAAATTTTTGCATAAGCTTTCATGCAAATGCTTCAAATTAGGAGTCAAACACTTTTGACATGAAATATTAATATATTAAAATTTTATTCCCTACTGAATTACTAACTGGTTCAGTTGCTGCTTCAATTTACCACATTTTACTAAAAATCTATTTACTCTGTGATTTACACTATTTTCCTTCAGACAAAAAGGGTTGGAAATAGTTTTTCAACTACTGACTAGCAATAATGGCTGATAAATTCCACTACTGCCTTCTATAATATAAATATGCTAGTAGCAAACATCAAGGCATTTCCTCTGAATGACACAAGCAATTAAATACACTCATATCTGCCTGTACAAACATATGCTCGAGCATTAGTTAACTATAAAAAGCCAAAAATCATCATTTAGCAAACACTTCCATAGGGTTTTTCTTTTACGTATACATAAATAAGCGAATTTCTTTCCTAATTGGGTTCTTGAGTTTGCAGCTATCTCCTTGACATGGCATGAAAACATCACAAGCATAATAAAATTAATGTGAATGTATGCATTTCTACATGACTTGTATATGCGGAAATGAGATTGAAGAGATTTATTTATTCAAGAGATTATGTTATCAAACATCAATATTTTGATTTATTAGAGAAATAAACTCTACTGAAGATTTGAGAAATAAATTATTATTCAAATGATTACCTGACAACTCCAAAATCATAAATATAAACGATTGCAATAGTTAAACAAGATTCCCATGATATGCAACAAGGTAAAGATACATTTGAAAAATCATTGCAGATTAAATATTGTGCAAATGCTTTTCTGTTACCATTCTTAAATCTGTTAACTGTTAACTATCATGCTGTTAACATTATGACATTATTGAAGCAATATAAAAGAAGATGGACATTATTTACATAAATATGAATTAGGAACTCACCAATTCGTTTAATTTTGACTACTGCATCCATATCCATGACATATTTACTGTCATGGTTTCAGTATTCTCCTACTCCAACTTCATCTCAGTTGCATGAGTTTTTACTTACATAAGTTATTACAAAACAAAACCTTTAGTTTCAAGATTTTCAAAGGTATTACATCTCCAAAATGTCAAGCATCTTGAGAACATGTGCATGACCACGTTGTAAGATTTTGGTTTGATAGAAAAAAAAACCCTGGAAATTCAACTATGATGGATGACATTAATTATCTTTGATTTCTAGCATTGCTTATTCAACATCCACATGCTTTGCAAAATCTACTAATATCTCAACTGTGCTAAAACCAATGATAATCTAGGTGCTTTGGTTCCAAACATATACAAGTTTTAGAAATTTTTGGAGACAGAGCACTAGAAATTTAATTTCTGAGTTTGGCAATATATCAAAACATGAAAGAACTGCAGTAAGAAAAATAATAAAATTGTCATTTGAATAATGAACATGTCATTTCGAAATAACTAGGATTCCATGTGCATTCAAGTTCACTGAAATTATAACAAACAACTTCCCAGAACAGTTTAGTTTTACAATGCAGTGAATAAGCTGTTCTGAACAAATAAACAGGTAATATGCCTTTCAATACTCCAAACACAAACCATCGGAACTTTTAAAAAACTGTGTACTCAGTAGCAAGCATACAATTTTCTTCTGCTATAACTTCAGCACGTTTTCTTCAGGTGTACATCGACCAATAAGCTACTATTTTTTATCTGAGTTTCATATATATATATATATATTCTTGATGCAGTTTACATCGATATTACAAATATCTGCTCGAATATGAAGAAATGCACACTTATGCAGGTTTGGCAATCAACACGAAAAGTTCATGCCTATTCTGAAACTCCTTACACAAAAGAATCATAATTTTTACAAATAATGTGCTACTTTGGTGGCAACGATTCTCTTATATCACGGAAAACCTATCAGACATTTGATTACTCAGATCGTAACTTTTTATAATGCCGAAAAATGTTTTCAAAGTAACATAAATATTGTGTTTATTTCCGCAAGGCTTTAATTGAATGGCCAAGTTATGATCCACTTTGGTTTCTCCACGCCACAAAATATTCGACAAAGTACGTGTTAAAAAATTATTTACAAAAAAAGTAATGGAAACTTGAACTTTCAGATTAAATCTGCATATTATAATGATATCATAAATTCAATTTGTTAATTAAAAAAGAAACGACTCTTAATCGACAAGTCTCACATAAAACACGCAAATCGTTACACAGGGGTCACGTACGAAACAGTAGCTTAACCTTTTTCAAACACATGTACCCTGCTGTAATACGCTTATAAAACAGTTAACACCAACAATAAGTACACACGTTGCAACATATACACAAACAAATGTACGTATGCAGGCACCAATAATAAGCACAGAGAATCCTAATTCGTCTATGAAAAATCATTCAGCAGAAAATTTCACTCAATCTGAATCATTGCTGAAAACAAACTTAAGGATTTCAGTATCGACTTGAATAAACCAGGCCAAACACATATTATAATTGAGGGAACAGAAAATTTACTCTTGCTACCAAGTACCTTACAACTATGCTGGCTTTAAAGGTTTTCAGAATTAAAAAATCCATTATAATCAAAATTTACCTATCGAGAATAACTGCGCAATATGGCGCAATGCAAAACAGAGGATTCTTTCGCTAATGGAACACAAAATTTTTGAAATAAGCAATTAGATGGATCTTTAAGGCATTACGAAGAAGGGAAAAGAAGTCACTACTCGAGAAATTTAATCTTGAAACAAATTCACTGCTGGAATTCAATAGGGTATTGGAAATGGACATGAGGACACTACCTACTGAATCTGCTTCCACATTGAACAAACAGCAAGTTATACAATAATTTTAGAAGGTCGCATTGTTAATTTGAAAAATTATGATTGTGTTGTTACTTGATGATTTTGTTCATATCAAAAGGTAAATTCCATAAGAAATAATTCCGATAACTAATGGCTAAGTATCGTTACACACTAGGAAACAACCGTGCTAAATTCTCCAAAAACTTTAAATCAATAAAGCATTAAATAAAGTTTGTTAGATAACCATTTATTACAAGTGCATTACTTGAAGAATTCTTTATTGATAACTCCCTCATTTTCGCTCATACATCCAAACGAGTATACATTTCTATGTACGAAGTTTAATAATGGATGATGGACAATTGCGAGCTTTTAAGTTATCTCTATCATATACTCTATTTCTTCAAAAGTTCCTCACTGATGTCTGCTGCTTTGGAATTCGGCTATGAACGGTGAAGAAACTTTTCACTTGTACATACTTCAGCTTGGAGATCACATTGCATGATTCCTACTGGCAAACTATTTTCTCAAGTTCGTCTGAAATATCACAATAGAAAGGATCCTCAGATTGTTCGTAATTTTTACCAACTAAATACATTCTTTATTTGAATACTCAGAATGCAAAAGAAATAACGGGAACTTATGGCACCATAGAACGCTCTCTCTGAAAGGTAAGCAAAGTAGCAAGAGGCTCTTGTAAAATACGAGCATCCTACGATTGGCTACATGCTGAAAGGAATCACCTTTAGCTTCAGAATAAAAACATAAATATGTTATATAAAAATCACATACGATACAAAGAACGAAGAGGCACTCTGTCATTTGGAGAAATCACCAGCAGAAAACACTAAAATGAGCTTCTGGCTTTGATTACTTATTAGCGTGATCTCAAAGAAAACTTGATTTCATGTTTGCTTGCAAAAGATTCGGAAAGAATGATTATTATATTCTGTATTGATATCGCTATTGGACTAATGCAAAAAGTGTTAAGGTCATACTTTCGAGCCCATATTTCAAGAAACGTGTTAAAAAGGCTTAAGAATCTAGAAATATTGCTGTTCAACAGGTTTTTGTTTGAAAATCCATGATCACAATAGAAAATGTGTGTTATGTCGATACTCAATTACAAACAGTTGAACAATTAAAAAGAAATCTTGACGGTCAAAGTACTTATTGACACTGGACCATGCTATCTTAAAGAATTCTGGAAGACGTGACTACTTCCATATAAAGATACCCTTAGCTGTGCGCAAAGAAAAAAAACTAAATACAGGCAGGCCACAGTTAGTGCGAATTCGCCTTCGTGAGAATTTTTTCAAAAATACAGAATAAGTGTTTCGTCCACACCAGAATTCAATTAATGCAGCTGATGCGCGCGTAATTAAAGGTGCCAGGTTCTCGTTACGAGTGTTACATGCTTCCACTTCATCTTTGCATATGTGATGCTGCCTGTTGTGATATTCACTACTTTTCGTGATTTGCCTTAACTGTTGTAGAAACTTACCCAAGAAAATGGACAAGGAGATTGTTTTTTAAGATGAAGAACGCAGTGAATGCGCAAAAAAGGAAGAGCAAAAATCCTGAGATCACGAAGAGGCATTCTGCGTCTACGAGCATTTATATGTATGAGTATTTGGAGAAAACAGCGCGTTCAGTATGTGCCGCTAAAATGTCTCCAAAAGCAATAAAAGTGTAAGGCTGCTTTCATGATTAATTTTGAGATTTTTTTTCTTTTTTGTTCCATGGCTACCCTGACTTTATTAACGAAAGCTTTGGTTGCGATTCTTTTTATTTTTTTCAGTAAAAAATGCCCATTTCTATTATTTTGGAGCCAGCAACATATTTTACATCCGAATCGTACGAGCTCGAATAACGCGACGATTTCATGAAACGAATCGTGCGCGGCTAGCGTATACATTGAGGGGAATTTCAAGAAAATCCAAACAGAAACACATGTGTGAGTGTTTAAATAAGTAATAACAGACCCAGAAAAAGGCAAGCTCTGCAGTGGAACGCGTCTCCCATCGAGATGTGAGAGCAACCATTCCCAGCTCCTGTGAGCCACCACATGGAGATGCAAAGGACCCCCGTTCCCAGGTGGACGTCACAGAACACGGAAGAACAGCTGTCGGAGGACAAGGGGTCGTCCTCCTCCCAAGAATTCCGGGCCGCTGCGAAAGAGGGAAACGCCCCACAAATATATCCCTGACGGCGATCCAGAGTTTCGTGACCAGGGAGACCAGGGCCAGAGAGGAGAGTCGGGAGAATCGCGCGGCGTTCAAGATAGTCCAGCGCAAAAAAAAGGTGGGCTTGGCCGCCAGAAATAAACTCCCACAAGTCCTTGATGGCCATTGGAAACGGCAACAGTGTTATTCCTGTTAAATGTAGCGGGAAAAGAATGAAAGAAAAACTTCTGGTGACGCAATGAGCACACGGCATCGTTACTTTATAAGATCGTTTTTCTGTTGAAATAAATGTACCTTACCCTGAGTCGGAATGGAAATAAGCCTCAAGTAATACCTACACTCCAGTGTTCACATGAAAAAAACATCATCGTTACTCTTTCAGTCCGTAACCGGAAGATTATTTGGAATGGTGGATTGCTGACAACCTTATTCGTGCTAAACGATATACGATCATATTTGTATAGTAGTTAGCTTCACGGATTGGCGTGTTTTTGAGTGTAATGACAGAAAAGCAACAGAAAACTACCCTTGCGTGCAATGTTTTGTATGCTATTAATGAAACTGATTTATGTAGGTGAGATTTACAAGCTCTGAGGTCAGCACGGATTGATGGTTTTTTGCTTTTGCCGGAAAGTATTGAAATATTCCGTGTATCCTGCATATTTTTTGAGTTAGAAACCATGTACGAGGTAATGGGTGAAAGATACAAAAACTGGATTGAAAGTAAACTGGAGAGTTTTTGATGTCATTCAATGAATGCAGCTTACTATATAAGGGATCCTAGCTAGTTATCCTTTGTAATTTCAAAAATAAAAGATCTGCACATGTATTTTCCAATATCCTATCAATAGAATGCTGTTA
Organism: Raillietiella orientalis; assembly: GCA_036172245.1. Taxonomy (NCBI): domain Eukaryota; kingdom Metazoa; phylum Arthropoda; class Ichthyostraca; order Raillietiellida; family Raillietiellidae; genus Raillietiella; species Raillietiella orientalis. The sequence goes on from JAYWIR010000012.1 coordinate 660,133, forward strand.
ACTATATTTCACAGGACAATCCACTGTTTTGTAATTCGAATTTGTTTTAGTCAACTGTTTTTTGTACCAATGTTCGAAGGAAAAAACGAATCAAACTGTAATCAACACGGATAATTATTGTCAACCAGCCCATCCAAAGATCTTTGCTGATTTAGTAAATTCTGATCCTTGCCGTGAGTTACAGATTTAACACAACAAAAGTAACTTATAGAATAAGTGCCATTTGGAGTACAAATCCAGCCATCTATCTATTATCAAAGATTTTCAATCAATGACTTGAAAATCAGTATCAGCTGTGGAACCAAACTGACTGTGTGATTCCACAAATATGCACATAGTAATCCAGTACTTTGAAAAAAGCCTGATTAATAATGCAACTCAATAAATACCCAACATAAATACATACAACATTGCTTGAATACATACATGAGTTTAGAGTAATCTGGTGTAACTGATACGGGCATCTGTCATAGACCATCATTGCAAGTATCTAAACAGGACAACAATTTGTTGCCCTTATTTATCCTAAAAAGTTCCCCAAAATAAAGCAAAAAGAAAACTGCAACTGCAGTTGTAAATCATGAGTAGTTTGTTAACTTACTCATTTTAAAGAACTGCTACTAAAGCAGCTTAAAAGTGCTAAAAACTCCAAGAGTAAAATAAAGTCACGGATCAAAAGAGCAGTCATATTGAAAATAAGCTATCTTGTTTTTTTGTAAGATAATGACTACTATTCTTTGGTGAAATTGGTGGCAAACAGATGAAGCTTTGCATCCTGTGACTCTTTATTATATACTGCAACCTCTTGCTCAATAAATATAAATTGATGGCAAAAGAATGCTTGAATGTCAAATGTTCTTCCACAACTTTTTATAAAGATTGGTATGAAACTAATTATATGAAGTGAAATGAATACATCCCAAGATCCTTTTTCTTTAAATTCATTTTAAATTTGGTGATTTTTTCAATTCTTAAATTTCATTGTTCACATGCATCATACAATGGATATCAGTGCATTGTACAAGAAGTAGACACTATTTGTTCTGAGTATGCAACATTTGTTCCAAAAAAAAAGTCTTTGAATTTTCCAAGGGAGCATGCTATATGGTGAGAGCAATGAATATTCTGACAAAAATACACTGGAGACTTGAAACACTGATCCTGTTCTTCATGCTTTTCCTTCTCTCCTCAGCAAAAGAGAGCTACAGAGATGGTCACCAAGTTTTGTACTAATATGTGCAAAACACTCTTTAGATCCTTATGTTTTATGAGCCATGCAAACTGTGAAACATCATGATTGCATCTTTTTCATTCTTAATTTAAACTGAAAATGTCATAGTGCTGAAAGAAAATCATAAGAATAGCTCACATGAAAATGATTCACATCTAGCCACATTAAGTAGTTGTGGAATACACTCTTGATACTGATAGGAAAGTTTAATCTAAGCAAAGTGCTTATTTCTATACTTACGCAAACCTCTTTCTTAATAATGGAATGTCAAAAAACAGGAAAACACACAACGTTGGCTAAAAGTACTATGACATGGACCATGACATGTTCCTGGACAAAAACAACTTGGCTCGATACAATGATTTTGTGCTGTTGCTCATGCTATCTTTTGATTCTTCTGTGAACCTGACTAAAACAAGTTAGTGCAAGTTGATAGAATGTTTGATAAAAGACTAACAAATCCTCATTTACAATTAAAGCAAAATGATAAACAATTTTGCTTTTGCAAAATTATTTCCATCATCACACTGAGTGAACATGAGATTCATTTCAGAAATAATGAGGTTCAATCTTCGGAAGTGAGTACTTTATGTATACAAGTAGTAAAGCTTACATGGATTGTAAACAGCTTTATCTCTAAAACACAAACATCAAAGTCCACTAAAAATCATAATGAAGACATGTATTAAGCAAATGCAGATGCTAGAGTTCTATACCATGCCCACATAAAAGCAAACCACACTTATATGTAATGAAGAATCTGTATTTTGTGCTTCTACCGAACACCTAAGACATTTAACTGTTACCTATAACTTGATCCCTAATGTTACCATGTATTATCAGAATCACCAATTTCCCCATACTTCTCTCACAATACAGTAAAATTTACCATTCAATATCAATATATTATTGTAAGCTGCTTCTGAAACTTATTAAATGTAAAGTCAACTTCAAAAATTTGTTCCAGCTAAAACGAAACAAAAACATAAAATCTCTTAATGACAATCGGTGCATCTTGGAACACGGCAAGACGAGCATTACCTGTTCTTGGGCATATGTCAAATGTGGATGAATGCAATATCAAGGTTTGAAATTTTTTTTTTTTTTCAAAACAGTTCCTCTTGAATAATAGTACATCATGCTCTTCCTAATTCTAATTTCAATCAACATTAAGTTCGGCAACGGCAAAAAGAAAAAATTAAAACACCTTATGGCGGACTGAAATAAATACAAAGGACTTCAACTTGTATATGTTTTTATACGTGCACCCAGTGAACAGCTGCAATATTTGGTCAGACCCTTTCCAGCAAAACAGGAAAACAAAAGCCTGTTTAGAACAATGAGCTATTTTTTTCCATTTAAACAGATACTGTGGAAATTTTTGCATCCTTCTCGGAAGGGCACTTCTGTGGAGCAACTGAACTACAAGTACTAAAGCTATTCGAAATGGCACGGTGCTTCGCAAGAGCATTACACAACAGGTCTTGGAAAAACTCTTCAGAGTCGGTAATTCATATGCTAAAATTTTGCTCCAAGCAACAAAATACAGTGTAGCTGATCCACTAAAATGTATATATATATATATATATTTTTGTGAAGACATGTGTTGAATACACCCACTGTTTGCTTAAATATTTATCTGCTCCTTCCTAGGGTTTATTGGTGCTACCAGACAATAAAAAAAAGTTCAAAGCAAAAGTGAGTGAAACTGCCCACTGCCATTTTCGTTTATATCTTTTTTAGAATTGCTTTCCTTGAATGAGAAGTCCTCCCAGTGTAAATCATTTTTGTAAAATTCTAGTGTAATTCATAAATACAGTGTTTAATATATGCATGAACCCAATAAAGATGTACATGGAGCCACCTGTTTGGATCAAAAGTTTGCTAATGAAAAGCTTACTAAGGCCATGTATTTTCTTTCCACTTTTTTTTCAAGTCGTTGGGCCTCCTGTTGCTTCTGAACGAGCGAAAAGTTCATCGTTTGCAATGCCGGCAAGAATGTCTAAAACAAGGAATACACCATTCTAAAGTGCAATCACGTATTCATGATAAGCACAAGGCTACTCCAAAGTAGTAGATTAGCATAATAATATACCAGCCAGCTTTATAGGAAGACTGTGAATCGGATTACAATGAGCTAAGCTTTCTTTCACAAGTCAATCGAGGTACTGCCAATTATAAAGCCATGTGTGATTGGGCTGACTGAACATTAAAATCTCATTTGTCTTTGGTCTTTGGCCAGGGGCAATATACATGGAACCACTCTTTGTTTCGTACATACCTAAAAGCAAAAAGCGAGGCGTTTACCGTAACCTCCCTCATAACGCGGGTTCGTACAGCGCGGCGAAAACTTTGCGGCGGTACTCGTATAACGCGGTCGAGCAGCTCCATACGACGCTGTGCGGGTGCATCTGTGGCGTGGTGTGAGCTGAGGTGTTTTTTAAAAAAGAATACGAACGCACGATTTAAGTAGGTTGAATTCATTTTTTTTTGTGGTTGTTGTTATTTCCACGTTGAAGAGAGAGAGAAAGAGAGAGAGGAAAAAAAAAAAAAAAAAACCTTTTTCTCCCCTTTTAGCCATGTCCATCGACAACGAGGGAAAAAAAAAGCTGAACAGAAAATTCATATCTTTGGAAGGAAAAATTCAAATTCTGGATATGTTGCAGTCCGGTGAGAAATTAACGTCTATTGCCAAAGAGTTGAATTTAAGCGAGTCAACAGTTCGGACTATTAAGAAAAATGAAAACAAAATAAGAGCCAGGATTTCTGCCGGTTCTTTAGTCAGCTTAAACAGAGCTGCTCGTATAAAAGGCACTTTGATGCCGAAAATGGAGAAGTGCTTGATGCTGTGGATAAAGGATTCTCACTCGAAGAACGTGCCTCTGAACAACCAGGACATAAAACGAAAGGCTCTGGAAATTTACCATCACTTGAGAGAGCGTGGAGGCGCTTCTTTCAGCGAGCCGCAGAAGACAGAGTTCAGCGCGAGCAAAGGGTGGTTCAACGGCTTCCGGAAACGGTTCTCTTTGGACGGCATAAAGATCGTGGGGGACGACGTGTCCGCCGACGTGGAAGGAGCCAAGAAGTTTCGGGAAGAGCTTTGGAAAGTGGTAGGAGAAGGCACGTACACAGCGGATCAGGTGTACAACGCGGACAAGTTTGCCTTGTACTGGAAGAGAATGCCCAAGCGGACGTACGTTGCGAAAAATGAGAAATCCGCCTCTGGGTTTACGGCTTCTAAGGACAAGATCACTTTTGTTCTGTGTTGCAATGCATCCGGAAGTTACTTGACAAAGCCCTTGTTGGTCCATCGCTCCTTGAACTCACGTGTAATGAAAAGAATCGACAAGTCGAAGTTTCCTATTTACTGGAGAGCAAATAAAAAGGCACGGGTTCCAGGTGTTCTCTTCCGTGATTGGTTTTACAACTGCTTTGTACCAGATGTCAAAAATTACTCAGAAAGAAAAAGTATCAGTTTCAAGGCTTTGTTAATCATCGACTGCTCCCCAGAACATCCGACGGATTTAAATCATCCGAATGTCAAGGTGATTTTTCTGCCACCCAATACGAGATCGATTCTTCAACCATTGGACCAGGGTATCATAAAAATATTCAAATCCTATTACATACGCCGAACATTTCAACTGATTTTGGATGAAGCTGATAGTAATCCAGATAAAACGGTGCTGCAATTATGGAAGGAGTTTTCGATTTCAAATTGTATACAGATCATTTCTGAGTCTTTCAAGGAATTGAGATCTTCAACTCTGAATGCTGGCTGGAAGAGAATTTGGCCTGAAGTTGTTGCCAAAGGAAATCGTTTAGCCTCGATGGCAACAGAGGTCGATCAGATAATAGGTATTGGTCAATTCTTGGGTGGAGAGGGATTTGACGACATGAACAAGGAGGATGTTCGTGAATTAATTATTAGAGACCAAGACTTAGACGAAGAAGATCTAGTGCAACTGGCGGACAACTCTGTTCCCAGTTTTCGAAGCGACCACGAAGAAAGTTCCTTACAGATCTTAAATCAGGGATTTGACCTCGCCAAAAAGCTCGAAACACATTTTACGGATAATGACCCTTCGACGGAGCGCGTCGCAGAGTTTAAGAGGAAACTGCAAGACTGTATGGCTCCATATTATGAGATCCAAAGAGAGCTGGAAAGATGCAGCAAGAAGTCTCTGATGGCTGAAATTTTCATGAAGAAAACAGCGGAAGGTGATGCATTTTTTAGCAGCGAGATTAGGAGAGCCGAAAGTATGGAGGTGTTTAAATAGAATAAAAATCAATAAACAAATAGAATCAAAATCAAATGAAGGAAAAAGTTGTTTTTCCTTCATTCCAAATTGAATGATCAACAAACAAGTTTAATTTTTTCCCCCTTTGCTTTCGGATGAGCTCAACTTTGTGCTGTTATGACATTTAAGGCACACTTTGTGTCTTTCATAAATACCATTATTATTCGTATATCACCCATAGGGCTCGTATAACGCGCAGCGTATCCCCGTGTTATACGGAGGAGACCTACTGCACTTGTATGTTTGCTATTAAAATGTGGCTTGGTAATTTTTAATGAGGTCTAGTGATGAATTATTCGACCAGTTACAATAAAGCAAGAAGCTGATAAAATCACCATGCAATAGCTCTTTTCAGCTGCGGTAACTTTGTATGTGGGTAATGTGATAATTATTTGTATCTTATTATTTTCTGGGTTGTAAGCGCAGTGGGCACCCATAAATGGATTTCTAGGAATGAACTTGATTATATTAATGCCTCACAGTGGTCAATGTAATTAAAAATGCAAGTCTGAGCATTTTCCAGAACTCATGTTATTGCAAGACAAACAAGATTTCAAAGATCACACAGTATCTCCTTATTTGCTGCTCTTATTCTGAAATACTTATAAAACAGCCACTCTGAACATGAGTTACTAAGCATAGCTTCGGAAATTTCCGATAATTCCAGGAGTCCTTACTAACATTCGGTTATCGAATAGTAAAGGGAAAAAAATCGAAAACTGGAAGGTGGCAGCCTCACTTGCCATCGATGATTTGGTGGATGATTCAATTTGCAAACCACTCGTAGATTCAGATATTAGGATGAGTACGTGAGCATCCATGTCCGAGTGCATGTCTTTTCCATAACGAGCAACTTGGAAGCTCCAAGACTCGTTCTCGGAATCTACATATTAATTTTTGCGCATTTCCTCTCATAAAGGATGATTATGTTATCCATAACAAACTCCATACATCAGTTTCCTCGATCCCTTAGCGATTCGTCAATGTATTGAATACGGGTCCGTTTCCGGATGAAGATTAACGAAAAGTGAATTTGTAATTTCTTCTTAGAAGACCGCATAAAAAGTGTGCTTTCAAGGTACATTTCTAGTGAGGCTAAACCGAGAAGGTCCAAGAAGGTCACTCGTTAGGCAAGTGACATCATAAACCCAGTAGCAGATAATTCCCACTGCCGAAGATTTTTTTTTTTTTTTAAAATAAACAAGCTTTGAAGACGAAAACCATCTCAGAAGAAAAGGAATCCCACTTCTGATAATAATAATTTTCTTTGGTGAGCGGCCATGGATGTGAGCCAGCAAGCAGGATTCTACTCTTTCACTGTAAAGCCATATTTCCTTTTCAAGGAGACTCTACGATGTAACGATCCAAATATGAACTCTCTACTTTTCTTTGCAGCAAACGAAAAAGTTCAGACAAGCAAGCAACGATGGTCAACCCAAGGACTGAAAACGGAGACCGAAAATCTCTAAACGGGAAGAAACAAAAGGACCATTCTTTGAAAAATTTGAGACTCCAAGATGCTCCCATAGCATTTCAATTTCCTTAGCGTGGTTCGTTTCCCAAGTGGATCGATCTCTCGTGTTTACTTTCCTATCAGCTGTGCAGAGAAAAACAATCTCCTACAGACTGTGTTCTCGATGATTTTTGAAATTTTGGAAGCCCTGCATACCTGGACGAAGCAAAAAGTAGAAGGTGAAGAGACTGCTTGGCATAGAATTCCATACAAACATGGGAAAATAATATATTATGTATTCAGAAGTCAGTACGGAGCAGATGCATTTATTCTTGAGGAAAAAAAAACGAGGAACTCGCAGTGGTATCTCACAATCACACCAGCATTGAAAAAGAACTAGCTCTACTTCAGATCGTTTATTCAAATTTCCAGTGTATTTCAAAGGAAAAATGCGTTGAATTTCCCAATTACTGTTCTTCATATTCATACTTTAATTTCATCATGCCATCATTTGCTTAAGCTTCGACTTCTTAGTTCACAAATGCTTCCTTAAACCTTAGGGGAATTCGGTTTCCCCGTTACCTCGCAAAGCACAGAGGACCGATTTTTAGGCTGCAACTTCAGCTGTTTCCATGTCTGTCTCCCTGCATCTATTGAAAGATAAAAATCGCTCTGAACGAACACGGAAGTTTTCTCTTCTTTGAAACATGAGTCGAATCGTATTCAAAATTTCTGCAACGAAGAATTGAAATGGTTAGAAAGATATCATGGAAGAAAGTATGAAAGCCCGTACTTAATACTTATTCGTATTTCTCTAGTAGGTTACATTCGTATCATCTCCCGCCTATTGGATTTCCCTGAACGCTACTGAGAAGTTTTTAAATATTGCATCCTGAAGTTACCATTTCTGAACCATCCGCATGCTCTACATCTCTCAGTTACTTAAGATGGTAGTCAGTGATTACTCAGTTTTTTTCATGTCTTTTCCTTTAGATAGAACAAAGGAAGCAGCAAAACCACCCTTCACCTAACCTTTTCTGCCCAAGTCATCACTCGAGCCTTTTCAACTTGCTTATCCAAGAGCCTTTTTCCGTGATGAATATGGATGGATTCAGCCTCCAGTGTAGGACTCAGTCGTTTAGATTGAAGCACATTTCTGTGCTCCCTCATTTCTATTCATGTTCAACCCTAAAGGCTTAGTTTTGAGGGAACTATAAACACCACATTCTCCTTAAAGATGAAAAGGAATTCATAAAAAAGGAAACGCTGCAATGACGATACATTCTTTTAGTATTTACATGCGATTAACTTCCGCCTGTTTGTGTACACTTTCGCAGGATTTAACTTTCACTTCGCTGAGAACTTTGGAATTTTCGAAATCTCTCATGAAGCTATGAGGACCGCTGAAATTCGCAGGAGGGGTGCCTGGATTTCGACGAGTCCTCGAGTTTCAGTTATTCTGAATCCACCTTACTGTATGTGCCTGAACTTCAACACTAGCGAACACTAGCATCCAGACACAGCTCTTGAAATATGCCGTTATAACAAACTGCCGGTTCATTGCTCGTAAACATTCATGCACAACACGGACCTTTCAAAAGCCCTTATACTATTACTGTTATCATAATTTGCAGAAATGGCTAGCCTGGCTAATCGTGATAACGTGAGAATGCATCTTCAGTATTGCACACTTGTTGGAGTCCCCCCCTCCCCCCCCGAAGTTCAGTTTTGATTTTTTTTTTATTTTATCTAGATTTTGATGTATTATGATCGAGTATTTTCGGAGACCTATACATCCTTTGGAGTTCATTAACTGACTCCCCATGAAACGGTCATTAAACGAAATGAATTTTACACCAAACCGTAATTGTCCGATGAACCGATTGTCCGAGCATCCTCAGTGTCAGAAATATACAATCAAGTGCCTATTTCCAAAGCTTTCCATGTTTCCTTAAAATGAAATTTCAGGATTGAACGTTCAAGCCGGTCCATGATTGCTGCACCATAACTACTTGAACGCCATGCTTAACAACGGTTTACGATGCAGTTGTACGATATGTATGCCCAAGAACATATTTGCAGAGCCTTATTTTAAGGGGCTTCCCAGGACATTCTCGAGTGACTGCTCAAAAAAAACGTCTTAGCTCGTGTCCATTTGAATCCTTGGGTGGCATCCGGCATCCAGCATGACAGCCCGCTGAGTTTTCGCCTGATAGCAACTTCATCTGGTTGTTTTCTGGGGCAATGTCTTCTGAAATTTATTCTCATTTCAACCGACTGTGCTGCACATCAATATCAGACGGTTCGTTCGTGCGACACAAGGGATGCCGCTACCGAAAATCCGATTCCAAAGAACAACTGGTTTCGCTTACTCAAAGAATAACACCGCAATGAGCTAAGAGTTTGTGGATAGGAAAAGACATTCCTATTCCACTTTTCAAGGATTCACAGCGAGAATGGTTGCCGGTTGTGGGAATGCTGAATGCCCAAAAGGGCATTCAATTCAATTAATTCGGATGGAGGAATGGTTCGTGTATCCGGGTATGGTCTGCTAACACTGGTGTCAGCTAATGAAGGCAAAGAATGCCAAATTTGCAATACCGCACGTCCGTGCCGTCACCGATCGTGCTGAGGTCACTGAGATCATGATGCTCCGAATCAACGAACTTTAGGCCAAACAAAGACCTTGCAAGGAAGGGTGCAAGAGGAACGGCTACAATTAAGATGACCGAGGGATCACGAAAAAAGCATAAAATAATCTCGTGTGTTTTAGGAGCTCGTTAGCTTTAGATTCGTTATTTGTCATTCCTTGTGAATAACAGCGCAGCGGTAGGTTGTACACGAAACACAAACAACGGAAAATTAAAATACATGCCGGATCATCCAACTTAATTGAAACAGTTTCCTTTTTTTTTTTTTTTTTTTTTAATGTGGTCGTGAGCTTTCAAATGAAAATTATTGTGTATTTAGATATCGTCAAACCTCGGAGAAAGACCCGGTATTGGAGTTTGGCGTGATTCCCGTTGTGTATTTTCCAATTTACTCCCACTCCGTCCAGCATGCCATTTCGTATCATTAACTTAACATGCCAAATTTTCAAGATGACAGGAACTTCATAATTTGGTTATTTAATTGCTGTCATTCGACAAAGAACCAGGAATCACATAAGGAAGAGCATCCCGCTATTTTATTCTAGCGCTTCGAATATCGTTGGAAACACACATTCAGTAAACAGACATATGCTGCCACCATGATTCATTTGCCATTGCTTATCACATATCACATCACAACGTGCAGCCAGTGCATAGAGTGTAAGTTTTCTGTTCTGCCATTTGAAAATATTAGCAGCTGCCAAGTGGGAAACGTTACTTAAAACATCTAAATTCACTTATCACCACATCTTGACAGTGCAGCCTCTCTCCTCGAGCCCAAACACAAAACACCATAGAAGTTGCATTCCTTTGCCGTTGGTTACTGTTCGGTAATCTCAATCTCTTGTGCAAACGCAACTGTTCGTTTCCCACATCCGGGCCGAAGAAGTGTGGCTGCACTTTCTTCTGCACGGTATGCATGCAGATTAGGTATAATTTTTTATTTCCCTTTTCCTAGGAGTACTTTTACTTTCTGCTACTCGGATCCATGGACCTTTCGGTTATGCTGCATCCACCAAAATTTACTCTCATGCAGGACAAATTTCTGTCACCAAGTGAGAATTCCTTGAACCACGACTTTGTTTACCGCACAAGCTTTATAAAATTCAATCCTAAAAGTTAAAATACCGGTTATGCGAATCCAATTCAAGCTTACAACGAGAGTAATGCCCACACTGCAACATGACCGCATCTTCGAGCAAACGTGCCTCCAGAACTGGTTGCTTCCCTCGTCCACTTTCTTCCGACAGATAAACTCTGTCATGCTTTCGTTGTTTATGCCTTTCGAGTGAAACCCACCTTTGCTGGCCTTCAAGAGTAGAGCTACTCATTCAAAGTCGTTGATACTTACAAAAATTCAAGGATATAAACAAGGCCACTGCGATTTTCAACGGGGAATAACGATTTACGGCTTAATCCGTTAATTTGAGAACACGAACTGTTTTCGGGACACATCTACACACGGCTGACCACCCTTACGTAAGAAACAAGAGAACCTTTCAGTGCTCTACAGATGGACAAACTGGGGATTCAAACAGATAGCAAGTGGCAATGTCCCTCCGAGAGTGTCCATAAAAGACATACGTGACAGCTTGGTGATCATTTAGCAGGGAGCCTTCCCGGAAAGAATGAGTATCATGGCAACGGCGCAGACATGCTACGAAACAAGCGTGGACTCCTAAACATCTTTACGGGATGGTGGATTCTTAATGAACACGGTTCTTCATGTTTCGTCGGAAGCTGCACAAACATCAGTGCACAGCTTCTTATCGATGTACGGTCATCTATAAATGAGTGCTTTAAGATGATCTTGAGAGAATGGTAGCGATGTCTTCGACCAAAGAGGACATTGCACGGTTCTCCGTATCTGCATACCATTTCGTTTTTCCATTCAGCATTTACTAAAGTTAAAGGTTAACCTCAAGCTGCTGAGAAAATCACGTTCCAGGCTTTGAACTGTTTCCTGCTTAATGAAGAAAATAATAAACAGACTTAGCTGCTGTATCCACAATGTTAGTTCATCACAGTTATCGAATTATGATCTTCGCTTCTAAATGTGGTTTGGATTGAGCGGTTAGATATTTCTGTCTTCCCCTGATGCTCGCTTCACCTAAACATTTTTCCACGGATTTTGGAAATTATTCTGCCGAACACCTCAAGAACGTTATAGCGAAGTTGCGAACCGGTGCCGTTCTTGGAAATTTCAACAAATTCCGTTGAATTCACCTTCAGCGACAACTTGCTCTCTTATAAGTCAGTTTAGATAGAGTACGCTGGATTGAATACTGGATATAGGTTAGATGCAGTTAAAAATTGTGTACATCCAAAAATGGAATATCGTGAAAGACAATCCAATCCCATAGAGGAGAACTATTATCCTTATTTTCAATAGATTTCCACTATATGCTTATGGATACGCTGCATTTCTTGAAATTTTTTACTTTTTGGAATTTAAATTTGCACTTTGAAATCGGTTGATCATCATTATCGAGAACAACCGAATCCGGGAAATAAAAAAGACTTTTCGAGATCTTTCTTCAAGGGATGAACTCCTCCCATACACTAAACTCGAATCAAAACAAGCGGCAAAGATGCAATCTTTGGATGCTGCGCGGAAAAGTACTTTGAAATTGTCCCTACACGAACGCTTCCCATCAATGATTGATGCAAATTGAATGGCGGATTCGAAATTCTATTTTGGAATGAACGGGATGATGTTTCCAACGTGGGAAAGCTTATGCGTTTACAGACCTTCAAATAATCATTTTTTTCTCCCTTGGAGTTTGCTACTCCGAAAGCAGCCAGGCAAAAAACAAAAACAAAAAAAAGATATATATATATATATATATATATATTTCCATTTCGATTTCGCATCACATCGCCTCAATCGTTTTCACCACTTGCACTTTTCCAATGATGGATCCATGAGTCTTCCGGTAAATTCACGGCTTTCCCGTAATTCAGGCCATTCGCATGGAACCCATGTAGAGCTGCGGAAAGCTCCTGGAGAGCAATAAAAGTTCCACGATAGGCTTATTTCACACTTGGAGATCGACTACGGTGCAGCCACCCCTTCCCCCATCGGGAAAGGAAAACATCAACAGCACTTTCCTTCAATCAGCACGTCGAAAGCATTCCAGGTGCACTTTCAGGCAAGGGGGAACGAACGAACGCGATCCTGCAGAACACGGAAATGCTCTTGAACTCGCTTCAAGCTGAAGAGGTCAGCTGAAGCACACGCAAAACTGCCCGCAGGAAAGAAGCGCGTGACCGAGCATGGTTTCCGTGAATGAAACCAATGGGTTCCACGGCTTTTGCCGACCAAATGCCAGGTCGCATACTTACAAGGGTGAGGTGAGTTTTCCGAGTACCTGCAATCACGGACGGCTTGAGAATAGTGCTACTGTTTACGGGTAACTTTTTACCCGGTGGTATCAGGGTGCCATTAGGATCAGATTCTACGTGTTCCAGATGAGCTGCTCCATGGTTGTGCGACTGGAACCGAGACGGCGGAATCAGGAAAAGAAGAATCCCTTTGCTCTGGATTTTAGACCATGCTTCGGGCGCCGACGCTCAAAATCCCTTCGGATTTTCGTCCTCGCTTACAAATTTGATTCTTCGAATACTTTGAAGATTCTTTGAAGCCAGAATCCTTCGCACACCCATACCAATGAGCAGACACGTATGGCTTTGGAAAAAAAGGACCTGCTTATACGGCAACAGTGATGAGCTCTTACTCTTAATAACGCTCGCAAACTTGTTCAATTCGAGCAGCCTCGGCTCAAAACAGACAGAAAGAGAGCTGGAGCAGCTGCACCTTGGAGCAGTTCAGTTTGAATGCTTTCAGAAAGGCTTTCTGAGGATCACACATCCGTCAAGTGTATGCGGAACGAATACAGAATCTCACTCTGCTGTGTATTAAAGTGAATGCATACGCCAACTTCGAAGTAATGCTTGTATTTATATAAAACAATATTATCGTATATTGAGTACTTTTGTAATGGTGAGTAGAGAATCTAGCAACACAATATATAGAGGTATAAATTGTTATTCTTCAGTACAGTAGAATTCGCTTTTCTACTGTAGTTCTGCAAATTGGGCATTCGGCCATTCGATCGCCACACATCTGACACGTACCATGACCACATAAAAAAATCATATTTTTGAAACGATCCAGACACACAGGACACATCGTCTGTAACAGAGTTCAGGATAAACAAACCCGACAGCGAACGTCCGTACCTGACCCTTGATGTCTTCTAGCTGCTGCTGCAGCTTGACGATTTCCGAAGACGAGCTGTTCTGCACCAGGTGGTTGTTGGATAAGCGGCACTTCTCTGGTACAGGATGGCCGTTCACTTCGCGACGTGATGAACGCTACTTTACCTTTCAGGATGGCATGGAGTTCAACCAGAGGCAACATCCACCCATCTGATCCGCCACAGCACACTACGTATGGAATCATCTTGCTTATCGACTCGCGGCACTGAACGCATTTTTTCATCAACGCGGCGCAGCTGTCGCAGGCACAGAAGTGACCACAGGGCTTGAACAGCACGGACGCGGACTTGTCGGAACAGACCACGCACTCTTCTATCTACGATTCAGGTCATCGGATTGGCGACGCAGCACGCGACCTCCCGCTTACCTTCGTGCGGGACACCACTGGCTCTTTACATATCAGGCATTTCTTCACACGAGGTGAGCACAGAGAGCAAGTCGCAATATGACCACAAGGCCCGAAGAGCGTATCTCGTTTCATATCCGAACACACCATGCACTCATCCACCTCCTGTTCGAGGCGGTTTTCAGCTGCTGCTCCTCCCACGGCACCAAGCACGCCCAATTTCGAAGAGTCCAAATCACCTCTGGAAAGCGGAAACACGAGTTCAAAACGCACGACTGATGTCTCTGAAGGAAGGCAGGAGCGTTACCCATTTTTACAACGCTGGTATTTCGATAGTGCTTTAGAAAAACTCGGATTTGGACACAGGTCAAGAGGTGCTTTCCCTTTTTTGTTTTTAACATTCATGTCGGCACCATGAGACACCAGGAAGCACGCAATGTTGGCCGATCCTTTCTTCTCACCAGTCTGGCACCCTAATCCCATTATGAGCTACGAAATAGAAACACAGGCGTTGTTGTTTTATTAATAAAATTTATTTCCAATATTGAGATCCTTAACACTTACCTTTCTGACATCTTTTTCTTCCTGCAACTGGCGCAGCTGTAATAAAGTATGGTGACACAAAGCCTCATGAAGGGGGGTATCCCCGTCTTTGTCCTGAATGTTCACATTTGCTCCAGCATCAATCAAGAGCTATGCGTAAGCGAGAATCACACGGTTAGTACAGTGTACAATATAGTACCAACGCAGGAAAGCATTAACACACGCACAAAAAAAACCGAACTGGAAAAGATCGGCTGCCTCGTTCAACATAAGTGACCACCGCTGGTGGGAAGCAACAGACAGTTACGAGAGGGTTGAAAACGATGGGACATACGGTTGTGTGTAAGAACCCTTTTACACAACTACTGCAACAACAGCGAAAAAGTGCCACCGGCGTGGAAGACCAGGTAATTAGAGTTCTTCGAAACCAGTTTGTAACATACACAGTGAATTTCCTCGTGCTCACCGTGTGAGCACCTGACCACAGATGAACTAGAAATGTGAAACACCACCGAAGCAAACGACATTTCTCCCACACGAAAAAATTCAAAGACAGCAGTTCCATGGAAGCAATCGAATTTACTGCTGTTTGGCTAGAAAACGATGAAATCATCTATAAAGATACAGTGGACAGCTCACTGGAACGCTTGCTTCAATGAATACTCAGCAAGCATCATCTTCTGCTCTTCCTAATGATTTAATAAATTTCTGATGACATTTTTAGCAGCTTCACGCAAACCATAACAGTTTATCTTGAAATCCAACCTTAATTAAGATTACATAAAATAATTAACAGTGGCTGCTGTTGGCAAAATTTTTACTTGATTTCCTGCCAATAAGCAAATCAATTAAGTTTAAGAGTGCGATGCAAAACGCATGCTTTCTTTTTTCTTTTCCTCAACGTAAACTAGACTGAATTACAGGATACGAAGGAGAATCATGAATGAAAACCATGAATGAAATCAACAACTCAAATTTTCGCTGCCCCGGTATTCTCATATCTTCACAACCGAGTACCAGAAAATTTTTCGCACACATTTGCCCCAATATATATATATAATGCTCCCAATATATAACATGTATGTATATATATTATATATTGGGGGAAACGTGTGCGAAAAAATATATATATATATATTCACACGAAAGCAATCCGTTGTGATGACGCAAGCAAAAAGCAACGGGTGTTTTAGTTTTCTCCTTTCTATTCAAAGGGTGTTCTCGAGGGAGGGGGACCCATGTATCCAACATCAGGATTCGACGAGCGACAGAGGAGGAGGACCGAGGACCGAGGAGGAAGCAGTCGGCATGCGCGCCGCCGCACTACTATGCAGTCAGAGTTCAAGTGAGCAGGGCTTTTCGAATATGCTGCCACTAATAGTTATAATCGATGAAAAGGAAAGTTCTGCTATTCGGCCTTACTGTGGCAAAAGGAATCCATTAAATAAATAAAGGGGAACGAACAGCAGCAGCAGCTACATCTATGCAACCATGAGAGCAAGAGGTGCTCAGATGCAACAGCATTTTTCAATGGTGGTACGAACGAAGAGACAAATGCACATTCATTAGAAAAAAAGATGTTCTTCGTTGCAACCTTCCAATGCAACGTTCAGCAAAGCTCGTAAGCCTCTGAACAAAAATCAAGACACATACTAATTTATATCAAGTAATTTGCCCACACTTTCAACGCAAATATGTTTGCCATCCAACACCATAAAAGAATACTAAGATAAATAAAAAAAAACGCCATGCCATCATAATTGCTTTGAAACGATTTCCCATTTCATCAGGGAATACGTTACTGCCATCTCAATTCGACCTCCTGGAATCCCCTGCTTCTGAAAAACAAACAAACAAACAAGGCCAGCATCCCGGAGTGGGAATCCAATCAAGATCCCGTTTTTCTTCTTCGCCATTCAGTATTCTTTCTGCTGATACAAAAACTGAAACCGTGGTTTACGTTTCGTAAACCATAGCTTATTTGTGCTGACTCCGCATGCACAATGACAACAGGTTTTTTATACAGCTTCCAGCTAAGCGGCTTTCGTGCAATGCATCGGAGAAGATCGAACCACAAGGTCTTTCTTCCTCTTTTTTTTTTTTTTTTTTGCTTTTTCCTTCGAAAAAGTCCCGTCGTCCATTGCTCAGGACGCGTTTTTATCAGGGCGAAGAAACCGTTCCCAGAATTCGAAACCGGCAGGGGTGGTACACACACACACACACACAAAAAAAAAAAAAAACCCCACGTTTTCCACTCTGAGAGTTTCACGGGGACATCGAATTTTGACCGCAGTTTAACCGCGGAAGCTCGCGAAAGTACGAAAAGCGGCGGCACGACCCACAAGTCGCAAGCACTCTTAGGAGCACATTTTGCAAGCTGATAAAACGCGCGCGCCAGCGCGCAAAAAAAAAAAAAAAAGGGGGTGGGAGGGTGGGAAGAGGAGGAGGAGGGGGGGGGGGACGTACATGGGAGCGCTGTGCTCCCAATAATTTGCAGCAAGAATAGTCGAGGGTGTTGGGTAATTCTGCTCAGTCACTTTGGGAAAATTCGAACAGGCCACAGTGTCTGGAGCGCGAGAATTAAGGGAAGCAATTCAAGTGACTCCCAAGCGCGGCTGGCGGCGCTCCGCGGGAGAGAAGCACGTGCAAGGATGCTGGCGAAACGAATCGGAGGCAGACTGACGAGGACGCTGAACCATTTCAAGACTACGCGACGAATTCCAAGGCAGACGGAACGGTACCGGATGTGCACGAGGGATGTTCTGGAAGCTCTCGCCTCTCCAGGGATGGGGAACGGCGTAGTGACTGTGTTACAGGGTTTCACGTGATCAGCTAGGAGGTCTCGAAGACCGTGCTGAGGAGGCCAGGATCTGCAAAACCCGATATGCAAAGGGTTCCGTGGGGCTGCATGCGGAAAACGTATGCTGCTGCACGCTGCAAAGCAAAGACGATCGAGATCGGCGGACCGGATTCTGTGCACGGTTTGTACGCACGTGTGTCTCGAAAATGAGTCCTTTTCTTCATTATGGAACTGCTTGTAACCGAAACAGTACGGTGAATCGGTGCAGCTGTGCGTCAGAGAGTTCTCTGGAGGTCCATGTCTAACTGAGGGAGAGAGAGAGAGAGAAAAAAAAAAAAAAAAAAAAAAAAAAGAGAGAGAGAGAGAGAGAGAGACGGTAAATCTATTCTTGGAGTAATGGTGCGGAGAGGAACGCTTTCCCAACGAATCGTGACACAGCTTTGCAAGAGATCTTACATCCGACATTTCGTATATTTACAGATGCTGCGTGCGATCACCGAGTCTCTCGTTAACACGTTATACAAGGTGGGGGAACTCCATCGCAATGCATTATGAAAGATTTCCTCCATACTTGCGTGCGAGACCGTTGGAGCGCGGAACGTACCCTCCTTCACCCCCGTCCAGCACATGCAGCAGACTTCCACTGGCGGGGGGTACCACGCAAAACTCGACCCATTCCAAGAGGCCAACAACACGCAGTCTCAAACTCGCTATGATTCTGGTTCCGATTCACCGGCAACTCCCGCAAACCATCTGTGTGGTCTCGGTAACTGGTTGCGTCCTCGTCGACCGTGAAGACTTCTTGATGGAGAGCATTCCGGGCATTCGCACTCGCCCGTGCGCATTGCAAATGGATGCACGGCGGGCTAGAACGGAGCCACGCTTTCGGGAGGACACGCCTCACGAACAGTTCATCTGAAGGGCTTCTAAAATGGCCAGGGGCCCTGATAGACGTTCAACGAACGAGTGCCATTGCCGATTCAGAAAACAAGAGCTCCTGCTTCGGATGCTCCCAATCCTCGTACCCTTCGAGAATGCATCGAAATCGCAGTTTTTGAGATACTTCCCCGGGACTGCTTCCCCGACCTCTTCTCGGACCGGGTTCAAACCGATTCAAACTTCCTTGTGCACAGCCCTCAGCTCGGAGGTCGTGCAAACCTTATTTGCCTGACTGCGTTGTTTCAAACGCTCTTTTCTCGGCGAACGCCTGTCTAAGATGGAGGCGCTTTCCCATAGTCTTCCCCGTCTTGCGAAGAATACTCTTTTGTGACAAGATGCTTCCGCTCCCTGCATTCGATCCGGACGAAGCGTTGGAGCAGCCAAGTGTCGTACTTCAGGATGACGACGAAACGGAAGACTACCGACGCCGCGGACGAGGTCTGACGGAAGAGTGAAGATTCCCAGAGAAGGCATTTTAGCAAGCGCCAATGAAACTGCCGTCATGTTGAACGGCTTGTGGAAACTTGACCGCAACTTCGTCCGTCTCATTTTTTTTCCCCAGTCGGGGCACCGGAGGAAGGTTTTTCGGTTCCACCACGTGGAGGGGATAGCCGGCATATTTCGGTGCTGGCGAGCTCTTTCCCTTCTTTCTTTTAAAGCGTTTGCTGTTGGCCGGTAATTCACCGGGTGACGCTCGGTGGATACCAGGATTTCCCCAGCCTCGTGGAACACCTCGAAGAATCCGATGTACTGCCTTTCGAAAGCTATTTCGAATATGTTATTTTTTCCGGTGCGTCTGCATCACGCGGATACTTTCCAAGTTTTATTAATTAACGACCCGTTCCACAAGACACTGATCACACACATGAACGCCGCATTTCAGCGCGTTAATTTGGTGCTGCCATTAAACTGCCGTTAAGTAGCTGAGAAGAAACTGAAGTTTGCTTTAAATACTTCATTCCATGTGATGGGTAATCTGAATCTGTGAGATTGAGAGGCGTGATTCGAGATGAGAAAGACGATTAAAAGGTAAAAACAAGGCGTGAACTAAAATGCAAAAAGATCGCAACATTTTGTATGAGAATTGCGAGTAGAAACGCAGACTTGAAAGACGAGACAGTTGACCGAGAAAATCACACAATCATAAACAGGGATAACTCTGTTTTCGATTTCTCCCCACCAGGCTTGAATGAAGCTGGTGGGGAGACACCGAATGGAATATAAATTGAGCTGTGCGAACAGCGAAGCCACGAATCAATTAGAGTGGTTCATCACCTAAGATAAAGAAATATCATTGAAAAGAAAAAACACTCATTACGAACACTTTTGCAAATGGTGTGGGGCGCAACTTCGCCATCATTTAATTGCTGTGAAGACTGAAAAGACTTGACGGCTAGATGCAAATTTCGCAACTTGCTGCTTTTACAAAAAAGTGAATAGAAACGACTAAATGTGTATCAGAAGAAAAAAAAAAAAAAAAAACAGCATCAGTAAGAATGCACCAATATTTTTTAAAAACGCAGGTCTCACTTGATTTCGAATTTCTTTCTACAGAAAATATTCGAAATTATAAATATGTTATTTGAACGAAAAGCTAAGATCCATATGTACGCTACAGCACACATGGTATCCAAGTTACTGGAAAGCCATCGTATCTAATACTGCAATAAATTGAATGAAATACACACACGTTCCGAGAGAATAGCTGAAGATGCTTCCAGCCAGCGCTGCAATGCACATTTGGTGAATTTAATGTATTTGCTGCTGCATCTCAGTCTTTCTGCCATCCCACGACAACGGCACTGCCCGCTGGACACCAGATTTTGCGATCACATATCAGAGTTAAAAACAAAGCTCAAGGAAATAAGGACTGAAAGTGCAGAAAAAGCGAAGAAGCAGGACACAGGCAGAAGGACGAGAATCTTTTGATGGAAAGACTCAGCTGCAAGAACAAACGAGATGGGAGTGAGTCGCTGGAGATGCAGGCACCAGAAAACCCCAGATGGAAGAAAGTACAAACTAAATCATGGCGAAAACTAAATCAATCATAAAGAATTAAATTAATATGCTGAAACACCGAGAAAACAAAAAACAAATCACACGTAAAATATTCAAAACGACATTACACAAGCAAACTTCTTTGTCATTACCAAGTACGAATTTTCAGAATACAAAAAAAGAAAGGCAACATTTACGTCGACAACCGCAAATCTCTCGGGAACGATTTACACGTAAAGTGCGCGCGCGCACACACACACACACATCTGAATGGGATTTCTCCAGCCTGTCAATCAATTCCTCTATTCACATACTGATTTCGTTATAGGAAGGAAATTCATACAGCTGCTGCTTTCAACAAAAAACATCCTTGCATAAAATTCGCAAACAAAGAAATGTTACATCAGAATTTTCCCAATAAGAGTCTGAAAAGCAAACGCTTTCATTTTCATATATGAATTTAAATTTTCATATACAAGAGCGTGCAGATCAGCAATCTGAAAACGATGTTTCAGGGAACAGTCAACAGCTTGGCGCAAGATATGACCACATAATCCAGCAGAGTGAAGGGATAGAATTTGAGATGAACCTTTCGACACCATAAAATTTTCACTATGCTGAAGAACTGATTTTTTGTAGTATTCGAATTGATTGTATGACTTCATGTGATATCCCTCATCAATGAATTTTCAAATTCTACCAATGCGATCATGCACATTTATCTGTGGGGTGGAAAACGCACAAAAAGTGAAGAAGGAAATCCTTTAAACGTCATTTACGAATACTCAAGTAAGGGGCACAGCATAAAATGCGACATAAATGGAATCCAAGGCAAAAAAAACGCATCCTATAGGATTGTATACTTCATGAAATTTCTGGGATATGAATTCAACAGACCACTGCTTAAAAAAAAGGAAAAAAAAAGAGGAGGCATTGAACGACTAGCAGCAGCAAAAGTTAGGAAGGAACACATGCAATTTGGCTAACGAGCAAAAACAACTTCAGGAAATATACAAAAGTCGGCACAAAACAAAGTATGAATGAGATCGCACGGTGAAAAAAGGACACGAGAGAACAACGCTAAAATTCTTCACGGAATATTAAGGGGGAACGCACATCAACTCGAGTGGGATTTTCTCCATCTTCATTCAGCTACTGATTTTATAAAACAATATTTCGTGAAACGTTTCTCACGATCTGCGTATGGCAAACGCGGGTGCTCGGATAAGTTTCCAATATGCAGTACCAGACAGTACAGAAGCTAACCGCTTGCAGTACTGAATGTACATCACGATAAGTGAGAAAAACGGCCGTTCTTCGAACAGCCCAGGGTGTTGAAAATTTCGGGAACCAACGGGCGGCTAAGTTTCGAACGAATCTTTCGCGGAGTCTGCTGAAAAAAGCTGTACGGATGCGCACATATTATATACGCATATTGCAAATGCAAGAAGAGCAGTATAGGTTGGATGAAGGCTCGAAAGCACAAGATGGTTGCCAAACACTGAAGACCTTTCTCAGCCACTCGCTTGCTCGAATCCCATCATACATCAGCATATGAGGGATATTTCAGAATTTAACAGGAGTCGGAGAAAACACAGAAAAAAGAAACAGAGGTGGAACAGGGCGACGTGGGCGAAATAGTGCGAAATTGATCTTTTCCTTAAAAGATGAACTTGTGTCTCTTTGCCTTAAAAAGAGATAACCCTCCTTTCTTCGCTGTTTACACAACGAAGGATGAACTTTGGTAGTTCGATTTCTCTGGTATATTAAAATGAAGACTTCAGCAAAGCTCGTAAATTTCTCTGGTAGGGATAAATCATAGGAAAAACCAACGGCTCGCATGCTGAAATGTTGAAACGCTGATGCACCAACAGAACAACGCATCACACACAAAAGAAAGATTGGAGTTTGAGCCACAATCCGCATACACATTTATATCAAACATGGTGCATGCAAATGATGCTTTAATTTCAGAGGAACTGTAATAACAAAGGAAACTAAATCGAGGGGAAAGGGTCAAGTGATCCTCTGAAACGAGCACCTTTGAGAACGAAAACCAGAAAAAAAAATGATGATGATGATGACGACGACAAAATCAAGTTAAGCACACAGAAAAGCGTTCGTTATCCGCACCCAGCTCTGATCGCCCGAATTCAAACGTCGTCGGAATAAAGAAAGACAAATTCTTGCATCCAAGTGACTTTTCATAGCTCAAACTAGAATGCGAAGCGATCCCCGTAACCGCAACCCTTTCTGAGAAACGAAACGCCACGACGAACACTCCGAAGTGTTCGACTTGATCGTTTGGAAGACGGGATGCCAGTTCCAGAAGAATCACTTTCCCACCCGGCTCTTAGAGGTTTTCGGTTTCCTCCATGTTATATTGCCAGGCACCGCAACTGCAGCGCTGAGCAGCTGTAGAGAAACCTGACCACAACAAGCAGGGGCTGAGCACTGATTTCCCTTAAACCTTCCGCTCGTTTCGGTTGCTTCATCGGTGCGATCCTGTGAGCAAATTAGAATCCCTCAAGGGATCGGGACGCCAAGACTCCAATCTCGTCCTTCGCGTTTCGAGAAGCTCTCTCGAACATCCAAACGTACATGCATCCGTCAGCTTCCACGCGAAGATGCAGACAAGCTCCAAAACCAATCACATAACCCCAATGCGCATTGCCTCCACATGTCTTTGGCGTTTTGCTTGCAGTCCGCTGCAAGTTCCATGCAAAGTCAAGCCTTTCTCTCTCACACTTATAGACAGAATTTGCATTGAAAAAGATAATCCCCAGTTAATCACTGACCAAACCAATCGAATGCTCTTGACCAAAACTCCATTCACATAACACCAAGTACGATTTCATTTACCAAGGATGAAATAATTCCTTGCTCGCTGTATGTGACAAAACAAATGAACACATGACTTGTCGGATGAATAGCTAGCTATCAAGCTACCATCCTTCAACAAATCTAAAGAAAATCGTCGGTCCATTAGGATTAGCGATGGAAATTTGGATAGAAAAATTTTCAGCATCTTTTTTCATTAACTGCCTCTCCTAAGTTCTTGCACACCATTGAATTCCAAAAATTCTTGAAAACCGCATACGTTTCAGCTCTGCATGCTCAGGTGAAGCAAATGTATTTTTTTTTTTTTTAAGTCAATTTTCGAATCAAATTCTCGATTCTCGAAATCAACTTCTTTCTCCCTTTACCTTTTAATTAAAGAGAAATGCGAACGACCGTTATCTCCAATTATTATTAAAGTGGCTGGTCACTTTCGTAAATCCACATCATAACCGCATGCACTCTGCAAAATGATTTACACGAAAATTAATAGAGCGCAGCATAATTTATAGAAAAATATACACACGATAATGAAAAACAAAACCCCAAATTTTTTTTTTGATAAAATTGTGTACAGCGCAGCATGCTGAATGAATGTGTGGCACAACACAATGGCATCAAACCGTTGTACGTATGACCATTTTGAAGACGTGAATTCAATCTGCAATTTCACTGCAGCGTCCATCGAAAGGCTGCAGATGCAGCTGATGCTTTTCTTTCGATTTTGCTTGAAATAAAAAACCAACAACAGTTTGAAGGCATTTTGCTATCAGCGACGCCAAGTTAAAATTCGAAAAAAGATTCGTCTTCTGCTGTAAGCTTTGAATTAACGTCTCGACACAACTCAACGAAGCACAGAAAACACCAAACACCTCAACCAAACACCCACTCCCGTACAGAATCGAATAGATTCTTATTTAGTGGCCAGCATCTGTGTTGAGATTCCTTGGGGCTTCTCCCGAAAGAAGTTCCTTTAGAGCTTTTCCCGATGGCACAATACCATACTTTATTTCATACCCGCGAGTAGGCTTTAGTCACGTGCATCTCAAAGTTTAGTTTGAAAAGAATTTAGTTCTAGAAGCATCTTCCATCTCTGCACTTCGCACTTCAAGGAATCAGTGAGTTTGTCAATTAGTTGAAGCAGCCCATTGGGTTTTTACATCCAACTGTCAAGAGTGATCCGTTCTTCGAAAATGTCCCATAGACCGACTTATTTCTTGAACTCAAACATTTGGGAAATCTTTATCATCCAGATCTTAAACTGTAACAAAGTCTTGTCTTGCAATAAGCAGCTGAATCTGCAATAAAGTCGCAGTGGGGAAATCGCAGTTCTTTCCTCACCACATCATCTGCCAATTACTTAAGTCTTCACAAGCAGAGAGTTCATGACATCCATCTAGTATACAACACAGAATCTATGCAACCGTGCTGTTCTGCAAAATTCTAGGTAGACTTTGATTACAGGATCGACAGCATTCGTGCATCACATGCTGCGTTCCAAATTGTTTAAACATACAGTCGCAGTGGTTTCATGATTTCACGAATCATTGCTTAAAGCCGTCCATGGAAATACCTCGTATAGCAGAGGGTTCGTTCGCAACGTAAAAGGTCAACCATGATATCTTCCGGGTATAAGGGAATCATTATTTCCAAAATTAGCTTGTACAAAGGTTTGTTTACTTGTCAGCAAATCTCAGTTTAGAAGATCAAACGGGTGTCTCAAATTTCACACTTCAGTAGTCGGATCTTCCTAAAGGAATCGTGCATTTTTTGCCAGCTCCCGAACGGTTTGCAGTTGGATTTTCAGAAATGATGATCGGGAAACTCCAGAATTGAATACGCATCCATGGTGGAATATTCCGTAATGCTCGAGCGTGGTAACCGCCGTTGAAACCAAACCATCAATGTCCAAGAAATCAATTTAACAGAAATGTGCGTTTTTGTTCAAGACCTGACCATCCTGATGCAAACTTTAGTGAGGAGGAATGATACTTTTGCGGTACAAAAGGTATGCTACAGATGGCTAACTGCAGAGGTGCAAACGATCATTTCTATCAGCGAAATATCCTTGAAATTAGTCTGGAAGTCCCCTATCACTTGACTCTAAATGCAGTTTGATTTAATGTCCTAATTTGAAGGATATCAAATAAAATTTAGGTATCAGGATTCACTCTTCAGCGGAAAGCATACTGCAAGAAATGACAGAGAGATGAAGAAACGAGAAGTCTTCTATGTCAACAACATTCGTGATGAAACACAAGTATATTAATCTAACAGAATCTGAAACAATAAAACCCTGTACAAAATATATCTATCTATCTCCTTCCTTTATTGTTCGTTGTGCTGCCTATTTTATATCTACCTCACATTCGTTGCAGTGATCTCTTCCATAGCTACCAATACGTAAATCACCACCAACTGTAAATGAAGAAAAAACGTCAATAATCACACCTAGGCACCCAAAATCTAGAAATTTTCACAGTTTTCCCAATTTTCTAAGCATCACAAACTGGTTCCAATCACCAATAACTATGGATGCACATAGGTATCTTTTTTTCTTTTTTCTTCAACACTTTAATCCAGAAAAGTGAACTAAGTGCGATAACGCAACTGCAGATTGATTCCGGTGATCTGAATCGTCAATTCGGGAAAAACACTGAGCAGATGTTAGAAGTTACAAACTAAAAGTTACAGTGTGCTCGCTACAGCGTCCTTGCGACTTCTAGGCCAATATCCACACGTCGAGAAGGTAGGATGCGATGAAATACGGATGCCTCTCGTTTTCGCAAAATATTCAGTAAAGAATGTAAACCGAACAGGGAAAAATAATAATGTAATCACGTCAGGAAAATACCATCGGCCATAAAACCATGACATATGCCTGATGCCATGCAGCATCCGGGAGGAAGGCTTCAAGAGAGAGTACCTGAAGAATGACAAAATGAATGTGGAAACACTGCTGTTGGAAAGATGCGACGACAGCACACTGAAAACCGCTACTGAAGAAAATGCCACACACTAGCCATCCTATGCTTGAAGATTTCCAGAGCAAAATACAACTGCTAATTCCAAATTGCCAGTCCACAACAACATTCACTTGGTCCAATTTGTATCGTAAGAGAACGAGTTTCAGAAGCAATCCGGATTGCAATCAGGAAGGAAAAGTAGCACAACTCCCGCTTGGCAAACACATAACAAAGAAGACATTAGCAGCTACAGAAACGTAAATGCAATAGAATTTGCTGAAGTGATGGGAAGAAACGATTTCAGTTCCGGGAATCGTTGAATAATCAAAAAGAAATTCGGAAAAGCATCGGATCATAAAACAACGCAAAAGATCATGCGCGTCAATGTAGGAAACAAATGAAGAGGGCACACAAAAGGGAATCACAAGACAGACCGGAGGATCCTTCATGTAATAAGTAATTGTAAAAAAAAAAAAAAAAACCCCAAAATCAACACAGCGTTAATGACAATGATTTTTCCTCTGGAAACAACGGAATCCGGACTACGTAAGTTTTGTTCTGCTCTTTAATTTTCACGGGACTACGGGTGGGCTCTTAAGCCGATGGGCACTGCCATCAGTGAGCTTCTGGCCGCTGCAAGCAGACAGTGCATCCCTCTTCTGAAACAAGGTCACTCGCGCTGTACTCCCTTATGAGCCTGCTTCTCATATAACACATGATCCATCATATACATTACATGGAATATAATTTTTCATAACAGCTAAAGAATCAGAAACGGGGCATCTTTTCAAACTCTGGTAGGAGTCTCTGAGCTTGAAAAAGTAATGAACGGAATGCAAGGAGGGAAGGCCTGACTCGAACATATAGTCTCCTGGATTCAATGTGCTTTCCATGCCACAATTCGATTAGACTGAATGATCTAATTGCTCCTCCGAATCACCATTAAGTTACCTTTGAGGCACGAGATGGTTTCTCCTTAGGTCTACAAGGATGCAATTTAGAGCACGTCAGTTTACACAGGCAAAAAACGGGGCTTCCCACGAGATCCCAGATTAGCACACTTAGAAAGTCATTTTGTTTCAGAGTGCTCAGTACGTGAAATCTCATGTCGCGATACATCGCAAGTCTCGAGACGCATCTCGACATGTGAAGAAATAACAACACACAAAAGAAATAACGCTCAGCAACGAGAAGCAACAGAGATGACGATCGCACGAAGTGAGAACACTGAAATGATTATGCAATTATTCGGAACAGCTTTCAATAGATTCCTTAGAATTTCGGGCACGCCTGGGAAAACGACAAAGGTAACTTCAGTGATCCTTCAGTGCTTCAAAAAGCTGACGCACGTACGAAAAATCTGAGAAAACGTTCTAGATTCAGGAATATAAGAATCAATGTGATTTCAGCCACAAAAACAACAACAACACGTATTCCTTGGACCATCGAGATGCAAGTCGAAAGGTTGCGAGTTCAGAAGCATCGCTTCCCATGGAAACCGCAACCTGGTACGTCCGTAGTACGGCAACACGGCGAACCCGAGTTCGCCTTTTCAAATTTAGAACGCTCCTAACATGGATAACGTCACGAACGGGAACTAGAGTTCCCGTTC
The DNA here is from genome assembly GCA_036172245.1 of Raillietiella orientalis. Taxonomy (NCBI): domain Eukaryota; kingdom Metazoa; phylum Arthropoda; class Ichthyostraca; order Raillietiellida; family Raillietiellidae; genus Raillietiella; species Raillietiella orientalis. Next base: position 688,092 of record JAYWIR010000012.1, read on the forward strand.
TTCCACTGAAAGGAACGAGCACACCGGAACTTTGAGGATTCTATCAGGTATCTCATGATTTTCACCAGGTGGTTTTGGAGATCTCCAGAACAACCCACGGACAAGAGACGGTGATTGTTCTCTAAACGGCTGAGGCGATTGGTTCCAAGCACATGCTTGTTTCTAAAATGCACGCTTTCGTCACAGATTACTGCCTCCACTGACGTAACCGATCTTTTGCTGCCAAGCATTAAAGAAGAAAACAAGGACCAGGAAAGTATGAGCGAACTAGCATTTAATTCACTCAATGGGTGTTATTAAGATCACCGAATGAGCCACTAGACGGATTTAATGAACCTGCTGCTTGAATGCTTTTCATGAAACAGTTCTACTTTGACTTTTTCAAAGTCCTTTGGATCAGAATCGAAGCTACTCGAGCAGCACGAAAGAAACCGTCACAACATATCGTGACAGCAAGTAGCGCATAACTCGAGATGCGATAACAAGAGGTACCCCGCCCATATGAAACAGGCCTACCTTCACGATTTGCATGTGCTGCCTTTCTACAGCTAGGTGCAAGGCTGTCTGCTGATTGACATTCTGGATGTTCAAGTTGGCTCTTCCTTCGCGAATCAAATACTCGGCAACATCAAGGTGATTATTCAACGCTGCCAAATGCAATGCTGTATAGCCATCGTCCTTCTTTTCGTCCACAATCCACGGACGTAGCAGTTTGGAGAGGATGATCTTCACCGCACTGGAACCGCAAATGGAAAATAACGACTGCGTTTTAAAAACTGAAGTCCAGAATCACAAAAAGGAAGCTGGAACGAAAACGCGCTTTCAAACATCATTTAGGAATCCATCTTAGACAGCCCGAAACGAAAGCTTAATAGAAAAGAGCAATCCGTGTTTTAAAGGACAGCAAAGCAGTAAGGGCATCCCGAGAGAAGAGCAGCTTAGCAGTGCTCACATTGAGTGCTGCGGAAGGTTTGAACTAGTCACCAATCTAAGACATCACTGAACATTAGAAAGAATCGAACACTCAAGATGGAGATTAAAATCACAACTGTAATTCTTCTAGGACCGGTTCCGCTACGTGCCACCTTGCCGAAAAAAGAAAAAAATCGAGAATTATTAGTGTGTACTTTGTTTATTTAAGGCTACTTTTCATTAAAGTTCTTCAATGTGCCCTATTTTGCATAAACACCTTCCTCGTCTCACTTGCTAAATAAATAAATAGTAACCCGCAGCAGGGATTGCCAATTCTCGAGACTAGCGCCAGAAAGGACAACGCTCTGAAAGAAGGCTTGAACCGAGCTTTTGGTCCTCAGAGCAGAAACAAAAGCACAAAAAATTTCCGCATCTCTTTTAGCGTCCAATCTGTGAAGGAACGGAAGCCACGAAATCCCACAACGAACATCGAATTACTAAAACTGAAATCGCTGCAACAGAATGAACACACACAAAGTGGAGCGAAACTGGACACGTGAAGCAGCAGGGTCCTGACGAGAGATACGACCCAAGAAGATAAGAAGCCATTCTTCTTGAATGGGATGCAGGCTGCCTTTCAGGAAGGATGCAAAGCACAATGAATTTCAAATCTCTTCGGAAGCACTCCCAAGCAAACGAATTGAATACCATCTCATGCGGAAGTGACATCCTCGGTTTTGCTGGCAGATTTAGGCACTGCACTTCTCACACGATGCATCTTCGTCAGAAGGTGCCATTTATAAAGAGCTAAATCTGTCATGTTGCTTTTATTACGTGGGAGAGAGAGAACGATAAAAACAAAAAAACGTTAATTAATTGTGTGACAGGCTCCTCTTAAAACATTTCAGAGTTTCATTCACAATGTTCAGCTGTTGTTTCGTCGCGGTTTTCTGAGAGGGAATGAATCAACACCAATATTATTCAGCCTGCCATAGATGCATACGCACTGCATCACTGCTTTCTAAAACTTGTAGAAAAAAAAAGGGGGGGGGGGGAAAGCGGGGAGGGGAAACACGAACACTTCTGAGTTGCAATAAACGGCATGGAATTAGGTTGAAAGCAATGCAGTATTTGCCGAGACCGCTCAAATACATAAAGAAAAAAAAAAAATTATTCGTAACTCAATACTGTGGTTTGATAAATTCATAAATCACTGGACAATTCCATTCAACGGATGCATAACACTTCACAAAGCACCGTTGCGACTACTCTGACATTTGCAAGTCGAGTAGTTGTATCTTTTTTCTTTTTTAACAAGAGTACATTTGCACCGAGAAACCGTCTAAATAAATAAAACGATCTCATTTACGTTTTGATATGCAACACATCCCCAATCGAGTGGCAAAAGTTCAATACCACTGGCGATGATTCACAGTGGCTTCTTAATTAATTCTGCAAAAAACTGCCAGAAAAGTTTCCGTCTTTCACCCATTCCTCTACAGCCCCGTTCAACACACTCTTTTCCGTTAATTTCCTCGGAAATCCTTCCTAAGCAATCAGTCCCATTTACAGTTATTCTGTTTGCCATCAGCTTGTGTTTATCCATTCATGATTCTCCATTTTCTGCTTATTTTCACATATACTTTTACCGCTGTATATATATTTTCTTACTGCACTGGTGTTGAATAAATGAGTTCAAGTTGCAGGGATGATATATTTTTAACGCGGCGGCACCAAGGCTCCGAAAACAAAAGACTGCGAAGAGTTTGGATGCTGTGCTGTGGCAGAAAAATGTCTTAACTTCAAGAGCCTGCTATCGTTCTCCCATCTTGCGCTTTTTGGTTTCGTTAATGATCATTTGTATTATGGGGGGCAGACGCCATTTTTGCAAACGTGTTGGAGGCAAACGTATCGTTGATGCCTTTTTTTTTTTTTTTCTTCCTTTCTTGTAAGCATTCAAACAGCATTTGCTCTACACAGCTATTGGGCTCTGAGTGTGCAACCGATGGTGATTTTTTCGAGGGCACATCTCGCGAATTTTAACGTCCGTTTTCAACCAATATGGGACCAATTTTCGCCGGAGAAATTTCAAAAAAGGAAAAAAAAAAAAAAAAAAAAAGGTTAAAAAAATGCTGCAGAAAACATGCCCAGACAAAATCGCAACTCTGAGATTTAAACTCTGCCTTAAAGTTCAATGCACCATATTCGAACCTTTCGAGAAGAATTGTAAACTGATCTCCACGCAAACCTTTTGGTATTCGCTGCAAAGAATTTCTCAATTCAAGAAAAGGGAAGCAATTAGTATACTTCGAAATAAGAAATTTTGACAAATAATCTGCAACTGTATCCACGCGGGATAAGTGCAGGATAAATAACGGCAAGACCGATTGGAAGTTTCGCATTCCGAGATGCCAGCTTCCAAAAAGCACCTCAAGCATCAGAGGCACTTTCAGAATGATGGTGGGAGCTTTCGCGATTGACTTTTTGATGATTGCAAGAGATAAACGCTAAACTTTTTCCAGCGATTCCTCCTTTCCCGTCATATGAAAGACAAGGGCTAATAATGACTCCCAATCACTAAAAACCAAAAAAAGAAAACACACACACACACAGACACAAGCGGAAAAGTCCCCATCAGTCTGTGAAATTCGCAGTGGAACACATTCATTTCCACATATTTATACATAGGTAATAAATTGCCGAGTGCTTCCCTGAAGTAACCGTCGAGCTCGAATGAGTCTATCAATGCCCGGAAAAATCGCAGCAGAATCGTGTTGCCCTTCCCATTTACAATATAAATATATGTACACTTTTGTGCGTGTTGTACATATATTATGTACAACACGCACAAAAGTGTTCTTTGTTTTCCAAGAAGTGCCGCGACATTTGGCAGTGGGGGGGGGGGGGGGAGAAAAAAAAAAAAAGGAAGAAGAAGGAGTCCGTTTCTGCGACGCCAAGTTAAAACTCCACACGGCACGATTGCATTCGAAAACAACGAAAACATTCACTTATCCCTTTTTTTTCCCTTCTTATACTCTTACGCGGGATTGGTATTAATTTATTCCCGAAAGAAAGCGGCAGTCGTATGGAATGGGAAAATACTGGAGGAGGAAATTTCCATCCTTCCGCTTTCATAACGAGGGGAATTTTCACGCACCAAATGTGTGTATATTTCCTGTCTGGAATCCAGATGTACTACCCTCATACTTTGTTAGGGCGTTGCAAATTTCGTTTTAGCCAACGCTTAAGATCGGGAACCACTGGCCAAACGTGGAAAATGACACACTGCAGGAACGCCAAGCACGCGTGCACACACACACACACACACACACACACATACACACATTAGACACTCTTTAGAAAAATAAATTTCGAAAACAAAAAAAAAAAAAAAAAAAGGAAAAAGCGGAGCAATACTACATAAAGCAAAGGAACACTTTGATTCACATTTGTATCAAATTCTATGCAGCCTTTCCATTCCCGAAGAATGTGTCAGATTACATGGATGCAAAAGGCAGTTTGCAACCAATTCTTATTATGGAAGGATGAACGAACAACGGTGTGGATCCGAAGATCCATTTCAAAGATGGGAGAGGGAGAATCCTTCGCACGCTCCACGGGAAACTGAAAGCATGTACTATTTTTGAGAACTTGGGGAGGCTTATTTTTAGATAGCAGCATCTTATTACTCTCAGACTTGCTGTTGGAAAAGGACCAACAGAACTGAGTCAGGTGTATGGATTTCCTTCAATCTGCACACGTACTCACCTCTTCCATCCCAGATGTCCTTTTATGGCTCAAGGGGCTGGGCCAATAACGTGAAGCCTGCGAAACTTTCCGTGATTTAGTCACTGTTTGCAAGGCATGTGACAAAGGCTGATCCAGTTTCGGGTACTTATGCCAAAATATTTGTGAATTTTAAATGTAGGTAGCCGAAGTTTCCTCGATTCTGATTTCGGCGACAGAGAACTTATTATCATTACGTCACTGGATAAAGTCTCGTCAAAGGAGAGAACGGAAAGCAGAAAGCGAGAAGAGTCCCCGAACATACAGGAACGTAGAGAAGAAGCAAGGAAGGAAACATTTGAATTTCTGACAAGCATAACGCGGGCAAGAAGTTTGTAAGTTCTCCTCCAGTCCGTAGTCTCGTTGAGGAACGATCACATTTCATGAAAATCCTTTCCAGTGATCCAGAAGATAGCTTTACTCAACCTTGAGATGAAATCTGCTGTGAATCATGTCCCAGATACTGCTTTCTAAGCATGGAGATGATCCAGTGAGTGAATAATAATGGAAATCACAAGTTTTTTGAGCTGTGAAAATTGACGTGAAACGTGAAACATTGCCAAAATCGAATAGAAATTTTGCGATCGGATCGAAAAGGAAAACAAAACAAAACAAAACAAAAAACAACAACAAAAAAAAAAACGGATGTTTGAAGTTTTTTTTACATTTGTGCCCCAAACTCATATTCAGAATAACCAAGAAAGTTACGAATTAGGGAATCATCAAACCAGGTACATTAAAGTGACTTTAAAAAAAAAAAAAAAAAAAAAAAAAACCCAAAAAACCAAAAAAATGTTTTCGTAAGTTTTCAGATAAAAATTCTTGTTTGCGAAGGAATGATTTTTGCATAAAGTCTTCAAAGAAGTTTGGTGCAGACTCCATGCCTCTTTACGTTTCATGATGTTATACTTATGGAATGTAAAGAAGTATGGAGTTTTCGTCAAAATAAGCGACGGCCTTTGATGTTAATCTGTGATCAAAGTCACAACGGCATGACGAAAATGATGTTTTATGCAAACGGATCAGGCGAAGATCTCAATATGAAACGAAAGTGGTCAAATTACGAATTCGTGAAGTGTTTCCTCACAGAGCTGAAAAGTAAAGTGTGAATAACTGATAAAAGATAAGTTTTATTTGATGTGAACTCGTGGGAATCGGATGCCTGAAGCGACATGCAAATCATTACCATGACACGGGAATAGTCATCACATGAAAACAAAGACCGCATGCTTAGCCGAAAGATGAATGTTTTCCAGCTTTCAAGACAAAATACAAGATATGTATTTTTTTTTTTTCTTTCCCCCCCTTGAAATAAAGATCTGAACGGTGCAATGAGTATGATTTTCGATGCATGATGGATTCGCAGAATAAGCAACTAACAAAAAAGTCACATTCTGAACCCAAGCTTGCGATATAGAAGTGCGAAACCAGAAAAAAAAAAAAAAAAGAGGATAAAATCAAAAAATATGCAAATAGTGCACATGATTAAACACTGAATATTCGCTAGTGAATCGTGAAAATCAAATTTCCAATGCAACACCCATATTCGAATGAATCCAACATCTTACAAAAAGACCAGAAGCATGACCGGGGTCAAAATCCGCCCTCACGTCCTTATCGATCTCAAAATGAATGGCATAGAAAATTCGAAAAAATTCATGAATTAAAAAGCATAGTAAGAGCAACTCGACTTCGCCCATGTCCTAGCAACTCCTCTGATAATTTCGATGTTGCACCGCCCAAAACGCGGAATATTCCGTATTCTATGCAACTGAGGTAACTGTAATTTTATTCAATACAGTAAGTTCCACAATTTTCTGCTTTCAAAGGACAAAAGTCTTAAAATTCAAACCCAAACTGAACATTGTAAAAAAAATCTGCGATACGCTTGAAGTGGAAATGAAAAAATGGTAGCTTAAATGTTGTACGACCAATAAGCGTTTAAGAATTCCAATTTATCAATACGTGCAAAAAATGCTATCCACGAAATCCACCTCGAAGGCTACAACTTTACAAATATGTAGAACATTCAGAGTGACACCATCATCCACAGAAACTCTGATTTAAACGAATCCATAAGTAAATCCATAAAGCCAAGATGAATCAAAGCTTACACAAATTACGTGCGATTAGCGCCAACTGTGTGTTCTTCTTTTCCTTCTCTCCTTCTATTTCATAATGGAGCTAGAGGGCGCATTTCAGCACAAAATAAATTGAGAAGAATATGTGAATTCGCAACAACCTTCCACAATTTCATGCTGTCGCCCATGCAAGCGATCAGAATATTTAACATGTGAAAAGTACGTGTCACGTACGTAGTGAAAATAATGCCTGCATCTAAATTGAATAAAGCAACAATTTTTTCTTCCTTCCATGCAGACCGTGCAAATTTTCCATAGAAATGAGAGAGCTGGCTTCTTTGCACGTACCGACCAATATGCACGCAAACGAAACACAACACAGAATCCGGAGAAAGACACTGTCCAGACACCCTTACTTCCGGAAATCTTTCCTTGAAATTTCATAAAGTGCAATTTTTCAATTAGCAGTTGGATCCGTTTTTGATGAACTCCTTACGGCGCATCAGGTGCTGTACTGAAAGGAAAGGAAAGGAAAGATGTCGCGGAAAAAGTGAACGCGTTCGATTCCTTGTTTCCATAACGATTTCGTCCCAACGAGCCCTCCGGCTGCAAAAATGCAAGTGACTACGTGTGTGCATGGTACTGGTGCAGTGTACACGCGAAATCACTGTTGCAGGCCATGAGGAGTGCACGCAGATGCACAAAGATCGAAAAGAATTGCATTTAGATCATCACGACATTTCCCAGATAACTCATCTTGGGCTACACAGGGTGGACCAATCCTACTTCTAGCATGCTCTCAAAAATGCTTATCCTGCACTTCCGGATGCCTGTGCAAACTCGGGCCTCTATTCGGGAATCCCATACATCAATCTGGAATGGTTACATATACGTATTCAAGAGCTTCAGGCGGCATCTGCTTGTGCTTTGCTTTGCATGAAGATATCGAAACACGTTAAGCAGGCAGACCTCCTCAAACAGAACACACATTTTGTGAAAATCACTTCGATCTGCTTTAACGCTGCAAACGATGATGATGAGGATGATAATAATAAAACAGCATGCAATACAAGTCGTGTGTGTGCATGTAAGCCAAAGGTGATCTCAAGGTAAGCACCCCAAGACTATTTTTGAATTAAAATAAGTCGGGAGATTATACGTGAAGTACTGGCAAGAGTATATTTTGGATTCCACGTCAAATACTTTCTATGCTATTGTGACATTAGTTTTCTTTGATTAGTATCCGGAATTCTTTCTTTTCACTGATGCTGGTAGAGGAGGCTCATTCACAACGGGCACAAGTACCATTTTAAAGTAACCCGCAAAAATCTTCATAACTTTAAGCAGACAACGCACCTACTTCTACTCCATTCGAACTCTGTCATTCAAAAGAATAGATGTGAAAGTGAATCGTGATAAGTTGAAAAAGGTTATTTATAACTCCCGGCGCTTGAAAAGTTAGTTAGCTGATTAAACTGGCAAACACTCGGAGAATGGACCTCGAAGGAAAAATGCAAATCGGTAAGGAAATGCTGTAAATTGAGATTTTTGTTAGATTCTTGTGAAAAGAAAATCCCCTCCCTTCCCCCCCCCCCCCCCCAAACAAACAAATCACAACGATAGATGCATATGTAACGGGTTTTGCTCTGAAGTGCTTAATGGTTCCAACGGTTAAGATTTTGCAACATTTGCAACCGAATTCCTGCAAAAGAGTTCTTGCAAATTCGACAGTGTCTTCACCGTTAACTAACTCCCAAGTGAGGTGTTTTGAAAGCTGAAGACGAAGCCGAAAATGTGCATAAACGGCGGTAATTGAGAAATTCCCACACGATCTGGAAATATTCAATACTACACTACAGCTGGCTGACGAGGAGCAAATCATAGTACCGCGTTTGATTTGGTCCCCTTCAACCAGTTACAGGTAGTATGTTGATAAGCATGAGATCAGTATGAATGAAGAAATCAATCAAGGAGATCGCCTTCCCGGGATCAGCCAGTGGCATGAAGTGTTTGAAAATTGTCTCCACGCGGAGAGGCACCACAGCATCCCTGACATTTCGAGTTTCCTCAAAATCGGTGTGTTTTATGGGATCACATCAATATCTTCTTTGGATTAAATCGGTAAGAAACTGGTCTTCAGCATACAAGTTAAAAAAGTGCCGATCTCAAACTTAAATTAATATGAAAGCTGTAAAGACTTGTTTAAGATAAATTGCACTTCGGAAATATTGAAAAGAGGCCAGATTCAAGCAACGATGCTTCATTCTGAAATGGATGCTGCCCGTTATTTTATTTAAACCTCTTTCTAACTGATACTGTAATTTCAAGTATGGCGTTTCCATAGTGAACAACGATTCCACACATTTTTAACTCATCATTTCGTTGATAATTCTCTCGCTGCTGCACCATACTTTTATGATTTTTCTTAATCACATTTGCTCTTTGTTTACATACGATGAGCACAATTAATTCACAATCACATAAGAGTACGTAAAAGCCAATATTCATAAGCCATACAGAGTTAATGCTCTCAAAAATGCTTATTTTGGTAAAATTCCAACTTTTATTGCCAGTCTTGTTTGTGTTCTGAAGAACGTGAAATTCACTACCGATCTACATTCTACAAAATTTCTTTGATGTCTGTTAGTATCATAGAAAGTAAAATAACTGAGTATTGCGTAAATTGCACAGCATAAATGATAAAGAAAATCAGCTTTCCATGCAATTTGTATAGACGGTTAATAACATGCAAAGCACTGATACCACAGATTCCACATTCTAGCTTTCAAACCACTATGAATAGTGGCATTAGGAATAAATAATGAAGAAAAATTTCGAAATTTTTGAAATTGAGATCGACTATACATTTTCTTCTAAAAAAAAACAGGAGAAATCAAACACCAGAATACCTTAGGAGCATAATCATCAAAGGGTTTACAATGTGTGAAAGAAAGATTGTTATAGAGACACCAAGGGCTACAATAATCATAAATCTGTAATAAATTTACAGTTGAAGATGTACTAAATTCTCTACACCATACAAGCATAAAACTCAAAAGCAACCAGTGAGAAAACTTGTACAAAGAAAAGCAAAAAAAAATTGGAAAACTAATAAATCACCAACTTCTGTGGTACATGCACGTACATTAGATGCAGTGCATAAAAATAGATGTGCAAGCCACAGAAAAATGCACACATACATGTTCAAAAAAAAAATACTTCGTGATATTTCTAGATGCTCATTGAACAAGCTGGAAATCGCATTTTCATACATACCGTAGTTTGGAAAATGAAAGCATACAGAGTCTTGAAATCAAAATCAGAGAACGGCTCCACTCATTTCCGATAAGCAACAGCCCAAGGATTTTTTTCAATCTACATAAGTAAAATTTCGAGAATACAGAGAACAGAAAAAAAAAAAAAAAAAAACCTAATTCTATGAAAGGCAAAGAATAACTACAGCCATAGCAGAAGCACATTTTCTACTGCTTTGTGAAAACATCAAGTTGGAGGCCTTGGTAGCATGGAAAGGTTGCTCCTTAGTTAAAATAATTTTCCTGGCCAGATGTCCAAGAGCTTCCTAAGACGCAGGTTTTTTCAAAATTCTCTGCAAATCGAATTACTAGATTTTGTGAGAAGGAAGCGACTACTAGGTGTGGAGATACTACGCCATCTAAAGCTAATAATAACCTGTGCCAGAACTGGGTTTTAATATTAATAAAAGATCACTTAAACGGAATCACACTGGTCACCATTTCACATAATTATCGGTATCAGATGAACTTCGTGTTTCGCCTATGCCGCTGTTCCACGATGGACCACAACAAACGACCACACTTCCCACAATAAATCAGAGAATTCCACTTCCAATTCTCATTCGGAAGCAAATAAGTGTTTAAGCAACCATTTCACATTAACAAGAATCCTGACAGGTTGAGGCGAGTACTTTATAAAGTGAGAAAGAGTACAATTTTGATCCATCACATCATAAATAGAAGCTTTTGAGAGGTTCTGAATTCAGCCACTGGACATAATATTCGGCACCTCAGAGCATTGAAGAGAAGGTACCGATGCATTATAAGCAACATACATTGAAATCGAAGCATCATTAAGAATAAGTCTAAAAAATAAAAATCTCAAACGATTGCAAAGGCGATTCGATTCAGAGTACTCTCGTGATGATAATCTCGTAATTTAATATCCTAACAACTGTTTTCCAAAGTCCACGAAGTGCTGAATGTAGGAAAAATGGCCACAGTAATCACCTACTTTTCCTTCCATATTACTTTTGCCCTTTTCCTCGAACATAAGTACTGTTTTATGATAGTCCTTACTATCGAAAAAAGAAATAATAATATCCTTCTACAAAGACTATAGGCTATTGTCAGTGTATGCGAAAGTACACAATCCAGTGATCCTTCGACATACAATCATTTGTATGAAACGATATCCACTTGCAAGTTTTGAAAAATGGAAAGCAAGCTATTGGTATCTTCTTTTACAGGTTTGAAGAAAAGAAGATGATGTGCATTAAGATGGTCAATAGGGGTGACCTTTGTCATTTGGCACGCGAACTGCATGGCATTGTATGTGGGATCATGATGCGTTACCTAATCAAGACACTCTTTTTTTGAGTTTCACAAGTTGCATTCTATTCTACAGTTTATTGTAACAGAAATATTCGATTTCTTTCACACATCAAGTCGATAATAAAACCCATGAAGATCTTTATTAAAAAATTTCAAGGCTATTCATTCGGTAGAAAACTAGAATCTGCAAAAACTTCTGCAATAGCATAAATTAGTGCTCCATTTGCCCAGATGAAGAAGAACACATACGCTTTCTTATTTTTACTCCACGTCTCTGTTATTATTTAGTGGATTACATCCATCCTCGCACAAATGGTTCGGCTTTATACAGCTTGCAAGGGATCTTTGGGCTTTCTGAAACCTCTCAGGGAAAACACACTTTATTCGTGACCTGCTTCTCGTCACTTTTCTGATTGATTACGGTGGTTACAGCACATACGGTTATGACTACAACCAAAAATGCTGTACCAGTCCATACGTCAGGAGATTTACTTTCTTTTCTAACGGATGAGAGCAAACTGAATCCACTGCTTTAAGGTATTCAGTATCCAGTTGCTGCAGAAATGCTTAATCTCTCGAACGAACCCTTGGACAATTACATTACAAGACTTCATAATTATTTTTAAAATCCTTTTTTCGATTAATACATTTGGATATCCTTTGATCTGTTTTTTCCTTTTTTGCCCTTTCTAGTCATATGATATCATAATATGTTCTAAGATCAAAACAATATTTCCCAATTTCTTATTAAAGTTCCGCAAGTCAGTATCATGGAGTGCAGAGATTCAGAGCTGCACATATCCACACATGAGGAAGAATTCAGAAGGCATAAAGAGATAAATCGACCAGACATCATCCAGCTAGAAATGATTTCAAAACAATAATTTCGCATGGTCAAAAACCCAGGCAGATTAATTAGTGGGTGCAAGAAAAAGACTTACTTTTAGATCTTTTTTTAACTGCCCTTTTAAAGAAATGCTTTGGTTGTCAGTTCTTTCTTAGCGACGATAAAAAAATAATAATAATAGCTTTGGCAAAGTACTTCAAACTTCGAAACGCAATTCACTGATTACGTAACATCCATGTGTGACATATGAGCACTAGCAAAACTGGGTAATGTAATTAAAACCACAGGGAAATGGAATTACATGAAATGAGGGAAAGCAGCATTAGTCATTGCAATTACCGGTCATTACATATCTCAGTACTTTTGTAGTTGTTTTTGTTCTTAGAGGAAGGAGCGAGGGGTTACTAGACATGACTGCAGACTAACGCTTTGCTGACCAACTTTCCTTATATTCACACATAAAAAATGAATTCAAATGAAAAAGAAAAAGAAAGCATTTTAGGAAATGAAAGAACGGAAACTTAAAAGAAAGAAACTGCTGACGATCCAGTGCTTGTGATCCTTATAACCCATATACGATATCCACACCTTCAAGATATCTATAGTTATCCATATCATTAAAAAAGGACAGAAAAATACTCACACGAGATAAAAAAAGGAACCGTGAAAATTTCAAAATGAAATGAATGCTGCAAAGCGCCTGGGGGTCTCTTAGTTGCCTACATAATAATGGTAGTAGGAAAGCAAACTATAAAGGTATTAGATGGCTGAATGATCAATCAGAATGTGCAGAATGGAGACCCCAGTTCAGCTTGCAAAATAAAACTGGGCATTTAGCTATTCAAAACTCGACTATGTGAATCGCGAAAGCTACAACATCGACGATTCAGTCTTCTCAGGGTTACCAGATATTTCTGAACGGTTTCTTAGAATTGCTGCTATGAATGATTGTAATTTTATGGCTTCAGCCTTGAATGATACAGAAAAAAGGCCTGCTGGAAAAATTAACAGCATTCAGTAGATCCTATGGTTAGTTTCGTCGTCCGCAGCAGCATCAAAAGCGAAAAAATCATTCTAGTGGCGACACAAGCAAGATCGTTCTTCTTAAAGGCATAACTTGCAAAGGCAGCAATTACATTACTCGAATCAATCGGAAACTGAATGAAATTAGAACTTTCAAATCAGAACAATTAAATTATTGTTTTGAGTCTTCGGAAATTTCACTGAATTGAGATAGTGTAATAATAATAATAATAGAAAAGTGATAGTACATTGAATAGCAGGAACGAAGAGAGTCTGCAACGGTTGCAGGAAGTTTTCGCAAACTTATCTTCAAAAAAGTTGTTTGAACCAAATAAGCAGTTAGGTAATGAAATGCACACACAACGAAATGAAAAGCATACGCGGTAAAGAAGCTGAAGGGGGAATGCAATCACGTGATTGCTTTGCTCTCCAGCAGGAATATGAGGGCTCGCTTTCCCGGGAAGGCACAAAAAACTGACCCTCCCTAAGGATAAAAACAATCGTAGAAATCTCTGAAATTGATGTTTCAAAAGAAAAGAAAAAAAAAAAAAAAAATGGAGGGAAGTCCTTAATGTAGGGGAAACAACTGCAAAAGGTTTTTAGTAAAGAAGATGGGCCGTGAAAAGGAAATCACACGATTGCAGTGGATTTACAAAAAGAATTACTGCAAGACACCTTTCCAAACACAAATTCACAAAATAAACCAAATAAATCTTCTTCCCACACAGATGAGGAGACAAGGTTCCTTATAACAAAGACAGAAACCAATATCCGTTTGCTCGAACTTCCAAACCTGGTCGAGAGTTGTATTAATGCCCTCCATGTTACGGATAAATACTAATGAGTGAATTCCAATATTGCAAGAGAATCCTGAAGTAAGCATCATTCCCAATCATACGCTTGCAACAAAACAATCATTTACAACTACTGGGAGCCTACTCTTCCAGAAGGGAAGAATAAGTGGTGCATACTGGTTAAAGTGGGCTGAATCAGCTGTGGCAGCACAGATGTAGATAAGGTTTACATATGGGAAATGCGAACCAGATCAAGGAATGGGAATGCTTTCAAATAAGTTCTGGGGCAAGAATTTGGACGCTTCTTTTGGATGCCTGTTGGTGAAACCTACGGAATCAATTATGTGCACTCGACTTCTTGCAAGGAGAAACCAAAAAAAACTCCACGGACAGAATGGCGAAAATATCCCACACAAGCAGAGGATTCCAGAGTGTCAAGAGTGACCAAATTAATTCGCAGTTTCGACGACATTAGATGGACCTCTTCACTGCACAAGAGTAGGAACGAGAACCCAGGTCAAGCCAATTGGTAAGATGACGCAGGAGCAGCGTTGGATAGACACGTCTGCATCTCAGAAACGCAAAAGGAAGATCAACAGAAAAATAATGAAGGAATGCATCGCCAACTGTTTTGATTACAATTCACGCTAATAAATTTCTGGAAGAACATTCTGTAATAACCATGTCCTACTCGCTTTCATTTTCCGAGCTGAAATAAATTGTAAACAACATTTTTTTTTTACATGAAAACCATAGTGAGTACGGCTCGGATACTTTCTGATGTAAGGAAAAACAAATCCTTGTCCCACTATGATCAAAAAGTTGGAATGACGATGTTGGATTCACTGTAAAGGCAGAATGTGTTGTTTTAATAATTACAAACGACTGATTTTTCAAAAGCCTCTGCTAGTGCCTGCTGGTTCTTGCAAAATCTTTCCCATTTCGAGACTCCTAATTCGCGTGTGGGCGTGTTTTTTTTTTTTTTTAACCGCTAATTACGAAGTCAAATGATTTCCAACAGGCTCATTCAACATTCATGAGAGCTGATACCGTAATCAAGAGCTTGAATGGGAAATCAAGTGTCCAATCAGCAATGATTGGTTTTCGTCCGATAGTAACGTTTACATTACTTCGCTTCGAACCTATTCGATTTCACACATCACACATACGGCAACATTTTCGGATTTACAGTTTACCGAATACACTTAAATGAAAATGTCAACGGTATTTTAGAAGGAGAGAGAATCGTGGAAGTACAAGGACTGGATACATGGGCTAATGAAAGCGCAGTAACCGAAAGTACCTATTAAATCATGTTACATTCACTGAAACTATTATTTGAAAGCAGTGCTCCACCTCTCTGAAACCAAAAAAAAAAAAAAAAACGAATTTATGAAGCCTTGAGTTGATCTTCAGTCAAAAGGTTTGCAAAGAAAGTAAGGGCAAAACAAGATGAACCTTCATCTTCACTTGGTTAAAACCGGAAACGTGCAAACATCCAATAGTAGGCTCCTATTATCTTTCATACACAGATTCGACAACTTTGAGAAAAATTCTGCAGTTGATGCTCATTAATGTTCATTAAAAATTCGACTTCTCAGTAAAATGCTTACACTGCTACTGCAGCAGTGCGCAATCGAATTTGCTTCAAGAGTAAAAGGCAAAAAACAAATTCCGTTGAGACCATTATAACACAGTAATCAGTAGAAGATATTAATAAAAAAACAATCAAGATTGTACAGTAATGTCACGAATTAAATGGAAAGCTATGCACTAAGATGACCGAAACAAAAATTCTGGAAAGGTCGAAAATCTGAAAAAGAGCTGTCATTACTTTTCTGCAGCTTGCAATCTGCAGTGCATAAATTATGAAAGCCTTCAGGCTTTCATAATTTATGTCTCATTTTGATAATATCCAAGACATAATCCTTCCCAACATATTTCAATACCCAATGCTAATAACCATCAAATCATGTCAAAAATACATCAACCATCCAATAAAAAGACAATTGTAATAGGGAATAAAAAACTTCGTTTTGATAGACACACTGATGGAAACGATATCGGAACTGAAATATCTACAAATTATAGCACTTTCACAATATAGTGTACATGGAAATATATGTGTGTATTCTGCCATATATGCATACAAAAAAAATTCATGGTGCAGTACATAAAAGGAAAATCTCGACAATTTTAGCATTAAAACAAAAGCAACTTAGCAGATTTTTTATTCACTGTTCACACCTTCCTTATATACGAAAAATAATTAATCTGCAGGCATGTATTTGACATGGTGTGCCTGAGAATCGACATTCAAATGTTTATTTCTATTGCTATACTCAATCTATAGATCTGATTAGAATTTAAATTTAAATTAATCGAGAAAAACATTAAAAATGAAAATTCCGATTGGGATACTTCTCAATGAACATGCATTTAATAGCAAAACGATCTACATGTATTATTAAAACGTTTTTGATGCAGCTTCCAAGAAAAAACAAACGATCTCAGAAGTAACATACCTGGAATTTCCACGTAATGCTGCAAGGTGAAGCACATTGAAACCATCATTATTGGTAACGCTAATATCCGCTTTATAATCAAGAAGCAAAGAAACCATGTTTTCTCGTTTTTTAAACACAGCATCATGGAGAGGGGTATCACCTTC
Organism: Raillietiella orientalis; assembly: GCA_036172245.1. Lineage (NCBI taxonomy): Eukaryota > Metazoa > Arthropoda > Ichthyostraca > Raillietiellida > Raillietiellidae > Raillietiella > Raillietiella orientalis. The sequence continues at coordinate 704,795 of JAYWIR010000012.1, forward strand.
TGCATCTTGTAGAGAAGGATGGCATCTTTTTTGCATCAAGGTTTTTGCCACATTTAGAAATCCTTTGTTAACAGCAATATGTAGTGCTGTTTGACGTTTCTTGTTTCGTGCATTCAGATCTGCATCCGCATTTGCTAGTTCTTCGATAATTGCAGGTTCATCTCCATGCACTGCATGATGCACTGCACGATCTCCATCTTTGTCCTAATAAAAGTAATGCAGTCACTTGATAACGTTGATAGTTCATTTTCATTACCTCAAGCTCAATGTCAGCATGATACATCAAAAGAACACGCAATACTTCCATGTGACCATTCTGACATGCTATATGCAAAGCAGTAACTCCCAAAAATTGATCATTGACTCCAACTTCCTCACGTTTCAACAATTCTTCACATTTTTGCCAATCTCCACTGCTAGCAGCTTTAAAAAGCTCCTCAGCAGAATCACCAGATTCATGCTTTTCAAAAAGCTTCTTTAGTAAAGTACTCATGCATTCTAAGAAGAATTTGGGATGAAACAAAATTATGGCTGAAAATCAGATTTGCACCTAATGGTGGTGGAGGAGTGGATTCTGCTTGATTCGAAGTCACCTTGATGACAGCAGCAGGATTATAAGTCCATGTTGTCCCGCACACTTCAACTTTTAAATCATTATCATGATAGATTTGAATTACCCGACCAAGTTGGCCTAGAGTCTGAAATTGCGTTCATTATCACAGATTTCAGGAAATCCGCATTCTCACTGGTTGCATAGCATCTGCCCACTCTCCATGGTTTCTTTGTAAAATTTTCATACGATCAAGGTCTGAACAGATTTGCACCATGTCTCCAACGGAAAATTGCGAATTGCCCCATTCCAAAGTTCCAGACGAATTACTGCCCACTTTGGTAAGAACAGCTGGATTGAAAGTCCATCGATTGCCGTTTGGATAATACACCACAATGTCATGATCCTCATCAATGCTGACAACTGTTCCAATTGTTCCCAAACATTCAAACATGTTATCGGTCCATCCTCCATGACCATGTTGTAGATTTTGAATCAATTCAAGGTCTAGTTCAATAGCTACCTAACATTGTTTTCGGTGATTACGATGGACAGAAATATGCACTCAACCTGATCACCGATGCAAAGCCCCATGGGACCTGATGTACTGTACTGCTGTTTACCAAGAAGTGGAAGATGATCTTTGTAAACACTTCCCCCTTTTGCATCTGCAACCACTTTTAAGTCAACCTAGGCAAAGCAACCATTAAACAAATGTTGAACGAAACTACTCAATAAATATAGACGAAACAGTAAACGAACAAATAGTTACGTTCAAACAATTGCATAATAATAATGCAAACGTGCTAAAGGATTTACCAATGGTATCAAATATCCAATCTCCGGATTTAGAATTGGTTACACTCAAATGAGTATATAAATTTAATGATACACACAGTACTATAATAAGTTCATTGTTTTATTTCTCCTGATATTTACAATCAATCTTCCTTTTCGTACTAAATTCTTCAATAATTCAATATTTTCTTATAGTCAAGAATTCTCAAGATCATTAACATTCTACATAATATTTTAAGAAATCCAATCTGATTGGAGGAGTACCATCTGCGATAGCACATCTTCATGGAACTCAACTTACTATTTCATGAATGCGGCAGCTGCAAATCATTTTAAGTCAAATGCCGCAAATCTTTTTTCTGCCTTCAGAATGAAGAGAAAGTGAACAGGTAGTGTACTCGAAAAGTGTAGAACTAGATTGCCATTTAATATTCTTTTTCAAAATGTGACCTAATTAATCATTGAATAGTACACTCCAGCATGCTTGTTGTCTTTCTTTTAAATATTTTGAATCAGTTTGTAATATATTCCCATTCATAATTGCAAAGTTTTACTCATGTATTACTGTCTCTTACTTCCTTTCCTGATCATGATTCAAATGATTCCATCCTAAGAGCAAAGCATTTTCTTGAAAGCAGAATTTGTAATTAAAGCTGATTTCACGAATTTTTAAAATGTAAATGATAGTTTTCATTTCTAATATGAAATTGTATGACTGCAGTTTTTGACTTGTTTTATTCACAATTCTTCTTTAGAAATAACATTTTTTTTATTACAAATGTCTCTTGTGCTTTAAGACAAATTAAGGATGCATATACACTTCAAGGACAAGCTGAAGACAAATCACCACAGTATTTGCATAAACAGACACAACTCCTTCAATCATAAAAGCTCTAAATTGTAATAAAAGGGAATGCATTTTTACCAACAGACAGTAATAAACTTCGAAAAACAGAATTTTTTATCAACAAAGGGACTACTGGTTACTACTATCTGGGAGATGATTCATATTTGAGTTCGTCTTTTAAACTCTCCTTTGGCTTTGCCATTTATACAACTAACAATTTAATTGTAATTCCATTCAATTACACTTTTGTTTCCATGAGATGTCATTTTATTTTTTCTTTCCCAAATTTTCCGTTTACTTTTTCTCCTTAACTTTACGTGAAATCTTCGTGTACTCAATTGTTTTCAAATTGGTATTAATCCAGGGGCTGGAAATCGGAAATACGGATAAGGAAATTCATGATAAAAACGAAACTGCATTCACCAAGTTTCTTTCAATTTATATTTAAAGTTTTTGTGGGATAAGCTGGGGGCAGAGAATTCACTTCGTATAAACCGAATCGTACAACAAGTACTCTTCTTGCGAAGTAAAATAGCATTATTAAAGTAAACTTAATGCACTTGATGAAGTTTCATTTTATTAATGAAATCGTAAATAAGCCTGATGGAAAATTATAATTAGTCTGCAATTATTGCTGGCTGTGATTAAATGGAGACTGGGTTTGTTATTTTCATAAAGCTAGTGTGTCTTCATACTGATGTCATGGTTTCTTGCCTTCATAATTCATTTCTCTTTAACAATTTTCAGAAAGATTTTAATAATTTACAGTTACTCACTACCTCTAATTAAGCCCATCTTCATAAGGGTAATATTGAAACATTATTATATTCTCTTGATTCACTAAAAATTTGTAGCCAAAGTTTGCTTTAAGTACCATTTCAATATGACAATTTAAACTCCTTTTCATGAAATGGAAGATTTCGATAGTATAACATCAGTTTTTCCATAGGTTTCCATAACTTACATAGTTTCTGCAAAATTTTCAGATGGGAAAGGCGAAATGGGAAAAAAATTCCTTTATGATTATTGATCATTCAAAAGTTCAATATTTTGATATTTTTGATCAAAAAAAAAAAGGAAAATACCTCAACTTCCCTTCCCACTCAAAGAACTCATAACTGCAGCATTAAAAATATTCTCAAAATACTCTAAGATTGTTTTCAAGATTTCCAGTTCTTTATGCTAAAATAATTTTTTTCCAGTAATCAGTTTGCACAAAACAAAAGAGATGCATGCCTATAATTATTATTTTTATTTTTTTAATGAAACAATTAAACATCATATAGAGATCTACTGCCAATCTTTCCATCCTAAATTTGAATATTTCACTCCTTAAAAAGGACCTCAAAAATGATAGATTTTCGATTGTTCCCTAGATATTTTGTTCTTTTCATTCCATTTGTCCAAAATTCAATTTTTTAAAATTCTTTCTTATGCAACAAAGGATTTTAAACACTATACAATGAATATTGTAAGGTTGATCTAATAAACATTTATACTGATTCATTACACATTTTACAAACGTTCTACAGTCAAAACTACATTTTGCAAACAAACCAAAACAGCATTTAATACTCAAAATAAAAAAGTTGTTAAGATAATACAGATAATCAAAGCAAACTGCAGAAGTAATTTGTTAATTAAAAAAGTAAAACATCTATTCATGAAACCAATCAGTCAAACTCTAAAGATTAAGAACCTGTTAATTTGATTTCAACTAAGAAATATGAATCTGGGAAACTGGAAAATATTATGCAATACAGAAATAAGTCGATATTTTTCCGGGAATTCCGTTATAAAATTAAAGAAAACAAAGATTACCATGCCCTCAAAACCAACACGATACAAATTTTTGGAACCGTTATCCCAAATGACATGAGCTGCTGAACGTGGACTATTTGAGGACCAATTCTGTATTTCAGTAACCTTGCCTCGCTCCCAGTTACCACCATCCTGGTCATCCCATTGCCAATCAACCCCACGGACCACTCTTGCTCCTACAAAAATTCCTCTCACAACAACTTTCTTGCTTTTTCTACGAGGTTCAATGAGAAATCTGAAAACAAAGGGCATTGCAGCTGTTTTGCACTTTGATTTCCATACCTATCTACACCATCAGTGTACAATAAATGAGTGTAGCAATAAAATTTATGTCTTAAATTATGTTTGTCACCATGATAACAGGATGAACAGAGATCATAGTTGGAACATATGGCACACTTCCAACGAATTCCATAAATGGGTTGCTGATGACAAGAGTCACAAATTGTGCCATCATGCTTTAAACCTGTGAATATACAATAATATCAATAGCATGTTATTTAATGAACTAAGATATTTTTCGAAAACACAAGACAACAATGCATTTAATGTAACAGATACACAGCAATGCAGAAATATGCCATAATTAGATTACAAAATACAAACCAAGTTGAAACAGTCTATGAGTTCATTGTGTGGGGCAAAAAGTTTACATTGACGAATTTTTACTTCAATGTTATTACCAAACTAATACTGTGATGAAATTAATTCTAAAAGTGCTTATCACGTTTTCTGCCTACTTATTTTTATGATGTAACCTTTAGATACCAAAAAATCACAATGACGAATACATCTGTGTTTTGCATTTACATTTTTTCTTTACAGAACTGAAAATGAGTAGATGCATAATTATATCATCATTTTAGACAAAACGGTTGTCAGAGCATTTATCCTGCTGAAAATATGAATACCATTGTAAAAATCATTTTTCAATACTTGGAAATGCTCAGAATTTCTAATGAGTTAATGAAATAAGCAAACTAAATATTAAAATGAATATTAACTCCAATACAAATACGAATAAGGTTTAACTACGAAACATTTCTCTCTCAAATCACTTGAGAATATTTTTCCTCACCACATGATACTTATGCATTCATCAGAGTGTGAAGGACTTTTTAATTTTTACCCATAACCTCAATATTTGTTCGACATTCACGTCAGGAGTTTTGATGTTAATGTAAATCCAAACAGTGATGGTAAAGAAAACTTAAAAAGTAATTGCTTTGAATCTCTCTATCATCCAATGTACCAATCCATTTAATTTGCTTCATGTGGATTAAATAAAACCTTTCTTGGTTATTATTTCTGTCTTTCTTGTTGTTGACTGTTTTGCTAATGCACATGAAATCTTTGTGTCATGCTATGTTGCAACCCATCATCCATCTGACTGAATAAGATACATGTTTTTCGGTGCCAGTTTCCAACATTTTGATGCCACAGCAATAAAGCAGGATTTCTGATTGGGTCATAAATTCTAGGACTTATTTCAAGTTAAGTTTCTTGGTGTGTATGTGTTAATGATATCTAGTTTCCTAAATAAGGAATTCGTACTTTCTGCAGCTTCAAAAACCATTTCATCCTTTCATTTTGTAACATTCCTATTTAAACATCGACCATAATTCAGTTGTCATGTGTTATTTAGAATGTGGTACCTAGGGCACAGTCAACATTTGATAGGTTTTTTATTTTTCTTATGACTGCATGTTAATTCACAGATTTAAAAGTAACAAAAAGACATGGAAATATCTTTCAAAGATTAAAGCATAACAAGTAAGAAATTTGTTAAAATTTGTAAGTCCAGCACACCTCTTCATGGAAATACATTTGAATGCTGCCCCAAAATGAAAACTCTAAAGTTAACTTTAATGAATTGTTCCCTGTTAACAAAGAAACACATGCAGTAGTTGTTTGTCAGTTACCAAAAGTAAGCTCAAAGATAAGAAAAAGGTTTTAAATTCATTTCTGCAAAGGACAAATGTTTAATCAGTGTCAAGCCACCATATTCCTTCAAAGACACTTACAAAATACAAGACAATGGGCAAAGATGTGATATTTAGAAAAAACTTTAATCACTATGTTCACCACGTTCAAATATACAGGAAATAAAAGCAACATGGAATGAAAACATGCGATTCAATGCAATATTATAAATGAATACGATAAACATATAATAGATGTAATGCATATCTATTAGAGATGCATATAAAAGGAGAAAAATTCAGACTGCATCATTTTCGGACTTTTGATTAAATCACTACGAATTCATGTAATCCTGATGGGGAATAAGAAACAAAGGAAGGTAAACATGAAATCCTAGTTCAGTTGTGAAAACTACATCATCCTTGATTTCAGCATTTCAATGAATTTTAATCCCATCAGCAATATTATGCATTACATTTAAATGCAATAATTCAAATCCGGATTTGTTCCCTTGGGCTTCCTTTTTAAAAAAAGACTGCTTATTTTGATTGTAATAAAATCATTCTCTTTCATTAAATTTTGTTGGGTTGCCTCAATTTCACTTGCTTTCTCATTTTCACCACTGAAACCTTTGATACAATACTAAAAAACTTCCAGGAAGCTTCCAGGAAGCTTGCATGGATATTTGAAACTTGAACTCTAAATATTACAAGAATTTGCTAAGCAAAAATTTAATTATCAATTAACAATAGCACTAATGAGTCATTAACTGCGTCCACTGATTATCTATTATGTTTAATATAAGCATGTAAGTTCATATAATAGTTTATCATTTATAATATTTATTTTAAACTTATATATTGCAGATATGAGAAAACTTCCCATTTAACTCCGAATTCTATATCAATTGGATGCTCGCATCACTCTGAGTAAATATACTGGACTTACCAGCTGAAGCACTATCATAAATCCTTAAGTCATAAGCCTTGTAACATCGATAGTTTGCTGCAGTGCCATTATCCCACACTACGACAACTTCTTCTGGAGATTCAAAATTTCTGATAGTTCCCACATGCCACTCTCCACCATCCTGAACAAAGCACGATAGAGGTATTCATAATGAAATGTTACAGAATAATAAGCACCTTCTGTCTTGCAACTAATTTACAATTCAGAACAATTTCAAGGGATAACTTAAACAAAGTGTCATAGGGTGCAAGATTCAAATATCATTTGAAATAATCAAAGTGAACACTGTCACCAAACTTCTTATAATGATTTCATGTGATCTAGTATTGAATGAAAACGTTGGTGTTGAGTGATACAATGGCTTATGAAATAACAATGACTTTTAAAATGAACATAATAAAATGATACAAAAACGACTGCATGACTGAAATTCATAATGGACTCCCTGGGTGTTTAGATTAAAATATCAGCAATCTATCCAGATAAAGTCGGTTTTTCCTATAAAAAGAAATTTGTTCCATATTTAATGATCAAATGAAATAACAGTATTTCACATGATATGCATCTAATGCTTAATAATAAACTGAATTGCTGAAACATTTTGTTGGATTTTCCACATTAAAAATGTCTAAAGTTCCTAAAATCTTTATCTCATTAGTAAATTATTTGTGAAAGATGTTCGTCATACAAGAGTTGGGTCAAACTTTCCTCCAAACACATTAGTTGGATTCTTAATACATTGAGTGCAGATTTATTCTGTACATCTTTTTGAAATGCGCATATGACACAAGGTATATATCTAACCTGTAAATTAATTAGAAATGATTTTTGGGCACGCTTTGAAAGGGAAAATCATTATCACAATCATGATCATTACACATCACAGAAGAAGAAAAGTTGCTAGTGGTTAAATTCCGAACCCGGATTCAATTAACAGATTAACAAATAGTTCAGTTGAATTGGAAGAGAAATTAATGCAAATTCTAAATGAGAATCATTCTTTAAATTGCATACTTTCCAATGACACTGAAACATGGCTTTCACTTTCTTGTTTTACAATGTATTCACAGTATTTACATGACTGTAATTTTACAGAATTCGAAATCAGTGTTTCAGACTAATGAATTTGAGTCAACAGTTAAGAACACATGGAACAGACTTGAAATGTATTTAATTTTGCATGTAATGAATCTGTACTTAGGAAATAAATGCTTCAATCAAACACAAAAAAGCATTATTGTACACCCATGCTTACAACAATTTCCTAAGGCATAAAAAGTGTCTGTCACATGTGATGGTATGTTTTAAAACTTAGCTTAAAAAAATTGGATTACTTATTCTCGCAAAAAAAACTGTTAATGTGCAAAACGCTAGTGTAATTTTAAATTTTTTCAAGTACTTTAGCTTGTTTTCTTATTTATGGAGAAGTTTTTGGTGTAGAATTTTTCTCTAGTCAATTTTGCATGCTCTCATTTGGAATTGCTGGCTCTGTTTACCAGCCAATCCAAATTTCTTTTCATTCTACACAATCTAGAAAATACATTTTCAAATCCAACACCAAATAATACTTTGACAAATCATAATTCTTTAAATCTACCTTAATGATTTGTTCCACTAACAAAATGAAGCGTTGACTAAGAAATCTCTTAAACATAAACAAAAAATGTGTCTTAATAACATAAACCCACTTTGCAATTTTAAAAAGCGTGCCTCAAATCATTATTGTGTGCATGCTATTTGATCTCTGATGGAAAGAGATTAATGAGAAAAGAATACAGTACCTGCTTTCCCCATTTCCAATCAGGACCTCTGATAACCCTTGCACCTATGCCATTCATTACCTTTTAAACAAATTGCTATTATTGCAAGAATTAGCACCTTCGATTCCTATCTTCTGATATGCAACCTAAAAAACGTAATATCGGATGAATTGAGTTTCTGTTGATTTTTTAATTCTTTTCTCCACATTCAACACGATGGTCAAATTCATCATACATTGCAGATCACTTGGTAACTTTTATCACTTCGGATTCTCATTCAAGATTAATTATTCTTTCTTCTTAGAATTACAAGGGCCGGTTTCCCTTTTAAATGTTGAGCTTTTGCATTCAATGTATACATTTATAGTGCAGAGTGTACTCTGTTGCATCATGATATGTACTAAGTTTAGGTGCTTCAGATTAGTTTCTTAAAAGACGAATTTATGCTGCCATTAGTTACTAATGTATCCATCGCGGATTCATTGACCTTAAAATGCCTTAAGTAAATGGGAACGAAGTTACAGGTAAATAGGATATAATTTAAGTACTTGGTTTTCACTATACATAGTCATTCAATAACCATATACAAACATATAACCTGAATTTCGTGCTGCTGTTCAAAAACCTGAAAAAACTGTCTTGCAAATGTTCATTTTGTAACGGCATTATATCTTTCCGTTTTGTATTTCCAGCTTGCATCACCAACTTTGTTGGTGTCCATCGCGCTCAAAGATCCGCATTGCAAAAAGCCTAGTCGGACTCGGGATTGCCTCTGGAAGTGTTGTCTCCTTGCGTGACATGACCTTAAAACACTTGGAATTTGAAGTTTTCGGATTAGTCCAAGGTTAGCGTTTTTTTTTTTATGTAAGCATTCTTGTGGTTTTGTGGCCGGAAAGCAGCAAAGATCGACTTCTGAACGTTCAGTTGTACGTACAATTTGCCCTTATGTCGGAGAACAACCAACGGTATAAAGACCGTAAACAGAACCTGATAACCGAGCAACTACTTATTCTGCAGGCCAACGGTTATATTCAGGTGCTGTAAATGCACCAAACCAAGGGAAAATCCACCTTCGGTATCAGGAAAAAAGAATAGTATTCTGTTGCATGCTTAATTGCTCATCAATTGCAACAGGTTTCGTCTGCTTAATAGTATTGCGTACGAGAAACATGTTTTCCTACCAGAAGCAGTTAATGCTCCCATTATATAAAGTCTGTTAAGCAACTTTCATTTCTTGAATGTTACTTATGTACATTTACACACGTGTACAACCCTCTGGCACGGATATGCATCATGCAGTCGTTTGTGTCTGTAAGAGAAATGCCTAACAGTTTACTTAACAATTGTGTAATTAGCGTGGTGTGATAAAAACCAACTGACCTACTTATCGCAAATTATATTTCCGTAATAACAACGAAACAATTAATTTATCGGACCGGTTATCCAAGCTATATATGAGATATTCACCTGACCTTCGATGTAGTATACGTGCTCAAGAAGCTGATAACGATTAACATATGGGAGATTCAGCTGCTAATCTATGCATTCATCCGGTAACAAACAAATCGAAACTAGATGTTCCCAGGGTTTTTAAACACCCATCGACCGTGTGTCAAACTGTGTTGTGAAAACCACTTTGTGATTGCTATCTATCAAGGGTTTTAACCAAATGCATCACTCCAAACAAAAGAGCATGCTCACTTTGGACTGCATGATTTGCCAAACTCTAGCATCTACATTTGATTTGACAAAAACGATTCCATGATTCCATGTAGTTACTTTAACAGATTTAATTGATGTTGTATACATGAATATCAATACTTGTTTCCCCATTCATTGCATTACATGTGATTTTCAAATGTGTGGTACTCGTTCAAGGGTAGACTGGGATGCAAGAGTCCACAGTACAGAACTCAAATTCAAATCTCAAATAATTATGTCACATTTCTATCCCACTTTTGAAATGTGAAGCACATCACTCATAGAAGCCTCAAGCCATAATTAATGCAAGATTTTGGTGATGAGCACTGGCCGAAAATGTACGAATCACTGAGTTAGTTTTTCATTTAGTTTCAAAAAAATGCGGCAAGCTGTGCAATCAGGTTGTGCAATAAAGTAATACGAGTTTCTAGTAATGGTTTTGCCTCCAATTCAAGGATAACATAGTGAGGTGGACTGACAGTATGGTAAATTACGAATATCTTAACCCGAAATCCAAAACAAAAGGTGAATTTACTCAAGATTAGTTTAGAAAACTGCAGTGAAAAGTGTCAGCATCTGATCAGGATAAAATAAAACACACAAGACCAGAGATGCCAAAATAATTCAATATTAGAGACAAGCACATGAAGGGGGGTTCTAGCACAAAACTTCAGATTCAAAGTGGATCACTGGTTGGATTCCTGATTGAACTGTCCTGATGTCCATTCCTTTGGAATCATTACTGTTATTCACTTTGTATCTGAAGGGTTCTTATATAACCTTTAGAAAGTGGATTTGAGTTTCTGTTGCAGTTGGAGTTTCTCTGTATCTTTAATTATTTTGTGATCCCTTGCAAGGATTCTGAATAACTGATTTCTCTTCTGCATGGTGCAACCATGTATGTCTTCATGTGAACTTCTAATTTGATATCTCAAGTGTGTGCAGCAATGAAATACTTTTAGTTGATGATTTTTAGTTGTGTGGATTTAGTATAGTGTCTTTATTTAGATTTCCATCCATTCCCTTGTTCTTTTGATTTGATGGATTCTTCTTTTTATTCCAAATTGATTAGTGTCATGGTGTACCTTTATGATTAGAGTTGGGAAGTAACCCTAAGAGATGACAAATGACTAGGAAATATCGAAAAGTATTCAATAGAGATGGTAAAATTGCTTTAAATTCTTGTTGTACAAAAAGATTTGTCACATGACCCCAAAGCACCATTTATTGGATTCATGACAAGTGTTTGCAAAAATCATGGGAAAGCATTTTAAGGAAAAATCTGCAATCTAAGCCAAGCTGGTTTTGCAAAACTTTGCAGTGTTTTTGTTTTTTAGGGATGGGGGGGTGCTCAGTTAGTGTTGTGTTTTTTCAATAAAATGTGATGATCTGCATATTCCAAAAATGAATATAATTTTCCTATTGAAGATGTAATGTGGACATGATGGAAACCGAACCTTCTAAATTGTTTGACCTTGAGAAATCAGCATGATTCTTTCTTGTCTCAAGTCTCAAAAACTGCCTCTGTGGATTTCATTGCTGCTCATTGGCCATCGGTCTTGATGTCTTAATCAAATCCTTTGCAATTTAGTGTTTTGTCTTCAGTTCTCTTTGTTTTCAGTAGTTTGACATTTTTGTTTTTCAAGAACTTTACTTTGTTTTGTGAAAATTGTTTTGGAAATAATTCTGGTTCCAGAGGCAAGCATTGCTTTTTAAAACGTTTGCGAGTCGACCATAGTAACCACTGTGGCATTTTGATCAAGCAGTGTGGTGTACAAATTATTAAACTGAACAAGCAACTCAGAAAAAATATCCAGTTTTATCCTGAAGTGTGGCTCTCGAAGATGCATTCATGTAAAAAAAGGTTTCAAGGGTACCAAAGGCAAGAGTACCGGTCTTTGCATGGAGAACAAATAGTGTACAGACAGCTTGCATGTAACATTGTACATTTTTCCTATGATCTTAGTATCAGCGTGAGTGATCATAGTATCATTTGTGATTTACCCTTATGCTTATTTATCCTCATGCTTCAATTGCTATCTGGTTTATGTTTATAGTGTGCACGACCACAAAGAAAAAAAATACATCAATATCTTCGAGAGGAACTTTCAGAAATGTTCAATTCTTTGGCCAGAAAAATGCCTGTTACCAAGGATAGAGTCACAAGGATAAGAGTTGCGTGCTTTGTGCCGGTTTGCAAGCAGATGAAGAAAAAAACAAACGGTTTGCTGCTTTTGCGATTTCGCATCTTCATATGGGTTGCATTTCTAAAATCTTTATCAACCTGTATCCAATGAGAAGTGAAACCTCGTTTGATCATCAAGTGGTCCTTCTGCTGCTTCATTTGTTCGTACACATTTGTTACTGTGGAATGCTGAGTATCTTGCACTGAACATTGCCTCTGCACTCGCGGGTGCGAAGCTTATGGGAATTCCAATTATTGGGAAATTAAAATGTGGACATGCATTTTGAATTGAATTTTTAAGATTCTGTATTAAACACTTGCGACACGATTGGATCACATTATCCTGATTCTGATTCTGGTTTATGTCTCTTTTCCAGGTGTTTTTTTTCGCAAGGTAAGTCTTCAGCTAGAAACATCCGGGAAGTAAAGTTGTGATCAAGATGAGGGATCTTCATTTGTCATAGTAGCTTCTGTGTAGCTTGGTATAATGAAAAGACGCCGTGCTTTTTCTGTCGGAAGTAGTGCAAACTGGTGTCCTAATGAGATTTTTGTGTCGAAAGTTGCATTACTTGTTCAAGGTTTCCTTAGCATGAATGCATCCTCGATTTGATTCCACGATAAGCGTCGGAGGTGCACGAATCGCATGTAGAATCGTCGGACCAATGCAGTGATCAGAGATTTCCTTGGTTTGTTTATTCTTGAATGAACTCGTTTTCCTAGTTATCTCGGAAAGAATCATTTCCGTGATAAACCGCTGGCACAAAGCTCGTGAAGAATTCCGCATCTCAGCGAAACTTTAGCAATTACTACTTTTAATGGATCATGCACGCTCAAAACAACGAAAATGGAGAGCAAACCTTCGGTTAAGTCTTTTCCAGAGCTCAGTATAAAAGTAAAATGTTTCGGGCAAATAATGAGTTAACTGATAGTGTAACTTCGAAAATAAATTTCTGTAGCGTTTTCGGTCCGTGTACAATTAATTGAATTTCTCCTTTTTAATAAGTATACAATGCAGAAATCAATTGAATTGAATCTGAAAGGATGGTGTAAGAATACTCGCAAAGGAACGGTTAGAGGGGTGATTCAAGGTGAAGAAGAAAATGTCGATCAGATGTAAGCACTGCAATAAACTTTATTTAATCACTTTCAGTTTTCCCATATCCCTAACTGTTTGAAGGTGTCACTGGTTACAGCATACAGGAAGCCCGAAATCGAAAATCACTTCTGTAGCTTTTCAGAATGCAAGAACTCTGAGCAAACTGGATTTTGACAATTTCCAAATCCGTTATTAGAAACCGATGTCTTAACAAGATGAATAAAGGCCAAGAAATTGCAACCGTGTGTGGTCAGAATTTCGTTCTCAGACAAAGCATCCGTTTATTGTGGCGAATGCTTTTCAACTACACCAATCTCCCAGTATAGTAATGTGCCGATAATACTGTAGGATTTTGTATCCGTACGTGCACGTGTACGTGCAGAAAAGAATTACCTAGGAATTCTTAGGAACACGCTAATTCCATTTGCAAAACTGAAGACACTGGAGATTGGATTGCGGTAATTCATCTAACAGAGCAGGCTGGTCATACACTGAACGTACACCGAACCCAACTCTCGTGTTGAATCAATGTGATGTTGAGCAGCAATCCCCCCCTTCGAGTATTTCTTTCCTTGTTTCTGTCTGTGTATCTCTTTCCCACAAGAAAAATGTTCGTTTATGTCACTAATGGTCATGTCATCTAGTTGAACAACCGCGGGCAGAACTTCCGAGGTCCGCCGGCTTGTTGGCTTGCTTGCGCAACACGCAAGCTGTGTCTTCGCGCGTCGAGCATGAGGATGCAACGCAGATAGATACGAAAGGACGGATTCCTGCGTGCTGCACGGAATCGCAGTGCCGATGCACCCTTCCGCCTTATGATTGACGGTTTGCACGCGACCGCGCAGTCCAATGGTGTGAAGCCAGTGCAGCTGCAAAATCCTTTCTCGCAAGGGCATTTCAGATACAACGATGTCTAGAGGGTCCATGCCGACTATGACCTCCGCCCATCGGCAAGACGGCTTTACGAAACTTTACAAGGGTTCTTTGTTTCCTGTCCTACCGTCGGCAGATAGCCTCAGGATTTTTTCCCTTATTATTTCTCTCAAGGTAGCACAAGAGAGCTCTCGGGTGAACGGGTTAACAGCTCGGTGCTGCTGACCGTTTCAAATGATGTCGGCGGTTTTTTCCTATTATCATCAGACAGTAGGCGGAAGTTGCAGGCGGACAATTTCCCCGCCTATTATCTGATGTCCAGATCGAAAGTGTCAACGAGTACATCGCGGAAGGTGTTTATCTGGTGCAGGAACGCTGAGGCCAGCCTCCACCACAGTTCCTGGAGAGCATCGCAGTCCAAAAACAGATGCGATGGGGTCGCCTTTGCCGACCCACACTTGCAGCAGTTCGGAGACGCTACTGAACCTGGAGACGAGGGTGTGCAGGCGCTCATTGCTCTGGAATCCCCAGTGCAGAAAGAGCGCTCACTCACAGGAACACGGAAGTGTTCCAACACGAGAGAGAAAGCACAAGTTCCCCGGAAGCAACACTCCAAAGTCCACTCCATCAAAGGAAGGAGTCCCGTCGCCAGAGTATGCAGCGTGGCAGGATCCACCAGTTCGCGTGTCTTCCAGCCACCAAGGAGAAAACTCCCTGCGAAGGTGCTGGATGTGAACGCGCACCTATTCGGTCGGCAGCTGTAGTCGGTTGCCCTGCAGGCAAACAGCGCCGCGGCAAGGGGTGTTGTGGCCACTTTGCCGTGTCCTGCATCGCCACTTCCAGAGGTCGTGGGGTGCAAAGATCCTCCGGGCGCATTCCGTGGGATGCAGTCTAGGACTCAACAGTTTCCTGCCGCCTGACATCAAACCTGCGGAAGATTCTTCACGCAAGGCGGTCTGTATGTTGGTGGGCGTGATCGCCAAGCAGATGCTACATCCGCGCCATTGTCGCAGCCCTTTCCGTGATGGGATCTCGTTCGCAGCGAAGGGAGGCCGCCGGAGTGGACGGCTACGAGGAACCTCAAGGCAAAGTCCCCAGGGTGATCTCCTGCGAGCTTCAGAGTGCTATGGAACGCATATATGCGTCTGACGAAGACGATCGGCGTATTCTATGGACGTATATAGTTCGGAGAAATGTATATGCATTTGGCAAATGTATTTACCTTATACAGGCGGCATTGGTTTAGACTATCAACGTTTGATGTGGACACACTTGCGTTCTTATAATTCTGTGAGCAACGACAGTAACAACTCCCATCTTGCCGGTTGGCAGCTGTCTTCTCTTGCCTTCAGGGCAGACAGCACTACGGCACACCTGTCGAAGGTGTCATTCCAAGGGTGAGCGCAACCCTGTGTACCACCTTTCTGCGGACTTTAGAAGGGATTGCAAACAGTTGCTTCCTCTTTTTCATGTTCTCCCACGCGGGGGCATTCGTCGTAAGATGTGCTTGCATTCAGAAAGTCCCGGACGAATGTAAACGAAGGGTCTCAGTAGGATTATAGATGTGTCCGAGTCGGGAGGCAAATCACTTCGCAAGCCATGTCGAGCGAAGTCCTCACAGGGAAAACAAGGAAAAACAGGAGGGAAGTAGAAAAGAAAAAGAATCAAAATCGTCATCCTCAGAAAGGAAAGACACAGTTAGGGTGCTCCCCCTGCTGGCATAACAGCTTTCGGCGCAGCTTCTCTCACTGAGACTTCGCATAGCTACTTTCGAAGATTGCGAAAGAATAGGCACAAGTCGAACTCCCACGTGCATTTTTTCCAGACATGTCGCGGATCGATCCCTCCGCAAATGCGCCTGTAAACACCGCAACGAGTTCCAGAGGTGACACTGATTTACTACAACACCTAGGCAACCTTGGAGAAAACAAAACAAGAGAAAAAAAGAAAGGAAGAAAGACAAGCAGAAATTTCGCAAGATGCTGTCCTTGGAAACCAGGGAATTCCCCTTCCCTTGGCGAAAATTGCTTCCCCAGGATCACAAGAATCCATCCCATTTGCCTGCCCCTGCGTTTCCAAGATCCCCTCCATACCTACGATGGAAACCTTGGCGGTGTGCGGATTAGGTGCCGCAGAGCTTCCGTGGGTGGCTCCTCAAAGAGGTGAGGTGTGGAAATGCACCTCCCAGTCTTGCGTTTGTCTCGCGTCTTGAGCTTCATGTAACTGGCCGCCGTTCAGCCGGACAATCGTCGCAGCTTCGTGCCAAGCTGGCTCGAGGCGCGGTCAAGCAGCGCGCTCGCCGTTCGCTCGCGCCCTCATACAACCTTTCAGCTTACCTTGAGGATCCTGATGGAAACATGAATAAAGGAGGACGTAAGGGAAAGTTCCGCTCGGGAAGAACACTTGTGGCAATCGTGACCAAAGATTCCCATGAACCGGCAGCATGTAGGGAGTGCCGCGAGCGAGTGTTCTCAGAGAGGGCAGGAGGCTGCGGTTGCTTGGGTGAGAAGACGCGCCACTCGCTGCACCCCGCATGTGCGCTCTGGGAATGCCTACTAGGTGCTGTGACTCATCGATGCTGTTCTCCGGAAATTCGGAGTGCGGAGGAAGATCACAGAGGCGAGAGCGGAAACGAGGGATGCTTCCCCAGGAAAGCGTCCGGGTTCCCTTGAGGCAGGTGAATCTGTGAAGGGGACCGGTTTGGAAATCGTGCACCCAAGTGCTCATTCTGGGCATACGGGAGATCATGGGGGAGGTGTCCAAGCAGAACCGACAAAGTTGCAGTGTGCCCGCTTACACTGGGAGCGGGAAGAGGAGCTTGTTCGAAAAGAATAAACCTGCAGCTCCACGCCTCACGTCCCAGTGATTGGAACAGTGTTTGGGGGTTGACAAGCAGGTTCATGACACAAACGGAGGGTAATTGGAAAAGCAAAAACTAAACTAAAATAAAATAAAATTCAATTGTATCTGGTACTTGACGGTGTTTGAACTCGTCACACTCAGTACTCGTCGCATTTTGACGAGAAAAAAATGTTTCGACGCTCGGCGCATGCTCGGAACTGGACATCCCACTCTCATGATGAAGCAAGTGAACGCTTTAGTCTCATGGTAGCTCGCGAACAGTGCCGAACACTTCCATAGAGTGCCTCCCGAATCATTCCTCTTTTTGTGTTTTCCGTGAATTCTAAGCATCGTCAATCATGGGTCCTATAATGGTTAAAAATGATACCACGAGGTCTAGAGAGGAACTCGCTCGGTGCTCGTCTCTTTCGGCACTCATCGTGAGTTCCGGAACGAAGTACCGACAAGTACCGAGGTACTACAGCATATAAAAACCGAATCATTTACATTTTGTACCCAGTCACGCCGGGACGTTTACTTACAAATAAATAAATTACAAGTCAAAAAAAAGAAAAAAGAAAAAAAAGCAGCACACTGGAGATGACCACCAGCTCTCAGGCCGGCTTCTGAGGGAGTCAAGAGTGGAAGCGAAGGGGCAATAAATAAGGTAAAAAAAAAGGGGGGGAGAGAGGACAGGGGACTTTGGTCTCAGCTTCTCCTTTCTTCGTGGAGCTGATGCTAAATGCTGAAGATCACCCTGGAGACTTTCCCTTGCGGTTCCTCGTAGCCTTCCACTCATCGCTTCTCGGCCTTTTGGCTAAGATCAAAGCGTAGCCGTCCACTCCGGCGGCCTCCCTTCGCTGCGAACGAGATCTTATCACGGAAAGGGCTGCGACAATGGCACGGATGTAGCATCTGCTTGGAGATCATGGCCACCGACATACAGCCCGCTTTGCGTGAAGAATCTTCTGCAGCAAATGCAAAGCGGCGTCCCCCGGGTGGGGGAGCGACTGCATCGTCGGTGTGGTGATGTGGCAGCGGAGGCAGCTAACAGCTGCGCAGTTCTTCGAGTCGCCTCGACGCTACGAAGAGTTCCGACAAGATCCCACAGACGGCTTCCCAGGTAAGACCACGCTGTTGCGGATCTGTCGGGGCGCAGCGCCTCGGCTTCGTCGTAAGCTGCGAGGACGCCGTGCAAGCAGTCGAGAGCTGCGATCGCGCCGGCGGGCGGAAATTTCACCTGGTCACGCCCGGGTGTTTGGATAAACCGGTCAAACAGTCTCAACACCGAGTGCTGCCGTGGTGTCTTGTGCTTACTGGCGTGCGGCAGGAGCATACACTAATGCTCTGAAGGCTGTGCTTGAAAACGTACTGTGGATTGTCGACGGGGCTGGAAGAGCCACGCAAACAAATCTTCAGGAAGTGGCCGGAAAACAGCACAAGGCAACTCAGGTGTTGGAATGGTTGGGTTTTCCCCATGGGGCACACTTCAGCGCAACGCTTCTCCTCTTCCCGACGGAATGGAAACGCGTTTTCCGCTCCTTTCCTTGGCGATCAAATGCTCACACTTGCTCGTTGCTAGAAAAGAGCTACTCCTAAGAGGAAACATGAGGAGAGAACTTGCTCACCTTCAACCCTGAAGACGTGGGCAGCAGCCTGAAAAAAGTCCATTCTAGGAGAAGAAAAAGACACGCAGGAAAGTAGAGGCAGCGACAACAGTCGTCGCTCGAACGCAGAACAGAGGGCAGTTACATGGTCAGGAAACACCTGGAAAAGTTGCAGTACGAGGCGAGACCGACGTGGAATATCGTCAGTAGTGCACTCTCAGGCAGAAGAGCTGCGTGAAGGGTAAGTTCCTTAGGCAGAGCAGGAGGAACCCTCGGTGCTGTTCATGAGGTGATCCTTACGGATGCAGAGCTTGCCCAGAGACTGCTAAAGCCTTCTATATGCGTCGAAGGAAGAGAGTCTTTCGGCTCCAAGCGGCACCGTCGGTTGCGATCCGGCTATTGAAGACGCTCAGGACCGAAGAGAAAGAATTCCTTCTCCAGCACCGGAAGCGGCGACGGTGCACGTGTTCTGCTAAAAGTCGGACCGTTTCCAGAGTTTCCAAAGACAAAAGTCAGCGGTGTGACCGCGGCACATGTATCTGTGCACGGAAGAAAACAGCTGATCCATGTTGACGCTGGCGTGGCTGCGGTCTCCGCGGCTGACAACTAGCGCTGCAGTTCGAATGCCTTCGTGGAGGATATTAGGGTTCGGGCTGAAACTGTGGGGTGCATCGTCGGTTCGAGTCTTCATGGCAGGACGAGGCTGGTTGAACAAGGTGGGCGCGGCACCGGTGGAAAACGGACGCCCAGTTGACATGCCGAGTTTAGAGGTATACCCTCTCGGATCGTTCCAGGAATCAAGGGAGAGATCCCCTCCGGGGTTTCTCCCTGGTCCGGAAAAAGGAGCCGTACTCCACTTCATTGCGCACCATGCAGCAGGTTGATACCCTCCTCGCAAGGTCGTCTTTCCAGAGTGTAAGAAGCGCGCCGCTCCCTTTCAGGATCGCCCATGCGAGAAATCTGGAAGCGCCCATTCGGGATTAGGATGATGATAGTTTGGCCGTGAAGGAAATTTCGGCATCTCCATGCGCGTGGTAGATGTAGGTGGGTGCTGAGCGAGCGTCGGATGCTACGTGGAGCGCACATCTGTTGAAGGATGGGTTCTCCGCAGTAGGCATTGTGTACCCCCCTTGCATGCCGATGTCAGCTGCAGCGGCTGTGCGAAGGTGCGATGATCGCTGTGTTGAGTTCTATCTGTTGGAGTGTGACTGCTGCTTCCTGCTAGCTGAAGGAAGCCAGAAAGAACGTGAATCATGGACATGCGTGATTTGCAACGAATTCAGTTTCATTTCATGGCAGTCGCGAACGACCTTCTGCAATCAATACAGGTTATGAATGATTATTTCCTCTTTCGTGGGAATGAAATGCACTAAATACTTCCTTAGAAAGAAGGTACCGAAATACATATCTTCATCTATAATGTGAGGATCAACTTGGATTAGAACTTGGCATAGACCTCCTCCATGAGTCTGTGATTTCACCTGAAATCGTCACACGCTCGTTTCCTTTTTAAGACAACGTGTTTCGTTACCTCCCTCATGTAATCCTTGCCACTAAAGCTGAAGTGATGTCCCTCTATGTCGAAACTGAATTCTGGAAGACTCGGAGCACTGGAACATGGTATCTAGCAGTTTTGTGAAAGCAAATCTACTGACGTCCGGTTACCCACCTCCATGAATTGATCACCCTTCTTTGCTATTGTCATCTGTTTAGCAAATTTCTGATAGGAATTTGAAGAAAGAACAATGCCAATGTGTTTGAAAGAGAAAACGCTAACACATTCGTCTTTGCAGAGCCTCTGTGCTCCCATTTTCACGCTGAAGAAAGATAATGCCGATCAGCAGCTTCTTAGCAAATTCTCTTGCAATCTCTTACTTGCGCAATGTGAAGAACCAAGATTCCTTGCCATCGGCTTTAAACTGAGCTCCACTGGGTTCTCCATCAGAAAGCTCTATCGTGAGATTTCCTACTTCCTGGTTATTACTTGGTTCTCTGCAAGAAGGAGGGAATCACTTACAAAGTGGCAAAATCGAGAGAGATATCATCAGTTTTCTTAATGATAAAGAAATTCACAGATCTGCAACGATTTAGAATCATTCTCATTAAGTCAATTTGCCAATACTAAAACCTGGTTCTCGAGAGTAGGTTCAAGAACGTACTTTCACCTGATCTAGAGGAGAAGAAGGTGAGTCAAAGAAAGCGCTATTCCTTTCATGCGCCAGCACCCAATTCCGTCCCTTGATAAAATTTCTCATGTAAGGTTCAAGTTCCTTAATATCTATCGGCAAACATATATCTGGTATGATTAGTCATAAGCACATTATGAATGAAGTAAAGATAAGCACCAATTACTATACGTTGACATATCTATTCCATATGGGTTTATGTGAAAATCACTATATATTTAAAAAAGGAAGTTTGTTCTACGTTTGTATGTGGATTTATGTGGAAATTCATTCTAACATATCGTTAACACCACGTGTGAATATGTACGATTCGAAAACGCAAGCTTGTGTACTTCATACATATTAGCATACATTTCAACACGCAATACGTATTCATGAAATGAATATACGAATACCGAGTAAGAAAGATATCTATTTATGGAATGATAGAAAGGCGGAGAATGGACTTGGTCATATCGAGCGGGGGTTTCGTTTGTTCAGAGTGGAAACTGACACGGAGATGAAGTACCAAATGGCTTGTTCTTGTTTATTCAAGTCATTTGCTTTCTCCTATTCTTTCCCCTTATTTTCAGCTGTCTTCACTGTTTCTGATTTTGGTGAATCGATATTTGTGTAAAAAATGAAAAATATCTTTTTAACATATTTTTATCGTGCGATATCTTTAGTGTGTGTACCGGAAAGTTATTAATGCATACGACTAATTGTAAAAAGGATATGTAAGCCAGGAAATATTAATAAATATGTGTGTGTAAATGAATTCGAATACTTATGTACATGCAAATGTAGGTCACGATGCATATACGGTTATTATTTAGTAAATATACGAATCGACGCATTTGTATTGGTATATATCTAAAACATGAGCATTCTTTCGTAATTTTGATGTTTTGAAACCGTCCCGTTCCCATGGCATCCTGGGGCCGGCGGAAAAATAGGGGAGTGGAGGTAGGAATCGCGTGAGGAGAACCGAGGAAAGGAAGAGTGTTTGTGGTGCTCGGTTGAGGGGCCTTGCACACGTGGGGTGTGCCCTTTCCACCGCCAGATTACGGCGGTGCCTCCCTGTGCACCATGGAGCACCCCCTGCTTGTCGAAAGGGAGCTTCCGTTGTGGCTGCCGCGTGTTGGTGACGATCGGCCTGCGAACTCGCGAGCGCGTGCTCCTCGGGGAAACGACCGATTTCTCTCAAACGTCTTACCTGTGCCAGCTGAAAGTGTACTTCAAGGATTGCGAGGGAGATAGCAGGCTGTTGAAGGCATTCAGAAACACTGCTGGTGAAGCGAATTTATCTTCCGGAGGGGGACTCAATCCAAACCATCCATCAAAATTTTGTGGAACAGCATCATAATCTTTAATGTTTTGTCTTTCCACCACGGAGAAATTGACACCCTTGAGAGAAAGATCTCCAACCTGGAAGCACACAATAGCTGCATTTTGCAGCGAAGCCATCGGGATTTTTGCTATTCGAATCTCCCGAATGAATCTCCAGGAAAGGACCGCAAGTACGAAGAGATTGCTTAGAACGCGATTCAGCCATTGGTTTCTTGCATGTAAATGCTTCCTTATGTTTAACTCGAGACCACAAATAATGCAGGATTTTTCTGTTTGCAAGTTTGGATCTTTCGTCCGCTTTAGATATCGAAACTCCCGGAGATGCGGTGAAATCCTAAATTTCAGTAGGGAGTTCTCAAAATTCGAGAGGCATCAAAGTAACCAAAAATCTCGTCGTAAAACAGGCGGAAAACTCTAAATGAGCACTAGAATATCCCCAAGAGAACGCACTTGAATATCTTCCGTTCCCACATGGTCCACTCTTAGAAAACTGGCGAGTTCCTTGTCGTCTATCTCATGAAACGTTTGTGAATTTTCAATTGTATATAAATCACCTCCATCTGAAAACGAAACTCTGTTATATTCATCAGAAAACGTGAATGTGAATATTACCTTCATCGTAATATGATACGCCCTCTTCCACGACAACCAGTAATTCATACAAGCTTGCATGTGGCAGAAGATTCACTGTTTTCTGGGGCTTTCCTATTTGTACCTTCACGTAGTTGTACTGCAAGAGAGAAAAGGATGCTCAGCGTTGAATACTGTCGAATCCCACACGCAAATTAAGTCATCTGGAACGCTCGCTTTTGCTCCCATTGAACGCACGCAAATAAGAGACATGGCGCAGGACATTTCTCTCAAGATGAACGCATGGTACTCTTCTCATCCCCGAAACCAACCCATGCAACGCTTTCCGAATGGGTGCTTTTCAATGCCAAGCCTCCCGGATTTCCTACGACCCGTGAGGAAAACAAGGAGTCACGAAATTCTCTCCTGAGTGGTGCGGCACCCCTCCTGGGAACAAGCGGGAGTGGAGGGAATGCACCGAGGTATCCTCTTAGCCACGTCGTTTTCCACGCACGGTGCCATCCCATACTGCCAATTCCCACTGCAGCATGAAGCGTCTGCTGCGAAATCTGGAAACAGCGCTTAGGCCACCGTGTAACTTGGAAACGTTTCCATGGATTGAGCGCACAACCACCAAAAGCTATGTGGTCATCCGGTGCAACGGAAAACTCTCGTAGAAGACGAAGCGCGAAAATCACAATGCTCTAAAAGAGGTTCTCTTTCAAATGACGCTTTCTGTGGTTAATGTGGATAGTTACGAGGCTCGGAGCTGGATGCGTCCAACAGCTTGTAAGCCTCGACTGCTGGTGGGATGATGCGTTCACCAGGAGCGCCATCGCACCAACGTTCCAGCCACGAATCTTTGAATCGAATGCGCTGATTCATCTACTCACCGAGCCATCGTTGAAGAGAGGTATTTCGTATTTCTTGGATGGACTGCGTTGATGGAGAGACTCGAGTGAGGATGACTCTTTGAAGGGCATTCGAAGATGAGGTAACCTGATGAGGTGAAAAAGCAGGAAATGCAGTGATTCCGAAGATTGGCACTCTGTGCGGAAGACAAGGTTCCATGCGAAGCAGAGGAAGAATTTTTCACTTCACGGCTCTCGGTAATCTTCTGATGGAAGGGTAGAAACGGGAACACGTGCACTTTCCTTTCATGTCATAAGGACCAAATCCAAGAAAACTGTCATTCGATTGCAATGTAACCGAAGACGAAGGAAGTTTATTGATTCTCCGAGTGATGCGAGAGCGTCTCAGAAAATACGCGGTACTACAAGGATTTAGGTAGGTGGTGACGTCCGGCGTACCTTGCTTTCTCGTTGTCCCAATCGTGCCTACGAGAAAGCAAGGTGGGTGCGGAAAAGGGCATCGCCCCTATGCCTTCGTGAGGAGTGTGTTGATACGCAATCCGTGCTTATGAGAAAGTTATAGTCGGAAAGTTGCGTGATAGAAAAGGCAGAGAGGGCAGAGATCTTCCTCCGAAGCATCTCTTGAAGAGTTGAAACAAAAATGCGAGATGCAGAGCTGTACCTGGCGGCTTCTCCGATGAAATAGCCAACGTGGAGCAAGAGGAATCCCAGGAAATACTTCATTGCAACTCTGCTGTTGGTGGCTGAGCCCTTCCTGAAAGGAAAAAGGGCTGAGAGCGCTGGTCAAGAGCATTCGAGTTGTCCGCTCCAGCGGAAGCGTTTTGTCTGGAACAATGGGCAGTGATCGAACAATCTTCGCAGAGATGCTATTTGGACCTGCAATGGTTCGCAGGAGGAAGGACTTTGGCTCCCAGGTAGAGTCAGAACACTGTCACGTGAACTTGGCGTTGAACTTGCTTGCTAATCCTTAAGACTCTTCGCAGATGCTGGAGCGCGTGTTGAGGAATCGCACCGCCAGGAAGATTATCCAGGAGATTGTTCCGCTGGCACGCAAGTAAGAGGAAATCGTGTTGCTCAGCTGTCGTACCAAGGCCGGCAACCGGCAACACAGGAGTCACAGGATGTGCAGTATGGGATGGCATTTTGCATCTCGTTCCCTGAAGCGGCGTCTTGATTGTCCCAGTATCACGAGAAACGGTTTGTCAAGCCAGGTCCTTCAGAATCAGAATTTTTTATTGACAGTGGAAAATTTTGCCTGCTGTTTCTACGCAGAACAATGAAGAGGGACTGCGATTGGTGAGGTGATTTTCTTACTACATGATGCTTCCATATCGTTTCGATGAAAGAGGCTGGCATTTGCTCAGCACTTTCTGGCGTTCCAGCTGTGCACAAAAGGTACAAGCTGCCGGAACCCCAGAGGTGCGTTCTTGAAACGATGCATGCTATTTTCGACGCAGCAGGTGTTGTGGATGTCCACCAATTTCGATTCGCAACACCACAAGCAAGAGGCTCTTGATCTGTGTCCTCGTTCTTTTGTATGACGTCTGCTAGAGTCAGTTATGAATCACCAACGTGAATGCCGGTTTCGCCATCCTAAATGAATGTCTTTGAAAAGTGGTGCAGTCTTCTATTTAGCTTCAGTCCGATGGAGAGCAGCGAGTTTGTCAGGGTCTTGCTATGAGTGGATGAAAGGTTATCACATGGAGGGCTCATCGTAATCGTCAGTTGTTCTTGAAGAACTTTGTGATGATACCATTCATGTTTGAAAGTAACCAAGTCGGGACATTGAGGAATTGGTGAATTCGCTACACTTCAACATGGTTGTGTTGAAGTGTAGAGAGTTTTCCAATTATTCATTGCATGTCATCGTCATCAACTGCTGGTCATTGCACCAAACTTTTCTTCCGAAATTCTTAAGCTCTTACGTTAATGAAGACTTACATCCTCATTTACCTGAGACGAAATTTGCAGCTTGCAGGGAAGGGTGGTTGTAAGCGGCGATCGTCGTGGACCAGCTAAGCAGATTTCGATCTGGATGTTCACAGGAAGCGGAATGTCCTCAAGCTAAGCACAGATGAACAGGCAAGGTTACCAGGAGATGGCGGACCGGTTCTGATCTGAAATCGAGAACGTTTGCCGTTTTGTCATTTTTCTGCAGGTGGCTATACCAATGAGAACTCACAGCTCGAGGGCCACGTTCTTCAGGTGTATTCATCTCATGCAAACAATTCCTTATTCTGATGGGACCACATCCTGCGTTGCTATGACAGACTTTGAATTGTGCAAGTGTCAAACTGCATTTTTCCAAAATGGAAATTTAGGTGATATCCCTTTGACATTGAGGTCTGCAATTGTGTGTGTTTCCTAGATGAAATTTAGAATTACTCAAAAAATATTAAAGAAATTCTGTGTGTAATGCGCTCGGTTTACGGACCAAGACCAAAGTTCCATTGCTCTTGGTGATTGCGAGAGTAATCGCTCTGCGCGAAAATTAGAATTTTCTATGTTCAGCAGTTTCCCTCAGCAGCTCACTCCTCCTTTGGAAGAGTTAGTTATAAGAAGAGTTGCCTAGTCGTCCACTGTGGGAAGTTGAACTGCCTACGGCCTCAACGAAGAGCTGGAGGTGACCGTTGGACGAGGTATTCTCACTCGCTCACGCCTAAGAGTTTACTATAAAAGAATACAAACTCTTTCTGGAGGTGGTTCCATGTTTCTGTAGGGAATGAGCATTGCCGTCACTTCCGTATATTTCCGAAAAACTGCCTGTTGGGAGCATTCTTTGGAAAGGCCTTCGCACGGAAAAAAGGGGTAAGCGTACACACAGAAAATGAAGAAATATTGAACAAAAAGAACTTAAATGTTTGGAAATGCAAGCAAGAGAGGCAATTCTAGCCTGTTCCCCACCTGTCTCCATCCCGCACTTGTCACAGCCTTAGACCGCACTTGGTCCAGAGCCTGAGACGTGCAGTGCTTAGAATGGTCCCTGGGTGCTGCAGAGGTGCCACATGGTGCCTCAAGGCGGTGCTCGAATTCAATCCGTGGGTTATCACCACGGTTCGAATGACCGTGAACAAACCTTTCCGCAACGATCTGAGGGCAACAGAACGCATCAGCAGGTGCTGGAATGGTTCAGCTTGCCGTCACCAGACACACTTCGGCGCCATATTTCCCCTCGTTTAGCAATACGAGAAGAGCGCGTCTTTTGTTCTTTTGCTTGGCGTTCTACTAGTCAGGCTACTCGTTACTGTCTTTTGCGACTCTCCTAGAGGCTGGTATCAGTGAGGCTCGGAAAATCGAATAAATGCCAGAAAAGTAGCACTCTCAAGAGGAAATGTGAGGGAAGAGTTCTTTACCTTGGCCATCTTCACACGTGGAGACGTGAGCAGGAGCCGGAGAAATATCGACTCACCAAAGAGCGAATGATACGCAGGAAGGTGGAGGCAGCATGAGCACCCGCTGCCCAGGTGCACGCCGGATCCCGGGCCATGTAGGTGCCACTTAGATGGCCCAGGGACTCCGGGAGATGCTACAGCACAATGTTTGGCCGACATGGACTTTTGCCAGTGGTGCGTTTTACAGCAGGAGAGCCGCGCGAAGGGAACGTTCGTAAGGGTGAGCATGAGGAACTTTTGGTGTTCTTCGTGAGATGAGCCCTGGAGAACTCGGGACGTTTCCGGAGGCTGCCCAAACCATCCATATGCTTCGAGGGAAGACGGTCTTTTTGCTCTAAGAGGGACATCGAGTTGCAAAGTTCAGCGTATTTCATAGTTGCACTATGAAATACGCTGAAAAGCCGCATTCGCTCTGGAGATTCGAGAGACGATACTGCAAGATACCGGACGTTTTCTTAGAGTATCAGGGATAGGAAGTCGATCTTCCGGGATCTATCCAAGAATCAAAGAGGCGGTTCCTTTTTGGTTTCGTTTCAGGTTATGAGAAACCAAAATGGGGGGAGCCGTTCGCTTACGGAGTGTTTGTGGGCACACGGTGCGACGATGTCTCGTTTGCTGAAAAGTCCAAGGTTTGAGATCATCCGCGGGACGTTGGAAACGAAATTCCAGGATGGTGACGTTCAGTGCGTGTTCCCGAAATGGATGAGCCCAGTTCTTTTCCCGCTCGGGGAATGCAAGTGACACGCATGCGAAAGCCGTCTCGAGTCGACCACCTGGAGAATGAAGGCCATGAGCGTGAGGATGCGAAAGTGGCCTGTTTAGCCACCGGAACGGCCGTTCAGGAGGGGGAGGCAGGCATTGGAGACGCGATGCGACAGCAGGTGCTCAGCAGGGAAACAGTTTGAAGAGAGGGAAGTCCGGCGCACTGGTGGGTGACGAAGGGGCGCGGATGCGTGGGATGAGGATGGAGGGATGAGATGCGAGCCGTGCCGTGTAGCTCTCGATCGCGCTCACGTGCTGGAAGGGCGCCTTCTGGTGATGCGGTGCGCGAGGATCCAATCAGCGTTGCACGGAGCAACTGATGTCACGAGACGCGGGGACAGTCGTGCATCATCGAAGGTTAGCCACCTGTCGACAACAGCAGAAAAGTCTTCCTTTAAAGGAAGGAAGGTGGGGAGTGGGGAGAAAAGAGGAACTTTTGGTCTGCCTCCCGAAGAACCTGTAGCCTTTTCACCCTACGTGGAAACCTCCGTGTTCCCGCTTCGTGGTAACAGGATGTTCTGCTGTTTCTGCACTGGGGACTCCAGTGCAATTAGTTCAGACACCTGGTTTCTGGGGGGTTGCGTCCTTAATTTGTCTTAGGTGCAGAGCGATAGAATCGCTTCCGCACTCAGTTTTGGACTGCAGTGACTTGCAAGAGCTGTGGCGGAGACTCACCACGGGTCTCCATCAACTCCAAGACACTGCCATCCACCTGCTTCTTTAGCAAAGACGGACTGGAAAAGGGCGTTGTGATTTCACACCCAGGTGCGCCGGGGCGTTTATTGCTCTTAGACAGATCGATGGAGCCAAAAGCTTCACCGATTCCAATTATTACACTAAAACTAGGGGGAAGCCGGCGAGGTCCATCACGTCCACGAAGAAGAAGGGGGTAAAACAAAACTAGAGAAAAGAGAAACAGACTATAACAAACAATAAAAACTAACCCAAAAAAATTAGTTGGGGGAAGGGATGGGATCACATTTCGAGGTGGGTGAGGCCTCTGCATCCGTTGAAGGATGCCGGCGAGCTCCTCCTTCTCTCTTTCCAGGTGGGGCCACCTCAAAGCTATCCGCATGAAGCGAATGGCGTGCAGGGCAGCCCCCTCGTCTCTCCGACCTCTCTCGGCGTGGCACTTCGCCGCGACGACACTGCGCACGCAGCACAGAGCTGCGATTGCGGCTGCGGGCGTCATGGCGTCCCACACGAAGAGGGACCTCAAAGAGTCTATGGAATCGTCCACGGGGTGTGTAGGGACGCAGAGAAACTTTCCCATAATTCCCGGAGAGCGACACACTGCACTATGAGGTGGGGGAAAGTCTCCTTCTCTCCACACCTGGCACAATTGGGCGATGCGCTTCCCCTCGTCCAGTGGTGCCGGAGCGCATTGCACAGAAGACCTCAGTGCAGTATCATCAGCGCCGACTGCTGCCACTTGAGGGAAAGCAGCTTACTGTCCCTGAGCACAGGGGGCACTTCCAACTCTTCGGGCTGAATGGAGAAGAGTTAGCCTCAATGTTCCAGTCCTTTGGAGACGGTTCTTGGTGTTACTGCTTCAGCCAGCTGACGCGTAGTCCAGCCACCCATAGCCTTCCTCCAAAGTGCTTCTTTTTTTTACTTTTTCTTTTACTTTTCTTTTTCTTTTTTCCCCATCTCCCTCCGCTGCCGAAGAGAGTCGAGTCAGTCTGCGTACGGAGACCCGGCAGGTCCCATGGTGTGCTGGGCGTAGTGGAACCTTGTACCACAAACGTAAAGAAGGGTTTTAATAAACGCTTCGGCGTGACCGGATGGCAACACCCAAGCCGGCGAGTAGACGGTCTACCGGGAATCCTCCGCAGAACACTCGGACTGAGCGCTTGAGAGCGTTCCAGTCTTCGAGTCGCTGCACTGTTGCTTTTCGCAGGAAGGCGCGGAGGTGCTCCACTGGCCCGAGGAGACGCATCCAGTCTCCCGGTATATGCCACACGGAGGGCGGGGGCCTTTCTGCGTGGCAGCATTTCGAACTCAATTCGGGAATGGTCCGACAGCTCCGACGGCATCCTGTTCCGGCAACTCACTCGCGCGTTCAGGTGCTCGTCGAGGAAGACGTGGTCGATGCTGTTTTCCACCCCCGGTCGCCGTCAAGCAAGTTGCGCGCGCGTACGGACGCGCACAGTTCGTTGACGTGGTGGAGTTCGGCGATGTTCCCACCTGAAAAGCCGTCGCATGTTGAAGTCGCCTGCAATCAGATGGGCCTTGCACACGCCTGTCATCCAGCCATCCGCGCTGTAGGGAGTCGAAAAAGTTTTTCCGTTCCCTGTGCAGGTGGGAGCCAGTCGGCGCATAGACATTGGTAAGCACGAGGTCGATCGAGTTGGACCATTTGAGCACAAGATGGCCGACGCGACCTTCAGCGTCGAACCGTACGCTATGTACCGTACGCATAATGGCTGATGCAGTCAGGAATGCCTCCCCTCTCGATTTACGCGTGCCAAACCGCCAATGCAGCTTTCCGACCGCGGTCCTTTCGAAGTCGGCGACATCCTCGTAGGAGATAACGTGGATCTCTTGGAGTAGAGCCAAGTCGAAGTTTCGTAGAGTGGGCTTTGCCGCGTCTTTTTCTGACGTCGCACAGGCCGTTCACGTTCCAAATGGCCACACGCAAGCGACGGGAGGACACGAATCCGCGTATTACTGCCGGGAATCTGGCAGTGCGGCCCCCTTCTGGCTTGCAGGTGGCGCGTTCTCGTTGGGGGAAGGCATTTCACGGACTTCCGTGGCACCCCCTATGCCCTCTTCACCTTGCGGCGGGAAGGGCGGGGCTGTCTCCAAGGAGGAGTCCTGTGAGCCTTCCTCCATCTTTGGGTCAGAACCAGCGTCGTTCCCCCCTTGCAGGGACACTTCCCTGTGGACCGCTTCTACATGGAGCGCGGTCTTGTGGAGTAGTCCCTGCACGGGAGGCGACGGTTCTGCGTTCGCCTCTACCTCAGAGGTCGGGCAGAGCGATTCTTTCGCGGTAGGCCCGCGTATATCGTCCCGAGCGACTCTCGCGGCCGCGCGCGTCATCACGCTCGGGCGCTTTCCAGAGGCTGGCGAGAGGTTTGCAGGGCTGCTGCCAGGAGCCGCTGGTGATACGCCGTCGAGGTCAACAACCTTGACGACCCGCATGTTGCAGGTCCCGTCTACCGTGCTCTCGGTCGCGGATGGTGTGATCTTTCTCCGCAGGAGAGACGGTGCGCTGAACCGCAGCTACCGCGTTTTTTATTTTCGCGAGTCGCGGAATGACATTGCGCGCGGCCTTTCTTTTTCCCATTTCTGTTTTTTCGGGCAGATGACCTGCACCCAGCCTGTTTCCTTCTCCCCCTCCTTGACTCCCACATGGTTGCCTGCCTCAAGTGCAGGCGTGGTGGATGCCGCTGGTTGCGGGTAACCTTCCGGAACCGCCTCCGATGCAAAATCGGCCGCGAGCGCTCGGTTTTTCCCATTTTTTGTATTCTTTTTATTTTTTTTGTTTCTGTTTTCTTTTTTCTTCATCTTTGTGGCTGACGCATGTTTAACCAGGTAGAGGGCACACGAACTGGATGTGTCCCTTCGCGCCACAACGGTAGCATTCGATGTCGGGACACCCCCTCTTCCGTTTCCGAGACTTGCCACAGTGGGCGCACACAAGGGGCCTCCTCGAGCACCAGACGCCGACGGGTTCCCTGCCGACGTCCAATCTGCGGGGTAGGACGCTACCCCTTCCACGGACGGTAATGAGGGCCGCTGACCAGACCTGCTGATACCTGGTGTGCAGGGAAGACGCAGGGCTTCGCCCACAGTGCGTGCACCGCCGCGAACTCTTCCAATTTCCGATGGACCGCCTCCTAGGTCGTCCTCACCGTCAAAAGAAGACGGGCAGCTTGGGATAGAAAAATTCTGGGCTGGAGCTTTAAGGAGAGAGGTGCTTGAAGGAGATGTTGAAACGGGATCTTTAATGGCTGGTCAAAGTGTTGGCATGGTTGATAAAGAAAAGCCCGTAAAAGAAGTGATAGATGTGTTAGTTCAACAGGCAAACAATTATATCTAAAAAAACGAATAAAAGTTCTACGTGCGAAGAATAGTAAGGAATGTGATTTGTCGAAATTTGTTCACGATAACTCTCGGCATAATTTAAAGCAAAAGCGTACTGATTGTACGAACAATCTAGAAAAACTTGAAGAGCTGAGAAAAGTTTTCTCGCTGCCAAATGTTCCGAAGCGCATCGAGGTTTATGATAATATCTGGAAATCAGAGAGAGTGTTGGACTCACGGTCAAGTGTAAGGTAGTTTAGCCCTGCATTTTTCAAAAATTCAATTCCTCTTGATTATTTCACTTAATATTTTACTTGAGATTTGCTTCTGTTGTTCTACAAGCTTGCCTGGCGAATTTTCAAACCATTTAAGGGATTTATCGTTGCGGAAACTTTTCTCCTTCCAACTCTTTTATTTCCTTATATTTCATCCTTTCAAATATTTGATCTTACTCACCTTCTCACAATTTTGAAAGAGGTCTATTCACAATTCACACATACGTTCGGGAATGTGGGATTTGTGCAAATGCTATCCTTCAGTTGATTTTTACATTGAAAAAAATTCCTGACCGAGGTGATTTTTTGCATATAATTCTAAGTATATTAATAATTGATTAAAGAGGTAGTTATGCCAATTTTTAAAAGTCATCGTGGTCAATTCCACAAAATGAACACTGCACTTCTCCGTACGTCGCAACGGTGTTACTGCTACTACTTTTCAGCGAGGTGTGGAAATGCATGATGAAGAGATTACTGCTATAAAAAACACTTCCTGCTCTAAAACAGGGGTTCTACCTAATCTCATGAATAAAATTATTCTGAGTACTGAATCTAGGTTGTCGCCACTTCAATTAGCGATAATGTGTGGTTGGAAAGAAGTCATCATCGAATTAATTAAAAAAGGAGCGAACCCTAACAAAACACTTGGTGTACAAGGCATTACTATTCTTCAACTTATGTGTACCGCTGCTGTTTTTAAAGATAAGCAATAGGACAAATCAAAAAGAACGTTTTTCGCCTATAATTGGGGATTTAGGCGAATTTATAATATGCCCTATTTGTCTTCCCCATAGCGAAGGTTGGTATTAGATTCAATTTTCATAATTTTCCCGTCGACTGACAAGACGGTATCTTTTTTCTCTTCCTTACATCAACTTTTCCTCTATCAGATATTTAATTGGATAGAAGTTACCATTTTTAGCAGCATAGTGCAAAGGTGCTTTATTATACTTATCTCGAGCATGAACGTTGGCTCCTTTCTTCTCTATCAGATATTTAACTAAATCTAAATTACCGCTTTTAGCTGCACGGTGCAAAGGTGTTTGATTATCCTTATCTTTAGCATTAACATCAGCTCCTTTCTCTTCTATCAAGTATTTGACTAAATATAAATTACCAGCTCCAGCAGCAGAGCATGTAGGCGTTTGACTATACCTACCCCAAACTTGACAAACTTTGGAGCAATAGCATCAGATTGACAATTCATCGAGCACTTAAAAACAAAGGATTCACAAGAAAAAAAAGACCTACGGACATAAAGAAAGAAGTGAGGAAAAGCGAGCTCAGTTTGCAAAGATTATAGCAACAAAAAATCCTGATGATCTCATGTACATAGATGAATCAGGAATAGACGACACTGAAGATAACGCTTATGGATATTGTAGAAAAGGAGAGAGGTTTCATGCGCTAAAATCTGGAGTGAATAGTCAGCGTATTAGCATGATTGCAGCGTTAAATAAAAAGAAAATAATTGCCCCGTTGACCTTTGAAGGATAATGTCAGTGAGGTGCACGATCAGGGAGAGGTCCTCTGTTATGGGGAAGAGCTGGCGCCTTCCGATCATGGTCGAAGTTCGCAGTAATCACTGGGTTAGGGTCGCGTCCTTGAAAGCCTGACCTCGACGGCCCTTCCCCCGGCCAGAACGGAGAGCGCGCAAAGCTCTTCCGGTTTAATTTGCAGTCACTGAAGCTCCCTCGAGAAGGAGAGCGCGACAGCAAGGTCATACAAAGGGCCTACCTTATATCTCAGGCATGGATTATAGGCCTGCGCGTTGATAGCAGCCGCAGGCAAGGGTGCCGCAGCCACCATGCTCCAAGTCTTCCTGCTGGGGGAAGACGATCCTTCTTTGGAGAGGACAGCGTTCACCTCGTTCTCCTCGTTCTCCCCGGGTGGTGAGGCTTCTGCCCCTCTTCCCAAGGGCGCTGATAGGCTTTGAGGACATCGGGTTGCCGCCAAACACTATTCCACACTTCACGGGTTGGTGACCTCGCGGAGAGCTCAGAGGCACGTTCGACCGGCAGAGAGCAGTGATCGCAAACATCGGTTGCATCGGTGCCATAGCCACAGCCAGCCATGTGTTGGAGTCAGATTTGTAGTGAAGAGAGGCCACCAGCATGGAAGGAGTCCTCATGAGGACAGTAGCAAGATCCCCTCATCTGCCAGAAGTCCCAAGAGAGATCGCCACTGTTCAGAGCCGCTTCAAGAAAGAAAGGAACGCCTATAGCCGAAGACCCCTGCCCCACCCTCCCGTCTTTTTGTTAATTTATTTATTGTTCCCTCCCTCCGTTCTCAACTTGCTGTAGACCGACCTTCGTGCCGGTGATTAAACCGAAAGTTGTTCTTATTTTTTTTGGCGAATCTCGTTTTTGAGTGGTTCCTCTCCCTTCTTACTAGTATTTTTTTGAAAATAAATGTATCGACATCACCGGGTGAAAACACCATGAGCATCGATAAGTTCAGTACCAGGGGGAGGCAGCTTAGTTGCGAAGCACTGAAAGAATTGCGCAGGCAGGACATCCTTACCTAATGCCTTCCATCCCCACTCTGCCACGTTGGCGGAAGAAACTTCCCCCGTCGCGGATGGTTCTTCGGCACATGCGCGTTCTTCCTACTCGATTGCGGGTCGCCTTCCAAGGGTAGGAGCCACACCGCCCCCTTTCGACGGCGCCGTTGCGTCCAGCGAAGACAAACAGCACGTTACAGTGCAGCGTCCGTTAACTGGGCCGAACATTTCCGTCCTCGGTCGTCGAGCGGATGAGCTGCTCCAGAATTCCAGGCCTGACGCTCAACACACTCACTCCGTTTTCTCGGCGTGCAGGAGGCTTAGCCTCTGGAGAAGGTGTGCGCCTACAAAGAAGTTCCGAAGTCGACCACTATTTCTCCATAGTCACTCCGAAACAGGTGCGAGGGACATCGGACTGCAAAAGCGCGAGGTTGAGCACTCCTCTTTGTCCCGGTCTCGAAGTTCCTGTGTGAAGAAGTCTGTGAAGTACTGACGAAGATGTTCGACCTCCTCCGGATGGCTGAAGCGGCATCCACCATATGCTGTTGGAAGGTCTTTTATCGGGAGGCAGTGGTTCCAACTCCAGTCTGGAGTAATAGTATGACTCCCAAATCCTCCTCCTTCCTCCAGGAAAACACGTGAGCGCAAGATCCTTCCATGCCAGGTTTGCTGGCAAGCAGGTTGCACTCGCGCACGGAAGCGCACAACCACGCTCACCAGCGACCTTCCTTTCTTCAAAAGTTCTTTCGTCTCCTACATCCCCTAATTTTGTCTACCTCGTCCCCAGAGGGACGAAAAAGCGGACGAAGGACTTTCATAAATTGCCTTCTGGGATAAATGAAGGTCTAAAATCCAGTTGAAGTACTTCTGCACTCCCCGTCGAGATAGCGGCGCACCTCTCCTCACTCTGGAGCCAATGCAGCGGGGATGGGGAACGTTAGCCATCGCAGCGAAGTATTGGAGCATCTAACGGTGCGCTCGCGCACGTTCCCTCTCCAGCTGTATAGTCCGGACAGAACAACTTGCGTCCCACCTTTTGTGTCAAGTCGAAAAAGTAAGAAAGTGCAGGGTACTCCACGGACGCAAGGCCAACTTGCAAAAGGAGAGCGACTGGATGACCTATTCTTCTCCAGCTCTAGAGCTTGGCTAAATAAAGCAGTTTGCACGTAAGCGAAGATAAAGAATCGCACCTCAGAAAAGTGGAACTGCCAGCATCTCGCGATGTACGCTAACTGCTTTCTGCGAAGGATCTAGGAGAGTCCAGACATTTGAAGGTGGGCAGAACAGATCCTCTCGCTGCAACGCCGCGCTTGCTGATGAGGACGGTGGGCTGCAGCCAACTGTAGAGATCGGAAATCCTTTGCGAGATGGCGGGAAGCAGGAAGATCACGAGTGGTTAAATCATGAGGCAGATAACCAACGATGCAATCCCAAGTTCCCTTCTACAAGGACAACGACGTTGTCAGAAGCTGCTCAGTATTCTCAATGAAGACCTGGAGTGTCCCCAAAGTTCGGGAGCAGAAGCACTCTCCTCCAGAGTGGAAAGGGTCCGCACTTCTGCTATTGCACTGGGATCTTTCTTGCTACTCCCGCCAATATCAGTGGACACTGGGGAGTGCGAACCCGGGCTGACACAGGTGCTGGGAGAGGGAAGCTCTTTCGCAAATGATTGTAGATTGTGCTGCTTTACGGCCCCCGTGGAAATGTTATGGGACGACCGTGAGAATCCCGAATAACATCCTCAGAGATGCTGCGGAACTACTCTTCCCTCAGGGTGCCCTACCGCCAGTATCAGCGTTAGCAGTACTTTGGGATTGTACGCGCCTGGAGTGAGGTTAAAAGGGAACCATCAAGAGAATCCTCATGGCAGCATCTGGTTGGAATCGGGACAGACATCGACGAATACATGCAAAGGACGCCCTGCGACAAGTGATCTCATCTCGGTCCCCCCAGATTTTATGGTTCGGATTTCATAAACTCCCTTTCTTTACTTTTACTTTACTTCTCTACTCCTCAGCCGTGGGGAACCTCTCCGCTCTATACACCGAAAACCTGTGAAAGGTCCGTGAACAAATAAGAGTTTGGTAGGATCACTTGTCCTATCACAATTAATGAGCTATTTTTAATTGCAATAGTCCCAGCGTGTCTTGGTGAAAAGTAGAAGGCGTCTGCTGTTCGCAAGCAGGTGGACGTTGAAGCACCTTGCGACCAGATGTGCTGCTCTTGAGCCGGAGATCGCGAGCAATCAGCTTCAAAAAACGTCGAAAAATTTCCCTCTTTCGGAGCGCCGCTCAAAGCATCTTGAAGAGTAAACCCTCCAGTCGACGGTCACGATCGAGTCTGACCAAGTTACGACAAGTTGACCGCTCTCGTCCTTCCCCATCCAAACAAACATTGCTCACGGGTAATGCCAACATTTTACGCGACTGTACACCCTCCTATGGCGGCGCGAGTCCCGTTGTGAACCTCCTGTAGGAGCACCAAGCTGAAAACAGAGCACCGCTCCTCTTTTCATCGTCGTGCAGCCCGTCGACATTCCGTCGGGAAACTGAGACGACCCTGAGGACGGGATTGCCTACATCCGTGGCTGAGGAGATTGTGGCGTATTTCCCGCACCGTGGTGCAAGTGACCTTCCTGCAGCACGGATGACGTTGAAGCGCCTTCTCTGCTTTTTGTCTCCGTACTGCACATTGCCCATTTCTCGGGGGCGAGGATCACCTCCGGATTTGTTGTAATGAGAGGCTTGAGAACCCGCACCTTTGAGAGCGGCGCACCCTTTTTAGTTCTTTGCTGACTGAGACCCCAGACCGGGCAACAGCGGTGGGACGCAAGAAAGACTTTTCACCTGCCGGCGGATACGCCAAGGACCCGCCCAACTGGACGGCGCATGCAAAACAGACAGAACAGCCTTCTGCCTCATGCATGAAAACGGCTAAGCCCTGCCTGGAAGTGAGCGGAACTCACGTATCAGGTAAGTCCAAGAGAACACAATTTCCAAAGACATGCACAAGAGACGGTGCGCTAAATGACGCGATTTTGTGACCCAACCACCTTGTTTAAAGATGGACGTCTATTCGTGAAATATCTCGAGCGTTTGTAGGACCTCACCCCAGGGTCGCCTTGAAAGTCCGGGGGCACAGGGCACAGCGCCCAAAAAGTAGCTTTGAATTCCGAATAAACGACAGCTGGATGAGAGGAGACAGGAGGCAGCCGTAAAAACCTTTCCACGAGGTTTCCATCTCAGGCCGAATTCGGGGGAAAAGACTTTTCGTGCGAATCTTCGTTCGAGTTCGCTGTTGGCTTCTGCAAAGCCACGGAGAGCAGAAATGCCTCTGACTGCTGGGAATCAGTTCGAAGAAGAGTTTCTGGCTTGCGCTGGCGGCCTTAAGACTGCGACCTCTGCATGTGGAACCAAAAGATCAGGGTTGACATCCCGCTCTGGAAAAAATGGAAGCAGAGAATGGGGATGCGTCGTGAGTTTCAAGTTCCTCACGCTGGATAATTCTGGTTGGCCTCGTTTGACATAGGGTGAGGCAATGGCGGAAGTTGGAAACCGTATGCTCCCGCTAACTGGTCGGAATTGGAACTAGACCATCTATGGTTCTTCAAGATATCAAGTAGCTCTGAAGTTTTCCCCTTTGTTCCTATGAAAATAAAAAAAATTCTCTTTCTCAGAAAAGACTGCATTGGTGCCATGGATCTGGTACATATCCCGCTTGGAGATGGTAGCCTCTCCTTGGTGTAAAAAGCGTGCTGCTTCTTTCCAAGATCGCCAATCCGAGAGATCTGGAAGCGCCAATTGGTGTTTCGTATGATGATAGGTTGGCTGTGAAGGAAATTTCCACGTCTTTGCGTGCGTGTAGGTGGTTGCGGAAAGAGCGTCGCATGCCACGTGAAGAGCGCATCTCTTGAAGGATGGGTTCTCCGCATCAGGCCTTCTGTGCACCTTTTGCATGACGATGTCAACTGCAGTGGCGCTGTGAAAATGTCATCATCGCTGTGGTGGACTCCATCCGCTAGCGTGTAACTGTTGGTCTGAACTGAAGGAATCCAGATTGAATCAGCATCACGAGCATACATGATTTACGACGAATTCACTTTCATTCCATGGCAACTGCGAACGACCTTCTGTTATCAATTCAGGTTATAAACGATCATTTTTTGCTGCGCTAGAAAGAAGCGCACTGCATACTTCTGTACAGAGAACGTACCTAGATACACAGCCTCATCAGGAAATTTTTGAAAGATGCTGGACCGCAATTCCGCATAGACCCTCTGCATCACAGTTTGATTTCACCTGAGATCGCCGAAAAAGCCAAGCGCAATTTTGTACAACCAGAGTCGTACACATTACCAGCAGGAACGATGGATGAGTGGAACAAGAGAGATGTTGCATTAGAGCGAAGGCAAGAAGTTGAGCTGACAGTGAGGGATTGAGCTCTTCAGGCGCAGCATCCAGGCGGAAGCGACAAGCACTCGTACAACATGTGAATACACTCGCTTTACCAAAATTTACAACTCGCTTCGTATCGAAAGATACACGAACCGGTTCGTGTTCAGTGTAATTCTTCAGGATAGGGGGCACCCCGGGATGAGGGGGTTCGCCCTATGAATCCAGGAAAGGCTCGGAGTCCGTTCCTCTCACGCTTGGGGAGCGATCTCCCCTGGACGAAGGGGATCGCACCTCCCACCCTGGTTGTCTCCGAAGGGGAACCCCGATGGGAACCTCCTTCCTCATTCTCTCCGGAGGGACGTTCCCTGGGAGGGGGGTGGTCCTCTCCATTTCAACTTCTCCGAAGGGAACCCGGAAAGGATCCGCTTGTAGGAATTTCTTCTCCGGAGGGAACCTGCAAGGAAACCGCTCCTGTTCACTCCTCTGAAGAGAACCCCGAAAGGACGCTTCCGAAACTCAGAAGGGGTTCTGCAGCTTCCCGCAGGGAATCGCTCCCGCTTGCTCCCTTGCACTCTGTGAAGAGGCAACGACTCGGAGGGTCCCCCGAAACAGGGGGGTCCTCTCCTTTGAATAACTGGAGAGGTTCCCGTGAGGGCCCTTGCTCCATCTTGAAACCGGAAGGGTCTCCCGGTGAGGGGGGTCCTCTCTCCGTTGTACGACCGGAGGGGGAACTCCCCACTCCTTTATTCGTGGGAAGACCCGGAGGTCAATTTCCCATTGTTCCGTCCTTCATCGGGGACCTCCGGCTTAATCCACCGCCGGTGCCACGCCCGAATGTCTCGGCCAGCCAGCGCCATTGCAGGAGAAACTCGGAACTCGACGACGCAGTGGCGTCAGAGTTTCTGCCGGAGTATTCGAACCTGCGACGCATGGTGTCACGCGCGGAAGCCTTAACCACAAGGCCTCCGGTTCGTGTTTTGGGAGAAGGGGATGTCAACCACCTCAGTTACCTTCAGATACCCATTCTCCTCATAAAGATTGTGGCCTCGACACGCCAGCCGTTCTGAGGAGCCGACTATAAGCGGAGATGGGTGATAAAAGGAGCACACGCCACAAACTTTCCACGAAAACATCCCTTGAACGATGCGCAACTAAAAATGGAATTCAATGCTGTGTCTTGCGGCTTCTT
Organism: Raillietiella orientalis; assembly: GCA_036172245.1. Taxonomy (NCBI): domain Eukaryota; kingdom Metazoa; phylum Arthropoda; class Ichthyostraca; order Raillietiellida; family Raillietiellidae; genus Raillietiella; species Raillietiella orientalis. The sequence continues at coordinate 745,270 of JAYWIR010000012.1, forward strand.
CAAAGAAAAAGTCAGTGTGGATCACGAAGATTTCCCCTTAAAAACTTAATCTCGACTCTGCCGCTGCTCCTTGAGCTCTTTCTGGAAAGAGAACCGGATGAGTACTTTGGACATGAACATTCGAATTGTAGGCTCCAGCGGCAGCTCTTTCCAGACTGAATGGGCTACGAACGGAAAGTCTTCCCACAGATTCAACTTCGACTTGGAATGGTTCGCAGGACAATGGACTTCGGTTACAAGGAAGGGTCGAATTTCTTGCGCTTGAACTCGGTCCTCAAATTGTTCGTGGATGCTCGAGGAAACGCGTGTTGAGGAATGAAATCGTTAGAACGGCTACCCAGCAAAGTGCACTGTTCAGACGCGCTAAGGAGGAGATCATGCTGATCAGCTGTCGCAGGGAGGGGGAGAAGGGGAACACGACATTTAGGTATGGCGTTTCCCATCTCATTCCCTGTGGGGATGTCATGACTTCACCAGCAACAAGAAAAGCTCTTCATGAACGGCAGTCGAGCTCATCAGCAATAGAATGACGATGAAAAGTATTCCTGCTCTATCTGCGGAAAAGAATCAAGAGGGAGCTGCAACCAACATGAAGATTTTCTAATGATGAGATGGTGTTTCGAGATCGTATCGATGAATGCAGCTAGCGGTTGCCCAGCATCTCACTGGTATCCCAGCACCGCACAGAAGGTATCAGCTTTCTCAACACTAGAGATCCGTTCATGGAGCAATGCATGCTATTTTGGACGCAGTAGACGCTGTGATTATCCACCGAGTTCGATTACAGAGCTATTCGAAGGACGGTTTCGATGTGCGTCCACTTTCTCAAGCATAGTATCTGTAAGAGTCAGCTGCTAAGATTTACAGACGGAAATGCTCGTTTTGCCATTCTGATTGAGAGTCCTGGAAACGGGGTGCAGTCCTCTGGTTAGCTTGAGACCTGTGTGAAGCTTGGACTTAGTCTTGATCAGCCCATGAGTGGGTGAAAGATGGAACGCTTATTGTAATCATCATTTGTTGTTCTTCAAGAACTTCCCGCTGATCGCATCCATCTTTAAGCGCAATGAAGTCGGTACGTTGCAACCGTGCTGAAGTGTATTGAGTTCTCCAATTACTCACTGCATTTCATCGCCATCAACTGTTTGCCATCTCACTTCGCTTTCCTTTCGAGGCTCTCTGGCTCCTCCGTCGCTTGCTGAGAGCAGAGAGAAGAAGCCTTGCATCCATATTTACCTGAGACGAATCCACAACTTGGAGGTTGGACGATAAGAGTCCCCGGAGGCGGTGATCGTCTTGGATCTGCTAAGCGGATGGTCGAGCAGTCTTCACAGGATGCGGAATGTTTTCAAGGTGATCACAGATGAACGTGCAAGGTTGCCACGAGATGGCGGACCGGATGTGAACTGAAGTCGAGAACGTTCGCCGTTTTCTCATCTTTTTTGCAGGTGGTGATGGCAATGAGAACTCACGACTCGAAAGCCACGTGCTTCAGGTGCTTTCATGTCATTTAGGCAATTCCGTATTCTGATGATGGATTGATCTCCAGCGTTGTTATGAACAACTTTGAATTACATTCTTGTGCAAGTGTGAAACTATGTGCGTAGTATAAATACATAGCCCTTCAAAATTGAGCGTGCAGTTGTGTTTTCTTTCTGGTTGGAATTAAGAACTACTTGCTCAAATGGATAGAAAAGACCTGCGCAGGGAAGAAAGAGTCAAAGGGTACACACAAAAAATAAAGAAATATTAAACAAAAAATACTTACATGTTAGGGAAAGAAAATAAGGAAGGAAACTCTAGCACTTTCCCCGCCTGTCTTTATCCCGCCTGAGGTCGCACTTTTCCTGGTCCAGATCTAGAGACTTGCAGTGAATGGGACGGTCCAGTGAACCAGTCGCTATGCCGAGTGTTGCCGGAGCGCCTTCTGATGCCTCAAGGCGGTGCTTGAAAACGATCCGTGGGCTGCTAACCAGCCGCGGCTCGAAAGGCCGAGGAGAAACCTCTTCGCAACGGTCTGAGTGCAACGCAACGCACCAGCAGTTGCTGAGATGCTACGGCAGGTCGTCACCAGGCACGCTTCAGCGGAACCTTTGCCTTCGTTTCGTAATACGACGAGCACGCGCTTTTTGTTCTCTTGTTCGGCGTTGAACTGGTCACGTTGGCTCGTTGCCGTGCTCGCTGGCTGTGTTTCTCCTTCAGCGCTGCTGTAAAGGAAAGGTGTATCTGCGGTTCGGAAAATCAAAGAATTCCCAGAAAAGTAGCACTCTCAAGAGGAAATGTGAGGGAAGAGTTCTTTACCATGGCCGTCTTCACACGTGGAGACGTGAGCAGGAGCCGGAGAAATATCGACTCACCAAAGAGCGAATGATACGCAGGAAGGTGGAGGCAGCATGAGCACCCGCTGCCCAGGTGCACGCCGGATCCCGGGCCATGTAGGTGCCACTTAGATGGCCCAGGGACTCCTGGAGATGCTACAGCACAATGTTTGGCCGACATGGACTTTTGCCAGTGGTGCGTTTTACAGCAGGAGAGCCGCGCGAAGGGAACGTTCGTAAGGGTGAGCATGAGGAACTTTTGGTGTTCTTCGTGAGATGAGCCCTGGAGAACTCAAGACGTTTCCGGAGGCTGCCCAAACCATCCATATGCTTCGAGGGAAGACGGTCTTTTTGCTCTAAGAGGGACATCGAGTTGCAAAGTTCAGCGTATTTCATAGTTGCACTATGAAATACGCTGAAAAGCCGCATTCGCTCTGGAGATTCGAGAGACGATACTGCAAGATACCGGACGTTTTCTTAGAGTATCAGGGATAGGAAGTCGATCTTCCGGGATCTATCCAAGAATCAAAGAGGCGGTTCCTTTTTGGTTTCGTTTCAGGTTATGAGAAACCAAAATGGGGGGAGCCGTTCGCTTACGGAGTGTTTGTGGGCACACGGTGCGACGATGTCTCGTTTGCTGAAAAGTCCAAGGTTTGAGATCATCCGCGGGACGTTGGAAACGAAATTCCAGGATGGTGACGTTCAGTGCGTGTTCCCGAAATGGATGAGCCCAGTTCTTTTCCCGCTCGGGGAATGCAAGTGACACGCATGCGAAAGCCGTCTCGAGTCGACCACCTGGAGAATGAAGGCCATGAGCGTGAGGATGCGAAAGTGGCCTGTTTAGCCACCGGAACGGCCGTTCAGGAGGGGGAGGCAGGCATTGGAGACGCGATGCGACAGCAGGTGCTCAGCAGGGAAACAGTTTGAAGAGAGGGAAGTCCGGCGCACTGGTGGGTGACGAAGGGGCGCGGATGCGTGGGATGAGGATGGAGGGATGAGATGCGAGCCGTGCCGTGTAGCTCTCGATCGCGCTCACGTGCTGGAAGGGCGCCTTCTGGTTTTATACCCGGGTGCGCCGGGGCGTTTATTTTTTTTTATAAAAACAAACAAGCAAGTGTAGATCTATTGCCCCTACAGCGTCCTAGAAAATGTTCTAGTAAAGAGTTTGAAATTGCCGAGTAGCAAGCACGCAGGCTGGCGAGTTCGACTCGGCAGCGGGGGGGAAAAGGACAAATAAAAACAAAAAGAAAACACTATTTACAAAAGCAGGGAGGAGTTGGGGAAGGGATCACGTTCCGCTGGGGTGGTCCTCTACATCCTTTCCAGGATGCCGGCAAGTTCGGTCCGCATATGCCCCAAATGGGACCATCTGGCTGCCGTCCTTAGGAAAGCAGGGCGGAGCAGATGATGTCCCTGTCGCTCAGTCCACCAGTGGCGGTGCTACAGGCCGCCACAATCTCTCGTAGGCAGCAGAGGGCTGCAAGGGCTGCGGCAGGCCGAAGGGCGTCACGCACAAAGAGGCGCGTCAGAACGTCTCTAGGGTTGATCGTGGGTGCTCCTAGGGCCGTTGCGAAACGCAACCACAGAGGCCGGAGGGCAACACAGTCAGGAAGCAGGTGCGGGAGGGTTTCCCGTTCCCCGCACCTGACACAATTTGGGTCCACAACCCCCCTCGTCCAGTGCGAACGGCGGGCGTTGCTGGGGAGTCCCCAGTGCAACACCAGGAACGCCGACTCCTGCCACTTCAGGAAGAGGGCCCGGGTAGTCTTCAGCACCGAGGGCCACTCGAGTACATTCATGGGGATGCTTAGCAGCTCGCCCCGGCGCAATAGTCCCTTTGGTGGGCACTTGGGGTCGCAGCGTCTGTCAACTGGCCCGTGGTCCAACCACCTTGCTCTCTCTCTCTTCCAGAGATACTGCACCGGACTTCCCATTTCGCCGGCTGGCTACTGCCCAGGTGCTCCCTGAGGTGGAACAGAGCCGTGGCAAGGGAGGTCCGCCCAGTGTCAGCCCATGCGCTCAAGGTGGGCTGCACGATGATGTCCTGCAGCGAGCGGCTCTTGTGATAGGAGCGCAGCATTCGCTGCCGCAACTCCGGGCTCGCTTCCTCGATCTGGGCCCACGTGCGAAGGCTTTCCTGCAACTAGGAAGTACCGTTCGCGGGCCGTCAGGAGATCCAGGTGTTCGTTCTGGTCAGCTTCGCCACTCGCCGAAGTGCCAGTTCGCAGTGGAACAGGTACCGGCGTTTGCGGCGCGCTAGGAAGGTAGACAGTCCCGCGCAGCCGCTAGCTCGCTGAACCAGGCGTCGTGCATGCTCGCACCAGCTGGTGCTCCATAGCTTCGCTACTAGAGCTAGAGTCCTGAACTGCAGCTGCAGTTCCAGCCGCTCCAGCGTGAGGAGGCCGAGGCCTCCATCGCGACGAGGGGCACATAAGTCCTTCAAACGGACTCGGGGCCACCCTCTGCCCCAAAGGGCGATTCTCAGGAGGTCCTTCGTCCGTTTTCTGACACCGCAGGGTGGAGGGCAAACAAAAAGCAAGGGGCGAAAAAGGGGGACCACAAACGTGTTCCACATCACGGCCCGTTCCGGCAAGAAAAACTTGCCATCCAGGAACGGGCCGATTGCTCTCTCGGCCTTTTGGAGGCAGCTAGACCACGCTTCCGTCACGCACGGAGCTCTTCGTCGACGCATGGAGGCTTTTCGCGAAGCATGGAGGCGAACCTGTTCCACGCTAGAGCTCCAACACGAAAGGGGCTTGATGCTCACCGGGAATTCCGGTGAGTCCGTTAGCCATGCGACGGATGGTCGGATGGGGAAGGGAGCACTTGCGGTCGCTGTCGACTTGCGTAAAGCATTCGACAGCGTCGACCAAAATCTCCTGCTGGAGCTTTTGGAACGCTTAGGCTTCCCGGCCTCATTATTGGCCTATCTGCGCTCCAGCTGGCGCGATTCGCTAATCAATCTTACTTTCAGCGGGCAGACTGTTCACGGCGTGCCGGTGCGACGTGGGATACGGCAGGGAGACAGCCTGAGCCCCTTGCTGTTCAGTACCTACTTCGACAGGGAAACTCTGGCGCACCTGCCGCACGAATGCGCCGGAACGCCTGCGGTTTCAGCATATGCGGACGACCTTCTGCTACTGCTCCCTATGTCCACCCCGGCTTCGGCGGTCGAGAAGTTCTTCGACCTGCTGAATCGAGGAACCGGACTTACGGTGAACAGGGCGAAGTCGTCCGTGATGCCAGTTGGTGCAGCGTGGGCAGGGCAGCAGGGCTGGGTCCGTTTGGGGATCCCCAAGGTGAGGTACTTCAAGTACCTTGGTGTGCCGTTGGGGGACTACTTCCCTGCAGAAGCTTGGTCCGGCTGCCTCCAAAAAGTAGAGACGGCTATCGGCCCGTTCCGAGGCGGCAGGTTTTTCCTGCCTGAACGGGCCGCGGTTTGGAACATGATCGCGGCTCCTCTCCTCCGTTCCCTGCTTTTTGTTTGCCCCCCCACAGAGAGAATTAAAAAGCGGACAAAGGACCTCCTCCGTATCGCCCTTTGGGGCAACGGGAGGGCCCGAGTCCGCTTGAAGGACTTGTGCGCTCCGCGTCGGGACGGTGGTCTCGGCCTCCTGACATTGGAGCGGCTGGAGCTGCAGCTCCAGTTCCGGATTTTGGCACTTGTGCCGGAGTTGTGGTGCACCTGTTGGTGCGTCCCTGCACGTCTACTCCTTCAGCAAGCCACCGGCAAGACGGGACTTACGTCGTTTCTTGCACTCCATCGAAGCCGCATCAACCGATGTGGGCTTCAGCTACGGAGGGTGGCTGCGCTGGCAAGGAAAAATCAAGGATGGATCACCTGTCTCCCCGCGAACGGTAGTGCCTGGTTGCAGGAAACCGTTCGCACGTGGGGACAGTTCGGCATGCAACCCTCCCATCAGGAACGAAGGTTCCTGTTTGGGTGTTACAGAAGTTGCACGCTCCGTGAGATCCTGGAGGATCCTAAGAAGAGAGCGTGGTCAGGAAGAACCCCCCTCGCTGCTGCGCTGGACTCCCTAGTAGAACATCAGGACAGCGATGTTGCGGCGAAGTGGGAGGTTACAATAAAAATCTCCGGGAAGGAGAAGAAGCAGAGAGAGTGGAAGACGGGCCAGCTAACTGATGCTGCGACCCCGAGTACGCCTCCTAATGGACTTCTGCGCTGGGGCGCGCTGCTGGATGTTCCGATTGAACATCTGAAGTGGCCCCCGATTCTTATGAACACTTCCATCCTCCCCCTAAAATGGCAAGGGTCGGCATTCCTGTTGCAGCACTGGGGACTCCCCTGCAACGCCCGTCGACACCACTGGACCTGGGGAGCGGTGGATCCCAATTGTGTAAGGTGCGGGGAACGGGAGTCCCTCCCCCACCTCCTAGTGGATTGTGTTGCCCTTCGGCCACTTTGGTTCCGCTTTGCCGCGGCCATCGGTATCCCTTGCAGCAACCCCAGGGACGCACTAAAAGCCTTCTTCGTTGCCGACGCCCTTCGGCCAGCGTCCTCGATAGCAGCCTTGTGCTGCCTTCGTGGGATCGTCGCCGCCTGGAGCACGGCGACGGGAGGACCTAGCGATCAGGAAGCCATCCAGTGCGCCTCCGAATTCCTGAGGAGGGCGTCGCGATGGCCCCACCTGGATGTTCACAACAAACAAGAGCTTGCCAGCATCCTGAGAGAGATGATGCGGCCCCAGCAGCAACAGTGATCCCTTCCCGTTCCCTCCCACCCTTTGTTTTTTTTTGTTAAGTTTTTTTGTTTTTCCCCTTTCCCCTGCTGCCTTGGTGGACCGTACCGGTCTAGAAACCGGTGAATTGGCAGGCGCCGCGGTTCTTAGCTTCTGGCTGGAGCATTGCCACAGCCATTAATAATTTGCTTACAAAGTTTATTTTTTTAATAAACGACTCGGAGAATTCCGGGTGGAAATCGAATGCTTTTCGCAGATCGACTGCGACCGCGAGGGCCCCCTCGCGCTCCCGACCATCTCGCGAACCACCAGCGGACGTCCCGCAACTCGGGGTGCCGACCGTATTCTTTTCATCTACTCTATACCGCTGGAACTCGAACCAGGTGTTCGCGAAGAGCAGGTTGGCGTCCATGCTTCGCCCGGGAACAGCGTATGTCTGTTCCGGGCTGATGAAGCTTTCCGCCATCCGCCCCATTCGTTCCGACCATAGCTTCGCAAACAGCTTGGCGTCCGCGTTTGAAACGGTGATCGGACGCCAATTGCTGAGGTTCCGTAAGTCTCCTTCCTTCGGGAGAAGACGCATCCGTGCCGATCGGAAGGAGGCGGGAACGTCGCCTGCCTCCCGGATCAGCAGCGTTAACCGCTGCACCAGGGGGGCAAGCTCCGCCGCGAAGCATTGAAAAAACTCCGCGGGCAGGCCGCCCTCCCCCGGTGACTTCCGCCTTTTGAGCTTCCCGATTGCGGTGATGATTTCACCCATCGTGAAAGGCTCATCCAGGCGTGCTCTCTCTTCCTCCCCGATCGCCGGGGCGCCATCCGGAAGCAAAAGCCGGGAAAAATCCCGGTCCGGAGGCACCCTGGTGTACAGGGAGAAATAATAACCGCGCACTAGGCTGCTCACCTCTGCCGGGGCCGAGTGCTCCTGGCCTTCGTCGTCCAGCAGGTTGGGCGACCCGGATTGCCAGGCCTGCCTCTTGGCCCCAGCTTTAAATTGCGCCAGTCTTCGGGCGTCGGGTGTTCGGGTGTAACGACGGGCCTGCAGGTAAGCCCTCTCGTTCCGAATACCTCCACCAAATCCTTTCGGGAGACGGTCCATGGGGAACTGCTGGCAGAACTCTCGGACCGAGACTTTCAAATCGTCCCAGTCGTCGAGCGTCTGCAGGCTGAAACCTCGCAAGAACTCTCGGAGGTGTTCCGCTGCGCCTGGCTTCGTCAGCCCGTCCCCCGGTAGACGCCACGCCTGCGAGGGGGCCCCCTGTCGCGCGAGCGAGTGACGAATTCCACACGGGAGTGATCGGAGACGGCGGACTGTATCTTACCTCTCCTGCCCACGCGACAGCGCAGGTGATCGTCGAGGAAGACGTGGTCCACGCTCCGCTCCATCCCGGCGTCCCCGGCCAACAAGTTGGATGCGTGCACCGTGGCGCACATCTCGTTAACCGGGGTGGCCTCTGTCCTCGCCGCACCTGATAGCAGGCGAATATTAAAATCGCCGGCTATCAGGTGCGCCGCGCGCGCGCCTGCCTCCGACAGCCAGTCGCGCTGGAACGCACGGAAGAATGCCGTCCGTGCCACGCGCGCGTGACCGCCGCTCGGCACGTACACGTTCGTGACGACGAGATCGATCGAGCCGGACCACCTGAAGGTGATTTGCCCGACCCGACCTGTCTCATTGAAACGAACTTTCCTCACCGAACGTTGTAAGGCAGGCTTCAGAAGGAAAGCGACCCCGCTCGTACGGCGGTGGCCGCATCGCCACATTAGCTGACCACCTGCTATCCTCTCGATCTCCCGCGCATGTTCTGCGGAGATCTCGTGGATCTCCTGCAGCAGCACAAGGTCGAAGGCTTGTAAGGTGGCAGCTATGTCTCGTCTCCTGCCGTCATCGCAAAGCCCGTTGACGTTCCAACTGGCGATGCGGATTTGACGGCAGGTGGCGAGTCCCGGCATTACTGCTGGGAACGTGATGCAGCGTCTCCCGCCTCCCCATCGGGCGGGATGCTTTCTTGCTCGTCTGCAGTGGGGGGCGCCTCGACGACCCCCTCCGCTTGCATCGGCTGTGTCTCGACCGGGCGTGGGAGTTCAGGACTCGTGTCCATTCCTCCCACGCTCGCCGCACCCTCGTTTTCGGAAGATTCCCCCTCCTCGGAGGAAACGATCCTCCTCAGGTTACGGATTTTCCGTCCGGTCTTCCATGGGGTTGCAGACCCGAATGTTGCGTGTCCGGCCTCCGGGTCCGAGTCCGAGGTCCCGGTCCCCCTCCTTTCGGCCGGACGTCGAGCCGCCTTCTTCTCGCCCTTTGCGGGTGATTGCGGAACGGCGGCGGCGAGCTCGACGGCGGCTTTCGCAAAGTCCGCGCCAACGCGGCTTTCCCCCTCGTCGCAGCCCTCGGCTGCTGTTCGCACAGCGACGGGGCTGTCGGCGTTGTTGCACACGGCAACGGCCTGTTCGCATGTCACTTCGGCGTCTGTAAGGCGCTCCAGTGCGATCGTGCGTTTTTTCAGTCCCTGCTTTTTCGCGGGTGTCGCGAGTTTTGCAGGGACTTTATTCTTCTTTTTTAAGTTCCCTTTTTTGTAGCTGACCTTTTGCCAGTCCGGCTCTTCTCCTTCCGCCCCGGTTGCCTGCGTTTCCGCAGACGGGTGTTCGGCACGGCCTTTTCGGCTGGCTCCGGGTCAACCTGTTTTTCGGACGTTGGCCAGGGCTTGCCAGGCTTCTTTTTATTCGCGTTCGTGCCACTCGTGGCAGCAGCCAGCGCGCGCGGAGTCTTTTTCGGGCACATTTCTTCCGTGTGCCCGGTTGCCTCGCACTTGCGGCAGGTGATGTTGGGGCAACGTTTCTTCACGTGTCCCGTAGCATCACAGAACGCGCAGTATTTGGGTTTACCCAGATACCAGACGTCGACAGTATCTCCGTCGACAACCAGTTTGTGGGGAATCCCCACGTCCTTGGCAACCGTGATGCGCGCAGCAGCGAGCCCGCTTAGAAGTCCGTCATAAGTACGGAGTCTGTTGGGTTTCGCCCACAGTGCGTGCACGGTGCCGAATTTGCTCAATTCAGCCCTGACGGCACTCGGGGGCATCCGTAGGGTGATTCCGCAGAGGTGAACAACTATTGAGTTGTCCACCGGGACAGGAAAGATCTGGCGGCCTTCGATCCTAGCGGGGGTTCGCAGCAGTCTTTGCGCCAACCCTGCTTCTTTGCAGGTCATCTCGAAATGCTGCCCCCCGCTGCGGATGGAGAGACCCAACAGATCCTCCTTGTTGACGTTCAAACGGTGCAGCTCCTACTCAAAGGAGCGCGCCACACGATCATCGAATACCCGGCCTACCTTAAACAGCAGGCTGGGATTGTAATTATAGGCCTTGTAGGCCTGGGCCTCGGCCATGGCCGCTGCAGATGGCTCTGCGACCACGGCGCTGTAGTCCCTCGCTGGCGCGGGGGATGAAGCTTTAGGGGCTAGTGCCCTCACCTCCATGGGGACGGGTGACGTTCGACCGTCGCCCCCCCACATTCCCTAGTGGCGGGATCAGGCATTTCTGCCATCCTCCAACCACTGAATCACCGCACTACACCAATGAAAACGAAGCGAGTCAGGAGCGCACACAGAACACGTCCGACCGACAGCACTAAGTCGGCATTGTACAACGTGACCTATACCGCAAAACGGGGCGATGGTCGTGCGTCTTCTAAAGTGAGCCATCATTGGACAATACTGGAGAAGTCTTCCTGAGAAATGAGGAGGGCGAGGGGAGAGAAGAAAAGATGTCTTGGATGTCGCTCCCAACTTAAAGCTGGAAAATACTGTCTGTCGTCTCTACGATGCAGGAATGCGTCAGGTCGAAGTCTGGTGGTAAATCGTGTCCCCATGAGAGTGATCAGTGCTTCCGTCCAGTAGCCAGGTGATGCCTACTGGATCAGAAAATACCTTCGTGAAGACAGTTAGCAATCATCGAAGGGTGGCGTGGGGGTATTGCAAGGTGCTTGTCTCTGCCGGAGGGACATTATTCCGCACAAAACCGGGATAGTGTGTGCCAAATTCAATGCAGCGGCGACGGGAGGAACCACCCCTCTGGATGAGTTACTCGTGTAAAACGGCAGCGGAATCAAGGGCGACTCAAAGATGAGAAACGCGATCGAAATGCTGCGCTCCTTCTACCTCGCTGTCCGCCGAGAAGTGCGAAAACCTATCGTGAAGGCTCCGATCGAGCGTTACGTATTTTGCTGCTGCTCCGTCATGGTAACGCTGCTGGTTGGAGGTTTAGCTGCACATGGAACAGCGATTACGGGAAGCATTCACAAAGAAAGCCATGGAGAAGCAGCTTCTACCTTTCTCCAATCGAAGGGAGTAGGACAGCCATCCCCTCCCCGTCAAGGAATCGACCTTCACGACTGTAAAATGATGAAGAACAGTGGCTGCTGCACCAAGAGCCTTTCGTGGACTGATGAAGGAGATGGAACCGTTCTTTTAGAGTCCAGTAAGCGTAGGTTGCGCCTCCAGAGGAAACACGAGGAACTCCGCCACTTCAACGGTCAGTGTCCGATGACGTTAATAAACTCTAATTTGCTCTCTGGGCTGTGGGACGCGCTGAGAATGAACTAGAATGAACTAGAAGGTCCTTGGAGAACACAAGGTCTACTGATGCTGTTTCGGGGAGGTCCATGGATGCAAACTTCTTTTCCTTGCGCGCATGGCTTCAGTTGCAAGGACTTGCTGCGCTGGACCGCCGATAAGCGGAGACGGCCACTACGGACTGCAAGAGTACGATGGAGAAGCGGAGATTAACGCCGAGAGTCATGGACGTTGCATTCGACCCGCTACACCAGGGACTTTTTCTCGAACTTCCGAAACGCCACGGGCTCCCAACGCACCACGTTGTCTACTTATCTTCTTGCTGGCGCAGCTCATTAGTAAACTTTCATTTTATTTACCGTCATGTATACGGCGTCGCTGTACGCAGAAGCACCAGCCAGGGCAACGGCTTAATCCCTCAGCTCCATAGCATTGTATTCGAGATGGTGCTGAGGACGTACGGCTGACGCTTGCCAGTTTTCCGAACTCCTGCCCGTGCACATCGTCCGTGGCAGCCTACGCAGAGGAGCGACCTCTCCTACTGCTTATGTACACATCGGCAGCAAGACTGGAGGGCATTTTCGAGCCGCTCCATTGGTGTGCGAGATTGAGCGTCAAAAGGGCAAAGTGCATGGTCATACAGGTGGGTGCGTCTTGAGACGGGCAGGCAGACTAGATTTGCTTAAGGATCTCTACGAACAGGATTAGTTTTCAACTAGCACTAGATCACTACGAAGAGGTACTTCATGTACCATGGCGTAACAGAGGGCGACTTGTGAGCAGCAGGAGTGTGATCGGCCTGCCTTCAGGAGGTAGACACGGGCCTTGGCTCGGGCCTCTGCAACAGGTTTGCCTTGCCAAAACGAGCCTCCATCTGAAACAGCTTCGTTGCCCTCCTCCTCCTCCCTTATTTTTGGTTTGCCCGCCTCCTCATTCGGTGGGGATCTAAACGCAGCTCCTCCTACGAAAAGCCTTATGTGGTTCAACTATGTCCCGGATCCGCCCGAAAAAATTCGATGCTGGCTCAGACACCATGAACACCCACAAATTTGCACTGCAGTACGCACCATCAACCTAAAAGGGTACATTAACAAACATCGCTATAGGACTACGAGATCTTGCACGATTTGTGGGTTATTTTCAATTATCATAGACACCACAGCGTGTCCGGGTCAGAAGGAGAAGGCTACTCTTGTTTGAAAGCAGGTGGACGTGGAAGTTCCTTTCGATCAGATGTGCTACTCTTAAGCTGGAGATTGCGAGCCATCGGCAACGAAAAACGACGATGAATTCCATTCTTTTGAAACGCCTTTCAAAGCGTCTTGAAGCTCCTGTCGACGGACACAAGCTCACAATCTTCGATCCACTTCGTTATTACTTTTTGCATAACCACGGAGAGCAGGAAGGTCCCAGACTGCTGGGAATCAGTTCGAGGAAGAGTTCCTGGCTTGCGATGGCGGCCTTAAGACTGCGGTCTCTGCATGTGGAACCAAAAGATCCGGGTTGACATCCCGCTCTGGAAAAAATGGAAGCAGAGAATGGGGGTGCGTCGTGAGTTTCAAGTTCCTCACGCTCGATACTTCTGGTTGGCTTCTGGCAATGGCGAAAGTTGGAAACCGTATGCCCCCGCTAACTGGTCGAAATAGGAACTAGACCCTCGATGGTTCCTCCAGGTATCAAGTAGCCTTGGATTTTTCCCCTTTGTCCTTGTAAAAATAAGGAAAATTTCCTTTCTCAGAAAAGACTCTGCATTGGTGCCATGGGTCTGGTTCATATCCTGCTTGAGGATGGTGGCCTCTCTTTGGTGTAAGAAGCGCGCCGCTCCCTTTCAGGATCGCCCATGCGAGAAATCTGGAAGCGCCCATTCGGGATTAGGATGATGATAGTTTGGCCGTGAAGGAAATTTCGGCATCTCCATGCGCGTGGTAGATGTAGGTGGGTGCTGAGCGAGCGTCGGATGTCATGTGGAGCGCACATCTGTTGAAGGATGGGTTCTCCGCAGTAGGCATTGTGTACCCCCCTTGCATGCCGATGTCAGCTGCAGCGGCTGTGCGAAGGTGCGATGATCGCTGTGTTGAGTTCTATCTGTTGGAGTGTGACTGCTGCTTCCTGCTAGCTGAAGGAAGCCAGAAAGAACGTGAATCATGGACATGCGTGATTTGCAACGAATTCAGTTTCATTTCATGGCAGTCGCGAACGACCTTCTGCCATCAATTCAGGTTATGAATGATTATTTTCTCTTTCGTGGGAATGAAATGCACTAAATACTTCCTTAGAAAGAAGGTGCCGAAATACATATCTTCATCTAGCATCTGTGAACCTTCTTGGACCAGAAGTTCGCATTGATCGTCTGAATCATCGTATGGATTCACCTGAAATCGACTCTCTCTCGTGTTCTTGAAGAAGGTGTGTTCCATTACCTTCCTCATGTAATCCTTGCCACTGAAGGTGAAATGATGTCCCTCTATGTCAAAGCTGAATATGGGAAGACGCTGCGCACGGGAACAAGGTACCTAACGGACTCGTTAAAACAAATCTACTGACACCGGTTACCTACCTTTAAGAATTGACCAGCCTTGAGTGGTTTTTCCAACTGATCAGCAAATACCTTGAAGGCACCTTTAGTAAGCAAAATACCATCTCTTTCAAAAGAGAAAGTGGCAGAACATTGTTCCTTGCAGAGCTTCTTTGATCCTATTTTCACGCTGAATAAAGAGGTCAGTGTTTAGCAGGAAATAATTGGATATCCTTTTGAAATCTCTTACTTTCTTAATGTGAAGGACCAAATCTCCTCGTCGACGCTGAGTAGCTCAACCCCATGGGGTTCCCCGTCGGAGAGTTCTATCGTGATCTTTCCAACTTCCTGGTTTTTACGTGATTCCCTGCAAAAAAGAGAAAATGGGTTAGAAAGTCGCTTCGTCGAGAGAGGCATCATCAGTTTTCTCAATGACAAGAAATTCATACATTCATACATCTGTGAACGAAGAAAACCACGGGCATGAATTCAACCAACCACCACGAAAATCGGGTCCTTGAGAATAGCTTGAAGAAGCGCTGTCATTTGAGTTAGGGGGAAGAAAGATAATGGGGGACCTTGAAGGCCAGTCGTTCCTGGTTAGCCGTGTCAGCAGTTAAATCCATGCAGTTTACGAAAGTTCATTCTGTGTTAAAATCTATTTAAGTCGTCCTTCGCTCGGTTCCTCTGAGGTGCAATGAACTGCAGATTGGACCAAAAAATGAAGGATGCAACTAGTGCCATTAACATTTCCCATTCATGCAGGTCTGGTACATGGAAGCCCATGGAAAGTTCTCAACCCTTCATCGCCAGCGGAACCTGCTCATGGGAAATGTTGCTACACTTTGAGACTTCTTTCGTTGAAATCGGCAGTTCTTTCCTTTTTAGGAATTCATCAGCCAACAGGCTGCTGAATTCGTGGAAGGTCCTTCCTGAGTATCGAAAGCCTCAAACACATCCTCAATGCCACTCATGAATGCATTCCTAGTATCGAGAAGTTTCGAGAACACACGAACGGAAGTCGTCTCAAAGACAAAGAAGTGGAGAAATATGACCCCGGACCTCTTCAGGCATTTTGATTTCTTTTAATTGCTGGGGATCAAAGAGGTAAGTAGAAGGGAGCTCATCAGGCCGAACCAGGACGAATTGCGCACCCAGATGTGCACAAAGAGGAACAAAGAGAACAACCGGGTCGGCATCACACGAGTCTTCGGGTCCTTTCCGTTCGAGGATGGAACAGGAAGGTGGAGCATGCGAAAGGGAATCCTGGAGTTCAGCTGCCCTTCCGTCGAAGCGAAGAGGTTCCTCCGTGGGTTCAGATTAAGCATGAATACAGGAAAAGGAAAAAAAAAAATGCGGGGTGCGATTTCTTTGATTGCCTGCTGGTGGCAACCCTGTTTTGATGGACAGGAAACGACGCGAATTCATATCTCGAAGGATCGAAACACCGAAAGACCATAAAAGAAAACTACAAATGTGCATTACGTCTATTAGCATACGTATTTATATGTGCGAAAATATATTTTCTGCGGATCGTGAAAAATATATTAATATATGGATGAAGTCACAAAAATGTTTCAACATTCAAGTTTCTTGATATCCATCGGCAAACATATCCCTGGTATGATTAGTCATAAGCACATTATGAATGAAGTAAAGATAAGCACCAATTACTATACGTTGACATATCTATTCCATATGGGTTTATGTGAAAATCACTATATATTTAAAAAAGGAAGTTTGTTCTACGTTTGTATGTGGATTTATGTGGAAATTCATTCTAACATATCGTTAACACCACGTGTGAATATGTACGATTCGAAAACGCAAGCTTGTGTACTTCATACATATTAGCATACATTTCAACACGCAATACGTATTCATGAAATGAATATACGAATACCGAGTAAGAAAGATATCTATTTATGGAATGATAGAAAGGCGGAGAATGGACTTGGTCATATCGAGCGGGGGTTTCGTTTGCTCAGAGTGGAAACTGACACGGAGATGAAGTACCAAATGGCTTGTTCTTGTTTATTCAAGTCATTTGCTTTCTCCTATTCTTTCCCCTTATTTTCAGCTGTCTTCACTGTTTCTGATTTTGGTGAATCGATATTTGTGTAAAAAATGAAAAATATCTTTTTAACATATTTTTATCGTGCGATATCTTTAGTGTGTGTACCGGAAAGTTATTAATGCATACGACTAATTGTAAAAAGGATATGTAAGCCAGGAAATATTAATAAATATGTGTGTGTAAATGAATTCGAATACTTATGTACATGCAAATGTAGGTCACGATGCATATACGGTTATTATTTAGTAAATATACGAATCGACGCATTTGTATTGGTATATATCTAAAACATGAGCATTCTTTCGTAATTTTGATGTTTTGAAACCGTCCCGTTCCCATGGCATCCTGGGGCCGGCGGAAAAATAGGGGAGTGGAGGTAGGAATCGCGTGAGGAGAACCGAGGAAAGGAAGAGTGTTTGTGGTGCTCGGTTGAGGGGCCTTGCACACGTGGGGTGTGCCCTTTCCACCGCCAGATTACGGCGGTGCCTCCCTGTGCACCATGGAGCACCCCCTGCTTGTCGAAAGGGAGCTTCCGTTGTGGCTGCCGCGTGTTGGTGACGATCGGCCTGCGAACTCGCGAGCGCGTGCTCCTCGGGGAAACGACCGATTTCTCTCAAACGTCTTACCTGTGCCAGCTGAAAGTGTACTTCAAGGATTGCGAGGGAGATAGCAGGCTGTTGAAGGCATTCAGAAACACTGCTGGTGCATGGTAGGCATCTTGGGAGGGCGGACTCAATCCTAGCAATCCATCAAAATCTTGAGGAATGTCGGGAAAATATTTCTGTGAATGCCTTCCTGAGATGGTGATACCGACCGCTTTAAGAGATAGGTTTCCAGCCTGGAAGGATACAAGAACTGCATTTTGCAACCGAAGGAATCGAAATTATTGGTATTTCCGGGTGAAGTATTTCGAATCTCCAGAATGAATTTCCAGGAAATAAGCAGAAGCACGAAGAGATTGCTCAAAACGCGCTTCAACCACCAGTTTCTTGCATGGGAGTACTTGCGAATGTTAAGCCAATAACCTCAGAAAATGCACAATTGCTCCGTTTTCAACTTTGTATGTTTCGTCCGTCCTCGATGTCTAATCTCTAGGTGGTTCATTGAATTCCGCGAATTAACCAAAGAGGTTGAGACCCAAGAGACAGAGAGGAAGTGAACAACTCTACCGAAGGAGGAGCTGAGAGCTCTGAATGGGCATTGGACTGCAGGAGAACGCACCTGAATGTCTTCCTTTCCCACAGAGTCCACGAATAAGGAAGCGGCGACTCCTCCGTCATTGTGCGGATGAAACGTCTTTGAGTCGGTTGGTTTGTATCCATGAATTTCACCTAAAATCCAAGCTCTGTTATCACATGTCTTAGAAGACATATGTGTTAGCACCATTATTGTTTTTATATTTATTGTTCACTTCCGTAATAATCGAAAGTTCGTACATCTCTGCACTTGGCAAAACATACACAGTCCTTCGGGGCTGCCCTATTTGTAACTTCACGTAGTTGTTCTGCAAGAGAGAAAAGGATGCTCAGAAATAAATATTTGCGGATTTCACACGCAAATTCATTCATCTGTAACGCTCGCTTTTGCTCCTTTCGCACCCTTGCAGACAGCAGACATCGCAGAAGACATTTCCATCACCTTGCCAACATGATTTTCATCCCAAACTCAATCCGACCTACGAAACGGTCCCTAATGGCTGCTCCCCCAAGCCGAGCTGGATGGATGATCTGTGATTATAAAGAGCAGCGTCTCGACATCTTTCCGCGGGTGGCGCGAAGTGGTCGTATGAAGCGAAAGTGGACTGCATGTACGGAAACATCCGCTATGCCACGTCGTTTTCTACTCAATGGACCATCTTTACTTCTCAGATTACCCTGCAGCATGAAGTGCGTTTCGCGCAATCTCGAAACACCCCTTAGAGCATTGCGTAACTTTGGAGCGTTTCCAAGGAGTCGACGCACAACCACCAAAAGCCATGTGATCCTACGGCGCAATGACGGAATCTCCTAGAAGATAAAACGCGAATCCCTCAATCCTTTGAAAGAAGATCCCTTATATCTGACGCCTTTCTGCGCTGCTATCCACGGCTACGAGGCTTCGAGCTAGATGCGTTCAACAGCTTGGAAGCCAAGACTGCTGTTGGGATGATGTGCTCACCAAGAGCTCCATCACACCCTGGGTTCTATGCAATAATCTTTGAATCGAGTGCGCTGATTCATCTACTCACCGTGCCATCACTGAAGATGGGTATTTCGTATATCTTGGATGGACTGCGCTGATGGAGAGACTCCAGTAAGGATGACTCTTTGAAGGGCATTCGAAGATGAGGTAACCTGACAACGTCAGAGAATAACAAATGCAATTAGTCTGGGAAATTGGTACTGTCTGCGGAAGACGACGTTTCATGCAAAGCACAGCGGAGCAAAAATTTTTTGCTTTAGCGTTTTCGGAAATTATCGTTTACCGTGGAGGAGACGAAAGCACGTGCAGATCGCTTTCAAATCAGAAGGCAGTGCTAACGAGGAATCCAAGGAAAATTTCATTCCATTCCAATAAAAATAGATACTAAAGAAAGTCAATTGATTCTTAAATGGACGCGAGAGCGCTTGAAAAGCCAGGTGGAAGATGACCGCGCCTACCTTTCTTTCGTGCAGGCGCGAGTGCTCAAAGGATCACGCGAGGTGGGCGCGGAAACCGCGAGCGCGGTTCCTCCAGCCCGAGTCGTGCACAAAAGCAGCGCCCACGATGGAAGAGAGAGGGACAGGCGAGTTCCCGCGTCAGTGAGAAGGGAGGAAAATATGGTGCGAATGCTGCATGCAACTCCTGGTGAGCGGCATCTCTGCGTAAGCGAGAAGCACCCGTGAAACATGTGGACAGACTCGTTTTACCACGAGGGATTGCGGATACACAGGAAGCGAGAACCCAGCTGCAAGTCCCTTGCAATGGACCAACCAACTCGCTTGCACTCAAAAGTTACGGAAATTCCTCCATGTTTTGTAAACCAGGGAGGGCATTGTCCCCAGTTATCTCAAGGCACCCGATCCCTTCGTAAGGAGTGCGCTTTTCCTACGCGGATCAGCCAGTTATGGGAGGGAGATGCGTGATGGAAGGGGCAGATGGCACTTTCAAGCAAAGAATCTTTGAAAAAGTGCGCAGCAAGAAGTGGGATGCAGAGTTGTACCTTGAGGCTTCTCCGAAGAAATAGCCGGCGTGGACGAATAGAAATACCAGGAGAGAATTCATCTCAACTGTGCTGAGCTCTTCCTGTAAAGAGATACGTATGAGAACGCAGGTCAAAAGCATTGGATGTGTCCGCTCCAGCAATAGCGTTTTGCGAAACCCAATGGGCAACGAACGGATACGGTCATCGCAGAGATGTCATTTCAACGTCGAAATGCTCAGAGTACGGTTGACTTGGCTGGCATCAGAGGTGGAATTTCTTGCATCTCAACTTGTTTGGCAATCCGCTGCTCTCTTCGCAGATGAGGAACCGCATCGTTAGCAAGGCTAACCAGAAGACTGCTCTGTTGGGACGCGCAAAAGGGGATGTCGTGCTGCTCATTTGCCGCACCACGGGCGGCAACACGGCTTCTAGGAGGGTACGGATTTCCCATCTCCTTTCCTGTGGCGGTGTGCTGATTTTTCCGGCGACTCCATAAGCGGTACTTCAAGTCGATCCTTGGAGAATCAAAAGTTTTCCTGAAGAGAGGAAACGTTGCTGCTTCTTCTGCGCAAAACAACGAGCAGAGAGCTGCGGTTGATGCGGAGATGCTTTCACGAGAAGATGCTTCCAGCTCGCTTCGATGAATGGAGCTGGCATTTGCTCTGCAGCCTTCCCTTCGTTCCATCAGAGAGGAGAAGGTACGAGCTGCCTGAGCACCAGAGGTCCGTTCGTGGATGGATGCAGGCTTGTTTTGACGCAGCAGGCGCTCTGGTTGTCCACCAGGCTCGAGCTGCGACGCTATTCGCGAGACGCTTTCCATGTGAGTCCAGTTTCTTTTGCATGGCATCTTCGGATTTGGTTTATCTGATTCAGAGACGTGAATGCCGCTTTTGTCATTCTGATTGAAAATGGAAAAGCGGTGCAGTCCTGAATTCAGCTTTGGGCAGATGCACAGCAGCGACTCCGCTTGGGTCTTGCAATGGATTGATGGCAGATGATCATATGGAAAGCTGACCACATTCAGCATTTCCATTTCTTTAAGAGCTTCTAGTTGATTCGATTTCTGGTTGAGGGCAATTCAGTCCAGGCCTTGTAATAGTGTCGAAGTGTAGCGAATTTCGCAATTATTCACTGTCATTCATCGTCATCAACTGCTTGCCGTAGCACTTGGCATTTTTTCCGAGATACTTTAGCTTTTACATCGTTTGCTTAGAACCAAAAGCTGATATCCATATTTACCTAAGAGGAGTTGTGCTGCCGGTTGGTTGCCGGAGAAGGGTTGTTGGCTTGTGGAAGTTGAATGGATGCCCGAGTGAGAGCTTCAGGTGACACAGATGTCCTGAGACGGAGCACCGATGAATGTGGATAATTGAAGCAAGGAAAGGGAGCAAATCCGAGCTGGGATCGACGACGGGTGCCGTTTTGTCTTCTTTCTGCAGGTGGTAATACCTATGAGAACGCAGAGCTTGGATGCCACGTTCTTCAGGGGCATTCATCTCGTGTAGGCGATTTTGTATTCTAATGAATTCATCTTCTTCCTTGTTATGCGCGACTGTGAATCGAATTCTCGTCCAAGTGCAAAACTTCGTTTTCTTGGAATCCAAGTGTGAAAGAGGAATAATTGTCATGATTATGTGTGGGTGTTTTCTTGGGAGTCAAAGCCACAAATTGGCACTCGAAAATTTCGTGTGGGTGATGAATTCGTTTTATGAATGGAGGTGGAGAATTGAGGAATGAAATATTTCCAGTCTCAGCAATGATGAGAGTGAAATTTGCTTCGGATGAATACACGCTACCATGCGGGAACGCACATTCTGCATTGAAGTCGTTCCCGATATAAGGATGATGGCGATCTTTGACGGATTGTGCGCATGCTGCCTTCTGACGACTTCGATAGCAATTCCTATCAACAAGTCGGTCAAAGAGGTCAATCTCGAAGACCTGAAAAAGTTACGCACAGAAAAATAGCGCCTTCTTTTCTAATCAGTTTAACTAAATTAGGGACATCCACAGCTTGAGGCGTCTGATAACTGAGGCAAAGTTATACAGCAGCACCGTGTCCTCAACGTGACTCTACTTGCTTCCTTTGAGAGGAGATTACTGCTACAACGTTGCAATCTGATAACTGAAACACTTTCTATAGTCCTTTCAATGAAGAACATTCTACAGAGTTCAGAAGCACTTTCTTGCCTTCATCTGGCTCCAAAGGATTTCATTCTTGGATGTGACTGTATTCCTTTAAATTGGTTGTTCCATATGAAGTTCTTTCACTCAGCGCATCCTCGTGTTGATCACAACCGATTAACAAGAAATCGGTCCAGAAGAAATGCTATACGCTGAGAACCAGCTCAGTAAAATTTCCTCTTTCCTCATCTTCTATGTGGAAAGAGTAACACACACAAGCAGGGTAGCTGAGCTGAGAGTCTGTTCTCTCTACTAGCGGCTGACCACCGATGCCGCCTCGAAACAGATCTTATTGTAGTTTCCATGGCAAAAACGGAACTGAAGAACCATTTGCAAAAATAAGTAGAAAAGATCATCCAACTGCATTCTGGAGACAGCCGAATGCAGTTAGACAGGTTGCTTGCCCTCAGAATCGCGAAAGCAACCGAGTTTGTTTGCTGATCATCCTCTTTGATCATGGAAAGAAATGCCCACGTTGTTGCTTCCCTTCTCTAAACTGTTTTAATCAGATCAAACTTTGCTTTTAGGTTAGGATTGCTGCCAACTCCATGAATCAACCCTTTTAGAAGAAGCAACGCAGACTTGCTACTGTCGGCTGTTCCCTCTCCTTTAAGACTCTCTTCAAGACGAGAGGAAAATCCTTTTTTAGCACATATCTGATAACGGCCCCCACAGCCTACTTGTTTGCGTTTCTTCTCACTGCAGAGGAAGCGTAGAAGTATGAAACTGCAGGTCAGTAACGCCGAGAGCAAGGTTTCCGTTTCCTGACGCTTCCGACATCCAAAAAAAATGCGAAAACGGCTTCAGTGTCAACCCTACTTCCAGCGACTTCTGAATGAACCAGAACAGAAGAAGCTGCACCCCAGATTTTCATCCTTGTCTTTGTGTTCGGAATTTTGGATACCCTCTGGACCTCCCCCCTCTCATCATCGCGCAGATACGGAGCAATGCCAAAGACCTTTCAACAGTCTTTGAGCCATGATCAACTCTTCGATGTATGACAAAGAACCATTAAGAAGACACGCAATCCGAGTTCCTGCTGTAGCTTCGGAGATTCTCACAATCTCAGAGGAGCGCTGGTCGGTTTCGTGGACCATGTCCTCGTTACCATTCGGAAGAATTGCTCATTTGCAGAATGCATATGAGTTCAGAACTTTGCGTATTGGCGTAAAGAAGCTCACCATCAAATGCTCTTTAGTAATGTGTGCTCCATACGAGAGCCATCAGGGAGAGCGTGACTCAGACTCAGACTTCGTTTAGTGCACCGTGGCAATACTCTCGGGACGAATGGAACCGATGAAAACAAGAGGCCACCATCAGGAAAACGAAACTCTCCTTTCGGTGCGCGCATGTCATATCTCTTTCTACCGTTTCATAATGACTGCAGTGTGACCACCTGTATGAGATGCTGCCCTTGTCCTACTGGAAAGCAGTCAAATTAAAGTTTCGACGGTGGCGAAAGTGAGTTTGCATGAAATATAAGCAGTATTTAAACGCGTACAGTGCTTGGCAATCCTGAGGAGCACCCAAAGTGCGCGATGAGTTCAAGAAGATTTAAGATGAACGCAAGCATGCCTTCCATCTGAGGGTCCGTAAGTAGAGACATCCGGTAATGTACATGTGAATGCATTGAAGACAAGCAATGCTTGGTCCATCCTGCCATCTCCTCTTATCACAATGCACGTGAAGCTTTCTTAGAGTTCAGGCATCTATCAGCACTTTTCTCCAAAGCGTTTCCAACCCTCTTCCTTTGCGAGATGGCGGGAAGCAGGAAGATCACGAGTAGTTAAATCATGAGGCAGATAACCAACGATGCAATCCCAAGTTCCCTTCTACAAGGACAACGGCGTTGTCAGAAGCTGCTCAGTATTCTCAATGAAGACCTGAAGTGTCCCCAAAGTTCGGGAGCAGAAGCACTCTCCTCCAGAGTGGAAAGGGTCCGCACTTCTGCTATTGCACTGGGATCTTTCTTGCTACTCCCGCCAATATCAGTGGACACTGGGGAGTGCGAACCCGGGCTGACACAGGTGCTGGGAGAGGGAAGCTCTTTCGCAAATGATTGTAGATTGTGCTGCTTTACGGCCCCCGTGGAAATGTTATGGGACGACCGTGAGAATCCCGAATAACATCCTCAGAGATGCTGCGGAACTACTCTTCCCTCAGGGTGCCCTACCGCCAGTATCAGCGTTAGCAGTACTTTGGGATTGTACGCGCCTGGAGTGAGGTTAAAAGGGAACCATCAAGAGAATCCTCATGGCAGCATCTGGTTGGAATCGGGACAGACATCGACGAATACATGCAAAGGACGCCCTGCGACAAGTGATCTCATCTCGGTCCCCCCAGATTTTATGGTTCGGATTTCATAAACTCCCTTTCTTTACTTTTACTTTACTTCTCTACTCCTCAGCCGTGGGGAACCTCTCCGCTCTATACACCGAAAACCTGTGAAAGGTCCGTGAACAAATAAGAGTTTGGTAGGATCACTTGTCCTATCACAATTAATGAGCTATTTTTAATTGCAATAGTCCCAGCGTGTCTTGGTGAAAAGTAGAAGGCGTCTGCTGTTCGCAAGCAGGTGGACGTTGAAGCACCTTGCGACCAGATGTGCTGCTCTTGAGCCGGAGATCACGAGCAATCAGCTTCAAAAAACATCGAAAAATTTCCCTCTTTCGGAGCGCCGCTCAAAGCATCTTGAAGAGTAAACCCTCCAGTCGACGGTCACGATCGAGTCTGACCAAGTTACGACAAGTTGACCGCTCTCGTCCTTCCCCATCCAAACAAACATTGCTCACGGGTAATGCCAACATTTTACGCGACTGTACACCCTCCTATGGCGGCGCGAGTCCCGTTGTGAACCTCCTGTAGGAGCACCAAGCTGAAAACAGAGCACCGCTCCTCTTTTCATCGTCGTGCAGCCCGTCGACATTCCGTCGGGAAACTGAGACGACCCTGAGGACGGGATTGCCTACATCCGTGGCTGAGGAGATTGTGGCGTATTTCCCGCACCGTGGTGCAAGTGACCTTCCTGCAGCACGGATGACGTTGAAGCGCCTTCTCTGCTTTTTGTCTCCGTACTGCACATTGCCCATTTCTCGGGGGCGAGGATCACCTCCGGATTTGTTGTAATGAGAGGCTTGAGAACCCGCACCTTTGAGAGCGGCGCACCCTTTTTAGTTCTTTGCTGACTGAGACCCCAGACCGGGCAACAGCGGTGGGACGCAAGAAAGACTTTTCACCTGCCGGCGGATACGCCAAGGACCCACCCAACTGGACGGCGCATGCAAAACAGACAGAACAGCCTTCTGCCTTATGCAAGAAAGAGGAAAAAGAGGAAAATCCTTTTTTATCAGCACTTTTCTCCAAAGCGTTTCCAACCCTCTTCTTTTCGCAGGCTTCGAGCGGTTGCTTTTGTTGATCGGTGTACCCATTAGTACCCATTTGTTGCCTTATTTATGCATTTTTCCGTAGTTCTTTCTTGTACGGTCCACGTGACCAATAAGACTTCAAATTCCAGTGCTGTACGGCAGTCATTTTCCGTGTCACTTGCAACACCCTGCGGGAGACCTTCCTGTGCTTTCCATAACTTTCCACTTCTGGCAACATTCCCTCAACCCAGCACTTCTTTCGTCCGTGTCCTTCCACAGGGTACGAAGGACAGTCAACAGTAGCGCAGAATGACACAGTGAAATCCTCGATGTCATTTTGCGCCAATGCTGACAACGAGCAGTGGCTCACAGCACAGTGCTTCCGTTGCGTGTTGCATTTGCAACCTGCTATCGCGAAGACGCAGAAGCCATCATTTTTTCTGGATGCACTCGCAACCGAAGGAGCAACGCCTCCATATGCGTGTATTTCATGCTATCGACGAGAGTGAAGTCACGAAGGTTTTCCTTGCTTGTGAGTATCTTACAAAGATCTCGAGCATCCGATGCTCCTCATTAAAAAATTCAAATTATTGCTTGGCTGAGAGAAGAACAACTGAACAGATACTCACAAGTTGAACAGTTGTTGCATTGAAATTCATTGGAATGACTCTGCTCGCCCCAAAATCCAAAGCTTTGAATCTCCAATTCGTCCCTCGTTGCTGCATCGAAATTTTTCGAAGGAAGACATCCTCTACTTCTCGGAAAGATGTGCATATGAGTATTTTAATCCTGTTTTACACTTCCGTTAGGACAAGATCCATTGCATCTTCGCATGTTTTCAATTCTCTAAGAGAGAATCACCAAATGAAATCACGAAATTCCTCGTCCATGCAGTTCATTCCCAAAATTCAATGCAAGTAGCAGTGTGCTATACTCGTCAACATATTTTGTACCGCAAGGAAGAGCAACATTTGCAACGAAGATCATTCACGTCAATCCATCGAGGCAGAAAAGATGTATTCACGATGAGCATCGGGCACAGGCTGCTGCGAAGGCATCTTTTTGTGGATCTGGCGAAGGGATTGAATGGATGAAAAGAAAATGTTTCACAGAAGTGCAGTGAACTTCTTCTTCGGAAAAAGAAAAGGAAAAGAATGATGGAGGCAATCCTAAGCTGCATGTGCCATGGCTCGAGCCAGCCGCAAAGTTCTCTAGAACTGGCTCCGAACGACATCCCTGAGTGCCAGTGGATCACATGACCTTGCATGCCGAAAACACCTCTTGTGATCTTGTTTCTAAGATAACATTTTCGCATCTGATGCAAAATGTGGTTGTTATTACCATGAAGATCTTCATAGAGGAGATGGTGACAATGACAACAAGATTTCGTGAGAATGGTTGGAAACCATCCTGTCCGAGAACAAAAAATCGGATCGGATTTCTCTTCTTCCACCGAAAAGAACCGCACCTACTTTGATGTATTCCAATGAAGACAGGGAGCATAGATTTTCAAAGTGCAATTCCATTTCACCTTCGTCTTAACGTCACACGGGCCAAACGGCTCGAGAGAGACAAGACGAGATTCGATTTCAAGATGTCCACTTGCGATGGACTGAAAGTCTGAAATTCACGAGAACGCTGGGTGTGAAGCTACTCAGCTGAGCGACGACTCTTGCTGCCACGAATAGAAAACGGTTCTCACATGAGTTTGAGAGGAGGAGCAGCAAATCTTCCATTCGTTTCGGCTTCTCAGAATTGATTCCCGCGTGGATACGATCGTTCCTTCCGTTGCTTAGACACAGGTGATGCTTCGCGAAGAGGTTCTTTTGCATACTGAAGAAAACCACATCGCATCTACTATGAATTCATGATTCCGGCGCTTTGAAGTGTTCCGGCGTGCATTCCTAATTCACCGCTCTCTCCTCACTCGTTCCTCATTCTGACAGCACCTGGTGGCAAAAACTTGAAGCACGAAGGATGTTTCGTGAGACGATTCCGAAAACTGCCGCATCTAAAAACTTCGAGTTCACTCAATGCCCCGTAGGTGCAAGAACAAAGAGCAAATCGGGGGAATCCCTACAGGCTGTTGAAAAATTCAGAGCCTCCTGGACACACCAATCGTGTAAAGGGTAGATCGTGGACGTTCTCTAACCGAGACTCCTCTGCAACGAAGAAAAATCCAGGGTTGTTCGATGAGGATAAAGGTTTCTCATCATCGGATTACTGTTGCCGCAAAAATTCGGTCTCCACGGACATGTCGGCTCATTTCTTTTTGGTTTGATTCTTTTGAGGAAACTAGTAGCGTCCTCTGGAGTCGAGCATTTCAGTTGTCCTACGTTGATAGAGACTTTGTGGGTTCTTCTCTTGGCCGCTTTCCTTCCTGCTTCGTTTCCACATTGTTTGGTTCTTTAAGTGCAATGATTCGATGTTAACCCTTCAGGAACAACAGAGCGGCTCGACGATACAGAGGTTCAAAATACTCTTCCGACAGAGTCAGTCTACCCGTGGATATACTTAACTCAGGAACAAATTTCTAAGGGACCAGGAAATTAATTGACTGATCCAGGATAGTTCCAAGGACACAGGCTGTTCTACCTACTCTTTAGAGGTAGCCCCTAAGGAAAGGTCTTCCTTATTTTGCCCGAAGGTAACCCTGAAGCAAACTGCTTCTTGTTTGCTCTCCTGAACGGCTTCCTGGAAGGCAGAACTCTCCCAACAACCTGAAGTGAAGCTTCCAGAAAGAGGTGTTCTTGAAAGAATCAGAGCACCCTTCCAATTTGTGTCGTGGAGTCGACACAAAGTGGAAGGGTGCTCTGATTCCTTCAAGAACTCCAGAGGGTCTACTATCATTTTCGGATAGTCAACAGGAATATTCGGACTCAATCGTCCAACCGTCATTTCAACGCCATCATCGAGGCCTCTGTAAGATGTGTAGCGTCCCGTTTCCTTGTGGATAGCATTCTGATATCCTGATATTGCCATGCGTATCTGATCCACATCCAATGCTACCATCGAGGACTGTGAGACAACCAGCGACCTGCGTGACAGAAATTTGTACAAAGAGTGCAGTGCACCAACATTGCAAAGTGCTGTGTCATCCATGTTTTGTAATTCATGTACGCCTTTTCGCTATATCGGAAGACTGTTTGGACGATGGCAGAATTCCTTATCGAAGACACACTCTGAGATGCAGGAATTTTGTCCTCTTCATGTAGGGAGATCCGTTTCCTTCAGGACAGTGTCCTGATATCGTCATCCGCATCAGATCTTGTTCTTGAGGTTAAGGCAACAAAAGCAAAGACGGATTGGATTCAGAATTTGATTACCTGTCAGTTACAAGGAAGCGCAGTGATGCCGACGAGAGGAGCAGAAATTACTCCAGAAAGCAATGCCAACACCTGCGTGAGGTAATTTCGAATGCAAATTGTGGCATTTCGTGTGCCATCCTTATGCCAACATCTTTTACTTCGGAGGCTGTGCATTGTGGCTCAGGTAGGGAAGCAGGCGAAGGAGTAGATGGCGTTCCCATTTACAGTTTCGCGCCCTATTTGCTCCACAGGTAAATTAATCAAACCAAAAGTCCCTTTTCCCTCTCCACGAAGCATCCACGTTTCCAAATGATTCTATTGGAAAGTTATCAGGAGCGAAAAGGA
The DNA here is from genome assembly GCA_036172245.1 of Raillietiella orientalis. Lineage (NCBI taxonomy): Eukaryota > Metazoa > Arthropoda > Ichthyostraca > Raillietiellida > Raillietiellidae > Raillietiella > Raillietiella orientalis. The sequence goes on from JAYWIR010000012.1 coordinate 773,812, forward strand.
AATGCCCTTAGAAATGGCTTGACGACAGGTGTTTTTCACTGTCCCAAGGATGCCAAGTTTGCGTCAGGACGAGTGTGGCAAGCTGTAGTGGGGAAAACACAAATAGGGATGAGCAATAAAGCGACGATTTGAGTGTTGCGAAAATTCCCTGCAACGAACGCACTTTCACGACACGAGAACGCAGTTGCGCTTTTTCCCGCATTCATGGATGCAGGAAAATGAATGGAAAGCAAAGCTGAGAACGATGAACAGTTCTCTTTTCCCTTGCACCAACTCCGAGCAACGATCTCTGCCTGCATTCGATCTCTCGATTGCACGCGCCCGTGCTTGCTTTTCCCTTTCCCACGCTGCTCGTGGAAGTTTTGCACTTCTCCAGCGCATGACGTGTAATCTTCATAAGCATCACTAAGCCCTGCGACCAAGCAGCACTTGGGCAATGGCAGCGCCTGCAGCCGTGGCAAACTCATTCTCAGCCACTTCGACGTTGGCAGTGTCCATGGCAACACAGAGAGCAGGAGAAAGCTTGTTCCCTTGTGCTACCGATATCATTGGGAGGTTTGTTTTTCGTAATTATGCGCGTGAAAACATTTTTGTGCTTTTGCTCCCCAAAGCATTTTTCTCTTTGGTGCAGTCGGATACAGCAGAATATCTCCGTAAAGCATCTTTGGCTGGCGCGAACTCTCTGCAAAATTTCAGACGCTAAGAGCTTTGAAGCGCCTCTAAAATAACGATAGAGCAGCTTTCGTACAGCAACCAGGTGAAAAGCACTCTACAAGAGATCAACACAAAGCAGCCCTTCCGGAATTCTATGCCGGACAAGAGAGGAGACAAGTGCACCTCGCTCATCAAAAACATCCATCAAATCTGCAGATGCCTCCTCAAAAGTAGAAGTAGGAACGTAATGGAGATTGAGCGGGCATTCAGCAATGTGTTCGCTTTTCCGGAGATTGGAACGGGGAAACCGCAGGTGTTCGTGCGGCAGAACTATCCGGGAAAACAGCACCTCATGGCGCTGCACCCCAAAAGAGGGCAGGACAGCCTCATTGATATGAGACGTGAATGCCCGCATTTCTACGTACTGAAAGAAGAAGCAGATGGCTCCTCTGAATCTGATGTTCCTTCGAAGGATTCAGGTGCACCACCCAAACGTTTCGGTTGATGGCTATCGTCACATCGGCCATCCATTAAGATTTAATTTTCCTAGGCTGAAGGATGCCATTCCTGGAAATGGCAAGCGTACGTCGTTTCCAGGTCAAGGGGTATATACAAGCTGAATCAAATGGCATTTCTTTTGAACAGCCACGCGCTCGCAAGGATGAGGCAAACTCAGTTCAGGTGCAGTTCAGCTCTTGCTCGCAAGATTCAAAAACTTCTTTTGTACTTCAGAGTACAAAAGAAAGGCAGCAATGGCAGAGTTAATGAAATATACATCAGTATTTAGGAGCGGCTTTCAGAAAAGTGATGAGGCGGAGAGAAGTGCTGGGAAACCTTCCTTCGATGTTCCACTTCCTTCAGATTTGTGAGCGGCGTCGAATTTGTAGGAGGAACGCAATTCCTTTGCGGAATTCCCACTATCAGCAATGCTCGGCGCTGTTCTTGTACAATGAGGAGTTGCTTTCTTCCATGAGAGTTCCAGTGCTGCATCGAGGGCAACGCCTGTTGGAACATGCACGAGAATCTGAAGCCAGCAGCGGAAACATGGTGCTTGACCCAAATTTCTACGCGATGGAGATTCTCATTTTCTTCCAGCATCCTTGAGAATAGTGTCCCGTCAATCGTCTCTCAGAGCAACATGGGATTGGCTCAGCCTGGTTGAAACCGTTCCTCAAAGAAGGCAAGGCGACCACTTGCAAACTTCCAATGCCGGAAAAGGTAAACTTGTTAGGACGATGAGCTCCAAGAAGAGGAGAACACACAAATCATTACAGGGAAAATGATAAACCGCACATTCTCATGTGTCTCCATGGAGAGGAGATCGCGCATATCAGAAATTGGAGTTGGATTCTCGTTACGCTCACACGTGGTCTCTCCTCACTTCGAAATGCGTCAGCGAAACGATGCCAAGAGCTTTGTGGGCGATCGAAAGGTGCTGAAGAGCCAAGAGCGTTTATCATCAAACAGCAACTCGGCACCCACAACTCTCTTCCTACGGTGCGCTACAGACTGGCAATGTTAGGCAGCCATTCACTGGAATCGTTCCATCCTAACCTGGACATTAACTGAAGCCTCATCCCTTCTCCAGTTTGTAGTACTTCTCGGAACAGATGCTGCACTGTGGTGGGTAGGGAGTGAAGGAGAGAAATGGAAGATCACATGAGCCTTTGGAGGACACGCCTCTGTCCAGAAGAGGTAAAGCATACGCAAACAGGCGCGTTTCGTAAGCTGGTGGATCGTGGTGACGCTCGAGAGACCTGACGTGTGCTCCCCTTTGTCACTCCACTGCTTCCTCTGAGCACGCCAATGGAGGCTCTTGAGATTTCACCAGTTTAACCAGCGGCGAAGTGAATTAATCCACTTTTCCAATCTTAGGAACAAATTGTTGGACAAGGAAAAGGAAAGTCTGCTGGCAACTCCTTGAATTCCATCAGGCAAAGATGGATTTGGGACAAGCGGAGGGAGTGGGTAATAAAAAAAGACGCGAATCGGCGTGCCAATTCCCTGCTCCCTCCTTTTACGTTACTAGGTTACCAGGATCTTCGCAAGGTGCAGCTGACAGTGAAAAGAAGTGCTTTTTACTACAAGTTCTTTTAGTATTCCAATGGAGAAAGTCTGTCCACCCGTCTGCATTCTCGGCCTCTTGATGAGAACGCATCTTATGATGCGACGCGACGATGCCTCACTGATAGCAGCAACTGAACTCAGTTTCTCTGTGTGTAGTGAGACGTGATTTGGATAACCTTTCGGTTTCTTTTTAGGTGGTCTGGTGTGCAATCAACTTCACGGGTATTTCTCGTTTTCACTCGGCCCTCGATGGGTATTCTCACGATGCCACGACGTGGAGTATCTCCTTGTTGAGTCGATGTTCTCTTTTTCGGGAGAGGTAACGTTGTGTACGCTGTAAGTCGCCCATCCCATCAGTGGCCCTTCTTTTGCTGGAATAGGTGATCGTGGGCTCTATCGCCGCTGCGGACTTGGTCTCGGTCTCAAGACTTGGTCTAATTCTTGGATAACAACTTCCACATTTTCAAAACTGTTTTCGTGAGATCACAAGAAACCATTCCGTTTGTCAACTTCTGTTTCTCTGAAGTTTTCGTAATCATAAATACGGAGGAATCCTTGGTGGTGTGCAAATTGAAGAATGCAGAGTTCGGCTGGCGGTTCCGCAAGGAAGTGAGGCACGCGCATGCGCTTTTCTAGTCTTTCCTTTGTCTCGCGTCTTTGGCTTCACGTAGCTGGAGGCCCTCCTGATAGATGATCGGCGTGCTTTGCACATTGCTGCTCTAGCACGCAAGCTAGTAGCACCGTTGGCACTCGCTTGCGCCCCGTGCAACCTTTCAGCTCACCATTTTCTTGAACATCTTAGTGGAGAGATTAGGGAATGAGGACATGAGGGATCTTGAGGGATCTTGCTCAGGAGGAACAACACTTGCGGCATTCAAAAGCGAAAATGCCACATGTCAGCTGCATCTGGTACAGAGTGACGGGAAGTAGCGACTTACAGGGTAGTCACTGCCTCCGCTCTTTAAAAAGGAGTAGAACACTTCAGCAAAATGTTTTCTATTGGCACGTCCTTAGGGGGTTCCGTGATCTCCACTGATTTGCGAGCGTAAGCGGAATACTACAGATTCTGGGTATTTTCCAATCATCCATTGGCGTCCTCGACCGAATTGTTTCTTCTTCCCAGGCACCCTTATTCGTGAGTTAGCAGGAGATCCATGCGTACTCCTGTGTCAAGGCAACCATCCACCGGAGATCATGACAGTTTGGGAGCAGTCCTAGGAGGCTATGAAGGAGGAACGATGTCGGTTCCCGGGAACAGGTGGTTCCATTGGCATAGAATTTCTTTGAAAAACTTTAATAAGTGGTTTATTATTTTTCTACTTCTGCGATGGAACTGGCATTTCATGCCCATCATCCTCAGGAGGAAGGCCAAGATCACCATCCCAACGTGGAGCGCCCATGTTCTTCCAGAGAACGCGAACCGTTGCACTGACAAAAAGCTTTCCAGAGCAACCTCGGTGCGGCTTTTAAAGATTCTGGGCAAAGGACTAAGAATAATCAGGAGGGTACAGAGGTGACCACGAACGTGTTCCTTGTGACTGCGTGTTCCGGAAAGAGCAACTTGCCATCCTAAAGCAGGCTGAGCACCACGCCTTCTCCGAAAAGAAACCTTCTGACCTTGCCTTGTGCTTGACCATGATCAACCACTCATTAAAGTTTTTGTCTCATCTGACTTACTACTTATACGCAACGCACTCTGCACGAGTGCGAGTTCAGCAAGTAGACGATTTATGGCAGTCGATGAAGGATCTGTAGAAGACGCAGCGTTGCGGACTTACGTAGCCCAAAACTACAAATTTTCACTCCTCTTCAGCACCAATGGGGTGTTGTCCAGTTACGACAGGGATCTGCTCAGGAGGAGCTAAGCGTGTAGGCATGAGTGGACAACGGTGTGCAGAGCACTTCACCAAAAGTCAGCAACTACGAGGTAGTAAGCGACTTGGCAGAACATACCACGATTCATGCACTCCAGAGAGGTCCGAACCCTTTCAAGACGTTTCATTCTGTCTATAGGGGACTCGCCGCCGTTTGGCTCACCATGCCGAATCGCAGATCATTCCGAAAGCAGGTCGACTACGCGTCTGAATTGCAGAAGTTGTCTGCTCACACTTTGAAAGAAATTAAGTACCTGTCCACGGGTATCCCCAGTGATGGCGCTAAACAAGATGGGACTCAGACTGTCACCTTGCGTAATTCCTCGACTCATTGGCTCGTCGAACGCGTGACGAAAGCTGAAAATAGTGCTGATTTGCGCTCCGCGCCATTATGAGTGCAAGTACTGCGTCAACAAGGACATTTTTCCAAGGTGCTGCATGTCCGCCAGAAGACCTCCCTCCTCCGTTCTCTATTTTTTGTTTGTCTCACTCCACCCCAAATTAAGACTAGAATGAAGGGTCTCCTGAGGAAAGCACTGTAGGGCTCTGTAGCTAACGACCGCAACCTGAACCATTGTGAGTTTCAGCTGCGAGACTTGGCTGCCCTGGTGAGAGAAAATACCTGGATCTCCTGTCTCCCCGCAAACTAGACTACCTGGTTTCAGGAGTCAGTTTCCTCGTGGACAAAGATCAATGGCTCCAGCTATGTGGACTTCTCCTGCCACCGTAGAGGCATGTACGCTGGCCAGCCCCTGCGGGAGATGGTTTCCAACTTGGTTCCAACAACTGCCTCAAAGGAGGCAGGAAAAAACAGTTGAAGGTGTGAACATCTCGGGAACTAGCGGACGCTGCGACCCCGAGTGTTCCGCCCAAGAAACTTGTGCGCTCGGGCGAACTGCTGGGCATACCCCCAGTGGAGGTGAAGTGGCCCCCAACACATTGGGTCAATGGCACCCTTCCCTTGGCTTGGCAGGAGAAGGCGCTGCTTGTGTTGCATTGAAGACTCCTTTGCAGAGCACGCCTCTCTCACTGGACCCGTGGGACTGTAGATGCCAATTGTGCTGAGTGCGGAGAGCGGGAATCCTTCCCCCAGCTGATCATCGAGTGTGTAGTCTTCCACCCCATATGGAATCGACTGTCGTCGATTCTGAACATCTAGGTAGCCGACCCAAAGGCCATTTTCCTTCGCCTCCTGATGCAAGACGCTTCGCCAGGAGCCGCGTGTGTAGCAGTTGTCTGCTGCATACGCGGAATCCTGGACACATGAACTGCGTCGAGGAGAGGCCACAACAGCCGGGATGTCATTAACTGGGCAGCCGCCTCCATGGAGAAAGCTTCCCGATGGCACGGCTAAGGACTATTAGACCGACACTTGTCCGCATGCAAAATCGAATGCTGAGGAGCAGCCGCGGCGAGCAGTGATCCTTTCCTTTCCCTCACCTACCCCTAAAACATTGCCCCTCCAAATTTTTTTGTTTTTTGTGTCTTTTTTATCTGGTTTTCCCACCCTCTTTGCCTGAGAAGAGGACCTGACCGTCCAGCGGTCCGGTAGGCACAGGTGCTGCAAGACAGGCGGAGACACGTGTTCTGCCCGAATGAACATAAAGACTTTGTTATAAAATTTTACTCTGTTCAGATTTTAATAATAAATGCTCCGGCATATCCGGGTGAAAAACCACCAGAAGAAGCTTGGGACTCACGCAGTCGAATGCCCTGATCACGAAAACTGCGATCACGAGAGGACCAGGTTCCTCCGCCTGCCTGCAAGCACTTATTACCAGTTCTTCCGTGAGTTCTTTTCCTTGCAAACCTTCGCAGCGACCCGCTGCTGCAATCATATACAGGCTCATACAAGGAACAGATTCGACTTCACAATTATGCCTGAAAGAGCTTTGTTATACTCTGAAATGATAGAGGAATCCGCCAACTGCGCTGTCCACGTCCTGGAGAGCAGCTTAATGTCTCCATTCACCAGAGTAATCGGATGCCAACTGCCCAGGCTGCGCAGATCTTTTTCTTTCGGCAGGAGATGCACTCTGGCTAACCTGTAGAAGGTGGATACCTCGCTTCTGTCCCGGATCAGCATGGCCAGCTGAAGTACCAAGGCAGCTTGCTCTGCGAGGAAGGTCTGCTAGAACTCCTGGGACAAGCCGTCCTCCCATGGTACTTTTCTCTTCCTGAGCGATCCGATAGCAGCCATGATCCCCGCCACCGAGAACGGCTTTTCTAGGCACGCTCCTTTCTTCTCACCTATCACTATGGTGCACTCCTCCAAAAGTCGCTGAGGAAAGGCATTCTCCACCGGTGTCCATGCGAACAGGTAGGAGTAAAAGTCGTGCACTGAACTGCAGACAACCGAAGGTGCCGAGCACTGCTGACCTTGGTCGTCCAGCAGGAAAGCTGCCCCGGACTGCCACATCTGGCGCCTGGGTCCGGCTTTGAAGTCGGCCAGTCTTCGGACATGGAGGTGTTTACAGAGGAAGCCTTTAGATGGAAAGGTTCTTCTGTAAGTGCACACGAGCTTTAAGAATCAAGATAGGAGGAGAGCTAATGTGAAGTGTTCGTAGATCTTTCGGACCAGAACCTCGAACAGGTCTCAATCCTCGAACTTTCGAATAGCAAAACCACGAAGGAAGCTGGAGGGAATTTTCACAGGTTCCGGGTGGCTCAGCTCATCCCCAGGCATCCTCTTTATATTGATAAACGGCCTTTCCAATGGAAGCCGCAGCTCGAAATTGAGCCTATGATGTACCTGCACGCGATGTACCCTCATCCATTTGTCATCCGACAGCAGGCGGTCACTGACTCTGGTGTCACAGAGTTCGGGCATCGACTACCGAGGTCGCAGAAAAACTGTGTCATTCCGCTCTGACGCAGCCTATCACTTGGTGCGCAAATATTTGTGACGACAAATTGGATCGAGTTTATCACCCAGATATGCCGGAGCGTTTATTATTAAAATTTTTACAGAAAAATTTTTTGATAAAATCTTTAAATTATGTTTAGGCGGAACTCGTGGTTCTTCCTGTCTTGGGACACTTGCAGTTACCGACCTGCTGGTCGGTGAGGTCCACTCTGAGGGCAATGGGGACGGGAAAACTACAAAAAAATGAAAAAAGAAATTAAACAAACATAAGAGGAGAGGGCAATGTTTTTTGGAAAGGGGAGAGCAGGGAAGGGATCACCGTTTGCCGCGAGTGGTCTTCTGAATCCGGTTGTGGATGCGGACGAGTGCTGATCGTAAACTGCTTAGCCGTGACCTTCGGGAGGCTTTCTCAATGTTGATTGCAGCCCAGTGAATGGTGCTCCGGCTGTTTTGACCTCTCATAGACGCAGACCATTTTGCCAGCATTGTGCGCATGCAACAGAGAACTGCTACAAACGCGGCTGCTGACAGGGTGCCCTGTGTCAGGAGGCTACGAAAAATGTCCTTCGGGTCGCCAACCGGAATGTTCAGGATCGACGAACGTTAATTATTGGGTGCGGAAAGGTTTCTCTTTCTCTGCAACTGCACAAAGGACATCCGCACTTCCAGTGAAAGAGGCGTGCTCTGCACAGGATTCCCTAATGCAGGAACAGCAGCGCCGTCTCTTGCTGCTCCAGGAAAAGGGTGCCGTTATCCCTACGCGCTGGGGGCCACTTCACCTCCTCCGGAGGTTTTGCAAGCAGCTCACGCCAGCAGAAGTCCTTTAGGAAGAACGCTCGGAGATGGAGCGTCCGCCAGCTTCCGAGTTGTCCTTCCGAGCTGTCTACGCCTTTAACGATTTTTTCCTGCTTCTGATGAGGCAGGACACTTCCCACATTGCCCGTCCGTCGCTGTCCCTAACATTCCTGAGGGAGGGCAGCACTGGGGCAAGGGGGGCGGAGGAAGCCCACAGCAGCTTGCAGTGGTTCATAATTTCCTGCAGGAGCTGACGAGAGTATCTTCCCCGTCGGAGGCAGCTGTACTTGGCCTCGCTCGAGTAGTTCATCTTAACCCACGCGGAAACTGACTCCTGATGCCAGGCGGTACAGTTCGTGGGGAGGCAGGAGATCCACGTATTTTTCCTTACCAGGGCAACCATCTGACGCAGTTCATGGCCGCAGCTGGATCGATTTGGAACACTTCAGAAGAAAATATCCCAATCGAGATTTCTGATCGCACGCACATTGCGCACGGCACTCTGCGCGGACGGCTTCGTAAAGGCAACCCCACAGGAGTGCTGTGGAAATGCAGCTATGTAGAATTCATGGATTTATTTCATAATTCCTTCCTGCAATCCCGCCAGTGTATCCTTCCCTCACGTCTTCATATATTCGACTTCCTTCTGGGTGATCTGTTGCGTCTGCTGAAGCAGAGCGAGTTCAAAAGAGTGCGAGTTTTCCGCCAAAGTGCGCCTCGTCGTCGTGCAGCCGGTTGATATTTGAACAGGAGATGCACAAGCGGCCAGAGGTGGTGAGGCTGCTCCCAAGACAGGGAGCATGACGGGGGATCCTCCTCGTGCTTTGGATATTGCAGGGTGTACAATTCGGACTCAGGCGTTTCACCCATAAACTTTAGTCTGTGGCCTCTGAGATGGTGCTATTGGTTGCATGCAGTCTTCCTTTCCCCTAATGGCAGAAACACGCAACAACAAGTCGGCGATACGTGGCTAGGAAACTCTTGAAAATGCTTTCTTTTCACCAAAGATTCTGCAAAGTGGCATAATTTTAGAGCGCAGCCATGACTACGCAGGCAGACACACTGAACAGGAAGCATTTCAAATGGAAGACGATCCTCCGTGGAAGGGAAAAACATTGATCTTCCGATGCCCAGCAGCGTTCGACGAAGACGCTTAGTGTGCTCTGAGCTTTTGCAGGTCAATTCCCAGCCTTCGTTCCCCGCCAGCATTACGAGGGACTCCAGGTCACCTCACAAACGCCAACCCTTATAACCTTGCTGTCCAGTTCGCGAATCGTCACCATTATAGGTTCACTTATCTTACAGCGGATTGAAGACTTTTAGCCTTGAGCTACATTAGCCCTCATTTTCGCTCCCGCTGGTGGTTTTTGGTTGGCCGAAACCACCGCATCGACTTTGCCCCACAAACGTGAAGTGGGAGCGGAGACTTCCCCTTCCCTTCATAGCCTTGCTGGCTGTGAAGCGGCCTGCGGACTGGGGCGACCTTCCTCTCCAGTGAGGTGACCGACCGAACCAGTGAAATTGGCCGACGTTGGCTTCTCGTTTATGTCGGAAAACCATACTAGCCATCACACAACCCCCCTCCACGGAGAAGAAATACATTCGACAATGCATCTGAAGGGTGCGACGCCCTTTCGAGTCAACGATCCAAGCGCAGCTCACCTGGTTCACCGACTCGAAGACAAAATCTCTAGCCCTTTCGCAGAGCATACAAAAAACACGTTCGACTCCTTGGAAGACAGAGAATGTTCTTTGCCCGTTTCTCGACGATCAGGTTCTTTTGCCGTAGAGGACTTCTACCCAAAACACTCTTGCCGCACTTCCTTTCCTTGATTTTTTTTGCCCGCTCGCTTATTCGATGAAGATCAGAGCGCAGCGCCTCCTTTGGATAACCTTGTTTGACGCTGGAAAATTCCGTATTTGACTTAAGAACTTGATGCCGGCTCAGGCATTATAAGCATTCATAAGATCGATCCGCAGATGCAGTTCCAGCTCATGATCCTGTGTAGACGCTTGTGGACTTGACACTGCTGTGCGCATGCAAGCTAATTTTTTGATGATGCGCTGGAAGCAAAGGACCACTGTTGCTTCTGCTATGCAACCCACGTAGGAAAACTGAAAATAGCTTCACCTTGATGCATTTGAACTCAGTAGCGGTAGGACATCCGTGGGTCTCCTGCCGCCCTAAAAACTGAAACGCCTGGCAAAAGGAGACTCTGGATTCCCCAGTTACCACTAAGGAAGTGCTTTCAGAGAAACTGCTGCCACTGCGCAAACTCCATTGCAAGCTGCTGAGAAATCTTCTGAAGTACCGAACTGAGTGATCCCGGTTAGTCATCATATACCCTGTAGTAGCTTTGTCTACCCTCAGAGCAAACAGTGACAGAAGTCAACTGACGATGTGGTTGTCTTCCGGCAGAATTCCGGAAGACCAAAATCTTCTATACGGCTTCAGGACGAGCAAGCTGGACACCTCCATTCCTCACTTCAGGGTAAAGGACCTCTTCGATGGAGTAAAACGTTTGGTTTATCACCCGGTCACTCCGGAACGTTTATTATAAAAACAAACATACATGTGTAGCGCCATCCCCCCTGCATCATCCGAAAACGCTCAGAGCATGCCAAGTAACCGGCACGCAGGCCAACAAGGTTCGCCTCGGCAGAGGAAGGAAAGAGAGCAAGCAAAAAATAAGAAAACAAAACGTATATACGTGCTTAGGGAAAGGATCACCGGGTGCTGGAGAGCGTCCTCTGGATGCTTTCCAGGACGCCGGCAAGATCCTTCTGAGTATGTCTTAGGTGCAGCCATCCAGCTGCCATCCTCATGGAGCTCAGAGCGAAGCACATGGCGTCCATATAGGGCCATCCTCTGTCGCGTAGCTCCAAACCACCACAATCACACGTAAGCAGCAACAAACTGCTGGGGATGCGGCAGGCTAAAGGGCATAGCTCACGAAGAGGCGTTTTATCAAGAACCTGGGATTGTCTGTCGGTGCACCAAGGGCTGTTGCGTAACCCAACCGCAGGGACCAGAGGGCAACATACCCAAAAAGCAGCTGCAAAGGGATTCCCGTTACTCACATCTGTAACAGCTGGGGTCCACAGCCAATCGGGTCCAGTGAGAGCAGCGCACGTTGCACGGGAGAACCCAGTGCAACCGCAGGAGTGTCACTCCTACCGCTTCAAGGGGAGAGCTTGATTGCTCTGTAGCGCTGGAGCCACTCAAGGTTTTCCTGTGTGATTCCAAGCAGCTCATCCCAGCGCAATAGTCCTTTCTGTGGGACAATTGGAATTGCAGCCTACATCAAATCGTCTGTGGTTGAACTACCGAGTTCCTTTGTTTCCTTCGGGTTGAAAGACCTATTTCGAAACTGACCTTCCATTTGGCTGGCTAGTTACTGCTCAAAGTGCTCCCTTATGAGAGCAGTGTCGCAGCTAGGAAAGTTCTTTGCGCCCACACACACGTGGTGAACTGCACCATGACGTCCTCCAGCGAGCGATTGCTGAAGGAGTGCGGCAGTCGCTTCCGCATCTCCGTGTTCGCTTCGTTGTTCTTGACCCACGTGCTGTCGGCTTCCTGCAGCCGGTACCACCGTGCGCGAGCCGGCAAAAGATCCAGATGTTGTCCTGGTGAGCTTGGCTACTCATCGGAGCTCCAGTCCGCAACTGGAAACGTTGCGTCCCTCCAGAGATGAAGACGGTCACGTGTAGTCGATGGCTCGCTTGAGCAGGCATCGTGCGGACTCGCACCAGTTTGTGTTCCGAAACTTCGCCACTAGGGCAAGCGTCCTCCACGAAAGCTGCTGCCCCAGGAGCTCCAGCATCACAAGGCCGAGGTCCCCGTCACGACAGGGAACACACAAGTCATTCAGGCGGACTCGGGGCCTCCCTGTACCCCAGAGAGCAATTCTCTGGGAATCTTCTGTCTTTTAGTGATACTCGGTGGAGGAAACTAGAAGCAAGGGGTGGGACGGGGAAGCCATAAACGCGTTCCACACCACGGCCCTTTCCGACAAGAGAAACTTGCTATCTCGAAACAAGCCGATCGCCAACTCTGCTCCTCCTTTTGAAGGCAGCTGGATCACGCTTCCGCCGGGGAATGGTTCCACAACGGCTTACCGAGCTGATTAAAGTACCAATCCGAGTGGATCGTCAAGCAAATCCCGTGCAGTCGCCCTGCAGACACCAATACGACTGCTGACACGGACGATTTCTCCCTGTTCACCTCCAATCCTGTCCCATATCTTGACAGCTCAAAAAAATCTTGGAGCTCTCACGCCGTAGTAGACATGGGGAGCGGCTGTAGAGGATCGTGCACATACACCGAAACTGCAGGCGTAAGGGGCCACTTCACCCCTTTCGGGGGTACTGTGAGCAGCTCGTTCCAGCATACAAGTCCTGTATGCGGAAGACTTGGAGTCGCATTGTCCGCTGGCTGCCGAGGTGTGCACGCTTTGACAAGTTTTTTCCTACCTCCAATTGGACGGGACACTTCCTAAGTTGCCGGATCTCTGCTGCTCATAGCGTTCCTTAGAGTTCCTCAGCACTGGAGCAAACGACGGATGTGGGTTGCTGTTGCTCTTTTGTTTGTTTGCTCTTTTTTTCGTTGAGTGAGTGTAATGTGTGGATTCGATGGCGGGAAGGGTAGTAATGTTGAGACCATCACCAGCGAAGGTTAGGAGCGCTGTTCTTATCGCCTCTGGAGACCATGCAAGTGGAAGCACCTGCCCTTACAGAAATGACAAACTTATTGTTCGTTTGTTGGTGCTAAAGCTGTTTGAACACATAGAATGCTGGCCTGGTAGTCATAACACCCCACAGTCGATCCGGTATACCACTCAGGGTTAAGCTGTTTACCAAGTATGAGCATAATGAGTGCATCAACTAATACCTGTTTTTTATTAATCTTAGAAACCTAATGCTGTAAATTCTAGAGGAAATAGACAAAATTCGAAGAACATCATCGTCTTTGTCTACTTCAAATATGCCATCTTCATCTAGGTGTTTGCATTTTGCAGCAACGTTGGCTGCTGTGGTTGATCCACTTGGCTCGTTGAATTGCTCGACAGACTTAGGATGCAACAGTGAGCACGAAGGGGTTAAAGAAAGATTGGGAAACATTGGGTTAAAGAAATCAACAGGTGGCATATCAGTGTCAGGCTGTAGGCCGTAATGCCCATAACTTTCTGCAAAGACGAGTCGCTTTTCTTAAGGTGTGCTGTAGTCTAAATTTTCAAAATACACAGCCATCCATGGAAATGCAGCTATGTAGAATTCATGGATTCATTTCATAATTCCTTCCTGGCATATTTTCAGCTCTTGCTGAGTATTTCCTTAGATTGCTTCGACGTAGAACTTCACACGGGCTAATTTCCCAATTTCAACTCTCGTTATCTATTAGATCTGTTCCATTACAATTATATTTAGCGAGCATTTTATTAGTTTCGACTTATAAACCTTAATGTTGCTCTCTGATTCTATGAGAAGTTCTTTTCTTTTTGATTTTTTAATGATGATAACACATTTGGATTTCAAGTTCTCGTAGAAAACGACTTTATGGCTTAATAGCGTGCGAGAACTGAAGATGGCTGATCAGTTACGATATCAGAGTGACTCTCTAAGGAACTTTTCATGCTACATAAATATCTCAACGAGTGACTTAATGTAAGCAACTTCAAATGTGTCCAGCATGTGCTAATTGAAGTTCCGATTTAGCAGTTTACGTAGACCTCTTATGAAGCGCCTTCGAGCTTCAAAGAACAACCCATTCGAGAGAAATGGGAATCTTTTTCTCACGACTGCGATCGCAATCGTGAGAAATCCTCGCATTTGCAGTTTTGTTACGAACGATATTTTTGATGAAGGAAGTTGCTGAAGTTATAGAAGAGCCTGTAACTTCATGTTCGAGTGTAAAAAAGAGGTCTCACTTTTCGTCCTAAGTGAGGAAACTATTATCGTGAACTTCATGTCTGCTGCCTTCCATAGCCAACGGTCATTAGTTCTTAATAGACAATGCTTAAACCGATTCTAAAAGCAATCCCTTATGTGGAATGATGGAGTTCATTGGTTGCGTGATGAACGTTGTACGAATCGTTCCCATTAAGACGAAGTTCTCTAGGCAATCTGCACTGATTTTCACCCAAGTAAGCCGGGGCTTTTATTATTAAAAATTTTACAATTATGTTTTTTATAATAAAGTCCTGTCGTCTGTACTAGTGTTTCAGTCAGAACACCTTGTTCGTATTGTCTTATGCACTTGTCCTTTCCGACCCGTATGCCGGTAAGGTCCTCTTCACTGGCAAAGGGGACGGGAAAAAGAGAAAAAACAAACGAACAAACAAAAAAAGAAAAGCGCTTGGGGGACAATGTTTATGGGGAAGGGATCACGGTAGCCGTGGGGAGGCCTCTGCATCTGGTTCCGGATGCGAACAAGTGCTGGCAGGATTTTCCTCAGCCGGCGCCAACGGCTAGCCTTCTCCATGGAGATGACTGCCCAGTGGATGGCATTCCGACTGCTGGGGCCACTTATCGACGCGTTCCACTTATCCAGTATTCCTCGTATGCAGCAGAGAACTGCTACACACTCGGCACCTGGCAGGGAGTTCCGCATCAGGAGGAGACGAAAAATGTCTTTAGGGTCGCCCACCGCTACGTTTATGGCCGACGAGAGTCGATCCCACGTTCGGCTGAGGACAACACATTCGATGAGTAAGTGGGGGAAGGTCTCCCTCTCCCCACACTCTGTACAATGGGCATCCAGTCTCCCCAATGTCCAGTGAGACAGGCGTGCTCTGCTCCAAAGTCCCCAATGGAGCACAAGCAGCGCCGTCTCCTGCCAATCCAAAGGGAGAGTGCCACTGTCCCAATACGCCGGGGGCCACTTCACCTCCTCCGGAGGCATGTCGAGCAGCTCGCCCCAGCGCACAATTCCATTTGACGGGACGCTCGGGGTTGTAGCGTCCGCTAGTTCCCGGGACGTCCATGCCTTCATTAGCTTTTCCTGCCTCCGATGAGGCAGGTCACTTCATTCGATGCCTCCTCTTGGCTGTCCTTGGCTACTCTGAGGGAGGGCAGAACGGGGGCAAGGGGGTGAATGAAGCCCACAAAAGCTTTTGTGGGTTGGAGACGATCTCCCTCAGGGGCTGGCCAGCGTTCCTGCCTCGACGGAGGCAGGGGAATTCCACCTCGCTGGAGCCGTTGATTTTTGCCCACGCGGAAACGGACTTTTGGAGCCAGGTAGTTTAGTTTGCGGGGCTTCAGGAGATCCACGGGCTGTTCCTCACCAGGGCCACCAAGTCCCGTAGCGGAAACCCATAATGGTTCAGTCTACCGTCGTTGGCTACTAGGATTGAGGTCAATCCGTTGCAGCCGGTTGCCCTGTGGGCGAGGAGTCGTGTGGGCGCACACCATGGTGCTGTCCAATATTTTGCCTCAAGGGCAAGTTTTCTAATTTGAAGCTGACGCTCCATGCGCTCCAACGTCAGGAGACCAAGTCCACCGTCCCTGCGTGGAGCACACAAGTGTTTCAGTCGGACGCGGGATCTCCGGTTACCCCAAGGGGCTTTCCTGATGAGGCCCCTTGTCCGTGTCCCAATTTGGAGAGGGTCGGGGCACACAAAAAGTAGAAGGCGAAGGAGGGTGACCACAAAAGCGTTCCACTGCATTGATATCTTTTGCGAAAAGTTGGATCAAGTCCTCCGATACAGATTCTTCTATGGCTGCTCTCCGAGAACATCGTTAAGAGAGAATGGAAACACTGGATGGTAAAGTGGTCCAGACTGCGATAAAGATTTGGAGTTTCCGGAAAGTCACCCGACTGTCGTGGACGGGAGAATTCGTGCATCGATTTTCGTGAGCACACAAGCCTCGTCGTCTCTTGGGTGCCTTTTGGAGCTTCCACAGAACGAACTGAAAGCCCAGGAGGATTCTGTGATCGAAACCCTGCTTTTGTTTGAAGTAGTACTTTTCTAGAAAATGAGAATATATCCCAGGTAAAGGCTGAGTTACATCAATAGCGGCTGAAAAGAGATGCACTACCTGCATGACTATTCACAAAGTGGCCTCCTTGCTGGAGTCACACTGGTGCAGAGCTTTGCATAGAAGTGATCAGTCAAGTGAGTCAAGAAGTGGTATAAGTAGTTCTCTATTGTTAAACACAGGACGCCGTCAGATTTCATCCTAAGGAAGGCTTGTTCGGATGATCTTCAGAAAACCTGGTTCGCGTTCGGACCTTTCCGGGATGGCAAGTTCCTCTTGCAGGAACGTGCTGTCATATAGAACGCATTTGTGGCCCTCATTCTCCGCACCCTGCTTTCGGTGTCCTGCTCTCCCAGAAGGTGTAAAAATCATTTGCAGGTTCCTTTGAAAGTCTTTTGGGAATCCGTCTCCCTGAGGGAAGCAAGAAATAGCGACATCCCAGTTAGCTAGGAAGTGACGTACTGCATCGAAGCAAAAAGAAAACTTCTGCGTGTCTAGACAACACGGGACCTAATTAACGCTGTAGCTCCGTCTGTTCTACCCAAAGGACTTCTGAGCTGGAGAGAGCTGCACGGAAATTCCCATGAAACCCTGAAATGGCTCTCACTATTACAGGAGAACTCTATCTACCCTCTCAAGTGACAGGAATCCGCGTCACTGTGGTAGCTGTGGGGAATCGCATGCGAAGTACGTCTTCACCAATGGACTCTGGGCAGTGCAAGTTCAGAATGTGGTGGCTGCGAGGAAAAGGACATTCCTTTGCATTCGCTCCTTGATAATGTTGCCCTCTAGCACTGTGGGTTCATTTCTTGAGGAATCTTCGGATCCCCAGAAGCAATAACAGAGACAGGATGAAACGCCTCATCCAATGACAAATGAACTGAGAATGAAAAGAGAACACACCAGGTCAGAGAAAGTACCTCAAAGCTCGGGTTGCAAAAAATCACAAAAAATGCGATTGATTTGAGTTCGGTAAGCAAAAGGGTACCTGGAACCAAAGTAGGAAGGAAAGCAGCAAAGAAAAGAACTCACAGGACCTCTATTCTTATAGAACAAGGGAACGATCCCTACCAGAGCTCGCTACTAGTTTTCTGAAGAAAATAAAAATGAAAAGAAATAAGCCGACATGTCTGTCGAGACCGAATTTCAGCAGCAACAGTGATCGGATGACAAGTGGAAGGAGGAAAACCCGAACAGCCATGGACTTGCCAGTGTTGCAGCGAGGTCTCGGCTAGAGAAGAGACATGAACTACCCTTCACACACGTTGATGAGCCCAGCAAGCTCTGAATTTTTCAACATCCTGTAGGGATTCACCCGATTTGCTCTTTGTTCTTGCACCTACGGGGCAATGAGTGAACTCGAAGTTTTTTGATACGACAGTTTTCAGAATCGTCTCACGAAAGATTCGTCGTGCTTCAAGTTTTTGCCACCAGGTGCTGTCAGAATGAGGAACGAGTGGAAAGCGAGCGGTGAACCAGAAAAACACGTCGAGGATCATGGAAACGACCTCAGAGCGTCGGAGTCATGAATTCACAGTAGATGCGATGCGGTTGTCTTCAGTATGCAGAAGCTGTTCTCAAAGCATCCCCTGTATTCAAGCAACGGAAGGAATCCTCCTATCAAAGCATTGCAACTCCATGTTTCACGGCTCTAGTAGAATGCACCAAATTGGGTACTGCTCATTTCTTTGGGAGAAGAGAAAAAGTGCTGATTTTTTCCTCCCTAGCACGATGATATGCAGCCTTTTTTACGAGATCTTTTGTCATTGCCATGATCTCCTTCATAATTATCTTTATGGCTAAAGCAACCTTATTTTGAACATCATCTATGAAGCAGGATCACAAGTGATTCCTTCGACTTGCAAAGAATATCTGATCTATTGGCACTCAAAGGTGATGCCAGGTTGAAGCCAGGTTTAGAGAGCTTTGTCGCTGACTCGAGCTATGGCAAATGTAGTTTCATTTGCGTCTATCCATTTTTTTTTTACTTTTTCCGGAGAAAAAGTTTACCATTATTCTCTGGAAGAATTTCCACCCATCATCCTAATCCCCTCTTCCAATTCACAGAAGAATATCTTTGCAGTAACGTTTCCGCAATGCTTATCGTGACATCATCTCTTCCTAAATAAATACATGCTAATGATCTTCGTGAAAGATCTTGCTGCCCTTCCTGTGGAACTTTCATAGCCGTGCAAAATACGTTCACAAGCATAGTAGATTGCCTATTAGAAAAAATGATGAGGAGTCCTACATCAAAGTGGCACATGCCTCGCTTAGGAAATTCTGACTTTCCTTGTAATCCTTCACAAGTTAAGAAGGCGAGAAGTTTTCGACAGATATGTAGCTTAGGATGGAGAGCTCCTACGCAGGTGCTTTTACGTCAAGGTAATAAGATATCTTCCTTGGAAAATGCTTTATGTCATTACGTGGAACATTCTGGGTATTCAGAGAAACTTCTTTAGCAAACAGGGACATTGAAATGAATTTCAAGGTAACAACTGCGCAAGTTGCGCATATCTGCTCAAATGCTCTTTTAGCAACCCAGCAATAAATTCAATTTTCCAATAAGGAACATCGGATGATCGAAACTTTTCTGAAAAAGGTCCGTTAGCACGAAAAACCTCCGTGATGTCATCCTTGTGGGTAGCAGGAAGTACATGCGGATGAAAATGCTGCTTCTTCGTTTGCGAGTGACATCCGGAAAGGATGATGGCCTCTACGTTTCTGCGACAGCAAGTTATAAAACTGCACATTGCAACATGCACCTGAAGCACTTGAATAGGAAGCTCTTCGACACACATCAACGCGATTCTGAAAGCGCCAGTGAATTTTGCAATGGCGTAGTTGATCTTTTTAAACCCCACTGGGGAAGGGTACCATGGTGTTATCCCGCGCCAGGGTTTACTCACCTTCCTCCCTATAGAAATACATGGTCAGAAGTTCTGGCTTGGAGGAATAATGGGAGAACTGAGAAGTCACTCCAGGAGGAAGGCACGCTTGCATTCATTCTGAATCATGAGCTCAGCGCACGCTTTGGGTGCTCCTTAAGATTGCTAAGCCCTGCGCGCGCTAAAATGTTCCTTGTATTTTAAGGAAGTTGTACTTCCTTTACCTCCGAAAGTGATATACTTTGATTCGCCTGCTTTCCAGTAGGACAAGGGCAGCATCTCATACAGGTGGTCACACTGCAGTCATTATGAAACGGTAGAAAGAGATATGACATGCGCGCACCGAAAGGAGAGTTTCGTTTTCCTGATGGTGGCCTCTTGTTTTCATCGGTTCCATTCGTCCCGAGAGTATTGCCACGGTGCACTAAACGAAGTCTGAGCACATCACGCTCTCCCTGATGGCTCTCGTATGGAGCACACATTACTAAAGAGCATTTGATGGTGCGCTTCTTCATGCCAATACGCGAAGTTCTGAACTCATATGCATTCTGCAAATGAGCAATTTCTCCGAATGGTAACGACGACATGGTCCACGAAACCGACCAGCGCTCCTCTGAGATTGTGGGAGTCTCCGTAGCTACAGCAGGAGCTCGGATTACGTGTCTTCTTAATCGTTCTTTATCATACATCAAAGGGTTGATCATGGTGCAAAGGTCTTTGGCATTGCGCCGTATCTGTTTAATGATGAAGGAAGGAAGGTCCAGACTTCGAAGAGGGTCAAGTGGAATTTTCCAGGGCTCCGGTGAGTTTCGTTCCCTTTCTGCTTTCTTGCGCTCGACTGACGTTTCAGCAGGCCATCCGCGCCCGTCGAGAGCAAGTGGTTCTCAGCTTCACTTTCAGA
Organism: Raillietiella orientalis; assembly: GCA_036172245.1. Classification (NCBI taxonomy): domain Eukaryota; kingdom Metazoa; phylum Arthropoda; class Ichthyostraca; order Raillietiellida; family Raillietiellidae; genus Raillietiella; species Raillietiella orientalis. The sequence continues at coordinate 793,834 of JAYWIR010000012.1, forward strand.
ACAAGAAGTTTGAATTGCGCCTCATCCACAGCGTGTCGCTCCCACGTCTATTCGGGAAACTACAGTGGACCATTTCTTGTCCTTTGGTTCTTCTGATCGGGTAAAAGATTGGACATAGGATCAAAGGCATTCCTGCCTTTTCGATCCTTGGACATAGGATCGCTTGTACAGGTCGACTCCTTGCTTTGTTTTGGGCTCAATTGCTTTTTTGAAGCCCATCTGGAAGGGGCGACAATTTTTCTGCTCTTTGCAAACCCCCTGAAAAAAGCACACTGAAAAAAGAAGGGCTGTCAGTGTTTGTTTGTTTCCTCTTCGAGTTAAATTCTCTTCATGAATCAGTTTTGCAACCCAACCACACACTGTTAGAACCGATTTCCAATAAGTCGACTTCGCTCAAAGATTCGTGGACTTCCATTAAGCAAATGAGTGACAGAGATAGGAAGTCATTTAAGAGTACTGTGCCCCTGAGCGTATGATCCTGCTTTCTGATCCTGCTTGATGTTTTCTCTTCCTTTATCACCTGAACTGAGAGAGCATTTCCCTCTCTCCATTCGAAATTCCATGGCTGCTTGATAGCCATCCTTTTCTGTGCCTTCGCAATGAAAGCTCACTCGTCACAAGATTAATGAGAGAAGGGAAGGCCAAAGCACAGTAATTGTATTTCTCGTCAGGAACCGTTGCGCTTCCGCAGCAGTCAAAGCTTGGAGCCTTTCCGTCTTCCTAAACAGAGACTGGCCAACGATTTCCACGTATTTCTGCGTCGCAGTTACGTCAAGTCTCGTGTGTCAGGACCGAGTCCATCTGGAACGTCTTCAATTTTAGGACGTTTCAGCAACACATTCCTGGACAATATAATGTTGCTCTTCTTAACGCAACTACGCGATGCTCTGCACAAGTGTTTTCTGCAAATGAGCAGTTCCGTCAGAAAAGATATTCTGGAAGTCTCAAAGATAGGTGATAACATGACTGAAGAGAGAATTGTCCGGAAATAAGATTCCTCCAACCTTCGCAGAAAGAGGGCACGGCACAGAAGAACTGAGGAGGGTGCAAACTGCAAATAAAAAGAGAACAAAAGGTGTAAATAGGAAGCTCCAGTAGGAAGTCACAGTAGGTTTCCAAGCGAGCTGGAATCGGCAGAACTCATGGTTGTTTCAATGCAAGGAAATTCAAGGATCAACAAACTTGTGATTCCTAGGGCTCATGGAAGCAAAAAGAAATAAATCACTGATTCGGAAAGCATTTTAAAGTCAACATTCCTGCAGAAGTAATCCTCCTATGTTGCTAGGATATTTCATCATCCTTGAACTCTCTCGTTCTTGCAGCCTCATACGATTCAGCGGAATCCATGTAATGCCAAGCTCATGTAATAATTTTTAAAAGTTTCAGGAAATGCATTTCGAATGGTACGTATGGATTCAAATGAGTGATTCCAATCTGCCTTTCATGGTAGCACGCCAGTTTTCTTTCTTTTTCCTATGATGATGCTCCCAGGAAATCACATGCAATGTCAAGCACAATCCGTTTTCTTCTCTGTGCGTAGCGTGCTGTTGTACATTCTAGATAGGAGAAAGATATTCTGGAGAGCATAAGGATAATCCATGAGTGGATCAGTGATGGCAGTGTGAAACACCACATATCTTTCACCCGTCTACCAGCCGCAACTTCGCTGTGACCACAAACACATTACAAAAATTCGATTTCAGATCAAACATTAATGAGGATGAATGCTGGCAACAAACACCACTGACCAGATAAGGAAAATTGAGAAAAGCGACATTCACTCTGCCACGGATGACGTCCCTGATACTGAAAAACTTGTAGGTGGTATTAAGCAAGGGAACACTATGAAGTAATCACTGGACTTACGTAAACCATGCATGCATTCACAGACATTTTTCAATGCTAAGCTTGATTGCACGATACTGGCGCACCTGTTGAACACCAAGAACACGGAACCCATCAAACAGTGGTGAGAACACCGTAAAAAGAGAAATATAGCTCTTTAATGAGAACATCACAGAGACCAAGGGCCGTCTTCACCTGAAAAATGGTAAACCGCAAATCTAGATAACTGTCAGGAAAACGTCACATTGCACCTTCCAGAAATAATGTCAATAGAAACAACCCTGGAACTGTACAATGACCAGTCGGGAATTTCTTATGCTCCAGACTCCAAAGAGCCTGGCAGATGCCGCGCTCACTTAACTCGGAAAGCCTTCGGATGGTTTCAGCTCATCTTCATGATGAAACTTCTTCAACTTTATGCGGATGGAGTGCTAGCCGATGATTAATCAGCTCCAGGAAACTGTGGAATCGAAACTGCCTCCTTCCCCATTGCCTATGTTGGAACCCATTTGATAGAATCTCTCGAAGAACGCGGCTGCATTTAATCGATAAGAAGAGCGAAAAGCTTCATTAATTATGAGAGTGGATCGGAGAGGACTCGTTCGACTGGACGAAACCTACCACTGCCAACAGCATTTGGATTTAAAATTTGAAAGCCTACACGAACATATGAGCTCATCACATCCCAAGGTACCCTTCGAAAACTTCCTCTGAAATCCAAAAGATTTACTATAGCAGCCCAAGAATATAAAAACCAATAACTCACTGCCTCAAACGGAAGAAGGGCTGCTGAGGGAAACTGCTGAACTCAGAAGCTCGTCATTAGCGTGCACAGCGATCATTTCCTTCATCAAAAAGAGCCATTGGCATTCTCTCCGTGCTTAAACTGTGGACATGATCCACACGAAATTCCTATGTACTGAATGGTTGGTACTGAAATCCATGCATCCAAAAGTTCCGAATTCATTCCCGAAACTTTGACTGCAAAATACTGCAGCTTGCTATTAAAACGAGAATTGGAAAAGACGAGATGGAAAGTCGGGCCAAGCAATGAGTAAGATGAACGAGCTGCAGGAGCAGCATGCACCTGAAAACCGTAACACCCAAGCACTACGTTAAATTTGGTATTATCACCTGCAGAAAGATGACAAAGCAACGCACGTCCTCGATTCTAGCTCAGATCCCGTCCGCCTCCTCAGAGCAACCTTTCACGTTCATCTGTGTGTGTTCTGAGGATCATTTGCGACCATTGAAGATCCTGCTAGGACATCCAGTCAACTGGTCCAAGGCGGTCGCTGCATCCCAACATCGTTCTAGAGCGCAGAGCATACAGCTGCTGGATTCGTTTCAGGTAAATATGAATCAAAGACTTCTACTTTTGTTTCCCATCAAATGACGTAAGGATAAAGTCTCAGAATAAAAGCAAAGCCGACAGCAAACAGTTGATGATGATCACATGCAGTGATTGATTGAAGAATTAGCTGCACCCCAACGCGGCTGCAAGGCTACGACTCGATTGCGAAAAGAAAATGCACAAAAATGACCGAAATCATTCAATAGTTTATAGAAATCAGAGAATGATAAATGCAGTGAGCCTTCCATGTGGTCACCTGACACTCCTTTATAGCAAGGCCGAGATGAAGTCGCAGTTTAGCATTGGTCTGAAGCACAATCGAGGACTGTACCACTTTCAGAAGATTTTCTGTCAGAATGAAGAAAAACTTGTTGAAATTTTGAATCATGGAAACTGTGTCCAGAAGATGCCATGCAAAAGAAAGCAAGTGTGGATCAGAAGCAGCGTTGCAAATCAATCCTAATGGATAACCAGCAAGTCTGTGCTTCTAAAATTGATCACATTGCCCGAAGAGGGGACCTCTGTTATTCTGGCAGCTCCTACCTTTTGTGCATTGCTGGAAGGTCAGTGAGGGTAGTGAGCAAATGCATTCACCGAAATGATTTCAATACATCATCTCTTCTCAAAGAGACCTCTGAACCAACTCCCGCTCTCGCTTCGTTGTTTTGGGTACGAAGAGCAGAAACATTTTCTACCTTCCGGAATAGTTCTGGTCCAGAAGCTTTGGGAGCGCCTTTCGCCTCCTGAACGTCGTGCTTCCTCCAGTGGTACAACAGCTGATCAGCATGGTTTCCTCTTTCGTGCATCTCAACTGTGCACTCTGATGGGTAGCCTTGCAAACGATGCGACTTCTCAAGATCCGTTCTCTTATCTGCGAAGAGTGTAGCAGATCCACAAACAGGTTGCACTGCAAATTCAATTGGAAGAACAGCGACCCCTGCGGGAGACGGACTGATTCATTCTGCAAAACATTCTGAGTAGCATAGGAAAATAGCAACTCTGGAAAAATTGTCCGATTACTGTTCATCTTGCTAACTGCTCCTTGGACCCACAAAGCAAATGCTTTTGATGGGCGTTCTCATTCGATCCTCCTTTCAGGAAGAGCTCAGCGAGCAGCAGCAGATTTGAGATGAAGTTTTTCCTGGGATTCCTCTTTGCTCACGTCGGCTGTCTCTTAGGAGAAGCCACCAGGTACAGCACTGCATCTCACATTATTTTGAGCACTCTTCGAGAGTTGCTTCTATGGAAGCTCTGCATATGCGTCTTCCAACGCGCATCTCCCTGTCTATAACTTGCTGATTCCAAGGGTTCGCGTCTCGAGACCACAATTCTCAAATAAGGGTTGGATGCTGATTTCAGTACACAAAATGACGTACGAATTTCGCTGACCTCTCATTAGAGAAAGTTTGGTCAGTCAATTTCATATGATATAATCCCATGATTTGCAATTGGGTACTCTCTTCCTGTCTTGTCGGAATCGCTCGTGGTGCAACCCGGATGGAGTTGCATACCTCACCTTCACCACAACTTCCTGCCTTTGCGCTGATACAGGAGCCCACCTGTGCCTCTCTTCATCATATGTATTCTAAGACTCGGGCTGGAGGAAGTGCGCGGGTGGTTTCCGCGACCACCTTGCTTTCTCGCAGGCACGTGGGTGCAACGAGAAAGCAAGGTATGGGAGGTCGCCTTTTTCCTCGCTTTCTCTGGTATGGCGTTTTTTTCTGAGACGCTCTCTTCCCCATTCGAAGACTGAATAAACCTTTTCCTTTCTGATTTGCATTACAATGGAATGGTTCACTTGGATTTTGCATTAGCAGTGTCTTGCTCTGAGTTGAAATTAAATTGCACGTGTTCTCCTTTCTTCCATGGAAGCAGATTCCAAAAGCGACCAAATAGAAAATTTTCCCCATTGTCTGTGTGAAAGTCCACTTTCAATTTTCCAAACTGACTGCAATCTTATTCCATCAGGTTTTCTTATCTTGGAACGCCCTCGGAGAAATCAGAGGTACTGCGCGCTGTCCATGAGGAAGGGGAATTGAATTACATGTGCCCTTGCACGGGCAAGGAAGCAAGAAGTCGAGTCAAGACGTATGAAATACCCATCTTTAGCGATGACAGGGTGAGTGGATATACAAGTGTATTCGAGCACCAGTGGTTATGGCGCTTCCGATTAGCACACCATTCTAACAGCAGTCTTGACTTCCAAGCTGTTGAACGCATTCAACTGGAAGCTTCGTAACTATCGATACCGGCGCAGGAAAGCATCAGTTAGAAGGGGTTCAAGGATTGTGAAATTCGCGCTTCATCTACGAGATTTTATCATTGCACGGGAGGACCACGTCGCTTCTGGTGGTTGCGCGTCAACTGTCCACGGAAACGCTTTTAAGTTAAAAGGTGGCCTGGGCGGCGTCCCGTGATTTCGCAGTGGCTGCTTGATGCTGGTGGGTAATTTCAGAATCGCAGATGGTTCCTTGCGTCAACAACCACGAGACCAATGGGGTGCTTCGGTGCATTTCGTACACTCGCACTAGGATCTTGCACCACTCGAGAAAGAGTTTTCAGACAACTCTGTCTGATCACGGATTGTACGAAATTAAATAAGCTCCGTATAGGAGAGCACCTGTTCAAATATGGTGGTATCGTGGGTGGTCGGGAGTGAGGAGAACAATGTGGTTACCGTGGGTGGAATCATGGAGCGATGTCTTGTATTTTGAGCGCGTGCGAAATCGAACGTTACAGAGGGTTGATTGAGCGTATGGAATCCGCAAGAATGCCCCGCTGAGCTTCTTTTTCTCTTTTGCAGAAGCACTACTTGAAGATGCAAATAGGACAGCCTCAGAAAACTGTCCTTCTTCTTCCAACTGCGGAAATATTTGACCTCATGGTTGTTTCGGATGATTCCTCTGATGATAAAGGTTATCACCGTAACTTTCTAAAAATGAAAACGAGCAAGTTTTGCTTTTCAGATAAAACTTCGAAATATAGAACTTCCAGCTCAAAAACGTTTATACTGCAAGAAATGGAAGAGGCAGTTCATGATTTAGCAGTGGACGCCATTGGAAAGGAAGAGATTAAAGTGGGTTCTCGTGGAGATATTCTGTGCTTATTCATATGCCCTCAGTCCAGGAGCCGTTCTGATGGCTCCTTGACCGAGCAGTCCGGTTGTTCAACAGCGAGATTCTTTGCTTCCTTAACGGCTTTCAAATCTAAAAACTCTTACTGAAATTCCAATGCACCACCTAGTACTTGCATATCTTAAAAGGATGGATTGTTTAAGCCTGAAAATGGGAAAAATTGCGCATTTTCTGTGGTCCCGTTCACAACATGGGAAACTTTTTCTGTGCTAGTACTGGTGGTTGGATAGTGCAAGTGCATACGCGCTTCTGAGCCTCGTTTAGAGAGACTCAATCCGCGCATTTCAAGCTTTGAGTTCGGAATACGAAATGCTTCTATTCTTCCCGTTGGAAAATGCAACTGTTGTGTACTTTTAGGTTGCAGATCGTATTTTCAGAAATGTTACTTTCACCGTAGTGAAGAGAAGTGAAGCTGAGAACATAGGGATTCCTGAAACGTTCGATGGGTTCCTAGGACTCAGTCCACCTACCATGCACGCACATCTGTCGACGACAGTATTTCTTTACAAATTCTCACACCTGATACCTTTTCCGCTAGGCATGAGGTTCAGTTTTCACTGGTACAGGTAAGATGCTGAAGAAAAATGATTCATTCCTATGAAGAAACTCATGTTCTTAAAACGAGTCCGCTGATTAGCCCCACTGAATTGCTCGAGATGAGATTGCCTTTTTTTCTTCTTTGTCGACAAAGCAAAGTTGATGCTGGCAACGTCTTTTATATGCTAGGAAGGAAATTGCACACATAACATCCGGCAAGCTTCTGATCGAAGTACAAGGAGCCTTTTTTATTTTTGTACATTTCATTCTGGCCGAACTCGACTCACGTGTCGGAACCACGTGAGTCCTCTGCTTGTACGAGCACAGTAGCCTTTCTTGAGACAGAATCCATGAAGTCAAAAACGGCTCCAGCAGCAATCAAAAGAACTCCTTTTCCTAGTTTCTGCTTTTTTTTCTTCTGTAGCCATGCGTAATCAGAACTCGTGAGGGAAACATTTTGCTTTCGAGAAAAGGCAGCTGAACTCCCTGATTCTCTTCCGCATGCTCTTCCTGCTTGTTTCATTTTCATAGACTTCTGTGATGGGAAAAGATTCCTGTTGCTTCATTTGTTCCCACTGTGCGCACCGTAGATGCGAGGTGCATCCTGATTCGTCCTGCTGATCTTCCACTCACTCTTGCCATTAATTTCAAGCAAGAAAGCCAAATCAACACTTTTGCGGAAACGCAAAACACGACGAGCAGGTTTTCCAATTTGTCTACTTTTGGATGATTTTTGATTGTGGTTTCTCCAAACTTCTTGATAAATTCATAAGCTTAATTGAGATTGTCGCAGAGGACTTTGATCTCCATGAAGAAGCCCAAATACAATTGCAGTTTGCAAATGAATTCAAAAAAAAACTGCCGAGTTCAGCGGAAGAAGACTGTGATGTAGTAACACATTGCATGCATCGGTGGTAGTTGACGACGGAGCAAGAAGCATTAGCAGGCCAAAAATCACAAATTCTTATACGTTGGCGTGAAAAGCCCTTTGTGCAGAGTTCGTGTCTCACGAGCTCCTGTTGGTTTGTAAGACTAATCGCGCCTTGGAGGAAGACAACGGTGAGCACATGGTGGCTGAAAAAAGCGCAAGTTTCTTCGTTGGTAAAGGGTTACAAACTCAACGTCAGTTTCGATACACTAGCCCTCCCGGAGGTTGCAAAGTCGTAAAGGAAGTTCACGCACCCTCGACCATTTGGGTCGATGTGCAGTTCGTTGCACGTTGGTAAGGCTGAGAAGACACGCCGAAGGAAGACAACAAGAGGGCAAAGGACGAGTTCTTGTTTGCTATCCAAAAAGCATGCTTGCTTGTTGGCAACCGATGTTGATTAGAAACCAAGAACTTCATAAAGGGATCCAGTGAAGTAGCTGCGAAACCAAACTAGAAGCAACTTCCTTTATCAGCTTCTTCTTCACTAACTCAAATGACAGTGCTTTCCTCAACCTACTTTGAAAGACCGGATTTTCGTCGAGGCTAGTTGACCCTATGGAAGCGATTTTTTCTCGTTAGAGATGGGTGAATTTTGATCATTAGAACAACTGATGACGCCACGCTTGACGTTTGCACTTTCCAACCGCTTCCTTCCTTTTTGCAGGCGGCCACACGGAAATCGCTCAGTTGGAAAGCTTACGATCACAGCGAAGAGGCAGAAAACCGATCCAACCGATCTGCAAATAACCAGCATAGACCAAACATCATGGATGCTCATGACTGAAAAGTAAGAGATTGTAGACAGATTTGTAGGGAAGTTGCTGACTATTGTCATTCCTTTTGCTAAGCGTGAAATTGGGATCAACGGAACTCTGCAGAAGCCATTGTTCTTTCCGTATCTTTTTCGACGATCGTGGTCTTTTTTTTTCCAAGACTACTTACCAAAAATACTCTGAAGGCATAGAAACTGGAAATAAGAATGGTAAAATCATAGAAGTAAGCAACAAATGTCAGTAGATTTGCTACCACGAGACTGCTAGGTACCTTGTAACAGATCTGAGGATGTTCCCGAATTCAGTTTTGACATCGGAAATCATCACTTTAGCCTTCTTAGTTCAGATTACATGGAGAAGGTACTGTAGAAATTTCATTTTCGGAAAGAACACAGAAGTGAAACGATTTCAGGTGAAATCATCCCGTGGTACAGAAGATCTATGCGAAATACTGGTCCAAAGTGATCCTCACCTGAGAGTGGGAGAATTTGGAGTGGGAGACACTTTCCTGAAAAAGTATCAAACAGAATTTATTCCCATGGAAAGAAAGATGATCATTCGTGGCAACAATTCATAAAGGAATGTCGTTAACAACTGTCGTGAAATGAAAGTGAATTTTCTTTGAACCCCTGATGCCTGTCATTGGCCTGCATTTTCACTTTCTTCAGTTTACAGGAGCAGATAAACGTCAGCGGAGATCAACATTGCAATTGAGGCATTTTTTCAGCTTCACAACAGCTTAGCCCAGCATGCAAGAGGTGCACAGAGTGCATTCTTTAAACGATGCGTCCTTCACATGGCATCGCGATGCTCGCCTAACACCCACCTACATCTTTCACTCACACGGAGACATCAGAATTTGCTTCACAGCCAGCTATATTAGTGGATTCAAAGGGACAGAAGAGAGCTCTCCGAAGGAAGCAGAGTGTTTCTTACATTCTAGATAAACGACCCCCCTGAGCAGGAAATCAACCAGATTTGTGGCACTGATGTGGGGCCCTTTCAAGGGGTTTCAAGTTTCATTCTTATGAGACTGGAGAGGAACACTTTAGAGATACCTCATTTCTCGAAGGACCTTTGAAGTTGGACCCCTAATCCCAGTTTGCCAATGAAGGCATCCAGCTTTCACCAGTGCCGTCTCTAAACACAATCGAAGCCATCCAGAGTTATCCACGTTCTGCATGGAGCGGCAGTTGTAAAAGGAGTGCAGTAGTCGCTGCCGCAACTCCGAACACGCTTCCTTGTTCTTGACCCATGTGCGAAGGCTTTCCTGCAGCCAAGCAGAACCACTCGCGGGCCCGGCAGGAGATCCAGCTGTTCGTACGGATCAGCTTAGCGCCACGTGGAAGCTCCGCTCTTCAACAGAAGAGATGCTGACGTTTGCGGCGCGCTAGGAAGGTAGACGGTCCCGCGCAGCCGCCGGCTCGCTGAACCAAGTGTCGCGCCGTTTCGCACCAACAGGTACTCCACAGCTTCGCCACTAGGGCTAAAGTCCTCAACTGGAGCCGCAGCTTCAGCCGCTCCAGCGTCAGAAGGCCTAGGCCTTCGTCGTGACGCGGAGCGCACAAGTCCTTCAGGAGGACTCGGAACCTCCCTCTGCCAGAAAGGGCAATTCTCAATAGGTCCTTCGTCCGCTTGATTACACCTCTTGGTAGGGACAAACAAAAAGTATGGGCGAAAAAGGGGGGCCACGAACGTGGTCTACACCAAGACCCGTTCCAGCAAGAAAAACTTGCCATCCAGGAACGGGCCGATCACCTTCTCAGCCGTTTGAAGACGGCTGGACCACGCCTCCGCAGGAGAATACTCCTCCAACAGCACACCGAGGTACTTGAAGTACCGCACCGTGGGGATCCCTAGGAGGAACCAGTCCTACTGCTCTGCCCACGCCGAACCAAATGCTACCAGGGACGACTTCGCTCTGTTCACCTCCAGCCCTGTCCCGCGACGCAGCAGCTCCAAACAGTAATCGACCACGGAAGCCGGGGAGGACATGGAGAGCAGCAGCAGATCGTCCGAATACGATGACACTGCCGGTGTGCCTAGGCACACGCGCGGCAGGCAACCTAGAGTCTCCCTGTACGCCCTCCGCACAAACTTAAAGAATTTATTTTATCAAACTTTTATTGCGACATTTTGGGTTACATTTTTGTCCTATATAAAGGTCAGTTTTTACTACAAATTTGCGAAGCACAATTTTACAGGGGTTTGAAGTGTCTTTGAGTACACAGTTGTTGAGAGGGAACATTTTAATTAGTCTTTTGTATCTGAATCTCATTTAGAGAAACGTCAGTACCTGCATAGCTCTTACTATACAAGATGTAGTGGAGCCGTTGAAAAAGTTGTCATCGGCTCGTGCATCTTAGAGAGGTGGCTTTTATGGTCGAAGCTGGATGCACAGGACGATCACGGATATTTAAGCTTTTTCAGGGAACGTGGAAGCTCCACATTTCGAATTGAGTGGGTACATTTATGAGAGTCGGGGGAATAGTGGAACCGTTTTGCAGTAAAATCACATTGGTCACAAAAGCAAGTGGGAGTTAAAGCATGCATACGTGTCATATGGTGCTTCAGGTGACGGGAACTATTGTGCCTTTCTTCGGCTGAGGAAGCGAATTTACAGTCAGGAATAGGGCATGGGCAAGGACATGCAAGCGAAATGCTAACGTATGAACCACGGTCGGCGTCTAAAAAAGCGGGTTCCAAAATTGGTTTTTGAACTTCCATGGTTTCATTAAGTGGTGCTCTCATGTTACCAGAGTAACGGGGAACTTTCCACAAACAAGCGCTAACGTAGGTACGTGAGTGCATGTGAGCACTGCGTTGGGGATACAGGCGCAACTCCAGCTCTGTTGCGCGCGGTAAGAGTTTGGCTTATGCGCGCCACGCGGTCGCGTCGCCATCTTTAAAAATCAGTGTTGCAAATAAAAAGCAAAAATTCACTAATCGATCAAAACTTTCGGTTAACACAATATTCCAGAAAGCACAGAAAGTGCTAGTTGTTGCTTGTATTGAGAATTGAAGCTCGAAACTAAGAGTGGAGATCTTGCGATGCTATGCGACGTCCTATTGTGAATCCATTCACGCGTTGTACTGATGATTTTGCTTCCGACACATTACGAAAAGGAAAACAAAAACATTTTGGAAGAGATTGAATAGTTCTTCCAAAATATTAAGGTCAAAAGCAACATGGGAATAAGTCTTACCTTGGCCAACCAAGAGCTTTCTAGTTGGACCATAGCGGCTGCGGACGGCCAAAGGAGCGCTCTTTTGTTTACCACAATAATCTCTGTATCATCATGATTCCTTGTGAACAAGTAAAATACCTAAGTAAAATACACTGAATACAATATAAATACGTAAATGCTTGAAGAAAATTTCATGAAATTTACAATTAAACTGTCACCTACGGTAACGACACCGAGACACGTCCGCACGTACAGGCTGACGCTGGCCAACTTGCCGAGTTCTTGGCCGAGAACTCCGGCCGTGGCCGCCTATGCTGACGACTTCTCCTGTTGCCCGTGTCCACCTCGGCGTCCAGTCTCGAAGACTTCTTCGAGCTGGTTCGCCGTGGAGCGGGCATGAGCGTAAACCGGAGCAACAGCGTGGTCGTTTCAGTTGGTGCGGGGTGGGAGGGGCAGTCCGACTGGATCCGTCTGGGGATCCGGACCGCTACGTCTTTGCAGTACTTGGGCGTCCCGCTGGGGGACATCAGCCCAGTGGAGCGTGATCGGACTGCCTTCGGAAGTTCACGAATGCTTTAAACCCGTTCCACCAAGGCAGGTTCCTGCAGCCAAAGCGGGCCACAGCGCGGAACACCTTCGTTGGCCCCCCTTACGCTCCCTGCTTTTTGTTTGCGCGCCCTCCTACGCCGCCAAGCTCCAGACGCAAAGCCTGTTCAGAAACGTTCTGTGGAGACCCACGAGGTCGACGATCCTCCTCAAAGACTTGGCGGCTCCGCGTCAGGATGCCGGCTTGGGCATCCTGACGCTCTAGAGAATCGAGCTGCAGGCGCAGTTACGAATGTTGGCCCTGTGCGCCAAACTCTGGTCCACTCCGTGTTGTGCAGCCGCGCGCCTGCTATTGCGGCGCTGCACCGGAAGCGAAGGACTTCTGTTGCTCCGGCCAAATACGGAGCGCTCCACGAGAAACTTCGGTTTCCGCTGGAAACCGCTTTGCCTGCTCCTGGTAGCCCACGCATGGAACCCCTGCCTTCCAACGAACTTTAGCGCCTCTCAGCAGAATTCGTTGCAGATCTGGGCAAAGCAACAGGATGTTACGCTCTTGGAACTCCGTTGAGCCAACCTCTCCCCGTACTGTACGATGGATGAAGTCCCGAACATCCAGGAGGAGTGGACTCGCCTGGCAATCACGCCCCTCCTCGACGCGCTGTCAGCCCTCAGCACAAGTGATCACGGCTGTTTACCAGCGAGGTGGGAGGTCGCATGCAGCATTGCAGGAGCAACCCGACCCTTGGGCGGCTGGAGGTCTTGCGAGCTGGCAGACGCCGCCACGCCTCCCAACATCCCGAAGGGTTTCCTTCGGTGGAGTGAACTTTTGAGTGTGCCCCCGAAGAACTTGTGGCCCCTCCCTCCTGCTTGAACACTTCTGTGTTCCCTTTGAGCTGGAAACAGTACGTCATTATGCTGGTGCATTGTGCTTTTCACTCCAACCAGCAGACGAACCGTGTTTCCGGGAGAATTGTCTCCCTGAACTGTAAACGGTCTGGGGAAGTGGAAACGCTCCCGCAACTGCTGTTGGACTGAGTTGTTCTGCAAGGACTGTGGTGGAGGCTAACCTCATCTCTGCAGCACCAGAGGGACACCGCAAGAGACTTGGTGGCCGCTTCTTCACGCTAGGCGGACTGTCGTTAGGTGCTGTCATCGCCACGGTCTGTTGCACTCGAGCCATCGACAACGTCCACCGACCGCTGAAGAAGCAGGCGATTCGTCGACAGACCTCCGGAATAGCCTGCGAGAACATGACGTAGGCTTCCGAGTGTGTCCATCTTCCAGAAGACGTTAGGAGCGAGATCACCGGCTTCCATAGCCGGTTGTGAAGGAAAGTAAAGGTCAAACCAGAGACCCGTGTCCCCTCCTCTCGCCATATTTTGATTTCTATTTTTTATATGTGTATTTGTGGTCCCCTCCCTCCCGTTCCGGACTATCGGTTTATCGAACTGCATGTTGGGGATCCGCCCCCTTCGTGTTTTCTGTATCTTTTGTCCGGGAACTCTGTTGCTGGATAGTTTAGCAATAAACACCCCGTCTCATCCGGGTGAGAAACAGCCGACCCCCCGCGATCGTCTCGATCTCCTGGACGTCTGCCACGGTGATCACGTGGATCTCCTGCAGCTGGGCCAGGTCGAACTCTTGCAGGGTGTCGGCTGTATCCCGTCTGTTGCCGTCGTTGCAGCCCACTGACATTCCAACAGGCCACGCGGATCCGACGTCGACAAGTGAGCCCAGGTGTTATTCCTGGGAAATCGACGGTGTGGCGTCCGCCACCTGTCAAGGCGGGAGGCTAGATGGGAGGGATTCGAGAACCTGATTCCTCTCCTCCATGGGTGCTGACGCGTTTGGCTCCTCGCCCGAAGTTGGTGTCGCGCCTACCTGGTTGCCCTCCTCCATGGCGGCGGGCTCTTGAGGATCGACGCATGCCAGGGGGACTTCGCTCCCCTACCCACCCTTCTCCATGAGGGTCGCCTGCTCGCTGGCTTCCGAGCGTGGGAGATCTCCCTCTGGGGTTCTTACGCTGGCATCGGCTTCCGTTACTTCCGCCTTCTCCTCCTCGCTCGTGGAAGGAAAGCGCCTCCTGGGCTTTTTTGACTTGCGTCCCGCCTTCCGGTGGGTGCCTCCGTAGAGGAAGATGAACTTTGGGCCCCCAGGTCTGACTTGCCTGCAGGGGCATTCTCTACTGGAGTCGGCCTTCTCACGGCCTTGCGCGAGGAGTTCTCACGCTCGGCCAGAGTGACCGCGAGCTCCTCCACCGCCTTCGCGAACGCGGGGTCCTCGCTGTCGGCGAGCGCGTCGCGTGGCTCACCCTCTGTGCAGAGGGTTCGCCTTTGCGAGCTTCCGGCGCCGTGGGGATAGCAGGCAGGGGGGTTTCAATTTGGGTGGCGGTTTCGTGCACGTATACGCGCTCGAGTGTAACCGAGCACTGAGGGAGGGTTTCGGGACACGGCTTCTTTTTTTTACTTGCGCTTTATTCTGCTCTTTTTTCTCGGGCTTTTCTTTCCTGGCCTTGACCAGCTGCAAGCCCTTTTCAGCTGCCGCGTCTTCGGAGATTTTTTCCTCCGACGTCTGTGTTGGAGGTTGAGGCGCTGGCGTTTGCTGCCGGCCATTTTCCTTCCGTGGTCTTTTGCGGGTTTGTACGTTTCGCGTGCGACTTTTTGGCGGTAGGGGACAACGGGGTGGGGCGTTTAGGGCATACGCGCCGAACGTGGCCCTTCTTACCACACATATGACACTCAATGTTCTGTTACGTTTTGCGGAGGTGCTCTACTCCATTGCAGTACCTGCGGTACCTGAGCTTTCCCACGTTCCAGAGGTCAGCCGACTCGTTCGCGACCTCTAGCTTGTGAAAAAGCCCATCTTCTTTCACGATGACACGCGCCACGGCCATGTCCCCGAAAAGCCTCTCAGCCTTCGAATATCGTTGGCTTAAGATGACAATCACCTGCGATCAAGTGCTCTTTGAGTAAGCCCCCCTTTTTTTGGTTTGCTAAGATACCTTAGAGCCAGTTGCGTGCCTCGCGGCGCATGTGGCTCTTTTTAAACATTAAACACTGTTTTGTTTCTACGCCTCTCTGCCCGCGGCAAACCGCAGGGGGGCGTGTAATTCTTGAGACACTTGAGAGGCACCCCGGGATGAGGGTCCGCCCTATGAATCCAGGAAAGGCTCGGAGTCCGTTCCTCTCACGCTTGGGGAGGGATTCCCCCGGACGAAGGGGATCGCACCTCCCACCCTGGTTGTCTCCGAAGGGGAACCCCGAAGGGAACCTCCTTCCTCATTCTCTCCGGAGGGACGTTTCCTGGGAGGGGGGTGGTCCTCTCCATTTCAACTTCTCCGAAGGGAACCCGGAAAGGATCCGCTTGTAGGGATTTCTTCTCCGGAGGGAACCCGCAAGGGAACCGCTCCTGTTCACTCCTCTGAAGAGAACCCCGAAGGGACGCTTCCGAAACTCAGAAGGGGCACTGCAGCTTCCCGCAGAGTAATCGCTCTCGCTTGCTTCCTTGTGCACACTCTGTGAGGAGGCGACGACTCGGAGGGACCCCCACAACATGGGGGGTCCGCTCCTTTGAACAACTGGAGTAGATGCCCGTGAGGGCTCCTGCTTCATCTTGAAACCGGAGGGGTCCCCCGGTGGGGGGTCCTCTCTGCGTTGCACGACCGGAGGGGGAACTCCCCACTCCTTTATTCCTGGGAAGACCCGAAGGTCAATTTCCCATTGTTCCGGCCTTCATCGGGAGGCCGCCGGCTTTATCCACCGCCGGGGCCACGCCCGAATGTCTCGGCCAACCAGCGCCATTGCAGGAGAAACTCGGCACCCGACGCCGCAGTGGCGTCAGAGTTTCTGCCGGAGTATTCGAACCCGCGACGCATGGTGCCACACGCGGAAGCCTTAACCACAAGGCCTTCGACGCGGGTCCCCTTTAGTGAGATATTTGTCCTCAGGGAAAGGAAGAACTCTCTCCTTGCGTTCGTCCTCAACGCGTCGCTGCCGCTAGGGGCGTACAGGTTGGTAATGACCAGAATTATGGAGTTGGACCACCTGAAGGTCAGCTGGCCGAAGCGACCGGCACCATCGAACCGTACGCCCTTTACCGCAGCCTCGACAGCGGGCAGAAGCAGGAACGCGACACCTCAAGATTTGACTGTGCAGCAACGCCACAGCAGCCGTCCACCCGAGATACGCTCGATCTCCCTTGCTTGGTCTGCGGAGATCACGTGGATCTCCTGCAGAAGCACCAGATCGAACGATGCCAGGGTGGCGGCCACGTCTCGTCTCTTGCCGTCGTCGCTTAGCCCGTTGATGTTCCAACAGGCAATTCGCATACGGTGGCAAGTGGCGATTCCGGCATTAAGGCTGGGAACGTGGCGTTGCAGCACCTGTCAAGGGACAGGTGGGAGGGATGAGCAAGGGGACTGCGGCCATCTCAGGCACTTGAAGCACCTGGGGCACAGACTCTACCCTTTCCCTCCCTCCGGGGTCGCAGCGTGGGGTTACCTCTGGGGACGAGTCTTGGGAGTTCCCCACGCCGTTCGCACCCTCGCTTCCCCGGATCATCTATCCCTTTTCGACGGAGGAGATAATTTTCCGGGTAGCCTTGGTCATGCGACGAGGCTTCGGGTGGGAGGCCGCGATTCCGAAGGCTGCTTTCCGCCTCGGTGTCCGAGTCGGAAATCTCCGAATTCCTGATAGAGTTCGGACGCCTTAAGGCTTTTTCGAGGCCTTGGGGGGTCGTTGCAGCGATGCAGCGAGCTCCTGGGCCACTCGCTGAAAAGCGACGTCATCGAGTATGCGCTGGACGACGGACGCCACAGCCGGGTCGATAGCCTTCGTGTTGACATTCCCGTAGGGTTGAGAGTCGGCAGCGACGAGTTCAAATTTGCCGCACTGTTCGACCGCAGGAATGTGTTCGATAACGACATAGCAGTGTTTGATCTTTTCGCGACGTTGCAAATTTACGATGCGTTTCGCGACATTTTTTTGTTTTTCCGTGAGGTTTTTCAGCCTCTTGGACTGGAACATCTGCCTTCCAGAATCCTAATCTTTCCCCTGGACCTTATCAACGTTACCGATATGAACCGTCTCAGAACTGACCTTCACCTCGGGCGTGGTAGTCGCAACCTTAGCAGCGGCTCGTGCTCCTAATTTTTTTAATTTTTTTACCGCGCGCTTCTTCGCATTCCGTTTGGGCGCGACGCGGACTAGATTTTGCGAGCACAACGGACGTTTTCACCCGGTCACGCAGGGGCGTTTATTAAAAAACACAGTACATCTGCGGTACTACGCCCCGCTACGGGCAATAGTTCATGGACCTGCCAGGAAGCTGGTTCGCAGACCGGCTTCACTCTCCTCGGCAGCAAGGGGGGGGGGGGTAAAACAAGAAGAAAAATAAATGAAATAACAAAAAGAAATTATTTGGGGGACCGGGAGGGGATCACAACCCGCTAGAGGAAGAGACCATCCTTTCCAGGATGCCCTCGAGGTCCCTCGTCATAGTTCCCAGATGGGACCAGCCGATCGCGATTCGCAGGTAGCGACCCGCGTGTACGATGGGGTCCCTGTCGCTGCTTCCTCTGTTGGCTGCGCTCCAAGCGGCCACAATCTTTCGGAGGCAGCAAAGCGCTGCCAGGGTTGAGGCTGGTGGCAGGGCGTCTCGCACGAAGAGAAGTCTCACAACGTCTCTGCGGGTACTGCCGGCCGGTATCCGGAGGGTAGTAGCAAAACATTCCCACAAGGGCCGGAGGGCAGCGCAGTCCACTAACAGGTGGGGGAGGGATTCTTCTCCCCGCACACTGCACAGTTCTGTCCCACGTTTCCCCAACGTCCAGTGGTGGCGGCGCGCGTTGCAGGGAAGACCTCAGTGCAACAACAGCAGCGCCGTTTCCTGCCACTTGAGGGGGAGGGTGGATGCGTCTCTAAATAACGGTGGCCACTTTAAGTCATCCAGCGGGATGCCAAGCAGCTCGCCCCATCTCCGTTTACCGCGCGGGAGAACGCTTGAGGTCGTCGCGTCAGCCAGTTCCCTCACGGTCTAGCCGCTCATCAGCTTCTCCCTGCCTGCTATCCGGCAGATGACTTGCCACCTTGGCTTTCGTCTGTTTCGAAACTCCCTTCTTAGGAAGGACAGCGCCGTGGTCAGTGGGGTCGTCTCCGCCCAAGTGCTTCTGGAGGGACACACGATCATGTTCCGCAGCGTGCAGCGGGTGTAGATGCCGGTGCGCAGGCGATTGCAGGATTCTCCACTGATGTGTTTCAACTTTGCCCACGTCGTAACTGTTGCTTCCAGCCATGCGCTGGAGTTGGCGGGGCTGCAGGCCATCCACCCGTTCTGCTTTGCCAGGGTGGCCATGCGTCCCAGGAGAAGTCCGCATCTTCTTATTTTCCGGACGGGGCACAGAAGAAAAGACGCAAGTCCTTCAGTCGGACGAGTGTGCGCGGTTTGCTTGCAGTGCAGGGCCCTCACGTGCAGTTTGCACTGCACGTGGGGCACCTTTTTTTCAGGTGACCCGAAATGCTGCAATGTCCGCAGTAAAGTGGGTTCCCAACATATCAGAGATCAACGGACTCGCCGTCGACCTTTAGCTTGTTGGATAAGAAACGGTCCTCGCGGACCGTTATCCGGGCGGCAGTCAGGCTGCATGGGAGCCGGTCGTATTTCGAAAATGGAGTCGGCTTTTTCCACAACGCGTGGACGGTAACGAATTTTAACAATTATCTTCAGACAGCCTCTTTAGCGATTTGAAAGGTTATACCGAGGAGGTGGATCACAATGAATCTGTCCTCCGTAATGGGGAGGAGCCAGCGATTCTCCATAGGAACAGGTGTTTGGAGCAGGCGCTGGGCAAGACTTGCTTCCTTGCAAATCACCTCCAGGTACTGCCCACTGCTCCTGATGGTCATCGCGAGCAGCTCTTCCTCCGGAACTTTCAAAGAGTGCATCGCTTTCGAGAAAGCTCACGCACACTCCGGGGAATAAAGATTGCCTACCTTGTAAAGCAGAGGGGGATTGTACCCCTCATCCAGGTAGGCTTTTAGCTGAGCCGCAGCTGCCGGCGATGGCGTCGCAGCCACGGAGCTCCAGCTTCTCGCTAACGCTGGAGACCTTCTTTGGGGGTGGTTGCCCCCCCATCCACTAATTCTGGTGGTGACTTAGGCGTCGCCCTATCTGTATCACTGGTGATGGTTTCAGGTATTGCTGCCTAGCAACCATCAAATCCGTTGGCACACCAGAAAAGGAAAAAAAAACGCAACCGGCAGCAGAGAGAAGTAAACACCCATCCGCTCGCGCTCGCGGACTGGGACGATCTCAACAGATCTGTCCGCGATTTATGCTGCCAATTCTTCTTGCACCGCCTTCCGTGCGGCTTTGGAGAATGCGTAGCCAACAGCAAAGCTTTCCTGCTGACTACCACGTTTTCCAGAAGCACGAACGTTGGGCATCTCGCGGATCACAAGGCGAGGACCGAGGGCCAGGTCTGGCAATCCGGAGCAGTTTTCCTGTTGGACCACAAGGGCGAGAAATGCTCGGCCCCAGCCGAAGTACGCCGCATTGTGTGACGTTACTACTCCTCGTTGCACGCAAAAGCCCAGACGGAGAACATTCTTTCGGAGATACTGCTGTTGTGGGATGCTCCTGTTGTCGGCGAGGAGGAATGCGAACGTGTTAACGAGCCCTGCACGGCGGATGACTTTACACCCGCCATCACTGGGCTGAAGAGATGAAAGGCTCCAGGCGAGGATGGGCTCCCCGCGGAATTTTATCAGTGCTTTGCGTTGGAGCACATACCTTTGATGCTGAGACTCTCCACAGTGATGAGGTTTGAACCCGGTCACGCCGGGACGTTTATTCATTAAAACAAACCACAAACCTGAAGGGATGTGTATCCTTTCTATACAAAACAAACGCCCATGCAGAAAGCTCAACCCGGAGAAACCACCGGCTAGCAAGACGGCTTCAAAAAAGGAGGGAACGGAGGGAAGGGACACAAAATAAACAAAAAAACAGGGGAAGTTGGGGACAGGGATCTTTGGTATGAACGTTCCTCAACTTTTTAGAAGCGAGGCTTTACGATGGCTACTTCCCTGGAGACTTTTCTGGGAAAATGAGTCTACTTAGCAGCTTCCTTCATAAGGTTGGCAGCTATCCTGGTGGCGTCCTTTCGCTGCGAGCTTCTTTGGTGCTTATGACGGGCCGTCACGATGGCGCGGATGCAACAGAAAGTTGCGATCACAGCGCCCTTCTTCAGTCCGTCTTTGCTAAAGAAGCGTCGCAGCAGGTTAAAGGCAGTGTCTTGGGGACGACGAAGTGCCGAAGCAAGCCTCCGCCATAACTGCCGCAAGTCACTGAAGACCACAAACAGGTGCGGAAGCGATTCTATCGCCCCGCACCTGAGACAGTTCGAGGAGGCAACTTCCCCGGAAACCAGGTGTCTTCGCTGATTTCACTGGAAACCCTAGTGCAGGAATAGCAGAACATTCTGTTTTTAACGAAGCGAGAACATGGTGTCCACACACAGAGAAGGGACCACGAGTTCTTCGGGGAGTACACCAAGAAGCTCACTCCACTGAAGGAGTCCCTTTGCCCTGTAACGAGTGGCAGCCTCCACCAGCTCGCTCGTTTAGCAGCCGCTCAGCAGTCTTTCGACTCCTGCAATGCTGCAGGAGATTTGCCACTCTGACGATTGGCTACTGTAGTTACTCACCCTGAGGGCAGACAGCTCTGCGGCGAGGAGTGAGCCGGCTACCCGGGACCAAAGTGACCAGTCCTGCAGGATAACTCCTAGCTGTTTGCGTAGGAGATCCTTTAGAGGTAGCAGTTGCTCTGGACACACATCCAAAGTGAAATTCCAGTGCTCCAGAGCTTCCTGCTGCCAAGCATTTTAGTTGGAGGGGCGGCAGGAAATCCAGGAATGAGCTAACAACAACGAGGACAGATACCTCAGAGGGTAGCCAAATCCAGTTCTCCGGCGAAGGTTGCACGGCAGCAACGAAAGCAGTCCTGCACTGCTGACACATCGCTGGAGGATATGGCGAGCAGGAGCACACCAGAGAGAAGACCAGAATTTCACACATATGTAGAGAAGCCGGAACTGCACTTGCAATCCAATCTTCTGGATGGTCAGGATGTCCAAGTCTGCGTCCTGGCGTGGCGCCACCGTCTTTGAGATGAACCCGGGAGCGTGCAGCGCCCCACAAGACTTCACGTAGGAAATACTGCGCCCGGAATTTCATCAAATAGGGAGGCGGGCAAACAAAAACAAGGGGCGGAGTAGGGGGCAAGAAAAGTGTTCCATATGTTCGCCCGTTCCAGCAAGACGAACTCTCCAGCGGAGAACGGACCAAGAGCACGCTCTGCCTTCAGAAGGCAGTCTGACCACGCTTCTGCAGCGCAGAAGTCGGCCAACGCAACTCCAAGGTACTCGAAGTACCTGCCCGTGGGGATCCCCAGACGGATTCAGTCGGCCATTCCCTTCCACGACGCACCCACCGGTACTACGGAGCACTTCGCCCTGTTGATGGTCATGCTTGCTCCCCGATGGATCAGCTCGAAGAATCTTCGACCGATTATGCCGGAGTGGACATGGGCAACAGAAGCAGAAGGTCATCAGCGTATGCTGCTACGGACGGCATGCACGGAGAGGCTCTGTGTAGGACAGCCAGCGTTAGCCTGTACGCTCTCAGCACCAACTCAAAGTAGATGCTGAGAAGCAACGGGCTCAAGCTGTCACCCTGCATGATGTCTCTAAGCACGGCAACGCCGTGCACGCGAGAGCCTCTGAAATTTAAGTTGATAAGCGCGTGGCTCCAGCAGCAGCACAAGTACAGGAGGAGTTGGTTTGTAAGCCCAAGACGCTCCAGGATCTCCAGCAGAAGTTCCTGGTTGACGCAGTTCGAAGCTTTGTGCAAGTAGACTGCGACTGCCAAGGCTCCCGGCCTTTCTCCCGTCTGTCCGCACTGGCGCTTGCAGTCGGCAGAAGGACTCGCCGCTGCTCGACTGTCCATCGCAACATGCTGTTGAAGCTGCCACCAGGTGCTAGCGAAAGGGAGGTTTGTATCCATGGACCTACCCGGCACACCGTAAGACTGCTCCGGGCTTACCACGGACTCCACGACTTTCCCTAGGCGCGTAACCCACAGCTTCGAAAGCAACTTGACGTCCGTGTTTACCAACATGATCGAACGCCAGTTGTTGAGTTGGCGCAGATCTCCTCCTTTCGGAAGGAGACGCATCCTCGCTGAGCGGAAGAAAGAAGGGATATCGCCCGTCACCCTCATCAGCGTCGAGAGGTTGAGCACCAGGGAAGCGAGTTACGCCGCGAAGCTCTGATAGAACCCCGCGGGCAGCCCGTTCTCACCTGGCGTCTTCCGTCTCTTGAGTCCTGCGATGGCAGAAGAAACTTCCTCCAACATGAAGCGCTCGTCGAAACGAGCGCATTTCTCCTCGCCGATGCCGTGTGCACCCCGCAGCAGAAGTAGTTCCGAGAGGACTCTCTCCATCGGGGACTTGGCGTAGAGCAAGAATTGGTGCCTTAGAGCCCATTGTACGTCGGCAGGAGCCGAGCATTCCCGGATTTGTTCGCCGAGCAGGCTAGCCGTTCCAGACTGTTAGACCTGGCGCTCGGCACTCGCCTTGTACTCTGCGAGGCCCCGGACTTCCGCGCGTATAGAGATGGTGCGCGTTTGCAGGAATTCTCTGCTATTAACCACGCCTTCTGCGAAACCGCGCGGTAGCAGTTGCAAAGGAAAACGATCGCAAAACTCGCGAACCGATCTGTCAAGATGGTCCCAGTCTGCGAGTTGCCGAATGGCAGAGCCGCGGAGAAACTGCCGAAGATGCTCCGCCGCTTCGGGATGGTTGCGCCAATACGCCGGCATCCTCCAAACATTGTTCGGAGGACCCTTTCCCGGTGGGAGTAGCTTGAACTCCAGCCTATCATGGTCAGATAACGTGGACGGCAACCTGCCTCTCCTCATCACTCGTGAGAACAGGTGCTCATCCAGGTAGACGTGATCCATGCACCTTTCCAGTCCAGGTTCACCGGCTTCCAAGTTGCGCGCGTACACTGACGCGCATGCCTCTTCCACCGGCGACTGTTCCGCTGAGGACCTCGTCTAGTTAAAAAGCAGGTTAAAGTTGAAGTCCTCTAAGGTTCCCCGCTCTGGTTCCGGAGTTCCTTAGCCATTGGCTCTCCAGCACGCCGAAGAACTCAACTCTCTCGGCTTTCTGGATCAGGTGTGTGTAACTGCGAGACACACTTTGAGAATTGTTCCGATACCAGACCATGGCACACGGATCCCGATCGTTCTCCATGCCTGCACTCATTTCTTGATTGAAAACTCCGTGGGGCGTCATTTTGCGAAGTTACGTAAAAGGGGGACCAGAGGCCTGCACAGTGGCAGATTTGGCGCGACGTTCCTCGTCACGATGGCACATATTTCAGTGGTGTTATTCTAAATCAGCGATACGTTTCGCTGGAAGTCTCGTTCGTTTTCATTCATTCTTTCGTTTGAAACACAGGATACTCCAAAGATCTGAATGTTGCGGATGCTGTTTCCCCCACGTTCCACGTAGAAGAGACCTACACGAGCGTATGCAGCTCTCTCGGAAGGACGCAAATCCAACAGCGGACGGCGAAAATTCTGTAAATACAAATAAAGTCGGTTTCGTTCTTATCTTGCAATTCTTTTTTATTGCCTGTGCTGCAGAGGTCCCATTCCTTTTCCCGAATCATTCATTCTCCAAGGGAAATGCTACCAAATGAGTTTCCAAGGGCAAAAGAGATTGCCAATGGTTTCCCAGATTCTGTGGAAACTGATAGTTATCCACGTGGAATGTTCGCCACAGGAAACAATGAAAGAGTATCTGTCTTGTGCTTTTCAACTGCTCCAAAACTTCACAGTCTCACTGGATTTTACTATGAGTGCCGTGAATGGTTGGTGCAGCTATCACTGGAAAGCTGTGTTTTGCTGCTATTGCACTATTTCACAGAGTGAATTCAGTGCTGCTGTGAGAATGGTTCCTGCTAACGTTCCTGTTTTTATTATATGCTTTTATTCTTTGGAGCTTTGGACATTTCTCCGAAGTTCTGTTACAGTTGGCGGAACCCATAGTCTGTCCATTGCTCTACAATTACTGCCAGCAATTCGTGGTGTACTTTCGTGTCTGTCAACCGTACAAAATGTAAGCCATTTTTGGTTGCAAAACTTTGGGGTTCGAGGGAATGGGAAGCAGACAAGAGTAAGAGTAGAGCAAGCAAAACAGCTTGCTTATGTATTTGCTTTTGTTTTTTTTTTTCCGAGTCAAAAATTTAAATAATTATCAACATCAAATTGATCTTTACTTAAATTAGTAGATTACCCCCTTGCCTAGATACACCTTCCGGTACATCCACTGTGTTACGACTTATCTAACCTTACATCAGAGCGACGGGAGATTTGTATTCAATGATTATTGTTAAATAATTTTACCTCTCTTAAATAAATTTACATAATTCACTTTCAAGATTTACTATAAACAGTATATTTAAAATCACGTACAAACTCAATATTATTATCTAATGAATAAATTATGTATATAAATATTTTTATGTTACCTAATAATATTAAAATTATGTAAATTTATGCATACATATATATGTATTAGTTAACTTAACAGCTTAACCGAATGACTACTAGGAAGATCTAGAGGCTGTTCAAGATGTATGGCAAGCAGAAGGTTTGTGGGGTCAACAACAACATTTGATATGGATGAAGGGGCTAAAAGACCCTTCCCTATAAGACACACCATGCATGAAGGAGCAGATTGGCCACGGTGGGGCAATGCAACAAAACCACGGCAAAATTCCCACCCTTGGTCCTACGTTCACGGAAAATAGGTCTCGTTCTTTGCAAAGCATGAAGATTTAGAACAATTTATCGAATTCATTGAAGCCTGGAAAGATGATACCACCTTTTCTTGAAGAGATTTTAGAAGATGACACTTGTTGGAAAATGGAAGATACTTCAGATCGAATTGAACTCATCAGGTATACTGTTAAGAAAAGTGCAACCTCGAAAACTGAAGACGGACAAAAAAGCCTCTTTGGAAGTCTCTGATCTCTACAAACCACTTCCTGAAATCCGGCCTGAAGACGAAAGGCTGAATCATTTATTTCGGAATTCAAGCAGCTTGTTTAGAAAGAAAACGAACACAAACACACTCATCGGGAATATGTGATATGGATAAAACATGTTGCTTGGTCTGATCAATATGAGCTGTTTCTTGTGTAAACGAAACATAGTCATATGCCCGGATACAAACCGATCAGGGGTGATGTTATAATGTAATGTAGGAATGTAAGTGAAAATGTCAAACTGAACGCAGTTATCGTCGGAAAAAGAAGCAAGAAAAAAAAACATCATTGATTTGGAAGTGGACAGTCAACTGTAGATCAAAAAAACAAAAAAACTGCTCAGTTGCTGATTGGCACTCATTCGCCTAAAGTTATCGAAACAGCAACTCCAGTGTCTGCTTTCGGTGATTTCCCGACTCGCTAGCTGCAATAATTTCTCATATTCACTTTCGTTCATAGCGAACATCGAGAGAGATTGCAGGCATTCCTTCTTCGTGGTCTACTCAAATGTCCTTAAGCATGTCTGATCAAGATCATGATAGCAAAGAAATCAGGATGACTACCCGGGAAAAAAACGGATGCTGGATACGAGATCTTGCATGGTGACATCCCGAAAATGGGAATAAAGGTTTCTATACAGCTTGGTGTATGCTGCTTTCACAATATCTGCATTCCCATTCTTACAAGAGCAATTTATTAATGGCTCCCGTGATAATGCACTTTTTAAAAATAATAACAAGAAGTCAAATCATGACATTCCATCTGTAAGTTGATTTCAAACTGATCTCCCGGTTTCATTCTTCATTGCAATGCCCTTTTCATCCGAGTTTTGTTGACAAGCTATTTCTCAGCTTCATGATCTCTAATTCTTTGTTCCCATAACATTTCATGTTTTTTTTATCAACTTTCATTCGGTTTCAAATTTTCGCCGAACCATATTTTGCACTTGGCATTTTCAGGACATGACAGAAAAATCCGATTTTCATCTCATATAAAACGAAGACAGTGTAATACGTGTGTCCTGTTACCTGTGTGTATACGAGAGCTCAAAGAAACGTGGAATGAGAAGGCTATCAGAAAAACGGTACTCACAGAAGACTCTCATAGGATCAGAAATGAGGAAACTATAATTGAGAAAGATGAACTAAATTCTCTATTTTCCCTTCCAAAATGCAAGTGTAATTGTCATGGTGGCCTGCAATTGTGTGAAATGGTGAGCGTGGATAAAATAGAAAGAGATGAGTTTGCCTAAACCTCAAAATAAAATGGCCAACGGGAATCAAAGAGCTTCATTACGGTACCTAAATGGAAGATGGACTTTCAGCTGCCTATAGGATTCAGTATGTATTTGTGAGGTACTTCTCACAATGCCGAAGAGTGCATCCAGTAGTTGTGAATAATTTCTCGGACATCACTGCAGGCACTTTCTGCATGATTTTCCTAATGTGTTGCTATGGAAAACTGGGTCTAAAAAAATATTGCCTGGATCCTCAACGAAGATGAGGACATTTTATTTGTACCTCTTTGGAAGGAAGTACACTCTTCAGAATGAAATAACAAAGTCACTAGACAAAAAGATTATCTTCGTGCTAATTATCAGATAGGACATCCTGTGTTCTGAATTTAGAATCGAAAAGATAGATCATTCCGTACCTTCCAAAAGTATGTAAAAAATGAACGTCCGACGTGGGGAAGGATACGCGCCCTCTTCAGAGAAAGCTGGCTGAAAGGTCAGCTGCTGGGGTGAACCTCTTTAGAAAGAAAAATGAAACGTGCGTATTCAAGCAATTGCCGAGAATGAGATGGTTGTATGTGAATTTGCTTTTTAAGTGTTCGATGTGTATTCTAAGATGAGAGAAACACAGACTAAAATATGCAGAAAACATAGAAGGAGTTGAAACGAAAGAAATCAGATCCTAATCAGAATGAGAGCGATAACATGTCACAGGGGTCAAAGTCAAGAGCTTACAATTATTTTGTCCAAGTGGAGCTTCTTCTAGTATTTTGAAAGCACCTATCACCTTCTGTCGATGCATCCGCGCATTTCAAAGTACAAAGGCACTGCATGAATAAACGAAGCATTCTTTTTAAAGCAAAGGTGAATTTTCAAGTCAGTTTCGTAGCGACCGGAAATTACAAGCTGAAAGTAATTCAGGGAGTCCATACGATGAGCTGTAACGTGGCTGATGGCATCATCTGTTTTTGTAAACACTCAAGTGTCGAAACTCTGTACATTTCAGTGAATCTCTTGCATCCTATTTTGTAGGTCCCCTCAATGAACCAGGGATACCGATGGGGTTATTTTCCATTTTCTTGCTGCTTATTGCATCGGACACCCCGGTGATTCTGTCTTCTTAATTGCTTTTCCCATAGATGTGACAGTGATTTCGCAAAGATGTGAATTTCGCGAAATGGACCACGACAGGAACGAATTGCACAAGAGTTGAAGAATCTGGCAGGAAGTGTCCTCCCGGGGATCCATAGCGGATGCGTTGGCCAACGGGTAGAGCTGGAAGTAGACAGCAGCTTGCGTGTATGCACTTTGGTTTGCTGCCGTTTGGTAGAGGAGAAGATATGTTTTCTACCATCGTATCGATGTGCCGCTGTAGCTTGCATTGCCAGAGGGCAGCCTCTCACGTATCTGAAAAGTCATCGAGCATATGCAGGAGTTTCGATCAGGAATAGGCTACTCTGGCCAATAAAAGTGATGGGATGAAGGGAAAGGGGATAGTTAGTAGGGAAAAATCGTTCCACCCACGCTGATTAACCTTAGCAACCATTCTCCATGCTGAGCAGTGCCCTCCGGTTTGTGGCTGAGGGGTGGTTCGAGGCTCGGAGGCATCGGCCAGGTGAAAGGCACGAAGAAATCGGTGTTTCGACGGAGAGCCATCAACTCGGAGAATTTCTACTGCATCGGTAATCCATCACGAGCGTTCCGTGCAGTGCAATTTCATTTCGTGGATGTGAATGAACGTATTCGAACCACGAAGAGCGCAACAGAACCTTTCCGTGAACGATGTTATGCAAACTGAAAAAGTGCATGGCCTTCTTAGGAAAGCATCCTATGCTTTTAAGATGGACGCTCTCCATACTGCAGTTGCATTCTGGAAACTTTTGTATTATATAAGTAATGCTTCCATGGATAAGTTGTTGGGAATGGGATCAGTAGCAGTGTTTGCTGAAGGCATTCTGTGACCATCTTGCCAGTCTTTGTACACAACTTGGTTGCCACCATCAGCGGCTATTGGCGACGTCGATTTGGTTCCTTCCAGGAAAAGTGATTGCATGCATCATAATGTTAAGTAATTTTGGAAGGACACGAATTTTGTTGGTTCGCAGTTTATCTTACGTGCAGGGACAGTGTGTGGATGGGAAAACGAGGGAGTATTTTTATTATGTAGATCATCAAGGAATGGTAAAGATTTTTGGATTTTGGTTTGCATTGCATTTTTTGTCATTTTTAGCTTTATCTGGATGATGCAAAAATTAAGAATTTTACATCTTGTTTCAAAGGTAACACATGCATAAATAATAAAAAGTTTGCATTATGAAATTACAGAAAAAAAATTCCTTACGTTCTTTTTCAAGCAACTGAAATTAAACAGTACACCAAGGTTTGCAAAGGAATTCCCCTATATTTCCATGTGTGGTAGAGAGTGCAACTATGTGAGATGTGATGATTTACCTGTTGTTTTTTTGAGTTTAATTCGCAAAAATAATGGCTATTTTTTAACATATGGATGTCAGTCCGACGGTCTCGTGCAAGAATTTGAACCAGAGAAATTAATAATGCTAAGTGAAACAGGAAGAATATATCATCCTGCCAAAAAAGAAGCTGGGGGTGTAGGTTTAATCAAATCCTCATTAGCTCTCGAATTGGGTAATCACTTTGAATTTGGCTTAGGAGAAACGAATTTCCCAACAAACTTTGTCTGGAATAATGAAAAGTACAAGCTAACTTATGAATTGCATCCCATACTATTAACTCACAAGAATAGTCTTTCTTGATACAGAATGTAGCTAGGTATGCAGTTAGACACAATACATCCCATGTAAACTGAAAAGTAATGTTCTCTATGTAATGTTTTGCATGTTTGTCAGGCTCAATAAATGCAATGTCACAGGTGCTTGATTGACTATTTATTTCTTTGGACATGATTATGTGTTTCGTATCTTCGAACTTGATAAACCCTTTCCTCCTAAGAGCATAACAAACCCAACTTTGGTTGAGAATTAATCAGCTCCCAGGATTTCAGTGTTCATGTGCAATCTGTAAGGTATTAAAACCTGAGCAAAAACAGCCTTCAGGTATCTGATAAAGTGTGGTAAATTGAAGTTGAACAGAAATAATTGATACAGTCCAAGAAAGCTGGATGTAAAATAAGTGAAGCAATATTTGTTTAATGTGGCTTGATGAATAACATGAGAGCCATGTAACAAAATGGAAAAAGAATTGACAGAGATTGCAAGCAGTGATTTGATTGTTTAATTCTATCTAAATGCTGGATCTAAATTCTATCTAATGATTGTTTATTGGTACCACATGTTTTTTTTTTTTTTTCTACGGAAATATTTCAAGTCATATGTTTTAGACATTTTACTTTAGAGAATAATGGCTCTTCAGATGGTTCAGGCCTTACTTTTAACCTCACCCTCCCCTCCTTTTTTTTGGTAAACAGTGTGCATAGATAAAAGTGTCAGCTTACAGTCTGGTTGATTTGCACTTGTGTTTGCAGGATGCATACACAGATGGATGGATAGGAGATGAAACACGAATTAGTAATGAAGATTGCAGATAATAATTTATGCAGGTGTTGTAGCAGACAAATTCAACTGTCTTCATGTGTTCACGTATGATCACAAGGCTGTAGCTTGCATATTGTGCGGTTGCTGGAAAATCCAGCCACAGTCGTTTTTTAATCAGACGCGACTTTTGGGTCTGCCTACACCATAGGTGAGGTATGACCTGTTTTTCATGCACAAAGTCCAAAGAGTGCTGCTAATCTTGTTAAAGATTTGAAGCGGTAAGAAGGCGCGAGTCGGTCGTGGGTTTTTTTGGCGGTAATAGCGGGATGGGAAGGGACGAAAATGCAGGACAGGACGAGAAGGACAGGTTCCTTTAAGGCATATGAAGGTTTGACCCCTCCTGACGAGTTGTACACGTAACGATAAATGAAAGGAACATAAGATGTCCCAAAGTCAGTTAACTGGGTCCCAGTAGCTGAAGGCTGCTTTCGTTGCTGCGATTTGCCACCTCTTCCGCGCGTTACGAGAGAAACGTTGGGAACCGCCAGGGCAGGGCCTCCACCGCGAGACAGATCTCGCGAAGCGAATTTCATCGGAGCAACATGAGCAAACCTCGAGAATTCGGTGCCCGAAGAGGGCACGCACCGCCACCGGCTATCTCCACGAACGCGCTGCGCTCCCAAAGTCAAAGCAATTAACCCTCATTGGGTCGGAGTAGGTGGGTTGCGTGGGTGTGTGGCGCAATCAATGGGTATTGCGTAGATCGGACAACCGATTGGCTTGGTTCGCCTACCGGAACTCAAATATCCGATCGGGATGGACCTTTTAGAATGTGGATTGCGATTAGTTCGTCAGCAGCCAGCGGGTAAACCTCCTCCCGTTGTGCCACGATCTTGGTAGAACCACCGAAACTTTTGCGCGAGGCGCTCATTCCCGTTCAAGGCATCTCCACGGAAACTACAAAATTGTATTGGTCAGGCAGATTGTCGACTCGTAACCGTGTCGTTGGCTCAACATCGTATGGGGTCATTTCTGTGTCTATGCTACATCGCCGTGTCCTTGCCTGACCGGCGTGGGGTCGGCTGATCACCGCGTCGTCGCTCCATTAGTATACATCATTTATTCTCAGTGCCCGGTCGTTGAGAAATCATCGTGTCTCCGGCTCATCACCGTGCCGATTGACGATCGCCGTGTCGCTGATGCATGTTCGATCAGGTCTCCGTCTTATCTTGTTGTCTTTGGCTGATCATCTTGACGTCAACTGATCTCCGTGTCGCTGGCTCATCTCGGTAGCATCGGCTGATCTTCGTGTCGATATCGGATCATTGCATGGTCGCCTCTTCTCCGTGTGATCTTCCTCCAGGTCGATGGTCCGGCTGCGGCACTTTCTCCTAGCACAGACGGATCTGTAATCAGAAACAATGACTGAAAAAGCTCCACTTTGTGTGCCGACACGATCAGCTCAACTCTCTCGTTCGTACGCTATACGGAGAGCCTTTCCGAGTACACTTTCAACCGGTTGTAATGAAAAGACGTTGTTAGGAGGCAACACAAAGTGGAGCGCCGCAATAGCGTGAGCGTAACTTTCAGGGGCGGAGGACCACCACGGAGTTGTTCCTGGAGATGCACGCCTGCCAATGAAGAGAGACTTCTCTACAACGAGGTTCTTCGATTACGTGATGTCCATCCCTAGGTGTGCACATATATACAAGCAGAAATGGCAGCTGCTTGAGTTTCCTCAGTCATCACCGACGTGTGCCGAGATGAAGCGAGGCGCTTCCTGTGCTGATGAAATCGTTTGCAGAGTTTCTTTGGGTTTCGAACTCACTTCCTCACTCACAGTCAGAAGCGATCTGCTTCCAATACGCAGCGCGTGCACTGATCCGATCCGCCTCTCAAAAGCCACAGGGTGTAACAAACTGTAAGTGCACGAATCACCGGGGCTGGCTCGATTCTCATTTTACTCGCACACACGTACATGGCTTTGGATTACAAAGCGTGCCCCCCCCCCCACACACACACAACCAGGTTACTTGCTGGGTAGCCGCATGAAGGACCGACTGGTTGTTTGCGTGCCAAAGTTCGAGGTCACATCGACGAATTTTTGTTGTGCCTCGCCTGCAATTCCCCAAACGAGACGTCTTTTCCACATTGGTGCGTCTCTTCCCTTCCGAAGAGGTTCTTTTCAAACAGTTCACTTTCTCATTTCTCCATTCGACAGAAAGGAAAGATTCTGTTGCATTTAGCAAAGTTCTGCGCACTGATTGATGGCTGAAATCCCCTTGCGTTCTTTAGAGGCCTTTCTTAGGTCTATCTGCATCCATGCATTTTGCTGACAGCACTTCAGGTGTCGTACTTGGCTTCGATTCACTTTAGCATCTTTAACTTTGAATTTCGAATCGTTTGGGGAGGGTTCTCGTGATTTTTTCCCTCTTCTTATTCCGTGATGCACTTTCTAAAAAGAATCCAGTAGCCTTCTGTAGATCTCAAAAACCCAAACAGTTTTCCACTATGTGTTCGGTGTTCTGCACTCTCCCTGTATTCCATGCGGCGGAGGGCAGAGTCGACGGAACACGTCAGGCAAGCTCGGCTGCTGAAAATCCCAAAAGGCGCTTAAAGTAGACACCATTCGCGAGAAACTGAAAACTCGGCTCAAGGTGCGTACGTGGGTGGTACGAAGTGAGAAAGAATGCCGGCTTCCGTACAGATGCACGCATGTGCGTTTCCGGTGCAGATCGCGTACATTATGCATTGCATGGGAGCAGGGCAGATGCACGACGATGACTCTGCCTTGGGTGCTTCATCGGACGATTGTGTTTCCGGTTCTCACACACTCGCTGCCGATGCGAAGTTCGCTTACGCACGCAACTGCCAATTTACTGAGGTGTCCCCCTGGAGCTTCGACGGCGCGGCCCTCCTTGAGGCGTTCAGACACAGTCGGACTGGTGTCAGCCATGTCCATACGCAGTGTCAACCCATGAGATATTGCCTCTGAGCAGGTGATTTGCGCTCTCCTGAACGGTTCCCTGCTGCAAGCGAATGTGACATGCCGGTTTGCCTCAAAGTAGGGAACCTCGAGTCCCGGAATTTCAAACACCGTTTTTCGAGTGTGGTTTCCAGGCCTCCTTTCGGCTTGCGCGCTGAGCGCGTCACGTGACGTCGAAGGACAACGTGAAATGATTTTTCCTAATGAAGTGGAAACAAAGAGATCCCGGCTTGTTCCAGTTTTCAAATACAGGTTTCCTGGAAGAGTGCCGAGACTGGGTTTCCCGTGCTCTGCAGGATTCGGAAATAACTAGCAGATTGTGACCAAAGTTTCTGAGAATCATGGCCAGAAGAAAGGGATAATATCCCAGGGGATTTCCGGATCGTTGTCCACGTTCCATCGTGGGTACAGAAGTCTTCCGGTTTGCATTTTCAGAAAAGACACGGCAAAGCAGGTCAACTCCACAGGGCATGAAAAAAAAGTACGCACGTCAAATATGTTGAACAACATGCTCGTTTTTGCGATCTACCGGAAGGCTGCTTTTGGAAGACCTTTTGGAATTTCTTCGGGTTGATCCAAACTGCGTATCCTACGAGTTGGCGAAATCCTAAGAGTCGAGAGAAGTTTGACCTTCTCCCGACTGACGCGTGGCAAGGTGGTTCATTTGTCCACACATGCAAGCTCGGCCCAATCGAGCGAGGGTGTGAAACACTTCAGACGAGTGCTTTTCTCTATGTGTGATTCTCGAGCGGAAATTACTTCGCCCCTTTTCCCAACGATGCTCTGATCACTTGTGTGGTTCTCCGCTGCTTCCACTCTCTCCCCTTGCGTATTTTGTTGTCAAATGCGTCGCGGGTTTGCCGTGCGATTTCTTTCTGAATCACCTTTTCTAGATCTCTTGCTCTGGCGCACCAACAGCATATGGCCGTTTAAGGCCCACAGTCAGGTACCCTACGGAGGGCACACATGGCAGGAATCTGGCTGCTGCCGGCGGGCACCCGACTTGCCAGAGCGGCGACCATACGTCCGGGTCTATCAAACCGGGGATTTTTTGCTCGTAGTTTCACCTTCCCAGACGCTTCCCCCCCGAAGAAGCCTGCCCCAGCACTTTCCTACACTGCACTTTCTCTGCCTTGCCCTATCGCGCGAATTGGTCTCGGATGACCTGCCAAGTGTCCGAATTCACATCGTACAAATATGCACGGTCGTGGCAGATCCCCACGACTTTCCGGCTTTGGACGGTAAGTTCCCCTTCCGACGCGCGCCCCCAGCAACTTGATGCAGCGGGAGTGGACACGGGAGACGTGTACAAAGATGGCGTGAAACCCACACTCGCGCATTGCGTTGGCTGGCCGTGTCCTTCCTTCATGCAGGCTCGTCCACGTTTCGTCTATCGAATGTAGTGACCCTTTGCTTTCTCCAGTCGTACGTGGACGAACACGTTTCAGTCTTCGTGGTTGCCGTGGATGCCGTCACTTACGTACAAAGAACACCGCCACGGTCGCCTCTGGGTGCCCATCGAAATCCCGAATGTCGAAATCTCGAAAGGTCTTGAAAAATAAATACATAACTTTATCGTATATATCGATATATAAATGTAGATTAATATAAAAATCTATTATAACATACATATTAGAAATTTTGTTTTTAAGACATGTATTTGTTGATATTGAATGTGTTTATTATTAAAAGAAGTAATACTTATTAATATATCTATAACACACGAATACGTAACGTTAATTAGACTATGATATATATATACTGCTGGTAAATTTCATGCGTGATGAATACATATTAAATAAATATGTATAAATATAGAATTATAAAAAGTAATGGGGCCGATTAAGAATTGTGGAAAAAACATTTATGTATTTCTAATCTTGAATATATTTATATTAATAACGTACATCAATGCACATCATTAAGTATATGAGTAACATGTTCTATAATCTAATGTGCGTAATAAACATACGTATTTATTTTTCTTCCAAGATTTCGAAATTCGAAATATTTTCAAACGCTGCTCAGGCCTTGCGCGCCTGCCTCGCCATGACAACCGGCTGTGCCTGGCGCATCTCCATCGCGGGGTCGGGCGCTCCCGCTGCCCGCTTCTCAGGCTCTCCATGCTAATTGGCATCGTTCCGGACTGGGAGGCAAAGGCAATTCCATTCACTGGGTATGCCACCGGCTTTTGATCCAGTGGCGCAGCATCCCAACCTAAGAACTAGGCTTCCCCGAGTAACCCGCGCTGAGGGTTTTCGCGATCAACCCAGCCTCGGTGGGTCCAGCAGAAATCCAGCCTCCTGCTCTTCACCAGGAACTGGGACACCGGCGAGGAAGGCGCGAACGGCTCTCGCGGCGAAGAGAACGAGCTTCGGATTTACGACCATCAAGGCACCGTCGTCGTACAGAATACGTCCACTTGCGAACCGCGACGTGGCCTCGCGCGCCCGCCTGCAAGCGTACCGGTACCCTCCTTAGGTCTCCCCAAGCCATCCCTCCCTTTCACAAGATGCGGTTCCTCCCCTGCAACCAAAGCGAAAATGCTCGGCCTCTGAACGCTTCCGGAAACCGGGCATCGCTGACCTGTCACGAGCCCGCACTCGGCAGCGCAAACCCAACTGCACTTCCACGGACCACGACAAGCAGAAGAACAGAGCCTTCCAGCGGACACTCTGGAAGCTCAGCGCGCCTGCCGGGCAGCCGCTCCTTCGAAAGTGGGCGCACTTTCACCCACTTCTGCGATTTCTCCAGCGGAGTGCCCGAGGCGCGCAGGAAGGTAAGTTCGCCACTGTCCGCCAGAAACGCCCTGACGTGCAACACTCGCAATGAGAAACCACAGCGTCTTTCGGATGTGCGGACGCACCGTCAGTGACCAGGGTTGAAAATCCACCTTGCCGATGGAACAAACACCCTCTCTTCATCATGTGAGCACGAACACTGCGATGCAGGAACTCGTTTTCGAGAGTGTTCGCCTCCTTTCCAAGCTCTCAGGCAAGAGTTACCCTCCGATGTTCTGCAGACTCTTGTTTCCCATCTGCTTGCAAGATAAACATCGTTACCAGACCAGGCTCACTCATTTGTGAGCTACCCGATCGTGTGCCGGGACGTACCCCATCGACACGTGCATCGCCCTTGGTCCTTCAGAATGCAGGCGACCAAAAGGAGTCCCACGGCTTGTTTTCCGGACGATACCAGCGTTGTGAATGTTGCAGTGGGCAGGATGCCCTAGGGTAGCCAAGCGCACGATTACCTCCAGTACATTCAAGACATCATTTTCACCACGAGTTCAACTTTCCAAGTCTTCCATGGATCCGCACGCGAGTCAGCTTCCGCCCTCTGCACATGACACTCTTCGTGGCAAGCGAGTTGACGGAGGTCCCGAACGCTTCCGCGGCGCGACACGCTGCGACGTGTCCGAACAGATTTCTTCCCGTCCAGCTGTTTCCTTAGTGCGCTTCATCCGTTCCTGAAGAAGAGGGATGCTGGGCTCCTGACAACCACTGGGAGGCTGCAGGAAACCGCTAATCGATGACGCTTTCTCAACGGAGTTTCGAAAGCGCTCTTCGAATTCCGCGAACGCGGTCCTCGCGCGTGCATGCACAACCCGTTCAGGTGGACCAGAAGTGGATGCTCGTGCATTGGCTTCTGGTCTCGCAGCGGCCCCCATGGTCCCGTGGCCTTGAGTTCGAGGAGGGAATCGACTGTTAGCATCGATGAACGAAGGACCTTTGTGCGGGAAAGCCAGCGAGAAACGCACTGACACCCAAGCGGGCTGTTTCGTAGAGTTGGTCCGCGCATGTTGCGTCTGCTGAATCGTCGGTGCATCTCCGTGGGGCTTCTTGGGGTACAGCAAAGCTTCCTGAATGAGCACTTGCGGCGCCATGCGTTCCCCACTCACGTGAATCCCGGAGCTATCACCTGTCTGGGGCAACTCCTCGGTTCCCAGTCGCTCACCCCTTTGCTCTCTCTCCTTTCGCTTCTGCCGGGTGGCACCCGTCGACTGGCAAAAAATTCGCAGCTGTCGCGATTCAACTCTGCAAGCGATCCCGACACCGGTCGACCGTGTGGCCATGAAGGTTGCGTCAGGCTGACTGGGAAAATTTCATCGTGAAGGAAACTGACACCCATTGCGGCAGTCTTCCTCCTCCTCCCGCCCTAGCCAAAATACTCACCTAAATGTGGTGATTTGGCGCCATCAGCAGCCGCACGTCATATTCCGCAGGCGCAAGACGTCTGCTCAGCTTGGGCTGCTCGCCTTTTCCTGCACCTTCACAAGACCAGCAGCGGACGGAGGATCCACTACCGCCTTTTCCGCAACCATGCGCTCATCCTCTGGGGATGCTGAGACCACACGCTGGCGATACTGCCGGAAGGAACTGGCCGTTCAGGAAAGGAGCGCACCCGACTGCAGGTGGCTCTCCTCTTCTTCATCGCCTGTTCCGCGCTCGCTGTCTTTCTTCTTGACCTTCACGGTCCAGGGCGACGCGGCCGTTTCTCGAAGGCAGGAAAAATGCCCCCATCGTTTGGCGTCTTCGTTTTCCGTAGCCAGGGAGTGCAATAAGACCAGCAGCAATTCAGGAGACAGCCACTCTCCTTACTTCGCCCTGTGGCTGCCTGGCCACGAACGTCGCCGGCTCCGAAATTCTCGACGGACTGTGGACGTTCCTCCTTTGCGCATCATGAGGGCGCTCCGACACGTTTCCGGAGGACTGGTGTCCGTTGGC
Source organism: Raillietiella orientalis (assembly GCA_036172245.1). Taxonomy (NCBI): domain Eukaryota; kingdom Metazoa; phylum Arthropoda; class Ichthyostraca; order Raillietiellida; family Raillietiellidae; genus Raillietiella; species Raillietiella orientalis. The sequence goes on from JAYWIR010000012.1 coordinate 831,712, forward strand.
ACCCCGCTGGATTTAGCAGCGCAGGAAGGCAACAGCGCTGCTTGGCACCGTCGAGAGGTGAGCACGAATTCGGACCTCACCCAAGGCGAATGCTGGACGATCTCCTGCCGCCATGCGCGACGGGATGCCGCTTCGTTCCTTTGAGAGGACCAGCCGCTTACGTGGATGTGTCTTCTGTCGGATGTCCACACCAGCCTCCTCCTGGCTCGAGCCGCGGGACTTGCTGGACTCTCCTGCGGGGAAAGGCGCGCTCTCTCGGAACGGAGGCCCGCACCTGGCTGTGAACGGCGACCGCCGCTGCAGCAGCCGTGGTCCTGGCAGTACAGCTCTACATCCCTCGAAGAGTCTTCGTACCTGAGGGCGGTGCCAATGCTTCCTGAGCTTCGCCAGACCCGCCTGCAGCGTAAGAAGCAATCCAGCATCAGCACTGGCGGCGTTCCTGTCTTCCGAAAGACCCCTTTTTTTTTCCCGAAATTTCCAGCGTGCCACAAGAAAACGGGAAGGAATGCACGGACATGTATTTTCATGCACGCGTCTTCCTGGGAGCTGCACTTCTCGGGGACCGCGTGCGGCGTAGCTCAGTCCTCAGGGCGCGCCCTCCTCCGGACGCTGAAAGCGAGAGGGTCCGAGGCGTGGAGGAGAGCGGAGGCGTACGTGCGTCCACTTGGGCTGCATCAACGCTAAGGGGCTGCGAGACGGCGGACAGTGGCGGCGCTTTGTCGCTACGCGGGACCCTCAATCAGCAGCCAGGAGTGCTCCTGCGACTCCTCCGGGACGTCTTCCGTCTTCTCCTCGACGTCGCTACAAAGAAAACACATCCTCCGCTTCCACGCGTTGCTTTGCAGCTCCGGCTCGGTTCCGTCGGCGCCAAACTGCGGCAAGCATTTCGAAGGGAACATCCGGGAAGGACCCTCCCGCCGCCCGTGCCCCAGTGGCGAACTGGTGCCTGGCTGGTGAAGGGGGTCCCTCTTGCGAGAAGCCGCCGCAGGGCCCTCCGAGATGCCGACTGGCAGAATTCCATTCGGGTGGTTCGCAGATGCCCGCTCCCCGAAAATACACTGGCGGGTGCGTTTGCTCCGACACGCCCGCCTATACGCCCGCACGCCTGTCGCGTCTTTGGCGTGGGGGTGTTCGGCCGACTCGCCCGGACGGCTGCGCGGCACACGGGGAATTCAGGATCGGGGAAGCACGCCCCGAGGCAGGGCAGTCTCGCGCCGGTAGCCGTATTTTGCGTTTCCGTCTCTCTTTCCCCGCCCCTTCTTTTCGTGGCACCCGCAGAGCCCTTCGGAGGAAAGAGGAAACAACCAGCGTGCGTGAGAATGAAGTGCAGTCTCTTCGGGAAGGGGCGATGTCCTTAGGGGTGGCCCACCGGCATTTACACGATTTTTGAACGCCAGGTTACCCGAAGAACCCGCGTATTGCCTTCTGGAGAAAGGGCGTCCTTTCGGAGCTCTTGCATCCCTTCCTTTCGCGCCTACCTCGGCTTGCCAGCAGCCGGAGGGAGCCGCGCTAGAGGCATGAAAGCCTCTAGCGCCAACAAACGAACCCAGGTGCGTCGCACCTGGGTTCGTTTGTTGGATCGGGCACACGCTAGGCAAACTACGCTCCTTTCTTGCAACTTCAGCCGCTATTGGAGTATCCAGTAAGGACAGCATCCCTGAGATGGACCCAAAATGAGCCGGCAGTGGGTTGCTTTCAGGTGGCAACCGGAACGGCGATTTGCATGTCTTTCCTGGAGGACCACGAGAGACCCGTCCTTCTGACTGAACGGGAGCGTTGACGAACGAGCCGTGCGTAAAGGCGCGCGCGTGAAGCGCGTTGACGCACGTGTTTGGGGCTAGAAGATCCCGTGCCCCCTCGATGGGGCTCCGCGCCTACAACTGCTTGGATTGGGTCGCTGCGGCTGCTCCCTCGCGCGCGATGAGAAGGGGGCAAGGTGGGATCACCAGCGAAGGAGGGAGCCCTTTATTCTCAAAGGGCTGGACGCGATATAACCCTCTGCGGGTATCGCGCCCTCGAAGTTGCGTCTTCAAGATGGAGCGGGCGCGGAAAAGATCAGTGCGAAGGGAGACGTGCCTGGTTCGCCGAGGTGACTCCGTACAGGGAAGCACGTATGCTTTGGGCGCCGACTGAGGGCTTAATTGGAAACAGTGGGGCAGTGGATTTCTGTAGCCGGCATTCCGCCTTTGGGCTTCGAAGGGAGCGGGTGCCTGGTCAGGAGCTCTGGCTGGGTCCGCTTTTGCTCGTTCGTAGCGTGGAAGCGCCCCGTGGAAACGAGCGAGCGGAGAAGAGTCGGGAAGGGGTGCAGGCGTGCAGCCTCCGTGCCATGCGGTGGTCTTCCAGCCGCGCCTGATCTGAGAAACCGCTTTCTTCGTCCCTTCCTCCGCTTGCCTCATGCCGTCTCGCTGCGCTGTGACCTCAAAACATCTTCCCACAACAAGGGATCTGAGGGTCACCCGCGATCGACGCTACAGACGGCGGGAGGGAGCGGTCCTGCCCGTGACTGCACTGGAGGCGTCCGGGCGATGGCCTCAGGGCCGACCGATCGTTTTCAAAGGGGAAGGGAGAGTCGCGCGCGCAACTGGACGTCCCCCTCGCCGATCAGGATGGTAACGAGGGGACTGCGGGCTTCCTGCGTGCTCTCCCGGCCTTCCGCCTCTTCTGTGAACCCCGAGGGAGAAAGTCCGTCCTCTTCCCTAGACCCGAACCGAGCGGTACCCACGGAACCGGGCTGACCTGGCCTGGAAATCCCCGGTGGGTGTGGTGGTATCGGCTTCGAGGGACTTCGTGCATTCCTTCTCTTCCTCCTCCCCGTCTTCCTCGTCACTGACCAGAACCTTGTCCACAACGAAGAGATTGCCCAGGTTGTACACATACAGGTCGCTGAGCAGCACAGTAGCTCCGTTCACGGTGATGGCTCCTGAGCAGGCGAAAGGAGAACATTCGGGTTCAGAAATAAGCAAATTCGGGTTTCTTCCCTTTCCTTCCCTTCTCCCTCTTTGCTGTTGCTGGACTGCAGGGAGCCCCCCGTGACAAGGAGCACCCGAAATGGTAAAGGGGACGCTCGCGGGGTCAAGTGAGTTTCGTCCGCAAGGTCAGGAAGGCGAGAGGGGGCAATCCCTCTCCCTTTTCCTCAGCCGGAGGAAAAGAAATGGTTGCGGACGCTGCTCTCCTACGCTCCCCGCACTCATTCCGAACTCTCGGAATGGGTGCGGCCCGGACGTCGCATTCCAAGAGAGCGGACGGAAATACAGAAAGAGAGGGACTTGCCATTCTTCGTTGTGACCCGGATGGGTTTGCCTCCGAGAGACTTCAGAGCTGTGGAAGCTTCCCCGGAAGCGCCAGTAAAGTTCGAGGAGTACCAGTATCCCGGGAGGGTGTGGTCCAGGAGCAGCTGGCAAACCTTGTCGTAGTAGGACTGGTCCATACGGATGTCGATCCAGGGCAACTCCCGTAACGCCGAGTCGATGGGTGCGAAGATGGTGTACTTGTAGTACTTGCCTGCAGGGGAAGAAGAGGAACAGGGGAGCGTGGCTCCGCTCGCCAGCGCGCAGGGGCGGCGCACCTGACTTGTAGTAACGAAAGCGCGGCGCTGCCCCGTGCGCGTTCTGGATAAACCATCGGAAGCGTGTCAAGTCCTCCAGCTCCCACAGCTTGTAGAAGAGATTGCTCAGAAACGCGGAATGGATGTGGGGGTATATGAGTAGAGGAGCCGTCTCCTTGTCCCCATGGCTCTTCCTGAGCTCTTCGAAGACATCCACGTCCAGGAAGAGGACCTGGTCGATGAAGAACGCGTTCCCTCCGGACAGATACGCCTCTTTGTTGACGATGACATCCGCCCCGTTGATGGTGTAGCAGCCTGGTAGCTTCCGGAACACTGCAGGAAGACACGGGGTAGGCTAGCGTGCTTCCTCAGCTCCTCTTTTCTCTCCTGGGTTCTCACTTTTCGTCACGTGGCAGTCGCCACGCGGGCCGATCTGCAGCTTTTCCCCTCCTAGAGTCTCCCTGGTGATGTTCCTCTCGGTGAAGTCCTCGAAGGACATGCGCCCGAGGACGAAGTGGTTCAGGATGACCTTGTCCCGGAACTCATCCACCGAGAACGGGTTAAACCCATAGTCAATTGGGCTCCAGCTCCTGAAGGCCGCGTTACTGGGGACGAAGACCGTGTACTCCCTTCCTGGAAGAAGAGGCGGAGCATTCCAGAGGCGCTGGATCAACGCGCTACCACGGTTACCCCTCCCCCTTCCCGCCGCTTTCCTTCCCGGAAGCGCTTGTTCTTTCCTACCCATTCGGGACCACCTTCTCTGGACTGTGTGGAGACGGGGCCACCCTCCAGCACGCGGTCTCCCGGCAGCCTGCGAAGCGGCCACGAATCCATTCTTGGCTAGCAGAAGGGACCGTCTGTTCCGACCGCCTCCCTTCCCACCTTGCAAGAAGGGGATTCAAGGTTTTTCGACCGTAAACTGTCGTTTGCGTCGGGAATGCACCCATAGGCTCAACATCGGGAACCACAGGCGAACCGGAGAGTATCCTGAGGGAAGGATGAAACTGGGAAGGCCGAGGGAAAGGAAACGACATCGTCTTGTCCCTTCCGACGACGACGCGCGCATTCTAAGCGTCGTCAGGTGGACCGGGAGGACCGCCTCATAGAATCGCGTCTCTTTGACTCCTTTATCAACCCTTCCCAGAGCATCGCCCTCTCCTCCCTCCCGCCCATCACCACCACCAGGATTCGCTCGATGTTGCGGAAGTCTACGAGGCACTCACCGGAGAGGAAGTGGCGGTGGATGCTGCTGGCCAGGCCGAGCTGCCTGATGAACTCATTGTAGAAGGCGTGCTTCCGCAATTGGACAATCAGGGACGCAGCGAAGTTCCCCTCGAGCTCCGCTGCTCCTTCGGAACCCGCGTGGACGGTGGTCTCCTCCTCCGAGCTCGCTGCGGCGGCGCGCGCCCCGACGCCAAAACGCAGCACGCAGATGCAGCAGCACACGAATAGCGCGGCCCCTGCCGCGCTGCAGCAACCCCTGCACCGACCCACAGCGGACGATCGCGCCATGCTCTCCGGGAAATACGCCGCCTCGCCGGGCCCTCCGCGCTTAAGAGCGCGCGGCACCGGAGTGCGTCATCGCCCGAGGGCACGCCGACGCTTCCAAGTCGCAGTCAAGGTCCCCTCTACCCTCGGCTCTGATTTTCCGATTCCGGCGAACGCGTTTCGCCGATTTCTGGTGCAGGGGTGCTTCGTTCCTCTCTCCTCTTCCCCTTCCCCTCAGCGGTTTCCCTTGAGAAGTCTCCGCGAAGGCAGAGCACCTCCAAAGCGGCCGATCGTGCCACAAGAAGTGGCGTGCGGTTGCGCAACGGTAGCGCGAGCGAGAAAGATTTATCACGCCTGTCGTTTCGTGTTTGTCTTTGTTTTTTTTTTTGCTGAGCACGAGCCGTTGGTCCACATCTCTGCTGGGTGCGGATCTTATCGCGGCCCTCATCCGCGCGTTTCATTTTCCTTCCTTCCCTCCCCTTCTCCCCATCGTCTCATGGAGTCATGCAGTTTTTTATCTCCGAGTCTCATCTCTGCTCCGCGAGTGGCGTCACGGGGGACCAGCGAAGCTGCAACAACCCACTTTTCCCCTTTCCGGAGCGTCTTTGCGCAGCCACAGCCGTACGGGCGTGCTCCCGTCTCGCGGTGGGAAGGGGGTGATCTCACAGTAACCCCCTGTATTCGAACGCGCCATCCTCAGACCCTCCAGGAAACCTCCCGTCCAGCACCGTCGTCAGGACTTCCACAACCACCACGGAAGCGACCACCTACTTCTGCGAAGGCACCATTCTTGCGCCGCCGCTGCCCTCAACACTGAGAAATGGGACCGCGGGACTGCTTTGGGCACTCCCTTCTGTTCCGATCTACTCCAGCCCTGGAGAAGTGCCTTTTCCAGATTGGGTTCCTCTTGTAGTCGGGAGGCAAGCAGCCTACAGAGAGATCCAAGCTTTGCGAAGGGAGACTGGCGAACGAGTCGCTCTTCCTCAATAAAAGAAAAGTCCGATCTCGTGAGCTCGTCGATGGGCGCACGTTCCTACTCCCTACTCGGTGCTTCGTGAAAAGTCCTCTCCCAAGCAGGGAGCTGGTGGGAAACGCTTCCTCAGTTGCTTCTCTCTCCGTTCGAACCTCACGTCCCCCCACGGGCGCGGTCTCACTTCGGTCAGTCGCACGTGAACAGGGACGGAGATGGAAATCTCGGCCGGCCTACTCTTCAGCCCACTTCAAATAACACAAATCTGACTCTTCCCGTCGGATCATCCGGCAGTCGATCGGGGAGTATGATGTGGAGGAAGATGAAAAATGACGTTCAGAATGCAGAATGGAGTTCGAGCGTGCGATAGAGCTGAAAGCGCATGAGAGTTTCGGCGGCGGGTTGAGGGGGGAAAAAAGGTTTTTGTTTTCTACCTGGAGAAACTCCGGCGAGGTTGGTCGATGTCGCAGTCAGGGGCGGGGGAAAAAAAACAGCGCAGATGTCAAGAAAGCATTGCTTGTTTCTACGAAGTAAATACCATTGCTCGCTCTCATGGCAACCTCTTCTCCTCCGAAGACAACAGAAAGATGGCCTTCTCTTTCACTTTGAGGAGCTTTTGTTTTTTTTGTTTTTTTTCCCATCCCCTTGTCGTCTTCAAGAAAAACAAAACGCACATAACGGAGCGAGTCATCGCGGAAAACAGCTTCACTTTTCCGAAAGATCATCTCAAAGATGTATCCTCTCCACTCCCGCAGCTTCACTCGCCGTCATGTTCGCTGTTGGCATCTCGAGGAATGGAAAACTTCAGGTGAGACTGGCGCTCATTCTACCTCCCACACAGTAAAAGAAGAGCGCTAATTTCGTGCTGTACCGAGGATTCGAAATTGCTGAAACCGTCCTGAGTGAAGGGGGCACTGAAGAGACCATCCTCTGCCAATATTGTAATCGTTCCATCATCAACGCCGAAAAGAATCCCTGTTATTTACAACAGACTGTTCATGGTAATGTAATGTAGATGTGCTTCAAGAGTCCATGCGTGACCATTTAAATTTATCCTTAAGAATCCTGTTTACAAATGCTGTTTGAAGTGGCCCAGTGTATCGAGTGTTTCTTGTTCAGAATTTGGAGCCATGCAGCTTTGTCACTTCAAGTACGTGGGACGTTCGGACTGCTCATCATTCCTCAATGGTAATTCCCGTTTGCAACGCTTCAATGCGTCCAGCCTCTTGCTTATAATAATTCAGGGCTGCCAATGATCAGCACACTTCGTTCTTGCTTTATCGAGGATCCACACGACACTCAATTGCTGAACTACCTCCGGCCAAACAAAAACGTTGCATTAGGAGGGAAGTTGCTCGTTTTTCTCACATGCTTAATTCCGTCAAATAAGAAACTTGTATGAATCCCTCTGGATTTCCTTTTATTTTCTTCCATATCGGTAAAATCGGGCATTTTTTTCATTTCCATCCATCAGCTTGCATATTTTAATACCCTATTTTTGTATTCCTTCGTATTGACATTCATGTTTCACATTCTCTTCCTTTTTTGCTTTTCACGTTTATGTTTTCTTCTCCTCTGTAAAGTTTGCATGGGAAAGTAGGAAAAGCATTCGGCGAAAATGAATAAGGGATGACGACAAAAGAACCGTAAAACTCCTTTACTGCTCTTGGAACAAAAGTTCAATAGGTATGAATTAAGAATGGTGAGTGATGGTGAGTTACGTCAAATTTGGTTAGATGAAAAAACATTAGCTATTCATTATGCATTTATTCACATGTGTACACAAGAACGTCACGTTTGCCAATTACCCATTCCCACCTATAGTAGGAACGAACACTTCTTGAGTACCATTTTCGATTCAAATGAGTACTGAATGGTGTTACCTACGCGACCCACATTACATGCAATTCAATGCAATGAGGAACCTGTAATACCAGACTGAATGTACCTTGCTTTGGAATCATGGTCGTAATTGAATCTCATGTCTATCGCACTTGCAGAATGTCGGTTTCAGAATGTGGTACACGAAAATCATGTAGAAAAAGTGGGACGAAATTTTGAGCACGCATGGTGGTGCGTGACAAGTCTTAAAACGGCGACGGATTCTGCAAATGTGGGACGGCTGGTCACCTTAACTTACCGACATCTTCGGCGGATGCTGTGTGACTGCACCGACCGTGGCCACAGCAGCACGGCATGTGGGGGAAGCCTGACTGACGTGTACGGTTAAAAAAAGCAGTCTTCCCCCTATCGGTCCATGCTGTCATCGGGAAACGGAATCGTTGAGTTCTACTCTTCGGCGAAGAGCAAAACTGCATTTCATTCGAGATCTAGCATGCTAGGTGATGCTTTTTCTATGTGTGATCAAATTTTTTCCATAACGCGAATAACAACAGTATAGGTAAAAAAAAAAAAGTCAGCAGGTCTTGTCCCCCTATTTTTTGCATTTGTCAAGGTGCAGTGTGTGCGTCGCGGTGTGCCTCCAATTGATTCTCTCGGGAAGCATCAGTCTGTTTCCCAGGAATTCAAATTCGAGGCTTCATTTCTTAATGCCCGTTTTTATATACGTACGCCACGTGTATTTACCGAGTTCTTAATCAAAATGCAAAAGAATTGGCGGGTAGAAAAGTAATTGAAAAGTTGTGGTTTATCGATCTCTCTGCGTAGTCTTCAGATTTCTTCATTCTCCGACTCCCATTGTGAGATTTCATGATTCCATGTATTGATATTGTAAAGAGGATGTGGCATCAGTTTCGATTATGGTGGATGTCAAGTGGTGAATGTTCATACCATCCCAGGATCAGATTTTCAGTTGGTGCAGCAATCATCCAAAGTTATGAAAAATGATTTCAAGCATTTATAGAGTGCACCTCGAATGTTTTCTATTGCAGTTATTGGCTGTAAAGGTATATATTTCGGCATCAGTTGATATCCCCAGTATCCCTAATTCATAAACATTTTCAAGTTTATTTTATCACATGTTTTTGCTCGAATGCCTAATTTTTATCAATTTTTATTATGTTTTCAGAATTTCGGCTTCATTATGTGTTGCTCATTGCATCGGAGTAGATTACAGTGTAATGACCCTTTCAGAATGGATCTTTGCAAAACGCATGCCCTTCTTCGCCCTTCATTTGCATGAAACAATTCAATTGCTTGGACAGGTGGCAATCCATACAATAGATGTTCCCTCCTATACAGGGTAATCGTGTAAGTCTGTAAGGAGGGAAATCGTCGCTGGTAGTTTCAGTCCCAGTCAAGTCCTGCCACAGGTTGTCCCAAGGAATGCATTCTTACAAAGTCTCTCTGCCCTAAGCATGCCTTCTAAGCTTTGATGACGATGAAAACCCGCGTATTTTGACAGCGCCTCCTGATGCAGCTTCACAAAGGCAATCATCAGCTGCCGCATCTCTCTGACGTAGATGAAAGTGCTGCCGCCGTAGGTCGCGCGATTGCCTCTTTATATCAGTGGACTGCCTGCGTGCGATGAACGAAACTTCGACCTATAAAGTTCAAAAAAAGTGTCATCCTGATTGGGATCCTTAGAAGATATGGCACTTGCAGCTGCAAGTTATCGCCATCATGTTGCTACAAGAATTGCTGTTGATAGTGTTGCGTCTTCACAGAACTCCATCGCCCGGTGACGCCAAGGCGTTTCTTCAAAACAACAAACCAATCGGGAGCACAGTTCCAAACAAATAGAAAATTCAACAGGTACCACCTATACACACGGGCCTCATTCACCCATCTTGCCCTCGTGCTGCCCTCCCTCATAGAAGCCAGGAACAGCCAAGAGGAGGCTCGTTACGAAGTGTCCTGCCTCATCGGAGGCAGGAAAAAAACAGTGAAGGCGTGGACGCCCCGGGAACTAGCGGACCCTACAGCCCCGAGAGTCCCGTCAAATGGAATCGTGCGCTGGGGCGAGCTGCTCGACATGCCTCCGGAGGAGTTGAAGTGGCCCTGGGCGTATTGAGACAGTGGCACTTACCCTTTGGGTTGGCAGGAGACGGCGCTGCTTGTGCTCCATTGGGGACTTTGGAGCAGAGCACGCCTGTCTCACTGGACATTGGGGAGACTGGATGCCCATTGTACAGAGTGTGGAGAGAGGGAGACCTTCCCCTACTTACTCATCGAATGTGTTGCCCTCAGCCGAACGTGGGATCGACTCTCGTCGGCCATAAACGTAGCGGTGGGCGACCCTAAAGACAGTTTTCATCGCCTCTTGAAGCGAAACTCCCTACCAGGTGCTGAGTGTGTAGCAGTTCTCTGCTGCATACGAGGAATACTGGACAAGTGGAACGCGTCGATAAGAGGCAACAGCAGTCGGAATGCCATCCACTGGGCAGTCATCTCCATGGAGAAGGCTAGCCATTGGCGCCGGCTGAGGAAAATCCTGCCGGCACTTGTTAGCATTTGGAACCAGATGCTGAGGCCTCCGCTCGGCGAGCAGTAATCCCTTCCTTCCCCTCCTCCTCCCTATAAACATTGTACCCCAGGCGTTTTTTTTTGTTTTTTTGTGTATTCTTTTTTTTTTCTTTTTCCCGTCCCATTCACGAGTGCAGTAGGCCTTACCGGCACTCAAGTCGGTAAACAAGTGCAAAACAATACGGAAATGTGTTCCGACAGGAACACAAAAACAATGAAAATCAATCGACTGCAATTATAAATTGTAATTTTGTTTTTTTGAATAATAAAAGCCCCGGCTTACCCGGTTGAAAACACACGTCGTCCACTCTCAACGTTCGGAACGGATGGGTATTTGGTATCAGCCCGGGTCTTTGACATCGCCCGCTTCTTCTTCAAAAGCCAAGAAAATTCCTGAGTTGGTGGAATGGGACAATAAATAAATAAATAAAAAGGTGGGAGAAGACAGGATCTTTGGCCTCGACCGTTCCTTTCTTCTACAACCGGCGTTGGATGTCGGTGATCTTTGTTCGTACCTGTGTAACCAGGTGAGGCTACCTAGCAACCGTCCTCGTGTAGGTGACTGCCTTGCTGGTGACCCCCATTCGCTGCGCTTGCGTCTGAAAGACATGGCCGCGGCAATGACGCAAATGATCACTGCACCTGCTGAGAGTTCGCAGCGCGAGAAGAATCGCTGTAACAGGTCTCGTATGCGGTGTTCAGCTGGCACAAGAGCTCTGAATCCACCACGGTTCCTGGAGGCGCACCGCATTCCACAAGAAGACATGGGGTGGATTCCACCGACCCGCAACTGGGACGGTTCGGCTAAAGAACTCCCCCTGAAACAAGCTTCAGGGACTGGTTGCACTGGACATCCCAGTAAGGGAACAGCAGCAGCCTGTTTCCTACTTATTGGGAACACTGAAGTGTTTAGGCACAAGAGAGGGACCACTTGGTCATGGGGGAGGGGGGACACCCCTAATAGTTCGGACCACCCACGTACTCCCATTGCTTGGGAGCGAGAAGTGGCGGCGTCCACCAGCCCACTCGTTGTCTAGTCGCCCAGTAGTTGGGTCGCTCCTGCAATGGTTCAGAACTCCCGCCCCAGAACTCCTGCAATGGTCCTGAGGGTGAGCCACTGTCGTCGCTCACCCTCAGGACGGACAGTTCTGCGGCAAGGACTGTAGCGTCGAGCTCTGCATCACTTCATCCGAGAGATGTCTCAGGAAGTGACGCAGACAACGGAGTTCCTCTGGTTGCATTCCTTAGTTTGCAGTCCAGGACACAACCAGCTCCTGTTGCCGGGCATTCACTGAGCGGCAGGAGATCCATGGCTGGGCTTCCATAAGCGAGGCGCGTTGCCTCAGCGGTATGCTGATACCCGCATCCTGTAGCGGTAGCAACGGTTCCTTCGCTGCAGGCTCAGCGCTGGAGGATGAGGCGCAAAGGCTCACACCACGGGAAGTCCACAGCTCGTCACAGAGTACAAAACTGCGTCTGCTGCTTTTCTAGTCTTGCGTTTGTCTCGTGTCTTGGGCCTCAAGCAGCTGGAGGCCCTTAGATGATCGGCGTGCTTTGCACATTGCTGCTCTAGCACGCAAGCTAGTATCGCCGTTGGCTCTCGATTGAGCCCCCGTGCAACCTTTCAGCTCACCATTTTCTTGAACATCTTAGTGGAGAGATTAGGGAATGAGGACATGAGGGATCTTGAGGGATCTTGCTCAGGAGGAACAACACTTGCGGCATTCAAAAGCGAAAATGCCACATGTCAGCTGCATCTGGTACAGAGTGACGAGAAGTAGCGACTTACAGGGTAGTCACTGCCTCCGCTCTTTAAAAAGGAGTAGAACACTTCAGCAAAATGTTTTCTATTGGCACGTCCTTGAGGGGTTCCGTGATCTCCACGGATTTGCGAGCGTAAGCGGAATACTACAGATTCTGGGTATTTTCCAATCATCCATTGGCGTCCTCGACCGAATTGTTTCTTCTTTCCAGGCACCCTTATTCATGCGTACTCCTGTGTCAATGCAACCATCCACCGGAGATCATGACAGTTTGGGAGCAGTCCTAAGAGGCTATGAAGGAGGAACGATGTCGGTTCCCGGGAACAGGTGGTTCCATTGGCATAGAATTTCTTTGAAAAACTTTAATAAGTGGTTTATTATTTTTCTACTTCTGCGATGGAACTGGCATTTCATGCCCATCATCCTCAGGAGGAAGGCCAAGATCACCATCCCAACGTGGAGCGCCTATGTTCTTCCAGAGAACGCGAACCGTTGCACTGACAAAAAGCTTTCCAGAGCAACCTCGGTGCGGCTTTTAAAGATTCTGGGCAAAGGACTAAGAATAATCAGGAGGGTACAGAGGTGTTTACGAACGTGTTCCTTGTGACTGCGTGTTCCGGAAAGAGCAACTTGCCATCCTAAAACAGGCTGAGCACCACGCCTTCTCCGAAAAGAAACCTTCTGACCTTGCCTTGTGCTTTACCATGATCAACCACTCATTAAAGTTTTTGTCTCACCTGACTTACTACTTATACGCAACGCACTCTGCACGAGTGCGAGTTCAGCAAGTAGACGATTTATGGCAGTCGATGAAGGATCTGTAGAAGACGCAGCGTTGCGGACTTACGTAGCCCAAAACTACAAATTTTCACTCCTCTTCAGCACCAATGGGGTGTTGTCCAGTTACGACAGGGATCTGCTCAGGAGGAGCTAAGCGTGTAGGCATGAGTGGACAACGGTGTGCAGAGCACTTCACCAAAAGTCAGCAACCACGAGGTAGTAAACGACTTGGCAGAACATACCACGATTCATGCACTCCAGAGAGGTCCGAACCCTTTCAAGACGTTTCATTCTGTCTATAGGGGACTCGCCGCCGTTTGGCTCACCATGCCGAATCGCAGATCATTCCGAAAGCAGGTCGACTACGCGTCTGAAGTGCAGAAGTTGTCTGCTCACACTTTGAAAGAAATTAAGTACCTGTCCACGGGTATCCCCAGTGATGGCGCTAAACCAGATGGGACTCAGACTGTCACCTTGCGTAATTCCTCGACTCATTGGCTCGTCGAACGCGTGACGAAAGCTGAAAATAGTGCTGATTTGCGCTCCGCGCCATTATGAGTGCAAGTACTGCGTCAACAAGGACATTTTTCCAAGGTGCTGCATGTCCGCTAGAAGGCCTCCCTCCTCCGTTCTCTATTTTTTGTTTGTCTCACTCCACCCCAAATTAAGACTAGAATGAAGGGTCTCCTGAGGAAAGCACTGTAGGGCTCTGTAGCTAACGACCGCAACCTGAACCATTGTGAGTTTCAGCTGCGAGACTTGGCTGTCCTGGTGAGAGGAAATACCTGGATCTCCTGCCTCCTTGCGAACTGTATTACCTGGCTGCAGGAGTCCGTTTCCGCGTGAGCAAAAATCAACGGCGCCTGCGAGGTGGACTTCTCCTGCCTTCTTCGAGGCAACGCTGGCCAGCTCCTGCGGGAGATTGTATCCAACCCACAAAAGCTTTTGTGGGCCTCATTAACCCCCCTTGCCCTCGTGCTACCCTTCCTCAGAGAAGCCAGGGACAGCCAAGAGGAGGCATCGTATGAAGTGTCCTGCCTCATCGGGGCGAGGAAAAAACTAATGAAGGCGTGGACGTCCCGGGAACTAGCGGACTCTACAACCCCGAGCGTCCCGTCAAATGGAATCGTGCGCTGCGGCGAGCTGCTCGACATGCCTCCGGAGGAGCTGAAGTGGCCCCCGGCGTATTAAGACAGTGGCACCCTCCCTTGGATTGGCATTAGACGGCGCTGCTTGTACTCCATTGGGGACTTTCAAGCAGAGCACGCCTGTCTCACTGGACATTTGGGAGATTGGATGCCCATTGTACAGAGTTTGGGGAGAGGGAGACCTTCCTCCACTTACTCATCGAATGTGTTGCCCTCCGCCAAACGTGGGATCGTCTCTCGTCGGCCGTAAACGTTCCAATGGGCGACCCTAAAAATCTTTTTCGTCGCCTCCTGATGCGGAACTCCCTGCCAGGCGCCGCGTGTGTGGCAGTTCTCTGCTGCATACGGAGAATATAGGGCAAGTGGAACGCGTCAATAAGAATCCGCAGCAGTCGGAATGCCATCCACTAGGCAGTTATCTCCATGGAGAAGGCTTCCCACTGGCGCCGGCTGAGGAAAATCCTGCCAGCATGTTCGCATACAGAACCACATGCAGAGGCCTCCCCATGGCTTCCGTGATCCCTTCCCCATAAACATTGTCCCCGAAGCATGTTTTCTTTTTTATGTGTTTTTTCTCTTTTTTCCGTCCCCTTCGCTAGTGGAGAAGTCCTTACCGGCATACAAGTCGGAAACGACAAGTGCATAAGACAATAAGAACAATGCGTTCTGACTGGAACATAACTACATCATACAAGACTTTATTATTAAATTTATAATTATAAAATTTTAATAATAAAAGCCCCGACTTACTCGGATGAAAAACTGCAGGGAATTGATGATGTTATTCTTACGCTCTGGGGGCCACTTCACCTCCTCGGAGGTTTTGCAAGCAGCTCACGCCAGCAGAAGTCTTTAAGGAAGGACTCTCGAAGATGGAGCATCCGCCAGCTTCCGAGTTGTTCTTACGAGCTGTCCACGCCTTTAACGATTTTTTCCTGCTTCTGATGAGGCAGGACACTTCCCACATTGCCCGTCCGTCGCTGTCCCTAACATTCCTGAGGGAGGGCAGCACTGGGGCAAGGGGGGCGGAGGAAGCCCACAGCAGCTTGCAGTGGTTCATAATTTCCTGCAGGAGCTGACGAGAGTATCTTCCCCGTCGGAGGCAGCTGTACTTGGCCTCGCTCGAGTCGTTCATCTTAACCCACGCGGAAACTGACTCCTGATGCCAGGCGGTACAGTTCGTGGGGAGGCAGGAGATCCACGTATTTTTCCTTACCAGGGCAACATCTGACGCAGTTCATGGCCGCAGCTGGATGGACTTGGAATTCTTCAGAAGAGAATATCCCATTCGAGATTTCTGATCGAATGTACAAGAACGCTCATCGACTCAGTCCTTTTGCCTTGCCCACGCCGCATCAGCTTCGATGAGCCTTTCACGACCGGTAAAATTCTCGCCGGTATCAAAAGGCTCAAGAGGCGGAAAGCTCCAGGGGAAGACGGCTTGCCCGCGGAGTTCTATCAGAGCTTCGCGGAAGAGCTGGCCCCCCTGGTGCTCGAGTTGACAAGGCGAATCCGAGACGAAGGCGATGTTCCCGCCTCGTTTCGGTCAGCCAGGGTGAGGCTCCTCCCGAAGGGAGGAGACCTCAGGAAACTTAGCAACTGGAGTCCGATCACGATTGTGAACACGGACGCCAAGTTGATCGCCGGGCTGTGGGCGTCGCGATTGGGGCAGGTGTCCAATTCCATAATTAGCCCGGAGCAGACTTACGCTGTTCCCGGGCGAAGTATGGAGGAAGAGGTACGAAGAAGGCTCGCGAAGAAGAGGTTGCTCTTTTTCGCGAGCACATGGATGCACGCGCAGCGGAGTAGGAAAGAAGGGAACGGGAAAATTTGCAACCCTACTTTGGGGCCGACAGTGGGACAGGGTAGAGACTCCCATGCGGGAAAGGGGGCCTTAGCGATCGCAGTCGATCTTCATAAGGCATTCGACTGTGTTGACCAGGAACTCCTCTTGGAGCTCCTGGGTCGCATGGGCTTCCCACCCTCCTTGATTACCTACCTGCGCTCTTGCTGGCGGAACGCAATAATCTCGATTACTTTTAGTGGTCAAAAGGTGTATGGCGTGTCGGTGCGGCGGGGCATAAGGCAGGGCGACAGCCTCAGCCCCCTGCTCTTTAGTACCTACTTTGAGTTGGTGCTGAGAACGTACAGGGTGACTTTGGCCCCCTTGCCGAGCTCGTGCCCCGGCACGCCAGCCGTAGCGGCGTATGCCGACGATCTTCTGCTCCTCTTACCTATGTCCACCCCGGCGAAGGCGGTCGGAGATTTCTTCGACCTTCTTAGCCGTGGGGCCGGATTACAGGTTAACAGGGCGGAGTCGTCGGTGGTGCCAGTTGGAGCGTTGTGGGCAGGGCAGCAGGACTGGGTCCGTCTGGGGATCCCCACGGTGAGGTGCATCAAGTACCTTGGTGTGCCGTTGGGGGACTTCTCCCCTGCGGAAGCGTGGTACAGCTTCCTCCAAAAAGTCTAGACGGCGATCGGCCCGTTCCTGGTAGGCAAGTTTCACTTGCCAGAAAGGGCCGCGGTTTGGAACGCCTCCGCGGCCCCCATCCTCCGTTCCTTGCTTTTTGTTTGCCCCGCCCCCGTGGAATCTAAAAAGCGGACGAAGGACCTCCTCCGCATAGCCCTTTGGGGCAAGGGGAGGACCCGAGTCCCTTTGAAGGACTTGTGCGCTCCGCGTCGGGACGGCGGTCTCGGCCTCCTGACGCTGGAGCGCGTGGAAATCCAGCTGCAATGGCGAACCCTCGCCATCGCAGCGAAGATGTGGAGCACCGCTTGGTGCATTCCGGCCCGCCTCCTGGCCAGACGTGTGTCCCGATGCGAAGGACTCGCGTCGTTTCTTCTGTGCCCTGGCCGGAAGATTCGAAGATGCGGTCTACTGCTCGGGCGCATGGCAACCCTGGCGAAGGAGAACGGCTGGATGGTTTGTGGCCCCGCCAACTCCTCCGCTTGGCTGGAGGAGACTGCTGGCACCTGGGCCAAGCAGAACCAAAGGTGCGAAGACCCGATGAACTGCCTGCAAGTCGGCTTCTACGCCCGCCGAACTCTGCGTGAAATTCTTGAATTTCCACCGAGTTGCACGTGGGCGAAAGGGACACCCCTTGCTACGGCGATGCCCTTCCTCCAAAGGGCGCTTCACGAAATCCGGAAGTCGAGGTGGCAAGTCTGCTGCCGTATCGCAGGCAGAGAGAAGATAATGAGCGGCTGGACCATGGGAGAGCTGATAGATGCTACGACCCCTAGTCTCCAGCCGCGTGGATCAAGAAGATGGGGCGAGCTGCTCGGCATTCGATTGGATGACCTGAAGTGGCCCCCGGTCCTACTTGGATCCAGGATTCTTCCCCTAAAGTGGCAAGAATCGGCGCTTCTGTGGCTGCATTGGGGTCTACCCTGCAACGCGCGCCGCTTCCACTGGACGCGGGGAAGAGTAAATCCTGCGTGTGCCAGGTGTGGGGAGCGGGAGTTGCTCCCCCACCTCTTAGTTGATTGCCCTGCCTTCTGGATTCTTTGGGATCGTCTTAAAACGGCCCTTGGGATACCGGATGGTGGCAACCCCAGAGGCGTGTACAGTCTTGTCTTCCTGCGGGACGCCCTCAGTCCAGCCGCAGCCCTGGCAGCACTTTGCTGCATTCGTGGTACCGTGGCGGCCTGGAGTGATGCCGAAGATGAAGATTGCATCGTGAGGGACGTCATCGAGTATGCTGTTCGCTTCCTGCAGAGAGCTACCCGATGGCCCCATCTGGGAAGAATGAAAATGGAACTCGAAGGCATCCTGCAAAGGATGGGCCCTCCCAGCAGTTGTCTGTGATCCCTTCCCGGCCCTCCAAACTCCTTTTGTTGTTTTTTCTCTTATTTTATTTTATTTTTGTTTTCTCCCCCATCCCCTTTTACTGCCGAGGAGAGCACACCGGGCTGCGTCCCGGTGTCCCGGCAGGTCCGGTATTGCGTGGCCGTCAGTGGGGCCTTGTACCACGTTCTGTAATGACTGAAGGAATGTTTTTTTAATAAACGTCCCGGCGTACCAGGGTGGCATCGCCGCACCAACTGACATCACGGACGACTTCGCCCTGTTTACCGTAAGCCCGGTTTATCGACTGAGCAGGTCGAAGAACTCCTCGACCGCCGAAGCCGGAGGGGACATAGGGAGCAGCGGCAGACGGTCGTCAGCGTATGCTGACGCCGCAGGCGTACCGGGACAATGGCACGGCAGGTTCGCAAGATTTTCCCCTTAGGCTCTCAGTACCAACTCGAAGTAGGTACTGAAGAGCAAGGGACTCAAGCTGTCTCCCTGCCGTATGCCGGGTCGCACGTGCACGGTACCCCGTGCACGGTATGTCCACTGAAAGAGATCTGGATTAGCACTTTTCTAAGGCGATGCGCCCTCTCTACGATCAGTAGGAAGAACTCTGCGCGATGACCATCCGCAGCGGGGAGCAGTACGTAAAGGTGATCTGCAAACAGGCACATCTTGCCCAACGTCTGCTCAAAATCCCCGTGGTGATGGAGAAACGCAGGCTTCTTCCCATCACGGTGGACCGCAGCATGGTGGTCCACCTGTTAGGCGTTACAGCGCGGATGCGTCGGGAAACCGTACGCGCCGCTTTGGAACAATATGGCACGGTGCATGCCCAGTGGTCTAAGCCTAGTCCCTTTGTAGACTATGCTGGACTGCAATGCGGCCTGACGGCAGCACGCATCATCGTCCGAGAAGGCTGTTCTCTTCCCAACAAACTGGTGGTCGCCGGCGAAACGGTCGACCTATGGTATGTGGGGAAGTCCGAATACCTAGCCTTCTGCAATACGTCGGGACATTTCAAAAAGAGGTGCCCCAACGTTCAGTGCCAAGTATGCGGTAGCATGGGTTACACGCGGGAGGTGTGCCCACAAGCTGCAATGCGCGTAGTGTCCGCGTGCAAAGCGAAAAAACGCGCCCGGCTGCTGCAAAAAAGGCTGATGGGGAAAGCTGCCTCGAAAGCTGTGCCACCCGCACCCAAGGTCCAGGCCGCAACCGAGACCACGGTGAACAACGCCGAAAAGGTCGAGGGAAACGACCAGGAGCCAGATTGGCAGGTAGCAACAGCGAAGAAAGAACGACGACTTGAAAAAAAAAACTCGCCTACCGCAAGAAAAAACAGGAGGGTAGCGCGATAATAAAAGATTGCAGCGTTGTCGTTTATTACCAGGCTGCTCCGGGAAGTTTATTGTTAAAAACATCTGGGAACGCAGTTCCCAGGCTAAGGGAGCAGAAGTTAAGGGGGAGGGCTTCAAGACACGCAGGCGGGGCACACTGAGAGCTCAAAACGGGAGGGAGGGGACAATAAATAAATAAATATGGTGGGAGGGTGGGGATATGGGTTTGCAGTTCAGCCGTTCCTATTCTCAGAACCGGCGGTGAATGCCGGCAATGTCCGTCCTCACTTCTGCGTCAAGGTGTGGCCACCCGACAGCCAGTGCAGATTGCAGGCTGCAGTGTCGGGGACCGATGTTAGGACCGCTCGCATCTGCAATACGTGGCGAGCCCTGACAGTGGCGCGGACGCAGCAGATGATTGCGACGACCGCTCCCAGAGATAGACTGCCACGCGTGAAGAGGCGGTGCATCCAGTCCATTGCGGTGTGTCCGGGATGCAGGAGCGCTAAAGACAGCCGCCGCCACCACAGTTCCTGGAGGGCACCGCATTCAAATAGCAGATGCGGAAGCTATTCCACCGCTTCGCATTTTGCACAGTTCGGGGACGCGACTTCCCCGTGAACCAGGTGCGCGCGCTGGTTGGAATACAAACCCCAATGCACCAGCAGAAAAGCATCCCGTTTCCACCGAAGGGGAAACACAGTCACGTCCAAGCACGGGCAAGGGACCACAAGCTCTTCGGGAGGCACCCAGAGGAGCTCGCTTCACCGGAGAAGTCCCTTGGCAAAAATTCGAGGCGTGGCAGCGTCTGCCAGCTCGCAGGTCCTCCAGCCGCCCAGTAGTCAAGTCTCGCCTGCGATAGAGCAAGCGACCTCCCACCTCGCCGGTAGGTCACTGTCGTCTCGCACCATCAGGGCAGACAGTGCTTCGGCGAGGGGCGTAGCGCAAAGGCGTGTCCACTTATCCTGATCTTGCAACATTTCCCCCACTGGACAGTATGGGGAAAGGTCACGCAACGGAGTTCCAATCGGGACACATCCTGTTGCGATGCCCAGGAAAATAAGGCTTCCTGCCTCCAAGAGTTAAGGTTCGTCGGCCGGCAGAAGATCCAAGAACGCGTTCCCAGAAGCCAGGCGAGCTGCCACAGAGGGAAGACGAAGCCTCCCATGGCGCGCTCCGTACGCAGGTGCAACGAACGCAGTCCGTCGCCACCCGCGCCGCACCGAAGCAGCAGCCGCACTGGAGCACACCAGGGAGTCGTCCACAGCTGGGCGCAAAGTGCCAGCATGCGGAACTGCACTAGCAGTCCGATCCGCTCCAGCGTCAGGATGCGCAAGCCGGCATTCCGCCGTGGAGCAGCCAAGTCCTTGAGGCGGATTTTGGACCTCGCCGGTTCCCACAAGGCGTTCCGCAATAGGCACTTCGCTCGAAGCTTGGCCGAGTAGGGAGGAAGACAAACAATATAGAAGGGACGGAGGAGAAAGGCAACGAAAATGTTCCACACGAGGGCACGTTCCGCAAGGAGGAACGGGCCGCCTTGAAACGGGCCCCCAACAGTCTCTGCATTGTGAAGGCAGTGCGACCAGGCTTCTGCTGGACAGAAGGCACCTAATGGAACGCCAAGGTATTTAAAGCACCTGCCCGTGGGGATCCCCAGGCGGATCCAGTCGGACTGTCCCTCCCACGTAGAGCCAACCGGTATAACGGTTGATTTGCTTCTCTTGACGCTCAGGCCCGCTCCCCGACGAATGAGCTCAAAGAAATCTTCGAGCCTGGACGCCAAGCTGGACATGAGCAGCAACAGAAGTCGTCAGCATAGGCGGCCACGGCCAGTGTTCCCGGGCAGGAGATCGGCAGGCTGGCCAACATTAGCCTAAACGCCCTCAGCATCAACTCAAAGAAGATGCTGAAGAGCAACGGGCTTAAACTGTCGACCTGCCTGATGCACCTGCGCACGGGAATATTGTACACCTGGCAGCCGCTAAAGGAAATGCAAGTTTGCGCGTGGCGCTTTCATGCGCGCAGGTATTCGTTATGACATTCGCGTCCATGGACCGCCCCGGAACAGCATACATCTGCTCCGGACTTACCAAGGACTCCGCGATTCTACCCAGCCTCGCGATCCATAGCTTCGAGAACAAATTGACGTCCCAATTCACCAAGGTGATCGGACGCCAGTTGCTCAGGTGGCGCAAATCCCCGCCTTTCGGCAGGAGCCGCACCTTTGCTGAGCGGAAGGAAGCGAAAACGTCTCCCGTCTTCCAAATCTCCAAGCGTTATTTGTGGGAAAACCAAGTGTTTTCCCAGAATGTTTTTTTCAGAGGACAGCACGTATTAGGCGTGCCGGTGAGGCGCGGCAACCGGCAGGGCGACAGCCTGAGTCCCCTGCTCTTTAGCACCTATTTCGAATGGGTGCTGAGAGCATACAGGGTGACATTGGCTGCCCTGCCAAGCTCGTGCCCCGGTACGCCGGCCGTGTCGGCGTATGCTGACGATCTTCTGTCCCTGCTGCCCAAGTCCGCCCCGGCTTCGGCAAACGAGGATTTCTTCGACTTGCTAGGCCGCGGGACAGGACTACGGGTGAACAGGACGAAGTCGTCGCTGGTTGCGGTTGGTGCAACGCGGGCAGAAAGAGCTGATTGGATCCGCTGGGGATCCCCACGGAGAGGTATTCGAAGTACCTCGATGTTCCGTTCGGGGACTTCTGCCACTCAGAAGCCTAGTCAGGTCGTCTCCAGAAAGTGGAGTCGGCGATCGGCCCGTTCCTGGAAGGCAAGCTTCACTTGCCGGAACGGGCCGCGGTGTCCAACGCGTTCGCGGCCCCCCTCCTTCGCCCACTGCTTTTTGTTTGCCCCGTACCCCGTGAATTGAAAAAAAGAACAAAGGAACTCCTACGCATCGCCCTGTGGGGCGGCGGGAGGCCTCGTGTGCCTTTAAAGGATTTGTGCGCTCCACGTCGGGACGGAGGTCTTAGCGTCCTGACGATGGAGCGAATGGAAACACAGCTGCGGTGGTGTACTCTAGCCATCGCGGCGAAGATGCGAAACACCCCTTGGTGCGTTTCAGCCCAACTTCTCGCCAGACGTG
Source organism: Raillietiella orientalis (assembly GCA_036172245.1). Taxonomy (NCBI): domain Eukaryota; kingdom Metazoa; phylum Arthropoda; class Ichthyostraca; order Raillietiellida; family Raillietiellidae; genus Raillietiella; species Raillietiella orientalis. The sequence goes on from JAYWIR010000012.1 coordinate 854,047, forward strand.
TGTCTGGGACTGAAGGACTCGCGTCTTTTGTTCTGTGCCTCGTCCGGAAAATAAGAAGATGCGGACTTCTCCTGGGACGCATGGCCACCCTGGCATAGCAGAACGGGTGGATGGCCTGCAGCCCCGCCAACTTCAGCGCATGGCTGGAAGAAACAGTTGGAACGTGGGCAAAGTTAAAAGACATCAGTGGAGAATCCTGCAACCGCCTGCGCACCGGCATCTACACCCGCTGCACGCTACGGAACATGATCGTGTGTCCCGCCAGAAGCACTTGGGCGGAGACGACCCCACTGGCCACAGCGCTGCCCTTCCTACGAAGGGCGTTTCAAAACTGACGGAAGCCAAGATGGCAAGTCACCTGCCGGATAGCAGGCAGGGAGAAGCTGATGAGCGGCTGGACCGTGAGGGAACTGGCTGACGCGAAGACCCCACGCGTTCTCCCGCGCGGTATACGGAGATGGGACGAGCTGCTTGGCATCCCGCTGGATGACCCGAAGTGGCCCCCTTTATTTAGAGACGCATCCACCCTCCCCCTCAAGTGGCAGGAAGCGGCGCTGTTGTTGTTGCACTGGAGTCTTCCCTGCAACGCGCGCCGCCACCACTGGACGTTGGGAAACGTGGGACAGAACTGTGCAGTGTGCGGGGAGGAGGAATCCCTCTCCCACCCGTTAGTGGACTGCGCTGTCCTCCGGCCCTTGTGGGAACGTTTTGCTACGACCCTCCGGATACCGATCGGCAGTACCCCCAGAGACATTGTGAGACTCCTCTTCGTGCGAGACGCCCTGCCACCAACCTCAACCCTGGCAGTGCTCTGCTGCCTCCGAGGGATTGTGGCCGCGTGGAGTTCAGCCAACAAAGGAAGCAGCGACAGGGACCCCATCGTACACGCGGGTCGCTACCTGCGAATCGCAATCGGCTCGTCCCATCTGGGACCTATGACGAGGGACCTCGAGGGCATCCTGGAAAGGATGGTCTCTTCCTCCAGCGGGCTGTGATCCCTTCCCGGCCCCCCAAATAGTTTCTTTTTGTTTATTTCTTTTGTTTTTCTTTTCGTTTTTACCCCCTACCTATTCCGCTGCCGAGGAGAGTCAAGCCGGCCTGCGAGCCGGCTTCCTGGCAGGTCCAAAGAACTATTGGCCGTAGCGGGGCCTCGTACCGCGAAAACATAGTGTTTAGCAATAAACGCCCCGGCGTGACCGGGTGAAAACTTCCCCGTGTCGTTCTAGGGAGCGGACGTGGTTTGGCATCGCTCCACGGACTGGTTAGTGGGAAGCTTTTCGTTGGTTGTCTGGTGTGTGGGAGCACCGGTGTCCCATGGCAGAAATGCCTGAGGACACCGCGATGGAAGTTGGAGGAGGAGAAGCGACACGTTCTCCTCCACCAATGAAATTGGGGCATCCGCCCCCACGGAATCCGGGGCACTTGCCCCATCGGAATCGGGGGCAACCGCCTCTTCGCGTCCCTCCTTGCCATTGGCGAGGAGTTGGAGTGACGTCGTTGCTGCACCATCCCCGGATGCAGTAGCGGAGCAGACTGCCTACAAGGACAGCGGCTACAAGCCGTCTCTGATCTATAAGGTAGGCAGTGTGTTTGATGAAAAAATTGCACGCTCCTTCGAAATGGAGCTCCAAAGGTTGAACGTGAGGGAGGAAGACCTTTTAGGCCTATCCGTCCTTAGTGGGGGCCAGCGAGTTGAGCTGACATGCAAAGAGGCAAGTATGGCGCAGCGACTGCTGAACACCCCCATCACGGTGGACGGCCGCAGGATCTTCCCTGTGACGGAGGACCGCTCCGTCGTGGTCCACCTCACAGGTGTATCACTCCGAATGGACAAAACCAGCGTCCATGAGGAGTTGTCGAAGCATAGTAGTGTGCACGCGTATTGGGCCAAACCCAATGTCTTCCGAACGTACGGAAGGCTATTCAGTGGGATGGCCGCAGCCCGCGTCACCCTACCAGAGAATGGTGGGCTCCCCCACAAACTGAATATCCGCGAAGAAAAAGTCGATGTTTGGTACGTGGGTAAGCCCAAGTATTGTGGCCATTGCGATGCTACAGGGCATTTAAAAAAGCGGTGCCCTAACATCCAACGCCACTTATGTGAAAATAAGGGCCACATCCGTAAGGTGTGCCCAAGAAGAGAAATCCCGTCTCCATCCGCTGCCAAAAAGGCAAAGATAAAACGCACGGGAGAGACACATACACAGAAACAGGCTGTAAACACCCAGATGCCAGTCCCTAAGCCCTCACAGCAAACGTCGGTTGAGAACACTCCTGACGACGCTGGTGACGGCGAAGGCTGGCAGACGGTACAGCCACGAAGAAAACCCGGGAGTCCCGAACGAAACGCGGTAAAAACAAAAACGGAGCGCGAAAAACCGTGCCGCGAAAAGCTCCGCGCGTGTTCGGTAAAATTAGAACGTGTTGAGGCACTCGATGCCGCCTCCGGGGGAGCGATCTCCCCCCTCGCGTCCGCCGAAGCCGCGACGGTCGATGGTGAACCCTCTAGCGAAACAGAGGGGGAACCGCGCGCCGCGCTCGACGCGATCGAGGAGGCCGCCTTCCAGCAGGCGGTGGAAGAACTCACGGCTGAACTGCAAGGCCGTGAAAAGAACTCGCGAAAAGCCTTGCGAAGACCGGCCGCGAGGAAGATTCCGAAGGCAGGTGAGGCCGATCCGGACGTCGAAAGTGCGTCCTCTTCAGCGGAGGCGCAACCAAAGAAGACGGGACGTAAGTCTCAGAATCCCAGGAGGCGCATCCGGAACAATAAGGAGGAGGATGAATCGGCCCCCGAGGGGGAAGCCGGCAGCGTGGGAGGCGAGGGTGGGAATATCTCATTCCCCGACACCGCGCAGCTAGCGACCCCCATGGAGGAGGATGTGCAGGTGGTTGAACCCCTACTTCCTTTGCAAGGCCCCGACGACGAATCGTCCTCCATGGAGGAAGGTTCCTCCATGGAGGACGATTCGTCGTCCTCCTAGCGTCCCGCCCGACAAGGTGGCGGGAGCCCCATTGCCAATTTCCCAGGATTAACACCTGGACTCGCCTGTCGCCGTAGGATACGCGTAGCCTGCTGGAACGTCAACGGGCTGCGCGATGACGGCAACAGGCTGGACACCGCCGACACCCTGCGTGACTTCGACCTGGCACTCCTGCAGGAGATCCACGTGATCACCGCGGAGAACGCCCAGGAGATCGAAAGGATCGCAGGGGGTCGTCTGTTTTGGCAATGCGGCGCTCGCAACACCTGTGGCGTCGCGTTTTTTATGAAGCCAGCAGTCGCTTCCTTCGTCAAGGACGTACGATTCGACAAGGACAGTCGGGTTGGCCAGCTTATCCTTAGGTGGTCCGACTCGATCGACCTTGTCGTGACTAATGTGTACGCTCCGAGCGGAGGACGCGGGTACGGGGAACGTTCCCGGTTACTCGAAACCCTGAAGCGCGACTGGCTGGCGCAAGGCACATCTGATCGGTGGGGATTTCAACATCCGCCTGCTCTCAGGTGTGCCTTGCAGGCAAAAATACGCAACCAACGTGTTGTGCGCCGCTATGCGTACGCGCAACTTGCTGGGGGACCTACCGGAAATGGCCCAAAGCGTAGACCACGTCTTCCTTGACGCCGACCTGTGCCCACGGGTCGGCAGACGAGGGAAACTTCCGTCGACGCTATCGGACCACTTCCGGTTGATAATCGAGATTATGCCACGCGACAAAGGACCACCATCCAGGGCGTGGCGTATGCCAGGGGACTAAACGCGCATCTCAGGTGCTGCGGAACATCTCTGCCAAGTACTGGGAGGCGTCATCCTCCGAAACCTCCAAGACTGGGACCGCATGAAGGCCTCGGTCCGCGTGTTCTGCAAGGAGTTCCCTGTGCACCGCCTGCCCCGGGGATTTGGTGTTGCCACCCAGGTACGCCCAGGGCGTTTATTGGAACTCTACAAAAACTTGGTACGAGGCCCCACTAACGGCCGCACAACACCGGACCTGCCGGGACGCCGGGACGCAGCCCGGCGTGACGCTCCTCGGCAGTGGAGGGGAGTTTGGGAGAAAACAAAAAAAAAAATAAAATAAAGAAAAACAAAAGGAGTTTGGAGGGAGGGGAAGGGATCACTATGCACTAGGAGGAGGGCCCATCCTTCGCAGGATGCCCTCTAGGTCCTTCTGCGTTTGTCCCAGATGGGGCCATCTCGCAGCTCTTCGCATGAAGCTCACAGCATACGGGATGACTTCCCTCTCGTTGGCATCCACTCCTTCGTCGCAAATGTCTCTCCAGGCCGCCACGATGCCCCGGATGCAGCAGAGGGCTGCGAGGGCTGCGGGGGGATGCAGGGCGTCCCGCACGAAGAGTGGCCGAAGAACGTCTCTGGGCGCGCTGCCCATTGGGAGCCCGAGGGTCGTCCCGAACCGTTCCCACAGGGGTCGGATGGCAGCACAGTCAACTAGAAGGTAGGGGAGCGATTCCCGCTCCCCACACCTGGCACACTCAGGGCTTACACTTCCTCGCGTCCAGTGGAAGCGGCTCGCGTTGCAGGGTAAACCCCAGTGCAACAGCAGCAGTGCCGACTCTTGCCACTTTAGCGGGAGAAGCCTGGATCCGATTAATACTGGGGGCCACTTCAGGTCATCCGTCGGTATGCCGAGCAGCTCGCCCCATCTAACAAGTCCACGCGGGAGGGCACTCGGGGTCGTGGCATCTGCCAGTTCACCCATGGTCCAACCGCTCATTTTCTTTTCCCTGCCTGCGATCCGGCAGGAGACGTGCCACTTCGGCGTCCGGCCGCTGGTTAGAGCCCTTCGTAGGAAGGGCAGCGTCGAAGCCAAAGGGGTCGTCTCTGCTTACGTGCTCCTGGCGGGACACTCCAGAGTGGTCCGTAGGGTGCAGCAGGCGTTGGAGCCGAGTCGCAGGCGGTTCCATTCACGTCCAGTCTGGAGGTTCAGCTTGGCCCACGTCCCAACGGATTCCTCCAGCCAAGCGGAGGAGTTGGCGGGGCTGCATACCGTCCAGCCGTTCTCTCTCACCAGGGATTCCATGCGCCCAAGGAGAAGGCCGCATCTCCTGACCTTCCGACCGGGGCACAGAAGGAAAGACGCGAGTCCTTGCGTCCTCGATACACGGCTGGCGAGGATGTGGGCCGGGACGCACCAGGGGGTGTTCCACGTCTTTGCTGCGATGGCTAGGGTGCGCCATCGCAGCTGTATGTCCATGCGCTCCAACGTCAGGAGGCCAAGACCACCGTCCCGACGCGGAGCGCATATGTCCTTAAGAGGTGCATGAGGCCTCCCGCTGCCCCAGAGGGCGATGCGGAGAAGGTCTTTAGTCCTCTTCTTCAGGTCACGGGGGACGGGGCACACAGAGAGCAGGGGGCGGAGGATGGGAGCCGCGAACGCGTTCCACACCGCGGCCGGTTCCGGCAGAAGGAACTTGCCTTCCAGGAACGGGCCGATTGCCAACTCTACCTTTTGGAGACGACCTGACCAGGTTTCTGCGAGGCAGAAGTCCCCCAACGGGACACCCAAGTACTTCAGGTACCTGGCCGTGAGGATCCCCAAGAGGATCCAGTCAGGCCGTCCAACCTACGTCGCACCCACCGCTACCACCGATGACTTCGCCTTGTTTACCTGGAGTCCAGTCCCACGGCTTAGCAGATCGAAGAAATCCTCGACTGCGGCTGCCGGGGCCGCCATGAGCAACATTAGCAGAAGATCGTCGGCGTATGCAGCTACAGCGGGCGTGCCTGGGCACGAGCTAGGCAAGGCAGCCAAAGTCACCCTGTATGCTCTCAGCACCAACTCAAAGTAGGTGCTGAAGAGCAGGGGACTGAGGCTATCGCCCTGCCGTATGCCCCGCCGCACCGGCACGCCGTACGTTGTTTGTCCGCTGAAGGAGACGTTGATTAGCGCATTCCGCCAGCAAGAGCGCAGGTAGGAGAGAAGAGAGGGTGGGAAGCCCATGAGACCCAAAAGCTCCAACAGTAGCTCCTGGTCCACGCAGTCGAACGCCTTGTGGAGATCGACTGCGATCGCTAGGGCCCCCTTCCCTGCCTTAGTGTTCGTTCCCAGCCCAGCTGGCGGTCTTAAAGTGGGGTTGCCAATCCTTGTCGCTGTTTCATGGTGACATTTTTGCATATGGAACCATGTGCTCGCGAAGAATAGGTTGGCCTGGACGTTTGGGGGATTGGATGTCAATTGTGCAGAGTGCGGGGAAAGAGAAACCTTCCCCCACTTAATCATCGAGTGTGTCACACTCTGTCAGATGTGGGATCGACTGTCGTCGATCCTGAATATTCCGGGGGCGACCCCGACAACATTTTTAGGCGCCTCCTGATGCGGGACGCCATGCCAGCCTCCGGGTTTGTGGAAGTGCTGTGTTGCATACGCGATATCCTGGACAAGTGGACCGCGCCAATGAGAGGCCGCACCAGTCGGAATGCCATTCACTGGGCAGTCATCTCCTTGGAGAAGGCTTGCCTAAGAAACATTTGCCGGCACTTGTTCGCATCGGAAACTGGATGCAGATGCCTCCTCACAGCGTACCGTGATCCCCTTCCTTTCCACTCCTCCCAAAAAACATGCCCCCTCCAGGCGTTTTCCTTTTTTTTTCTTTTGTTTTTGTTTTTCCTGCCCCTGCGCCAGTGTGGAGGACCTTATCGACCTGCGGGTCGGTAAGGTCAAGTGCCCCAAGACAAAATTTTTGTGCTGACCAAAAAAAAAAACATTGTTAACAAAAACTCTTTATGAAATTCTTTCTATGTAAAAAATTCTAATAATTAAAGCCCCAGCTCACCCAAGCGAAAAACCTGGTTGCCTATTTGCGCGCATGTTGGCGCCACGCGCTCATCTCCATCTATTTCAGCGTCTGCCACGTGTACGGCGTGCCGGTGCGGCGAGGCTTCATACATAGCGACAGATTAAGGCCATTGCTCTACTGCATATTCTTTGAGTTGATGCTAGAGGCTTTTATTGCGACATTTTGGGTTACATTTTTGTCCTATATAAAGGTCAGTTTTTACTACAAATTTGCGAAGCACAATTTTACAGGGGTTTGAAGTGTCTTTGAGTACACAGTTGTTGAGAGGGAACATTTTAATTAGTCTTTTGTATCTGAATCTCATTTAGAGAAACGTCAGTACCTGCATAGCTCTTACTATACAAGATGTAGTGGAGCCGTTGAAAAAGTTGTCATCGGCTCGTGCATCTTAGAGAGGTGGCTTTTATGGTCGAAGCTGGATGCACAGGACGATCACGGATATTTAAGCTTTTTCAGGGAACGTGGAAGCTCCACATTTCGAATTGAGTGGGTACATTTATGAGAGTCGGGGGAATAGTGGAACCGTTTTGCAGTAAAATCACATTGGTCACAAAAGCAAGTGGGAGTTAAAGCATGCATACGTGTCATATGGTGCTTCAGGTGACGGGAACTATTGTGCCTTTCTTCGGCTGAGGAAGCGAATTTACAGTCAGGAATAGGGCATGGGCAAGGACATGCAAGCGAAATGCTAACGTATGAACCACGGTCGGCGTCTAAAAAAGCGGGTTCCAAAATTGGTTTTTGAACTTCCATGGTTTCATTAAGTGGTGCTCTCATGTTACCAGAGTAACGGGGAACTTTCCACAAACAAGCGCTAACGTAGGTACGTGAGTGCATGTGAGCACTGCGTTGGGGATACAGGCGCAACTCCAGCTCTGTTGCGCGCGGTAAGAGTTTGGCTTATGCGCGCCACGCGGTCGCGTCGCCATCTTTAAAAATCAGTGTTGCAAATAAAAAGCAAAAATTCACTAATCGATCAAAACTTTCGGTTAACACAATATTCCAGAAAGCACAGAAAGTGCTAGTTGTTGCTTGTATTGAGAATTGAAGCTCGAAACTAAGAGTGGAGATCTTGCGATGCTATGCGACGTCCTATTGTGAATCCATTCACGCGTTGTACTGATGATTTTGCTTCCGACACATTACGAAAAGGAAAACAAAAACATTTTGGAAGAGATTGAATAGTTCTTCCAAAATATTAAGGTCAAAAGCAACATGGGAATAAGTCTTACCTTGGCCAACCAAGAGCTTTCTAGTTGGACCATAGCGGCTGCGGACGGCCAAAGGAGCGCTCTTTTGTTTACCACAATAATCTCTGTATCATCATGATTCCTTGTGAACAAGTAAAATACCTAAGTAAAATACACTGAATACAATATAAATACGTAAATGCTTGAAGAAAATTTCATGAAATTTACAATTAAACTGTCACCTACGGTAACGACACCGAGACACGTCCGCACGTACAGGCTGACGCTGGCCAACTTGCCGAGTTCTTGGCCGAGAACTCCGGCCGTGGCCGCCTATGCTGACGACTTCTCCTGTTGCCCGTGTCCACCTCGGCGTCCAGTCTCGAAGACTTCTTCGAGCTGGTTCGCCGTGGAGCGGGCATGAGCGTAAACCGGAGCAACAGCGTGGTCGTTTCAGTTGGTGCGGGGTGGGAGGGGCAGTCCGACTGGATCCGTCTGGGGATCCGGACCGCTACGTCTTTGCAGTACTTGGGCGTCCCGCTGGGGGACATCAGCCCAGTGGAGCGTGATCGGACTGCCTTCGGAAGTTCACGAATGCTTTAAACCCGTTCCACCAAGGCAGGTTCCTGCAGCCAAAGCGGGCCACAGCGCGGAACACCTTCGTTGGCCCCCCTTACGCTCCCTGCTTTTTGTTTGCGCGCCCTCCTACGCCGCCAAGCTCCAGACGCAAAGCCTGTTCAGAAACGTTCTGTGGAGACCCACGAGGTCGACGATCCTCCTCAAAGACTTGGCGGCTCCGCGTCAGGATGCCGGCTTGGGCATCCTGACGCTCTAGAGAATCGAGCTGCAGGCGCAGTTACGAATGTTGGCCCTGTGCGCCAAACTCTGGTCCACTCCGTGTTGTGCAGCCGCGCGCCTGCTATTGCGGCGCTGCACCGGAAGCGAAGGACTTCTGTTGCTCCGGCCAAATACGGAGCGCTCCACGAGAAACTTCGGTTTCCGCTGGAAACCGCTTTGCCTGCTCCTGGTAGCCCACGCATGGAACCCCTGCCTTCCAACGAACTTTAGCGCCTCTCAGCAGAATTCGTTGCAGATCTGGGCAAAGCAACAGGATGTTACGCTCTTGGAACTCCGTTGAGCCAACCTCTCCCCGTACTGTACGATGGATGAAGTCCCGAACATCCAGGAGGAGTGGACTCGCCTGGCAATCACGCCCCTCCTCGACGCGCTGTCAGCCCTCAGCACAAGTGATCACGGCTGTTTACCAGCGAGGTGGGAGGTCGCATGCAGCATTGCAGGAGCAACCCGACCCTTGGGCGGCTGGAGGTCTTGCGAGCTGGCAGACGCCGCCACGCCTCCCAACATCCCGAAGGGTTTCCTTCGGTGGAGTGAACTTTTGAGTGTGCCCCCGAAGAACTTGTGGCCCCTCCCTCCTGCTTGAACACTTCTGTGTTCCCTTTGAGCTGGAAACAGTACGTCATTATGCTGGTGCATTGTGCTTTTCACTCCAACCAGCAGACGAACCGTGTTTCCTGGAGAGTTGTCTCCCCGAACTGTAAACGGTGTGGGGAAGTGGAAACGCTCCCGCAACTGCTGTTGGACTGAGTTGTTCTGCAAGGACTGTGGCGGAGGCTAACCTCATCTCTGCAGCACCAGAGGGACACCGCAAGAGACTTGGTGGCCGCTTCTTCACGCTAGGCGGACTGTCGTTAGGTGCTGTCATCGCCACGGTCTGTTGCACTCGAGCCATCGACAACGTCCACCGACCGCTGAAGAAGCAGGCGATTCGTCGACAGACCTCCGGAATAGCTTGCGAGAACATGACGTAGGCTTCCGAGTGTGTCCATCTTCCAGAAGACGTTAGGAGCGAGATCACCGGCTTCCATAGCCGGTTGTGAAGGAAAGGAAAGGTCAAACTAGATACCCGTGTCCCCTCCTCTCTCCATATTTTGATTTCTATTTTTTATATGTGTATTTGTGGTCCCCTCCCTCCCGTTCCGGACTATCGGTTTATCGAACTGCATGTTGGGGATCCGCCCCCTTCGTGTTTTCTGTATCCTTTGTCCGGGAACTCTGTTGCTGGATAGTTTAGCAATAAACACCCCGTCTCATCCGGGTGAGAAACAGCCGACCCCCCGCAATCGTCTTGATCTTCTGGACGTCTGCCACGGTGATCATGTGGATCTCCTGCAGCTGGGCCAGGTCGAACTCTTGCAGGGTGTCGGCTGTATCCCGTCTGTTGCCGTCGTTGCAGCCCATTGACATTCCAACAGGCCACGCGGATCCGACGTCGACAAGTGAGCCTAGTTGCTAATCCTGGGAAATCGACGGTGTGGCGTCCGCCACCTGTTATGGCGAGACTCTAGGAGGAGAAGAGGGTGTTGCTTTGAGCACCTGGTCCCCTTCCTCCATGGGTGCCCGCTCGTCAGGAGGGTCGCCCAAAGGTTTGGTCGCTCCTACCTGTTCGTCCTCCTCCATGGAGGCGGGCTTTTCAGGATCGACGCATGCTGGAGGCTTTGCCCCCTTGATCACTCTTCTCCATGGGGGTTGCCTGCTCGCCGTTTCCGAGCGTGGGAGGTTTTCTTTCTCGGGTTCCCACGCTGCCGTCGGCTTTCTGCTCCTCCTTCTCGCTCGTGGACGGAAGGCGCATCCTCAGCTTTTGGGATTTCCGTCCCGCCTTCCTGGAAAGTGACTCCGCGGAGGAGGATGGGCTTCCGACCACCAGGTTCAACTCACCTGCGGAAGGCATTTTCGCCTGCTCCGGCTTGCGCACGCCCTTACGCAACGGGTTGTCGCGCTCGGCGAGCGTTGCTGCGAGTTGCTCCGCGGCCTTCTCGAAGGCCGCGTCCGGGCTGTCGGCGCACGCGTCTCGCGGTTTGCCCTCGGAACCAGGAACGGGTTCTTCCACGCGAGCATTTGTCGCAGCTGCATAAGCTTTTGAGCCAATTCGCCGCAGGTGGCCTCTGCAGGAACAGCTAAGCGTTCCAATGCCACGGAGCATTGTCGAAGTTCAGCGCGCGGCGTCGATTTTTTCTTTTCCGCGCCGGTCGCCTTTACTTTCCAACTTTTCCTGCAGATTTTTTTCCTTCTTCTCCTTCCTGGCCATTACCAGCTTCCAGCCCTCTTCTCTTTCCGGGATTCCGGAAAGCTTTTCTTCCGACTCTTGTCTGAAAGGTTGAGGCGCTGGCAGCAGCTGCCAGCCATTTTCGCTATTAGGTCCTTCGACCTTGTTCAGACGTTTCGCCTTCGCCTTTTTGGTGGCAGGGGACACCGGGGTGGGGCGTTCAGGGCACACACGAGAGACGTGGCCCTTCTACTCGCAGAAGTGCCACTCGATGTTCGGGCACCATTTCCAGAGGTGCCCTACTGCATCGCAGTAGCCACAGTCCCGGGGCTTCCCCACGTACCAGGGGTCGAACGATTCTTTCGCGACCCTCGGCTCCTGATGGTCATCGCGAGCAGATCCTTCTCCTTAACTTCCAAAAGATTGCATCGCTTTCGAGAAAGCTCGCGCACACTCCGGGGAATAAAGATTGCACACCTTGTAGAGCAGAGTGAGATTGCAACCCTCCTCCACGTAGGCCCTTAACTTAGCCGCAGCCGCCAGAGATGGCGCCGCAGCCACGCAGCTCCAGCTTCTAGCTAACGCGGAAGACGCTTCTGTGGGGGCGGTTGACCTCACATGCATTGATTCTGGGGGCGACTTAGACGTCGCCCCAGGATATCATTGGTGGTGGGCTCAGGCATTGCTGTTTAGCCACAAGCAAATCCACTGGCACACCAGAAAAGGAAAAAAAAAAAACGCAACCGGCGCACGAGCGAAGTAAACACCCATCCGCTGGCGCTCGCTTCTCACACGGGTGAACCGGGACGTTTGTTCTTTCGAACAACACGAGAGTCTGTGGCTGAACTAGTGGTCCAGTCACGCACGAATAAACTACATCAAGCCTCCAGGGTCACCGGTTCGCAGACCGGTACTGTTCACCACGACAGCAGGGGAGCTGGGACAGAACAAAAAGATGTAAGAAAAATTAAAAAAATATATATAAATACAAGATCTGAGGAGCACAGGAAGGGATCACAGTCTGCAGCGGGGCCGTTACATCCTCTCTAGGATGCCGGCAAGCTGTTTTTTGATTGTTGCATCCAGATGGGTCCATCCTATCGCCGCATTGATAAATTCGGCTGTGCATTGGACGGCACCCTTATCGGGTGGTCCTCCCGTTGCCTTGCTCCAAGCAGCGACGATCCCGCAAAAGCAGCAGAGCTGCTAACGAGGTCGCAGGCCGAAGGGCGTCGCAAACGAAGAGGGACCTAATTGCGTATCTGGGGTTGCCACAGGGGAATCCGATTGCCGCGACGAAGCGGTTCCAAAGAAGCCGAAGAGCGATGCAATCTATATGGAGGTGGGAGAGGGACTCCTGTTCTGCAAACCTCACACAATTAGGATTCACCGCTCCCCAGATCCAATGGTGCCGGCGGGCGTTGCAAGGGAGTCACCAATGCAGCAACAGTAGCGCCGACTCCTGCCATTTTAAGGGGAGGGTGGAGGTGTTCATTAGCACCGGGGGCACTTTAGTTGTTCCGGCGGAACTTCCAGCAGCTCGCCCCAGCGCAAATAGGGGTGGTAATCCGGGCCGCAGTACCACATAAGAACACCCGTTTTCCATTCCCCGATCTTTTTCTCCGTGCCGGAGACTCAAGTGACCACTTCCCATGCCACCGCAGTGTTGCTCAGGTAGTCTGCCTTCTTCACGGATGCAGAGGGTCAACTGGTGGAACAAGCGCAAGTAGGCATGCAGGTACCGCTGATAGTGCGTGATGGGTACACTGTCAGGGCCCGCCGCCACATCCTTGTGCAGTTGTCCAAAAGCAGTCTTCACCTCGTCTTCGGAGAATTCCTCCTCCAGTCTGTTCCGCATGAGGTCGTCGGTCCTCTTCTTGAGATAGCTCAGAAAGGCTTGTTGACTAGAGCGACAGAGATGTTGTCGCCTGAAGTGTTTCGTGTAATGCCTGTGAAAGGCTTCCACGATATCCTCGGACGACTGTCGCTCTTGACCGTCGTACTGGATGCAGAAGATATCTGTTGCCAGATTTCTCTACTCCAGCACGCCGACTTCCCCTTTTATGTTGTTGAAGACGTACCGACTCTCGTACTGATCGAAGTACTTTGAGAGTGAGCGATCTTGGATGTTCAGCTCTCGCTACGCCTCCTGCCTCAAGCGCCTATCCCCGAATTGCATATTTGCAAACAGGTGTATCCTGTGTTTCAAGCTGTCCCAGTCGGCGACTCTTCTGATTTTTGTGGCTCTCAGAATCGTCTCCAGGACCTCCTGATGTCCAGGATGTGTCTCGAACCAGGAGGGCATGCTGATGAGCGCCGCCCTGGTGCCTTGCCTCCGCCGAGGATTCTCCGTTCTTAGGGAAAACCGCACCAACGGGTGATCGGACAGAGTGGTCAATGTGTCTCGGAAACCCTGAATGCGATTCCCTAGTTCGGTGCTATGGAGGACGTGATCGATCGGCTTGTGACTTGCTGTTCGCCACACCAGTCCGAACTCTTCGGATAGCCGCCGATACGCCGTCCTTCCTCTGGCGTCTTGTAAATGAATGATCTCATCCAATATGTTGAGATCGCCAGCAACAATCACGACGTCCTTGGGGGCGACCTTTTCACGAAGTGCTGCATGCAGCGCCCCCGCACAACAATGTTTCAGCCTGTGCGGCCCGTACACGTTCACCAGGATGAGGTGAACAGTAGCGGACCAGGCCAGTCGCACGCTGATGATTCGTCCGGGTTGGGGAAAGAACACTTCCAGAATAGTGGGGCCAAGTGGTTCTTTATTAGGACCGCCACACCCTGCGTGTTCCATTTTCCCTTGCTTACAAACATCTGCCTGTTGAATCGCCGTTCCATTTGCTGACTAATCTCGAGACCCATCTTGTGGGTCTCCTGCAGGCACACTATGTCTTGCTGTCCGATGTTCCGCATAATCCTTTTTCTTTTTCCTTGGTCGACCACACCGTTTACATTCCAGGAGGCGATGTTCAGCCTCCTGGCGGTCGATAGGGAAGAGGCCATAAAAGGGGAAGACCTATTTCTTGGCCTTCCTGAGCTTCTTCTGTCTGAGAGAGCGTGCTCTTCCAGACGATGAAGAAGCAGCGGGCTTCTCGCTGCCGGCGTCACTCTCTGTTCCGGTGAGGTCCGTTACTTCCACCTCCTCCGTCGAGTGTTCGGCTCGGGCGATCAATTTGCGAGATAGCGCTTTTATCTCGAACTTGGCGCAGAAGTTCGCCTTTACGTCGAGAAGCTGTTCCTCTAGCTTGTCGCGCTCGGTGACCTCCACAACCTGGTTGACCTTCTCCTGTGCATTGCAGAACTTCTGCAAGATTTTCTCTTGCTGGGGACCGCTCTGCACCTCCATAACTTCCTACGCTAGTGTTGCCAACTCCTCCGAGGACTGCAGGGCCTCCTGCGACACCGGAGTGGCTTCGGCTATTTCTTCTTCCGCGCCTTCCTGCGCCTTCCTCCATCTTCTCGCCTTCTTGCTCTTCACCTTCCAGGATAAGAGGGGTTTCTTGCTCCTTGACGAGCATCCTCCTCTTTCCTTTCTTCCCTACCTGTATGAAGCCGTCTTCCGATACCGGGACGGCTTCTTTCACCTTCTTCGGCCTTCCTGCCTTCTGAGGCTGTTCCGCCTCCTTGGTGTTTCTCTCTCTCACGGGAGAGAGACCTCGAATCCTTCTGCAGTTTGCAAACTCCGGACAGCTCCATTTGGCATGTCCGTGTTTCTTGCAGAAGGAGCACATTTCCGGCTGCGGGCAGTTCCGGACTTGATGTCCTACTTTGCCGCAGCGGAAACAACGACACGTTGGGCAAGCGCCGGCCCTGTGGCCGAACTGCTTGCATCCGGTGCAGAATACCGGTTGTTGCCGGTAACGCACGTTCACTCCCTGGGATTGTTCGTCAAGAACGGCTTATCCAGGGATCACAGCTCCCTCTTTCAACTTCATTTTGGCGATCATGTCGTTAGAAAATATATTTCCAGAGAAGTTCTGGAATTCAAGGTCCAGAACTTCCCCATACTGTTCCAAAAAGTTCCACACCGTTAGTTGCAGTGTGAGGATGGAGATGCCGTTCAGAAACACGGTTGTGCATGGCATCTCATTAATACCACAAACCATCCTCCCTTGTATATTGATTCCCTTCTGGATCAATCGCTCTCTAATATTTTCACAGTCTGTGAAGACTGTGAAACCGTTGTTTGCTGGTATGATCGCCTGTATGCGATCAAAATTCATGTCCGTCTTATCGAGAGACAGATACACCTCCCTGATATTATTGAACTTGATCAGCCCAGTCTTGAAAATGATGGGCTTCACATTCGGCCCTCACTCCACGATCGGCCGATCCACCTTTTGGACTTTACCGCATAGCGGCTTCCCCAATTTTCTTGGTGGGTGGACACTCGCTTGTCCAGCCGCCACCGACGCATACGAAAAGGGCTGCGCCGCCGCAGCCGAACAAGATGGCGTCTCGCCCTGCACCGCGTGGACGCCCGCGGGTCCTGCCTGGGACGCCGCCGCCGCGAGCGCAACCCTCGACGTCGCCACCGTTGCCGCCGCGGGCGGCACCCTCGGCATCGCCGCCGCAGGCGCGGCCTTCCCCGCCGCGGGCACGATCCTCGGCGTCGCCTCCGCGGGCACGACCTCCGCCGTCGTCGCCGCGGGCACGACCCTTGGCATCGCCGCCGTCGGCGCAGCAAAGCCCGCCGCGTGCGCGATCCTCGGCATGCCTACCACCGCCTCGCGGTTGCCGCACGTTACCTCCATGGCTTCCATGGGGGACGACGGTCTCTCCACTCCTCCTCCAGGTGTCTGCATCCTGGCAGCTGGTCTTGCTGCACGGGACGACTGCAGGTCTTCCGCCGTGATAACCTCGGCGCTTCTTTTGTTGTTTTGTCTGGAAACTTTCCCTCTCCGGGCACACACGAGCACAATCAACTGATTAATCGTCGCCGACTTGGCAGTAGAGGAGCAATCAGTGGACTGCCAAGAAGGTGACTACATTGCCGCCTTTTAAAGGCGTAACGAAAGTAACCCTCTAGAGGCCTCAGGTGAAAATCCCGGAGGTTTCCGCGACAAAAGTCGCGGAAGCCTCAAAAAATCGTGACGGCGAATGGAAGGTTGTGAAGAGGAGGAAAGAAAAATCTCCAAAGAAAGCTTCGCAACCTCCATACCTGAGGTCTTCCAAAGCAAAAACCTGTCGCGCGAATACGAAAACACGCGCGGCTGGTGCTTCTGCCCAGGAAAAAGCCAGCGCCTTGAACGCGTGCAAGTCTGCCTCTGTGACCGCCGACAAGACGATTCCGGTGCGATCAGGCGGAAGCAAACGAACGCCGAGAGCGCGAGCATCAGACTCCGTAAAGGAGTCCGCTACGCCGCTGAACGACGCGTTATTCGCGCCGGAGCGGGCGTCCGCAGGGCTGAAGCCCTCAGGCGTGGCACAACTCGCCTCGGAACGGCGGTGGCTCACCCCGGAACCTACAAGTTGGATTGCCTGCCGCCACATGAACATTAATGCATGGCGGCAGGAATCTTTTTCATCGTGGGCCGCTTCCGAAGGAATTCGCGCGGAAGATCTTCGACGCCTGCGACTTCTCCTGAGTCATCCCTTGGACGAAGTCATGCAGGACAAGAAGAACTCGGATCGTCTGGCCGCCACACCGCTCGCCACAGCGCTGTCTGCCCTCAGGGCAAGCAACGACGGTTGCCTACCGGCGGAATGGGAGTTCTCCTTCACAATAGCGGGAGTGACGAAGCTCCTCGGCGGCTGGACGACAAAGGAGCTGGTGGAAGCCGCCACTCCTCGGAATCGGGCGAAGGGCCTGCTTCGGTGGAGTGAACATTTAAGTGTAACCCCCGAAGTGATAGTGGTCCCCCCCGTTTGTTTGGACAGCTCCTTGTTCCCCTTAAAGTGGAAACATGATGTGACGCTCTTTTTACACTGGGGATTCCACTGTAATCGGCTGCGAAGCATCGTTCCCGGGGGAGCTGCTTCGCCAAACTGTTTGAGGTGCGGAGAGATCGAGTCTTTTCCGCACCTCTTGCTGGACTGCGGTGACCTCCGTGAACTGTGACGAAGGCTGATTTCAGCCATCATGCCGCAGGTAGGCCCTGCCATTGATGTGCTGCGGCGCTTCTTCAGCAGGAATGGACTTTCGGTAGGCGTGATTGTCGCAACCATGTGTTGCATTCGCGCCATCGTGAAGGCCCGCTACGCCCTGGAGTAGTCAGCGCAGCGAAGGGAGGCTCACCTGCTTGCAGCCGTATCCATGGAGAAGGCTGCAAGGTGGCCTCATCTTCGTGACGAGGTGAAAGAGGACATCGCCGGCATCCATCGCCGGTTTACAGACTTTTGAGAACGGCGTGATCCGGTGACCACTGCGACCTGTAGCCCACCCATACCCCATCCCCGTTCGCTCTGCTGAATTCCCGGTGCCATTTCTTTTATCCCGGTGCCTACCAGAGTGATCCCAAAGACTCTTGTCCCGGCATCCCCATTAATTGTTTCTCTTTTGTTTTTGTTTGTTTTTGTTTCCCGTCCCCACACACCGTTCCCAAGACTGTTATTCTGGCCTGCGTGCCAGCAATATTCTCCTGATCCTTGTTCAGTCGTCGGTTGGGAGCCTGGTTCCCAACCTGTTTATTTTATATAATTGTGATTTTTCTTCTTTATATTATATGAAATAAACGCCCCTGCGTGACCGGGTGGAAAATCTCCTGCAGCAGCGCAAGGTCGAAGGATCCGAGCAGGGCGGCCATGTCTCGTCTCCTGCCGGCGTCTGTCATGCCGTTGACGTTCCAAACGGCGATGCGCAGACGGCGGCGGGAGGAGATTCCCGGCATTACTGCTGGGAAGTTGTCGGTGTGGGGGAAACCGCCTCTTCCGAGGCGGATGAGATGGCCATCAGAGTTTCGGCCTCCTCAAGCATATGAGGCACCTGTTCGACCTCCACCCCCTCCATCCCCTCCGTGTCCGAGCGTGGGAGTCTCTTGGTAGACGAGTCCCGCGATTCTCCCACACCCATGGCACCCTCGCTGCCGGAAGCCATCTCTTCCCCTTCGACGGGGGAATGATCTGCCGGGGATTCTTGGACTTACGTCCAGTCTTCCCCGGAGGATGCCGCGGCGACGGAAGGTGCTTTCCCTACTTTTCGTTCAGACTCCCGAGATCTCGGACCCCTTTTCGGAAGGCGGACGGCTTATGGCCTTTTTGGTGGCCTTGGAAGGTCGCTGCAGCGAGGCAGCGAGCTCCTCGGCCGCTCGCTCGAAAGTGACGTCATCGGTCGCGGGCGCGATGACGGACTCCGCCCCCTCGGTCCCCTCCTTTTTGATTGGTTGGCTGTTGACGCGCGCGCGATTCGGTCGTGTCTGACAAACGCTCCGCTCGGGAAATCTTTTTTCTCTTTCCAAGTGAATCATTTCTCGGCCGTGGCGAGTTACTCGCTACTGCACGGTTTTCGTACATTTTGTACCGTTGTTGGTGTTGGTGTTCTTTTTTTCTCTTTTTTCGTTTGAATAATAATATTGAATAAATAAACAAGTGTAATAATAGGAATCCAAAGTGTTTGTGTCTTTGCATCATCGTTGCTACATAAGGTAAGATCGTTGCAGTTGGAGTTTTCAACTGTACAAATACTTTGCGAATTTTTTTTGTGATCCCTTTTTAGTTGATTTTGACGTTACGAAAGCGAATCCCTTTTTTTTTTAGCCTGTAAAATTTATGTGAAAATTTGTTTGCATCTTGTAATTTTAAAGTTTGAGGTAATGCTGCCGAGGAACGCGAATTTTTATGCAATTTATTCTCTTAATTTGCTCTTGGTTTGTTTGTTTGTTTGTCTGTTTTTATAAAAACGATATAAAAGAAAAGAAAAGAAAGTAATGAATGAATAATTGAAATAATATTAAAAATAAAATTGGATAAAGGTTGAATCAGCTGTTGCAGTAAGTATTAAGTATCGACCCGATTCAGTCCCAGCTGACTGTGACGTCATCGATCGACAGCTGAGCGATCTTGAAAGTTTATTGAATGTACTTTTAACGCATATTCCCTTTTTAAGCACATCATTTGTACGCGCTTTGGTGGAAAAACTACGGACACTCACCTGAAAAGTTTGAATTAATTGATACGACTATTGATCAAGGAGTTTGTGGGAAATTTGATGGCAGTTTTTACCTGGATTTGAGATCTTCACTACAGTCTTCAGCCATTTTCTCGTTTTCGTTGTTGTTTTTTTGTTTTCTCCATTTTTTTTTATTTAGGTCTAGTTTTCACATGAAATGGCTCACTGTTTCTGTGAGGTGTTTGTTTGTTTGCTGCTTTCTTTGCTCCCTCACTTGGTCATTTTCTGGTGATTGTGTCATCTCACAAAGTTCCAAATTTAAGGTCGTTCCGTGTCCTGATGATTCTCTCCGTTCATATCCAACCTGTTTTTAATGAATATATGCACTTTCGAAAATGACCACCAGTAATGTAAGGAGCATATCTTGTTTTTTGGATGGAAATAGGGATTTATATTTTCCCTTTGCTCTCCCTAGTCCGTGTCCCTGTCCCGTAGTAGGATGTAAATTTGCCTCCGCTGCAGAAGATAAGCATAATAGATGGAGAAACTTAAAACAACATTTGAGCAGAACACATGGAGTGTTTCCATCAGAATGCTTTTATTTTTGTCCAACATGCTATTTCACCGTTAAAATGTCTTTCGTCCCTACTCCTGCTCACTGCTGCACAGGAATAAAAAAATTCCACACCCCTGCCTGTCCCACTACCACACTTCAGTTATAAATGCAACCTTCGATCACAAACATCTCCGTAAAAAATCATAAATTGACCGTGCACGGCAAAAAGTCCAAGATGACGAATTGTTCCGAGCTATTTGAGGGATGCATCTCGGAGTTTAGTGACCCTTATCATCAACGATTGATGGCAGGTGGTGATGCCTCTCCTCAACTGGTTTCTCAATCTTCCTCTTATGATCAACCTTCACAGTCAATAAGTGGTGACTGTAAAATCAAAGCTTCCCATGAACTCATCGTAGCAATTAGGATTTTTCAAACCCATAAAGAGGCCTTTGAACCATTACCAAACGAAAGATCCTTTCTCATTCCTGAAGAAACCTCCTTAGAATTCTCAATGTGTAGTAATCATACAAGCCTTGCTCATACGCCTACTGCAACGAGATCGTACGCAGATGTTCTAAAAAAAACAGTCCTGTGGTTCGAATTCCACGTGTAACGGAAGAAATTAGATCCCATAATTCTCTCTCTAACTCACGTTTACAGATTCCCATTCTGAAAGCACAGTCTATTTCTCATCCTTTATCTCCAAGAACAGTTACTCTCTACACACCTTCACCCTTTGGTAGTCCAATTCTCAAGGATAATCTAGATTCTGTAAACCCGTGTGATGATGCCGATCATTCCGAAACTTTGAATTGATCAGCACTTCTACCTTCGCAAAGTCTCTAAAGGAAATCACGTCTTAGCATTTTCCCATCGGTTCCCATCCAAACATTATCACACATCGCTCTTCTCTCTTCTTCAAAGAGAGTGAATGACAACGAGATTCTCAGTCCCCTCATAGTTCAGTCACCTGATTTCAAAATTCGGAGGCTTCCCGTAGTGACGAACCTTTGCCCCCTTTTACACCTTTCTTCTGAGCAAATTTTAACAGCCTCTGAGAATGTTATCTAAAAACCCACTGGGTATCCTGCTTCGGTAAATATACCCGAATCTTCGAGCTCGAAAGCAACAACGTTTAGTCACTTGTCTGATACTAATTCCAAGGAAATTCTTCGTACAAAAATTTCCCCTTCGTTTAAAAAGGAGGTTACAATAGTCAGTCCTCCCCCTCAGCGAAACATTAGGCAATCCACAATGTCGCCGTCAGAAGGGACTTCTACCTCCATTTCTGGACACTCAGCAATTCAACCAAGTCGACCTGTGACTCCACCACTGAATTCTCTTTCTCTACCACCATTCCATAATAGTGAAGTAGCCTCAACTTCGAATAATCATTTACTTGTCCGATGCCCTGTGTCTCCCTTACTAAATTGTATCATTGCTACGTGTCCATGGTGTACTCAAACGCTGGTTGCCAAACGTACCGTTGCGTCTTTGAATAGGCACTTCAGAAGTGCATGCAATCTCCCGTTCTATGAACATTTATTAGTGTGCCGGCGGTGCAATGAAATCATTCAACTTCCCATCCGGCATCATCCCTGGCTCAAAATGCGCAGTACCCGAGCGTCCAAACTGGTCCAGCTACGACACAAATGTACTGTTGCAAATTGTTCCGCTTCTTTCCCCTCTGAAATCAGCCCGAATAACCATTCAAGGTGGCATGAGAGGATCCGAAACAAAAACAAATTGGGAGAGCCTTCGCAGTTGTTCAAATCTATAAGGACTTCCTCAGATCGATTTGAAAGGTTATCTAATCTTGAAGCGGAAACGGAAGATTCTACTATGGAATGTCAAACAAAAGTCCCTTTTCGAGAAAGCATCCCGCCCCGTGACCATCGAACCCCCACTATGAGATTGGAATAGCCATTTACTAGGGATAACATTCCTGCAAATCAAAGCTTGCCTATTGATCAGAATACCTCATCGCCCTCTGCAAATCCGGTAACAGTGCAATTTTCAAGATTTCCTACCTCTTCAAGCCTGTTATCCAACTTCTCCTATACTTTCGAACACTGGGCAGCATCCACCCCAAACTGCGACTCGTGGCAATGTGTACTGAACTCATTTCATTCAATGATGGTGGCCATGAAAATAAAATTCAAGATTCATTCTTCCCTCTCTTCTACTCCCTCAAAAAATTAAAAAGCGTTTTAGCCTGCGTTATCCAAACATTGATTGCAATCCCTGTATAAACGTAACAGGAAACGGGCAGTTCGAGCGATACTCAATCCAAATCCACTGACATTTGAAGGCTCCAGAGCACTTCTCGGAGAAGTGCTCCGTGAAAAATTTTCTGAGAAGTTTACGGCAAGTAAAATAGTTGATTATGTTGAAGATGTAACTGCCCATAATGATGTGGACTATATCTTCCCAACAAGTCAACATTGCACTGAATTCATGTATCGATAGCGCCCCTGGAAGTGACGGAATTGTATACTCCGTACTTCGTCGTGCAGATCCAGACGGTTCCTTTCTTGCTTCTCTATTCTCTGCTCGTTTACACCATCACAGAATTCCAGATGATTGGAAATCCTCAAGAACAGTGTTCAACCCAAAATCAGGATCATCGGACTCCCTAAGCACCTTCCAATTCCGACCCATTTCCATTTCCAATACGATAGGTGAACTTTTTTCAAAAATCCTGGCTCGTCGATTGCCATCGTGGATTATCAGAAATGGCATATTAGGTCCCCACCAAAAAGGTTTCCTCCCATTCGACGGTGTGCTCGGACAGAAATTTGTCCTCGCTTCTTCCATCGAGGAATCACAAGTTCATCATAAAGATTTGGCAACTGCATGGATTGACATAAAAGATGCGTTCACATCTTTTCCGCATAGCTTAATTCTAAATTCTTTATCGACATTTGGAGCTGGAGACCATTTCTGTTCCATGATAGCCGATCTTTTTTCGAATTCCTTTACCTTCATAAGGAAGGTCCCACCAATTCCATTCCAATTTGTGCAGGTGTTCGCCAACGATGTCCTCTGAGTGAACTAATTTTCAATATCTCTATTGAAACAGTTCTAAGAATGTTACTCGTGGAATGCCCTAATGTTGCTCCCTTTGCATATGACATCGCATTAATGTCGGACTCACTTGACTCCATTCAAATAGCTGTAAACCTTCTAGCTGACCATATGAAACGAGTAAGGCTGGAAATCAATCCGAAAAACTTCGTTGCTTCTTCACCTTCTTCTTCACCTCTTCTTCACCTTTATACGTATATGGCACGCAAATTCCTTCTCTTGCCCACCCAGAGACTTATCTTGGTAAACCCATAGGATTCGACCCTCTGTTTTATGATGGTGCTGTGGAATCATTCATTCGTTCATTCAAAATTTTAACTGACTCCCTTCTCGCACCATGGCAAAAACTGGATGCCATTAAATCTTTCTTCCTCCCTTTCCTTGTTCATGACCTTCGCCTGTCCAAAAAAGCTTTGAGCTCGTGAGTTAGGCTCGACAAAATCATTTAGGATGTCCTGAAGCAGTCTATCCTTTCCCTCACAAAAGGATCATCGAACAAATATCTCTATGGAAAACCAAGAGATGACTGCCTTGTCCCGATGATTCTTATCGAGGAAGCACGCTCAATGACGGTAGATTCCGCCTTCAAAGTGCTTACTTGCCGATACAGCAGAGTCGTCGACCTTGAAATGATGACGTTGTCAGACACTGTGAAGCAGAAGACCCATATCCCTCCCGACCTTACCCTCATTATCCGGTTTCTCAATGGGTGTTGTGTGGAACCCCTGAATCGCATGAGTGGTGACTCACGCACATTTTCCTCCGCGGTTAGGGAAGCATCCAAACATCTACCTATCAAATGGGGTTTTGAGGAGAACTGCATTACCATTTCCGTTCACTCTCCCACTACTGAAAACCCCAAAATTGTGTCTGCTTCACATAGGAGGCAAATAGCAAGAAACATTCGCTCTTTTCTAAGAGACAAAAGGTGCAAATCTCTCTTTGCGAAGCCTGATCAGGGAAGAATAGGGGAATGCGTTAGCCTCCATCCCGCGTCCATGTCCTTCCTATCGAAGACTGATGGTATAAGATTTTCTCATTGGCGATTTATCCACAGAGCACGATTAAATTAGTTAGTGTTGAACGGAAGTCGAAAAGTGCCGTTTCTGCGGATATGAAAAAGAAACATTAGCGCATGTATTGTGCCACCGTCCCCGCCATTTGAGCTCCTCCATTACCAAAAGGCACGACTACGTAGCGGATTACATTTTTTCGTTACTGTCTCCAACGTGGCCAATTTCGTCTCATGACAAGAGAATCGAGACAGTAGAATCTTTCCTACGTCCCGACATCTTCTTGCGTGGTGGAACTACAGAGATTATCGTAGATATCATTGTTCCCTTTGAGGATCGTCCCATTGCATTCAAAGGAACCAGAGAGAATAAGATCACTACAAAATTCCTTACGTAACCAGGGCTTGAACGTGATCAATGACGCTATTGTCTTTGGTGCTCTAGGAAGCTGGGACCCCATTAATGACAATCTACTGAAATCCCTAGGAGTAAACAATCATACTCTAAGAGATGTGGCAGCCCATTTATGCTACGCCACCATTTAGTTTTTCAGAGATATTTACTGTCACCACGTCTCCACAATGGAAACAGCTCCAAACCTTACTGAAACTTCGATCTCCTCCCACATCCATGATGTCCACGGACCGACTTCTCTAATCCTGCATGATGAAAATCCCAATGATTTTAATACCCCACTTGGACAAGGCGTAGCCATCCTTACTTCTCTTTGGGTTCCCTTTTCGTGGATAAACACTTTCCCTTTGACTACAACAGTGCCAGTGTTTCTCACTTTCAACAAAATATGCCAGCTAGAACTTAATGACAACGGACTGTTTATGCAAAAAAAAAAATAGTCTAAAATAATCAAATACTTATCTAAGGACATCTTAATACAAATGTTCCAAACTTTTACATTGTTACCCAATATTGCTCTATACGAGAGAAAACATGTATCTTAAATGCCGAAATGAAAATATGTCAACAAACACAAAATATATCAACGGAGGGTTGCTCGTTGGCACCAGCCAATGTGCCGCACTGGTCGATGGGCTGCAAAGCTTTCCTGCCAACCTGGCTCTTGGCCGTCGTCCTCAGCCTTCTAGGAGTTTTCCGCCGGGGTCTCGGAGCTGGCCTTCGCCTTGGTCATCCAAATTTTTCCAATTCGTTCCGGACGGACTCCTTGGTCATCCGCCCTTTCGGGCAAAGGGAGCCCCCGAGTTCCTTTGATGGACGTGTGCGCTCCGCGTCGGGACGGCGGTCTTGGCCTCCTGACTCTGGGGTGGTTAGAAATTCAGCTGCAATGGCGTACCATGGCCATCGCAGCAATGTTTTGGAGCACCCCTTGGTGCGTACTGTCCCGCCTTCCCGCCGCTGTGTCTCCGGAACAAATGGAGTCGCGTCTTATCTTCTGTGCCTCAGCAAGAAGAAAAGAAGATGAGGTCTTTTCCTCGGACGCATGGTTACCCTGGCTAAAGAGAACGGCTGGATAGTCTGCTGCCCCCAACTCCACCGCATGTCTGGAAGAAACTGTTGGCACGTGGCGGTAGTAAATTAGAGCCAAGAAACGTGGAATCGCCTGCGATGCGGCCCCTGTGCCCGCTGCACTCTGCGGAAAATACTGGAGTATCCCTCTAGGAACACGTGGGCAGACACGACCTGCCTAGAACAGGGCTGCCCTTCCTACGCAGGGCTCTTGTCAGCAGCCGTACGCCGAGGTTGCAAGTCTCCTGGCATATCGCAGGCAGGGAGAAGTTGATGAGCGTTTGAACCATAAGACAGCTGGAGGACGCCACGAAGCCGAGCGTCCTTCCGCGAGGGCTGAAGAAATGGGGCGAACTGCTCGGCATCCCGATGGATGACCTGATGTGCTTCCCAGTATTGAGAGATGCATCCTCCTTTCCTCTCAAGTGGCAGGATTCGGCGCTTCTGTTGTTGCACTGGAGCCTCCTCTGCATCGCGCGACGCCACCACTGGACTCTGGGGAGGCTTAAACAGAACTGTGCAGTGTGTAGGGGAAAGGAATCCCTTTCGCACCTGCTAGTAGACTGTGTTGCCCTCCGGTCCTTATGGGAACGGTTTGCTGAGACCCTCCGGATGCCGGTTGGCAGCATTCCTAGGGACGTCATGCGCCTCCTCTTCGTGAGGGATGGCCTGCAGATAGCAGCAGCCTTGGCAGCACTTTGCTGCATCCGCGGGATTGTAGCTGCTTGGAGCGGCTGCGACTCAGGAGGAAGCAACGAAAGGGACGTCATCGAATATGCAGTTCGCTTCTTGAGAAGAGCCATCCGATGGCCAACCTCAGGAGAATTCGGAAGGACCTTGCCGAGATCCTGTGAAGGATGCGTCCCGCCTCCAGCAGGCCGTGATCCCTTCCCTTCCCTTCCAGAGTGTTTTTTGTATCCGTTTTTATTTTATTTTTGTTTTTGTTCTCTCCCTATCCCACCCCGCTGCCGAGGAGAGTCCCGTCAATCTGCGTATCAACTACCCGGCAGGTCCACTGTCTGATTGGTCGTACTGGGGCTTTGTACCAGGTTGTACCAGTTGTAATTTTTAAATGAACGCTTGACCAGGTGACAACATCGAAACGGACGCTCCGCACCGCCCCCGTCACCCTGCCTCGGACCAGGAATGCTACTCCGCAAGTATTTTGGGAACCTTGCCACCAATGGAACGTCTTGCCTTCGCGACCTTCGAGATCGGCCACTTGCTGTTCGGAGATGTCGTGAATCCCCTGTAGCAGGACAGATCGAAGTCGCGCAAGACGTTAGCTACCAAACGCCTCTTCTCGGTGTCCTGCAGCCGGTTGACGTTCCAACAGGCCACGCGGACGCGTCGAGAAGATCCGAGCCCGCGCATCACTACTCCGGACATGGCGTCGGATTTCTCGCCCGTCCGACGATGCATCAGCCGGGAGCGCGTCAGATTGGGGAGAGGAACCTCACCCGTTCTCCGCCGCGCCGCACTCGGCTTGCTCTGTGGAGTCGAGGAGCATTGCCTCGGGCTTCGAGGAGCTTCGGGAACCGTTTCCGGCATCAGGCTCGCGCCTGGAAACCTTTGGCTTGCGCCCAGCTTCAGGTTGCCCCGGGGCTTCGCACACTTTCGCGCTGCCGTCGTACTCCACCCTGGAGTCGGAATGCCACGCGCAAGACAGGTGTTTGGCCTGCTTTTTTCCTTGCTGGCAGCTCGATGCTCTTCCAGCGTTCGCAGAGGGGTGCGATAGGAGCTGTTGCGTGTTTCAATACCTCTGCGTTAGCTGCTCCGCTCTCGCTGAGGGCGGAAGCGATGGGACACGCAGCCGCGACTTTAGCTGCTTTTTGACCGCACCTACCTTGAGGATGGGGAAATGGGAAGGATCCCTTTTGTTTTTCTCCTTCCTCTGTTTTCCCTTCACAAGGGTTCATCCAGCATTGACATCCTTGGTTGGGCCGGCGCTGAACACGAGATCCTTTAAGATCCTTGGCCCTCTCTCAAGAGGCTCCTTCTTGGCGTTCGCGGATAGGAGCGGTTTCGCCCCAGTTGCCTTTTGCTCCTTCTTACCGAATGATGCAGGCAAAGTGGCGGAATTGTCCGGGGTCACGCGATGCTTTGTAGCCCTTTTCGCGGCTTAGCTCGCCGTGGACGGATTGCCTTTAGCGTACGAAGGGGCGCGCGATCCCTTATTGGCGGCTCTGTTTGACTTACCGCGCGTACCATCGTCATTTCGCTCCGGAGCGGGAACGGACGGGAACGGTTGCGCAGCCTTTGTCCGGATGTTTTCGGCAGGTTGCATCGCGCGGGGCTTGCTGTTAGCAGCGTGAAGTGGCCGAGCATCTTGCAGTAGCAGCAACTGCAGGTGGTGCACTTCTACGGACGGTGGCCCTTCTTGCCGCAGTTGTTGCATACCGGTTTCTGTCCGGCAAACCTTAAAAACACGACCGCATCCAGCTTTCTGTTCTCCATGGTGACGCACGCCGTGGCCAGTCCTCGATGAAGGCAGGGAACCTTGTTTACCAGGTTCGCGCCCCTCCAGAACGCCTCCGGTGTGGGTGTAACTGTTGAGGCACACGCTGCACGCATCCGAGGTTCTACCTTACATCACCTCCATAAGTAAGATACTGTTATTGTGGTGGGGATGCGAGAGCACAGTTCTTGGTTCAGGTCTCCATCTGATGGAGAATTTATGCTCACAGGATAAAGCAAAGAAAAGATTTGCCTCGAATCTCTCATTCTTGATGCCTTTTCGGGAGACAGGTGTTATATTCAAAAGCTTCAAAGGTCATGCTAATCCTTGCGTGTGGAGCACGACAATCCAAGAAACAAAAAGATTTCTTCTCTAAAGTGATTTCATCCGCAGAAAGGACGTTGCGAGAAGAGAAACGAACATTCGCGTATCCTTTGCTTACTAGGGCTTCTATGACACTGGAAGATGGGTTGTGGGGATACTTGAAAGTATTGAAAAGTAGAATTTTGGTGGAGGAAGATGAGGATCCGTGGAGGCAAGGGGTAGGTGGACGGTTCCAAACAAATGAATAAAGGTAAGCGTAATGAATAGGAAATCAGCATTTGGTGCGTGAGTTCGCTGTTCACTGAAGATGCTATGTAGGGAACGCTGATAAGAACGCTTCTTAGGTGAACAAGGCAGAAAACGATGGAATACCATGATGGCATAAAAAAATGAGTGAAGCAGATGTGAGTAGTCAGGCAATGGTGCGTTCGAATGGTATGCTTCAAAGGTAAGTATGAAAAGGTTGTGATTGTGTATGCTTAATTTCAGCTTCAGCTGACCTGGTTGAGATGCTGTTTTGGAAGTAGAGATGGTGCAAATGATGAGAGGAATGGAAACAATGGTTGTAAAGATTCGCATTAGCATCGGGCATAATCAAGACACTTTCTAGAAGCTTCAAATAATGGTCATGGAAATGCTAGGATGTTCTTCTCTCTGTGGAGCCGTCCGTTACTGCTAATAATTCTGTGAGAATGTTGGCAGTGTTTAAAGTAGATGAGAGGGTATTGAGTGGTCGATCTTGATTCGAGGTTGTTGTCTAGAGGAAATGAGATTTTTTCTTTGCGTCAGAAAGACTCGCTTCATTCTTCGCACCACTTTCTTGTGCAGTGCGAAGTGCAGCTCTACCCAAGGTAGTCACTTCACTTGTGCAGACAGATCTGTGAGTCCCCAGGAGAAGTAGGGAATCTTGCTGGGAAACCGAGACGCTGCGAGACGACGTAGCTCTCGTACTAAGAGGAACCTGCGAGGAGAACTTTCTGCCATGAACACGGGCATATTATTCTCTCTGGCTCTGCCTGCTCTTCCTGCTTTTTCTTCTTGATTTATTAACTGTTATTTAGTTCACTGGAGATTAACTGCAGGACTGCCCTGCTCTCATGATGTAGTCATTGGGGTCGCTTGCATCGTCGGGTGAATGCCCCAGTCCGTGTGTCCAGTAGATGTCCCTGCTGGCCCTTATGCAGCAGGATACGGCCAGTTTCCTCAGTTTTTTGGTGCTCTTTTCCTTGGTTGCCAATAATCTTAGCGAAACATCATTTTGGGGATCCCATGATCCTATTGTCCCCACGATGAGGCATGCATGATAGCTGTGCGACCGGTCTGGTTCATCACGTGGATCGAGTTTTCGTATTTTTCTTCTTTTTTCTGATGTGCTTCAGAGAGGTTTTCCTTGCCCTGAGATAGGCAGTTAACGTATACGATGATTGACATTTCGTATTTTTTGAAAATTAAATTCCGTTTTAGCAGAAAGTCCACTCCAGGAAGCATTTGGCCCGCTGATATGAGCTTGCATCCTCCTACCTTCGTGGCAACTCCTTGCAGTCTCAGCACGATTGCATTATGTCTGGCGATGTACATGGGGAGATGCATCACGCAATGGTTTAATATGTGTGGCAGTGTTTCATCCCGGCAGTTACATCTTCGGCACAGACAATCGGCTGGCAGTCTTCTTTCTGCTCCTCTAATTGGTGGGCATTGGATGGATGTATTGGATGAAGGCATGGATGGAGTAGAGACTTCTATCTGCAAGAGGGACACCTGTGAGAATCGGGTGATTCGTTCTTCTCCATAGCGCGAGCCGTTTCGTGTGAAGTGGTCCACGTCCAGACCACGGAAGCAGAAGAGACAGATCAAAAAAAAGTTTCTCTCGCCCCTCATGCGAAAGAAGCAAGCAAGTTCCGTGCAGGATTTTTCCAGCAAGTCTCACATTTTCTGATGGCTGCCTCGTGCGCGATACCCTCTCTATGAAAAAAATAGAGGTAGTAAAATGCTAATTGCAGTCATTTGGTGACTTCACATTTTGAGCTTTGAAATTTGAAGAGCGAGTTAGGTGAGTAGCCAATAAACGACGAGACAAAGCGAGCGCATGAAGCAACGAATAAATGGCAATTCGGACCATGTGACGGTCCTCTTTATGATTTTTGATGAAATACCTCTTCCGCTTGAAGAGAATGAGAAGTTCCTATTAAATGAACATGGATGCACAACCAGAGCACAGTTCTGGATGTGATTTGTGCACAATTTTCGTGGTTCAGTGCTCCCTGAATGCGAAGAGGAGTCCAAGTATTATTGGTGAGGGACCCAAGAGGAAGTTTCAGATAGCAATAAACGCGCCTCCGCAAGCGTCTTCGGTTACGATGTTGCCCGTGCACAAAGCATATTCGCCCAAGATGCAGTAGGGATGCCAATAAGCCTAAGTAACTTAACGACGATGCGACGGTTGCCTTAGACTCTGGAGCGCTGTTCAAGTGATATGCTTTCTCGCTCCCGCATTCACGTGATAACTTCTGGAAGCTCTGCACTGCGTGCGGACTGCTGCGAGCATGGATGGCAATCTCAACTAGTTTGTTATGCGATCTCAAAACCTTCATTTTTAGGATCGAGCAAAGTGCATCTTCGAAGAAGAATCAGAGCAGTATCTCTTTGAGGGTGGCAACCCCATAGGAGTCTTGGTATCTCGGGTAGCTGTGGCAACTGTGTAGGTTGGTGCGTTTGAGGAACACGAGAGCACTGTCTTCTCACGTTACAAAGCTGCGGTTGCACAGCGCACCAGGTCCCCAGTTCAAGATGCGCGTGAAGCACGACGAGGAAAACCAAGGTGTCGTTCATAGGAAAGGCAGTGAAAGCCAGTGCTCGTAGGGATTTTAAGAATCCTGCCCAACAGTGCAGGATTCTCATGTGATCATTCGGATTCACATTCTTCTTCATCCAGGCTGCCTTCCACCTGCTATGGAACTTTTAGATCTTGACATTCCTAAAGAGAAACACCCTCCGGGCTAGTTGATAGCAGTGTTTGCTACTTATACTCAGTGTTGAAGATGAAAACGGAAGTAACAAACATGCAGTAGGCTGCACATTCCGAGGGAAATGAACGATATGTGCGTGTCACTCCGCAACAGCTCGGTCGCACGCGACAGCAAGTGCTTTCTCCCAGTCGCTGCCACGCTCATCGGTAGGCATCGCTGCTGTCACGGGAAAGTCACAGGAAGCTTGCACGCGCGCCTGAAGAACACGTGTGCTCCTTTGATGTTCTCTTCACCCGTTGATTGCAGCCGTGGCACTGGCTGCATGAGGAACATTGAAATTCCAGGAGGGCAGCCTGCATCTTGGAATCCATAGCTGTATGTTCTCACAGAAAATCTTGTCTGCTGCCGGCGGCTTGCAGGAAGTTGTGATGAGAGCGTCTGCATTGGTAAGCTAAGGTTTGTATTGCATCTCGGATATGGAGAGTTCTGAAGCGCACTCTCGGCACGTCACTTTGTGGACCGGAACACCGGTTTGCAGCCTCACTCCCCGTATCGGCGGCGTCTTCAAGAGAATTCGTTGCCGATGTGAATATCGCGGGAGATTTGGTACGAATGCGGACAGATCAGTTGTATTTTGCAGGGTCTCCGCACGTCCGCAGGGAGTTTCGTTTTCGAATTCTTCACCTGGAAGACACCACGGTGCCCCACGAATTCTCCACCGCCGACAGTGCATTTCTCCTGTGCGCGAAGGGAGATGTCCGTTCGTTTCGTGTGCTGTGCAGTGCGCTCCTTTGCGGGAAAATGTCCGCTTCCGACTCGATGTCAGCC
Source organism: Raillietiella orientalis (assembly GCA_036172245.1). Taxonomy (NCBI): domain Eukaryota; kingdom Metazoa; phylum Arthropoda; class Ichthyostraca; order Raillietiellida; family Raillietiellidae; genus Raillietiella; species Raillietiella orientalis. The sequence continues at coordinate 885,891 of JAYWIR010000012.1, forward strand.
GAGCTTCAAGAATGAGGAAACGTGGGAGCGGTTATTGGAATTCGCTGAAGCTATCGGGAATTCACCCCATTAGGCACGAGATTGTCGTACAGCGCTGTGTTCGCTGTCTCCCTTTGGGAATTTGTTTTGAACCACGTGAACGAATGCAAGAAAATCATTCTTCTCGGTGAATTCCAGACTTCTCAGGTGTCACAGGAAAAAAGCAAAGGAATTTGGAGAATACGACAACCCCAAGGAGAGCTTGATATCTCTGATAACTGTGACCACTTCTCAGGGAGTCATTCGATGATCGAACAATCAGCGCTGCGGACCGGTGGTTGAGTGCACTCTTAAAGTTCAAGCATCATTCCCATCAGTTCAGAGATCCTCCAGACCACATGAAAAAATTGTCCTAGCTATAGAACGGATCACAACAATCTATGGATAGTTGACCAGTGCTCAGCCATCCTCTAATCGACAGCCCAGACGTATACGACTTCAAATAACGTACAAACAAAATCGACCAGCTTACTGCCTTCATGCTACCACCCAATCACATCCCTACTATTGGTTTGTAATTCATCGTAGTCAGTGAATCACTAAATTGCTAATCATCACTTCATAACAGTTCACACCTTAATGTTTACGCACTGAAGCTCTCCTTCACAGAGTTTGTTGTCATTTCCATTAGCTCCAGCATCAGGATTTCAAAACGGTTCTCTAGGCGCGGAGCGCAGAAGTCCTTCTCGAGGACTCGGACCCTCCAAGAGTCCCGCGATTCGATCGTACGATTCGAGAGTTCGTACGTTTTCCCTTTACCGCGACTTGGGGAGAAATGAGGGGCTGGAACAAAATGCAGGCACGCATGGATTTTCATCGGGGTTCGCTGGTGCCGGTGCGTTTATTTGTTAAAAATATTCATTACAAAGGTTGTAGGGCCATTGGCCCTATAACGTTATGATTTATGAAGCTTGCTGAGAATTCGGTGCGCGGACCGGCGACGGTGTCCTGGACGTCAGGGGGAAAGGAGAAAACAAAAGAAACAAGAATAAAAATATAATTGAAATGAATTCCCGGCGGTCGGAGCAATGAGTTACAGCCTGCCAGGGACCGTCCTTTGCATCCTCTGGAGGGTGCCAGTGAGTTTCTGCGGCACGTTTCCAACGCCTGTGGCACCACCTCGTCGCTCTTTGCAAAAAGCGTAGGGCCAAGCGTAGGGCAAGCTCTTGGCATGGTCTCCTCCCCTGGAGCCGCTCTAGGGCGCCACAGCGAAGGGGTGATAGGGATGCGGCCGGTGGCAACGCATCAGCGCGTAGAGGCGTTCCCTGCTTCTCTAGGATTGCCACGTGACATACGGAAGGTCTTTTCTGAGGAAGGTTTCCGCAAGGATCGCAGGGCAATGCAGCTCACGATCATTTCCACCTGGTCACCCCCGGGAGCGTTAATTGAATGAAAATGAATAAACTAGTCGGCTCCCAGCCGAAAGCAAAAGTTCAAAGGGTGGACTCACCGGCACGCAGGTCGGCACATCTCAAAATAGGGCACAGAAGAAAGAGAACAATAAATAAATGGAAGGTGTTCACCGATTTCGTCCGTTCCTGCTTTTGAGAAGCATCTATCTGCTGGTCCGCAGTCCGCCCACCCAGAGCCCTCTACGTTGAGGCAGTCTTACAAAGGAGTTTCCATTTAAAGACGCATGGGGCCACGGCGAGGGAAGTTCTTTCCGCCCACGTACGTTTGGTAGGATGCAAATGGATTATCATCCGGGTGCGTTAGGGCGTTTATTCCATATAAAACCAAACATTTATAATCTCTGTGGCTTGACCATGGTCCAATCACTTGCTCCACGAACAGACCTGCCGCTTTACCAGTCACAGGCTGGTGTGATCCACTACGGCAGCAGAGGGAAGGGAGCAAACAAAAAAGAAAAAGAAAAAGAAGTAAACTTTGGGGGGGGGAGGGGGAGGGAAGGGACCACGTTCTGCTGGGGACAATTTTTTACATCATTTGGAGGGTGCCGGAAAATCTTGCAGGATGCTGTTTCCCAGGTGGGGCCATCTTATCGCCATCATCATGAAACTGGCGGCGAAGTGGATATGGCAGCCCTGTCGCTCGCTCTTCCTCTTGCATAGCTTCAAGCAGCTACGATTCTCGTAGTCAGCAGAAAGTTGCTAGAGAGACTTCGGCCAAAGGGAGTCGCGTAGGAAGAGGGACTGTAAAGCGTCGCTGGTGTCGCCGTCGGGAATTCATAGGATAGGGATGCACTTGGAGGTGAATTGAGGGAAATCGGCGGTGGCGATTGACCAGAGGCATGGGTTTCTTTGGTCGTGTTTATTGGCTCTTCTCTGAAGCACCTGCGAGCGCCCGTGGGTGCACTGGTCGTACGAATCGCGCGAATACAGAAAGTAGGGCGGCTCCTTTGGCTGGCGTTCACTGGAGTGAGAGTGGCCACGATTCGCGTTGATTTCCTTTTCCTTCCTCTCTTGTTCTCTTGCTCTCTCACTCACGAAATCCAGCACGGCGCTGGCAGCGTCCTTCGGGAACAGCGTGGATCGTCGGATCTTGCCTGAGGCTGAAAAGTCTTTCCCTCCACAACACGCGACCGGGTGCGCTCTCCCTGTACCGGATGAAACCAACGCCGCCTGGCACCAACGGGTAGCGGCTGGCACTGGTGATAGACCACGTAAGCGTGCTAGGGCACTGATGACAGACCATGGTGGTGTGCGCTGGCTGCGGCCCATACGAGGGCCGCCGAAGTTGAGGAAGTCGGTCCTCCGTCGAGTGCAGGTACCTGGCGCCCTGGCAACTCTCGGAGTGTTTCCCCTGTACCGGTTCGCCGACCCTTCTGTGAGCCCCGATTGACCCTTCGTTAGAAGGGCAAAGAACAGAGTCCGAAGACAGAATGCAGTGGATATGTATTTGCGCCTCACATGCACCCCTTCGGAGATCGTGTGATTCGTCCAACATGTGGAGGGTGCCTAGTTTGGCGCCTCACTTAGAAACGGTTGCAGCTGGGCACGACTTTCCTGCTACCCATCGCAGCCAAGACTGCCTCTCGTGAAAACGACAGCGCTGCACTCTGATGAAGAACAGGGCTCGGCCGAAATCCCTTTGTCGCCCTCCTTCCTGTCAGCTTTTCTTTCCTTTCCTTCTCCTCACTCTTTTTGCTTTTTGGAGCTCTTGTCCGAGAGATTTTTGAGGAACTTCCAGACTGAACACTCGAGGTCCGGAATCCTCTTAGAAGACTTTGCGGCGAATTGAGCTGAATCGGAACTGAAGTTCAGAACTGGCGCAGTGGCCAAATTGTGAAATGGCAGCTGGTGTGCGCCTTGGCTCTCTGTTCCCTACATGCGGTCGACTGCAGACGATGTGTTTCGCTCCCCAAGAGAAAGATCAAGAGGATGGAAGTGCTCAGCTGCTTGAAGTTCGTGTCATACTGCCGGAGAAGCGTGATTAAATCTTTCTCTGCATAGATTCCAACGAGCAGTTAGAAGGTAAACTGCAGCGACTGGCTGTAAGAGGCGACTGATACTTCGGCGAGTCCCAAGGAATGGTGGTCTGAGGAGATTGGTTCTTTGACTTCCCTCAGAATGGTGCAGGAGACTAAAACGACAAGAACGGCCGAACCACCAGATCGGGATCAGATGTGTTGCAGAATTATGTAGTGGGACGACACGCTTGCGCACGTAATAAACCACCACCCTCGACCTTCTGATCGCTCCGTGCAATGCCACGGTACTATCGTCGTCAACCTCACCAAAAATGCCATGGATGGAAGATGGGAAATTTCTCGAGAAAGGACGACGAAGACACTGACTGGCTTCAGTCACAGGACATCCTGAAGAGGTTGGAATACGATTCGTGACCTGGTGTGTCCCTTCGACAGCATTCTAGGAGAACTCGGACCGGCACTGGACAGCACCGAATGCAAGAGTCAAGGTGTTGCTCTCCACATTTCCTCCAGGAACATCACTGTGCGTGATTATTGTGATGCCCGTGGGATCTTGATGCCAGCCGACAATCATATGACGAGATGTCTAGAAATCTTAGATCAATGCCGCGAGGAAGTTTCAGGCACAGCTAACCAAAATACCACTCCGTCATACCGTCGACCTTTTGCTTTTGATGAACCGACTGGCACCTTGCAAGAGCAAGATGCAAGAGCGGAAGGATCCAATATGCATGAGGATATCAGCTTCAAGCTTCAAGCTTCCAACGAGCATTTTCCTGGGATCTCCCTGAGAAAGCACACCGCAAGCAGAGTAGCAGACTGCAGAGTCGAAGACGAGGACCCTATGCAGCTCTTTGAACGAGGCTCTTGCATTCATCAGACTCTGCGGCCCATCCATCCAGCGTCGGAGGCCAGGAATCAAAGCCAAACCGCGACAATAGCCCCTTGTCCTACTGATTACGCTGCTTGCGAGCTGAAACGCGTAATGTTTCGGGAGGTGGTGTGGAACGGGATGACAAGGCGGGATATCGGCAGACTGCCTCGCTAGGCAAAACCGAGGATGGAATCTCGGTCGATGGGAAGGCAGCGACGCCTTCGCCTTTTTCTTCTCATGGCCTATCAATCCATTCCGATGAAATGACCGGAGACATACTGGGAAGGAACGGTTACGGCTGAAGGGAGAAGGCGGCGTGGACAATCTCGCAAAAGGCGGAACTACTCCGGAGTGAGCTGTCTCCAAATGGTTGCTATGGAAAATGACTGAAATATCACTGCTGCGTCATGGAAGAAGTTTCAGTTATCAACCGGATGCATACGGTGAAGAAATCAGGTGATGATCTTTTGTGATTGAGAATTGAAGATCTGCTCGAGCTGGTGGTCTTCCTAATACAATGTGCGCACCATCGCAGCCGAGATCGCCTCTCGTGAAGACAACGGCGCCGCACTCTGATGAAGAACGCCTGTTGTACCCATTCCGAATCTGAGAATTCGCCACTCAAAGGTTTCCATTTTTCTTAGTGTGTCGCTGCTTCACCACCTAGGGACATCAATACTTCCGGACGATGCTGCCACTTTCGAGGTCACCAGCCTCTTGCCGCCCCATTCCTTCCAGAGAGTGCGTTCGACGTAGTGAGGAAAAGGATCTCTGTATTTGGACTCAGGACGGACCAGAAGCATGGAGTGCGCTTCCTTTTGACTTGATTTGTAACAAATTGTTGCCCTATGTCTCCGAAGGACTCTCAGTCCAGGTTGGAAGACCACGGAGCCGTCCGTTCTCCAATGAGTCATCCCTGAGTGTCTCACCCGGATCCTGAACCAAGCAGTGTCGTACCGCTTGGGAAAACTCGAAGCCCCGATGCAGTCACAGAGGACGTGTCTGTCCAGTCCTCCTTGCTGATTCCAGTCTTGTTCCTCGATCGGGTGGAGGTGCCCACAAGATTCCGTGGCGCGCTGATGAAACGATTCAAAAGTCGCAGTCGGCGCGGCAGCCATCGGTTCGCGTTCTAGCTCATTCTGTTGCTGAAACTGTTGCTATGGTTCCTTCCTTTCAGTCCGCGAACGGAGGGAGGGAGGAGGGTGAAAACGGATGCGCGGAATGCGCGAGTTTATTCAACTAACGGCTTTTGGTAGGCAGGGGGGAGTGGGTTCCCAGCTCCGGGTTCTTCGTTGTCAAATCCATAGGGTTCGAAATTTCGAAGTCCGGGCCTTTTGTATGATAAAATCTTCCAGTAGAGCAGCGCCATTGCAACAAGCGACATGGCTTCCGGGAATTCGGGACCTTCGATTCCTAGAAGCCTGTGGAAATGCTGCAAAAGCCGGATGCTATCGAATTGCATCCTGTCAAACGCTCTGTACAAATCTAGAATTCGCAGGAACCCGTGCCTTTGGAACGCAGCTCGCATCTCTGAATTCATTCCCGGGATGGCTCCGATGTCATCCCAAAGATTCCCTGAGCTGGAGAAATTCCAAAACGCTTGGGAAGTGAAGATGGAATGGCTTCTGGCATCCTCCAGCACGCATTCGTATAACATCTGCATCTCAGACAAGTCCCTCTGCAAATCTTCAGTGGTCACTCCCGGATCTTCAAAACGGGTGGTCATTGCTGAAGAAGAACGTGGAGGGTCCCCCTTTTCAAAGAGCTTCTTCAGAAAGATCTGCGACGTCTCTCTTGAAGAAAAATCCAAGAAGAATAAAAGCATGAAGCCTTCAAGCTAACAAGTGAGTGGAAGCTGTTGTCTAGGAAATGGTTTTTATATGTTTGTTTTGGCTTTTTATATAAAAAACTGCCTCTGAGGTAACTTCTCATACGCTTCAAATGCTTGGAGACCTCATCGATTCTTTCAGTTCAGCATGAGGTCAAATCTGCAATTTTCTTTTTCGAAAGTGCACTCGCCAAGATACGTTTTCAGCGCTTACTCTTTTCGGATCGGAACATTCGTGAATAAGTCGTGGTGCTCACAGACTGCTCGAAGACAAAAACACTTTTGCAAAAGGTCAAAGAGCAAGTGGTCTTCTATCTCCGAGGGATATCACACAACCTTCGCTGTACCACCACGATGTGCCACCTCTTGTCGGAGGACTTGGTCTGCTGGAATGTAGGCTGCTGAATGTAGGTGCACCTCGATTTCGCTTCCTACTCCTCAGGAACTGCGCGTACACACAGCCACGGCCAATCGATCGTCGTCTAGGGAATGTGTTTCCTCACAGTGACCGGTGGATGAGTGTGGGGTCCATTCCAAACTCACTACAGATCAGCAGTTAACTCAGACAAACGCTTGAGAGGCGTGTCCACAGTGCAGCAGCGCAGCACCGAACTGCCTGCTCGGCCCTTTCCAAGTTTCCGCGTGCATGGCCTGGTGCGGAACAGTGGTTCTCACTATTTCTTGGGCTGTCCTTGAAATGGAATTTTGGTCCAGAACCTGTTGTACCCATCCCGAAATGGACAAGCCCTGTCGTGACGTGAGTGGCTGCCACGCAGCCTCCTTTTTCCGTCTTCGGCCTCGACGATTGAAATACTGCTGTAGGATTGGGCCATCGTCCTGGCAGTTGTGCGCATACACAGAGCAGTACCTTCCCCCTACGACAACCCACTGGATACTATGGTTCCATTTCTTTCCATCAGATGCTCCATCAGAGCACTGCAAGATGCTTCATCAGAAGGCATCTGTGAAAGGACCACATAATTGGTAGCCGTGTGGCTGCGTTGGCATCAAGTGTTGTGGGTTCCAATCCCACCCTGGAAAGGACCGGCGTGACAACGGAAGATGAGTCGTAGGTTTCCAGTCCCTCCCCGCAGTATGATGGTGGTTGGACCGTAGGTACTGATGGAAACCGGATGCCCTTTTTGACTGGCTGGTATCCGAGGTCTTCCCAGGAATCATGGATTCCCAGGGCTCCCCTCCTGTTGTAAAATAACAAAATATTGCGCGGAGCAGTCAGTCGCTATCTGGTCGCACGAAGACGACCTCCTTGAGGCGCTCTTGGGTGACGCCGACACGCCCCCAGAGACTGGGCTGCCACGTTGAAGTTCGCCAAAGCTAAGAAGGCTGAGACGAGGGAGAGAGGAAGTGGATGATTCACTGAATGGATGGTCTTCCACTCAACGCCCAGGCGATGAGTGTCGCTTTTCTTGGCACGGTACGGTACACCAGCCTGCTGGCTGGTGCGCCTCCTCCACGCGCTGCACACGGCAATGCAAAGCAGCGGCGAGCGTGAGATGAGGCTCCACTCAATTTTGGTATCGTCCTCCGGCCGTCTCTCCCTCACGTGAGTGCGCGCTACTCCCACGCGTAAGCAGATACGCGAACAAACCCACGCAGGGACTGCTGTGTACCCACATTCCGATGAGAAGCCGATAGCCCATTCGAGCAGGATTCCTTCCCTCGTCATGCCAGGGCAACCGGGCGGCCTTCTGAAATAGCGAAGGGTCATCCACAGCTCTCTGATGGAGGGAGTAGCCCCTGGAACTCTGGAGGCAAGTCCAAAAATCCAGGGAGGCCCATTCTACCTCTCTGTGAGAGGGATGAACCAGCAGCCGAGAGGGAAGTCGACAGTGTAGGAACGGTAGATGAGAATCTCATATTCCCCGAAGCTGAGGAAGCAGCCCCCATGGAGCTGGGATTAGGTGACACCCCTGCTTTAGTCTCACCCGAATAGTTGCTGGAGCTGAAGCTCCAAATTCCCAGGAGTGACACTTGGGCTCGCCTCCTGCATCCGAATCCTCGTGGGCTCTTACAACGTCAATGGGCTTTGTGACGACGGCAGAACATGCAATTTTGAACTGGCGCTTCTGCAGGATATCCACATGATCTCCGCAGAGGATGCCCAGGAGATCGATAGGATCGCTGGGGGGCGGCGGCTGCGGCGTTACGGTTTTCGCAACACCTTCAGGGTCGCGTTTTTTTCGAAGCCAACCATCGAGGATGCCGTGAGGGGCGTGCGCCTTGACGGAGACGGTCGAGTCGGCCAGCTGATTGTCAGGTAAATCGACTCGATCGACCGCGTCGTGACCAACTTGTACGCTCCCAGTAGGAAATGCAAGTTCGCAAGTAGAACTCCGTTCTTCAGTGAGCTGAAGTCCTAGTGGTTCAAGTGTGCAAAGAGCGCACTAGATAGATGGGAGTTTCAACTTCTGCCTGTTGTCAGGTGCAAAGAAGGACGTCTCTGCTGCCCTGGCTGTCGCGTCGTATCTTCTGTGCCATGGCCGGAAGATCAAAAGATGTGGCCTTCCCCTGAGACGCATGGCTACCCTGGCTAAGGAGAACGGCTGGATGGTATGCAGCCCGCCAACTCCTCCGCATGGCTGGACGAATCTGTTGGAACGTGGGCAAAGTTAAATGCCCAGGGAGCAGACAACTGCAACTGCCTGCGATTCTGCACCCGCGCACGCTGCACCCTGCGGACTATTCTGGATTGTCCCGCATGGAGCACGTTGTCGGAGACCACCCCAATGACCACGGCGATGCCCTACCTGAGGAGGGCGCTCGGCAGCAGCCGGACGCCGAGGTGGAAAGTCTCCGGCCGTATCGCAGGCAGGGAGAAGCAGATGAGCGGCTGGACCGTGAGCGAACTGGCTGACGCGACGACCCCAAGCGTTCTCCCGCGCGGTATACGGAGATGGGGCGAGCTGCTGGGCATCCCGCTGGATGACCCAAAGTGGCCCCCGTTATTTAGAGACGCATCCATCCTCCCCCTCAAGTGGCAGGAAGCGGCGCTGCTGTTGTTGCACTGGGGTCTTCCCTGCAACGCTCACTGCCAACACTGGACGTTGGGGAACGTGGGACAGCACTGTGCAGTGTGCGGGGAGAAGGAATCCCTCCCCCACCTGTTAGTGGACTGCGATGCCCTCCGGCCCTTGTGGGAACGTTATGCTACGACCCTCCCTATGCCGGTCAGCAGTACCCCCAGAGACGTTCTGAGACTCCTCTTCGTGCGAAACGCCCTGCCACCAGCCTCAACCCTGGCAGCGCTCTGCTGCCTCCGAGAGATTGTGGCTGCGTGGAGTTCAGCCAACAGAGGAAGCAGCGATATGGACCCCATCGTACACGCGGGTCGCTACCTGCAAATCGCGATCGGCTGGTCCCATCTGGGAGCTATGACGAGAAACCTCGAGGGCATCCTGGAAAGGATGGTCTCTTCCTCCAGCGGGCTGTGATCCCTTCCCGGCCCTCCAAATAGTTTCTTTTTGGGTTGTTTTGAGTTCTGGATGTCCTCAGGATGACGAATGAGGACTTTGGCAATGGTAAGGGAATGAGGGCTGATTTGTTTCATTTATTTTTCTTTTTGTTTTACCCCTATCCCCTCCGCTGCCGAGGATAGTCAAGCCGATCTGAGAGCCGGCTTACTGACAGGTCCCATGAACTATTGACCATAGCGCGGCCTAGTACCGCAAATGTAAAGTGTTTATTAATAAACGACCCGGCGTGACCTGGTGAGAACTCCCCCGCGTCCAGTGGAAGCGGCGCGCGTTGCAGGGTAACCCCCAATGCAACAGCAGCAGCGCCGATTCTTGCCACTTCAGGGGGAGAGGGGTCGGCGTGAGGACGTCGCGCGGGAAGAGTCGCTTCGAAACGTCTCTGGGATTGCTCTCGGGAATCCGCAGGGGCACAGAAAAGCGTTCCTACAGGGGGAGGAAGGCAACACAATCCAGGAACAGACACGAGAGGGACTCTTTTTCGCCGCAGAAGTTCGGGCTTAAGACTTTCTCGGGTCCAATGATGACGATGATGCGTTGATGATGCGTTGCAGGGGAGAGGCTCCAATCCTGCTGTTGCATGCAACACCATGATCGCGGACTCCTGTCACTTACTGGGAGGATAGCGTTGTTGGCTGCTGGGGGCCACTTCACCTCTTTCCCTCCTGTGGCAGCTCTCTCCAGAGTAGCAGTTCGTTGGGTGGGCCTCTCTGGCCAACGATGACCTTTTCAAAGCCTTTGAAGGGACTATGCTTGGCCCAGAGTGCGTGGACGGTACCGTACATATTGAGCTCTGTCTGAACGCCGTCTTTCACCAATCGGACCGTTATGCCTGTTAAGTGGACGAGCTAAGAGCGGACCACCGTTACAGGGAGGAGCTTGCGGCCCCCATTGTAATGGGGTTTCTAACATTTGCTGAGATAGACTCGTGCTTTTGCAGGTCACTTCCACGAGCTGTCATCCACTTCCAATGCAATGCCCCTAAAGATCCTCTTTTCGTACTCTGAGCCGCGCAGCTCCTTCGCAAAGGAGTGAGAGGTCCCCGGAAAATAGAGCTTGCCTAGGTTGCATAGGAGAGTGAGGTAATATACTGTCCACTAGATAGGTGGCGTATAGATGACAGCTGCGAACCGGCGAGATGGGAGGTCGCCTGCACCATCTCAGGAACAACACGACCTATTGGCGGCTGGAGGACTTGCGAGCTGGCAGACGCCGCCACGCCTCGCCACATCCCGAAGGGACTACTTCGGTGGAGTGAACATTTGAGTGTGCCCCCCGAAGAACTTGTGGTCCCTCCCTCCTGTTTGAACACTTCGGTGTTCCCCCTTTCGTGGAAGCAGGACGTCATCATGCTGGTGCATTGGGGTTTTCACTTCAACCAGCGGACGAACCGTGTTTCCGGGGGAGTTGTCTCCCCAAGCTGTAAGCGGTGCGGGGAAGTGGAAACGCTCCCGCACCTGCTCCTGGACTGCGGTGCCCTCCTAGGACTTTGGCGGAGGCTGGCCTCAGCTCTCCTGCACCAGGGGGACACCGCGAGAGACTTTATGCGCCGCTTCTTCACGCCAGGCAGCCTGTCTTTCGGTGCTGTCGTTGCAACCGTGTGTTGCACGCGTGCCATCGACAAGGCCCACCGAGAGTTGGAGAAGCTGGCCATCCTTCGTCAGCCCACCGGACTAGCCAGCGCAAACATGTCGTCGGCTGCCGAGTGGGACCACCTACCAGAGAGCGTGAGGAGAGAGATCGCCGGCATCCATCGCCGGTTCTGAAAGGAAGGAACGGCCGAACCAAAGACCCCTGTCCCCTGCCCTCCATATTTTTCTTTTTATTTTTTTATAGTAGTGTATTTGTGGTCCCCTCCCTCCCTTTCCGCACTTTCGGCATACCGACCTGCGTGTCGGGGATCCCACCCCCTTCGTCTCTTGTTTTTCCCTTTGTCCAGGAACTCTGTTCCCGGATAGTTTTTAACAAACGCCCCGGCGCACCCGGGTGATAACCAGATAGGTGGCGTATCAGATATTAAGCTGATAAGAACAGATTTTTATTTATGAAAAAGTTACAAATTTGTGTATGTATGAGCAGCTGTGGCTCTTCCTAATCTACCAATCCCTTTCTATAGCGATGAACAGCTTTGGACATAATTGTTTACTATAATTCCACATCTAGGAACTCCAGCGAGTCACAAGCATCGTCTGGTGCACGATCTAGGCGATGTGTCCAGTAGATATCCCTGCTGCATCGAATTACAGTTGATACGATCAGCTTTCTCATCTTAGCTGCATATCTTCTATGGATGCCTAAGCGCTTAAGGACTACGTCATTCTTAGGATCCCATTATTCTAAGGCTCCAACAATAATAGCATGAACCTCAGCCTGCATTCCTCCTCGGGACAATGATGTAGCGATCTGCTGATATCTGTTCTGCTTCTCCTGCCTGGTAGTAAGAAATGCCTCCTCCCCATTTTCAAAGGGGCAGGAAACATCCAAAACCACCATTCTTTGATCCTTTTCGAGGATGAGATTCGGACGCAGTAACGAGTCCACGCCTGGAACTTTTTCGTTCTCAGAAATCAACCTCCAATCAACTGTAGCAATAGAGGCTTTTCTCAATCTCTCCACTACTGCATTATGCCTAACTTGATACATGGGGGAGTACCTCAGGCAATGGTTAATTATTAGAGGCAGTGTCCCATCCCATGTACCACATCGACGGCACAGCCGATCCTGTTCTGGTCTCCTCGATATTCCTCGGATCGGCACTAGGTTTAAACGTGCTGAGTGAATGAAACGGAAATCTGAGAATCGTAGGTATTCACCGTTGTTGAGAAAGTAGCTGGAGATTTGATGGAGTCCTACACTTTGATCTTAGACAAAAGGCCAAGGAGAGGAGAGTGGGGTCTCTGAGGGTGATCTCTCTGAACATACCGCAATCCCGTCATTCCCTTTGCTGAGAGAACACTCACTTTTGCAACGTCCAAGGCAGGAGTCTCGCGACATTCATCCTCCGTTTCGGTTCGACGCTGATCCTCTTTGTTTTCCTCTCAGTCCAGATCCCTCCCATTTGAGCATGGTTTCAAGTGACTGAGCAAATTTGTGATTCAGCACAGGCTCTCACTCCAACCATCCCCAGCTTTTCGTTCTTTTCGGATGAAAGGGCATCAAAATTTTGAGCCAAAGGTCTCTTGAGAACTGTCCTGGCAACGTGTGATGTCTTTTTTCTCTTATTTTTTAAATTTTAGAAAAGGCCAGTAGTGACCTCATGCCGAGATCGCCACAATTGACCTAAGATGATTATCACCTGGTTGTGCGGGGACATTTCTTACATAAGGTGATGAAAATACATTGGTGTGATGGAACCCTTGGTTCTACCACGTGCGATGAACATGCCGAAGAGCGATGCGCAGACCTCGAGGTGCGCTTCGGCAGCGTGGGAGAAGGGAAAACAAAAACAAAATAAAATAAACGCATAAAACAGGAGAGGGGAAAGTTTTGCAAGGAAAGGTTCACAGTGCGTTTCCAGGCGTCCTCTGCATTCTGTTCAGAATGCTGGCAAATTCCGTCCTTGTTCCACCCAGGTGGGCCATCTCGAGGCGGTTTTCAGGAAAATCCGCATCCAGTGGATGGCGTCCCTGTCATTCTGGCCTCTTCTTCTGGGTCGCCATGATCCTGAGAATACAGCTGAGAACTGCGAGGGACGCGGCTGGAGGCAGTGTGGCACGCACGAAGAGGCGTCTAAAAATGGAAATCCTTTTGGTTTCTTTTCTGCCTTCGCTTCTTCCCTTTTAGCTTTTTTTTCGGGTTCTTCTGTTTGGGTTCGCTAAGTGCCTCAAGAAGAGTTGCGTGCCTGGGGCTTACGCAACTCTCTAGCATGCCATCTGAGGGTTCGCGTTAAAGAGCTACTCCATTGTTTCTTATCCGAGGGGAACCTGGAATGGATCCAATTCTTGTTACTCCTCTGAAGATAACCTCGATGGGACACTTCCAAATATTCCCAGAAGGGTGTTACTAAGGGAAACAGGACTCTTCTTGCACTCTTGAGAGGTGTCATCAATAAGTCTGAACCATGGTACGAGACGGAGGGTCTTTCTCGAAGCGAAGTGATGCTTCCTTTGCACAACTGGAAGGGAACCCCGCAGGAAAAAGGACTCTTTGATTCGGTTTCCTGGAAGGATCCCGGATAGTCAACTCCGAATCCTAGTCACTTATCGGAGGCATCGGGTTTTATCACTTACCAGTGCCATGCCCGAATAGAGGCCAGCCAGCGTCATCTTGCAGGAGGAACTCGAACTCACGACGCAGCCATTTCTCTGGGGTCGGTTCTTTCCGAGTATTCCAACCCGCGGTGCTTGGTGCCGCGCGCAACCACATGGCATCTTCGGATTGTTTCAGAAGCCCTCTTCTTTCAGTTTTCCTCATGCTTCAGAGCTCACAGGAAACCAGAATTCCCACAAATCAAAAGGAATTTTGCACTCTTGCTTGCCTAAGACAATGTTGGAGTTTTTTAAGAGCAGTCTTTGGCACAGGAAGTGCCTCTGTGCAGTAGTCATCCCAAACCGAATCCGATTGAAAGACTAACATTGGTTAAAATGTCTTCCAACCATGTGAGGGTTGCATCAGGAAAGCATGGCAATTCTCAAAAGGATGCAGAGCTTTTCGGATGCAGAGCTTTTCTGATGCAGGCTAAACTCCGTCCAGCAGAGCTAAACGCCCAGATCTCCGATGGTGATCCAAAATGGCCGCATCTGCATCAAGTGAAAGCGATGCACGGTGGTGGAATTCCATGAAGAATTTTTGCATCTATCCATCTGTGGAATTCAGTCCTGCTGGCGATCGAGGACCTCTTCCAGACCATTTCTTCGTTGGAAGAAACGAGCCATCGTAAATGAGCAAAACGACCTTCAAGTGCATCAACGTGCATACCAAAGTCTTCACGCATTGCAAGGGGCACCATGCAACACACCACGCTGCAAACCTATCAGACAGACGGAAACATGATGACTCTTATCTTTGAACCCAGAAGATCAACTGCCTCATGTCCTCTTATCAAAAGGCTCCTTTTTCACTCGAGTGCGATTCAGAAATGCTTTATGAGCACAATCCTGAAAAACACATTACTGTCCACAATGACCGCATAGAGTGCAGCACGGTATATGGAATGATAAGAATCTCCACCCCCAAAGTTCGATATTTGCACTAGATCGAGCTTTTGGTCCATCGTCACTAGCTGTTCTGCCTGAAAGAAGCAATGCAGTTTTCTTCGACAAAAGACCGGAACGCGCATGAGCAGCATCAGGAAAGCTCGCAGAAATTCATCGTCCACCCTGCGGTTTTTCAATTTGCAAACCCGACTTTCGAGTCCACAGCAAAGAGGAAGAAACAATGGAGAACTCCTGCTGCTGCAATAACCGGGAGCTGCGCCCCAGATGGCGTCATCGATCGGCACTGAAATTGAAATCCGTTTGCTGGCTACGACGAAAGCACCGCATTTCAAATATGACAGAAAGACTTGGTGGCACTGCCCCAGGATGCTGGCGTTGGTATCTTGACCGTACAGAAGATCCGACTGCAGGGGCAGTTACTACTTTCGACACTCTGTGCCAGGATATGGACTTGTCAATGATGTTCTCCAGCACGTCACATCCTCCAGGAATGCGCTAGAAGCGCAAGATGTCTTTCGTTGCTAAAGCGTTGCCGACACAGGGTGTGAGGATTCGGCTATCCCCTGGGGCAACTGCCCTCATTGTTGGAATCCCTGCCTTCAATCTCCTGCCACTCCCAAAACTAGAACACCTGGAGGCAGGAGACTCTGGAGTCCTGGATTGCGAATCTGGAACTGCGCTCAGAGGAAGTTCGTTCCACTGAGGAATCTTCTGTGCAGACCGCTAGAAAAAAACCTGCAGACTGGACGCAGGGACCCCGGATGGCCGTTTAGCCCCTTGCTGCTGCACTGTCTTCCCTCAAGACAAATGACAACAGCTGACAGGCAGACTGCCGCTCCTCGTTTCCAGGCGAAGGGGATCCTTCAGTGTACTCTCGAAGAACTTGCGGTCCCTTCCCTGCAT
The DNA here is from genome assembly GCA_036172245.1 of Raillietiella orientalis. Taxonomy (NCBI): domain Eukaryota; kingdom Metazoa; phylum Arthropoda; class Ichthyostraca; order Raillietiellida; family Raillietiellidae; genus Raillietiella; species Raillietiella orientalis. The sequence goes on from JAYWIR010000012.1 coordinate 901,573, forward strand.
ATGGACACTTCTTTGTTCCCGCTCCGATGGAAATGGGATGTCTTGCTGTTTCTGCACTGGAGACTCCTGGGAAGCCAGGGCAGGTGCCTGGTTTGGGGGAGTTGTCTCGCCGATCTGTTTCCGGTGCGGGGTGATGGATTTGTTCCCACACCTGTTGGACTGCGGTGTCCTGGAGGATGGCATTTGGAGGAGACCATCCTCAGCGCTTTACGTGGTTTTCTTTGTGCAGAAGAACCCCTGGATCTTCGTCCTCACCGCTAAGTGGACGGCCTGGCTGCAAGAGTCAGTGTTTGCATGGGGAAAAATCAATGGCGCGGACAAGGCAGAGTACATCTGCCTACGGAACAACAGATACGCTCTCCAGCCGCTGAAGAAGATCCTGCGGAACACCAGGAATCTGCTGTGGGTCTCCTTCACCCTCCTTGCCTTAGTGCTGCCTTCCCTAAGGGGAGCAATGGACAGCCAGCTGCTGGAGAGGTGGGAAGTGATCTGAGTGATAGGGAGCAAGAAACATCTGGATACACGTACAGCTCGGGAACTGGAAGACTCCGTGACCCCGAGTGTCCAACCAAAAGGTCTGCTGCGCTGGGAAGGGCAGCTACAAATTACTTCGGAGGAGACACACTGACACCAGCGTGAAACCAGCTTCTTCTAAAGTGACAGGAGCCTACGCCGACCCTGTTGTTGCACTGGGACCTCCCGTGCAGCAGCAGGGAGTGCCGATACTATTGAACTCGGGGGAGTTTTTAAGTCCGATTTGCGGCAGGTGCGGCGAAAGACAGTCCCTCCCGCACCTGCTCATGGAGTGTGTTGCCCTCCACCCCACCCCATATGGGAACGCTTCGCTGTGTCTCTCCTCCGGATAGCGGATCCCCTGGAGCAACCTGAAGACGTTTTGAAGCGCCTATTCTCGCACGACGTCCTCACGCCGGCCGCATCCCTAGAGCACTTAGCTACCTGCATGGAGCAGCAAAGCCAAAGGAGGCCAGAACAATATGGATGCCATCTTCTTTGCCGTTCACTTCATGTGGATGGAGTCAAGATGGCTCCATCTGAGAGCCTCATAACAGGAACTTGTCAGCATCCTTGTAAGGATGCAGAGGACACCCTCCATCACAAATGATCCCTTTTCTGAGTCCCCACCCTAATTTTTTGTATTTTTTCTTGTCTGTTTTTCTTTTTGTTTCTTTCCCCTTCCTCTGTGCTGCCATAGTAAACCCCTCCGGCCAGCTCACCGGTTTTCGGCAGGTTCTTTCTGTACATTTCGTAACGTGGCAGGATCACGCATCTTGCCACTGACGTCTAAGTTTTATTTTTAATAAATAAACGTCCCATCGTGACCTAGTGTCAATCCTCGACACTCTATTATCCGTAGACTTCATGGAGTGCCGCTTCGGACTTCATGGAGCCTTGTTCGCAGCAATGGAAGTTCACCAGCATGGCAGCCGCCTCGATAAGATTAACCTGTCTGTAAGATTTACCTTACCTGTCCGATGAAGTCTTCCGGGAGATCGCCATCACCCACAGCTGCTTTTGAAAGAAAAGAAGCGATTGAACAAAAGAACCTTGTCTCCACCCTCACCCCTTTTTTTACTTTCTTTATCGTCCCTCGTTTCCGAACTTCAGCAGAAAGGAATGCAAAGGAAGTTCCTTTGAAGCTGACCACAAAAAAACTTCGTTTGCCAAATTTTCGTACTTAGGGGACGCTATTCCCCTCTGATCTGTAGTTCTTTTTCTAAATAAACACCCCTTTGTGACCAGGTGCAAAACTAAAGCACCTCGTTTACTTCAGTGGGAGGCATAGAGGCATTATTGAAGTTGAAAGAATAGTGGATGCTCGAAATTCGTTGGACAGATGAGCACGCCTATGTGACAAGTTCCAAGAACTTAAGAAGGATCGAAAAAGTGGGTGGCCGCACATTATGACATGGAACATTTTAGCCATATTTTCGCACCCTCCTGCGACCGAATCCAACACAAATGAAAGGCATCCCCCTGCATTTGAAAGCTCCTTCAGTGAATGACACTTCAGTTGTATTTTCTCATCACTAAAGCGTGCTACGTGCAAAGCGCAGACGTGCTTCGATCCGCTCTGCAGCAAAGGCAAGAATCCATGCATCAGGACTTTCAAGGAGGCTGCAGACGGAGAAAGCCATGGAAAATGGAGGAAGAAAAAGCTTAAACAAGCAATGAGGCTCTGTTCATCCCCGAATCTCGCGTATGACGGACGAAATTCGCCTCCCAGAAAAACAGGTGGGAGAAAAACAGGATCTCCCGAATTCCGAGGCTTCCAAAACAGCAGGGGGGAACCGGAGACGGCTTGGGAACCCATCGACCGCCTAGGGAAGCACCGGCAGAGTGTTGAGGGGAACGAGCCAGTGGGTCGAATAGACGACAGCGGGACTACAAGAACCTTCCTCCCTCCTCTTACCGAGATCAGCGCCAATCCGACCTGAGCGGGCGTAAATCCTTTCGCGCGCTCTCCTACGTCATTCTATGGGAAGCAATTTCACGCTGGAAACGGGTGCAGTTCCCTATCATCAGCCTCCCACAGCCGCATCATTTCTGTCGTATCTTCACCGACGGACCAACACCGACGGACCTCTAGCAGAAACGTTCCATCACCTCCAATCGCAACAGGGAAGCCCGACCTCCAATCGACCTTATCTCGATCACGTCACCACTTATGACCTGCGTGGATCGACTGTATCTCATCCACGCAGGTCACAAATGGTGACCTGACTGATTGCCGCTTGAGGGAATACCTCTTCTGTGCAAAGAGCGGAAGTTCTTTGAGAGGAGGCTTCCCGGTCCAGTCCGGCTGCTGCCATCTTGCATTTTCTCGCATGTGCTTCCTTCACCGACAGCTGCGGTCGACAAACCCTGCGGACTCTGCTAGAACCAGAGCAGGAAGCTGGAGCAAGAAGAACGGTTCCATCAATGTGGATGGCGCCTGCGCCCGAAGCACTACCCGCTGAGAACCCGCTACGCCCCTGTCCACGCCAGAATCGGCGCAGCACAGGAAGCTGGCAACCCCAGCGCGTTGCACTTGGCGCGGATAAAAGCAGCCTCCTTAGAAGCCACCTCGATGCGCGTTTCCAGTTGCCAAGGAGGGAGTCACCAACGTGCACATCCACGCCAGAGACAGCTCCACGGACACACTCTCTCGTGATGGTCTATCGTCGTAGTGACCTCTCCAGATCGCTGCAAAGGAAAGACAGTTGGACGAATCACCGTCGCTGGAATCCGAACGAACGTTAGTCTTCCGCTTTCCCTTTTCTTCAGGAACGCGCTCGAACGTCATCGCCTGCAGGCACGTCTCTACACTGCTTTCCACCAAATATGCACTGGCACTTGATCCAGTAGCGCAGCATCCCATCCTGAGAACTAGGCTTCCCCGAGTAACCCGCGCTGAGGGTTTTCGCGATCAACCCAGCCTCGGTGGGTCCAGCAGAAATCCAGCCTCCTGCTCTTTACCAGGAACTGGGACACCGGCGAGGAAGGCGCGAACGGCTCTCGCGGCGAAGAGAACGAGCTTCGGATTTACGACCACCAAGGCACCGTCGTCGTACAGAATACGTCCACTTGCGAACCGCGACGTGGCCTCGCGCGCCCGCCTGCAAGCGTACCGGTACCCTCCTTAGGTCTCCCCAAGCCATCCCTCCCTTTCACAAGATGCGGTTCCTCCCCTGCAACCAAAGCGAAAATGCTCGGCCTCTGAACGCTTCCGGAAACCGGGCATCGCTGACCTGTCACGAGCCCGCGCTCGGCAGCGCAAACCCAACTGCACTTCCACGGACCACGACAAGCAGAAGAACAGAGCCTTCCAGCGGACACTCTGGAAGCTCAGCGCGCCTGCCGGGCAGCCGCTCCTTCGAAAGTGGGCGCACTTTCACCCACTTCTGCGATTTCTCCAGCGGAGTGCCCGAGGCGCGCAGGCAGGTAAGTTCGCCACTGTACGCCAGAAACGCCCTGACGTGCAACACTCGCAATGAGAAACCACAGCGTCTTTCGGATGTGCGGACGCACCGTCAGTGACCAGGGTTGAAAATCCACCTTGCCGATGGAACAAACACCCTCTCTTCATCATGTGAGCACGAACACTGCGATGCAGGAACTCGTTTTCGAGAGTGTTCGCCTCCTTTCCAAGCTCTCAGGCAAGAGTTACCCTCCGATGTTCTGCAGACTCCTGTTTCCCATCTGCTTGCAAGATAAACATCGTTACCAGACCAGGCTCACTCATTTGTGAGCTACCCGATCGTGTGCCGGGACGTACCCCATCGACACGTGCGTCGGCCTTGGTCCTTCAGAATGCAGGCGACCAAAAGGAGTCCCACGGCTTGTTTTCCGGACGATACCAGCGTTGTGAATGTTGCAGTGGGCAGGATGCCCTAGGGTAGCCCAGCGCACGATTACCTCCAGTACATTCAAGACATCATTTTCACCACGAGTTCAACTTTCCAAGTCTTCCATGGATCCGCACGCGAGTCAGCTTCCGCCCTCTGCACATGACACTCTTCGTGGCAAGCGAGTTGACGGAGGTCCCGAACGCTTCCGCGGCGCGACACGCTGCGACGTGTCCGAACAGATTTCTTCCCGTCCAGCTGTTTCCTTAGTGCGCTTCATCCGTTCCTGAAGAAGAGAGATGCTGGGCTCCTGACAACCACTGGGAGGCTGCAGGAAACCGCTAATCGATGACGCTTTCTCAACGGAGTGTCGAAAGCGCTCTTCGACTTCCGCGAACGCGGTCCTCGCGCGTGCATGCACAACCCGTTCAGGTGGACCAGAAGTAGATGCTCGTGCATTGGCTTCTGGTCTCGCAGCGGCCCCCATGGTCCCGTGGCCTTGAGTTCGAGGAGGGAATCGACTGTTAGCATCGATGAACGAAGGACCTTTGTGCGGGAAAGCCAGCGAGAAACGCACTGACACCCAAGCGGGCTGTTTCGTAGAGTTGGTCCGCGCATGTTGCGTCCGCTGAATCGTCGGTGCATCTCCGTGGGGCTTCCTGGGGTACAGCGGAGCTTCCTCAATGAGCACATGCGGCGCCATGCGTTCCCCGCTCACGTGAATCCCGGAGCTATCACCTATCTGGGGCAACTCCTCGGTTCCCAGTCGCTCACCCCTTTGCTCTCTCTCCTTTCGCTTCTGCCGGGTGGCACCCGTCGACTGGCAAAAAATTCGCAGCTGTCGCGATTCAACTCTGCAAGCGATACGGACACCGGTCGACCGTGCGGCCATGAAGGTTGCGTCAGGCTGACTGGGAAAATTTCATCGTGAAGGCAACTGAAACACATTGCGGCAGTCTTCCTCCTCCTCCCGCCCTAGCCAAAATACTCACCTAAATGTGATGATTTGGAGCCATCAGCAACCGCACGTCATATTCCGCAGGCGCAAGACGTCTGCTCAGCTTGGGCTGCTCGCCTTTTCCTGCACCTTCACAAGACCAGCAGCGGACGGAGGATCCACTACCGCCTTTTCCGCTACCATGCGCTCATCCTCTGGGGATGCTGAGACCACACGCTGGCGATACTGCCGGAAGGAACTGGCCGTTCAGGAAAGGAGCGCACCCGACTGCAGGCGGCTCTCCTCTTCTTCATCGCCTGTTCCGCGCTCGCTGTCTTTCTTCTTGACCGTCACGGTCCAGGGCGACGCGGCCGTTTCTCGAAGGCAGGAAAAATGCCCCCATCGTTTGGCGTCTTCGTTTTCCGTAGCCAGGCAGTGCAATAAGACCAGCAGCAATTCAGGAGACAGCCACTCTCCTTACTCCGCCCTGTGGCTGCCTGGCCACTAACGTCGCCGGCTCCGAAATTCTCGACGGATTGTGGACGTTCCTCCTTTGCACATCATGAGGGCGCTCCGACACGTTTCCGGAGGACTGGTGTCCGTTGGCACCCCGCTGGATTTAGCAGCGCAGGAAGGCAACAGCGCTGCTTGACACCGTCGAGAGGTCAGCACGAATTCGGACCTCACCCAAGGCGAATGTCTGGACGATCTCCTGCCGCCATGCGCGACGGGATGCCGCTTCGTTCCTTGGAGAGGACCAGCCGCTTACGTGGATGTGTCTTCTGTCGGATGCCCACACCAGCCTCCGCCTGGCTCGAGCCGCGGGACTTGCAGGACTCGCCTGCGGGGAAAGGCGCGCTCTCTCGGAACGGAGGCCCGCACCTGGCTGTGAACGGCGACCGCCGCTGCAGCAGCCGTGGTCCTGGCAGTACAGCTCTACTTCCCTCGGAGAGCCTTCGTACCTGAGGGCGGTGCCAATGCTTCCTGAGCTTCGCCAGACCCGCCTGCTGCGCAAGAAGCAATCCAGCATCAGCACTGGCGGCGTTCCCGTCTTCCGGAAGACCCCTTTTTCTCCCGAAATTTCCAGCGTGCCACAAGAAAACGGGAAGGAATGCACGGACATGTATTTTCATGCACGCGTCTTCCTGGGAGCTGCACTTCTCGGGGACCGCGTGCGGCGTAGCTCAGTCCTCAGGGCGCGCCCTCCTCCGGACGCTGAAAGCGAGAGGGTCCGAGGCGTGGAGGAGAGCGGAGGCGTACGTGCGTCCACTTGGGCTGCATCAACGCTAAGGGGCTGCGAGACGGCGGACAGTGGCGGCGCTTTGTCGCTACGCGGGACCCTCAATCAGCAGCCAGGAGTGCTCCTGCGGCTCCTCCGGGACGTCTTCCGTCTTCTCCTCGACGTCGCTACAAAGAAAACACATCCTCCGCTTCCACGCGTTGCTTTGCAGCTCCTGCTCGGTTCCGTCGGCGCCAAACTGCGGCAAGCATTTTGTCGGGAACATCCGGGAAGGACTCTCCCGCCGCCCGTGCCCCAGTGGCGAACTGGCGCCTGGCTGGTGAAGGGGGTCCCTCTTGCGAGAAGCCGCCGCAGGGCCCTCCGAGATGCCGACTGGCAGAATTCCATTCGGGTGGTTCGCAGATGCCCGCTCCCCGAAAATACACTGGCGGGTGCGTTTGCTCCGACACGCCCGCCTATACGCCCGCACGCCTGTCGCGTCTTTGGCGTGGGGGTGTTCGGCCGACTCGCCCGGACGGCTGCGCGGCACACGGGGAATTCAGGATCGGGGAAGCACGCCCCGAGGCAGGGCAGTCTCGCGCCGGAAGCCGTATTTTGCGTTTCCGTCTCTCTTTCCCCGCCCCTTCTTTTCGTGGCACCCGCAGAGCCCTTCGGAGGAAAGAGGAAACAACCAGCGTGCGTGAGAATGAAGTGCAGTCTCTTCGGGAAGGGGCGATGCCCTTAGGGGTGGCCCACCGGCATTTACACGATTTTTGAACGCCAGGTTACCCGAAGAACCCGCGTATTGCCTTCTGGAGAAAGGGCGTCCTTTCGGAGCTCTTGCATCCCTTCCTTTCGCGCCTACCTCGGCTTGCCAGCAGCCGGAGGGAGCCGCGCTAGAGGCATGAAAGCCTCTAGCGCCAACAAACGAACCCAGGTGCGTCGCACCTGGGTTCGTTTGTTGGATCGGGCACACGCTAGGCAAACTACGCTCCTTTCTTGCAACTTCAGCCGCTATTGGAGTATCCAGTAAGGACAGCATCCCTGAGATGGACCCAAAATGAGCCGGCAGTGCGTTGCTTTCAGGTGGCAACCGGAACGGCGATTTGCATGTCTTTCCTGGAGGACCACGAGAGACCCGTCCTTCTGACTGAACGGGAGCGTTGACGAAAGAGCCGTGCGTAAAGGCGCGCGCGTGAAGCGCGTTGACGCACGTGTTTGGGGCTAGAAGATCCCGTGCCCCCTCGATGGGGCTCCGCGCCTACAACTGCTTGGATTGGGTCGCTGCGGCTGCTCCCTCGCGCGCGATGAGAAGGGGGCAAGGTGGGATCACCAGCGAAGGAGGGAGCCCTCTATTCTCAAAGGGCTGGACGCGATATAACCCTCTGCGGGTATCGCGCCCTCGAAGTTGCGTCTTCAAGATGGAGCGGGCGCGGAAAAGATCAGTGCGAAGGGAGACGTGCCTGGTTCGCCGAGGTGACTCCGTACAGGGAAGCACGTATGCTTTGGGCGCCGACTGAGGGCTTAATTGGAAACAGTGGGGCAGTGGATTTCTGTAGCCGGCATTCCGCCTTTGGGCTTCGAAGGGAGCGGGTGCCTGGTCAGGAGCTCTGGCTGGGTCCGCTTTTGCTCGTTCGTAGCGTGGAAGCGCCCCGTGGAAACGAGCGAGCGGAGAAGAGTCGGGAAGGGGTGCAGGCGTGCAGCCTCCGTGCCATGCGGTGGTCTTCCAGCCGCGCCTGATCTGAGAAACCGCTTTCTTCGTCCCTTCCTCCGCTTGCCTCATGTCGTCTCGCTGCGCTGTGACCTCACAACATCTTCCCACAACAAGGGATCTGAGGGTCACCTGCGATCGACGCTACAGACGGCGGGAGGGAGCGGTCCTGCCCGTGACTGCACTGGAGGCGTCCTGGCGATGGCCTCAGGGCCGACCGATCGTTTTCAAAGGGGAAGGGAGAGTCGCGCGCGCATCTGGACGTCCCCCTCGCCGATCAGGATGGTAACGAGGGGACTGCGGGCTTCCTGCGAGCTCTCCCGGCCTTCCGCCTCTTCTGTGAACCCCGAGGGAGAAAGTCCGTCCTCTTCCCTAGACCCGAACCGAGCGGTACCCACGGAACCGGGCTGACCTGGCCTGGAAATCCCCGGTGGGTGTGGTGGTATCGGCTTCGAGGGACTTCGTGCATTCCTTCTCTTCCTCCTCCCCGTCTTCCTCGTCACTGACCAGAACCTTGTCCACAACGAAGAGATTGCCCAGGTTGTACACATACAGGTCGCTGAGCAGCACAGTAGCTCCGTTCACGGTGATGGCTCCTGAGCAGGCGAAAGGAGAACATTCGGGTTCAGAAATAAGCAAATTCGGGTTTCTTCCCTTTCCTTCCCTTCTCCCTCTTTGCTGTTGCTGGACTGCAGGGAGCCCCCCGTGACAAGGAGCACCCGAAATGGTAAAGGGGACGCTCGCGGGGTCAAGTGAGTTTCGCCCGCAAGGTCAGGAAGGCGAGAGGGGGCAATCCCTCTCCCTTTCCCTCAGCCGGAGGGGAAGACGTGGTTGCAGACGCTGCTCTCCTGCGCTCCCTGCACTCATTCCGAACTCTCGGAATGGGTGCGGCCCGGACGTCCCATTCCAAGAGAGCGGACGGAAATACAGAAAGAGAGGGACTTGCCATTCTTCGTTGTGACCCGGATGGGTTTGCCTCCGAGAGACTTCAGAGCTGTGGAAGCTTCCCCGGAAGCGCCAGTAAAGTTCGAGGAGTACCAGTATCCCGGGAGGGTGTGGTCCAGGAGCAGCTGGCAAACCTTGTCGAAGTCGAACTGGTCCGTACGGATGTCGCTCCAGGGCAGCTCCCGGAGCGCCGAGTCGGTAGGCGCGAAGACGGTGAACTTGTAGTACTTGCCTGCAGGGGAACAGGAGGAAGAGGGGGGCGTGGCTCCGCTTCCCAGCACGCAGGGGCGGCGCACCTGAGTCGTAGTGACGGAAGCGCAGCGCTGCCCCGTGAGCGGTCTCGATGAACCACCGGAAGCGAGTCATGTCCTCCAGCTCCCCCAGCTTGTAGAAGAGGTTGCTCAGAAACTGGGACTCGATATGGGGGTACGTGAGCAGGGGAGCCGTCTCCTTGTCCCCATGGCGCTTCCTGAGCTCCTGGACGACATTCACGTCCAGGAAGAGGACCTGGTCGATGAAGAACGCGTTCCCTCCGGACAGGCGCGTCTCCTTGTTGACGATGACATCCGCCCCGTTGACGGTATAGCAGCCTGGTAGCTTCCGGAACACTGCAGGAAGACACGGGGAGGAACGTGAGTCCTTCCTCAGCTTCTCCCCTCTCCTGGGTGCTCACCCTTCGTCACGTGGCAGTCGTCACTCGAAGTGGGGCCGATCTGCAGCTTCTCCCCTCCTAGAGTCTCTCTGGTGACGTTCCTCTCGGCGAAGTTCTCGAAGGACATGCGCCCGAGGACGAAGTGGTTCAGGATGACCTTGTCCCGGAACTCATCCACCGAGAACGGGTTAAACCCGTAGTCCACTGGGCTCCAGCTCCAGAAAGCCGCGTCACTGGGGACGAAGACCGTGTACTCCCTTCCTGGAAGAAGAGGCGGAGCATTCCAGAGGCGCTGGATCAACGCGCTACCACGGTTACCCCTCCCCCTCCCCGCCGCTTTCCTTCCCGGAAGCGCTTGTTCTTTCCTGCCCATTCGGGACCACCTTCTCTGGACTGTGTGGAGACGGGGCCACCCTCCAGCACGCGGTCTCCCGGCAGCCTGCGAAGCGGTCGCGAATGCATCCCTGGCTAGCGAGAAGGACCGTCTGTTCTGACCGCCCCCCTTCCCACCCCGCAGGAAGGAGATTCAAGGTCCTCCGACCGTAAACTGTCGGTTGCTTCGAGAATGCACCCAGCGGCTCAACATCGGGAACCACACGCGAACCGAAGAGTCCCCTGAGGGAAGGATGAAACTAGGAAGGCCGAGGGAAAGGAAACGACATCGTCTTGTCCCTTCCGACGACGACGCGCGCATCCTAAGCGTCGTCAGGTGGACCGGGGAGGACCGCCTCATAGAATCGCGTCTCTTTGACTCCTTTATCAACCCTTCCCAGAGCATCGCCCTCTCCTCCCTCCCGCCCATCACCACCACCAGGATCCGCTCGATGTTGCGGAAGTCCACGAGGCACTCACCGGAGAGGAAGTGGCGGTGGATGCTGCTGGCCAGGCCGAGCTGCCTGATGAACTCCCTGCAGAGGGCGTGGTTCTGCAAGTGGCGGATCAGGGATGCAGCGAAGTTCCCCTCGAGCTCCGCTGCTCCTTCGGAACCCGCGTGGACGGTGGTCTCCTCCTCCGAGCTCGCTGCGGCGGCGCGCGCCCCGACGCCAAAACGCAGCACGCAGATGCAGCAGCACACGAATAGCGCGGCCCCTGCCGCGCTGCAGCAACCCCTGCACCGACCCACAGCGGACGATCGCGCCATGCTCTCCGGGAAATACGCCGCCTCGCCGGGCCCTCCGCGCTTAAGAGCGCGCGGCACCGGAGTGCGTCATCGCCCGAGGGCACGCCGACGCTTCCAAGTCGCAGTCAAGGTCCCCCCTCCGCTCGGCTCTGATTCCCGATTCCGGCGAACGCGTCCCGCCGATCTCTGGTGCAGGGGTGCTTCGTTCCTCTCTCCTCCCCTCCCCCTCAGCGGTTTCCCTTGAGACGCCTCCGCGAAGGCAGAGGACCTCCGGAGCGGCCGATCGTGCCACAAGAAGTGGCGTGAGGTTGCGCAACGGTCGCACGGGCGAGAAAGATTCATCACTCCTGTCGTTTCGTGTTTTTTTTTTGTTTTTTTTGTGTTGCGCACGAGCCGTTGGTCCACATCTCTGCTGGGTGCGGATCTTATCGCGGCCCGCCTCCGCTCGTCTCATTTTCCTTCCCCCCTCCCCATCAAGGTTCGGCTCATGGAGTCATGGAGTTTTTTATCTCCGGGTCGCATCTCTGCGCCGCGAGTCGCGTTACGGGGGACCGATGAAGCTGCAACCAACCCGCTTGTCCCCTTTCCGGAGCTTCTTCGCGCAGCCACAGCCGTACGGGCGTGCTCCCGTCGTGCGGTCGGAAGGGGATGATTTCCCAGTGTCGTAGCTGCCCCACCATGTCCCTGGAAGGGACTGGAAACCCAGCCGGCGCTCGGTGGAGGGAAAACCCTCATTCACTGAAGCTCCTGAAGGACTGTTAGGAATTGGGCACGGGAAGGCTCCCTGAGCTCCGAACCCAAAGAACCTCCTCTTTCTCCCTCCAGCATGCATTGCAGGTCTGCGAGTTGGCCCGCGTCGGGTGGCTGTGTGGCTGCCTCCGCTCGTGACGTCGCGGTTTCGAATCCCGTCCGACTCCAGAGAAATGAGGGGTGCGTCATAGGTTTGAAGTCTCTCCGCAAGATGACGCTGGTTGGCCTATTCGGGTGCGGCGACGCTGGCGGAAGTCGGAAACCCCCGCTGACTAGCCACGATTGGAAATGGGGGGTGCTTCCAGGAATCAAGGAGCCCTTCGGGGTTCCTTCTGGCTGTGATAACGGAGCCGTCCTTCCTTTCTCTGGGGGGCACCCTCCACCGCGCTCCATGTGGCTGGTTGACACCCTCCCCCTCCCGAGGGTTGCCCCTCTCCAGAATGCTGGAAGGTGCTGCTGCCTTCGGAGTTCTCTTCATAGGAAGAAACAGGTAGCAGTTCCCTTGAAAATTTCCTCCGGAGAAGAAATGAGAAGAGTCCTCCCCCTTGGGATCCCTCCAGAGAGAATAAGGAAGAGGCTCCCTTTATGGCTCCTCTCTGGTTGTTACGATAAAGAGGAGGGTCAGATACCCGCGTCAGCGGCCGCGTGGTTGCGGTCTGGGAGCGCAGAACCGGGCGTCGCGGGTATGAATCCCTCCTTGGAAAGGATCGACTCCGAGAACGGGAAATGCATCGTGCGTTTCGAGTTCCCCTGTAGGATGCCGCTGGTTGGCCTCTTCGAGAGCGGCACTGGCCGTTGACTGGTCGGGATTGGAAGTCGACCCTCCGGGGTCCTTCCAGGACATCAAGGAGCCCCAGGGTTCCCCTCCGGTTGTGCAAATGGAGCACGTCAAATCTGAAGCTCCAAGGACTCTCGTCACGGAAACGGGATGAGCGCTTTCCTTGACGTCATCCCGACGAGGGATCGCAGCTCCACCGATGCGGATTCGGCCGCAGCGTTCTTCCGACTGCTGACCGGAACCTGTGCTTACACGAATGTGCAAGCACAGGTTCCGGTGAGATGAAAGTGCGAACGTCGGCGACAGCGAGCTGAACGTCCCAGCCCTCAGAAACGAAGAGCAAAAAATCAGAAAAGACAAACCGAAAGTCCGCGAGAAGAAGGGGGGGAAAGGGCGGATGCTCTTTGCGTTTCTCCACAGATGGTCGCGGGCCGATACAACGAGGTCAAGTGGGACCCCCTCGCGCTTTCGAAGTCCCGTTGAGCCACCTTTCGCTCCCGGCGTCGAACCGCGCCAAGAGCGCCACCTTTCGATGGCTGACTTTCGGGTGCTCCGAACCCGGTCGGACCGCTACTCCGGCGAGAGGTGGCCACGACCGAGCTCTCGAGGAACGCTAGGAGCCACCGTGGCTAGAGGACCATCCCACTGACTGGGCGCAACCTGGACCTTCTCTCAAGTGCTGCAGATGGAGGGTGCCTTCCGACGCAGGCCTTTTGGGGGACCGGTACGCCCTCGCAGAGGCCTGGGAAGGCAGCAGAGAAAGAGGGCAGCAGCTTCGCGTCCACGGGAAGAAGGACTTCCGCATCTCCATGGCGCGGACCTCGCAGGTTCGCTCATCTCTTGGATTCTGGAAACTCCTCGGATTGGGACGCGCTATCCGCAGACCCTCCAGGCAACCTCCCGTCCAGCACCGTCGTCAGGACTTCCACAACCACCACGGAAGCGACCACCTACTTCTGCGAAGGCACCATTCTTGCGCCGCCGCTGCCCTCAACACTGAGAAATGGGACCGCGGGACTGCTTTGGGCACTCCCTTCTGTTCCGATCTACTCCAGCCCTGGAGAAGTGCCTTTTCCAGATTGGGTTCCTCTTGTAGTCGGGAGGCAAGCAGCCTACAGAGAGATCCAAGCGTTGCGAAGGGAGACTGGCGAACGAGTGGCTCTTCCTCAATGAAAGAAAAGTCCGATCTCGTGAGCTCGTCGATGGGCGCACGTTCCTACTCCCTACTCGGTGCTTCGTGGAAAGTCCTCTCCCAAGCAGGGAGCTGGTGGGAAACGCTTCCTCAGTTGCTTCTCTCTCCGTTCGAACCTCACGTCTCCCCACGGGCGCGGTCTCACTTCGGTCAGTCGCACGTGAACAGGGACGGAGATGGAAATCTCGGCCGGCCTACTCTTCAGCCCACTTCAAATAACACAAATCTGACTCTTCCCGTCGGATCATCCGGCAGTCGATCGGGGAGTATGATGTGGAGGAAGATGAAAAATGACGTTCAGAATGCAGAATGGAGTTCGAGCGTGCGATAGAGCTGAAAGCGCATGAGAGTTTCGGCGGCGGGTTGAGGGGGGAAAAAAGGTTTTTGTTTTCTACCTGGAGAAACTCCGGCGAGGTTGGTCGATGTCGCAGTCAGGGGCGGGGGAAAAAAAACAGCGCAGATGTCAAGAAAGCATTGCTTGTTTCTACGAAGTAAATACCATTGCTCGCTCTCATGGCAACCTCTTCTCCTCCGAAGACAACAGAAAGATGGCCTTCTCTTTCACTTTGAGGAGCTTTTGTTTTTTTTGTTTTTTTTCCCATCCCCTTGTCGTCTTCAAGAAAAACAAAACGCACATAACGGAGCGAGTCATCGCGGAAAACAGCTTCACTTTTCCGAAAGATCATCTCAAAGATGTATCCTCTCCACTCCCGCAGCTTCACTCGCCGTCATGTTCGCTGTTGGCATCTCGAGGAATGGAAAACTTCAGGTGAGACTGGCGCTCATTCTACCTCCCACACAGTAAAAGAAGAGCGCTAATTTCGTGCTGTACCGAGGATTCGAAATTGCTGAAACCGTCCTGAGTGAAGGGGGCACTGAAGAGACCATCCTCTGCCAATATTGTAATCGTTCCATCATCAACGCCGAAAAGAATCCCTGTTATTTACAACAGACTGTTCATGGTAATGTAATGTAGATGTGCTTCAAGAGTCCATGCGTGACCATTTAAATTTATCCTTAAGAATCCTGTTTACAAATGCTGTTTGAAGTGGCCCAGTGTATCGAGTGTTTCTTGTTCAGAATTTGGAGCCATGCAGCTTTGTCACTTCAAGTACGTGGGACGTTCGGACTGCTCATCATTCCTCAATGGTAATTCCCGTTTGCAACGCTTCAATGCGTCCAGCCTCTTGCTTATAATAATTCAGGGCTGCCAATGATCAGCACACTTCGTTCTTGCTTTATCGAGGATCCACACGACACTCAATTGCTGAACTACCTCCGGCCAAACAAAAACGTTGCATTAGGAGGGAAGTTGCTCGTTTTTCTCACATGCTTAATTCCGTCAAATAAGAAACTTGTATGAATCCCTCTGGATTTCCTTTTATTTTCTTCCATATCGGTAAAATCGGGCATTTTTTTCATTTCCATCCATCAGCTTGCATATTTTAATACCCTATTTTTGTATTCCTTCGTATTGACATTCATGTTTCACATTCTCTTCCTTTTTTGCTTTTCACGTTTATGTTTTCTTCTCCTCTGTAAAGTTTGCATGGGAAAGTAGGAAAAGCATTCGGCGAAAATGAATAAGGGATGACGACAAAAGAACCGTAAAACTCCTTTACTGCTCTTGGAACAAAAGTTCAATAGGTATGAATTAAGAATGGTGAGTGATGGTGAGTTACGTCAAATTTGGTTAGATGAAAAAACATTAGCTATTCATTATGCATTTATTCACATGTGTACACAAGAACGTCACGTTTGCCAATTACCCATTCCCACCTATAGTAGGAACGAACACTTCTTGAGTACCATTTTCGATTCAAATGAGTACTGAATGGTGTTACCTACGCGACCCACATTACATGCAATTCAATGCAATGAGGAACCTGTAATACCAGACTGAATGTACCTTGCTTTGGAATCATGGTCGTAATTGAATCTCATGTCTATCGCACTTGCAGAATGTCGGTTTCAGAATGTGGTACACGAAAATCATGTAGAAAAAGTGGGACGAAATTTTGAGCACGCATGGTGGTGCGTGACAAGTCTTAAAACGGCGACGGATTCTGCAAATGTGGGACGGCTGGTCACCTTAACTTACCGACATCTTCGGCGGATGCTGTGTGACTGCACCGACCGTGGCCACAGCAGCACGGCATGTGGGGGAAGCCTGACTGACGTGTACGGTTAAAAAAAGCAGTCTTCCCCCTATCGGTCCATGCTGTCATCGGGAAACGGAATCGTTGAGTTCTACTCTTCGGCGAAGAGCAAAACTGCATTTCATTCGAGATCTAGCATGCTAGGTGATGCTTTTTCTATGTGTGATCAAATTTTTTCCATAACGCGAATAACAACAGTATAGGTAAAAAAAAAAAAAGTCAGCAGGTCTTGTCCCCCTATTTTTTGCATTTGTCAAGGTGCAGTGTGTGCGTCGCGGTGTGCCTCCAATTGATTCTCTCGGGAAGCATCAGTCTGTTTCCCAGGAATTCAAATTCGAGGCTTCATTTCTTAATGCCCGTTTTTATATACGTACGCCACGTGTATTTACCGAGTTCTTAATCAAAATGCAAAAGAATTGGCGGGTAGAAAAGTAATTGAAAAGTTGTGGTTTATCGATCTCTCTGCGTAGTCTTCAGATTTCTTCATTCTCCGACTCCCATTGTGAGATTTCATGATTCCATGTATTGATATTGTAAAGAGGATGTGGCATCAGTTTCGATTATGGTGGATGTCAAGTGGTGAATGTTCATACCATCCCAGGATCAGATTTTCAGTTGGTGCAGCAATCATCCAAAGTTATGAAAAATGATTTCAAGCATTTATAGAGTGCACCTCGAATGTTTTCTATTGCAGTTATTGGCTGTAAAGGTATATATTTCGGCATCAGTTGATATCCCCAGTATCCCTAATTCATAAACATTTTCAAGTTTATTTTATCACATGTTTTGGCTCGAATGCCCAATTTTTATCAAGTGTTCCGTGGAAATTTCTTGTATTTCCATTCATTAAGAGTTCTTCATGAAAGGTAGTACATTACTGTTGCTTTGGACTGTATTAGGTTTCAGACTGTGATTCTTAACACCATTCAAGGAAGTGTAGACAATGCATGGGTGGATTTGTAGTCAGGAATTAAAGACACTTGAACCAGATCGGCAAGTTATCCATGAATTACTCTCATTTTAAAAGTAGGCGCTGTTTCTTCTTCAAAAAAGGGGTAGTCAAACAATTTGCAAATTCCATTTTGGAAAGTGTTTTCCATGGCATGCTGTGGTTCAGTTCTGGATAGAATTTGACAAAGTTTTTGTCTGGTAAACACCATTCATTAGATCATAAACTTGTCTGATCAGATCATCCAAACTGTCTTTCATCAGTCCTTTTGTTGAGATAGGAGGAAGAACTGTGACATGCACATCCCCTTGATAAAAGAGTGACAAACAGTAGCTTCATAGATACTTTACCTGAAGCGAAAATTTTTTTTTGAAAATCAAGAAATGAGGCAAATGAAGAATACACAACTGGAATTATAGGTATTTGGCAGTTAATAGCTAGATGGAATGCTCCTTTTTTGAAAGGCAACAAACATTCTTGACTGTAATTGCGTGTTCCTTCTGGATAGATCCATATCTTGAGCTAAAAATTACATTGCATGTGAGAACAAAGTATTTTCTATTTTCATTTGTAAATTTGTTTACTTTATCATTAATTATCCTTTCTTCTGTTTTGCTGAGCTCAAGTTTTGCATTTGCACTTTTTTGTCTGTCCAAAAATATACAACCAGCACTCCACATTACAAGTCCTAGAGGCCCTGTAGTATATAATAATTCTTTTTTGGAAACAATTCTGCAGTTATTAACGTATTTCCATGCTTCTGCAATTCCTGTAACCACAGTGTTGTTAGAAATATGGATGCAACCATAAGAACTTCAAACATGCTTTTGTAGAGCTATAGAAAACATGCTTCTAATACTGTTAGGACTCCATATCAAAAAGGAGGAAAATATCTAATAGTACATGAAAAAACTCTAGTTAGTTGTCAACGTTAGAAACCAAAATATGAAATAACATTAACCTAATATGTCTAGAGAGCTTTGATGGTTTACTAAGATTATCGCAGGCCCCTCTGTTGCCAAATGTTCTGTTCCTTTAAAGTGCCACTTAATATTAAATATCTTGCATAAATTCTTCAAAATTAATGCACCTAACCTGCGATTATCACATAAATTTCCTTTAAAAATTAACAAAAAGAAAAAAAGTAACCTGGTGTTGTCAAAATTTCTTGGTCTGGTTATGAATACTGGTAAAGCAATAGAGGCTGCTATTATAATGAAAAAGTGATAAACAGCGAGTTTTATGTAGAACAAAATTTGTGCCGTCACTGCCATTTACAGTGCACTGTTTTTAAATGTTTTGCTTAGCCGAATCTAAAAGCAAGATTTGTTTTACTTTTAGAAAGCAGTAAAAATAAAAAACTTTCATCACCTCACCAACAGATGCCTGCTCAGGCGACAGATATTCGTGTTTTTTTTGTACACTTGATTTTAATGAGTAACTGCCTCGTGTATAACTCATTCCACATTGAAAAAATTCAAAAACTAGCAAGTGGCCTTGCCTGCTGTGGTTGATTACCTTGACCTAATAACTAAGGTCATCACCATGCAGCCTAGATGACCATGCGAGTTGTCTGTTGGGGATATGCACTTCAGCGTAAATTAATCTGTGGATTTAAGAAACCGCTGTTTGGTAATTTTTTTTTCTGAGGTTGATTGCTTTTGGGTCCAGGCAGGATGATTTTCGGAAGGAATCGCAGCCGTGCCCTCAAAGGGAGAATCTCGTCTCCAGAGTTTCTTTCGGGACAGAAGAGAATTGCGAGCGAGTCTGGGAATTCCTGGCAGGGAATGCACACTTTTCGACGATTTTGCGTGCGTGTTGGCTTGGTTTTCACATTCCACAAGCAAATGGAAGCGGACTCTCTCTCCCGTGCTCGTGTGCTCATCTCTCACGAGCAACGGTTCGTCATCCGAACGAGCGACGAGACGATCCCGGATCGCCCCCGCTTCTCTTGAAACATCCGATCTGGACCAGGACCCCACGTCGGCACCCCGCAGAGCAGCAGCTGTTTCTTGGCCAGGCTGGTTGGCCTCGTAAAATGATCTCGTCAAACGCCCGAAGCAGCTGCTCTCGCAATCACGTGAATAAAGGGAGGAATGGCGACTTCGGGTGAAATCTCCGGAAGTACCTTTTTTGTTTCATTTCTGGAACTTTTTCATCGAGGTGAATGTTTTTCTGCTACTCTTGGGACTTCCATGGCTTTCGTATGAAGGATTTGTAAGTGCGCTGGAGACCGAATACCTATGCATCTGCGTGGCAACGATCTTGGATCTGCGGGACTATTAATAGTGATGAATGCATTTTTCAGGGAAGAAAAGCTGCCAGGGTCATAATTCCATGCCGTTTTTATCGTTTTGAAACTGGAAAACGTTCGTTCACAGGGCGTGTTGGTTGTTTCCGCCGTTTCTCCTGTATTCTGTGCAGGCTGCGAATGTTCTTGCCCTTTCCGTATTGGTTGAGCGTTCGCAAACGGTTACTGCGGGAACGCATTTCGGCGAACGATGCAGCAAAGGCACCATCCAAAAGACATTCGTTCAAGACGAGAAAGCAGTTACGTCCATGCCTCGTTACGTGGAAGAACAGCAGCACATCGGCAATGAGGACGAGAAGAGAAAAAAAACAGAAAAAACAATATAACGGGGATGAAAGAAGAGAATCCGCAAAGGAAACTCTCGTTTCACAGGAAACAAAGGCACTAAAGCAATCTGCATTTGCAGCGACCAAGGCATAAGCATGGAATAGCACTCGGAGAGCCATAAAACAATAAAGAATTTGAGGATGAAATAACACGAGAAAACATCGTAAACTCGAAAACAATGGAGCTGGAAGGAACAGGAGAGAAAAGGATGCAAGAAAGCTGAAAATTCCAAGATGAGTAAGAAGCGACAGTTTCAAAGCAATTTTGGAAACAGTTGCGTGAGATCAAAGACTCGAGTTCGGTGCCTGTCAGCGATTCCGTGGATGTCGAGCCGCCACAGAAAGAGAAAATGCCACCAGCATGATGTAATCGTGCGCCTCTCTTGTGTCCTGCATATTTCGTAATGGTTGGAAATCCTCCGGTGTTTCAAGTACCAGCTCCGTTGGTTAACTGTGGCATCCCGTCAGAAAGTTCAGTAAACCTCCTTCGATGTTGTGTCGCACTCAGCTCTTGTGCTCAGTGGGAGAGTCAGATTTGACCTGCCTGCATACGTGGTTCCCTTTTGCAGGAAGTGAGTGGAAAGAAAGAATCCGGACGAGCAGCCGATCAAGAGCCGAAGCAATTTCGTTAACAGCGTAACGGTACATTGGAACGGCTGAACCGCTCCGCAGGATGCACGAATTCACGCGAAAAATGTGTTCTCGTAAGTTTCCATGGTCGCGTTTCCTCGTATTGGTTCGACGCACGCCAAGTGAACTTTCAGCAAATTCGCATCCCCTTGGCGCACGAGTTCCCGAGAACGCGCCAACTGGAGGTATCCAAAAGTGCAAGTTGAATTCATGTTTTAAGTAAACGTGACTGCAGGCGCTCATCTCCGAGCCCTGCACGCGAGTACGGAGGCTGCAGTACACGCACGGTGGGGTGAGATGATTCTTGCAAGCCTCTCCAACCACAACGAATGGTGCAGCTCTACATCTGCTCCTGAAGAAACTCCTTTTCGTGCCTTTATTGTCGACGTCGCTGCATCCCTCGATTTCTTTCTTTTGTTCAGGAAGTGCTGCCTGGATGATGCTCCACAAAAATAGTTCCACCTCCTTTGCGGAAGGAAGTGAGAAGGCATCTGCTTCCACGAGCCGTAGACCGGATACTTCCCTGCCATCCTCACCAGATAAATTAAGTTGCGGTCGCGACGTGGCAGGTTTTTCGTCTTCAGCGGCAGTTGGAAATTGCGGACGGAAGCTAGTTTGCTTCACATTGGAGCTCTTCTCTCGAGCAGCTCCGCTCGCATCGTGACTCCAGCAACGGCTCGACATTTGTTTCTAATTAATGAGTAATCCAAACACGTAGAACTCTTTGGGACGGTAAGTAAGAACTGATGACGTTCTGTCCACCCACCTATGCATCGTGATATACATTATACCGAATGAGAGCCTTTGCGCGAGACCAGGTCATCCGACTGTATGTTTACTTTACGATCCTTCTAGAAGATCGCGATCCTAACTCGAAAATGAGGGATCAGGCGCGGCGCAGCATTGGCATCGAAGGTCAACTGAAGGACTCGGAGTATGATTTCCCAGGATTCCCTTTATTGCCTTTTTGCTTGCGATTTTTCCGTGTTCTTTCGGGTGCCCTCAGGTGCCTTTCATGATCCAGTTTGCTTCCATAAAGTTGCACGCTACAGTGCACCTGCAGCGCCTGTATGGTGCATTTTCATTTCATGAGATCTTGTATTTCCCGATATTGGTCCTTATATTCATTATAAGTGTTCAATGTTAATATATTCATAATTATTTGTTTATTGTCTATTCATTATGAAGTTTCAAATGTTTTCAGAATTTCAGCTTCATTATGTGTTGTTCATTGCATTGTA
Organism: Raillietiella orientalis; assembly: GCA_036172245.1. NCBI lineage: Eukaryota > Metazoa > Arthropoda > Ichthyostraca > Raillietiellida > Raillietiellidae > Raillietiella > Raillietiella orientalis. The sequence continues at coordinate 922,839 of JAYWIR010000012.1, forward strand.
TTAGATTACAGTGTAATGACCCTTTCAGAATGGATCTTTGCAAAACGCATGCCCTTCTTCGCCCTTCATTTGCATGAAACAATTCAATTGCTTGGACAGGTGGCAATCCATACAATAGATGTTCCCTCCTATACAGGGTAATCGTGTAAGTCTGTAAGGAGGGAAATCGTCGCTGGTAGTTTCAGTCCCAGTCAAGTCCTGCCACAGGTTGTCCCAAGGAATGCATTCTTACAAAGTCTCTCTGCCCTAAGCATGCCTTCTAAGCTTTGATGACGATGAAAACCCGCGTATTTTGACAGCGCCTCCTGATGCAGCTTCACAAAGGCAATCATCAGCTGCCGCATCTCTCTGACGTAGATGAAAGTGCTGCCGCCGTAGGTCGCACGATTGCCTCTTTATATCAGTGGACTGCCTGCGTGCGATGAACGAAACTTCGACCTATAAAGTTCAAAAAAAGTGTCATCCTGATTGGGATCCTTAGAAGATATGGCACTTGCAGCTGCAAGTTATCGCCATCATGTTGCTACAAGAATTGCTGTTGATAGTGTTGCGTCTTCACAGAACTCCATCGCCCGGTGACGCCAAGGCGTTTCTTCAAAACAACAAACCAATCGGGAGCACAGTTCCAAACAAATAGAAAATTCAACAGGTACCACCTACACACACGTCGTCCACTCTAAACGTTCGGAACGGGTGGGTCTTTGGTATCAGCCCGGGTCTTTGACATCGCCCGCTCCTTCTTCAAAAACCGGGAAAATTCCTGAGTCGGTGGAATGGGACAATAAATAAATAAATAAAAAGGTGGGAGGAGACAGGATCTTTGGCCTCGACCGTTCCTTTCTTCTAGAACCGGCGTTGGATGTCGGTGATCTCTGTTCGTACCTGTGTAACCAGGTGAGGCTACCTAGCAACCGTCCTCGTGTAGGTGACTGCCTTGCTGGTGACCCCCATTCGCTGCGCTTGCGTCTGAAAGACATGGCCGTGGCAATGACGCCGATGATCACTGCACCTGCTGAGAGTTCGCAGCGCGAGAAGAATCGCTGTAACAGGTCTCGTATGCGGTGTTCAGCTGGCACAAGAGCTCTGAATCCACCACGGTTCCTGGAGGCGCACCGCATTCCACAAGAAGACATGGGGTGGATTCCACCGACCCGCAACTGGGACGGTTCGGCTAAAGAACTCCCCCTGAAACAAGCTTCAGGGACTGGTTGCACTGGACATCCCAGTAAGGGAACAGCAGCAGCCTGTTTCCTACTTATTGGGAACACTGAAGTGTTTAGGCACAAGAGAGGGACCACTTGGTCATGGGGGAGGGGGGACACCCCTAATAGTTCGTACCACCCACGTACTCCCATTGCTTGGGAGCGAGAAGTGGCGGCGTCCACCAGCCCACTCGTTGTCTAGTCGCCCAGTAGTTGGGTCGCTCCTGCAATGGTTCAGAACTCCCGCCCCAGAACTCCTGCAATGGTCCTGAGGGTGAGCCACTGTCGTCGCTCACCCTCAGGACGGACAGTTCTGCGGCAAGGACTGTAGCGTCGAGCTCTGCATCACTTCATCCGAGAGATTTCTCAGGAAGTGACGCAGACAACGGAGTTCCTCTGGTTGCATTCCTTAGTTTGCAATCCAGGACACAACCAGCTCCTGTTGCCGGGCATTCACTGAGCGGCAGGAGATCCATGGCTGGGCTTCCGTAAGCGAGGCGCGTTGCCTCAGCGGGATGCTGACACCCGCATCCTGTAGCGGCAGCAACGGTTCCTTCGCTGCCGGCGCATCGTTGAAGGATGAGGCGCGTAGGCTCACACCACGGGAAGTCCACAGTTCGTCGCAGAGTGCAAAACTGAGTTTGCAACCCGACTTTCTCCAGAGTCAGGATACCTAAATCAGCATCCCGACGCGCAGCATCCAATTCTTTGTGGTCCGCTCCAACAAGGCGAACTTTCCATCGTGGAACGGGCTGAGAAACGAGGACGGACTTGAAGGCGAACGCCGAGGTGTTTGAAGTACCTGCCCGTGGGTATCTCTAGGCGGATCCAGTTAGACTGCCCCTCCCACGCCACGCCGACCGGGACGAGCGTGGACTTCGTCCTGTTGTAGCGCACGCCCGCTCCCCTATGGAAGAGCACGGAATCCTGGAACCTGGCTGCTGGCTTCATGCAACTTGGCACCTGGCTTTGCATGTACCGCATCCCAATTCCGGAAAAAGGGAAGTAATAGTGTGGTTAGCAGCATGAAGAACTCTCATAATAACTGGAGTCAGAGGTGAGATATCATTAATAAAGAAAAACAAGAAGGTAAATTATGACAAGTTTACTACAATTAAAAGGAGGAACTTGGGTCAGATAGGAAGTTCAGACATCTTCCTGGGCACCCGAGATACCGTTATCGGATGGTACCATTGCTAAAGTGCGAGGCTCTTTTCATGAGTAATGGCCGATAGAATATAAAGAACAAAGTAGAGAAACAAAAATGTATTAGTCGTTTTAAACACATGCATCCCCATGTCATCTTTTTACGTGGTCACTATTTTTTTCCAAACGCTTTTGATACCTTAATATGTAATTTCGGGATGGAAAGGATACTGCTCTCATTCCACTGGTTCCATGGTACCATAAAATACAGTTTATCTCTTCGTTTTGTTTTATTCTTTTTCGAGCACTTTAAACCACCTTTACCATTGCACTATCGAGGTGCGTGGCTCCGCTGTCAGTTCAGAGACTCTTTCTCGTAGTGCCTCTGCTTGCTTTGGTCATTGACCAGATCAATCTGAAACGAATGGAAATTACTTTAGTGCAATAACCTTCCTTTTACGGTCTTCTTCTGCTTGGACGAATAAGTCGAAGCCTTTGCGTCGTTTCCTAAAGCGCTGATGACTGTAGGCGTTCGTTCATTCATTTTATGGACAGTTTTTGGACTTCCTTCATGAAAGGAATAATCAAGCATCAGGAGCACCGTTTAGAGTTCCAGAAAAAATTCTTGTAGAAGTGGTAATACTCCAGATTTGACAGTCCAATCATGCTGCAGCAGCACTCAGCAGATACGAGAAGAATATCTTGAAACTTACGCACAAGTGCCATTCGGACGAATCTGATTTTCGGCAACATGGTACGTGAAGAGATCTAAGATTGAGGAGCAACAAACAAAGAAAAGGGTTGTTTTTTTCCAGTCACATTCATTGATTAAGTTGATGAAGTAAAAAATTGCAACTCTAAATGAAACCAGCATCTTTCCTGAGACCAACAGATCTAGTAAGTTCGCAGTTATTTTCTGATAGAAACATCTGTTTCCATGAAACTTTAAAAGAAAATCAGAGGTGCATAGAAGAAGAACACGAAAAAAAACGAGTGCTGTTCATCATAACAACGTTAGACATCATGCAACCTCACTTTCCATATGCATGTACCAAACCAGTCCTGTCTTCTCTTGAGAAATGGCTTGTTAAATGCATTGCTCTCGTGATGATTTGTGGCTGAGTGGACGCGCCTTCGTTTCTTGCCTCCACGTTGCCGAAGGATCGTCAAGGGGATTCACGGTAGGGAAGTGAATGGCTGGGTTTCAGGGGCTGCGTCCGCAAGGCCGATCCTCCGGTCTGCAGCTCTCGGCAGCTGCTGCCGAGGAATGTGACGACAAACGCGTCCGCGCGGCTGTCGATTCAGCAGAGTGCCTGCTGCACGCACAGTGACCTTGGTACAGGAGACGAGAGCACAGATGATGACGGAAGGAATTCGAGAGATGCGCTTCCAGGGAGCACGCTACCTTAGAGACCGCCTCCTGCTCGAATGCCTGCAGGGAAAGAGCATAAATTCAAAATCTCTTTACAGCCTTCCCTCCGAATTGCTTCCTTCATCGCTTTCCTCTGTCTGCGTGCGCGGAGGTGGTGCAGGGACGATCCTCTGTGTGGGCATGCCCTGGCACTTCCCAGCATGCTCGGAAGCACAGACTCAGGCAGTCCGTCCATCGAAATGTCTTGAAGATGAGCAGGCAGCGTTCTTTTTGAGCTTCGCGCGGACTTGCTCTCGAAAGCAGCGGCGCAATGGTCACTGCACCCTTCGCGTGGAACAGAAGATAACGAACAAGAGCGCGAGCGAACGGGCGCCGCTGAAATCACCGACCAGTTTGCCCCGCGCAGTTCATCGTCCGCAAGTCCATCGACCGGAGGTTTGTGGAGGTGGGAGCTGAGACGAGGCGTAATTTCGCTCCAAGCCGAAGCAGCATTCCAAACCGGAACCGGAATGGACCTCGGAGAGGTGGGCTACTACCTCGATCTGGAGTGTTCTAGTCACACAGCAGGCCGACTCCTAGGAGGATTTCTGCCGAGCACTTCACAGCGGGAACGCACGCAGCTGTCCAAACACGACGCCCTCTGTCGGCGCCGCCCAAGTCACCTGTGCTTTTCAAATGGAACCTCTGGTGATGGCAACACCTTCCAGCTCTTCGTGTGCCTCTCCCTCCTCGCAGCAACGGATACTGCGATGGTTCTTTCGACCAGGGCTGCGGCCAGGAGGAAACAAGCGGATCGCACATGTCGGAGCTGCCAGGTGCAGGACGAGACGTTGCCCCGAATCTTAAATCACTGCATGAAGCACTTTCTCCTGCTCACTGCGCATCACAAGGCAATCCAGGAAATGATCAGGATCAGGCAGCAGATAGAGCGAAGCGGGCGCTGGTGTCAATCAACCAGGATGCTTCAGGAGAAGAGACTCCCCCTTTCGACCAGACCTGATACTACAGAAGGGGAATCGCATAATAATGCTGGACGTCTGCTGCCCGTTCGGGGATGGAAGAGGGGAGTTCGCTACAGCTAGGAGAAACAAGATGGAGAAGTACAAAGTGGTCCTCCAGCTAAGCAAGGAAGGGAAGCAATGCAAGGCGCATGCTGTCATAGTCGTTTTATTAGGAGCCTGAGAACCAGAAGATGAAGAGGTGATGTACGATCTTGGAGTTCCTAGGAAACACTCTAGGAGGATGAGGCACCGCATGATGCAGCTCCCACCTTCGCGAGTCGCCGGACGATCGAACTTGTGGACGGTGAACAGCACGAGGCAAAGTGGTCGGTGACTTCAGCAGCGCCCGTTCGCTCGCGCTCTTGTTCGTTATCTTCCCTTCCACGCTAAAGATGCAGTGACCATCGCGCCGCTGCTTTCGAAGGCAAGCCCGTGAGAAGCTCAAGAACACTGCCTGCACGCCAGAGGTCACTGGTCTTTACTTTTTCTGCTTCCGCTTGCTGCCGTCCCGAAAGCCACGACTGGGGCACCATTAGCTCAGATGGAGGGCTTGCTCCATCCCTTCGCTTCTAAGTGCTCCAGCAGCTGAATCATCCTCATTGCCCTTCCACTGCGAGCTCCCCTGTTCCCTGCGCTCGCCTTCAAAACATCTCGACGGACGGACTGCCTGCGTTTGTACTGGAAGTCTGTCCCTGTGCATCCAATACTCCAGGGACATCTACGTGATACGCACATCACAGGAAGAACAACAAAGGAGATGGAAACCTTCTTGCAGCCGGAAGAACCTAGCGATCAGCTCTTGCGAGACGGAGTACACGATGCTGAAAACCCAGCAGAATGAGGGTCAACAAGCGCCTCAGGTAGACAGCTGAGGAAGCTCGACTGTGGTGCTCCCGAGCTGTGGCGCATGCGTGCTCGAGAGGGACCGCCTCTGACCCTGCTCGCGGGAAAGCCGCTGCATATACCAAGGCTCCATGAGGCTGCCTCTAAATGCTTGATGGCAGCTCGAAGATGCCTGCGCAGTCCATTACAGGAGAGGAAGATCGCGAGGAAAGAATCCAAGATTGAGGAGGATTGAAGCGAGGAAGACTGAGAGGAAGATTGGGGAGCTGCGTTCGCTACTTTTGATGTGAACTCAGGTCCCCGACCCCGTATGGAGGTCTCCCGTCTTTCTCTGCTGCCCCGTTCTTCAGGTCTCCCAGCATCATAGGAGGGCACAAGGGCATAGACCGCTTACCCGCAGCAAGGAATGGAGCAGCAACCCTACCACACGATCAGGGATGTCTGATGTCTTCCCACAGCTTGCGGTCAGCTCGAAGTCAAAAACTGGAATCCCTAAGGGAACCTTGGCCCTGATTGTCTCCGAAGGGAACCCCGAAGGGAAGAACACTTCATTGTTCTCACCAGAGGGACGCTCCTCATTTTTATTCCGGAGAGGTCTCAAGAAGGATTCGCTACTGGAATTTCTTTTCCGGAAGGAACCCGCAAGAGAGCCGCTCTTCGTTTCTTCCTCTGGAGAGAGCCCCGAAGGGACGCTTCCGAATTTCTCTGGAGGGCGCTCCCCGAAGGGAGCAGTGCCCTTCTTGCACTCTGCAGAAACAACCCCAGAGGATACCAACCACTTCTGCGGTACGCGATGGAGGGTCTCCCACAAGGGAGAGACGCCTCCATTTTCGTAATCGAAGGGGAACCCCGAAGGACTCCTTGCTTCCTGGAAGACTCTAGAGGATCAATTTCCGATCCTGGCCAGTCAATGGGGCATCCAATTTCCAGCTTCCACCCTGGTTGCATCCTGGTAGTGCCTGGTTGCAGGAAACCGTTCGCACGTGGGCGAGAATCCAGGAGCCAAACGCGGAACAGGTGCGATGCTTCTTGCACGCGTGCAACAACAGCTGCACGCTCCGGGAGATCCTGGAAGATCCCGCGAAGAGCGCATGGGCAAGCAGAACCTCCCTCGCCGCCGCGCTGTGCTCCCTTAGGGAACACACAGACAGCATCCTTACTGCTAGATGGGACGTTGCTTTGAAAATCTTCAAAAGGGAGAGAAGGACTGAGCGAGTGGACGACGGGCCAGATCACCGATGCTGCGATCCTGGGTGCTCGACCCATGGACTTTTGAGCTGGGGAGTGCTACTGGGTATTTCAGAGGAAGACCTGCAGTGGCTCCCAGTGCTCATGGACACCCGCACCCTCCCCTTAAAGTGGCAGGAGTCGGCATTGATGCTGCTGCACTGGGGTCTTCCTCGTAACGCCCGTCGTCATCATTGAACGCGGGTGTGTGTGGATCCAAACTGTGCAGGTGCGTGGAATGGGAATCTCTCCCACACCTCCTAGTGGACTGTGTTGCCCCTTTGAGGACACCTTTTTGCGACCCTTGGAACCCCTGGCTGCAACTCCAGAGACGTTTTAAAGCGCCTCTTTCTGCGAGCAGGAATAGGCGTGCCGCCGCGGTTCTACCACTTCCTTCCATTCCTTGTACCCATTGCCGCCGTAGCCACGGAGGCAATGGGTACAAGGAATGGAAGGAAGGGTATGTTCCCAGAACGTGTCTTTCACAGAGGGCTCGTGTCGAGAACTGACACGGCTGTAGAAACTCTTGAGGATTTCCCAGTAGCCTGGACCTCATTTCTACTTGACAAAATGCTGGAGGCTCTACAGTGGCCACTGTAGAATCCAGGCGCAACCCTTGCTTCACTCAGAAGGGCGAAAGGCGGACTTCCATTGTCTCCGTAGACAAAGCGTTTGCTCAACAGCTTGATCTTTCCACCGCACTTCCTGAGCCCAAGGATGATAACGGCTGACACTTTCTGTCAGTTTTTTTTCTTTTCTTCTTTCTCCCTAGATGGCACTCTGGAGAGTGCTGTCTGCAAGACATCAGCTGTGAGGTTTGATGTTCGGTCCAGTCTTCGAGGATGGAAACTCGAGTAAACCAGGTCTGTGTTCGAAGCTTCGTTGGTCAGACCTCGCAGTCCTTCTCCTTCGCTAAGGCTGAAGCCCTCTCTAGAGTAGCTGATATCTCAGCATCGCTCGTTATGAGCGATGGTCACAAGGTCATCCGAGACCTCCTTTCGAGGTCGAACTGCGCAAATCTTGCTTCTTGAGCAGCTCGTCGAAAACGGTGCAGCAGGTCACTAATTGCAGAAATGCAAGCCACTGACCAGCGACGACCTGACCTGATGATAGCAGCCCGCTAAAATCCATACCCCAACCAAGGTGAACCGTATTTTCGAAGAGAAGAGAGATTCCGTGCCGCCGCTGAGGAGGGGCCAGGTGCCGACATCTGTGGATGGGCACCGAAGCGTACTTGGTTGATGTTCACGAAGCAGCCGTCAAAAGGCTGCATCCTCAGGACAAGAAGGGGAAACTCCATGTCCTCCAGGCAGATGGTACTCTACTCCCTCTGAAACGCGCCACGTCAGGGATGCCGAATCAAACGCAGAGCAGCAGCGTCTATCCATCTGCAGCTGCAGACGGAGAGAAACTGCTCCAGAATCCTGGCGGGAGATCCTCCTCCACAGCCCCTTCCTGGTGTGACGGAGGGATGAGGAAGAGTCATGCCGTGCCCTCTGCCTGCAGGTGGATTTCTTCCGAGAGCTGGCGCCCCGTTGCTGGGCAGCGGCTGAGATAGGACCGCCGTGGCCCTGAGAGACCACTGCGAGAGCACCAACGAGTCACAGCGAGCTCCTGGAAAGAGTCGGTGCGTGTCCAAAGCAGCAGCCTGTGCCTTCCAGTCCTCAGCAATGGATCTCTTCTTTCCTCCGGTGAGGCCGAGACCTCCAGCTGCTGCTTTGCCGCACCGGCTAGAAAGACGAGTCTCCTGCTGCTGCCTTTGTCGAGCGAACTGCTGAGGAATGACGTAGAAGAGCTCACAGAAGGATCGACGCCCGCCCGAGTCGGGTTGGCGCTGACCGCGGTAAGAGGAGGGAGGAAAGTTCTCCCAGTCCCACTGCCGTCTATCCAGTCTGCTGATTCGGTCCCCTCTGGACTCCTGCAATGCTGACCCGGGAGGCCGACGGGTCCCGGAGCCGTCTCCAGTTCCTCCCTGCTGTTTTGCAAGCCTCGGAATTCGGAAAATCCCGTTTTCCTCCCACCTGCTACCCTGAGAACCGGATTCCGTCCGTCGCCCCCTTGAGCTCTTCCTGCCTCCGCTTCCGGTCTCTCTCTTCGTCCACAGCCTCCCTGAAAGGGAAAGGAAGCTCCCTCTTATAATCTCCCTACTCATCGCCCCCCTGTGCCCTTCTCTGTAGCTCTCTCCCTCAGCTCCAGTGCGGGACGAAGAGCGCCTGCGACCACTCACGGAGAGAGATCCCAGGTCTTCTCTCCATGCGGTCTTCTTTGTTAAGATGCCGCAGGGCGAGAGAGCGGTAGCCCCGCTTCGCAAACCGCTCGCATCGCCTTCGACGTGATGGCGGACTCGGCAAAGGCTCTTCTGCCCTCAAGCTCGCGGCTCCTGACGGATGCTTGTGGTTATCCAGACGTAACAGGTACCGTCGGGCAAGGTGCCTTGAACCTAAGCTCTGCAACGACGTTCTTCTTAAGAAGAAAAAATTCATGACCCTACAACCCGTCCCCCCAAAAAAATGGGTTTCGATCGAAGACGAGAGAGCATTGCTCCAAAATGTCGACCTCTTCTTCTACTCTTCCTGAGCGGGATAACGAGAAGCGAAATCCTGATCGGGAAGCCGTGGTTCTGCGAGCTGGAGAGCCTTCTCGTCGCTCCTGGAACCAAAGATGCTTCATCCTTTTCTCGCCTCTTGTTTCCTTGCGAATCGCACTGCCTGGCTGCTGGAGTTAGCTGACGCGTGGGGGAGGATTTACGGATCGAGAGATGAAACGAGGCGGATGCGCTCGTCAGCCTTTGCAGGAGGTGGTGTGGAGCTCACGCAAGGTGCCGTGGGCACCGCTCACCCCCTTTGCCCTTATCAGACCTTATCGGCCTGCGGGTTGGTAAGGACAAGTGCCCCAAGACACACAAAACTATTGTGCTGACCAAAAAGAAAAACATTGATAACAAAAAAAGACTTTGTTATGAAATTTTTTCTATGTGAAAAATTTTAATAATAAGAGCCCCGGCTCACCCGGGTGAAAAACCCCCTTTGCCCTAGTGCTGCGCTACCTAAGGAACACAAGGACGGAGAGCTTCGAGCGAGGTAGGAAATGTCCTGGTGCATCGCAACAAGGAAGAAATTTTTGGGCGGGTGGACAACTCGGGAGGTGCTGCACGCTACGACCCCGAGTGTTCCACCCAATGGACTCATACGCTGGGGCAAGATGCTCGGTATCTTTTCGGAGAAGCTGAAGTGGCCCCTGGCATGCTGCCCTTCCCCTGAGGGGCGGGAGTTGGCGTTGCCGGTGTTGCGCGGGAGTTCCGTGCAAAGCGTGGACGTGGACGCACAGTGCGGCAGGTGCGGGAAGAAGGAAACCCTCCCACACCTGCTGCTGGACTGTGCTGCCTTCTGTCCCCTTTGGGATCACCTCGTGACGACTCTTCGAAACCCGGGGGCATCCCCAGGAACATTCTGAAACGCCTCTTCGTGCGTGGTGCTTCATGCCACCAGCCGTGCCCTTCTCAGTTCTCTGCTGTCTTCACGGGATTGCAGTGGAACGCCTCAAGAAGAGCGGAAGGAACCCCATCCATTGTTCAGGAATTTTCTTGAAGACCTCCATGAGATGGTCCCACCTGGGCTGCATAAGGACAGAAGCGAGCGTCCTGGGCAGGATGCAGAGCACGCCTTGCAGCGAACAGATATCACTTCCTCGATTTCCCGCTCCTCCTCTTCCCCTCCCCCTTTCCCCGAGGAAAACTTTCCCGCCCTTTTTTTGTTTGTTTCTTGTTGTTTTCGGTTTTCCTTTCCCTTTCACTGCCGAAGTTGACCTCGCTGGTATGCATCCCGGCAAATTGGCGTTTTTGCTATTGCGTGGTAGAACTACACGTTCTACCACTAAGATGCATTTTTATTACTATTGTGGCCCGGAAGAACCGAGTGAAAAACGTCGCATTCTTCGGGGATTTTCGAAGTCCTTCGCTGACCGGACCGGAACGCCCCGCTCCCGGAGAGATCACTCGTTTCCGCTGTGAAAATTCCCACAGGACGTGGGTCACCCCTTCGCCTCCGAGGGCCGGTGCACCTCCCCGATCGGGTTTGGTTCGAAATCCCGAACGACCAAAAAACCCTAAATTCAAAATCCCGAAAGATTCAAAGAATAGGTACTTGAATGCTTATTATACATTTACGAATACACAAATTTTTATGTGGATTAATGGATAGATTAATGTATACTCTAAAGATTATAAAAACAAACACACAAATATGTGAGTGAGTTCATTGTATGAATTAATATTTACGTCGATACTTAAATAAATGTTTCATTAAGGGAACAATATGTGCATTATATATATATATATAGGTTAGTATATGAATAAATATGTATCAGTGAGATTTAATTCTTTTCAAAGACCCCCCAAATTGCACGACCTCCAAGAGAAGACGACCGCCAGCGTGCAAGCGCTCTGAGTTCGGAAGGCACTCGCATAGAAATCGCTGCTGCCCGCTGGCCACGCTGAGGGGCGATGAGCGCTCTTCGCCTCGAGCGGTCACACTTCTACCCTCAAGGCGAAGTGGGGAACCCTCTCAAGGGCCAGCTGGAAGGCACTCTCCTTCCTCCGTGGCGCCCACCCTCCAAGTTCCTGGGGCCTGCCGACGCGGCATGTGTGGCGCTTCTTGAGCGTATTGCTGCCCCCTTGACGGAAACGCGTAGGTGCAAGAATCACGGAGTGTGTGGAGGCGTCCGAAAATCCAGCAGCAACGGCTCCCTGACAACAGCGCTGTCAAACCCCTGGAGATACACTCTACACGTCTGCTTCCCAGGACCCAGCTCGAGACTATCCAGGAACGCCCACGCAACCCTCACCGTATTGATGGGGGAGAGCGGGAGGTGCTCCTCCTGCAGAGTGGAAAGTGCCCTCGAAGCTGTCGGGGTGACCTGCCCTCGACAAGGCCCGTGGTGCTTCCTTGGACGGTGCTTGAGTCAGAAGACTCTCCCGAACGCTTGGTTGCGTTTTGCAGCCTCCAGAGACGTCCCCCACACGGAAGAACGGGCGACCATCCTGTGGAAGGAACATCCCTGCGTGAGCGAACGAGGATCGAACGTTCGCGCTCCCCGGACTCAACCGGGAAAGCAAGAGGAAGTCCTGTGAGGTGAAGGCGCGGACACGCCTGTGAGCACTCTGCGTCGTTCCCCACGAAAGCTCGCGGGGGGGGCTTCGCTGGCGCCGAATCCAGGGGGCTGCACGTGTCCCCACGTGCGTGAGCGCAACCGCTTCCATGGGCCCAGGTAGCAGTGGTCCTCGACAGTGCGGATTCGAACTCCCATCCAGTAGCTTCCGGAATTCCCATCAGCACGTGTCCAAGGTCCAGGGGTTTGGTGCTCTTCCGCATGTGTCCGAGGTCTGGGGTGTGTAAGCTCTTCCTCACGTATCCGTTGTCCGAGGTCTGGAATCGTTCCGGGGTTTTCTTCAGAGAAGCAAGGAGGAATGCCCCCTTCGTGACTCCCTTCGGAGACGACCAGGGTGCAGGGCTCCTTTCGGGGTTCGCTCCCAAGCCTAAGAGGAACGGATCCCTTCTTCCGGAGCCTTCCTGGATTCATAGAGTGACCCCTAGTGGTACCCTCTATAACTTAAAGAGTGGCACGCACCCTCGGGTGGTGTGGAAATGCTAAAGAGCTTCGTGAGCCGCCAGGAGAACGACGGTTGTTTAGTACTTAGCGAACCAAAAAGAAGAAAACCCGAAAATACAAAGTTCGCGGCTTTGCACGCTTGGAGCTAATGATGAGCCCAAAGTTTGACAGCGTTTGTGTCCCGCTGGGAACACTGAGCCATCTCTGCCAATCCAGTTCTCAAATAGTCAGCCTCGTGGAATTCTCCGACCTTGAAGCGAATGGGCTGGCAAGGAGGAGCGATGCGCAGAATGCTGCATGAACTTGCACCGCCTTGGTGCCAGCTTGTATTTATTGAATCCTGAAGGCACCAGGCATTCCAGTTAGTCGAATGGATAAAAAGCAATTTGCAGGGTTTCGGAGTAGGAGAAGAGAAACCAGTCTGGTGGCGGGTGTCCGACGTATTCCCGGAACAGCAGGAAGATAGGAAGAGCTCCTGGACCATAACATGAATGTGGCGGAGCGGGATTGGCTCAGAATTCATCCGAAAAGATTCTTAGTTTCTGGAGAGTGAAGACTAAATTCCTCCAACAGAAAAATTGAGAACACTGCAGGCTGGTGATTTTGGGGCTGTATTTGGCTGCAGGCTGGTCCGTTTTTTTTTCTGAGCACGAAACGCGACAACGCGACACCGACGCTCCGAAAACGGCGCCACCCGCATCCTTTTCAGCACGTGAAGGAAATTTGTCGATCCGTAAAATTTTCGGTTGTTTACAAAAATAAGGTGCCTGCATGAACACTGTTTGTAGTGAGCTTCTCTGGGAGCCTCAATCATCAACAGGAACCCATTTTGCACGCCTCTGAGGTTTCCAGGGACAAATCAGCACATAGAGCACCATCAAAAGTGCTGCGAAGTGCAGCAAATGATCGGAACAGCAAAGCGTTTCTCAGAAGACCCGACAACGGCTGTACATATACGCAAAGATCTTACAAGACATCCACATACTCATTTATTCGTTTTATAACACCAAGAAATGGAGATCTTTGGAATTAACCAAAATTATTTTCCCGGGGAAGAAATTCTCATAATTTCAATGCATCCTGCCGCTACATGCGAGATAGTTGGCACGTTTTCAAACTGGCCGTAATTGCCATTTCTGCAGCATTGCAATGACTTTGAAGCTTCACGTTGCAGAGAGGCAAAGAGGTGCCATACGGACAAACAGCAACAACTTGCAAAACTGTGAGGCAATAATTATCAGATGTCATACAAAAAATATATTGTTTCATCCCATGCACCGATTATAGTTTTGAATTTTTTATCTGAAATGGCACTGCAACTACGATTCAAGTATTTTCCCCCGTCCTTCTGAGGGATATTGCCACAGATGACTATTTCTTGCCAACGAGCTTGGTTAGACTACATAAAATATCATTTTAGCTTCTTATGGCTTTGACGTGCTTCTAATAGAATTTCATCAAACTTCCTTAAGACTTCACTGAACCTCTCTTCTTTGACAAAAGTACTACAAACAGATGATGGTGGTGTTTCAACACTTGCTGTGCTTTTGATGCGAGTAGGTGGGTGCTCTTTGGGACTATGCTTCTCACAGTGAAACAGTACAACATTAGCTCCTTCTCCATAACTACTAACAGCCAGTATATCTTCTAGAGGATGATACGCTACGCAACTGACTGCTTTGGAGAATGGTAGATCAAAAAAAATATTCAGCTGTTTGGCTGTCAGCCTGTCAAAAACGTATAAACAACTATCCTCACTGCCACATAACAGTATATTTCCACAAGTACAAAAGGTAGAACCACATAATTCTCTGAAATTCCACGATAATTGCAGATATTCTATTTTCACATTTAACAGATGCCTTACTGGAAATTTATAACTCCATGGTAATGTACTACTGGAATCATCAGCCTGATGTCAAGTAACTGAATTTGGGAATCCTTGGAACATATCAGTACTTGCTTGCTTGAGGGATGCATAACTAGATTCGTCACAGGGAAATCACTGATCTTCAGCTGTCTACAAAAAAAAAAAAAATTCTGATTGCAACTGCATACTCACCTCAAGAGCACCAAGCTCAATGAATTCCCATGCATTTCACAATTCCATAAGATAATCATTCCTCGACTATCACCTGATAACATTTGTAGACCATCCATGGTGAAAACCACAGCAGTTACATATCCCTGGTGTCCTGAAGCCAGCCCTAACAGCTACATGAAACACAGTTTCATATCCTGAGCCAACACTGAGATTTACAGCTTATAATAAATGTACTGATACAAGCATGCATGCCAGAAAAAAATCTGTGATGAAAATTTTAAAATTTTCTAAACAGGTCCATAAATTATAACAAGGTGGGCAAGTAATTTTTGATTCTGAGAATTACCTTGGATCCATGGTCTCCAATGAACCAAATCCTCAGCAGTTGATCGTAACATCCAGTAACAATGATGTGCAACATAACTGGTGACATGCGTGCACAGTACACAAAGGAAGGATGTGCCATTGGCTATAAGCACGTTTTTCCCTGTATAAACAGCATGGAGACTCACCACTTGAGGACCAGAAGCAACATCCCACAACAGAGCTACAGAATCTGCTGATGCAGTGATTATCTTCTGACTATCTGCTGACCAGTTCAAATCATAAATGAGACCTTGATGAAAGTACAAAGTCTTCTGTAATTGCCCTGAAAGAACCTACGCCACAGGTTACAAGAACAAGGCAAGCACTCACATCATACAGTAGAACATCGTGTTGTTGATCATCATCTGAAGTAACAGCCAGATACCTGCCAGAGGGGCTAAAGGCCAGTCGAAAGCAACCTAAAGGGCCAGCTGGAAAACTACGGAATCTCTTCAAGGGAATATGACACCTCTGACCCTTGACTTTCTTCCAGCAAGTTTGGGATGCCAAATCAGTGCGATTGCCTTGCTACTCCTCGTTAAATACAGTAAGAATTTACAGACTAACCATATCTTCAGAAGAAACAGTCATCTGATTTATATAACCTTCCTGTTGTAATGCCATCATAGATCGTAGAGCTGGTTGCAAAGATGCTGGACATGACAGTCCCTCAATTGTAACATATAAGATTCCTGGATAAGGCTGCCGAAGTGATTTCCATAACTGGAAAAGCTTAGGACCAAAACCTAGGATGCATACAAAAAAATTGGAATTACTTTGCCATCTCTCTTTCCATAATATAACTGAAGTTTTAACTTCTTATTAATATGCACTGTGTCCATTGCACCATTCACAATGAGAAAACTCCAAGCTACTTGGCTAGGCATCACACTAGAAATCTACACTCATTAACAATATTGGAAAATAAAACCTTACAAGTTCAAAAAAGATAATGAGGTGCCTCTCTTTCTGGAGGAGATATGATAAACTTTCATTGAAAATCAAGGTCTCTTCCCAAAGGGGAATCAAAGAGCTGAACAAATAGCCTTGGCAAATATGAAAATTTATCATCATAGCTTACCTTTGCTTCCTTGTATGCAATGGTAATGTCATGATTGGCATAATGTAGTCTACTTGTGGATTTGTAGTTTCATAAAAAGATACAACTGCACGATTTGAACAAGACTTTTTCACATATGTGCCAGTCTCAGAATTCAACAGATGCACTTTTATACAAAGAGAATGCAGATCAGGTGGCAGTTGGAGCCACTCACAATAATGAACTGTTATTGCAAGAATCTGATCAGACTGACATTTCTGACTTTCCTCCACCATCTTATCTACAAAATTCATTATGAAACTATAATTTCTAATGCAAATCACCTGCAAACTGCACACTACCAACTTCATTTAACTTTGTTGACACTTCACAGACTTGGTCTATACTGGATCTTTCTGGTGATTCTGAAATCCCTTGGTCTGTAGGGAGCTGGCATTCAGATTCCAAAGATTCATTAAAATCTGATTTTTGTGAACTGTCTTTCACACTTTCATGTTCAACTTTGTCCCCAATGCACGATATTCTTTCTACTGAATCCATCTTAATTAACTGCAATTCAGTGGATTCCGATGAAAGATGGCAACCATTATTTGCCTTCATCTGCTGGGGAAAACCTAGTCAAAGGAGGCCATTATTGATTCTGTTGGCATAAATCATTCGAAAATCTTGAAATAATTGCAGAGATAGCTATTAAATTAAGATATCAATACTGTAATTAATAGCTAGAGATATTTGATAAATATGCTGATTCATGAATGTGCCCATCTAAGATCTTTACCTTGAACATGCATACCAGAAACAGTCTTATGAAGCAGTTGATTCTTTATTCCAGCATTTTTTGAACCAAACTGATTACCTAATAATGCAAATTCATTAACCTCTGTATATCAACTACCCTGGAATTCTAAAACCTACCATCAGAAACACCAGATTCTATATCATCCAGCTTCTGCTTACTGAAACAAAATATTCGATATCTCTATCCCATCTAGGTGCGGTGCATCCAAGTGTATTTACAGAATCTATAAACAACAAACTCACCCACTTTGGCTCTTGTTTGGAACAGTGTGCATACCAAATACAGTTTCTTTACTCCACTTTGGCAAACAAGATTCATCAGGAACGAAGGCCTTGAGAAGCAATCCGTAATCCCTCATAAAATGTGCATACTACCTTATTAATATTATAATTTTTTTGTTTGGGAGGAGGAAACCAGTCAAGTTCTACTGAAGAATTTTGAATCATTGCACTAAGCTGGGGTTTCATTGCACTACTAAACAACGTTAATAAGCTATTGTTTCGAACCGAGTTGGACGTGGTGTGTTTGAAGACTGCATTGAAGCCCCAAACAAATTCCACGTGAGGGCAATCGATTTTGTAATCGATTGCAGCTGCCTCGTTTGCTCCACGTTTGCTAAGCTCTCCCCAGCGATGGGCTCCCCTTCCTGCCTGGATTTCCTAAACTGCTTGTGCATTGGGCACAACGTTGAGGTGAACTATACGAAGAACTTCACTGTTCGTTTTTTTTCCTTTCGGGTGGGGGATGGGGCAGAGGCAGGAAGCTCTAGGAAAGATCAGGGCCTAGTTTGAGACAGGTGTCACATTAGTTTTCTTTTAAGCGTATATTTATTATAAAATAAACACAAGGCATACGTTGCTCTTCCAATCATTCATATTGTCTATATAAACACAGCGCTCATCGTGGCGAACGCGATAACACAAAAACATTAAGTAAAAGCTGCAAATTAAAATACATTAAATTTCTGATTATCTCGCGATCATGAGATGCGTGTAACCGATAAACAAAAGCTAACGAATCATGGAGAATACTTTGTATTTTTATTAACTCTCAGATTAATATGAAATTTTGCATACCAATTCATTTTTAGCTTATATTCATCTAAAAAGCATTTTATTCAACTGCCTTAGTTGACGTTATTACTAAGAGCACAAAAAAGAACCCAGAGAAAGCCAAGATGAGTCCTCATCAGGTGAAAGCTGAAAACTAAAACAATAAATTACGTATTGTTCAACTAATGGATTTGTTCCCTATTTTCCCTATATCTCGGAACTACAGTAATTTTTCGAAGCTAGTATCAAGTGTAGAGCCACAGAAATCAGCAGAATTGTCAAGGAAGAGCATTTTAGTTAGAAAACAGGCGCAAAGTATACGACAATGAAAGTCATCTTCACCAAATAGGTACTAATAAGGCTTCATTAGATACCGTCATTGGAAAGGCATATGTCTGTGATCAAATTTTTATGTATATTCGGCCAGTTCATCCAAAAAAAAAATACTCTAATTGTTAAAGATAAATACTATTTTCATTTTTTTCAGGGTCCATATCAGTCGTTAATATTTTTTACACCTCAGCTGCAAATACTTGACCTGTTCCTATCACGAAAAAGTTATAAAAAGAATACTTGACCTCTATGGGAAAAGACTTATTCATGGCCCATTGATAAATCAATAACTTTTAATTGGCTACATTTAGCTGCATACTGATTTCCCACTTTAAAACATCTGAAAATTTATATCCTGGAAGTTCGGTGTATTCAATAATGAGGTCTCATATCTAAAGAAAAAAGGAGTACAGTAATAAAACACCTTAGTAAACCTCACTGACACAGGACACCATTTTGGCTGAGACAAACACAGATTTAATTTTCTATTGTTCGACTACTTAAAAGTCCTTTGCTCTCAGTCCGCCTCTAGATGTAGTAAACAAAAAAAAGAAATATTTTGATATACATTCAATTTTATAATCTTGGCTTGGAGACCAACCTTTGCTTTTATGGTGACGAATTCATTTCATTTTCTGTATAATCCAGTGTTCTAATTTAAACTAACGAGAGAAATTAAAGTATTGCTTCACAAATTCTATTGAACAAACAAGCTGTAGAGTTTGCATTTGACTAAATATTTTTATTTAACAAAATTTTGTTCCTTGTTTAATCAAAATTTTCATTTATGCATTTTGCAACATTGTTTGTATCATAAATTATACCTTCATTATTTATGCATCACATTACATAACTGTCGAAGAAATAATAATACTTGTCTTTTATTTTTTAAAAATACTTTTTGCCTTTATTTACTATGATTGCTTATCAGTCACATTAAGCATGATTCATTGTTAGCTTTTAAATAGTTCGCTAAATAGATTAATTTTAGCTAAATAGTTCTGTGAAATCATTGCATAACTTTCATTAAGGGGATATGTATATATTGACATAGCACTTAGATTTCTCAGTGCTTTTGATGCGAATTTTATCGCAAATTTTTCAGTTGATTCATTTCATCAGACTTTATAAAATGCGCACATTGAAACTGAAGTCGTAAATGAAGCCAGATGAATTCTCTCCAATTTTCCATTAGAAACTGACATATGAAAGCCCATTTTAAACTCATTTGTTCTAATGATTTATTATTGTTATAGAGGATGAGTAATTTCGTTGTGATGGAAATAAGCTCAATGAATCTGCAGAATTGTCTCTCTAGTGAAAATAATTTTTAATATTTTGAGAGAAACCTGGCATCCATGTTGATTATCTTTTCTTGAATATGAGCAGTTCTCAATATGTTGAACGTAGTGGCCAGTAGTAAGTGTTAATATTCACAATGAGTGTAAGGCAAGGAAGTGTGATAGGTTTTGGAGATTTTGCTGTTGATTTTGATTATCGAATCACTAATTATGAAGAAACAATTCGAAAACTAGATGTGTATTACGGAATTGGTAAATGATTAGTTGGTGATCGTGTGCCATGTATTTATTGTGTACTTGCAGTGAAAAGACAAATCCTGAAATATCAAAGTGTTACCCTTGGATTGTTTCCATTTTTTTCTCAAGAAGAAAAAGTAGCTGATGTTCGGAGCAGCATTTATTGTGCAGTATGTATATGGGCTCTTTATCAAGCGTATAGGTACGTAGATATAATTTCTAATTCGGTAGGAAAGGTTGTGAGAGCATGAAAAATTAAAATGATAAATGCATATCCAGATTACACTAGGTGTAAATAGTCTCAGATTCGAAGTCTTAATTGAGATGAATCTATCAATACAATGCAACGTTTTGCGATGAATGATTTATAATGTGGTAATCTTTGTTGTTTGTTTCCTTCATATGAATCAGTGATTCTCAATCACATTTAAGGAAATTTCAATCTTACTATATCGATTTAAAGGGAGGCATCGTCAAGAAATCTTTTAGTTGGTAGCCATCTCAAGTTTTATTGGTCGATTACAATAAGTGGTGTTATTGGCCTGCAGTTTTCAATTTACGTTGCAGTGCGTGGAGTCATATGCTTAATTCCATGAAAGTATTTCGGGTTTTCTAGACGTATTGATGATGATCAAGGTCGATCGTATGAACTCAGTCGATCTGCAGTGAAATGTATGAGAGGCATTTTGTGGTGTTGGATGAAACAAGCACGTAAAGTGGAAAAATTCAAACAAAAGCAAGTTAAAGAACATGCTGTTCATGTGAAATTTCATCTCCTCACAGGTGAAGAATTGTTTAGTGAGCAGGAATACAATCATCTACAAGTATGCCAGCAGAGTATGTGAATGTGATAAAGTTTGTGGTATTTCAGTTGGATGTTGTGTCATTTTATTTGCTCACCTTAGTGCAGTTACTAGGATCTGGTCTACAAGTTATATATAGCATGGATGAAGTGAATTTTGTGCAAAATCTCGTATACTATGTAGAGCGGGCATATAGAACTCCCGATTTTGGTATGTGGGAACGTGGTACAAAATTCAACAATGGAACACCAGAGATCCATGCCAGGTATGCTTGTTTTTGGTCTTGGAGGTCCCGAATTTTGTTTGAATTTCCAAATGTAACTTAAAGCGTTCCCAACCCTTCATTTGAAATTAGTTTTATCTTCCCAGTTCAATTGGAATGGCCAAAGCTGCATTAGAAGCAATTAATGGTTGTAATCTGTTTGGTGATAGAGGAGCTGCTTGGTCAGTTATTTATGTAGATATTGATGCACATGATAGAAATAGAAGCATTTTTGAAACGCTTTTGCCTAGAGAATCAAGATCCAAGGTGAGGGCTACATGTAATATCTACTATGATGCAAAATTATAAATCCAGTGCTATCTTAATATATAATTGTAATCAGCTCATAAACATTCACATGCATGCTCAAGTCTTACTGTGTGCTAGTGTACTGGACAGACTAGTGCACTGTTGGTGAAACCAGTCTAATCCAAATGGTAAAATATTTATTTGCTAATCTAGAATTTTGTACATCTGCTTAGATCTGTTTCATAATGTTTATTCTGATATCAAGCAATTAATTCCTAAAGTACTACTTTGCAGTATTGTATTCATACATATTGTTTTATGTCCCAACACCAGTTAAAGTGATCTCTACAAATCACATCTTGGTAGTTTTGTTCCCAGCTTTTTTTGAATTTCTTGTATTCTTATGGAATTGCTATGACTACAACTGCATCATTTCACTCTACTTGTTTACATGATTTCCTTATTGATTTTTACAACTATTTCAGAAATTCTAGAAAACATCATACTTGGTTTATGTAAATTAGAAAATGCTAAATGCAGAAATCAATTATGATATCTTTTTTGGTCTAGAAACATTTTGTGATATAATACTTTCATTGCTCAGTTGATAGATAATGATGATGGTTGTTAAGTAATCCTGGTCAGAAAAGTAAAATGTTTTTATTTTCTTGATGTACAAAAATAATGTCTATTTTAAATGGAAACCTATAGCATAATTAGGGCATATAGATGGCAGGCTACACATGTGTTTAATCTGCCACCTATTTAGATCCTTCATAAGATTGTTAATCTTGTTTGCTAAAAACATGGTAAAAATATCTGCATATCCCTTTAAGCATATCATGCAATGTGTCCACATTGATGCATATATAAAAATTTACTTTAGCTTCTGAAATATGTGATTCAATAATGGAGTTAAAGCATTTTCAATGTGGGGAGCATAGCATCATCCAGTTCCAAATTTTCGAGTTGCCACCTTAATGAATCCCTATGTTAGTTTTGTTATGACACCCCAAAAATAACTGTTTAAATTGGGAATTTCTGGCAATCTAGTATTTAGAGATTCACAAAAGAATTCTTCATTATAGTTCTTGATGTTTGTCGCTTTCTGTAACCATAGTTTAGTTAAAATTAGATACAGAGTTTTACAATATGTAATCTTATTTATATTTAAAACAGTGTTTCATATTACAATACTTCTTTTTTAGAATACAGATTGCTCTTTGCTCCCCACTTTATCATTTCCAGCATTTGCTACTCATGATGATGTCATATATAGCACAACAAAGAAGAAAATAGTGGATCAGTTGAGGGGGCAATATGGCTTTCGACGCTTTCATAGGGATGGATTTGGTCATGTTTTGGAAGACAGACATCGGCGCTATTGTCATCCTGGAGAAATAAGGGTATTTATTATTATAAAGTAATTAGTTTTATTCTGAGAATCTCCAGAAATTTGAAGACACAGAATCAGAATGGCCTTTGTTTTTTGTTTACATGATTATTGATGGCATGTTCAGAGGTGACGATGTTCAAGTCCGAGATTATCAGAATAAAGTACAAAATCGGTTGGTTTATTCTAGTTTGGGAGGTAAGAAAAACACAGTTGCATTGAGGTTTCATGTTATTTCTAGATCCTATCATCCCACAGTACTACTATTTGAGGCAAGAGTTTTTAGAATTTGAGAAATCCGAATTAGGTAGTCAACCTCGCTGTCCTTCTGATATTGGCACTGAGAACAATTTGTTTTTGTGGGGCCAGTCTCTCTATATAATTTCCCAATTACTCGTGGATCAGCTTTTGCATATTAATGAGCTGGATCCCATTCGTCGCTATCTTCCCTCGTATAATCGTCCAAGAAAATCAGGCCGTTATTCAGCTTTCCAGGTAGTTTATCCATTTATGAAAGCATTTACTGCCTTTTGACCATTTCGTACTCATGAGTCCTTTAATTATTGTATTTGGAATTTGAAAATCTTTACATATTATACATGTGTGAATGGAACAAATGTCAGTAAACACTGATTCACTTTGGAAAGTATCATCCATGTTGAATATTTATACTGTGCTGAATGCACAGTCAATCATACGTATTTTATATTCGCATGTGCATATGTAAGATGGTGAAAGGATTCTTTGAGAGAGAATTTGTTGCTTAAGCATTGCACTGCTGATCATTTGTATGCCTTAGGGTACAGCCAGTGACCTGGTAGTGCAGGTGGTGATGATTGCTGAGTCTATGAGACTGCAGGCCATGATGGCTACATATGGAATCCAAACTCAAACCCCCAAGGAAATCGAACCTCTTCAGATTTGGTCCCCTCATCAACTTGTCCGAGTATATGAACAGTTGGGAATCAATAAGAAGCTAAAACTGTCTGGGCGTCCCCCCCGTCCCATTGGTGCTTTGGGTACCAGCAAATTGTACCGCATTCTAGGGCGTACTTTCATCACATATCCTCTGATTCACGAGCTATCAGATTTTTATCTATCCTATGATATGGCGTTGCTCATTGATGATATTCGTTCCGAACTTCAATTTGTTGGTAAATTCTGGCGTTTATCAGGGCGCCCTACAGTGTGTATCCTGATACGAGAACAGCATATGAGGTATTGAAACGTGTAATGTTGAAGATGTTGTCGAGATAGATATTGTAGGGATGTTAATTTTATCAAGATGCTTGATTTGCTGGCTATGTTAAAACAAGGCCATTGTGATAGGCAAAAGATACGTGTTGGGAGATTACAAAATTTTTTGTCCTCTTCCTGCACTGGTGAAGTACTTTATTCAAACGTTCAAGTTAACTCTTGTTTGAACAGAACATCTTGATTTTTTGGATCCAGTCAGCTTGGACCTTTTGCAAGATTATTTCCAACCAGTGCAGCAGTTGATGCACTTATCTCTAGGTTATCAGAGTCTTACTGATATTCCCAAGGCAACCGAATATAGTGAGCCTGCTTTCGATATCGAGGTAGACTGATTCCCACCTTCTAGGGGTCATTTACTTAATGCAATTAGTATTCCACAGCCCTTTTTGAGGAAATCGGTACATGAATTGGAGGACGATCTACGAAATACAAGTTCTTTAATTGGGCAAAGCCAACTGCTAGGTCTGCTTCTTCAGAGAGTTGGTAAAGATCATATAGTAGATGGTTCTTCTGTGGACAAGTGGCTAAACAGCGTCAGTAAAAATGCTGGCATGCTTCGTCAATGGAATGTTGTACGATACTGTTCTAGCCTGCTCCAGAAATTAGTAGACAGCATTTCTCCCTCCCTTTCTTCAATTCTGGTCAATGGTAAACAGGTATTGAAATCTGTAAAATGAGGTGGATTGCTAACAGTATCGAACAGGTTACAGTTGGAATATGTTTGAAGGAAGAACGAGTTCTCGATAAACCGATGACCCCAGCTGAGATACGTGAACTGATTTATTCTGTGGTAGCTCCCTATGACAACATTGGAGCAGTGCTTCAACAAGAAGTGCTATTGTATGCTGGCAAACTGATTGCCACCAATCCAGAACTTTTTGGTGGATTATTGAAGTTTCGTATTGGTTGGGTGCTGCAAGCAATGCAACTGTATCTTAATTGGTTGTCAAAAGAATCTGTTCAGCAAGATCTTTCATCTTGCAGTCCTAGCAAAATCCGGAACCTGTTAGTGCAAGTGTTGACCTTTGGCATCGAGAAGAATGATTCCAGGTGAGCAAAAGATTGTCTAGATTGCTTTTACCCATATAGATAGCTTGGGGTACTACCAGCAGCGGCAGCTTGATGGCTGTCTTGGCCGGATTCCAAAAGATTTTTTCCAACGTGTATGGACTATTCTGAAAAATTCCAACAAAGGCTTATCAATAGGATCCCATCTTCTTGCCCGACAGCCAATACTGACTGAAATGACCATGTCTGATTTCAATTTTGCTATTGAAGTAGAAGCGATGCTGAACCGTATCAACTTCCCTGAGTACCGTCAGCTGACAGTTGAGGTTAGACATTGCCTGAAAGATTAGGTCACAAACTCTACATCTGTTTCCAGATTATCATGGTAATTTCCACCATTCTATTTCGAAATCCGGAACTTCAATTTAGTGACTTGGTGGATTTGGATGCCCTTATACAAGATGCATTTGCCTTGTATCTGCGTGATAAATCATTAAAGAATACAGCGGATATGACACCATTTTATGATTTATCATATAGTGAAGTAACTAGTTATCTAGCCAGAGCAGTGGTTAATGCAATTTTGAAAGGAGATTCAGCCTCATTCAATATGAATTCTGATAACGAAAGTTGTAAATTATCCTAGTGTAAGATTTAAGCTTAAGATTTACTCCAACTTAACATTTTAAATAAAGATGCTTTCATGTGCTAATGGGTGCTAAAATTCCGGAAGGGCTTTCTCCATCTTGTTTTGGAAAAAAAACAGTTCAGGGGAAAATAATCGGAATAATGTATGCAAACGTGCATGTTCCTTATAACGAAGAACACAATTCACATTTTGCTTGAACTGCAAATTCGCACACTTGAAAAAAAACATCCATGCGTAAATGTGCGGCAGGCAGAGCTCATATTTGACCCTTCGATTGGTCATTAATCTCCTATGAAGCCTTCTTACGCTCGATCTTGGAGCGGTAAAGGAGTCGTATTTTTGCATTTGCCTCGGCTTTGTTATTCTGTTGTCTTTGGGAGAAGGTATGAGATGAGGTGCGGATTCTGCCTAAGCAGATGGCACGAAGACTTCATTTTTCGAGTTTCGTCTCCTGAAATGGATTTCTGGTATTCGGAAGCGCCAGAAAATTTCCCGCTAAAGCAACGTGCCGGCCAGCTCTTACAGTGTGTCCCACCGACTAGTAACAGGAGTCATAGTGTCGTTGTGGTGGTGATATGCCTGTCCTAGTCAGCTCATGAGATGTTAGGAAAACGCATGTTTGCGTTGTTTCCTAAATAAGTAAATAGATTTAGTCGGTAGCTGGATGCTGAAAGCGGAGTATATCCAATATAGTGTGCTGTCATACATGCAAGACGGTGCACGAGCGACTAGTGTGCTGAGCACACTGTTCAAGTGGGAATTAGAATGCCATCTAAGCTGAGCCAATCTACGTGGGAAAAGATGGAATTCTAGAAAGAAACGTTTGCGGATTACGAACATAAGCGTGCTGCAATCATCCGGTTGCAAGGCTGCGGCACCGTGAAGTACTGATGGTTATGGCCGCCTACCTCCAAGGGTGGATCGGGAACACAAAAAAGACAAAACGGTATTAAGGCTCCTTGTGGGTTTCTTATTTGAAGAAATGATTCTTTGTGTGTCTTTGAATACCTATATGGTCAGTTTTCCTATTGTGCAAGGTATCATTGCGTCTTTCCTGCCCAAACTAAACAAATATTCCTGATAATCGAAGATGTACGATGTAAATATCATATAGTGGATGGAAGTTGACCTTTCCTTTACCAGCATGAGCGAGTTTTTTTCTTTGAGAGCATTCTGCACGACTGACGCCTCTAGTGAGCGCCTTTCCTGTGTCAAATCGAAATGTTTGTAGGGCGCTTTATTTTCCAATTGTTTTTAGCATGACTCCTAGAATGAGTGAATAGGAGTCCTCACGTAGAAGGGAAACTTTGCATAAACTGTTGCGTGCCTTGTCGTGCTGAAGGCCTGAAGGAAATGGATA
This sequence comes from Raillietiella orientalis, assembly GCA_036172245.1. Classification (NCBI taxonomy): domain Eukaryota; kingdom Metazoa; phylum Arthropoda; class Ichthyostraca; order Raillietiellida; family Raillietiellidae; genus Raillietiella; species Raillietiella orientalis. The sequence continues at coordinate 949,410 of JAYWIR010000012.1, forward strand.
CACAAGGTACTCCTTCCAAGAAATCATGGATGTTTTCCCAAGGGCATACCATTGTGCCTATCCGCTAACCGGATCGTATGTCCTTATGGCAGATGGAATTTTCTCTTACCGAGAAGTGCACCATGTAATAATTACTTCGTTTCTGTTTCTCGTTCTCGCCATTTCGAGAGAGCCTTTTTGATTCACTGAATGTGGCACAGAGATCACTGCAATCCTCAAGGTGGATCCAAGCAAACAGGAAAAGTCGCTAAAGCTGTCGCCCATTGCAGTAGTTAAGAAGCTGCCACCAATTCCATTCCCATGTGAAAGTTTGCCCTCGTAGGGGCAAAGTATCTGGGAACCCGGCAGTTGCATTTGTTGCACTTGCATTAAGAGTGATGTTCGAGCTTCGATCGATGTCCTGTAATTTTCCTTTCGTGTTGAAGAAAACTGGACGAGGCACAGAAGAATAATATCCATCCTTGTTCAAGAAAACTGTCTCCGCCGCAGGCTCTTTTAAAAACCTGCATTCCCAGTACCCTGATGATATCCGAAATCTTCATGACGTGTGGAGTGCGACGAATCCCAAAGCCTTGCTCTCCCCATGCATTCGCCTGCTATTGGCGCAACTCCTTCCCGTCTGCATTCCTCTCAGGCGAAACCACGACAAGCAGCCACAAGCAATGACCCGTATTCTCCCGTTTGGGTACAGACGAGGAATCAGTTCCTCGCCTGGTGCATAGAGAAGCTCATCTCTTGTAAACCTGGCTCTGGCGGAGATCACTGGAATTTTGCGCGTTGCCATCGCATGCGCTTTTGGAACACCAGCTTTGGAAACTCCGAACACGCGTGGGAGCGAACCGGAAGGCCTTCAGAGAGTTCAGCGTGCATCAGAACAGGTCCAGCCATAAAATAAGCCTTAGATCACCGCTGATACACGGAAAACTGATCATCATCCACTGATTACCATCTCGTGTAAGGAGCATCCGAAAGATCGACGAGTGGCCGAGGACGCGGGAACTTCCATTCGGGAGGAGCCACGAGCCGAACTTGAGCCCGGCTCTTGCGGAAACGACGGGGACCCAGGCGGACGACAAGTGCCCCTTCATCACCGCGCACGCGCGCCGTCGGCGGGAGACCGGTGGCTCAAGCCAGCTGGCGCTTCGCTCGCTTCCCGTCCACGCGGGGACTGCGAGGGAACAGCACCCGGAAGGAAAGTTCGCTGGCATGAAGACCGACTGCCCCTCTCCCTCCACGGGAGAAGACTGAAGTAGGCCGTGGAACACGGGAGCGGGCAGCGAAGATGGGGTCCTGGTCGCCGGCAGCAGTCCGCTGCAGGGACTGCCGCTGGTGCGACGCACGCTGTACCCGGAAGATGGTTCCGGAGCCGTCCCCTCCGACTACTCGCAAGACGAGGTCGGTGCGCGAGGGGAGAGGCTGCAAGAGCTCCGGGAAGGGTTGCCTTCTCCACAAGCAATATGCGGGTACTTCGGGGTTCCGAGGCTTATGGAACCTGGCGAGATGCCGGTGGACCTCTCCCGGGAGCATCGCCCCTTCCCGAAGAGACTGCACTTCATTCTCACCACGCTGGTGTTTCCTTCTTTCTCCGAAGGGCACTGCGGGTGCCACGAAAAGAAGGGGCGGGGAAAGAGAGACGGAAACGGAAAATACGGCTTCCGGCGCGAGACTGCCCTGCCTCAGGGCGTGCTTCCCCGATCCTGAATTCCCCGCGCGCCGCGAGTCCGGGCGAGTCGGCCGGGCACCCCCACGCCAAAGACGCTTCACGCGTGCGGGCGTAGAGGCGGGCGTGTCGGAGCAAACGCACCCACCCATGTGTTTTCAGGGGGCGGGCATCTGCGAACCACCCGAATGGAATTCTGCCAGTCGGCATCTCGGAGGGCCCTGCGGCGGCTTCTCGCAAGAGGGACCCCTTTCACCAGCCAGGCGCCAGTTCGCCACTGGGGCACGGGCGGCGGGAGAGTCCTTCCCGGATGTTCCCGACGAAATGCTTGCCGCAGTTTGGCGCCGACGGAACCGAGCAGGAGCTGCAAAGCAACGCGTGGAAGCGGAGGATGTGTTTTCTTTGTAGCGACGTCGAGGAGAAGACGGAAGACGTCCCGGAGGAGCCGCAGGAGCACTCCTGGCTGCTGATTGAGGGTCCCGCGTAGCGACAAAGCGCCGCCACTGTCCGCCGTCTCGCAGCCCCTTAGCGTTGATGCAGCCCAAGTGGACGCACGTACGCCTCCGCTCTCCTCCACGCCTCGGACCCTCTCGCTTTCAGCGTCCGGAGGAGGGCGCGCCCTGAGGACTGAGCTACGCCGCACGCGGTCCCCGAGAAGTGCAGCTCCCAGGAAGACGCGTGCATGAAAATACATGTCCGTGCATTCCTTCCCGTTTTCTTGTGGCACGCTGGAAATTTCGGGAGAAAAAGGGGTCTTCCGGAAGACGGGAACGCCGCCAGTGCTGATGCTGGATTGCTTCTTGCGCAGCAGGCGGGTCTGGCGAAGCTCAGGAAGCATTGGCACCGCCCTCAGGTACGAAGGCTCTCCGAGGGAAGTAGAGCTGTACTGCCAGAACCACGGCTGCTGCAGCGGCGGTCGCCGTTCACAGCCAGGTGCGGGCCTCCGTTCCGAGAGAGCGCGCCTTTCCCCGCAGGCGAGTCCTGCACGTCCCGCGGCTCGAGCCAGGCGGAGGCTGGTGTGGGCATCCGACAGAATTCACATCCACGTAAGCGGCTGGTCCCCTCCAAGGAACGAAGCGGCATCCCACCGCGCATGGTGGCAGGAGATCGTCCAGACATTCGCCTTGGGTGAGGTCCGAATTCGTGCTGACCTCTCGACAGTGCCAAGCAGCGCTGTTGCCTTCCTGCGCTGCTAAATCCAGCGGGGTGCCAACGGACACCAGTCCTCCGGAAACGTGTCGGAGCGCCCTCATGATGCGCAAAGGAGGAACGTCCACAGTCCGTCGAGAATTTCGGAGCCGGCGACGTTAGTGGCCAGGCAGCCACAGGGCGGAGTAAGGAGAGTGGCTGTCTCCTGAATTGCTGCTGGTCTTATTGCACTGCCTGGCTACGGAAAACGAAGACGCCAAACGATGGGGGCATTTTTCCTGCCTTCGAGAAACGGCCGCGTCGCCCTGGACCGTGACGGTCAAGAAGAAAGACAGCGAGCGCGGAACAGGCGATGAAGAAGAGGAGAGCCGCCTGCAGTCGGGTGCGCTCCTTTCCTGAACGGCCATTCCTTCCGGCAGTATCGCCAGCGTGTGGTCTCAGCATCCCCAGAGGATGAGCGCATGGTAGCGGAAAAGGCGGTAGTGGATCCTCCGTCCGCTGCTGGTCTTGTGAAGGTGCAGGAAAAGGCGAGCAGCCCAAGCTGAGCAGACGTCTTGCGCCTGCGGAATATGACGTGCGGTTGCTGATGGCTCCAAATCACCACATTTAGGTGAGTATTTTGGTGAGGGCGGGAGGAGGAGGAAGACTGCCGCAATGGGTGTCAGTTTCCTTCACGATGAAATTTTCCCAGTCAGCCTGACGCAACCTTCATGGCCGCACGGTCGACCGGTGTCGGTATCGCCTGCAGAGTTGAATCGCGGCAGCTGCGAATTTTTTGCCAGTCGACGGGTGCCACCCGGCAGAAGCGAAAGGAGAGAGAGCAAAGGGGTGAGCGACTGGGAACCGAGGAGTTGCCCCAGATAGGTGATAGCTCCGGGATTCACGTGAGCGGGGAACGCATGGCGCCGCATGTGCTCATTGAGGAAGCTCCGCTGTACCCCAGGAAGCCCCACGGAGATGCACCGACGATTCAGCGGACGCAACATGCGCGGACCAACTCTACGAAACAGCCCGCTTGGGTGTCAGTGCGTTTCTTGCAGGCTTTCCCGCACAAAGGTCCTTCGTTCATCGATGCTAACAGTCGATTCCCTCCTCGAACTCAAGGCCACAGGACCATGGGGGCCGCTGCGAGACCAGAAGCCAATGCACGAGCATCTACTTCTGGTCCACCTGAACGGGTTGTGCATGCACGCGCGAGGACCGCGTTCGCGGAAGTCGAAGAGCGCTTTCGACACTCCGTTGAGAAAGCGTCATCGATTAGCGGTTTCCTGCAGCCTCCCAGTGGTTGTCAGGAGCCCAGCATCCCTCTTCTTCAGGAACGGATGAAGCGCACTAAGGAAACAGCTGGACGGGAAGAAATCTGTTCGGACACGTCGCAGCGTGTCGCGCCGCGGAAGCGTTCGGGACCTCCGTCAACTCGCTTGCCACGAAGAGTGTCATGTGCAGAGGGCGGAAGCTGACTCGCGTGCGGATCCATGGAAGACTTGGAAAGTTGAACTCGTGGTGAAAATGATGTCTTGAATGTACTGGAGGTAATCGTGCGCTGGGCTACCCTAGGGCATCCTGCCCACTGCAACATTCACAACGCTGGTATCGTCCGGAAAACAAGCCGTGGGACTCCTTTTGGTCGCCTGCATTCTGAAGGACCAAGGCCGACGCACGTGTCGATGGGGTACGTCCCGGCATACGATCGGATAGCTCACAAATGATTGAGCCTGGTCTGGTAACGATGTTTATCTTGCAAGCAGATGGGAAACAGGAGTCTGCAGAACATCGGAGGGTAACTCTTGCCTGAGAGCTTGGAAAGGAGGCGAACACTCTCGAAAACGAGTTCCTGCATCGCAGTGTTCGTGCTCACATGATGAAGAGAGGGTGTTTGTTCCATCGGCAAGGTGGATTTTCAACCCTGGTCACTGACGGTGCGTCCGCACATCCGAAAGACGCTGTGGTTTCTCGTTGCGAGTGTTGCACGTCGGGGCGTTTCTGGGGGACAGTGGCGAACTTACCTGCCTGCGCGCCTTGGGCACTCCGCTGGAGAAATCGCAGAAGTGGGTGAAAGTGCGCCCACTTTCGAAGGAGCGGCTGCCCGGCAGGCGCGCTGAGCTTCCAGAGTGTCCGCTGGAAGGCTCTGTTCTTCTGCTTGTCGTGGTCCGTGGAAGTGCAGTTGGGTTTGCGCTGCCGAGTGCGGGCTCGTGACAGGTCAGCGATGCCCGGTTTCCGGAAGCGTTCAGAGGCCGAGCATTTTCGCTTTGGATGCAGGGGAGGAACCGCATCTTGTGAAAGGGAGGGATGGCTTGGGGAGACCTAAGGAGGGTACCGGTACGCTTGCAGGCGGGCGCGCGAGGCCACGTCGCGGTTCGCAAGTGGACGTATTCTGTACGACGACAGTGCTTTGGTAGTCGTAAATCCGAAGCTCGTTCTCTTCGCCGCGAGAGCCGTTCGCGCCTTCCTCGCCGGTGTCCCAGTTCCTGGTGAAGAGCAGGAGGCTGGATTTCTGCTGGACCCACCGAGGCTGGGTTGATCGCGAAAACCCTCAGCGCGGGTTACTCGGGGAAGCCTAGTTCTCAGGATGGGATGCTGCGCTACTGGATCAAGTGCCAGTGCATATTTGGTGGAAAGCAGTGTAGAGACGTGCCTGCAGGCGATGACGTTCGAGCGCGTTCCTGAAGAAAAGGGAAAGCGGAAGACTAACGTTCGTTCGGATTCCAGCGACGGTGATTCGTCCAACTGTCTTTCCTTTGCAGCGATCTGGAGAGGTCACTACGACGATAGACCATCACGAGAGAGTGTGTCCGTGGAGCTGTCTCTGGCGTGGATGTGCACGTTGGTGACTCCCTCCTTGGCAACTGGAAACGCGCATCGAGGTGGCTTCTAAGGAGGCTGCTTTTATCCGCGCCAAGTGCAACGCGCTGGGGTTGCCAGCTTCCTGTGCTGCGCCGATTCTGGCGTGGACATAGGCGTAGCGGGTTCTCAGCGGGTAGTGCTTCGGGCGCAGGCGCCATCCACATTGATGGAACCGTTCTTCTTGCTCCAGCTTCCTGCTCTGGTTCTAGCAGAGTCCGCAGGGTTTGTCGACCGCAGCTGTCGGTGAAGGAAGCGCATGCGAGAAAATGCAAGATGGCAGACCGGGAAGCGTCTTCTCAAAGAACTGCCGCTCTTTGCACAGAAGAGGTATTCGCTCAAGCGGCAATCGGTCAGGTCACCATTTGTGACCTGCGTGGATGAGATACAGTCGATCCACGCAGGTCACAAGTGGTGACGTGATCGAGATAAGGTCGATTGGAGGTCGGGCTCTCCTGTTACGATTGAAGGTGATGGAACGTTTCCGCTAGAGGTCGGTCGGTGTTGGTCCGTCGGTGAAGACACGACAGAAATGATGCGGTTATGAGAGGCTGATGATTGGGAACTGCACCCGTGCCCAGAATGAAATTGCTTCCCGTAGAATGACGTAGGAGAGCGCGCGAAAGGATTTACGCCCGCTCGGGTCGGATTGGCGCTGATCTCGGTAAGAGGAGGGAGGAAGGTTCTTCTAGTCCCGCTGTCATCTATTCGGCCCACTGGCTCGTTCCCCTCGGGACTCTGACGGTGCTTCCCTAGGAGGTCGATGGGTTCCCAAGCCGTCTCCGGTTCCTCCCTGCTGTTTTGCATGTCTCCGATTTCGGGAGATCCTGTTTTCCTCCCACCTGCTCCTCTGGGAGACGGAATTTCGTCCGTCGTTCTCGCAGTGTAAAGATGTTGAGCGCGCACCGCTCGCGGTCGTAGAAATCCACAGCGCATTTGAAGAGCGTGGGTGTTCGGAAAGAACTGCCTACGCTTGTGAGCCGCAAGGAAAAAATAAATCGAAATGAAAAATGGGCTTCGATGTTTGTTTTTAACAAAAAAGAAGAGGATTTTTTTCGTTTTTTAGCTTGGGATTGTTTTTGACGATTTGTTAAGGGGGCAGTCATCCTATTCGGGAAAAATCATCGGGAGTGGATGATCGCAATCTCCCTTCAAGAGCCCACGCAAGACGTTGCGGGGAGTCCGTTCTTGTTGGAATGTGCCCTCATAGAGAGTTAGGGGCACGTACGGGCAACGAAAGGGCCCGAGAATGGCAAATCGCTGAGCAGCGCTTTCCATGCAGCGGCTAAGTGGCGGAGCGCTTTGATGGGGTTGCCTTTCTCTTTTGTTTAAACGCGCTTGTTGACTTTGGCTGGCACGAAAGCTGTGGCAGCAGTGGCTAACCAACCACCTGCACATTTGCGGAGCTCTTCCGCAGAGTGACATCGTACAGCCATCCGTGCCCTATTCTCGTGGTAAGGGATGTCCCTCGTGCCGTCGTTGTTTTCCACGGGATTCGCGTCGATACGGGAAATGTTTTGGTATCGACCGGTTCTTAAATAGGGAAAGAGGGAAGGAAGAAATCTATTTTTGGAATGATGGTTTCCCGTCCCGGCAGGCTGCGAGCTTACAGCCCTAGCCAAAGGAAAATCTGAGCACTGCTAGAAAGGGCTCCCAAGACTTCCGGATCCATAGATACGCTCGGAGGAGAATGTGCATCGCGTCCCTTTCTGAGAAGTATCAGTGCTGGAAAATGTTGTTGATGTCACAGGTACGGATAGAGGGGAGAAAGGAGGTGCGTTTTGCTGCTATGTGCACATTTGGTGTGCGCACGTGCCAAACGTGGGCTCGGCGTGCTCTTGAAAAACCGACGTCAAAGAAGACGTCCAGCTTTGCGGCGAAGGAGGACGTGTTGAACATTTCTCTGCACTTGACTGCCTCCCAGGCCGATTCCGGACGCGAAAGAGATTCCTCCAGAGTGGGACCCTATCCTTGCTCCGAGGCTGAGATGATCTCCGCGAGAATCCCCAGCGTGGGTTACTCTGGGAAACCTAGTTCTTAGGCTGGGATGCTGCGCCACTGGATCAAAAGCCGGTGGCATACCCAGTGAATGGAATTGCCTTTGTCTCCCAGTCCGGAACGATGCCAATTAGCATGGAGAGCCTGAGAAGCGGGCAGCGGGAGCGCCCGACCCCGCGATGGAGATGCGCCAGGCACAGCCGGTTGTCATGGCGAGGCAGGCGCGCAAGGCCTGAGCAGCGTTTGAAAATATTTCGAATTTCGAAATCTTGGAAGAAAAATAAATACGTATGTTTATTACGCACATTAGATTATAGAACATGTTACTCATATACTTAATGATGTGCATTGATGTACGTTATTAATATAAATATATTCAAGATTAGAAATACATAAATGTTTTTTCCACAATTCTTAATCGGCCCCATTACTTTTTATAATTCTATATTTATATATATTTATTTAATATGTATTCATCACGCATGAAATTTACCAGCAGTATATATATATCATAGTCTAATTAACGTTACGTATTCGTATGTTATAGATATATTAATAAGTATTACTTCTTTTAATAATAAACACATTCAATATCAACAAATACATGTCTTAAAAACAAAATTTCTAATATGTATGTTATAATAGATTTTTATATTAATCTACATTTATATATCGATATATACGATAAAGTTATGTATTTATTTTTCAAGACCTTTCGAGATTTCGACATTCGGGATTTCGATGGGCACCCAGAGGCGACCGTGGCGGTGTTCTTTGTACGTAAGTGACGGCATCCACGGCAACCACGAAGACTGAAACGTGTTCGTCCACGTACGACTGGAGAAAGCAAAGGGTCACTACATTCGATAGACGAAACGTGGACGAGCCTGCATGAAGGAAGGACACGGCCAGCCAACGCAATGCGCGAGTGTGGGTTTCACGCCATCTTTGTACACGTCTCCCGTGTCCACTCCCGCTGCATCAAGTTGCTGGGGGCGCGCGTCGGAAGGGGAACTTACCGTCCAAAGCCGGAAAGTCGTGGGGATCTGCCACGACCGTGCATATTTGTACGATGTGAATTCGGACACTTGGCAGGTCATCCGAGACCAATTCGCGCGATAGGGCAAGGCAGAGAAAGTGCAGTGTAGGAAAGTGCTGGGGCAGGCTTCTTCGGGGGGGAAGCGTCTGGGAAGGTGAAACTACGAGCAAAAAATCCCCGGTTTGATAGACCCGGACGTATGGTCGCCGCTCTGGCAAGTCGGGTGCCCGCCGGCAGCAGCCAGATTCCTGCCATGTGTGCCCTCCGTAGGGTACCTGACTGTGGGCCTTAAACGGCCATATGCTGTTGGTGCGCCAGAGCAAGAGATCTAGAAAAGGTGATTCAGAAAGAAATCGCACGGCAAACCCGCGACGCATTTGACAACAAAATACGCAAGGGGAGAGAGTGGAAGCAGCGGAGAACCACACAAGTGATCAGAGCATCGTTGGGAAAAGGGGCGAAGTAATTTCCGCTCGAGAATCACACATAGAGAAAAGCACTCGTCTGAAGTGTTTCACACCCTCGCTCGATTGGGCCGAGCTTGCATGTGTGGACAAATGAACCACCTTGCCACGCGTCAGTCGGGAGAAGGTCAAACTTCTCTCGACTCTTAGGATTTCGCCAACTCGTAGGATACGCAGTTTGGATCAACCCGAAGAAATTCCAAAAGGTCTTCCAAAAGCAGCCTTCCGGTAGATCGCAAAAACGAGCATGTTGTTCAACATATTTGACGTGCGTACTTTTTTTTCATGCCCTGTGGAGTTGACCTGCTTTGCCGTGTCTTTTCTGAAAATGCAAACCGGAAGACTTCTGTACCCACGATGGAACGTGGACAACGATCCGGAAATCCCCTGGGATATTATCCCTTTCTTCTGGCCATGATTCTCAGAAACTTTGGTCACAATCTGCTAGTTATTTCCGAATCCTGCAGAGCACGGGAAACCCAGTCTCGGCACTCTTCCAGGAAACCTGTATTTGAAAACTGGAACAAGCCGGGATCTCTTTGTTTCCACTTCATTAGGAAAAATCATTTCACGTTGTCCTTCGACGTCACGTGACGCGCTCAGCGCGCAAGCCGAAAGGAGGCCCGGAAACCACACTCGAAAAACGGTGTTTGAAATTCCGGGACTCGAGGTTCCCTACTTTGAGGCAAACCGGCATGTCACATTCGCTTGCAGCAGGGAACCGTTCAGGAGAGCGCAAATCACCTGCTCAGAGGCAATATCTCATGGGTTGACACTGCGTATGGACATGGCTGACACCAGTCCGACTGTGTCTGAACGCCTCAAGGAGGGCCGCGCCGTCGAAGCTCCAGGGGGACACCTCAGTAAATTGGCAGTTGCGTGCGTAAGCGAACTTCGCATCGGCAGCGAGTGTGTGAGAACCGGAAACACAATCGTCCGATGAAGCACCCAAGGCAGAGTCATCGTCGTGCATCTGCCCTGCTCCCATGCAATGCATAATGTACGCGATCTGCACCGGAAACGCACATGCGTGCATCTGTACGGAAGCCGGCATTCTTTCTCACTTCGTACCACCCACGTACGCACCTTGAGCCGAGTTTTCAGTTTCTCGCGAATGGTGTCTACTTTAAGCGCCTTTTGGGATTTTCAGCAGCCGAGCTTGCCTGACGTGTTCCGTCGACTCTGCCCTCCGCCGCATGGAATACAGGGAGAGTGCAGAACACCGAACACATAGTGGAAAACTGTTTGGGTTTTTGAGATCTACAGAAGGCTACTGGATTCTTTTTAGAAAGTGCATCACGGAATAAGAAGAGGGAAAAAATCACGAGAACCCTCCCCAAACGATTCGAAATTCAAAGTTAAAGATGCTAAAGTGAATCGAAGCCAAGTACGACACCTGAAGTGCTGTCAGCAAAATGCATGGATGCAGATAGACCTAAGAAAGGCCTCTAAAGAACGCAAGGGGATTTCAGCCATCAATCAGTGCGCAGAACTTTGCTAAATGCAACAGAATCTTTCCTTTCTGTCGAATGGAGAAATGAGAAAGTGAACTGTTTGAAAAGAACCTCTTCGGAAGGGAAGAGACGCACCAATGTGGAAAAGACGTCTCGTTTGGGGAATTGCAGGCGAGGCACAACAAAAATTCGTCGATGTGACCTCGAACTTCGGCACGCAAACAACCAGTCGGTCCTTCATGCGGCTACCCAGCAAGTAACCTGGTTGTGTGTGTGTGGGGGGGGGGCACGCTTTGTAATCCAAAGCCATGTACGTGTGTGCGAGTAAAATGAGAATCGAGCCAGCCCCGGTGATCCGTGCACTTACAGTTTGTTACACCCTGTGGCTTTTGAGAGGCGGATCGGATCAGTGCACGCGCTGCGTATTGGAAGCAGATCGCTTCTGACTGTGAGTGAGGAAGTGAGTTCGAAACCCAAAGAAACTCTGCAAACGATTTCATCAGCACAGGAAGCGCCTCGCTTCATCTCGGCACACGTCGGTGATGACTGAGGAAACTCAAGCAGCTGCCATTTCTGCTTGTATATATGTGCACACCTAGGGATGGACATCACGTAATCGAAGAACCTCGTTGTAGAGAAGTCTCTCTTCATTGGCAGGCGTGCATCTCCAGGAACAACTCCGTGGTGGTCCTCCGCCCCTGAAAGTTACGCTCACGCTATTGCGGCGCTCCACTTTGTGTTGCCTCCTAACAACGTCTTTTCATTACAACCGCTTGAAAGTGTACTCGGAAAGGCTCTCCGTATAGCGTACGAACGAGAGAGTTGAGCTGATCGTGTCGGCACACAAAGTGGAGCTTTTTCAGTCATTGCTTCTGATTACAGATCCGTCTGTCCGTGGAGATGCCTTGAACGGGAATGAGCGCCTCGCGCAAAGTTTCGGTGGTTCTACCAAGATCGTGGCACAACGGGAGGAGGTTTACCCGCTGGCTGCTGACGAACTAATCGCAATCCACATTCTAAAAGGTTCATCCCGATCGGATATTTGAGTTCCGGTAGGCGAACCAAGCCAATCGGTTGTCCGATCTACGCAATACCCATTGATTGCGCCACACACCCACGCAACCCACCTACTCCGACCCAATGAGGGTTAATTGCTTTGACTTTGGGAGCGCAGCGCGTTCGTGGAGATAGCCGGTGGCGGTGCGTGCCCTCTTCGGGCACCGAATTCTCGAGGTTTGCTCATGTTGCTCCGATGAAATTCGCTTCGCGAGATCTGTCTCGCGGTGGAGGCCCTGCCCTGGCGGTTCCCAACGTTTCTCTCGTAACGCGCGGAAGAGGTGGCAAATCGCAGCAACGAAAGCAGCCTTCAGCTACTGGGACCCAGTTAACTGACTTTGGGACATCTTATGTTCCTTTCATTTATCGTTACGTGTACAACTCGTCAGGAGGGGTCAAACCTTCATATGCCTTAAAGGAACCTGTCCTTCTCGTCCTGTCCTGCATTTTCGTCCCTTCCCATCCCGCTATTACCGCCAAAAAAACCCACGACCGACTCGCGCCTTCTTACCGCTTCAAATCTTTAACAAGATTAGCAGCACTCTTTGGACTTTGTGCATGAAAAACAGGTCATACCTCACCTATGGTGTAGGCAGACCCAAAAGTCGCGTCTGATTAAAAAACGACTGTGGCTGGATTTTCCAGCAACCGCACAATATGCAAGCTACAGCCTTGTGATCATACGTGAACACATGAAGACAGTTGAATTTGTCTGCTACAACACCTGCATAAATTATTATCTGCAATCTTCATTACTAATTCGTGTTTCATCTCCTATCCATCCATCTGTGTATGCATCCTGCAAACACAAGTGCAAATCAACCAGACTGTAAGCTGACACTTTTATCTATGCACACTGTTTACCAAAAAAAAGGAGGGGAGGGTGAGGTTAAAAGTAAGGCCTGAACCATCTGAAGAGCCATTATTCTCTAAAGTAAAATGTCTAAAACATATGACTTGAAATATTTCCGTAGAAAAAAAAAAAAAAACATGTGGTACCAATAAACAATCATTAGATAGAATTTAGATCCAGCATTTAGATAGAATTAAACAATCAAATCACTGCTTGCAATCTCTGTCAATTCTTTTTCCATTTTGTTACATGGCTCTCATGTTATTCATCAAGCCACATTAAACAAATATTGCTTCACTTATTTTACATCCAGCTTTCTTGGACTGTATCAATTATTTCTGTTCAACTTCAATTTACCACACTTTATCAGATACCTGAAGGCTGTTTTTGCTCAGGTTTTAATACCTTACAGATTGCACATGAACACTGAAATCCTGGGAGCTGATTAATTCTCAACCAAAGTTGGGTTTGTTATGCTCTTAGGAGGAAAGGGTTTATCAAGTTCGAAGATACGAAACACATAATCATGTCCAAAGAAATAAATAGTCAATCAAGCACCTGTGACATTGCATTTATTGAGCCTGACAAACATGCAAAACATTACATAGAGAACATTACTTTTCAGTTTACATGGGATGTATTGTGTCTAACTGCATACCTAGCTACATTCTGTATCAAGAAAGACTATTCTTGTGAGTTAATAGTATGGGATGCAATTCATAAGTTAGCTTGTACTTTTCATTATTCCAGACAAAGTTTGTTGGGAAATTCGTTTCTCCTAAGCCAAATTCAAAGTGATTACCCAATTCGAGAGCTAATGAGGATTTGATTAAACCTACACCCCCAGCTTCTTTTTTGGCAGGATGATATATTCTTCCTGTTTCACTTAGCATTATTAATTTCTCTGGTTCAAATTCTTGCACGAGACCGTCGGACTGACATCCATATGTTAAAAAATAGCCATTATTTTTGCGAATTAAACTCAAAAAAACAACAGGTAAATCATCACATCTCACATAGTTGCACTCTCTACCACACATGGAAATATAGGGGAATTCCTTTGCAAACCTTGGTGTACTGTTTAATTTCAGTTGCTTGAAAAAGAACGTAAGGAATTTTTTTTCTGTAATTTCATAATGCAAACTTTTTATTATTTATGCATGTGTTACCTTTGAAACAAGATGTAAAATTCTTAATTTTTGCATCATCCAGATAAAGCTAAAAATGACAAAAAATGCAATGCAAACCAAAATCCAAAAATCTTTACCATTCCTTGATGATCTACATAATAAAAATACTCCCTCGTTTTCCCATCCACACACTGTCCCTGCACGTAAGATAAACTGCGAACCAACAAAATTCGTGTCCTTCCAAAATTACTTAACATTATGATGCATGCAATCACTTTTCCTGGAAGGAACCAAATCGACGTCGCCAATAGCCGCTGATGGTGGCAACCAAGTTGTGTACAAAGACTGGCAAGATGGTCACAGAATGCCTTCAGCAAACACTGCTACTGATCCCATTCCCAACAACTTATCCATGGAAGCATTACTTATATAATACAAAAGTTTCCAGAATGCAACTGCAGTACGCAGAGCGTCCATCTTAAAAGCATAGGATGCTTTCCTAAGAAGGCCATGCACTTTTTCAGTTTGCATAACATCGTTCACGGAAAGGTTCTGTTGCGCTCTTCGTGGTTCGAATACGTTCATTCACATCCACGAAATGAAATTGCACTGCACGGAACGCTCGTGATGGATTACCGATGCAGTAGAAATTCTCCGAGTTGATGGCTCTCCGTCGAAACACCGATTTCTTCGTGCCTTTCACCTGGCCGATGCCTCCGAGCCTCGAACCACCCCTCAGCCACAAACCGGAGGGCACTGCTCAGCATGGAGAATGGTTGCTAAGGTTAATCAGCGTGGGTGGAACGATTTTTCCCTTGTAACTATCCCCTTTCCCTTCATCCCATCACTTTTATTGGCCAGAGTAGCCTATTCCTGATCGAAACTCCTGCATATGCTCGATGACTTTTCAGATACGTGAGAGGCTGCCCTCTGGCAATGCAAGCTACAGCGGCACATCGATACGATGGTAGAAAACATATCTTCTCCTCTACCAAACGGCAGCAAACCAAAGTGCATACACGCAAGCTGCTGTCTACTTCCAGCTCTACCCGTTGGCCAACGCATCCGCTATGGATCCCCGGGAGGACACTTCCTGCCAGATTCTTCAACTCTTGTGCAATTCGTTCCTGTCGTGGTCCATTTCGCGAAATTCACATCTTTGCGAAATCACTGTCACATCTATGGGAAAAGCAATTAAGAAGACAGAATCACCGGGGTGTCCGATGCAATAAGCAGCAAGAAAATGGAAAATAACCCCATCGGTATCCCTGGTTCATTGAGGGGACCTACAAAATAGGATGCAAGAGATTCACTGAAATGTACAGAGTTTCGACACTTGAGTGTTTACAAAAACAGATGATGCCATCAGCCACGTTACAGCTCATCGTATGGACTCCCTGAATTACTTTCAGCTTGTAATTTCCGGTCGCTACGAAACTGACTTGAAAATTCACCTTTGCTTTAAAAAGAATGCTTCGTTTATTCATGCAGTGCCTTTGTACTTTGAAATGCGCGGATGCATCGACAGAAGGTGATAGGTGCTTTCAAAATACTAGAAGAAGCTCCACTTGGACAAAATAATTGTAAGCTCTTGACTTTGACCCCTGTGACATGTTATCGCTCTCATTCTGATTAGGATCTGATTTCTTTCGTTTCAACTCCTTCTATGTTTTCTGCATATTTTAGTCTGTGTTTCTCTCATCTTAGAATACACATCGAACACTTAAAAAGCAAATTCACATACAACCATCTCATTCTCGGCAATTGCTTGAATACGCACGTTTCATTTTTCTTTCTAAAGAGGTTCACCCCAGCAGCTGACCTTTCAGCCAGCTTTCTCTGAAGAGGGCGCGTATCCTTCCCCACGTCGGACGTTCATTTTTTACATACTTTTGGAAGGTACGGAATGATCTATCTTTTCGATTCTAAATTCAGAACACAGGATGTCCTATCTGATAATTAGCACGAAGATAATCTTTTTGTCTAGTGACTTTGTTATTTCATTCTGAAGAGTGTACTTCCTTCCAAAGAGGTACAAATAAAATGTCCTCATCTTCGTTGAGGATCCAGGCAATATTTTTTTAGACCCAGTTTTCCATAGCAACACATTAGGAAAATCATGCAGAAAGTGCCTGCAGTGATGTCCGAGAAATTATTCACAACTACTGGATGCACTCTTCGGCATTGTGAGAAGTACCTCACAAATACATACTGAATCCTATAGGCAGCTGAAAGTCCATCTTCCATTTAGGTACCGTAATGAAGCTCTTTGATTCCCGTTGGCCATTTTATTTTGAGGTTTAGGCAAACTCATCTCTTTCTATTTTATCCACGCTCACCATTTCACACAATTGCAGGCCACCATGACAATTACACTTGCATTTTGGAAGGGAAAATAGAGAATTTAGTTCATCTTTCTCAATTATAGTTTCCTCATTTCTGATCCTATGAGAGTCTTCTGTGAGTACCGTTTTTCTGATAGCCTTCTCATTCCACGTTTCTTTGAGCTCTCGTATACACACAGGTAACAGGACACACGTATTACACTGTCTTCGTTTTATATGAGATGAAAATCGGATTTTTCTGTCATGTCCTGAAAATGCCAAGTGCAAAATATGGTTCGGCGAAAATTTGAAACCGAATGAAAGTTGATAAAAAAAACATGAAATGTTATGGGAACAAAGAATTAGAGATCATGAAGCTGAGAAATAGCTTGTCAACAAAACTCGGATGAAAAGGGCATTGCAATGAAGAATGAAACCGGGAGATCAGTTTGAAATCAACTTACAGATGGAATGTCATGATTTGACTTCTTGTTATTATTTTTAAAAAGTGCATTATCACGGGAGCCATTAATAAATTGCTCTTGTAAGAATGGGAATGCAGATATTGTGAAAGCAGCATACACCAAGCTGTATAGAAACCTTTATTCCCATTTTCGGGATGTCACCATGCAAGATCTCGTATCCAGCATCCGTTTTTTTCCCGGGTAGTCATCCTGATTTCTTTGCTATCATGATCTTGATCAGACATGCTTAAGGACATTTGAGTAGACCACGAAGAAGGAATGCCTGCAATCTCTCTCGATGTTTGCTATGAACGAAAGTGAATATGAGGAATTATTGCAGCTAGCGAGTCGGGAAATCACCGAAAGCAGACACTGGAGTTGCTGTTTCGATAACTTTAGGCGAATGAGTGCCAATCAGCAACTGAGCAGTTTTTTTGTTTTTTTGACCTACAGTTGACTGTCCACTTCCAAATCAATGATGTTTTTTTTTCTTGCTTCTTTTTCCGACGATAACTGCGTTCAGTTTGACATTTTCACTTACATTCCTACATTACATTATAACATCACCCCTGATCGGTTTGTATCCGGGCATATGACTATGTTTCGTTTACACAAGAAACAGCTCATATTGATCAGACCAAGCAACATGTTTTATCCATATCACATATTCCCGATGAGTGTGTTTGTGTTCGTTTTCTTTCTAAACAAGCTGCTTGAATTCCGAAATAAATGATTCAGCCTTTCGTCTTCAGGCCGGATTTCAGGAAGTGGTTTGTAGAGATCAGAGACTTCCAAAGAGGCTTTTTTGTCCGTCTTCAGTTTTCGAGGTTGCACTTTTCTTAACAGTATACCTGATGAGTTCAATTCGATCTAAAGTATCTTCCATTTTCCAACAAGTGTCATCTTCTAAAATCTCTTCAAGAAAAGGTGGTATCATCTTTCCAGGCTTCAATGAATTCGATAAATTGTTCTAAATCTTCATGCTTTGCAAAGAACGAGACCTATTTTCCGTGAACGTAGGACCAAGGGTGGGAATTTTGCCGTGGTTTTGTTGCATTGCCCCACCGTGGCCAATCTGCTCCTTCATGCATGGTGTGTCTTATAGGGAAGGGTCTTTTAGCCCCTTCATCCATATCAAATGTTGTTGTTGACCCCACAAACCTTCTGCTTGCCATACATCTTGAACAGCCTCTAGATCTTCCTAGTAGTCATTCGGTTAAGCTGTTAAGTTAACTAATACATATATATGTATGCATAAATTTACATAATTTTAATATTATTAGGTAACATAAAAATATTTATATACATAATTTATTCATTAGATAATAATATTGAGTTTGTACGTGATTTTAAATATACTGTTTATAGTAAATCTTGAAAGTGAATTATGTAAATTTATTTAAGAGAGGTAAAATTATTTAACAATAATCATTGAATACAAATCTCCCGTCGCTCTGATGTAAGGTTAGATAAGTCGTAACACAGTGGATGTACCGGAAGGTGTATCTAGGCAAGGGGGTAATCTACTAATTTAAGTAAAGATCAATTTGATGTTGATAATTATTTAAATTTTTGACTCGGAAAAAAAAAACAAAAGCAAATACATAAGCAAGCTGTTTTGCTTGCTCTACTCTTACTCTTGTCTGCTTCCCATTCCCTCGAACCCCAAAGTTTTGCAACCAAAAATGGCTTACATTTTGTACGGTTGACAGACACGAAAGTACACCACGAATTGCTGGCAGTAATTGTAGAGCAATGGACAGACTATGGGTTCCGCCAACTGTAACAGAACTTCGGAGAAATGTCCAAAGCTCCAAAGAATAAAAGCATATAATAAAAACAGGAACGTTAGCAGGAACCATTCTCACAGCAGCACTGAATTCACTCTGTGAAATAGTGCAATAGCAGCAAAACACAGCTTTCCAGTGATAGCTGCACCAACCATTCACGGCACTCATAGTAAAATCCAGTGAGACTGTGAAGTTTTGGAGCAGTTGGAAAGCACAAGACAGATACTCTTTCATTGTTTCCTGTGGCGAACATTCCACGTGGATAACTATCAGTTTCCACAGAATCTGGGAAACCATTGGCAATCTCTTTTGCCCTTGGAAACTCATTTGGTAGCATTTCCCTTGGAGAATGAATGATTCGGGAAAAGGAATGGGACCTCTGCAGCACAGGCAATAAAAAAGAATTGCAAGATAAGAACGAAACCGACTTTATTTGTATTTACAGAATTTTCGCCGTCCGCTGTTGGATTTGCGTCCTTCCGAGAGAGCTGCATACGCTCGTGTAGGTCTCTTCTACGTGGAACGTGGGGGAAACAGCATCCGCAACATTCAGATCTTTGGAGTATCCTGTGTTTCAAACGAAAGAATGAATGAAAACGAACGAGACTTCCAGCGAAACGTATCGCTGATTTAGAATAACACCACTGAAATATGTGCCATCGTGACGAGGAACGTCGTGCCAAATCTGCCACTGTGCAGGCCTCTGGTCCCCCTTTTACTTAACTTCGCAAAATGACGCCCCACGGAGTTTTCAATCAAGAAATGAGTGCAGGCATGGAGAACGATCGGGATCCGTGTGCCATGGTCTGGTATCGGAACAATTCTCAAAGTGTGTCTCGCAGTTACACACACCTGATCCACACAATGGCGAAATGGTGGGCGGTGGTGAGCAACCGACTCTCTGCCAGATACACCTACGGTCTCTTGATAGGACACCGAGGAAAAGAGGGACTCCCATCCATCAGAGGCACGAGGCGTTTCCTATGTAACCTTAGGGAGCGCTGATTTCGAAAGAGGTTCCGGAAATAATGCGGGCAGCCACCGACGGCAGATTCCTTGGGTCCGATTTCGGCTTGCACGGCTGCTCGATCCCGGGCAGTTGCCCATTCCTGAGAACCGTGGAACAGCTTTCCATGCCGGGCGTAATTGCAAGGAAAGCAAAAAGCAGATGGCACCGACCCTTCCGCTATGCCCCCACACGCAAAACGGCGAGGGAGGGGGGAAAAACAATCCAAGACTGCATGTTGCATTTCGTCTTCCAGCGCTGCTGCCTGCCCGGCTGCTGCACACACGCCAGCAAAAGCCGAAAGAGTCGCCGTTTGGAAGAACAGCAAGCAGCGAGCAGCGTGGGGCATCGCAGACCGAAAGTGCCATTTCGTGTGGGTGGTGATTAATGAATGATTTGCGATTGCCAGTCGATGAAATCCCCGCCTTGACGGAAGTGGGTTCTGGTCCGTATCACCACGAGCCAGAAGACACCAACACCTCCGTTACATGCATTGCACTGGAGCGACACAATGGATCTTGAAAATTCCTCGAAAGTTTCACGCATGCGCACGGCTTTATTTGAATGCACAGCTGATCTTAGCGAAAATCGGCTATTTTGAAATTCTGCATATGGTGATATCGTGTCAATATTTATATATATCGGAAAGTTACTGTGTCTCAATCATTTATAGTTAGTATATTTCACGTGTGTGTTTCGAAGTTTGCGGATTCCCTAGCATATATTGTTGCATTGAGTACCCTTACGCAAAAAAAAAAAAAAAAAAAAAAAAAAAAAAGATAATGAATTTAGTAATTCTTTAACGTGCCTGCAAAGGGTTGGAGAGTCTGTAGCAGTTAACATTACCAAGTAGTAATATTTTGATGTATGGATTTATGTCTCGTTTTGCATTACGAAATTAGACTAGATCTTACAGCGAATAATTTTCATGTTTTGTGTGCTGATCAATAATAGGATGTTTCTAAGTTATGTGCTCATTTAAACTGTTTGTAATTTTTAATAACGATTTAGATGCCTCATCAAGAAATTATCTCGTCTGATAACAATAATGAAGAACAAGTGGAATGCCCTCTTTGCATGGAACCGTTGGAGGTTGATGATCTTAATTTTTATCCTTGCACTTGTGGATATCAGGTGATTAATGTTTAATGTCCTGCTTATTAAATAATTCTTATTTTGGTTAAGATATGCAGGTTTTGTTGGCATCGGTTAAGAACAAATGAAAATGGGTTATGTCCAGCATGTCGAAAATTATATCCAGAAAATCCAGCAAATTTCAAACCACTCACACAACAAGAGTAAGTGATTATTTTTTGTAAATTAAGAAAGTTTATCCCGTTTTTTTGTGTCTGAAAAGTTAATGTATATTCAATTTGAGACAACCTCGGTGCTCAGTCTTAGTATTACATTTATATTGTAATTTATGATTACAATAACATAATTACATATTAAATCGTAATTGTAAACACTTTAGCTATGTATTTTGTCACAACAATTATGCATTTCATACATCATTGCAACTCTGCGGTTCTGTGTAATGGGAGAACAATAAGGTATTAATTAATGCAAGCTATTTTACTTGAAGAGCATGATTGTTGCCCATTTTCGACTTTTTTTCTGCCTTTCACTACACCAAGGATTAATTTCTCTATACTGCTTTCAAGGAGCATTCATTTTTTATACAGGTTTTATGAAATGGTAATCATTTTATGTTTTTTGAAATTTTTAGTAAGCATCATAAAATTCGTTCATCTTTATAAGCACTATTTTTGCTACTTTATCATATCTTATGGTATGTGGTTAGGACATAGTTACAGAGTTAGCTATGGATTGCATCATTATGTCATATTTTGCTGCATGATTGTTGGTTGTCATTTTGGTCTTTTGTTCTGTCTTTGTTGAAGATGTGCAAGGTGAGTTTACATTAGCGGTTTTCTATTTGAATGTGAATGTTCCTCACATCTCTTGTGACATGCATCACATTAGTACTGATATATGTGTTTACATCCTTTTATATGATTTTAACTATGTAGTGTGACCATTTCTTGTCATTACTCTGTTGTCCAAAGTATTTTCACTTGGTAGTTCCCTGTAGGAATGATCATGGTTTAGTTTTTTCTTTTCTTTTAGCACACCTGTTTTTGGTAGAACTAGAGCTGGGTTTCTAATATCTGATATGATTAAATCCAGATTACATGGAGCCAAATGTACTGAATATGAAAAATGCTTCAGTTTAGTTTGCTAAGATTGTATCATTCATAATTGCCCTGCTCATTTTCTAAAAATTTCTGTAAAAGAAGATTCTCTGAGGAGTTACTCTTAATTTAAAATTTTTCATATTGTGCATTATTAGGAAGAGGACTTGGTGTTGCAAAATGCAGCATTCGTTTGATAAGTGGTTTGCATTTGCAAAAACTGATGATAAAATGAATTCTTTTGTCAGGTACTGCAGACATTGCAATTTGTTCGTTTCAGCTAAACATTCGCCATGTTGTTTTGTCTTCAAACTTCTTCCAGCCATGTTCTTTAGTAATCAAAAATGTGAACATGTCAGGTTTCTGAATTTTCTTTGGTTTTCATACCATTTCCTCCAGTATTTTGATATTTTCCTTGTTTCTACATGACCTGTGTTTGTTTGCTGACTTTAGAGAAAATCTTAGACTATTATTTTTCATACATTGGGGTTTAAAAGGGCACCGCAATTATTCGTGTGCGGTAAACAGAGTAATTCTCGCCGTGTTATATGCACATAAAAAAACTGTGGTAGATGTTTAGGAATTTTAAATGTCGGGTGCGAACCTTATAATTCCGAAGAACAGAAACTGTAGCTCCCAGGGAACTTGGTTTCAGGTTAACTGTATGAGAGCTTCATATCGTGTTGCAAGAGATATGAAACGTAAATTGCGATCATTTGGTGTTTATTTTTTGTTGTGATTCCTAATCGTTCACATGCTTGCTTCTGCTTTCAGTTTTGAAATTTTCACATATTATTACCACGATTATGTAATTATGTCTTGTCGCTGCATTTTTTTTTTTTTTCAAAAAAAAAAAAAACAGGTTACTGTTTTGTGAATGTTTGCATTTGGCATTCATTTTTCCTGCGTGTAATGCAGTCATGAAATAAAAATAAAGTCCCCCCTTTTTTTCCCCTCTTTCTTGTAAGTGCGAGTTCCAGGCTGCCAACAATTAGGCATCGCGGATTCGAGACGCGTGCGCATGCGCACCGTGTTTTTATGTAACCCACGACTGCCTGAAATTGCAATTTAATGTTATGGGAGAGGAATTCCAAACGAGCATGTTAATTATTTCTGTTTTTTTTTAGATAATTCAGTTAGTTTGTACCGTCGTTGTGTGAGTTCAAGAAAATGTACTCCATAGTTCAGTTCATTTAATTTTGTTGCATAGGTGTATTTCATTGTAGCAGTTTTCCTTTCATCGTAGGATGTTTTATGTAGTAATTATAAGTACAGCATCGATAAACTGACGGTTGAAATTTTTTTGAAATTCCGTTGTGCGTTCGTAAAATTTGGAAGTGCATTGTTACTGATTGTTTTACGTCACTTCGAAACATCGCCTTGTGACCATCACAAATAACTTCATATTCCGAAGAGTTGTGTGAAACGAATCTGCAGCTATTTGCAGAAGCCTCCATTTTGTGTGCTAATCTTTATTAAAATAAATTTTAAATTGACCACGAGGTGGTCATACGTTGTGCCTCACAGCACATTCCATTACACCATCATGTAGATATTTAAGCTACGTTGCGTGTTTGGGGCGCATGCACCCATTGCTACAGAATGTTGTCCCGTCGTGCCTTTTCTCGCCTCACCACCTCCTCATCTCTTCTTAATCTCGTGTACTTTGCAGTCTGCTTTGCCATTTCCGAAATGGGTCTGGAGGTACTACGAGGAAAACAAAGTTTTCGATATCCTTGATATTCTTGCACCTTTCAGCTTGCTGAAGTTCGTCTAGACTTTGCCTAGAGTCTACTCATGATGAATCTCTCGTAAAACCAGTATCTTATTGGGGATGTTCGTGGATTAGGCTTGATTGTACTTGTTACAAGCTTCAGCTTTGTAACATTTGAGATCTATTGGGTAAATCAATGGTGAACAACTTCCATTGTAAGGCTATGAATTACCGACATTCATGGTCAGTATTTTTTGTTGCCAGCTGAAAATAGCAAAACTGGACTTGGGAGTTGGGGTCTTCCGGGTCACTGCCTTTTAAAAACACGTGACTGTGGTTTCACAACCCACGAACCCACAACTTCATAGAAAATGTATAATAAAAATAAGTCGTACACAAAAGAATCATAAAATGGTGTGCAGTAACATCATTCGTTTCATTAAACAAATACTGTGATACCTGATTCGGATCAATGTAAACGCACGTTAACGTAGGGTGTTTATTCTTCAGCATTTTTTTTTTTTTTACAAATCCCTGCCTCAAATTCGATTTTGTTTTGAACAAATTGCAATGATGTGTGACCTGCATATTTACCCCTTTTCATTCCCTCCTGCAATTCAAACTATACCTTAGGTGTAAAATTTAAATGACTACTGTTGGGTTGTTTTCTTGAGTATTGTTTATCTGTAGCAAAATAAAAAATGATTTTCAAATTTTCCACTCGAAAAACACATAGCCATAACTCTTAAAAGACAGTTATAATCTCAAATCTTTAATCCATGGTTTAAGTTCAACTAACCATTCCAGGATGAATTCAGGCAGGGAATTGAATTTTGGATTTTTACACAATTGTGCTTCTGGTTTCTTTAAATCCTTGGGATTTCAGATAATAAGCCTTCTAATCATGAAAGTTGTTTTTCATGGATTTTAAAAAGTAGCATTTGATCAAAAAGTAATCAGTTACGCCCAACAGAAAAATATTTGTGTTTTCATAAAATTCTTGGTTTTTCATATACTATGTTTCCACCAGTTTCATCAGGTTGCAATGCATTTTGCTAATGTTCATTGATTCCTTGATTGTATCATGTATGCTGGAGGGTGAGTGCAATCTGTATCACGGACTAAAACTACAAACTTGAGAAGCTTTTAGATTCATTAATTTTGAATATGAATACAAGTTTCGACTTCGAAAATGTTCAGAATTATAATAAAGTCCTTTGACAGTTAGTGGGTTATATCAGATAGGTTGATTTTGACACATTAAATGCATGGATTGGATCACATGAGTTGGGTTTTTAGTTGAATAGATATTCAAAATGGCTGCTATACATATATATATATTTTAATTTGGTGACTGTTGTAATGTTCTCTTTGTGAGAATCCCTGCAAGGTTGATGGTTCTTAATAGGTAGTGAAGTTCCTTCCAACTATCTAGCACACATCTCAAATCTCACTTCTGTTGGCAGTTTTAATTCAGTCAAGATCTGCTGTTGAGGGAGGTTGTTGCTGTAAACGGTGAACTCAAATCTAATCAAGTGAAATTCTTTTGATGTGTGGTGGATTTACGATTAAAATCATGAGATCTTAGTAGCTTCCAGTATGGAACATGCTAGCATTCATGGCACTTAAAGCATCAAAAGCAAGTGATGCAGATGTGATATTATGTTGAATAGGGCAACTGTTTGAAGGTAATTTTTATTGAAAGCATGTTTCTTCTAAGCCTGTAAGCTTGCAGGAAATGATCATACAATGTTGGTATTATCATAGTAGCCACAGTGGGTAGCTAGCAACAATGTATTCAGCTTATTTATCTAAGAATTGAAGAAGCAGAGTCAAATATTGTGTTTTCAAAGAAAGCACAATTTGTAGTTGATGGGGGAAATCTCCAGTTTCAAAATAGCCATTTGGCCTGGCAAGGAGGAATCATTACTTTCATTAATATTTGATTGTGAACTGTTGAATTTCCAGGCATTGCACAAAATCCATCTTATAACCGGACCTAATGGCTCTGTTATGTTGAAATTTTAGATTGCAAAGAATTAAGAATGAAAAGCGTCAAAAAAATTTGGAAAGAAAACAAAAATTACATGAAAGCAGGAAACACTTATCCAGCATAAGAGTTGTGCAGAGGAATCTTGTATTTGTTATGGGACTGTCATCTCGTTTGGCTGATTCAGATTTACTGATGCGCAGGGATTACTTTGGCAAATTTGGAAAGGTGCTTAAAATAGTCATCAACAACACAGCATCTGGTGGAGGAATGCAAGTGAGTCCAGGGTATGCCAATGTAAAAAATAAACTTTTGTCATTCTTAGGGGCCATGCTTCAGTGCATATGTAACTTACGCACGTCCTGAAGACACTTTGCGTGCAATTAAAGCAGTTAACAATCTGCACATCGATGGTCGAACACTAAAGGCATCTTTGGGAACCACCAAATATTGCTCTTATTTTTTGAGACATCAGATCTGCCCCAAAGCTGAGTGCATGTATTTGCATGAGCTAGGTAAGTGCTAAAGACAGAATGCTCAAATGTGTTTGGGTTTAGGAGTAGAAGCTGCTAGTTTTACTAAAGAGGAAATGCAGCATGGAAAACACCAAGAGTATGAAAGGAGACTCTATGAGGAACTTATTGGTAGTCATCCACAGAATAAGTTGTAAGAATACTAAAGGAAAGATTGATAGGTAATGATCTTATCGTAGGACATTGGGATCAAATGCAGCAGGTTTGCATGCTAAGAAGACTGGCCATGGTGCACATCTGGCTGAGCAGTCAGAAGAAGGAAAAGGAGTGCAAAAGCATCAAGGAAGTAAATCTGAATCAGTTGGTTTGGCATCATGGCAGAGTGCTAAAGAAAAACTTCAGTCAGAAACTGTTTTCTGCAGAGGGTATGTGAGGAATTTTAGGATACGTAAGAACTTGCGTAGGAAGCATAAAGGATTGAGCAGCAATGTACCTGAATCAAATAGACCAATATTGACAACATTGCTATCAGATTCACAAACTTTCTCTCCCCCTAATGAGGACCCTTCTCCATCCTGTTTAACATTGCCCAGATTTCAAAATGATAAGGATCTCCAAACAGTTCCACACAATTGCAAGGATGCTGACTCAAATCAAGAGTGCAGTTCTGCTTCATCCGCCAAAGGTTTGCATGGATGTCTTGATGCCTTGGATGCTGTTCTGTAATTTCTTAATATCATACCTAACAGAATCACATAATGATCCGACTTTCTTGAAATCCGTACCGGAATTATCAGATTTGCCTAAATCCGATGATGAATTAGGATTTGATCCTTTTGTGGAAACTTCCAAGGCACTTGCTGAAATGATGGAAACAGAATCCCAGTTCCTAGCACAAGTGCACAGAGATGATTCTTCAGTAACACATCCATCTTTTAATTTAGCTGATTCTGCAAGTAAGTAACTTTGTGTGCAAAATTCTGCTGCAGTGATTTTGTAGCATCGGCTCCTGGTCAGTATGTTGACATGACTTCATTTAACAATTTGTGCAATAATGTGCCTTCCAACCCCTATCTCCATTCTAAGAGAGAGCCATTCCATCTGAAAACAATGCAGGATGGTTTGCGAGCCTTATTCCCCAATGTGAATATTTCCTTTGGTTCCCTACCCAACTTCCCTGATTGCCCACTAAAGCATTTTGAAGGTAGGCCTGGGGTAAGCATTTTCTGTATCCTGGTAGCCTTACCAGGATGGTCAAATGATTGGAGTGATCCAGCTATCCTATCTTCTGGTGAAATGACTTCCTCAGAACAATTAAACCACCGAACTAAATTGCAGCTTAAACAGAAAATTACTCCTCCCACTTCCTTACCCAGTTTGCAGACAGTGGTATGTCAGGAAGATCAATGGATTGCATACCCTCCACCAGGATTTTCGGAAATCTCACAAAAAGTGAACTTCGAAAACCAACATTTGCCCTGCTCCAGTTCTTTTACGTGGCATCCGGATCTTACGAAAATTTAAATAATCATATTAGTGAAATTAAGTTCTGCTGCCCAGTGATGCAAGTGGATGTGATATTAACAATGTGATCATTGGTTACATATTTATTTTCTGGGGGTGGGACTTTCATTTCCTTTAGTAGTTTAGAGGACTGACAGAATAAAAAC
This sequence comes from Raillietiella orientalis, assembly GCA_036172245.1. Classification (NCBI taxonomy): domain Eukaryota; kingdom Metazoa; phylum Arthropoda; class Ichthyostraca; order Raillietiellida; family Raillietiellidae; genus Raillietiella; species Raillietiella orientalis. The sequence continues at coordinate 976,680 of JAYWIR010000012.1, forward strand.
TGCACTAGGCAACTGTTTTTGATTGCAGTAGAGCTTCAAGCAGTAGATTTGCATGCCTATTAGTGATTGGTGGACCCTCTTTGGTGAGCTTCAATAGATAATGCACTAGTTCAGGGGCTTTGCTGTTCATTTCTCTACACTCTGCCAAGTTCGTCAGAATCTGATGAAAGCAACATATTTTCCATCTCCAGATTTTGTACCTTGATTGCCAAAAGCTGGATTTCAGTATTTGTCTGTTCATTTAGTAATGCAATGACTTTGTTGATTAACCCACATTTCAGTGCTTCATGCTTCCCTTCAGCAGTTATGGTTGCATTGGCGAGAGCTAGGCACACAGCCCTCTGCATCACCAGTTCCTATTTAAAAAGTAATGTCAGGTGATGTAATGTGACAATCTGAATTACTGCTCTGCAATGCTGCGTTAATCATCCACATGAGCATGATGAAATTTAGCCAACTCGCTTTTCATTATGTGCCAGTTCTAGCCCGGGATGCATGTGGACCTCGGTTTATTAAGCAATGCAGGGTTTGGATTTTATGATTGCTTTGTGAATTAAAGTCAGCAGCTGCTATGAGCAATTGTAGTTTGCTTTTACCTCCCTTGCCGTAACCTACATTACACGTAAATTATAAAGTCCCATATCGTAATTGTGGAAAAAAAAAAAAAAAGCATTACAGCCCCGTAATAGGGATCCACGGAGCCTCATTAATCGATGTTGCAATTCCCAATAAGTGTCGGTTGTGCATGTGGTTAAAGGAAGGAATAGGAATGCCTTCATTCACACGTGAGACGGCAGGAGAACCCGCTTCGTCCAGTTGAATGCCCGGGGCGATGGGAACCGTTTCGTGTGCCCATGTTAATCATTTTCCAGGAACGCGTTGATTGTTCCTCCTCCTCGCAAAGTTCCCAACTTCGGAGCACGCGGAACCGAATTCACACAACTGCGACACACCGTGTGAATGTCGTCTCCCCTCATCCTTCCATCTCGGAAGAATTCCATGCGGTTGGGTTTTTTTGTGCCATTCCCGTTCGTCCACAGGGAATCGTCGGGGGTTCATGGATGCTCACGGTTTCGTTTCAAAGAACGTTCTCGGTGGTGCAGGAATAAGGTGGTTTGCCAGTTGCCTTGTCCGTGTGTTTTAGCACGTAGGTGCACCACCTCTTCCTCCCCCAGTTCGTTTGTGCACCCCTTGTTTGTACATTTTGCCGTTTTTTGCCTTCACCGCGTCGTTTTTCAATTCAGAAGCAATCGGGAAAGCAATCCTTCTGCAAATGAAGCGATTGGTCTTTTAAATCGGGCGAATTCGTTGGTGAAAGTAATGAATGGCAACGGGAGAGAGAAAACGTTTGGGAATTCGAACATTCACTCCTAAAATGTGCCAACGAATAGGATGGTGGAGTAGGAGGATAGGATGGCACCAAATCCACAGGTGCAGCTGCGATGGATTTCGACAGGACGAGGAGTCGAGAAGCTGCCATTCGTTTGATTTTGAAGATAACGAGTGCTTGGTGACCGACTCGCCAGCACGAAGCTTCGGTCCTTCGCTTTTAAAAAGAAAAACACACTTTTACGGTAACAGAGGCTGTTAAATGTTCACTTTATGTCCACATTCGTTTTCTCGAACCGAGGGTTATGCAGCTGTACACATCGGAATTTCTTTAAAACTGTTTATTAGCATAAGGTTTTGAAGCAAGTCTGGACTTTATGGAAACTGTTCAGAGAGCGCTCACCTGGTCGTCCATAAGACTCGCCAAAACAGTCACACATTTATAGAATGACGATATTCTGTTTATCTCATTGGAATGAAGGAGGCTGGAAAGTGCTAGAGTGGATTTTTGCCTTACTTCACTATTGTCATGCCGCAGCAGCAGAACAATTATGTGTATTGCCTGAGCATGCTCCGATCGATCTGGATCCAGAGAGAAACACGAGTTCATGATTTCCAGAATGGGAAGCTGAAAGTGCACAGATTTCAAATCGAAGACAGCCTGAAATCTCGCCCATTACCATTACACTGTTTTCGCGAATTTCAGATAATTTCTTCGTTAATGCAGGTATGATGTTGGCATCCATGACAGCAAAGCATCCTGAAAACGGTTGGAATGAAGAGTACAATCGAGAAATTACCGTCAAGAAATGACGGAAATTTTACTTATGCATTTTTCAGTAGTTTGTCGATTTTTTTTTTCTTTCTTTTTTAGCGCCGCGCTCAAAGAGAGGTAATGACCTTGTGGCATTCTGCACAAGAATGCAATGAGTTTTAATGCTTTCATTTGTACGTGTTTTGAATCATTCAGCAAGCTGAGGATGTCGTTTATCATATTTTTCTTCTGTAAGAATTTTTGAAGGCCCGTGTGATACGAAGTCAAAATTTCCAGCGAGGAGATGCAGCTGAGTCTGAAATTTACACCGATCAAAGGTCTCTTTCACACTTCGCAAAGAATCGTTTCGCAGCACGCATTCCCGTATGGAAAGAAACATTTGCGTATTAGCGCGCAGCACCTGAGTTAATTGAAACGAGCATTTTAAAATGAAGAGGAGGATATTTCTGTCAACATATTTTTTTTTTTTTGATATGCTATGCTGCTTCGTTATTGGGGCTTCGCTACAGAGGGGTGCAAACCCAGGTGTACCGCCCATGGTTCGTAATAGACCACAACACGCAACGTCCCTCCTCCCTTGGATTCTGGATCGGCAAAGAACTGCCAAAGACGAGTGTAATTTCCCAGGAAGCATGGAGCCCAGTGGTTCTCCATTTCTTTCTTTATTTGCTTTCTCACATCTCCGTGATAAGACATCAGCAACAGCACCCACTTGGATTCCATTTTATGGATTCGTGATTTTCGTAATGATACGCGCCTATGCCCATAACTCCAGACTGAGAGCACAAGTGGACTCCAGAGTTGCGTTTTCGAGTTGCGTTGCTTTCTTACCAGAAACTACGGATACACGGCAACAAATGGTCAGCTGTCTTGGATTCGTGGCGTTCTGAGGTCATCCAGTACCGCACACACACGCAAATGCGGGATTACACGAGAACTCATTACAGTAGACATTTATGGACTTTGAGGGTTGCCTTGTGTTTGTTGCCAGTCTGTGGGGCCCTGCTCGAGGATTCCACCTGCGCTCGCACTCCCATCTCACCCCACCCAAATGTTCCGCTTGCATCTTCCTAGGCTTGAAAAACTGATGATACGAATATCTACTGTTTCCCACCATTTAAATGGCGCTACCCTTTGCTAATCTAAAGGAAAAGTCCAACCCCTAGCGCGACGGGAAACCAAAATGGAGACGATCGTCGAAAAGAAACTCATCCCACGTGAAGTACAGATAGAACATCAGAGCCTGAAGAGGGGGAAAAGGCTTCGACTCTGCTTTGTCTTTCTGAGTTTGAAACGAAGGGACACTTTGACAGACGAAAGGACTGCGAGGTACCCCTCCTTTGCCCTCTTTGAAGGCGGAAATGTAGTTTACGGGATACCTTTTCGAACGGTGGCGGCGAGGATAACGGCTAAACGAATCTTTTTAACGATGGCCGCCTGAAACACAACGCTAGCAAGCATCTGTGCTTGGGCAGCAGCGTTATGCAACAGAGAACATTTTTAAAATTAACCTTCATGTTTTTTTTATTCACGTATCGTCACATGCAAGACGTTCTAATGGGGGAGGGGTGTAGCAGGGATGGACGGCTTCCAAGTGAGTGGTGACGGAATTTTCTAATGCTAATTAAGGCAGGATGAATTTTAAGAGTTTCCTCGTTGCGCAACATGGAAAAAATCAAGGGGAAGTGCATCGGCGGACCGACATACATTCGTACAGTTTTCTGCTTAATGTCACCATCACGCAGGGCTTTTGAAGCGGATCCAGTAATCGGCGCCAGCAATCGAGGAAACTTGCCCTGTCCTGAGAGGAAAAGGTAAAACGAAATGCCGCAATGGTCTCATGTTCCGAGGACTCTGGAGAGTCTTCCGCGGCTGCTATTTCCTTCCCAAGGTCTCTTGTTCCGAGGGCGAGAGAGCTTACGTCGGTGCACATCTTCCAGGGATGAAAAGGATCGAGCAAGTGATCCTGTTCGGAAATTCACTTTGAAGACTTGCTCTGTCAGAGAGACTGGGTGCAGTTATCCAGGAGGAGGCAGTTTTCGGATTCTTTGTGTTTTACAGATTAGGAGCCTTCCGCGGTGCAAGCTAAAGAATTGCAAACAGCGCCATCGTAGAATTCGCCTTGCGGGAATCCTTCACAGCTCTGTCAAGGGATCGGTGAAGAGGGTGTGTGCATGGTCAGCGAAGGTGGTGAACGATCTCCCAAGAGAATTTCGAAGGCTTGGCACAGCGTAGGAAATGGATTCGAGCGACGAGGGACAGAATGGGCCCTACTTCAAAGAAGTGAATTTGATGGGAGGCGATGGTAGGGACAGAAATGCCGTCCAAAATGAACTCGAGCCTGCGGAAAGCGCTCTTTCCCCCATGAAGCGCTCAACTCTCGCTTTTGTTTTCACTTAAAAATGAAAATACCGAAAACAATTCGGACTTCTTTTTTTTTTCTTTTTCAACTTTAACCCACATCCCTCGTATCCGAGCTTCGCTTCCCACGGACTCGCATTACACGCCGTTCCCGTGGTAACGAAGTTACCAGCAGGGCGTTCGCACGTTCCCATTCCCTAGGGTGAGTCGAAGCAAGAGGAATCGAGCCTTCCGCACAGGAAGACTCGAATCGATTCATTTCCTCACAATGCAGTTTCCGATCCAAAGGATGGGTTTGATTCTTCGATCCGGATGAAAGGCGGTGCTGCAGGAAGCATTCCGAAAGCAAACCATCTCCTTTGAGAATGACCTTTTACATCCCATCACCGGCATGATTTCTTTTGAAAATCACCTCCAGCATCCCTTCCCTGTCAAATCTTCTGGACCTCTGAACAGAGAGAGCAGCCGGATTCCGTGATCACGTAGTTACTCCGAATTGTGAAGGAAGGGGTGGGGTGCGGGGTGGGAGAGGCAGGGGAGCGTTTACCTGAGCTGAGCGATCGTAGATTCCAAGTGAAACGCTTTTCTGGAATCTTTAGGAACGTGATGAACCCAGTTCTTCCGTGCGAATGGACCGGGAAACTACTGCTAAGAGTAAGCATTCGTTTGAGGACAGAGACGGCCGAAACAGCTGGTTCTTGGCTCTGGTTCTTTTCCTCGCTTCCTTGACACTGAGTCAAGACTGTCGGGCATCTCTTGAAGACGAAAAGGCTGCTGTGAATGCATACTGTGGCCCGCGAGAAATAGAACGTCCGCCTTCCTTCGACAGGGGTGCAACCCTTTCTCTGGTAGGCACTGCGCCGCGGTCTAATTTTACACCAAAGCAAAACCGCCATCTGCTTTCGAAACGCAAGGTGACAGGCAGAGCTTTTGGAGGGTGGGTGGCACGCACTGAGGCGTAACTGCGACAGCAGCAGGAAACTCTCAAAAAGCTCAGCGTGTCAGCAAGAGCAAAACACAAGGGCAAACAACAACAACGATGACCAAAAATGTATACATACATTCATACATACACACAATACATATATATATGTATCCTACACCGGACGATTCTTCCGTGTAGGGTGTTTTTAGACTTATCCTGGAAATTTGATTTGTAGAAGCCTTGGACAGTTTAAATAGTTTTTCTTTGGGAAAGTGCACGTTTTGATTCTCCCGTCCCTACGAGGGAACCCAATGATTGTAGGGAAAACAAACGAAAGAACAACTGGAAGCAAGCTGCTTCGGCTGCTTGTTAGGGATCTACCCCCATGTTGCTAACCAACCCCCCCCCTCCCACAAAGTGCAAGTCTCTGGAGTGTGCGTTTTTTTCCCCATGGAACAAAGCAGCATTGCTTCAAAGAATCTAAAAACTTTACATGATGAGGAAAGAGGGGATGCAAAAACAGCGATCAGGGGACCTGATGATACTCCGCGGGGGAATGCCGACCGCGAACAACCGCCTGGTCACACGCAGGAGATGGTCCGATACGCGTTCTCCGAGAGCACGACGGGTGCGTGTGGTCTCCTTCACCGGTCGGCCGTTCTTGGGGGTCAGCTCTGCATTTTTCAGCGCGAGTTCAAAAGTTGCAGCCCGACCCCTGGCGGAGAGTCTCCGACAGGAATTTCGGTGCGGTTGGTTTCCTTCTACATGTTTATTTTTTTCCACCCTCGAGCCTTCTCCCCCGGCAGCCCCACATTCCCGTGGAGCTGAGCTAGCTTTTCTCTAGCTGCTCCTCCGCTGTAGATTTGTGCGGGTGCCAACCCCTCAACTGCGCAGTCCGCGGGAATCCCCGTAAAACGGTTTCTTAGTTACGAGCAAAAAATCTCGAATGGCTGAGTGCAGGAGCGACTTCTTCGGGTGGTTCCACGCTCTTTCTTGTAGTGCAGTCTCAGTGTACCTTCTTTCCCGGAAAACAGGTGCATCGCGACGCTTTTTCTGGCGACTGCTTACCTCACAAACTCGTCTTTGTCTGCCAAACACTTCTGGAGTGCGCTGAAGATATCCAGGCGTATGGCTTCCGCCGCATGCAGTGGGTTGAGCAAGTGGCCATGCATAACGCTAGCGGCTCTTTGGCGATCGACTAGGCTTGCACTGCTCAGATTCTTCACCTAAAAGGGATGATTCTTGAGAGACGAATTCTCAACACGCATCCTCCAAACAGACACGAAGACCGAAGGCTTATCTAAAATGGTTCAGGGGCTTTTGTGTAAAAAAGTCCAAGGCCAGCCAATAAGAAAGAGGATCGGCCTTGTTCTCTCGGGACGTTGGGGTTTTCATGTAGACATTACGGATCTTCACCATGTGGTCCGCCGCCTTCATCCCGTGAATTAACTGCTACACCAGATGGCGGCTATTCTCGAAGCTTCCTGGCTTCAAAGAGGCTGCTTTAAGTCAGTTTACATCCGAGAAGGTTCTCGTCCATGTCTATGAAGGCAGAACTTCCGAACCTCTTGGCCAGAGAACGCACACTCTTCCACACGGGGCAGCAACGAACCTTTCTCGCGCCTTCAAGAACGCAAGAGTTCGGTGTGTTTCAGAAAGAAGTGCGTTCGCTTCTGTTGCACCTCTGGATCATGAAAGGATGCGCGCAAGCGAGGAGATAGGGGGCCAAACTCCCTGGTGCTTTTGGTCAGTTCGGGTCGCTCGGCTGTCTCGATGAGACGCATGCGAACGCAGCTCGCCCACGCACACTCGCGTTCCGCATTGGCAGGTGCACGCGAGACCCGTCCCGGCAGCTCGAGGTTTCAGGAGCCCGGCTCGCGAAGGCAGCAACGGCCAGTCCAGCGCTCCGGATCCCTCCGAGTTTCGAGCGATTCGCGCAGGAACCTCCTGTGGGAAGAGGTGGGATGTCTCTACTTCGGGTCGGCGTTCCACTTCATGCGAGGAGGTGACGTCCCGTGCAAGGGACTCGACCTCCCAAGCGCAGCACGAAGGGTTCGTGGTCGGTGACGCGTGCCAGTAGGCGACTGCGGAGCAAAGAAGAGCAATTCCTGCCAATAGCCCGTCCTGCTCTGGAACGAGGGCGACGTATGATTGCACGACGAGCGGATGACGAGCAAAGCCGTAAGATTTTTCTCCTTCGGAAACATATGGGCACCGAAGAGGACTCTTGTTCCTCCTTCGGGTTCTTTCAACTCCCATCCATTGCTGCTGGCCGAAATTCCGGTCAGGGAAGAAGACCTTTGAGGACTACGTTCTCACTTGCCGGAACTCTTACGCGGAAGAGACAGGGAGTCCTCAGAGAGCAAGGAAGGCGGCAGGCTGCTGGAGAGGTCTGTCCTAAAGGGGATGCTGGTGGGAATCGGATGACCTGCGCAAACACACCTTCCCGCTACCCTAAACTTGGAATGGAAGCTGCGAACCGGGAGGAACCGGTAGTTTCCCAGCAGCGGGATTTGAAATGGACTGGTGGTGGACAGCTTCGGCCTGGGTCGAGAGATCCAGCTGACCCACTCTCCATCCCTTGGATCCCTGCTGCGGGGCGACAGTGGAGGGAACCTCAGAGGACCGAAGACGCTGACATGAGGACGTGAAAACCATTCTGACTGGAAAAGGGGGAGGCGGAGATGGAGGGTGCGTGCAGAGGGAGCCACTGCGAGTTTTCGCGTTTCGTTCGTTTGAGATCACCTTTGGACGACCCTCGGAAAGGAACGGCGAGAGGAGCGTTCCGCAGAAGCCTTCACACAAAAGTATTTCGGGAAGAGGAGCGGCAAAAGGAAAGAAGGTAGAGGACAGGCTCCGGAGAGTGGCAAGGGTCCGAGTAAAGAGCAAAGTCGTGCGGAAGGAGCGAGGCTTCAGGATCGCGCGGAGCGTGCTGACACGAGGTCAGGTGAAACGCCGTCGTGGAAATCGCCCGGACACGAGTTTCGTGGTCCTGGAGAGAACGAGAGCGACTATCGTAGGTTTTCTGCCCTGTGCCCGGTTTTCTTGGGATCGGATGCTCTCAAACTGGCATCTTCAGACGTGTTTCTGGATCCAGGTTTCCGGGTGCCCGTCCCTTGCTGCAGTACAGACATTGTCACGGAGAGTCGGTCGCTGCGGTGTCTTTCGCTCGGAGCGACCCGGTTTTCAGAGCTGATCCCATTCGGAGTTCTCCCGTTCGCCCAGATCACGCAAATTTGTCGAGACAGGACGTGTGAAGAGAGGAGGAACTCGAAGAAAGCTGCTCTTCTGGGAGACCCTTTGGCAACCAATCGAATTTTTCTTCTCCAGTCCCGCCTTTGTGGGTGCGCCCCTGCCTCTGACCCGTGGTGAAAACCTACGGGACAGAGGAGATTCGCAGATTCGCAGAACATCTCGAGGGACACCAGGAGGCCTCGAGCGTTTGCTCCATTAGTCTGCGTTCGTTGCCTGATCCCATGTTTGCATTGAGGTTGGCTTGTACAGCGGGGGCAGGTTCTTTGTGTCAAACAGTTCCAGCATTAAGAAACAACAGATCGGCGGCACTGTTGCTGCGATTTCCACTGAGCCAAGAAACATTCGAGCCAACACGCATTTTAGATGGAAGAAGCCAAAAAAAAATCCAAATTTCTTTTGAGAGAAGAGGTCATCGAGAATATCGCGGAAACTTCCTTCCCTGGTCAAGTACGATGTGCAGCGTCCGCGAAAAAGGTTGCCCAGGTTGCGTTTCGAAAGCACAAACGCTCCAAAAAGGGAAGAGGACCGAATTCCAACACCTTTCCGGTGTCCGACGAAGGTGCACAATTTCTGAATCTTCCTGGTGATGATTTCATGAGCTCAGGCAGCTTCATCCGAAAGCGGGAATGCAGCCCCGATCGGAAAGCGTGAATCGACAGCGGGAGATTGCAGTGAAGAAGAGGCGATCTAGAAACATGGGGAGATCATCGAGGAACCCAGTGTCATCTTTGAGAGACAAGATGGTGAGAAAGCCGCATAAGGTCCAGAATTGCCAACTTCACGGAATTCTTGATCAGTCGCAAAACGAGTCGCTCGCCCCGCTTGGAGCGCGCTCGCTGCACCGGCTTCCTGCACACGTCGAAAAGAAAAAAAAGTCTTGGAGATCATTTCACAGAACGGGATGGATGTACTAAAAGAACCTGAAGTGGTTCTCATCAAAAAAAGGTTCACCGCCCCAGCATCGATGAAGGTACCGAATTCAAGGAATCTGCACCCGTTCTCGATATACATATAAAGAACAAGCTGAAAATTCGATTTCGTGAAGCATCCTGAAGGACAACCAAAAGATCTGATGCGACTCTGTGATGAAACCGATCTGATTCTGTTCTCGATGTCCATTCATAGTATCATCATAAGAAAGTTTCTATAAGCACAAATTCAACATCTAATAGACAATTGTCCGATGAGAATCCTCGAGCACCTTGGACGGGTTTCTCGGGATTCTTTGCATCCTTTCATAACTTGACCTTGACCTTGTCAAGGCATGTCTTGAAAATCGACAAAGGAGATCTCGAGGGTTCATGTTTTCACGTTTCGGCTGGTTTTGGGAACTGGAGTCCACTTGTGATCAACACTCAAGGTCAACGCGCTTCTCAAATACGCATCGGATTTGCGTAATAAGGCGTGTGAAAGTTACGAGGTGTAGAGCAACAAAGATATCAAATGGGTGAGGTAAATGCAAGGAATGGAAAAAGGTGCGATTTCAACCACGTAGGCACTGAGAGCACCTTGATGATCATTAATCATCCAGGTCAACACTCCTATCTCAGCATGGATCGGCACCTTTCTGCTTCGCAAACCCACAGAGTTTTCGGAGCAAGAAGAACGAAGCAAAGTCGCTCCCGTATTCTCATTCTCAAAGTGAGCTTCGGGATGGTTCCTCGATCATCCTAACTGGTGAATCAGGGTGGTACAGAAAACAGAATCAGAAACATGCACCAAAAGACTGGAGCATCTCCGAGCACTTCTCCTCCTCTCTTTGGATTTTACAACGCGTTTCGCGCATTCAGGATGTAAGGCACTTTTGCGGCCGGTTTCCCACATGGCTCTTGGCGGGAATAAGCTGCCAGGGAAACCCGAGTTTATCTGCGGCAGAAGTTACAGCAGATCGATGATCACGAGCTGCGAGTCCTCAAACTTGAACTTCGATTAAAAGTGGGATTTTCTTTTCCAAAGCATTCGATCCCTGGATCACTTTCGTAATCCATCCCTGACTCTTTCATTAGTGATTCGCTTCCGTTTTCATTCTTTCTTTCCATGAAATCACCAAATCTTGCAAAGGGAATCGCAGTTTTGTATTTCCTTCTACACTGCTCGGATTCCTCTTCCGAATATTATTAGACGTTCTAGCACCATACATCAAAAGATTAACATTTGTTGGTAGTTGACATTTGCAAATGTCGACTGCCAACAGCTATTAAAAGAGATTAATAGTTTCTTTTTTGTTTCCGTCTATTCGTGTCATTTGGGATAGCCTTCGAAATTTAAAATCCATCATCCACTCAGTTTGTTTAACTATTTAATCCTTCCTGTTTCTTCCACGTTGGTGATTTCCATCTAATTACACAGAGCTCTATAGAGAGCTTGAGACTATAATATTCTTGTAGACGGAAAGACGAAATTTCCCAAGAGGGTCCAGTCCATCTGAATTCCTTCCGAGATGAAATTTGTGTCCCGCTTGGGGTCCTGGCAATCCCCGGGAATGGAACAGCGGCAGAATGCGTCATCATCGGTGAGGTTTGCCATTTCGAAGTGTGCAGGTGTGTCTGCTCTCTCAAACTTTGTTTTGGAATGGATTCAAGTGTAGATATTGGATGACAGTGCGTGCATCCATCTCCAAAGAGACGTTTTTTTTTTGTCTTGTAGCGGCAGACCTTTCAAGTAAATCAGTTGCGCGAGTGAAAATGCTTCATTTAATGTGAACTACCGAGGTGGTTTCGTCGAGGAAGATCCGGAACCCATTCTATAGGGCGATTCCCAAAGCTCCACTCGAAACAGGCAATACAAGATTTCCATCATGATGAAAACATTACGTCCTCGCATTCAAAAGAACGGCACTGAGAAAGAGGAAAATGATCTTTTCGATTTCCTCAGAGAAACCCCAATATGTGGGCAAAGAAATGGAAGCTAATAGTACGAGGATCATTTCAAAATTAATTAAAGGCCGATTGGATCTAAAGAAAGAACAACAAATAAGAGAAACAAAAATGTATTGGTGGTTCCAAACACGTGCGTTCCCACGTCATTCTTCTACGTAGTCACCATTTTCTTGCAAAGACTTTTGATCCCGTGGAAGAAGCTTTTTGAAAGCCTCTGCATGAAATTCCGCCTCCTGGGAGTTCAGCAGCATTGCAGTTTTTAGCTCCTCATTTTCCTCGAATCGTTGAGATGGAAGAAGTCACTTCCTGAGGTGCAGGAAGGAAGACGTGGTAGTCACTGGGCTCGAGGTCAGGACTGTAAGGAGAGTGATCAAAACCTTCTCATTTGAATTTCTGAATTTCCTGGGCAGCAGTGTGTGGGCGCGCGTCGTCGTGAAGGAGAACAATTCTTGATCTCAGCATTTCACGTCGTCGGTTCTGGATGGCACGGCGCAGTGTTGAAAGTGCTCCACAGTAGACTTGAGAAGTGATGGTGGTTGTTCCAGGCTCCATAAAGTTCACCAAAAGCACATCCTTTTGGTCCCACACACTGCTGTCTGCACATACCAGACAATTCGTAAGTTCAAATGGGAACTTTTCCCATCACCCACCTTACAGCCCTGACCTCGCGCCCAGTGACTATCACGTCTTCCTTCCTGCACCTCAAGAAGTGAAAAGGGGAAAGGGAGGAGTTGCAATGCTGCTGAACTGGCTGAGCTCCCAGGCGGCGGAATTTCATGCAAAGGCTTTCAAAAAGCTTCTTCCACGGTATCAAAAGTGTTTGGAAGAAAATGGTGACTACGTAGAAGAATGACGTGGGAATGCACGTGTTTGGAACCACCAATACATCACTTTTGTCTCTCTCATTTGTTCTTCATATCCGATCGGTCCTTACTTTTCAGATGCGCCTCGTGCAACTTAGTAATTCAAAGAGGGTCACTAATCTCTATCAGTCGCTTGGACCCATACTTTATGTTATGTACAGTTTGATTTCTCAAGCCAAAGTCACAACATGAAATGTCGATTCGTAACATTCTTCTACATACCTCGATCGTCTACACCTCTGAAACTGATGGGATGCTTTGATTGCGGTTTATCACTGAACGCAACCACTGAGACAGACCGTGGCTAAAGCAGAGAGCGTGTCATATTTGAGGTTTCTTAATGGATTAAAAAAAAGACTTCAACGGCATTTCTCTTACTGTGCAACTCATGGTTTACATGCACCTTGCTGTTTAAAATTTTTTTAATATCACTCGTCGAAACTAAGCTTAAAAATAATGACTTCTATTATATGTCCAATAATCTGACTTCAGGGGATTCGCCATACTCTATATTCGTATATATCCCCAGATACTTTTCAATTTCGAGCACCTTGAGCAAAATATATTCTGTTAAAGACTCAGAGGAATTCAAGGTATTTTTCAGAAGTGTATGTGAAAATTTCAAGCTGATTTTGCAACGTTCCTTAATTCCTTACATCTAGAGATTTTTTGCATGATGCCGACTTTGAATTTGCTGACTACTAGGAATGAATTGACGTGACCCTTTAGGAATACTTTCACATGAAGTTCAAGTCACGGATTTTTTTTTTTTTTTCCGTTTCACATCGTTAAGCTATTGCTTAATTAAAGAATTGTATATGAAGCGATATGATACCAAAAGTGGCAGTGCCCATCTTCCAAATGCAATGTTACATCTGATGATATCGTCAGAGAACATGTTTTAGTAATCCGTGGTTACTGCTCAGCTTGCCAATTCCATCACATATAACTGTTTCTCATAAATTACTGCTTTCCACAAATATAGTCTGCTCTTCTGGAAAATTTGAATAAGGTCTCACTGTGTTACTTAGGCGATCAATGCAGCAACCTGTAAACAATTTCAGCAGAGCCACCATCAGAATTATTTAAATCGATCTTGTGGATGTTGAAATGAAATGCAAATTTACAACAGATGAAAGAACATAATATGTCTTATTCAAATCAACGGATTACTTTTAAACAGCAACTTGACGAGTATTATTGATGATTTTTCTGTGAATTTAGTTTAAGTAAATGTTACGCTTAATGTAATGTTATACTTTCTTGCGATATTTCTCTGAGAAATTGTTTTAGAAATTCTAATGACGACTATTAGTTTTAAACATCTTAAAAGTAAAAAACGCTTCAGTTCGAAAGACCACCTGGCAGTCTATTCAGGAGCCAGAGAAAAGATTCCCAAAAGTTGAGAAGGAAAGAGTTCAGAAGGAAAAAATAGTGAGATGAGGACATAATAAGGAAATTGGCAAAAGTTTGCTTAAAATGTTCTCTGTGAAATGTTTGAAACTTGGTATGGAATTAAATTGTTTGCTGAAGCTTCTCAGTACTCCTTGTAGCTAGAAAATCACAGAAAATCAAATATCTGAGTTGACATTGGTAACCAAACTTGCCAGTAGCAGTTCATTTCGTTTTCTCAGAGTTCCATATTTGTTCAGAATGAAATCGAAAATCTGATCTTTCCAAGAAAAACGTTTGCTTTCTGAATTGATTGCTCGCATTTCATTTTTTCCCTTGATAAATTTAAGAAATCATACTTAGAAAGACTTTAAACATTCGTGAGCAGAAAGTATCTCGAGGTTAAGTCAATATATTTAACAATCCTCCAGCATGTTAATAAAAATGTTTACACAAATTCCATGATAAGCTTTCTTAACTAAAGTGCAAGGCATTTTGAGCTTGTGCTGTCAGCTAACTGTAATAAGTAACACATTAAAAAAACGAGTTTTTTCATTTATGTTTTAACTCAGATTCTAGAATCGTTCAATAGGTAGTTTTTGATGTTTCCTAAAGATAATTAATTCAAACTCATATATTTGAAGAGATGCAGCATTTTTCAAACAAAAGAGTATGAATGAAATGCTCTCTATAGTAATGTTTACATTTTAACAGTGCAGGATCAGTAATTGCAAAATTCATTAAAACACCTTGAACATACCAAAAAATTAGATGTCTTGATATGATAGCAAACCAATACAGAAAAAACGTCTTTAAAATACAAGCGGTAAAAGAATATGCAATGAACTGTCTAATTCAATTGCCGTGTTGAAAAACTAAGTAATGTCTTTGTCAGCGTTTGCTTATCGGCCATTGAGAAACGTGGCTTAATGAGAAGATTCAAAACTCAACGCTAGTTCAAGCTTGTGAGTTTTCGTGTTTTGCAAATGAAAATCGCCTCGAATTTTGATTTCGAAAAACAACATGAAAACCTTGACCCCTAGTGACCAGAAACATCCGTTGCGTAGTTCTATGATCATGAAAAAAGTTGGTGGAAAATCGAAATCTTATGCTGAAAAGTTGCAAAACTTTAGGACCTATATTCACCGAACACAACTCTTTGTTTTAAGAATTACAGATGCGCACTATGTATTACAGAGTTCAAAGTTTTGAGGAATCTGCAACTTGAGATCGTTAAATTTCGGTTTCTTTTTGTCCTCCGGATGTCTAAACGACGCTTATGTTTCTGGCGTTGCCACCACATTTGAGTGTTTTCCCTCGGCCCTCACTGGGGAGTTTGTTGCTATGATGAACTTCCGATGAACTGAAGCGGCAAAGAAGCAAATCAGGGATCCACCTCCTAACAAGTTCCAAGAGTCTCTGGAGCAAGGGTGTCAAACTGGCGACACGCTGGCCACGTGCGGCCCTCGATGTGATTGTATGTGGCCTGCGATGCTCTGAAATAAAATGAAGAAACAGAAGAGTATGTTACGAAGAAAATAGCGAGTAACAGTCGCGTCGTTGCTATGTCATATGCGCTATGATGCACTGGCCAACTGTGAGAGACGAAGTCCAAATGCAGAGTTTACCCCGAGTTTTTGTAGATTTAACGAATTTTAATGAAAGGCATTTGCGCTAGTTTCTTGTCACGATCGGCGTGCCAAAGATTTGTGGGTTGTGCTTCTTTTATAACTTATTTAAAAAATGTGAAAGTAGTTACGGTTATTTGAATTTTCGAAATTTATATTAAACCCCTATTTTTTATATTTTAAAAAAATTTGTAAATGTCATGTGGCCCGCGTGAATCTTACCAGTCGCATTAAATGGCCTGCGGTTGAAATCAGTTTGGCACACCTGTTCTGTAGGGTCGGCTCCTTGCACCGCTCGTCCATCCCAATTCCTTTGCCTTGGGCGGTGGGCAGTGTACCACAGACCTACCCATACTACTTGACGACCTGCAAGGCAAGGCGGCTGAGAAGTCCGTCAGCAGGCCCCACTCCCCGGAGACCCTTGGGAGCGCGGCTGCAACGCGTGGTCGGAAAGCCAGAAGGCGTTGCGAGAGTGGCGGAACCGACTAGGAATCGTTTCCTTTTCGATGGCATTTAGAATCATTAAATCTGATTAGCACTTAGTTGAACGAATTATCAACAAAAAGGCAAGTTATCTTATATCGGGTATTGTTTTGTTTTTTTTCCTTCCTTCCTTTGACTCTACGTAGCTAAGGATTAACAAGTCCTTAACTCGTAAAGCGTATGGTGCGTAGCTGGATTTTGTGTGCACAGCGTGGGGGCTTTTTGTGTCTTGAGTTTTCACGTGGTTGCCATCCGTCAAAACTTTTAAGCATGATTTTTCCCAATGGAATTTTGAAGGTTTTTTCTTTTGCAGATGCATTCTCAAGAGGAACTGAAAGTATTAACCATAGGAGAGATTGTTCAGTCTCTGATTCAAGCACATAAAACAGGCACCGATGTCAATTTGAATAAGTTGAAAAGTTCAATCTCTTCCAAATATGGATTAAAAACTTCTCCCAAACTTGTGGAGATAATAGCAGCTGTTCCAAATGAATATAGTAAATCTCTGCTTCCTAAATTGAAAGCAAAGCCGATAAGAACAGCTAGTGGAGTAAGTACATTCTGTGTAAACATAGAATATAAAGAATTAGCTCATTCAGTAAATAAAAATTTCAGAATCACCCCAACATGTTGCTTTTTCTTAGTGTTTCATTTATTTTTGTTTGTTTGCACACACATTAACAGGATAATGTTGATTGCTTAAATGTTATAAACTTAATTCACATGTTTCAAACCATTTCATGAATTGGTATGTTTCATTGCTTCATACATGCATATGAACAAAAGATAATTCAAGTAATGTCTAGATCTTTGATTTATGATTTACAGATTGCTGTTATAGCAGTAATGTGTAAACCCCACCGGTGCCCACATATAAATATGACAGGAAATATTTGTGTATACTGCCCAGGAGGTCCAGATTCAGATTTCGAGTATTCTACACAATCATATACAGGTTATGAACCTACTTCAATGAGAGCTATTCGTGCTCATTATGATCCTTATTTGCAAACCCGGCATCGTATTGAACAGGTGAGTGTTGACAAATTCAGTTCCAGTCTTGTAGATTTATATTTCCCTACTTTGATCTTGTGAAGCTTCTATATCATCTTTAGTTTGGTGTTTGAGCTTCACAGCACTTTATCCATACTGTTGTAATCTTTCTGATTTATATTGCTTTGCTATTGGTTATATTGATGTGAAGTGTGATTGCCACTGTTCAAAAGCTTAGGACTTTGGTTTGTTGATTAAATTCACTGCTTACTTATTACATGGCAGATGTAGCTTTGATCAAATGAAGTTCATATTTGATTAGTGTTGTGTTGTATTTCTTTGTACAAAACTTTGTAACCTAAAATGGAGGAGTGTGTATGCTGGTTATTACTTTTTATTTGTTTCTGTGATTAATGTGAACAAAAAAGTTAACCAAATGGTAACAAAAAGAAACTGGAATCTTGAATAAAGAATTTGCCAATTAATTAAGTTCTGGCAAAGATGAACAAAGAAAATTATGAAACAGTAAAACATTAGTATGCTCGCATACAATGGAAGTTTGTTGCATGAAAATGCTGTTCTGTTTAATGAAATGCATGTAAAATGTACCTGAAAGCTCAGAAGCTAAATTAGAATGATGCTCTCCAAATTTTTTTAAAATTCAATTATTTGAAATAATGAAGTATAGAAATGGAAAGCTCATTGATCCCTACATTGAATGCAACCATGTGTTATTTGGTGTAAATGCCTGCAATCACATGATTATATGTGCATTAATCACATTTCTGATGTTACATCCTAGAATTGTATAATCTCTGATATTTGGCATGATTGGAAATTATACATGCATGAACTATATTTAAATTTAAGTTAGTTGTATTTTTGCAGCTTCAAGAGCTTGGACATACAGTGGACAAAGTGGAATTCATTGTAATGGGAGGTACTTTTATGTGTCTTCCTGAAGATTATCGTGATTACTTCATTCGAAATCTTCATGATGCTTTATCAGGGCATACAAGTCAGAATGTAGCAGAAGCAATCAGGTAGAGATAATGGTAACAATTAGTGATTCTATTCATGCAAGCAGGTATTCAGAGTGGAGCAATACCAAATGTGTTGGTATTACTATTGAGACAAGACCTGATTATTGTCTTAAGCGCCATCTGTCAGATATGCTGTGCTATGGATGTACCCGATTAGAGGTTGGTGTTCAGTCTGTGTATGAAGATGTAGCTAGAGACACAAATCGTGGCCACACTGTCCGTGCTGTATGTGAAAGCTTCCAGCTTGCTAAAGATGCTGGCTTCAAAGTTGTGGCCCATATGATGCCCAATTTGCCAAATGTAGACTATGAGAGAGATGTAGAACAATTCAAGGTTGGGAGGCAATGATGGATGTTTTATTTTGCATTGGATGATATCAGGAATTTTTTGAAAATCCTGCTTTCCGTGCTGATGGTCTTAAAATTTATCCTACTTTGGTAATCCGAGGAACAGGCTTATATGAGTTATGGAGAACTGGTCGATACAAAAGTTATGATGCCAGTGCTCTTGTTGATCTGATAGCTCTCATCCTCTCCTTGATTCCTCCCTGGACTAGAGTTTACCGAGTTCAAAGAGATATCCCTATGCCCCTAGTTAGGTAAGAGTTCTTTTTGTATTTTGTTTAAATGTGGCAGAAGTAAGCAATGTGCCATAATACTAGTAATGCAATAAGATATTAGCAAATATGGGTGAACACGAGTCAAAGAATGTCTTATAGAAACTGTTGTTTTCATTAGAAATTTGATGGACAAATGTATTGCATGGGTTGAAGTGCATGTGCTTGTCTAATTGCGAGGGGATATCTTGGCAGCTTGGAAGCAGATTATGCACTCCCATACTTGAAAGTCCTGCTTATCAGTGGTATTGTTTCTCTCAGGGTTTGTTTGCAGAAAGTTGTCTCACATCATTCTTGAAAGTAGATTTAAAATATTCTTTGATTTATACCAAACCCCAAATGTTTTTTAATACAATCATTTATTATTAGTATATAATATATTATCCTTTATTTTCTGTTTGTTGTAAATACTGTCTCATCTTTGCCAGCTGCATAGCACAGTGTCTCATTTCTCCATAGTTGGATATTTTGAAAAGTGATAAGAATTGATTTCAGATGTATATTAAATTGTTCAACATAAATCACATTTAGTTCATGTATAAGTGGGGTAACTTAAAGAACATACCCATAAATATATGGGTTTGTTTTTTCACTTGCATTGTAATTATCTTATGGTGAGAAATGGTGAAATGGTTGCCAAATTATAATCCAGATTTTAAATGATAATTTTGTATTTTTAGTTTGTATTTGGTTTGTTTGAAAGGAATTTACTAGTAGAAGTGAGGATTAAATTCTTTAAAAGTGTGTTAACCATTTGTATTGAAAGTTAAAAAGGAGAATTTGGCACCCAAGCTTTATTTTTCATTTTTGTTTATCTTGCAAATCGCTTCTTGCCATGTGTCAGTGATGAATACCACCATTTCCAGTTCTGGAGTTGAACATGGGAACCTGAGAGAATTGGCATTGGCTCGTATGCAAGAAATGGGCTTAAAATGTCGTGATGTGCGTACTCGAGAAGTAGGAATCCAAGAAATTCATCAAAAAGTCAGACCCCATCAGGTATGAGGCTTCAAAGTTCTCTTATTTATGATATGCTTATTTATTTCTCTGAAGGTAGAGTTAATTCGGAGAGAGTACTATGCAAATGGGGGCTGGGAAACCTTCCTTTCATACGAAGATCCTCATCAAGATATTTTAGTTGCACTACTGAGGCTGCGTAAATGTTCCAAGGAAACATTTCGGTATTGCATTGTCAGCACTGGCGAAAATACTTGTTTCACATTTTTAGGCCCGAGCTCAAAGGAAAAGTTTCTATTGTTCGAGAGTTACATGTCTATGGTTCAGTGGTTGCTATAAGTGATAGAGACTCTAATAAATTCCAGCATCAAGGCTATGGTGCTCTACTTATGGAGGAAGCGGAAAGAATTGCTGCTGAAGAACATTGTAGCACAAAAATTGCTGTCATCTCTGGTGTGGGAACAAGAAATTACTATAGAAAGTTAGGATACCAACTCGATGGTCCTTACATGAGCAAAATGTTATAGGCCATTTATTTTGGATGTATCACTTTGAAAATCATTCTGTTTCATTCACAGGCATGTTTCTGTGCCTGTTGTTCTTGCTTGTTCATGGCCACATTCCAGAAACTCTTCATGAATTCTGACTTCTTATTTCGATTGAAATCAAATATCTATCGGATACACCGATATTTTTTGCATTTTTGGATAGCAGTTTTGTAGAATTCGTTTGATTCTGTATAGAGATGCTCCATATTTTAAAAATATATTCCTATAACTGCAACCTCGTATAAAGAAATAAATGATTTGAGAAAGTTTTAACCATCGTTCGTGAATAACAAGTCGACCTCTGCCACAATACTTGGGACAGAAGTGCCCTTGGGCTTGTGGTTCAAGATACCCAGTGAGCCCACGGCAAGTCCCATATCAGCGATACAAATTATCAGGATAACCAAAGACAACGAAAATGATTTGGTTTCAAGAATTAAAAACAATCGTTTTTCAATTTAGTTCTGGAGCCAGTGCTTTTGTTTTCTTTGGCTCATGTTCTTTTGGTTGCCACGTCTGATTTTGAAAACACCGTGAAAAACCTTATTTTGAAAGGCGGTTCGCTAATGCACAAGGCTGGCATTGATGACATCGGTCGCGTTTCACTCGGAATACTGCTGCTTATCGAAAATGAAATACCAGGAGTGAAATCGGAGGTCATGTGTGTTCATACGTGTGCAGGGCTGCTGGGTTACAGCCGTTGCAGATGAGACTGCAAACATGGCAAAAACTCGTCTAGCCAATTGGGATTATTTAAATAAATATTTGAAGGCATAGAAAACCGAAAAAAAAAAAAAAAAACGAAATTGTCCACTTCACTGTGGATCGTGTGTCTGTTTTGCAAAAGAGTTTTACGTGAATTGCGGAAAATTCCCGAAGCAGAAAAATACCTTTGCTACATACAAAGAAATGATTGCTAGTGGTGCTCTACCAACAGTCATTTCTGTAGGAATTTTCTATGGAAACTAGGATTTTTTTTTCTTTTTTTTGCTGAAGGTTAATTTGGTAAATGATTTTGGAAACACTCAGGAATGCTTTCAAAGATTTAGAAATGTGAATTCAGAAATTTTAAATATCTTACTCTGGGAAGGAAAGCCTATTTATGTTTACCTAAAATAACAATCCAGGTTGAAGATGCAGTTTGTTAGTCTCCGTGATATATCCGTTTTTCTGTTTACAATGCTCCCTGGAATTAGTTTTTCTTAAAGTCTTTCTATTGATGAAGCTGTAAACTCTTATGGAAAAATCACCTAGCGTCACTTTAGAATCTGTTGTTCAGAATAAATTCCTCCAGAAGGTATGGAAAAACCGAAGACCTCTTGTGACTGCATCCTCCTCCGTCATGAAATCACTGGTCTCCTCTTTTTATGGGAAAGTCGTGGGTAAAAATCATTAGACCTTATGGAATAATGTTCTCGAACCCGAATGCAACAATGACCAAAACATTAAGATGGCCACATTCAACACTTGAGCTTCTACTTCGATTGCTGGATGATTAGAACATAGTTCGGAGGAGAATTTCCATTGCTTGGTTTCCTGCAACCTTTCAAGAGTCATAGATCATAGCACTTTTGTCATAGAAGGCAAAAGGTTGCCTTTCTCCTGCGGAGTTAAAAATTACTTTAAATGGCTTTATGAACAGGAACAATTCCAATTTGTTCTCCTGCAAATAAAGTTCTTAGCTAATCTGTATGGTGTGTTTGATTGTGGTCGATTCCATAATTTTTTGCAATCGCTATTTTCTTAGTGCAGCCAATTGTTTCGACTCTTTCCCTCCCTTTTAAGTCTGAGCACACTTTTTTTTTTAATGGTGCGTGTAGGTAAGGAAGGATTTTTTCAAAAAAAAAATTGTTTTTTCCAAAATAGAACTTCAAACTTAGGCAATTCTACCATCAAAATAGTGCACTAATGCTCCTCTTCGTATCGGTACAAAACTGAGAGTGGACAAAAGATTTACTGGGGTGCTATTTGGAAAGGGAAATTTCCAGCGAAAGCAACTCAAGGATGAACATGTATTTCATGAAAAATGTATATTTCCAACTCTTCAGAACCTGCAAAAACGCATCATTTGCAATGTGAAAGGAAAAAAGGAAAAAAAAAAAAAATAGCCATTCACTAAGTAGATAAATTCTTATACACACATCTATTATAATACACAAAAACTAGTTGGTAGAAGTGGAAGATAATCAGTTACTTGGATGTTTGCTACTTTTCACTAGTTGGACACGTCCAGGCTGAAGGTGCAAGATGCCAACCGGAAACCACGTGTCCTGATACGATGAATAGACAAATGTGAGACTCGATTCCAGCAGCCTCCGTATGCTGTGATTCTTCCATAAGAGAAATGATCACATCCACAAAACCCAAGATACAAATATTTACAAAAAAACACGCATGCATATAACAGTGGAAACGATTGAAAACCCATTAAAATGACAAGGAACAGACGATATAGGATTCCATGAGAATATATCGTCTGTTTCTGTCATCTTTCCTCTCCTTGTGAGGGTAAAGCCCGAAAGTAGTGGCTGCACATTCACGAGGCCTGCACATTCAGCTTTGAAAGAAATCATTCATTTGTTACTCCACCAAATCTAGCTTCTTTTTTTTTTTTTCCTTTTCAAACAAGAAAATACTTGACCACTTTGGAATTTTTATATGATTTCGCATTGTAGAATGTTCGCTTCCTTTTCCTTAGACTTCAGAAATATCACGCCCCCAGCTACTATTTCTTAGTTAGGAAGAGTATCTGAAGGTGCATCACTGCACTGAAACAACTTCAAAAATCAACTCATGACAGTGAAGCTTGGAATGAACAAAAATTCAATCATTATTACGGTGAATATAGAAACCAGAACTCACCCATCTGAATGATTATCATGTATTTTCCCCTAGCCCCACGAGGGGTGGGGTGAATTTATTTATCCCTTTTCCAATCACGCTACATTGGCTCATTCATTTACTACTCACACCCCAGGTATCACTGTTCAATCCGTTTCTACTTTTAAGGAACATTGGTTGATGTCGTTGCCTGGGCATCGTCCTTAATCCTATTCAGGATATAGCGGTACGTCCAGGTCGGTACTCGTCCACAATTCCTGATGCCAATCTCCCTTTGGACTAACCTTTTCAGGATTTCCTTTGGAGAAGGGGCTATCCTGGCGTTTTTCATCTTCCACCACCGCACGAGTATGGCGGTGATGAAAAGGGTAATGGGATTGTAGCAGGGAACATTTCCATCTCCCTGGAACATCCCGGCGAGTATTTCCATTACTGAACTGGTTGTACGTCCTATAATCCTTTTCAGGGTCAGCCCGTCGCGGAGTAATGTGGAACAGGTTAAGACATGTAGTCTCGTATCAATGTCTCCACATGTCTTCGTCTTCACGTATTCCCGTGTAGTACTTCATTCTGGACCCGCTCAGGATTCCTCCGTGGTAGAACATCAGGAGGTTGTCCTGGATGCCCGGCGGTAGGTCACTCCTCCAGAGAGTCGTGCTGATCGCTAACAGGTTCAACCTGTCGCTCCCGTAGCGATGGGCAGCTTCTTGGAGGGCACTGGTATCTTGGTCTTCCTCTTAATCAGATTTTGGAGGTTCTGCTTGTTCACCCTGGACCAGGTAAAGTCCCTGTGGTTTTTCCACACTTCGCGTGTCCTATGGGTGAATCTTCCCAACATCGTCTCTATATACCGAAGTATACGAGTATGATATAGGTATCCTCCTCTTCTCCATTCCTGGATTCGTTGTGTGGTAACTCTGGGCCTCTGGTATATCCAGCTTCTCGTGTCCGAGGGCACCTGAAGCATCCAAGGGATTACCAGGATGGATTCCATCTACCAGAGTTCCTTGCTTCTAGGAACGATGGTCGTTGCTTCTAGCAGTTGGTGCTTTTGCACCAGCTGTTGTTTTGTCTCCCAGGTGGGGTCTATGCTGATCCATTCCCCTACTCGGCCTAGCAATGCCGTCATCAGGCCTTTCGAGTTGTTTAATAACATCGAGTAGGCCCTATGAGCTGCATAGGGCCAGTCATCCCAGTGGGCAGCGATGTCCAGGATGTGTCGCGTATCCATGATTTCCATGGAATGTGCAAGCGATTTCATCCCGGAACCGCCCTCCTCCTTAGCTTGGAATGAACAATTCAATCATTATTATGGTGAATAAAGAAGCGGGAACTCACCCATCTGAATGATTATCATGTATCCTATTAGTGTAAATATTCTTATAACGGCAGATGGACACTTCTGATTGTAGCTTTAAGTTTCACCGTCAGTGTCAGCTGTTCTTCCATGTGTATTTTCGTTTGTTGATTCGTCTTGCACATGGAGCTCGCAGCACTGAATACAAGCTTGAGTTTCTATAAGTTTCTCAAATGGAGTAGTCATATGTTAGTCAGACACACTCTTCATGCTTTCCTTTCTGTATTGAAGCAACTAATACATCTTATTCTAAGAGATGTTCCAATATGGTCCGCATACTCATGGATGATTTCTAAGTCATCCGAAACGCAAATGAGGATTATTTGGGTTTTAAATTATTTCCATGGTTATACACATGTTAATTTTTTTTTGTAAATACTTGTATCCTGAATTTCGTAGATAAATAACAACTCAATTTCGGGACAATATTTGGGATCGAATGGGTGTTTTTCTTTTTTTTTTTTTTTACATCTTGCAACTTCTGGCCTTAATAGAATGTCCACTGTGAGTGAACGCGAAGAAACAGATTAGATTTGGGCACAAAAACTACACTCTCCAATGTAAACACCCAACCACTCAAACCAACAAAAATAAACAAAGATTTGTGTTGCTGCATTTCGTGTGAGATCGGTTGACACTGCAGGACGTATGCAATGTGCTTACACGGGCAAACACTCCTGCAAACAGGAATTCCTGCAGACTGTTAATCTTCCCAGAAACGTCTGCATACATAATCATTATTTTCTTACGCTTATGTACATTAAGATGCTGCTATCACTTTCATGGCAAACATGTGCGGTCTTCTCCGAAGCGAAGGTGGGAGTCCCAATCCATGTACATTAGCTTTCAAGTTACTTCCACAAGGTTTCCATGAAAGGTCGTTGATAATCTGCTGAAGTTGCGTTGCACAGGTCGGTCCCTTTGTTCGTTTGCATCTCCATCTTCGGAATTTGGATTTTTCTGCTTGCTGGATTTCACTTTCGTTTTCGCAATCGTCAACCAAAAATGGAATCAAAATGACGTGATTTAGTCAGAATTTTCCTTTCTCAGCTGCTCACTACAGGATCGGATCAATAGGAAAAAAAAAAAAAAAATCTGATCTAAGCAGTAGCGTTCAGAGTACCTTTGCGAGGACTTCATTCCGAGGATGCACTTCGAGTGCAAGGACAGCAGAACTCCACAGAACTCTCAGCTCGTGAAACTCGGAATGAAATTCCCAGTTCCATGTGCCATCTTTTCAGAGGGTGAGATGCATCTCACGAGCTAGGTGCTCTTCCCCGGCAGCTCCAGATCCATCCTGAAATTCGTGCGGTTGTGCAGATGAGATTCTAAACAAAGAGCCGCGAAACAAATTTCAAGGGTCGTGTCAGCAATCGGGGTGGCATAGTATTACCAGGTCAACAGCGAGGTGAAATGAGAGAGTGGAAAGGGGAAATGGTAAGGCCCCTTCGCCTTGTTGCCACACGAATCCGTGGACGAGGATCGAAGGGACTCTTCAGTTCACAGGAATATAAAGGAAGACGTCTAAAAGAACTCGCTGTGATGGAAATGCACTGTGATGTAATTCTGAGGCGACACTGAGGAAAAATGGTGAAGACGGTTTTGCGTCTTGGATAGGCTGAGGGTGCCGGGCATTTTCCCAAGTTCCGCAGGAGCAAAACGGATGTTGGCGATCCGATTCCCACAACGATCTACCTGCCCATACGTAAATGAACCCAACTGGGCAGCCATAGTGAAAACAGTTTCCGCTGCGAGTTGTTCCCCAGCTTGTTGAACGTACAGATAAACTGCGTCGCCAAGTAGTGAGATGATGATGCTTTTAGTGATCAGATCGCGTCTGCACCCCTCGAAACTCTGCCTTCATCTCATAAAGTGACCGAAGTTGCATAATCTGTTGCTGCTGTTTTTCCAGCCTTCATGGAAAATGCAAATGCAAACGGGAGCGAAGGGTACGTGTGCACCTTTTACACTCTCGAGTGCGCCCTTTCTAAGCTTCTTGTGTTCCCTCTGACGATGGTGCACTTGGTTGATTAAGGGTGCGCACTAATCTGAGGCAGGCAGCAGGAATGAAGAAATGCTGTAATTGCTTCAAGTATTTTTGCTGAATTTTCATCACATGGAGAAGACACCACCGCATGGTTCTGGACACAGAAGCAGGGAGACGAAAGAGATGCGAAAGCAAGCGGGGTCTTGGCAAAAGCGAATGTCTGATTGCCCAATCGGCAAGCATGGAGGAGGGATTCGCAACGTATCCGGGATAAGCGATGGCACCGATAATCAGACGGGACTTGCGATAAAATAGTAAGTCCGATAAAGCATCTCTTCAAAAGATTAAAGGAGCGTGCGAAGTTCCTAAGAGTAAAAGGTGTACTTGTTGGGGCGTTCGAAGGAAAAATGATCTTGAAACGAGCAAATTGAAAACAGGGAATGGAGGCCTTATTATCCCATAAACTGCCCGTCGTTTCACTTGCAGCAGCAGCAAACGACTTCCGTCCCTTTTCCCTTCATGTGCTCAGGATAATAAATACTTGCAAATCTGCTTTGATTTCCCGGACTACCATTTCCTCAACCCTCTTCCACGGGTCAGCGTTCAATTCGCACGGTCCATCGGCTTTTGCCGAAAACACGCGAATTTTTCGGTAGCGATTTCATCGCGTTTCTTGTGGTGCTGTCTCCTTCCTCGGCACCTTTGGCACGTAGGCAACACATAACACGAGCTGACGCAAGCATCCGTAAATGCAATAGATCTTCGTTTCTCATTGCTTTTCCGGGCATTCTCACTGTCCTTTCCATTTCGAGCACCTGTAGGCAGGGAATTCATCTGGACAGCAACCGTCGTGACCGATATGCAAGCACGTGCCACGAAAAATTCCTGGACCAGATGCCGCTTTCCAGCTTTCTTTAGCGGGGACTGGGAAAACTCGTTATCAGCAAGCTCTCTGGAGAACAATTTTTCAAGCTCCCAAAGTCGATCAAGAGAATGTTGTGGGAACGACCTGAAAGAAATACAGTGCTACCTTGGCAACGCAGATTCGCACCGAGTCCGCAAGCGAGGTTTTCTGGATGCAGTTGGTGAAACCCTCCAAAGTTCCTGCCTATGCTGCGCGAGGCGTGCAGCAACCAAAAACCTCAGGAAATTTCAAGATGTGAAATCGTGGCACTTCTCCATCACAAGCGCTCTGTGACGACGGAGTCGAGAAGCAGCCTCCTTCAGAAGGTGATTCTTGCCTGTGACAAGGTGGGGAACGAAAGAGCCGAGAGAGTGCTTGAAAAAAACCAAAAGAATTCCTTTCGTACGACCAAGCCGATGCGAATGTACATACTTCATGTAAATGACACCGGGACACAAGAGAGCTAAGGAAAAGGATGACCCCGAAACGCTGCGGTGACGGGGTCCAGCAGGCAGTGCCTTGAGATGACGAACTCATCCATCCGGATCGGCTTCGGAATCCCGCCGATTCCGAAAACTTCCATTAACCACCCGAATCGACCGCAGGCAAAGACACCACACGAAGGTTGAAGCGGATCCTGGCGTGCGATCCTTCTTGGTGGCGACTGACACGGAGTACACTTTCGCAGGTAAGTCACCCCCCTTTGAATGAAACAGCTGGGAAAGGGACGTAAACTGAGTTCGCGATCCCCGGCACGCTTTCGAGGTGGAGGAATCAATGAACGGTCGATCGAGTATGGGGCGATCTAGTCTTGCTAAGGGGCGATCCAGTCTTGAAATAGTGCCTGCTCGGGATAAACACAAGCTGCTGCAAGTGGAAACACGACGTTCCATGAGAACCGAGCCACCATCTGGCATTTGCATCGGAAAGTCTCGAGAGTTGGATGAAAAGGTTCGTAAAAATACACATTTGTACAACACAGACGG
Source organism: Raillietiella orientalis (assembly GCA_036172245.1). Taxonomy (NCBI): domain Eukaryota; kingdom Metazoa; phylum Arthropoda; class Ichthyostraca; order Raillietiellida; family Raillietiellidae; genus Raillietiella; species Raillietiella orientalis. The sequence goes on from JAYWIR010000012.1 coordinate 1,004,802, forward strand.
CGCACATAAAACACATCGGGAGGGGGGGGGGTCAACACATCTCACAAACTATTCCCGATTGTATGTATGGTAAGCAGTGTCCTTACTGAGCACGAAGGACAGCAGAACTCCACGGAACTTGCAGCTCGTGAAGCCCGGAATGAAATTCCCAGTTCCATGTGCCATCTTTTCAGAAGCTGAGACGCACCCCGCGAGCTAGGTGCTCTTTCCCGGCAGCTCCAGATCCATCCTGAAATTCGTGCGGTTGTGCAGATGAGATTCCAAACAAAGAGCCGCGAAACAAATTTCAAGGGTCGTGTCAGCAATCGGGGTGGCATCGTATTACCAGGTCAACAGCGAGGTGAAATGAGAGAGTGGAAAGGGGCAATGGCAAGGCCCCTTCGCCTTGTTGCCACACGAATTCAGTTTACAGGAATATAAAGTAAGGGAGTAAACGAAATGAAAAACATCTCGAGCCGGGATCTTGCTATCCTCGCATCACACAGTACCGATTCTCAGAATCACATCAAACAGCTCATCGTGTGCAAACACACCTTTTGCAAATCATCCAACACCCAAATCCAAAGATTCAAAAGCCTGAATCGATGACAAAGGTCAAGCAGGCAAAGGGTGATAGCAAATGGCTGCATTCGAGCAAAGTTGTCGCCCTCTATGGAAATCCCACGATTGCATACTTCAAGATTTTCGCTCAGGATATTGCATTTGTCCACAGCACAAGGGGAGCTCTGGTGTTTTTGCTTCCAGGGAACAGATGCATTTCAAGAGGTAAAAGGAAAGAAAAGAATGCGGAAGTGAGGTGACGCTGTTACTGTGTTTAGAAATGATTAAGAGATACCTGCAAATAACAATTCTCGTTTGAAAAATATGAGGTGGGCATAGTTTTCATGTGCTTCAATGAAATCTGAAGTATGGGCAAAAATTTATTTTAAATCTACAATAAAATTGCACACTTGGGGGAACAAAAATCCTGCTGAAAATTCACCTACTTTTGAAAAATTACCAGCAAGATACCTGCTACTCTGAATAAGAATTTTAAAAATACGCATCATCTGAGATTGACTAATTTCCGAATTTATTACATTGGGGTCATTGATCCAGGTTTTGCATGTATTATCAGCTGCTGAAGTATAAGCATATAACACTTTATAAGCCTCATGACAATCACACAAGAATTCTTCATTTGTATCTGTACTAGTGTGCTCAGCAAGGAAAACACTTAAATTAGTTTCCAGGAACCATATCAATAAGAACACTTTGCTTTGTGTTGCATATTCCCATGACTGCAAACATATTTTGGAAGTTGAAACACATGTATTTCTGAGGCGCAATAGCTTCAGTGGTAAATTATCTACATTGTATTTAAATTGAAAAGCTGTGCTTTGAATGATGATGGAGCTTTTCCATATGGATACTCCTTCATGCATTTTTTTCCCGACATCATTTAAACAAGTATTGCAGAAGAAAAAGTTGCCTTCAACATAACATCCACTCTGAATGACTGACGTGGAAACAAGTAAATAATTTTCTCCAAAGTAACAGCAGTTGCTCTTAAAAGTTAAATGTTTGCTTAAATCGAAATCAAGTTTGGCATGACAAAACCAATCACAAAAATTATCTTGCCAGTTCTCACTTGGTAAGGCAAATACGGTTTCAAAGTACACATTATCATTGAGAACAGTCTCACATTTGGAACACTTAAAACTAAGTTTCACTTTCTCTAACTGATTGGATTTGAGTTCGTCCATAGTTTCATCGAACTTCAAGTGCGAAGAATCATTACAATCAATTAAAGATACATTAGAAGATAAAAAAAGCTTCAGTACAATTCCACTTGAGGTTGCAGAAATAAATGAAACTGACTTAATTTTATCAAAACAACTGACCAAGTTTAGTATAAAGGTTTCATTATTCATGGTTATATGGAGCCTATGCTTGATTATCTCTGTTTTTATTCGCATTGGAAAGTCAATTTTCAAATCCGTGATATATACATACGCTGCCCCTAACAGCTTCCATTTTTCAATCAGTATCCTCATGTTTCAAATACTTGCAACCGAAATTTTCTATAACAGTTCTCACTTTCGAGATAAATACCCAGTTAATGAAAAATTCTTCTGGAATCCTAATGAAATATCGAATGGGATCGCAGGAAAATTATGTGCTCAAAACTATATTCCTGTTTTCATCAAATTTACACCCTTTGAACACCTTGCTCATGATGGTTTATGATTACTAAGTACGTTATCACTCCAGCCACCAGAGCATTAAATTAGCCTTCGCTTGATTTCTGAAGAACTTAGTTCTCAAGCTTACACAACCACAAATGGGCATCCCAGCATTATCTTTTATCCAGGGCCCCAATCCCACACTTTCGGCAGAGGGTATAAGGTACTTCGCATGCAAGCATGCACATAGGCACACCGGCTACGCTTCAGGATGCCAGGTTCTCCTAGAGTTTTTGTTGGAACTTCAAGACTCGGTCAAAAGCTATGACAAAAACACAACTGATATACAATGATCGCTTTTGTAATACATTGTGCTATAGGTGCACAATTAAGGGTTTCAAGATGTGCTTTCAAATTGGAAATACTGGAATTTCCCGGACTGCATTACACCTGAGAACAGAACCATTCCAGTGATCCTCGATGATGCACTGTAATGCATTCTGAAGACTATGAAAAAGTATTGAAACAATTCGATCGAAAAAAAAAAGTTCATTATATGCGAAAATTCGCGTTCTGACTAGAACCTCAAATACCTCCAAATATTTGCTATTACAAAATATATAAGGATTAACGTATGAAGGCGGTACCGACTTTCTGTGCTAGAATTTTGAAGTCGAGAAATAATGATTTTACGTGATAGCATCAGTATACGTATACATGCATTTGCGTGTATGTGTGTATGTATATATATATACATACAAATTATATATATATATATAACACTTCACATCCATGTACATACATATGTTAAGGAATTATAACTTCTCACTTAGATATATAATTTGTCGTGCATGTTATACATCAGAAATCTTTTCTGCGCAGATTTTCTCTAAGATTTCTGCATACAAAGAAATAGAATTGAGTTGTCGAAAGCAACCAAGTTGGATAAGGCTTTTAGAAAAAAAATCTTCCAAGAAAAATATAGTGGTACGTTTCTATTTGCAAGAAGTGAAGAGTTCCAGTACTTTCAATTTGGTACAAGCACAAAATTCAGCTATAAAGTTTCTTATATTTGACGACTTCAAAAAGCCAAAAACGAATAAGTTAAGATTCGTTTACTACCTGTGATCTTTTGCAGCGCATTATTAACTGGAGTTCCTTATAGAGTCATATGATAAATATGAATCCTTATAAGTTGCACTTTAAGGATTTAATGATGATGGAAAAACTTTACTGTCACAGCTGAATACTTCAGTGCCTGACTATTGTACCGTACTTAAGAAATATATCATGCTTTTGTAATTTTAACTATAATTTCCCCCAAAATTAAGATCATCATATGATGAATGAAATTTTCATTGAAACACCTTTAAGAAAAGCGGGACCATCGTTTGAAGTCAACTTTGCAACTAGATAGAAAACATAACTTTAGTAAGTTCTTTTTGAACTAATTTTGACCATTTTTCTTAATTTCGAATATCCCATCGATTACTGACAAATAGATTAAATTGAGTATTCATAGTCTAACATTCAAAGATCTTTTTTCGAGTTGAAATAAGGCCATATATGAACTGACTTGCAAGACTAGTAAAGCACAAAAAAGTTTTCTAAATACGTTGTATATTTCTAGATAGGAAACTATCGTTTTGCGACTTCTGAAGTATTCACAGACTATTTATCTAACTGCTTTTCTAAGCTTCCATATACATTTGCTTCATAAATAAAAATTATCAATTGGTTTTTCCTTTATTTTATCTATCAGAGAATTAATTCAAAGTGGTTTTTTGTTTCTAATAAAACTGAAACAATATTTTCGTTTTTTCCCCTTCATTTTAGTTCAAGAATTCCCAATTTTTTTAAATGCCAACTGTGAAACAAAATCAGTGATTCTTGCAAAATCCAAAAAAAAAAGGAGGGATAAAAGAAAAATTAAAGCATTTGTTCTTATTATTTGTTTAGAGGCACTAAGATGGATGTAGAAATTCAAGGTTCCTACTCAAGATTTGAGTTGAAAAGCGAATTTACTAATACCGATTCTTCGCTTGCATTTAATTTCACATATGTGAAATTAAATGTCAAATGCGTCTGAGGCTGATTGCAAATCAAGCCATACTTGAGAACGAGAACTCATGTTTTCTAGGAATCCTCTAAACGGTCAAAATAATCTCTGAAGCTATTGCGGAAGTAGAGTCGTGTATGTGTAATCCATCCGAAGCTCTAAGGTTTCAGTCTTAAGCCTATCATATTTCTTAAAAGAAAACAACGCTTATTCCTCATAATATTATTCCACTCAAACAGATATGTTGCACTTTGGTCTTGATGATGACGTGCATGATGTACTAGAAAAGAATCACCGAGCATCATCATCATCATTAATTAATTAAGATACTTAATGCTCATCAGCATCTGTATCTATGAATTCATACGCAGTTTTTTGCATCTGCATTGGCTGATACAGTTTGTAGACAAATTTGCCAATCTCATCAGAGGAGACAAGAGAAAATTGACCAAATCGATCGTACCTTGCTCTACTCTAGCAGCATCTTGATAAAATTAGAAATCAAATCCATGAGTTTATGGCAAACTGTAGGGAGAACAAATCAAACAGGAAGACGTATTTGTGCTCAAATAAACCATGCAGGTACAAGGATGCAAAAAAGAATGTCCAAAGGGATTACTTGGACATTCACACTCCATGTGAATGTTTCCTCCTTTCTTCATATAGGTTCCCACGAATTTAGTTTCGCGTAAAATTACCTAAACCTATTACACATAGGAATGGCTGAAGGAGAGTTAGAAAGGATGAGCAACACAGGAGAACAGAAGATCAGCAGAGGCGAAGATACATATCCACAAGATTGCCAATTTACTGTTCTAGAAAGGGAAAAGTGAAACTATTTAGTATTTTGATGAAAGAGCAAGATCCAGGACAGATCTTCATGTTTGAAAAGCAAAGGCTTGATAAAGCACGTTCCATCCAGAGGGGAAGGCAGTGGATCAAAAGCACCAGCAGTCCAGGAAGCAAGGGAAAAAAGGTCTAAAAAAGAAAGCCAGAATGAAAGAAAAACATGAGAAAATAAACAAGAGAGATATGGATAAGGTAAGCTGATGAAGAGTGATTAAGAATCTGATATATCAGAAGATACCTGATTCCAAGATATCATCAACAGAAGTCGGTCGGACCATCTTGTAGTTCCTTGTTTCCTGTCCTTCCGTCAAGAGGTTCGGCTGAGATCAACAATTTTGGGAATAATGACATCTAGCTGTGGAACCATCAAGTGACTAGTTGAGAGATAGCATGCTGCCATTTTAGTATATCTGAAAGAAACAATGGACACACACTGCTGTTGAAGAAGCAGCGATGTTAATAATTGGGACTTCAGTTTGCCTCATTTCTAGAGAGCTGGGGGATATTTCTGAATAGACTTCGTAGTGGGTGGGTACGGTCAAACAGGCTTTACCGTACATTTCAAATAAGTTGAACACTTTTACTTTAAAGGAACTACTAAGACTTTTTTTTTTACTCTAAGAGGAAAGTTGTGCGATGTTTCATGGAAGGGAAGAACTCGAGGTTGGAAGATGCATGAAGCCGCAGTTTGATTCGTCGGAGGAGGAAAATCATCTTTGAAAGATCTTATGCTCTTTCGGATTTAGCATATGAGGTACCTCACTTGTTGTAATGGTAAAGCGTGGCTACTTGAATTTCCTTCTACTTCCGCATGATAATTCCCTAACAATCCTTCGGGGTGTTGGATATATGGTTCACGCAGTTCTAGAAGAAAGCTGCACCTATCTCGAACACCTCGCAGATTTTCAGGGCGTATGAGTTGTGCGGTGTTCCGGAACCACGATGCCACAGTTACCCAGAGTTTCCCAAGATTTTTCATCCTCTTTGTAAGGGTAATAGTGGTACCTTACTGAGATCAATCAAATCAACCTTGCATTTTTTTTTGGAGGTTCGCAAAGTGCCGAAGAACCGTTCTCCTAGAGGATCACGGAGCTTTGTGACTACCCACGCTACACGAGAGTGCGTGTAACTCTTCAAGTCATAGGAGGTCACTCCAGAGGGACCACCTTATGAATCCAAGAAGGTTCCGGAGGAAGGAGTCCGTTCCTCACGCTCGCATGGGAAACCCCGAAGGGAACCCTCGCTTTGGATGTCTCCGCAGGGACCCTCAAGAAAAGATCTGCTCTTGGAATTTCTCTGATGACACACGCGAGGCAACCGCTCCCTATTTCCTCTTCTGAAGAGAACACCGGAGGGACGCTTCCCAAAGAGAGTAGAGGCCTTTCATAGCACTCTGGAGAGGGAATCCCCGAGGAGGGTGTTAATCAGCTCCGTGGTGCACGATGGATGGTCCTCCCTTGAGGAGGGGCAGGGCTCCATTTCCACAGCCGGAGGGGAACCCCGGAGCTCCTTGATTCCTGGAAGGACCTCGGAAAGTCAACTTCTAATCCCGGCAGGTCGACGGAGCATCCAGGGGTTGCCGGCTTCCATCAGTGCTGCATGCACCCGAATGGGCCGACCAGCATCATCCTGAGATGAGGGGAACGCGAAACCCGCGACGCATCCCCCGTTCTCGGGCGTCTATCTTTCCCCGGTCGGGATTGAACCCGCGACGTTCGGTGCCGTGCGCGGAGACGGCAGCCATGCGGCCTCAAGGTGGTCTTTAAACTTTTCTTGTGACACATCGGGTACGGTACTCCAGAAAGCTGAGTCTCATAACGATGCCACCTTCTGCGAGTGACAAACTCAAGATCATTCTATGGGATGCTTTCCTGCAGACACTAAATAAGTGTCGAGAACCAGGAAGATTATGCCAATGGAATGCTCAAATGAGGGATTTAAAAAAAAAAAAAAATGCAGACCGGCTTCAGGTTTGGACAAAAAATTGACCACTGAACCCGTTTGCAAGCTGCTGCTCTTTTCCGGCAAGGAGCAGGGACCTTGTCTTAGAATTCGATTCAGGAGCACCAGAGGCGAGGCGATCCTTCGTGATCCTTTCCCAGACCGTCCCTGCTCCCTGTTCTCTGGCATCATCTCTGGTCCTCATCGCTCCCGCTCCTCCGCAGCAGCGCAAGAGCAACTTGCGTCCTCCTCCCTTCGAACGGGAAATCTGAATCTTTGGGTCGTTGGCGAGAAAAGAGTGGATCGCTGCCGCGCTTCCTTGCCGTTCATTTCTAGGAATTCATCTCAACAGTTCAAATGTCTTTAAAGAAAGAGCCTAGCGGACGATAAAGTCTGCTGAACGCCGCAGTCTGAGTGCGCTGTCACCCACCCTTTTGTGATTTGGCGTGTCTTCAAAGAAATGCGTGATGCGACTGCCGACAAGTGCTGTGAAGGCTATACACCCACGTCAAAGGTCACTTCCGCAGACACTGCGAACGCAAACAACAGCAAAAACTTTGCTTCTCCGACCTTGGAGGAACGCGTGCGGGGCTGCTACTCCCCCCGTCCTCTTGATCTTCGTCGCACTTTCCTGAAGCATCCAACGCAAGTGGGCTTGCGTTTCACGATTGCTGGAATGGATTCTTCAGGGACGCTCTCTCGGGCGGAGCTAAGAAGCCAATGCTGAGGGAAGTTCCAAAGCTGTCCTCCGTGAGAAACCCACTTGAGAAGGTTTCCCAGTTCACGGATTCTTCCATGGCATTCCACATCCAACACTATCTCTGGGAGAGGGTTGGGATATGCTTTTATCTACGAATATCATAAAGGTAAAGGATATTAACCCTTCGGGTGTACAGCTCGTCAGATGGAAACGTCCTGTGTTGACGGCGCGCGAGTCGCAGTGGTGACCTCGGTGGACGGAACGCTTCACATACTGAGTGCTCCATCGAGCAACCGATTGACTACATAAAATGCTCATCAAAGTCACTATTGTAATTGTTTATTTACACCACATTAAATAAAATACTTCTACTTTTCCCAAACATATATTATTTGTTTAAAAATTATAATTCCAATAAGATCAATAATCCATTTGGATGTGGTACAATATAATAAATCATATACGACACAATTATAATATCATGCTACTCTAGACCATAGTTAACTGACAATAGTGAGCCGATATAAACAGAATCTTGTTTACTGTCGTTGCTAAGGTAATCATAAGAACGTAAGTGTGTGTGTTCATCTCAAACATTGATAGTGTTAGCTTATGTATAAGGTAAAAACATTTGCCAAACGCATACATGAGTCTATAGACCACGCCGATCTTTCGTCGAACACTATATGCATCACTAGTGTACGCCGATAGTTTTCGCCGAACACATATTTGCGCCCATGGCACTCAGAGGGTTAATAGATATATAATATAGCAAGGCTGCAACAAAGTCTACAATAAAAAGTGCACTTTAAAAGAAAAAAATGATCGAAAACCGGATAAATGGTGAGACAGTGATTTGATTTGGAGTTTCTAATAATTGCATGCACGCATACGATGTAAAATAAAGTGGTACCGTATTCCAAAATCAGATAAAAGTTTTTGTAACTTCGAACTGCTTTTCGTTTTGCATTACAATTACTTACAACTGGGCACGTTTTACTTATCACGGGGTATATTTCTTGGTTAACGTGTCAGCAGTGTGGTAGAAATGACATACACTGAATTCGGGATTTTCCTATGGTGAAGGTGTTGGCAGCCCTGATCGTATCTGCTTCATCTTTGGCTTTTCCGGCGTGGTGTCTGTGGATTTTCGGACAATCATGATGGTATTCGATTCTGTTGATCGGGACAGGCGGTCATCGGGAAATTCCACTACTAGGGCGCCAGCAATTATGTTGGTTAAGCATCAGAGTAGAGTTGTAATCTAATTGTAGGTTTTCTGTGTGGGTGGGCATTACGAGACCAGTTTGTGGAGCAGAATTAGGTACTCTGACGTAGACAATGGATAACTAAGGATCGGGGAAGAGGACTGTGATGATTCCGGGAAGGGAGGGTTATATATAAAATCAATAATTGATGACCAGCGATGAACCTTCTTTCTTGTCTGTGCATGGTTTCGATTAGTTAGTAGAACAGAATCTTTGTGAAGGATGTTTCTGAGTTCCAATCAAGATACAATGAAGCTTGAAGTGCACCACGGTGTGTTGAGTTGGGGCCTGCAAATGTGATTTTGCAATGAAATGGGAGTTGTACCAAGGCAAGGGACTGAGATCTCGTTGTTCCAACTGTCGACAGTTGTGGATGATTGCATGGTTTACGGATATGAAATTAGGATATTAAAAAAAGAGACGGCAAATTGCTTGAAGGGCCATTCTTTTGTATCAGAAGGAAATTCAATGGGCACGAACACTCGGTACTCAGATGTTGGAGTTGAATAGGATCGGTGCTATGGGTGGCAAAACGTAGCCAAGCCCACCGCTCGGCGTTGGTGTATTCAGTGCGGTACCATAAGTTTTAGGACGAAGATCAATAAAAATCAAAACAAAAAAACATGGAGTACTTGTTTTTACATTTTATTCATTCAAAATAGCATCCATATGACTCAATACACCGCTTGGGGCGGGATTCTAACTTCCACATGGCATTGACGTAGTCAGGGATATCCTTCAAACGCTTTGTCACAGCCATCTGGATGTCATTGATCATGTGAAATCGAGTCCGACCTGCCATTTCATTTTGAGGAATAGGAAATAGTTAGGAAGAGACAAATAAGGCGATTACGTAGGGATGGTCCAATGTCGAGATCTGTTTTGGCGCAAAAAACTCGCCAGTCTCGTTGCTCCTTCGACGGATCACGGGACGGATTGCGCGCGCAGTTTTCGTTTCTTCAACTCTTCCTGCAAGACGCATGGTACCACAGTCTTCGGTACGCCAAGGGTTCCTACTGTTATCCGGGAGGTCGGTTGTCGGTCCTCTTCGAGCGGCTTTGCAGCAACGGCGACGTCATTGTCGGTTCTCGTTGTTTTCCAGGGCGACCGCTGAGTTCCTCGTCTTTCACCGACCGTCCACCATCTCGAAACCGCGCATGCCGCCGAAGAACGTTTGAGCGATCGGTGGATGGATTCGTCCCTCCCGTGAGTCTTCTGAACCAGAGGCACTGCGTCTGCAGCCGACGCGCCAGCTTTGAAACGAAACCTTCTTGAGATGCGCTGTCCCTCCTTCACCTCCGTCCCAAAATTTTGACAGATTTTCACCCGGTGACTCTGGGGTGTTTCTTCTAAAACTAATAATGACAACACTACTACTACTACTAATAACAACAACAACAATAACAATAACATCAATACCGATAACAATAGCAATGCTAACAATAATAGCGATAATAATAATGACAACAATAACAAGAAAAGTGATAATAACAATAATAATAACAAAACAATAAAAATAGCAATAATAATAATAATAGAAACAGTAATAATAATAATAAACAAGTTGAGAAAAAGGCAGTTCCCGGAACAAAAAGAAAAAGTTCATTGGGAGGGATCCACCGACAACCGACACGCAGGTACGAGATGTTCGGAACGAGAGGAAGGTGAGTAGAAATTAAGAAATAAACGTTCAGGGGTGAGGACGAGGGTCTTTGGTACGTCTCGTTCCTTCTTTCTAAAGCCGACGCTGCATGTCGACGATCTCCTTCCGGACTTCTTCCGGGTGAGGTCATCTAGTAGCCGTCCTCATACGGACGGCTGCCGTGCAGGTGACCTCCCTTCGCTGCACCAGAAACTCCAACAAATGGCGGGCTGTGACGATGGCGCGGATGCTGCATGCCGCCGCAGTGACGGTGCCCGCCGCGGCTTCGTCTGTCGAGAGGAATCGCTGCAGCAAGTCCTCAGCAGCGTCTTCAGGATGCGGGAGTGCTGGATCCAGCCTCCGCCCAAAGTTCTCAGAGAACACTGCAGCCCAACTGAGGTGCAGGAACGATTCGATCGCTCCGCACCTTGAACAGCGTGGGGGCGCACCTCTCCCGGAAATTAGGTTCCTGCACACGTTGCTCTGGGGACCCCAGCGAAGATACAGCCAAATTCCCCGTTTCCACTTCAAGGGGAATGAGGAATTGCTCGCGCACAAGGGAGGAATGGCGAGTTCTTCGAAGGGGCGCTTACTCAACAGTTCTCTTCACCGAAGCGGTCTCCACGACGCGGAGTGGCGGCGGTGTGCGCCAGCTCACTCGGTTTCCAGCCGCCCAGGGGTTTGGTTCTTCCTGACAGGATGCACGAGATCTCTCACTCCGCCTGGTAGGCAGCTGCCGTTCTCCGCCCAAAATCTTCGGCAGGAGGAGAAGAGCGCAGGCTGCGCGGAACGTCTTTTCTTGACAGCAACCGAACTCACGGTCTATTTAAGGAAAATTTATTTGGTTCCTCTGCGCGCGCCGGCAGATGGCGTGACCAGTGCGGCCGTAAAAGATTCGGTCCCAGAACGCGTGAACCTCGATGAGTGTTCTTCAGCTTTTCCTTCTTCCTATAATGAGGAACTTCTTTTATGCACGAAGGGACTGAGGAGTTGGAATCATTCCAGCCGGAGTTCCAGCTTTAAAATGTCTGGTGATGCAGGGTTTTGGTGATGGTGGTGCTTTCGAGGGTAGGTTACGTGATGTGGTTGGCTGGATGATTTGGGGCGGTGTCCCGTGCTGAGGGGTGGGGTGGGGTGGAGTGGGGGTGTGAAACGCAGTGGGTGAGGAAACGACAGAATCCGCGGAGGATGGTAGGTACTGCGAGCTGGGGCATAGAAGTGGGATTGACCTTTAAGTCGGAGCTCCCGCGATCACGTTGCGGGTGGTGGCAGGGATATGCGCTGCCGACCGCTCGTGGTATCTACGTGTCGCGCCTGCACTAGCCTGTTGCAATGTTGTCCGGTGAGGGCGTTGTTTTCATCGGTCCTCAGAGATATCTCCTCAGAGGATTCCATGGTGGTAGGGAGGAGAGAAGAGTGAGTGGAAAGAGTCCGTGAATGGCGCGGGTTATGTTGTGACGCCCTTCGGCCAGCAGTCTTGCTTGCAGACTCATGTTGCCTATGCAGGATAATAGATGCCTGGAGCCACGCAAGAGGAAGGCACAGAGACAGAGATGACACATCCACTTTGCCGTGCGATTCATGATGGCATTCATGATGACCGCACCTGGAAAACAACATCCAGCAAGGCATCCTCAAAAGATCCCCCCTTCCTTCCTTTCCATGGGAACCTGGACTGGATGCCCTGCCCTAGGAGGCGCATCCTCTCCCCTCCCCCCTTTCTCCTCGTCATCTCTACAGTTTCCATGGCAGCGCGGTGTTTACCCTAAGTCCCGCTGACGGCAGGCGCGAAATGATCGAAAAGGCAAGCAGCTACCGGGATCCGGCCGCCTCGTAGATCAGGGGCTCGTGCGACCCGGAGTTTTCCAGCTTCTGAGAAAGGACTTCTGGCGGCGATGCAGGAGATCGCTGCCGATGTGGGATGGCGAGAAGCCTCCCTGAGCGTGCCGATCCCGAAGGTGAGGAGGAGGAGGAGGTGAAGGGAGGGGGAACGGAAGATGCCCTGACTCTCCCTCTCCCTCTCCAAGCCGCGGAGAAGCACCACCAGAAGGAGCAGGAGCTTAGGCATGCCATCCCGACGAAGCTGGCGCCTCTGAAGGAGTTGGCCTTGGGATCCATGAAGGCACCCCTACTGGTGGAAGGAGGGTTCGCGGGAACGGCGGTGACTCCAGACTGCTTCCTCGTGAAGACCGGTGAGTCCCGGGCCAAAGTGGCAGTCTCGTGTAAGAGGAGGGGTCAAGATGGTCCCCCTATTGGAGGTGATCGTCCGGCAACGCCCCACGAAGGCGCAGAGCGCCAGACCCTGACCCGCACCACAGTACATGTGTTGGAATATTTCCATTAATCACAACGGATAGTTGAGGTCGTTCTGGTTGTATGACGGCAAGAATGAATTTATCAAATAGCGACTTTGGGTTCTGAAGGATTATTTCTCGGTAACAGTATGCGGTGTAAAAAGAAAAAAAGGTGTATTTTTTATTTGTTTTACGTTGCCAGAGCAGTTGCCTTCGCTGAGTCTTTCGTGCTCACGAGACCGGCGCTCTGCATCAAGTCGCTGGGGTTCTTGCGGTCCGTGCTCGCTGGGATGACGAAAAGCGAAGAAGCATGGCCTTGATTTTCACCTGGGAGCTCAGGGGCCTTTATTGAAATGAAATTAGAATGAAATTAGAAAAAACATTAGAACTTGATAGGGACAGAGGTCCTATCAGGTTCTGTCCTTTCCACAGCTTGCCGGTGCGCAGACCGGAAGGGATGGCTTCGACAGCAGAGGGGATGGGAAAAAGAAAAACATACAGTGGTACTTCGGCACTCATCGGTAATTCGTTCCGGAACTTGTGACGAGTTCCGAAACCGAAGAGTACCGAACGACCATTGATTTAGGACATGATTAACGCTTAAAATGCACAGAAAGCACACAAAAAGGAAACAATTCGGGAGGCACTCTATGGAAGTATTCGGCACTGTTCGTGAGCTACCATGAGACTAAAGCATTCACTTGCTTCATCATGAGAGTGGGATGTCGAGTTCCGAGCATGCACCGAGCGTCAAAACATTTTTTTCTCGTCAAAATGCGACGAGTACTGAGTGTGACGAGTTCAAACACCGTCGAGAACCAAGATACCACTATAAAGGTTGATAAATTCTGTGGGACAAAGGAAGGAATCACTGCATGGAGCCCGTCCTGTTCATCCTTTCCATGATGCTGGCAAGTTCTACTCTCGTATTCTTCAGGTGAGGCCATCTCGTTGCCCTTCATAGGAAACGTAATGTGAAATGGATGAAGTCCCTTCTGCTTCCTCCTCCATTGGCGTCATTCCACGTCGCCATAATCCCGTGTAGGCAGCAAAGCGCTGCTAGGGGTGCGGCCGGCGGCAATGCGTCGTGCACAAAGAGGGGTCTCAGTGCATCCCTGGGGTTGCCACGTGGGTCCGAAGAGTCGTCTCTGCAAAAAACGTCCCCACAGTGATCGCAGGGCAAAGCAGTTCACAAACAGGATGCGGGAGGGTTCCACGTTCCCCACGCCTGCTGCAATTCTTCGGGTCCAGTGATGGCACTCATTGCATGGGACGCCCCAGTGCAAAAGCAGAAGCGCCGACTCCCTAGACTTGAAAGGGAGGGTGAGGTTGTTCGGTAGCGCCCGGGCCCACTCGAGATCCTCTCGGGGAATGCTCAGCAGCTCATCCCAACCCCCAAGTCCTTTCAGCTGGAGACTTGGGGTCTCAGCGTCGATTATCTGGCCCGTGGTGTCCAACCAGTGTCCTGCTTCAGGAGGGAATCCAGCAGAAGACTTCCCATTCCGCCGGTAGGTTGCTGCTGCCGAGATGCTCCCTCAGGAACGGCAGTGCCGGGCAAAAAAAAGCACGGCCTCAAGATGCCTTCGCGGTCGGTGCCGCTTGCATTGCGACGTGCATTTGTAGCCGAGTTCGCCTGCGGGCGTGTCTTGTTGCTGCGCGACGCACCCGAAATTCTAGACGGCCGGAAACGTCACCCTCAGAAGAAATCGGGCACTTTTTGATCGGGTGCAGCACGGAAGCTGCGCTTAGGCACTGCAGCTGCTGACGATGGGTTCAAGAAACTTACTCCTGTCAGAAGCTGAAGACGCAGCGCAAGCTCCTGACGTCAGTCATGACGTCTGCACATGTGAAACACCATTAGGAACGTCTCGCCCTGCTGTCTCGTCACCGACCTTCCATCAGTTGCACCCTTTTTGCTTCCGGACGGGGCCGCGGAAGTAGGCACTCTTTGTGCGCGCAATAGGAAGAGCTCAAAGGGCCGCGGACGAACCGGAGAGGTGCCAATCTCCGGAAACATTGTCATTGGTGTCACCTGCAGACAGTCAGCTCGGTCTTCATCTGAAGATTTCAGCTTTGCGGTCGCATGCAAATGATGCAGCAAACGCCGCTGCTCTCTGTGCGTTCAAAGGGCACACTGGAACATCGACTGTTACCCGAGTGCACCGGGGCGTGCATGTCGTATATAAAAAATAAACAATCATGGTCTCTATGGTTGGACCACCACTGGTCCAACCACTTACAATTTAGCGGGAGCCTCCCGGGTTACCAGTACGCAGACCTTTAAGGTCCGCCACGGCAGCAGAGGGAAAGGGGATACACAAAAAAATAAACAAACAAATTTGGAAGAGTGCGGGAAGGGGTAAAGTCCTGCTAGCGGCGGTCCTCTGCATCCTTTTGAGGATGCCTTGCTGGATGTTGTTTTCCAGGTGTGGTCATCTCGATGCCATCATGAATCGCACGGCAAAGTGGATGTGTCATCTCTGTCTCTGTGCCTTCCTCTTGCGTGGCTCCAGGCATCTATTATCCTGCGTAGGCAACATGAGTCTGCAAGCGAGACTGCTGGCCGAAGGGCGTCGCGTAGGAGGAGGGTTTCAGAGCATCCCTGGAGTTGCCTCCGGGGGGATCCCAGGGTCGCAGCAAAGCGTTCCCAGAAAGACCGGATGGAAACAGGATCCACTAGCGGGTGCGGGAGGGATTCGCTCTCCCCGCACCTGCCACGCTCCCGTGTCCAGTGGTGCCGGCGGGCGTTGCACGGGAAGCCCTAGCGCAGCAGCCTTACCGCCGACTCCTGCCACCTTAATGGGAGGGCGTGCATGACCAAAAACACTGGGGGCCGCTGCAGGTCTTCCTCGGGAATACCGAGTAGCTCGCTCCATCGCAAAAGTTCTCGAGGTGGGGCACTCGGGGTCACAGCGTCCGTAAGCTGACCGTCGTCCACTCACCAAATGCTTTTCTCCTTCCGGAGATTTCTGCGCTAAGCTCCCATCTAGCCGCAAGGCTGCTGTCCATGTGCTCCCTTAGGGAAGGAAGCGTTGCGATAAGGGCGGTTCTTTCTGCCCACGCAGGCAGAACCGCCCACAGTTCTTCAACGGGTGTTCCAGGACCTCCCGGAGCGAGCAGTTATAGTAAAAGCAGTGAGGCAAACGATGTGTCTGTTTCGGGCTTCGCTCGTTGTGCTTCGCCCACGTGCGGACGGTTCCTTGTAACCAGGCACTACCGTTCGCGGGGCGGCACGAGATCCAGTTGTTGGTCCTGGTAGCTACACGCCGAAGCTGCAGTCCGCCACTGGAACATGGAGAAGAGGCCCGCGCTGGAGACCGTGCGGCTGTCATGTCCGCGCGCGGCACCGAGAGTCGCGAGTTCAAATCCCGCCCGAGGAAAGATCACTGCCCCAAAAACGGGGGTTTGGAGTCCCCTACTCTCAGGATTACGCTGGTCGGCCTATTTGGGTGCGGCATTGATGGAAGCCAGGAACCGAACGCTACCGTTGATCGGACAGAATTGGAAGTCGACCTTTCAGGGTCTTTCCAGAAATCAGGGAGCCCCGGGGTTCCATTCCGGTTGTGAAAATGAAGCCGTCCCTTCCCCTCAGGAGGCTGTCTCTCAAGGGCCTTGGAGACATGGGTGTGGGATGCATGAAAATCAGCATCCTGAACCGTTGAGTGTGCTCTGGCACAGATCTTGCGCCACTCGGAGTTAATTTTTTGCTTAGCTACCCTGAAAGATCAACCCCCTTCTCCCCTTCCAGACAACAATAACAACAAACAAGTAAGAAGCAATGCTTATCTGGTTCTTACAATGAGAATGGAGGTTTGGTAGACAACAAAGAGTGCATATTCCATCCGATAGAAGAACAAATGACGCACTGACTTTGGTCCACATGTCCGCCCGACCGGGTCCTCAGAGAAGTGGTCGGTATGCCACGCATGTGATGCAGCAGGTGTCGTGATCATCCCTCTTCAGTCTCATGTAACCTCCCTCCCCCCAGCTTTCTCCCCAAGAGTTTTTGACGATCCAGTAATCTGTTCCAGAATCCAGATCCGTGCCGTACCCAACCACTACGCCAAAATGGTTGTACGTCACAGAGGAACACTTCCGGCCAGAGTGTATCCCTGGTCATCGCAAGGGGGTTTCCCCGGTAATGCTTTGATATCCGAAACAATTACCTCTGTAGTAGAACTGGAACGTCCTGGCCGAGACGTCCAGAGACACGGAAACGGGACCGAAGTCTGTCACTTCTTGCAGCAGCTCCCGGCTATCCTCGACCACTTTGAAGCCGCTGACCCTGATTCCGCTCGTTTCCTCCGCAGCGGAGCATCCACCTGCCTGAGGAGCACCATCGCTTCCAAAACCCCGTTTCCTCCCCTCCCTTCAGTACTTTATCGAGATGAAGGTATTCATCCTGCTTTAGAACACTGTGGGATGTCAGGTATCTCATTGCCGCTTCCAGGGATCCCTCAGGGATGCAGTCCACCAACTGCTGAGCGCTCAGGTTCCTCAAGAGACCACTCTTCAGAAAGAACGTGCTCTCCAAGGATTCCACCTTTCGTTGTTCGAGAGGAGGTGAGAGGGGGGAAAAGAGACTGAGCCGACATCGGTTTCCGAGACTCACGACGCTGAATGCCCATCCCGTTCTCAACTTCTTTTGCCTCTTAACGGTCGTCACGGCTCCCAGCTCCCTCCAGTCCAGGGATTCGGAAGAGAAAGCTTTCCCGCTTTCTCGGGAAGGAGGACGATTCCTTTCGGTGCGCCTCGCGTGGTGCGCGAAACCAGCCACCAGCAACGAGAACTCCTCCTGCGTCTGGAGGGGTCGACGGAGAGGGGCGCCGTGCCTTGAAGGCTGCTGGTCCCGCACTCACCAGGTCTCCGAACTCGTTTAGCAGCAGCTCGACGTCCTCCTCGCCTCTCCAGTGCTTCTTGTTATGCTCGTCGACGAACCTGCCATTCTTCAAGAAGACGTCTCTCCTGAAGTGCTCTTCGTCCGGTCCCGAGTACGACTTCCCGTACACGTACTGGGGGCAGAAAAAGGACGGGCTGTTGCTTTCGCTCCAGGGAGCAGCGACGCATCGTCCCGCTCCCTGCTCAACCTTGACTCCCCCTTCCGATTATCCCCGCTCCAACCGTCACGGGTGCGGCGCGACCGGTGACGACGTTTTCCGCGGAGATCTGGGAAAGGGCAGAGGGTGTGGCGGAAAGCTACTGCCTCGATCGTGCTGGAACGAGTCGGATCAGGATGGACGGAAGGGGTCTCTCTGGGGGAGGCTGACGCGCATGGACCGGCCCCCCTCTGGGGAGGAAATCGCTTCTCCTCGGTAACCTCTCGAGACCACCTCGGTTTCTGGCTTCCGGACTTCCACCCTCTTTCGCGAAATGAGTGTTCACACGGAGAAGGGGAGGCAAACCGCCGGAAAACGGGAATTGGACAAGAGCTTCGCAAGCTTCTTTTCTTCTTGGACCGGCTGGCATGGAGAGGATCCTGCACGTTCTCTCAGTGGGGAGGAAAATGGCGAACCCCTGGCTTAGCCATCTTCCCGCGTGAGCGCCTGGGAATTCGCTGCTGCACTGTCGCACCTCTGCGACCCTTGCACAGCCTTATCAAAACCTTATCGGTCACCCCTGCCCCCCCTCCTCATGGTTCACGGGAAGTGCTTACTTCGCATCTGGACTCACCAGCGGAAATGGCCCTACACAGGAAGCGCCGGATCGCCCTGCCCGCTGCGGCTGCGAGCGGCGCCGGCAAGAAGGTCGCGTCTGGTGTTCGCCACAGCACTGCGGTGCTGGCCACCCTCTCGGGGAGACGGACGGAAAGCCCAAATGCTTCCGCCAGGTGGTGCTGCGCGCGTGCCAGAAGAGCACAGGGCAGTGGCGAGTCCTCTCCTCGTTCTAAACCTCCTCCTTCTTCACGTATGCTGAGCGATCTCCGCCGGAAAGCCGGTTTGCCTCCCCTCCTACAGTCATCTACAGTCTCCTTTGCAGAGAACTCTGACCTTCTTTCTCGAATCCCACTTATGCTCATCTTGAGAGCAGAGACCTTCCTTCCCTCCCGTCCCTTGACGGCATGCTGGCGAGAGGGCAGCAGCTCCTAACGAATCGGTATCGGTCCACTGTCGCTCTCCGGAAAAGACAGCAAGTGGAAGGGACTGGTCCTCCAATTGGGAACGCGCGCATCCCTACTTGCACCCTGCGAAGTTTGCGATGAGCGCCTAACAGTATTCCCGGGGAAGCAGACCGCTATCGACAGGTCCCTCCCACAGAAGGGCCACCTCTTTCCACTTGGCCTTGTCTTCCTTTTTCCTGCCCTCGACCTCGGTCTCCCTCCTCTGGGAGCGCTTTCCCTTCTGCTTGCCGGATCCGCCGTCCTCAGAAACTTGGCTTGTCTTCCGGATGTTGGCTCGGGGTGACGAACCTCATGACCTTGCTTACGCGCCTTGGTTGCAGCCGATGATCAGGATGAGTGGTCGCTTCGAGTGATCCCAGAGTCTAGAACGCGACCCGGACTCGTTCGGGTCAGCTTCGTCTCCATCGGGAGCAGCGGACCGGCGCAACAGGTCTCCTTCCTCGAGATCGTGCTGACCCACAACCATCCCTTCCCTAGCATCCCTCTTCGGAGGACTCAATCTTTTCTCTCCTGACTTTCCCGCCGGCACTTCAAAAAGGAGAGAGGGCGGGCTTTCTTCCCGCACCCGCTACCATGGGAACCGCCTGCAGAGGAACGCACTGCCGTCGACCCAGGGCTGCTTGCTCCTCCCCTGGCCTTCGCGCGCCCTGCGGAGCCGTGGCGCGCCGGCACGCGCTCTCATCTGCTTGCCTCCTCCAAGACGGAAGTCCTTCTCGCCCTGCCTCTGCCTTCTGTATCCCGATGAGGATCTCCCTGTGCTCCCGACTGCGTGGCCTTCCCCTCGCCTTTCGCCTCCAAATGCTTCATTCGCTTCCGAGCTTTCACCTCCCTCCTCTTCGCACGGCTCCACGGTCTAGCTTCTCGTTCTTTCTCGTTCCTCCCCCTTTTCTGCTTCTGAGGGTAGCAGCAGAGCGACCCTCCGTTGCTCCGCAGCTTTCCCTCTTGTGCCGCCCTTTTTCCCCCTTCCCTTTCTGCTTCCGTTCCTGCGGACTGGCAAGCAGGCGTGGGTGGGGCACCACGGACATGGATCCGGGGTCTCCCCAGCTCCGAAGAGAAACTGCGACGTCCGAAAAATTCGGGTGAAAACAAACAGCCGACATCTTCGATATAGAGGGGCTCCTTATCACTGCGGGGCGAGGAGGGAAACACGCGGTGACGTCACGGGCTCTCGCAGCAGAGGTGGGAGTGCACATAGCCAAAATGCCAAGGAAGCGGAGACCGACCCCGTCCTCCCCTTTCCTCAGCTTGGTGTGCTCGACTGCCGCTGCCACTTTGCTCCAGGTTGCACAGCACGCATGACCCTTGGACCCCGTTGTCGATGGTCCACGGGTCACCTCTGGCCAAAATGCTCTCGCACTTGGATCCGTGAAGGATCGGCATGCGTAAAAACCAACAGGGAATCCTGGATTCTTCCGCCACGGGAAACGAGGAAGCTGGAGGCGTTCAAAAACAGAAGAACCAACAGTACCTTGAACAGCTCCCACTGCTGCTGCTCGTCCAGCTCGAAAGCGCCTGCGGTAAGCGAGCATGCCGCAAGGAGGAGGGTGAAGCCAGTGTTCTTCATCTTCGTCTTGCAGCCTCTGCTCAAAGGAAGAATATGCCTTTCCGAGCGTTGCCTGTTGTGATAGGGAGTGATACATTCTCTTTGCAGGTGGGATGCTTCCCATGGAGGAAAAAAACTCAACACCAGGACCTCCTGTCTTTAAGAGGTCAAGCTCTTCCGGAAAAAAAAAAAAAAGATAAAATTTTCGTGGTGGAGGCAAGCTGACAAGACGATGGATAGGTTTTGGACCGATAAGACGACAAGAAATGAGCTCCCATTCCTGCTGACTGTAAGGGTAACGAGACCTCTTCAGGTCTCCCGGATCTCCAAAGAGGCCGAAATGCTGATGCCTGGCAGAAGCAAGCACTGTTTCCTTCCTTCGTAGGATTCTTCTCCGGGCAAAGGAGCCACGTGTTTGGATTTCCTTGCGTGCACGATTTCTTCAGGATCTGAGACAAGACTTCGCCTCTTTACAGACGTGGAATAACAGAATAGACCAGTCGACAAGGGGGATTTCTGAAGTCACGTCCGACCTCTAGAGAATTTCTCACAATTTACATTCTACTGCCATCTCTCTCGCGAGTGTTCCCAGAGCTACCCGCATCGCCATCTCGCAAAAAATAACCGTAGGCACAGAAAACAATTTACAACTTCCGGCACACGAGAGTTTACATATTTACCTGGAGTGACTCTACATATTTTCTCCTTGAAAATCCTTGACGTAAGTATTTTGTCTACAAGCATTTTTTCCGGATAATTAGTTGGCAGTGAGACCAGGTAAAATAGCAGAAAATAAAAGAGGAATATTAAAAAGGACAGGATGGAACATGAAAAATTAACGAAATTGAAAAAAAATTCATTGCAAAAATAAAGAGGATTTTAAACTGATATGTTATCATTTTCCAATATAGTATGCGGACTCTCTCATTTCACACTACCATTTTATCACCGTCGTTTCTATCAAATCGATATACGTAGCTGTTGTCATACATCGATTGGTATTTAAGACCACCACGTCGTGTCATCTGTATAGACCATTATGAGGGTTAAGATTTATATAATATACAAAGGAAAGTACTGAGAGACTTCCTGGAGATCAGTGGAGAGATGAACCCAAACTATCTACTATTTTATCTTTTAAGGCAAAACTGTCGTGCAGACAATTAGTTTTTCGGCAAAGATGTTGAAAAACTGAAGCCAAGGAGGTTAGGACATTTTCCCTTGGAAGGTACAGATCCCGTTAGATTTCATCGTGCCTTTCTTCCAACGCAGTGGTCTGTTTTGCAAAGGGTAATGCATACACATTACATCGTACATTAGATACATCGAGAACACAAATTCTAAAAAAGCAACGTTCAGCAAATTTGCTACTGTCCACAGAAGCTGCAATGATGAGTACACGTAGAATTCTCCTTTTGCATGTATGCACATCTTTCGTATCTGAACGCATGTTGAATATGGACACAATTCATTTTCGAGAAAACCCTTTTGTGTTTTATCTCAACCCTCAGCAACGTTGGACTGAGAGGTTTTGTAAAGGTGTTTTTTGGGGAGCTTCATGTGCAAATCCTAAACGTTTCCAAGAGATTTTACCAGTCGTTCGTATGATCTCGGATGATGAGTTAGCCGGGTGAATTCGGGCAAGCTGATATTGCAAACTTGTTCAGCGATCAGGCCGTGTTTCACACATACACTAAGAGATGCGGGGATTATTATTATTATTACTGTTATTTTCTATACTTTTCCATTTGCCGATAGGTGGGCGGGGTGTTCAACCGGTACAACATCGACTATCTGCATGTCTGCTGAGTACCAAACTCTTTGCTTCGGCATTACGCTGGTCGAGAGATGATCGAGTGTGGTCCGGAAGCTTACCACTCATTCTGATCATCGACGGTGATCAGATTCTCCGATTGATGACACTTAATTCGTAGTGGGTGGCTTACTCGAAACATTTCTCTCCACGAAGACAGCAACGATTGGTCGCCTTGTCCTTTGCTGCTTTCCCTACAGCATACTCAATTCCTTGTTTTCTGCGTGAAATTGGGCTCTAAATGCTTTAAAGGAAATTCCCGCCTCCTAGGCAAGGCATCTGTAGCCCCACGTCCCTTTTATGTAATCTGCATTTTGAGGTTTTTGTTTTTTTTTGAAAGGGTAATTCTAAATAAAACAATGTGCTCCTGGAGTCGCACAGAATTATGCATGCATTTATTCCCAGTCAACCTCTTGTCCATACAGGTCTGCTGATAGTCACTGATTTTATTACCTTACCAGTATACTTTGTTTTTGTGATGGATATGTTAACAAGCGTTTGCTCAATAACGGTTTTGTTTCGTCTCCTTTAGCATATTTTAGGATAGTAATCCCATTTTCCACTTATATGCGGTTTGCTCATTCCAGACTCATAAAATTACTTTGTATGCTTTAGGCCGAGGATGACATCATCCGTCTCGAGGTGATTTTCTGTTTGAATTGTTTCTCTTTTAATATCCCTATTCAGAACGTCTGAAGTTTTCATTTCGATGACATTCATGCTCATTGATTGCCTGTTAATGCCTTGCCGTTCCGGTGTTTGTATGATGTGGTTTTACTAAACATCAAGGAGATTAGCTTATTATTTGATCTGGCTTTGAAAGTTATCAGACTTAGGCTCCATGAATGTGAAGGGTGATTTCATATTCGTTGATCATTTCGGTTGGTATTTGAAAATTCAAACAAAACATCTTTATGTGTTTAATAAATGCTGAAAAAATTGGCAATATCATTGGCATTATTTGGTTTGTAGAGTGTTTTAATGTTATGCAAGTGGAAAAGTTGCAGGTGTAATTTTTGTTCAGCATGAATCCTAATTCTGAATGCACCTTTTAAAGTGGACGTTTGTGCCTCCAGTGAATCCATAATTTGGAAATATTTTGCCTGGAAAGTTTTTTTTTTTTTAAGTACAGTGTGCATTTCTTTTTCTTTTCTTTTTTTCGCTTCCTTTTTTTTTTTTTATTTGCTAGGGCAATTAAGATAACTCTAATGTGAGAACACTTCAGAATATATTTTGATTTTCATCACAGGTTAAGATTTTGAAAAAAAATCGATGTAAAATCTTCCAAAAATTGGATATGATTGGCTACATACAGTGTTAACATGGAAGTGTAAACTATCAAGTTATGTCTTATACAAAAAGACTGATTTAAAAATTATCACAGAAGCATGGAATTGAATTCTACTTGTAAGTTCAGTGTAATGCCAACATGATGGTTGGAGATCTAATGTTGCAAAAAAAGCAAAACTCAGTGCAAAATGTTTTTGAAGAAGGCAAAGTAAATTTCATTTCATTTTGTATTATTGGAAACTTCTCTTGTAAGTGGAGGACACATGTGAAGTGCTTGTGATTATTGTGATGGGTAATCGCAAAAGTTGCTGTGCACATTATAAACAGTGCAGTGCTCTGGATGTGTACAAACCTGATGCCCATACCAAGAAGAAAGAAGAAAGTACTATTCTCCAGCACATAAGTGATAGAGAGCCTGAAGAATGGGATGCAGATCCATCCCTTCATCCAACTGCAGGCCCTCTGTTTATGGCTAAATCCAAATCACTTCTCGAAAGTAAGGAACAAGTTGCACTTATGGGTGATTTATTGTGTTGTTTTCTAGATGGTTTGGTGAAGAGGAGAAGCCACAGCCATGTGAGTATGACAAAGCATAAGGTTTCTTGATGTAGTTGGCATCTAGTTATTTAGTTCTTGGATGCTTAAAAAGAGTAGTTCCTGCTCCACAATCTTTTTGGATGACAGTACTGTTTCCCAACCAAATTTGAAGACCACATTGCGCTGTGTAAGTTTGGCTATCTGCTACCACATTCAGAATCGTACTTCAAACCGAACCATGGATATTTTTGACGAAAGGCGACATCCTTTGACTGTAAGATGAAGTAGTGAGAGAGTTTATTAAATATAAAAGTGGTAGAAAGAGGGTGTACCTCCGGGATATGACAAGTACAATCCAGAACAACGACAGATATACAAGTTTCTGCGAACCCTATTTAGTGCAGCTCAGTTGACTGCAGAATGTGCCATCATTACCCTAGTCTACTTAGAACGGTTATTGACATGTGCTGAGATTGATATAACACCATCAACATGGCGCCGCATACTTCTTGGAGCTATTTTGCTTGCTTCCAAAGTATGGGATGACCAAGCCATTTGGAATGTAGATTACTGTCAGATCTTGAAAGATGTAACAGTAGAAGACATGTAAGTTTTGCATTTCATGTATCTGAAAGAAATGCATCTTTTTCTAGGAATGAATTGGAACGCCAGTTCCTGGAAATGTTGCAGTTCAACTTTAATGTCCCATCCAGCGTGTATGCCAAGTATTACTTCAATTTACGGCATCTAGCAGATGCCAATTTTCTCAATAGCCCAGCTGAAGCCCTAAGCAAGGAACGCGCACTCAAGCTAGAAGCAATCTCAGAAGGACGCCACGCATCGTCGGCATCATTACGGAAGTGGTGCAGTTTGGAAAGTGTTGGCACTCCTCAGCGAAGTTTGGCAATTCTTAGCTGATCTGTTTGATAAAGTGGCAAAGGAATGCTTTGCGACCTGTTTCGAAACAGCATACTTCCTAACTGCAAATTGCTGTACATATTCTCATTTTTATGTATTTTAAAGAGCTGTGCGCTTTGTATTTTAAATCCTGATCCAAAACTTTGTATCAGCAGATGCAGGAAATAGATCTTTGATGCAAAGGAAATCTTCCTTTGCGGTCACGTTCGGTTCGAGTTTTCAATGATGAAATGAGTGGATAGTGTACACATCTATATCGAATGTCGCAAGTTGAGAGAGTAGTAGAAGTAAGGACAAGTCCACGTTGTAATGGGACTTCAACACGTTTTTTTTCCTAACTTGTTACATTTTCGTATCCCTGGATCGGACCGAAGAGATGAAGTTCGTAAAAGACACATCTTTTTTAATGGCATTACCGGAAGATAAGTTTGCATGCGAGGTTTTTGTGCTCGTCGACGGATCACGCGAAAACCGACGATGTAAAATCCGAGTGACGCACTGCATAAGCACAGAAGCAAACTGAAGCACCGGCAGTAACTGGATGCGTTTCATTTTTTGTTCAATGGAAGGGTGGAGTGCTTGCAGAATAGAAAAGGTTTCTTATCCTTCGAAGTTTTCAGTTTCGGAAAGTTAAGTGGTTTTGCATTGGCATTTCCTGATCTGTGGGCACCTACTGTAACCTTTAAAGTTACCATTTTTTCGTGCACCTACGTTCCCGTCTCCCCGGTCTCTGATCTCTGATTCTTTGTACGGATTTTTATTAAGTACCAGCTTTATCAAGCCCATACGAGTGTTGTGCAATGAGATGTAAAGCAGCAGTTGAGCATCAGTCGCATTAATAAAAATATTTTTAAAGCAAGAGTTTTGTGTATCACTGCGTTGCAGACTTAGCAGTCTTGCGCTCTCCCGAAGGGGCGTGCAAAGGGGGTGCACTTCATGCTTTGTGTATTTTGGGTTGTCCACATGAATCAGGAGCAAACAATCCAATGAATTTTGGAACAGCAGTTCTCACATCCATGCAGTTTTGGAGGGAAGACCTTCCGAGACCGCGGAACTGAGTATGGTGTACGTAGGCATTGTACATTAAATTAAGTGCTCAGTCCATGTTGTACTCGGAACTCGAGAAAGCCAAAATTCCATGCGCTTTCGCTCAAGCCATTCTCAAAAGAACAGTACCAGAAAGGGTAAGAGTCACAGGAATGAGCACCCTTATTTCGGCAGCTCAATGCAAATCGGAAGCGAGGGGCACACCGCATGTCATCGTCACCGTGCCCTGCTGCTAAATCGAATCTTAATTACAAATCGTGATGGTAGGCGATCGCGCGGGTAGATTCAGCAGTACTTTCTCTCGTTGCTGGGATCAGTGAGCAAATGCAAGTAGATTCCCCCTTGCAAAAAGCACCAGAAGAGCAACCCACTATCATTTCTCATCGGAAGGAAAATCAGGAAGCTTCGTAGGGGATGAAAGATCAAGGATGTACACATCCAGGATCAAAGTAACACCGCTTCCATCATGGAGTCCTTCGCTAGAGTTTCAAGCAGGTCGATGCTATTCTTTCTTGTATCAATTGGTGAGTGGCACATGAGAGAGAAACAAAAAAGTCTAAAGTGGATTCAGCGGATATGGCACGTGCCGAAATGTGGGATGATGACCCTTGTTCCTGGTGACTGCTGTCGTCTTTGCTTGCGTGAGAGTCTTTGGTGTTCGCAGTAACATTTCACACTTGGTGCGCACTCTAATGGGTTCCTCTACAAGAAAGGATCAGATTCTACATCGAAAAGCCGAATGATCTTTGTTACCATTATCGACACATGAAGGAACAAGTAGAACCATGTTTTACGTCGGTCGGAAGAAAGAAACCGCTTTCCAGGTGTCTGGAATTTCCATTCGGTTGCTTCGCACTCTACGATCTACTCGCTGCAGCAGTGGTCTTGTTTTTTGTTCTCTGCACAGAATCGATTCCCACTCAGGGGATCTACAACAGCCTTTCTGGAGCTTCATCTGCTCAAACGCTGCCATGCTGAGGAGGACGGCAAGATAGCCCCAACCTGAAAGAAGCTTGAAGGAAGGCACGATCCTCTTCTGCAGAAGACAAGATAAGATCACCAATGACCCCCCATCTCTTCTTATCTGTTTAGCTGTTCATTTGTTATCCTCTAACCTTGCCCACTTGGATCTTGTTCACAGTCCACTTGAGAGTTGATTGCCCTACTGGAAATTTCGACTAGTGTAGGAGCAAGATCCCAACAACCTATAAACGTCCCGGAATGTGACAGCTGCAACACTACCTACTCATCCGTGTCTGCCGCCTAGGATTCGTTATGAAGTGTATTCTAGAGGAAAGGATTTTCTTCCATCCGAACTTTCGGCTGGCAGGTGTCTTTCGAAAGGTCTTGACTGAGATCTTCAGGTAGTGAAGTTAGTGCTTGGTTACGTTCGTTTTCCCGAGGGTGGTTAGTTGTGCAAGATTTCCTCTGTTAGCAGCGCTGAACCTACAGTCGAAAGAAGCTTTGTTGTGAACCGGTAACACGGATGCATCCCCGAGGTTACTGGTCGCCTCCGTTTCCTCGCCAAATCTCCTGGAGGCCATTTTGAAATCACCCCTGTTTTCTCGGGAAGAAGCAGGGTTGGCACAGGCTGAGGGTCACTCTCCTAATGGCTGTTCGCGACCTTGTCTTGCTGGCTGGTGAAGCAAACAGAAAGGATGTTGAGGATTGTGGTCAGGAGGTTTTGAGAAAGTGGAGTGTCCAAACTGTCGTTCAAAACGGACCGAAAATCTGTGTGCCATTTTATAACATCACAGGTCTGTTGCGGTAGCATGCGACGACTCATGTGACCCCGAGTGGTCGTTTTTGCAATTTTTCTCATTGGCTGTGACTCTTATCTACGCTTTGCGGCAGGTCATAAGATGAGACCAAAGTTCATGTGTGTTCCGTCTCAACTCGAGCAGTCGTTTATCATTCGGGAGATGTCTCCGGGAAAGTTTCCTTGCACACCGCGTCCTCTACTGAAATTCCAGTAGGAACTCGAGGCTGCTTCTTCTCTTGAGTGTCTCGGGTGCTGAGGCAACCCGATCCTATCTTTCCTCCTTACAAGCCCTCCCTGTGGTTTCCAGGGGGAACGCTGACATACAAAAATCTCGCGTGGAACCGCCCTTGCCACGGACTTTCGTGGTAGTTGGCACGGTGATCATGGAAGTTGGTACTTTGCTTAACGACTCGTATGCTGAAGCAGCAAACTCTGAAGTGGGCGGAGTGTCAGACCTGTCACAGAGCGCTGGCAAAGAGCCCTTTCTGCCTTCCGGCGTTCTGGCGATCCTAGCTCCTGAAGCTTGCATGACGCTACCATCGTCACAGGCCTTGTCGGTAAGGGCAACTGTGATGTTGAGGTGTCCGGTTTTGACATGACAAGAAGGCTTTTCTGCGATCATGCCTTGGGGAGAATCAGTGACAAGCCTGGGGAGAGATGACCGGAGAAACTCTCGTTCGGTTTCATTGACACGATTCCTGCCCTACTGCTTCCTAGCAACAACATCTCGTTTCTCTTCCTTTGTGACGGAAACGTGAATCTTCTTTTCCTTCCTCTCCTGTGAAAACAGCACAAAAATTTACAAAATGCACTCTGGGGTTCCCGGCTGATCTCATTCCACCCATCCCTCGATCCCAGTCAGTTTGAATTGCAAGCAGGGATTCACGAAGCGGATTTCCTCAAATCACCGCGAAGAGGTGTTTGCCTTAGAGTATTTCAGGCTTTGACAACTTTCCTGAGGATGAGCCGGTAGCGAGGAAGCTGCTCTTTGGAACCCAAATCCTTTCAGGTCAGAGCCGTCTCTTGCCGTGTGTGACGCCACCAAAACAATCCTCCACGGAGCTTGAAAAAAGCCACTCTTTTCTTGGCCCTTCTGGCGAACGAGAAACGCCATCCGGTTCCTGGAGAAGATCAACCTGAAGGGCATTTTTGCGGCTTTCGCTCTTTCTCTCCGCGGATGCGGTTGGCTTCTCGAGATCTCTGTGTCCGCATCCGTGGCTTCTGGTTCTGGTGATGCCGTTCTCCAACATTGGCACTCACAACCGCCCACGGCCCCACTTTCACCATAGAGCGAAAATAGAGCCTCGCACAGGAGGCTCCAGAGTGGCATGGAACCAGGCAGCATGGGAGTGGCAAGCGGGTGGAAGAGTACGGGCGAGGAAAAACATCCGGAACCGCGTCTGCTCGGATGTACATGAGCTAAACTTCGCCGAATGTCTTTGGATGGAGTTGCCAGAGATATCACAGCTTTTGAAAACAAAGTTCACTTTCACAGTGGACCGTCATCCTGGAAAATCGCATCATATTTCGAGTAGCAAACGGTTCGGTATCTTGGCAGCTACTCGTTCTCTGGAGTCAGAGACGCGCCGTGATTCCCGCTGGATTCCGGTTTCCGTAGTCAGCCGGCGAACGGCTTCCTTTCACAGGAACAGGCACTGCCATCCGCTCCTTTATGGTGCTACAGCGGCTCCAAGGAGACAAGAAGCAGTTTCGCTTGCCTGAGGGCGGAAGGAGGGAACAACTAGAAGGGTTATTCCGAGGTGTATGAGGGGGTTCGAGAATGTGGCCGCCTACTCCAAGAAGGTTCCAGTGGGCATGTGGAGAGAGCCAGCCCCCCCCCCCCCCCGCAACTGCTGCTGGATTGCGGTGCATTCCGCGGTGGACGGGAGAGACAGGCCCTGCTCCCCATCCCATCCAGACGGCGTCCCTGGAGGCGTGCTCTTCTCTGCCAGTGTCGGACCCTCTCCAGACGGAGCGATCGCAGCCTTGGCTTCCATCCGCAGAAACCATGCGACGCTTCTGGGTCCAGAAAGGAACCAGCAGCGACGCGAAGCCACTCTCATGGCCGTTGCGCCATCCGCTATCGATAGCGACGGAGCGGCCCTACAGGAGTGAGGCAGCCCACGTCACCCCCCGGTGGAGGTACTCCACCTGTGCGTGACGAGGAGGACTGCGTGCTGGTGGGACTGTCGTTCTTAGAGATCTTTATTTCCGTCTTTAAATGTCCTTTCCCATTCCGGTCCAAAGTGTCGGCGTTACCAGGTGACTGCCCCCCGTAGAAAGGAGAAGTTCCTGCGCGGTTCATCCTCTCATTCATGAGAGGGAGGAGGCAATCAGTGCGGAGCAACCGGCGAGACCTCAGCAGACCGAGGCACGCCCAGGCATCGATCCCGTGCGCTCTTCCCAAAGCGCTTTGGGCCTTGCGGGGACGAACCGACAAACGGCGCTCGTCCGAAGGGTTCCTGTGGAGGCGCCCCTCTTGTTCCATGTCCGCGGAATTCCACTGCCCTGACACTCCAGAGGGGTCGTTAGGACTCCCCGGGGGTCCACAATGTCACCACTCGACGCCTGAATGCGATATAGGGGCGACTATAAGGCTTTTCCTACGCGGTGCATCTACTGAGGAGGTGCAGTCCCCACGACCGCTCCAGCCTACGGAGCGAAGAAAAGCCTCCCTTTCTTTCCGAAGGGGTGGTTTGAACGCGGTCTTCCCCTTTCGTGAGGGAGGATCTTCCCAGGGGGCAAGAAAAAGGCTGGGGAGGGGAGGGGAAAAAACGGTCTTTCACCTCGGCCTGATCCAAGCGATACCCGGATCCTCATCGCCACTTACTGGGCTGCCCGCCTCAGGGAACACCGCGGAGTACAGTCGCCGCATGGCTTCTTTCCCTCGGTGAAGGTGAAGGATGCACTCTCCCGAGCGTGGGATTTCCTGGTTAGGGGCCTGGGTGGGGCTTCCCTGCTCCTGTTGGACGGAGAGCTGATCGCCACTGCTGACCTTCCTTCCCAGAAGCGCTCGCGGACGGGGAGGTTCCATGACCCCGCTCCGAACCTGACGGAGCTGCCTATCTCCCATCTGACGCTTGGCCTCGCCTCACCTGCTGCCCCTGACCAGAAGGTGCAGCTCAATCCTTTCGGATCCGGAGGATCCTGACCTTTTCTGCCTTGCCCAGCGCCCCCCGGAAGCTTCGGACTTCCTTGTTCACCCGACCCATGCACTCCCATTCTTCCCGGCTTGGATGAAGCCAGGGCTCCTCCCCCCTCCCTGCGACTGGGAACCGGCGTCCAGGCCCCCTGACGGCTGACCCCGCCCCAGGGACGGCGTGGTGCCACCTGCACGGCCGCGAGCGCGCGACTCTACGTCCCGTCTGCCACCGCCGGTGGCGGAGGGGTGCTACCCGTGCCTCCTCCCTTGCTTCCCTTCCCGATTAGGGAAGGGGAGGCTAGCGGCGCCGAGCTGCTCTTCTCCAGCGCGTCGGCTCGGGACGGACGCAAAAGATCCCTCAGGCGGCGAGGAGAGGCGCGAGCGGGAGACCCATGCTGACCCCGCCCGCACGAGGTCACGTGCGCTTGGTTTTTTTTTCCTTCCCTCTCTTTCTGTAGCTTCACATGAGCTGTCAGCGCGACGCGCCGGAGGTCATCAGGGCAACCGGTGCGCGCGCCTTCCTTTTCCTCAGGACCACGCGGAGGCCCCTCCCCGGCAGAGAGGGGCCTCCTCCGCTTCCGGGAGTCGTGACCCCGGAACGTCACGCGTCGTCGTCGTCCGAGCCGGGGGTCTCCACCCTCTCCTCGAGGGGAGAGGAGGGGAGCCACGGACCTGGTCCCTCCCCGCATTGCCGGCGCAGCGGCGAGACTCGCATCTTCTTCTTCCTGCCCAGGAACTCCGATCCCAGAGGGCGCTTCAGCAGGACCTTCGGGTTCCTGGCCGCCCGCTCCCGGAAGTAGGTGACCTCGACGTCGCGTGCCACCGGGAAGCTCGGCCACGAGAACCGGCCGTCCTGCGGGTGGCGCTGGGCGACGGACAAGCGGGCCGGATCGTTATCCAGGAGGCTGTTCTCTTGAGCGCCAGGGGCTCCTGACCCCTTCTCGATCTTTCCGTCGAAGATGGGCTCGAAGGGCTCCCTGCGGCGACTATTGCCTGCAGGGCGTTCGACGAGCGGAAGGCGGGGAAGGAGGGGCGGCCTTTTACCGGCCCTCGGCCCTCGAAGCTTTGGCACGAGATCGGGGAATCCGTCCGCGACAGTCTCCATCTCCGACCCTTCCGGGAAGCGCAGACCTGGGGGGAGAGACGAGGGCTTGATCAGTCGTGAGGTCAGGGTGGCGCTGCCCGAAGGATTGATATCCCGGAGATCCTTTGCGGCCGCCCGG
This sequence comes from Raillietiella orientalis, assembly GCA_036172245.1. Taxonomy (NCBI): domain Eukaryota; kingdom Metazoa; phylum Arthropoda; class Ichthyostraca; order Raillietiellida; family Raillietiellidae; genus Raillietiella; species Raillietiella orientalis. The sequence goes on from JAYWIR010000012.1 coordinate 1,037,113, forward strand.
TTCATGCACGCGGTCCCTCTCCTCAAGAGCTACCCCGAAGACGGAGGGTGGAACCCTGAAGGAGTCCCGAGATGTCGTGCGCTGCTACTTTTCGACACCATGGGGGTCCACAGATCAGGGGGACAATCGACCTCCGGGAGGGAAATAGTCTTCGCCCTGCAGAACCGAGGTCAACCTCGACCGCTGTCCCAGCTTTCCCCTCCCCCTGGAGAGGGATAGGGGTCGAAATCGAGACGGCACGGAAGGTCCTCTCTCCGGCGACTTGCAGACGCTCCCCTTCGCGCGTGAGCGCCGCGTCAGCGCCTGAGGGTGAGTGAGAGGCGGACGCGGGACTCCCGGATGACGGCAGCCGGACATCGCAGCCAGCAGAGGATGCCGCCGCTTCTGTTGCTTCGGATCATTCGGGGTCGTCCTTGGTGGCAGGCTGTTCGGGCCGGTGGCAGTGGCCCGATCCCGCCTTGGAGAGGAACTACGCCCTCTTCTGGTGCGGAAGAGTCGAAGATCTGCGGCTTCCGTTCTCAGCAAACCTTCCTGGGGCCGAGGTCAGCCCCCACATGAGCTCGCGGATAACCCGCCGATACTCCCCCCTTCCTTCACATGTTGAGAAGGGAGACCCCTCCTTGTACCCCCCTGCCTTCGGAGAACCGCTCGACTTCCTGCACTTCCTGTCAGCCTCTCTACTTCCGACCTCGAGGCGTTCGAGCGTTTCCGGGAACGAAAGAGGCGGGTCTTATGGAGGTCTTGGGTCGTCGACTTCCAGTGAGCTCGAGCGCCCTCTGATCGCGGGGCTGCTGCTCCTACGGCTCTGGGGGCTGCCATAGAGACAGAGGAGGACGAGCAGGGGAAGGGCTGACGCGACTGCTTGCCGGATGTGGTCGAGACCGCCTCCGGCGCCGAGGATGGTCACCGCACCATTCCCGCGTCGCCGTCGGCGGCCGTTCACGCCGCACCAATGCGCCAATGTGGAGGAGGGTCGTCAGGGATCGTCGCGGCTCGAGACCAGTCGAGGTCGCTTCCAGGGGTGACCTTTTGGCTGCTGCTCTTGGAAGAAGTCGTCATCCGCAGCTCATCCCCAGCGCGTACTTCCTGGATTTCCTGTTTCTAAGGGTTCGCCGCGGGAAGATCAAGAGGTGCAAAGTCTCTGCAGGCGAAGGAGGCCCTCCAGTGCTATTTCCAGCCGCTCGTCACGCCTTTCTGGCCTCCAGGGGGGAGGGGGCTGCCGCTTCTAGGAAGCCCTTCAGCTGACTTTCTCGCAGACTTCGATTCGTCGTGGTGGTCACCGCCTCCGGGAAGTCTCGACCTTGAGCGCGGAGAGCTCTGTCGGGGGTCCAAGGGTCGGCAGGTGCGCAGCGGACAACCAAATCCGAGTTTCTTACGGGGTGATGGGACTCTGGACCAATCTGGGGCGCGCAGACACTTCCAGGAGCCGACAACTCCCTCTCCCTCCAAGGTTCCCTCACTCAGGTGTACGGGAACAAGGACCTGACAGGAATGGTGGCGTCGAGGGTGCTGTCTTGCCTCCAGTGGCGCGCGAGGCCGTTCCTCCGGTCACAGGCGCAGCGGGAACAGTCCGGGGAAGTCGCTCGCTTAGGGTGGAGGAGGGAGGTCGGGGCGTCGGGCACGGGGTGCCTCGTCCCCGCCAGAGAGCCTCGCGATTGCCCTCGCGCTCCAAGCAGCAGCCAAAATGACGCCACCGTAGCGCGCGTCCGGTCGTCTGAGACAGGGACGGCCGGAGACCTTCGGGCTGGTCGTCGGGCGGGAGAGGCGGAGGTCGCGGGAGGTCACTGGAGCCGGGAGAAAGGGGTTCGGAGATAAGGGGATACATCCACGAACCGACAGGTGGTTCCGTGAGAGTCCAAAAGAGCACCGAACTGAATTCCTGGGTGGTCACTTGGGTCCGCGTTGCTAACGAGCAGATGCGGGAGCTCTGTCTTCGATGCCTAGCCCTTGCGCACGTCTCCTCGCCTTCGAGCTAGGGCCGCATGGGACCCACCCCTCTGTCACCACGTAACTTCTCGCGCGGTCCCTTCACAGGCGGAGGAAGCCCCGAGGGTCGGTGGGGAGCGACAAGAAAGGGGGGGAGGAAAAGCCCTCATCAGGGAGACTCTGCAGCCGGTCCATCGGGCTGACAGCTGCAGAAGCTGCAATTCCCAAGGCGGGAAGAGCGGACGGCATCCCTGGGGATGAATCCTCAAGGAAGGGGAGGAGGAGGGGAGAAACGTGAAGCCGGGAAAGCTCTGGGAAGGGTTGCCAAGCGCCCAGGGAACTCGGAGGCGGCGGCTCCTCGGCCCGGTCACCCCGGCGATCCCACGCTTTTCCCGTCGGGAGGCTCTACAGGACCTCTGCTAGTAGAGTAGGTCACTAAGGGCCCAAGGGGGTCACCGCGACTAGTAGTGGGGGGGAAAAGGGAGGAGGATGTACGTACGTGGCGGCGGCTCCGTGAAGTGGCGACCCTCCGCTGCCTGCAGGCAGCCCAGCGTGATACAGACGAGGTTCAGGATGCAGGACCTCCGCAGCAGCATCTCCGTGGGCTTTCCCGGTGGCTGCTGCGATCCGATTGCCGAGCTCGGGCCTGTGGATGAAACAGGAAGAAAGGCGAGGGCCTTCGGCGCCAGCAACGGGGACCGCCGACCGTCCTCCCGCCCCGCGCGCCGGCTCCGAGTCGTGAGGGGAGCGTTGCTTTCCACGGAAAACCGTTGCAACGGCAGGGGGAGCGAAGGAAGCCCCCCCTCTTTAAACGCTCCCTTCGCGGACGGGCGGAAGGATCTACCTACTCCTGCTGGCCTCAAGCTCACCGCCTGCGGGCACTTCCATAGGATCTGCCGCTGCGGCTCAAGCAAAGGGCCGCCAGGAACGAGCGAGCAGGTGGCCCCGCAAACTGCCCACGAAGTCCGGGCCCCCTCATCGTGCATTCCTTGTCTGATCCTTTTTTTCGCTTGGGCAGGGAACTCTGGACCTTGCCTCCTTCCTCCAAAGGCAGCAGAAACCCCCTCAGGGAGTCCATTCCGCCACCGACGCAACGCGCGCGACCTAGTCTACCCATAGCAATCACCCTGTGCCAGGGGGTAGCTCTTCCTGAGTCTACTCCTGGAGGAAGAGGTGAGGAGGAGGATGTGGAAGAGAAGGAGGAGGAAAAAGAAAGGTAAAAGGAAGAGGAGGAAAAAGAGGAGAAACAGAGAAAGAGGAGGAAGAGAAAGAAGGGGAAGAGGAAGAAGAAGAGAAGGAGAACGAAGAGGAAGAGGAGCAAAGGAAGAAGAGGAAAGAAAAGAAAAGAGGAAGAGGAAGAGGGGAGAAGTAAAGGAGGAAGAGGAAGAGAAGAGGGGTAAAGGAGGAAGAGGAAGAAGGACAAGGAAGAAGAAAAGGAGAAAGAGGAAGATCTGGAAGAGTAGGAAGAAGCAAGGAGAGGAGGAAAGAAAAGGAACGAAGGACAAAGAGAAACAAGAAGATACCCACATGGGCAGATCCTCCCGGGACTAGTCCATGAGTCGCCCTGCTCCGCACGTCGTGGGTCCCGCATCCCTCCCTTCCGCACAACTCTTTTCCCACGCGCTCCTCTTCCTCCTCCTCTTTCAGAGGAACTCGCGACGCGCGCGTCTCGAAGTCCAGGCCCCGGCTTTCTGACAGGTTTCATCAGCGGTAGTGGGGGCTCGGCGCGGAGGGCGGCCACGGGGGGAAACAGGGGAATGCGGCTCCCGGAGCTGGCCGCATTCCTCTCACGTGCGTCCCGAGACATATTGGCTTCTCCGTGCCTTCGATCCTGTCACCGCGGGGACCTTTCGGGAGCGGAGGAAGGAAAGAGGAGGGGAAAGAGGGAGGAGGAAGGAATGCCGACGGAGGGAGAGTAGACCCTCCCCCGTCGTGAGGGAGAAGGGGAACCGTTAGGTCTCCTCCGGCAGGGGGCGCACGACTCACCGCCATCCAGCTGGACCACTGCCACCTCCCGAAGAGGACGCTGGAATGCTGACCGGAACCGCTCGGGTCACGATGCTTGCACGAGAGCCCTTCCTCCTCCACTATGCAACCTTCGGAACCCCGGTGGTTTTACGGAGAACTTCCCGGAGGCGCTGCCGGCGCGCCTGCTTCCTGACCTGACGCTACCTGGCCGGAGCGCAGATCAAAAGGGCCCTGGAGACGGCGCGTGGGAGGTTCTGGCGTCAGCCTCCCGTCTCCCAGATGGAGTGTTCCGGATTCCCGGTCCGGCCACTGAGAGCCTCCGTGCAGAATCCCCGTACGCGGTCCCCGTTGCTATGGAAGGCGCTGCTCCGCGCATCGAGTCCTTCGATCTTTGGTCTTCAAGGCCTCCCTCGGCAAGTCACACCCTCCTGCTGAGTAGACTCATCCTCGAGAAAGCTCGCGCCGCGCCTACGCAAAAGACCTGGGTCCGCGAGAGGGGCGCACTAGTCCCGCGTGATCTCACCGCCGCGGGCCCACATCCTGCGGCTGCCCTCCCTTGAAGAGACCCGAAGAAGACGCGCCGCGGCCCGAGACTTCCAGAAGGCAGTGGGGGTTCCACATTCCGCTTGACTCTCCCCCCATGACCCCACGCGCGCTCTCGAAGGCGGAAAGCTCTTCCCCTCGCTTGCTCAGTTGGCTGCCGGCAGGCGGAGAAGGTCGCGCCCCGGAGGGCGAGACTTCAGAGACGCCTGCTCCCCCCTTCCTGCGCCGGGGAGATCACGTCGGCCCCCTCACCCTTTCCTCCTTTCCCTTTCACTTCCTACCCCGGTCGCGCTCCTGGACCAGGGTGCGCTCCGCATGCAAAGCCGCGGCGGCCGCAGCGCGAGCGCCAGGAGCAAAGCGGGGAGGTGGTGACGGTGGTGGTTACCTGTGCAGGTGGCTGCTGGCGACGATCAGCGAGGACCGGAGGGCGATGCTGGCACTCGGCTGCCTGTCGTCCACACGTATATAGGGCGAGCACTCCCCGGCGCAGAGGAGGGAGCTCTCCGCGCGGGAGCCAATCAGAGTCGTCCGGCCGGACGGATCCGCCGCCTCCGCTCAGTTGCCCCACGCACCTGTCCCGAACTGGCTCGCTCCAGGGAAAGATGATGATGAGGGGAAGTAGGACTCGCTCCTGTGGTCCAGATCTTCTGCTCCCACGACCACTGCCCCTCGCGGGAGCTGGCGGTCAGCAGGCGCCTCCTCCGCAGTCCGAGGAAAGCGGAGGTGGGAAAACCAGTCGAATTCCTCCTGGAGTACCCTCCGATGCCCCACCTGAACCTTGCGTGCCCCGGGCCGATTAGGAAGACAGCAGGGTTTTCCCCAAGCTCCGGGGCTCTGACGTTCCTTCTTTCCCTCACGAGTGAGAGATCTTCAGGGGGGGCCTTCCGCACATGGAGGCGAGTGACCTGGGACACTCCGGACCGCACCCGAGCCTTCGTGCACAGTTGCGGTCTCGGAGCGACTCCTCTGCCACCCGAGTTCCAGGAGTCCACGACGCCTCAGCCCCGCCTCGACCTTGCCTCTCCCATGGCGCTGCACACCGAGTGCTAGCGCCCCCGGGCAAGTTGGGTTTCGAGAATCTCAATTGGTTCGGAGGTTCGGAGGTCCAGGAAGAGATCTGCTCCTGAAGTTTCCCCAGGAGACACTTCACCGGAAGCACCCCACTCCTAGGAAGTGAAAAACACCGGCTGGCCAGCGGCGCCCTCGGGTCATGTGGACGGTGCTCTCAGCGGTCCGCTCCCAAAGGTCTGGGCAAGTTCCCTTCTTCAGAGGTTCTGCGCCTTCCCAGTGGTTCGAGGGAGCCACCTCATGAAATAGGGAGCGCTAAGGGACAATCTGTGACCCCCATTCCTCGAAGTGCGCGCAGACGGTGTAGCGCCAGACCCTTCTCAGTGGGAGGAAGCAATTCCTGCAGCTCTGACGCCTCTTCCGATCCGGCTTCCCATCATGGAATCTCTCTCAACAAGTTGACTGATCCCTGCGCACTTCCTGCTTTTGAAAATCACCTGGGATGACTCATGAACGAGGGTCATCGCGGGTCGTACTCCCGCGCTCCCCTACAGCACAACGAGATTGTGGGAAGGGTGTGGATCTCCGGAAGTGGAGGTTCAGCATCTGTCACCATCCACTCCTCCCTCCAGGTTCCTTTCTCGTCTACTGTCCAGTTCGAGGGTCATCGCAGGATCTTCGATCCTCCGGGGGTGAGGCGGGCGAGCAGGCAGTGCCACGCGGCGGCGGCAAAAGAAAGAAATCGCTCGCAGCTGCGTTCTGCGCGGAGATTCCAAGCACGGGCGCGTCTCCGTGGGACCCCAAGGGGCAGATTGGTAGTGCTTATCATCCGGTTTGGTTGGTTACCTACCCTGCACTCTCCTCCGAGGGGCAAAGAAACCTCCCTACTTTACACTTCTAGTTCACTCGTCATCCCTCGCCCATCCCAGGTGCCCAGGTGGCAGCACCGGGCTCCTTCCTTCTTCTCCTCCCTCCTTCCTCTTCCTTTCCTCCTCGCTCGTTGCGTCCTCTCTGAGCCTCCCCTTAGTTTCTTCTGCGCCTGAATGAGAAAATTTCCTGGGAACTCAAGGCTTCGTCCTCGGGGGATGGAACTGTCCCGGAGGTCAGGAGCCAGGAAGGAGGCGCGGTAGCGTGAGAGCGTGGCGAGAAATGCGTGGAGCATGGAGCATTCCCCGCCCCCCTCTTCGGCCGGTCAGTAGCAATCAGGAACGCTGAACGGCTTCCCACCACCTCCCGACGGAACCGCCTTCCAAAGGAAAGCAGCTCCCGGGAGTGGGAGACCCCACCCAAGCGAAACTGCAAGACGGCCCCGTGGAACGCTTCGTGTCCCGGTGCCATATCCCAGGGCTGCATTATTGGCTCTCCTGCCTTCCACTTACCCCCATCCCACCCGCCCCTCGGAGGAGAGCCCGTGCTTGGAATCTCCGCGCAGAACCCAGCTGCGAGCGATTTCTTTCTTCTGCCGCCGCCGCGAGGCGCTTGAGATCCCGACGGATGCCCTCCTCAACAGGATCATGGGGTGTATGTGCAAAGAGCCGCGGGAGGAAGGTGGGATTCCCAATCTTCCTCCCGCCCCCTCTTCCCCTTCGCGCCACGTTCTGGAACGATGTTCCTCGGGATTACGGCGGGGCAGTCAAGGTGGTCGTAAAGACTGGCGGGGCGTTCATCTTCGCCCCGCGCTGGGGATGCCGATTGGATCCCGGAGGAGTCCGTTACTCTGCTTGATGGGCTGCCGGGAGCGTGCCGGCACCTGCACGATCATCAATCGCCGCCGGGATCACGCCACGCGGATCCGTTCAGGTATCTCCCGCATATGAAAATGCAGGGCCTGCTGAGGGGAAATGGGTGCAGGCTGAGGCGATTAAATGGTTCCGCAAAGAGCAAATATTTAGGGGAACACACACACATACACACACGATCCCAGGACGTCGTTCGCACGTAAAAGCAAATTCCGGGATCACACGGGCACGTGAGTGCGGCTCGTCTGCCCATGCATCTACCTCGCTGGGAGTTATTAGGGTTTACGAGTGGGGATTCCCAGTGCTACTCTTAAGACGCCTTACGGAGCTTCCGGTGTAGGGGACTGCCTGCTCTGCGCCTTTCGGACAGGGCCGGCTCCGTGAGGTTCGTATCCTAGGTGCGTTGATGGGTCAACGCTGCGGCTTGCGTCCTGCCGCCCGAGGAAGAAGAATACACCGTTTATTGGCCCACACGCGCTCCGGAAAGTGAACGGATTCTCGTAAACGTATTGCCGTGGACCGTTTGACGGACAGGGGGGGGGCTCGGAAAGATAAAGTTCCGGCTCTTCCATCCTCATATTTCGTCCAATGCTACCGTCTGGAGCCGGACTGCTCATCCCTCTTCGTTTCATTCGTGGTTCGTCCTGGTACGAGCCGTCCGTGCGTGTTTCCTGGAGTGGAACGTCCTTGCCTGCCGCCCCTGGCGCCGTTTTCCAAAAAGAAACTCTCCTCCCCTTCGTGCTTTCATCCCTTCGCCGCCGCAATGCGACTTTTGTCTGAAGGTCATTCTAGGCGTCCAACAGGTGCCACCGCGCGATCTGGCGCAGACGCAAGCATCTGCGGCAGGAAGCAGATGAAGGTGTGCCGCCAGGTTGGTTGCCTAGAGCCAAAGATGACTGAGCCAAAGGGACAAGTCATGTTGAGCCCTTATCTACCCCACACCATCCTTTTCTCCCTCACCTTATCCCGAGATGTCTCCGCGGAGTGGTAGGCGTCTCCTTGAGAGCGCGGATAAAGCCAGGTCTTGCTGATTGCATGCCCTCCATGAAGATGCCCGGCTGCTTCCAGATGTGCGCTTTCAGCAGCCTTCTGGCTTCTTCTCCTCAGCTGCTGCCTGCTGTAAGCTCTTCTACAGCAACCAACGCTTTCCGATAAGAGCGATCTTCTTTACAATAAGGGAGATCTCTTTTGATCTTGAGAGCAGCAGGGGCTTCCAGCATCTCCCACGCACCACTGACTCGAAAGAAGAATGCAGGAAGCGGGCAGATCCCTCTTGGGTGCTCCCTGCAGCTTTGGGATCTTCCCGAAACGTTTCTGAAGAGAGAACTGCGCTGATCTCGAAGCGAGAATTCCGTTGGGCTAGAGCTTGTCGGGAGGATGTCGGTCCCTCTCTTTCGGAAGCCCTTCTGTTTCCTTGGAGGAGAGAAAGGAGATCCGCCTGTATTTCCTACAATGTCAGGAAGTGAGACGCCGTCCCAGACAGCGGCGAGCTCCCTGACCCTGGTGGTCCTCCCGCGCGGACCCAATCTCCCTCAGGAGAAAATCCCGGAACCGACCTCGAGGCGTCTCAGCAAAAAGGCGTGAGCCACTTCTGCCACGCAACCGTGAAGGTCAATAGCCACACGTTAGCAGGCCATTAGCAGTAACTCTTCATGTTGAGGGACAACCCCAGAGAGACCACACCATGGATCCAAGTAGCCTCCAAGGAAGGAGTCCTTCCTCAAGGTCCTGGTTGTCTCCTAAGGGAGTCCCGAAGGGAAGAATCTCTTCCTTGTTCTCTCCGGAGGGACTCCTCGGTTTGTGGGAATCCCATCTCGTTTCTCTTCTGAAGAAAACCTGGAAAGGATTCATCCTTGTTACTCCTCTGAATAGAACCCCGAAGTAATGCTTCCCGTTTTCTCTGAAGGGCGCTTCCCGAAGGGAGCAGAGCTCTTCTTGACACTCTGGAGAGGCAATCCCCCGAGTGGGGTATCAACCAGCTCCATGATACGCGATGGAGGGCTTACCTGCGAGAAAGAGGACGGCTCCATGTTTACAACCGGAAGGTAGAAACTCCGAAGAGCTCCTTGATGTACTACAAGGACCCCAATGGGTCAGCTTTTAGCCTTTTTCGGTCAACGAGGCATCCAATTTCCGGCTTCCACTAGTGGCGCACGCATCTCCTAGTGGACTGTATTACCCTCCTGCCCCTTTGAGTATGCTTTTCTGCGACTTTTGGAACCCCCGGTGGCAACGCCCGAGACGTTTTAAAGCGCTTCCTACTTGACGCCCTCACACCGGCCTTATCCCTAGCAGCGCTTTGCTGCCTATGCATCCACGATCCTATCTACGCAGGATCGTGGCTGCATGGAGCAACGCCAGAGGAGGCCAGAACGACAGAGACTCCATCTGTTGTGCTGTCCTCATAAAGAGGACAGCGTGGAAGATGGCCTCATCTGGGAGTCTTGAAACAGGAACTTGCCGGCATCCTTACAAGGATGCAGAGGATACCCTCCAGCACACCGTGGTCCCTTCCCCAACCCCCCTCCCCATACCATTTTTTGACTGTTGTTCTTTCTTTTATTTTTTATTTTTGTTTTTCTCCCCTTCCTCTGTGCTGTAGAGACCAGCCCCGCTGGTCTGCGTGCCGGTTCCCGGCAGGTTCCTTCTCGTAGTTATAAGTAACGTAGAAGGATCAAATGTCTTGCCACAGACATGTTTATTTTATAAATAAAGACCCGGCCTAACTGGGTGTTAACAGGTGGCGCACGCAAATAGGCCAACCAACGTCATCTTAGGGGGGGAGGGAAGTCGACATCTACTATTCTCCTCGCGTTCTCGGCGTCGATCTTTCACCGGGAGGGATTCGAACCCGCGACGCTCGGCACCGCCGGCAGACATGGGAGTCAGCGGCTGCCAACGCAGGCCTTTACGTTTTCCGCCATAAGAAAAAAAGCGTTACAGTTGGTATCAGGAGTCCCCTTTTGATCTCTGACCGAATCCCTACTCTCTCGTGGACGTCTTGTTCGATGTTATCCTGACGAGGGGTACCCGCGAGTGGCCCTCGATTGGTTGCAAAGCATCCACATGGAACGGACATCCATCACTCCCTACCCTCCCCTTTCTTGGGTGATCTTCCGAACGGGCACATCGATTGACAGACTGGGTACATCTCGAAGTCTCTCCCAATCGGGGAGATTGAAAAGAGGTAGACCAGAGTTTTTCGCTTCCCGGACGCAGAGCGCGCTTTCCCCTCGCCTTCGAGGAACGCAGCAAAATTAGCGACCTTCACGACACTTCTCTGGTCTCGTTGAAACACCAGCCGCAGCAGGAACAACATGCAGAGGGAGAGAGCGAGAATTTGCATCTGAATGAAAATGGGGATCGCTCCCAGCTATGAATGAAGTGGAGCTGGAAGACCTTGTTCCACGCATTGCATTCCCGTTCGTTTTCCTGGGATGCCCTCACGTGGATGGCACAATCCTCTCACATGATCAAAGCAGCAGTGCAATCTCAGGCAGCCGAAGATCGCCGAGCGCTCGAGTGGCCGTGGAAGCGGAGTCTGGAAATTCTATGGAATCAAAAAAAGAAAAAAAAAAAAGCGAAGGTGCATGTCGGACAGGAAGAAAAGATCGATCGCCTCATCCATTGGCTGCTGCTGCTGTTTTGTTTTTTGTCATTAATGAGAGACGCAAGCAGACCATCCCGATTTGGGGTCTCTCGCTAGCGCCAGGATTCCCAAAGTCTTCCGAGATGTCTCCATTGCACGCTGCAGCTGCTGCAGATTTCCTCTCATCCTCTCAACTCGTGATCCTTCCCAAGAAAGGGGTTGAACCCACGAGCCCCTGCATCCCATGGAAGTGGTCAATCTGGATTTGGAAGCTGCTTGACGGACCGAGGTCAGAAATCTCATTGCCGCGCGAGTGAATCTCCACGCTTACTCAGACGGGCACCATCCTTGATCTGGACCGGAAATCTCCCTCGTGGGAGATTTTCGGTCCAGCACTGCAACTGGTAAAGCTGTGCTTCTCTTGAGATTTGGCCTCTGGTGCTCTTCATCCTGAGCTCATTGAACTGCAGAAAAAAGTGCAGTCCACCCGTCGGGGAGGAAGGGGGGGAGAGAAGGAGTGGCCGCGCTGACTGACCGCAAACCCTTCCCTCCCCCACTAGTGACAAGAGTTGGCGTTGCTGGTCTTTCATGGGCGCGTCTCCACTACAGGGCGCAGAGTGTGGATGCCAAATGTGGAAGGTGAGGAGAGAAGACCCTCTCTCACTTTCTAGTGGACTGTGCCGCCCTCCGATCCCTTCGGGATCGCCTCACAACGACCGTAGGAATACCAGTTGGAGGCTCCAGGGACTGTTTACGACCCCTTTTACAATCTTGAAGACCGCCTCGAGATGGTTCCACGAAGTAGTCTCTGAGCAGAACTTTTTAGCATCCTGTCCAGGATGCTGAGGACGTCTCCCAGAGAAGTGTGATCCCATCTTCCGTATTCTCCCTCGTCTCCAGTGAAACTTTTCTTCCCGTTTTCCTCTTTTTGATTGTTTGTTTGTTTTTTCCTGGTTTTCCTTTCCCCGTCACCGTAGAAACGGACCTTGCTGGTCTACGTGCTGGTCGTGGCAAGTTCCGAGCACGTGGTGCAACCAAGTGTTCCACCACACTTGAACATTTCACTGGACTCTTATTATTATTATCATTTTGTTTAATAATAAATGCCCCCAGACAAAACCAGGTGGCAAACCCCAAACACTTCCGGTATTCTGGTATCCCGCTTACGAGGACATCCAAGCAATGTGCAGAAGACCTTCCATTCCTTTCGAACTCGGGACGAATTGTCATTGGACGGCTGACAATGGATGTTGCATGCATAGCCCGAGCATCCCGCGGCAAAAATCACGTGCTCTGTCGCGTCGAACGGCCGCGAGCGCAGTCTCTCGCTGCTTCCAAAGCATCTCTCTTTCTCGCAGAGTGTGTCGTACCTGAGCCTCTCTGCTCCCGCAACTCGGGAACAAGATCCCAATCCGTTCCCGTTCCAGCCGATCCCTGGCGTCGGAAAACGAAGCGGAAGCGAAAATTAGGATTCCGGTGGGGTACGCCTGCTTCCCGACCCAGCTGCATCCCGAGACGAGAACTCATCTATTCATCCGCGTCTTTATAAATCACACGCAGCCGAGTTATCGACTGTAGCTGTCAGCTTGAGCACGAATGCAGGCCGAGCTGGAAACTTTTGGGGACTGGGATGACGGCAGCGCCTCGTCCGAAAGGGGATTTCGGTCCTGAAAATGTAGGTTAACTCTCCCGACTGGGAAACAGAGACGGAGATCCGATTCTGCCCCCTGGATACGCGTACCGGACCCGTTTGGCTGAAAGCAGCGATGGACTGCCGGGCAGGGACTCCCCGGTTCCGATTTCATGGTCAGAGCTCAGCCAAGGACGGATCTCCGCTCCTTGGAGGTGCTGCCGGCACGACGCCTCCTCACTTGATGATCGCTTCCCTACCGGGTCGTCTCCTGTTCGTCCACGCCTTTTCTTTGGGTACTCGTTGGTGGGTCGGGGTTGATTTCCGTGACCCACAAGAGTCGGACAGTATGGACTTAATGCGAGTCTGGACCAAGGGATGAATTCGCAGGGAAGGAGCAGGATTCTGCCTACTTGAGCCATCCAATCCATTCTCGAATATTCCTTGAAACAAAAACAAAAGAGAAAAAGGAGAGAAGAGAAGGAAAAGGAAAAGTTCTTTTTCTTTGCGGTTGAAAATGTGCAATGAAGAAGGCGCTCCTCGCAAAGGTGGCAGAAACGTGCTCTGAGTGCCTTGTGCAAATTGGGCTCAGCGTGGACCAAAGTATTCAAGACGAGGGTCAGTCATCGACATTCTCTCATGTTCTTCTGGATGCTCGTGAAGACAATCAATCAATAATCTCTCCTCGGAGAGCAGCAGCGGCACTCTGTTTGCTCTCGGCGAGGCTGATCGAAAAGGCGTTCCCACAAAAGTACCTATGCTCTGAAGAGGTCTCTGACCGCCAGTTCTTTCCATCCGGTGGTGGAAGATTGAGCAAATCGTTTGGTCGATTGTACACACCCAGAAGCATCTCTCGCCGTAACTTGCGATTAATAATTTCTTTGGATACGTCTTCTTTGGAGTGATGCACAGACACCGTTGCCGAGAAGGCACATCTTGTGGTCTTCAGAAGATATCCAGAGCGTGGTTCCAGCCGCCTCTTGGACGCAAGCACTCACTACCCGCTTGTGGATCTTACTCTGCTTTTGTCAGTTTTAGCGTTCCATGTCTCCAACTGAGAGTTTTCCAGCTTTTCCTTTGGAACAATTCTGGCATCTTTCCGGTTTATACATCCGCTTCCTCTGTAAGAGTTGTTGAGGGTACTGGGATTCGTCCCACGGCTTCAGGCCATCGCTGACTGAGGCTCTATGGATCTGTGCTCTGCTGCCGGTCGGACACCAGTCTGCATTCCGGCTTTGACACTCCAGAATGAGGGACCCCTCTTCCTTCCCTCCCAAACTACAGAACGAGTTTTTCTGAGGCTCGATGCGGTGTCTTGGTAAATTACGCCGCTTTGGTACAGAAGAGAGAGACTGAGGTATCAGAAATAAAGTCATGACGTCATTGGTATTTGTGGAGGATAACGAACTCATCTCATTTCTCGCGTTCTTCCACATACCATGAGCTGTTTCTACAATGCAACTCTTCTGGATGAGGTCCAGGGGAAGATATGACAACATCCTTCGCCAGACGGGATGTATTTGTTTGGGAGTGGCCGTCTAGAAGCCGATGTCGAATGCAGAGTACTCGCTAAAGTGGACGCCTCTGCAGTCGCCGCCACATACCACACACACTCCTACGTTTTCCGAAGATGTTTAAGGATTTCCTCGGTGTGGCTCCCGCTCCGTAAGTGCGGCACTGCTGCCATGCCAACGGGATGAAATTGACCCAAAAGTATGCATCCCGGAGCCACTCTAGAATACCTTGGAGCTTTGTGGATTGTCTGCTGGTCGTTGACTCATTTATAATGGCCCTCCTTCCTGGAGAGGAGGTATCGTCCTTAGAGCTGAGATTGAAGACGAGAGTTGAACCCCCGTCAACTGGTCGAGAAGTGAAGCTGATCCTCCGGGGTTCTTCCAGGAATCGAGGAGCCCTTCGAAGTTCCATCTGGTTGTAAAGATGAACATCAGTTGCCTACCACGAGAGTCTTCTTGTTCCTGTTTTCAAGATCCAGCCAGGTGTTCGATCCTCTGGAGCAGGTGCTCCAAGTTTGTTTTCCAGTAGCATGTTGGCAAGAAAGGGAGCCACCAGGAATGGCACTGCAGGTTGACAAGCCTCTTGCCTAGCAACGGATAAGTAATCAGCTCACGTAGGATGCACTTCAGGGAACCCAAACCGGAATCCTAGATGCTGGAATTCTTGACATCACGTGAGGGACGTCCACCTATCGACAAAGCACTCTGAGAGCCATGCTTTTGTACGCTGCATGCTTTTGATGCTCCCGGAAAACGGAACGATCTTCATAGGTGAAGATTGGGATCCACTGTGATCCATGTCCACTACGGAAAAGACTCTCCGCTGATGGGAGAACGCCCACCTCGTTTGACCTTGCTTGCTCGCCAGGCTTCTGAGCACCGAATCCCCGTTTCAGTTCCTGGAAGAAAATCACGAGACGTCGGCAGCACGAAGAAGGCAAGCTACGAGAGATGGTGATAAACAGAAGATGGGAAAAAAGGGATGGATTTAGTCGGGCGAGTTTACGAGAAACACAATGGACCATGAACACTCGAGAAAAAAAAAAAAAAGAAAATACTCCTAATTCGTTAAAGAAGCTGCACTTGACAGTGGTAGTTGATCCTAGAAGGACACGTTCTGCTAATTAAGACCCATTGGGTTAGGAACCGGGAAACCGAAGGGAGAAATCCTTGAGGCCTTGGAGACTGTTCGGCTGCTTTTTCCGCGCTTGGTGCCGAGCGTTGAGGGTTCGAATACCTTCCGGGGAAGGGTCGATCCCGAGAAATTGGTGAGTCATGGGTTTTGAGCTTCCTTCTTCTCAGGATGGCGCTAGTTGGCCTATTCAGTTGCAGCAGTGGTTGAACCGCATGCCCCCGTTGACCAGCTGGGGCTGGAAGGTACTTCCAGGATATCAAAGAGCCCTTCAAGATTGTCCTCGAGTTGTGAGAATGGAGCCGTTCCCTCGCTCGGGAGACATCCTCCATCGTGTGCCGTGGAGATGGTCGATTCCTTCCCTAAGTGCAAGAAGCACTCTGCTGCCTTCGGGGAGCGCCCTGCAGTGAAATCGGGAAGCGTCCTCTTCAGAGGAGGGAACAAGGAGGGGTTGCCTTGCGGGTGCCATGCGGAGAAGAAATCAGAAGATCCCTTTAGGATTCCCTTCGGAGAAGGAACGAAGGCTGGATTTCTTTTAGAAGGGTTTCTCTGGAGAGAGTAAGGATGAGGGTCCCTACGAAGCGTAACGGACTTCTTCCTCTAGAGCCTTCCTGGATTCAAAGGATGGTCCCTCAGGAGTTATCCCTCTACTTTAAGAGCTCCGTAAGCTAGGGGATGCGCACCCGTTCCCTTGACTTAAGGGAATGCGCGAGCTTGAAGAAACGAGGAAGTCTTTGCGCAAGAGGCACTCAAAACATCTGACAGTCATCCGGAGGAAGATGCCATTCATAATGACAAAAGGAGGAGTTCCCTGAGTCGTGCGCAAAGAAACAGGAATTTGTTGCTAGATCTCCTTCTTCAAAGAATCCCCTTTTCCCTATCACAGTTCACCGGAAAAAGAAAATTTTCTTTTGGAAGGGGATGCAACCTTCTGCTTTGCTGGCTGCTTTTTGTCTGGAGGTCGCTCCCTGCGGATGAGCGGTCTGCATGCGTCAAGAGCCAAGCATTCCCATCCCAAAGATAGCTCCTTCATGCATCCCATCTCCTGCTCCTTTCGCTCGGCCTCCCCTATCCTGGGATTTTCCCTGCGCTCCACTGCTGCTTTCCTCCAGGGATCTTGGAGTCAGTGGCTTTATTTAGGAGGTGAGGCTCGGCGCCAGCAGTATGGCAGTCCGTTCACCCCGACTGGGAGCAGCGAGGAGCCAGCGGGTAGATCGGCGCCGCAAGCCGCGCTTCCGAAAGAACGAAAGTAATCTCTCTTCCTGCCCACGGATCTTCCTATCTGAGCAGCTCCGTGCCTCCCGGACGTGCGTGTGGGCTGCCCCGGGTGACTCGTAACGAGATTTGCACCGAGGAACTGACTTTTTCAGAAGTACCGACCTATGGCTGCCGGGAAGAAATCTGCATCGGGAGTCGCATACTTGGAGCCCATGCGGCTCCGCGTCGGCATGGAGACGCCATTTTCTCCGTCCACCGCGCGTTTGGGATGGCTTGCACCGTGAGCAGCCAGGAGGAGTCCAGGTTCCCTATTGGGAGTTTCACCTCACACGAAGGATGACCCCGACTCCTCTTTGGAAAACGGGGTTCTGACGCGATGCATTGGACCTCGAAGATGCGGACGATGACCAAAGAAAGCTGCAGAAGCTGCGAATTTGCATCAAGGGATTCTCCCGCTGCGTGGCCGGAAGCGGTAGTGGCTCCAGGGATCCCGGCGTTCGCGCTGTCCCGGTCTGGGAACCAGGGAGGCGCCATTGCTGGAAGTCTTGAGTTCACCTTTGAGGATTCTGCGTATGACAACGATGGTACTGCGGGTCAGAGGGTGGGTGTCTCAGTCCCGGGCACCTTTCACTGGCAGAAGGGAAGCCGCGCGCATATTTTGCGCTCCACCTATTAAAAAGTGACCCATTATGGAACCGGGGAGGTCTGGGAAATCCCTTCGTCAGGAGCAGCCCTTCTCCATCTCCACGTAAATTCCGTGCTATCTGAACGGCATCTTGATGCATCTGAATCAAGATTACGAAGAAGGGCGAATCCCCAGGACCCAGAGTCTTCCTCGTGCGCGACTCGCAGCAAGGGTATGACTCCTTCAAGAGAGAAGGTCCTTGAAAATGGTGCTACCGAGGTTTTTCCGACTCTTGGATTCTGCAGGAGGAGCAGGAGTCATTTGATGAAAGATCCGCTCTGCGTTCCTTCCTCAGCTTTCCACAGTCCGACCACCCTCGGTGGCTCATCCCAGAGATTTCGAGCATCGCCTTCCACCTGCGATTTACCCCGTAGATCAGTTCCCACGGAAGAGAATGTGGTTTCCCTGGGGCGCTTATGGTAAACAGTGTGACCAGCAACTCGAGGTCGTACCATGACCTAACCACTAGAAGGCAGATGCTGTGTAACCAGACAGTGAGGCCCGCTTTGGGAGGGTAGAAGACGAAAGAACAGTAGATGAATAAATAGAAAAAGAGTTAATAGAAGTGAAGCTACTTAGCACCACTCTAAAGGCTTCACACTAGAACCAACCACAATCTATAAGGAAGAGGAATTATGGGTAATTCCATTTACTCCTCCAAATCCTCATGCATTTCCTGAATATCCAAGGAAACCATAGGAGGTGGAGGCCGGGGTCCAGCTCCGTTCCGTTTTCCTGGAACCCACAGTCATGTGGGGAGCCATCCATTCCAGACAGCGGAATGGGTCCTCTTGCATCCGTCAGCAGATTGAAAAGTGCTTAGGATTGTGACGTAGAAGTGGCAAACGGATCTCTTAATGGGCGAAAGGATCCAAGAGATGCACTGGACTTCCAGTCTCTCGGATGATAGCTCTGCAGACGGCAGATTCAAGCTGCTGACCGCACTCGAAGGTATACTCAGGAAGCCGTGCGAGCGGTGACACAAAAGCAGATCTTAAAGGACCTGACCGCACGTCGATCTCGAAAGATCCATACGCGATATCACAATAGGTGGATTGCTGCCGACTCAGTAACGACATGGGGGTCAGTGAACAATAGAACGTTAAGATTCCGGCCGCCTGCAGAATGCCTGGACTTTCGACGATCCAAATCCCACCTTCCTAAAGAATCACCTAGGGGAAGGGAAGACCCGCATCGGCCAGCATGGCGAGTCCAGCACCACTTTAAAAGGAGGGTTGCAGTCTCCTGCCTGTTTCGTGAGATACTCGGCTCCATCTCCTTCTGGACGAAGAACATCCATGGGAGATGAGGCAAGCCTTCCCACGTGCAGGGGATTTGAGACGAGAGTCCGCTGCCCTGTTCACACGGAAATAGACTGCAGCGCTCTTGCAAGATCAGTCCGTTCATCGGCAACGGTCTAGCCGTATACACTGACTTTCATCTCGCAGCAGCAGCGGATCAGCCAATCGGCAGGACGATCCAGGATTGAGTCGCAAAGGATGGCGGTCGTTTGCTCTTCTATAAGATGGTAGGCAATGTTTCTCCATCGCAAATCGGGAGAGAAGGGACGAAAGACGAGCCAAGTAGAGGAACTGCTGCAGAGGATTTAGGCTGCTGCCTTTTCTTTTATTAGGCCCTCGCACAATCAGAACGGCAGTGCATGCAACGCTGCCAGGCTGGGAGTCCACTGACGGTTTCTTAACCATCTGCAAAGTGCGCAGCTTCCGGTGAAACTCAAAAGCATGAAGATGCGAGGCCGCCTCCTTGCGCAGCGTCCAAGTCCCCAATTCCACGCTCTGACTTGTGAGGGATCCCCCTCCTATGAAACCGTTCCTGCAGCTGACGAAGCATAAAAATGCGAGGATGGTTGACAAAGTCTCGATTTTCATCCTTGTGGGCATCCATCCCACACAAACAAATCAGGTTGCCTGGAAATAAATAGAAGGGTACGGGAAAATTGAAAACGGATTGCCATTCCTGTTTTTCCCTCCCTCTCTTCCGTCCGGGTTTCCTGATGCACGTTCTTCCTGATTTCGATTCCCTGCCTGCTTTGGCTGTCACGTCCAGTTGCCGGTGGCAGTTTCGGCCCGCCGAGAGGAATGTCCGCGGAAGCAACGAGACTGCATAGGAAATCGCCGCTGTTTAAAAGCAGGAAATCGACGACCCTCATGAATTTTCAACACCGCCTCATCCCTCCCCCTCCCCTTTGCTCTTCGTTTCCGAATCGCAAAATTTCCTGGAAAAATGTTTGGTGATGGAAGCAATCCGAATATCCAAATGCCTTGTTCCGCCGAGTCTCCGGCAAATGTGAAAGCCCGTCGGCACTTTTTCAGCCCGATCGCTCGGGAACGTGGGACCGCACGCATCTGGAATGACGGAGTTCCGGACGGATGGCACCTCCCGGAAGCCAGCCCGTTGCAAGAAATAAGCGAAATCCGATTCCCAAACAGTAGCTCTCCTCTTCCGGATTCCAGTTCTTGCTTCTCCGACGCCCTTTCTCGTTAGGGTGTTTGAGTTCGAACAGTTTTCGAAGTCGTGGAGAGTGGAGAGTTCAACACGGCGGAACTTTCCTGGCAGATCGGCTTTGAGGGGGGGGGGATGTTTTGCGTTCGTTAACACATTGGGAACATAGCCGCGCGCATCCGAGAGCTGACTGGGAGTTGTTCCTATCTCCCTCTGCCCTGCAGAAGTGGTCAGGGAAGCTTCGTTCCGAGTGTAGCTGTTCCGCCCACACAAATGGCACGGAGAGACATCACACCCTCTCCAAATCAGAGGTAAAGCACGACATGGGTCGAACTGGCGTTTGGTGTTTCTGTTCCAAAGTATGTAGGAGAGCTGCCTGCGAGCGAGGGCCAGTGGCCCCCAAAACCACGAAGGCGCACATCAACAGGTTGCAGTGGCCAGGATCACAAAAGCTCTGCTGATGCTGGCGCGGTAATCATGCCACAGCAAGGATGCTGACGATGTTATGACTTGTGTGCTCAGCGACTCTCTCTCCCGCGTCGCACACCATGTTGACATTTTTGCTTCAGACAAGGACTCGCTGACGTGTAAGGGAGTGCCTCAGCTGCACTGATTTTCCGTTTGTCAAGGGAAGTGAAGACCAAAGGCAGCAAGAAAAAGTGCTGCCGCTGCAAGGAAAGTGTGGAGGTGACCATGAACACCGCAAAGATCTCCAAGTCTTACAAGGAGGTCCCGCTAGTGCTTCCTGTTGGGTACTCAGTGATTTCGCGTGGGCGAGCTGCCGCTCCGTCCAAACACTCAAGATTTCCTTCTTCCTGCTTATCAGATCTCGTTGAAACTTGCCATGAAATCGATTTTCCAAGCACTTAGCTATGCTATGGCTCCTGGGCAAGCAAACTCCATTTCTTGGTCTCATTCCGCATCCTCGAATCGGATGCATGATTCGTGAATGATCAGCCATCTACAAGTAACTGATTTACAAGTGATTCTCTTTTATTTGTTGCGCTGGTAACCATTGTGGTTGCTACAACACCAGAACTGCTTTTCTATTCATTAGGAGTCGCCACGCAACTGCACAACGGATTCCAGTTGGCCTGGCTACCTGTCTCTCCAAATTCGCGGCTCACACATGATTTGCCTCTTCGTAAAATCGAAAAAGACATAGTCCCTACTACTACTATGATAGCAGTGGGCAGTCAGAGTTCTTCCTCGCATTTCCTGATTTTTTCACGAGCTACCCTTAGCGAGTTTCTTTTGGGATGCTGACAGATTAAACAATTTTTCATTCACTGCTCCGACCTCTAAAAAATCCACTTACATCTGATCATTCAGAATCTGTAGTCAAAGACTATTGTATTAGGAAACGTCAAAAGCTTTTTCAGTTAGATAAGGCATCTTACAAACAAAAAAAAGGTGGCTACAAACTTCACCGGTTTTCCCCAGTATCCGACTTGCGGTGGGGTGAATTTATTTTCAACTTTCATTCGTACATACATGCGTTGGTCAATGTCATCGGTCTTCACTGTTTTCCACTTTCCGGGTTGGTCTTCGGGCATCCAGTCACTGAGTTTGTGTGGGGAATTCACTCACTTGACAATGCTCCTGAATCCTTCGCAGGATATAACAGTACGTCCAAGTGGGAATACGTCCACAGCTTCCGATCCCAATTTCCCTTTTCATTAATCCTTTCAGTATTTCCACAGCTGGCATATTGTATATTCCGGTCCGCATTTTTGCCCTTTTCATCACGATGCTCGTGATAAAGAGGGCGATGGTGATGCGGACCGTTGGGTTGTATTGCCGTACCCTTCAAACATCCCTGCCAGGATCTCCGTCTTGTCCATCCTCTGCAGTCCTGTCACCTCCTTCGGCTTGGCCCAGTCCCGGAGCAGCGTCGGACGGGTGAGTACGTGGAGTTGGGTGAGTTTCCCAACAGACTTTCCCAATTCATGGAAGCGCAAGACTGAAGAAAAGTCTGCCTTCATTCTTCTACACGTAAAGTGTCAAAAATGATTCACCATGAAAACAAATCAAAAAGTCCACGTTACGATGGCAACCGTTAAAGAAAACTGCGTTCAAAGCAATTTAGAAGTTTATTTGCTACCATGGATTTTGTGAAATGGTGCTGGAAATCGGATGCTACATAGGGAAGTTTGCTTTTCTATTCCGATGAAGATCAAGAAATAACACAAGGAAGGGAAGGGTAAATCCGATTCTCCCGCAGGATGCTCAATTCCCACGTAAACTTCAGTTTTTAATGGATTGCAGGATTCATCCACAATAAAATAAGCTATAAAACTGGAAGGCTTATTCTTTTCGAAGATTTTCGCTACTCTCAAATGAAGACAGAAAATATATCCAACTTATTTAATCATTCATGGACCTCTACGCAAACTGAAATTCCCTGACACAGCAATCGGAAATATCTCCTACCACCTTAAGACGAAACTTTTTGCGGGAAAAAGTCATTGCAGAGATCGCTGGAGGCATGAATTTCGCTTGATTCGCTCTCCACGGAAGAATATCCCTGTATTTCGCACCAGTGAATGCACGGGAGAGGATCACGCGATGCACGTGAACGAAACGCCTTTCCAACCAAGGGCGATCAATTTCTTTTGATACTGACGTATCCGATTTTGTTGCTTGAAGCAACGACTTCAACCCAAATGGCCTGTTGTGGAGAAAAAGACGGTGTCGAGAAAACGTCGACAATCATCACAGGCTGGAAGAACGCATGCAGGACAGAGCACAAGACCCACATCCCACAGCATTTCGACAAAACACCCACAAGTGATGACCCGAGAGAACGGCACGAGCCATACGAGCTGATCCTTGAATCTGAATGTTCCATTGCGCACGGGGCGTTCTCTTGAGACTGAGCACAAAGGCCGGAGCTGACCATAAAGGCAGGACGCAAACAGGTATGCAAAGAAAGTAGCAACCTCAGCACAGGAAGTTCGAGTGTCCGAGTCTTTCGTGATTGTCAAAAGCCAGTGATCAAAAGCTTCAAATTCGCAAAACTGACTAGAGCAAAAATAAAAAGTCCCAGGATTGCCCCAAGTCCCACTTGCCTTGAGGTGAGTTTATCCCGTAAATTTCAAACAATAATTACAATCACACATTTCCGCAAACACTTTGTCAAATGTTTCTGCACACGAATTTTCAAAGTGTCCATTTCTTTGCTTGCCATGCGCAGGATTCTCCTCTGTTGGGGAAGGGAGGTAACTAGGGTCTCGAGGGCAGTCCACTCGTTTGGGCAGCATCCTCCATCTTCTTCAGGATTTAACGGTAGGTCCAGGCGGATACTCTGTCGCAGCTGCTGATTCTAATTTCTCTTTGCAGCACTCTTTTGCAAATGTTGAGACTAGGCACTTCAACGTTGGTATTCCCGGATTTCGTCCGTCTTATCGCGATGCTCGTGATGGAAAGGGCCGCACAATGGGAATGCATCGAGGAACGTTTCTGCTCCCATCATGCCTTCCTGCCAAGATCTCCATCTTTCCTTTCGTCTGCAGGCCGGTCACCGCCTTCAGCGTTGTCCAATCCTGGAGCAGCGTCGGGCAGGTGAAAACGTGGAACCGGATGTCCCTGTCTCCACACACCTTGCAGAGCTCGTCTTGGCTGCTGCTTGTCCAATGCTTCAGTGGGAGTCACTCAGGAAGCCTCCGTGGTGCTCATTCGGAAGGTCATCCCGGTGACCATGCCCGGTGGTAAATCGCTCCTCCATATCGTTGTGCCAACCGCTAGCAGGTTCTTCCGTAGCGGTTGGCAACTTTGTCCAGTAAACCGTCTTCATTGGCTTCCTCCTTCATTTGCTCGCGGACGATGTCTGTGGCCCCACTCATTCGTCGCTTCACGTTTCCAGAGCTCGCGGGTCCTGTGGCTGAAGTTTTCGATCGTTTTCGTGATGCAGCGATGCAGGCGCATTCTGTAGCAGCTGCCACTCGTGGTGAGCTGTTCGCAGTTGCGAATCTTCCCTCCTGTCCTCTGCATCATCCGTTTCCAAGTCTCTCGAGGGGCCCTTGTGAAATAGGCAATCTCCTCCTGCCACAATTCCTTGCTTCGAGGCACTATCTGGAAGCGGTGCCTGTCTCGTTTGCCACGTTGGGGTCCATATTCCCCCCAGTCTCCACGCTTACCTATTGAGGGTCTCTCGAGTTGTTGACCAGTTTCGAGTGGGCTTTGTGCGCCGCATGAGGCCACTGGTCCCAGTCGCTGCTGAGATGCAGGGGTTGTTGCGCGTCAACTCCGTCCACGGATTGATTGCTGCAGCGACTCCATCCCGATCCCACCTCCCTCTTGTGGTCGACATAGAACTGTCAGCCGCACCCGTGCTTTGTGCTCGCTCCAGAGGATCTTGCATCGAAGCTGTTCCATTTCCATCCTTGTTTTCTTATCCAATGAACAGAAGGTCGCTCCGAGGAGCATCTTGAGAAGGGGAGCTCCATTCGACAAGTTCGCATACGGCTCCATGCTGAAGTCCACGCGAATGTATCGTCCGCTGTCTGGCTTTTCCTAGGATTCGTTCCTCTGGATCTGTGGAGAGAAGCATCTCTGACGTCTGATTCCTAGGTATTTAAGTTCATCCACCACTCGGCATCCCTTCTCCGTGTAGGCGGAGAGACCCAGGATTCCGATAGGCAACAGTTTCGACTTCTGGACGGTCTGCGCACCGGATTCGTTGCAAGCTTTGCTAGTCAGGACCTTTGTATTGTTTATTATTAAGTAGTAAACACTCTGTCGAGGTCCTGGAAGATTGTCTCTTGATGCGTGAAAACCCACGAGCCAAGAGGCGATCCAATCAAGAAAAATGGATCATTTTCATGAGGATCTGTGTCGGTTTTACTGGTTTTTTTTTCCAGATCTGGAAAAAGGGCTGCGAAGCAGGTCGCAGTCTTTCGGTGACCTCTCATGGCTACGGCCGAAACTTATGAGCTTCCGCGTTTCTCATTTGATAGCCAGCAAGGTCTTTGAGATGGGAATCCGATCGTGGGGCTGAGACAACGGCACATCGCAGCGTGAGCACATTGTGGCTCGCTGCCATGATTAAGGCTGGATGGACAGGTGCCTTGCATGCTTCACGTCCGGTCTGCCGAAGAATTCAGACGCCCCGCGAAGAACAAAGGAGAGTCCAGTGTATGTTACGAACTTTCTCGCTCTTGTTTGCCTACGAGCCTTTAGAAGTTCTCGACTTGTTGAAATCGTGGGCACATCCAGCAATCTACTTATTTACTTGCGATAGCATTTCGTTGAAAAAGTGTTTCAGACTCCTGTTTCAGAATACAATGGGTTTTGTGCCTGCTCATGCTGGGATGTTTATTTAAAAATAAATTAATCAAAATTCGGTGTTAAAAAAAAAGTTCACTGGGAACGATCACCAGCTAGCAGGCTAGTCTATAAGGGAGTCTAGGGCGGAAGGGACAGAGGTCTCTAGTTTCAGCTGCTTCTTTCTTCCTACAGGTGGCTCTGAATCCTGATGATCTCCCTGACAAATTTTCCTTGCAGATGAGGCCGTCCTGCAGCCGTCCTCTTCAAGGAGGCTGCCATTCGGGTGGTGTCCTTTCACCACAAACGAGACTCCATCTCGGAGCGGGCAGTGACAATGGTGCGCATGCAATAGGTCGTTACGATCATGGAGCCTCTTCCTCCGGTGTGGTGGAACGAACGAAGAACCTCCTTCGAAAAGCCCCCTGGGGCAGTCGGAGGTGCCGAGTCCGATTAAAAGACTCGTGTGCTCCTTGTCGCGACGGAGGACTTGGACTCCTGATGTTGGGGCGCATGGAGGTTCAGTTGAACTTTCGAAGACTAGCCTTCGTGGCACAGAACTAGACTGCCCATTGATGCGCCCCTGTACGTTTGCTCTCCCTGCTGGCGGACGGTGGCGAAGGACTCGCAACCCTGTTTGCTTGTTGCCACCGCCGCCTCCCATCTTGCAGCTTCTTTCTCCGGTGTGTCGCTGCTCTGGTGACAACGAACACATGGACTCACTGTCGCCCTGCAAATATTCCGGTCTTTAGGCAGGAGAAAGTGAGAATGTGAGCCCAGCTCACCCGGGCCCTGTCGGAAGTTACCCGCTGCCGAGAGTTTCAGAAGAACAGTGGAAGAACACTGTAGGCATTGGGTAGTGAGCTGACCATGTTGGTCTACCCAGCAGCCACGCCCTTCGCAGCAGAGGTGTCATCCGCTGTCGAGGTACATGCGACCTGCCCAGTTACAAAATGGGAGGTTTCCTGAGAGATCTCGACCCGCAGGAAGCCTATCGGTGGCTGGACTCCGCGGCAGCTGGTTGACGCGGCAACAGCAAGAACCGTCTCCAAAGGACTGGGACGCTGGGGAGAACTCTTCTTCATTCAGCCTGAAGAGTTGGGAGTGCCCCCCGTGTTTATGGATAGAAAGCTGCTTCCCCTCACGTGGCAGCAATCGGCGCTGATGATACTGCACTGGGGTCTTCCGTGCAATGCGCTCCGGCACCACTGGACGAGGGGAAGCGCATCGCCCAACTGTGCCACGTGTGGAGAGAGGAGAAGACCTTCCCCCACCTCATATCGCAGTGCATCGTCCTCCGGAAATTGTGTAAACGTTTCCCTGCGTCCCTGCGCATCCCGTGGACGATCCCAGTGATTCTTTGAGGTCCCTCCTCGTGCGGGACGCCATGAAGCCTGCAGCCGCAATCACAGCGCTGTGCTGCGTGCGCGGTGTCGTCGCGGCAAAGTGCGATGCTGAGAGAGGTCGGAGCGACGGGGGGCTGCCCTGCAGGCCATCCGCTACCTGCGGATAGCTTTGAGGTGGTCCCACCCGGAAAGGGAGAAGGAGGTGCTCGCCGGCATCCTTCAACGGATGTAGAGGCTTCCCCCACCACGAAACATGATCCCTCCCTTCCCCCAACTGATTTTGTTTGTTTATTTTTGGTGTTTGTCACAGTTTGCTTTCATTTTCTATTTTTGTTTCATACCGCTTCCTCTTCGTGGACGTGATGGACCTCTTAGGCCTTCCCTTCTTTCTAGTGTAACAATGGGAATTGGTGGGCCATCGGCTCCATCGATTCCTGTAAGAGAATAAACTCCCCGGCGCACCCGGGTGTGGAACCATGGCGCCTCTCGTCAGCCCGCCTCGTGTGAAGAAGCGTTGCAGCAAGTCCAAAACAACGTCGTCCGGGGCGAGTCTTCGCCAAATGTCCTTGCGGACATGGCAGTCCAGCAAGAGGTGTCCAGCAAGTGATTGCATCCTGTAGCAGTTCGATGAGGCAACTCTCGCGGAAGTCAGGAGTCCGCTCTGGTTGCACTGGAATCCCCCGTACAGAAACAGCAGAACATCCCGTTTTCACCGCAATGGGACCACGGAAGTTCCGTACGCAGAGAAGGGATAGCGAGTTCTTTATTTCTTCTTCGGAACGAGGAGAGGTGCGGTCCACCAACGCAATCGTTTTTCAGCCGTCGAGGAGTTTCTCGACTCCCGCAATTCTGCAGAAGAAATCCCACCTCGCAACTCATTGTTTGCCCTGAGGGCAGACGGTGCTGAGACAACAGACGAGACGGCTATCCGGGATGCAATAGATTGGCACGCTGATGCACATCAGCATGCCAAAGAACTGCACATCAGCAGTTCTTCCGCAGTCGTCACAGCTGTCATCTTTCATTCCTACGATGTGGTTTTTTACTACCACCGCTATAGAGTGTTGTTAAGAAGCAAACGGTGGTCTCTCCTTCGGGAAAAGTAACTGAGCGTGGTGAACCTGAGAGGTCTTTCAAGAAGCGCTGGTAAAAGATTTGGAATGATGATCTTAAGGCCAAAGTGAGCGGTTCTTGCTGCCTGCTTTAAATGGTGAGCACTGCCTCTATTTTTAGAAGCTTCAGACCCACCGAATTGAAAAGAGATGTGGTTTCTTGGGAAAGAGGTTCCGTGGTATTCCCCAGTGAGAGGAATTCTCATGAAATCAAATGAAAAGTGAAATCTAAAACAGATAGCCTGTCAATTCTGCCATCCAAAAGCATCATTGCAGAGCATTCTTCTACGTGCTTCAGGCATTTTAGCCACCGTACAATGGCGTACATCTCATACGGAACGAGCTTCACGGCTTCCAAGCGACGGCAACACGCAATTGGATGTTTCCATTTTTCCATGCATGATGTGCGAAAGTTCGGAAAATTTGGTCCAACACGCATGCCAAAAAGGTCCCCCCCCCCTCTTCACCCCCTCCTTGAAACCTGATGAATCACGGTGACCCGTCATTCGAAAGTATTCGTTCTACAGAAAGATTCTTCTGCGTGAACTATTACATTTTCTCCTCAAAGATACTCTAGAGCGGCGGTGATTAAAACCACGTCATTTAAGATGAGAAAGAAAACACACACACAATCTCATTTCCTTAAGATGGAATCGATGATGAAAGTATCGTTTTCACGATGATTATCAAAAAGAAAATGCAGTGATAAGGAGAGTCACAGCTATTTCAGAAACAAAGCGTCATTTATTACCATGGATTAAAAGCAGTAATCTAACAGATCATTGAGAAAAGAAGCATTTTTGCGAGAGGAAACATAATCGGCCGAGTAATTTCCTTCCCGAAATGACGGAAAGGGCAGCAAAAAAATCCACCATGCAAGCTTTCAAGGAAAAGCATCGTTGCAAATGGGATGGATAACTCCCGGCCTCGTTAGAATAAGAGAGACCACCTTTTTAACAAGAACCTGGAATTTTGAAATCGAGAAGAGATGATCGTGAGCAAGATGGCGGACGTTGGGTATCTAAAGGATAGGAGGGGGAAAAAATGGCGGCAAACGATTCACCGATGGCGAAGATCAAAGGCGTGCGCGGTGAAAACCAACCAACAAACCTCTCGAGAATTATCTCTGGTAGATGCTGACAAACCCTTCCGTCAACCGGCGAACGCCTTTCTTCAAGCCTTCGACCGGAGTGGAGCAGACGGCCTGCTATCTGCGCTGCAGGGGAAAGTCTGCCTTTGGCCCGTGAGATCAGCAGCCACATAGCGCAAACGGAACACGTTGGACTGCGGCAGCACTGGCGATATGGATAAAGCCCGTAAGGAATCACCACTTGCGAAATCAAAATCCTGGTGCACACCGAGCACGGATTCAAGAAAAACCATCCCCGAGTTGATTTTTTTATCCTGCACAGCATCACATGCTACTATATCGTACAGTCGTACACCTCCATCGCAAACTGCCTATAGTGGAGCAGCAGTCGTTGCTGTGCCTCGAACGACGATTGCTACTCACATGTGAGTAGCAGCCAGACTTCAAGACGAAACGGAATCGGACGATCCTCTCCAAAGTGGTACCCAGTGTCCGTCGGTGAACGAGGAAAAGGGCACCGAATAAAACGAGGCTCAGAAGGAAAAACAATTTCCTTCTCCTCTCTGATGAGACGCCTTCCTCTGAAGCATGCCCATCGCCTCCTCTCATAGGCGCTTTTTTGTTCCCCATGTGGCAAGATGCGCTGCTTCTTGAGGCGATCGCGGAGGACCGGTTCGCCCCATCTTTCTGGCCACTGCTTCCCGTCCAGGTAGCTTGACCTCCGTGCTGCCCGCGCCTTTCCTATCTAAATCTCCAGGTGAACCATCAGAGCGAATCGGGATCAGCTGCCTCGGCGCCAACTCGCAGTCCTCATGTACTTTTATGTGGTCTCACTCAGGACTGCAACTCTTCTGCTTGCCTCACCGCATCCCGCAAGCTGCTCTCCACACAGATCTGAGAAAAATTCTTCCGATTCCGAGTTCCGTTTCCCGCGGGAACTCCACTATCGCTGCTGCATCCTGTTTTTTTCCTCCTCTCAGCATAGTATAGGTGACAGACTCAATGCCTGGGGGTCAGTAGTGACCTCACAACAAAAACCAGTTGCTCAGAGTATTCATTCAAAGTGCTTTGACGATTCTGAATCTCACTTCCACTCGAAGACCCATAAG
This sequence comes from Raillietiella orientalis, assembly GCA_036172245.1. Classification (NCBI taxonomy): domain Eukaryota; kingdom Metazoa; phylum Arthropoda; class Ichthyostraca; order Raillietiellida; family Raillietiellidae; genus Raillietiella; species Raillietiella orientalis. Next base: position 1,066,450 of record JAYWIR010000012.1, read on the forward strand.
AGAAGTAGTAATGCAACTAATAACAGCATGGGGTTACGTATGTCTTGCTCACGAATTTCCTGATGATTCAGAATGAGAGGGATGTTAGCAAAGTCTTCCTACTATGGGTCTATTCATTTCGAAAGTCATCTCACTGAGCATCGGGACGTTGCTAGGCAATGAGCCAGGCACACCATGCCCGAGGAAGAGGCAAAAATGCCCCACGACGGCAAGAAAAGGATAGATATACTGATAGCTGATAATGAAGACGGAAAGCGCTCGTCATGCTCCATAAACGAAGCCACATCTGCATGAAGCAAGCAGCGAAGCGCCGAAAATGGGCTCCAGCCGCATATCCTCTAATCTCCCTCATCTTCTGGAGGAAGGAAGCAGCGTGTCTCGGAACATCCCTTCCCCCCCGTGATTGAATTCAATGAGATAGCTGCTTCCAACCTTGGGAGCAGTCGTGGAAGAATTCATTTCTGGATTGGCAAAGTGGTAGGAATGTAGAAGCCGTGTTCGCGGCGGATTTTCAGTTTACTGCTCGCACCTATGCACGCACATAAATCTGCGAAGCAGTTCAGTGTGGAACGGAACTCAGAGGATGTATTTTTGTTGATGTGAATTACTATCACCAGTGCTCAGAGTTGGTAGAAGAAAAAAAGATAGAACTTTCGGTGCTCGCTTGAAGGTGGTAGATAGCTCTGGCAAGGCTCTGAAAAAAAACAAACAAACCAGACTGCTTCGTACGATGCTCAGTCCGTCGAGGGCAGTTTCCTGGGGTTAGTGGAAACAAGACAAGCTGAATAGGAGACTTTGGCTCTCTTTAAAGCCTGACCTTGTTTGCTGGTAGCAGGAAAAGAGCAGTTTCGTGCTGCCGCCTTCTGTAGGTGGCCACAGGGCTCAACACTCCTCACAGCTCCAACCCGTGTTTGTTGTCCGAATGTTTGAGTTTCAGCGGAAGTAGTTTAAAATTTTTGCTCGTAGCAGCATTTCGCAATTCTTGTGCTGCTCCCATGGACTCAAGGAAAGCTCTCTGATTAGCAGATAAGCCTTTTCGACAGACTCCTGACTGGTGAGCCCGCTCTGTTGTCTCCACACAGCGATCCAGCTTTATTTCGCAATGCACCAGTGTGCGGAACCAAAGCTTTTCTCTTACTGAATTGCACTTTTGTTAGGAGCTGTTTCTTTTTTAAGCCGGAGGTGTGATTCCATAATCATTTGCTCGAGCTTCTACTACAAGAGTACAAGACCTCTCACTACATGTGGTTTCAATAAGCATTGAAGATGAAAGCTATCTTCTCTTATTTAGAATAAGCAAAATAAATAAAATGAATGAATAAATCAAAATTCATTATGTGACCTGACCTGTTCGCTGAGCTCATGACAGTGCCGTGTTGAACAAAAACCTTGTGTAGCTACAACGTCTACGTGTAAGCAGGAAAAAAAAAAAATTAATTATAATTACTTTATAAGATTGAAATCGCCGTAGAAATTCGAAACCAGTTCATGTTTGCTTGAAGATTCCCTAAAACTACAGCTTGTGTGAACAAAGAACACTTTGGTTAAATTGAAGCAATCACAAGCCTGAAACGGAGGAATAAATTTGTATAATTTTATTTTTAGAAATGTGGTTTGTGAAATGTGCAAATAGTGATATCCAAATATGTATTATGTTTTTATGGTATGGGAATCTGCCTAGAGTGATTTTCTATTTTTTTCCTAACAAAATGCTTTCTGTTTTGAAGATTGTGAACGCATGATATTTAAGATCTGTGCTTGATTTCGTGTACAAATAAAAGTCTCATCTAATAATTATTAAATGCTTACCTAGCAATTGTAACGTCAGCTCTTCAATTGACATTTTAGTGTTTTCAAAAATACGAATTCCAAATACGATTGGAAAAAAAAAGAAATGCACTTGCAACCCTGACCATTTTGGGAAAAACAAAAGAGAAAGTCACTGAAACTGGGGCATAAAATTTCACGCTGCCCGGGACCTTGTAACGGCCCAGGTATGGAAAGGAACCCTTGAATTTGCTCCTCAGGTTTATGAAAAAACAGTGAACCAGCTGGAAGGGAGGATATCAGGTGGTACTTGATTTGGTACAGATACTGAAAATGTTCGCTGCGCGGTAGTACGATGAATTTCAATGGGCCAGAAACGCTATGATGAGTGGGAAAGTTCGTTGTCCTTTGTGTGGAAAGCTGAAGAAACGAACCACTTCCGTACCAATCGTCCGTTCAACCTACGACGTGACAGAAACTGAGAGCCATTTGCATATAAACGCGTTCTATTATTCCATTTTATGTATTTATTTAGCAATTTCTCACCATTGCAATTTTTATGCGATTGAAGTTCCACGGAAGGCTGTCGGGCTACGAAAGCTTTAGGGAAATGGCCAAAGCTAATAAATTATGCTTTTGCTATCGAACACGTGGAATTTTACAAGATACTGAATTTTAATTTCAGTGATTAACCCATGAATCTGTTGAATGTATGAAACAGAGGATTGGTAAGGGACGTGGCACATTTGGATGGATTGATGCTGCAAAACAAGCGGCGTTCAGTTTTACTGTAATTAGAGCTTGGACGGTCATCTCACTATCGAACCTGTTGAAACGAGCCAATGAGAAAATTTTGAATTCCTGCGATCGGGTTTACCGTTTTCAGAACTTGTGTACATTTTGCATCCACCCAGTAGTCCACAGACCAAAAGGGATAGGAGACTTGTTAAGTGTTATGGATCTCCATATGATCATGAATCCAGAACATTTAAAAATTAATCCCAATTTTAACAAAAGGAAAGCTTTACACATGTGTACCATATGGTAGTTTTGAATAAGATCATTATAGCATGATTATGTTTGCAAATAGCAACAGAGGGCACAGCTCAGTAAGTGGCCCAACCTCGCTTTTGCCTTTCTTCCTGATAATTGTGCTTACTTATGGAAATTGGATACTCCGGTTTTCAGTTACTTTCAAAATTATTTGTTACACAGAAACCACAGAACTGCTGTTTCCAATAAGAAAAATAATGCAGCTTATGGCATGCATAAGAAACTAAAAACTGCCATAAAAATTTGAATTTCTTTAGGCTTGCATACAAATAATATTCAGAATCACTTAATTAGGAACATATGAGGACAAGGAACTACTGAAAAAAATATTCTAGATAGGTACACATGTATGTATTTTTTCATAAATTGGTAATTCTTGTAGCAAACAGTTTTTCGAAATTTAATGCCTTGAACTGCACATTAGGAAGAAGTGCATGTCTAATATGAATTTATTTTGCTTAATTTTGTGTGGATCATACAGGTATTGGGCATTAGATAGCAAATTGATTATATAACTGATCTCAACCTTATTGTCTGGACAGTTAAGTCATGCTGAAAGTTATTTTAATCAAGTTGATGCATTCTTATACTGTTGATGCATGAATTCCAAAATTTGAGGCCAATTTTAATGACGAATTTAGGCCAATACAGCCTAGAAAGAAATACTTGTACTTGAAAAGAAAAGCACATGTGAGCCCCAGCTTCAGGGACCAAATGATGCACTTTTTGATTTTAAGATCAATGCTTAAACTTCAGCAGTCTCTATAATTAAATATAGTAGTTTGGTGGATTTTCATAAGTGGTACATTTCACTTTTGTATGAATATACCTCATTTGGCAGCTTGTATGTTTTTATAGGAAGTCTTACACTCCAGTATTTGAGAAATCAGTCATCAGAAACTCAGTTATTATCGTCTTAAAGCTTTCGAATCAAAGGCAAGACAACTGTATTTAGACAACTGTAGTTTTCTTAGTTTGATTACAGTTTTTTTCTGTCTGATTCATTTTGATGTTTACAACTGCTTGGAGACACATGATCCCAGTGTATTCTTTACAATTGACACTTCTTCCATTGTACATGTTTTCGATCTCCGTCAAAGGGTAGTTTCACAAATATCATTTGCTACAATCGTAAAATGCCAGCTTTTCTTGAAAGCAAATGAACTTTCTTGAGAAGTTCATTAAAAACTTCACGAACTCATTCCCCAGCCATTGTAATGTTGGATGGTAAATACTGCACTTCTGTGGAAATTTCTCCCATAATTTGCAGATGCCTTAAAGATGTGATTTCGTGCCATTGCGAAACTTTTGTGTAAAACTTGGATGCCTTGAGCCTTTGGCTACTGTTGTGCTGTATTCCATCACTACCAAGGACTACCCACTTTTCTCAGGTGAAAATCTGTTTTCCCCAAAAAATATGCGCCTATTTTGGTACACAGCTCAGAGAAATAATTGCAGCTTGGCACTCAAAACGGCGAATTTTCGTTTTGCCGAACATCAGACCGAAATTTCGAATAACGCGGCGATTAAAGTGATCATTCATAAACTTAAAAGGCTAATTGCGGCCCATACGAACGCCGTTTCTAGCGGGACATGCCATTCTATTCAGAATCGCCACCTAACACAAAGTCCAATCCTACACGAAAATGCAACCAAATGAAACTTTCAGTTAAGTTTCAAATTGACTCGATCATTTCGAATTATGCAACACTTACACCACATTTCCAAGAAAAACTGGATATAGGCTCTCACATTGTGAAACACCAGTCTTAACTATTTCTTGAAAATCTATTTACTAAAGTTCCGAACTTACGTTATATCGAAGCAGTTGCAGTTACTGATATAAATTATTACGCATTCGTCAATAAACGATTATGAACCTCCGTTTTAACTTATTAACATTGAACTTATTAAAATTTAGAAGCAATACAATTACCTTTTTCTTTTTTTGATATATATCATGCAGGTTTACTGACTTTTTGTTGCATAATAAGTCCTAAATTTAGTAAGTTTGTAATATACTCTTTTCAGTAAATTTTTAGATTAACAATGGAGATTTTCAGGCCCTTGCTTGTAATTAATTGGCTTTTTGTTTTTGTTTTCTTAAAGCACTATGTACAGATCTTTAATAGCTAATAATTAATTTAAACGAATCGTTTACAACCATCTCGTACAGCAGTTTGGTATCTCGTGATAGCTTTCCGATTACGCTGGACACGCATGGTATGGTTTCCTATTTCTTGATTGTCAGGGTTATCAAAATCTCAGATCCACGAAGAGCTTCCTTTCGTGTTTCTGGAGTACTGCTGTCTATAAATGTATGCTAGTGTTCCGTTTATGTAAACAATACAAAAATGGTCTGTTGTGTTTGATCTTTATCGCACAGAAGTACCTTTCTCGGAGGATTTCATCCTCCGAAAAATATTATTAGAGACTATTTAGAGACTGTTAGAGACCCATTATTATTAGAGACTGATGATATACTTATTATTTTCCTTATTAGAGGCAATATCAATGAGTATTTACATCAACATCGAGACATGAGATTTAAACTATATCGGCCTTTAAAAATGAATTTCTGGAAGATCTGTCTCAATATGCATATGGTTCCCAATATTGCAAACAGTTTTTGATTGTGTGAATATTTTTGCATGTGTCCCAGGACACGATTTTGTGCCATTAACGGTTGTTCGCGATAATTCCTTTTTGGTGGCCTGTGAATTCATTATTTTTTTGTGACTGCATAAGGGGAATCGATCGCATCGACAACGACTTTTTGCGAGTGATGAGGGCAGAATGGGATCTTTTTTACTTACCTGGCTTGGAGGCGGTGTTGGTCACGATGGAGATCCCTCCAGAGTGAAGCTCAACCATTGAACTGCGATTGGGATAACCTCTGAGATAGCCCTGAACGTGGGTTACTCGGAAACATAATTTTTGGATTGGGAGACTGTTGGGAGACGCGGACTGCGGCAAAAAGTGAAAGGATAGCTCTTTAAAATGTGTATCAACATTCTTCCCCAATGAACAGCGCCCCTCCCCAGATTCCTGGACTCACCGCGGACTGCTACTAATGTACAGAGCTTGAAGATGAGAGTGCCCCCGAGAGGGACAGGATACTGCATGGCTACTCCCATGTCAACGGAGGTGTGCCAGCCGACCACCTCCTAGGAGGTAACCGCGCCAGCGTTGGTAACGATGGCGACACAGCCATCGCTGCCTTACGAGACCGTGGCAGCCTCGAATGCCGAATGCGGCAGCGGCTGCAATGGCGAAGCCGACGAAGTCCTCCATGTTTGAAATCCAGAAAACTAAGCCCGTATGGCAAATAGGCGAGGAGGTAAGGCGAATCACGTTCAGAACTGCAATGCTGAGCACGCAAACGTGTGAGATGTCACTTTATACAAGAAAAATATGGATTTTAAAGAGATACAAGCAATAGTACCGTCCGCAATCGGAACCATTATGTACACAGCGGACGAAGAACTGCAGGAGACCCTGGTGGAGATGCCCATCATCCTGAACGGAGACAGCTGCGGGGATCGGAAGAACTGTCCACCACGGAGGTCTACCTGACCGGTGTCCGCCGTTTCACCAGCCAGGAAGTCGTGTGGGAGTCTTCCTCCCAGACGGAGATGTCAAGAAGATTGTGTTCCTCAACCACATCGAGGATATCTTATCAAAGAAGGCCGTGGTGCACATCGAGCTCTTCGCCGATGCCAAAAACCCGGGAGTCGTCTCCAGCAACGAGCCCTCCCAGCACGTGCAGGTTCTACACCGCCTGCAATCCACATTGTGCACGGGTTGCAAACAGTTTGGCCATCGGCCGGGAACCTACCCGAAGGCGCAGTGCTTCAAGTGCCGCCGAATGGATCACTTTATTAAGGAGTGTACGAGAGCTTCACAGTTCCACCACTATAAAATTTCGCGGCAAGTGATGCGTGAGTACGAGAAGTGCTTCGCTTGTTTTGTATTCCAAGGGCTGGCTTCGCTGTCTGCAGTACAGGAAAAAGGAGCAGCAGGAAGTAGTGGTGCCCACCCAACGCAGGCGTTGACCTGGGATAAATGGAAGTTTTTAAGTGAAAGAAGAACTTCTACTTCGCCCAGTAGCACGACCGAGGAGGAGAAGAAGATGACCGATTATGAGCAGGAGGTGGTCATACTCGCAAAAACGGTCCCTCCGGACAACACAAAGGATGAACAGAAGGAGGCTATGTTCCGCATCTCTGCACTTCAGAGAGAGAACCTAAACAAGCTGGTGGACGAGAAGATGCATCGCCTGCTAGCGAAGGACACTCTGAACGTGACGAAAGCCGATATCATCGAGCTGGTCTAGCAGGTCTTGTTTCCCGCAAAGACGACGACGAGGGCCGTCCGTCTAACACAGAAGGAGGAGAGCATAATGGACGACACCAGCTACTACATCAAGTCGGAGAGACAGCGACATGAGGGAGAGACGACCCTCTAAGAGGGGGCGAAGAACGTCTCCCAAAGAAAAGAGGAAGAGCAAAAACGTGGAATTAAACACGCATGGCCTCCTTCCTGTCGCCAGTCAGGATTCCGAAGATCGCCTTCCGGAACATCAACGACATGTGGAGCGAGGACAGGAGAAGAATCATGTGGACCATCGAGCGTGACGATATCGTGTGTCGTCAGGAAACCCACGAGACAAGGCAACAGATCTGCCTGGAACTCGAGAAGCGAATGTACTCCCAGCTGTTCCTTAGCTCGAACGGGAAGCAGACGGACTCTTGACGAGGCGATCCTCGTCAAGAACGTCATCACGCACACCCTCCTGGTATCCTTTTCCCCATGGCCTGGCTGCATCGTCGGAGTTCGGATGTCCTGGTCCGGAAACGTCCAACTGTGTCTGATGAATGTGTATGCACCGCATAGGGAGAAACATCGATGCGCGGAAGCTGTGCAGGTGTTTGCTGCGCAGCAGTTCCGCGCCTAAAGACCGCCGTCGTCGTGTGAGACCTAAACACCCCGAAACACGCAGACCAACAAGACCCACGAGCGAGATGAGGGGCGTTTTCGCAGCTGTACGATGAATTCGGACTGCAGTGGCTGACAGCCAGCCACAAGCCGATAAACCACGTTCTGTACAGCGAGGACGTAGGGAACCGCATCCAGTGGTTTCGGCTACTTGAAACTCTGCTCTCGGATCACTAGCTGCTGCGATTCACCTTTAAGACGGACAACCTCGGAGGAAAAATGGCTCCAGGGCTGCGCTGATCGGCATGCCCTAATAGCTCTCAAGTTTCCCCACCACCAGCAACTCATCGAGGTGATTCTGTGGGACACAGAATCCACAGAGTCGACGACTGGAACCTCTGAAAGATACCATCCATATGTTTGCGAACATTCAGTACGGCGAGAGGAAATGGTGACAGGAGGCGTTTTGGGAGTTGAACATCCGAGGACACTGCCTCTCGAGGTACTGGCACTTGAATTAGAGACGGTACATCTTCCGTTCGGTGTAAGGAAAAGTTGGCGTTCTGGAGAAGAAGAAACTGGAAGCAGGCATCTTTTTCATCCAGCACGAAGACGAAATGCTCCACGAGCAAGAAGGAATCGTGAAGGCATTCCACAGGCACAGAAGCAGGATGCGACTTTCGCCCAAAGGAGGCGATCAATCTCCATCCTGCGAAGTGATTGCCGAAGACATGGGCCAACCTCTTGAGCTCAATTCTACTTAAACACCTGCAATCGGTAGAACGCGCGCACGCGCGTGCGAGTGTCACTAGGGAAGAACACGCTGGTCATTTCTCGTCTTCGCCGTCTATTGTATCTTCCAGTGTGCTGCTAGTTTCCTCCACGGTCAAGGAACCTCTCTTAGCGGCGATGAAGCTACGGGAACTGGTGCTCGTACTCAGTCTGCTGCTTCCCGTCCCCATGGAGCGCATCTTTGACTTGAGTGTAGTCAGTTCACGACTCATCGTATCGTTCGATTCGGAGACGTCCTCCAGGTCACGCTGCGCCTTCCTGCGCAGTGCCTTCTCTCGACTGCACTCTTCCTCAGCCTCCTCGAACTGCCTCTTGATGGCCTTTATGCGGTTCCCCATCTTGTCAAGCTGCTCTTTGTTTTGCTCGGAAGGTCTGCGTTCGTCTTCCAGCTGCAGCAGCAGCTTCTTGATGAGTTTGTCCTGCTTATGGGAGTTTTTGGAGTGCATCTAGTTTTCTGTTTGTCGACCATCTCTTTGACGCAGCCATGCGAGCAGACCGGGCACGGCACACGTGAAGAGTGTCCAACCCACCATCGGCCACAGCCGATACGTCAGGGACAACCTGGTGCTGGGTTTCACGGATATGGAGAAGGCCTTGGACACTGTGGACCACGGAATGCTGCTGAAGATTCTGAGGAAACTGGGCTACCCAGGATACTTTGGCGAATACATCGAGATGACTATGGGGCCAACACTGAAAGATCACAATAAACGGAAAAGATATAGACGCAATCCAGATGAAAAAGGCAATCAGTCCGTTGATGCTTGTAATCTACCTGCAGACAGTGTCGTCCCTGATCAACAGAGGCGACCGCCTGCAAGGAATCATCATCGATGACGATAGACACATCACTTGGCTTTGCTCACGATCTTCTCTTCTTCGTGAAGGACGAGAGAGATCAACATACGTTCCTTGGTGCAGTAGTTGAGTCCATGGGAAAAGGACTGAGCTTGAAGATCAACTTCCAGAAGTCGAAACTGTTGCCTATCGGAATCCTGGGTCTCTCCTCCTTCACGGAGAAGGGATGCCGAGTGGTGGATGAACTTAAATACCTAGGAATCAGACGTCAGAGATGCTTCTCTCCACAGATCCAGAGGAACGAATCCTAGGAAAAGCCAGACAGCGGACGATACATTCGCGTGGACTTCAGCATGGAGCCGTATGCGAACTTGTCGAATGGAGCTCCCCTTCTCAAGATGCTCCTCGGAGCGACCTTCTGTTCATTGGATAAGAAAACAAGGATGGAAATGGAACAGCTTCGATGCAAGATCCTCTGGAGCGAGCACAAAGCACGGGTGCAGCTGACAGTTCTATGTCGACCACAAGAGGGAGGTGGGATCGGGATGGAGTCGCTGCAGCAATCAATCCGTGGACGGCGTTGACGCGCAACAACCCCTGCATCTCAGCAGCGACTGGAACCAGTGGCCTCATGCGGCGCACAAAGCCCACTCGAAACTGGTCAACAACTCGAGAGACACTCAATAGGCAAGCGTGGAGACTGGGGGGAACATGGACCCCAACGTGGCAAACGAGACAGGCACCGCTTCCAGATAGTGCCTCGAAGCAAGGAATTGTGGCAGGAGGAGATTGCCTATTTCACAAGGGCCCCTCGAGAGACTTGGAAACGGATGATGCAGAGGACAGGAGGGAAGATTCGCAACTGCGAACAGCTCACCACGAGTGGCAGCTGCTACAGAATGCGCCTGCATCGCTGCATCACGAAAACGATCGAAAACTTCAGCCACAGGACCCGCGAGCTCTGGAAACGTGAAGCGACGAATGAGTGGGGCCACAGACATCGTCCGCGAGCAAATGAAGGAGGAAGCCAATGAAGACGGTTTACTGGACAAAGTTGCCAACCGCTACGGAAGAACCTGCTAGCGGTTGGCACAACGATATGGAGGAGCGATTTACCACCGGGCATGGTCACCGGGATGACCTTCCGAATGAGCACCACGGAGGCTTCCTGAGCGACTCCCACTAAAGCATTGGACAAGCAGCAGCCAAGACGAGCTCTGCAAGGTGTGTGGAGACAGGGACATCCGGTTCCACGTTTTTACCTGCCCGACGCTGCTCCAGGATTGGACAACGCTGAAGGCGGTGACCGGCCTGCAGACGAAAGGAAAGATGGAGATCTTGGCAGGAAGGCATGATGGGAGCAGAAACGTTCCTCGATGCATTCCCATTGTGCGGCCCTTTCCATCACGAGCATCGCGATAAGACGGATGAAATCCGGGAATACCAACGTTGAAGTGCCTAGTCTCAACATTTGCAAAAGAGTGCTGCAAAGAGAAATTAGAATCAGCAGCTGCGACAGAGTATCCACCTGGACCTACCGTTAAATCCTGAAGAAGATGAATGATGCTGCCCAAACGAGTGGACTGCCCTCGAGACCCTAGTTGCCTCCATTCCCCAATAAAGGAGAATCCTGTACATGGCAAACCGCAACAATCGGTGACATCTCGTGGATGCTTACAGAAATGTGTGATTGTAGTTCTTGAAGGTGGCCAAGGAAATTCACCCCACTGCTTATGGGCTTGGGGAACTCTACTGCGCAGACGGATAACGGAGACAGCAGAGAGGATGAAAGGAAAAAAAAAACAATAAAACTACAAACACAAAAAAAAAGAGCTGAAAGAAAAACAGCATACAGAAGAAAAAAGAAGAACCCAAGGATTTCCATCGTCCTAGGCCAATAGTAACGATCTCCTCGTGGGGGTCGCTACTGGCCTTCATTAGAAAAAAAAAAAAAAAAAACTACAAACACAAACGAAATAACTTTTAGGGGGCACGGGAGGGGATCATGGCCTGCCGGAGGCCGTTCCCTGCATCCTGTCTGAGGATGCCATTAAGTTCCTCCTGCTGTTCTTCAGGTGAGACTATTTTGTTGTTTCTCCTCCGAAAAACGTGGATGGACGGCGAGCGAAGCTGGTGGCAGACGAGGTCAGTGGAAGCAGCAGAAAGCCGCTCATCCGCATTCTCGTTATCAGTTCCCGGAGCTGTTTGGATAACGAACCTCTGCAAAAAGACAAAGTCGTCCCACCCTCCCATCCATGTTTGAGAAAAACGCAGCTCACAGCACTTCCTTGAGAAACGACGCGACTCTCTTGAGTGAGGCGACTTCTTTCCAAGTGGTCTTCCATTCAGAACTCCTGAGAATGCGGAGGAGGATTGAGGGACAGTGTTTCCTACTGTGCTGCCATCTCATTCCAACGGGTTCTGGAAGCACGTGACGGTCCTTCTGGAGAGCGGAAGAAGCACATCCTAGAAAAGAAGCTGCTCGTATGCAGCCTCTTGCAGCAGCTCGGTTCCCCGGAGATTTTCGAGGCTAGCGTTCCGCTAATGACCTTCGAAGCGAAGTGCAGATGATCAGGCTGACAACGAAAATTCGAAATCTCGAGAGTCCTGTCTCTCAGGACTTCACCTTTCTCATCGAGCCCAAGCATCAGCCCAAGCATAGGCCCGGAGCGCTTCTCGGAAGACGTTACTCACGTGCAAGGCTCAAAACCGAGCCTCGACCGTATTCGCCTCGACAAATGGATTCGTTTGCGCGCATGAAGGAAACAACCCTCGAAGAACCGTCGTTGCGAGGAAGATTCTTCCCCCCCCCCCCCCCCTTCGCGAAGGAACCGCGTTGCCGACTCTTGGCCGAGCTGGGAACGGCCTCAGGGACGGAGAATGCGACCGAGAATTGATTCCATCACTTACCTTGCGTGCCGACCGACGGCATTCAGTCTTTGGCTGCTATAATTCCCGTGAATTTCCTCGGACTTCTCTTCCGAGGACCAACACGTGGACTTTCGCTCACGTGAGGTATCCCGGCCTCAGGAGTCGATCCTCACCAGCCCATGTGAAGAAGCCCCTACGAAATCTACTCTAATTAATTTTTCGATTCTTTTTTCATCCGCCTGTTTGGACGGGAAACGCAAACACAGAGGTGTGTCTGTTTGCCTTCTCCGGCCAAACATGGATGTTCATCTCATTCCGCTTGTGGTCGAACCGGTCGCCCACCGTGATCGCTTCAGCACGAACATCCAGAAAGAGCGGAGGGACCGTATGCTTGGGTTCTCCTTGTATTACAAGGCTGTTTGGTTGCCCCCGGTGACGAGCTCTCATGCAAGCATTCTGCAGGCTGCTCGTAGCGAGTGCACGCCACCCTCCTGGCAGCCCAACAAACAAAAGGGGTCGTCGAAGGAGAAAAAGGATTCCTCGTTCGCATTCCTCTCAGCCGGCTTTTCCTCCCGCACACGCTTTCGCATCAGTGTTTTCAGAGCTGGTGATTCAAGTTAGAGCGCCCTACTTTGACCGAAACGAATGGAATCTCTAAATGGGGTTTTCCAGATTGCTGTCGCGCGAAGGGAGGCTTGTAGCAAGCCCCTGAAAAGTTTCCTCTTATTAGAAGCTCTCAGCTGCTTTTCCTTGACTTACCTGAAGACGGGAAGAAGAGGAACCGCATGTATCGAAACTCCGAGCACAAGTTGAAGTCGCGAACTCCTCCTCCTTCCCCCGATCCCCTGCCGCCATCCTTTCGCTTTCGGGAGACACGGATTCGAGAGAAACCCTTTGCTCTTTTCAGTCGATGGAAGTGACCCTACGCTATCCTCTGGAGCCGCCAAGAGATGATAATTTCCAGAATCCATGCAACTAGACCATCATAAACCGTAGAGCATTGCATCTAAAGTTCGCTAATCTTCCGCATCCCGTACCGCTTTCTGGGTGCAGCCCACGAATAGCGAGTCTCAAGAGAAATCGAATTTGGGGACCCATCCTGACACTCAAGGGTGGGCAAGTCTGCTGTTTCCAGGTAGCGTCCGCGAGACGTCGTGAAATCAGGGAAATCCGTGACGGCGGCCTCGATCTGTGGAAGGGAACAGGTCCTCCGTTATGTCCTCCGTTGTGCAGAGCGAGCCTCATCTACAGGAGCGGATTCATAAAATCTCTTCCTCAAGAGTGATCAGGTGTGCAAACCAGATGCTTCACAGTTACCGAGGAATCGACGTTGGCACCTCGCCTCTGGGAGAGTTACGCCCCCAAGCCGTTTAAGGTGTGGGAAGATCGTTCCCGCGCCTGGTTTTAGAGTGCGGTGTCCTCCGTGGACCACGAACGGAGGCTAGCCAGTGCCTCTGCACCCGGAAAACGTCCACAGGGATCGGCCGCGGGGGTTCTTCGCGCCAGGAGGACTGCCGGAAGGCGCCGTGATTGCAACGAGTTGCTGCATCCACACCGTTGTTGCAGCCCGTTATGTGCTGGAGTCCCGAGCGTGACGAAGGGATGGAAGCCGCCTACCTGGGGGCGGCTGCAAGGCGGTCTTACCTGGAGCACTATGGGGACGATTCGGTGGGGGGATTCGCATGGGGCGCCGTTTTTTTTGAGCCAGGAGGAAGTCCCCGTGCCAAAGATCCCTGTCACAGTTTTCCTTTATTTGTTTACCCGTTGTCCCTTTCCCTCCCTCTCTGGACTGCCCCTGTAATCGGCCTGCGAGTCGGCGACCCCTCCCCTTGAACTTCTTTTTTGCTTTGCTTTTGCTTTGGTCCCCAACTTACCTGTTGGTTTCTTGTGGATGAAGGCCCCGGCGTGACCAGATGGGAACTCCTTTCTCCCCCGTTCCCGAAGGTCATTTTTCTCCTGGCAAGAATTCGTCCTATTCCACTCCAATGTTCATGACCCTCCTCCGCTTCTCCTCCCCCCACTGCCAAGCATGTCAATCACCGAAATCGTCTCTGATTTCAAAAGTGCTCCTGGGTGGTTCGTGCGGCGCCTGTGGCCTATCTTCTAACAACGCACCCACTTCTTCCCTATGTCTTCCGATAGCACCTGCTCGGTTTGGGAGGCCAGTCCTACGCTCAGATCTTCAGGCGGTCCGCCTGCAGCTGCGACTGGCATGCCACCCCATTTTCTTTGGGGAGTTCCAAGAAGGCGACCGCGCGACTATTCGCTCTTCCCTGCGCCGTCATTGTACAGTACGAACATTGTAAAGTAAATGGGCGCACTTATCATGTATATTAATATACATATTTGTGTATAGATTGACAGGAAAATCCATTTTAACATAAATATTATTAATATTAGTATTATTTCAACATAAATATGGTTTGTTATTTATATTAAAATACGTATATTTATACACAGGTCATCAATCTATACATAAACATGTATATTGATTACTATAACAAGCACGTATATTTCTTTTTAACAGTTTTTATATTATTTATAATACATATATACATCACTAACATGTATGTATTAATATACACATTTGTATATAAATTGACATGCATGTTCATTGTAACATACATATTATTAATATAAATATTATTTTTAGTATATATATTTCTTAATTTACATATTTATAAACATATATGTTAAAAATACTGTCTAATAAATGTTCATGTGAATCCATATACAAATATGTATATTAATATACATAATAAGCATGTATATTTATTTTTTTACAGCCTTCATGATATATATGCAAATCTACATATCTATATATATACATTAATCTACACAAGAAACGTGCATGTCCAATTATGATCTTTCGAGATCTCGGCGTTCGGGATTTTGATCGGCGGCTGAGGCGGGAACTCTTCTGCAGCCCCTGATCCCCACTTCGCTTTCCCGGGTCCTTCCGGGTTCGCTCTTCCCATCACGGTGCCCGTCATGCGGAGGTCGTGCTGACCGTGCGACCGCATCCGGGAACGGCACCGACCCGCTGAAACAATCCCCGCCAGGGATTTCCAAGCAGTTCGTCATCTGCGGGACCTGACACCGCTTCGAGTGCTTCCCAGTCTGGGTGAAGCGTGAGGCAGGAGAGGAGGACGTGAAGCTGCGTTTCCTTGTCCCCACGCGCCGTACAGATCTCTCCTGGATTCCTCTTCCGTCGTTCCGCTCTCGAACCACCCAGGGTGCCCCTGTGGTCAACACGATGTCCGGTCGTCGGTCACTCCTCCAAACCGCTGCGCCAGCTGCCCTCAGGGCGGCGTGCTGCACCTCGAAGCGGCTAGTGGCCATAGCGTGGGCGTTGTGGTCCTAGTGCTCATCACTCCTGGACCCCCAATGACCAATGAGTCCTCTTTCATGACTGGTCCCTGGCTCTCCTGCTACAACTTGATTTGTCCACTCAGCATTCGTATCGCCACATCAGCGGCGGCAGTCATGTTCTTCTGATGGCATTCGGAAGCTCCTTTGGAGCTCATGGTAGGATCAAGAAAGGAAGAAGGCATGTGGTCGTTGCAACTGCCACCAAAGAGAGAACATGCAGATGTCTTGGAAGGGAAGCTGCAGGTGACGCCTTTTCGTCAGCCACTCACCCAATGGGGTTCCTTCTTTCGCGACGTTTCTTCAAAGCGCGATGACAGGAATCCACCACGCCTTTCTACGGCGCGTTCCTCGAGGCTCATCCTCTTGCCGCAGAAGAGACGTCTCACATTTGAGCACGCCAGAGGAAGACATCTCTGGGATCTAAGAGAGATGTTAAGCATTCGATCTGGCGTGTCTCGACAGATTTTCATTCTATAGGGAGCTCTCTTCCAGCACTCTGTTTCCATGGGAACGCCGTTCCTCGAAGCCCTTTTTTGGTGTCAGTTGCGATGCATCTGGTGGAAAATTCTAACATTTGTGACCACTCGGTTAGAATGCACCGATGCTTTCCGCTTTTCCGGATGCAACATCACCAACGCGTCGTTTCCTCCAGCTGCAGCCGTTCCATTTAGCTCACCATCCCATCACGCAGCTTCCATCGCGCCTTGCCTCTCCAAGACAGAGGCTGCGGAATCGCTCCTGGAGCTTGAATGACAAGCCGCTAGCGCTGTGCTTCATCATTAATCCTGGAAGTCCAGGTTCGGGAAACTTTTCCTCTTCTGATCCCTGGAACTCCTTCGCTCTTCCGTGGAAGCGTTGTGGTCCGCCTCTGCTTTCCACAGCTGCGGTGCGTTTCTCCCGCATCCTTACTGCAGTTCTTGCACAAGCTGAGGCAGGGAACGCCGGAATAAGCCCACGAAACACCGGAAGATCTCGTGCGCCCGGCTTCTGTACCCCCACCGAGAGTCCCGAACGCACACCGATTCGATAGTGGGATTCCTCCTTGAAGATTTGCGCTTCTCTTCCATGATGGGTATCGGAAGGAGGAAGGCCCAAGCATCAGGCGTGTGGTGGACTTCTGAGTTGTGCTCCGGCAAACAGGCAGGCTCTCAGCCTGGAGATGACGGGATGAACGCGTCGTTCATGGGAGCTAAGTCTTCAGTGTTAAAACAGGATGTATCTCAAAAACGAAAAAAAAGAAACTGAAGAAACAGAAAGCAACGGCAACAGTGACAACATTCGAGGGGAAGCGTCGCTGAACTCTTCATCTCATTTCCAGATGCTCTTTCGGCAGCCGAAGAACTTTGGTTCTTCGGCTGCACCCGACATCGATGGAATTTCCAAAAGCATTTCCCCCCGATCATCTGTGGACTGGCCATGAGCTTCGGGAGGGGCAACCATCCCGACACAGCTCATAATTTTTGTTAATGACTCTTTTGTTTATAAGGTCTCAGAAGCTGACTGGATTCTGGAAACCAGGAGAAAGCAGGAGTGAGGCCTCTTGGAGACTCCTGATCAAAAATTCATCTGCAGTCCAAGGAGGTGGTGATCTTGCATTTGCTCTTTCGGGAGAGTTGCACCCTGATCTCTCTTTAGAAGATGGTGTTCTGCTCTAGGGGTAGAATTCTCTTCCTTTGAGAGTTCCCTCACATGTGATGGGGTGTCAACAAAGAAGGAATTCCGATCCAGAGATGAAGCCTCTCAGGCGCCCATTTCGCTGCAGAGATGCTTGCCAACTTCGTAAAAGCAGTTCGAATCGATCCTCAGAGATTAGCGCATTCCACGAAGGCAGCATTTCAGGAAGAGCAGGAGTTCTTCCAGGAACGGAAGTAATCCGACAGCACCACCCAGGGAGCTTGCTATTACTCGGCGCAATCCTGCGAGTGAGTCATGTTGTCAGTGGATACCACCAACACACGCGCGTCCTTTTGCGGGCTCGGAATGCGACCGGGAGATCGAGGAGAGTTGAACACAGAGGTACCCGACTTCAAATCCCAATGCATTCTTGGACTCCGTGACCGTAGTTCCCGCGGCTCCAAGTTTCGACGGTGGCGCACAGAGTCTCCTCTGATGCGATTAGAGGAGACTTTGGTTCCGGTGAGATTTCTAGGTTTTTCCTTCCACCATTCATCTTTTCTTTCCATCTTTGTCCTGCTGCCTACTTCCAGAAGGGTTTCCTCGACTGCACCCGTTCGAGAAGATCCCAGACTTCTCGGCCACTCTAATGAAATCCAAGCGCGATCTTCCCGGAACGAAAGCCCCCTTGCCGGCAAGGGATGACGCCGACTGGGGAAGGCGCTGAGCGAAATAAGCGGAAACCGGGCCTTGAGGAACGCGACCGACGGTTAGAGGCTCGGACGCCATCTACAGCCAAGTGGCCAAAGCTTGGCGCGAGCGGTTCGAGTCTCATCGCACTGCCGCCGCATGGAGCCACACGCTCATTCGAGTCGGATCGTCGACCGCTGTCAATCACTGACGAGCAGCTGCTGCTCCCTTCGTCAGGAGTCACCTCGGAACCTGTATGAGAACAAGCAGCCAGGCGAAAGGCACAGCGGTGGTGATGAGGGCAGCAGCGATAAGAATGCTTGAAGATATCAAATATGAATAGCAAGGGTAGCAGTAGTAGTAGTAGCCCTCATGGCACAGTGGTAACGAGTTGTAGTTTTGATAGTGGAGACGATGATAGCGGTAAGGGTGAAGATGATGATGATAACAGGGATGAAGACAATGGTGAGGTCAACAAAGAAATAATAAAAGTGACAATGATGATGACACTACCCATGGCAATGCTAACAATGGAAGTAATGAGAATAGAAAGCATAACAGTGGTGGTAATCATGAAAGAGACCGCAATAACAGTGACGATAATCAAGACAAGATGCTTATAATGATAGCAAAAACAATGACAACAATACTGATTACGGGGCCATCAATGAGAATAGTAACAATTATTGCAATCATACTGATAATGGGCAGAATTTTCGCTATTAATCAGAGGTACCTTCGGCACTCTTCCTCGCGTGCCGGAGCAGGGGTACCAACTCCCGGCGCCCGCCCCCGTGGCTCCCACTGCCTCTTACTGTGCAAGCGTTCCCGCAGGCCGCCTGCCAGTCGCCCCGCGCTACCCACCCGCTCTCGAAGCGCTCCTCCTGTCCGAGGGACTCCAGAGATGAGGGAGGGGGGCGGAGGGAAACAGTCGGCGATGCCCAGGGGCGTCTCCAGGACGGTGGAGGTTGGGGGGGCACCCAGATCCTCCGGGAGGGCTTCTCAAGCCCTCTCCACTGTCCCCGGCCTCTCGCGCGCCGCACGCCCCGGGTACGCCTCCCATCGCCATGATCTCCTTCAGGCTCGCTTCAGGAGCTGTCTTTCATTCCTCAAGAGAGAGCAAGCGCAATCTTGTTTGCTATGCCAAGGGGTATTGGAGACCTGCAGGAGTGCAGGGGTACGCTCTCCCTAGCCAGAGAAGCGCCCGCCCGTCTATCAGGCATCTTGGACCCAGCGATTATCACCGATGGGTGACCCTTCCCCTAGGAAGGAAGGCATCTCCTGAGAACGAAACGGACCCCCTCCATGGGTCTTCGGGAGGAGCTCTCCTTCCTCCTCGCCACGAGCGGCCCCTCCCCGGCTGCGGAAAACGGGCGCCTCTCCGAAGAAGAAGACGTTGCGAAAGCAGCAGGTCCCCAGCCCCGCCTCCTCGCGACCCGCCGGCTCCCGAATGGATCCTCCGGGGAGCAGCGGCGCCCCTCTCCAGGCAACGCGGGCGCGCCTCCCAGGAGGGACCCGGATCCTCGCGGGTGGCACCTATGCTCGCGCGCCGCGCCTTGCGTGCGTCGACTCGGCAGCAGCAGCTCGCTCGGTCGCCACCAGTCCCGAGGGCACAGGGGCCGACCGGCCAAGGTGGCTTCTCCGAGCAGCCGGGTTTGTCATCCGGATCGGCGGGGCATTTATTATTAAAATTTTTTTATAAGAAAATTTCACCATAAAGTAATCATTAATGTTCATTTACTTGGTTCTACCACGCTCGGGCGACTTGCCATAAACCGGTACGCAGATCGGTGAGGTCCTCTCCGTTGGCGGTGGGGTAGGGAATACCCAAAAAAAATGGAGCAAAAATTAACAAGAAAGGGAGGGAAGTGTCTTTTGGGGAGAAAAGGGGAGGGATGGGGTCGCCGGTCGCCTGGAGTGGTCCTCTGTATCCTGTTCAGGATGCTGACAAGTGCTGCTTTGGCAGTATTCCGATGAGGGGATTTTGACGCGGTCTCCAAAAAAATCGCCGTCCAGTTTTGCCTTTTCCTTTTGGGGTTCCACCTTGCCACGATCCCGCGTACGCAGCAGAGAACTGGCAGAGACGCGGCGGGGGTTGGGCATCACACATGAAAAGGCACCGGAAAATGCCTTTAGGATCACCTATTGGTATTTTGAGGATCAACGAGAGTCGACCCCAAAGTGGAGGGCGACGCAGTCTATTATGAGATGCGGGAAGGTTTCCTTTTCGCCTCACTCTGCACAACGGGCATCCACACTCCCAAGTTTCCAGTGAGAGAGAGACGTGCTCTGCAGAGGATTCCCCAATGCAAGAATAGTAACTCCGTCTCTTGTTACTTCATGGGAAGCGTGCCACTGTCCCAGCACTCTGGAGGCCACTTCACCTCCTCCGGAGGTATTCCGAGCAGCTCACCCCAGTGCAGAAGTCCTCTAGACGAGACACTCGGGGTCGCAGTATTCTCTAGCTGCCGAGTTGTCCACGCCTTCAAAAATGTTTTCCTGACTCCGATGAGGCAGGCACTTCCAATCTTGCCAATTCGTTGTTGTCGCTAGAGTTCTTAAGGGAGGGCAGCAGTGGGGCAAGGGAGGGGGGGGGCACTCCCCGGCTCACCAAAGATGCTCCCACGACTCTCTCGGGGATAGGAGACTGCTCTGGCAACGGAAGGTGGGGTTCTCTGGGCATCTTGCCGAAGTCTAGAGTGTGGCGAGCCTAGTGCTTCGTCGCGCTGAAGGTTCCGCGCGGAGGTCTTCAGGCGGCCGCGCACCCCCGCATGAACCGACGGGATTGGCGGCGCACCTGGCGGCTCCTCCGAGGACGGGCACGAAGCAGGCAGTTCGCCTGGAGGCCAGCAGATGTCACGGGAGGCTCCTAGCGCGCGGCGCGAGCCGAGGAGCACCGGTTGCGTAAGGAGTAGCAGCGTCATACGAGACACATTGGAGGCGGGGAAGCTGCTGGCGGTACAGAGAGACCCCCGCACCCTCGCGAGGCGTGAGGGCGATGCGGGAAGAAGCAGGGATGCCAGCTGTGAAAGGTAAAAGCAGGGGGAGGTGAGCGGGGGCGGGAGGATGAAACGAGGGGAAGAAAAGGGGATACGGTAACGTGAGCGTCGAGAAGCTGCTGCCTCGAGGTCCACGTGGAGGTTGAGGTCGGTCCACGTTGTCGGAAGGTCAGCGATATCGCGTTCCGGACGACGGTAGGGGATGCCACTCGAACCCGAAAATGCGAACGTCCTGGAAGTCTCAAGGGTCAGGCTTGGAGACGACTCTAAAGTAAAGATGGTCGGCGTTTCGTTATGCCCAGGGCATCATCTCCTCGGCGCCTCCACGTCTATTCCTCCACGCTCACTATGCCTCAGCCGGGAACCCGGACCTGACGCCTCACAGGGGTCTCCGTAGGGGACAGAGTGAACGCCGACTTGCCCTGCGAAATGCGCGCAGTCGGCTACCACCTCCAGAGACCTCGGGTGCAGGGGAGGCTTCTCCCTTCTTGGTCCCGCGAGGAGTGCGAGCGGGGATCTCTAAAGGGGAGAGCAAGGGCGGGAGTGGTCCGCCGAGGTCGTCTCAGTCCGGGGGATTGCAGCTCGTCTCGAGGGCGAAGGGGTCTTTCCTAGATCCTCTTGACAGCCTTGGGGCGTCGCCACCTCTTGCGGCTGCTGGAGCGGCAGATGGCCAGGAGAGGGCAGAGGTCACAATCCTGCTCCACCCGCACGGTGGAGAACGGGGCGCATCTCTCCTGACGAGCGGCGCGGGAGGGAGTGTTTCGGGTGAGTTCCAGAGGAGCAGGAGGGAACACGCAGGCTGTGCCTGCGGATAACTCGCCGTCAGCTCTGCCTGTCAGACCGTCAGAGGGTGCCCCTCCTTTTTGTCTTGCCCCTGGTGCCACATGAAGACGCATTCCTCCTCCAGTCATCAGCATCCTAGGTTCACATCGGCACCGCCTCGTTCCGTTTACGGCACCGGAGATGCCCTGAGGCATTGGCGCACCGCGCTGACTTCCCACATGACGCGGAATCTCCTTTCAGTCTCGTGCCACGCCGGAGGGGCCGCGCGGCATCGGCTCGTGCCGGAGGGCTACGTCGGCGACTCGCTCGCAGCTACCTGGACCGCGTGCGGCGACCTCCAGCTTTCCTCCCGCATTGCGGGCTCCACTCCGTGCACCGCGCCCTGCACGGGATTGATCTCTTTCCGGGAACCAAGGAAGACGACCCAGCCTCCAGGCAAAAAAGGTGTACGCGACGTGGTCAGTCAGAGTTCGCCCTCTGCAGGTGCTTCGACTCGACCCACTCCTTCTTCCAGCTGTTCATCGGCCTTCTTCGTCACAAACCTACCGGAGTCGCAGGACGGTCCAGAGCCTCTGTCTGGGCTCTTCCTCCGAGTCATTTCACTCCCCGCCCGGAAGGGCGGTGCACGGAGCACGCGATGAAGGGGGGGGGAGGGGAGGCGTAGATGCGACCTCACGCGACCAGAGCACACGTCCGCCGCAGTTTCATCCTCCCGGAAGCTGCGAGTCATCTGAGCGCCTCTCGGATTCCTCGATCTTCGCTTGCCCAGCGGGTGAGCAAGACGCCAGCTCGGTAAGGTGGGCCGGTGGCTCCGGGTCAACCCAATGCCCGGAGCCAGCTGCGCGTCGCTAACCCCATGCAGGGAAAAGCAGCAACCACTGAGGGTGCCTTCTACTCGCGCGGTGAACTTGCGGGGAGGAAGGCCGCCCCGCCCCGTCCGCAGAGGATGACGTCATCCCTTTGAGGGGCGGTGGCGACCGGAATTTCCTCGAGTTGCCGTTACTGCCGCCGGCTCCCCCGGCGCTCCCCTGCGAGTTGGACGACCCGATGCGCGAAACCACGCTCCCGCGAAACGAAAGCGTTGTCGGAGCGGTCTCCGCACGGAGGCGCGAAGATCTGCGAGATGAAATCCCATGGCAGCTTCCGGGTTCCTAGAGCCACGGCAGAAAGGATCCGGCAGCGCAAATCCTCGGCCAGATTTATCACTCGAGATGAACCTTGAATAATGAGAGCTGCATAAATCATCGTCGGGCGCGAGCCGACTGCGCGTCTGCTTGATAAGCCTCCTTGCAAATTAGTCCGTGCTCTTCCCGTTCCCTTGGAAACCGAAAGCTGGAGAGGGAGTGAGTTTCGCTACGCGGTCAGAAGACTTCCCCGGCCTTCATTTGGTCCTAAACAACCCCCTGGGTGGAAAGGTGGGGAGAGGGACCGTTCCTCAGCCTAAGATGGGAGATGATCCGGCCCGGACTGGGAATCTCCTTCGCGTCAAGAGGGATCGGGGACTCCTGGACGAACCATGGCTCACATCCGGAGCGGCGGAGAGCCACCCCCTATCCGAGAACTCTCTTCGAGGCAGGATGGCGGTTCCTTTGGACCATCTTTTTTCTTCTGTAGCTTAGGAGACACAGACGGCAGATTGTCAGTTTACCCCTCTCCTGTTTGCCTTGTCAGTGGGGAAGGAGAGAAAAAGTGAAGGATCCGAGACTGTCCCGTCCTTCATCCGGATTGCATGGCGAGCGGCCCTAGGGTGGTCTCTTTTGAACTGCGCGGGTGAGTGGGTGGAGACGCATGCCCCACGGAGGACGACGCGAGCACCTTTCGAGCCTCATTCGAAAAGGAGGGTGCACCCCCCGCGCTTCGCCCCTGTGGCTGCTCCCCCTCTCTGAGATATCTGTGTGACCTGTCCTTTGGACATTTCGTGGAGAGGGCGGTCTCAGCCCTGGGTGTCCGAGAGGGATGTCCTCGCTGTGCTGTTCTCAGGCACCCGGATCCTGTCACTGAATCCATGAATTCTCCTTCGCGATAAGAAAAAAACGCAGCGGTACACGGACGCGAAGGTCATTTCAGTTCCCTCGGGCACCTCTCGGAGCCTTGCCTGTAGCCGAGAGGAGAACAAGAAGACTCTTGACTAACAATTATGGCAATAATACTGATAATGGTCAGAATTTTCACTATTAATCAGAGGTACCTTCAGCACCCTCGTCCTCGCGCGCCAGAGCAGGGGTCCCAACTCCCGGCGCCCACCCCCGTGGCTTCCGCTGCCTCTGCCGCCTCTGCCCTGACACGTTTGTAACTGAAGACACGGCTTTCTCTCCGGCAGCTCTTCCCCACTTGCTACAATAGCGGACAGGCTGCATCCCTCACTCCAGCTAGCTCCTGCCGCTGTCTTCGGTCAAGGACAGGACATCCTCCTTTGCGCGAGCCCTCGAGCAATGAACGGAACCGACAGCAAATCTGTTGAGAGAATGCGTTCCGCATGCCGGACACTGCGCCCCTTCAAGATCCTGCTTCAGCGCCTGCGATCCTCCAGCCTGTTGGGAAGGAGGCCACCCCCTTGAGGAGCCGGTCCACTGAACTACCAACGCCCGCGCGCCGAGCCGGCTGGAACGAGGGATGGACGGAACAGGGAGTTCCTCCTCGAGGCCATCGGCAAGCACTGCAGATGCATAGCGAAAGAAGCTGAGCCTCAATTCATCTGAAGCCGTAACTGGATTTGTAATCCTGGAAAGGCGGTGCCGGGCAACGTGGAAATCGGAGTAATAAAGATGATCATGGAATCAGGTCCATGCATTACCAGACATATCTGCGAGCGCGTTTTACACTCATCCAGGAAACCGATTAATCACCACACAATGGGTCCAGAAGATTTAGGATGACTAGATGGGTATTTCCAGTCTACTTGTGATGTACGAGCTTGGATCGGGACGATCTTAAGCGATCCTCGACGGAAGCATGAGGAAGAGTAATCATGGTCTAATGGATCCGCAAGTCTTCTGTGTGGAATCCACGGAAGTCTTCCGCAGTTCCCTGTACTTTTCGCCCTGTACTCCCTGATCAGGAGGAGAAAGCGGTTCTCTCAGTTAAATCTTCGAGAAACGACCTCGACCTTGCCCCGGCATGTGCCTACCTCTTTCTACCGTCGGTCGGCTGGAACAGTCTTCGTGAGGGAACGGCCACGAGGAAGCCTTCACTTGGACGAAGAGGAACGTCCTGCAGCTGTTGACAAAGATGATCGGAGCGAGTCTCGATACGTCCATCAGGGGCAACGAGGAACTTGGGCCGAAGGTGTGCTGCCAATGGTTTCCAATGGTAGCTTGTCGATTGGAAGAACGCGAGTTTGAATCTTGACGGCAGGAGCAATACAGTACATCGAATGAGTGAGATGATGGTGATGGGTGTACTGAGGTGTTATGGTGAACAGGGATTGGAGAGGTAGAATGGGGAGAAGGAGCAATCCTTGCGGATCTCCGAGGGTAACTCCAGAAACCTTCTGAAGGTCCTCTTCCAGCACAACGCCATCGCGTCGGGCGCACTTTGCTGCTTACATGGGATCGTGACTTCATGGAGCAACACTAGAGGAGGCCAGGACGACAGCAACGTCATCTATTCTGCTGTCCTCTTCATGAGGATAGCGTTAAGATGACCCCTTCTGGGAATCGTGAAACAGGAACTTGCCGGCATCCTGGCTACGGTGCAGAGGACGCCCTCCAGCATCCGATGATCTCTTCTTGAACCTCAATCCCTCAATTTTTTGTATCTTTATCCTGTTTTTCTTTTTGTCTGTCCCCTCTTCCCTCCCCCTCTGCTGCCGAGGCGAACCGCGCCGACATGCACGCCGGTTCCCGGCAGGTTCCTTTTCGTATATACGTGTAACGTGGCAGGACGAAGCATCCTTCCACTGACCTGTATGTTTATTTTTGTATAAATAAACGCCCCGATGTAACCGGGTGTCAAACCCAAGCGCACTTACTTCTCTGGGACCCGAAAGGAGCCAAAGACGAGAGACAAAAGCAACGCATGCCATCAGAAAGCAAAAAAATCCGCTGGTTCTGGAGACGTCGCTAGTGAATGCGTGGATCCGCTCCCCATGACATCATCCTCTGCCAAGGAGCATCCACATTAGCAGTGAGCCACGCTTTGCGTTGGGCAGTCACTGCTTCTGTACTGCGGATCACCTGCTGTTCTCCGAAGGCCGCTTTTTTTTTTTTGGTTCCCCAAGTGCTGCAGAACCGTTAGCCTGAGGTCCCACGAAGCTCTTTAGCACTTCCACGCCGCCCGAGGGTGTGTGTCAGTTCTTGAAGTCAGGGAGCACTCGAAGAGGGGACCACCCTATAAATCCAGAAAGGGCTCCAGAGAAACTAATTCTTTCCTCTTACGCTTTGGAGGAAACTTCGTAGGGAACTCCTTCCTTATTCTCTCTCTTTTCTGTTCTCTTTAAAAGAGTAACAAGGAGCGACTGTCGCTCCTCTTTTTCTTTTCCGAGGGAAGCCGGGGAGGATCCGCTCCTGGAATTCCTTCTTCAGAGAGGAACCTCTCCTTGTTACTCCTTTAAAAAGGACCCTTAAGGGAGCAGATTGACACTCTGGAAAAGTATCAATCAAGCCAGCTCCATGGCAAACGATGGAGGGTCTTCTCGAGAGGGGAGACGGTTCCATTTTCACAGCCTGAAGGTAACCTCAAAGGCTCCTTGATGTCCTGGAAGGACTCTGGATGGTCAACTTCCAATCCAGTCAGGCAGTCAACTATGCATTCAGTTTCCGTCTTCAACCATTGCTGCTGCGTATGAAGCCAACCAGCGTCGTCATCCTGCGGGGAAGATGGGGAGTCGAGATCCACGACGCACTCCCCGTTCTCGGCGTTGAGGTGAGATTTACCGGGCGGCATTCGAGCCCGCAACACTTGGCAACACGTGCAGACGAAGCTTGCAGTTACATGGTCCCCAGGGCGGGTGTGTGGATATGACCGCCACTCTTCGACCACTGCTTAGTTGAATGTTTTGCCCGCTAGAGCAGCATCCACAATAAGAGGGGGCAGACCAGAGTGCCCGGCGTGGAAAAACCCTCGACGCTGAGGATCTGAGGAATCCCAACTTTGTTGCTAAGGAGCATCACCATCTGATCCACCTAATCAGGGTACCAACGCAAGGAGGTTGCGGCGGCCTTCTACCTACCAATCTTCTGGAGGCAAATTGGAACCTCTCCCTTCGCGAAGGGTCGCATCATCATGCGCGGGTGCTGCCTGTTTGGACGGGAACGCAACGACTGGATTGGAAGGAGCACGACAAGAGAAAGCAGACCAAATTCAGGAAACTCCCTCTGTCCCTGTTTGCTGGCGGAGGATTGCCTCCCTAGGAAAAGAGCAAGATCTTGCAACCTTGGGTACCAAAGGATGCCGACTCTCTCAGAAAGCCAGGAACACCTCGTGTACTCTCAGAAAACATAGACAAGGATGCTAATGGTGCGTCAGCCTTAGCATCCCCATTCCAAGTGTTCATTGGGAAGCACCGTTATTGAGTCAGCGTTCGGGGTGGGTGACCATCAGCGGATTTCTGACATGAAGAGGAGAATTATAACATCCATTTTGCAAACAGAACTAAAACCCCAAATCCCGAACCTCCCTCGTTCATTAAAAACGGGACGGCACTGGCGGAAGAGCACAGGTACCACCACCTTTGTCGCTTAAACGAATTCCAGAGCTGGCTCAAGCGAATCCCAAATCCTGAGGTCACATTTCTCTAGAAGAGTCATCCTCGGGAAAGCAAATCGCAAAGGGCTGCCGGGGCCACCATCCGAGGCCAATACGAACTCTTCCCATCTCTGGAAAACGATGGCAGTTCGGCTGCTGCCACAGGACCGTCCCTCCTTTGGTGCTCCTCTGAGGGCGGCCGTGGTACCCCGAGGTTGCCTCAAACGTGGTAAGCTGCACTATTTCCGCGTAAACTGGAAGGTCAGTACTCTCCAAGATTTCGTGCGGAAGGGGAAGAAACAGCAAAGTAGCCGAGAAGAAGAGCTCTTTCTAAAATCCCGTCTTGCAGAATCCGAGTTCAAGCACAAAGCGCTGTCAACTCTTCGTAGGGCACAGTGACAGTCAGGATTTCAAAAGAAAAAACAGCTCCTGACTTCCACTTGGGGTCACACAGCTGGAGGGGCTATTTTGACGGAAGGAAAGCCGGCAGGAGATCCTGGAGTTTGTTGTTTCCTTCCGGATTTGGTACTGAGCAAGAGGAGAACAGTGATCATTCTGAGCGTTCCCTACTCCTTCGAGAATATCTCATGAAGTGTACAAAAGTGTTTGAGGAAGAAGGGAGACCGCATTCAAACATCTCTTGCTTCCCTGTTGACGATGGATGTTCGAACAGATGACCGTTGACCCAGGAAATTGAAGATCCAGGAGCCTTCAGCATTCAATGTGGCTGCAGAATACATGGGACCCACAGGTTTCGACATTGCTTCGATGATGGAATCGACCAGAACGTTGAGCCCAAGAACCTGTACCAACTGGTACGTATTTAGACGTAGGAATTCCGGAAATGATGCTGCGACCTCGTACGCACAGATGAAGCATGAAGCTGAAGATGATAAAGGTTGTGACCATCTTGAAGTTTGGAATGCAAACTTCAAGAGGGCGACCTAGGGACGATGAGATGAAGGCAAAACTCTGCGCTGAATCAGCAGAGTGAAAGCAGAAAGCACTCAGCAAAATGAAGGGATGCAAAAGCATGATGAAGATGCTTATGAAGAGAACTTGCATTGAAAGCCAAGAAGCTGCCCTCAAAACGTCAACATTCAGCAGTTCTGGATGACTACACAAGGGCCGGAGAGTTACGAAACTGAGAACGAAATGAACTTTTGGCTTGCTTTTCATAGCCTTGGGCACCTTTGTCTCAGAATAGCACCATGCAGCTTCCTTGATGCTGTGCAGAAAACAGCACGAAGGACTTGTATTGTTGCGATGAGTTTCGTGCAAATTCTTTGCTTCTTTTCCAGAATCCTTGCATGCTATTCGCGACACTTATCATCATCAAGAATCAACAATCTGTCTTGCAACTGCTCAAAGGTTTTAGGACCAGTTCCTCTCAGAGACAGGCCATCCCAATGATTGGCCATTAGCTATCAGCCTTTCTTTGACTCTTAAAGTTAGGAGATGGAGACCACCCTATGAATCCAGTAAGGCTCCGGAAAAGGGGATCCGTTCCTCTTACGCTTGGGAGGCCCGAAGGGAAGCTCTTCCTGATTCTCTCTGGAGGAACCCGTCGGTTTGTGGGAACCGCTTCTCATTTCTTCTCCGGAGGGAACCATCAAGGAAATCGCTCCCTGTTTTTTCCTCCTCTGAAGAGAATCTTGAAAGGACGCTTCCCAGTTTAACTGAAGGGTGCTGCTCGAAGGGAGCAGAGTGCTTCTTACACTCTGGAGACGCAATGAAGCGTCCTCCCGAGGAAGGAAGGACGGAGGGCTCCATTTCCACAATCGGAGGGCAACCCCGAAGGGCTCCTCTATTCCTGGAAGGACATTAGAGGGTGAACTTCTAATTCTGGTCAGTCACTGGGAGCATCTGGGAGTTTCCAGCTTCCACCAGTGCCCCCAGCGAACCAGCGCCATCCTGCGGGAGACTCGAAACCCACGACGCATCCATTTCTCTGGCGTCTTGCCCGGGCAGAATTCGAACCCGCAACTCTTGGCACTACGTGTGGATAACGCAGCCACGTGGCCATCAACGTGGGCACTACTCTGTAGAAAATAACCTAAGAGAGAGCTAAGGAATGCATTGGCCTCTCATGTCTGCAACTACATTCCAACGCCCACGGGCCACTGTGTAGTCATTGTGAACGTGAGCCTCACAATAATTGTATTTAAAGAGAGGTGCATTTTGAGTGTCTTATGCTTTCCCCCCACCCCCTTCCGTGGCGGTTGCGGAAAAAGGTTTCCTAGAAAGTGAAACTGCTGCTGCTGTTGATTTGCTTTTGCGGGGATGAAAATCCGTGCGTTGAGGAGCTGTTCCCTCGACTCTGCTTTCCGTGAAAGAGCAGCTGGAAATCCAGGGGAAACCGCAACGCCACAGAGGAACGCGACATTCCTTCCGATTCCTTTTGCTTCCCATAAGCGGCGGTCACGAAATGTCTCCATGAAAACGATACGCTTTTGCATGTGAATCAGAGGCATCATTGGATAGGGAAAACAGGCCAAAGAATTTCCAAAAGCTCTCAGTCCCGTCCGGTGGTGTGACGGGGACATTCCAGAATGCGCAAATTACCTGTCTGGTCTGTCACCCATGCATGTTTTTGTGGGAATGGATCGAAGAGCTTACTAATAAGCGCATTGGAAGGGAGCAGCCGCGGACAGTGGCTGAGATGTGCATCGTGTAGGAGGAGGGATCTTCCTTGTACTTCGTGGGCCTCGTTCGCCAAGTGTCACCACTCGCAAGAATGGGTCCTGGCCTCCAGTTTCTATCCGACTGTATTGGAAAGTAGAACGGCATTCGGAAAGACGTTGCGGAGGACCTTCTTCCTCGACTTGCTACCTTCTTGTTACACGATGAAGAATTGCGAAAGATGCCAGCACGAAAGTTCATAACCGGAAAATCCGAATGCTGAGACTGCAGTGGCTTTTGCTCTGAGTTCCACGTGCAAGCGGCTGCATACTTAACCACATTCGAGCTCACTTCCATCACTGGAGACTTTGATCACTGCGACGGGCAAAGAGTGAGCTTCCCTTAAATCACATGCGTGTATCCACAAATTTTCTTCCAGAATGCACCTGTACTAGCGTGTTTTTCAAGAAATACCCCCTCGTTTTTGGAAAAAAAGAGAAGAGGAAGCGAAAGAGAAGAGAGGTCAAAGGTTGGACTCGCTTCAGGAGAGCTACGAAGAAGCGGTGGCCATCCTTTTCCTACTGTGCGTAGTCCACCTTTCGTTTAAAGAAAAGCAAATTTTTAGGACTCCTTCATTGGGATCTGCCTGAAGTGTTTCTCATCTGGGTGGGTTGGTTTCCTGGTTATGAAGAAAACCTGACCATTTCCTCTATTGGAGCAATGAGGCTACTCATCTCAGCTTTTCTTGTTTTCGGACACTTTCACGTTTCTTAAGCAGAGAGGGAGTCTGCTCGCGCTGGAATTCCCAGTAGGACGCTTCTATGCATGATGAAGCCAGTTCTGTTTCACAGGATTGGTTCCAAAGCTGATTGCTCAAGGGCTGAAAAGCTCTTGGGTCACTACAGTGGAGAGTGCTATCAGCTATGCTGCAAATCTGGAGACTTAAAATTTATGGCTTCTTGCTAAAGAGGCAACACCTAGGACGCCACATTCGTCTGTGGTTCGCTTCCACATGCATCATGAGAAAGAGTCAAAGGCCAAATGGGGTCCACGGCTGTTTCCTCTTGAAAGAGTCTCGGGCCAGAAAACATTTCTCTCGAGAAGGATTTTCAACTTGGGACTTGTTTTGCTCTGTGCCTCGATGAAGAAAATGGATGAGTGGAACTGAAGAAAAGATGATGACCTCGAACATGAAACTGCTGTTGCTGTCGACTTGTCTTTGCGGGCTGGAAATCCCGGGGAACCTTCGTGCCGCAGAGGAACGGAACCCTCCCGCGAGCTGCTTCGCTCCCTGTGAGCGTGCTTTGCTGCTGCTGTTGCTGTTTCATGTTGTCTCTCTTCTCAGACGGCAGCAGATTCGTTCGACTCGGAAAGCTTCCACGTGTTCATTTCATCCGTCCAGTGAACCAAACAGTGATCTGCTCTTCAACGATCTGCATGAGCTTACTAAGAATGAACTGACGAGAACGAAATTGAAAGCGGATCGAATCCATCGGCGGTTCGAAGCTGCGCTGACCGGCTCATGAAAATTAGGTCAAACCAAGGGACACAGTGGATCTCTTTCCTTTTCCTGCAAGAAACAGAGTGCAGTCTTGACGACGCGAAGATCGATCCGAACGCTGTTCGTTCCAAGTCTCTCTGAACATACCGCAATCCCGACATCCCCTTTCCAGATCCTTCCCGTTTGAGCATGGTTTCAGGTGACTGAGCGGATTTGTGATTCAGCACAGGCTCTCACTCCAACCATCCCCAGCTTTTCGTTCTTTTCGGATGAAAGGGCATCAAAATTTTGAGCCAAAGGTCTCTTGAGAACTGTCCTGGCAACGTGTGATGTCTTTTTTCTCTTATTTTTTAAATTTTAGAAAAGGCCAGTAGTGACCTCATGCCGAGATCGCCACAATTGACCTAAGATGATTATCACCTAGTTGTGCGGAGACATTTCTTACATAAGGTGATGAAAATACATTGGTGTGATGGAACCCTTGGTTCTACCACGTGCGATGAACATGCCGAAGAGCGATGCGCAGACCGTCGAGGTGCGCTTCGGCAGCGTGGGAGAAGAGAAAACAAAAACAAAATAAAGGGAGAGGGGAAAACAGGAGAGGGGAAAGTTTTGCAAGGAGAGCTTCACAGTGCGTTTCCACGCGTGCTCTGCATTCTGTCAGGATGCTGGCAAATTCCGTCCTTGTTCCACCCAGGTGGGGCCATCTCGAGGCGGTTTTCAGGAAAATCCGCATCCAGTGGATGGCGTCACTGTCATTCTGGCCTTTTCTTCTGGATCGCCGTGATCCTGCGAGTACAGCTGAGAACTGTGAGGGATGCGGCTGGAGGCAGTGCGGCAGAGAGGCACGCGCGAAGAGGCGTTTCCAAGTGTTCCTGGGACTGCCCGCCGGGATTCCTAGGATCGTCGCAAGGTGATATCAAAGGAATCGGAGGGCAGCACAATCCAACAGCAGGTACGGGAGCGTCTTCTCCTTCCCGCACCTATTGCATTGAGCGTTCACGCTCCCCTGTGCCCAGTAGTGAAGGCGCGCTTCGCACGGAATTCTCCATGCAACGCCAACTCCTGCCACTTGAGGGGGAGGGTGCCACTGTTTCAGCGCGCTGGGGCTAGTTCATCTCCTCCGGGGGGATATCGAACAGCTCTCCCCAGAGCAGAAGTCCGTGCAGTGGGACACTCGGGGTCGTAGTGTCCGTCATTTCCCGAGTTGTCCACCCTCTCAAAAGTTTCTTCACTTCCCACCTTGCCGGGATTACGTTGATCCTTGCGTCCCTTAGGGAGTGTAGCACTGGAAAAAGAGTGCTGGAGGAGGTCCACCGTATCCTCTGTATATCTCCTCCGGCGACTTACGATCACCGGCGCCGCAGGCAGGCGCACTCCGCCTCGCTCGCGCCATGGATCTTTCCCCATGAACCAACGGACTCCTGTAGCCAGACATTGCAGTTCGCGGGGAGCCAGGAAATCTTAGTGTTCTCCTTCACCAGGGCAGCCATCTGGCGCAATTGGCGTCCGCAGCGCCTCAGCAATCTCTCGCGGGCGACTAGGAGGGATGTTGAGAATGAGACTGAGACTTTCCCTCGCAGCCGGCTGCGTGTTCGCGAGAAGCCGTGCTGGTGCGCACCAGAGCATGGTTCATCTCATCTCTCTGCGAGGGAAAGTCCTCTGAGTTGGAGCTGAATGCTCCATCCTCTCCAGCGTAAGGAAGCTCTGTCCACCAACCTTTCGGGTTCTTCTGTCTTCTCTCCTTTGCTTTTTCTTTTCTTCGGTCTTCTTTTTTTAGCTCGCTAAGTGCTGAAGAACCCTTGTCCTTAGGGGAAGCGATCACACTATCTTAGCCACCCGAGGGTGCATACAACTCTCCAAGTTAGGGGGTATACCGGAAGGGGACCACCATATGAATCCAGGAGGGATCTAGAGGAAGAAGTCCGTTCCTCCTCCGCTTGGGAGAGGACCTTGAAGGGAACCACCTCTTGATTCTCTCTGGAGGAATCCCTTGTAGGGAACGGAAAGAACCCGGAAAGGATCCGATCCTGCATTTCCTCTCCGGATGGCACCCTCAAGGGGACCGCTCCTTCTATGTTTCCTTCTCTGAAGAAAACTCTCAAGGCATGCTTCCCCGAAGCACCTTCCAGCACACTGAAGAGGCACCCCCCGAAGATGGTAAAACCAGCTCCATGGAGGGTCTTCCTCTCGAGAGGAGGACGGCTTTATTTTTACAGCCGGAGGGAACTCCGAAGAGCTCCTTGATGTCCTGAAAGGACCCTGGCTGATCAGCTTCCAGTCCTGGCAAGTCAACGGGGACATCCGGCTTCCACCAGTGCCGCACCCAAAGAGGCCAACCAGCTCCATCCTATGGGGGGAGGGCGATTGAAACCCATGACGCACCCTCCGTTCTCGAGATCGGTCCTTCCCCTGGTGGGATTCGAACCCGCAACGCTCGGTACCACACGAGTAGAGGCCGCAGCCATGAGGCCAGCGAGGTGGGCCAGGGAATGGCGTTTAGGCGCGTTTGCCGACTCGAGCAAGGGAACTTTTGCAAGGAGTCCACTCAAGCGTGCTGATATGCCCCTTCTTCCTTGATTTACCTGAAGAAATTATGGGAACAATTCTGCAGCAGCAGCCACCCGTAACGAGGGAGGGGTCCATTCCCTGAAGAGCCGAAGAACAGAATATTCCATGGTGAAGCCTTCTCAATCCTTGCTGCTCTTCTTCTGAATTGATTGCTTTAAACGAATGATCTGCCTGTTGTGTTCACCATCTCCTTCCTTGCAAGAAGTTGGACGGAGAGAAACAACAACCTGCGACTTAACGCTGACTGCTCTTCCTTGGTCCCAAGCTAGCATCCGCAGGACTCCTGAAGCTAAAACGGTCGCGCATGCGGAAGCCTACGGAGGTCTTACTCGCGGTGAGATTCACGCGGAGGAAGGGCCCACTCCTCCCCCATACGAGAGGACCAGGGATCTGAGGGCATGCAGCGTGCAAGTCCGGTACCAACTTGGAGACTCGGAACTTCTGAGGCGTGTCAGGGATGGATCTGTTGAGGAGGTGAAGATTCTGCGGCCGTTCCTTGCGGTGTTGGCTCCTCCGCATCTTCGCAAGGGAGGGACCTGCGCATGTGGTCCATGCGGAAGTCTGCGGGGCCGGGCGAGGGACTGAGAACTAGTCCCCGGCCAAAGAAAACGAAATCCGGCGCGCGCGCTCGCCCGTTCAGGAGCTTTGGGCGCGGCGCGACGAGGAGGAAAGGGCGCCATCGATCCAGGTGCCGGTGAGCTGGCCCTTCCTGTTAAAAGACGCAATGCAAGTGCGCGCCTGTTCGGTCCTCTCGGATGCTGCGGGTGGTGGAACTGCTTGCAGCGGCTTCGCCTGAAAGCACGCGTGGGTCGGAGGAGGACCGAGGTAAGACTTCGGTCTGGGATGGGGGGTCCCCGAAAAGAGGCGAGGAATCCTCAGGGAGGTTTGTCGCTGGGGACGCTGCTGGGACGGAGGAGCAGAGGAGGCGGCGGCGTGGGTCTTGACGGAGACTTACTTCTTGCCCGGGTCTTCAAGGGAAAATCGGGTTGGGGGCCGGCGGCGAAGGAGAGTGTGCGGCTTTCTCCGCAGCCGGCGCCCCGATTTGGGAACGCGGCATTTACGGCCGCTGCTCTCCTCCCACGGAAAACAAGTAAATCAAAGGGACGACTGTCGGGGAGGGTGCGGAAGTGCTGAACTCGCAGTTCCCTCGCGGGGAACTCCGGTCATTCCCGCGATGTTGGGTGCTTCCCGAGGTTTTCCGAAACATCGCTCCCGGCCGAAGCGGGGGATGGGGGGGAGGAGGGGGGGAGAGGGGAGCTGAAGGAACCTCAGATTCCATCTGCATCCCGAATCGCGCATGACCGATTCTTGCCATCAGAGGAAAACTCGCGTCCCGGATAAGGCGTTTCGCGAACTGCACCCATGCAGTGGCTCCTGGGCCGCCAGCCGCGGTACGACGGCGAGGAGAGGCAGGGATGCGACGAGGGCTGTCGACCCTCCTTCACTTGCAACCCTTTTTTTCTCTTTTCAGGTTTTCTTTTTTTGTATTCTCAACCGCTCGCCTCCCCACGGAGGGCTCATGAAGCTCTTTGAGCACCGTCCACGCCACCCGAAGGCGAGTGTAGCTCCTCATTTTAGGGGGAACCTTGGGAGTATTGAATCCAGGAAGGGCTCTGGAGGAAGGAGACCGTTACTCTCACGCCTGGGAGGGATTTCGAAGGACACCCTCCACCCTGGCTGCTTCCGAAGGGAGCCTCCAAAGGAACTCCTCTCCCATTTCCTCCGGAGGCACCCCGAAAGGTGGTCACTCCTTTTTCCTTCCCCGAGGGGAACCTGAAAAGGATTTGCTCTTAGAATTTCTTCTCCGGAGGGAACCCGCAAGGGGACCGCTCCCTGTTTCTTCCCCTGAAGAGAATCCCCCTTAGGGCGCTTCCCAGGAGGTGGCAGCACCTTCCGACATCCTGGAGGAGTACCACCACTGAAAGGGATAAAGCCAGCTTCATGGAACGCGATAAACGATATTCCCCCCCGAGAGAAGGACGGCTCCATTTGCACAAACAGAGGGGAGTCCCGAAGGGCTCCTTGATGTTGTCCTAAAAGGGTCCCGGAAGGTCCACTTCAAGTCCAGACCAGTCATTGGGGTCATCTGGCTTCCACCAGTGCCACACGCTTGGAGCCTTCAGACCAATGAGCGCCATCCTGCAGGGAAACGCTCGAAACCCACAAGACGCACCCATTTCTGAAGGTCGACCCTTCCCAGGGATAAATTCGAATCCGCGACGCTCGGTGTCACGCGGCCTCCGAGGAGGGCTAGTTAAGGCGCCAATGGGATTAGAGTCCTTGCAGAGGACGGAGCTGTAGCGCGCATCCTCCCGGAAGCTGCGCTGCAAAGTGGCACCGCGACTCCTCCTTGATGGAAATGCGGAGGGAAACCCGGACGAGACTCAGGGACGCTTCCTTGTCGAGTCCATCAGGGATCAACGTGACGTCATACGCTGGTTGAAAATGGGAACCGGCAAAATGGCAGGAGAGAGGCGAAGAGGGGATCCATCAGAGGGCTCTTCTTCCTAATTCAATTAAAGATGGCAGTTGTTCCTCGCAGATGAAAAACGAGAAGAGGATGCAGCGAGAATTCTTAAGAGAGGCGCTCGACTGGGAAGCATCTCGAAGGGAGGGTTCCTCCCCCACGGGCATGTAGATGACGGGATGGCCCCGTCGTGGCGAACGTCCACGAGATGCACCTTTCTCAAAGGAGCATCCGCGGCTCCGTCAGAACGTCGCGCCTGTCGGAGTGCCTCTCGTGCTGCGCAGCGGCAGGCGGCCGGAGTCTCGCGGTGCGCCCGCGCCGAGGCGGGGGTGGCGCCGCGTCTTCCCGTTCCCGGGATGCGAATCATACTGTCCTCCCAGACGGAGAGGCCGACTAGCCCGGGGCTATCTCCTTTCCCTCCGTCGAGACCCGCGGGACGGCGGCGACGCGCCCGACCGGCCGCCTCCCTATGGTACTTGAGGTCCTGCGAGGGACCTCCTGGATGAAGAGGGGCCGGTCCACGCGCCTTGGAGGAGGATGGGCCGCGGCATCTGGCAGCCTTTTCTCTCCCCTTTCCCCACCCTCTTTCCCTTGAAACGCGCGACCGGGTCCGCGTCCTGAGGGGTTCGGGACAGAGGTTCCAGAGGCTGCGAGACCAAATGACCCGCGGGCAGAAAGGGACTGCGCCTATCGAGGGCACTGCCACCCGCCTCCTCTCCAGTCCGCGAGTGGCACCATTCCGCCCTTTGCGACATGGTCTTTGTTCCCCTCCCCCTCATTAGTCCGCTTCGAAGGAAACGGGGAAGAGGAAGGAGCATTCGGCGAGTCGCTCGGAGCACTGGCGAGGTCACATCCAGTTGTCCAGTCAATCTTCCCTCCTCGGTGCCTACTGAAAAGAGTGGGACTGCCTCACGAGTCTCGCCGCCTTCCCACTCAGGCCCGCCACAAGGAGCGACGTGGAAGGGACCGCTACATACCCCGGAGTCACGAGCATTCCGGCTGCGCCCGCTATCCAGAGCCAAGGCTGCGGAGGAGCGCTAGCCGCCTGGGAAGCGGTCAACTCACCATTTCGAGCTGCCCTCCTTCGTCCTTCCTCGCGTCCGTGGGTCGACATCTCCGCGGGAAGCGGGGACAAGGACAGACGGCGCTCCACATCCCTCTGCGGGCTTTCAGAGAGCCCTGGGAATCGCGCCGATTGAGCCGCACCTTGGCCGGTCCACAGGGAAGTTTCCAGGTAGCGAGACCTTTATTGAGAACCTGGAGACTTCGGGGACGTGGGAGCGATGCAAGGCTCACGAGCCGTGCCGGGGGCGGAGTTCCGAACCTGCGTGAGTGGACCGTCGAGGCGGAGGTTAAGGCAGGTCTCCATGCGTAATTTGCGAGAGCGCACCACCCACGCAGCTGCGCGCGCAGTGACCCCGAGAACGTTCCGCGCGTGCGGGACGGCGATTCTTTTCGAGGGCGGTCGAGGGACTAAGAAGAGTGCCCGCGGAAAGGAGTAGGCGACCACTCCTCCAGGTGGCTGGCCGCTGTTTCTGCAGCGGGATGAAACACCTGCTCGAAAGATTCAGCCCGCTAGGAGGCCGATTGTCCCAGGAAACCGAGGGCTTGCCGCTTCCCGTCGTCTCCCTCGGCGCGACCTGAAGACAGGGTGCTGACCAGGCTCTTCGTGGGTCCGGGACGGGAGAACTTACGGCGGAGATAGGCAGACCGCAGCTCGGAGGAGCCCAGAGAGTCAGCTGAGGAGGAAGCACGGACCCAAAGAAGCAGCCGCTCCCTCCCGGAAAAGGGGTGAAAAGAGAAAGTGGCATCATCTAAGATGGCGCCTGGTGGAACCACGTTACGCGGGCCATCCCTCAAGTGTGCTTTCTTAGAGGGAAGGCCTTCTCTGAATCTCCTCTCCTGAAGAACGCCGAAGGAATGCGAGCAGGCTGCTTGATCAACAATCTGGAGAGGTTTCCTTCCTCCCGGTCATGTAGGGGGCGCTTCTTGCAAAAAAAAATCCGCAAATAAGGTCAGAACATGAAAACCCGTGTGTGACCTGCTCTTCTGTGTAGCCGGCGAGTCGGTGATCATAGTGGGTTTGCCATTCCACACCGTCCTTGTTCGGGGAAAAAACAGCCCTGACGTGACCGGGTGATGGCAGTGTCGGCGTGCGTTGCACGGGACAGCCCAATGCAAAAGTGGCAACACCGAGTCTTGCCGCTTCAAGGGAAGCGCAGAGCTGTCCCAAACACTGAGTGGCTTTCCAAGAGAATTCAAAGAACATCGACCAGGCAGAGCAGTGAGAAAGTAGGGGTAGAAGGGTCAGCAGAGTGAACGTGTTGTTCAGCATCTCAATGGCTTTTTTGCTCCTGCAGTTTCAAACCTTGGGGGAGGAGACTTGTGCTCCAGAGAGGTCCATCGATGGAGATGGAGACTTGGGCTGGCTTAAACAGAAAACGAACTCCCGAGTCCAGTGTCGCTATCCGAGTTTGCATCGCAAGGCTGATATGACCTCTCCATCTTTTCCGAAGAGTGAACTGAGCATAGCCACCTCCGCTTGTCTTTTCTGATCATTCCTCGTGCTGATCGCTGCTTCACAGAACGCGGACACCACCTAGCTGGGGATTTTGTCGGCTGCACTGACAAATGACAATCCCCTAGTTGATTCACTCCTAGCAAGAAGACTTTCGCTGTCCCCTGCCCTTGGATTCTTGCGAGTCTCGTCCGGCAGTGGAATCGTTTTCCAGAGATACACCACCTCCGCTCTCCAACACATCCCCCGAATGAACAAGGTCAAGTTGTTTCCAATTTATGCAGGTGACGAAGGTGTGACACTGTCGAGCTTCTTGTGGGGCAGCTCGTAAGACTTTCAGGCGCCACTTGCCAGCTTGCAGGATTGGTGACCTCGTAGCGGGAATGGCGAATTTGGTGGACCGGTGGAGGACGGGCCAGTAGGCGACACCCAGTGCGCACGCTAAAGGACTGCACCTCTGGCAGGAATGCCTGGAGATTCCAAGCGGAAGAAGACGTCGAGAAACCGGGAGTTTCAGCTGTCTCTCAGAAAGCCCCGAAAGAGAGGTTCAGTTTTGCCTCTGATTCAGCAATGCTCATGCAATGAACAAGAACACTGCAAGGAGCAGTGTTGTGTGAGCAGTCACCTCTGAAAGCCACTTCTTTTCATTACGACTCTTACTGTGCTGCTTCATTAATCTTATGCTTCAGAGGATCATGGGTGTCCTTTTCGTCATTAAAGCTTCCACATTGCATTCTGAGAGTCTTTTGGAGCTTTCAATTCATTTGAGAATGTCCACTCTTTAGTATGTGCTTTAGTTCTCCTTTCCAAGGAGATACTTCGACCTCCATTTTCCTGGTTTCTTCCCATATTGGAAATCAGGGAAAGAGCACGTTTCTGCGCTGGTCAGCACCGGGCTTTCGACCCAGCGGCGAAATCTTCTCTGCTCAGATTTCGCCATTGATGCTTTTCAACGTTCTTCAACGGAATATTCAGAAACGCTATGAGTTAGTAGCTTTCAGACAGACTATTTCGGGAACAAATTCCAAGTTGAAGCCGGTTCCAACGCTCCCGGTAGGAGGGGCGTCTCTGGCCTTTAAGAATCTTCATTTGTGGCACCGGAAGAAGTAAGGAAAAGGGAGAGGAAGAAGTATTGAGGGAGGTTGGCTCTCTGACTTTAAAGGTCTTTAAAGACCTTTAAAGGAGTGCTCGCTGCCGTCAGGACTATTGTGGTAGTATCTCTGATGTCTCCTGACTTGAGGAACCACGAAGTGTAGAGGGAGTTAAAAGTCCCGAAGAAGCGGACGGATCACTCGAGAGAGAAACTGCTCTCACATTCGTCTTCCCTGAGATGAGCTCTGTAAATTTCGGACACCCCCTCCCTCTCAACGGAAGAAAATTAGCTAATCTCAAGAGCTAGAAGGAAGTGACAGGGTGTGAAGACAAAGAAAATTCTCCCCTTTATCTGTTTGAACCATTCCAACACTGACGTCATTGAAAAAAGAGAGAATGCCACTTAGGATTCATCGATAAGCAGCACCTTCAGGAAGGGAGACATCGCATGCTTTGCCTTGAAGCTTCATGTAGGTATTTGCCAACACTACTAATACTGTTAGCAACGTGATCGAT
This sequence comes from Raillietiella orientalis, assembly GCA_036172245.1. Lineage (NCBI taxonomy): Eukaryota > Metazoa > Arthropoda > Ichthyostraca > Raillietiellida > Raillietiellidae > Raillietiella > Raillietiella orientalis. The sequence continues at coordinate 1,107,099 of JAYWIR010000012.1, forward strand.
TAGCAAAACATCACCGCATCCATTGGTTTTTGAGCTCAGTCACACCTGGACTCTTATTTATTTAATAAAAATGAAGAAATCACAAGTCAGTTACAGAAAAAAAGTTCACTGGGAGTAACCACCAGCTTGCAGACCGGTCTTTAAGGTAATCAAGAATGGGTGGAAGGGAACATTAAATAAAGTAAAATCAGAAGAAGGGAGGAAAGGGATTGTGGTCTTTGGTTTCAGCTGCCCTTTTCTTCCTAGAGCTGACTCTTAATTCTGACGATCTCCCTGGAAACTTTTTCTTGCAGGTAAGGCCGTCGTGCAGTCGTCTCCATCAAGGCGGATGTTATTCGAGTGGTCTCCCTTCCCTGAGAACGAGATTCCATCACGGAGCATGCTGCGGCAATGGCGCGGATGCAGCATCTCGTTGCCATCATGGCTCCTGTCGTCAGCCCGCTTCGCGTGAAGAAGCGCTGCGGCGAGTCCAAAGAGTGTCGAAGAGTTTCGTACTCCGAATGGCAGAGCGTCGAGGCTGCTCTCCCCCAAACGTCCGCGGAGACACCGCAGTCTAGCAAGATTCCATCCTCCTGCACCTGGAACTGCTCGTGGAGGCCACTCCGTTGGGAACCAGGCTTGGCCTGCAGAAACAGCAGAACATCTCACTTTCACCGCAGTGGGAACACGGAGATGTCCGCACACGAGGAAAGGACCGCGAGTCCATCGAGGGGTACACCAAGCAGGTCGCAACACCGAAGGAGTCCCTTCGCCCGTGAACGAAGAGAGGCACCGTCCACCAAATCTCTCGTCTTGCTGTCGTCGTGGTGTTTCTGGACTCCTGGGATGTTGCACGAGAACTCCATCCCGCCGATTGGCTACTGTCATTTCTTGCCTTCAGGGCAAACAGTGCTGCGGTGAGGGGCGAGACGGCTATCCGGGACCAAGGAGTTCACTCCTGCAGGATTTCTTCCAGCGGCTTGCATGAGAGATTCCTTAGCAGACGAAGTTCTTCTGGGCTCACTTCCAAAGTGTTCGCCCGGGACTTCAGTGCCTCCTGCCGCCAGGCATCTTAGTTTGGGAGAGAAGGCGTGTTTTTGTAGGCAGAAGCAAAGGCACAGACTGAGTCACCTTTCGTGCCAAGAACTGGGCATGTAAACTTTCCAAGGGATCAAGTAAACCTGCAGGCACCCCGGACAGTGGTGCGAGCGAGCAGCTGGACGGCGATAGAAGACGTCTCGAATGTTCTAACGGCTGTCGCTTTCTTTCACCTTAGAGAACACTGTTCAGTGCGTTTGACGCTCGGCGAGATGGGCGTCTGCCGGGGACGGTGGCGTACTCCACCTTTAAATGAGAGGGACGGTGGTATTCGAGGCGGGTGGTATCAGGGAGGAATGGAATTGCGAGAGTTTTGACATGCAAATCCTCTCGAGCTTTTCATTCATCTGATGAAACCATCAACGTTACCAAATGGATAATCGTGACGACTTCAGGAGCATCTGCACGCAGTAATTACTCACAAACTCACCGAAACTCAAAAGACATCTGGAGGGCTAGGATTTCTCCTAGCTGCTTGCAGAGGAGTTTCCGCGGCACACGGAGAAGTTCCTCTTGGCGAATTTCCAGAGTGACTATCCATGACTCCAGTGCTTTCTGCTACCAGGCGTACCAGCTTTTGGGGCGGGAGGAGTTCCAAGGAGAGGATTCAACGAGGACAGTTGCCTCAGGGGAAAGCCGAACCCCTTCTGGAATCAACTGGTGAATCAAATTGAAATTATATTATCGATATCAACTTCAATCTCTTCTGCTTTCTATCATTCTGTGTCCGTGACTTCTGCCTACGTGTCCTTACTTTTCTTGCCCTGCTCATTCGGTAGGCAGTCAAGGAAATTTTGCCAACTCAGGATTCTGGACGTTCTTAGATGTTCCCCTACCTGGACACTAGCAGCGTAGGAAGGTGGATTCCTCAACATTCGTGGGCAGCGATGGCGGATAAGGAGGAGAATAGGAGGCAATTCGAAAAATCGATAAAAGTGCTTCTGAATTTTTGAGGATTAAGCGATGAAAGGCCTGGATCTTGTGACACCAGCTGGCGTCGAGCACCGGAACAAAAAAGAACACCATGGTAGTCAGGTTCTCGTTATCCACTGCGCTCAGCAAGAGGACTTCAAGAGCAACGCACTTAGATGAAGAAAGCCAGGAAGCGACTATCTTCCGTTCAGGCAAAATCAGGGAGTCCAATTTATCCTTTCAATCAGTCAAGCTGGTAATCCCGATAACTGCAGATCAGCATCAGCGAGATTCGAGGCATCGACACACAAACAGCACAGAGAATCCAAATTTCTCCAAGGGATACATTAGAAAGAGGTGGTCATGGAGGTCGCAAACAGACGTCTTTGAGACACGGAAAGGCGAGCCTCACATAAGGTTTTCTTTTTTTTGGTTCACTAAGTACCTCAAGAGCCGGTCGCGTGCCTCGCGGCGCACGTGGCTCTTTTTAAACATTAACACACTGTTTTGTTTCCACGCCCCTCCGCCCGCAGCAACCGCAGGGAGGGCGTGTAAATTCTGCAGTGTAATTCTTCAGGATAGGGGGCACCCCGGAATAGGGTCCGCCCTATGAATCCAGGAAGGGCTCGGAGTCCGTTCCTCTCACGCTTGGGGAGGGATCGCACCTCCCACCCTGGTTGTCTCCGAAGGGGAACCCTGAAGGGAATCTCCTTCCTCATTCTCTCTGGAGGGACGCCCCCCTGAAAGAGGGGTGGTCCTCTCCATTTCAACTTTTCCGAAGGGAACCCGGAAAGGATCCGCTTGTAGGAATTTCTTCTCCGGAGGGAACCCGCAAGGGAACCGCTCCTTGTTCACTCCTCTGAAGAGAACCCCGAAGGGACACTTCCGAAAGTCAGAAGGGGCGCTGCAGCTTCCCGCAGGGAATCGCTCTCGCTTGCTTCCCTGTGCACACTCTGTGAAGAGGCGACGACTCGGAGGGACCCCCCAACAGGGGGGTCCGCTCCTTTGAACAACTGGAGAGTGCCCGTGAGGGCTCCTGCTCCATCTTGAAACCGGAGGTGGTCCCCCGGTGACGGGGGTCCGCTCTCCGTTGCACGACAGGAGGGGGAACTCCCCACTCCTTTATTCCTGGGAGGACCCGAAGGTCGACTCCCATTGTTCCGGCCTTCATCAGGAGGCCGCCGGCTTTATCCACCGCCGGGGTCACGCCCGAATGTCTCGGCCAACCAGCACCATTGCAGGAGAAACTCGGAACCCAAACGACGCAGTGGCGTCAAGTTATCTGCCGAAGTATTCGAACCCGCGACGCATGGTGCCACGCGCGAAAGCCTTAACCACAAAGCCTCCGACGCGGGCCCTCATATAGGGTTCAGAGGGAATGGTGGAAGACAGCGTGCCGTCTTTTGGTCCTGAGCCTTTCCTGTGCACTGTTTCGAGATTCATTTGAGTTTTGCGAGTGGCGCTGGAATTTCACGCTCCCATAGAGGCATCTGAAAGGCACGAGGAGGCTAATATGCAAAATCTCGGAAACATTCCTCGTGCCTGCATGCGAGAGTCGTCAGACATTCATATCTAGCACTCGCGTTAGACACTCCACCCACACACATCGAGGCGGCCAAGTGCTGCTTTCCTCTTTGTTTTGATGACCTTCCTCAAAGCAAATGGGCTGGGATCGTTGCCGCTGATGACTGACTCTATTCGACTCTGTTCAGGTTTGCTCCCGAGTCTTTGCTGGGAAGCAGGCGCAAGTGCTCCCTTGAATCGAAGAGTCTGAGGATGAGTCTACGTCCGTGTCCAAAATCCTCCTTCCCCAGTATAAAAGTCAACTGCATGGGCCTTGAGCTCTACAAGTACTTTCTTTACAAGTTCTCTATCTCGTAACGCAGCACCGGAAAGTGTCTCTTCGACTTTCCTCTGTTTCCAGACTACCGCCCGTTCTCTTCAAGCGCTCACATTGAGTTGGCTCATGAGCTTGTGGCGGCACAAGTCGGCATATCACGTGTGAGGGCATGCAAAGCATGGCAACCACTGCCGACTCCGGGAACCTAGGATTGGCGACTTAGACCATTTGCAGCGATCGTCAGTTTCAAAGGGTTGCGTGCCGGATCGTGTTGCACTCCACGATTGTATGGGACCCGGTCATTTTCCAAAGACCAGAAAGAACCACCAGCAGCCAGGTAACAATTCACAGGACGGTGAAAGACCCTTGTTTTCTAACACGTGGTGAACGTGAAAAAACGATCTCTGCTCCGAGGACTTAGAGGTAGCCTCGTGGAGGCCGAACTTCTGGAACTAAAGATCGACTGGACCATGACCAAAGGCTGCTCGCAAGAGAACCTCCTCCATTTCGGGATCCCGCTGAAGTATTTGCTGCATTCTCCAGCTCTGCGGCCATGGCGATCCCATGCGAGGCTCAGCACACCGTCGCGACCCTCCTTCTACTCTCCGAAACCTGGACAATTTGCTACCCTCCTCGAAAGGAACTCCGGGGGACAGCAGTAGTTTTACACCGGCCGGTCCTCTGGCATAGGCTCGACGCTTAAACGTCACCCATCTTTAGGAGCGGCTGCTTCGGCAGGCGCGTCGTTGCTTACTCCGTAGTGAATTCCGACTGTCCTGCTGTCCATAGCAACCGACACCTTTTGGGGAACCTACTGAGCTTCGCATCGGATGCTGAAAGTCAACGTTCCGTTTGCTCCCCAGCGCCAGTTCTCTCAAGAACCGGACTCTGAGAGTCCGATCTTCGGCACCCAAGCAAGAAGAACTCCTCAGCAATTTAATGACTTGAAGTGGATGCGCGATGTGATGCTGTGTGGCGACAGCATCCCATACCACTTCAGATGAACACCGACGCAAACATTGCTCCAGTTGCTTCAGTTTGCTCCAGCAAACCATGACGCAAGGGTAGCTCGGGGAAGGTGGGAGAGAGAATTAAAACGAAGGAGAGATCATCTCAAGATTTGGGACCGAACTTGTCCAGGTAACAATGAAGAATCGTAGGGACCTCGGACCCGCAATTGGGAATTTTCCTGGATTGAAATGCGTGAGATCTCGTCTAGATGCTTCTTTTCTTTCTAAGCGACCAGTTGGGTGGCGTAGTCTTGGTGCAGGAGCCTCAACAAGTCTCTGCCAGCACCCACACCGGGTTTTGCGTCAGGAAGGCTGCGTGGTGCGGCACACGTTCCCATGTTTTACTGAGGTTGTTGTAACGGGGGTGTTTGTTCGCTTTCCTTCGAGGCAACACGGAACGCCGAATTGCAGTGTTACACGGCGTAGGTGTGGCGGTGCGCATTCCGGGGTCATGGGATGCAATGGTGCAGGGGGGAGTGGGGAGGTCTAAATTGAGAGGCACTCGCTAGCGGTCATAGTCCTCTTGGATGCACACCATCAAATGGCTTTCTATTGGAACAGTCAGCAGTTCTGGAGGAGCAGGGAGTGCATCTTCCTCCCTGTCACATCAGTGAGTGGTCGCAAGAGAAGGATCGTGTGAGGGAAGGAGCTAAATGAGGGACTCTTGGGTCGATCTTCGAGGCGGGATCGGAGGGATCCATCCTGCTGGGTAGGAACGTGCTTACAGTAGGTACTTCTAAATTTCCAAATGGTCCCAGCAATCAGCAACGGACTAAAAGCTTTCAATCTTGGATTAACCAAGGTCCAAGTTCGCGATCTGATGCCACGAGGGAACCCATCAGAGTGGTCTCTACCACGGCTAAAGCGGGTGCCATGACTACACAACCTTGAGAAACATGATCACGGCTAAGCACACAGCCTTTGTCTCTTATAGGTGTCCCAATCTTCCTGAAAAAGGAGCGCTTTCGACATCCAAAGTGGTCAGGTGGGTGGAAAATGAGCTCACAGTTTCTGGCTACGGTCAGCTGTTTGTTTCGATATCCTCGCCTTCTTGTGATGAGGTCAAAGGTCACTCAGAACGGACGTCGTCGCGCAGTTCTACCTTCGCTCCGCGATGTCGGGAGGCGACGACGAAGCACGTGACCAAGGTCTTTTTCGGACGCACTCCGTGTTGAGGGTGTTCTTGCCATCGGGAAATAGTTTGGTCTCCGTTCAAGGTGCCCTTCTGCAGTGCGGATGGTTTCAGGACGGTGAGGTGCGGTGGTTGCACTCTTGCCCTTGAAAGGGAGAAGAAGGCAAGCCCTCACCAGAGGTTACACCAGAATCAGTCGTCATCAGTCGAATTTTAGGGAATCCCATCTTTCTCTGCCAGCTGAGCTTCTGCGATTGATCCAATTTGTAAGCCGGAACCGGGCATCCTAACCCTATTAAAGGCTACTGCTCAAATACCTCCCTCATTTCTTATTCATGTGTGCTTTCTCCATTCATATGAAGGATGAAAACATTTCTGAGGAATGGAGCATCCTCGAATCCGAGTTCAAGGGGAGGCTCCAGATGGCAGCACCTATAGTTTTTCTCAGCGATGGATGGGCCAACCGTACGCCGCAGCAGAAGAGGGATCGCAAGAGGATGCTTCGAAACTGGGTAAAGAGAAGGCGCCGATGAGATGGACGGCCAGATCAAGGCGAACCTAAGCGCTCTACAAGTGGTGCGCTCCAGAAAAAGCTGGTCGAGAAAGACCATTTTGGAGAATCTCAAGTGGGAAAATGCATCTTGAACTTCGGAAGAAAGTCGCAAAGAAATGAGGAAGGTCACGCAAAGCGCAGCTGATCCCGGAGCTCTTCGCCATCTGATGCTGCTCCTTGCAGGCCGAGATAGGCTGCCGGCCTTAGTGCGCATCCAGGGAAACCAATGCAAGAAGCCAATGACGATTTCTCAAGGAACATCTTCCAGCTGAATGAGGAATGTCTTCACTTTTCATCGAAAAAGCATCGCAGCTGAAGTGGGATGCCTCCCAGAAGCGGGGAAATGTTCTAGCATCATGAGAGCAATACTGTCCTGGGAGAAGGACAGCTTGGCTCTCGCTGTCCGGAGTCAAGGGAACGGTGGTGTGTGCTCCAAGCCCCAGGGAACGAGGGGATGAGACGGAGCCGTTCCTCTGGAAGGCAGAGGCGTTTCGTCAATGCTCCTTCTTCCTTCGAAGAAGGCAAACTCACCAGCAGCTCTACAAATTCGTTTCCCTATCCCTCCTCTGTGATGGAGGCCCTTGCATGTCATGTGCTCCTGAAAAAATTGTGGGAGTGCCACGAGCAACTCTGGACTTATTTTAGGGGCCTCAAATGAACCGACGAGTCAGAAGTGGAGGGAGATATAATCCACCCTTGATTTGAGGGAGGTATTCAAAACACGAAAAGGGAATGGGAAGAGTCGGGAGCGGGATGCCATTTCTGGAAAAATGTTCTGGGATCTCGTACTGCTTTAACACCATGTTGGAACGAGTGCCACGACAAGTAGGGGAACGCTGCTCGGTTCATTTCGAGACTCTACTCTTCCTTTTGATCCAGATACCATCCCTGAGTACCCGAACGGGCCGATCCACCGTCTGTCGAAGAGTCCACGGCCGCGGTCAGCGCTTCCGCCATCAAGAAATCCTGCCACAGGTGAAATTCTGCAAAGCGACGTGCACCTCCGCCAGTGGGGTGGCCGTTGGCTTCCGTGGAGCTCGGAATCGCGGCCGCCCTATAATCACAAGGCTTCGCATCAAGCTGGGTATTCGAAACTAGAGCCACGTCAGACGACCAGTCATACAGTCATCCTACCCACTCATCAAACATTTAACTGCAAGAGGCTGAGAAAACCTCGAGGCGAGCGCCGTCTCAAAGGAGGACGGAGGGAAAGAGCAAACCAGTTCGGAGAGCTGGGCTCTTGAAGACCCAAGAAAGGTTCTGGGGCCGAAGCTGCCTCAGTCCATTTCGTGAGAGCGCAATAAGGCTGAGGCCAATAATCGGTCGTCGAAGAAATTGGCTGGTCATTTGCAAAACGCCTCGAAGACTGCGGTCGCGGCAACACACTAGCTGTCACTTCTGCCTCCTCCTTCCTCTTCCTTTTTTCACTGATTCGTGAAAAAACTAGTTGAATTTGACGGAACCGCCGCCGCCTCTAAGACGCTGACGTGTTCTCCGTCCTCTCCCTCCAAGAAGGTCGGCTTCATTGAAATAAGGGGGTGGCAACACTGCTGGTGTGCCAGCTGGATACGTGCACTCGTTTCCAAACTGCTTTTTTGGATGCAGCTTGAGTCTGCGAGACGCAGGAATCGTCGTGTCGTCCTTGCGGAGTCGAAAGAGCTGTCCCGTGCTTTGGGGGTCGACCAATGGGATCATTTGGCAGAGATCCTGCCGCATCAGTTGCCCGAGGCAACAATGTTCAAGTAAGATTGGACCCAGTGGAAACTACAAGGAATGATTCTGCCACCAGCTGCTTCGACCCTAGAAGCATCTCATGAGCTGGACCACGAACTCGTTGAGACATCCGAGATCCACTGCGGATGGACAACTGCTGAAGAAGAGTGCGTGGAGTGCTGTCTCCCAAGAGGGACATCGTTTTCATGATGAGGCTCAACAGGAACGAGTCCACCAGAGCTAATGAGAAGAGACACCATCCTCGTCTCCCAAGAGAGAAAAAGTTTTTCCCCCGTTGCTGCGGCAACGACGGCGCGTCATTCTGGTTCGGCGCGGGTGGCTTCATCCTTCCGAGAGCTGCATCGCGAACTCTCGGTTATTCGCACGGCTCCTCACAGGGTGGCTGAGGAGAGATCCTGAAGCATCCGAGCTATGAACTGTCCTCCGTGATGGAGTTGCTGCGTTACCACATCCCGCGCGTCTGACGACCTGCCTCTCCGAGAATCATCCCATGCAGCCGACCAGCCGGCTGCGAAACTGTGTTGGCTGGGTTCATTCGAAGGTCATCCCACGAGTGGATCAAATCTCATGACTTTTCGCCGCGGGAGAAACCATCATTCATGTCGGTGATGCGCGGGTGACCTTCCGAGCGCGGGCCGTGAGCGTGACGTGATTGGACGTCCCGAGGATCAAATCTGCACTTGACTTCTCGCCGCTTCGGCCGAACCACCGCCTCTCGGCCGTGGGGAAGCCAGAGATGGGGAGAGAGGCCGGAGCAGCATTCGGCACGCCAGAAGGTCTGCCACTCGCCTGCACCAAGGGTGGAGCTCTGAAGGGTCTCGTTCCACCGAACTTCAGCTTCGGGATGAGCGATGCTGTTTCATCCGGGAAGTCTGAGTCCATCTCACGAGATCTTTTTTCTTTTTATTTTTATGAAATGCTAGTAGTGACTTCTCGAAGAGATAATCACTTTTGGACTAGGATGGTGGAAATCCTTTGGGTTTCTTCGGGTTTTTCTGCTTTTTGTTTTTTTTGGTTCGCCGAGTGCTGAAGGACAGTCCGTCTCCTTTGAAGGGAGCTCATGAAGCCCTCTAAGCACCGTCCACGCCATCGGAGGGTGCTTGTCAACTCTCCGAGTTAGGAGTCACCCCGGAAGGACTACCACATGAATCCAGTGAAGGTTTCTGAGGACAAAGTCCGTTTCTCTTACTCTTGAGAGGGAGCCGCGGAGGGAACCTCTTTCTTATGCTGCCCGGAGGAAACCCGGAAAGGATCCGCTCCTGGAATTCTTTCTCCGGAGGTTACCCGCAAGGGAGCTACTTCTTATTTCCTCTTCCTATGAAGAGCACTCCGAAGGAACGCTTCTCAATTTCTCTGAAGAGTCGCTCCCCGAAGGGAGCAGCACACTTCATGACCTCTGGAGAGATATCAATGCACCAGCTCCATGGTACGAGACGGAGGGTCCTCCACGAGGAGGGGGACGGTTCCATTTTCCCAACTAAAGGGAAACTCAGAAGGAAGCCATCTCCTCGGTTCTTTCCTCCCTCCTGGGTTCCTGAAAAAACTCCGGAGGGTGCACTTCCGATGATGACCAGTCAACGGGGATACACGACTTCCGACTTCCACCAGCGCAGCTGCACCCGAAGTCTGTGCGCTCATCGGAAGCATCTTGGGCATCTGCTTCGAAAGCACATGCATAAGATGCAGCCCATCCGCTGCCGGACAGTCTGTTGCTGCTCGCGTTCGGGATGAATCCCTGGAAGGGGGGTTCGACTGGATCGTTGCAAGGCCACCGGCAATTGCGTGGTTTCCTCCTTTGTGGAAAAGGATGCTGCTCTATGAACTAGCTCAGTTCCTTGGATTCTTGGATTCTAAGAGCTTCAAGCAGTTTTCTGATCCATGAGCGTACTTGCCAAGATATTTTCAGGTCCCATTGGCGGACAGGCGCAGTTTGAGCCTCTACGCCGCCCGAGACCACCGTCTGGGGTTCTCTAGTTTCGTCTAAAGTTCTGAAGGAACACTTCCACTGGCCTGATCTGGTGTCATTTGTTCCTCTTCGGGCTGCTGCTGCGCTAGATGATTTCTGTGGTTCCTTCAAACTGCCCCTCAACCGCTCTCGTCTGCACCCGTGGCCGGATGCTGTGGTTTGCAGCGCTAAGCAATCCGATCCGAGAAGAACCATACGAGTTCAACCAACCATCTCCTCATTGCTTCTTCATACCCTTTCTCACCGGTCAGCTCTCTGAAAAAGGGACCTCTGCTCTCGGTGGTGGACGTGGTTTAAGGTTGCACCTTTCCTCAGCTCTCCGCTCCGACCGCCGACTGAACAGAGGTGCTCCCCCATGCGGGAGAAAATTCTTCCTTGCTGACTTTTCTCTACATCGCAGTAAGCGAGAGCATACCCACTTGGCGTCCCGTTCCTCCTCTCATCCCACGGTTTCATGATTGGCAGGCGATGTGCAAGTTTTTCCGGGAGACGGCAACGCCATCGTCGGGACAGGCGAGATGCGGAGCGAGGGAACTCGGAGGTGCGACGGAGGGAAAAAGATATACCCAGGGACGCTGAGGGGAGACCATGGTTAGCAGGAAAGACCGGGAGAGGCATGTTGCAGCCAGCACGGACGGCTCCGTTCCCAGGAAGTTCCTGTTTTCCGTTCTCTGTATTCAGAAGTCGCTTTTCCACCAACGCCTGCCTCCCTCCGCGTGTGCCCTCGGAGCAGTGCAGAAATCCACCGAGATGTGAGACTTCAGCTAGAATGACAAAACCCCGGTTTTTTTCTGGGACCATGGAAACCATCGTCTCCAGAAGTCTCCACTGGACTCTTGGCCAAGCAGAGGATTGTTAACGAGGCAGAGTCACGATGATCGGACCAGGGCGACTCGACTAAGGGGTGTTCCTGGAACAGGAGGAGTGGGAACGACTCCCCGGAAGTCTGTGGCACCTGTCCGTGCTCTGTCCTGGAAAGCGCCGCACGTATTCTCTGAAAGGTGGTTTAGGAGGTGACGTGGCGGCAGCTTCCCGGAGGTGGTGAGATCTTTAGCTTCCTCCCCGGTCGAGAGGGAGTCAAAGGAGGGGGTCATAATGATAGGTGGGGTTGCTCCCTACCCCCATCTGAGGGTATGGCCGCGGCAGCCCGACTGATGATTTTCACTCCCATAGGGATGAGAGCTTTCGCCGGTAGAGCAGAAGCAGCAGAAGAGGGTCGGAGGAGCAAGGAGGCTTTTTTCCTTTATGAGGGTAGTAGACGCTGGCGTCTCCCCCACCCTTGGTGGGGGAGGAGATTTTGGATTCTTGGCAATGACTCGCGTTGCAGAGAAGTCCTGCCTGGCACTCGGAGCCATCCCACTGTCCTTTGTTGGGGCACTGAGGTACCATCACAGATGTGCCGCAGCGGGTAGGAAGGGCGCCTGCGAGCCTGACTACTCCTCGTCAAGGAGGTGAAAGCGGAATCTCTGTAGTGCAGTCGATCCTGGCATCCTCCCTCTCGAGAGTAAGTTTGCTCTTCACGGGAGTGGAGAGGGCCAACCCTGGGTAGAGACCACCGAGGCTATTGGGAAGCTCGAGCGGGACCTCCGTGAGCTCATGGTCGCGCTCTAGGCCGCGCTCACCAATGATTTTGCGCATCTGTGCCTTCGACTGAGTCAGAAACGAGCGACCATCCTCGAGGGAAGCGCGTCCTTTATCCGAGTAGAGATGAAGGGAGGGAGGAAGAGGGTGAGATCCTCGGTGCAAAGGGCGGCTCCCTGAGGGAGCGGCGTGTCGGTGCTTTCGTGCTCGTCGGAAGGCGTTCTTCCCCTCCGCTACTGTCCCGCCGAGGCACGAGGGGCCGGAAGGACTGTGCCCAGCCCATGCTCAGACTTCGCGAACCTCGATCCGCAGCCGCCGAACCTCAGAAAGATCTCTTCAGCTGGCCGCCATCTTCCGCGTGCCGAGGGAGCGGGCAAGTGTACTCTGCGGTGGTGTACCGGGTGCCCCGCCAGATCTTCAGGACCGACGGCAAAAGGGCGGCGTTCACAGGGAAAGCAGATGCCGCTCCTGGAATGGAGTAGCGATGGCGCTGAGCAGCATCCGGGGACGGGTCCTCAGGCAGAGGAGTCCTCTTCTCCGGGACGCGGCAACGGGATGCTGCCACAGATACCGCGTAGGGGGATGGCAAGGGATATCGATGAGGCGTGATGAGCCTTATCTTGGACAGCGCCACCTCGTGCGTGCTCCCGGGGAAGACTGCCTTTCCTCTAGCACCGCATTTTCTCGAGCATCGCCCATGCTGCTGTCCGCAAGGGCGAGGGAGCCCTGCGGTACCGGCCGCTCCATCCAGGTATCAGAAACTCAGAGAGAGGGAGGGAGCATAGCCTGCAGGGAGTGCGTACATGTAGAAGTGGGATTTTCCTAAGAAGGGCTCCCGTGTCCCTGGCGATGCTCTCTCTTCGAGCCTCGCCAGGTCATATGATGGATGGTCCTGGCCTTCCCAGCGCTGCTCGGAGCTGGTTGCCACAGGAAACCTGAAGGCTTCTTCTGGCGCCGAGTTGCTTCTGTTTCATCAGAAAAGGCGGTAGCGGCTGTGGAGACGGAAGGGCGCGGCCGCTTGAGCCTGAAGGGGGTGGTCTTCTTGCCTACCAGGAAGCTGGTGAGGCGAAACTACTAAGTTTTCCCACGAAGAGGCCGGAGAAAGAAGAGCGTTGAGGGCGCAGAGAAACGGAAGAGGTCTTTCGGGAGACGAGAACGGCAGCGGGCGGTGCGCGCAGAAGCAGCCCCACGGAGACAAAGGAACAAAGTCAGAGGAAGCTTTCTCAACCTGTTCCTTCGGAGCAGGAAGCGTCCCGGAAGCCAGATCGTGAATGAGGAACGTGCAGCAGTTTGAGGAGATGAGGAGGAGCAAGAGGTCATCTTGATCGCGCGCACTCAGGAAACAGGCGGTCGTCTGGGGAGAAGGACGGACGCCGGACGCCCTTTGTGAAGATGTGAGGACGCTAAGAGCGACCACTATTCCCTGATGGAGAGAGTGTGAGCTCTTCAGTGTTTGTTACCTTGATCATCTACAGGCTTTCTGGATGAACGCAATCATTTTCCATCACCTGACAACAAAACGTCATCCTAAGAGGAGCAAGGCATTTCCGGGATGCCTTGGCAACAGCTTCGGATAAGTCTCTGGAGATCAAGGTCGCCAAGCAGCCTGCCTGGGAAGTTGGGAATGCTCCTGGATGCGTGGTGGTTGACAGATCGTTAGAACGTCTTGCACGGTGAATATGCCGTCGGCCACTCTGAGCATCTGAAGTTTCTGGGTCAAAGTTCAAGTAGGGAAGAGAACTTCGCGATTGCCGCATCTGCAGTTTCAAGTGGAGAGGAAGTTCTCGTGGACCTCAGGTGTCTTGCATCTTGCCCTCTTACAGTGAAATCCTGCAAAACTTCATTCTTGCGACCACTTTTGCGAGTGGTGCCAGAAGCAAGCCTGCTCCTTGATCATCGCGCGTGGCGTGTCGCAATCATCTCGAGACAGCAGCCTGGCTGCACCGAGATGCTGCGAAGGGGAAATGAAGAGATGGCGTACCTTCTGGGAAGGACACTAGTAGGTTCGAAGAAGAACGTGGAGGTTCACAAAGAAATGCAGGTTCTTTGACATCAACACTCTGCAGGAAAGTCAGACATGCGCTTCCTCCTCTCCAGGAACACACCTCGCGTGCGTATATGCAGAGACACGGGCATGCTCACGCGAGCACTCCTTAGACAGACCGCAAGAGTGCCACACCTTTCGGCACCCGCGCGCAAGCGTGCGCAAACAAGCAGCACACGCATGCTGGGCTCATGCGCTTTGTGTGCAAACGTGCCCTCTCTCTCGCGCGCGCGCGCGCACGCGTGGCAGTGTGGCGACAGCCCATCCAGAAGAAACTCCTGCGGTACACCGGGGAAGACGGCAAACGTGGCCGACGGATGCCGGCGAGTGGTGCTGGTCACGAACGCGATGCTTCCCGGATGTTCTGCCGGGGGCGAAGTCACCTGCGCGCACCCCGTTTCCGGAGAGCAGCAGGGAATGGCGTTTTCTGTTGAGAGCAATCCGAGGTCGAGGTGGGGAGAGGGCCTCCGCCACCGTTCCCGTGGAAACGCACGGTCTCGGAGCCTAAGGAGGGGTCTCCATTCCGCCGCATCTCGCGAGGCCCTCTTGTAGGAATCAGGTGTTTCCCCTTGTCCGGTCATGAAAAGTACACAGATATAAAGAAGGACTCAAAGAGAAATTTCTTCCTGGAAGCTGGAGCGGGGGAACGGACCTCACTCCAATGGAGGAAGCAGCCCACTCGGCCGGTGAGATCCAGGAAGGATCTGTAGGGCGACTGCGAGAGAGAAGGCACGCGCTCGAATGGAACTCAAAGCAAAGAGGCGACCTGCGAGAGTAAGGTCACGAAAAGCGCGTCTGTAAGGTCACGAAAGAATGCTTTCCATCCTGCTGGCTGCTTGGCGTCCGAGCAGTCAGCAGGGAAAGATAAGCAGCTCAGAATCGCCCACGCTGGTGGCGCATTTCCTTTTCCTGGATGCGTACTCTCGCTACTGGCGACGGAAGGCGGCGGAGGAGCCTAAGATCAGGTCGCGAGGAGAACGAGGACCTTACCTTTCCCCGTCTTCAATTCTCAAAGGAGCAGGGGGTGGGGTTGAGGCAGAAAAAGATATGACCTGCCAAAAGTCATCCATGATGGCACGGTTTGCATCCTATTGCAGGATGATGGCTGCCGGAGTCGATTTCCGGTGCGAGACGCACTCTGATGGGATGACCAGAGGAAGGAGCAGACGAAGATGTTCGAAGAAGAGAAACAGGAGATTCGCTGACAAGCCGGGCGCCATCCAGGCACTCTCCTTGTCTGCGCTCATCCACGGTGACAGCACGGAACAAGAGCACAACGGGATCGAAGAGAGGTAGAATGGAGTTACCCCTCCCAATCGTAACAGTCCTGCCCGGGAAGGATTGTTGGCATCTGCCTCGCATCGAATTGCCTATGGGTCCCCAGGATATTTCGGGATGCACTGGAAAACGACGAGCAAAAAGGCCAGGCAGCCTACGTGCGCTCCTGAACCAGGGGACTCCGCTCCAGAAGGGAAGCTGCCTGCCAGCTCATCCGGAAAATGATGCGACTGGTGATGGATGTGTTTGCGAAACTCCGCTCGGTCCATCGATGGCCGCCCAGTAGACCCTCTTGACAGGAAATCGAAAGCGCTGCAAACGTTAAAAATGGCCCTCTTCTGCGGCAGTCCCGAGGCGAAGCTGCTTCCGGGCTCTTTCGCGGCATGAAGACAAGACTTTCGGGCATCCCGGCTTCCGTTTCACGACCATTTTTGCTGCTCTTCCGGCTTCACCTGCGAGGGGTCCCCGGGTGGCTCGCAGCATCTGCGCTCCGACTGCTTCTGGGCAAGAGGGGACCCGCGAGAAGGCAGGAGAGCTCTCGACGATTCCCATCACCCAGGACCGGGAGCGCTGTTTTATCGGGACCTCCAGGATTCGCGAGGAGGTGATTAGGAGAAGTCTTCCGTTTCCAAGAAACAACACCTTTGGTCCCGCGTTCCTCTACGGTTTCGATGTCAGCCGAATTTGCGACTCGGAACAGCGAGAACGTTCGTGATGGAAATGGGGGTCCTCGGAGCCTCCAGATGCTCTGTGGAGAGGTCGGGAAGTCAAGCGCGGTCTCTAGTGGCAACCACCCGCAATGTGACAATTGTTCGACGAAACCCACGTGATCCAGAGATGCGTTTCTGCAGCTGCAAGTGCCAATCAGGAAAACCCTCCTGTAAAGCTGCGAGAGTAGACCAACGCTGGCGAAACCTTCTTGCATCTGCCCAAGTCACTCCAGAACGCCTTGCTCGGGACCCTCAGTGCATCCCTGGAGGGTTCTCGCGAACCCTATCTTAAACATCGAGGCCTCAGGGCTTCCTGGACGCGTCCTTTCTCTTCGCACCACTCTGCCGCCAGCCCGCTATCCGCTGGCGCTCTGAGTGGCCAGAACCCCGATCCCCCGGAAGTGAGGAACGTCTCCGTGCCCAGAGAGAACGGTGCCCAAGGAGGGTGCTGCCAGACGCGCTGCTCGGTTCTAACCATGGTCTTTGAGTCACTGGGAGAGAGAGGCTGATCATGTTCCAAACTGTCCCCTCCGACCACCTACTGCCACATACACAGGGAGCGCTGACCGTCGGAACGGGGGCCGTTCGCGAATCGCTATTTCTCGTGTTAGGAGGGCGTGGGGTGCAGGGGACCCCTCGGACGATCGTAGGCAAACGGAAGGCATCCGACCTCCAGTTTCTTTCTTGCGGGTCTTCGAGAGTCGTGCAAGATACCGTGAGGCAGTGAGTCCATACTCATTCCCTATTTCTCCTCCCCACTACTCCTTGGTTCTGCTCCCATGACGTCAGTCCCCTCAGACACAAGCGGACACGGGCCTTTCGCTGCATTTATTTTTATTCATTCGCCCGTGTCGAGTGCGCTGGCGTGGCCATACGAGGTGGTTGTGCTGGTTGACGGAGCTCGCCTCGCGTCCACGTGTTCCATTTCTGCAACCTCCTCCTATTCTTCCTGTACGCATGCAAAAATTTCTGCGGGGACGTGCCAGCACGGAGTTTCCGCGGATCGCGTTTTTCAGCCAGGGTGGGCAACACCATCTTCAGAGGAGGAGACCCTCGCACTTCCGCAGGGACCGTCGGTTCTTCGGCTCTCCGTTTTCAGGAGGCTCATCAAGTGAAGCTGGGAGTTCGAGGCTCACTTTCAACCTTTCTGCACAGCCGTTTGGAGCCCAGTCTGCGGTCTCGAATGTGGGATCCTCCCAGTTGCCTGCTGGGGAGCGGGACGTGGAGCGAGCTCTTGGAGCTGAAGAGCGGCACTTTCCCATTTTCCCTCTGGTGTCGCGATGCCGTCCTGGATACTCTGAGAGTAGGCCGTCTTTCCTTGTAGCGATTTGCGTGCCGCTGGAGCGCAGCTCGTCTCCACTTCAAGCACGAAGGCAAAGGTTGAGCAGGGGCGCCATCATGAAGGTGTTATGCAGATTAGGGATGCAAGAAGGGGTTACAAGACGGAAGAATGCCGACAAAAGCAAGATGATTTTACAACAGGTTGCTCAAGGCGTTTACTTATATAAAATGAACATACAAGTCAGTGGCAGGACGCTTGGTTCTGCCACGTTACAAATATGAGGAGAACCTGCCGAGAACCGACGCGCAGACAAGCGGGGTTCGTCTCACTAGCAGAAGGGGAAAGAGGGAGGAAACAAACAAAAAGAAAAATAAAACAAAAAATATACACAAAAAAAACTTGAGAGAGTTCAGGAAGGGATCACCGGTTGCTGGTGGGCGTCTTCTGCATCCTTGTAAGGATGCCAGCAAGTTCCTTCTGAGTATGTCCCAGATGGGGACATCTTGACACTGTCCTCATGAAGAGAGCGGCAAAATAGATTGCGTCCCTATCGTTCTGGCCTACACTGGCGTTGCCATATGCAGCCATGGTCCTGCGTAGGCAGCGGAGTGCTACTAGGGATGAAGCCTACTTGAGGGCGTCGCTCTGGAGGAGGCGCTTCAGAATGCCTCTGGGGTTACCCTCGGGGTTCCGCCGAAACGCGGCAAAACGCTCCCACAGGGGGCAGAGGGCAACACAATACATGAGCAGATGAGAGAGGGACTCTCTTTCGCCGCACCTGCTGCAGTTGGGGGTCGCACTCCATCGCGTCCCATGGTGTCCGCGGGCATTGCCCGGCACTGCCCAAAGCAACGCAAGGATCGCCAACTCCTGCCACTTTAGGGGGAGGGTAGCACTGTTCCAGTACACTGGGGACCACTGTAGCTCCTTCGGAGGAATTTGTAGTTGCTCTCTCCAGCATTGGAGTCCTTTTGGAGGGACACGGGACAGCGTCCGTCAGCGCCCGTCAGCTCCCAAGTTGTCCACACATGTAGAAGTTTTTTCATGTTGTCAGTGCACGTCACCTCTCGCCTTGCCGGAAAGTCGCTGTCTCCTGCTTCGTAGGGAGGGCAGCACTGGGATAAGGGGGACACAATGATGGTGGACCACTTCTTCAATCCTGGAAACTCCCCTGCACATCTACTCTCAACCCTTACCAATCCTGCCTCACCTTTCTTGTTCCGAGACATCATTTTATCTAAGGCTCTTTGCGATCTAATAGAAGATTGGATATTATCAAAGAGTGATTCCACTGTAGAGGAGAGCATTTCTGGTAGCTCAAGGGGGTGCTGCTGGAAAGTCCGAACTTCAGTTGATGGCTTCCTCTCGCGCGGTGTCCTTGGAATGCTCCTGAGGATGAAGCGTCTTATGCAGTTTCCTACACACTCCCTTTCGGGAAGATCGACCGAATCCGAAAATCCCGTGTTCCATCCGTGCACATTCCGACCGCATGTTCAGAGGAACTTGGAGCTCGCTCTAGGCTGGAAGGGAAGCTCAGCGTCATTACGCCAGCTCTGCGGAGCAAGTCAGTGGGAAGCTGAAGCATCTCTTCGGGAAGCGCAGCGGTTTCCTTTGGAAGGGAAGTATTTTGGTCCCTTCCAGCGCGATCTTTTCAAACGAGCTACGCCCAGATCTGCACGCAGCGAGCAGGAGGGGGGAGGGGGCATGATGCTCTCTCTGTAATGGAATCACCTGATGCGCCGTTAAATGAATCTGCGATGCTTCAGGATCAGATGGAATCCAGGAGCTGTCTCCGTCAGGGATTTGCTCCTTCGACAGGAGACGCGTGCCCGCTTATCGCGAAATCTCGGCTCTCATGGGGAATGGGTGATCGCTGCCTGCGTGATTGAAAACCGGAAATGAAACTGTGCTGACAGCGGAGTCCAATCGAAAATCCGACCGCGGTCCTTGACCGGAGTGTCCACGCTGAATTTTCCGCGCTCCCCAAGGCTGCCTCCAGAAAACTTCAGAGGCACTGGGCAGATAAAAGCACGAGATGCTTCCTTCCCTGTTCTGCGGTGTGAAGCAGTTTGGATGAGAAGTGGTACCGACATCCCTTCCTGCGATAGTCTAGGCGTGTCCCTTGTTTCCCCTGCGACTCACTACACCCCCTTGAACACAGGGATGAGATCACCAGAGCATTTCGTTGATAAAGCCAGCCTGGGTAGTTGATTGAGTGATGACGAACCTGCTTGGAATCAGCGTTCCTCGTGTCCCTGGGCGATCTGTGTAGGAGATCTCCCTGCGTTTCCACCTCGTGAAGCACACAGCGAGCAACTGACCGCAGAGTTCTGGGATGCTCCGCAAGTCCCAAAGGTTTCCCCATTCGCCAGGATAACCGATTTGCTTCATTAGAGGGGATGACGTCACCAATGCAGTTCCGAAAGCCGCCTCCACGTAGCTGGTTGAGTGATGAACGACCCTGCTTAGAATTGGGGAGCCAGCGGACACTTCTTTCGAACAAAGCTGACAGTAAAAGCTCAATCTGATGATGGAGGCTGTGATGATGATTCGCCAGTGCTCGAGGAGGCTCTGTTCGAATTTGACTCCACTGACAGGCCCAGATCCATAGCGACCGATCCTTTTTGCGGTAACAGCCAAAGTTTCTCGTAGGACTGCTAGCCGTTTTTCGAGAGGATCTCTGGAGACGAAGGCGATCCTCGCGCCATCCTCCAAGCACGATATTTTCACTACCGCCGAAGATGCTTCATTGCATCCGGTCACCCCAAGGCGCTTATTTAAAAAAAAAATATTTGCAAAAAAAAACAGCCATATAAAATATTAAAAAAATGTTTTTTTTTTGTAGTCGAGTCATATCACCACTACGGAGGGAGATGCCTCGGAGATGCTGCTTCTCGTGAGCAGCTCCTCGATGAGGTCAGCACAGGAGGAGTGGGGAAAGAGGTGAATAAAAATATAAAAAACACAAAAATTCAGTTTAAAAAAAACGTTGGAGGGAAGGGGGAAGGGAGGAGATAACATTTCCTTCTTAGCATACTCTGGAGTATATCGGAAGCTTCCTCCTTTTTTTCTTTTTTTTTCCTGTCGATGGCAGTGATGCGGCCATCTTGTCTCCTTCCTCATGAAGGAGCAGACGACTGCGACGACCTCATCATTCGACTGGCCTCTTTTAGTGCGCTTCTCGCCTCTGCGATCCCACGAAGGCAGCACGGAGCTGCAAGGGTGGAAGTTGCAAGCGACATTGAACCGCGTGTGAAGAGGCGCCGCAGGACCTCTTTGCTGTTGCCCATCGGGAGTGGGAGGGCCGCAGTGAAGCGTTCCCAGACACTCAGGAAAGCAACGCAATCCAACAACTAGGGCAGGAAGGTTTCTCGTTCCCCGCTTCTGGAACGGAGTCGGAACCGCACTTTGTCCGCGCGTTGCGTGGGATCGCCCAGTGCAGCAACTACGATGTCGAGTCCCGCCACTTCAGGGGAGCTGTCCAGAAACACCAGAGAGTGTTTCTGCCTCTTCAGGATGAATGTATAGGAGTTCCATCCAGCGACGAATTCCTTTGGGGGCGGCGGCAGGGGTGCATGCGTCAGCCAGTCGAAGATGCTTTCGGGTCGACGAACGGGAGAGGCGGAACGCTTGACCGCGGAGCGAACCACCCTTAATCGCATCGTACGAGGGCGGGAGAATTAGGATAGGATGACGGGACCAATCTCGAGGCGCCATTTCATCTGCTTAATCGGCGGCTTTCCGTTGCTTTGGATTTTTGAGCTTTCTTCTCGAATGACCATCAAGCTGAAGGTGCCTCCGCTCGGCGCTGCAGCATACCGAAAACGAGCATCCTCCTGAGCCGCCCGTTCCAGCCACCCCGGTGCTCGGAAAGGAATCCGGAATGCCTTCCTTCCAGGAGCATCAGCGTTTCCAAGATCCTTGGCAACTTCTATTTACTCTGTAGAGAAATGTCATTGAGCAGCCTAATTGTAGGTTGCGCTGCTCTCCGCGGGGCTAATGCGTATAATTTCATCCCGCAAGACAGCTCACGCAAGCGAGCGAAAGAATGGTTATGCGGTCATGCAACCGTCTGGGATCGAGGGACTTTTGCAGGTCTCTCCACGTAGCCCGGAGGAAGAGGCACGTGATAATCACTGGGAAGCGGGAGAAAAGTTCATTTCACTTTTTTATTTTTCGGGAAATTTTTTTTTTTCGAAGAAGAACAACAACAAAAAAAAACAAGCAAATCGGAACTCGCAGGAGATGATTTTTGATAAATAATTACAAAGGAAAATTCGAGAACGTTACCACGACTCCCCAATATCGTCGCATGCATGGAGGTACCGGCTCCCTCTCCCAGTTTCACTGAGAGATTAAGCGACACACCCACGCTGTGTGCCTCATGAGGCGCATCACACGCTTCATGCATGTATGATGCGTCGAAGGCCGCTGAGGGCAGAATGAAGAGGTCAGCAAGTTAACGCAACCGAGGTGATGGGGTGTGGGGAGAGAATGAAGAGAGACAAATAGGTGCGGGCACATCAGAGAAGGACGACAAAGGCGGCACGAGACCGCTCTTGGGGGCAAAAAACAACGACAACAAAAGGAAAGTCTGCTGACCATATCCGACAGAGATTCCGATCCGAAGCCCGCGTTGGCAGTTGTCTGACTGCGGTGGCACCAAGCCTTGCGGGTTCGAATCTCACTCGGGCAAGGGAACGGGAGGTAAGCCGTGAGCTCAGTCCTTCCCGCAGGATGACGCTGGTTGGTCTATTCGGGTGCGGCACTGGTGGAACCTGGAAACCCCTTGGATATTCTCGTTGACTGGTCGGGATCGGAAGTTGATCCTATGAGGTCATTCCAGGAATCAAGGAGTCCTTCAGGGTTCCCCTCTGGTTGTGCAAATGGAGCCTCTATAACGCACCATGGAACTGGTTGAAACCCCCTCGGGGGTTCCCTTTCCCGAGTGCCAAGAAGCGCGCAGCTCTTTTCAGGGTTCTCTTCAGAGGAGGATGCAAGGATCGGTTCCCTTGCGGGTTCCCTCTGGAGAAGAAATTCCAGGAGGGGATCTTCCTATGACTGGGAGAGCAACACGCACTCTCTTGTGGCGTGGTCAGTGTCAAAGAGCTCTGTGATCCTTTAGGAGGACGGTTCTTCGGCACTCTACGAGGCACACAAAAAAAAAAAGTTCAAAGGAAAACAGCGAAGAGCTGGAAGAGCGAATGGTTTGCTAGGCAGAGGCCCAAGACTAGCTGAGTTGAATCTGGATGAGATCTGAGGTGGAATCCAGGCAGCTGCCGGGAGGAGGCGGCTGAAGCCTGCGAACGGAAATGCTGGGGTACACAGTGACGCGTCATCTCGTCAGCTTTGAAGCCAAAGGATGCCAATCATGGGATCGCGACTTCAGCGGGTTGGCGAATTTGTGCTCCTTGAATTCAGCGATTCCTCACGGCACGTTCGCTCGTGCACGAACGCCTCGTACGGGCTGCTTTGCAAGCTTCAACGGTGACGTCATCTGCTCCAAGGGAGCGAATTTGCCATCGCATGAAAGGGAAAGACTGCAGACTTGAGGAGCACTTCAGGACCCTGCGGTCTGCTCGATCGCTGCGTGCCTCACGGGATGCGAATCTGCACCTCGTGAAGCGCATCTGCTTAGGTACACGAGGAACGCTTCAGGGAGAGTGGATTGGTGCACGAGATTTGAACGGTATCCCTCCCGCGTCTTCGCAAGCATCGTTTGAAGATTAGAGGGTGGAAAAAATAAAAAAAATGAGGAACTGATAGTCCAGTTCAGGGAGTCGTCTTCTAAAGGAAAATGTCGGAAGGCCGTCGTAGATTCCAGGGGTATTCGGAGCAACTTGAAATCCGAGGATATTTGGACGGAGCGTCAGAGGATGGAGACCGAACTGGTTCCCTCATATCAGGAAGATCAAGAATCCCTTCTCCATTTGCTACTGTCACCATGCTAGGGTTCTTGTCCGGAAGCAAAGGAAGCACCAAACGAAAGGTTCCCACAGGATGACGTGGTCAAAGGGCACATGAAGGTGGCGGCGGAATTTTTTCTCGTGCCGGAAATGAGAGTTCAGTCCGGTTCGGGGCAGGACATTAGATTAGTCATTCGCAGTTTTGAGGGATTTCGTGTCGCTCACGAGAGCCCCCCTGCGGTATATCTGCTAGCCACTCCCTTGGCCTGAAGCCAAGATGCCCGTGGTCCTTGTCTTCGTGAATCTGAGCCGAATTTTGACCTCCATCAATTCCAAAACGACCGCCACTTGAGACGCTTGAGTCTTCCCTACCTGGACCACAGCTTCTGAACGATGGCATCGTGTCCAATTCCTTGGGAATCCCGTGAAGTGTCTCACCCACTTCCATGAACCACCTAGATCGGAACAAGTGAGTGCCTGAACTCATCAGCGTCTTGGAGAACGAAGAGTACCTTTAGCTGCGACGCGGCCTTTCTCAGGTTTTACGCGTTTCAAATCCGCGCCGGCGCACTGTGCCCCTTCGTTAACGAACAAAATTTCGTCCGACGTGTCGAAAGGCTTCCAGGAGCCAAAGTCAAACTTTCCTGTAGACGGAAGAGTCTTGGATCCCTGAAGCCTCTTCCTGCCCCGAGATCCCTAAGTCAGGCAAACAGACAGGAAAAAAAAATGTTTTTTAATCTCCTGGATGAATCTGGAAGGAATGTTCTTCATAATCTGCGAAAAATAAAACTCTGCTCCAGGACCAACGGGAGAAGGGACGCCTCGATCTGGCCTTTGCGGCACGAGAAGAAAAGTTAACTCGTCTCTTCGAAATTGGAGGTCCTACGCGCGTGGGCCAACTTGCTGGAGGCGCCCAATCCCGACCAGAGCTGCGTTCCTGCTGCTGCTACCGCAGAAGTCAGGCACCAGACAAATAGGAGCACCCGTAAATAACCGTTCACTGGTATCCAAGATATGATGCCAGGTAACTTCCAGGAAAGTAGTCACAGAAGAAAAGGTACCCATAAATCTGGCACGTGTCACTCTGGCTCGAAGTCCCGATAACCTGGGCTTTTACGGGACAGCGCATCCCGATTTTCAGTTTGGTTCGTGGAGTTGGAACCTCAGAGGGAAACGTTTATTCCCGTCCCTCCTCCAGACGTCTCCTCAGTTTGCTCTTTGGCTTCTCTTTTGCTTTGATGCTTCCACTCTGCTGAATGTGGTTCTTTCTATGACACCGTTCCTGTCCTCCACATCCTCCTCCTCTGCCTGTCATATCTTTCTTTCACACTTTTTTCACTCTTCACGTCGCTTTCTGAGGTCTTCTCACTCCAAGGGCCCTTCACAGATGCCGTGGCTCGCGTCCCCAGTGATCTTTACGGTTCCACACATAAATCTGACCCGTATTTTATTCACTCTTGCCCCATGAAGAACGCGCCAGTCTGCGAGCTCACGCCGGCAAAGAGCCGGAAGTCCCAGCCAAGTGCAGCAAGGGGCGGAGGTTTCGCCACCGCCGGGCAATCCAGTCATCGCCGGGAAAACCTGGGATGGCTGGCAGGGAAGTCTGCAGCGACGAAGGCATTAAGCGCGCGGTGAGCGAGCAAGCACATCCTCTCACCGCCGAGAGCGACTCTTTGGGAAGTGTAGCAACCTGGCAGCCAGCACGCGGATCTCAGCCCGCTGCCGGAATGCCCGGCCCTTCTCCCTGCCTTCTTCCGCTTCCCATCCCTTGTTGCTCGTTCAACAACCCACTGAGGTGGGCGGAGCGACGAGGAGTGCATGCGGTCACGCAGTCGCGGTCTTCCTCGAGGCCATCCTTCTCCTCTCCCTGCTCCGGATGCTGATGAGGGTAGATGGAGAAGGGACGACGCCTTGATTGGCCTCTATGGAGCTCTGCTCACGCGAACCCAGTGGTCTGACAGAGATGACCCTCTCCAGAGACCATTCCGCTACTAGGACGCCAGGGTTAGCGGCTGCGGGCTGGGAACCCCAGGCTGCAGAGATGCACGAGGATGTCTAACGAAACGGCAAGCCCACTGCCAGCTGAGGCGTTTCATGTGACCTCAACTTGGCTGTAGGAGCATGAAAGTCTGAAAGATGCTCCTCCGGAGACCCAGACGCAGGGACTTCCAAGGTGTTCTCGAATTCGGCTGGTTCCTTCTTCGACGGGGGTGCTGGTCCGAAAGATGGCCGCTTGGACACGTCCGGAGGGAAGGGAACTTTCCACTCGGTCTCCGCCTCTCGAGCTGCTTCCTGGACCCTCCGCTCGCGGCGAAAAGCCCAACGGAACGAGATGCGTCCCTCCTTTTCGCCTTCTTCATCTCGCGTCACGTGACTCACAATCCGGTGGTGGTGCCCGCGGCCTCCTCCGATGCCCTCGGAATACAGCTGCCCTCTCGAGTGAGTCGGGTTTCCTTGCCGACGGGTTCCACTGCGCACTCCCGATCAATTAGAGGAAATCCATATTCCCTCCCGGGGAACCTGTCATCTGATGGAGATCGGCCCTCCCCCCTTCCCCCTCCGCAGCGCCTCTTTCAGGATCGTTTTAAAATCATAAGAGCCTTAATTACACGATTCCTCGGATCCAATTAAATTTCGCGTCCCTTCGTGACGGCGCGCTTCCCGTGCGCGAGGCAGAGGCGGGAGCGCAGCCTTGGCTCCACGCGCGCGCTTCGTGCGCGCCGCCCGTCTGCGCCCGGTCGCGATCACGCACGAGCGGTGTGCGGAGGAAGCGGAGGTAGAGCCCTGGAGGGAGCGACAGCAAGCGCTCGCATCCCCCCGGAAAACGGCGATCGGGTCGGATGCCCGAGGTGTCTGCAGTTGTCAAAGCGCCCCGGAAAAAGAAGAGGAGCTCCTTTCGGCCCCGCGCGGGATGCCTTCGTCCAATGCACGCGGCCGGGACGAAGGGAGGGGACGCAGCAGCTTCCCCTCAAGGAAGGGAGGGAGGAATTGGCGCATTCCTGATCATGGAAGCCAGTTCTTCGGTGCTGCCGTGTTTTTCCGCCCGCCCCTCTTCCAGAAAGCGTAATGCCCGGCCCTTCCTTTCCTCAAGGTGGGAACGCCATCGATCATGATCACGGATCACGGAAGGAGACAACCAAGAGCAGTTCCGTGAGTCGCTCCTTTCAGGAAGAGCAGGCGGGGATGAGAGGGAGCACACAGCCGTCCTGCCGGGAGTCTTCAATGGGGCCTCCATGAAACGGCAGCGACCGCCGCCAAAAAAGGCGGGAGAGGCGAAGAGGAGGACGGGCTGCCCGCCTCTCGGAGGCTGGATAGGAGAAGGAGGAAGGGAGAAAGAAAGGAGGAGTAAGAGAAAGAAGGGAGGAGGAGGAAGAGAGGATGAAGAGGACGAGAAGGAAGAAAGGAAGAGAGATTGGAAGAGGAGAGGGAGGAAAGGAGAAGGAGGAATAGAGGAGGAAGAAGAGGACGAAAAGGTAAAAAGGAGGAGGAAGAAAGGTGGAGGAGGATGAAGAGGAGGGAGAAAGGAAGAGGAGGTTGCCATAGTTGAACTGGGAATTTGGGACGGCTTTCCTGCTCCCTGAACGCTGGCAGTCGGACGCCTGCAGGACACGAGGATTCAAGCCCAGATCAATCCGCGATCGGCATTGATGTCGCGAGATGAAGTGGAAAATCCCCGAGCTGGAACATCTGCGCACTAATGGGGAAAGTGGCTCTGCCCGTCAGATTGCGTGGATTTCAGTCAGGAAGGGCGTCGAGGAAGGAGCGCTTTGTCTGCTCGGGAAGATCACGGGAGAACCATCAATTTCTTTACGGCCCATTTCGTTCGCATCCGAGTCAATAAAATCGAAACGGGGAAGAAAAGAAGAAAAACACTCAGGCGCGGAGCCGCGTGTGTCGCATCGGATGAAAAGACAAGGGCAGTCGCCGTCACCTCGGAAGGAAGACGCTTCGCTTCCTCCTACAGGGTGCGCCATGGTAGCAAGGCTCGATTGCGGGGAAACGGGTGGCCGCACGCTTCTTTCCGGGGATCTTTCTGCCAGCACTGCCTGGGGCTGACGAGGAGACGCGGCTCGATGCGCCTGGAAGAAGCCTCCCGCCGTCTGCCACGTCCCCGGAAGGACCCCGGCGAGGACGGTGTGGTGCTGTTCGCTACCCGCACACGGCTCCCTAGGGACTCCTTTTCGAGGCAGCCGAGGAGAAGAGGCCTCGCTCATGGAGGCATCCCGGCTTTGCTCCGGGTGACCCCGGAAAAGGGAGCTGATGCTTCCTTCACGGAGGACGAGTGGCAATCAAGCCGCCACGGGCACCGATGGCTCTCCAAGCCCGAGTGCCCACGAATCCTGGCGGTCTCGCTCCCACGCCTTCAGAGGGACACATCTAAACACTGCGCCTCCCTGACCACGTCCAAGTCGATCCGGCCTCCCGCTTCCCCACAAACCTTCTTCCTTGTACTCCCGCCATTCGCCTGCCCCTCTCCCGTAATGCGCAACAGTATGGAGAGGCAAACGCAGCTAATTAGAAAGCGATCCGTTTTTCGCGGAGCCGGGGAAGGCTACGGGAGAGGAACTTGTCTGCCATTCCTTCCCATTCTGTCCTGTGCTACTGGCTGCTGACTACATCTGTGCTCGCCGAGGTAACACGTACCTTCGACCCCTTGAATTTTCTCAAAGACTCGGCAACTGGTCGTCAGAGAGGTGGCTTTCTCGAAAGTTCCCTGACACCGCCTTGCTGCAGGGGCACTGGAGTGACCGGAAGGAGGAGAAGAGCCGGACTTCGGTTTGGACCTCGCAGCTTGAAGCCCAGGATTCCCTCTTGTCAGAGGGCATCTTCCTGGCGAGGCAGATCACAAGAACGATGAAATCTGCGCTAGGTGGCTGAAGCCGTTCTTTTTTCGTACCGCACGCAAAAAAAAGGGCTGTCCACAAGCGTCTCTTCCAGCTTTACACTATCTAAGCAGGGCTGCCGAAGTCGTTAATCAATCCAACGTAGATGAGAGACTAGCTGGTTCACAGGGCTCAGTTGTGAGCCAGCCAGCAACGCAGTCAAAAGGAATGAATACTCCTTTCTCTCGAAAATGTTCTGGGAAGCTGCTCTCGAACCAATGACTCTTCTCGATCTTCTGGATCCGCTGATGTTCTCCTGGAGAGGCTTTGCCGAGTCTGGGAACGCTAACACTGTACTGGACAAGGCACTTTGGAACGCTTTCGAGAGATCCTGGCCTCTGGGCAAGCCATTCCATGCATCGTTCCCTTCAGAAAGTGCAGGCGAGGATGGAGGGAGGGCACAGGCATCCTGTCGGGAGTCTTCGAGGGATCCTTTGAGAGGTGGCAGCGACCGCCGCCGAAAAACGCGGGAGAGGAGAAGAGAAGGACAGGCCTCCCTCCTCTTGAAGGCTGAGAAAGAGAAGAAGGAAGGAATCAAGGGAGGAGGAAAGGAGGGGGGATACCATTCGGGATACTGGAAGGTGATGCTCCTTCTTGCGACGTGCTCAACTGTTGAGAGAAGGACACACTCTGAAACATTACTCAGACTGGACGCGGAAGTCATGGACGCCGGAATCCACGACATGATTTCTGCCGAATCATCGAAGCAGATCTTTGTCAGCGTTTCTCCAGAGTCCCGCTTGACCGTTCCCGGATATGGATGCGGGACTTGCCTGTATGTGAGGCTGCTTTCTGGTGGTTGGCTGTAAAGTAGCCGTGATAAACCACGGCTCATCATCTCGTGGTACCGTCCTGGTGAAGATCGCCATCAACTCGGGAGGTTCTAACATCCGCTGAACAGTAGGCATCGCGGCTAGACACCAGGAAAACGAAGTGGATGCAGATGGTCCCTGAAACGGGCGGGCGGAGCAGCTCCTCTAGGAGGGAAGAAATATTTCTTGGGGTCTCCTCGGAACTGCAGGGAAAGGAAGACCTCAACAACTGGAGAACTTCAGAGAACCTCCCGCATGGGTTCGGTTGGTTTCCGCGCCCATTCATTTCAGGTACAAACTGGTTTGCTTGTCCTGGACGTGGCCTACAGCCATCTTGAGAGCCCTGCCTGTTTGTCTGACGCTCAGTTTCTGCAGCACCTGTGGCTCTGCTGAATTCGCAGCTACTCCTTACAGAGCAGTTGTCGTTCAGATGGGCTGGAGGACGACAAATGCACAAGATGGAAATCCTTCTGGGTTCTTCTGTTTTCGTCTCCTCCTTCCAGCTTTTTTATTTTTGTCCGGGTTTTCTTTTTCCTGGTTCACCAAGTGCTGAAGAACCGCTCTCCTTAGAAGGCGCTCACAAAGCTCTTTAAGCACCATCCACGCCACCCGAGGATGCGTATCAACTCTTCTAATTAGAAGGTCATCCCGTAGGGACCATCCTATGAATCCAGGGAAGGCTCCTAAGAAAAAATTCCGTTCCTCTTATTCTTTGGAGGAAACCCCGAAGGGAACCTCTCTTCCTTATTCTCTCCGGAGGGACTCCTGGTTTGCGGTGGCCGCTCCTGAATTTCTCCTCTGGAGGAAAGCCGCAAGGGAGTCGCTCTTCATTTATCTTCCTCTGAAGAGAACTTCGAAAGGAGCAGAGAGCTCCTGACACTCCGGAGAGGTCAACCCTCCGAGAAGGTATCAACCAGCTCCACGGTACGCGGTAACGAGTCAACCCCGAGGGAGGAAGGACGTCTCTATTTCTACAACCGGAAGGCGAAAAACCACGAAGAGCTCTTCGATCCCTGGAAGGACTTCGGACCGTCCACTTCTGGTGATGGCCATTCAACGGGGGCATCCTCGTTTCTGGCCTCCACGAGTGCCGTCGCACCCGAATAGGCCAACCAGCATCATCTCGCTGGGAGGGGTAGGCACTCAAAACCCACTACGTACCCTCTCCGTTTCGGCGTCGGCCCCTTCCCGTGAGGGATTCGAACCCGAGACTCTTGGCTTAGTCCGCAGCCACACGGGTCAGATTTGCAAGGTGTGCTATGCTCCTCGTGTTTCCACCTGGGACGGACTTCACCATAGGCGAAGACGCCGTTCCGATGAACGATGCAAACTCCGGAAGACACGTGTCATTCTCCGATCCTCAGCTTTCCTGGAGCAGGAATTTCGACAGCTAATGAAGCTGACAAGAATTTAACGCCGCGGAGTCTTTAATTTGAATGTCTCTCCGCCTTTGCAATTCCGAGACCTGATGGTACAGCAATTAAGAGGACTCTGTTGTTATTCGAAACATTTACAGTGTCAGCGTCGTTTTAATTTTTCCGTAATTGTCAACGAGTCAAAGAAAAGCATAGGGGAAGAAGAAAAGGAAAGAAGAAGAAAAAAATAATTGGGGCCGAAACTGAAATGGCGGCTGTTCTGCAGGCGGTTTGTCCGGTTTTATACTCGGCTGCACCACGGTCGTGCGGATATCATTGGGGCGACAGTTGCGGATTTTCAGAGGACCGTTCTGGGCGGGCGAGAGAAAAGCTTCGGGCCCTTTGATCTGGAATCACGCAGCGCTCCTTTCAGCTCCCACAATGGAGAGGGATTCCTAGGTTCCTTCGCTCCAGATTTCCCGATTTCTGCACCCCCGTCTGTGCGAGGTGCGGAAAAAAGCTGTCTGCCGACCGGAGACTCCGGGAGGAAGAGCAGAGCAACCTTGAAAGAATTGCACGTAACGTTTCGGACCCTTTCCCGGCAACAGCTAAGGGTACAGAGGAGAGTGATGCCGCACTTCCTGGAGCGTCATCCTTCTTCGTTCCCTGATGCGCTCTTGGGGTCGAACACAGTAGGCAAAACGGATGGCAGCGATGGTCAAGAACGCCTCCCCGTGTAGGAACCTCTCCCAAGGGAGCGCCGCAAAGACGAAGCTGTCTCCAAGAGCCCTTAAAGATTTCCTCAGGTGCTTGCTACAGCGGATGCCAACTTATTGCCAGTGGGACAATGGCTGCAACGGGAAGCAACGGAAGATCTCTATGACTCATCCACACTTTTCGTGTGACTGCGTACATTGCGGAGTCTGTTTCCGGATCTGCTTGCTGGGCTGACAAATTGGTTT
Source organism: Raillietiella orientalis (assembly GCA_036172245.1). Taxonomy (NCBI): domain Eukaryota; kingdom Metazoa; phylum Arthropoda; class Ichthyostraca; order Raillietiellida; family Raillietiellidae; genus Raillietiella; species Raillietiella orientalis. Next base: position 1,138,136 of record JAYWIR010000012.1, read on the forward strand.
CGTGCGACCCCGGAACGAGGGAAATGGACCTAGAGAAGGTCCCCGTAGGACCGCGACGTGTCAGTCTCCTCGCTAAATTCGGCGTGATACGGAGCTCTTCGCTGGCAGCATGCGTCTCCATTTAATTCCCGCGAAGGAGGGAACCGCGTTGCTAGGATGCAGTCACGGTGTCGAGGCATGTTTTGATTCGCCTTGCGGAACTCGTAACGAGAAACGACCTCTAATTCTTCCCGAATTTCCCTAATTAGATGGGAAAATCCTGTGCCGGTTATGATACTGAGAAGGAAGAGCAAGCGAAGACCTCGCCTCTTTCGCTCGATCCAGGTTGTTGCATCACTAAGGACAGATTTTTCGGATGCAGATCGCAAACGATCTACCTCGAGTAGAGAAACAGGAGTTGCTCATTTCATGCACCATGAGCTTGATGGATCATTTTCTTGGATGTTCTGGGATTCCCGTTTATCAGCAGCGTGTGCAGTGCCAACGAGGATGCGCTCGGGGACGGAGGAGTAGACGCGTGGATGCTGAAAATTTCAGAGGTGGCAGCTTGAGTTTTCAGAAAGTGACTTGAGTCCAAGAACCCTCCTAACTACGCCCTCCCTACAACATAAACGAAACAGCAGCAACAGAAAAGGCGGGAATCTCTTTCAACCCGCTCACGCGCCCAGTTTGCGTCTGTGAGCTCTCTAGGCACGAGGTCTTGCAAACGCAATTTGCCATGCTTGTGAAAATGCTTTTGAAATGCCATGCTTTTGAAATTGATAGGAACAACCCTACTGCCGTCTCGACGGCGGTCAAACTCGAGGGATCACAAAATCTGTTCGGACCTCTGCGCTGAAAGAAGGCCCGAGCACTCTTCGTCCTGCAAGAGTTAAAGCGGATCTGCTTCCGCGAGGGAAGACGGAACAGAAAGTTTGCAGAAACCATCCTTACTTCCTCCTACTCCTTTCCAGAGCACAGATGGAACGATGAAGTGTCTTCCAGCGTAGGGAAGGGGGGCGTGGAAATTCCTGGCCCGATGAAGCCAGGAAGAAAAAGAGGAGGATTTGCCTGCCTAAATGGGAGGCAGCCTGGTCAGGTGATACGCTAGGTAACTCGGGGTCACCAAGCGTGTGGCTTTATAACGGAGGTCGCTGATGGCGCACGAGACTACACTCAAAGACGTTGCTGAAGACCCGCAGTGGTGGCACGACTTTCTTCGAATCTCCTGGGAAACGTTGCTAGTCCAGGAATTCTTTGGGCATCAGAGAGAGATGGAGTATTCCTTTCAATTCATCAATTCATCCTTTTCAACCGAGTACAATTCATCCTTTCCAGCCGATGCCTTTCCTTCCTCTTCGACACCGGCGCACCGCTATTTTGCTGACGCACTCGTGCCTTGCTCAAAGCGAAGTACCCTCAGCGTAGGGGATTTTCATAGAAAGCTCTCACTCTGAAAGATAACGACCCTTCCAGAATGTGCCTGGCTGCAGCAGTTTTTGGAGTGCATCATAGAGCCTATCCGACGGCCCCAAGATGTCCGGCACAACCTGCAAAGGATTACTTTCGCCTCTCTGGGTTCCCTTGCTGGGAATTCCCCGATGAAGCACAGAGAAGTGACGGCCAAAATATGAAAAGGGATCCTCCGTCATCCTGGAGAGGCATTTGACATCGACAACGCATCTACGAAAGATGAGGTCAAAAGGACCAAACCGGAAGGTGAAATACAAGGACGACCATGATGGACTGGAACTCTGGCGAGTGGCCAAGCTGACCAGGACCAACAACTGGATCCTCTGCCGGCCAGCGAACGGTCGTTCCTGGTTGCAGAAAAGCGTTCTCACATGGACCAAGAACAACGAAGCGAGTCCAAGGATGAGGCAGAGACTGCTGCACTCCTACAACCGCCTGCTGCAGGATGTCATCGTGCAGCCCACCACATGTGCGTGGGTGCAAAGAACCACTCTAGCCGCAATACTGCCCTTCCTCAGGGTGCACTTGGGAAGTAACAGCCAGTCAAATAGGAGGTCCGATGTAAGGTCGGTGGAAGAGCGAAAGAATTAGGTGTTTGGACCACGGGCCAGCTTACGGAGTTTGCGATCCCAAGTAGCCCATCGAAAGGACTTGCGCTGGGATGAGCTGCTGGGAATACCACAGGAGGATCTGGAGTGGTCCCCAGCGCTGAAGAACAATCGGGTTCTCCCTCTGAAGTAACAGGAGTCGGCAATTCTGCTGTCGCACTGGGGTAACCCGTGCAACGCCCGCCACTCTCACTGGACCCGGAGTGCTGCGGACCTCAACTGTTGCAGGTGTAGGGAACAAGAATCCCTCCCGCACTTGCTTGTAAACTGCGTTGTCCCCGGCTCCTGTGGTTGCCTTAGGCAACGGCCCTTGGTGCACCGACCGACGTGATAAAGCGCCTCATCGTGCGCAATGCCTTTTCGCCTGCCGTATCCCTAGCAGCTGTTTGCTGCCTACTGGGACTGTGGCGGCATGGAACTACGCGAGCTGGGGACGGCGCGACAGGGACGCCATCTGCTTCTCCTTGAGCTCCATGAGGACGACAGCTAGATAGTCCCATCTGGGACGCACTCGGATGAAACTTGCCGGCATCCTGAAAAGGATGCAGAGCACGCTCTCCAGCAGACAGTGATCCCTTCCCTAACCCTCCAAGTTTTTTGTATATATTTTTTGTTTTGTTTTTATTTCTGTTTGCCCCTCTCCTCCGCTGCCGAGAAGAACCTCTCCAGCCTATGTGCTGGTTCCTCGGCAGGTTCCAAGCATTTTTGGACAATCGATGTACGCATGATGTTTATTTTTTATAATAAACGCCCTGGCGTGACCGGGTGATAAACCATGGTCATGTGGATTGAAACCAGGGGCCGACACTCCTCCCGTATCTGCCAAACGCAAACAGGGAATCACCATCAGGTTAGTCGATCCCACATTTATATACTTTCTGGCCCTCTTTCCTTTCTGTCTTGCGTGAGTTTCTGTCTGAATCGTCTTGGGCTCACACAACCCGGCCCGAAACGGACAGACTGCCTTCGCGTAAATTTTGTTTACTCTTTTTAAGTAAATGACCTGACAAACCAGGATGAGGAGGTCACGCCATGGTGTTTGTTTGCATAGGTACACGGACGTGAATCGAAAAGTGGTTGGTTTCTACCTCTGTGTCGGATCTTTTCGGCGCGAGATCTGCTGACTCGTCGACAGCCTGCGAAGGAACTGGTGCGAAAGAGGGGGCAGCAAGATGGAAGAATGAAAAGCAAATGAACGACAACAAGGAAGGAATGGCTGCTGGACCGATCCACGTCCCCTACAGTCCGTTTGCAACCCTGAAGGCGTCTTCCCTTGCTCTGCTGTCTCTGCTGTCCAAGTGAGAAGCCACTTGACCGCTCTCTGCAGCGCGGAGGAGGTCATGCCGCTTAATGATCCAACTCCGTCGCATGCTGCCGTGGTTTTGAGGGCACTGCAGCAGACGGGAGTCCGTCTTGAATAGAGAAGAGAGACAGCAACGTCCTCGAGTCTTTTGGGTAAGGCGGCTAGGAGTTGTGACTGCTCTCGAGGACAACACCTCCAGCTTCTTCGAGGAGAAGGAACTTTGCCTTCTCTGAGCGCCTCTTAAACTTTACACTTTCTCACAGAGAGCAAGGGATGGGGTTGTTGTCTTCAGTGACATCATAATTCGATCTCGTCCACTGTGAACGAAAGAGTGGGTGCAGACTGAGTCTAAAAGGGTTTTTTCCTCCACCCAGTCATCCTGCTTGGACACCCTCTCCAGGAATTAAAGGTCGCACATTCCGGCTAAAGGCATCCGCCCCCCCTCCTTCTCAGCGCTACTAGGTCGAAAGATGCTGGTTGGATCATCCATAATTCGAAGTTTTTCCAGCGGGTGATCTCACTCCAGCGTTTTCCACTCTGCTGAGATAGCACTGGAATCTTTGAGGCGCTTTCTCTTTCTTTCCCTTTCAGATCGACCCTCGGACCGCACGCTGCTGCTGCTGAAATTTCTTCCTGGCTGGTCTCCTGCGGGGGCTCCGGGATGGATCTGAGCGCCTTCTTTGACTTCTTGAGTGCCCAAGAGTACGAAGGAAGCATCCTGCCAGGAAGGAAGCATCCTTGCAGCCGCCTCTTGCTCTGACCAGGACTTTGAGGCTCGAAGGAAGCGTCAGCAAGAGTTCTGTGCCGTTTGAGAGGCACGGCAGAGGCATCCGCGGTCTTCCGGAGTCTGAAGGAAGCATGTATTTTGAGGGAGACAAGCGAAAGATCCGTCCATTCCGCGTCAGCGCGGCTTCGTTGCTCTCGCCTTTGGCCGTCTGGGGCGCTGTCGTTTCAATCGCAACAAAGGTCCTTTCTTGGTTTCTAGGAAACTATCTGAATCTTAGAATCCCGTCACTGGCCCTCTGTTCATTCCAAGGGGATTCTCTTGTCCTCACTTTCCTACCGCAACAAAGTCAGTTGGTCACTTGCATCTTCCAGGGTTCGTGTCAGGGATCTTGCAGGGATACATGGGTTCGACTTCAGGGATCCCCAATTTCTGAATGAAGGCGGATATAAGGCACTTGGGGAAGACAAAGGGAAGCGGCTCTTCGGAGTCCGGAGCGACACTTGGGGCGCTATACGTCGCCATGAGACCTCTGGACTTGGGCGTGAGACTTAGAAGGCTGCAGACTCCTGCGCTCTGGAGCGGGCGCCAGTTCCGGTTCAACCATGGCCACGTCGCTTTACTGCTCCTCCCCCCTCTTCCGGGAAGAAGAGAGAGAATCAGCTTGGAGTGACCTCGCAGAACTTTGACTTTCTTGGAGACGGTCGAAAGGTCCGGCAATGACTCTTCTCGAGGGCGATTGGACCTGGAGCCACACCTGCAAGAGGAACTTCGTCAGACCCGCGAGTTGAGGCGATGGTCAACCATGATCTTGTAGCTCCAGCCTGTCAATTCCTCTTTGGAAGACTCTTGGCTGTCAGGCGAGAGAGCGATGCCTTCTTCCCTGGAGGCAGGACCTTCACTCATCCGGACGAGGACGGAGGGGTGGAGGAGCTCATGGAATACGACTCATCCTCCTCCCCCTCCTCCACGCATGGGACTACGACAGCTTATCTCTTCTGTGGACGCCGGGCAGATTCGGCGATCTCCCCTGAGAGCATTTGGAAGGGAGGAGGAGGGAGAAGAAGGCTCAGTCAGAGAGAAGGGGTGCGGGACACCGCCGGCTTGCGGGCCGGAGCGGGTCGGATGGCAGGCCGGGACTCTTCTAGGAACGCATGGACTCGCGAGTTCTCCCGGCGTCAGCCGGAGGAGGCGTCGCGTCTCGCGGGCATCGAGCTCCGGCTCCCTAAGCAAGCGCCAGGGGGGGAGAGGCGAAGGGGAGAAGCTGGTCTCATAAGTACCGTCCATCTCTTCTTCCCGGGGTTCCAGCAGAGTAGCCGGTGCTCGGAGTGGTGACAGCCTCGGCGTCTTCTGGGTCCAGAGGCGAAGGAGCTCCAGGACGGAAGGGGGAAAGGAAATTTGTAGGTCAGGAAGATGTTCTTCTAGAGGAAGTTCGGGCTGACCACGACTCCTCTTCCCTGCCGGTCCCAGTGAGGAGCAGGGAGGTATTGTTTTTTCCGGCTCCGTGGCAGCTGCCTCTGGAACCGGAAAGGGCGAAAGAAGGTCGTCATCTCCTCGAGATCTCCCGTGCAGCCACCCCTGTGCGTTCCCCAAATGCCTTTCCAAGGCAATGGAGCCGGTTGTAGGGCTACTCCGGCACATCAGCGCCTGCGGCTGGTCTCCTACGAGGTGCAAGGGGTGCCCTGGCAGGTGACCTTCGGCAATCGAAGTCCACGGCTTCCACTCTCACTCCGAGGAGAAGAGCGGAGCTCCGCCCACTTCTCTCTTCCTTCTGCCCTCAGAGCCCCCCAGCCTCTCTCGCTGATTCCGCGTGCCGCTCGGCAGCCGCGGGTACCGAGCGCGCTGGGAGTTGGCGCCCCATCAATCAGCTCCTCACCCCTCCGCCCCGCCGGGAAGCATCCGATCTCCCCAATGAGTCCGCTGATTGATCTCACGAGGAGGAATCCCCACGAATCCTCCGTGACGAGATGAGGGGTTTGCTGGACCGGCAGCCGCCCTTCGCCTCCCGCGGGACGCGCCCTGTTCGTCCGGCACAGGGCGCCGCGCGGAACGAAAGCGCGGAAGGGCGCTGTTCATCTTCCAAATGGTGCCTTCTGGACCGGAACTCCCGGCACGGCTTGCAGACGAGGATCCGGTGGTTGGGGGTTCTTCCCACCCTTCCCGCAGTTTTCTCCTCGGTCTTTTCAGTAGTGGGTCGCCGCCACTCGGGGAATAGCGGGACCGGGAGGGGAAGGTGACCTCGACCGTTCCACAGGAACTCTGATGATGACGGCAATTAGGGCTCGCTCTTCCCGGACATAGCTGAGGGAACAGTCCGTACCTAGGGGGTACGACCTCTTGGCGCTTCCTTCTCATCCCAGAGAGGAGTGAAGAGGAGAAATAGAGAATGAGCATGAACCCGCCACCTCATGGCACCTTGCACGACTCCCGAGGGCAAGGAAGAAACGAGGTGAGGGAGGAGGACGGGTTCCTTCCGTCTACCCACTATCGTCCGAGGGGTCCCCTGTAACCCAGGCCCTCCTCACGCGGGAGATGGCGGTCACATATGGCTCCCGTTTCAGCTGTTAACGCTCCCTGAATGTAACAGGAGGTGGCCAGAAGGAGAGCTTGGAAAAGTGGCCAGCCTCTCTCCCCCAGCGAGTCGGAGAAGACCACGGTGAGAACCGAGCAGCCCCTGAGACGCACATCGCGCCAGAAGCGCGTGAGGCGGCCACTCTGTTTGGGCGCCGTCCTCACTGGTATGCGAAGGCGTTCCTGACTTCAGGGGTGTCAGTGTGCCAGCGAATGGCGGGTTGCAGGCAACGTGGGGCGAAGAGCGAGCTGGTAAGTCCCGAGACCTCGATGTTTGAGATGGAGTTCGCGAGAGCCCCTCAGGGATGTTCTGAGGGTGCCGAGAGAGGTCTTCTGGCGAGACGTCCTTCGCGGGCTGAGGTACTTTTTGCTGAGAGATGGGCTTGGCAGCCACTGCAGAAGGGCAGTTCAACGATCTTCAGGGCTACGCATCTGTTCATCATCCCTCCCACGCAGGGACCCAAGCACGGAGTCCCGAGCAGTTTCAGAACCGGAACCCGGGAAGCAGACAAGCGTTCTCGACGATCTTTCTGAGGGCAATTCGCTTGAGGGATGCTGATGGTGCCACTGCTGTGGAGGGATGGACTTTCCAGGAGCCTCCGCGATCCCACCTATTCCCTCCTCCACAGGTTCCTGTCGAGCGGGCAGCGGAAAGCCCACTTAATGGGAATGGTCTTCTCTATCTACGAGGCAGTGGTGCAGAGAGAGCATCTCGTGCTCTCCCGTGATTGCGTGGGAGGATGGACGCAAGTCCTTCGCAACTTCCTGTATCCCTCATGAGGGTGCCTTTCTAGCCGATCTGAAAGAACTGTGGGTCCACGGGACGCTCCTTCGGAGGATCCAAGCTTGTCGAGGGGTAGGACGAGTAGGAAGAGAGGCCAAAGGCAAGAAGCAACGAGGGTCGCAGTGAGAGGAGAGGAAGAGAACGAGTTGTGGTGGAATCTCTGTGCAAAAATGGGACTGTCTGATCCGTAGGACTGCTCCGTTGCAGCAGAGGATTTCCTTCACTGCAATGGGATTGGAGGTTGACTAGAGATTGAGGAAAGGAGGGAGGTAGCACTTGTTCTGGGAGCCCCGAGAATTGCGGGAGATGATATGCGCTGGCCGGAGGATCGACTGCTATCAGAACGTGCCAGGCGCCGCCTAGAAGAGAGATCCTGGATCCGCATTCTTGAGCGAGACTGGAAATCCGGGACTTCCTCTTCGGGAACGCGGCCAGGCCGAACGGAAGACGCTGCAGGCGGCTTTGCACCGGGCAGCGCCAGAGACCACTCGGCACGGAAACGATCCCAGAGGCGGAAAAAGCGAGACCGAAGTGCCCGTTGCCATTGAAGAGGGAAGGTCTCCAGCCCCAGAGACCGGCACAGGAGGAAGGGAACTGCAACTGCTGCTGAATACTGTTGTGCAGGAGGAAGATAGAGCAATGCTTCTTTAGAGTCGAGCATCAGTTCAGGGGAGGGAAAACAGAGGCAGGAGAGACCCGAAGGAATCGGAGAGGGCGTAAAGCTATCTCGGAAACGGGATGCTAAGGAGGAAGTGCGGGAGATGGGCAAACTGTTTTTCGTGCTCCAGCGTGTGGATCAGAGAAGATTCCATACGCGCTGAAGGAGGAGGCCTCGTCATGAAAGCGATGGGTCAGAACGGCCGCCTCGAGATTTTTTCATCTCTCAGCATCGCTGTTCATGCACCACGCTCATTTGTGGAGGAGAAGCATCCGTTCCAGTGTCGGATGAGAGGATTCAGTCTGGTTGATCTTCGGTGTGGATGGGTCGAATCATCCTAACGAATGCGGAAGGTCATCCGTTCGGTCCTGGAGATGCAACCCAGCGGCTCTTCGAATCAGCAGAGGGGGCTTTATATTGACCCCTGGCTGAATGTCCTCTTCAGCCTCCTTCAGGATCTTTCCGAGAGCGAAGACTGCTGCGTCTTCTGTTCAGAGTTGAAGAAGCATCTTGGCATCGGAGCTTCTGCTCCACTTGCGTTCTTTCCGGTACCTCTTTCGTCCTCGGCGGAGTAGAGACAACTATTCTTAGCCTTTCCCGGTGATGTCACCATCGTGGTGGGTTTGGTTCTTGCCTCGGGGTACGGTAGGTTCCAGTGCCCAGCGCTCACCTCCAGCGTTCCAGGCAACGTTCTGGCCACGTCTCTCGAGATGAGTAGCTCATTAGGCGCGGATAGGCTGGATCTAGAGTGTTCCAAGGAGAGGTCCCAGAAATCCTTCGGAGAGGCTTCCTTGGTGTCTTTCGTTGAAATCTGTGTGTTCTTTTGTCTCCTTCCCAGCATGAGAGAGCCGCCGGCGCTGCAGAAGGAGGCTGAAGGGCAAAGCGAAAGCGCCGATCCGGAGATCCAGTGAGAACTCATCTTTGCTTCCTGAAGGTTCGGAAAGAATCCTAACGAGAGGATCGGAAAGTGTGGAGGCTCCAGAAAGTCCGAGCGGGGAATTCTGAGGATCAAGTAGCAGGAGGAACAAAGGATTCTGTAAGACGGAAGAGCGGAGGCAGGTGACGCAAGCGCAAGACGAAGAGAAGGCCGCCGCGGCGGCGCCAGCAGCGGACGTCGCGAGCGCCGCCGTTTGCGCGCAGAGTCCGGCACCATCCTTTCCCGAGCCTCCTTCCAGTACCGAGGGAAGGAAAATCTGAGAACTTTGCTGGGAAACCTGCAGTCCAGGACTCGGTCCAGCGACGTTCCACGTCTTCGGATGCTTCGCCTTGCAGAAAACGGGATCGAATGAGGGAGGGGATTTCCACAGGAGGGGACGGCGCAAGGATCCCGTCCGCTCTCCGGATGCTCCGCTGCTTGGGGTCCCTCCATGATAGTTGCCACCACTCGTTTCTCCGTTCGAAATATTTTCCACGTCCAGAGATCCACAGAGTGAGGGGGAGAGAGGAGGCAGAAGAATAGGGAGGAGAGGAAATCGAATGTTTGTGCATCAAGCATATGTGTGTGTGCGGGTGTATGCGCACGCGCGTCCCCTGACTTTTTACTGATTACCGAAATCAATTTGGAGCCCATCGGTCTAATCTCCCAGCGCCGCGGGCTGATCTCTTTGCATTTTTCGATTCCTCCAGAAATTGAGTGCTCACTTGAATCCACTGCAAGCCTTGGGAGAGCCTCATTATCCCCAAATAGATGAAACCGATTGCAGGATATGAGGAGCCGTGCTATCTGCTGGGATGATTTATCGGGTGACGCGCTTTCCTGTGTCTCCTCGCTGCGCTCTTAATTTGTTTTCATTAAGGGACCCGCGCATCCTGATGACGCAAATGACGTCCCGAGCACGGATTAGCCAGGCATCAAATTGTCGGCCCGAAACGCTGACACTCGAAAGAGCTAGCTCCTTCGTGCGGGACGACGAATCGCTGCCAGGATGCGGTAACCCTCACAACAGAGGAAGTGCGGGAACGCATCTCCGCCAGCTGAGAGTTGCGGCTGCGCTGTCCGTGGACGTGGAGGCACGGCGAACGGAATTCCGAGATCTCCCCGAGGCGAATCGATTCGGTTATCGTGCCCCGGGAGCGCAACCCCTATGCGGCGAAGAGCGCGACACGGCCTGGAGAACTGACCGCAGACAGTGGATGGCGCAGGCGTCACCGGAGACAACACCTCTCATGACAACACCTCTTTTCCGGGTGGCATCACCCGGAAAAGGCTAGAAATCAAAGCTGATGACACCATTGTGGTGGATTCCTTTGTTGCCTCGGGGCACGGAAAGGTCCTAGCACACACCTCTCACTTCCAAGCAATGTTTTGGCTGCGCCTCCCGAGATGAGTAGGTCATTAGGCGCGGACAGGCGAAGACCTAGACTGTTCCAAAGAGGAGTCTCAGCAATCTTCCCGAATCGGTGCCACTCGTTGAAATCTGCGTGCCGTTTTTGTACAATGCTAAAGAGGAATTTCTTGAGTGGGTGCAGATCTCTCGACATCTTCCTTTCACACGAATGCATACTTAACAATGATGCATTCCGTGACCGATTCATCGACGCATCGGTGCTCGCTGAAGTCGGCGGATGCAAACCTGGACCCTTGCCTCCATAGAAATCTCGAAAATAGCTCGCTCAGATGAAGAAGGAAATTGAGAATGCATGCGCAAAGGAGAAGGCTAAGGTGGAGTTTCGTGAAGGCTCAGACACTCTCATCAAATACCTGGGATGCCCGTAAACTGCATGCAGCTTCTCTAGGAAAAATAAATTGGAAGATCCGTCCGGTAAGTGCCGCATCGGGAGAATCCATCAAGGCGAAAAACCCAATGGGAAGATGGATAGCTGCCGCGATTCGTCCCACAGATTGACTCGCTCCCTCAGCGACGAGCTCATTGGACCGATTTCGGATTCGCCTCGCAAGGTCTGTTGTTCCTTGGGTCACTTCTTGGCGGTCCTCAGGTCTTCGGTAGCCACCTCCGGATGCATCTGCGCGAAAGCGCCATCGCTTTGGGAACCGAAGAGACCTCGTGACCTTCAGGAACCTTCCGTAAAAGAAGAAAGGGAACATTTTGCTAAAAGATTGCTGGAGAGATGTCCTGAGATGGAACAAGTACCAAACCTTCTCCATGGAAAAAGTGTACGCATGCATGAGGGTGCTTGGATGTTCCTCGCGAATGTCGTCTGGATGCAGAGTGGGCAAAAAGCACGAACGGAGGGAAGCGCGAACACTGCCCCAGAGTGGGGATGCACTCTCCCACAGGACGTGGACACTCTGGAACTCTTGGACATGTTGAGGACAACGAAACAAACACCACCTAGCAGAGTGACCGTTCTCTGCTCAGCCAGACGTTGGCCGTGATGCTTCGCGGGTTTCTCGATTGCTCGGGGTGGTTTTGAAATCGTACCCTGCATTTCGGTGATGGTGGCTCGCCTCCTCCCTGCACCTTGGCTTCCCCATGTGCTTGTGTCACCAGGAACGGACAGTTATTCTCAGGTAGACCTCACAACAAGAGATGATCCGCTCTGCGCTGTCACTATCAGTATTTGCAGTTTTCGCCCAGGAGTTCTGCCCTCAGAGTTCGCCATTCTTCTCGTGCCATTTTTCCCGGGTTGCTCCCAGCCGGAGCGGTGATCGCTTCGCCTCGCAACCGGGTCTCTGAAATCTGGCCTACCATCTGTTTCCGGATCTCCCATCTTCTGTTCTTTTGCGGGAGCATCCAAAATTTTTAGCTCACCATGGGAATCACAGGGCAGAGTGTGGCTTCTTCCACGTGAGCCGAACAGCTAGAGGAGTTTCCAAAGCTGGCAGCCGCGAGTTTAACGATCCCACCATTGCGGCACTTGAATAGCCCAATCACATTCCTCAGGTTCTCCAAGTACTCAAAGAGCCACTTGCCTCCTTAGCAGGGGAGGGACTCACTAAACACTCTTTAACGCTGTCCATCGCACCCGAGGGTGCGTTTGACTCTTCAAGTTAGGAGTTGATTCCGGAGGGACCACCCTATGAGTCCAGGAAGACTCCGGAGGAAAGAGTCTGTTCCACCGGGAACCTCAAAGTTTCTCTCCGGACGGACGCTCCGGTTTGTGAGTGTATTCCCGATTTCTTATCCACGGGAATCCTGGAAAGGCTTTGTTCTTGAAATTTCTTCACCGGAGGGAACCACTCCTTGCTGCTCCTCTGAAGAGAACCCCCAAGGGACTCTCCCTAATTTTTTCTGTGGGGTGCTCCCCGAAGGAAGCAGAGAGCTTCTGATACTCTTGAGAGGGCGTATCAATCAGCTCCATGGAACGCGAAGAAGGCCTCCAGCCCCAAGAGAAAGACGGCTTCATTTTCACAACCGAAGGGAACCCAGAAGGGATCCTTGATACCTGGAAGGAATTCCACCAGTGCTGCACCCTAATATGCCAACCTACCGTGGAGACTTGAAACCCAGACGCAACCCCCGTTCTCGGCGTCGATCCTACCCCGGGTGGAGTTCGAGACAGCAGAGCTTGGTGCCACGCGCGGAGGCTGCAGCCAGACGGTTGCCAACGCGCGCCAATGATGAGCTTTCATCCGCGATTTCCGCGGCGCAGCACTGGAGCAGAGAATGCGGAGGGGGTTTGAAACGAGGGGATCCTTCGAGTGGAAAGTGCGCAAACATCAAAGCTGCGCTCGGTTTTACCTGACTCGACCCGGTGAACACGTGACGCCGGTTTGTGTCTTTGGTGTCGACAGCGGTCTCTTCACGTGCTCGAGTTACGGAGCGCCAGGTGGTGAGCTGGCAAAAGGGTTGCAAGGAGAACGCAGATCAGCCGGGCTTTCAGATTTTCATGCTTGTGTTGACTGCACCCAAGGAAGATGCCGTTACTGGCTTCCCGAAAAGGGACGGAGAGTACTTCAGTCCCATACCGAAATGATTTCCCATTTCCGTTCCTGTCTTTGCCGGTAACCGTCTTCGCCATCCCGACTCGCACGGCTTTTCTGGAAGTTCGCTTTTCCCAAGCATTGCCGCTCCCGCGATGCCATAGTTTTCCGGGAGGGGGGGAAGGAAAAATTTGCAAAGCTCAGGAGACCTCCCGACGTGCGTTACCGGATCAAATTTGCCTGCTGTGAGTTCAAGGTCATTCCGAACCACCGGGAGGAACACTTAACCGCGCAACAGCTGCGTCTTGGCGATAAATTTTCGGAGGCATCCCGGGATCCCTTCAAACGGGAATAACTCACGGTAACTGGAAACCGAAGCTCAAGAGCAAAAGCAGGAAGAATGCTCCCCTCCCTACGTGGAGATCGGGATGCTGGGTTCTGGGTGGAAACTCTCAGGGGTTTCTAGCCGCTAACACGAGGAGCCATTGGCGATCACCTCACCTCACGCCAGTGCTCCGTTTGGTCCTCAGCGTTTCGAGAAACTGCCCTTCCTCTTCCCGAGTTAACGGTACACTTCTGTCTAATTAAAAGCACTTCCATTTTTCCGGTGCTTCTAACGAGTGGATTTACTGCCATGGGATGCGCAAATAAAACATCTCATTTGAGAGAAGATTCGACCGAGATTCATTGTTCCCCGTTCGATATTGCGAGTGCTCCATCTCTGATTCGAATATCTGATAAAGGACTTTTCGTCTCGTTCCGAAGATGTGTCAGACGATGTAATATTTGCAGGAGCCGTTCTGTTCAAGAAAGACGCCCATGCAGTTCCATAGTAATTTCATCTCCGCCTTTAGGCAGGGACTTTATAGCAATCTGGAACGCTCTCCTAGGTTCGATTCCGGTGTCTCCTGAAGGCGGTCAGGAAGAGCGCAAGTGGGGAGGATTTTTCTTTGACAGCAGAATCGACGGGAAACCGCGTCGCAGGAGAAACGACGGCTACAAGTTGGGCGTCGTCACTATTATATCGCATTGACTGTGGTGAATTTTCGGAGGACACCTTGCTTGGGAGACTGCAGCAGGTGGAAGACGAACCTGTTCTCTTGTCTGGTTCCCCTTCCATGTTGATCCTGCTGGAATCAACCGAGTTTATTTGAATGGAGCCCCCGCAGGAGATCCTGGACACGTAAGAGAACTGTGCATCGGCGGTGGTCAAGGATCTACAAGCTGACCACGCCGCCCAGAACAGAAGGGAGCTCACCACCTGCGGCAGAGGAAACCAGAGCGTTCCGAGAAGGAATGCAGCAGCGGAGGATCATTTTTATTGGACCGCTGATGACGCAATGCACAGTCGAGAGGAACCGTCAATTTTCTGGAAGGCTGAGAACCAAAGATGATGAAAGACCGTGCATTATTCTGGGGTCGGAATGGAGATGCATTTCACGTCGCTTTGAGCGATGGTCGCGTTTGATTCACTTGCGTTCATGTGAAGAGGCGGGAAGGTATCCGAGCGGCTCAAGAACGTAATCCGACCGGATTTTTTCCTGGTCCCTGCACCCACGTTGCTGGCGCACCGAGCGATGCTCCATAAATTCCCGTCCAGGTGGGATCCGCGGCTCCGGCCACATCAAACAAAATGAATCACTCTGCCTCACTACCTGAGTTGATCCTGTGATTATGCACTCTCGTTCTTGCGCCGCAACCATAAATCATGATCCGGCAGCCATGTCCTATCTTACAGCAGCGGCTATCAGTAATGCACACGACAGCGTTATTAATTACAGCACAGATTAAATCACATGCTGTGCTCTTGGTCTCCGGAGCATTTAGCATGTCAAGGGTACATTCCTCTGACAAAACAATGGAATCTCCCAGGTCTGTCCGGTGACTTTCACTGGGGAGGGAGACCTCTTCCCTCAGAGCCGAAGCAGAGATTGTCGACGTCTTCGTGTGTGCGTGCGTTTCCTTTCCTCCACAACTGATAATTGATGAATTTCCACCCGTGGAGGAGCCGGAGGAAAAAGTATATACACCGTGCTGTTTGATTGATCTTCTGCAGGAGTTCTGGTGGCTCTTGCGTTTGCGAAACCGCCGCAAGCCCTCCTCGTTTTCGTCGGAGGCGTGCGTGTGCCACCGGCAGTTGGGATCCGAGTGGATCCAGGATCAAAAGAGAACCGTCTCCAGAGAACTCTTGGCCTGGAAAAAATAAATAAATAAAATAAAAGCACTCCTCAATCGCACCCGCTCTTTCGCGCGCGTCCCGTGATGTATGGGCTTCGTCCTCAACGCATACAAAAATGGACAGCATACCAGAGTGCTGTCATAAAGTGCAGTTCATCATCTCCTTAATAGATCGATCCGGACGCCAGCATCCGCATACGTGGAATCCGAAGGCGTGCCGGTCGAAGGCGAGCCGATTCGCTACCATCTGCGTATCGGATGCATTCCGCGCCTCGGATCCCGTTGCCATCGCTCTCCACGCAAGCACCGAGACGCCCTTCCCTCTTTCCAGAGCTCAAAGATCACGTGCTTCACCTCGGCGAGATCAATTTCTGCCAATTTGGGAATTGCCGGCTCCAACCTGATGACCTCCTCGGGAGGCGGACGATCTGCATATCTGCCTCCTTCAAGATTCAATCACGACTTCCCTCCGACGTCCCCGTATGCTCTTGCGAGGCGCTGACTCGCGAAATGCACGGGGAAGGACGAGTGCCTTGAAGGATCGATGCCTTTTTATATTTCTTCTTTTCTTTTCCTTCTTTTTTTTGTTTTTTGCAGCGAGCACTTCGGGCCGACTTCCCTCCGCTGTGAGCACACGAACTCACAAAACCCCGAGCCTTTAGGTCAAAGTGATTGTGGGCTGAATCGGACGCCCTTCTTAGAATCCCCCTCTTTTTTTTTGGTTTGCCAAGTACTAAAGAACCGTTTGCATCCTTAGCGGGGACTCGCGAAGCCTCTTAACACCCTGTCCGCACCATTAGAGGGTGGGTGTGACCCTTTAGTTAAGGGACAGCCCCGGAGGGACCACCCTATGAATCCTGGAGAGCTCCGGAGGAAGGAGTCCATTCCTCTCTTACGCTTGGTAGGGGAACCCCAAAGGCAACCCCAGCCCTGGTTGTCTTCGAAGGGAGTCCCGAAGAGAACCTTATTCTCTCCGGAGGGACCGACCAACCGGAAGAATTATCATCTTCATCTCTTTTCCGAAAAGAACCCGGAAAGGATCCGCTCTTTGCATCCTCCTCTAAAGAGAACCTCGAAAGGACGTTTCTTATTGTCTCTGAAGGGAGAGGTGCACTTGACACTCTGGAGAGGCAACTCCCCGAAGGTATATCAGCCAGCTCCATGGAATGCGATGAAGGATCTCCTCCGAGGGAAGAGGTGGCTCTATTCTCACAATCGGAAAGGAACCTCGAAAGGCTCCTTGATGTCCTGAAAGGGACCGCGTAGGGCCAACTTCCTATCCCAAACCAGTCAACTGGGACATCTAGGGTATTTTTTACTTCCACCATGGCTGTATCAGACTAAGACCAACCAGCATCATTCCACCGGAGAGATTCGAAACCCACGAGACACATGTTCCTGGGAATCGGTCCTTCTTCTGGTGGGATTCCAGCCCGCGACTCTTTGCACTACCTGCGGAAACCATCAAAATTCATTCAGGCTCATCAAAATCCCGTCATTTTACCGCGAGTGGATCTGCGCCGCTTGCGGAGGGTCACCACTACTTATCCTGGCGCATCAGTAGGATCGAACGTTTCCTCCGGCCGATCTCCAATCTGAAGATCGCTTGGGCAGGTTCGTTGTAAAAATGGAACTCACTTTCCGGCGCTTTTTTGCATCAAAGGGTTCATCGGCAATTGACGCAGGCGAAGAGCTCCTTTCTCCTGACCTTGGAACGAGAAGTTTCTTCCCCTCAAGATGCAATTAACCACTGGTCTGTCAGATACTTGCACTCACTCTTTTACGCCTTCACCGAAAAGTTGAGGTGTGGAGACGCCGGTTCCGTTGTCGTCCACGAAGCGATCTTCTTGGGACTTCAGTGGCCACAAATCAAACCAAATGCAAGGTTGTTTGCCACTGGTTCGGAAGGCCGGCTCTCCTGGGGAAAAAAACCGGGGAACGAAGCTCTGCATCGCTTTATGGTGATTGGTGCACCGTCGGGAAATGCCGAGGGATGCAGCTGGCACGCCCCACTGTTGTCCCTCTTCTCCGCTGAAGCTCTTAATGCGATCCCGGATTTGCCTTCGCATTCTGCCCTGTCTTCTGCTGCTCCCTCTGCAAAGTTCATCCAAATGCCACGTCTTTCCCGGAATGGATGGAGATGCTGAAGCATAAAAGCTATGAGGATTTTCGCTCATCCACTGGAAGTCCATTCTGTATGGATGGAATGGCCATTTCCTTCTCCAAGATACGATGCTGGATGACTCATTTGCTCCCATCACTTGGAAATCTGGAATGGAGGGAGACAGAAGATCAGTCTGTGGACGTGCTTTCTGGCAACATCCAGCACATGACGAGATGAAAAGTCTGCGTCAGAATTTCTTCATCTGAGCTCTCGCTCGTACAGTCCCGCCGAGAGCGAAGCGAAGTGGACTCTCACTGGCAATCCGAGCTGAACGTCCAATCGAAGATGAGCGAATCCTGAGCAGTCCAGAAAAATTCCTTCCCGTGAGCCGATCGACGCGACCCTGGAATGTTCTAGGGTATCTGAAGTCTGCAGCGAGAGGCAAAGCAAACTGCACTACAGCTCCTCAAACGTCTCACGAAACTCAGATTCATATCGGCAGGGATGCCACTGGCGCCAGAGATTCATCTTCGAACCAAAGATCAAAACAACAAACGGTAGTTACTGATTCTTCACTGGAACCATTGCGCTGCGACGTCGAAAAACGTTTCTTCGGCCTCAATGCATACTGCATCGAGTAGATGCGGAGGAATATTCTGGAAGATCGCACCCGTAGGTATTCGGTTCAAGGGATGCGGAGTTCGAATGCGAACGGGACTCCATCCTGGTATCCAAAGTGCCTCGAGTAATCAACTGTAAACACCGGCTCATCTTCAAACAAAGCACGTTGCGTTTTCTCATCGAACTCTGTTTGATGATGAAATGAAAGTACAACGTGAACGCTCGGACCGCTTTTGCATCTCCCGTGGGCTAAGGGAAGACCCCGCGTTTTCCCGCGGAACTGGTTTGTTTTTCAATCTTTTTTAAAAAAAAAGGAACCTTCGAGAAACGGGCAGGGTCACAGCCACATGTGTTTTCTTTAGTGGAGATGGGAATGCTGTGTGGCTAGCTATGTAGAGTTGCTCTGAGGGAAAAGAAAAAAAACTGATAGCTGAAAGCTCTGAACGTCAGTCAATTTGGGAGGGAAGGCGAGAGATCTTCAAGGAGATGCGCAGATGAGGTTTTTTCGATACGGCCCTCTCAAAGCCAGGGCTGGGTTCTCTTCCTCGGCAAGCACTCCTCTATGGCATTGGGCAAGTGAAGCTATGGACAAACACACTGGACCGCCTTGTTGTGAGCAACTGCTTCGAAAGGGTTATCGCGATGAGAGGAGAAGACGTCCGCAAGCATGAAGCAGAAGGTCCTCAAGATAACTTTCCGAGATTTTGCTAAAACGATAACGTGATCGTATATGGGGAAAGCATCCCTTAATGTGTCTCGATAAGGTAGGATTCGGGATCTTGCTTTTCCAAAGTTTAGAGTCGACATTTTCCGGGACCATCACTGCTCCCAGAGAGCTATTCAATTAGTGAGGTTTGCCATCATGGGACTGGCGCTAAACGAGAGCATCACCATTTGGTATGCCGCTATGGCAAATCCTAGCATGTGAATGCACGGAGCCGAATTATGGAGATACGCAGCAAAGCCTCCCTAATCTGCGCAAAGAACTCAAGGGCTTGCACGGTACAGAGAGTGTCTGTCGCTGTGGTCTCATTAGAAAAATAGAGGGGAGACACAGAACAGCATCGTTTTAGTGTTCTAGAAAAGACCTTGGAGAGCCATATGGAGTCCCGACAGTCATGGACAAGAAGAGAAGAATTTTTTCTTCGTTAGGGGCACTGGATCATTCTGCGGTCACACTACCTATCGATCGTGAAGAGCAGTGACTGTAGCAACCCGGATCGACCAAAAGAAAAAATGAGAAAAAGATCATCTCTGCCATGATGGATCCATCACGAGAGATGAAGCCATCATTTCAGAATACCGGTGATCTCCATCAGTAGGGGGACCAGATCGAATGGAAGGAGCTGCTGATTGGGAATACAGGGAAGGGTGGTGCTTGGAATGTGAGCTGTTCCGGAGTCCCAGATGAAAACACCCAAGCTCTCTCTCTTGCTTGCTTCTCCTTTTCGCACCGCCGCACCTTGGCTCGAAGTTAGCTCTGCCGAAGGAGGATGGACTCGAATGAGCCACAGAGTTCCGCCTGCAGCCTTAGGAAATACATCCAATCGGGAGAATCAGAAACGGGAGCCCCATGGGCATGCTGGTCCACCAACACCTAGAACACCTTGCTGCCGTTTCGTGGGCAATAGAAGGTCCCCCACGAGGAAGAGCCAGTCCTTGTTGAGTGAGGTTGCGCTTCCTGGGAGAACGAGGCGAAGGTTCGGCTGTACTGCGCAGGGACCACTGCTACAAAGAGGAATCTAAAAAGAGGCATTTTTTAGCGACGGCGGGCCATTCGATCTGCTGTTCTTGGAGTCCGAGTTTTTCCGACAACCACTGAGCCAAAAAACACAAAAAAAAACGAAACTGATCGTCGAAAATCCTGGAAGTCATGCAGCAGGAAGATTCCAGGGAACGATCTTTTCCTATGGACTTCAGGAACGATTCGAGAAAGAATAGTCCTCTTCGAGGCAATGACCAATGAATGTCAGTTGGCAATGTCAGTGCTGTGAGGGCAGAGTGATCGTTGCAGTCATCGTCCCTATCATCGATTTCTGTCGCTCATGCTCAAAAGGATGGCAGGAGAGCCATTCGAGTTGAGTGGATGGGATCTGGAGGAATTCTGGAAAATGATTTCGTTCCCTGGGCCGGCCATTACAATGCAGATGCCCTACGTTCACCGTCTCCTGGCTTTTCGTATTAAAATTCAATCCCATTCGCTTCCTGCATCCCGATTTTTCAGTGGCTTCCAGGGTTTGCCTCCCTCCAGCGACGTGCCGCAAGTTCCCGCTGTTGAGGAATAGGAAGTTGGATAGCAGGAGAGATTTGCGCAAAGGAAGGTCGAGATGTGCCCGGCTGCACGAGCTGGGGATCAGGAGCAATCCCGGGCCCGAACCCATGTCGGACATTCAGACTGGCTGTCCAACGGCCCGTGAATGGAGTCCTGGAGCTCCCTGGAGGGCGCTAAGTTGTCGCTGCTGCAGAGGCTTATCTCCAGGGCGTGTTCTACGCGGTGAAGGTCATCAAACGGGCCTCTGAACAGCCTCGGGCTGTTGTTTAATATCTGGTGGCCGGTATATTAAACAACCTCGGGCTGAGAAAGATCAGGGACTGTATCCCGGAGCTCGCGGGCCACATGAACGCTCTGGACGCCTGAAGGTTCCTGGAAGGGTTCGCGGTCGACGAGGAGGAAGGGTTGGTGGCGATGGTACCCGTAGAGGCGGATCCGGAGACGGAGTGGGCAAACGAAGTGGTCGGCGGCGAGCATCGGGAGGACAGCCTACGGGACTCGCGGAAGAAGAGCAAGTTGGCCGAGCAGGGGACATCGAAGGACACCTCCGACTGCGGGTCTCGGAATGAGAACGGCCTCGAGGAGGAAGAGGACAGCAAGGTCAAGGAGCCTCTGATCGCTGCCGAGGTCTCTTCCAGGTGTGAGATGACTGAGTTCCTGCCCACCAGGAGCATGATGGAAGGGGGTAAGATGCTCAACTAGGAGGGAGACACGGAGAACATGATCAGGAAGACCAGCTGCCTAAGGAAGGACAGGTTCTTCCTCGACGGGAACTCGACAGGATGAAAGTCGCGAGCGTCAGGAGGGAGCGGCTGACATGACCAAGGGCGTGCCGAAGCAGGTTGAGGTTCCAGCTGACCGGCCTGATCTCCATCTACGGGATAAAGGGTGGCTCAAAAGTGGTAGTCACAGAATATACAAACGTCTTTCGCTCGCGCTTTTCGTCGTGCGAAGAGGCACTGGGGATCCTCGGAGTCGATATAGGCTACTGTCCATGAGCCACCTCAGACAGGAGGAGGTCCTGAAGCTGCTGAAGGGCCTCCTCCTCTCTGAGGTTGTGCTCGGGACCGGATTGAACATCGGCAGGAAGGTACTGGGGCTCTTGCTGGAGCGTGTGAGTGACTCATGTGGCAGGCACGTCCTTCGGGATAACTCAGGGACACCATCAGAGCCTACAGGGCGAGGTCTGCAGTGGTCATGAAGACTGCGCTTCTCCGGAGCCACTCAGCCCGCCGGTACCGACCGGACAGTTTCTCCTCGCGTGCTGACTCGAGGTCGCACGGAGGAAATCCTCCAACGAGGTCCCCCGCGACCCACTGACCGACCCACTTGACGCGGAAGAACCGACTCGAAACAAAACGCAAAAATAATTGGAAGGGAGGAACAAGAGAAGCCTTGGAAGCTTCAGCGGCTGGTCGTCCCGTGAAGGGAGTACCCCACGTGTAGAGGAAGAACTGTCTGGAACAACGTCCTTCTTCACGAATACGGAGCAACCCCCGAGTTCTTCTCAGTATTCATACTCAGTCACCGTACCGCAGAGTTTCTCCGGCTGTTATGGTCTATTCATCCCTCTGAGGAAGAGGGAAAGTTCCCGAGAAAAACTAAGATTGAAGGAGCAGACGCATCCAGCAGCAGTGCAATCCTTGGATGGATTGGGAGTCATTGTTTCCGAGACGTGAAGGTCTTCTGATGGTGATGGTCCCGTCAACCCTGGACAACTCTTCCGTGGCACATGAGAGCAGAGCGTCCTCTGTTACGTCCAAGAGACCTTTCCTCGTTCCTGCTGACGATCAGGGAGCTGCGGGACTTTTGCGCGAGTCGAAAAGAGTTTCTCTGGAACCTCTGGGATGCTGCGTCGGGATTCTCTGGGGTATCACCTTTGAGATTCTCTCCCTGGGCGCTCGCTGGCTGTCCCGCGTTTGTGCTCGCGCGACCGCGGTTGCCGTCGAGGTTTTGTGGTCTCGCAGCGGGTTCGAAGGACGCTCAAGTTTGCAGGATGCTCACGACGCCTTGGACGAATGCGAAGCCGCCGTATGAGCCCGGTTTTCTCTTCCTGGAAGCACGGTTTTCGAAAACCATTGCTAAGATGAGAACCTCAGCGGAAAATGGGTTCCCTGGCTGCTCTGGGAGAGCGGGGCGTTCCTTTCCTCCGATTTGCTGTTTCGTTGGGTATTTTCCTGTAGTACTGTTCTTTTAGATTCTTGAGCCAGCATTCGAAAAACCAGGATTCGATGCGGGAACCCGCTCTTATAAATTCATGACTTCTGTCTGCAACCAATCCTGCCATCATATTCTTTGATGCTTTGCATGTGGTCTATTTCCTCCTCTCTCTCCCTCTCTCCCGAGAGTCTGCCGCCGCATCCCGTACTGTTTCGGAAGCTCATTAAAAAAACGGTATTAATGGACAAATATCGTTTGCCCGAGCTCTGGTTCTTTTGTCTGCTGCTTAGATTTCTCGTGATTGCTGTTGTCCGAGAACCAATCAGAGGGTGACTACGAGAATCCTTCCGTATTTTCTATTTCACTTACTACATCATGCTCTTTGTTTCACGGGGGGGAACGGGGGGGGGGGTTAATTCGCGCGAGGAAGATGACCCTAAGCAACGTGAGTTCTCTTCGGGGATACTAGGAAGACTCCGAACAGAACACACGTCCAGACGCATCTGAAAGAGCGTGCAGGTGCGAAAGAGATGAAAAAAAAAAGACGACTACGACGACGAAGAAGGCGTACTTGCAGCGATGCGGTTTCCATCCTCGATTTTAGGCGTAATTATCTAGCTGGTAGTTTCTGCGTGGGCGTGCCGTGCTCTGGGAGCCCCACCAAGGAGATGCATCGGACTGCACGCGCGCGAGTCGTGCCTTTGAACGAGGCGCGAGAGGCACGCGTGGTTTCCGGTGCGTGGGGCCTTCGTGGCATTTGCGACGAGTAATGACACGTTCCTGCTTCGCTTATCGGAGGATTCTCACCTCTTCCGAAGCTTCACGAAAAGAGGCAGCTGCGTGTGTTTTGCAGCCGGTCACGCCGGGACGTTTATTTAAGAATAAATAAATTACAAGTCAAGAAAAAAGGAAAAGAAACTAAGTTCGTGGCCCATTAGCTCGCAGGCCGGCTTTTAAGGGATTCGGAAGGGGGGGGGGGAGGGAAGAAGAACGAAGGGACAGGGGTCTTTGGTTTAACTGCTCCTTTCTTCCTGCAACTGGGGCTGAATACTGACGATCCCCATGGGGACTTTTCCTTGAAGGTCTTCGCAGCCATCACCCTAAAGGCGCCTGCCGTCCGGGTCGCGTCCCTTCGCTGTGAACGAGACCCGTCATAGAAAGAAGCAGCTGTGTACGCTGCCCTAAGTGCGTTTTCCTCCGCCTTTTTGTGAGAAGAGAACGTACTCGGAGCGGTTTTTCGTTTCCCGGAAGGTTTGGTCACGGGCCCGGTGGTCCCAGAGGAGGAAATGCGATTCTCGTCATCAGCATACCGGTGGCCATCTTGCAGGAAAGAAGGCTTGAGGATCTGGAAGCAAGCTGAGACATCGCTGCAAAGAGTCCACTGCTCCCATGCCACGTCACTTACGAAAACCCTTCAAACCGGAGTCATTCTGTGGCAGCTGTCCGAATGAGAACAGCCTCGTGAAGGTAGAGGATTCTCACCCGAGTGTGCCATCTTAATGAAAATAAACATTTACAGAAGATTGTGGTTGGACTGATCCAAACACGTGCATTTTACCGGGAGTCTGCCGGGTTATCGGTTCACAGACCGGCGAGATCCACTACAGCAGCAAAAGGAAAGGGACGAACATGAAAAAAGGAAAAAAAAAAATAAAAGTAAAGAAACTTTGGGGTGGATTGAAGTGCAGAGAGGGGTTACGTTCTGCTGGGGTGGTTCTCTGCGTCCTTTCGACAATGCCAGTAAGCTCTTGCTGCATACAGTCCTTCAGGTGGCACCATCTTGCTGCCATCCTCATGAATCGAGAGGCAAAGTGGATGGCACCTCTGTCACTGCGCCCTCCTCTTGCGTCGCTCCAGACAGAGACGCTCCCTCGTAGGCATCATAGGGCTGCAAGCGGGGCTGCCGGCCGAAGGACGTTGAGAACGAGGAAAGGTCCTAAAACGTCCCTGGAGTTGCCACTGGGGATTCTGAAGGTCGCAGTAAAGCGTTCCTAGAGGGGCAGGAAGGTAGCGCAATCCATAAGGAAGTGAGGGAAGGATTCATGCTCCTCGCATCTGACACAGTTAGGGTTCACAGACCCCGGTGTCCAGTGATTCCAGAGGGGATTGCATGGATGACCCCAGTGCAGCAGTACCCACGTAGACTCCTGCCATTTCAATGGGAAGATGTGGGTGTTCAAAAGCATTGAAGGCCACTGCAGATCTTTCATCGGAATACCCAGTAGCAAGCGCTTAAGTGCAAAAGCTCTCGTGGAAGGGCAATGGGGTCGCAGCGTCCGTGAGCTGGTGCGTCGTCCACTCGCTTAGTCCTTTTTTCATTCTGGAGATCTGCACAGTGACTCCTCATCTAGCCGCAAGGCTGTCGCCCATAAGCGTTGCTTATAAGCGAAGGAAGGAGAAGTCAGGAGCCAAGGGTCCCTGCTCGATGCCGAAGTCCCTCAGGGTAACGGCGAATTATTTCCTGCCCTTCAGGAGGACGGTGGAGAGGAGCAGGATGCTCAACTGGGGAGCCGCACGGATCCCGAAGACCAGGGGCCTGAGGATGGACAAGTTAGAAAGCCGGAGTATTGGCCCCACTCTGATCCGGGGGGTGAAGGCATTTTTGTGGCATGCGAGGGCGCTTGGAAGGCGCGCGTCTGCGAAGGCGAATCGGTGAGCCACCTCCAGTGGTTCACGCCCCCCTTACGCACTCAAGCGCGGATAACTGCAAACTTCGTGGGGGAGGGCAACACTGGCGCGGAGGACGTCCTCTGATGAATTGGAAGGGATACCGCCAATCTTTCCTAAGGAAGCTCACCGATCGGTCATCCATTCCAGAGCGCCCGTCTGAAGTGAGCGGCCACGTTGATCTGCCGACGTGGGGGAAACCCCGTTCAAGTTTCCCTCTCCGTGCGGCTGCTCTCAGGACGCGCTCCTCGTATTCGAAAGTGAGCCGTCAAGCGGGACTGCCGGGAGCCGAATGCGCAGGAGTGTCCTTTGTCTCGCTGGAGGAGGTTTGGGAACCTTGTTAGCTCGAGGAGAAGATTTGCATGAATTTTGGACACGCCGAAATCACAAAAGCCGCTGGAAGCTGCATGACTCACTCTGTAATCAGTTCCATCTTGGGATTCAATTCCATCTCGTGGATTTGCTCAACGTATATAATCATCAGAGCCTTAATCTTCGAATCCTCATCTTTTTGTCTCTTCCCGTAATGCAGCGCCATTCGTCGTGCTTTATTTACCCACCAAGCATCGGCCTTGGAGGCCTCATTGTATCATGATGAGCGATTGCGTGTATAAACACAGCGTATTGATCCCGCTGCTACCAAAGGGTCGATCGGAGGCTGGAAACTGATGCGGCGCGGGGTCGGCGAGGTGGAGGTGGGACGGTGTCGACAGCGGTCCAGAGCCACTCCCCGCCGGAGCGCCACCTGTCTTCCCTCCGGAGCTCCCGCGTCTTCCTCCACCGTCGTCGAAGGATTTCCGTCCTTGAGGCGTGGATTGCAAAACTGAAAAGTCGGACGCGCCGCGGTCTTTGCTCAAGGAAGGGAAAGAAGAAATTTCCGCGTCCTCCAGCAGCGGTGGCACGGCTGCTCCGGTGTTCTCCGCTCTCACTCTCCCACTCTCCCCGCTTCCTCCTCCAGTTCGGCTTCCCACTGTTCCTCCTGTCGCTTCCGGTTCGGCGGCCTTCTCCTTGCTAATTCAGCGCGCGTCTCAGGCGGATGCAGTCCCCATCTGTCTGCGCGGCCCGACAGTCCATAGCTGTCGGGCAAAATAGGACCAACTTTTCCGGAGCTGATATCCCTTTCTTGCAGGGGAATTACTTGCTCATTTAATTTGGCCCCATCTAGAAAATTTGTATCAGCCATCACCCGTTTCTGCCGGGAACGGGGGCGCGTGCCGCGCGGGAGGCTCGATGTTTGCGATCGATAAATCCTTCGTTGCGCGGAGAGCACGTGCTGAACATTCAAATTCCGAAAAATGGAATCCCATTCTGGACTCTGCCGATGCCCTTGCAATCAGCTTATTAACGCATTTTTCATCCTCTTGCCGCACCAGCTGCGCCGGAAGCAAACTGCGCTCCGTGAGATTGCAGAGGGCCCTCCTTGATAAACATGGCGGCGAGACCGACTCTCGCGTTCTCCGCTCGTGCGGTGTTCGGCTACATTCCGCGCGATCCCCGCTTCTCCGAGTTAATTGTGTCTGAGCCAACTTCGGAGTCCCGGAAGTGGGATGTCGCAGCTACCCGACGGTTCCCCGATCCCGGTCGCACGTGAAAAATGTCGCGATGCGGATTGCTCCGCGCCGCGGGAACGCGCCGCCGCAACACTTCGGTCTTCCTGCGTGCCGCCTGGCGTGCTCAACGGGATCGTCCCGCTCCCTCGATCGCCGCCGGGGACCGGAAGTCCCGTACTACTTCGCTCCCTCTCACAGACGTCGAGAATACGGCCGGCAGCCCAACTTTTGGGCGTGAGGCATTCGCGAAAGGCTGGTTGCTGCTGGATGCGGGGGCGTTCACGTAGGCTGCCCCTTCTGCTTCCAGGTTGCTGCCGCTCGGCCCTCCGCGCCCCGAGACGTGCGCTCGGCTGGACCGGCACGTGGCCTCTCCAAGCTGCTTGGGAAGTCGTCACGGCGGTAGCAGAGCGTAATTCGCTCTTCTTTCGAGAGGTTTGCTTTCGGCGTTGGCCATCCATCCCTTCTTCCGAACCCTC
This sequence comes from Raillietiella orientalis, assembly GCA_036172245.1. Classification (NCBI taxonomy): domain Eukaryota; kingdom Metazoa; phylum Arthropoda; class Ichthyostraca; order Raillietiellida; family Raillietiellidae; genus Raillietiella; species Raillietiella orientalis. Next base: position 1,165,089 of record JAYWIR010000012.1, read on the forward strand.
GTCTTCCGAGTGCTCACGATTCCAGGCTTTCGCACGCTCTCCAAGCTGCGGGTGCGTTTCCAAGCAGCGGCCGCCCTCGGTAATCTTTCCCTCCCCCACCCATCCACGCCGTTTGCTGCTCAGAGTTTGGTCGATACAACTTGCACACCTTGACGTTCCAAGGCTCGAAGGATGCAGTCTCTCCGCCTGGATCAGCAGTCACACTGTGCCGACGTTTGACTCCTCCACTCCTTCGGCGGCGAGCATCCCGTCGCCGTGGAGAGCAACCGGTGCTGCACGGAAATGCAGGAGTCCCGCGATCGATGGCGCTCCCTCCGCTCGCGAAAATTCGCTTAGCGCGGGGACTCTTTTTCTCAGTTGAAGCGTGAAGGGGTCCTCTCTTTCCTCCGGGAACGCCGGGATCAATGGGCCCTCCCCCCCCAAAAAAAAAGAAAAATTGGAGAAAGGAGATCGGCGGAATGGAAAGCCCGAATGCAGCCCCCCATCCGTTGCTATGCAACCGCATCATGGATCAAGAGAATACCTTTCACAGCACTCTTCTGCTCAGGCCTTAGCCACGAGCGGCCCCTGCAGTCCTTGCAGATAGCCGGGCGACCTTCCGGGACGATGCTGCGCTGCTGAAGAGCCGAGTCGCCGCGCCTCCACCAGACCGAACCGTAGCGCAGCGCGCGGTGAGCCGAGGTCCATTTTGCGAGCTTGCGGGCGATCCGACGTCTACGCCCGGTGGCCGTTCGGTTCTTCCCAAGTCCTCCTCCTCCGTGGAAGAATCCTCCCGCACCTGACTCTTACTGGTCGGCCCCGGCTCCGCTGCTGTTGCTGAGGGCCAGGGAATACACAGATCACGATCTACGGCTGTCGACTCTTTTTGATCCACTTCATCCTCCTCCCCCTCCTCCTTGCCAGATACTTCCAGAGGATACCGTGGATCATCATCCAGGAGTCCCTTTGATCGCCAGGCAGCGCTCTAGGAGTTGCTCAGAGACGACTCCTGTAGCCTGGGGAGTGTCTCTCTATGTTAATTACCGATTCTCGTCGTGAACGGCGCTCTCCCCATTAATTTTGGGATCGAATTTTCCCGGACCAGACGGCATTCAAATTTTCTTTTGAAATGGTAAAACATGGGAAAGCAGGGAGAATTCGATTTCGCTCGATCCAGGCGGCCGCTGCGACCGCTTCCCTTCTGGGAAAGGGGGGTTGGGGAGGGGCACTTCATCCGAAATCGCCCCCTCGCGACGCCACGCGAAAACGAGAGGGACGGTGACGCTGCACTTTCCCGCCCGCCTGTCCTCCCGCGTGCTCGGAAAAGGGGTGCTTATCGATCCTCGAGCTGAACAGCACTTATTTTCGGGAGGTTGGGGACTTCGAAACCTCTTCCCCTTCCTCCTTCTCCTTTCCTCCTCTTGCTTCTGCCACTGCTGCTTCTGCCCCTTTCCCCTTTCATCCGCTACCCGAGCTTTCCAACATTCGCGGCTCCGTTTCGGAGTCTTCCGCTCTTCGCTTCTGTTGACTCTCGGTGCACTAAGTACACCGAGCGAATGGCTGCAAACCTCGACGTCGGTCTCCTGATCGCGGGATATTGCGAGATCGCAGATTTGCTTTCCCCGATTGATCAGCTCTGGGTTGGGCTCGAAATTATAGTCTGATCCATCCTTCGCTCTGTCTGCAGCGAGCGGGGAAAAGGAGCGGTCATTGCTGCTACGGCCGTTGCATACACGTGCCATCCCTACGGGAAAAAAAGAAAGAAAAGTTCCTCCTAAAGTGATTCCGCCTGCTTTTATCAAGTACCACTGTTTTGCTCATTCGTTCGCTTCTTCTCTTGATGGACGTACCGATTCCATTAGGGACATCGCAGGACGGCAGCCGGTTCTTCACGTACTCGTTCTGTGACATCCATTCGGGGAGGGGCGTCAGTTGTCACTCGCGACAGTGGGCAAAGCAAAAAAAAAGTGAAATCATACACATGGGGACTCATTCCTGCAGAATCTGGGACGGTTCCAGGAGCGTTGAGGGAGGACGGCTGATGTCTGACCAGCCAGTAAGGACAGCTGATTAAACTTTTTCTTTCGACTGCCCTCAGGAAGGGAGTATGAAGCCGAACCACTCTTCTAGCAAGCAGGTTGCAGCTGTGGGTCTGGATCAGCGCCTCCCTTCAGATTGCGCAATATCTTCCTCTCTTTGCATCGCGGGCTCGACAGCAATGCCAGGAGGCACCATACAACAGGAAAACGGGCGTCTCGATCGCGTAGCCGATGCGGCAAGAGGGCAACTCTGGTGCGCACGTGCTGCTGGGATGCTCGGGAGTGTGGCGCGGGTGAAAGCACTTGGTCCATGCCATCTCCCTCCCTACCCCGACAGTCAGAATGACATCGTCCACCAGTCCTTCCCGCAGAACGGGCTTTCCGTGTAGACAGTGGTAATGACGCTGCTTCCTCCGTGAACTGGACCTTTCAGAAACACTTCTTGAACCACAGCGCAAGAGAAGATCGGTCTGGAACATTCCCCTTCCCATACTGCTTAGACCACTTCTCTGGTCTGCGCTCAGCCAGAATATTAGGGACAACATCGCCGGAATTTCACCATCGCCTGAGGGCCAGGATCCCCACCACTCCCTGCAGTTCATTACGCCCCTTTCCTCGCACACCTTCCAATGTTGATCGCCTTGCTCTCCCGGACAACTCCGGACCTGACCACACTTCCTTCCCCGCCACGTTCAGTCGTCAGGTCAAATTGTTTATTTTTTATAAAATGAACGGCCCGGCGCAACCCGGTTCGAAGCAGCATGCGGCCACAGGAGCCTCCGTGCTCCCAGATTCCCGGAGGTCCAGCGATCTCCCCGCATCGCCAACACATCAAGAACCGATCCCGTTGGCTGAGAGTCTTGTCACAAGGTGAAAGCAATTCCTCGAGCAACGTCACGTGGGACCCCGTGCAATCAGTCAGCCAGGTCTTCCGTCCCGGTCCCTCGACTAGAGCTCTGAAGTCCTCAGATTTCCGCTGATGCTGCTGGGGGTAGACAGAGTGACCATGGAATCCAAGGTCCCCTTGAATGTGAACTTCAGACAGCTTGTTCGCCTTTTCTTCCCGTCTCCACCAATCCAGAAGTGGATTTCGGCACCTGTGTCAAGAGCCGTGACTTCATCTGGGCAGGGCTTCCCTCGAAACGAAATTGCAAACCGGATCTCAACTGCCCACATGGAGGAGAAGGGAACGGGAAGGGGGTGAAAGGGTCACTGACATTCCCCTGCCTGCGTCCATCGCAGGATGCCTGCGAAATCCATGCCCCCATTCCAGCCGTTGCGAAATCTGACAACTGTGGCGCCTCGAGCGCGAGCGGCGAGTCGCGGAATTTCACCGGTGATTAAAGCATCACTTTCTCGCGCTCCACACCCACGGGGATCGCCCGCGAATACAAAGACTCTGGGATGACTTTCCACTTCACTTGCTCTTCTCCATGGAGCACTACAGTCGCACTTCCAGCTGCCTGCCTCCCCTTTGTCGGGCCGCCTTCCTCCCGACCCTTCAGTCTGCAGACTCTGTTCTTTTGCTCCGCTCCCCACTGCGGGGCCCGCTCTTTGTCGAGTCTCCGTAACCGCAGCAGCGACCGGGGTTTCCCCCGCCCCGAGCTCGTCTCTAAGCCGAGAGAACGAAAAATCACCTGCGGCGATGGATGAACGATATCGACGCGCTGATGACCGGAAGTGCCGGCTCGTGGCGTCTCGGAGACGGGGATAACGGGATGGAGGCAGCGCCAGCTCTCCCCTGTCAGCCTCATGCTTCCCATCTGACTTGACTGGGGCACATGCCGCTGCCTCGGCCCGGGAGAGAGCACCCTGCAGCCGCATGCAGCGGCCGCCGACGCCGATCCGGGTGCAGCACGCTGCAAAGGGGGTGGGGCTGCGACCTCGAGCCGTTGGGAAGACACGCGCGTGGGAGGCGTCGCAGCCGCATCACGATACCCTCTAAGGTCAACGCTGTGGATCTCGGAAGGTGATCATGAGTCGAGACCCAACCCAGGACTTCGCTTGGATGCGAGGTAATCCCGGAATACGGATCGCAGCTCTTCCTGTCTTCCAGCGTTGCTGTTGGGAGAGGCCGCCAGCAGGAGGAGGTGCGCGCGTGCGGAACGTTTTGTGGGCGCCATCCCACCTGGGGAGGTGGTCGGCGCAGTGGTTGATGCTGCCCCAGGGGGTTCCACGAGGAGGAAGTTCCTTGCGAGCGACCCATGGGCGCTCACGGCCCAGCGGATCCTGAGTGACCGGTGGAGGAATCTTCCGCGCAATGACGTCAGCAAAGAAGGAGGAGGCGCCGAGACGACGCGTCTCTGTGGATTAAATTTCCAACTCTATCTAAAAAGAAAATCCATAGGCGTTCCGGCGCGGCCCAGTAGGGAAGGGGGGGAAGGGAGTTCCTTCCCCTTCTCCTATACCTCGGGAGGGTTCGTCCCCAGCCGCGTGACCCTTTTTGCTCCCTAGGCGCTCCCTGCTGTCGTTCTGAACATGCGCGAGGCAGGGGCGCGGACAGCCTCCTCCCGCGCCGCCCGGACATTTCGTCTCCTGGGACAATACTTCCCCTTCATGGGATGCCGGAGGCACCTCCTGAAAGGGAGACCACCGAGCGAGGTCGAGTTCCCCTGCCCTCCTTCCCATGACGTTCTGCAAATATCCGGTCCAGGTCGCCGGAGGCTGCCGCATGCATAAGTCGCACGGTTTCGCAGGGATGCGACGACCGCTCTTCGAACCAGGAGTGCGCCAAGCCCTTATGCTTAACAAATGAATCCATTAATTCATTAACCGGCGGAGCATTCCGGCATCCTTTTGTTGGCGCAGGTCAACAGCTGCCACCGTTCCGCCCTCGTACGCCCGGTCGAAGGGCTGTCGCTCACGTCCCTGCGGAACCGCGCGACCTCTGCATGCAGCTGCGGCTGCCGGCGAACAGAACCGGGCATTCGAGGAGCATTCTGGTAGGAAGGGCAGAAGAACTCGATCTAGCCCGGTGGTCTCCATTCCGAGAGGTACTTCCGGCATCCCGTGAAGCGCCAGCCGCATTTCGTTTTCCCTGTTTCGGTAGTGCGTGCTGAACACTAGCGCTGCTGCAGCTTCGACTGCTCGGAAGCTCTAGAGCATGCGTGGGTTTTTCAGGTTCAGCTCCATCTTTCTTCACAGCTTAGGGAGAAGTGGGGCTGCGTCCCCTTCCCTTGGAGTGCTCTAAGAGAAAGAAAGAAGGAAGGAAGGAAATTAAGAAAGAAGGAAAGAAAATGGTTTATTTTTTCTCCTGCTGGGATGAATCGAATCTCGACTCATCCCTTGTCGAGTGACTTTTCCCGGATAACCCGAATCATTTAGGAACACATGCAGGTCCTGCTGAAGGGGATTCGAATGCCCCTTCCCAAGCACGATGGTGCGGCCTTTGGTTCGTTGCCAGGGAGACAGCGTGCTCTCCTTCCTGCTCCTCAGTGCCCACACTGCAATTTCTCTGCAGTCGCTCTTGATGGCTACGGACGTCCTGGAAACGCGGGGAAATTCGCTACTGACGGGATCACTGCGAATCAGAATCTCTCCTGACCAGGTCAGGAACGCGATCCTGACAGTCCCTGCATCGCCGGCCCATCTCAGCCCCCCTCTATCCTTTTGACTGGCCGCCGGACGGTTGTGGATCATCACATAAACGGCTTCTAACCATCTTCCGAAGGCGGATGAGAAGGGGGGAAGTACTCTCTCTCTGCTGCTCAAGACTAGTCAAGCCTTCCCTTAGTTTCCGTCGCGGATCCACTGCCGAGAGCTTCTCCACCAGCTTCAAGGGAAACGACTCACATCAATGCGGGTTTTCCCGTGGGACCAATGATGAGAACTGAAGATGCATTCGGAGTAGATATGATGATATCAAATGCTCGCACTAAACACATCCAGACGTTGTTAGTCGACCATAAAAATGCGTACTAAGAGGAGACGATCAAAGATGATAATAAAGTAATGAATGGTAAGAACAGGATAATTTACGAGATTCTTGTGGAGCCTGAACTGGGCTGCAAAAGCAAGAGGGTGTGATTTGGAATGCGTTACAGGGTCGCTTGTTTCCTTAAAGGTGACTGCACATAAGTTCTTAAAGGCGATTCCTTTCGGGAGTCACACCGCACTGCTCGGAACCACCCTCACCGAGAATGGTGATATCGGCACGTCCGGGTGACCAAATACATGCTGCTGCTGAGGTCTTTGGATGACGATGTTCCCTTTTTTTTGCACGCCTCCGTGTGCAAAAAAGACGAAAGCTTATTATCCAAAGGGTCAGTAGTCCGAAACTTGTTTGGTGAGTCTCGTTCCTGGAACTGTCGAACTGCACCACGTTCCTCCTAAACATCCCTGTTCGCTTGCCTGAGAAGCCTGCGAGGATGCACCTGGCGACCCGAGACCTTTAAACTTTGATTTATTTGAACCAAAGTTCTCTCGCTGCTCATTTGTTTCCTAAGCTTCAATGACTTTCTGCCTGCTTGGTTTCGATGGCTTGGTGTCTCCTTCAAGAACTTTGCTGTTTCTTTCCGTCCATAAAGGGGCGTGTCAGCCCAATTCCCTGCCTAAAATTTTTTTCCCCATCCCAGCAAACGAGAAACCTTGAAAGTGGCTGGTGCACTGCTGACGCTCGAGCCGAAGAGAAGAGGTAATCCTTGGTAGAGAGTGAAATAGTCCCAACGCGCTCCTCGGTTCTTGACAGGATGTCCGCTAGTGGTCTTCAGCAAACTGCATTCTACACAACAGTCTTTCGTAGACCGAACAGACCAGTGCTCCTGAGACTGCCCCACGGCTATCAGGACCTTTGCTTCATTAGCCAATTGTAGGCGGCGGACGACGAATCCTGTCCCTGCGTCGTCGGTGGTTTCCATGAGCTCTTCCGTCGGTGTCCGCTTCCGAAGAGCCACTCCAAACTGAGGGAAAGCTTCCAACTACTGTGGAAAGCGCCACTCCCTTTTTGACTTGAACGCAACTTACTGGAAACTCCGGATGCTGCTTGGTGGATGCTTGATCTCGGGTGACGCACCTTCAAAACGTCCCTCAACCTGCGAATACGGTGCTATTAGAGGCAGAAATGGCCATCTGCCGCACGCCTCGACCTCCCGCACGGCTTCCGTTGGCTGCCGGCGGGGTGACGGAATCGCGCACGGTCTGATGGTTCCAGACCCCGCGCTCCGAAGTTCCCCAGCTTGCCCCTCCCCTTTTTTTCCTTCCTTTTTCGACGGGACACACCAAGAGGAAGCTTCGAGAGGCACCACGAGACTCTCCGAGCCAGCCAGTAGCCGCGAGGGACTCCGTCCTTCCTCTGCCCCTTCGTTTCCTCAGAAATAGGGGCCTATTTCAGGTCAGCGTAGCGAGAACTTCCCCGAGGATGCTTAGTGGACGCTGGGATGCAGCGTCCATTAAGCTGGGATGCCGAAGGTGGATCAGCTCCGAGTCCCCTGCTGTGTGTCACCAAGGGGACGTGCAGGCGCTCCAGCCAGCAGCCCTACGGAGTTTTTGGATCCTTGATGAACGCGTGATGCTGCTGCGGCTGCTATACGGGTTACCTCATCCTCTGTTCTCAGAGTGAGCACACTCTGCGGGAGGGACCCTTGCCACAGGTTTCGCGTTCCTTCCGACAGAGCATCCGATGCTCGGGGCCTGCCTTTCCCGAGTGCCACCTGCTTAGTATCGTCGGTTCAGTAGAGGAAGCGAACTTGTGGGCATGGGCAATGCGCCCCTTCACTTACCCGTCAGTAGCCACAGGTCTATGGAACGGGCCTCTCAGTCGTCAAGAAAGAGAAATGGGAACCTCAAGGAAAGCACGATTTTCCTTCGTGAAGAACGAACCGATGCCAAAGCTCTTACGGCCCTGGATCTGGCCTTCAGCCCAATAAGATTTCCGAAGGAGAAGGGAGGAAGGAGGGCGGGATAGATGGCGAGCTGGTAAGCGCCTCCATCTTGCCCGGAATGTCCCAGACTGTCGAAAGACTGGCTCCCACCCCTTAGACGTCGGACGACGAGGTTTCTCGCGCTCGTGTTCAGAGGAGGGGAGAAGGTCAATGGCGCGCGAACCCTCCCTCAAGCTCGGAAGCGTCTCGACGGTGTCGGCATGTGGAACACAGCGACCTCCGGATACAACTCGGTTGGGCAGAGAACAGCAGAGGTGGCGGCAGGGGGAATGAAGTTTGCTGCCCTCCAGTGGTAGCACTCGAGGATGCAGGCCAGAGTGCTACAGAAGGGGACATCTGAGAAACTAATTTCTGCAAAAGTGAGGCTCTGGAGGGCACCGAAGGGCCCTGAGCTGAGGACGAAGGGATGCGTAATTGAAGAGGAGGCCCGGAAGCTCTGAGTCAAAAAAGAGGGAGTCCAAATCCCAGGGACATCTGAGTGCTCTAGGTGGTAGTCCGCTGAAACGGAGGTGGAGCCGTTTTCCATTCCCTTATCTTCTCCGTTTTGGATATTTTAACGAAAACCTCCCATTTTGCTGCAATGTCGCTGCCCAGATGTTCCCTGAGGGAGGGCAACCTCGCAGTATGGGAAGTTCTTTCTGCCCACGCGCTTTTTCGGGATCCTCCAGGATCTCGGAGTGTGCAGTTGTTGTGCTGCTCAAACAGGAATCTTCGCACCTGTTACTTGCGTTGCTCCTGGATCCTCGCCCACAGGCGAACGGTTTCCTGAAGCCAGGCACTACCGTTTGCAGGGCGGATCGAGATCCATCCCGGGCTGTCCTCGAGAGCTGGGCCGCCCTCCGAAGCTGTAGTCCTCAGTGGCAGATGGGGCTTCGGAGTGCAAGGTAGGGTGCTAGTCCCGCGTTGCCGGTGGCCTGCTCGACGAGGAGGAGTGCAGGGATGCACCAGCCGCTCCAGCGTCAGGAGGCCGAGACCGCCGTCCCGACAAGGAGCGCACAAGTCCACAACCGAACTCGGGATCTCAACCGTGTCGTGGAACCGTGAGGACCATCCCCTGCACTAACGAGGCAGAGGTTTGAAACTCGAACTTTGGTTTCCGAACTCCGGGAAGAGGGAAGATAAAGAGTGGGTACCGCCCCACTGTTCCACGGTGCCTTCTCTCTCGCTTCATCTCCAAAGCACAGATGGTCTTCAAGACATGTGAAACATCTGTGCACTCCCTGGCTTATGGTCTGGATGTGGAGATCCTGTAGGAAGGAGTAAGGCGACGTCTCGAGTTCTCGTCGTCTCTTCCTCTCCCACCCCCCTCTTCTTCCAACCACGCCACCGCTCCAGTCAGAGCGAATTTCCTCGCTCAAGGAGGAAACTGCATTCCATAGGAGATCTCCAGTATGTCCGGTTGTCCCCTCCGGAGACCCTGGCACCCTCTAGGCTTCCACAGTTGTCCCGGTTGGATAATCTTGAAAAGCGGAAGCCGCCCAAGGTATTCGTGTGAGGCATGATCGGCCGCTGTCATTAAAGGAGATGGCTTTCCCCAGAAGAATGTCGCGTCCCCACATTCACCTTCCTCTGCGCGTGGGGTGACCTGCATTGCATCTGGCGCGCGGCTGCAGGGCTTGGCCGTGGCTGGAGCGGCGGCCGAACAAGAAGGCGGAGTCCAGGGGGGCACCTCGTGCAAAAGAGCACTGCGCCTGCCGGGGCAGTCGCGGGTTCTTCCACCGGAAACAGGAATGGAAAAAGCAGGACGCAGGGGGAAGGGGGCTTCAGGAAGAACTGAAGCGTCTGCTTATCAGCGCTGCTGCTTTCTCATTCCCATCGCTTTTCGGGGAGGCAGGCGACTTCCAGGTTTTTTTGGTCCTCATGAGATGCCTCACTTCAGATGCTGACGGCGATGGCGTTCTCTAGCGGCAACGAATGAAGACCTGGCTCCTGCTTGCCGAAAATGGCCAGCAGACGAGCAGATTCGCGCGTGGCCATTCACTCAGCTCATTGATGAGTTTGGCACGGCATCTGACTCACCATTTGGTGGACGGCCCTCTTTTTATTTCTACCTTTAGACAGTGCTCCTCGTCTCCAGCATCTGCACGTATCCATCTGCTCATCAGACCTTGCCACACCTTTTTTCTCTTCTTTCGTCTTACGTTCCTTCCGAGGAGATCTGTCCGGGATAACTGTGGACAAAAAATGAGTGTCAGAAAGAAGCCAAATCAAGAAAAATTCCTCTCGAACCATCCAGCAGTTCGAGTGGGTTCATTCCAAATGACTCTCTCCAATGATCCATGGAACGCCGCTGCAGATCGCACCCCAACAACCCGTCCGGCGAAGGCATCCGAATTTCTGGAAATTCCTGACACCTCGACGTCTTCCTGACCAAGGAGGTCAGCTTACGTCCGAAATAGCACCCGAGAGCAGAGGCCAGCACACGCACTTTTCCTATTATTCTTCGTGCATCCCCAAAGGGACCGGTTGGTGGGATTTCAGCTGCTTCGTTATCACGCAGGAAAAAAAGCACTCGAGGCACTTGCCGCACGCGCCCCAATTGTGGTCGCTGTCACTCTCGATGGTCAACGTGTGCTGGCTCGAAGACCGAAGGAAATCTTCCGCAGTTGCGCTTGCTGGAAACCCGGATGCGCAGATGCTTTTTGTCGAATGCGAACTCTAAGGTTTCCCTCAACCAGCTGGTGGTTCTAACAACAACTGGAGTTTGGGGAAGCCTTCGACTCGTCCCACCGTTTTGAGAAAGCCACGAGTGAGAATCCACTTTCTTAGCCGCTTCTCTGTTTCAACTTCAGCGAGTGACCTGCTTAGTGTCCCGAATCCTCCACCGTGCTCTTTGTGCCACCACTGAGCTCCTTCCACTCTGCTGATGATCCGAGATGTGCCAGAAAACTGTCGCCTTTGCAAACACGACCTGTCGAGGCCCTCCAAGAACTTGTCAAGCCGATGAGAATGCTTCTACCGTGTGGTTGATTGGTGTGCACCAGCCACCTCTGACTTCCTGAATTCAGGGGTTGCGCATGCACGTGGAAATAGAAGCCTCTGCTTTTCAGTCAGTTTTCTGCCCCTACTGATGCATTTCTTTCTGTTCCCTTCTTCATTATCCTCTCCCATTCCAGGACTGCGGGCCGCGAACCACTCCGAAGGTGCCGAAAGTGTGCTGCCGAAGGTGAGTGCTAAGGCAGTGGATTGTCCCCCTTCCTTTGTCTTGTGCTCTGCACCTATTTTCTGTCGGATAACCAGATTTTGGGAAGAACCGGTTTCAACTGGTTAATTATGAGAACCCAGAGCAGGGATCATAGAAAGGGTGGGAATCGGGGGGTCTGTTAAATGAACTGAAGCTGTTACCTCCTGATTACCCGACACGACAGCTGCACGGGTTTCCTCTCGAACACTCCGCAGCGTGTCTAGAACTCCTTGAGGGTGGACTTCGGAGGATGTCTTTCCTACCCACTCCGGGGCTGCTGATGAATTGTTCCCTTTCCAAACCGTCAGTTGGGTGATGTCATACTTCCTTCCTAGCAACGAAACACAACGAATCTCCGAATTAACATTTTCTTCAGCAATCGCAGACCTCGGGGAATTTTTCTGAGCAAAGTTATTTTGGACAAAGAACCGAAGCCATAAGGGGAGCTGGAAGAACGACATTTTTCATATTCTCTCCCTACAGTTTCAGCGGTTATTGAGATGGAAGAACTCACAGAGATCTTCCAGAATCATTTTGAAGAATTGAAAGTCTGCGAGGTGCGAGACAGAAGCAGAAACAGCGCCCAGTCCCTAAGGCTTTAGCGTCTTTCGAGAGCTTAAAAAGAGATGTAACGGGGAGGCAAGATTTTCAACCACTTGGCCATTTGCATGTGCATAACCTTGGCGTTTCGATCAATCTGCGAGAAGGGAGAGTCGGGTTTTTGATTTGGAATTGTTCAGGACACCATTCGAGGTATGTCTTCCTGCTCACTGCCTGCACAGTCATGACGTCAGCCCCGATTCCAGTCCAGTGTTGCTGTCTGTTAACAGCACGAATAATGTGGTATTCTCCGTCGAAGGGTTCAGTAGTTACTCATCCGCGTTTTCCGACAACCTTCTCAGTGACGGTGAAATCTCATCAGAAACACATGTCATTTTAATTTATTTTCCCGGAGTGTTTATCTAGCTGCCTCGAAGACCAGATTTAGCAGATCACTGAAAGGGCGTTTTGTACACGAACTAAATCAAACACCCCTATGAGGAAGCACACCCTACAATTTCGTATATTCATGTTGAGATTGCTACTTAAGCGAAGAAACATCTTTGAACAGAGAGTGGATGGAAGGCAGTTTTCATTTTTACCGGTGCAGAATCATGACTATCGCCGAAGGCGCGCATGATCATGCAGAGTACGCAATGCGTGTTCCTTCCTAAAACATAAATTCATGGTGTTTACCGATGTGTCATGCAAAATTTCAGGTCCGGTTCTATTTGCTCAGAAATCATGGAACTCGGCAACAGTTGGGAGGAGCAAGTCATCACCACTGCGCCTTTTGCCGCTTCTGTAAATGATTCAAGTGAAAGATCGATTGCGGCCTTTTTCATAGTGATGCAGACAGGAAAATTCTCCGACCTGCTGGTATCCAACGATCCTACAGAGGAAATTGAGTCACGTCTCGCTTTTGTTTTCTTCCAAAGTGATCTGAAACTCATCTCTCCTCTCAGCTAAGAAAACGAACGCCCTCGTTTTCTCAGCTGAACGGAAGTGGCATCCGAGGACAACAGGGAAACTTCAAGGGTGTTCTTTCGTATGTAGAACCAAATGGGCGCGATCACATCCATCCTCCATGGGGTGAGGGGGACTTCGGTGGACGATCTGCAGTGACCTTCGGTTCTTATGGACACCCACACCCTCTCCTTGAAGTGGTAGCAGTCGGCATTGATGCTGCTGTACTGGGGCCTCCCGTGCAACGCCTGCCGGCATCACTATACACAGGAGAGAGGGTGGACCCGAACTGTGCAAGGTGCGGAGAGCAGGAATCCTCCCCGCACCTCCTAGTGAACTGTGTTGCCCTTCAGTCCCTTTGGAAATGCTTTGCTGCGGCCCTTGACAACTCTGGCGGAAACCCCAAGGAAGTTCTTAGACCAAAGCACAAAGTGAACCCCAAGGGCTTCACTTTGTGCAGGACTCCCTGCAGCCAGTTGCAGCCCTTGCAGCCCTTGGCTGCCTCCGCGGGATCGTGGCGGCGTGGAGGGATGCCAACAGAGGAGCTAGAGACAGACACGCCATCCAGTTCGCTCCTTGCTTTCTGTGGATCGAGGTCAGATGGCCCCATCTGGATAGCAATATCTAGCAAGATCTTGCTGGCATCCTTCAAAGGATGAAGAGGACCGCCCCCAGAAGACAGTGATCCCTTCTCTCACCCCCTTTTCCCCAAATTGTTTTATTTTGTTTCTTTTTCTTTTTGTTTGCCCCTCCCCTCTTCTTCCTTGGTGGACCTCACCGGTCTGCGAACCGGTAATACAGCAGGTTAGATCAAAGAGGACGGGGTTAGACCACCGGTCAAACCATAGAAATTGTAAATGTTTATTTAATCTATAAATAATTCCTCCAGAGTACTCAGGTGAGAATTCCATGGGATGAGAACTGATTCTTCGACTCCACCTCTACCGGAAACCTCAGCCAGCAAAGTGACTACTCCGCTCGAGATCGCTGATGAGCAGCAGTAGGATCTCTGAACCAACCCGGACTTGCATACTGCTGCTGCGATGCGAATGCAGTCACGATGTTTGCAAAATGTCCCGAAGTCAGCGAATAGCGTGGTTCCACACTCTTTGCATTGCATCCTCCACAACCATCAAGATTAATCGAAAATGTTTTATCCTAGTTGCAAGCAGACTCTTTTTTTTGTCCTCTTCTGGCTTGTCCTTTGACGTCTTGCATTTCTTGACGAAGGATGGACGAGAGCGCTTCAGAATCCATCCATATTGGATTGGTCTTTTGAGCTACAGAGCAGATTCAGAAATCACCACTTGCATCCTGATGAAATCATTGGTGGATTTAAGGGGTACTCTGATACTCTTGTCGGTCCCCTAAGAGCACACCTGAAAGGTCGTCTGCTGAGCTGGGGTAGCTTGGTGCTCCCGATGAAGGGTTCCATCACATCCCTGCTTGCACCTCCATAGTTGAGTCGACTGCCACAGTCCCAAGGAGATGTTCCGGGTCCAGACTCCTTTGCAGGAGGCTCACTGAGTCAGCCTGCGGTGCCTGGAGCAACCTGCTCATCCCTGATTTCTGGGTCATGCATCCAACGGAAACAAAACATACGCAGTCAGTGGCAGACGAGCACGTGGACAGCCTGGATCCAGAGGGACAGAGAGCGGAGCTGAGGATGAGCGGAGAGGGAGTAGGGAATGGGGATGGATCGGACTCTTGGTTCTGAGCAGTGCCCACGAAGGTCTGCCTCGGGCAGGAAATGAATAGAGAGGAAAGGTACGGGGGCGCTCCTCCTCGCGCCTCCTCTCCGGATAGTCGGCGATGGAGACCGACGAAAATCGATTGGCATTCGAAATGAGCTGAACTTCCGGCTTTAGAGCTGATATGGTACCTATGATGATGCAGATAGGGGTGGACGTGTTGCGAGATAGCGAGTGAGGAGGGCCAGGACGCCCCCTTTAATGCCGAAAGTATCGGGCGCTCCTCCGCGCGGGGAGCGACAGCGAAGTTCTGGTAATCGGGGAGTCGAGGCTTCCGGAGACGGGAAACAACTCCGGGAAAGCGACCAGATAACGAGATCGTCAAAAGAAGCGTCCTTGGAGATTGGGGATGGGTCCAGGAAACTTCAGGAGCAGTGGTCTCGCACTCCAGGAGTCGGCGTCCGCTGCCTGCTTTCCATTTTCGCTTCCTGGGGAGAGCGCCATCGCCCTGCACCCTTCAGGTTTTCTTTCGCTGGGAGAGGTCCATCTCTCGGCAACAAGGCATGTTTTCCTCGAGAGGTCGTCCGATCACTCTGCCCACGTCAATAGCCCCATTCGGTCCCTCTTCTGGTCTTTGGACCTCACGAAACATGACCCTGTTTCGTCTACTTTTATTTTTATTTTATGCTTTTTTCCCGTAGCCCCGAAGGGTTTTCTGAATTCGAGGTGGCTGGGAAAAACCCTCAAAGGCTCAGGCTGCGACGTCTTTTCTTCCCCTTCGGAGCTTCTGACTTTTTTTTCTGGTTTCCACGGAGTGTTGAAGAGCAGCTCGCCTCGTTGGGGACACGGTTCTTCAGCAGATTAGGATGCGAGGAGGGAAACTCACTAAGTACTCTTTAACGCTGTCCACCCCACCCGAGGGTGCACGAAACTCTTCAGTTATGTAGTCACCACAGAGGAATCACCCCATGAATCCAAAACGGCTCCAAGGAAGGGATCTGCTCCTCTCTTACGCTTGGGAAGAAACGCCGAAGGGAACCTCTTCCTTGTTCCTCAAAGAACCGCCTGGAAGGGGTCACTGCACGTTTCTTCTCCGAAGCAAACCCGGGAAGGATCCTTCTCCTGGAATTTTTTCATCTGAGAGAACTTGCAAGAGAACCGCTCCTTGCATTCTTCTCTGAAGAGAACCCCAACGAAAGCAGTGCGCTTCTTGACACTCGGGAGAGACGACCCCCTGCAGGGAGTATCAGCGAGCTCCATGGTACGAGATAGAGTCCCTTCCCCTGAAGGGCTCCCCCTTCCAGGGGCAGCACCATTTCCACAGCCGAAGGGGAACTCCGAAGGAATCCTTGATTCCTGGAAGGATCCCGAAGGGTGGACTCCTATTCCCGGTCAGTAAACGGAGCATGAGGCTTCCACTAGTGCCTGACCCGCCAACCAAAGTCACCCTGAAGCAGGGACTCGAGACCCACGACCCAAATTCCCATTTTTCGGCGTCGCGATCCTTCGAGCAGGGATTCGAACCGACAGCGCTGGGTACTACGCGACGCAGGTCGCACCGCCCGATCCTGCTGCCGGGAGACGGTGAACTCCGTGCCTCAGTGGCTGCGCGCATGGTCCACGGGGCCGTCTTGTGCGCCTTATTGAAGGTTTTCTTATCCTTCCTTAGCCACACCAGGGGAACGCCAGTATTCCGGCAAGGGTTGGTATCCCCTCCAGAGACTGCACCATGCCTACAGCGACGTGGAGCTTCTGGTTCCCGTCGAAGAACGGGCCGCGCCGGTCCAGGACTACGAAAGTCTCGATGGGCTCCTCCCTACGGACGCAGGTCCTGATGGCCCCGAGAGCGCGAGGACTGCGCTCCTCAGTCGCAGTCAGGCCACAAAGCCCGACAGCCTCTGCTTCTTGCACCCGTAGAGATCCCGCAAATACCTGGCCCCACCGTTCTGAATGGTGGGTTCCGACTCCAAGACCGCCGGGCTCACGGAACAGAAGGGGTCTTCGGGGGCAGAGGAGTTTCTCCCGAACTGTTCTCCTCTTCCTTCCCGGAACTTCACCAAGCCTCTGAAATCACGTTTCCTGAGCAACGTCTCCGCACTGGTTCTTGGGACCCTTCCTCTTTAGCCGCTGTGCTCAGTCTCATTTCCGAGATTTAAGGAGCTGTGCCCGCGTTGTCAAGGACGGGGGAGCCAAGCAACGAAGCAGCGGAGTCCGTTCGTGCCGCGAAGAACCTCCTCCCCCTCAAGGGGTTCCAGGATGAGGAATGGTTGCGTGAGTCGGTTTCCGGGAGGAGGAGCAGCTAGACAGCCGGAATGGATGGCGAGGAGGCGGCGAGAAGCCGGAAGCTGCTCCTCCCTCACGAGCGCGGCAGCGAGACTCACTGGGGCGTGCTGCAAGAGGCAACTAGGACTCGGGAGGGCTCACCATCCCTCCATCGCCACGGGGAAACGCGGTTCATGGGTCCACAAGGGCACGACGCTTGCTCTTCTCTCGCGAACCAGAGGCCAACTCGTGTGATCTCATGAAAATATAGGCGCAAATTAAAATGCGATCTCAACACCATCCGGTCTGTCAATCTCCATGAAGACGGATCGCCTCTCTATCCTTGTCCGTAAGGGGAAAAAATCGATGGCAGCTCCCTGACCACTCTGTCTTAAGGAGCCGATAGGAAGATGAATAGCAAGCAAGTTGATCGGTCGCTCAGCAGCATTCTTCCGTCCCGGAGACGCATGTAATCAAGCGCTTTCCCTCAGGACCTGGATCGCAGCAACCTCTCCCCACCGCCCTGCTTGAAGCAAATTCTTCTGTGACCAATACCCGCATCCGCAGAAGCAGCGAAGACTTGGAGCCGAAGAAGAGTGTCAGCGGCAACTCGGCTTCCTTAACGGTGCTGGTCGGTAGTGCTCAATTCAGGGGGTGCACTCCAGGCCAGAGGGAATCGGCCGCCACCCTTCCGATTTTTGATCACTTTGCTCGAGAAGTGAAGATGCAGATGGAAGTCACTGAGGAAGGAGGAGACCGAAGGTACGGGCTGCTGAACAGGAACGATTCCGTCTTTCCACGAGCACCTCCTGATCAAGTGGAGTTGCACAAAGGGAATTAGAGTAGCACTCTCGAAGGGATCCTCGCCGCATGACCCCCTTGCTCCAGGAGTGCTTCATTTTGCCCTGTCCTGCTTGCTTCATCGCAGGCACTTCTTCAGGCATCCCGACGCAGTTCGGTTCGCCACCCAGCAAGAGGACAGATTTGCACCTTCCAACCCACGAGCAGCAAGAGCACCATCGCCAGAGCATCTTTTGCTGAGTGCGCAACAAAGCCCGGACTGTCGACCTTCTGTAGTCTCATATGGATACTGCTCCTTGAAGAGTGAGCTGTGACCACATGCCGAGTTCAGAGTTCAGTGCATCCTTGGCACGCTTGAAATGCACCCGTCCTTCTCCAGCACATTTTGAAACACAACCGTCCATCATGGTGGGCTCCAGGGGTTGTGTTTGAAGCCCACTCCTTCCCTGTGTAGGAAGGAAGGGGGGGAGTGACAACTGACAACTTCTCTGAATAGCAATAGATGATATGTCGACCCGCTCGTGAAAACCCACCCTCTACAACCACTGCAGTGTGATAATGATACTCTCATGCATTGTGGATGTCTCCACATTGCGGGCTGCGCCCTTTTGAGAGAGAAGTTGAACACCTTAGCATCTCTTCCAGTGCCTACCGTTGCCAAGCAACGGTGAAATGAGGAAAGTGCCATCGCTGAAAATGGTCTGCCCCTTTACAAAATGATTCTCGGAGTGAGTTCACTTTTCGGAAGAGAAGATGGGTACCTAGCATCTCTTCCACTGCTCATCGTCGCCAAGCAACGGCGGAATCAAGGGAAAAAAAATGCCATTGCTGCAAATGGCCTGTCACCTCACACAACGATTCTTGACATGCCGGCAGATGCTCTTGTATTTTTAATCTCATGGGTTGTCGACATTGAAGTGAACTCCTTCCCTTCCCTTCTGCGTTGTACATCGGGAACACCGATGTAAACTCATCAACCCTCCATTTGTTTTGAATTTGTTTTTAATTCGCGCATTCGGTTTTTTATTGATTTATTCAGTAATTGTGTGGCCTTGTCATTCAGAGCTAATGAATTTATACCTATTGATTTTTCGTTTCAAACGGTCGGCTTCACGATGGTGCCGTTTGTATGTGTGTGTGTGCGTGTGTGTGTGTGTGTGTGTTTATTTACTTCTTGCTGGATTGAATTTTTTCCTTTGTCTCTTTCTTTTCACGTGCTCGTCCGAATCCGTTAACATCTCATTTCCCAGCGCGGCGGAATTTCTCGTGCGCGGAATTCTTTTTCAACGGCATGAACCTATAATAATCAATGCGCTTCGAAATTCCTAATTATTGAACAGGGATGTCCATCTATCACTGTAACAGGAAAACTGAAGTTACTTCCTTAGATCCAACTATTTGCCTCTTCCTATTGGCACGCATGGTCTTCATTATTATCCATCCCTAATAGTCGTATTGGAATTGGTTTTGATTCTACCCGGCGGAGCTTGTGTGTGAAATTTGCTCGCGATGCACTCAATCACGATCGGCAAGAGGCCTTGCAAGACACTGATCGCGAGCAACTTTCCAGCTGGGGCTGGCTGCCGCCTTTTGCACCATTCTCCAGCTGATCCTCTGACGAAGTCCTTCTTCAAGCCGTCTCCGAGCAACGCAACGACGGAAACCGCTCCTCCGTCGGTATTTGAACTTTGTTTACCAGAGTGGAATCAGTGACTTGACATTTTCTTCCTTCGCCTGTTTCAAAAAAATTCGGCAGTAAATTCCCATCTATTCCACAACTCTCCCGGGAGTTCGTCAGTCAGAATGTGGTCATATTCTTGTCTATCCCATCAGTTTGGATGACGTGCCACTTTTAACACCACTGAAAACGCCAGCTTGTTTGTCTGCAAACCTCTTCTGCAAATGAATGATTGACCATTCTTAATTGAAACTTCAGCAAGAGTGAGTTTATAAAGACGAAAATAAAAAAAAAGTCCTTCAGGAGAATTCTCGAAGATAAAAGATTCAATGAAGGATTAATCAACTCGATCACGTCGGCAATCATGTGTGGGATTACTGCCAAAGGAAAAGTAGATTCGGTCAGAGGTCGGAAAAGCCATTGCGAACGCTGTCGTTTGAGAGTAATTTCTTTCTTCGCGGCATCCCAGTGACGTCCACCTGCCCTGTCCCTCTTTGTATTCCTGTCTTCACGATTTCTTAAGTAGGAATCTGAGTTCGATTTGTCGAAAATGCTCCATTGCGGTCACTTTTACAAGCTCTCAGCAACGCTGGTATATCATCAACAGCATCCCGACGACTTTTTGCAGGAATTGTTCATCGAACACTGGATTGTCGTTTCAGACTTCAATCCTTTCACGAGCGTTTCCTTTCACAAGTCTTCTAAAATCACGTCTACAACGGGATCCCCTATGGAATTTCTTTCGATTGAAAATTCATGACCAAAAATTCCTGTTTCGGATTCCTCAATCCACCTGTGAGTCGTAAGGATGAAACGCTCCTTGTTCCGCCGAAGAGGAATCTACAGTATCTCTTCCATTTTCCCATCAACAGTAGCCTACCGGCACTTTCAGATCGCGGCGAAAGCGAAGTGAATTCGTGTGTCTGTCAAGAGAGATGAACCTCACCCAGCATCCCTGCTTTTGAGAGAGAAGCCATCGTTTCGTTAGACTGCATAACTCTTCCAAGTTTGTCACGAAGATCTCGCCGAATTCATGAATTTGAAGGCATGACAGATTCTGCCAGAATCCAAAAAACAGGGGGAAGGAACAAGTTCTTCAATGATCTGCAAGGATCATGACGATTGTAGCTAATTATAGCACTGCAGCATGTGCTTGAGGTATTCATGCTTTCCACTATCTTGAATTGGCCTCCTGATGGATCGAGATGTCTCCTGGAGACTTGCTCCTCTTCTAAAGTAACACTTTTTCGCTCGTGAGGTGTGATGCACTCTGCAGAGTTTTTTCCTCCCGAGTGGATTGCCATTTACTCGGCATTCCTCAGGCCATTTCGTTGGAAGTAATCGCGGTTCTTTGGTCCAGCAGTTTCCGCTATTTGTTCTTGTGCATTCACCATCTCGGATTTCCCGGCGTCGTCGAATTTTAGCTTCAACCAACCTGCTGGTGAACACGAACCGTCCGATTTACCTCTAATGACTCACGCGGTCCGATGGTTTCGGAGGCCCTTTTCTCTTCAGCAGCCCCCACAAAGCATTGAACATTTCTGAGCAACTGGACTCTAAAAACACTCTTCTTGGCACATGTTTCACCATCATCGTTGCGGGTTCCTGTTCATTAACGCAAATCATCCCATCTAGAAAAGCATTCGGGCGATTTGCTGAAAGCAAAAAATGCAGCTGCCGCGAACGCTGCCACGACTTTTCCAAGGGGTTTCCACGTCAGATGCCAAATGTGCTCGTGCGCGTGGTCCCGGAAAATTTGAACGTGTGGGAGTTTTAAACAAACTTCTGAGGTCAGTTATTGACAGTTGCATCCTTTGCCATCACCCGATTCCTCTCACTTTCCACGTCACTGGAGATTTCCGCCGTGGAGCTCAAGAGACTTCAGGCAGCTTGACGTTTGTCGTTATTTCCACCACGGATTTCCCTTCATCGACCACTTTCTGACTTTTGGTTCCTCCTGATGATATCATGGCTTCCTTTCTGGATTCGGTTCTTCTCTGCATTCGCGTTCCTCTTCCTCTGAAATCCTTCGTCCCCGTTTTCACCCTCTGTCTGTGTAGGTGTTCCCGGAACATCTTTGTTTCATTAAAACACCGATCAATCAGCTCTGCCAGTTAGTTAGTCGGGCGTACAGGTACTGGCCAAACATTCCAACGGTACCATCGCAATAGTACACTGCCTTTCCCTTTGGACAGCGTTCGTCTGCTGCGTTTCAGTCCGCGGATTTCCTTTCCCACTGGAGGTCCCGATGTGACCACTGCTTAAAAAAAAAAAAAAAAGCAACACCTCACAAGAGACCGTGAGCGCACGCGCTAGACATGCATCAAACATGAACTCTCATCCTTGCATTCAGTCGAGCATCCGTTGAGCAGCAGCGCGAAACGATCCCCTCAGCATCACGCACTTTGGATTCGCGATGCACGTCCCGGCAGGGCATCTCGAGCAGTGCCGTTACCGCTGACTCATCCGAGTTTCGGCAGTCAGGAAAAACCCTACAGGATAAAGATGCGCAGAATTCAATTATCTGCGTGCCCTGAAGTCCCAGTCGAAAGCGAATTTATGACTCCTTGTTACGTCTGGGTGCATCTCGTAATCTTCGTAGAATCTCTTCCTGCATTCTGATCTTAACTGAATATTTTATTTGCCTACCGGTTAAAATTAGTAGCTCGCTACATTCGTTATTTATCGCAGGAACGTCACTCAAATGAGCCTATGTAGAACTCCGTTTGCTCAGCATACAGCGACAGGAGAGTCGTGTGCTTCTTCCCTGCTGAAGCTGCTGCCACGTTCTTCTTAGTCACTCGAACGAAGTCGTCGGAATCCGCCGTCCACTCACTCATCAGCATTTCATCTTTCGGGCTCCCAAGCTGATGCTAGTAGTACATCTCACGCTAAACTACTCGAGCGACAGGACCGGGACGTTCTCACCAGTCTGCTTTCTCATCCCATGGATTCATCTGAAAGTAGGCTGCTAAACTGCACCTCCAAATTGTGCCATAAATTATACCCATGGATACGCAAGCCATCCGAGATCTTGAAGTGGATCTCAGGGTGTTGCTGACACCTCTAAGAATCCTATTTCGGAAACGTGCACGCCACCACAACAAAGCACGTGTGTTCTCTCTTGCATCTGTGCCAAGAGGATCGCACTGCCGGTTTCCACATGGCCAGATTTCCATTTCGGGAATCCGGTGGGAAGTCCCGAATCATCATCAGTGATGAATTTTCATTTCATAAATGAATGGAGTCCGCTCTTAGATGTGGTACCACCTCCTGACACCTCCTAACCCTGGGTTTATCTCCCGGGCTTACATTTAACAGCCCATTCTATCGCGAGCCCAGGAGCAGCATGGAAATAGATATGACGGCAAATAGATTTCCTCGAGGGTACATGAACTTACCTGTATTGAAATTATCGCTAATTAGCAGCAATTAATGCACGCTTTTGAATCTTCTCTTTAAAAAAAGGAAAAATCCATCGATGGTCAAAGAGTACATTTCTTTTTTTTTTTTTTAAAGATGATGTTAAACCAGAAGGAGGAATCCGATGTTTCCCTCTCTGCTGGCATTAAGCTCTTAGGTCAGCAGGCTAGCGTTTGCGCAGACCAGAGCTGATGCTCAGGAGGTGCGGACAGGCGGGCTGACCTCTCCTGCTCCGAGACCCAGCGTTCTCTGGGCGGGGTTGACTTCCTCCCTGTCGCAGCTCAGGCTGCCAACAAACGCCGTAGAGCTGCATCGCAGCACGTCATCGAGCTCCACAAAATCTTTCGACTTCTTGGAAACCAACTCTTCGTTCGCTGCCGTCTCCTCTTGGAGCATTTTTTGAGGGATCCGCCGCTCCCGGCGGGTCGTCCAGTAAGGATCCGTCCGGAACCTTACTGGACGACCCGCCGAACTTTTGCGATGACGTCTCCGCTGCGGCTATCGAAACGAAGAACGCGAGGAGAGAGCAACGAAAGTCGTCTTCGGCGGAAGGGCAGGAAAGCACCCCGAGAATGCACCACGCGAGCACACGAAAGACCCTTCTTGATGGTCAGGCTGTCATAGGTTGCCGCGGTGGTTTCTCTCGCGAGAGTTCCGAGGCACGGCGCGGGCGGAGCGAAAGCTCGAGCTCCAGGTTCGGGATAATTGCGTTCCGGGAGCCGTCGCAGCGCTGGTCGGCTCGCTGGCTGCGGAAGGGTTTGCTGCGTTCGTGTCGCGAGAGTCCCCTGAACATTCTCCCCTAAGACCAGCCCGTCTCGGAGCCCAGTCTCGGAGTCCCCTCGGGTTTAAGAGTTCGCTTTTTCCGGGATCTTGCCTTTATCTGATGGCCCCTCCCAGCTCTCCCGAGCAGGAAAGTACCGTTTACGAAGCAGGCGTTATCCTTCTGAAGGAGTATTTGTATCGCTGATTAGGAAACTAAAATGAATCTGAAATCAGGGATGAGATGAAGAATTGATTCATTAGGGAGCTGCTTTCTCATGCGATTGTTACTTCCTATAGATGGAGTTGAGAAAAATGAGATGATTTCGCACTCTTTGCACTATCTCGATCAGCGAAACAAGTTCCTGCTCCAGGTCGAAAGATGACGTTCGGGTAGGAGCGACGGCGTCCAAGCGCAGCGCGAGTGCCTTCACAGAGAGATGCTGATCGCCGACGCAGCGGATGCTCAAGGATTACCTGATTGACCTGAGAAAAACGGATCGCGCGCACGACGTGGAGGACGGCTGCGGTTGCCATACACGAAAATCTTCTTCCGCAGCAGGTTTCGAAGTTCTGACATGCGGTCAAGCCGAGGCGTCCTAACAGCTTGTAACAAAGAGCACACAAAAGATGGGGATGAAAGGATGGGAAGCTGGGCCCTGACAGAGTCCGAACACTTTTGTTGTCCCCCTCCTCTGTTCCTTATTCTTTGTTTGCCCGCTCCCTCATTCGTTGAAGATCCAGGTGCGGAGCCTCCTGCGCTGAGCCCGAATCCGCATGAAAGACTTGGTGGCGCTCCAGACTTGTCATGCTCCAGGACATTGGCTTGGATATATGAGAACATCGGACTGCAAATGCAGCTCCGAATTCTCTCCCTGTGTGTGAAATAGTGGTTTGCCAATTGGTGTGCTCCGGAATGCCACATTCTCCGGCGATGCGTTGAGAGCTCAGGACTTCTTTCGCTGCTGCCGCGCTCTGGCTTTGGCTACCCCCGAGGCATCTGTCCTCATTACTTGTAGACCATCCGTGAATTTCCTGCCTCCCCATAAACCAGAACGCCTGGCGGCATGACGCTCTGAAGTCCTGGGTAGCAACTTTGGAAGGGCTCCCAGAAGAACTGCGATCGCTGCAGAATTTCCTACGCAAACCACTGGGAGATGCCCTGCAGGATTGGACGCAGTGGTCCTGAATAGCCCTCTCGTCCCTTGCCTCAGCACTGTCTGCATTCAGGGCAAGAAATGACAGCAGCCAACGGACGGGGTGGGAGTTCTTCTGCAGGAGTCGAAAAACTGGATGGCTGCAAGACGAGATAATTGGTGAACACTGCCACTCGTACCCGGGCGAAGGGACTCCTTCAGTGGAGTGACCTGCTTTGTGTGCTCCCAAAGAAGTCGTGGTTCCTTCCCTGTATACTGATGCCTCCGTGTTCCCGTTTCTGTGGAAACAGCATGTTGCTCTGTTTCTGCACTGAAGATTTCAGTGCAATTAGCACAGACACCTGGTTTCCGGGGGAGTTGCCTCCCCGGACTGTCTCAGGTGCGGGGTGACGGATTCGCTTCCGCGCCTCCTGTTGGGTTGCGGTGTCCTGGAGGACTTGTGGCGGAGACTCGCCTCGGCATCAAACCGCAGGACACTGCAACAGATTTGTTGCGGCAATTCTTCACCGGAGGCAGGCTGAAAAAGGATGCTGTGATCGCAACGATCTGTAGCATCCGTGCCATAGTGACAGCCTGCCATGTGTTGGAGTCAGGTTCGCGGCAAAGAGAGGCCACCAGCATAGCAGCATCCCTCATTAGGACAGCATCAAGGGGACCTTATCTTCCAGAAGTTGCCAATGAGATCGTCAGTGTCCAGAGCTGCTTCCAGAAAGAAAGGAACGTCTTTAGCCTCACCGTCCCGTCTTTTTTTATCTATTAATTGTCCTCTCCCTCCGCTTCCTACTTGTATAGAAGCCGGTCTGCGTGCCACTGGTTATCCCGGATGAACTTCTTTGTTTTGGCTTTTCTTGTTTTTGAGGGGATGCCACTCCTTGCTTGTTTTTTTTTAAAAATAAAACTCCCGGCGTAACCCGGTAAGAATCGGAGCCCAAAAAATTGCAGATAAGGTGACAGGAAGTCAGCTGACCAAGCCAGCGAGTTCAGCCGCGGGGAAAGGAAGGAAAAGGGTTCCGAATAAATAAACTGGACGAAAGGATTCGACAAATCAAGTGGAACCCTTTCTTCCTTCCCCGGATGATAGCATGCAGGAAGAAAGCAAGGCAGGCAGGGTCACCGGCATTGCCATGGTTTCTCCTATGCATTCTTCCACAAGGTCCCGGGAAGCTTCCCTCAGGAGGGAAATCGTTACGTTGAATGCCCGTCACGTCGTTGTGCTTCCTTTACTGTGCCTCCTGCAGCCACGGAGGCGGCAGCAGTGAGTTGCCATTGCTACGTTAGGCGGCAGGAGGTCTCGCCGTCTGGAAGCAGCGGTTTCTCTGCTCTCGGTTCGTCTGCAGCAAGATGGCTACATGAGAGGTCACCCTCCTTTCGACTCTCTACCTGCAAATAGCAGAGCCGAGAAACACAACTACGGGAATACGGTCAAAGGATTGCTCTGAAGAATCGGCCCGAGGAGGGTGCAGGCAGCGTTGTGCTAACATTCGGTACAGCTGCATCTATGCTGCTTGAGTCCATGATGGCGTTTCTGCTTCGCTCTGGCGCAGCCTTTACGAACAGCTGAGAAAAAGATGGTTGCTGCGGAGGTCTTGTTTCCAGCCATGAGGTACACTGCCGCTCATACCTCACACCGGCTCACGACCCACTGCATCAGAGGTCCGAAGGGAAAGAGAAATAAGGCAGCCTCAATCACGAGCGAGCCACCATCCCCTGATCAGAGGGAAGCTGCAGCTGTAATCGCCTGCGGAAGATCATTCTTTACCGGACGCCCCGTTGCTTACGCGCGCGCTGGAAAGGAATCGGTTCCGTTGGTTCATTTCGCGGAAGAGGAAATCTAAAAAGACTGGCAAAGGCGGATCGACGATAGCTTTCCTTGCCATCATCACCTTTTCCCGAAGCTGACCGCGCTCCGGGTTGCCATTGGAAACGTGGACGCCATTCCCAGTGCTGCCTTAAATATTCGCAAAACTCTGCACCCGTCTTGGCGGCGGCTGCATAGCAGCGCCCACCGCGCGTGACGCCAAGCGTCGCAGGTTCGAATCCCACCCGGGGAAAGGTGGACGACGCAAAATGGGTGCGTCGTGGGTTTTGAGTCTCCCTACAGTGTTTGCTGGTTGAGGCGGCGCTAGTGGAAGCTGGTAAAAACCAGATGCTCTCGCTGACTGGACGGGATTGGAAGGTGACCTGCCGGGTGCCTTCCAGAACGTCAAGAAGCCCTTCGTGCTTTCATCACTGTTGTGAAAATGAGGCCGTTCCCATTCCTCGGAGATGACACTGCCTCGCATTCCATGGAGCTAGTTGATATTCTCCGAGTGGGGTCGCCTATCCGGAGTGTAAGAAGAGCGCTACTCCCTTCGGAAAGTGTCCTACAGAGAAATCAGGGAATTTCCCTTCGGGGTTCTCTTCAGAGGAAGAAATAAGGAGTGACGCTCTTGCAGGTTACCTCCAGACAAGAGGATTGATGCCGAGAATGGAGGGTGCGTCGTGGGTTTCGAGCCCCCCCTTCCTGCAGGAGGACGTTAGTTGTCCTGCAGGTTTGGGGTGCGACACTGATGGAAGTCCTGAACTCCCGGATTCCCCCGCTGACTGGCTGGAATCGGATGTGGACCCTCTGGGGTCCTTCCAGGAATCCAGGAGCCCTTCGGAATTTCCTTCGGGAAGAGACCCACCATCGCTTACCATGGAGCTGATTGATACCTCCATTGTGGGAATTGCCTCCCTAGAGTGTCAGAAGTGCGCAGCTCCCTTCAGGGAGCGCCCTTCAGAGAAATTCCAAGAGCGGATCCTTTCCAGGTTTCCTTCGGAGAAGAAGTCGGGAACGTCTCCACAAACCAGAACGTCCCTCCGGAGAGAACAAGGAAAAGGTTCTCCCCTTCAGGATTCCCTCCAAAGCGTAAGATGAACGGACCTTGTCCTCAGGAGCCTTACCTGGATGCATAGGGTAGTCCTTCCGGGGTCACCCCCGGACTTTAAGAGTGACACACCCTCGGGCGGCGTGGACATCGTTGAAGAGCTTCGCGAGCCCACGGGCGAACGGTCCTTCAGCACTGGAGAACTGGAAAAGAGAGAAACCCCGGGAAAAAAAAAAAAAAGCTGGAAGGAAAGAAGCAAAAACAGGAGAACCGGGAAGGATTCCCGCCATTCTTCGAAGTAGCTCGCCAGGCGGAACCGTTGTTGTTCGCTCCACGAGTTCTTGCCAGCAAAAGAACTCGAGAAAGGAAGGAAAGCGAGAGATCCTGCGGAGGGAGAGGAAGGAATGACGATGGGAGGTGAAGAAGCGGCTCCTTCCAGGTAGGTTTGAAACGACGGAATGCGAAGAAGCGACCTCGCGGCCGCACAGGATTTGACAAGAAAGTGGGCTGCCCACTTAGCGGACCTGCCGTTTTAACGGAATGGTGGGAGGCATCGCCTTCCCATAAGAGGCCCCGCAGTCGGGAGCGGGATCCCGGAACGCGCTCTTCCGTTTCCCACCTAAGTTTCGCCCTCGGGGAGCGGAAGGCTGTTTCTGTGGCCACGAGGACCCGTTTCCGTTGCCAGCAGCCATCGCTCCGCCGAGTGTCCCATCCATCCCGGACGCCTCCTGAGCGCCCTGGACCTGCCCTCGGAGTGACAAACGGGACTCGTTTCGAGGGGAAATTCCCAATCCCGAGACGCAGAGAGCCATGTCAGATGAGCTTCCCGGCTTTCAGAGTCCAGCTCGAAGGGTGCGGAGGGTTTCCTCCCTGAGCCTCCCCGGGCGGAGAGTCACGTGGCATGACCAGCCGACATTATCCGAAGAAATGAAATCCGCCGGGGTAATCCGTGCCCGAGATTGCTTCGGGGAAAGCGAGAATAAATAGGACGAATGGGGCAGTGCCTGTCATCCGGAGAGTCTTTCAAAGATTACATCCCATCATCATCCCGGCAGCGGAAGAAAGGCGATGCCCATCTGGACCCTCAGAGAGTCTCCTTCCGTGAGGAGAGCTGCCCTTCCGGGCCAGCGACCTGTTCGGTCCAGCGCGTCTTCTCTCGCCTCAGTGGTCCATCCGCCATCGTCCACTCCAAGCGGGTGCTCTCAACTTCGAAAGATGTCTGGCAAGCTGAAGACGGCAGAGTTCGTCTGCAGGCGTCCAAGTCTGCTGCTCCCGCCGCGACTTCATTCCCCGCTTGTCCTCTTCCCTCCCTCTTTGCCGAAGAACCTGCTGCACAACCGCCATCGTCCGAGAGGCCATCCATCCTCTCGGAAAGTGCTGCCATCGAGACTGACGTATTATTACCACCGTCGGATTCCTGGTAGCCTCCGAAGCACCTGGCGATCGGCCCAGAGTCCTTTGATGTCCTTGCGCTGGGACGGACAAGCAGTAACGCGTGGCGGTTGATGCACAGAGAGAGGGACGAGAGGATGGGTGGGAACCCATGAAGATATCGAGGGAAACCCGGGCCCAGAACCTCGTTCCTCGTCTTCGGGGAGGATCGATAGAAGAGCGCAACGACGGCTCTCCGGTGTTCACGAGGGTCCGCGATCCCCCCCTTCCCGTGACTGTCGCTCGGTCTCCCTGGCAACCGTCGTCCGGGACGCAATTCCACCTTCCTTCCTCCCCCCTGGCATCCAGCGGAGCGGGTGCATCCGGAAAAACCTTGCTCGGAAAGACCTGGGACTCAACATCCGTGTCTCCCGCCTTGCAGCTCTCACTTCTGCCTTTCATTGTTTCCGCCATTTTCGCACCATCAGTCAGCATCCTTTCCTCACTGCCTCCCGGAAACTCGAAATTCTCGGAGCGGAATCCTGGGCTGCTTCCTCTCCGCCTCCTCTGGATATTTCAATGGTTCCGAGGTTTCCCATTAGTCGCTGCTCCCTCTTTTAAGATCTCTCAGATTCTTCTCTTGATTTCGGAACACGCCCTGAAAAAAGGAAGGAGAAATGGGGCCGTCTGCGCGTGAACGGCTGGTGTGCCTTGTTGGTCCTGATTTGCTCGCTGGAGCGCTCGCGGTCCTGCTGAAAAGACAGATGGCAGACTCAACTGCTCCCCAGATAAATTTTCGCAGCATCGAGGCTGAAAGAGTTGATTCTTCTGGTCCATGCGATATTTCATGAGCGCCCGCAATATACTTTGAGCGACTCACTCTTTCCGCCAGCCGAAACTCCTGAAGGATTCATTTAGGATCATCACCCGATCCTTTGTTCCCGTCTTATTGCTTCTTTGTTTCTGTCACGCGCAGTCACAGCTTCTAGCATCTTCCGCTCAGCAGGACTTGAGACAGAGATGTCCTCTGAGGGCGCGGATCCCAGCCCCATCTTCTCCCTGATAAGGGTGCCTTCGTGCTATCTTCGGTTCCTTCCTGTCGGCCTTCGGGACGGAGTTCTCGCCAGGAAGGTCATCGTCGTTATGGAATCGCTCGCCGCAGCTCTTTGGGACTTCTGCTGAGTGGGCAGCCTTAGCTCCCGTTCCCTTGTTCTCTCTCGGCTTTCAGTCGTGGTGGATTGGCCACCCAGACCATTGGAGTCTCGCGGCTCAAGAGCAGCGGCTTTCTGTTCCTCTCTGGCCGCGAAGGCGAAATTTCTGGGTCGTCGTTTGCAGCTGCATTCTTAGCACAGCCTTTCCTTTGTTCACAAACGCTTCCCGTGGAAGATGTGGTCGATGTCCGCGCCGTTCCTCCGCTCTAGGAAGATTCTGCTCTCCCTCTTCCGCTCAAAAGAGATAGATCTTGCCGTTAGCGACTACGAGGAGGTTTCCTTAGCAACGGCGCTGCTTTGACTCCAGTTAAATATCCAACCGAGCTTTGGCTCTCTCTTGATCCTCGAGTGATGCATTCATCCTCCGGCATCCCATGATTCCGGCTTCGAGGCTGCGAGCTTATTCCTTCTTAAATTTCACGCCGAGATCATCCGAAGAAACGTCGAAGGTCGCCGCTCGCGTCGAACAAGGTTGCCGCTGGACTGCCTTCTACCCTGCAGAGGGTGCGAGTCCTCAGTTCCTCAGGCGCCGCTGGTCCACATGCGATTTTTTACGCGCTCCCTCTTATGAGATGAACGCTTGGTGTCGACTCAGATTCGTCCCTATCATATCCCTCTTCAGAGCGAATTGATCACAGGATTCAGAAATTTCTGGAGTTCTCTCCACAGTTCCTGAGACGCATCCCGTTCCGAGGGTTCGAATCTCAGATTGCACAGTTGGTAACCCTGCTCTTTGCTCATGGCTTTATAAAGACCATGTTCTTGGTACTGATTTACTTGATTGCTGAAATGATTCATGTCCCTTCCTGCTTTCAGGGCTTTCACATCTCCAGCTGGGAGCTCCCTCTATTGTATGTGTAGCACAGTGGAGACAGGGAATTTTTTTATTGCCTGAGATCTGTAAAGCATCATCAGAGTAGGAAGGCCACGAAGATGACCGACTGCTGCTTAGAAGATTGCACAGAAAATCTTTTCCTCCATCAGCTGACAATGGTGGAGAAAATGGGCAGTTTTTGACGACCAAAAGTGCTCTTTGGCGGAAAATGATCCCATGCAAAGGAGCTAAGCAGGGATCCCAAGTGCACTGAACCTTGGACAGGAATTAAAAGATAACGGATTTCCTTACAGCTGCTGTCTTGAAGACTTCCAATAAAAGGAAGAACTTCATCTGAACTTTTGAGCCTGGGAGACTCCTTGAATTCGTGGGGAGTCCATCACTCTACCTGGCGTCCAGAATGACCGTTCGTTAGCAAGCGTCAGTGCTCCCAAAATTCACTTGGCTGGATTGGGGTTTCCTTCCGGTAGGTAACCCGTCTGTCCTTGAGCTCTTTGCAAAAGCGGTGGGACTTTTGCTGTATGAGTAGCCGTAGTTCCCGTTCCCTTGTTCTTGCTCGGCTTTTAGTCATGGCGGATTGGCCCAAGCCGCTGGAAGAATTTCGCGGTGCCGGGACTGAGGCTTTCGGATAGCCTTGGTCCAGGCATGCAGTCTGCGGTATGCTGGGACATTTTGATGAGGTTCCACAGTTTTACCTGAAGTGCTCTGAAGGGTAAGGAAGGATCTTCGTGTTGTGGGTTGAGATCCCCCAAAGAACCCGTTCCTGTCTCTTCATTTTGCGCAGTCACGACTTTGCCGCGTGCTGCATGAAGAAAACAGCCGCTGGCTGTGCTCCGACAGCAGCGTCTTCTTCACTGTGTGTTCACTATGGAGGAAGGCATCTTTTCTAGTGATCTTTACTTCTCTTACTAAGGCATCTTCCGTGGGATTTTGCGAGGCACGGTTTCGTCCTTTCTCCGAATAAGGGAATTTACTTTGCCCAGAAGACAGCGGTCCATCGCAGATTCTTTTCCCCTTTGAGTATCGATTTTTTTCTAAAATAAGCGCAGGCACAATCAGATTCGATTCTTAGAGCAACCGGAACCCGGAACAGGAATTTTTCACGAAGGCTCGCACGCAGCCTTGCTCTCCCGCAGCTCTTTGCAAGGACCGAAATCAAGGAATTCTAGAGAAGGGAGCTTTCGGAGAGTCGGTCGAACTCTGCCCAACGGACTTACAGCCGAAAACTGATGCAGACATTTCCCTCATGTGCCCAATGGATAAAACTGGAGAGAGGATGGGGAGGCGCAGAAACGTTTCTGCCGCTCAGGAAGATGGGAATAGTGATAGGAAAGCGGGTCCCAGTTCAGGAGATTCGTGGTAGTGGGGATTTTCCACGTTGCTGCGCAGCGAGCATCCGATCAATCCATCTGGGCCACTGAAGGAACCGACGTGCGAATAACCGAAAAGTGTTGGATTCCTTGGAGGCGCTCACCCGCTGCTAAGCAAAAGATGCTATCGTTCCCATCCTTTCAGTGCGAAAGGCCCACCTTTCCCTCCTTATGCGTCTCCTGAACTGCACGAAAAAATAGTTTTTCTCCGTTCCATCTTGCGGATTTTCAATCTGGAAGGAAACTCCCTGGAACAGAATGTGCAAGTTTTCAAGGACCTCAATGGGCAGGATAAAGCAGCCAATAAGTAATGCCTCCCTTATGATAAATGCATGAACGGGAACAGAGGACATCTTTTCAGCATTTCTTTTGAGTTTTTGCAGGACCGCACAGATTGCGCGATGCTGGCAGCGTATGCGGGCAGGAAATGGGTAGCGTAAGTCCAGGCGAGGCGTGCGCCGAACATAGGAATCCAGGAGACGTAGAAGACGACCTGATAATTCACGACTGCAAACAGGAGAGAATAAAAAATTCCGGGTTCGGGTTGGTTCATGAAACCAGCAAAGAGTAAATGGAATGTAGGGAAAAGCGAGCAGGTACAAGTGGGTTCATAAATTTTCTATGGACACTGAAGCTCTGCGAGCGGGCAGCACTCCTGGATGACTGTGTCCAGGAGCTCCCGGACGCTCTTTGAAGCGACTGTTTTGGATAGAGGATCGCTCGCAAATTTTATGGAGACGAGAGGATGAAAATAATATATGTCCTTCGTGATCCAGCTTTTCGAAATTTGAGAGTTGGGAGGCGGCATGAAAGAAACTTCCTTTTCTACTTCTAGTAGAGGATCGTTTCCAGTTGTGCCACCAACGACATTGAGGCACCGTAAATTCCTTGGAAGCTTGCAACAGCAGCCTCTTATGCCAGGATTTAAATCAGATAGGAGATTTCTCAAGCGAGATGCAGCATCCTTGAAATCGCACGTTTGTTTTTTTGATCTCCTTACTGAACCTAAAATCAAAAGCGAAATTTGCCATCGCAACTTCCTTTCAATGAGGTTGTCGCATTGGAGATGCACGCACCCAGCTCCTCGGAGCAAACGTGCAAACAGTGGGTGTAAAATTCCTCTCCAAGAAGAGGCGTGGGGGAAGCTTGCTACCTTGATCCATAATTCCTGAAGGTTCGCGGAAACATTACGGAACGAGGTGACATGGTTTCCTCATGCCAACATCACACGCTGAGCATCACCTTCAGCTGTTTGAGGCTGTCATAGCAACTGACTGGAACTCCTCAGGGAGTTCTTCTGAGGAGAATTTGATCGAAATATCGCTTGCGGAGCTTCCTATTTCTCTGGACCGTTTCGATGACTGCTTTCAAGATATTTGCTCCGTAGTCTTCGCTGTGGTAATGCTTGATCGTGCTTTAGAAGGCCCTCAAGGTACAAATGCCCGTTGGCCAGCCTCCCACCATGTCGCCGTCGCATGAGAATCCCACACCAGTGACTGCAAGCTGAAAATTCAAGGAAATAATGGGAATTCTTTTTCTCCTCGAGGAAAGATTAACATTTTTGATCTGCAGGAAGATCTGCTCTCTTCGAGTTTCTTGCTAGACTGGAGTTTTGTTTTTTTTTGTTACCGCGTTAAAGAAGTTTCCCGATTTCAATTCTTTGAAAAAAGTTGAAAGAGAAATATCTCATTCGGATGCTCTAGTCTCAGATGCAGCTCTCGAGAGCGGCGCCAGCCCGCGAACAAAATGGCGTCAGGAGGAGTTCTGCGTTCGCATCGACGTGCCACACGCTGTTTTTCTCGTCGACCTTACGGATGGATTGCACAGGCAACTCAGCGCTTGGAGCAGCTGCTCTTGTGAACCACTTTATCCTGACCTCGAGCACTTACTTTCTTGTCGATAGCGATCGGCTTTTGAGGCGATGGACGACGAGTCCTTCGCGTGCGCGGTCCGTGAATTCCAGACCGTCCCGCATGAAGCCTTCCGGAATAGACGGATCGTAAGAGCAGCTTCAAGCATATGCAGATTACCACTTCTCGCAGCGTGTGCGCGCAAGCACTTGTGTGCCACCGAGTGATCAATGCTACGCTGGATACCGGAAGCTGGGCGGGTGATTCCCAACTCATGGTGACACGGCCCTCTAGACGGACACGTTCCGAGCATCGTGTTCTCCCAAGTGATGGGACTCCCACGCTCGCTTCCGCGGTCCTACCCGCTGGAGCCGGCAAACTTCTTGCCTCCAAGAAACCAGAATTTCCGTGTTCTTCACTCCTCACGCTTCCGCCTGTTTCATTTACAAGTTCGATCGATCGATAATGGAACTTTTGGTATCAAAGGATTTGCTCGAGGGAAACGAATGGAGCAGCAGGAGCGAAGGATAAAGCATTCAATTAAATGTAGATTCAGAAATGCAACAAGAACGTCGTGCATTTTCGCATCTGTATCCAGGCAACCTTCCGTCCATTCTGAACTTAAAGG
Source organism: Raillietiella orientalis (assembly GCA_036172245.1). Taxonomy (NCBI): domain Eukaryota; kingdom Metazoa; phylum Arthropoda; class Ichthyostraca; order Raillietiellida; family Raillietiellidae; genus Raillietiella; species Raillietiella orientalis. The sequence goes on from JAYWIR010000012.1 coordinate 1,199,561, forward strand.
TCCTAAGGAATCCATCCTGCGTGCTGTGTCAGATCCTCTCGTCTTCGCACGGCCCGAACTGAACTTGGAACCCCCCCCCTCCTCACGTTTTCTCCTTTCGCCTCCTGGAAGGACGGAAGTGGAAACTTCGGAAAGATTGGTCGCGTTTTCAAGAAAAAAAAAAAACTCATAGCGACGGATCTGAGCACTGCGGAACGCGCGCGTCTCTCTGTCTCTCTCTGTCTCTCTCTCTCTCTCTCTCTCTTTCACTCTCTGTTTGTCTGGATGAAGATGCATGCCACATGAATAAAAGTGCGGTCTCAGCCTCCGGTTCGAGTCTTTGAGCAAACTCTCTAGCTGGATGAATCATCCTTTTCAAGTACTGAGCCACTGGCTCGCGCCGCGCGCCCGTAGTCACTGGGAAGGGATATCTTGTAGATGACGGAGGTCGCGAGGCCGTCCTTCCTGCCGTCGTCTCGTTCCTCGTACTCGTCGGCCACAACCAGAAAGCAACCCAGGTGGTTATTTACCCCCAGGAACCACGCCTTGAACTTCTTTCTCACTAATGAAGAATTCCAGAAGTTGCAGGACTACAGACTTATCCTCACAGCCCGAATAAACGTCCTACCGGTCAGAGCTGGACCCAGAATGAAGCCAGAGGAACGCTCATGTCTGGGCTGCTGGACAGAAGACGAAACGTTGTCCCACATATTAAACAGATACAAGAGGCACTTCCATCTGTCCATTGCGCGACACGACGCGATTCACGAAATGATCAGCCTGGCCACGTCGGATGAAGCAAAGTGGACCCTTGTGTCCACCAACCAGAGAGAGCCAGGAACAAATTCCCCCTAAGACCGCACTTGGTGATGGAAAAAGGAAACCAGATGATAGTGTTGGACGTCTGCTGCCCGTTTGAGAGTGGAATAGAGGCGTTCAGCACAGCTGGAAGGAAAAACAGGAAAAGTGCAAGGAAGTAGCCCTCCAGCTAGTCAGAGAGAGGAAGCGATGCAGGGTGCATGCTCTCTTTGTTGACCCTCTGGGATCCTGGGATCCAGGTAACGAAGAAGTGCTCCAGGACCTTGGAGTTCCTAACAAGCACTCGGAGAAGATGAAGCACCGGATGGTGGCTTCGTGCACCCGGTACTTCCCTGATCCCTCTTGAGGGGAACAACAGCTACATACAGCCGGAGAACCCCAGCGGTCAGCTTTCGCGAGATGGAGGACAAGGAGCCGAGAAAGCAACAGACTGAGGGGTGACGAGTGCCCTAGACGGACAGATGAGGAATTCCGGAAGACTGTCAATCGCCCTTCCTGTAACGTGTTGTAGAATTGTAAATCTAAGCAATGGAAAACGTGCTGTTGCAGCCTCCGGTTGGAGTCTTCGAGCAAACTCTTCAGCTGGATGAATCATCTTTTTAGGTGACGACCCTCTAGAAGGACCCGACAGCGCGTGCTAACAGGCCAGAAGGCAGCTAAGATGAGGATATGTCCGGGAGGTGGCTGCTTCCACATTCCAGTCGACTGCAATCTCCCGGTTCGCCTCCCTCTGTATACACCATTGGGTTCCTGGTTTCCGCCTAGCGCGGCACTTCTTGGATTCTTCGTCATTCGTTTTCCATTACGGTGTCCACCCTCAGTCAGTAGAATGTGGACCAAAGGGCCGCAGGGAGCTCATGTCCTTTGGGAACACGAGAAACAGAGTGGAACTGCCGAGGGAAACTCGAAGGACATTTTCGCAAAGCAATCGGGGCACTCGGCCTTCCTGGAGCCTGCACCTTCTGCATCCCGCAAGATTCGCCACCCGGTCACGCCAGGGCGTTTATTTCGAAGAAACCAGTGGGGAACGCAGTTCCCAACTAACAACAAAAAAAGCAGAGGGGAGGGTCGAAGAGCACGCAGGCCGGGATAATGCAAAGTCCGGAACGAAAGTAGAACAAGAGGACACCAAAAAAACAATAAATTGGGTGGGATGGGGAAGGAATCTTTGGATTCGCTACGTGCTCACCGGGATCAAAACAAAAATCAAAACACTGAGAAAGTTACGGAGTTAACGGGGATAGGGGACGAAAAAAGTATACACATGAAGGCAGGGACTAGGATTACCGGGGTCAACCGCTGCTAACGATTCCCCAGCCGGCGCTGAACGCCGGCGATTTCCTCCTTTGCCTCCTTTTCCAGGTGAGGCCACCTTATAGCCTTTCTGATGTAGGCGGCTGTATCCTGGTGACCACCTTTCGCTGCGCCGTCGCCTCCAGCACATGGCAGGTCGTGACGATGGCACTGCGATGACTGAGATCACCGTGTCAGTCGAGAGTTTTCCCGGCACGAAGGACCGTCGCACATCCAGCACATCTCGAAAGGGGTGTCTTCCTGGTGCAGGAGTGCTTCCACCAGCCACCAACGCAGTTCCTGGAGGGCGCCGCAGGCCTGGAGCAGGTGCGGCGGGATCGACTCCGCTGACCCGCTCCCGGCTCAGTTCGAGGATGCAACCCCCGCGGGAATGAGGGTGACGCCGCTCGTTGCACTGGAACGCCCAGTGGAGGAAGGGCAGCACGGTCTGTTTTCATGCAAGCGGGAATAGTGAAGAGTTCTCGCAAAGAGGGAGGACCATAAGTTCTTCAGGGGCAACACTCAATAGTTCACTCCACCGAAGGGGTCGAAATGCAATCATTAAACGATTAATGCATTTTGCATCTTATTTTATTTTTTTTACTTGTCAACATTCTCTTGTTGATAAGGACTGATGTGCTGCCACTTTTCAGTGTTGTGAATCAACTTATTATGGTAGCAGAAGAAATAATTTCAGAGGGCTCTGCAAGATGCCCCCGCTCGAGGAGTGCTCCTTCCCAGAGACCGACCTCTTTGCGGTAGCAGCCGGAGTGGTGAACCTCCCGGTAGCAACCAGAAAGACATCTCTCTCCCTTCCCACCCGCCTCCGCCCTGTGCGTTGGTGTCCATTGGCAAGGAACGAAAAAGAATCCTGGAGTCTGGAAGTTCCGAGTCCCAGGAGCGGGAGACGGAGAGGTTTCCAGGGACCCAGCATCTCTTATGGAACACCGGACAGACTGGACATGGGAGCGAAGGTGAGGAAGAGCTTCGCCCCGCGGGTCGGCACCGCCTCTGGCTGAAGCGGAGACCGAGGTCGCGCTTCCGTATCTTCTTCGCGCCTCTGTTCCTCCGCTTCCTCTCAGTCCTTTCTCTTCGCGAACGCTGATGAGAGCTGCCTCCAGAGCGGGAAGATGAGACTGCATTCCCCTGTAGCTCCTCCATTCGAACTGCTGCCATGGAAACGGGAAGGGAGGAATGAGCTCGCCTCCCGATCTCAAGCACAAGCAAAGGTGCTTCAACGTGGGATCATCTTTCGGGTTCGGACGTCCTCTGTGGAGTGTGGTCACGCAACTGGAACCCTGGGTGAGAGGAGGCTGACTGCCCTCGCCGTCGGGATGGGCAGCCTCCGGAGGCCTCTCTCAAGAGATAGCAAGGAGCTGCACGGAGCGCTTGCGCCTTTGGTGGCCTTTCTACGAATCCGCAACACGCTCAATCCCTGCGCCTGTGTGATCTACCGCCAGGTCTGGAACCACAGGCCTGGGAGCGAGTAGCCTCAGCTGTTGGATGGGCTGTCCCTCTACCAAGATTTCAGCATACATTCGGCGCCTGCAAGCTTTGCCAGTGAGAGCCGCGCATGCGTCGGCAACGCTCCGTGGTCCGCCGCGCACGTCTGCCGGAAGACACCACGCAGAGCGGACGCCACCCCGCCCATCTTTGGCGAGGGTGGGTGGGATGGCTGGCGGACGGCCCCTGACCGAGCCCACCGCGCGAACATTTTTCTCTGAGATAAGCCCGAGGGCGATTCGGCGTGTTCCGTGGTTCCGGAGGGTGGAAGGATCGTTCGCTCTGCGTGGGGCGTTGCCGAGCAAGCCCTGGAAGAACATCCCGGAAGAGATGACGTCTGCCCGCTACCGAGCAGCTCGCGCCAGTTTGCGTCATCAGCTGGATGACCACCTTGTAATTTACTCTCGGACTGCTTGCTAGAGAACCGTCCCACTTCCTGTCCGGACGGGCACAAAGGCGATATGTTGGGAGCAGCTGCTGGATTCAGGGAGACAACACGTCGTTGCCATCTTTCTGTTTATTTTTATTTTTCCCTCTTCCTCCACATCTCTTTTTTTTTGGCCTTTTTAGACTGTTTCCGGTTTACTCGAAGATGGGAGGCCCTTCCGTGCTCGTGATGGCCCAGAAAAAAAAGATGGCGTCGGCGACGTCGGCTCGGACTGCGACATCCCCACCGCTTCCACTGATTCGGACGCTTGGGAGTCAAAACTCAACGCGCACGTATCTTTCTTGGTCAGCATGAAGGTCCGCTGCTGCGTTTTTCGGAATCCTTCGAGAAAAGTCGGGGGCTCCAGATGAAAATCCTTTCTTTTCTGTCTTCTCAGTTCTTCGACACGGTTCCACGCCACTCGAGGATGGGTAATTCTTCAAGATAGGGTGTACCCCGGAAGGAATACACCCTATCGAGAAACTTCTCATTTCCAGAGGATCTTTCAAGAAATCAGTAATGAAGCTAAGCATTTTATTGATTCTCACCTCATGAACCTCAGATCCCGGCCCACTTTCACTCTCTCACTGGAGAGCAAATGGCTTGCTGTTGCACATGCAGAAAATAATGAGCGTCCTGTAGAAGAGTTTTCATCAGCAAATGTTGTTTCGAAAATTGGACCTCTGCTGAAAGTGGACCATAAGAACTGAAAGACAAATGCCAATTCTTCCTCCCTATGAATCCAGAAAGGACTCGGAGTCCGCTCCTCACACCTGGGGAGGGATCCCCGGAAATGGAGATCACCTCCACCCTGATTGTCTCCGAAGGGGAATCCTGAAGGAAGTGTCCTTCCTTATTCTCTCCGGAGTACACCGGGGAGGTCCGCTACATTTCTTCTTCTCTGAAGGGAACCCGGAAAGGATCCGCTCCTGTAATTTCTTCTCCAGAGGGATCCCCAGCAAGGGATCCTCTCCTGCTTACTCCTCTGATGAGAACCCAGAAGTGACACTTCCGAAATTCAGAAGGGCGCTGCTTTCCTGAAGGGATCGGTTCGCTTCTCTGTACTCTCCGGAGAGAGGGTGACGACTCACATACTCCATTAGTACGACTTGGAGGGTCCCTCAGGATTAGAAGGGAGCTCACAACCGGAGGGGAGCTCCCACTCCGTGATCCCTGGAAGGACCCAGAGGTCGACTCCCATTTGTCCCGTCCCTCATCGAGGGCATCCGGTTTCAACCGCTATCAGTGCCGCACCCGGATGAATGTAGGCCAACCGGCGTCATCTTGCAGGGTGAACTCGGAACCCACGAGGCACTGCGTTGATTCAGTTCGGGGTATTCGAACCCGCGACTCATGATGCCACTTACGCAGACCACCGTAACCATACGGCTTCCGAAGCGGGCCTGGATCATCTCAGGTAGCTGAAAGCCTCATCTTTGTGGGGGACGGCCATCCCAAACGAGTTGCTCCCGATTACAAGCACCTCCTTTCTCCCGTTCGGAGAGACTCCAGAGATGCTGTGCAGATGCATCACGTCCTTGTCTTTCTTCGCTGGAGGATCGTCCGTTTTCTCTTTGTAGGCAAGACTCGAGACTCTCCCTTACCACGAGTCCACCATTCTTGTCGCTTCCCTTTCCGCGCATGGAGCCTCGGAATCGCGTGCGAGAGCGCAGCTCATCTGATTGCAGTCAGACAGTCCGAGAGGGGCAGTCGCCGAAGAACCCCCGATCGGCCTGCCTTCGAATGCCTCGGAACAGCGACAGAGTGAAGCCCTCAAGCGTCGGCTGAGGAGCGCATCTGAAGAACCCCTCTTCTTGATCAGCTTGACTGGAAGTGGGCCGGTCCCTCGGATCTCCCTTTCAGCAGACCCTCGACGTCGTCTCCGCCTCACCGAGAACACAACTCCACGGCCGTTTGTGCTCTTCGGTAACTGCCCGAAGCTCCCACGAGAGGACAGGCGAGAAGGAATCAAACTGGACAAAGAAGAGGATGCAGTCCTGAAGGAAGGAAACTGCAAATTGCAGGGATAACAGTCACAGGGGAAAAGGACATTTGAGGACACGTCTGCATGAAGGTCAGCAGCCTGGGCAGACAAAGATGCGTTCCATGACCTGTAGGTGCGCCTGAGATCTTTATAAAAAGCTCTCTTACATATCCTCTCTGTAGAAGGAAGCGCTTCTGTGCATCCACATGGATGCTGGACCGGGATGCCGGAAGAATGTGAGATACACCCGGCTGCACTCCGAGTGCTCCTTGAGGATGAAAAGGGAGATATCAAATTCCCATCCTCGACGGGAATCCAAGCTCTCAATTTTCCATTCTTTTGAGGGGCGAATTTAGGACTGGTGAGTTCCTGCCCGCGAAGGGAGACCCCACTCACGCACGCATCACCATGAGCCGCATCTGCGAGTATCCCCGACCAGGAGCTGTGGAGGTGCTCTGCCCCGCGGGACAGTACCCGACCAGGAGCTCTACAGGGCGAACATCCAGCTGATGACGCAAACTGGCGCAAGCTGCCTCGCTATCAGGCGGGCGTCACCTCATCCTCTGCCGCCGTGCCATTAGAGAGGGTTCCCTGGAAGGCTGTTGCGTAAGCCACCTCCTGGTATGTTCCTGGAAGAATGCTCGTGGAACGTTGCTTGCTCGGCAACGCCGCACACGGAGCGAACGATCCTTCCTTCCTCGGGCACCGCGGAACACGCCGAATCGCCCTCGGGCTTGTCTCAGAGAAAGAAGTTCTCGCTGTTGGCTCGGTCAGGGGTCTCCCGCCAAGCATCTTATCCGCCTTCGCGAATAGGAAGCGGGGAGCCTATGGCTGATAGATGACTCGTCTCTTTCCCGGAGGCAGGAGGGAAAACTCGCCCAGAGGAGTAAAAAAAAGCGACCACATATCCAGGGCTCGCCAAGAAGAATGAAACAGAAGTGGGATCGTGCAAGCCCTTGCTGCTCTCGGTCAGTCAGAACGGCGTCCAGAAAACGCAAGCAAGCGATAGCCAAGGAAGGGAGAGAGGGAGGTGCGACACTGGTCGCCGACTGGACCGAAGGAAGCTGGGAAATAGAACTGCCGAGAGAGCAGCGCCTGGCCTCCACCCGGGGTTGCCAGACCAGCTATCACAGAAAGTCCATGGAGACCTCCAGAGGTGAAGAATATAGACCCGAAGATGGGGGTCTGCGATGGGAGAATCAGAGTAGAAAGAACTCAGTTGAGGAGGACTGCAAGAGTTGTGGCGATTAAAGATTCCACATGAGAAGATGTTGCTGATTTTCGATGGTGCAATGAAGTATCGAATGCTCTCCTCATCGCCACGTGAAACGAGACCTGCTGCATTTCGAGAGTACTATTTCCCGAGAAAAAGAAAGGTTGCTTTCCAAAGGGAGAGAGAGAGGAAGGCATGCTGAAGACAAGCACATGCTCTGCCGTTTCGAAATCAGAATCGCATGCATCAACTCTTGAAGGTGCCGGTAAAAATTTGGAAGCCAAGTGCCATGCAAATCGAATAGGGAAACTCCAGAAAGGCAGCTTCAATGAAAGTCGGCACATCGGAATAGGAGACGTGATGCAAGTTGCATTTCTTGCAAGATGTGAGATGAATATGTAAGATGAATTCCTCCATAGTAGACGTCTTGTTTCCACGCATCCTCCCACGAACGCGGGACTTCATGTTGAAGTTTTCTGCAGCAACCCAATCGGTTTAGTAATAGTCTCTAGTTGATTCGCAAGAGATAACAAATTGAAACATCGGTGAGGAGACGTAAGTACTGGGATGTGATGGAAGAAATTCGTTGCACATTCTACGGCAACGATTCGTCAATCCTAGAGGATAACAAAAAAAAAGGAAGCAGAAAAGTAGGAATGTTTCTGCATCTGCTAACTCCAGAAACAGTCGGGATGCAAGGAGCGTGGAATCAGACGAGCAGCACTGCTTTGGATGGCCGAGCAGAGCCTCCAGAAGGCAACCAGTCGCTTCGAATTTCCCGAAAGGAACGAGCAGACCCCGCTCAGAGATATATCTTCGTGTGGGCCTGGAAGCAAGCAAACAAATCGTATCCCATAACTCTGCGTCCGTCGCCAGAAATCGCTTCCCAGCCGAAGACGTCCGCCCGTTCGTTCACGGAATGCTTCTTAAGGCGCAATCGCCACCAGTCTTCTTTCCGTTAGCCAGCGCGCAAATACCATTCGAGGTGTACACATAGCTCGAAGCAAAGGGTTGCCAAGTTTTTTCCCCACGCCGAGGGAGACCTCGCGAAGTTTCAAGGCCGATCGGCGACGGATGGACCGCATCAGCAATCGCTACTGCCGCAGCGAGGCGAAACCGGGAACGGCCTGGGGACGAGAATGGAACGTTGTCCCGTTTCGGTGCACGCGTCCCAGATGCGGCGCATCTCCATACCGGAGCCTAAGCTCCCCGCGAGATTTGAGAATCGTTCCAGGTTCAATCCGAAGTTTTCGTAGACAGGGGAGGCGTTTCCTTTCTGTAGAGCCGATGCCAGAGGCAGAGGATACGTCTCGTACCCACCCCAGTCCCCAGAAATCGTGAAGCACCCGGCGACCCGAAAAGTGTTCGCATTCGCGTCTCGAAGCCACGCTGCAGCGAAGCACACGTAAAGGAGGGACTATTGCAGCGTGAGTACTGATCTGCTTTGGAGTTTCCCGGTCATTGCAACAGCCCTCCAGCAGAAGGTCCAGCGAACCGATGCGGTTCATGACGCTGACCCTCTGTTTGGATTCGACCGAACCGACGCCCCGGAGTCAGGAAGGCGCTGCCGCGTTTGCCAACTGGAAAGAAACGGAACGGCACGGCCTGTTCAACAGGAAATCATTACTTTCCCGGAAGTCCCTGGCCACGGCGACACCGCAAGACGCTCTCGCTGGCTCCCAGGGGAGGGACTCGGCTTTTCCAGGGATATATAGAGAGATCTTACCGTCGGAAGAATGCATTGATTCGCTGACCCTTCCTTGACCCTCCGGGACTCGGCGGGGAGAGCTCGGCCAAGGGTGATTCGGTCAGAAGAGCTGGGTCAAGGGTGACGCGGTGACAGACAGAAACGTATGGCGCCGATAAGAGAGTCCGACATCCTCCGTCTTTTCTGGAAGCCCCGGAAGAAGCTGTCTGAAGCGATCCCTCAATTGGAAGCAAAATTTTGTTCTCCCTGGCAACTGGCGGATGTTGACCCGCCGCGGTAGCGCTGCTGGAAAGAATCGAATTTGATCCTTTTCTGAAAAAACGCGTCGGTGGGAGAGAGGAGGACGGAGAGAGCCTGAGATGAACTCACCACTTCCTTCTTCACCTCCAGTCTTTACAATCGGAAATTCCGCATAGCTTCCCACGGATCTTCGCGTTCTTCTTGAGACTCAGGGCGCGAGAGCAAACCGGATGCAGAGAGCGTGCAATTCTGGTTTAGAGCTCCTTGAAGGTTCAGGCAAAGATCTTCTTTGTAAACTATTAAATTAAGAAAAGGACGCTCATCCTAAATCCGTATGCTGACTGCTTTGTTTTTTGTTTTTTTTTTTAAGCATCTCAGCACTGTTCCAGTGCATTCCAGAGAACGTCATCCTCCCATAAAGCAGCTTCCATTGCAAGAAATTTCTGCAACAGTTCAAAGCGCGTCCTGTTGCTCCTTCTCGATGAGAGAACCGTTGCAGAGGAGTTGTCGGGGTCGTGGAGAAGGCGGATTTTCCGCTTAGACCACCGCAACAAACGGCCGTTTTCCCCCTTGTCGAAATAGGACTTTGTGTGCAGATGTGGGAACCGTGCTTTCGAGTCCCTCTCACGTTCCACACGGGAAGGAAAGCTGGTGAGCAGTTACCTGGAAACATGGATCAGCCATCTCTCTTTCATCTCTCATCTCAACTCCTATGTGCCACTGAGGTCCAGGATTACGGCCTCACGACCCTCGCGGAGCTGTGGACTTCTCCGTGGACAAGGCGGAGGACCTTCCTCCCCCTTCCTCACCACAAGAAGCTCAGCGGGAATTCTTGCAGCCCGTTTGAGCGGCCGTGAGGCTGCGGCCTCCGCGCGTGGTGGACTCTGGAAGCCGAATGACCCCGTGGAGCCATCAGGATTGGAATTTGACCAGGGGTTCTTTCAGAAGTCAAGGAGACTTTCTGGATCACCTGTGGTTGTGAAAATGGGGCTGCTCCTTCCTCGTAAGGGAGAGATCCTTCAGCGCTCACCATGGAGCTGGTTGATACCACCAGAGTGTCAAGAAGCGCCCCGTTCCCTTCGGGGTTCTCTTCAGAGGAAGAGTAAACGAGGGGCGGTTTCCTTGTGGGTGCCATCCGGATAAGAAATTCAGGAGAGGATCCTTTCCGAGTTCCCTTCGGAGAAGAAATGAGGAGCAGCATCCATAAACCAAAAGTCTCTCCGGAGAGAATAAGGAAGTGGTTCCCTTCCAAGAGTAAGAGAGGGACGGACTCCTTCCTTGAAACTATCCTGGATTTATAAGGTGGTCCCTCCGGGGTTGCACTCTAGCTTGAAGAGCTGACATGCACCCTCGAGTGGCGTTTTTTTCACAAGCGACAGCTTGTGAAAAAAACCTTCGTGACTCCCTTAAGAGGGCAAATAGTTCTCCAGCACTTGGCGGACCCAAAAAAGACAAGATCTGGAAAACAAGCAACGAAAGCAGAAGAACCCAAAGGAATGTCCATTGTTCAGGGGACTCCTGGAAACAACGCCGGTTGGCGCATCTCCGGTGTTGTCAAGAGCTGCTAGGAGGGGTGATGTCTGGTTTGCGGGGGTTCCAAATCCAAGAGATGACGCCGGTTCCTACCCAGAAACCGATAGCTGCGCTGCGCAGCCATTTCCCGAACTTCTTCCGAGATTGGGGCAACCGCCGCCCCCTCAGCCGGAAATCTGCGGGTTAACAGGCGGCGTCGAAGCATCCCTCCTCCGAGGGGAAGGTGCGCGCAAGTCTTCGAGGGAGCAGCCCTTGCGCGCTCCGGCCCGGCATCCGGAAATCGGGTAGACGTGCCAGGAATGCCTCAATGCCTATTAAGGTTATGTGCTTTAATTGGATTAGAGAAGCACTTGGCTATTAAGACCCGAAAGGTGTCATTAAATCGGGCGATTCTGCGAGATAGCTTCAGATGTGATTTGTTGCCGCTGCACACGAAGAATGCAAGTGAGATTTTATACTTTCCGGTTGCCAGGGACCACTCCTCCATGCCAGCTTGAGGAGGAGGAGGAACGACGTGGTGTACTGGGTTCGGTTCTCCAAACAGAGAATCGTCGGGCGCTGCCGCGGCGCCGGGAAGCCAGGGCGGAAGGGGGAGCAGCCGAGATCGCACTAAGAACCATCGAGTGACCGTCGTCGTACGGCGAGGAGGCAAACCCTGCTGCTCGGAGCGTGAGCAAATTTCTTGAGGGCCCAGGGTGGGCTGGAGACGGGTCGGCGCGACTTTCTCACCGTGTCACATGATGTCGGAAGTACAGTGCACTTCCCAAGCATCAGGAAGGACCACCGCAATCCGCTAATCGCCTCCGATTCAAGGGGTCCCGTAGGCACTTGCGGTGGATGTGAAGGTGGGTGGTCGCCGGATTCGTTTCCCGTTGCCGACGACGGGCGTAAGCGCAGCAGTGGACAACGCCTCCTCCTCTTGGAGGGAGGTGAATGGGGAGCGATCGCGCGCGTTCTCCTAAGAATGCCGAAGACACCTAGGAGCATCACATTGCATGGCAACGGGTCTCCTGGGGACCAGGCAGCGAGTGCAGCTCCTCGACTCAAAGCAGCTTCAGCTGGATGAGACCGCCTGTTCATCTGCGGGGAACCTTCGTGGGAGACAGCTGCCCAGTTTCGAACCCGGACCGGCGCTGTGCAAGAGGACCCACACAAGTGGGGTTGCCTTGCGGAGGGGGACCGGGGGAAGGGATTACGGCCTGCCGGAGGCCGTTCTCAGCATCCTCTCAAGGAGTCGGCTAGTTTCGCACCTTCTCTCAGGTGCGAGGCCACCTCTCCGTCCCCACAAAGAGCGTAGGACCACGTGGATGGCGTGTCCCTACTGCCGCTCCAGGCGGTCACGACCCTGCGTAGGTAGCGCAGGGCTTCTGGAGATGCAGCCGACAACAGCGCATTGCGCACGAAGAGGGGTTTTCGGGAGTCCCTGGGATCGCCGCGTGGGGTCCGGAGGGTCGTCGCCGCGAGACGTTCCCTCAAGGGTCGCAAGGCATCCGCAAGACGACCCACAGAGCTCTCGCCCCAGCACTTGGAACGCTCTTCGTCTGGCCCCCTTCCTGCCTGCATCCCTGACTCCCGCTGCTCCGGCGCCCTTAGCCCGAGGAGCCCCGGGAAGCGAGCGAGCGCAGAACTCCTCGGTGAGGAGGAGGCTGCGAAGGTTGCCCGGTCCGCCCGAAGGCACGCCAAGGGTCCCCTCGCCTTGGAACGCGATCTCTCCCGGTGCCGCTGCAGGCGTGCCCGAGGCTCCCAGCGTCCTCGCGTGACATCCATCGAAGTCCCGGAACGGGAGAATGGCAGTATCGGGGAGAGCAGCGGCCGCTCCCTCGCGGGGTCGCCGGCGCCGCGTTTTCCCTTTTCTATTAGTGAGAGGCGCGCGGCACGATGATAAATCCCGCTTATCTGCTTCATTTGAAAGTCATGCAGGCCCACGTGATGTCACCGGGACGGCGATAACGCTCCTTTGTAATTTGCGCGGGAGATATCTTTTCGACTCGCTCCGCCGGGGGGCGCGCGCGGGTCGCGAGTCCGCCCTGGCGGGCGACGGAGGCGCCCGCTCGCTCGCTCTCGGGCCCTCAACGGCGGTGAACGGTCCCTGGGACCTCGGCATGCGGAAGAGGCGCGCTCGTCCTTGAGCCTCCCTTGCTGAGGCTAGCCAGACGACCTCGTCCTGGAGCTCCGTGCCGCGATGGTCGTCACGACGGGCAGGTGTGGGAGGGAGTTGGATTTTTAGCCCAGGATCGCGTTTGGGCATTCAGGTAGGGGCGTTTATTTATTTAAAACATAAATAAATAAATAAGCAGCACAAAGGTAGTGGGGCCATTGGTTCTACCACGTCCAGACGATGAGGAATCTGCCGAGAAACCGGTGCGCGGACCGGCGAGGGTGACCTCGACATCAGGGGTGGAACAGAAGAAACAAAAGGCACAAAAATAAAAATACAAGCAGGAACTTCGGGGGACCAGGAGAAGGGGTTACAGACTGCCACAGGCTGTCCTTTGCATTCTCTCGAGGATATCGGCAAGTTCCTTTCCCGCTGCCGACGACGAGCGTAGCCGCAGTAGTGGACAACGCTGCCTCCTCTTGCAGGGAGGTGAATGGGGAACGATCGCGCGCGTTCTCCCAAGAATGCCGAAGACACCTGGGAGCATCACATTTAATGGCAACGGGTCTCCTGGGGACCAGGCAAGGAGTGCAGCTCCTCGACGCAAAGCAGCTCCAGCTGGATGAGGCCGCCTGTTCATCTGCGGGGAACCTTCGGGGGAGATGGCTGCCCGGTTTCGAACCCGGACCGGCTCTGTGCAAGACGAAACCTTCTCTCAGGTGCGGGGTCACCTCGCCGTCCTCCGCAAAGAGCGTAGGGCTACGTGGATGGCGCGACCCTGGCGCCTCTCTAGGCCGCCATGACCTCATATAGGCAGCAAGGGGCTGCTGGGGATGTGGCCAGCGGCTACGCATCGCACGCGAAGAGGGGTTCCTGGGCATCCCTGGAGGCACCACGTGGGGTTCGGAGAGCCACCACCGCGAGATGTTTCTGCAAGGGTCGCCAGGCGACGCAGTCTACGAGCATTTCCGTCCGATCACTCCCGGGAACGTTCATTAAACGAAAATGAAAATGCCAGTCGAAAAACAACCGAAGGCGAAAGCTCAAGAGGAGGACTCGCCGGCACGCAGTTAGGACGTCTCAAAATAGGGAACGGAAGAGAACAATAACTAAATAAAGGAAAGGTGGGGCAACCTGTCGTTTCCGCTTTTGAGAAGCGGCGTCGGACGCTGGCGATCTGCGTCGTCACTTCCACTTCCAGGTGAGGCCACCTCGCAGCCGTCCCCATGTGAACGGCTGCCATACCGGTGACTCTCGGTCGCTACGCCTGCGTCTCCAGCACATAGCGAGCCAGCATGACGATGGCACAGATGCAATCGGTCATTGCGATCGCTGCGTCGGTCAAGTGTTCGTCGGGCACGAAGAACCGCCGCGTCAAGTCACGGGCGGTATCCTCCTGGTGCAGCCTTCGCCACAGTTTTTGGGGAACACCACAGCCCACGAGGAGATGCAGAGAGATCCACGTGCCCTCCTCCCGGCTGCTGTTCGAGTCTATCCATCACCCTCCCTTGGGTCCAGTGATGCCGGCGAGCGATGCATGGGAAACCCCAGGGCAGCAGCAGGAATGCCAACTCCCCTCATTGGAGAGGAAGGGCGCTGCTGTTCAAGAACGCCGGGGGCCACTCGAGATCTTCGCGGGGAATCCCCAGCAGCTCATTCCAGAGCAGAAGTCCTTGAGGTGGAACACTCGGGGTCGACTGACCAGCTCTCTGAGCACCGAGCGTCCCCTACGTGGTGGTGGTCTCACAGAGGACTCCCCATTCTGCCGGTAGGCTGCTGCCAATCTGCTCCCACAAGGAGGGCAGCTCCCCCAACTCTCCCTGCAGAGAAAGAGAGTGGGAAGGGAGCAGGGAGAAGTCAGCAACCTCCGTCACCACCACGGAGCGCGCGAATCCTCTCAGGGGCGGTTTCTCCGAAGGTCATCCTCGTCAGCTGCCCACCTTCTCCTGCGCTCCGAGATGGGAGGTAGGTGCGGGCTGCAGGCACTCGGCAGGCGGTCCCGGAGTCAGGAAGCGAAGGACTCCGAGCCCTGAGACACAGGAAGACGAAAAAGAAGAGGGAGGAGAAAGAAAAGGACGGGCTCAATCCAAATCCGGTCCAAATGTGGAAGAGCGTCAGAGGAACAGAGATCTGCCAAAAGGATTTGCGGAAGCTGTGGCAGAAACTCTTCGCAATCAGCTTTTGATTTACGTCCCCGCTTTACGGTCACGGCCGGATGGATGGTCCGCGGAGGGCGCTGCTGCCGATCGATGTTTTTTCGTCCGCGGAACTCGACGGATCGCGCCCGCACGCGTTCCGGAAGGCGGCCTCCGATCCCAGGCTGCACGGGAATGTTGGGCACCTCGTGGGCGCTCACCTGCGTAGGGTATGCAGTCATCCGCGCAGTGGGGAACGTGCGCGCGTACGTTTACGAGAGTGGCTCTCTCTGAGGCACGCTCTGAGTAGGGCACGCGCTCTCGGACGCGGGCATGCGTACTCCCACGCTCCTCCCTCAGGCGCTGCGCAGTGGCGCAAACAAAACACGTCGATCAACCCGTTGACGCTCCTGCGGTCACTCAGGCCATTTTGAAGCGAGAAGAGGGGAGCAGCGATGGGACGTGGTCACCGCTGCTCCCGTTCCGTTGCAGAAGCCAGGAGTGATGAACGATTAGCGTTGTGGAGTGCGTTCAACCGTTCCTCCCTTTGCAGCCGAAGGAGGAACCTTGGATCTCAGATGACCTTTCGCGGCCAGATCTCTGGGGCACTTCCCAAGATTTCTCCATCGAATGGTCTTCCACCAGGCAAAAAACAACCTGTGGGAATCAGGAAGGGTGTCTTCTCAAACATCACAAACTCAGCATTTGACACGATGGCACGTTACTGACGGATGGCTTCCAATGGTCACTGGAGAGCGCCGATCTCGTTGTGCTGCTCTCGAAGGGAATTCCATCGGAAGACTTCGCGGATCCGACGCAAGATCACCAAAGTCACTTGGCTTCCCTTCTCCTCGCTTCCGGCCTCCCTAACACCTTCCTACGCACGGACGCGTGCCTTCGGAGGAGTCTTCCCTTCCTTTCGGCACGGGGATGGACAGCCGAACCAAGACCGCATGCTACGTCATCTTCACGCTCCTCCTGTGATGTCAGAGAGCACCGGCTGTTACTATCGATTCGTGACTGCCTTGTGGTAGCCGGTGCCGCGTGTCCGGTAGACAGAAACAGCAGCAGCAGCAGCAGCAGCAACAAACGCATTACCACTCTTGGTGGCGGCCGGCGAGACAAGAAGCGTTTATTGGCGATGTGTCCAATTCCCCTGCGAAATTCCGCCTCATCTTGCTGAGCTCCTCGCACGGCCGCCTTCCATTATCCGCTTCTTGGGCACAAGTCGAGATCGCTCTCAAGACGGAACGCTTTGCATTTCCCTGGGATGATCTCCGTTCGAAACACCTCCAGACGCCCCGATTTCCTTCTTTGACAAACAACTTCCGGCTCCCGCTGGAAGACGCACACTGCGAATCCTGCGCAAATCCTTGATTTTCAGGAACGCGTGCGGGCACGCCTGGCGTCTGAGCTCCGCGTCTCGGTGGAGGTGGGGAAGGGGAGGAGCTACCCCATTGGCAACGATCTCTCGCGCAACACCCTCAACGTTCCCTGAGGTGACGATGAAGAAGCACTGAGGAACGCGATGGAGGCGCGTGATCGGGAGGAGAACAGCTGCCAGGGCAACTTTACCGTAATCCACATACAGATTCGGCGGCATTTTCTTCCCCGAATCTGGAACCATGGCAACGGGAACCCTGAGAGAACACCTCCGCCTTCTGGAACAAGCTGATGCGTCGAGAGCCATATTCCTTGGTCAATGGTGATGGAACGACGTCCTCCGGGAGCTGCTGGAGACTCCCTGTCGGTGTCATCCGGCTGTTCGCAAAGAGGCAGCCCTCGACTCCCGTTGCTTGAGCTGGAAGCGTACACGAATGTACACATACGTGCATACGGAACCGAGGGCAGACGCGGTCACTGGCGGGCGCGCACCACGGTGTCGTTACCATGGAAACTTCCTCCCGAATCGCTCGGTGTCCTGCTCCCATCCTTGGTTTTCCTCCGGGTCATCCAGATGGACGCGCCAGCATCGTCTCCTCGTCTCCTCAGAACAAGGTGAGTGGCATCCGAGCAAAGATTGCCACCATGACAGGGGGCAGGCTTCTAGGGGGTGAATCGCCTCGAGCATGCCGACAGTGTCCGTACCGACTAGGCAAACGCGGAAAGGGAGAAGGCAGCGTTGACGA
Organism: Raillietiella orientalis; assembly: GCA_036172245.1. Lineage (NCBI taxonomy): Eukaryota > Metazoa > Arthropoda > Ichthyostraca > Raillietiellida > Raillietiellidae > Raillietiella > Raillietiella orientalis. The sequence goes on from JAYWIR010000012.1 coordinate 1,216,622, forward strand.
TTCTGGGCGTCTGAAGCTCCGCGGTTCCCTAGGAGGAAGAGATCGCGGCGTTGCACCAGAAGGAAGAAATATGAACTCTGCCTGTGGTGCAGAAGAAACCCTCGAAGCGAGCGGACGGATGGCTCGCTGCCTTCGAAGTAGCAGCTGCGCACTGAGGATCTCGGATGGAGATAACCAGGACTCCCAGAAGCCAAACTCTGTACTTGCGATCTTGCACGGGCAGCAAACAGCTTTTTTCGTTTTCTGCGCCGTGGGCCTGAGTATGTCCGTCTCCCTGACTCCACACGCGTCCATGCCCATCTTCATACCCAGTGGCCAAAGGTAAGGCGACACTCCTCTTGGAGTCACTTTTGAATTTGCCTCAAGGACAAACCTCGCCTGGGTAGTGGATTTCTTCATGACGAACCAAGGGTGAAAACGCGTCTTTTTTGGATGAGGAGTGCAATGACCAGGTGTGATTCACCTCACTTCCAAACCTTCATCTCTGCTGACGTCTCCACGGGTGAGGAGGTGTTGCTTTGGAAACCTCGCAGAAAGAGCAGATTCCGTTCCCGGTGAGCCATCTTAGCCGTCCCATCTTCCGGAATCGCATTGGTACTACCCTAGCTGCATCCCAACACTTCATCAAGGTCGCATCCTTCCGGCAATCTGCGCGGAGTCTTCCGTTTTCCCTGGTTTCGGACCTCGGCTTGCGTGCTTCTCCTCCGGTGGGGTCCAGGAGAATACCTCTTGAGCCTACGAGAGGAAAGCGGAGGGAGGGGTTCGACTGCCGAGGCCCTCCCGTTCCTCCCGCGGAGACCCGCAGCACCTGAGCGCCCCGCGGTGCGGCTGCGGGAGAAGACTCCCGGAAGCGGAAGCAAGTCCGCTACTTCGCCACCGGCGCTCCATCACAGTCGAAGATTCCGCGTCCTCCGGGCAGTCTTCCTAGTCGGATGCCCCGCCCGTCCTCTGGCAATGGAAAGGACGGAAGCAGTATGCGTTATCACTTGATGAATTACTCAATCGGGCGTCAAGTCCCGCGTTAAGCTTCTTTCGGCGCTCCTTCCAAAGAAACCGTTCCCTTGGAAACATTGCCCCCCCACTCGCCGCCTGATTGTTCCTGTTTTATCTGGAACCCTCAGGCCTCTCGTCGTCGTCCGGAGTCTTCCTTTTCCCGGCCGGAAGGGCGCGGCTCTCACTGACTCGGGAAGATCTGATGCTTCCTCTTTCTCACCCCCGCAGTTCCTGAGATTAACGCCGGGATTCCCGAGTACCCGTTTCTTCTCTCCGTTCCCAGGCTTCGATTCGGGCACGTGATCGGGTCGTCAGAGCAAAGCTCGGATACATTTTGGTTTTTTTTTTGAAGGAGGCGGGGGGGGGCATGCTGTTCTCGTGCGCCGGGAATTTCGTGAGCTCTCACCTGTTGAGCGGAAGCGTCTTTCCCAGTGGGAACGGGCATGTCCTCTGTGCTCAGGATGGGCGGAAATCGAAGAGTTGTGGCTGCTGCTCTTCGAAGGAGCAGCTGCGTAGGACGCCGTCCCGTGGAGTAAGAGCGGAGTCTGCCACGAAGATCAAACCAGGAATTCCCAGCCGCGATTTGCATTCGGAGTCCGGCAGCCTCGCTGCCGGAGTGCCCAGCTCGACGTCGGGGATGGCACCCTCCCTCCATCTGCTTTCGATTTTCGTGTCCGTGAAATTCAATTTTTCAGTCGATGGAGCCCCGGCAGTTGGCTCCTGCTGCGGTGCCAGCTGGAGGGTCCTCATCCTTCATCTTTCCGAGGTGATGCAAATGAGGCGGTGGCGCGAAACGGATGCATCCTCCGTGCAGATCAGATTTGGATTCCTTCCTCGCATCCTCGCAAAAGATGTCTTCACCGGAGAGGATTTTTCCGATGAGCCGCTCTAGCCGATGATGGTGGCTCCGAGATGAATCGATCTTCACCGCCACCTCTTGAGTGATGATGATGCCATCACCACCTTTCCATCTTGGGGCTGATTCGATTCTCTACTGACTTCATTTCCCTCTTCCCTTCCCGTCACCCAATCGAAGATGCCAAAAAGAGAACAAAAAAGAAAAAAAAAAGTGGGAAAATCCAGGTGAGCGGGAAATTTCATTCCCGGCACCGGTCGTTGAGGGAACGTCCTCGGCACTCCGGAAACGATCGAGGCGACGGCGTTGCTCGTCGCGACCAGGGGGAAATTTTCCTGCGCGTGCCGCAGCGGCATTTGACACAAATACGTTGACTGCAGCCCGCTATTCCCCCCGGTACCGGAGGACTCTCCCCATGGTTACCCCGGACACGCAGTAAAAGTTCCTTCGGCTCTTCAACTCGAATTAAGAAAGGATTATTCGAATTTTGCGCAGAATTATGGATTAATGGGATTTTTTTCAAGGTAAGGGGGAATGTAATGGAAAACAAAGACGTAATGAATAGCTCCAGAACGGGAGGGATTACAACGCATCAGAATGGGCAGCCATTCCTTGGAAGTCATTAGCAATCGATCGGAGGATGGCATGAGCGAATGAGAGGTGTCATTCTGGCTGAATGCGGAGGGAGGAGGAGAGAGCTGGTGAGTTGTAGGGATAAGAAGCTTTCTTTGCAAGGGCGTGTTTGGCTAAGAATAGAGATTAGCAAGCTCGTGATGGATGCAACGCTCTTGTGGGGGATTTTCCTTGAGAAGAACGAGTGAAATAGGAGCGCGGTGTACCTCCTACAAATGTAGGGGGGGGGGGGGAGGATCCGTACTTCCGGAGTGAGGAAGATGGATGGGCGAGTTAAGCAACCCTGATAAGCGACTCGCGAATTCCTTTCGCAAGTTTTCGATAATCCACTCGGTTGGGAGTGTGGGAAGCGAGCAAATCCATTCCTCGGAGATCGACAGGTGCACGGAACTTCAGAGAGAGCTGGAGGGTGCCTCCACGAACGGATTAGACGTCTGAGACGTGTTGAAAATGTGCCGCTGTTCTGTCGACTCGAAGGAGCAGATGCTTGACGCAGGACGGTGCACGAGCCACTTGCCGCGCACTCCAGAGGGCTGTCCCCAAACTGGACGCAGCGTTCGGGATTGCAGGTTCTCCCTCCCTTGACAGGAACTGTACGCATGTGTGTGTACTGGGTGTGCAGGTGTCGTGTGCATGAGGGATGCAGTGCATGCTGCACCACAGCACGCCGCCTGCTCAGGACCGCGTTCCCTTGCAACGAATTCGAACCCTTTGGGTGCGCATCTCATCATATTTAAGCGCTCTGTATTGACGGCATGCGAGTCTCAGTTGCGATCTCTGTGTGCGAGTGCTTTCTTTCGTACTCCATCGAGGTACCAATTCACTTATGTATAAAGTGCTGATTAAAGTTACCATCATCGTTGTTTGCTTACAGCACATCAGATGAAAAATTTTCATTTTTCCCAAACACATATTATTTATATAAAAATTATTATTCCAATAAAATCAATAATTCATGCAGTTTTTAAATATCACAAAGGTGATATCACAAAGATGAGCAACAGCACAATAAATTACACATGTGACACCGAAGTAAACTGAGAATAGCCTGCCGATATAAATAGAATTTTGTTTACTGTCGTTGCTAAGGGAACGATAAGAACGTTGTTAGTGCTAACTTGTTTCTCGAGTACAAGGCACAAAGCATTTGCCAAACGCACAGGTGCGTTCGTAGCGCACGCTGATGGCTTTCTTCGGATGCATCTATGCGTCCATAGCACTCAAAGGGTTAAAAGATGGCGGCTCGACCCGCAGACAGGGGATCCGAGGAGTAACGCGCCAAATGCTGTGTCCATGCGCGCGCGCCCCATCACGCCTGCCTGCAAAGTGCGCGGCCCACTCCGCTTGGCAGCCTTCGCGTTTTTCGTGGCGGCGCGCCGGTCGTGAGCCACGGCGCGCTTTCGACTCTCCTGTGGGACTCCTGTGGAATCGATCAGCCGAGCGGGGAACCGAACTCCGATGGGCTCGGTCCTCTCTCCTGTCCTGGGCGGTTGCAGCACGGTCGGGCGCTACTTCGTCGCGAGTTTTGACCATGCCGGCCACATCCGGGATCAACCTGGAGACTGCGGGAACCCACGAGCGCCGCGATGAGCGGAAATGGTGCTTCCCGGAGGAAAGAGTTTCCTTTCTGACACACCTACGAGTGTGCGTACCGGTGGGACGCATCTTGCGGGCATCTCCGGCGCTCCCTCTTCGCTGGAAGCCGTTTCCCGGAGTGTCGCTTGAGGTTGTGCAAAGGAGGAGCAGAGGAGCGTTTCCAGGAACGAGTTTCGCTCTCCTTTCTCTGGGAAAAAAAGGCAAAACTCAAAGAACGGGGAGCCTCGTCCTCTCCACTCCTCCTTCTCCCCCTCTCTCGCCCCTGAGCACTATCAATGCAGGCAAAAAAAATTCCATGAGCAATCAAAGATCGGCGTTTCCCTCCATCAGCAGGAAATCAGGGAAAGTCCCTTTTGTAAGGACGAGTTCCTCCTCCTTCCGGAGGCAGTTGTCTGGCGCGGTCGAAAACGTCTCGGGTTTTCTTTCTTTCAGGGAGACCCTGCCCCTGCTGGCAGACGGAGGCAGGGATTTAGGATTTCCGCCGGTCCGTTCGCGCGGCACTCCAAAGCTTCCGATCTCGGCGGTAGGATTTCATTCCGCAACCCTGCGTCCCTAATTTGAGGAGCGTCGGAGGCTGGACTTTCCCAAGGGCCAAGTCTCTGTTTTCGAAGCGTTCATTCCGTGGTCCAGGAGCCGCCGCGGAGGGAGCGAGGGGGCCGCCGCCTTGAGACTGGTTCCGACGCAGGAATCTTCCCGCTGCCCAGGACATGCGATTCCCCTCTGAAATTCCGTTCGCACCTTCTCCACGATTCCACCTTTGTTCGACTGCTTCCACCGCCGCGAGCGGGCTCTTCGCGTGGCCGCCGCTGCCCACTTGACGACTGGAAGCTCACCGAAGTTGGGTGAATGCGTCAGGAATGCTGCTGATGCTCTAAGACGCTTCCTTCCTTCCCAGCGCTGTTGAGCAGCAAGGAAAAACTGTCATTCCTCCCCGGAGTCCCAAGGACTGTTTGTTGTTTCGCGATCTTCCACGACAAACCTGCGGGAGACCGTAAGGGGCGTGACATTCGTGAGCGGCGACCTTGACGAGGCGCCTGCTCGGCCGCGGGAGGACGGGGGATGCCTGGCTCATTTTGGGTCACCTGACGGAGCGTTCGCCAGTAATCGGGGGCCCTGGAACAGTGCCGAGGCAGATGGCAATTTGCCGTCATCTCTCGCCACTCCGGTGTCGGGTGGGGAGCAGCGGGTGGCTCCCCCGACTGCAGACCATCCCAGTTCTCTCCATCCATGCGTGAAGAACGCTCCTGAGCCGCGTGTCGATTCCCATCGATTTCTGGCCTTGCCTAAGACGGTCGCCGACGGAGCAACCAGAAACTCATGTCGACCTCTGCCGGTGATTCGTCGACTGACCCTTTAGGGAATTCATGGAACAAGGAATAGAAATTACCTGGGAGGGCGCGCTGCTCCGTCGGTAGTATCTGAAGAATTTTTCTCGTTTCCTCCACGGATGACTCCCCGAAGTTGCCAGCGGATTTCCTTGCGGAATCGGATTCTTCGGCGCGCGCGCGCTTAGCAAAGCTCGCAAAATTCACCAGGGTCTCCAGGACCTCGAGAACCACAAAAACGAATAGGTTGCAGCTGCCAATAAGCGATGGGGAAGCGCTTTCATCCCCAAGCGTTCCTCTCTGGCTGAATGACATGATGGTTCGAGCGTCCCATCCGCTCCGAGACACCATAAAAAAAGATGGGAATCCATTAGGACCATTCTAAATTTGCCGCTTGGTGTCGGGAGCAAGCCGGAGCTGCAGGTCCTCCAAGAACACTTCAGCAGCACGTGCACCCTGGCTGCAGCCGCTGGGCGGCAGTCGGAATCTTCCGTGGACTGAGGATTGCCTTTTGGATTCCAATTCTTCCCCAGGACCAGAGAATTTCGGCAAGCGGATGGCGTGCCACCCGATTGGCGGACACAAGAGCATCCCGCGAGACGATCTGCTGGCCCCCTTCTGACGACCTTCCCAGGGAAAACAGGAAGGCGGACGTCCCTCCTGCAGACATCCCCTACGTCGCCTTTTGTCCGCATCCGCTTGCATGCGGGAAGCGTACGGATGCGCGCGCATCTCTCGCGAGCTGAGGCGAAGACGCGGACGACTCCTTCGACGGCCACAAAGAAGCCGTCGGTCCTCCCTTTGAACGCGCCCGACGCACCACCACTCGAAACAACCGTAAGGGGCTCTCGGTGGGTGAGAGCTCATCGAATAGGCTGCTCCTGGACCCTAAGCGTTCGAGAGCTGAGAGTCTCAGAAAAAAGGCCAGCGGTGTGGCTCTGGGGTTCCATCCCCCCACATCGAGCTGCCAGTCCCCAGGACGCACACATGATGACCCCGCCGCTGGAACGCGCCGCCGTCAGCTCCACGAGGCATCCAGGGATGCGCGCGTTCCCAGCAGTCGGTGACGTGGCTGTTGCACCCGCAACCCGGCAACTGAATGGGCTCCGAAGGGCTTCCCTTCGAGGAGGGGTGCGGTCTCGAAGGCGCCAAGCACCTCGGCCTCCTCCGTGGGTTCTCCTCGTCGCTGTGGGCTGCGCGGAAGAACCGGCCATTTCGCCCCGACCTGTGTCGGAGCGGCAATCGTCGCTCCTCGGGAACCGAGCTCTAAAAGACTTCCTGTGCTTTTTCGAAAGTTCTCCCCCAACGGCTGCGCCCCTCGTCTGTCGTGAGCCATTCTGCTTCGGCGCGAGCACGTAACCCCGTTCCCTCAGGATTGCGTGGAGGCAGACGAAGAACGGCAGGCGCGAACGCACCCGGGAAACTTGCTGAGGAATTTTCTCGGGGCCTCCGTCTCCCGCGTCCCGCCGAGCAGCGGAAAGTGAAACTTCCCTCCTGGCAGCTCGAAGACACTTCTCTTGAACGCTACCTGGGTCTCGAACGACCAGTCTGGAGCTGCTTCTATTTTTAACCAAAGCTACCGCCTCCAGGGGTCTCTTCGGATGAAACGAGACCGCAAGCGGAAACGCCATTTTCGCGATCAAAGACGTGGAACACTCATCCTCCGCCCCAATTTTCTTGTTTGTCTTCGTTTATGGGCGGTCATCATTCACTTAGCAGGACTTCTCGCTTCGAACCACTTCGGAGTTTTAATTTTCGGGAAGGCCCCTGGTAGCAGGATGCGTCCCTGCCCCGGTTGCGTCTTCCTTCGTCCTCTCTGGTGCGGAAAGTTCCGTGAGAACGCGAGGACACGATGCCTGTTCGTCATAAACATCGTGTTATTTGACGGTTACAAACGAGGACGCCTCGTTCCGACAGGCGCAGCATCTGGGGAACCGCTGCCAGGTAACAAACAGTTCATCCCTGCAAATTATAATCATTTCGTCACCCGCCCGCCTCGCCTCGCTTTGATTGCGCTTCTCGAAGGATTCGCTCTGCTCTTGAGGAAGGGGAGAGGGTTCGAAGAGGCCGGGGAGAGCCAAATGACATATCATCGTCAGTTTTGTTTACTCAGAACCTTTTCGAATTCCTGAAGTCATTCCTTCCGCAGAAAGTGGGGGTCGCAATCAGAGAATTAAGCAAAACAGCAAAAACATTTGTTTTTTTCTTTTTTTTTCATTTTTTCTCAAAAGGATGGGGGAGGGAGAGGGGGGGAGGGCAGGAGGGGGGAAGGCAGGGACGGCGCCGGAATCTGCGTCGGGCTCAAACCGAATGCATCTGCATAATACGGGAAGCGTATCCAGGGAATTCTCCTGCATGTCAGCGCGCGGACGTGGGGAACTAACGAGCCAGCCGGACTCCATCGCGGGGCTGCTTCTCGGCGAAACTTCGAGGGACGCATCCAAGGAACGGTCCGCCTCCTCCAAGAATTCCAACGTGGCTACCTGTTTTATAAATTATCTTTGCGATGCAGATAACGAGGAGAGCATCAGACTCGGCGGCGTGTTTTTGGAGTAATGAAATTCGAAACCGTCCGGAACTCGATCCTTTCGACGATAAGAAAGTTTGAAAGACGCTTCTCGCTTTCCCCTGCTCCGGCGACTGTTCGCTTCGTCTTCCCTCGCAATGATGGGGACTGCCCGGATGAAGTATGCCTAGGAGAAAATTCCCGTGCTTACTTGAATTCGGAGACGAAATCACGGAGAGAAGAAAGATAACGGCCAGAATGGGCGTCATCTTCGCAGAGCAAAGCGGGAATTCTTTTCGCCCTCGCAGAGCTGCCATTACCCGTTTCGGCGAATAAATAAAGCAGATGGGACGCGGAACAAAAGAGCCAGAAGCAAACCAAATATATAAATTTCCGCTTGTTGCAGCGGGAATTACCTGTTGAAAGGCAATGTCCCTGCACGAGCGTACGAATGCCAAGTACGATCCGATCCCTTCCGCGAAGTTGTTCCGCCCGCGAATCGGTCGGAAGGCCACACTCCTGCAGAGAAAACCTGGAGAACAACGGGAGATTCCAAGGAGCGAGGAGGGAGAGCGAGGTGGCATCGGGCAACCACCGAGCATGGTTGGAACCGTTGAGCTCTTCCGAAACTGCTCGCTTCGCCGGACCGCATTCCTTGTCGCCGGCGACCGGGTCCACCAAAGGGCGGAAAAGACTTATCTCAGCAGACCACACGTTGAGGGAAGCTCGAACTCTTTGGCCTGGTTGCCTGCTCGAGTTTTTTTCCTAGACAGGATAGGTGTGAACTGCAGTTCGTGCGTGCGTACATACTCATGCATATGTACATACATAGGGGAACAAATCAAGACACAAGTTGAAGTCATGCAACCACACATTCATTTGTGAGTCGCCTAATCCACTGCCTTTTTGTGGTTCGGTGACATGGGAGGTGTTCTTGGGAACACTGCAAAGTGGAGTCAGCACTGCTAACGTAGGCTGAGTCAAAGATGGTGGGAACTGCGTCTACCGAAGACGCGAATCGCGCGTGCGACGTTTCGGCTCCTAAGCGCTGAGTGATCCTTCGACTGCAGAAATTTGCAGCTCGCAGAGGCTGAAAGCATTTGAGTGGTGGTCCAGGAGATCCAGGAGGGAAGGAACGAAGCAAGGAAGCCAAGTTCTGAAGACTGCGTGCCTCCCCGTTTCTCGCCCGCACGGAACCGAAGACTCCATCTTCCCACCCTCAGACAAATGTCCGCGTCTCTTGGGAAACGAGGAAGCCAAAGTGCCCATCAGCGGCCTTTTCGGACCCTCCCCCCAGTGGCTGGGATTTTTATTCTCCACCTCACAGGATCGCAACCTCGGGCACGCCTTCGTTTGTACAAGAGTCACTTCGGGGCGGACACGTGAAACTTGGATTCTGAAAATGGTGCCGAGGCGCAAAACCCGGTGACGCCAAGCGCCGGAGTCACGAAACGGGTCGTCGGGGGAGGAAGGTGCTTCATTCGACTGTGGGGAAGGGAGAGGGGGGAGGAAACAGGTGTGGTCCGGGTGGGCGGCGGTCAACTTTCGAAAGCGAAGGCGGCCCGGGTGAAGCTCGAAAGGAAGCCGCCCTTCGCTCGGGCGCACTGCTGCCAGCTGGGTGACGCTCGGAAGACTGATGTGTTCTCCGTTAGCGTCACATCCTCAAGGTCCATCCCTGCACGCGATGAGCGTATTACCCCACTCGTCCCTTGCTGCTCCCTCCATACCTGCGTTCCACTGCCCTCTAGATGTCTCTCGGGGCATTGGCCGCCACGGGGACCCGCGGATAATCCGAACCGAGGCTTCGGAAATTCTCCGGTCTTCCCTCTTTAATGCCTCTTCCTGCATCCAAGGACAGACCCCCGTTGGCCGGATCTCTCGCGGACGGGATGTCGCTCCCCTCTGCTTCCCTCCCAGATGTCGCCGAAACCCGAAAACGAAACCCGAAACGTTCCCGGTTCGGGAATCACGGGATTACGGGATTGAGTCGGATTCCCATCAACTCTGCGGTAATCTCCCGTAGTGGAGATCGAGAGAAGGGGTGGAAGGGAGAAACTGGGGGGAGGAGAACGGCTGCCCCGTTCTGGCGGGGTCAAGCCCTCGAGATTTGACTGGGAAAGTTCTTTCCTGCCCGGTGGACGGGAACCGGAAGACTCCCCCCTCATCTTGCAGAGGAGAATGGGGGAGAAAAAGATGGACTGCTGGCATGCGAGGAAGCTGCGTATGTGACCTTTCTCCGACATGATTCACGTGACTCGCTCCCCTTCGATCCCCCCAGGGGGCACCCCGCTCGCTGCCCGATCGCGCACGGAAAAAAAAAGAAAAACAAACAGACGAAGCAGGGGAGGGAAAGGAAGGCAAGCTCTACAGACCATCGCGTGGTCGGGGGGAACTTACGACCCGCCGCACAAAAGCTTCAGGAATGGGACAACGAGGGAGGGAGGCGAGTCTTGGAGCGGAGTTTAGCCCGCAGGGTTGCCACGAGCCTCTCTCCTCGTTTTTCCCGCGTCACCCGCCCCTAGGCTCGGATAAGATTTAGGGGTGGCACCGGTAACGGCCGGCAGCCGCACCAGCTCTTCTTCGTGCCGACCCTCCGCCTGTCCCCATCGAAAGGGAGAGGAACGACGGAGGGCGGCTCCAAGAAAAGTGGACCAAGGGTCACGCACGGAGCTCCTTTTTCATTTTGTTTTATTTTTTCCTGCGGTCTTGTCCTTTCTGAGCGGCGGCCTCCGCGTGCGTCCCCGACAAACTCCGATGGGGATAGCAGTGAGGTCGTCGCGCCGGGAGACGAACCACGATTTTTCCCCAGCGATAGCCTCCCTCAGGACCTCACTCTTCTGCTCGCCCGGAGGCCGCCGCTTGGCGCCGAGCTCCTTCCCCAGAGCACCGGGGGAAAAGGAGGTGGAGGAGGAGGCAGGCGCTGATCCTATGGGATCAAGTGCGAGGGAGGAAGACGGAGTGCTGCCGTCCGCCGGAGCCGGCCACGTGCATCCAGGATGTCCCGAGGACGGCTCCATCTTGGTTTCGGGTTCATAGAGTAAAATATGACTCTTCTGCTTCGGGGATGCGGCACCTCTGCCCTAAGCAGACCTGTCATCCGAGCCGCCCCTTTTTGGGGTGGGATGTTTTATAAGACCCGCTGCTCGGATTCGAAAGTCAGTGCGGCAGGAAGGAGACGGGAGACGGTCCGAAGCATCCATCATGTACAGCAGGCCCAACGGCGTGTACACTGATGCTGTCGTGCGTGATACACACTGCATCACCGAGCGTTCTCGTTGCGCCTTGAGGGTCGGCATCTCCCGGATGAGCCACCCACGCGCTCCACGCAGCGACTCAGTGGATTCACTGTTCTTGGGAGATGCAATGTAACGCTCTATGCCTGAAGGACGTCCGCGGTGTTCCGTAGGGCGTACACCTGGCAAAGGGAACGCGGTGGGTGATCTGAGCAGCACAACGTGATACCAGGCTTGGCGCAGGGCACCGCGTCCGGGAGCGGAGGCGGCAGTGGCGAAACGCGCCGCCGCCCGGGTTGCCGGCGGCACATCCTAGAACGAGCGCGCTACTCAGAAATGCCCTTCTTCCCTCACGTGAACGGGGGGCGGGCCTCTCTCATGTTCCTTCCTTTCGCAAACCCCGAGTTTAACACGCAGGCAGCGACTCCCGGTGCCTCCCTACAACGCGCCTCCGTGTTCCCGTTCATTACAGGAACTCGCCGGTCTCCCATTTCCCTCTTTCATTTTTATTTTTTTTTTCCTTTTTGTTTTTTCCTTTCATTTCACAGCGGCGCAGACCATAATAAGATCGCTGGCCTCCTATTTGTTTCCATGACGATTCAATTCTCCACATTCACAAGCGCGCCCAATGATGTATATTTGATGAATACCTAACGATCGTCCCGATACGTGTGGGAGCCAGCGAATCCTGGATTTTCCCTAACCGGGAAATCGGGAGCGGAAGAGCGATCGAAGCGGGCCGGCGAGGGAGGCCCCTCCCTTCTGCCCTAACGAACGCTGATTGCCTTTAATGACGGTTCGGAGCAGCACTCCGCGATACGCCTTCGGCCGTGGAAGATGGCCACGGGTGATCTCCAATCGGAAGAGGCCTTCAGTACCTGGAGTCCAGGTGACCTCGGAACGGATCGCCATCCTTCCCTATTCCTCTTCAGTGTCGTTTCTTGCCCAGGAAAGGAGAGAACCACACCTCGACCCGCATAGACGCGCCGAAATAGGAATGGTAGAGGCTTCCGGTCCAAGGCGCGGAGGCATGACTTCCTACGCAGGTAGTCGTGGAGTTGACACAGGGCAGCGCTTCTTTGAAATGAGTTTTTTTTCTTTTTGAGATTTCCTCCTCTCTCTATCCCTCATCTCGACCCCTTTTCCTAGTTCCCCGCAAGGCGACTCCTCCCGTTGCTGACTGCTCTCAGAAGGACCGACTCGACGCAGAGCGAAGGGCTCTATCGGTCTCCTTGGAAGCAATGCAGGGAGTATCGGGATGCTGCTGAGCAGCGCCCGAGTGACCAGCTACGACTCTGCGCGAGGAGTCTTCCACCATGATGAGGTCTCCCCCTCCTGCTCTACGCAGGCGCGTCTGGGAGCGTCTCCGTTGCTCCTGGATCCTCGGATGGAGACAGCCTGAAGGCTGCTCTCCGTTTTCACCCGGTGACGCCAAGATGTTTATGTAAAAATAAATATGTGGTCACTGGGAATCGAGTCCCCGGAAAGCAAAAAAACAAGGTCGCAGAGTCGTAGCTTCGGCACTGGGGCCGGCTTTCAAGGAATTCCGGAGAAGGAGGGAGGGAACAGTAATATGTGAAAAGAAGGGAGAGGGGGGGGGACAAGGGTCTTCGGCTGGAGCCACTCGTTCCTCTCTAGAAGCGTAGCTGAATGTTGTGATCTCCATGGAGACTTTTCCTTCCGAAAGAGGCCACCTCGCAGCCGTCCTTATCTGCCTGCTCTCACGGAGAAGACGTTCCTCCCAAAGAAGCGCCTTTTCGTTGGGACCTGGGGCAGGGAGCGCCCTTTCCAGGGGCAGGCGGACCGCTCTAGCAGAGAGACTCCTTGGACAGAACGCCGTCGTCCTAGACACCTGGAAAACGGGCCATATCTCTCGAAGGAAAGGGACAGGGGACAAGTGCAGCTCTCCTCTTCGGGACGACCCTTAGGTCCTCCACGTCTCAGGATCGAAGAGAAGCATTGGAAGCTCCGTTTCCAACGCGACCGTGACAGCCAAAGGCGTCCCGCGGTCCCGCTTGCGATCGGAGGAAGATTCCGCTGCCAGCCGGAGGCCAAGATCTTCCCCCAGGCTGACCCTGCTAAGGCACCAAGCGCACCGCTGCCTGACAGAAGCGGGACGACGGCCCGTTGCAGCCTCCCCGTCTTCACCGCGGGGACTCGATAAGCCCCATCTCCGTGCACATTCCAGAGGATGGTCGCGAGAGCTTCTCTATCATCCCTCATGAAAACGCACGCCCCTCCCCCGTGATTCGCAGCGGGGCTACTCTTCTGAAGATGCTGATCTCCTCCGTTGCCGAAGGCATCGCTTCTACGGTTCACGGAACGACAGAGTTCTTCCTCTTCTTGTCGGTGAGGTGCTGCAGCCCTCCCGCCGTCCGCGATCATGAGCAGAACCCTACTTCCCCTCTCTCCTGAAGTTTCTAGGAAGGTGCTCGAGATCCTGCCTCCCGATAACGCCCTGGGAGAACGCGAGCTCCTCAGAGATGTCTTCCCGATTGCGCTCCGGAGACTCAGGCAATGCCAAAGGAGTGGAAATCGCCGAGGATGGACCTTGCAGGAAGAAAGGAGAGAAGGAACGGACAAAACCCTTATTCGTGATCCCCGTGCCGCTGGACACGGCCCTACAGTCCTTCTACGAAGACGCCGTGGATGTCGTCTGAGGCAGCCGGAAGCTGTTTGCACGGGCAAGGTAGTCGCAGCAGCCACACCTTTACCTCCTTTACTCGAACGCGAGGGATCTCCTGCGGCGAAATTAACGGGCTGGCGCTTGGCATCCCTCGGCATTCCACACATCGTCGGTCCCCCAGCCCGAAGACCCTGACGGGAGGGAAAGCCTTCCGGTCCACGGAACCCCTTCCTCTTGGGCCGTGCTCTGAAAGACGACGCGTATCCATCGTCTCCGCGCGTTGGCTCTCCCCTCCCCTCCTTCCTTTCCCAAGGGATTCTCCCCACTGATCCTCATCAGGGAAATGATTCTTGCGAATTGATGCGCAAATCAGGAAGAGAAAGCTGATTGATACGCCAGAGGATTTCGGGGCAGCGTCCCGCTCCTCCTCCCTGGAAAAATGACGAGCGCCAGCTGCCCGCTACACCATAACACCCAGGAGAGACGGAGGCGGCTCCAGCGAGCGCGGGGCGGGCTCTCGTCACGGGCTCGTGTCCGCGAAGATTGAGATGAATTTGTCTACTTCTCCGACGGATGCTTCTCAGGATGGACCTGCAACAAAGAAGGCTGCCTAGTGCCCACGAGCAGCATCGGTTCTTCCGCGAAGAAGACTACTTCCATCAGTCACTCCATCCCCGGTGACGGAAAGAATCTCACTTGAGGGAGCAACCGATGCAGGACTGCCGGCTCGAGGACGAGAATGAGCGGCAGGAGCGAGCGATCCAGAGCTGAGAGGGTCAGGGAAAAGGGGCGCTCAAAGGAACCTCAGACTGCTCCGTGGCGTGAGATGCGCGCCGAGTGGTCAGCCTGCAGGGGACATCGGGGAGTGACGGTCCGCCGGTAACTCGAAAGAAAAGGGAGCGGGGGCAAGGAGAGAGACGCATTCTGGCAGCGTGCCTGGTCGAAGATGAGAAGGAGCCGTATTCTCCAGGTCGGGAGGTTCCAAAGTCCGCCGGCGGCATGTAGACACCTCCGTTCTGTGGGTGCAGCCAGGTGGCGTGTGAGCCACCGCGGACCGGCGACCGTGGAGGAGCACTCGACAAGTTCCGCCGCTCCTGCCCGGAAACCCCTGGGGTAAAGACTCCTCAAGTCCGACAGCCAGATAGGCTCGGCTCCCGACGCCCAGTTCCGCAAACCAAGGATATCAAGTCTCCCTCCCTCCTGTCCCTGTTCCCAACCGTGAAACTCTTGCGGCTGCTGCCTTGACGACCGCAGCATCCATCGGCCGCCTCATTGGAACAGTCCGTCGCTGGTTCAGGACGCGTCCGGGTAGTCGCTGGCGTCCCTGCACATGCTCTCGGCGAAGCGCCGAGTGCTGCTTGGAAACAGCGGCATGGATGAAGGCGCCCCCTCGTCCAGAGGGAGAGGGGCAGAACGCTCCCACATAAACGTCCGAGAACACATTTAGGAACGTCACCCTGCCAGCCAGCACGTTGTGCTCCCGCTGTCCGTCACGCGCTTCGAGCCTGAGGGCAGTAGATGAACGGGAACAGAGCTGTCCTGCAGCTGAGGTTCTTGTGGGTCCCCGAACTAAGGACGTCAGACCGAGGAGGGGTCCGCCCGCAGCTCGAAAAAGAGGGGAGCGCCATGCTCCGACAGGAGGGGCAGTCCAGTTTCAGGAGTCGCGATTTGGACTCCTCTCCTGACCGCTCCCTCCGGGACGCGAGTCAGGATGGCTGGTGAGAGAAACGCGAAGGACCCAGCACCTTCCAGGAAAGAAGGCCGCAGGGGAGAACGCGCTGCCGGTTGCCCTTTCGGAGTGAAAGGAATCTTCGGATCCTGTTTCCATACCAACGCTGCCAGCTTTGTTGGAGACGAGCTCCTCCGAAACCTTGGGAGTAAGCCTTGTAAAGTGCTGTTCGTATGTCGAGGTCATTCCTCGTTTTTTTCCCTTCTTGCTTGAAGACCGTCGCGGTCCGCGTTTGTTTCCGGGGTGACGGGGAGTAGACGGCTGTCTCCTCTCCCTGGGACACGAGGCAGGTCAGGTCAGTGCGTGCGCCTCTTCCGGGGGATGCGGAGGCGCATTCTTAGGCGGGCCTCGGTCCTGCGCAGCAGGTCGATCGACCGGCTCATCCGGACGACATCTTGGTCTCTTGCTTGGAGGGGGTGAGGTTGCCGATCCCCCGTCCGTCCTGCCTCAGGCTGAAGCCATACTGCAAGTTCCTTTGCAGTCGAGGCCACGGTCTAGCGCAGGGAACGCCTCCCTCATCCCCTTCTGGGGCTTTGGGACCCTGATCTCAATCAGGAGGATGGATCGATGTGGACACGGAGCTTCCCGAGAGGTCGAAATGCCCCCCTCCAGAAATGAGGGCATCCCGTGGCAGTGGCGAGGGAGCGCCGCTCCTCGTCCTCGCCGCCGTGGTTCATTCTGAAAGTGGCACTCGAGTGCTCCTTGGAGGGGCGTCCCGCGGAAGACACCGGCTCTCTTTCGGGGGTTTGGCAGAGTACTCGAGCGGGGAACGACCGGTCCGCTCCGCTGGAGACACTGGAGTCTCCCGGCAGAGCCGCCACGAGGGCAGTTTAGAAGACTCTCCGCCGTCGCCGCGCTCTCGGAGTGCTCGCGAAGCGGTCGGGCCGGTTCTCGGCTGGGCGAGGGCATCTGCCCGGCCGGCCGCGAGAGCGGAAGCCCGAGCCATCTCAGAGTCGCCTTACGTGAAGACTCCAAAATCTTCCCGGTGCAACCCGCTCTGCGTTCACCCCCTTTTATGCAACCGCTTCCAACGTCGCCCATTCGCAGCGTTGCTTGGAAGCGCCCAACGGAGCCATGAGCTCTTTGCAGGGGAGCACCCCGTTCTCCTCCTGGATGAAGGTGGGCGGAGTCGCCAGTCGCCGAAAAGCGGACAACCGTCTCCTCAGCAAGGTAGGACGCGTTCATCCCTATCATCTTCCAGAAGAAACTCGGAAGACCCGCTCTGCTTGTTTCTCCGGAGCACCTGCATTTCTGAAATGGAAGCTCTCCTCTGTACTTCCGGCAGAAAGCTCATCAGCATCCATCTCCATCAGAGGGGTCCTGCGGCTGCTCCGGCTTCGCCCTGCCTGGCTGCCGTGATGGATGCGCTTCAACCTTCCCGAGCTTTACGCTGCCCTGCAATCATCTCCGCTTCCCGCCGGTTCTCTTCCGAGCGCCGTCTTTGCGTTGCCTCCTTCCTACTACACCTCGCTTTGTCTCGCCGGGAAAAGGGCCACCGCATCCTCTTCCGGAGACTCACAGGCCGCATCAACAGGATGCCTCAGATCCACCCCGTTTCGCATCCCGGCGAGTGGAAGAGGACGGGCCGTCGCCATCTGGTCGATAGGCGCCTTCCCCGTTTACGGATGAGCACGAGGACCGGCGAGCCTTAAGGCACCAGCACATCCGGTGCTTTCTCTGCCAGACAGTGCAAAGACGAAAGGAGGAAGTCATTCAGATCCTCCAAAGGATGCTCGGGACGCAAAGAAGAAATCCGTGATCCCCTCTCTCCCTCTTTGCTCGCTCTGGCGGCCGTGTAGATGCGGCCTCCGCGCATGACGTTGCGGATTCGATTTCCACCCTGGGAAGAAATGCAAAGCGTCTCTTCGGGGTTCTCTTCGGAGGACGATGCATGGAGCGGTTTCCTTGCTAATTCCCTCCGGAGAAGGAAGTCCAGGAGCGGATCCTTTGCGGGATCCCTTCGGGGAAGGAATAAGGAATGTCACCTCTTTCAGAGGTCCTTCCGGAGAGAATAAAGGAGAGATCTTTCCAGAATCCCCTTCGGAGACCAGGGTGGAAGGATCCCTTTGGAGTCTCCTTAGGAAGCGTAAGAAGAACGGACTGATTTCTTCAGAGCCTTCCTGGATCCACAATGTAGTCTTTCTGTTGACCTCCTATAACTTGAAGAGCCACACGCGCCCTTGGGAGGCATGGTCAGCTTCAGAGAGCTTCGTGAGCCGCCAGAAGAGAGATTCTTTAGCACGTGACGAACGAAAGAAAGGAAAAACCACAAGAAAAAGAAAAAGCTGAACGTCCCCTCCCTCGCCAATGCATTTTCCGAACAGCATCATCTTTTTGCTTCCCTCTCCTTCCACTCCTCCCGTGCGGGTCTCATCGGCTCACGAGAAGCAGCACCCTTCGCAGGGGTGTGGTGAAACCACCACGAAGGAAGGCATCTTTACTCCAAAGATTTCGGTTCCTTTTTTCCTATAAGTTCTTTAACGATGAACTCCCCCGGCCGTGAAGCGGGTGAAAACGGCCGACGGTGCCGACCAACAGCGTTAGAGATCGCTCTCGACCGCCGATCTCCGAGGACTCCGCCGGAGGCGAGCTCGATTTCCCCTCCGCTGACCCGGAACCCGACAGGTACCGTTCCGGGTTCCCGGCCCACTCCCCCGACGTCCCGGAGGAGAGCCGCCACAGCTCATTACGAGGTCCGGCTCTTTTTCCTCGCATCTCCGATAAATCTCACCAGGAATCAGGCGTCGCGCGATCTCCCGAATGGAGATTTATGGAGAGCGAGCGAAGCGCGGCGGAAAGGCGGAAGCCGACCGCGTTGTGGCTCGTCTGTGGCCAACTCATCAAAGGGCCGAATGGTGCGGAGAGGAAATCCTGCAGCAGTCAGCTCCCGCCTCGGAGACAAACGGTCCGCTGGAGATTACCAGGGGAAAAGTGAACTTTTGCATGTTTCCTGGACGCAAGCCACGGGATCCGACGGGATCGGACGTCGGCGGGCAGCTCCGTCTCGCCCCACCTCTCGCGGCGGCGGCCGCCCCGTTGCAGGCGACCTTCTGGGAGCCAGGCTCAGCGTTTCAGACGGGCCTTCCCAGAGGAGACCCAGGAGCAGCGCGTACTCCTTCGCGTCGCTGGGGGCGCTCCCAGATCCGTGAGGGAACCCGTGCGACCCTTGGACGTGCCCTTATGGGATGGAGCGTCTCCAGCTGTGTCATGGAGCAGCCGGGCACTGAAGCGGCTCAGGAATTTCGAGGGCTCAGGCGCGGGCGTGTCTTCGTACCGCTGACGGCGTCTCGTCCGGCAAAGTCATCGTCAGATGACCTCTCCGAGCCCGAGAAACGCCTCTCCAGCCTGTTTCCGACGTTCTTACATTCTCAGGACCTCATCTCGGGACGTACCCTCAGAGCATGCGGTCTTCCGGGGGAATCTTTCGCTGAAATCCCCGGTTCCCGGTCCACTCCGTCCTTGCAGACATCTGCCTCTGCACCAGACGGGGTGGACGGGACGTTCGTGCTAGGAGGGTCGCGAGGGAGGAAAGAGGAGAGGTCTGCTCTCTCTTCCGGTCACGGCCAGGGGTTCAGAGCTGCCTCTCTATGGCCGCCGCCTGCGCTGTCCTACGCGCACACCGCAACCAAGGCAGAGGTTTTCGAAGAGAACCACCGTGGGGAGTTGTTCCTCGCTTCCTGGAAACGGGAGGCCTCTCCGGATGACCCGAGGTGCGAGCCACGACCGTGAGCCAGGGAGCGCTTCTTCCCTTGCTCTTTCCTGCGCGTGTTCACCTGCCGCTGAGTCAGGAATCCGCGATGACGCGTGGGAACAGATGTGCGAGCGACGTCATCAATCAACTGCTCTCCGCTCTCTGGGGTCGATGCCCACGTGGGCTCGAGACCCTCACTCCCGCTCTCTCCCCCAACGCGCTCCCCCGTAGCGAAGAGGATCTCCTCCTCTTCCACCTCCTCCTCCTCCTGCTGGACCGATTCGACTGCCTGTCCTTCTCGGATGCCGCCTCTCCTTCCTCTGACGTTGACAGTGACCTCTGTGAGCGAGTAGACGGGCGGGGAGCGCACTGTTCGTTCCCGGATCGGAGCCAGGCGAGCTATCTCTGAGACGGAACTCCCTTGATCTTGAGCAGGGGAGCGCGGAAGGCAGCGTCATCCCCTTCCCCGGGGATCGATTCCCAGCGCCCGTACGTCACCAGCAAGGGCCGCTGGTGAGGCCCCCACAGTTTTGAAATGGAAAACACGGACTTTGTTCGATCCCTCCGGTAGCCGTCTTTGAAATGTCCTCCCTCGTAGTCCTCTCGTGGGGATCCCGGAGACTCATCTCCGGTTTCCTCCTCTCCACTGCCCGGTGGGTCCCCCTCCCGTAGTTCGGTGCCACCCTGAGGAAAAATGCGGTCCACGACTTCGGCAGAGGGTCCAGGAAGCTGACGATGCCAGTCTCTGACGCCCTCCTTGGAGACAAGCGTCTGGGAGGGGGAGGAGGGAAGAGGAACGCAGGCTGTACGGACCTTTGGAGCTGCCCTTTGCGCAGCCGGAAACCGAGGTGGGCGAATCTAGTGAACCGGCAAGGAGTCTCCTGGACAGACAGGCAGAAACGATGGGGGAGGAGAGAAAATGGCCGCGACACCCCTCTATCTTCATCGGGACTTCCTTGGCAGCGGCGGCGACCCTGCCGGCTGCTTGCTGTTGCTAGACCAGCAACTCATCGATCGCACGCGCCCCTGGAACAAGCGACTGGAAGACCGGTTGCGAGACAGCAGTTCGGTGCTCCGCATGACGATCCCTTGGTCCGGAGATGGCTCTGGGTGTTCATTTTGATGCAACACATTTTGCGGCAACCATCGATTCATCAGCAGCAGCAACCTGGAGTCTTTTTGTTGTCAGGTGGCTCTCTGTGGGAATCAGTGGACCGCAGCTTTCTACAGGGTGGCACCGGATTCATGATCCCGGGAGTAGCGGGCTTTGGAAAGATCCCCCGAGGCGCATCACTATGTCTGATCGCATCGCTCGGATTCGGCGGGTTCCTGGTTGCATCGGAAGGGGATGGGACCCACCTGCATGCTCGCCGCCGAGTGGATCTCCGGATCTCCTACGTCGAATATGCTTCGCTGCTACTGCCTGGTTGCCACGGACCCCCTCTCTGCCGCATGAGAGCAAACTGAGGGAAGGGAAAGAGGGAACGGAAACGGATGTTGTCCCTTCTCGCAGTGTGCATCCGCAGCAAGGGAGATTTCTCGCTCTTTCTCGCGGGTTCGCTGGAGACTTGCGCTTGTCAGAGGAGTCCACTAATCCGAAGTGGGTCCGCGACTCTGTTCAGTACTCTTTCATCTTTCATCTTCCTCAAACTTGCAGACCTGTTGATCTCTTGGAGATTCCCGTCTGCGGTTGGAGCCCAGCTGCCGGCTCGCCTTCCGGCTTTCTCCGCTCATCCTCTAGGTATGTGCGGAAAAGCGCGGTCTCATCACTCTCCTCAGCCTCCAAGGTATCTTTCCACGGTGCACTCGACGGCACGGGGTAGGCATGAGGCAATGTCACCCGGATACGCCGGGACGTTCATTCAAACTCTCCATATAGTTATGACAATATGTGGTACAAGGCCCCACTAACGGCCAACATTTCGCAATACCTGCCGGGACGCCGGGAATCAGACCAGCGTGACTCTCCTCGGCAGTGGAAGGGGATGGGGGAAAAAACAGAAAGAAAAATAAAACAATAAGACAAAAAAAGAATTTGGAGGGCGGAGAAGGGATAGCCAGGTATCCTAACCACTAGACCACATGGGATGCGGCGTGCTTATCCATACTGCGTGGGTCGACGCTCTCGGACAGGCAGGCGCAACTCTTGCAAACGAACCCTTTGACCTCGCAGGTGTCTTCGGAGGAAAGTGGGAATTGACAAGAGGTCAAAGTTAACTGGAAGGTTTGCTCTATTCCCTGTTCTTCTCTTGAGAATTCGCGTCTGCATGCTGGGGAAGAAGCTGCGATCTGCCCAGCACCTCTTCTGGGCGCCTCGTCGGTTTCCAAGGTGAAAGGCTGGATTTCAGCCGATTCCGGTCGAAACTGTGGGTTCCCTGCTCCATAGGGGACTGCTGGGATGAGAGGTATTGGCACTGCTAGGAAAACGAGGCGCATTCCATTCGGGTTTCGGCAGGGAGATGCCATGGATTCAAGAATTGCGTTCTCCTCTTCCGGAGCTAGGGTGAGTGCTCCGAGAACTGGAAATAGAGACAAATGTTGGTTCTGCTCTCTTTTCTCGTTTTTCCTCTTCTGGCATCGAAATATTCTTGGGTGCGCGTGAGGGGCTGGAGGAAGAAAGGGTGGTTGTGAGTGCAGCAGGGAAGTGGGCAGTTTACCAGGTGGCAGAGAGAGCTGTGCTTTGATGAAGGTGCTGCGGGTGGTGGCCCTAATGCGTTTGCCAAGGAGCGCCACCAAGTGGAGAGGCCTTGCTTTCGGAGGTGCGCTGCAGGGTGAGCAGCGATGCTCGCGCCACACGCCGAACGTGACGCAGTTCAAGAAGAACCCCGGGGCACTGTGAGAGCGGGGACGCAAGAGGAAGTCGTAATTACGTCGTTCCTCACTGATGAGAACCGCATGTTTATGTTGACTAGGAGAAGAATGGTCGCCTGAAAAGTGGGCACTTGAGGCACCCGCACTTGAAAAGGCTTTGTGCTTTGAGGGCCATCCCTAGGCGAGCCTCGCAGGGAACTCAAGCGCTCGTTTCGAAAATGAAGAGAGTTGATGAGGACTTCGAGTCAGGTGAAGTTCGAGACGATCACGGATTGGGCCATTTCGAAACGATCCTCTTACAATCCTAATAATCTCATTTATTTACGTTCCAAAGTGACGTGCTCTTGTCCTCATTCCTTTGTCATGGACTGCAAAGGGTTGGCTCTTTCCGATCGGTCAGTGACTCCTTTCTTTGCGCATCCAGTGCGCTTTCTGCTGCCTTGGTGGCGGAGTTTCAGACTTCTTCTTGGTGTTCCGACCCTTTAGAATATTTGGGGGGAAGGATCTCTGTGGTCCTTTCTTCTGCTTTCTGGACGGCGATACTGAAGACTGCAACTAGAGGAAACGCAGTTTCGGACTTCCGCATGCAATCAGAGGTTTTAGAAAAGCGTTCTGAATTTGCAGCGTTCGCATCTAAGCGTTCGGACAAGCAGAACTCACCTGCGTCCAGAAAGACAGGGGAAGGTGTACGATCGCGTGCGTGAGCCATCGCAAGTCACAAAGGCTGGAGCGCCATCCCTGCAGGACGCCATCATAAGGCTTCCATAAAGTGCAGAGCATCAGAATCCCGGTGAAATCTCACAGACCCACCCGCTAGCAGATGCACGCGAAATCTTCTGAAGGTAGAAGATGAAGATTCAGGGGAAGATTCTCGTAACTCATGTCCAAGGCATTCTATGGAGCGAAACCGTGTTCCTCTTGTTTGTGGTTTCTCCTCGTTTATTGGTTTTCAATGATGAGTCCAGAATCCAAGAAGCCATTCTTCGTCTTCTTCAAACTTTTGTAGAAGCATTCCGGAAGCATCGAAGGCAAGCCTCCTGCATACGGCTGCGGCAAACTCATCCACCTGTACACTTTAAAGATTCGTGATCAAATTTTCATCTACAAGTATTTATGGATGTGTGGGTGGAAAAGAAAAAAAAGTATGGAAATTGCAACATGCAATGCCTAATGTTTTCCACAGGACATTAGAAGGAGTTTTCGATAAAAGCAGGACATGAGAACATCATTCATTATTTGTTGCGGACGACTTGGTTCCTTTTATCTTCGCTCATTTCGAGGAACAAACTTTGCATCTTCGGAACATCATGGTCAGTTATTATGGCAAAAAAAAAAAATCGGATGGATCAGGATGATTCGAAAGACCAACCTCACTAATGCTGACAACAACTGAATGTCTCCCAGATAGATAAGATCCGTCTCACTGAGAATCAGTCATCTGTTATTAGTGGATATATCACTGGGAAGGAAGAAAGCAGAGTTCTGGATACCCGAGAGCAGATTACAACAAGCGGATTCTGTGTAAGTTCGTTAGGCTATTTGTCACCGCCGTCTGGCCTCGCTTACGATGATAACTTCGGGTCAGAATGAGCACAAAGTGGAGGATGCCATCAAGGAAACTGGTAGGAACAGGAAGCTTGCTGATAAGAACCGGGCAGTAAGATACTCTGATGTCGAGATGAATGATTGGGGAATTCTGGGCTTCGTATTTATTCATGAATTTCCATGAAGGACTTTTTACGTGTGGCTTGGAGAGCGTTTGTCATCCGCACCGAAGGAATTCCTCCCTTCGCCTCCGAGTTTTCCTCCGCTTCTTGTCGCCGTGGCACCGCGAGTGCAAGTGACACCACATGCGGGTCTCCGATCCAGAAGAATATCTGGAAAAGATTCCGTTTCGGAACGACTGCTTGCAGAAAGGGCAGACGATGAGCAAGGATGGAACAGTCAGTTTATTATCTGAAGATGAAAGCAGTCGGTGTGTTCCGTTATGGAACTCTTCGACGAGGACCACAGTAAACGTCAAACGTACTCCATAAAGTGCAGCATCAATTAATATGATGTAACTAAGGAAACTCGAACTCCCAGAATCGGTCTATTTGGCGTCAGCACTGAAACGGCGACGGCCTTTGTGTTCCTTCTCCCAGATGGAGGCTGGATGGCTGCCGCAGAGCCTTCGCTGCTGTGCGCAGAGCACTAAACCCGAACTGTTCCTATCTGTTACGGTCTATACATCAGATACTTGCGAATCCATCTGATCGGAAAAAAACAATAAATAAAGAGGCGAGCCCTCGTTGCTAAGCGTAGATCAGAAAATGATGCTGCTGTGTGCGGGAAAAAGACGAAACGCTTCCGGGAAAGCGAATCTCTTCGTTCGAACGCGATTCGCATCAGGCTGGAGCAAAGCGGCGGCATCCGTCCGGAAAGGCAGTCCTGAACCTTCCCAGCCGAAAGTACACGTTCCGGAGGCCTCACGGGATGCGCGAGTGGCCTTCCGGCGGTGGGTAAGAAGCGTGCGATGGAATGGCCCTGTTCTTCGCCTTCCGGAAACCCTGCGGAGGAAGGGAGGGGGGGAGGGGAGCTCCGAAAGCATCGAAAATCCAGAGCGAGCCCCCTACCATCGCACACGTGCCTGCAAGTCGCGCGCGTCGACCCGCGCGCCGCGGCCTCTGTGACGGGGAAGTCCGGCGCGAAGGCATCTCCGAAATTAAAAGCCGGCATGGGCGGATGCGGGAGAAAAGAACTTCACCGGTGATTCACGAAACCGCCCGAAACCCTTTTCCTATCGTCCAAGAGCTGCCGTCAAACAGGGAACTCTAGGGGACAAATCCAGGAAGGAAGGCAAGGGAAGCGTGCCTTTTGCACGTGTGATCACCTCAGATATCGGATTCAGGATGCAGGAACCCGAGGCGTAGTACATCAATCAGAGCACCGGCCACGGAAGGAAAAGCGCGTGCAAACAGAGGCACAAGAAGATGATGGCAGGGTAATTTCGCCGAGTGCTTTCCGCTCGGTGCGGATGAGTGCAAAGGATAACCGGCCGCTGCGTTGTCGGGAGACGATGCCAAGAGACTTGGCGCAGGCACCAGTTGCTCCGTTCCCGCTTTGCCTTTTCTTCCCTCTGGTGTAGTGATTCGGGGCGCGCGTGCTTAAAGCGAAGGTCATGCCCTCTTTTTCTCGGAGGTCCGTGGCATGCCGTCCACGCCGTCGGATGCTCAAGTGTGGCCAGGCGGCCACCTCGCGTGCACGCAAATGTCTCCTGGGCGCTCTTCAAGGTCAGACGTCTTGTCTCCTACCTGGGGAACAGTCTCCCTTGTCTCCTAGAGGTAAATGGAAAGAGCATCCCACCGCGAGGGCTCTTGAAGGGATTCTCTTTCTGTTTCCCGTTCCATCCCCCGCGTGCAGGAATGTCACACGTGGGTGTGTCGCGCGATCTTTGTCGACGTCTTGTGCCGCCTTCCTCAGAAAGCGCTCCTACTTTGCATGCCCCGAAGGCCAAATGTGAAGATGAAGGTGATTAACCAGGAAGCCTTGTGGTGACGAGGCTCTCAACTGGAGTGCAAAACCAAGAAACGCTGAAGAGCAAAACAAGCAAGCAGCCAGGGCGTTAGCGAATCGCAGAGTAGCCTCTCACGTTCCTCTCCACTTCTTCGTGCACCAACCATTCAAGGCCTCTCACCCTTCTCTCATCTAGTCTGCCACCCCTTCTCACCATCTCGTTTCATCTTCCAGGGGCGCAAACCTTTGCAGAGGAGCATGCCAAGGTATCCTGATAACTCATCCCGACAACTCATTGCTGAGGTTACCGGTCACGAGGGGTGTGCTGTTGTTTTGTGACTCCAAAAAGGAAAACGAACGAAAGTCTCCCGAAACGGGCCGCTTTCTTCTTCTCTGACCTCACGAGCACAACAACCGATCATTTTCTGTCCCTTCTTCTCGAAAGCTCTCTTGTCCTTGCTGGGGGAGTGAAGGGAAAGAAGAGGAGGGAAAACTCTGGAATGAGCACAGAGCGCTGCACCTTAGCTGTCGCCCGGACGGAGCAGCTGCTGGTAAGAGAAGCGCGAAAGGTTCGGGAGAATCAGTGACGAGCTTGTTGGAAATGGACCCGGAAGCGCAGAGAGGTCACCACTGTCCATGAGGGCGCTGCGCACCGGAACCAGTTGCGACACGCAACGATTGGAAGATCGGGAAGCAACGACGCTACAGAAAAGCATTCGAGGAGCTAGAGTGGCAACTATCAAGGGGGGAAGGAGAGAGGAATCAGTTGTGGCATCCCTTTGCTCTTCCCTGCATCATGGAGCAATGGTTACCAAGAAGCCGTCAGCGTTGACTTGTCAGATTCAAGCCTTCGAGCGCAAATTCGGTAGAGGTCGTTTACGGAATTCCAGAAGAAGAAGACCGAGGACTGAACCGAAGACGTCGCACTCTCTGCCGTGAGAGGGCATCTTGAAAATTTCCATACGTCCGTTCATCCTGAAGTGTTGATGACTCCAGTGACCACTTCTCTCTTCAGTAGAAGCAGCTGCGCTTCGCCACATGGGTCCCCATCGGTTATTCGTGGATCTTCTAGAGACGTCTTCTCGAGAGCGGATCACTTGACGCGGAATGATGACGGACGAGATCGCTCCGAGGTGTATGGACGAGCGGATGGGCAGAAGCGCAGCGTGGAAACTCGGGAAGATTCGCCGGCTGCCGATCTGGCCACGGCTTAAAAAACCGCCGCAAGTGAGAAGGAGGAGGAGTTTGAAGCTGCAGCATCTTCAAAAGGTCCTTGGTTCTTAGAAGGAAGATAACTACAAGGAAATGAAGACATCTATCCTGCCTACTGCACAGAGGAGCCTGCAAACTATGGTTCCATGCATCCTCTTTGGATATTAAGACCACAGAGCATGCAATCCAAAGTCGTGGTTTAAAGACGTTCTAAAAGGATGTGACACCATCTCAACAGAGCTGCTGATAGATGCACATCACGAGCAAAGCAGTTTTCCCACGCTTCTTTTGACATCATCCATCGTCATCCTTACCTGTGATGTCATCTGGTGTTCCTGTTTTGTAGCCAGTCGCTCAGGGACCCTTATTTAAAAATAGAAAAAGTTTGCTGGAGGTGCACACCAGCTCGGCTTCTAAGGGAGTAGGAAGTGGGAGGGAGAGGTCAACGAATAAAGTAAGCGGAATGCCTCAGGGCAAACAGGAGGAGAGAAAAGGGATATGGGTCTTTGGTTTCAGCTGCCCTTTTTTTCCTAGAGCTGATGCTTAATTCTGACAATCTCCCTGGAAACTTTTTCTTGCAGGTAAGGCCGTCGTGCAGTCGTCTCCATCAAGGCGGATGTTATTCGAGTGGTCTCCCTTCCCTGAGAACGAGATTCCATCACGGAGCATGCTGCGGCAATGGCGCGGATGCAGCATCTCGTTGCCATCATGGCTCCTGTCGTCAGCCCGCTTCGCGTGAAGAAGCGCTGCGGCGAGTCCAAAGAGTGTCGAAGAGTTTCGTACTCCGAATGGCAGAGCGTCGAGGCTGCTCTCCCCCAAACGTCCGCGGAGGCACCGCAGTCTAGCAAGATTCCATCCTCCTGCACCTGGAACTGCTCGTGGAGGCAACTCCGTTGGGAACCAGGCTTGGCCTGCAGAAACAGCAGAACATCTCACTTTCACCGCAGTGGGAACACGGAGATGTCCGCACACGAGGAAAGGACCGCGAGTCCATCGAGGGGTACACCAAGCAGGTCGCAACACCGAAGGAGTCCCTTCGCCCGTGAACGAAGAGAGGCACCGTCCACCAAATCTCTCGTCTTGCTGTCGTCGTGGTGTTTCTGGACTCCTGAGATGTTGCACGAGAACTCCATCCCGCCGATTGGCTACTGTCATTTCTTGCCCTCAGGGCAAACAGTGCTGCGGCGAGGGGCGAGACGGCTATCCGGGACAAGGAGTTCACTCCTGCAAGATTTCTTCCAGCGGCTTGCATGAGAGATTCCTTAGCAGACGAAGTTCTTCTGGGCTCACTTCCAAAGTGGTCGCCCGGGACTTCAGTGCCTCCTGCCGCCAGGCATCTTTGTTTGGGAGAGAAGGCGTGTTTTTGTAGGCAGAAGCAAAGGCACAGACTGAGTCACCTTTCGTGCCAAGAACTGGGCATGTAAACTTTCCAAGGGATCAAGTAAACCTGCAGGCACCCCGGACAGTGGTGCGAGCGAGCAGCTGGACGGCGATAGAAGACGTCTCGAATGTTCTAACGGCTGTCGCTTTCTTTCACCTTAGAGAACACTGTTCAGTGCGTTTGACGCTCAGCGAGATGGGCGTCTGCCGGGGACGGAGGTGTACTCCACCTTTAAATGAGAGGGACGGTGGTATTCGAGGCGGGTGGTATCAGGGAGGAATGGAATTGTGAGAGTTTTGACTTGCAAATCCTCTCGAGCTTCTCATTCATCTGATGAAACCATCAACGTTACCAAATGGAAAAAGGTGACCAATGGATAATCGTGACGACTTCAGGAGCATCTTCACGGAGTGATTACTCACAAAAACGTGCCGCCGAAACTGAAAAGATATTTGGAAACGCTGAAGATTTCGAAACCCAATCTTTCGAGGGGACTCCTTAGACCCTCTTGTCCCAAAAGCATCGTCGGAGATGCTCCTGGAGTCGCTTCCCGCTGTTATGGGGATGCATTGCTTGCCGAGATGTGTAATCCCGGCATCGGCACAAGTTTCTCCAAAGGCTCAACGCCTGCCCATGGGGAGCTCACCCGGCCCCACCAGTGGCCGCCTGCGAAAAATGCAAATGGACTGCAGTGCAGAACTGCTCCAGATGGGAGTCCAAGGATAGCGGCCTCAGTTTACATTACTCTTTACACCCTGAGTTGCAAAGAAACCGTCGATTTCTGGCTGTCAAGGACAGGATCGATTTGGTATCAGATCTTGCTACAAACTGGAGCTGCAGCAGCTACCCCGGGTTAATTGAAAGAGGAAACACGAAACTGTTACTGAAGATGAATGGGCCATGAGCATCGTTTCATAGGAAGAAAGAGAGGAAAAAAAACGGGCTGCCGCCATCATTCGAAGTCACAGCCTTTCGTTCTTGGAGACAGATCAATGGAAGCCCCAAGAAGCCCAAGTCCTCTTTATGTGTCAGTCATTTTGTCTACTCGTGCAACGTGTGCTCAGTCAGAATTTTCGGGGATCCGAGCGAGCACGCGCGAAGCGCCATTTGCAGATGCAATTTTGAGAAACGGCTGGAATGACCCCATCAAAAGGATCACAAATCGCACGTCCATCGGGAATTCCATCGTTTCGCATTCACGTGAGGAGGAATTTCTATTGGATTACAAATTTCTTGTCTGTGAAATTCCTTCCATGGTTCCCATGGTATTTTTCTTCAGTGACCAAGTCATAATCCTGCCGTGGGATCCCCCGATTCCTACGATCCATGCAAAGGCTCGTCCGTGCTCCAGAGAAGAAGGGGCACAGGGAGACACGGGAAGAGGTGCCCAAAGCTCCAGACCGACGGCGGATGTGCCCGCAGCTCCCGGCGACGGGCGGCACGCCTTCCTGCCATAGGCGCCGCTGCACTTCTGAGTGAGCAAGCTTTGCCAGTCGCGAAAGACCGCATCCATCCTCACGCGACCAGCCATCGAGTTCCTCCTCCCGTCGCCAAAGGCTTCTTCGCAGCCTCCGGGAGCAGCAAATTGGCGAACGCAAGTTCAGTGCCTTCCTTCGTTCCCCAGGCGCTGCTCTCTCTGCTTTCCGTTCCAAAAGCTCGCGCCTCTAGGTGACTCAAGCCCGTGTCACGAGATTACCAGGTCCGGCGCGACCACGCCACCAGCCATGGCGGCCCCCCACCTGCCCGGAAGCCCTTTGAGCCGCCTCCAACAGTTGGCTTTACTATGCTTAGGTCGTGTCCCACTCCGCACCTCTCGGTTCCTCCGGCGACCTCACGCAACAACGGCAGCACCTCATGCTTCCAGTTCAAGGGTAACACCGAAGTGCTCCAACACAAAAAAGGGGTCGCTGGTCCCTCGGAGGTGCACTCAGAGGTTCTCTCTACCGACGTGGTCCCTTCGCGTGAGAACGAGGTGTGGCGGTTTCCATTAAGTCGCTCGTCTTTCAGTCGCCCTGGGAGTTTCGCAACTCCCGCAGTGGTGCCGGAGAACTCCCACCCCTTCCGGATGGCAACTGATCCTGAGCAGTCGTAGTTCAGTGCATCTTTTCCTCTTCTACCATCAGACAGATGTTTCTTGGTGGCTATTGTAGAAACGTCTGAAGAATCGCTTTCCCTCGGAGCCCAGTGCAAAAACAGCAACATCTCGTGCTTCCCGCTGGGTGGACCCCTGTGGAACACTTTCAGTGTTCCCACTGAGCTGGAGCACGGAGGTGCTCACGCACAGTGGACCAATAGTTTCTTCAGGGGACACATTCAACAGCTCTCACCGCCGAAGCTGTCCGTTCTCCCGGGAAAGAACCGTGGGCCGGGGAACGGAGGAGCAGCGTGTTCTTCAAAGTGGCGACGCGTGGGTCTGCGAGACTCTCCCCAGAGCTTCTGACCGTGGGCCCTGTAACTCATTCCCAAATCAAAAGCGAAATGTCACAGGAGCAGAACAGACGCATAGCAGTTGGCAATCCTGATTCAAGTTTTCCGATTTTCTTCGTGGGATTGGGAAGCACTGCATTGCCCGGAGAGGAGCCCGCCCTTCCCAAATGACGGGCAGTTCTCCGGCGGGAACGCAAGCAAAGAGCGCGCCTTCCAGCTTTTTCCCTGGGCTGCCAGAGCATCCCGTCGTTTTTACAGCGTTCATTTAGGCCACTTTTTTTCCTCTTCATCTTAGCCTATTAAATAATTGATATCGCAAATTGTTTTATTAAGGAGTCATTAAGCATTTTACTTTTATACGGAGCGATCTCAAATGATTTGTTTATGGTCTCTTCTCTCTCTCGAGTCTCACGTGAGAAGCGCGCTGCAATTAAATCAGGTAATTGCGCCGAGACTGCTGCGCTCCTTCCCGCTCGGAAATTTCCCGGCGCTGCCCATCAACTGTCACGTTCTCCGCCCAGCGCGGTCCACCAGGTGTTCACCTGAGCGCGGCTGCTGCCCTCCACCCCCAGACCGCACGCTGCCGGGCATTCCGGTCGGCCGGCCCTCTCACGGAACAGCAGCACGCTGGACGGCGACGCACGTCCTGGATGGACAGTCCGTCCGGCGTCCCCTGCGTGGCCAGCCACCACCTCTTTTACTTTATCGCTTATCATCACTACTACTACTAGTAGTAGCAGTAGCATTATAATGTTTTCCCTCTCCTCTCCCGGCAGGCGTTCTCTGGAGCGGTGAGACGCCACAGTGTTCTCAGCATCCAATCCGTGTTGTGTTCCTCCTGTGCCTGGCATAAATTCGTTTATTGCTTATTTCTTTTCGGAAAATTATAGCCGACAACCTCGTTTCTCTTAGTGTCCTTATTATTAGTTTTTAAATCGAAGTTCTCAAGGAATAAAAAAAGGACTTCACGGCGCAATCAACATCGAGTGCACGAGGGGGAATGTTTCAAAGAGGAACACCGGCCTCATGGTAGCGGAGTGCGACGGGAAGCACTTGGAGGAGGCGAACGTAATTTTCTCCTTGCAGAACCTGGAACCGGAGTGGGACGAAGGCGCGTCAAGTGCTTTCGATGATCACATTTGTTCCTCCGAAACCTGGATTTTTTTTCCCTTCTTCTTCCTAGGTGCCACACGCTGCAAGGGAATCCTGGATTCGCTCCGGGAACTTATGAGGCGCGGAGAAGGGAGTGTTGGGATTTCATCTCGGGGAGATCATAGGCAGAGGAGCCGCGACTTCCCGAGCGCGCGGAATCTCCGTCTGCAAAGGGATGATCCATCATCACTGAAACTGAAGCGGGAACATTCGGAACACATCAGACACCCCCTTTATAAAATGCGAGGACTTCATCTGAAGCTCATTCCTCCATTTTTCTTCCCACCTCGGTGGAGGTGCAGTCGCTTCATCACTTCGGAACTCCATTCATCTGGGAAAGACGCAGCAACAGCAGCAAAGTCGAGCACGTGACGAGAAGGAATTCGGGCGCGGCAAAAGCTCATCCGAGGAGGAAATCCTGTGTGGCTCCAGGCACGAGCTCATCAGGAAAGGCAAACAGTGGGCGAAGAGTCTCGGACTCTGGGTCTACCCGAGTCCCCGTACCCAGCCTTCATGAAACGATCCTTCAAAGCTGGTTTCGGGAGCTGCTGAAGGAGGAGTCCTCAAAAGGTGCTCCCCTGATCAAGGATTGGGGGGGAGGGGTGATCAAAGAGTTCTTCACAAAGAGCTCTTCACGTGAAGAACATGGGCGATAGAGGTGAGGTGGCAGGGACTTCAGGGACCGGATTCCTTCCAAAGCTGCGCTCCCGCCAACTTTGCCACCAGAACAGGAGCAGCATGGGGGAGTCCGCCTCCCGCGTTTCCAGAGTTCGCCGACGAGTGACGCCGTAGAATATTCTGAAAGCTCTGAAGCAGCACAGATGATTCATTGTGACTCTCGATACGCGGAGGAATTTCCTCCGTCCGAGGAAAGAGTCAGCACCGTTTCTGCTTAGTCGTTCACTCTTCGCTTCCTCTTTCATGTCGGGTGATGGGAAGGAAGAGAATGGGGATGCCTGATTCGTTGTGCTTACTCGAAACGTTCTTCCGCTCTTTGCTTCCGTTGATGAAAAGCGCCAGCCGCATAGCCTTTATTCCGCAGACACGGCGAGTTCACTGCCGCCGTTTTCTGAGCGGACCTGTTACTGCGGGACTTTCGCATGCTCGGGAAGACTGACGCCGTTGTTCCAGGGAGAGCTTGTTGCAGCGCTGAAAAGTCGCCGAATGGAACGCTGCCGAAACATCTCCATTTGTGCGGACTCCGGCAAGAACCATCGCTTATGGGGATCCGCTTGTATTCGCCACGGGAGAGACTTTCGGAAACATAAGCGAAGGACTTGCGCTTCACGGAAGACATCTGCTAGCGGTGCGCCGCAATCGTATGGCGCTATTGTCTCCAATTACTTTAATCACCATCCAGCCATTTGTATCTCGCTGTTGCTACCGCGACTTCATTAGTGGACAGGGTCACGTGGTGTTTACATCTGCCATCTGATTTTCCAGCTGATGCTGGTCGACTATCGAGAATTCACGCTGTGATCGTAAACAGTCGAAGTCCACGCCATCTTCAGATTAAAGGTCATGAGGGAATTCAAGGAGGCAGGCGGCATTTTTTTAGAAAGAAGCAAGAAATCCCAGAAGTTGAAGGGGCAGTTTTATTGAAAACCTCATCGCATGGACATTTTCCACACTGGGATGTCACGAGTAGATCAAAGTTTCCACCCACGCATCGAAAGTTCCATAGTGTAAACGCCTTCTTGCTTCTCTTGAGGATGGCATCCAAGTAGTGGCATCAGCTTTAGAAAAATTAAGCCTCTAGTAAGCTGCAGTATTGATCGTTTTGGGCGAAAACCAAGGAACCAAACGGAGAGACAGGAGCACTTTTCCGTCACCGCTTCATTGCTCCGGAAAGATAGCGCTTCGCCTTCCACCACCAGTGATAGTGCCACCTGAAAGATTGCCACCACCAAGAATATTTTCTCCAGGATATACTCCCATCGACTCGAGGAACTCTTCTTGCTACACTGGTCTCCCGTGCTTCAGACGCCTTTTGGTCGTGACGTTCTTCATGCTGCTGACCTGTCTGTTAGCACACTAAGACTTTCGCCGGCATTGTGGTGCAGGTGCTGCAGTCTGGTTCTTTCTCTTCTGCCAGCGAAGCGGCCGATCCGATGAGGCGCGGGCATCTGTCACCTTCCTTCCAGGATGCCGTGGGCGAGCAGAGCGCTGCGCCCTTTCGCAGCCTGCGACTCCTGTAACGTACTCGCACTTTTACTTCCGGAGCGGGATGCTGCAAGCGGAGGAGCTCTCTGAGGATCCTTATCGTTTCGGTGGCAAATACGAGTGGATCAGCGATGGGAATGCCCCAGGGAGAGGGGGGAGATAGCATGGGTTTCATCCGAACCAGTACTTATCTTTTAATAGAACCATTCCCTGAAATATCAGAACGACCTATCCCGATATGAAAGACATCGCGCGCCTCGCCTGATGAGGAAGCGGGTGGATGCGGCGAGGGAGACGGCTAGCCTCGCCTCCCCCCCCCTTTTTTCCGGAGTCCGTCTGCTCGAATCGCGGATTCCGCGGGATACGCTGTAGGGATCCGGGATCGCTTCCACGTCGGTATGCCGAGTCGCTCGGGAAGCACGGAGGTTCACGAAAGGGCGGCATTTTTATTCGACTACGGTTTTTAGCGGCGGCGATTATTCAATGCTGGAACTTTCTGCTTTCGCATCCCATCGATCCATCCGTGCCGCTCAGGATGCCATAATTGTCCCTGAAATGATGGCTCGCAATTCCTGCCAGCCGCCGCGCCGCTCCTGAACACGAAATCCTAATTCCCGTGGCTCTTAATTTCAGGGAATGGGATGCAGGAGCGGAGGCATCGCGAAAAGACGCAGACTAACCGGAGCAGAATGGGACGGTGTCCTCCAAAAGTCCCATGACCGGGGCAACTCCCATCGTGCCCTGCCGCGTGCCCTCTCATTCGGATCCGGCCCCCTTGCGTGTGCCGCTGGAGCTCGAGGGCCACCTTTAGGCTGGAGGGCGTCGTCCTCTCCCGAGACCCACACGAACGTCCCCACGAGGAGCGGTTCCCCCCTGCACTCCTTCGGCCGGCTGGTCTCACGAAGACTCGAGGCGGGGAGGACGAAGCGCTCGCTCCTCGTGGTGAGGGGGAAGAAGGGGCGTCTCTGTGAGATGCGAGCCTAAGAAAAACCCTCCCCCTCCTTGGCAAATCTTTCCATTTTCTTGCGTAGACTTAGCAGCAGAAATGCCAAATCTTCTGCTTCTCTTCTAGAACAAAGATTGAACGACCTAGAAGGAATATGGGAGATTTCGGGAGAGGGTAAATCATTGGACATGATTTTCTTCAAGGCTGTTGGCGACAATAACCGCGAAGACGATACAAGAGAGCACGAAGAGAGCTCAGCTGCGCATCCGAATGATTGGCTGGCATCGCCCATCTTAATCTTCATTTTCCAGGGTTTCTGATCCCTCGTTAGATGAGGAGATTTTCCTGCTGCTGCGAGCGTGGACCGAAGTTTCCACACGTGGCGAGTCATTCGAGCTGGAGGACAAACCGTCACCGCAGTCATGGAAGCTGCTGACGCGCTGGAGACGAGCCGCTACGTGGAAGGGGAAAGAGGCGTGGGGTCGGACAAGGGAAGAGCAGATGGGGACTTTCAGTGTCAAAGTTTCCCTTCGAAGCCTTTGCTTTGCTTCCGTCTCTCGTAGTGGGCGAAATTTGGCCCCCAGCCGTAGAAACGCGGAGGTGCACACCGGTGCACTAGCAGGCGACACGAGAATCCAAGTGATCACTCTGAAATGCCCCGCATCAGCCACTGGCAACCACCCTCTCCTTTTATGGAATCCATCCCTTGTTCCACGGTTTCCTGTTTGCTCTTTCGACTGTCTATATTTAACAAGCATTCACATGTGGATGGCGTTGGTATGTAGCTCATGTACGCGCTTAATATATTCACGTACAACTTTATGCTTACTTTATACTTACGGGCACGTGAGTGCAAGCACGCATGCAGTTTGGTTGCATGCACACGTCTGTGAGCTCCATGCATGCACCTGTAAGGAAAGCACACGTAATACAGGAAAAGAGTAACATACACATGTGAGTGTTTAGGTACTCATGAGAATTGCAGATTCCTAGGTGTGAAGTACCTTGGTGGCTTGCCGACTCCCGTTCCCGGCTGCAGAGAGCTTTCAAAGTTTGCTTGATGACGCCCAAGGTAGCGGCGGAAGGCGCATTTTGAGTTACGGATGGCGTGTGGAGAGAAAATGTCGCCAAGATTTATTGGTTAATATCTTAATCAGACCAGTGATCTTCGCAGAGCTAGAACGGTTGCTCTGCACAGCTTCGACAGTTCTTCGACAGAATCTAATCTTATCTGACACGTGTTTGTTGTTATTGTTGTTGTTGTGTTTTGCGCTGAATAGGGCAAATAGGACGAGTTGGTGCACTTCAGACGATGGAGCTGAGTCTCTAATCGCTGTGCTGCTACGTTTCAAAAACTAAAAGAAACAGATTGCAGGTTCTTTTTCAGCCACGTCCTTCACGGTCAAGATCGCTCTGAAAACATTGAAACGGCCGGCACTGAACCCAAAGGGATGCATCAGGCCAGAAGTGAATAGATGCAGCTAAGTAGCAGGAGAAAAAATCAGAATGTTCATGAAGGAGCAGATCAGTTGAAGATGGCATGAGTTCAAAACCTCGTTTCTTTCTCGCTTTTGCCATTTCGATCTCTACATCTCTGCTTTGCATTACCTGACTCTCTCAATGGCATTCTAGAAGGATAGGTTTGCTACTAGAAAACCTTTCTGTTTCAAGTACATTTACATCCTTCCGTCTCCTAGGAGGCCAGTACCAAGGAAGGTTGATACCATTCATTTCATGAAAACGGGAACTGAACATTCTTGTTACTGGAATGTCTTCTTCTTCACCATGAGCTTGGTAAAAGAGATATATGCTTCTCGTGCTGAGATCCTTGCATCTTGACTCCATCACGATTTTCCATGTGGCATTTGAGGTCTCTGGTCATGAAGAACAGTGACACACTGAAAACGACAGCGGCCTGAAAAAGAAGCGAGCGTTCACTTAGACTCCTTCTATGATCTTCATGTTGTTCTTGTATTGGATTTCACTCTCAGTGCATTCAGCGGAAAATTCACGATGGATCTTCCAAACATCATCTCACCTTCTTGTTTCCGAACTCATGTTTCTAGCAATCTTTTTTCTCCTAACTTGACTTCCTTGTCGAAGTTTCACGCGCACCTATCCTGTAGAACAAGGGGAACCCTGGTCTGGCAATCTACAGTACCATGGATCAATTCGGAGCCTTAGGTTGTCTGGTTTCCCTGAGATGTGGTAAAACAGTGAACGCTGAATTCGATGCCACCTGTGCAGATCTGCCATTCTCTTCATGCAGTCTTTAAAGTCGAGTTGGTCAGTTTGGAAATCCGCAGTTTGATTGCATGCCAAGGCGGTCTATGCTTGAGCAGCAGGCACTGCATGAGCCGCAGCAAATTAGGGCACCCAAAACGGATCCAATGAATCATGTCAGTAGCTAATAAAAAGCGTTACCTCTAGCTATGGCTGCTGCATCTTAGCAAAGGATAAGAAACGAGAATCTCCTCCCATTCAGAGACACTTTGCCGGGCACATCACTTGCCGATGTCGTCTTTGCTTCATGACATAACTTGAGGTCATCGATATTCTCAAAGGATCTCTCATCACAAAGATAAGGCAGGATTAATGCAAAGAGTGACTGAATCCGTGCAACTGCCACTATCTAGAAAGAGATCGTTGAGCGTTTTTGTGAAGAATGACTGAGATTATCTTGCTTCAGAAATCTTCCACCTGCTTCCAGAACATGGAAACTCTTTGTGCAATGATCGATAAGAGAGCTCATCAGAGGGCAGGTATCAGGAAAGGTTGGCAACAGCATTCTTCAGCAGCATCGTTATGCTCTCAAGGCTGAAACTCCTTCCCGCCATTTGTTGAAGAAGACCAGCTGGATTCAGATCAATGGGAATCACCTAATCTGACTGTATGCTATCGCTAGCCTTGCTTCTGGAAAACATGAGGACTCTTGAAAAAACATCTCTCTCGCCGAATTCTTCGTAAACAAATGCTCTGAGAGTTCTATTCTTCTCAAGTCCACATTCCTTTGGCAAACCAAGCTCAGCATGCAGACGGTGATTTGAGGCGTCCAACGTGCCTGCGATTCTCGTGAAGCACTCACGATGCGTGGTGCGTGTGCCGCGTTTCCCCCTTTCAGGGCAGCATATAGAAACAATCCTCTCGGACGTTTGGAGTTTCATATTCAGCGCCCACTTCGGGATGTCACCTGAAGCCCACGTTACATATTCAAATACTGAGATGCTCAAGATCGTTAGTAAAGCAAATAGAGGCAAATTGAATTTCGTATCGTTCGATCCTCAGGCATATTCCGATCTCAGGAGCATCTTGAGCAAACTCTCCATCCCCGTGCATGCATGCAACAACGATGGAATTGCTAATTGTGCATCCCAAAGAAACCATTGCACGAGTTCTTCCGTGGCATGCCTACTGATGACGGGAAGGCGAGACGCCATCCTTGTCAGCAGAAGCATGCGATCCATCCTGACGGGATTGGGAGTCTCTGAAAGTGGAAGGCGACTTCTGATGTGTCCAGACGTGGACATCTTAGATGCACCTTGCCCGGAGTGTGCCAAATCCCAGGATTTGAGAATAGCCTTCACCTTATGGTGGATTGAATGGGAATGAGTGATTACTCAGTATTGAGGAAGTCTTTATGATGTTTGAGGTGGTGACTTATAGATATCGGATGTTGGGACAGTTGGTTAAAGGTGACAGTAAAGGTAGAGAGAGATGAAGAATGGCTATCGTTAATAATTTTAAACTCTTTCAGTGCCAGCAAGAGAGATTGCTATTGGGATTGCTGTAGAGGCAGTTGAAAGGTTTCCATTATCTATTATGGAAAACCATGTGGCGATTGCAGGGATGGTCATTGATTGAATATTATCTAGGGAGAAGAGATAAATGGTAAGAAGTTGAAGTGTGATGATGGTGATGATAGGATTGAAATCTATGAGAAGTTTGATGATGAGGAACGAAGTTATACCGCTCAGCCTCTTCAGCCTCTGGTGGAAATCAGGAGACAACGTTGAAACAGCGGAAATAAGGACAGCCACCGCCAACAAACTAATGCAAATCAGAACCAGAACACGAGCTGATTCATCTCTAAGCAAGAGTTGCTGAGGTTTTCCTCAGGGACGAAATGATACCGTTGATGCTGGCTACCAAGCTGCACCCCTGCCGAAGGGCATCGCGGAAGCACTTGTCGTCTGCTCAGCTACTTCAGATCTATCCGCAACGCAGCATCAGTCTGCTGGCGGCTCACTTGCAAGAACTCCTTTCCAGGAAACAAAAGACTGCAGCCGGCTGAAAAATCGAAACTGGCGAGCTCTTTAGGGTTCGTCTCTGGATGTCCTCCGTTCGATCCAGAGGAAAATTCTTCAGCCGACGGATCCTGGATTATTTTCTCGGGGTAAAGTGGAAAAATAATTGGTTCTCTGAGCCATCCTTCTACGAGACGAGCGCTTCTATCGATTGTTTTTAATTCGGAAGTGTCGAACGTAACGATTATAAAGAATCACCCTTGAGGAGTTGGTCTCGAACTTTCCCAACTCCAGTTCATCAGGATCTTCCAAGGCCTATTTATCAACACCAGCCTCTGGACCCTTTTTAATCTCTCTGCATCATAATAGCTAATCGAATCCTTCCACTTCGCTGGCACTTTCTTGCCGTCGCAAGACCGTTCGCTCTTCGGCCGCGGCGTGGGCGAGGTCTGCGGCGTCACCACACAGCAATCCACCTCGGAGCCATCCTAAAACTCTGCCTCCCGAAGCACACCGCGGGTGTTTGCGGCGGCTCGCTGCTTCATACAAATGAGCTTGCATCTCCTCCAGCTCCCTTTCGGGAGAGACCCAGGCAGAAGAGTCTACCTCGCTGAAGAGGACCTCGAGTTTCGAGGTCGTCTCCAGAAAACGGAAACTCACCGCACGGTCTTCTTGCACCGTCACGAGTCTGGGCAGAGGCGAACACGCATGTCGCGTGCCGTCTTCCAGGAAGCCTTCCGGCGAATCTTCGGACCTCGTTGGCGCGCGAGGACGCCCTCAATCCGAGAGCCCTCAGAAGCAGTCCGACCCGGTGTGCCGAGAGAGGGTCATCCACGAGCTTGCCGGCAGAGGCAGTCGCGCAGCCTCCTCCCGTTTAGCCACTGCCTCCTTGATCCCAAGTGCGCCCTCCTGCCAAGAATCCGGCGGTGACCTCTCTCTGCAGGTCGCCGCGGCCTCGAGCTGAGGCAGAGTCTGTCGGGGTCATCCTTGGCCGTACCGGAGACGCTGTCCAGGCACCACGCTCCCCTTACCCTCAAAGCATATCCTGCCGTAGCGTGAGAAAAAGCCCTTGGGGAACAGGAAGGGAGCGAGCCCGCATCGCCTCCCCAGAAGCTCCCGTTACCATGCTCTCTCGTGTGTCGGCTCGGAAAGGACGCTGCGAGCGGGCGAAGCGAAGCACTGAAGTTCGAATCGAGCCCGGAGGTGTTTCTTTCTCTTTGTCCAGAATACTGAGCTCTCCTCCTGCTCCAATAGAACGCCGGATTCCGTGTGGATCTGGCAGGAACTCCCCTCTGGCTCTTCTTTCCGAGACTCATCTACTGGCAACTCCCGCCGACCACCCCTCTGGGGAGGACCTCGCGCAGAAAGCGGGGAAGAGGCCAGAGGAACGGGAAGTTTCCAGGACCGAAGTTCGCCGCTTTCGGACGGGCGTGCGTCTAGAGGAAAAACCGCCACCCACTCGGGCGGCGGTTTTTCGTCCCGCGCAAGGATCCCTTCCTGACGGCGGGAGATTCCCAGGAGCGAGAAAAGGGGAGGAGGAGGAGGAAACAAAGTGGAGGAAATGCCCCCTCACGAGGCGCCCGCAGCTGTCGTGGGCCGCGAGGACCCCGGCTCCACGGATGAGTTGAGGCGCCGCTCCACTCGATCGAGCAGGCGGCGCAGACGAATCGAAGGTGCTGCCTCCGGAAAATTGGAACGGACGCTGCGTGCATGTGCGACCCGCAGCTCGCCGCCCGCTCCGGTTTCCGCGGCCCGCGGTCCCGCTGCTCCCTGGAGCGAATGCTGATCTCCTCTAAGAAAGTCAAAAGAGTTTCCTAGGGTCTCTCCCCCTACCCGGAGAGTTTCTCTTCTTTTGCCCGCATGGCAGCGCGACGAGTGCGCGCGCTCGTGCCGCCGTCGACCCTGCTGCTGCTTTTTTCACCGGATCAGAAATGAACTCATGAGTTAAGGATGCGGTTCCCAAAAAAGTGCAAAAGGAAGTTCACCGAGAGTGACCATCAGCACGCAAGCTGGCTTTCAAGGAAGTCTGGAGCGGGAGGGAGAGGACAGTAAAGAAGAAAGGGAGGGTAGGGAGTCTGGCATCAGCCACCCATTCCTTCCAGGAATCGCAGCTGAATGTGAATGGCGGTGGTTTCCTTGGCGACTTTTACTCCAGGTGAGGCCACCTCGCAGCTGTCCTCATGTGGGTGGACGCCATGCGGGTGGCCTCCTTTCGCCGGGCCCGAGACGGGTGATCCGTGACCGTGGCGGGGGCGCAGCATCTTGTCGTGATCATAGCACTCACGAAGAATCCCCGCAAGTTTGCGGCGGCGTGCTCGGGGTGAAGGAGGATCCGCCAAAGTTCCTCGAGGGTGCTGCAGTCCTTTATTAGCGTGGGGGCGCGGGTACCCCTGAAACGAGGGACCTTCGCCCGAAACCCCGGCACAGAAGCACAGCAGGGCGTCCCATCTCCACATCAAGGAGAACGCCGAAGCGACCACACGCAAAAGAGGCACCACGAGCTCTTCTAGGGGACGCGCTGGGACGGCCGCCTTACTGAAGCATCCCCTTCACCTTAGAACGAGAAGCAACGCCGTCCACCACTCGCCCGCCATCCAGCCACCTTGGGGAGCTTCTAGGCTTCTGCAACGGTGCAAGAAAACTCCCACTTTGCCGGCTAGGCAACTGCTGCTGTTTGCTCTCTGAGCAAGCAGCGCCTCGGTAAGGCGGCTATCCGGGACCACTGTATTCGGTCTACGGTCCTGCATTACTTCTTTTAGAGGGCCGTGGAGGAGGGTTCGCCAAGGAGCGCACTTCCAGCGTGGACTCCACCGTCTCCTGCATCCAGGCATCTTGGTTGGCGGGAGATCCAGGGAATGATTGGCTTCCAGGAATGTCTCCGGGCACCTCATGAGGAATTCTCGTCCTTTTCCAGCTGCTCCTCCCTTCACTGCCGGCACCTCGCTGGGGGACGCGGCGGGCTGGCGCAGACCACGCGGAAGTCAGAGATGTAGCGTGGAGCGTCAACTGGCAAAACTGCTCCCGCAGTCTTACTTCTTCAAAGATCAGAATGTCCGAGGACGCCTCTGTGTGCGCACTCCATTGGCTCCTCCATTCCGAACCTGATCTCCCCACGAACGGCACCGAGCCACCTGCGGGAAGTCCCACAGCCGCCCCGTTCCCAGCGTTGGACTCCTTCTCCTTGCACGAGGGGATCCACCGCCGTCTGTGCTGACCTTGGCTGGGGAGAGGACACGGAAGCAATTTCGTCCGCAGTTCGAGGGGGCAGGCCCTGCCCCGGAGGGAGCCACGCACATCCTTAGCGATCACCAGGATGAGCCATGTGTCTCGGAGCCGCTCTGGCGCATCCCATTCGGGAAGTTTCCCTTCCGCCTGCCCCATTTGCAAAAGAGAGCCAGCTCCCGAGGGAGGCCGAGCACGGGCTTCCAGGAAGAAGAAAGCCGATCGGTTCCTGTAGGAGGGTCGAGGACCGGTCGGAAAGACCTTCAAAGTCGGCTGCGCCCGGCACTCCCGAAGGGCTCGCTGGCTGCTCGGACAGCCCGAATGGGAGAAAAGGGAACAGTGGGAGACCCTCTTCCCTTTCCCTTTCCACTACCCTCTGCCGAATCTCAGACTGCGGGCGCATGCGCGAATTCCTTGGGTTTTTTTTTCTTGGCCTACGAATGAAGCATTCCTTTGAAGGGATGGGTTCCCTGGAGGCGCGTCTCCCGTCCCTGCTCTCTGGCAGGCAAGAGCAGAGAACGCCCTACGGGATCTATCTCGAGGCTAAACTTCGGGATGACCCCTAAGGCGGCAATGGCGCCAACTCACATTTGCAAGGTCAAATCCCGCACTGCTTCCGGACGCCAGGGCGGGAGAGTCGCTGAGTGACCACGGAGGCCTCTCGGACAGGGATCTGGAACGGCTTCCCAGATGCTCCCTTTCACGCCTTGAAGGGGCGCAGGAAGCGACCTGGAGGCTTCGGTCCTTGCCCTTCTGGCGCGTGCCGGTGGTCCCCATCTGCTACCAGCGCACGGGAACTCCCATTCTCACGGGAGACGTCTTCCTCCCTTTTTATGGAAGCGTTCCATGCGACGGGCAGAAGGTCCCGTTCCTTCTGGAGATCTCGCGGGAAGACCTCGACCTTTCCCGAAGTCTTCCTGACAGTCTCGGCACAGAGGAGGCTGACCAGGGAGGGATCGTCTCTCGGACATGACTCTCTCTTCCCTTCTGGGGGATCTTTTTTTTTGATGCATCACCACCCCAGACACAAAGACTCCTTCCTCGGGATGGGTAGGCATTGGGGCTTACTTCACCTCCCTTCCATCCCTTTTCCCCTCCCTGAGAGTTTCAAAAAATCCATGGAATCTTCCGAGCAGGAGCGGGAGCGGTCGTAGGTTCCCCTCCGTTTGTCCGGGATCGATCAGTTCCCCGTTCAGGATTTCCCCCTCTCTCCGGGAAAGGGGGGATGAGATCGGCCTGGAATGCCAATGGCGCGCAGCCCTCGTTCTTCCTGCGCCTCCGTTTTCGGGAAAGGGAGCGAGCTCTGCTTTT
Organism: Raillietiella orientalis; assembly: GCA_036172245.1. NCBI lineage: Eukaryota > Metazoa > Arthropoda > Ichthyostraca > Raillietiellida > Raillietiellidae > Raillietiella > Raillietiella orientalis. The sequence goes on from JAYWIR010000012.1 coordinate 1,260,174, forward strand.
GCCCCCCGAGGGGTGGGAACTCCAGCGAAAACTCAGGAGGCTCTCTGAGCCTCCTGGATTCTGAGAAAGACTGCTTTCTGAGACTCTGCTTTCTGGGATGTCTCGGTCACAAAGGTGATGGCTGTCTACGCTTTGCCACACTTTCTGGGAGGTTCTTTCGTCTGTGGAGAGGAAGGACGGACTTCCGCCTATTTCAAGGATCGCTGTCCAGGGACGCTTTCTCCTTCGTCTGGAGGGACTTTCTTCCTAGGTCTGTCGCCCAAGGACTTCCCGGGAGGCAGACTCGGGTTATTGAGAGATGCCCCGGAACTCCTCCTGGATCGCAGGTCCCACGTTGAGGTCGAGACTCTCTCGAGGACAAAACCCACCAAGCGCTGCTCTCGTTTCCAGGAAATGGGTGCAAAGCACCACGCGCTCCCGGTTGCGGGAGGAAGGAGATTCAGTAGTCTTCCCACATGCGGGAAGAAAACAACGCCCAGTGAGGACTGAAGGCTTGCTCTCGGCAGGATAAGAGCCGGGTGGCGCGTCCTTCCCCGGTCCAGGACGACCCACCCCGTTCCATAAGAGATCACTCCTGTAGTTTTCCCCGTCCCAATGCCTTGCTGGTCTCTGAAGCCGAACTATAGAGATCCCACACGACCGGGAATTGCAAGCAGACACTTCCCAGGGATCGGAATTTCCGTTCCCTCAGTTCCATCGATCCCATCTTTCTATCCCGAGGCGTCTCACCTTCCTCATTCCTTCCTCATCTCCCATCAGCCGGTTCCTGGGAGACAGCACAGCTGCAGGTGATCGGCTGCACCAGCCTTCACCCCTTTCAACCCTCAAAGGAGTTTGTTGTGGTGATTGGTGCCCAATCGGAGCAGTGGGAGCGTCCGCGCGAGTCCCTGGCTGAGGAGAGATGGGTCACTCCTGTCTCGCCACTGATTCACGGAGACCCTGTGAGAACTCAGAGTTCACTCAGAGTTCTCAGAGTTCACGAGTGAACGGCGAAGTAATTCGGGAAAGAAAGCAAAAAGGCAAAGGAAGGAAGGGGAAGGCTGCAAAAGGAGGCTGGAGGTGCCGGTCTTGCCCTGAGCGAATCGACGAGGGCGAAGGGGCGGACGAGTCTGAGAAGGCGCTTGCGCTCCTTCTCAGCTTCCCTTCTCCCTGCGAGTGGACTCCCGGCGTGAAACACCGAATAGATGGGCGGAGGGAATCGTGTCCGGGACGTCTAGGGCTCTGGGGAAACAAAGGATTTCTGACCCCTCTGTCGCTCAATGAGCGCCACTGCCTCCACCTCCAGGCCTCTTGGTCGCCAGTCTCTCGCACCTCCTCTTCCTCTGTTCTTCCTCCCAAAGAGAGCTCCAGAGCAGGGTCCAGCTCACTCCTATTCGGCCTTCGACCCTCTGACCCTCTGTCCGCCGCGGGGATCAGTCGCGCTCTGTCTGAGCGCAACTGATCCCCGCGGCGGACCCGAAGACTTGGCGGCCGGAACTGCTGATGGCTGTTGCGCCGAGGATCAGCGCTGAGGAACAGTCGCTGCTGAGGGGATTCGGTGACGAGGTCCGCTCATGAAGAAGGAATCTGAGCGGCAGTTGCCTCCTCCGCACAGTGGCGGGACGCCTCCTCGTAGTCGGGGAAGGAGGAAGGGCTCGCCCAGCTTCCCGCGCCACCACCGCAAGAGCTTCCCCGGGATCGGAGCCACGGCCAGCTTAGGGAAGGAAACTTTTTCCACAACCTTTTCAAGAATTCCACGGAGACGTCCCAAGGAGGCGTCACGGGTCTTCTGCGAGGTCATCTCGGTATCTGAGACCGGAAAGAGAACCACACTGAGATGGAGGATGGAAGTGCACTTTGGTCAGGGGCGGACAGGCAGCCCTTTGGAACCGCCTTCATTCAGGAAGTCGCTACCGTCTGACCTCCCCTCTCAGCGGTGCCTTCGTGGGGCCGCCCATGGAGACCGCTCGCTCCGTGCCCACCCCGCGCAGTGAGAAGCAGAGGACCCGCGGGGATTCCGGGAAACGCCAGGATAGGTTTACAGAGCAGTAAGCCTATCGCGGTGGCCGCTCCCTCTCCCAGGAGAACTTTCCCTTAGGAAGGGCCAAGCAGGATCTCTCTACGGGCCAGCCAGTGCGTCTCGGAGACACCCCTACGGAGGCCAGGCTGGGGTCCACTGGCCCATTAACTTTGCCTACACAGCTCTAGGAAGAAGCTCATGAAAAATCCCAGACCTTCTCTGCCCGGGGAAACGCACCTTGGGGACGTAGAGCTGGTGGACGGGGTGGCCTCTTCACGCAGACTAAGGCCATTCCATGGGATGTTCGAGGACACTGGATGAATTACGGCCTGCTGACCATGGCCAGGGGGAGGAGCCACCAAACGCACGGAAGCTGCAGCCTCCCCTGTACGCTGTCAGCATCAGAAGTGGAGGAGCGCAGCTTCTGGAAGTATTGACGGAGATGAGGCAAGGAAAATCCGACGCGGGTAAGCCGACGTCAGCAGCGAGAGCACCCCTCTACCATGGGGAGGCTCAGAGGTCGCCCAGAGATCCCACCGGCAGTGAAGACGAGCGCGGGGCCACTCAGCCACAGGATCCCGAAGGAGAGCGCGAGGGTCGACCTTGAAAATCACGAATCCTCCCGGAGCTGGCGGTGCGGCCAGTTCCGGAAGGCTGGTCCCTTTCCCCATTAGGGACGAATGGGGGAAGGGGAGCGCCCTCTTCTCCGCCCACCCTCGAGAGAAATAGGCTACGCCCCTCTCGTTCGGGCCTCGGGGAGCTGGTCTCCAAGGAAACCCCCACGTCTTCTTCCTCCTCCTCCCTTCTCCCTCGCTCGTCCATCCCAGTCAGCACTGGCACCCGACCCTGCTACGGCGAGGGGGCGTCTTGGCGGTTTGGGGTCCCGACCCATTGTCGTTCGAAAAGCACAGGCACTTCCTACCCACTGGAGCGTGCCGAATAGGCGAATGGGGTCCCTGGTGTCGGGCGGAAGGAGGGCCAGCCCGAAACCCCACAAGGAGGGAATCACTGCCGCCGGGCGCCGAACAATTCGCCTTGACAGACGGCGACACGCCTCGACTGCTCCGCGGCTTCCGCGCGGCGAGGCGGATGACGGCCCTTCTCCCTGAGTCCCGGACGCGAGTCACGTGCAGCTGCTCTCAATGCCCGGCTCGAACAGGCAGGAACAATGGAATCTCAGGTGGAAAATTGCCGTCCTTGAAGGGATGCGAGTTGACCTTTGATGCCTTCGGTGGCTCGGAAAGGAACGGCGCGTCAGGGCGGGGCGGCGGTCTTTGCCCGCGGCGGTCTTCTGGGCGTGGGCAAAGACCGCATGGGTGCTCTCAAGCTCTGGGCTACGCGAAGCGCGCGCTTATGAAAAGGGGGTCACTGAAGGAAAAAGATACATCCCACGGGCTCGGCCTGGAATTCCACGGGGGCGCTCGCGCCCGCAGCTCATGTGTGACGCAAGGGAGTCACCCGCGTTGGTTCCCACCGAACCCTCCATTCCGCGGCGAGGCTCGCTCCCCGAAAAGTACGACATCCTTATTGGCAACGCACTCTCTCTTCCTTTGATGGCGGGCATTTATTGTTGCTCCGGATAACTCCTTGATGCTGTGTCTTATTCAGCATCTTGTCGTCACGTCAGAAATGACAAACGACGTCTCGCAGAGCAACAGCCTGCCCCTCTCGGTGTTTCCACGGAGGCTTATGAGCTCGGCTGCAGATCGTTTCTACTTTCCTCCGCAGCATCCGGCTCCCAGTCACTCGTTCCCCTGTCTTCCCGGAAACGAGGAAAAATTCCTTGCCTTGAGTGGGTGGCAGGCTGGTCGGTCCTTCAAGAGAAGAACTTATAGCTGCGCTGAACGCGCGCGCCGTCGCGGGACGGAGCCATCGTAGTCGGTGCTGGAGTGATGGCGCCCCCTGCACGCGCGGGTATCCTCTGGATGAGTCCAAGAGAAGCCGGAGCAGGATTCTTTGTAATCCAGCCCTTTCAGGGAGGATCTCTCTCCTGGCACCCTACAAAGGGGAATGAGGTCAAGGTGCTCCAGGAGGCCGCCGTAATCGTGGGACGCGCTTGTCCCGCTCACACTCTAAGACGGAGAGAACCCGGGAAATGCTGCGAGAGGTTCACATGGAGGCTCCCCCTCTTTCAAGGAAGCTCTCCCTTGGGAAAGGCGGTCGCTATTTCGTCCTCTCGGTTTTTGAACACTCCGAGAAAGGCCAGGAGCCACGGAGGATTCCGATGCGAGCCAGCCAGCGCGTCTCGGAAGGGCCCGCTGCCCCTTCGGACTCCAACCTTCCAAGGTTGGAACTGCGTGGGGAGCCTGCTGCGGCGGGGGGAAGCCAGACCGAGGCAGCCCGGATGACAAAGCCGTCCTCGAAGAGGACTGCGGTAGAGGCGCTCTCTCTCCGACCAGCAGCCCCCTCGTGGGGCCGACCCTGCCTCGGGATTCGAGAACGCTATGGATGGATTACGCGGATCGATCGGGTTCCTCTGGGAGCTCCCTGCTGGGACCAAGAGAGCCGGGTTCTCGTCCTTGCGAAGCCGTCGGCCAGTGTCCGCACAACCTTCCTCTGCGGGCTAGGATGACTTCAGGGGTAATCTTTCCCGCCTCGTTCACCCCAGAGGGAGGAGATACGGAGCAAAGAAAATGCTGCCGGTGGAGCAGCTGCGCGCCCTGCGGTCGGGCTCCCGCGGCGCTCCCTGCCTCCTCGGAGCGATGACCTTGACACGTGCTGCGACCCCGGTGTCACCTCTCGTCCTGCAAAGTCGAGCGCCTCGTTGCGTCCAGAACCGAGGTCCAGAACGGCGAAGGCGCTTCCTAGTGGCTACTGAAGGAGTGTTGAAGAGCCGTTAGCTTCCTTAGAGGGGACCCACGAGGGAAATTCTTTGACACCGTCCACTCACCCAGGGTGCGTGTCAACTCTTCAAGTTACAGGAGGTTACTCCAGAGGGACCCCCTGTGAATCCAGGAAAGCTTCGGGGAAAGGAGTCCGTTTCTCTCACGCTTGGTGGGAGAACCACGAAGGGAACTCTCGCTCTGATGGTTTCCTGTGAATTTTCAGTTAGAGGACAACCCCAAAAGGATGACCCTATGAATCCACGAGGGTTCCGGAAGAAGGAGTCCGTTCCTCTCAGGTTTGAAGGCGAACCCCGAAGGAAACCCTCGCTCTAGTTGTCTCCGAAGGCGGTCCTCGGTTTGTGAGGACCGCTCCTCGTTTCTCAGGAGGGAACCCACAAGGAACCGCTCCTTCTTTACTCTTTTGAAGAGAACTCGGACGGACGCTTCCAGATTCCTCTGGGGGGCACTCCCCAAAGTGAGAGTTGCGCTTCTGACACTTTGGAAGAGCTACCCCCCGAGGGAGGTTATCAGGTACCATCTGCATGAAGAACGATGGAGGGTCCACTAGAGGGAGGAAGGGCTACTCCATTTTTACAACCGGAGGCGAAAAACCCTGAAGGGCTCCTTGATGTCCTGGAAGGACCCCGGAGGGTCGACTTCCAATCCCGGCCAGTCAGCGGGGCCATCTTGGGATTTCCGGCTTTCACCAGCGCCATTCTGCGGGGGGAACCCGAAACCCACGACTCACCAACTTCTCGGTGTCGATCCTTCCCTGGACGGGATTCGAAACAGCGACGCTCGGAGCTGTGCGGAGGCCGCAGGCCATACGGCCATCAACGCGAGCCCTCGGAGGTGACTGATGGGAGCGAAAAGTGGGCAGGGCTGCACGTTCCTCCCCTTTCCCATTCTCATGCTGTCGATCTCCTGATCCCCTCGGCTCGCTCATTCCAGCTCCCCTGCATCCGCGCGAAGAGTTCCCCTTCGCCCCTCGACACGTCAGGGCGGCGGAGGAATCTGGAGCGGTTTGAAAGCAACCGGCGCGTGGGAGGAAGGGGAAGTGGGAGGGTCGGGGAGAAGGAGGGCAGGAGGGAGAGGAGCGGCCGAAACGCATTGTCGTGGGCGTGCGCTCACTCGCCCTTTCCGCCCTCCCTCCCCCCCGTCGCACAGGAAGGAGGGGACCCGTCTCTGCCGCGAGATCCGACTCACGGAATCACGCGGGATCCTCCCGCAAAGGACACTTGCGTCCCTGGGTCCAGATGAGGGAGACTGCATCCAGCTCCGCGAAGCTCGTACGGGAAGCTGACGCAATAAAGCGAGGGACGCCCGGGGAGATGAGGGAATTTGTATGAAGATGAAGGAGCGGCCTGGAGGCTGGGACCGGATGAAAAATGCCCCCTGACGTGCCGGAAAATCTGCTCCCTCGAGGGAGAGAGCCTGAGCGGGCGACTGGTGCGAGCAGGGAACCGACACGATAGGGAGAAACTTCCGGGACTTTTCCGGGAAACTTCCGCCGGATCAGGCGGCGGTCGGAAGATGTCGGGCGGCATGCGGACTGCCTCAGAGAGGGAAGAAACGGTCCCCTCGTGCGCGGTCGGCCCTACCTTGGTGGAGCCTCGGGGACTCCGGTCTGATTCTTCAGGAATGGGCAACCGAGGGTCTCGGCTTTCCGCAACTCCGAATGAGAGGACGGACGTCCCACCTATGCGGGCAGGGAGCACGGAGAGCGAGTGTCTGAGGCGACCCCGCGAAGGAGCTCTTCCTCTTCCCTTCCTCTTCCTCCCTTCCTCCCTGCCGCTGCGAGAGGAGGTCCAGCAGTTGCAGCTTCCTGGATAAGAGCGGTGTCAAAGGGCCTCCTGTCCGCCCCTGATCTTAGCAACGGCGCTCTCCCTTCGCTTCGCGCGGTATGGGATCGCGCTGCGGTTCACGAGGGGTGAAGCGGCGTTAAGCAATGGAGGTGGGAAATTTGATGCGAAATCTCCCTCCCATCGGGGAGGTCGGAGGAGCTCCGCGTGCTCTCCGCTGGCATGGCGTCCACGTGGTCTGCAAGGGAGGAGTTATTTTCGCAATGCCCTCCGATAGTTCCTCGGTTCATCCCTTCGGCTGAACGGACTTCTTAGCGCCCTGTACCCTCTGCAGTCCTACGAGGGTCGCGGGAGAAGCGATTGGTGCCCATCAGAAGATCGTCCGTCCTCCCACGCTTCTGGGTAGAGGGGGATGTACATCCTGGACGCGAAGTTCCCTTCCCTACACCCAGGTCAGGCAGTTTCTTCGGGGTTCCCTCGACCCCTTGGCCTCCCGTCTCCTCCGAGCGGGTAGAGGAGATCGTGGAACAACGTCGGGTAGCAGGGAGAAGCCTCCGAGTTGAGATCGACTTCCGCTCATGGCGGCTGCTGGCCTCTCCTTTCGATCCTTCAGGTGCCGGAAGGTTGCCGCCAAGAACAGAGCGACTTCAGCTGGAAGCTGAGGTCAGAAAAAACCACGGCCCACGACCTTCTTCCGCGGCCGGCTCGACGTGATCTTTGCCCTTCTTCGGAGAGTTTTGGGATCACGAAAGGTGCACAGACGCGCCCTTCGTCTCTTCTGCATCCTTTGTCCGGGAACAGAGTTCCCGGATAGTTTTGCAATAAATGCCCCGGCGCACCCGGGTGATAAACAGACGAGCCCTGCCCCCCATCGGGCAAAAGTTCCAGGGTCGGGCCCACCCGGCCGCTCCTCAAAAAGGATCGGTGGCTAGATCGACGCCTTTCCAGAATCCCCCAGCGTCCTTGGAGACGACGACATCTCGGACGGGAACGGAGGGGGGCTGCCTCTCCTCACGCGGGTGTTCGTTGACTCCCTGGGAAGAAGCGCCGCCAATGCGGCTCAGCATCCCGATCTCACAAACGGAGTCCGGCTTCCTCCTAGACTGACCACTGGGTCCGTGTGCCTCGGCAAAAATGATCGGGTCATGGACGACCCGCAGGAGTCCTCCGGCGGAAGAGAATCCCGGTGCATGGTCCTCGCGCATCCTCGCTGCGCTCCAAGGAGCGGCCCCTTCTAAGGGGCTCCCAAACTCGGACGAGGTGAGACCGTCGCCTCCCCTGACTCGTCAGTAACCTCTACACTGCCCTTTCCGGAGCAGGGATGTTTGTGAGCCTCGCACGACCCACTGCAGCCAGCCGACATCCTCTCTCCTTCCTAGGAACGTCCATCTCCTTCCTGAGCATCCTTGAGCAGCCCGAGGGGCTCTAAGACTGAAGGAGTGGACCAGCAGCAAGGGAGCGACCTCTGCCGCGGGCGCGAAATAAGGGCGAGGCTTTCGCCACGCCCTCCGGCGGGAAGTCCGCGCGGACAAAGGCGCAACCGAGACCCCGAGACGCGCGCGACTCGTTCCGATCCACACCAAAGTCTCCAAGACACAGGGGTGGGTGGGCGATGTGCCTCCGTGCCCCACGCCTTTGCGCAGGGAGGTGATTGCAACCCACTCTGCCCTTGCTGCTCGTCCGCTTCCCGGAAGTCTCCCGGCCTCCGCCCCAGGGAGGAGAGCACTGTCTCTCGCAACGCCACTGACGAAGGATCCCCTCCCCCACCTGCGGTCCTTCACACCCCTTCGCCCGGCGGAAGGGGTCGCTGCGGAGATGGCAGCGGCGGAGTTGCCCACTGAGACGGGGTAGGGAATGCTGCCTGATTGGTTCGCATCACTCCCTGATTGTCATCTCCTGGAAGGGAGGGAGAAAGGAGGGGAGAAGGAAAAGAGAAGAGGAGGAGAAGAGGAGAGAAGGAAGAAGAGGGGGAAGGGAGGAGGAGGAAGGAAAAGGTGGAGGAAGAGGAAGGGGGAGGAGAAGAGCCTCGAAGCTGTTTCTTCACCCGCTTTCCTTTCTTGAGCAGCAAGGATGGCGGCGGCTTGAAGATGAAAATGCTAGGCCATGAGGTTGTTGCCATGCCATGAGGCTGAGGGATGCAGAGGCCCTGGCCCTCTGCAGACCCGCTCCGATACGCCATGGTCTCCGGACACGGGGAAGAGAGATTTTTCCGTGGTTTTGGCGAGTCCTGAGAGGGTTGGGAGGCGAAGGATGCTACCCCCTCCCTTTCTCCAAGCACTTTCTCCGCCGCGGGCGGAGGCTCTGTGGTGGTCCGCGACGGAGCCAGCCTCACACTCTCTCGAGACCTCCTCTGCCGCCGGAAAGCGTCGGCTTTCTCCGGTGCGGACGGGCTGTGGCCGCGGCTCCCGGCTCGCTCTGCGCGTGCGTGCGCGCGCGCGAGCGACTCCGGGACGGTCGGCCGGAGCGGCGACGTCCATGCGCCGCCTTCTCCGTCGCCAGTCGGTGCGCGCCCTCCGCAGCGAGCGGTTGTCGGTGGTGGTGTTTGGCGGTCAGCGAGGGCGGCGGCGAAACGGAGGGAGACGAGCGAGGAGGAAGGAAAGAAGAAAGGAGGAGGACGGGTTTCCTTGGCGACTGGTGCTCCGAGGCTGGCATGAGCGGGTGGACCGGGACCCTGCTACTAGCGATGGTCCCACTGCTCTTTGGGAGCGTTGAGCTCGGACGCATTTTCGGTAAGAGTGCTGTTTTTCGGGAGACTGACGAGGGGACGACCAGGGGAAGAGGCTGCGGCCCTTCCTCATCCGCGAGTGGAAGGCATCCCTTCCTGAGATTGCCGCCGTCTGGCAACAAAGTTGTGTGGGCCATGATAGGGGACCAAAATAGGGGTCACCTCTCACCTCCCCTTCCCTCCCTTTCCACCCTTTCGCTTTTCGAAATCCCTTCCTTTCGATCCGAGTGCTGACGTCAGTGGTTTTGAGCGCCGCCTCCCCAGAGGATGCTGCCTTCTCCAGAGAGGAAAATGAGGAAGGCAAGCACCAATTCCCCGTTCCCCTACCTCTTTCTCCTCTTCCTCCAGGAATAGGAGGAAGAGGTAGTTGATCCATGACCCCCCTCCCTGCAGGTCGTCCGGCGACCAACTCGCCCCATAACGGCAGCTTCCCTCCCGATCAGGGTCTTCCGTCCGCCTCCAGGGAGGAGAGGATGCGACACCCCTGGTAGCCCTACAGCATGGCCTCTCTCTTTCCCTCTCGGTGGCAGCAAACAGGAACCGGAGGGAAGACCAGAAAGTATCCGTTTCCTTGCCTTCAATTCCGGTAAGCACCGGAGGGCACCCGCTTCCCTGACTCCTTCCCCCTTGAGTTCCCTTTTCTCTTCTTCCCTGCTCCTTCAGGACCTCCGGGGGTGCCGCGCCGTCATCCCTAAGGACTTCCAATGCGATTCCCCATGCGATCGAAAGCGCCCTCATGCCGAGATGGGCCCATTCCGTCCTCTTCCTATTCTTCCTCTCCTCTCAGATGCGGCAATCCCTCTGTGACCCTCCTCCGAGTGGGCGCCTCACGAACAACCACATCCTCACACCTCCGGCTGCGGAGCAAGGGAAGTCCTCTAGGAGAGTCCTAGTTCCCCCTCCGCCCCTCCCGAATTGACGTGAGTGCTTCCGTGTTGCCAGTCGGGGGACTTCGGTTTCCGGTAGCTTCCGTATGGCACGCCCGTCTGGAGCGTCTTCCGGACCGCGTTCCTGGGTCAGCGGCGACACCATTGTTCCCACGGTTCCCGGAGACTCCCGTGCTAGAGGCTGCGACATGGCTGACCGTTCTTCCGAGGCAGCTCAGTAGCGGGCTGAAGGTCTCAGGGAGGAATCGAGCGAAAACCTGCGTCAGACCAGAGGCAGACCGCGCGAGAGGGATGCCTCGCTCTGGCTCCAGGAAAACAACCAATCCCGAAGAATGAGGCAGGAGAGGGCAGCAACGAGTGCGACCTTGTCCCTTCCTCCTCCTTCAAGTGGCATCACCCTTCGATCCCCAATGACGAGTCCTGAACCGAAGTCGGAAGTGCATTTCCTCCTCCTCTCACCCCGACTCGTCTCCAGCGCCGCCAGCTGAGGTAACGAGGCCATCCATTCCCTTCTTTTTGGAGGGAGGAATTGGCCATTGGCGCACCGCTCGCTGACCCCTGGGAGTCTCTTTCATCGCGGGGCGCACGCGCAAGACTGCACTCTCTCCCGGCGCGTGAGGACCCGCTCTTCCCTTGGCGAGAGAGGACGCGTCCCGTAGCAACCGTGGCAGGATTTATGGCATTGTGCTGATCGCATCTGCAGCTTTTTATTGTTGGACTGCTGGGAAGGAGAGATTGAAGGCAGAACTGATTATTTATGGACACTCGAGAGATAAAACCAGGGAATGCTAAGCAGCATCGTTCAGCAGCATGGACCCCGGCGAGGATGCCGGCGCCTCTCCCTCTCTCCGCTGTCGGCAAGTGGTGCAGCGTGGGTCCTCTCCGCAACGGCTGCTCCTTTCCCGAGGACTTTTCCTCCTTATCGACCTGCAGGTCGGCCTCTCTTCTTGCCTACCTTCGGATGACGCCCACTTCCTTTTCCTTGCCTCCCCTTCCCTTCCAACCTACCCTGAGGACTCGTGACGAGTCCAGGAGGTGGAGGGCCAGGGTCCATCTGTCACGGTCTCCCTCAAGGTTCCTTCCCGGAGATCAGCTGCGAGAGGCTTCAGCCGGCGCTTCCCACCGGCGCTCCGCTGACCCGGTGGGAAACGCGGGTCAGAGGTCCAGTCCCCTTCTCAAGGACGGGGGTAGCGTCCCCCGGAGTCCTGTTACCCGCGATGCATTTGGCGCCTCAGTGTAGGGTGCGCCTCATTTTCACCACACCCTCTTCCTTTCGTCACCGGAGAGGGACTGCACGGAGCCTTCCTGAGGCTGCCGGCGAGCAAACCCGCTGCCCTGGGAGCTCCAAACTCTCGGAAGAATCCCTGAAGGGCTCAGGGGACACCCGCCAAGGAGGACTCCGGTCGGAGACTCAGCAGCGCACGAAGGTCCCTGTGGGCAAAGTCACGCGATCCGGCCCGTCGCCACGCGACCCTCGTCCGGCTACAGCACCGTCGGCTGGCCTAGCACGCACTCCCTGAGACGTACAAGGCCACGAACTCCCGGAAGAGCAGAACCCTGGCTCCGTCGTAGGACCTTCCAGCTGACGAGGGATTCCCCGCTCCCTTCCCTCCGGAATGTGCTTGTTTTTTTGGCCAGGGCTGCGCGAACCCCAAGCACCGCGTGACTCCCGACGACGCCTTGAGAATCCCGGAAATGAAGGCAGGCGGCGGGCGCTCGCCCGCCTGGATGATGGATAAGTTCCTGAATTGCAGGTTCTCCTCGGTCTTCAGCCTCTCCTTCCTCCCGGATCCCCCTCGGCTCCCTCAAGTCACGTCAGCAGCGGGCGTCTCTTTCGTGATCTTGGATGGCGCGTGAGCCTCCGTGGGGCACTCTGCCTCCTCCCGAATCCCAGGGACCCGTGGGAGACCTCACCACAAGTGGGAAGCAGTGGAAGACCCTCTACTGCCTCCCGCAAGCGGCCTCTCTCGCACGCTGGGCCACCCCAGCTGCCTTGGCCGAAGGAGGATTCCCACTCCATATCCACAGCCTTCTTGATTCCAGCCAGGAGAGCGAGCGTCGCCCATGAAGTCGGCTGCCCGTCCCACTCCACGTCAGCGCAGCCTATCCCCATGGATGAGTGGCTCATCCCTGACTCCCCCGGGGGAAGTCCGCTTTGCCCCTATCCTCTGAGGTCCACTCCCTCCTCGTCCTCCGCCGGAGGCGGCTCGATGCTTCGAAGCGCCAACTAGTGGCGGAGCTCTCGACGACGGAAAGGGAGGGGGCGTATTCTCCACCGGGAGCGGATCGGAGCTGCCGTCCTTCGGACTGGAGGGCGTTGCCCGCCGCTTACTTTCCCCTCGGGTGCGCTCCGCAACCTTCTCATGAGCGGACGGGTTGCCCCACCCACACAAAAAAGCCCGCGTCATCCCCTGCACCCGGCAGCCTTCGACCTGCGAGGCGACGGACGCCTCCTCGAATCCCCGCCGACGGGGGAAAAGGTGGAATCTCCTCTGTCCCTCGGGACTCTCCCCATTACGCAGTCGCGAGCGACCACAGAGGGATGAAAAGCCCCGCGGAGGAACCGCCCGCGAGATGCGCAGAGCGCAGAGCAGCCCCGCGCGGAGCCCCTAGCGCCGCGGTCGCCTCCGGGCGGGAGTATCCAGGAAACTGGGGAGGTTGCCATGGAGAAAGGATCGGCCTTCGGCGCGTGTCCGAGAGGATTGGCACAGTTCCGCTCCTCGAGGTCTGCCTGGTCCGCCGGTCGATCACAGTGCCCTCCTCACAGGCGGGTGGAGTAGGGGGTGGCACGAGCGGCGGAAGAGATCCTGCAGTAGAAAGTACAGTGCGTCCCACGGATCTCCGACCGCGTCAGGACCGGCGACCCGGCCCGACTGCCCGCGGCCGCGAGCCTGATGCAAGTCTCGGGTCGCTCCAGAAGTCCTCCTCCGTCCTGATGAATGCCTAGCAGAGGAGAATGCACGCGAATCCTGAAGGACAGAGGAGACAGCGACCTCATTCCTGGCCTTCCGGAGGAGGGAGCCGCGGGTCGCTTTCCAGGACCTTCGGGGGCGCGTCTCGCACGCCCAGGCCGCCATCCGCGCGGGTTCCTTCCGATGTTCCCTTCCCCATGACCCCATCTGGGGAGCCCACCCTCATTACACGAGCTCCGTGGACTCTCGGCCGGTCCGACTGTCTTCCCATTGAGCCCCATGTCTTCGCCTTCTGCTGCCACCTTTACTGTGGCCATCAAGGAGTCTTCTTTAGCTATAAATCGTCGCTCCCGGTTTATGGACCCGGCTATGTCCGAGCTCCCCTCCTCCAGGATGGAGCCTCCTGATCATTCGCCAAGGTCCTCTACTCTTTGTGTTCTTAGCTTCTCAACCCTCCCTTTCTCCTTTCCTTTTTTCCTCTTTTCGACTCCCGGGTGCCCCACCTCTCGCTGGTTTTGCGGTTTCTGCTGCCTCTCACGAATGCCCTTCGGCTGTCTGGTCGGAAGGGGCTTTGGCAATGCCGATGAGAGCTGCTAGAGCCCGGCCTCTCCCGTCTGAGACCCGCGTATGCCCTCAAGGCCAGGGACAAAAGGGTTCCAGGAGGGAGAGCCGCATTTCCGGCGCCAGGTTCTGGTCATCTCCCGCGTCCCTGGGGAAGGGTGGGAGTCCCGGCTCTTATGAGGCACGTGTGGCTCGGCATCCAGCTCCTGCCTTCTTGCGCTCTCCGTCCCTCCCCTTGGAGACCCCCCTCGGACCGTCTGACTGACCATCGTCGGTCCCGGTAGCCGCCCTGCGGCGACCGAGTAGCGCAGATTGCGGAAGGCGCCTCGAAGGAATGCTGCAGTGCCATGCGGGAAACGTCCATGCCAGAAGGACGAAAGACACTTCAGAGCTTGCGTGTCCGCCGAGGCGAGTCACAGGCGATGCTGAGCGAGAGGCCCAGGTGACTCCTATCGGTAGTAAGACGGAAGACGAGCCTGAGGTTTGAGTCCGCTGCTGGTCACTCCCGTCTCCTCTGCCTGCTGTCGGGCTCGCCGAGCCTCACCGATGGCTCTGCCCAGGGAGGAGGGGGAACTTGGAGGACTCACCCGGGACAGAGAGCGAGCCTTCCGCTGTATTCTCACGAGTCCGGTGGTCACTCTGGCAACCGTGGCGTGTCCGTCTCCACCAGGTCCACTGCCCTCCCTTCGAGCTCCCTTGACCGGGATTCCTGTTTCCTGGGAGACGAGACGTCTGCTTCCTCTGAAGCAGGCCCGTTCTCTGGCGGCGAACGGGAAAGTTCCGCCCGTCGACCGATGCGTTTTTCCTTTCCAGGGAGTCTCGGAAGTCGCGTCGGTGGCGCGTCTCCCGTCGCCGCGATTTGTCGAGGCAAATGGGCGCGGGTGAGGAAAGAGGGAGAGGGGAGACCCATCGCTCCCGAGCAGGGGGAAGGAGGGGGTAAAGAGGGAAGAGTAGGGAAGACGAATGACGGGTTTTCCGCGTGCGCGTCTCGGCGGCTCCCGCAGCGGCGGGAAGCTGAGAGAGGGAGACCCCTCCGTGCTCCTGGAGCCGAGCCAGCCCGAGGGCGCCAGGGCGAGAAAAATGGCCTCCACTTCCGGTCCGTCTCCCTCCCGCAGTCTCCCCGGAGGGAGCGAGGGTTCTTGGGTGCCCTCCTCATGCTCCGGAAAAGCGGAGCCAGCCGTCCCGGATCTGGGGGATTCAGAAGACGGGAATCGTTTCTTGGGGAGCTCTGGAGTCAGGTGCCGCGCGCGTCTCCTCTATATAGGAAGGGTCTCCCCTTTTTCTTTCCCTTCTCTGCCTCCCATTTCCTCCTTGGAGCTTGTGTGAGTCTCCCCGGATCGCCTCCCTCCTTTTTCCCTCTCCACCTCCTCCTTCGATCTCCTAGGAGACGGAAAGTTTTTGGAAGTGCTCGGCTCTTCTCCCCCGGGATGTCCGGAGCGCCGCTCCCTCTGAAGGGACGACTTTGCCGCGCCTCGCGCAGCGACGCCTCTGCAGCAGCCCGAGGACTGATGAGAGGAGGTTTCCATGGCACCGTCGCTGCAGCCTCCCGGCATATGGGATCAGGAGGGAGAGCCTCCAAGGTGTCTGGCCCGTCCGGGGTCGTTTGGTCTGTACGGGACTCTCCTCCCTGCTCGCATCCACTTCGTCCGATCCATCACCCCTGCATTCCTAGGCCTTAAATTCCTTCGTCTCCCCCCCCCCCTCGCCCTCTCCTCTTGAGGACTCTCCCATCGGCTTATCCATCACAACCGGACAGTTTAATCAAAACAGGAATTAACGAGAGGGGACGTGGGCTTTCCCGGCCCGGGCACGGTGGCGACCCGCGGGATCCATGCTCTTCCGTCATTGCCACATTCCTCATCAGCCGCCGCGGGCACCATGATGGATGGCCTTGAGTAATTAAGCGACGTGTGAAATGTGCGGAAGTGCCGCGAGGGAGGAGGAAGATCGCGCGTCGACCGCGACCTCAGGGTGGCCTCCGCATCAGGACGCCTGGTGGTCTCCAGCGAGCGCTCTTCGCTCGGCCGGAGAGCCCCACGCTGCCTGGTGGCCCACTCCCTGGAGACCAGCCCTCTCTTCTTCCCCCAAAGCGGAGGGAAAGTCGCTCCGAGGCGACTGGCAGACTTGTCCTGCATGAGCTCGAAATGAACCGACGCTGTTTCCCTGTTTCATTGAAGGGACCCGAGTGACCCCTAGGCACGTGGTGGTGGTAGTCACACCGCCTTTCCTCCTGCCGAGCCGCAGTGCGAGGCCGCGACAGACTTCCAGAGGCTTCCGGAGTCCCCGTGCTTGGGAGGCGCCTCTCACGCATCCAGCAACGGTCAACCCCTTCCTATACCTTGACCTCTCAAAGCAGTTATGACAGATTCAGCAAGCTTGGACATGCGGACTCCCAGAAACCGTCTCTTTGCTCCTAGAACCCGAAGAAGTCCAACGCCCTCCTCTGCGCACCCTGCCGCGCCCCCCTTGACTCCATCCTTACGGAAGAAGTGAACGTGAGAACGCCCTCGTGCCTCAAGAGGGAGCACCCGGTTCCCCCCCGTCTTCCTGCCACTGTCTGCGAGGGTCTCAGCTTCGCTTGCGCTGCCTGGGTTTCCCGAGAAACGTGGACGCTGGGTCACGGTGATCAGCACGCGTTGGAGGGGCGGCCTCTGTAGATAACGCGTGACTCACGCGTGTGGGTGTCTCGGCAGGTCGCGCGCGCGGCCCGGCGTCCTTGGAACTCCTCCACGTCTCCTGCTTCACACCGGCTGCCAGGTTCCAGAAAGACGCAGGAGAGCCGCTTGGTCCAGCAGTTGCCTTCTCCCATACGGTCTTGCTTCCATCGAGGTTTAGCGGGGAACGTGAGAGGGTGGAAGCGGCACCGCTCCATTCAGACGCTCGGATGCCTCTTTCCCACGCGGGGGCCACTCACGGGACCAACCTTCGAGAGTCCTTGGGCCGACGACGGCGACGAGATGAGGCGTCCGGCAGTCGTAACGAGGCGCGCGCGACGCGTCGACCAACTCCGTATCTCGGCGCGGAAAGGAACGTCTGGGGTCAGCCGGCCCGAGTCGACAGTCAGGAGAAATGTGACCGCCTCCAACCGTCGACTTGTGGCTCCGAGGAGTGCGAGCCCCCCGGCATGTGACTCCGGGCCACAAAAACTGCCTGCTCCGGAGAGTCCTGCACGGTGGGGGGAAGGCGAGGAATCGAAAAGGCTCTTCTTGGGCTACCATTACCGCAGGCATTCTCTCACGGGCGATGCCCATGGCCAAGTTATTTCCATGCCGGACGAAGCGTCGTCTTTCTCTCCCCACCCCACAGCCCCGCCTTCTCCTTACCGGAATGGGAACAAACCGTGATTACGGGGCCTACTCGGATACGAAAGTCACTCCCCCGTCTACGTCCGGGAAAGGGGGTCCTGCTCGTCCGCCGCGCTCGCGACACGCCCTCGAGATGGACCTTCGCGCGTCCATATGGGGCCCTGGCCTTGCGTTCTTCTCCCCTGAAAGCTGCGCCGCCCCCAAAGTCCCAAGGCAGGCCGCTCCTCCTCAGCCTCTGGCTGAAACTTTTCTGGAGATAGCCAGGAGCACAGGGGTAATGGTCTTATTGAATCTATGAGATCCGTTAGAAGAAGGACTGCCGCTTCGGGAGGATGTCCTCCCGGAGCGAACGGCGCTCGGACACCGCAGGGAGAGACGCTAGCGGTGTGGCACCCGACATGCGCCACGTGACCCCGGCGGCAGCCTCGTTCTCCGCCTCCTTCCCTTCCCCCGGGAAGGTGACCGCTCTCCCTCGGGAAGAACAAAGGTGCCCCGTGCCAGTTCATCAGAGGAGCCCGGCGGCGAACGTCTGGCAGCTTTCCGTGGTCCTGATCAACCTTCCGGCGCACTTTCACAGCCTTCTGGGGACAGGAAGCGGGATCCTGGGTCCCTCATGTCCTCCGTGATATCCCCGGGCCGTTGCGAAAGTGGTGAGAAGGAACTAGCTTTGGAAGCACTTCGCGCCGGGTTACTCCGCGGTTGGAACCGAGAGTGCAGAGAAAACCTCCCAAAGTGCTCGGTTCGTTGGTACGAGGTCAGACCGCAGACGGCCTCGCGAGGACCAGGGAAGCCCGAGTCTAAGTAGGGGGAGGGAGAGAAAGAGGTACGCAGACGCCCTCACGCGGGCCAGAAGGCTCTGAACGGCATCCACGAGCGTAGCGGAGTAGCTCCCGCAGGAAAGACTGAAGCGCGAAGGGACCCTCCGGCGGTTTCCAGCGACTTCACCCTTCTTTTCCCTGTTCCCAGAGGCCACGACGGCGACAGTCCAGAACGTCTTTGTGGAGGCGGGCAGGAACTTCACCCTTCCTTGCCCCGGACTAGCAGAGCAGACCTTCGTCCTCAGCCTGGAGTGGCAGTGCAAGGGCTGCATCCAGGGAGAGGCTCCTGGGGCTGGGCCTGTCGTTCTGACGCAGTACCAGACGGAGATGGTCACCGTGAGGCACAACGAGCGTCGCATCCAGCTGACTACTCCCGGCTACGGCCTCAACTTCAACCCAGTCCTGTCGCAGGACACTGGCGAGTACAAGTGCCTTGTGAACAGCAGACCCAACCCCGGGGTGGTGGTCCGCCTGTTTGTACAAGGTGAGCAGAAAGTTTCCGGGAAGCAAGGGTGTGTGAGGGAAGTGGGGACGGGTGAGCGAAAGACACCCCAGGAGCAGGCATGGGGACATCCTGGAACTTCCCGGTCCGAGAAGCAAGGCTGCCTTCATTCCTTCCTTGGAACGTGCCTCGCGAATTCTTCCTGGTTACTCGGGGCAGCGGTGGCGGGAGCGTCGCTGGCTGCCCCAACCGAAGGAGGTGCTGCCTGCTCGGGTTCCCGACGAGGCTGGGCGGAGGCGTCCCCCCGTTCACCTCTGGCGAGCCGTCCCATGCTGTTCTCCCTTGCACCTCACCTGAAGAAGAAACGGAGGACCAGGGTGATTTCTCCCGGAGGGCTTTTTTCGGTTGCACCTGACCCGTTCTCGTCCGGTGCTTCTTCTCCCCGTTCCGTTCCCTCTACCGGATTCTCCCACTTCGAAAATCGTTGGACTTCTTTGATGCCCTCAGCACTTGATCGCTCCCTTCCTCCCTTCCCGGAAACTCCCCGGGAAACCTGCGGGTTTCGGATGACTGACCACAGAGCCTCTCCTTCCCGGAGGTGTCCTCATCGGCTGACTTGCAGGCAGGGGACGCGCTTCCTCACCCTGTTACCCTGGAGCGCTACCTGGTTCCTCAGGCTCGTCCGAGATTTGCATCGTTCCTGCACCAGGGCGGCTCGAGACCCTATTCGTTTCCATGGGGATAGCTCTGACCGCACTTGACCTCCATCTCTGCGTTCTTCCAGATATCCCGGAAGCCCCTGGAAGACCCATGATCCTGGGATTTTCATCCCGTGCCGTCAATCTCTCATGGGCCGCAGGAGACAACCACAACAGCCCTATTCTTCACTACATCATCGCGAAGAGGTACGGGATGCTTCCTTGAGATCGAGGGAGGGAGGAAGACCGGGTGGGGCATAGCGATGGCTCGATGACGCCTCACTGTCCCGGAGCGCCGTCGCGGCGTCACGAAGAATCACCGACCGAGAAACGGTGCCTTCTTTCCCAGCCTTTCGCTCTGCGGCCAGCAGAGCTGCCGGCCCCGGGGGCTTCATGCGCTCGCGCCTCGCAGCGCCACCGTGGATCGTCGCTCATCGAGCGCTTCCCGGAGACGGAAGCGGGCCCGGCGGGTGCCGCTGTCTTGATTTCGCCGAGCTTTTATCTCGAGGACTCACTCGAAATGCATCCTCAGCGTCCTGCGCATTGCCCGGAGGCTGAGTCATCGTCCTTCAACGAGACTCCCCTTTGTGCCCACGAGTCACTGTGGGCATCGGGATCCATGCGAAGGCGAGGGGGCTCTGCAACCCGCTCGGTTCTCTTCGGGATCGTTCTCTGGGCTTCTTCCCTGGACAGGGGGTGGAAAGGATCCTGGACGAAGCGCTCGTCGACTCCTCCCTGCTCTTGAGTACGCGGGAACGGACCGTTCTCTTCCTGACCGCAGGACAGCACGAACCTTCCAGAAAGGAAAAAACGGAAGAAGGGCAATGGGAAGATGAGGGAGGGTACCACCGCATCCAGAGCCTGGTGCTGGACTCTGCCCCGCGGAACTAGAATGAACGTCCGGAGCGCTCGAAGGAGCCTCCGCAGAGCGTGGGCAGAGGCAAGGACAGTGGGGACCATTCCGAAGGAGGGGAGGACTTTCCGGAAGCTACGCACCAGGGGAGTCCATCGAGGTTCTTCTTCCGCTAGGCATCCCAGGGAGGGGAGGTTGAGGAGAAGCGCCCTGAGCCACGAGGGGACGCTCGCTCGCTCGCCCGCCTTCCTCTTGCCAGGGACCTCTCCCTTCCTCACGGCCGATTGGTGGCCAAAGCTACCGCACGCGGTTGCTCATTTCCAGCTCCTCTCAATCCCTTCTTCTCCTTCCCAGGATTGGCGAGGGGAGCTCCTGGGACAGCAGCGAGAAGATCAGGACAGAAACCAACACCACGTTCTTCGAGATCACCAGCCTTCTGCCGTACACCGCTTACAGCTTTCGGGTGATGGCCGTGAATGCCATGGGGACGAGCCGGCCGAGCAGGGAATCCTACTTCATCATCACCCTCCGGGAAGGTGAGTGAGGTGTAGGGAAATGCTGCGGACCCGTGCCGGAGGGAGTCGCCTCGGGGATTCCATCCCGGGACTTCCATCCTGACCCTTCGCCTGTGGAAAGAGCGACTTCTCCGGGACAGGGTTATCCCCGTGCATGGGAAAGGGACGGGAGGTAGCAGCACCTTCGGCCGGATGAGAGGAAGGATCCAGATCCATCTACGGACAGCCCCGAGCATCGTCCCTGGGATCCGGTCCGGGACACCCTCTCACGTTTCGAAGAGGCGGCGGAGCCACCTGTGACCGCGGCGACCACGCTCGCCTCCGGACATCGATGATGGCCAATGCTGGAATCGGCTGCAGAACTCGCGTGCGGCAGAGACCCACAGAGTTTGGGACCGCGGGTTCCATGGGCGACTGGGGGATAGGTCGGCGTATAATGCTCCTGGGACTTCCGGAACAGGACTGCCAGAGACTTCCCTGTCTGCGCACGCGATCAGCGACGCACGCGTCACCCGCGAGGCAGAATCCCCTTACGTGATTCGTGTTGCCTAAACGATGGTGGAAGGGAGGGACTCGAACTGGGCACGGACGCCGGCTGCTCTTTTGGGCTTCTCCTACAAGAGAAGAAGCAGTGAGAATGTCTGGAGAGTGGGGCGGATGACGCCTGGAAGATGGGATGCGGGACTGTCCCGAAAAGAATGTCTGGGACTGTCTGGAAAATGGGGAGGAGGGACGTTTTAAGACGAGGTGAAGAATCTCCCCGAAAAGAGAGTCTGGAACTGTCTGGAAAGTCGGACGGAAGGGCGCATCGAAGACAAGGTGCAGGGCTTGTCTCCATGTGGCATGATGGGGCTCCCAGAAGTGAGTCCTGTCGCTGATGGCAGGGCGACCTGGCGGTGGACTCCGAGGACCACCCGCGGGCAGGGCCTCGGCGTTCCTCCCTGAAGGGCGAGCAGCGGACGTCCATCGATTTTCGATTCTGAAGCGGGAGTACCGGGAAAAGACTTCCTCCCACCAATGGTAGGGAGAGTTTCTCCGTTTCCACGGCAGTTTCCCAAAGGGGAAGTCCCCTTTCCTTCTCCCGGGACACTTTTTTTTTCCTTGCCTCTCTCCTTTCCGAGCTGTCGTAACAAAGTTGTGCGGCACGTGAAGTCCCCGCTTCCCGGGCTGTGCGCTTTCCCTCCAGTGAGTTCGCGGCGCCGGAAAGTCAACGTCCCCGTGCCGAACTCCGTTGCCAGCAGCTCGTGGGAGGGGAAGATCGGATCGGGGAAACGCAATTACAGGATGGGGGCCTGGACTCCATCCACAGGGGAGTTTTCCATGGATTGTCTTCGAGTGGTCTGGAGTCGGTGTATTCCTTGGGAACGAGTCCGTGCGCGCTAGCGCCCGGATCTCGGACGAGGTCACGTGGCCGCGGACGGACGTGGATGAGGTGCGGTTTGCTGCGGGTGCTCCAGAACAGGCAGGGAGCCTCCTGTACTTCAGTTTACCATGGCGCTTGTCAGATCGCCATGGGGATCTCCCGGAAGGTTATAGCCATAATGTAGCCTCACAGCCCCAGACTCCCGGGTCACTCGAGCATCCTCGGTGCACGCAAGGTGCCCGCCCCGCGCCGAGGACCGGTCAAGTCACGGACTCCTGTCCGGAAAGCCGGTTGATCTCCAGCAGGACTACGACCTTCACTTCCCTCGAGAGCGCTGCGTACCGCGGAGAACTGCCAACCAGTGCGCCGCCTTCTGTTACCTTGGTCTGGCGACCCGAATTCCCCGTTCCGGGTCAGCAAGAGAGCTAGGAAGAGGCAACCCATCCCGCCTTCCTTCCTCCTCGGAAAGGACAGGTCGACTGGAAGATTCCGCTGAGTGGGCATCGGGGGAGGTCCGTTCCCTGAATCGGTTCTGCCGCGCGTGCGGCCGCCCTGCACGTGCGAGAGGGTGGTAGCGGGACGGGCGCGGTTCGCTCCGGAGCCACAATTCTTTGCCGGCTGGCGTCCCTGCACGCCAGCGCTCCCTTGAAGGCGTCGGGCCGAACCCTGTCTTCCTCGCAGCACCCACGTTCTGGGGAGGGGGCTACTCGCTGCAGCCGTCCCTGAGGAGCGACCTTCCGCGCCCCGAGGCCAAGACGAGGACACGCCAGGGGGAGAGTCAGAGCAGCAGCGGCCGAGGACACTGAAGCGAGCGGCCCCCAGGTGCCACTTCGGCAGCTGCGTTTCCCGGAGCATCGACTCGGTCCGCCCGCGCGAGAGGAGTTGATGGTCCGAGTTTCCCGGGTCTGCACGGTTGCTGCGGGAAGGGCGGGTGGATGGTCCTGGGAAGAGAGGCCTCTACTGAGTCGCCCTTCTCTCGCGCAGTGCCCAGTGGCCGGCCGACCATCACCGCGGCCTACAACACGAGCTCCACGTCCATCCGCCTTGACTGGAAGCCGCCCAACAGCAGTACCCTCCACGGGGAGTTCCAGGGTTACCGGCTGGTGTACCGCCACCGGGACAAGGAGAACGCCCCCATGCACGAGGTGACTCTGAGGGACCCCAAGCTCAGAGTAGGTGCTGCGCGCGCGCCCCCCGCTAGAAGGCTTACAAACGCCCCCTCTGCAGAGCTTCACGCTGTCCGACCTGGACACCTTCACGGCCTACGTGATCTCCCTGCAGGTCTTCAACCCGGAAGGGCCGGGGCCTGCGTCCACGGTTGTCATCATGACTGACGAAGGAGGTAAGCGACTGCGCAGCGGAGGGGCTTCCTGACCCGAGAAGCGGTCCCACTATCAAACCAGAGTGGATCCGCTCGGCGGCGCCACCGCGTGTCCGTTGCGTACCGCCGCCTTCACTCCCCGCATCTTCCTGTCGCTAGCGGTCCGTCGGGTTCGCTCTCCCCTCCCTCCGCAGGCTTTCGGGGATGCGGCGTCGCCAAGGCGACCGTGGAGTTGTCGCTCGTCGCCTGGATCACGTGTTTTGCTCTCCGGCGGGGAGCGCCAGGAACTCCATTTGTGGGAGGCGGAGGAGGAGGAGGAGGGGAGGTTGGCGTCCGTCCATGCTTCATTTCACGCGGTCGTTAAGAGATGAAGCATCATTTGCCAGCAAGAGCCGGGATTGCCACGGAAACACGAAAGTACCGCCGCGCGACGTTTCCGCTCGCACACGTCCACTCGGGAGCCGCTCCATTTTTTTGGAGCGGCGCTCCCGGAGAGGATCCTCCTTCCTTCCTTCCTGTTCTTTTTTCTGCTTCCTTCCCCCTTCCCTCCCCTTTCCTTTCTAGGAAGGAAGGAGGGGGGGGTCGCGAAAATGTGGCAGAAAAAGGAATGTCACGTGCGCCCGTAGCGCCATGCATCATCGCTCGCGGCAGGACGGAAGCACTTCGGTCGCCCCCTCCCACTCGGGAGGGATGCTGTCCCTTCCTAATCCTCCCAAGAGCGGAGGAAAGGCGGGAGAAGCCTCTCGCGCCGGCAGAGAGCTCGAGGGACGCTTTCTTCTACCGCCGCTAGGGAACCCGCTGCCGAGGGGGAGCCACGTAAAGTGCACAGGGCTGGCGGGCCGCTTCGTAAAAGGCTGGGGGTGGACCTGGGGAAACAGGGTCACTTGAGAGGCAAACGGTAGGGGACAAGGACGTGATCCTCCACGGAAGTCCTTCCTCGCTACTCACAAACCTCGGGAACGCCGGCCTGCCGCTAAGAAGGACGTCGACGAGCGGGCATCCCCTGGCGGGGTGGGTGCCGCAGCTCGAGCGCTTTCTTCCCTTTGGAGCGGATTCGTGCGCGCGTGCGGCAAATCCAAGATGGCAACCGAGAGCGCGTGCGTCGGAAAGCGAGCGGCGCGCCAGTGCCCCCGAGACCCCACTTGGGAAACCTGGGAGTGGGGAGAGAGGTTCTCTAGGAGCGGAGAGGGAGAAGGGATGCTACGAACCGGCAGGGGAAAGGACCATTGCATCCCTCAACCGTGCCCTGGACTCCGCCACCGCCCACCCGCGTGTCAGGAGGTGTCCTTGGCGCGCTCTGAGGAAGTCGGGAACGCCTATGGCGTCGCGTCACCCTGCACGCCCGTGAGCCACTTGGCGATCCGTGCGCGCGGGCGGTGGCTCCTGACGACCAGGTGCGCTCGCATCCACGCGTGGTTTTCCAACCTTCCTTCTTTTCTTGAGGATTGCTTTCGCAGCGCCTCTCGCGTACGCGCGCGCGCGCGCCATTCCCGGGCCCCTCCAAGCTTCCCCCGAACGCCTCTAGGGGCGCCGCGCGATGTCTCGCGCGGCGCCCCTAGAGGGACCGACCCCCGACTGCTTAGGCGGCTCGAGTCCTCCAGGGAGCGCTTCTAGCCCCCGCGGACGGACCGCAGCGCCCGCTGCCCCCCTCCGCCGCCCAAAGCAGGGAGGACCCGTGGCTGCTTCTTCATCTCGCCCCTCCCCCCAGTCCCGACGAAACCGCTGAACTTCATGACCAGGGAGATCCAGGACTCCTCCACGACTCTCTCTTGGGAGCAGCCTCTGGAGCCCAACGGCATCATCCAAGGGTACCGG
Organism: Raillietiella orientalis; assembly: GCA_036172245.1. NCBI lineage: Eukaryota > Metazoa > Arthropoda > Ichthyostraca > Raillietiellida > Raillietiellidae > Raillietiella > Raillietiella orientalis. The sequence goes on from JAYWIR010000012.1 coordinate 1,285,015, forward strand.
CTGTACTTCATGCACGACGGGTTCACGGACGTGCGGACTATCAGGAACCCGGAGGAGAGGATGACCCACAACTTGACCGGGCTGAGTAAGTACGCGCCCTCTGACCCCCACTTCCTGCGGGCCCTCCCTGGAGGAACCCATCAGCTCATGCGGCCCCTCCACTCTTGCAGAGTCCTCGACCAAGTACCGCGTGTGGGTTAAGGCGTTCACCTGGAAGCACGAGGGAGATCCCTCACAGGAGCTCACCATCACCACCGACGTGAACTCGCCCGAGGCGCCCCTCATCACCAAGCTGTCCTGCGACAATAAGAACTCCGTGCGCTTGCAGTGGAGGCAGAAGCCCTCGGGCGAGAACGTCAGCTTCTACGTGGTCCACTACCGCAAGAAGGGATCGTCGGAGTTCCAGGAGATTGTCGTGGACAACGCCGCCGCGACCTCGGTGGAACCGACGCAGGTGCGCCCCCAAGCCTCCTGCTTCCGTCTGGCAGCTCTCTCGACTGCTAGGCGCCCTCAAGGAGGATCTCCTTCGCCTCTGGTCCTGTGGGGGGGTCGCATGTGAGGGGTGGTGTTCTCGGCGAGCCCTCTTTCCGGAACCATGGTAGGCTACCCTCTTCCTGCTCACGTTCCTGAGGCGGCGGCAGGTAGCCGGAGAACGGGGTCGATGCCTGCCTGCCCCCGAGGGACGAAAGTTTTCTCGGGCCGTGAGAGCGCCGTGGTCAGCTCTCGCTCGCTACCTCGGGGGAGCGGTTCCTCCCTTGCTCAAGAGACACTTCCCCACACCTATTTTTTTCCTCTTACTTTCCCCTTTCTCTGTCGTCTCTTTCTCTGCGTCATCTTACGACGCCCTGGGACATTCTGCCCAACCGGCCGCCCTTTCTTCTGCAATGAGTCCCCCTGCGATGATCTGCGTACCCCATGCCACCAGGAAGTGGTGCTGTTGAGAATTCCAGAAGGAAAACCCCTTGATGCTGCGAGCGTCACGTTCCGTGTCAAAGGTCAGGAGCAGGAGCTTCCGCTTTCATCCCACTACCTTCCCGGCGTCCCTACCGCCGAGGGCGTCCTAGCGACAAAACCGCGGACAGTCTCTTCTCCCTTCCGCGAGCTGGTTGTGACCTATGCTGACCGGGTCGGGTCCGTCGCCCCGCTTCGGAGCGATGCCTACGGAGAGTCCCTTGGCTCTTCGCCTTCCCCGAAAATCCTTGCGGGTCGGTTACAAGCGGTCCTCCGGGATTCGCTCCCGTGACCTCCAGATGTTCCTTTGGGCTCAGTGAGATGGCTCCAGGGGGGCACCACACCGCATGAGCCGTCCACCCGTCTCTAGTCGCGCAAGGAGCGCGATCTCCCTGGCTCGCGAGCTCCGAGGCTGGGCGGGTCCTCTATCCGTAGCAAGTCGTCCGGGAAACGGAGCCGCAGATCTCAGGCACCTCACCCCAACGGGCCTGGTGAGTCATCTCCCGACACGCCAAGAATTTTTCGCCCGCCGTCCTGGCAGTGCGAGGGCACCGTGAGTCGGCGCAGGGCTTCCGGGATGGGTTCCGCGCTTCCCGGCAGTCCAGAGCGGAACCTCCTTCCCTTCCGACGTGGGGGGAGCGGACGGCGGCTATCCTGGTAGGGGCACCGTCCCACAGCCGTCCGCTGCTCCACGAAGGACGGTCGCACGTCCTTCTTCGCTCGGTTCCCGAATCCGGCGGCGGGAGAACCTCCCGTTTACCCCTCGTAATCACCTGAGCACGGGGCGGGAGAGCAGGAGTGGGGAGGCTCCCACATCCGCTCCAGCAGGCGTGCCGGGGAGCTCATCAGGCTGAGCGAGGGCGCGAGGGTGAAGAAGGGGATGAGACAAAGCACAAACGGGGGGACGGGCACGAAGGGGTAAAACGCAATTTTTTCCAAGCCGGGGTGGGAGAGACCATGTGATTGGAGCTCCCCATCCTCAAGGAGTGACCACCCTTCAATGACCTCCGGGAGGGTCTCCAGGAGGAACGCGGCGGCGCCTCCGCCGTCATGTTGTCAACGCCGGTCTTGAGGAAGGGGAGCGGACGAAAGGCGCGGAGGGAGGCGCGCGAATGGAGATGCGTGGACGAGCAGGCGCAGACTCCTGGGAGGCGGCTGGAAGGTGTGGGGGGGGGCGCCCGATGCCGGGACAAGCAGACACGGAACCTCGGGGGTTGCCCAGCCGTCGCGGGGCGATTTTCCGCGGCCGGCTGGGCAGAATGCCCCCAAAGCCCGAGATGACGCCATCCACCCTAGCTCACGTTTGCTCTTCCCAGAAGTCAACAGGCAGACACTCCTCCTCCGTGGCGGGTTCCCAGGTGTCTGCATCCGTTGCCCTTCTTTGGCAGGCCGTGCTCGGATGGTAGTGAAGGACTCCTTCCACCCAGCGGCTCCCAGATGGCCCGCGCGTGCTACCCTAAAGCCTGTAGGGCGAGCAGATGGATTCGCTGGGATGATGGGAAGGACCCCCGACTGCTTTAGGGAGCTGCTTTCGGTCTCCTTCCGAGCCCAGCCGTCCCGGGCCCGGCCGAGACCCTGAACTCGTTCGGGGGCCGCAGGCGATCTCCGAGCTCTCGCCAGCCACGCGTCGCGAGAGCTGTTTCCTCGGAGGGCGCCGGGACCGGCAACTCTTGCGACCACTCCAACGCCCCCTTCGTTTGCTTGCTGCGGCGGGATCCTGCCTGCAGCGATGGGCATTCCTGACCAGTGGACTGTCCTGCGGTCTGCAGGCTCCCTCTTCGTGGGTCCGTTCGAGAAGCTCCCAAGAGGCAGTGGCTGACTACTCGCTCCAGGCCACGGATTGCCCTGGTCTCGTCCTCTTCCACTTTTGAATTGCTTCTGGGAGCATGGGATGGGGGAGCCGTCCCCAGACCCATGAGCGGTCCATTGGGATGGGCTACTCGGCGTGATCTTCGCACCGCCATCTCTTCGACAGGGAAGAACGGCCCGTCTCTGCCCTCCCGTCTGCTTGTGACTCCCGGGCAAGGTCGCGCCGCGTGACCTTGCCCTCACGAAGACGCACCCGTTTCGCACCCTAGCAACCTCATCCTGGTTTGGGGGAAGGGAGGGAAGAAGACGAGTTCGTTGCTGTGGCGGTGTATATCCGCACGAAGACGAGAGTCGGGCTGCCGATCTCCCGCAGCTTCCCCGCACTGAAGGCGTGAAGCCTGGCTGGAGACCTCTCCTGGATCCCCCCCTGAAGACTGGAACCTGGGAGAAGCCGTTCGACTGTGGGAGGAAGCGGAAACCTCTTCCAGCCTAACGATCCTGTCCCGGCCTTTTCCAGCTCCCTCGTCAATTCCGGGACTCTTCCCGGAGACTCCCAGCTGGTCGTGGAGGAGGGAGTCCATGTGGCCACCATCGCTGCCTTCCCCCTTCTCTGCCCTCCGCGCCATCGGGTGACTAGCGAGCGCCCCTCCACTCCGGTGATTGGCCGTTGCGCGGACGTGGAGCATGCGACCCCTTCAGGAGTCTGCCGGAAAAGGGAAACCTCTGAGCTCCCTCTCCCTGCTCTTCGCTTCCGGGAAATATCATCTCCCGTGCTCCGACGCTCCCAGTCATGGGCGGACCTGGAAGACTGTGGATCTCCTGACGATCCCTCAATTAGGGAACCAACTGCCCCCCGGTGCGAGAAGGAGTTCAGGCGGCCTCAAAGAGTTGGCGCCCTGCCGGCGGCAAAAGGGGAGGGAGGAGCGGGTGCAGAGTTCCTCTTCGCCGGCGGAGGAACCTGCGCTTGTCCGACCAACGAGCCGAACGGTCTCTTTCCCAAGAAGAGAGGGGAGCACTCGTAGGGGTCCGTCCAGAGTCCAGACAAAGATGCAGGGTCGTCCTTCCCCCCTCCACTTGCCCGCCACCTCACCTCTGCAAAATTTCGTGTCGGCTCGGCGCTGACAAAGCTGGAGGCGGACCGCAGTCCTTCCGGAGGGCACGAAAGTCAGAGGGAGGAGTCAGGGACCTGCCTCGAGCCTCAACGTATCCTGCGGGCTCTCGAGGTCACCGAGCTGCCTGGCGCCGCCGCGGAGCGCAGCCGCCTACCGCCCCCATGGTTCTCCGGTCAGTTCTGACCCACCCCTTCTGTGTTTCAGCTTGTCATCTCCAACCTGACCTTCGGGCAGATGTACGAAGCCAAGGTCAAGGGCGGACGCAAAAGTAGATATTCGAATAAGAGTTTCACTGGACCTTTTTCCGGGCACCGTAGAATTTTGCTCGAAGAGAACTGCGAGGAGACCTATGAGCTGCCCCACGGCCTGCTCTCCGAATTCTCCGAGCTGGGGGTCGGAGTCATCGCCGGAGTGGTGCTGGCCGGCTGCGCCCTCGTCGTGGCGGCCTGCGGATTCATCCTGTGGAGGTAACCCGGGCGCGACGCGCGCGCTTGCCTTCGGGGCGCTCCCGGCAGCCGCGTCCGTCCCGCGCGGGACTCTCTTGCCATCCGTGACCCTCCGCGCGCGGTTCGAACGGGGAGCACGGCGGGGTCGCCAGCGCAATTCCCGAAGCTTCCCGCGTGTGCCACTGAGCGGTGCTGCTTGGGGTGAAGCCGGCGCCTGGGTCGGGCCCCGCCTCGGGTTCAGATGCCTCCTGAGGCAGGTCGGCTGGCCCCTCCAGGGGTGCGCGACCCGGGCGCTTCTCCACCCGCGCATCTGTGGCTCTCTGCCTTCCAGGAAGTGCTACCAAGAATCCTACTACTACGTGCACGGGGAGAAGGACCGCGGACAGATCCCCGCGGGCTTCCCCCCGGTCGCCTGGGAGACGGACGAGAGCGACAGGGAGTCCGTTCCCGTGTACCTGTTCCCCGCTCACGTGGCACAGCTTCACGCGGATGACGGTGCCGGCTTTGCGAAGGAGTTCGAGTCCCTGCAGCTGGCGCCGGGGGCCGACGAGCTTCGCGCCGATACGTCGCGCAAGCCCGGCAACGAGGGGCGCAACCGCTACCTCAACATCGTCGCCTGTGAGCAGCAGCCCCCGCCGCTCCCGGGAGCGGAGGTGCCCACTGACCCTTTCCCTCCCCCTCATTCTTTCCAGATGACCACTCACGGGTTCAGCTCGGGTCGAAGCCTCGCGGCAAGAAGCTGCCTGAGTATGTCAACGCCAACTACATCGACGGCTTCCGGAAGCCGCGAGCGTACATCGCCACCCAGGGACCCCTTCCGTCCACCTTCGACGTTTTCTGGAGAATGGTCTGGGAGCAGAACGTCCACACCATCGTGATGATCACCAACCTGCTGGAGAAAGGACGGGTATGTTAGGGAAAGAGGGGAACGCGAGGGCGGAAATGGACGGAACTTCCATTGCGCGCGCTACGCATCTCCCGCCCGCTTCCCCTATCCGGCTACGGGTCTGCTCCGGAATCCTGGATGGTCTTTGACGAGACGAGAATGCTGGATTCTTGTTCCTCTTTCTACCGGAACACCCAACTGTTGCCTCGCCCCGGTCTCCATCGGAATGGGAACGGGTCGAAACGCTCCCTCGACTTTCGGTCGCACTGCCTCGTTGCCAGGCTCCAGTCCAAAGCACGCGCGCCCGAATACATAGTTTTTCTCGCCTCTCTTTTACCTAGAGATAGAGGAAGGAGGAGAAAGAGATGGTGATGATTGAGGAGGAGGAGGGCAGGAGAACCTCACCCTCACATTTGACATCACAAGTTCCCTCTCATCGGCCACCTCTCTCGTCGCCAGGAGCAACGCGTGCGTCATGCCCGCTCCGGCGTCCACGCCTCTCCTTAGGAAGGACCTGCCAGCCACCTTACCAGAGATGATCTCCCATCATTCCCCCAAGGACTCTGTATGCTTGGACCGCTTGATGATCGACTCACCCGAAGGACTTCGTGGTCCAGCACTCGGTCCCTCTCACTTTTGGGGCTCCATCTCCCTCTGGTCCTGCCGCCATCTATGGCGCAAGAGCAGTGGCGATGAGCCGCCGCTGCCATCATCGTCACCATGCCGCCTCCTCTTCCTCCTTTGGAGTCCATTTCCTTCTCAGGGCTAGCAATGGTTTCCACCTTCCTGCCAATGTTCTCTCCCTCCACACCATTAGGAACGGTTTCCACGGACGCAGGAAGGAAGAAGGGGCTCGCTCTCGGCAAGCGAAGGAGGCGCTTCGTCTTGCGAGAAACATCGCCATAGGCGTCGGCGTGGCTCTACATCCGGCCTCTCCGGAAGTGAATCTCTGTTCAGCGAGGGACGGCGCGCAGAGATGCTTCTCCTCCAGTGTCTAGGCAATCGGGGGAGGAAGGGAGGGAGAGAGAGAGGGAGTCTGCAACCGTTGAATGCTCCCGAAGCCACTCCCACAGTTGGCATCTCGATTCCTGCTTCCAGATGGAAGGGGGGCCTCCAAGAGAGGCCGGAAAAAGCGGTCGCCTTCCTCCTACTTCCGTTTTCCAGCCACCGGCAGGAGCGCTCGAGTGCCAAAGCGAGCTCTCCCTCTCGGTCCGCGCAGACGGCAAGACGTCTCTCTTAGAAACCACAGAGGGGAACCTGGAAGCCCTCCAGGGGAGGGATGGCACGGCGGGGGTTTGGGGGACGAATTGAAACTTTTCCCTCCCAACTCCGAAACGTACCCTTCCCCCCCCCCCAATCACCTGTGCGCTCCCTGATTGGCGGCCTTTCTGTTTCAGAAGAAGTGCGATATGTATTGGCCTAAGGAAGGCGCCCAGACCTACGGACTGATTCAAGTGAGGTTCATCAGGGAGATCATTTCGGCGACCTATGTCATCAGGAAATTTTCCCTGAAACACATCAAGGTGGGTGCGCGAGGTGCACCTCTCCTGTGCGCGAGTCGACCACCACCGGCCGCGACCATCGCACCACTTCTTCTCTCGCTGCCCTTTGCAGGTCAAGAAGCCCAAGGGAGGGGAAGAGCGCGTGGTCCACCAGTTCCACTACACCAACTGGCCGGACCACGGGACTCCGGAGCACCCCCTGCTCATATTGAGCTTCGTCCAGAAATCTTCCGCAGCCAATCCGGACGGCGCGGGTCCCATCGTGGTGCACTGCAGGTCAGAGGGGGCTGCAAGGCCCCAGGCGCACTCACGTGCCCCGGAAACCCTCCAGCGCTGGAGTCGGGCGCACAGGGACGTACATCGTCATCGACGCCATCCTGAAGCAGATCAAGGCGCAGGGGAAGATCAATGTCTACGCCTTCCTGAAGCACATTCGCACCCAGCGTAATTTCCTGGTCCAGACGGAAGACCAATACGTTTTCATCCACGACGTTCTGCTGGAAGCCATCCTGAGCGGAGACACGAGCATCAGCAGCAGATTCCTCAGTCGGTACATTTGCGGACTCCAGGTGAGGAGCCCCATGAGCCCCATCCCGGAGTCCTGGAAGCTGCTGGAGAACCAGTACAAGGTACTCGGGGTCTTCCTCGGTGCTCTCCAGTCTAAAGCGACCTCTCTCAGCTGGTCACGGAGTTCGCTCCCACCCAGGCGGATTTCCAGCACTCCCTGAACAAGTTCGCCATCGCGAAGAGCAGGTCTCTGGACTTCCTGCCTACGGACACGTCGAGGGTCATCCTGAGACCCAAGGGGCTGAACGACCAAAGCGTTTACATCAACGCTTCGTGGATGCAGGGTAAGAGGACACCTCGTCGAGGCGGCGCTCCTTCCTTTCCGGCTGCGGGTCGGAAGGTCCTTCCCGCGACCATTCTTTGCCACTTGGCATCCTACCCGGAATGTGCCGTGCGTTCCCTAGTGTCTCAGAAACCACGTTACCAGCGCTCTTCTGAGTCCAGTGGTAGCATAAGGACTAAACGGAGATCTCTCTCTGTCTGTTTCTCTGTCTTCCGAGGTGATCTCGCCTCGAAGGCACGCTAGAAATGTCTCGACCTTCTTGCGCAGCAATCTAGTATTGGAACTTAGTCAAAAGCACACGCAGCTGGTGCGCCGATTCCCCATTAGGGAGGAGAAGAATACCCTCTTTTCCGCGATGGCACGAGCGGATCCGCGTTCGCTTGGGCGGCGAGGAAACTGGGACGATGGGGTTCTACGGGGGACCTTCGTTTCCTGGGCAGCAGTAGCCTCTAAGCCAACGGCGCTCTGATGCTTTCCAGGGTACTACAGTCTGCACGAATTCATCGTGACGCAGCATCCCCTGGAGGAGACAATCCTTGACTTCTGGCACATGGTCTGGGAGTACAACGCCCAGGTCGTGGTGCTGCTAAGCGAAACGATCGATAAGGTCAGTTCGGTCCACGATTCCATCATCTCTGACTCTCGCACAGGAATACCCGGTGTTCTGGCCGACGAAGTACTTGGACATCAACACTGGGAGCTTCAAGGTGTACTTCAACAACGAGGTGTACCACCCCAGCTCGATCGTGAGGACGTTCACCATAGAGTCCCTCCAGGACGACTACGAGCTGACAGTCACCATGACTCAGAACAGCAACTGGCCGAACAAGAATCTGCCCCTGCCGTCTGTGTTCACCCTGATCCACTCCATTCGGGAGTCCACTCCCCAGTATCAGAAAGGCCCCATCGTGGTGGTGGACAGGTATTTGTCTTTCGCACCATCTTCTCTGACAGCCCTCAGGTTCGGCGGCACGGAGGCATCGACCTTCTGTTGCCTTTCCGCCCTGACCCAGCAGGTGGAGCAGGAAGACCAGGTGGACGTGTATCTGTACGCTAAACTGTTCCACCAAAGCCGCCCGGGAATCTGGAAAAGGCAGGTGAGGACGACTCTCTCGGCTCCCTCCCGTTCGTTCCCTTCAAGTGGTGTTCCCTTCTCCCGCAGGAAGACTTCCTGTTCCTCTACCGGGCGATGGAGTCCTTGGTTTCCTCCTATCCCGAAAGCCACCAGCCGGTCGACAACACGCTGGGGAGCTCCTCCAACGGCAACCTGCCTCCGGCCCCGATGAAAAACGGGGTCGTGAGAGTACCACCGGAAGGAATGGAGACCAGCACCCTGTGGGAGCCCTAGGCGCTGACAACTGCCCCGCGAGATGGGATGATGCGCGCTCTCCCGCAGGATTCCTTCCGCCTCGACGACGCCCGCGGCGACTACGCCGCGGCTGCTGGAAGCCGCCGCCGCCGCCGCCTCCGTCCGCCCACGCAGCGAAGGACCCACCGCCCTGTCTGTGATATTTCGGGCGCAATCAGCTTTATGCGGGACTTCACTCCTTGCTCTCCCGCACGCAGGAAGTAACCCCTGTTCCCCCTGGGGGCCTTCGACACGCACGCTCTCGACCTCTGGGTCCCGGAAGGAATTGGCACAAGAGGGATGCGGTGTCCCTTGCTGCCGAGTGCGTCCGCCCCAGTGCCTGACGACGGGAGAAGTTAGCGACCTCCTCCGGATGTCGTGCTTGGAGGACGAGGCTGCAAATGCTGTTGTGGAGGGACCCTGGAAGATGTCTGGCGGGAGGTTGCACATTTCGTCCCGCACGCCTCCACCTGGATGCCTCTCGACGTGCGAAGCCTAAGGCGGGACGGACGCTCCCGGGCATTCCAGGATGGCAGGATGAAGTTCCACGTCCTCAGATAAACCGAATGGAGTCGCGGGAGCTGCACCCCTGTGGGATATTTTGCTCCTTCTTTCCCCACTGTTAAACTGAGGAGTTCCGACGGAGGCGCTTTCTGCTACGGGGGTGGCTGCCTGCTGGAAGGCCGTGTAACTAGGAGACGACCTGATGCGACGTACACGTGGATCCCGTTTCCCGCTGTTTTCGGGAGAGTTCTCCTTTTCCGAACAGAGGGCGGGGCTTCTTCGGACAGCCGCAGGGAGGGGTAGCCTTCCGTGACTCGGGAGCCGGCCGGCCGGCCGGCGCGACGCCCTGAGGGAATGAGTGGACAGTGGCGCCAACCGACTCAGGACTCTCCAAGATAGAATCCTCTTCTCCCCAGGGTGTCCAGAGAACGGAGTGTCTTCCTCCCTCCCCTCTGGGTTGTCGCGCAAAACGGCTACCTGATCGAGGAACCGGGAGGCAGGGGGAAGGGAAGTTCTGGTCGCCTAGGCAACGGGTCAGATGGCCTGCTTTGCAAGTGGAGGGCTGCTCCCAAAGATTTCCTCGGGAGAGGATCGCTTTCTGCGTCGTCCGAAAGCACCCTCCTACTCCCGGACGCCGGGGCCGGCCCTCTCTCCTTTCCCCTTTGAAGGATACCCTCTTCCCACGGCGGAGGAAGGGATCACGTACTGACCGGAAGGGAGAGAGGTCCACGGATCCCCGAATGATTTGAAAACTTCGGGCCCGCTCCAGAGGACTTCATTCCCCCCCCCGGGCATTGGACCTCTCGCCGCGGCTCCAGAGTTCGATTCCCATGCACCGGTTGCCCGGCAACAAGGCGCCTTCCGGGCGCATCCGAGGGTGCCTCTGCAAAGGCTGGCCAGAGTCCTCTTGAGAGCGGACAATAAAGTCGCGCCCAGCATTTACGTGAACCAGAGATGTTCCCCAGCTGTTTCTTGGCGGCGGGATTCACCCATTCGGTCCAGGGAGCACCTGCTCACCCCTAGGGCTGCGCATCCCAACACCATCTTCGCGGCTTCCGGGCTTCCCCTCACCCTGTCCCTTTTAGGGAGTTTCCCCTCTTTAGCGCAGGCGTGCCGGCGATGTTTAGAAGGCCCAGGTGAGCTCCAGCGCACCGGCGCGACCCAGGCCGGGCCGCTGAACCCTGCCCCTGCCTGTGTTAACTGGGCAGGAAGAGCAGCCTCCGGGAAGCAGGACGGTTTCCTTTCGCATCCCTCCTGGCCACCGTCCGGAGGCGGGAAAAAGACCCCCTCTGTCGCCTGCCACCCACCCTTCCAGCCCGATGCTACGGGGCGAGGCACGATGATGACGTCTACATGGGCGGGCGAACCGGCACTACTGACCGACGGACGCCGTTGGTAGTCCCTAGGAAGCATCACCTGCCCTGCTTGCAGCAAGACCGAGGTGGGGGAGGGGGAGACAGTACTCCCTGAATCCTGGTAGGGTCCAATGAGGGTCCAGGTCGGTAGCTTTGCCCAGATTTTCCCCAAAGACCCTCTAGGGAAAAACCCTCCCGCGCTTCCCTCTTTCAGGGACGGTCCCCAGGCATACCCGCCCGCCTCTCCATGCATCAGAATAGGAGGACCACCTGCGCCTCCAGACCCTTCCCAGGATAGAAAGGGAATGAAAGAATACGTGTGGCCGGGACAGTGGACGCCTCACGAGAAGGAGCGGGAGCGCCTCGCGCTGGCGCTGCTTGGCGCTTCGCCCCGGAACTTCCAGCTGTCTATGACAACCGGCCGGAAGAGCACGCCGCCGCAGGCGTCCGAAGGGACCAAGGGAAGCAAACCGCCCGCCGTTTTCACGAGGACCCCTTTCCCCCGCGTTCCCTCGGGATGGGATTTTCCGCTGGATCTGCACGTTCTGCGGGTCCTTCCCGGAGGAGGCACTCCCGGTCTCCCGCGCCTCCACCGTCGCCCTCCAGTGGCGGCAGAAGGAACTCCTTAGCCTCGAAGGAGGCGGCGACGGAGACAAAGGGGAAGAGAGGTCCGCGGTCGTCCTGGAAACCGCGAACTCCTCTGCTCCTCCGGACCGAAGCCAGAGCGTGCTCGTCCTTGTAGTCAGGTCAGAAAAAGCGGAACCGTTTCAGAGGAAGCGGTCTGGACGACGCCGGTTCCCATGCTCTTCCCGGAAGCGTGGCTCGTACTTCCTGGAAAGGGTTGGGGAACGGCAAGGTCTCTCTCTCTCTCATAGGAGAGACTGCCCTCGTTGATGGGCGGAGACTGAACCTCATGGACTGCCTGAGAGCGTCCAGCAGCTGCACCTGCTCCTCACTACGGCCGCACGGTGCTGTCAGGCCTCTACCTTGGGGAGGTTCCGGACAGCACCGTGAGGAAAGTAGGAAGAGACAGAAGGAGAAGAGGAACCCCCAAAGGCTCCCTTTCTCCTGGCCCGGTAGCCTGGTAGTTTCTTGGAGCTTTTCCGCCTCCCCCCGCCTTCTCACTACCCTCTAGGATGCCTCCCTCCTCAGTGCAAGGGGACCTCCCTCGGTCCTCTCGTCGTCTCTAGAGGCGATCCGACTTGCTCAGGAGAGCTTCTTCCGCCCTCTGGCTTCGGAGGAACACGTGATCCATGGAGCGGGAATGCCGCGGCACGACTCGGGCGCCTACGCACGCAACACACGGGATCCCCGCCCATCTCCGACCCGTGGAGAAGCGGCGGACGAGGAGCCGCCCGCCTCTCGTCGCCCAACGGGGCGCTAGAATCCCTGAGGGGATGAAGGTGAGCCCGGGCCAATCCGCGATCCGCCCGGTTGCTCTCAGCAACGGAGAGCTCAGTCTACCCTCTGCCCTTTCCCCGGACACCCCAGTTGAGCGGCGAAATGGACTAGCGTGCTGCCGGCCCCAGGAAGCGCCGAGTGGGTTGATCCATGTGTCGCCGGAGAAAGTTGTCCACGCGGAAAGAGGAGGCTCACGAGCAAGCCAGGCTCTTCGAGAGTCGAACCCAGCATTTCCTCTCCTTCCGGCGTTCCTAGGTCCCCCTTGCACCGGCTCGGTTTTCATTTGAGCGGTGGGACGCCTCTTTCGCTGCGGTGACGTCACCAGTCTCGCTCGGGGGCACCGCAGCGCTTCTTCAGACCGCCGCTGGACATCGTTCCGCGACTCCCCGAGGACGAGCGAGCGCAGAGGGAGGGATTGGCAGCTCCAACGGGGGCTCGCCGGGTCGCTCCAAGAGGAGAGGACTCAAGGGCGGATGCGGGCGTTCCAAGGAGAAAGAGAGAAGCAAAGGGGGCCAGGGAGAGAAGCTCCACCCTGAGGACCCAGGCACTGGACCGGGAGGTGCAGGCCACTACCCCTGCATTCACCCGCACCTGTTGGGTTCAGAGAGGAGAGGTCGCCTAGCTTCCGGTGCGTTTCCCGACCCGGTACTCGCGCCCTTCTCGAGGGATTGTGGCGACGGTCGACGGGCCAACACAGAAACTTAGGGATCGGAGAGCCGCAAAGGAGCGCCTACCTGGACGCAAATCAGGGAGAGTCTCTGAGGACTAGCGGGAAGGGAGCGGGCCCGCGCGTTGCCATGGAGACCAGACTGGAGCGCTCGCGCGCCTCTGGTCCCCAGAGGGAGCCCGTTCGCTTCCCGCGAGACCGGAGATCAGGGATCGAGAAAGGGTCGCCGTTCTAGGCGCTCAGCAGCCGGTGTGCCCCTACTCCTTTCTTCGCTGGGGCCGACAGTCCGGGAGCGACGAGTCCATTGGGACCCGCGCTCGCTCCTTACGTACCTCCGGCTTGGGCAAAGGGAGCCCTTCCCGGCCGCTCAGAACACCACCCACAAGGAGCTCGTCTCCTAGGGGAACCGGGAAGTTTGGTATCTCCACCAGCATACTCGCCAACCCCTCCTGCGATAGACGCGCGGTCTCCTGGGTGCAGGCGCTGAGTGGCCTTGCTTCGAATAAGGCAGCCGAGGAGCGGGAGGGAGGAACAATGCTGGCACCCCCGGCGAGGGCAGACCTGCTGTCCCCGGGCTCTGAGGCTTCACTTTTCCCTTTCCGTCACGGGACGATGGGGGCGCCACTGCCTCATCACCTGAGTGCCGTGCATGTGATGCCCCAACGCCGTTGCAGGCCGCCACTTGAAACCACTCGCGAGGGCAGCGACCCCGATCCCTCCCGCTGCTCGCGGAGGGTCCGTCCTGGGGGCGTTCGGGCACGCCCGAGGCGATTGCAGGACGCCCACTTCCTCTTTCGAGGCCGACGACCTACGGACACACTCGCATAGTTGGAAGCGTCGCCTAGGTAACGTGACGAGCCTTCTGCCACGGAAGGGTGCAGGGAGAACGGAAAGCCCCGCCTCCCTGACTGCCAGAGCCCGCGGAAGCTCCAATACATGCACATCGTCCGGAGACCTGGCAACCCTGCTCGGATCGCTTGTGGAAACCGGGACCTCCTGTGTCCTCCAGTGTCTGTTATCTCGGTGCGCGCCCCTCCTCAGATCCCGCGAGCGTCTTACATGTAGATCTCCCGGGCTGCAGGTCCCACGCCCAGTGGGCACATCATCGGCTTCCAGGCAGGCGACGAGAGAAAAGGGTCGAAAAGCCCCCCCTCCTCGGTCTGAGAGAGGAAGTCGCGCTCCAGCGGGACGCGTTCGGCCACTCTTTCCTCGGGGATACGTCGGAACGCAAGTGGAACATCCCGGAAGAATACAGAGACGTCCAGGAGCTCCTGTTGTCAAGGAGATGCCCGAGTTCGCCGAGCCATCAGCAGATACGACAGTCCAGAGAGAGAGCCCTGTCCTCGTATTCCTGGTCCCCCAGACGATGTCCTCTCCCCCCTCCTTCCTGGAGCACCCGTATCCTGGGGCTGGCTCCCGTGGCGGTGCCGATCGCAAACCCCGCAAATGACCTCAGTCGATCCGGGATGTACACATTAAATAGTAGAGAAAAAAATATATATGTGCTTATCAGATACATCTCCATGTATACATAATGTATATATGTTTATATTAATATAAATCTGTACATCTATTTACATTATGTATAAATACTGAATATAGGAATAACTGTGTATATTGAAAAGAATTTGTACATCAGTCTGTGTACAATAAGAATGCAGGTTGATCTTTCGAAATCTTTTTGAACCTGACCCCCCCGTGACGGCCCTGACCCCCGGTTTAGGAAGAAGACGAGGGAGACAGCAAGGCTGGAATGTATCCTTCTCAGAGGAGCAGCAGAGCGAGGATGTGCTCCCGATCCCATCTTCTGGAGTTTCCAGGTCGACCGGGGTCACACACGGGTTGGAGGGAGCGGAAGATGCCCAAAAGGACCCACCTTTGCCTGTTTGTGGCCACAAGTCACGCCGCATTGCCTCGAAGTGGACCTCTCTCGGCTATCCCGAGCGACGGGATGCAGAGGTGGGTCGCCATCGCCCACTCTTGCCGGTACGTCCTGGAGGTCCTCAACCTCAGCAACCGTTCTCCTCTCATCGGGTTAGCCGAGAGTTGAGGAATCCTCCCGAGTGAGGCTCGCACCCCCGAGCAAAGTGATGTGGACAGAGCACCCCGGTGCAGCCTCCCGGCTGAGTTGCCTCTAGGGGGCCACTCGCTGCACCCAGGGCTCCATCCACTAAGGAGCAGTCACTCCCTTTCAAAGGGCGAGTTGCGGCAGATGAATGTGCCAGCATCTCGAGATTTTGTGAGGCGAGAGAGCTGGTGCGACTGTCCGTCAGGTCCGGGGAGTCACCTGGAGGTGGGGCTTATTCCATCCTGCAGCTTCCTCCTCGAGATCTGAGGATGAGGATTTCCCCAAGGACACTTCTGCCGATCCTCAAGGGCCGATCAATGAAGGTGTTTCGAAAAGAACCTTCTCTGTCGGGCACCAGCGAGAATACTCCAGGGACCCTGCAGGAATCCTCTCAGAGACCTTGAAAGAATCCTCCGATGTCCCAAGAAAACTCCTACAGGGCCTAGCAAAAATTCCCCATGAGATCTCAGCAAGAGTCCCCGATAGGATCTCAGCAAGATTCCTCCATGAGACCTCTCAAGAATCACCTAAGAACTCCAGAAAAGATCCTTCAGGGACTCCTGCAACGATCTTCGAAGGGCCCTCACTGAAATCCTCCAGGCTCCCAGCATTCCTCCGAGTGCGAAAGGACTGGCCGTACGGAGAGCGGGGAAGCGTCGAGGGATGTGGTCGCTTGGAGGCGACTCCTCCGAAGAGTTCACGGCGAGGAAAACCCTACGACTGCATGGAAGGAGGAAAGCACGCCTCATGGGAATAGCAAGAGTGGTCACTGACGGAAGACGAACGTACCCTTGAGATGACGGTGGAGGATCCGGGCCATCTCACTTTCAAGCATCGGTTCAGGATCCCGATCCGATGCTTGGGGTCGCTGGAAGGCTCCGAGTCGTCCTCTTCCTGGGGACGCTCTGTGAGGTTCCAGAACCCCCTGTAGGGCGAATACTCTCCCTTCAATAGGACCTTCCAGCTGGAGCCTCCGCCATGTGAGGAAATCGCATCTTCGGGGATGAGCGGTAGTCATCGGTTCGGTCCAGCACGGCCAACTTCAAGCGTTTTTCCCTACTCCATCCCAGCAGCTGATGAGTCAGCAGCACTTGCCAAGACATTGGTCAAGGAATGTGAACTTCGCTGCTGACTCCTGGGACAACCCCGTACACACAGGAGCACTCTTCGTTTTTTACGTAGGGGAGGAAGGTCAGGGGGGACGAAAGGAGAAGTTTCTCTTGTCCACCTTGAGGACGAGGGGAGAGGTCACCATCAGCACACCCACGGGAAGACTGGCGTCCGCAAGTCCGGGGGTCAGCGAGTGCCTGAAAGGTTAGGGCGGATGAATCTGCACGATGACCACCTTGCTGGAGGGCATCTCCAAAAGGAGGATGCTGAAAGACCCCTGATCGCTTCAGAGTGACCACTCCCGACGCGTGCGAGGGAAGACTGCGTGGAGTTCCTTGCCTCGGACTCTCTCTGACCGCTGCTTCTGCCTCCGGAAGCAAGGGCGCGAGAGAGGGAGAGGTGGGAAGATGACGGTCGACGACGCCCATCTGGCTCGGTGGGGTAGGCTCTCCAGGTGCAAGACGAAGTCAGCAGAGGTTTGCGGCGCTTGGAAACGGAGTCCAGAAGCGAACATGAGGCCAGCCGTGCCGACGAGATGACGTGTTTCTAAGGACTTCATCACGGGGCCTCCCAGGTGGTCTTCCACGGGGTCTTTTCGGGGTTTCTCCTCAGCGGGCTCTGGAAACGGAGCCCATCAGGAAGGTAATCGGAAGGGCCCACGACCCAGGCTAGACTTTGAATGGCGGTGTGCTGCTCGCACAGTGGTTGTTGCTCTTAGCAACGGGACGCACGCACTCCACCTCTCCCTGGTCCTGTGAGAGCATTCCAGGGATTTGTTGTCTCCGGATGCAGTCAGATGATCCCATGGAAGTCCCACCTGTGTGAACAGGGCATGCTTCCAATCCTCAGCTTTCCCTCGATTCATCCGCAGCAGGAGTGGATCACGCGCCGTCTGCGGAGCGGGCGTTGCCACGGTGAAGGAACCACGGCCATCTTGAAATTGGTCGAAGGATCCTTGCAAGAACGAGCTCGCATGGACCACCGGCTACCTCACCCTCGGACTTCCGGAACGAAGTCCTCTTCACGCCCCGAGGCGGTCAGGAGCGGCAGCGGGGGCGGGGGAAGACGCTGAGACCGAAGAGACCTCAGCTGGAGGCCAGCAGAGCGCTCCGGAAGCCCCAAGGGAAGACCTGTGGGTGAAAGCAGGTCAGAGACCGGGGAGGGGAGAGGAAAGGAGGGACCAGCCTCCTTGCCTCGAGGCGGACTGCTCCTCCACTGCGTCCGCCGCGGATCCAGAGGACGGACGGAAGCCGTGCCGAAGAGGTAGCAGTACCGGAAAAAGGAGGTTCCGTCTGTCTCTACCCCCACCATCCCTCGAGTACCCGCGTGCGGGAATGCAGATGCAAGTGGAAAAATATAGAAAACGAGACTCCTCCCCTTGAGACTCCAGCGCAGCATCCGGCGGCATAACGGGAGGGCTCCGACCGGCGGCACGCAGGCCTCCGCGCAGCTCCTCAACTAGCACGCCGGGGTACGACGGTCGAGCACAGCTGCATGCCGGCGGCTCCAGAAGTCCTGGCTCCCCGGAGCGGAGCTGAGAGGGAAGAAAACAAACAGACGAGGAGGGTGTGCGTCAGGGCGAGCCCGTTTCCATGTCAACGCGCACTTTTGCCTCAAGGGAAGGACGCCTCCGCCCGAAAACCTCCCGGGCAGATCGCGTGCTCCTATCGTCCGTGGGGGCGCCCCACCAGGACGGAAGCGCCTGCCCTCGTGCGTCGCCGAGGCCGCGCCCTCCCGCTGAGCTCCCGGCGCTACTTCTCTCTGAACTCCTCGTTTGCTGTTTCCCTGGAGACACAGGGGTCTGCGAAGATGAATGCGGTGCGATTTTTCTGCTCTCCACCGTGGGCCGCATTTGTCTGCGGTCCGCTGCTTTCCAGAGGCCCCTCCCTGGGGTCCTCCCGCTCCAGGAAGAGTCCTGGGGGAGGAACGAAGGGAAAAGAAGCTTCGATCCTCCTGACTGTGGGATGTCCAGCTCCTGGCACGATGGCGAGCTTTGCCCTCGCGTCTTTCGGACGACCCGATCGGAACCTCCTCACCCTCGATGTCTTGGACCCCCCGTCCTTCGAGCCGCAAGAAGCGCTGCCCGATCGCATCCTTGCCCTCTGGGAAGGAAGGAATGTGCCTCGCAGAGATCCCCCGGGGATGCCCAAGGGTCCCTGGGCTTTTGTGCCCCCATGAGAGACGGGAAAGTGGAAGACGTGATTCAAGAGTGGGTCACCTCACTCTTGGTCCCCCCTCCTACGAGGTTTGCATGCGCGGCATTTCTCATGGCTGGCTGCATTGCACAGCGCTCAGTCCATCGATCAGCCCGGAGCAGCGCGGTGTGCCTCGGAAGAGCACAATCACTGAAAACGCGAGCGCTGAAACGCCTTCCATTACCGGGACCAGCTTGAAATCCAGGAAAGCTCTCAGGTCTGTGGGGTGAGGCACTGCTGCGTCCCCTCCTCCTCCAAGGCGTAGGATAGCGTGCTCTCAGCGTGCCCCTGCGTGTTGGTACCGAGCCACGCCACCATCAGAGTCTCACGAGACGCGGTGTTGCCTCTCAACGCGCTCTGAACCGGCGCCCTCAGGATCAACCTGCTCTTCTATGCAGATGATCGATGTGGCCCACCCCACACAGAGGTGGTGAAGCGCGCGCACGCCCTCCTTCGGTTGCGCGCGACATCCCGAGGCGCTGGCAGCCTTCGTGGACGCAGGCGAAGCCACGGGAGCTGACGTCACGAAGGGTCCATCACTTTCCTGGCTTTTGGAATCAGTCAGAGAGCCTGAGCAACGCCTCCGGTCTAGCCTTCCTCCTGCGCCCGCGCGGACGAACTGCCTGGAGAAAGGAGGACGCTCTGCAGGAGGTGAAGCCGAGATGAAAGTCCAGAGCTGCAGCTGCACATTCTGCACGAATTCCCGGCTCTTGGAGAGAAGGTCGGCGTGCGCTCTGAAGGCAAACGAACCTCAGGTTCCGACCACCACTTGGAATGAAGTTTTTCCCAGGCGAGTGGGTGCAGTGGCAGCGCGTCGCCGTTTCGCCGTTGTCATGGACACGGGCAAGAGAACGGGGAGGAAGCCACTTCGGTTGACAGCTGAGAACTCGGGAACACTGGACGGAACACCCAACCTTCCGTGGAGATTCGCATGAGCTTTCGTATCCGCAGCGCCGAGGCGGAAGGCTCTGCGAAGGCGGCCTCGGTGACGGTCCAGCACGTCTTCTCCGTTTGCAAGTCCCAACTTCGGAAACAACCAACAAAGCCAGTCCGCCGCCGCGTTTTCAAATTCCGTCCTTATAGGAGACGCAACCAGGCACCTCCTTGTCTCCCAACCGCGGACGGCTCCGGCCTTTCCTAAAACGGCATGCCCTTGGGCAAAAATCATCCGGAGACCCGCAGTCGCATGAGATGATTGCGCTGATCCAGAGGCGGCCTCTACGCACGCTCAAGAATTTCGCACGTGTGCGAAGCTCCCCTGGAGCAAGCCGTGCACTTTGTTCCAGGCGGCTTTTCCTGAGCACGCGTATCGCAAAGGCAAAAAGAGGTCGCCGCTCGGGGTGACCACGTCCTACCCCGCTCACCTTCGGAAGTCATTCGACTTCCGTCTTCCGCCGGGCAAGTACTGATGATGCCAACAGATGGATGACGCAAGTGCGAATCGAAAGCGCGGAGATCAGCACTGTTGGTGACGTAGCAGCCGCGCGAACCGAACGCACAGAGATGCGCATTACTGGTGACGTAGAGATCGGGCGCGAATCTCACGCGAACCGAAAGTGGGTTTAAACAGCGTTCGGCACACGAGGGACTCGGTCACGCCGGAACGTTTATTCAAAGTAAACAAACAGTCGCGTGCCCTGGAGGCACCATCCGGGGAGCGCCGGCATGCGGGTCCGTGGCTAAGAGAAAGAACGCGCTCAGCGCGGAAGGGTTAAGAGGGCAATAAGCGAATAAAAACAAATAAATACACGAGGCGGGGACGCATCAGGAACAAACGTTTATGGCCTCCGGGAAATGAAGGGAGGGCCACTGCGTTTTTGTGTCCCGCTCCTTCCTTGTAGCACCCTCATTGCTGGTGGAGCAGCAACCACGTACGAATTCCGCCAGGGACGGCGCGCCAGCCGAGTGCGCGTCCTCCCCCGTCGCCTCGAAACAAAAACCGGGGACGATCCTCCCATTTACACGTCGAGCCCCAAGGAAACGAACGGGAGTCTGGGAGAAATGGGACTGCGCCTTCGCTTCCTAGGAAATGCCTCAATTTTCCGAATGGAGGACCGCCGTGCACCTCCCCTCACAGTTACCTAGCACGGGGAAAACACAGATATCGATTGGACTGCTGGAAATGCTGCGAGCTTTCTCTGAGAAGCTCAGTTCACTCCCGGAGTGAACTGAACTGCATCCCGGGGAAAGCCGTAATAGAGTAATTTTCCCTCTAGTGTGAAAAAGTAGATTTTCGACGGCGTACTTCTGCGTGATCGTAAGTCATCTTACCGTACCATGATGAATTGGTCCATCCCATAAAATTTATTACTTCAAACTAGCGATGTGATTTTTCCCAGGGAGGAGAAGGAACCCTTTTAATTGAAATGTACATTTCGGATGGCCCGTATTATGAGACTGATGGAGATGAAAGAGATTTCGAGGCCAAGTGCTTCTAGTACACGATTTATGATCTTTATCCTCTTATGAAGAAAGTATCTGGAGCCCAGAAAGCTTTTTCCTGATGCACTTCTTGTTCCAGAAAGCCGATTTTATGTTCCCGGGGCGTGCGATGTAGTTCAGAGGACGCGGAGGCGCTGCTCGGCCGCTCGCTTAGAAGATCCGGACGCCGGTGGAGAAGCGCCTTTCAGGAGTATGCGCTGGGATCCGGGAGGAATTCGCGCTTCCCCGCTGCATCTTTCGCATCGAGTCAGCACCAGAGCAGGGAGGCTCTCGACGGACCTTCGTCCGTCCCCCCACTGTCCGCTGTCCCTGAGCATCCCGCAGCAGCTCCGTTGATTTATTCAGCTGCTCGTTGTCTTTCTCAGACATCTGCGCCTCCTCTGTCCCATTGCCGCATCCGGTGGCAGAGTTGGAAGACAATCGCAGATCCAGGAAGATGTGCCCGTCCCCGAGCTTAAGTTGAGCTCATGGGGCATCGTTTCATTGAGTCCGTGTTTGGCTGCTGGTGCCGCAGGAACTGTCGCGCGAATCCCATGAGACTCGAAAGCTTTTTGAAACCGGGTGCGCTTTTCCCCATAGCCAGTGACCTGCGTCCTTTGAGAGCGATTTCACTAATGCTCAAGGAGCAGCAACGTTCTTCTCCACCTCCTCCTTTGTCACTATTGCCTTTCCTCTTTTTCCTTTCCTCCCCCCATCATTCCTTCTCCTCTTCCTCCTCTTCTTTCCATCCTTCTTTCCCCACCTCCTCGGGTCTTGCCCCTGGGTACGCGACTGTATGTGCCTTCACGTCGAATGAATGTCCCGGAGTGGACGAATCCCTGTGCATCGAAAGTCAGCCGGCTCCGCGCGAGCTGAGGTCTCCTCCGCACCGCTTGACCCCATCCCCGCCACACCGAGGCACTGGGTCAGGGGCCGGACAGCGCGGCGAAGGATTCGCCTTCGAACTGCACTCCGTGTGAATCGATCAATGCGCCCGTGATGCAGGCACTCCGGTTTTTATTGAAACTCCATCCCCGATGCAGGAAATGTACTGGGAGCGTCGATAAGGTCTCTGACAGCCATCTGATTTGTAAAGCAGAGAGCTCCCGGTATTCATTACGTGGGACGAGGAGGAAATCGGGAGCCGCGTTCATAAATTTGTGAGCGCTGTCCTGTATTTGTCACGGGGTCCCAGAGGCCTCGGCATTGTTCCGCTCCCCGTGATGCCTCGGTGATCTCTTCAGACGTTGCAAAATTGACCGGAGCTGAAGAAATGATTTAAACTCCGGCAGGCGCAACCGGGTTGTAAAACGCAACCGGAAATTGCACGAACCGGGAAAGGAAAAGAAAAATAAAGAAAATGAAATGGGAATTTCAAGGATGCGAAGGAATTCGCCTCCGAGCGCGCGCCTTCCCGCCGCACCGCTCCGACCTTCTCGAGAGGGGTCTTCGAGCACAGCTCACGAGTGAGCTAGGGAAGAGAGTGTTGGCGATGCACCGAACAGGAGCCGCGACCATTCCCGGAGACGCCGCGCGTCGCTTCGGGATAACTGAGATGCCGCTGACAATCTGATCTGCGCGCCCGTGGCCTCCTCGCTCGCGACCCCGCCTGTCTGGGCTCCGTTCCGAAATCCCTACGCGTGCCCTGTCCTCCTCTCCTTCTCATGCTGCACTCGTGGTCTGGCCAGCCGGCGTGCGCGTTTCTGGGCTGGTCCAAAGGCATGCGCGCTCTTGCGGACCGCAGCCGTGCCGAAGATGGAGAGAACTCTTCGTGCCCTCGCTAAGGGGTCTGTCCGAAGGAGCCGATCCGACTCCTGCTGGACGAGAAGCGCTGCCGCTCTCGCCGAGGGCAACCGAAGGGAAAAGAGCGCCTGATTTCAGGATGTCGCCTGATTGGGTTACGAAAAAGCCCTTCCAGGGCCAATCCCCGGGTCGTCGGAGTCCGGAACTCTCGAAAAGCACGAAATTAAAATGGTGCGCGCGACATCGCTCAAAGCTGAAGAGCAACTTGCTACTGCCGTTTCCGAAAGGGCACAGCCCTCAGAAGCGACACCATAATTTCGGAGACAGCCCCCTAGGCATCGAGCAACCGGCCACAGCACGAAGTAACTGAGTACCCTGAAGCCGAGGAATATGACCTCGGGGGCTAGGAAGTCAACGTAGAAGGTCGCGTCGATGGTTTCGAGCTCGCTGAAGAATCTTCCTTGCTGGTGAAGAGGCAGAAGATGTTGTGAAAGTCGAGACGCTGCCAGTCGTAGCCGTGGATGGCCGGCATGGAGCTCGCATGCCAGACGTAGGACACAATGATGAACCACATCATGAGCGGGAGAATCGTGTCGATAGTCATGAAGAAGAAGGTGAATAGAGATCATGGGGTTAAAGAAGATGGCCATCTAGCTAGAGGATGTGGACCGATGTCCTGGGAAACCAGCAACTTCATCACGCCCGTGAACAGGACCACGACAAAGCAAATGGCATCGAGATGCTGCTGGATTGTGGAGTACGTGATAACCAGAGGGAAGGTCACTTGGAGGGACAGGTCAGCTACCATCATCTCCAGGTAGTGCGACCTTAGAGAGCACCAGTGGTTCAGATGCACCATCCGGAAGACTGACCTCTCAAACGGAAAATTGAGGATCGTGGGCAGCATGGCAGTGGGCAGGACCAACAGCAGACTGATGAATAGGAAGACTCAGCTGAGGATCTTAGAGGTGCCGCTGCCGATCTGCCAGTACAGTGTGCTGATGAGGAGGCTGACGAATACGTGGGAGATCAGACGGAGATCGGTGCGCAACCTGTCTCTCAGGATGCACTAAAAGTTTCGGAAGAAGAACATGCAGCACCGCCTCCAGGATCTGTCTCCCTTCTTCGGTTGCCGCGGTGTAGAATTTCAATTCCTCTCCAAGGGGAGCTGAGGAGATGTTGGGATCATTCTCTTTCGCGTTGGAGGCAATGGCACCATAGCGACCAAGCGCCGTGCTTCTGACGCTGCGGTCGCATAAAAGGGAGCGAATTCAGAGCAGGATGCGCCGGGAGGATTTTGGAGTCCCCGCGCATGGCGACTCTGGGATGGCTCGCGCTTCCGCTCTCGCGGCCGGCCGGGTAGATGCCCTCGCCCAGCCGAGAACCGGCCCGACCGCTTCGCGAGCACTCCGAGAGCGCGGCGGCGGCGGAGAGTCTTCTAAACTGCCCTCGTGGCGGCTCTGCCGGGAGACTCCAGTGTCTCCAGCGGAGCGGACCGGTCGTTCCCCGCTCGAGTACTCTGCCAAACCCCCGAAAGAGAGCCGGTGTCTTCCGCGGGACGCCCCTCCAAGGAGCACTCGAGTGCCACTTTCAGAATGAACCACGGCGGCGAGGACGAGGAGCGGCGCTCCCTCGCCACTGCCACGGGATGCCCTCATTTCTGGAGGGGGGCATTTCGACCTCTCGGGAAGCTCCGTGTCCACATCGATCCATCCTCCTGATTGAGATCAGGGTCCCAAAGCCCCAGAAGGGGATGAGGGAGGCGTTCCCTGCGCTAGACCGTGGCCTCGACTGCAAAGGAACTTGCAGTATGGCTTCAGCCTGAGGCAGGACGGACGGGGGATCGGCAACCTCACCCCCTCCAAGCAAGAGACCAAGATGTCGTCCGGATGAGCCGGTCGATCGACCTGCTGCGCAGGACCGAGGCCCGCCTAAGAATGCGCCTCCGCATCCCCCGGAAGAGGCGCACGCACTGACCTGACCTGCCTCGTGTCCCAGGGAGAGGAGACAGCCGTCTACTCCCCGTCACCCCGGAAACAAACGCGGACCGCGACGGTCTTCAAGCAAGAAGGGAAAAAAACGAGGAATGACCTCGACATACGAACAGCACTTTACAAGGCTTACTCCCAAGGTTTCGGAGGAGCTCGTCTCCAACAAAGCTGGCAGCGTTGGTATGGAAACAGGATCCGAAGATTCCTTTCACTCCGAAAGGGCAACCGGCAGCGCGTTCTCCCCTGCGGCCTTCTTTCCTGGAAGGTGCTGGGTCCTTCGCGTTTCTCTCACCAGCCATCCTGACTCGCGTCCCGGAGGGAGCGGTCAGGAGAGGAGTCCAAATCGCGACTCCTGAAACTGGACTGCCCCTCCTGTCGGAGCATGGCGCTCCCCTCTTTTTCGAGCTGCGGGCGGACCCCTCCTCGGTCTGACGTCCTTAGTTCGGGGACCCACAAGAACCTCAGCTGCAGGACAGCTCTGTTCCCGTTCATCTACTGCCCTCAGGCTCGAAGCGCGTGACGGACAGCGGGAGCACAACGTGCTGGCTGGCAGGGTGACGTTCCTAAATGTGTTCTATGACGTTTATGTGGGAGCGTTCTGCCCCTCTCCCTCTGGACGAGGGGGCGCCTTCATCCATGCCTCTGTTTCCAAGCAGCACTCGGCGCTTCGCCGAGAGCATGTGCAGGGACGCTAGCGACCACCCGGACGCGTCCCGAACCAGCGACGGACTGTTCCAATGAGGCGGCCGATGGATGCTGCGGTCGTCCAGCAGCAGCCGCAGGAGTTTCACGGTTGGGAACAGGGACAGGAGGGAGGGAGCCTTGACATTCATGGTTTTGCGGAACTGGGCGCTGGGAGCCGAGCCCATCTGTCTGTCGGACTTGAGGGGTCTTCACCCCAGGGGTTTCCGGGCAGGAGCGGCGAAACGTGTGGAGTGCTGCTCCGCGGTCACAGTTCCGCAGTGGCGCACGCGCCACCTGGCTACACCCACAGAACGGAGGCGCCTACATGCCGCCGGTGGGCTTGGGGACCTCCCGACCTGGAGACTCCTGCTTCCTCTCCTGTTCGACCGGGCACGCGCTGGTCGGGATTCCTCCCAACCCGCGCCGCCTCATCGCGCATGCGAGGAAGGCCCGCGGAGATGATCCTTGCTGTCCGCGAGCTGCCCTGTCGAAGATCGAGGGCCATTTTTGAAGATCAGCTCCCCACCCCCTTCATCCTTTCGTCTTTCAGCTCGTAGACTGAGAAAAAAACGCGCCTGAAAGGTTTCGGGGCGTGTTTCTCGCAGCGATATCCGGGTGACCAAGGGAGGGCAAGGTGGCGTAGCGTCTCTCCTCCTCCATGGACTGACTGGTTAGAGGAATCTTCCCACAACGCGGCATCGCCGAGTGGCTTCCTGTTCTATCCCTTCGACCGCGACCCGCAGACGCGGTGCTTTTCCTCCATTGAGCTCCCTGGAGCGGAAGCAGGTTTCCTGCGCTGTTTCCCACCTCATGGTGGCGGGCGTTCCCTTCGCTGGAAGAAGCGGAATATGGTAGGGAGACCCAGGTCGGCGGCCAGTGGCTGAGACTTCCGCGCTGCGCGTGGTGCCATGCGTCGCGGGTTGGAATCGCGTTCGGGAAAGATCGTCGCCAGAGAAATGAAGAGTGCATCATGGGTTTCGATTCCCCCTCCCCTTTGAAGGATGACGCTGGTTGATCTTCAGGCTTCGTGTGCAGCGGCACTGGTGGGAGACAGAAACCCTCGTTGACTCCCCAGATGTGGAAGTGGACTTTCCAGGAACCACGGAGACCATCGAGGTTTCCCCCATCCGGTTGGAGAAGCAGGGCCGTTCCTCAGCCCTCGGGTGGTACCCTGCACCGCGTTCTATGGAGCTGGTTGACATTTTCCTCGGAGGTTGCCTTTCCAGAATGTCGGAAGTTCTCCACTCCCTTCGGGGAGCGCCCTTCTGGGTAATGGGAAACGTCCTTGGGGGTTCTCTTCTGAGGAGTAAAGAAAGACGGTTCCCTTGCGGATTCCCTCCGTAGAAGAAGTGACAAGGGACTTTCCTTCGTCAGGATTCCCGTCGGGATTTCTGGGGTCGTCGCGAGGCGATTCTGAAGGGATCAGAGGGCGATCCAGTCCAACAGCAGGTGCGGGAGGGCCTCCCTCTTCTTCCACCTGACTCACTGAGCTTCCCGTCTCCAGAAAGAACAGGGAACAGATTGCCTCGGGGTTCCTTCCCAAACGTAAGAGTGAGTAGCCTTCCTGGACTCATAGGGTTGTCCCTCTGAGGCTGCTCCCCAACTTGAAGAGTTGCATGCGCCTCTTCGGGCGGCATGGACAATTTTGTGGACCTTTCAGCACTTGGCGAGCCACACACACAAAAAAAAACAGCTTGAAGGAAAAGAGTGAAGAAGAGAAGAACCCATTGTATTTCCATCACTCCATGCAGTAGATGCGGTGGGCCTCTTCCACCTTCTTGCCCTAATGCTACCCTCCCTAAGGACGCAAGGAACAGAGTAATCCTGGCAAGGTGGGAAGTGAAGAAACTTCTGGGCGGGTGAACAACTTTGGAGGGCAAGGACGCTGCGACCCGAGTATGCCGCAGAAAGGACTTCTACGCTAGGGCGAGCTACTTACGATATCTCCGGAGGAGGTGAAGTGGCCTCCGGCATGCTAGAACAGCGACACCCTTCCCTCGAGTGATAGGAATCGGCGTTGCTGGTGTTGCATGGGAGAATCCCTTGCAAAGAGCGCCTTCCTCATCAAACACGAGGGAGTTGGATGCTAACTGTAGAAGCTGCAGAGAACAGGAGACTCTCCCACACCTTCTGGTGGATTGTGCCGCCCTCCGACCCCTTTGGGATCGCTTCTCGACGACTCTAGGAATCACGGTTGGCGGTCCCAAGGGAATCTGCAAACATCTCTTCGTCCGTGGTGCCGCTCTGCCGCCAGTCGCGTCCCTCGCAGCCCTCTGCTGTGTTCACGGGATCGTTGGGCAGCGTGGAAGGCCAGAAGAATAGGCTGAATTGTCAGGGGCGCCAGCCTCTGAGCAGACATCTTCCTGAAGACCGTCGTGAGATGGCCTCACCTGGGCGCTATACGGGCGGAACTTGCATCTTGAATAAAATGCTGAGGACGCCCGGAGGCGTACTGTGACCTGTTCCTTGGTCTCCCCCCCCCTTCCTTGTGTATGGCTCCCCCTCTTCGGTTATTTTTGATCATTTTTGTTGTTGCTGTTGTTGTTTTCTCCTCTTCTAGCTGAGCTGAGTGGTGCCAGAGCAGCCCTTGCCGGTCTGCGTGCTGCTCTTCGGCAGGTTTACTGCGCGTGGTAGAACCAACGGTTCCATCAAAATAAAGTATTTTCATCATCTTATGAAAAAAACCCTTCTGCATAACCAGGTAGTGATCACCCTGAGAACGGTAACGACCTCACGGGGTTTCCAAGAGCCCCTGCAGAGGTCGGCTGGAACCTTGGAGGAATGCACCCTTCCTCGGGAAAAGAAAGGAACCCGACCGCGAATCCCGTCCTTGCACGCTCTGCTTCCCGGATCGAATCATTCACTCGGCTTCCAGGAGACGAGGACCCCCTCTCCGGAGCCTTGCGTGGAGAGGGATGGGCGAGAACGTCGCTTTGTTCTCAGCCCGTGAACTCCGTGATGGCGGCGGCGAGTCCCGAGACGGCTGGGCGAAGCGCCAACTCGCGGAGCGGGAGGGATGAGCCGCCTCGAGCACGCGCCGTCCCAAGTGTCTCCAGGCCCTCCCCGGCGGGCGCCGGACAGCGCAGGTGTCCCTCCCGACCTGCTTCGACGGGATGTTCTCTGCGACTCTGGAGCCACTTCCTTCCGTTCTGCTAAGGCTGCAGGAGGAAGGGGATATCCAGGCATTCGGGATGGGGGGAAGAGGGAATAACCGGGCGGTGGGGGCTCTGGCGGATAATGGAAGGGTTTCGGGGCGGGCAGAGAGCGGTATCGATTGAATCCGCCGCTGACTTTCCTTCCTTGGGAGCACGGAGGGGCCCGAAGACGGTACGTGCTGCATCTACTCGTCTGCTGATTGCCCGATTCCTGCTCGCTTCTTCCCACTCCCTCTTTTCGCGTGCATCCCTCCCTGGTCAGGCGAGGGGGGAGCTTGCCTCTTTCCCTCCTTCCTCTGGACAGAGGGATGACCCGCTCCTCTCCTCTCAAAGGCGGGAGGGTTCTCCAGGCTCCCCGCAGGCCGAGTGGCCTGCTCTCGGGGCAGGGGGCTTCGCTCGCGGCTCCTACATCAGGACGCGCAGACACTCATAGAACAGAAAGACCGGATTCGCGGATTCTTTCGTTCCTCCTGGGAGGTTTCCCCGTTTCCTCCCCGGTTCCGGGTTTGCCTACTTTTGCTCTTCCTCCTTCGAGGGAGGAACCCTGGTCAGCTTCCTAGCCTCCTCCCCTGCCGGATTCGCGGTGCCACCCGCTCTCACGGAAGAGTGCGTGTGACGATAACGTCATTGGGGATCTTCCGCATGCTTTTCGGCTTCCCTAAACGGGGGGCGGCGGATCCTGAAGCCCCTGCCGGAAGTATGAGAGCATACAGAGTTGCAAGCGCTAAACCGGTGGTGCCCAAAGGGAGGGACAGGAAATGACGCTAAACCGCCATGACCCCTCGTGACTCCCAGGTGCTAAGGAGCGGGGAGCCGTGAGTGCTCACTCACGATTCTGGACTACAGGGATGGACATGCCGGGACGATCTGCGCTCCGATCTCGGGAGACGACTCCATTCCTGCAGTTCACTGTTCCTCGTCTCCAGTGCCATTCCCTCTCGGCCTCTTCTCATCCTCCCTCCTTTCTTTCAGCATCGGTTTCGTGAGAACCCCAATCGAAGAGCGCAGGGCAGGCATGCTACTGGGCTCCTTCTGTGTAACTGGGAATGTTCAGGTGACTCGAGGGAGGTGAAAACACCCTGACCAAAGGTCTCGAGGGGTTCTGCTCACCCGAGAGGGCCCTCATTTGGGTCCTCACCCTGCTAGCTAGGAAGCCATGCCGCTGCCCCAAAAAGACATAAGCTCGTTTCCAGTGCGATGGCGAGGCGTTTCGAAGCGAGCCCGGAATGAGAGAACCGAGCAGCTTTAGAACGTGAGCGAATGGCGGAACCGTGGGAATCCAAAGGGAGGCGGGACGCTTCCGCAAACCGCCCCGAATCGGGAACGATGGATGAGACTGCTTGGAGGATTTCGGGAGAAGATGCATGGATTCGTAAGAGCTTTTCTCCTTGTACTCCTCTCTTCAGGCTCCGGAGAACCGGAGGCGAGGTCATTCCTGCTCGTCTGTCCTTGTCCTGGATCCGGTTCCTGGAAAGTCTTCTCTTCCCCGTTCCACCAGCTCCTGGGCTGGACGGACGAGTCCTTGACAAGCTGCCGCCGCTGGCGTCTTGAAAACCTCCTGACCTCTTCGACTAGGTCGATTCCCTGTCACCTTCGTGTCCCTTTGTTCAGTAAACGGGGGGCCGCAGCAGATCGTGAACTCCGGCGACTCCTCCATCCCAGAGGGACGGAAGCGTGCGGCATCGCGAGCTGCCGAAGGGGAGAGTCTCAGAATGTCCCTTCAGCGCGTGGCGGAACGGGGCGCGCGCACTTCCAGAAAGACGGGCGCGCCGGCGTTGTCGCCTGGCAACAGATTCCGGAGACCGAAGGAGCGAAGCGGTCGCTGCACACCATGGCTCTCGCATGGAGCAGAGGACTCTCTGCGCCTCCTCAAGAGGAAACGGTAAGAGTGCTTTGGAACGATCCGGGAAGAGGGAACTCCGAGATCCGAGATTGAAGAGCTCTCGGCTGAGAGTCTTCAGCGCGGATTCGTCGGATCAGTCGCGTGGCATCTGGGAGGCCATCCTCACGCCGCTTTTCCTTCCCGAGGAGGGAGGAGGGGAGCGGACGCACCCAACCCCGAGCGCGAGATGGGGACGCGCAGTGGCTGAAGGGGGCGTCATTCCCCCCTCAGGAGAGAAGAAGAGAGTCCCAAACTCGCGGGAATCCCCTTTCCAGATCTGCTTCCGCACGAGGAAAATGATGCCTTCAAGTGGAGAGCTGGAAACTTCGAAGATGAGAAGAGCAACGGGCGTTGCCACCCGGTCACGCTGGGGGAATTCATTAGAAAAAAAAAAAAACTTAACAGCTTACAAAGGTGGTGTTAAGGCGCGTGGTCCTACCACGCCCGTCTGCACAAGAAGCCTGCTGCGGGGACCATGCGGGGACCAGCGAAAGGTGCCTCGGCAGCGGGGGGGCGGGAAAGAAACAAATAAAACGAAAAAGTGGTAAATAAATTAATAAAAAAAAAAAAATTGGCGGGTTTGGGAAAGGATCGCTGCCTGCTGGAGGGAGTCCTCTACATCCTTTCCAGGATGCAAGGAAAGTTCCGTCCTCATGTCTTCCGGGTGCGGCCATCTGGCTGCTATCCGCAGAAAGCCAACTAGAAACAAGGTGGAGCCCCTTTCGTTGGGTCCTCTCTCGGCGTATCTCCAGGCCTCCACGCTCCTGCGCATGCAGCAGCAGGGAGCTGCTGGGGCTGCGGCTGGTGGAAGGGCATTTCTCATGAAGAGGAGTTTAAAAAGGTCCCTAGATGCGTAGGGCCGTGGCAGAAACCTTCCCATAAAGGCCGGAGGGCAATACAGTCCACATGCAGATGCAGGAGTAATTCTCCCCCTCCGCACCTGAGAACAGCTCGAGTCCACCCTCCCCTGGGTCCAGCGACTCAAGCATGCTTTGCATGAGAGACCCCAGTGCAACAGTAGGCATGCCAACTGCTGCTGCTTGAGGGGAAGGGTGTGGCTGTCTAAGAATACGGGTGGTCGCATGAGATCTTCCCGAGGAATTTCCAGCAGCTCGACTCGGTGGAGAAGTCCACGTGGTAGGGCGCTTGGCGTCGCTGCGTCAGTCAGCCGGCGATGCATGGTGATCTCCAGCAGGGATAGGCGATCACGGAAGTCGAGCATTCGCGACTGTGGTTTGTAGTCCGTTCCAGAGGGAGAGGTGGAGCTGAAGAACTTCGGGAGAGCTGAAACTTGAAGGAAGAAAACCAGACCCTGCGGTCTTTCGGCAGCGTGGGTCAACGCGCTGGCTTCTGACTTCCCTTCGCCGTGTGAAATGAGAGAACATCCCGGAATTTGAATCGAAAGATTTCTTTCGCACCTCCCATTCCCAAGTTTTGGGGAAATTTCCTGGGGTTTTCCTTTTCTTCGAGGGAGAAAGGGAGAGAGAAAGGAAGATTCCAGGAACATCAGGGGCGTCTGCTGCAAGAAATGGCTGGATTGCTCTGCTCCCCAGCTGCGAGCAGCGCAATCCAGGCGTCGGGGCACACGAGCTTTGGACGCAGAAGTTTTCCCAGCGCAGGAAGAGCGACGGACGGAGCTCTCAGAACCTCCGCGTCCAGAATGTGAAGGAGCTTCCGTGAAGGAGAGCTGAGTGGGATGAAGGCGTACATCCTTCTTGTTCCCTCGCGCCCACTCGCTTGCCTCCTTAAGGATAGCAGCAGGCTCATCGAGCACGAGTGTGCGTGTCTGAAGCGAGAGGGCTTACATCGGATGAGGCGGAGTTTCTGGTCGCCAGAGCGCGTCATGAGCACCCTCTTGCATCCTAGGAGCTCGAGGCGTTTGTGCAGCGCTCCTGGGCAGACGATAAGGGAAGAGTCAAGACCCTCCTATCGTCGGGTTTTTCGAATAGAGTGGCTCAGATGCCGTGGTGATTACCGGCGCAGGAGCAGCAGGAAACTCCAACCTTCTAAGGCATTTCCACTCGTCGAAGGGAGAGGGCGTTGCTTTCGGGTAGGCAAAACTCCGGTCTCCTACCATTCTCGAAGCCCTCTGCGACCTCTTTTGTCATCTCCTGCCTGTGGCCAGCACACGAAGGAAGGAAAAGGGACGGATGACGCAGGCACCACGTGCAACCAAGGCACCTCCGCTACCGCCGCAGTCTCTTTCCAACCATCGCAGTGTCCAGACTCGCGTCTGAAGAGCCAGTGAATGTTGTGAGCCTTTTCTTCCCCCAGAGTTTGCATTGGGGACTTCCTCACCGGCTTCTCGGACTCTCCGCCGCGGCCCGAGCGGTTCCGCCTGTCTGGTTTCTCATGTTGGGGAAGGTGGTGATCGAGGATGGACGTCGCATTCCTCCGGTTGCACGGACTGCCCAGCTGACTGCTTTACACACTCGGATGCACGATAACATCTCTCCGCTGGCTTCCTGCTGTTTCCCTGACCGTTCGCGATTGTCTGTTTGACAAAGGAGCCTTCTATCGAGTTACCGGAGCAACCAGGCTCCTTCCAGAGGGTGACAGATTGAAAGGGAAGCAAAAGCAGCTATCTGATGGACTCATTCGCTTCATAGCCAGCGGCTGCGAGCGATCCATGCGCTGCCTTTTTAACTTCTAAATTCTTCTTATTACGAAAAGACAAAGAAAACCTTTCCGTTGGTTCGCTTCCCATTCCTATGGTCGCTGGAACGGCTTATTGGATTGGATTGGGGTTCCGTTTTTCTTTCCCATGAGCAGTCGGCCGCCCTGGAGAGATCGAACCCCCAGTCGAACAAGAGCAGCACCTTCACTCCAGCAGTTTATTCCCGCGCTTGGGAACGGCAAAGTTCGGCTGGATCCCACCTGCGCTCTCCGAGACGGGCAAGGATTCCCCGGAGTCGAGAGCGAAGAGGCGGGCAGTGCTTCCAGGGCGGAGTGGAAAGAAGGAGCACGCGCAGCTTGAGCTGCGCGGGGCACCAAGGAGGAGCGGGAAAACCGAGGCGACGCCAAAGCGCCGGGAAACCTGCGAGATGGCCACGGTCCATCCCAGGCGGCACGGGATGTCAGGATGGAGTCGATCGAGAGTTCCTCGCAGCACCACGATAAGCATGCGATCCCGTGATAACATCATCTAGGGGAGTTGTTTTCCAGCCCTCCGCCCTTTTCATTTCTGATCTTCGGGTATCTTTTTTTTTTTTTTTTTTTTTTTTTTATTCAGCCCATTTCCTATATGGGTGGGAATTGCGCCCCGTAGGGATTACGCAGCTTTGTGGATTCCCAGACTCCAAAAACGTGCTCGCATCTGCGTGCGCACACGAATGACAAGCAGCGAGGGAAAAAAAGTTAATCGAAGAAGTGCAAGACGAATGGACAAAGGAGCGAAGAAGGAGGTGGGGGGGAGGAAAGCTCCTTTTATTTGAACTTTGTTCTTGTTATCTAACAGGCGTGCTGACCTCCTGTGGAGCGGAGCGGTAGCGCAGGAAACGACCTCTCGCGGTTATTACGCTGCACCTTCCACTCTGCCCTCCGCGCCTTATTTTTTTTTTTTTTTTTACGGCTCCGCCGAAGAGGAAAACACGGCTGTGAATCAGTGGACCACTTGATAAAAGGGAGCGCCAAGCAAGGACGGTATGCTGTGTTGCCAGTATCAGCACTAAGGATCTTGTGGTCTGCTGACCGAATCGTCGGTCGGATGCTTCGATCGCCGGCGGAAAGATAGGCATCTTTGTCCTGATGCTCGCGACAGTCATCAGGGTGGAGATGACCCCTGTCTTCGAAGTGGTTCCATCGTCTTTTGTTCGCGAAGGGGAACGAAATCTTCCTTCCTGTCTCGCTTGCGGGAGGTCCAGATCCTCCCTCGACGGCGACGGCGCCAACTCATCTGCCCGCTCGTGCCGCACGACCACCTTGCCTGTGTCCCCATCGCTGTGTTCGAAACGAAGGGGCGATCTCGAGAAACAGCATCCTCAGAGGCATCCGGAAGGCGCTCCACGATCCTCGTTGAAGAGTTTTTTCTTCTCAGACTGCGGGCCGGGCGACGAGGAGATGAAGGTGGTGGGGAGCTGACGCGGAAAGATGGCCCTTGGTTTCGAAACATCTGGAGGGGCAGCGAGAGCCAGCGAGGATCATCGCGGGTCGTCCTCGCATGCGCGATCGAGGCGGCGCGTTGGGAGATGCGCACCCGGTCAGCGGCGTGTCCAGCCGAAGAGGCGGAGAAGCAGCAGTCGCCAGGTCGGGAAGCTGCCAAGCCCGCCGGCGACATGTGGACGCCTCCGTTCCGTGCGTGCAGCCAGGCGGTGTGTGCGCCACCGAGGACCTGCGACCACGGAAAGGCTCTCGGCGCGCTCCGCCGCTTCTGCCCGCAGACAGGAGCCTCCATTGTCGCTCAGCGTGTTCTCCCTAAGCGTCCCTTCCCAAGAGTGGGGCGGGCTTGCCGCTTGGGTAGTCCTGGAATCTCTCCTAGCCCCAGAGGAAGCTGGATCGATTTGCGCGCTCAAAGTGGTTGCGTGTATGGACGGGAGATTTTTCTTTTCTTTTTTTCAGAAGAGGAAGCGAATGGGGCAGTTGTTACCAAGATGGCATCCCTCCCCCTCATCCCGTTCCTCGTATCAATCTTTTTTCTTCGCCTTCTTCCTCTCCCTTCTCCTCTAACTCCAGCTCAAGGAACGCTCCAGGAACGCTTCTTCAAATTGGCTCCTGGCGTCCCCTTCGTCCTTTTTTCGGCGTCCCTTTCATGTGTTTTTCTGGTTGGGCTCGGACTGCTCGGCTCGGGGGTGAGAGAATAGAATTCGCTGCTTTTCCCGAACAGGAAACGGGGGGGGGGACGACCGTGAGCACTGCTTCCAGGTCTCTCCCGTCTTCCTCCGCCTGCAATCGTCCTTCCCCTCCCGTCCAGGCCCTCCTGAAAATTGCTTAAGCGATCCTCCGTATTCCGGTGGCTGTTCCGACGAGGAGTTTCCAGAGGCTCACGAGATTGCAAACGTGCCCCTCCCCCCTTCAGCTCCCTTTCAGAATGAGTTCCCCTGGATGAGCTGCAGAAAGCTTCGGTGGTAGGAAGGCACCCGAGAAGGGAATGCATCAGGAACTGGTAGTAGGGGTGGAGGGATGATGTGGGAATCCCAAAAGAGACGAAAGGAACTCTCCCCTGCTGCCACTCTGCAAATGGAAGGGGATGCTGATTAGAGGAGAGATACATCGCTCCAGTGACCTCAAGTAGCTCCGGAAACAGGTGAGGCAATCATCCCTTGAGCAGGCGGCAGGTGGGCAAAGTTTCATCGTATAACCACCGGCGACTGCAAGCCCGCTGGAGGGCACTGTTGCAGGAAAAAGGGCTCAAGAAGCCGGTAGGTGCACGATCTACAAAGAAACCTCTGAACGGCGGTGCGGCCCATGACTCCTCCCAAAATTTCAATCTCTGACACGAGAGAGCGCTCCATCGCTCCTGGAAGATATCCGGACCTCCGCGTCGTCTTCCGTAATCCTCGGCACGGATCGGAAGGGGGTTGCGCGTTCCCCTGAGGGTTCGAGGAGAGGAACACGAGAGCCTGCTAGGAGGCCTTTTAAAATGGGATGCCAGGAGACCGATCCCCCTAGCCACACGCCTGGAGACCCCAAGAAGATCAGAGAGAAGGCAGATCTCCTCGCAGCCTGCGAAGAGACGTAGGATCTTGTTTTGAAGGGACTGCTGGACGTGCATGGAGCTGAGCTCCCCTCCTCCGTGCGTTATCTCCTATCTTGTACTGACGAAATGGGAGATGAATCCGCTGACGCTAGGAGTTCCCCTTCGGATTCTCCTGCCTCCAGCAGGGGAATTCCTTCGGGGAGGAACCACGAAACCCAATTAAAGCATGACAAAAAAATATATATATATAAAGATATCCATAGGAACTTTTGAGAAGCATTGCCGAAAATGAGTCAGAGGAGTGGTCGTCATAGGAAGGAAAAGCTCCTTCCTCTCTAATCGCGAGTTTGGCTATGCGAACAGAGTACCAGAAAAGAGGACGAGATCGTGAATCACTCTGCTCGTGAGCTGCTGTTCCTCCTCTTCAAACGATGCTGGGATTTCGATTTTGACAAACGTTGTTTGGGAAATTGCTGAGATACGCGTCGGTCACACCTTTTATGTAAGCGGTCCGTAACCCCCAAAACACGCATTTCCATATGGATAATTAACACGAAAGACAACTGAACACGGAGAGATTTTATTCGGCCACTTGCGCGTCTTCCACGTGCACCCTCGCGACAAAACTCGACCAAAGCAAAACTTACATTTTTTTAAAAAAAAAAAAACGGACTCTCTTATCTTTACTTTCAGCTGGACGAGACCCCGCTTTTTCCAGGGCAGATGTTTGTTCATCTTTGCTTTCAGTTCTGCGGCTTCAAAATGTCATCTCGACCTCTTCTTCCTTCCTCGTTAAGAACTCGCTTCCAAAAGTACCGCGCTCCCTGCGACAGGACGCCTCACCTCGACTTGGGTTTAATAACGAGCTAAGTGGCTAATCTGGTGCTGTTCCCTGAGGATCCCGAAATTGCCGTGACTATACAAGGCATGTACAAACGATTTCTTCCGATTATTTACTTGAATTCATTCCGAGCCTCCATGCATTTCGTGCGTGCAAGTGCGTGGCTGCTGTTAGGCGCGTTTCTGCCCGCGGAATTTTCCGTAGGCCCGCAGAAACTATGGCAACAATCGGAGAGTTTTTGTAGGCTCAGCCATAAAAAAATAAATTCATGCTTCAGACGAAGGGGGAAAACAAATGACTTGATGATGTTTTCTGTACGTCCTTTAGCAAATTTCCCATGTAAGTAGACTTTAATAACAGATTGCTTAATTGCATTAGGATCGCACTCTCGTAAAAGAAAAGAAAAAAAGAAGAAGAAAAACGAACGATGCATTCCTTACGATTTTCGCATTTCAGCACTTCGCAACTGGCTCTTTCTCTCTCCCTCTCTCTCTCTCTCTTTTGAGGCGAAAAGGATTGTCCTCGGAAATTTCGGAAAAATAGAGACTGCGAATAGAAAGGCAGGGAATCGGAATCGGAGTAAGGGTGCCTTCGGTGATTACATGGTTTCTCAAGTGCTGTATTTTATATTGCATTGCTCTTTGAAACAACTGGCGCTCCGAACTTTTTGCTTCGCAACAACCTTTGAGACATCTGGTCACTCGAATGGACGTTTCCTGCGCGGACCATCCACTTGAGGGTGCGGGTAGAAAGTGCTCTCAGATGAACGTTCCCGAGTTCCGCTTTCTCATTGGAGAGGAGGTTGTCTGAGGTCCAGGCGAGTTGGCCCCGTGGTCAACTCTCCAGGTCGAAAAAAACTCGTGGTCCAAGGACATTCCGCTTTCTGGAGGGCGCGCCTTCCCTCAGCGGAAAGTGATGGTGGTGGCTGTCTGTGTGCGAGACCGTGCACCTGACCATGACCTTTACTGATTTGAGTTGGGAAGGTCGAGTTTTCTCTCTGGAAAAAGCTCCGAAACTAAAAAGAAGATTCATGGAAAGTTGAATCTCATAGACTTAAATCGTCTACGTCCACGCAAGAGTCGCCGCGTGGGCGAGACTTTCATCTGGAGAGAGGAAGGGGCCCGCGCGTGGGAGCTCGGAGTTCAGATTTGGTAGAGTGGTGTCTTCGGACCCCGATAAGCGGTGCTTGTACCTGCTTTGTCTAGGTTTCTCCAGAATGTTCACAAGTGGAGTGGATCCAGTTCAATGGAGTCTCCGCACAGGGATATGACCCGCCTGTCCACTCAACAAGTGAATGTCCCGTAATGATCCACACCGCCTCTCGCGCATCGCCATCTTGGGTCACTTCCCTACAACTCTGATCTAGACAAAAGACCGAGAAACGACACCAGCACCCTTTCGCTCCACCTGCGTTCGAGACCTACCGGATCATCGTCTCCTTGCCCTCTGAATGCTTTGGTAGGGATGTCTCCAGAGAGTACTGAGCTGGGAACGCCGCTGGAAGTCGCAATGGCTCCGGGGTCGCAGAGGCAGTCTCTCCCGTCGTCCGTAGGCGCTTCCTATTCCCTTCCTGTTGGCTCTCCAGAAAAAACAGCGGTCCAGCTCCGTCCCCTCAGCACCTTCCGGAAGAACTTCCCGTGCCTCGAGTGAGTCAGTGGGAAGGAAGTCCTTCGTCCCCTCTTGCGATGAGGAAGAGCAGTACGCTGGGAATCACTCTTAGTTATTGCCCACTTTCTTCGTTCCTTGGTTTTCTCTTTCATCCTCGCCTCAGTCGCGGGATCCTCTTCCCCTCGTCTTCCAGCTTCCGGCGTCCCTCCCTTGGAGGACACGGTTCTCACTTCTAATTCCTGCACTGAATCCCGTCTCCCTTCATGCGAGCGTCCCACCTCTCCTGTCTACCCGCGCGTCCGGGGCGGCGCCCGTCCATGGTCCGCGTGCGACTCAACCAAGCAGTGAGGGTGGCTTCGGGGTGCTAGGTAGCGCCCCTCGATTGTCCTTTGAGGTTGGTGTGGGGAACCTCTCTCTTGAAGAATTGTGTTTCGGCTGCAGCGTCGGGCCCTTCCAAACCAGGCAAACCCATCCCAACAGAAGGGCTCCCCCTTCGTCCGACTCGCTTGCGTGAATATGGGTCGTTCGGACGAGGCTGTCTAGCGGAAAGCGACCCGGCAAGTTACCGCCGTCCCACATTGTTGGACCTCTTCACGATCTTCCCGGGCTTGTCGGGTCCTGTAGGCATGCAGAGAGATCAGGACTAGGCTGCCGGGATCAGAGAAGGTGACCTTGTTCCTTCTTTCCTACGAAGGTCGCGCTAGTGCTCCAGGGGGAAATCAAGACACTACGATGTCTTACTGAGGGCAGGGCGGGATCATCTCCTGGTGGACTTCCAATAACGCTTGTTTCCTGCCTTCAGAAGTGACAGCCGGCTTACACATCGAAATAGGGGCCGAGGGCCGTCTCCAGTTCGTCTCCCCTTCGCATCGCCCGCAGTGTCCCCGTTCACCTTTGTGTCTGCCCTTGTTTTGCCTACCGAGGAACGCCATGGCACCCCTTCTCGGATACTGGAACATCCGAGGACGAGCCCAGCCCATTCGACTCCTGCTGGCCTGCACGGAGAGGCACTTTGAGGAGAAGCGGTATGAGGAGGGTGACCGTTCTCCCGGGAGGGACTGGATGGCAGAGAAGTTCTCCTTGGACCTGGACTTCCCGAACGTAAACTGCACCATCCTCTTTTCAGTGTCATTCATTGCTTCGTTCTCTCACTGCCGCCTCTCATGCCCTCTCTAAGCACGTCCCGCTCTCCTTTGTCTAATCCTCCTACTCTTCCCAGCTGCCCTACTACATAGACGGTAGCGTCCGGCTCACCCAGTCCAACGCCATCCTGCGCTACTTGGGTCGCAAGCACGGCCTGTGTGGGAAAAGCGAGCAACAGAGAATTCGCATCGACTTGCTGGAAAGCGAGGCCACGGACCTCAGCAACGCATACTTGAGGCTGTGCTACAGCTCGAGGTTCGCCGTCCTGAGGGCACCCTACGTGTCCACCCTCATGGCCAAGCTGGAGGGCTTCTCAGCCTTCCTGGGCAGGAGAGAGTGGTTCGCGGACGTACTATCGTACGTGGACTTCGTCCTGTACGAACGCCTGGACCAGCACATGCATCTGGAGCCCTCTTGCCTGAAGGAGTTCCCCAATTTGAAGGACTTCCAGAGCCGCTTTGAGTCCCTGCCGGAGATCAAGGAGTACATGGAGAGCACTCAGTTCCTCCGGTGGCCCATCAACGGGAGAGCCTCCAAGTTCGGGTATTGAGGAGCTTCGGGCAAAGCAAGGCACCCTTCGATCCGGACCTTCGGCTGTGAAGTGGGGTGTCTGCCCGATGACTTTTCTGGAATGTCTAAGGGAGCGAAGGAAGAAGCTAGAGGAAAAGCAAAGGAGAGAGCCAAGGAAAAGATAATAAATCACCTCCTTCCTTTTTCTGAGGAAAGAGGGAGCAAAAAACTGGAAGACAGTAGCCCAGTGGGAGAGTCACGTCCAGGGTTCTTCAACGAAGGTTCCTGCGCGGGACAATTCGCGTTTTCCGAGACAAACTTAGAGAACAAGGCTGCTCCTGCACGGAGATGGAGTGCTTTAGGCAATACACGGAAGCTCCTCCTCGTGCAGCAAAGAGTTCCAGCCCTTCGCAGAAAGGGTATGTGGTCGCGATACTCCAAGGAAAGATACGGGCGAACGAGGGCCTGCGGCGTCGGGAGTGGCACTGCGGACAATGGGAAGCGGGGAGCTCCGAACGAAGAGAGAGAGCTCCGAACGAAGAGAGAAATGTGCGTCCCTCGAAGGAACAAAGGTTCCTAGTGGAGAGTGCTCCGGGAAAGATATTGCTGATAGCCGGATTCGGCACAAATGAATCCCCGGGATGGTTTCCAAGGCGACCGTTTTTTCCTTTCCCTTCGAAATCTTCCACCTGCTTCCCACACAGCGATGCGAAGAGGAAGAAAGCGCTGGGAGCTCTCAATGGTCTGGGAGGAAGAATGGAAGGAACGTCTCCATGGAAGCGTTGCGGCGAGAGGAAGATGTCTTTCGGAGGCGCCATAATCCCCGATGACAGCTCCAAGCTGGGGCTCAAGTCATGAACCCTTCCCTCCAGAGACCGAAATTAGGGGACACATCACTGGCCTCGTGTCCCTCTTGCTTGGTGGCATGCCGATGTCCTCCAGTGAGAGTGGCGCTCAGGTTAAGACGAAGAGGCGAGCAAATCAAGGGCAGCTGTGGAAACGAGGAACAACAGGGAACCTCCACACCATCACTTCGCCCTGGCAATCTGCTTTCCTTTAACTCCAAAATGGAGGCAGTGTTCTCGTGCTGGGGTACTCGGAACTGCAGGCAATCCTTGGGATAGGCACCCTTGGTTCTATCACCTCCGAGGTGCTGCCGGCATTCTCATCTTCTATTTGATCACAGTTGGGAATGCTCATTTTGCGAGTGAGTCCATGGCTTTTCAGGAAATTCGCAAGTCAACAAGAAACCGGAAACGACGTATCTCCCTGTCATTAAAAAACGTGACCAAGACGGGATGATTTTGATTTTCATTTGCCTCCTCTGTCTCATTCGCCCTGAATTAGTGCCTCAGACATACGATCATCATTTGAGACGGCCAACTTTCGGATGGGCCATCATTCAAGGTCACTTTTGTGGAAAAACTTGCACACCATCTTTCAGACACACGGTCAGTGTCTTTGAATGCTCCTATTTGACCTTTCTGGACGCGCAAATCATTTTCCCAGAATCACCGTGGGCAGAAACATGCTCTTTCTTATCATCCTTTCTTCCATTTCCTCGTTTCCTGGACTCTAGATAGGCTCGAATTCCCTCTGGAGTATATCCATCACCTAGAGACAGTGCTTGGTTCCTGCTGTGCACTTTAGAAAGCAAAGTAAACTCTCCATGTCTCTGATCTCGGGAACAATAGGCAGCAATGCAACCTGGTCTATGTCAAAATTCATCCCACAAAGACCTTCAATGCCTTTGCAGTGAAGAAGCCAGTTTCTCTTGCATCCACCAGTTTCAACTTGAATAACCCGCGTGTGAAGCAAAACTTCACGATGGACTTAGAACTGAAAACATTCAGATGGGAATGGAAATAACGAGATTTCTTCCAAAGGACTTTGTAGGGGCCTTTACTTTTTGCAGAATATTAAAAAAGCCAAAAATCTGGAATCTCCTGTTTATGCTTCTAGGTAGTAGAGGAAGACTTTAGATTTCAACAGATCGAAAAAAACCACGGAAATGGGTTTTATTCATTTCATTTACATTTCTTGTTATGCAGCTTGCATCTAGAAGATTCTAAAGCAGCATGACCCACTATTAGAGGTTTAAGATTATCAAGAACAATGTTTATTTCTTTTCTATTCTTAACCTGGTTATAGTGATTTGAACATGAAGTCTTCTGGCAACACTGATCTGTTGAGCGTTTGAGGAATGATAGGATCGGAATGTATGGAGCCATCAAGAAAATGTCAGATTCAAGCAAAAAGAAAGGAAATGTGCGGAAAGGGAAGAACAATCAAGGGTGCAGTGAACACGGAAAAACATTTCAAATTGAAAAACATAAAAGCGAGCAGTTGGTGTCAGTTAGCAACCGCTGCAGTTAGCTTCACCATGGTCTGAGGGAATGAACCAACAAACAAATCGTAGACTTGGCAAATAATCAAGTACGAAGGATGAATGCTAAATTTGCAGAGTACTTAACTTGCCTCTCTCTGGAAATTTTAGGTGATTTTAGACTTCAATTGTCTTTTAAATAGAAAAGACGAAAGCATTTACTTACGCACCATACTCTAACAAAAGACCTTTCGTGTCCTAAATGTTGCAAGAACGATTCTAGTTGCAAACCTTGTCGTCTAATTGAAAAATCTAAGGGCGCATTCAGTTCATTGTAATTAATATCTTTTTATTTCTCAGTTTAGATTTCCTTTAAAATCCATGATCTAAAATACAGAAACCATCACCAGATGAATCTGCTTAACTGTTTCCAGAAGAAAAGACTTCATTGAAATTCGGCGCAACAGTCAAGACAAGTCAAGTAAATCGGGGAATTTCCAAACTTGAATCAAAATTCCTTATCCTCCCTTTACTGTAATCCTTTCTCTTTAACATGCAATGAGATTTCTCCTTAATTCTTGAGCTGAATCATCCCCGCTCTTCGTTTTAACCTTCATGTAATCACTCGATGCTTCCAAACAGGGTTTAGCTGTACTTGAAACGGTAGCTGAAAGATAAAATGCTTCTTAAAAAGAAATCCTTCTGCTCTTATATGCTTTTTGTGACCACTCCTTGTGACCACTCCTCCACTCCTTTTCTTTTCTTCACCACAATATTTCAGTCTGGGAGGATGAGCTACTTAGAAATAGTGCAAGGATCCATAAGAAAAGAATGGAAGACATCTAGTTTATTATGTAGTGCTATTTGTTAATTATAAAGTTTCAATTGATGTCACACTTTTTTTCATGAATTGTATTTGTCATTATCTTCCTCTTTAAAAATTCTATTCGCTTTTCCCAGGTTGAATCCAAAAAACTTGATTCAATTTGCAACTTTTTGTTCTGCTACAAAATTTTGCCACTTCGGTTCCATGAGAGTTTCCGTGCATTTGCTTCCAAGTTGTGCTCTAAAAGTTTGTGACCCTCTAAAACCTATATTCAATACAGCATGGTAAGCTCAACTGTTCTCATATATATATATATTTGTATATATCTATATTGCGAAGTAAAAGCTCATTGTTTTCTTGTGTAATGTGTATGATTGAAAATTAACTGATTTCTCGAGATTTTCTACCTCTTTTTTCTTTCTCTCAAAAACAATCCTTTAAGCATATGTACTTATGACAGTCACATCTCTTCCCTTTTTAATAACCAGGCATTTCTACTCCTAGAGAAGATCATTTTTCTTTTCCAACAATCGTGACACTCATTAATAATTCTGTCAGCTCTCTGTACACGCAACGAAATGCTTTAGCGTTTGAATCCCATCTTGCAATCCTTTTGCTCATTGTTGCATCCATGTAGCTGGTTTTGTCCAGTTACAATGTCAATGCAGTTAAATACAAAACAAAGCAATCCAACGTCTCATAAGTTACTGTTTTAGATGGCATCAACGAAGTAGAGAAAATAATAATTAGACTGTAGTATCAGACCACAGTAAGGAATGTTCACATGTGGTTTTGGTACTTTAGTTTATAGCACAAATACTTAGGTATATCATGAAATAATCTTTAGAAAAAAGTTGCTACAGATCACTTTATGATACACCTACGTGCAAAGGCATAAGTCTTACATGCTGAATTCATATCCATCACATGAACACCATTCTTGATGATGGCTGTTCATCATTATCGAAACAGTTTTCTATTTTCAATCTTGTTTCGAAATGTCATTAATTATTTCTGTCATGAAATTTAAATGTAAGTCCACAATTTACCTACACATATAAATATTCACTAAGAGAAGCCTTTTTTTTTTGGCAACTTTAAGCCAACTGCCCGAGATTGCTGCTGTTTGATGTCTTGTATCCTTTGTAATTTAACTGTCTGGTAATGCAATCGAAAAGAGTTGCTGATGTCGTCCCCGTCCATGCTAATTCAGAAGCAAATTCTGGGAAGCGTTTGAAGCTGGTAATCTGGAAGCAAATTGCAGCCTTCGCATGTGCGCTTGTGGGATGGAACTCTCGCCAGTGGTTGGTTGTCTTTGCGTAGCGGATTGCTGTTCTGGATTCTCATAAAAACAAAAACAAAACAACGGGGAAAAAAATGTTGTTTATCATGCATCTTATTTGCTAGCTTGTTTCGTAAAAATAATCAACTACTTCATCACAGGTGTTACACATGCGGGCACCTGTGTAATGGGACCATGGTTTTACATACAGGATTCAAAGAGAAAAAAAATGATACTTTATGAGGTCGGAAGGCCACCTCAGCAAACGTGATAAAAATTTCAACGGGTTCTGTGATTACAACAATTTTTTATGTTATTTAAATATATGATAAAATGGATGAAGAATGGGGTGAAGATCTCCCTGTAGAAATATTTGAAGAATGTGATTTCATAGTCTCCCAAGTTAATGAGACTGCTGCGTTTAATTGTGATGTACAAATTCCAAGCACATCAAATCCCGTCGATGTTTTGATGAAGGAAGATTTTCGACTATGTAT
This sequence comes from Raillietiella orientalis, assembly GCA_036172245.1. Taxonomy (NCBI): domain Eukaryota; kingdom Metazoa; phylum Arthropoda; class Ichthyostraca; order Raillietiellida; family Raillietiellidae; genus Raillietiella; species Raillietiella orientalis. The sequence goes on from JAYWIR010000012.1 coordinate 1,329,763, forward strand.
TCTTTCGGTAAGAAATGTAGTACTTTGTTCAAAAGAATGATCTGGAATTTTAGAAAGAGAGTGAAGTTGACAAACTGAAGGCTAAGTGTTCTTTTCTTCAAAGTGATGTTTATAAAAAGGAAGGAGAAATCAGTTATTTAAGAGCTGAGTTAACGAAGAAAGAAGTTGAGTTGCAAAAGACAAAATTGCAGCAATTTGATGAATTAGAAAAACAGTCGCAGAAATCAAAAAAGCAATTAGAAAATTTAGAAAAAAAGATTGCTTGCATGAAGACTGAGTTAGAATTTTCGGTAAACAGTAACATCACATGTAGTTATTTTCTGGAATGCAGAAATTGTTTTTAACTGTAATTAAGTTTTTCTGGTGCATTATATTATGTGTAATGTCTGTATGCTTTTAAAGTTTAACATACTGAAAACAAAGGTGTCGAGTGTTACAAGTATTGAAGCCTATCTAACGGGTAGAATCAGTGTTATATTTATAAGAAATAGTTTTGTTATTTTTGGTCTGAACATGTAAAGAGAACTTGGCTGCTTCTTAGTTCAGCACTGTAACAACATAAGCATATGCCTGATCATCTTATTTGATCTTGTTTACAAATCATTAGGACTTCGTGGTTTCAGTGATTTGTGTCTTTAATTGTAATTCTTTCATGTGATGGGGAATTAAGTTGAAAAGGAGTTGTATGGAATTGTATGTTAGTTTATACTAAGCATCCCATTGGTATTTAAGGAGACACCAACTTGAAGTTTGTTGGCATGTTCTCCATTCAATATTTGTACTGCATTCAACATTACATAATATTGTTGATCCCTTTAAAGTTATCTATTGATCCATGCAGAGGTTAGATGTCAACAAACTGGTGCAGAGCCATAGCCAGCAGGTGGATGAGTCTATGCAGAGGCAAAGGAAACGTCTTCGTGGTGACCCAGAAGAGGAATGGTCCAGTTTTCAGAAGAATAAAGATCACAGCATCCCATCAGAATTTGCAGCCTAGTAAGTGAGCCTTTTGTTTCTCATGCTAAGTTTAGTATTTTGTGTATTTAATTACATAGCCAACATTCAAAGCAGCTCCTGGATTCTGGGATTCAGACAAGTCCTCTGAAGACATCACATAATGTGGACAAACCTTGTTTACAGCCAGTTTCATTTGCCTCTTCAGGCTGCATCTCTGTGATAAGTTTGATGCTCAGTGAATTGCTCAAGCATGAAGCATCATCTATGCATTGTCAAATTATTTCTCAAGCAGAAGCTGAAATGAAGGGTGTTGTGCAATTGTTAGCCAATCTACATTCCTGTGCCTCTTTGGAACTGGCAGAGTTTATCAGCAGAATCTATTCCATGTTCTCATCTGCATTACTGTGTTGCAAAGAATGTGTAGATTGTTGGCAGACTACTAACAATAGTAGAAATACTCTGGCACAGTTAATTTTGTGGTGGCTGCAGTCTGCTCCTAATGTGAGTTCTGAGTCTATGAAATTTCCACAAGTAGTTTGGGAAGAATTCCTGCATAGTCTCCACCAAATACTGCTGCAAGTATGTCGTTGCTGTGAGTTTTTCTTACTTTGATTTAGTATCCTCAGGATATTCAGTTTATAGTGAATCTGCTGAATTTGTTAAAATGGCTGCTTCATTTGGAGCCTCAGCCCATTCTTTCTGATAAAGGGTGAGTGTGAGATCATAAGAAAAGAAAGCAACCTTCAGTTTTAGATTTTCATCATTCCATTGCATATTAACTGAATCTATCTCTAACTCAGAAATCAACCTACATCGATTGTACATTGCGTTAGATTGGAAATTTCCCTGTAGGCTATGCAAATCACCTATAAGTATACATAAGATATTACAATTCTTTCTGTTCATGTTTCTCCATCTGATTTGTTAGAGGACTCGTGTTTGCAGCCATGTTATCGTCTTTCACTTCTTAGATTTCTGAATAAGGACAGTTCAGAGCTGAAAGTGACACAGCAAATACTTTTGCATGTTGCTGGTATCATCATTTTGGCACCTAATGAGCATTTTCGTCATGATGATACGTGCCCTTGTTTTGTAGAATTAGCTATTTTCTATGTGCATCTACTTCATCAAATGATTGTTGTTCAGAATCAGTGTTCTATTTCAAGTATCACGCCTATACAGTTAGATTGGGCATTCGATGCACTGGGTCAGCTGCTACTTTTAGATACCCATCTTGTTGTCCGGCTTGGATCCACTCAGCTTCTGTGCCTAGATTTGCTGCACGCTGTTAATCCTGGAGGATCTGTAGACACAAAAATCCGTAGGACACGTATAGCTGCATCCAAAAAGTATCTTTCCCCTTAGATCCTGTTCTGGAGCAACTGAGAACCATTTTATTGGAAGAGAGTTTGGAATGTCTATGAGCACAGACCAGAGTTCTGGAGTCCGACTAATATTTTAGATCACCCAAAAGGAAAGCAGTAATGTGGCGATCTGTTTAAAGTGATGGCTAGGTGTTCCTGAAGCATAGAATTCATCAGCACTTGGATCCTTATAGCTCCTAGTTTTCCATAAAGTGGAGCTCATTGTTACAGATTCCCAGGAGCTGCTGATCAGTGGGCTGGTTGCTTGTGTTGTTACCCAGGACTGATTGTTCTGTGTTTTTGTTTCCTGTTTTTCTGATGACATGCCTTTGTTTTCTACTTGTGAAATGTGTGAAAACATCTTATGCAATGCATATTTGAGATAATGGGAGCAGCCAGTTGTTGGACTAAAAAATTAGGGAAGTGAAGAAATATCAAACCTGAACATACATGCGATTCCAACAATGAATTTTGAGAACATAAAGAGTTTTGTTTAGAATGTTTCGGGCAAATTCTGTTGCTTTTGGACAATGTTGATGGGTTTTACGTATTAAGCATTCCTGGAACATATTATAGGCACTAAAAAAAACTATCAAACCGTAATTTGAAATCAAATAATCACCAGCATAAGAAGGTGTCTGGGGAGTTGATAGCTGAAATTTGATCCACCAGGTATGTGAAGGAATCAGCACAGCTGCTGGAATTTGAGATGATGGTTTGAAAGCAAGGTGCATATAGCAGATATTCTTTGGCACCATAATGTATTTCCATCTGCTCTTGAAAGTTTTGTGGACTTTACCTGCCCTGTATTTGTTATCCTTACAAAATTGTTGAATTGAAGAAATGGATTGAGAGATTGCATTGTCAAAATGGACACGTTGTTTCTCATTGATGCAATTCATCAAGTTGTGAACACAGTGTACAAATTGCATCCAGGAACTAACAAACAGGTAAGCATATTAGAACTATACAATTTTCTACATAAATAGATTTGCAAAAATAATATTCTAATATATTTGAGTTTACCTTGATTAAAAATATGCATCAGTAGCTTAATTTAAGTGGAATGGGTCTTATCACGCTGTAATTTAAATCTTTTGACATAAGAATACAGTAATTGAACACCAGTAAACAATAACAAGCTTCTTCACAGTATAATTTGGTATGTATACTGTGAAGAAGCCTATTGTTGTTTACAGTATTCATGGAGGTAAATTCAGACTTGCATTCATTTAAGTACAATGATATCTGGACTTCAAAGTGCCCTGCATGTGTTGTTTCATTCTTTTGAGTAGAAGATAGTTTTCATTTACCACACACGTTTGGTCAGTTTTTGCATCTTCTAGAATTGTTTCTGTATTAAATACGTGATTTTGTACCATGTCTGACACAGGAAACGTTGCCTTCAAATGTGATGCCTTTTGTTATTGGAAGGTGCAAAGCAGTAAGTTTATGCCCATTCTTTGAAAGTAACGTTTTTTCGCAATATTATCATCCACCTTAGTCAGCTTTTTGTGTCAGTGACTGTTGGTTGAATAATGTGGATGAACTGTAAAGGTTTTTGATACTTCTTCTGTTCAGTTTTCTTGTTCAAGGTTCCTCACTAGAAGAACTTGGATTGGTTAAATGCTTTTATTATTGATTACCTTTTGTATATTCATTCTTGAATTTTTTTTTTTTGTTTTGCATTTTGAAAAACTAATGCTCAATGTTTTTGAAAAAGGCATTAAAAAGCCTCATTTCCGGGCCTTTCTTTTTTACTTATCTATGTCTGCGGAAAGTTCCTGCTGGGCTCTGAAATGTTTCAAGCGAGGTGTTTTGTTGATCCCCCCTTCAACGTGTTGGAACTTTAACATGCTTTTGCATTCTCCAGTGACATTCGTCCACTCCATCTTGGAGACTTTTTGAACAGTAAGGTGTAGCGGTGAATGCAAAGCTGCAGATTTGCTCCACGAAATCCAGAGTGTTATACGGCAGAAGTGTAGAGATCCTTGAGGCATGTTTTCCGATTCTCGGTCTTGCTCCTCCCCCGAGGAATGGTCCAGTGCGACGTTGGGTGCCTCCAAGCTCAAGTTTGCGGCACGCATCTCTTCTCTTCACGCAGATCCCCGCATCGTGAGGCCGAATTCTGCCCGTCCTTGTGACAGTTCTGCGAGTTGTGGATGCAAAATCTGTGCATGGTGCGGCCACCGTGCGTGATTTTGTGCGTTGGGTGCGATTGGTGGGGGGAGGGACGCGTGCGCATGGCATCCGATTCGGGGGCTCTTGTTGCGGTGGTAGAGTCTCGAAGGGTAGTCGAGGTTGCGTGTTCTCAGTCGCAACCTCAGCGACTGGCATCCTGGGAATTTCCAATCCCGAAAACTTGAAAACAAAGTCGATTGCGGCAGAAGCACCGGTAACGAGGCATCGGTTTTCCTCCAGCTGTTGATCTTCCGAGCTCTTGTCTTCATGTCATTTGGTGGTGCGTTCTTCGTAGTCAGGTTTCAAAAGCTGAGCGGAAAGGAGTGAAACTTCCTCGAGAGTCGCTTCTTCCCGAGTCATTTGGTGTCGGATAGATGCTTAGCCGCTCTCTTTTCGATGCTATCATTTCACATGTGCTCAAGGATTACCACTCATACTGTTACGGAAAGCAAAACACTGTACCCCTAAGGTACTTGGCTCCGAATTATGGTACTTGAAAACATTGACGAAATCATTAGCATTAGTGTTAGCTTACCCGCACGCCTTTTCTATGCCATTTGCGTTAGAAGGGAAAACGTAGCTGGGATCTCTCAGTAGCTCCTCTGCCTTGTTCATGCATTGCCCAACCTCATTTCGTGGACACAGTTGCTGTGGGGTGGCGTCTTTGCAAACTGAAAATCAGTTGCCACTTTCTCAGTATGGGTTCACGCATTTGGTCAGAGGCCGGTTTTCTGTTTAGCATTTGGACTCTATAGCATTCCCCTCGATGCTAAAGCAGGACTACGGATAGGTGAATGCCACACGGGAGTTGCGCGTGACAGAGTTGATGTTAATTCACCGATATTTGCAGCACCTAATTGTTTGTAGGTAGACGTTGGGAAGTGGGGCTTTGCCTGCATGCGTGCGTTAAGGAGGAGTTGTATGAAGGTTCGCGTAGAGTGTTGTGTACTAATTACTGTTTCTGCCCGAACCTCTCACAGCCCGCTCAATTAATTTTCAAGGTCTGCTCCGGGTTTTCCTAATCTAGCAAAGGTATGAACATCAAAAGCATCTAATTCCAGACGACGAAAGAAAGATCGAACAAGAGGGACGGGGATAAACACTATGGGGCTTTCCCGTGAGGGTGTTTGTCCTGAGGAAAACACTTGGAAGAGTTTGACTTCTGGAGCCGAAATAGCAAAATGTGACCTCGTACTGCTGAAATCCTGTATTGCTGTCAGTAAATGGGCATTCGCCTGTACTGATTCGAAGAGTAATCAGCCACGCTGAAATTGAAAAGCACTGAAGGATGTTTGTGTCTGTTTACATACAAGTGTGTTGGCTTGGGTGTGGCGGAAGCATAAGTAATGGGTGTATGTTCACGTGGAACACTGAAGTTAGCTTCTTTGAAGGCAACACCAAACCGAGCTGAGCGACGTACATTCAGCGCGTGTGTACCGAATTTAAAGTAGTCGTACAGTCATCTGTGTGAAATCTCGAAAATCAGCTGGAGTCCCGTTTCACCCCGCCTTCGGGGCTCACCCCGTCGATGTACACTGTGCACCGGCAAGTTGGCGCCCGTCTTTTCCGTATCGATTCTCCGAAGGAATCTCAGAGAGTGCGTAGGCTCTCCGAGGGCGTTGTATTTTATTATTGGTATTATTGATGGACTGTTACCATTATTATTTGATTACTGTTGTTATTTTTTTGCCACTGCGGCGTTTACGAATGCCGCGTGTCGCATTCGAAGTGTCCGCTCCGTGTTGTCCATCTATCGCTTTAAGTAAAATACAGTTGGGAATCGCGTTGGAACACACAAAGCGAGTATTCGGCAAATACGGGTTCGCGTACATTGCAAGGACTCCAGGCGCGACATGGAATTGAAAGCACCCTGTGCCATGCTGCAAGAGTTCAGGTGTCTTCCCATCGCTGGTTCCAGACCTGGGGTATTGGTGTTTCATTATCTCCTTCTGCCGCTGCTCCTTAGCCTTCATGGTTCCCTTTGGCTCCAGGGTTCGGAAAAGTACCTGGCATCCCGCAGCATGTCATGCTATTCGGTTTCCTTAGGAAGGAATCCGGACTATTCCCTCAAATCTGCTCAAGTCCTACTGGTCTGGATCTCTGATTAAAGACTTCCGTGGACAGAAAAAATGCCAGAAATCCTTTTCCGGTCAACTGATTGATTTTTTGCAAATCCCCTTGATCGAGTGCTTACTCGAGTGGGTGCGTAACGATCGTCGAAACTCCATGGAAACCGCGCTCTCGCCGTTACAAAGTCTGAAGCACAGTTGCTTAGAACGCAAGAGCGCGTGCTGTCTCGAACGCGATGGGAAACGTCTTCCAATTTCCTCCTGTGTTTTTGCACACGAAATGTTGCAGCATAGTGACTCATGCCCACTGCTGCTGCAGCATTGAAAAAAAACGCTATTCGTGATCTGTTCGTTTTGGAAATCCGGAACCCACATGTCGCTCGTGTTCCAGTACCGAACGGCGAACAGTGTCCTCGCTGGAGGAAGTGCACAGAGCAGCGCATTGCAGGAAAAGGTGTTTGCGATGTCCCTTCGTCGTCATCTCGAAAGTGCGAGACGCAGGGAACCCCACCGTGCCCTTCGGGCTGCCAGGAAGCGCTCCCGCGGGGCGATGGGACTCCCCCTCGTCTTTCGCGGCGATCCTTGTTACGTTTGGGTGGACGACAAGGTTGGCCGGCACGATCTGACTACCGCGCAGCGATTGACACGGATGTGCGCCGAAGCGAGGCAACGCGAGAGCGTGACTTACCTGTGGACGCTATCCAGACAATCCAGAGGAACCACGCGTACTTCGGCATCATGGCCCTTCCTGAAAACAACTTCACTGATCACCACTTTCTTATGCGGGATCGGGCGCCGTGTTTGCCGCCATCGCTTTCTGCATTCGAGCTGGCGTGCCTTTCGCTTCTGCCTCTCTCACCTCGGACAGCCAAAGCGGTTGGGAACATTGGGGAGAGCGCAGGTCAAGGAAACGCGGGGAAGCGGTCCGTGCCACCACGTGGTAGAACGGGAAGCGCCAGACCTTCTCTTACCGCAACGTGCTGCCGGAGGTCGCCGTCGGTGCTCTTTGGATGGTGATCGTTTTCCGCTCCCGAAAACTTCCCGCCGTCCGCTCGGCGGGAATTCAAGCGCCTGTGGGGTGATGGCAGATCCTGCGTTCGTTCCGGCAGCGGCCTCTGCCCCCCGCCGCGAAATTTCACTTGCGACCGCAGGGCTTCTTTCGGTCTTTACAGGAACGCAGGCTCCAATCTCAGGAGCCGTGCTCCGCACGTTCCCAGAGGAAAGCACACATGCAAAAGAGGAAGAAAGGAAAAAAATTGCGCGCACACGCACGCACACACACACCGACGCACACAGAGAAATTTCAAGATGGTCTGGGGAAACTAAAAAAAAAAAAGGAAAGAAAGAAAAAGAATAAAAGTGCTTTTAATGCTTACCATGGTTTCACGAACATGTGGAGCTCCCAATCTCCTTCCTGCGCGACTTGGCGTGACGTGCTCTGCGCTCCTCCAGCGAAAGGCGCGTTTCCGGGTGGCGGCGATTCGCCAGGCGGACCGTCGGATTATGGAAATTTACGCAGAACCATCGATATATAACGCTGCCGCAACCAAATAATTATCGCTCCTCGGAAGTTTCCCTCTCGCGCCGGCCCCTCCCCGTCTCTCGCGCTCCGCGCGCGCCCGTCCGAACTCGGGGCCTCCGTCGGCTGCGGATGGCGTGTTGCCGGGATCGACCGATAGGCGAGCGCGAACGATTTTTCCGTTCATTCCTTTGTGTGTGGCAGTCCTCTGCGATGTCCCCGCCTTTGTTGATCACAGCGTTTGTTTTTTCGGAACGATGGGAGGCGTGCTATGTACGGGCGGATTCCCATGTCTCCCCACCAACGTCCCACATCCCTCCTCGGGAGGACAGGGGGATCCTGGCGAAGTTCCATTGCCGCACCGTCTTCCAAACGGCATCCGACGTTTATCCGGTCAGCCTCAGCTGCTCCCTGGAGCACAGGCAGCGCGCTGGTGAGGGGGGGGGGGCTCTGGCGTAGCGGGGCGGCTATCGAATGCTCACGTCATCGGAAACCATGGATACCGCGTTTCGTATACAGACGTCCCTCCGGCGTATCTCCTCGTGTGCGCCCCGTGCTTGAGGAGGACGCGGGCGACCGTTCAGTGCAGCTCGGAAACGGGTCGTTCGTCCGGCGAAGCAGTGGGAGAGTGTATCCATGTGTCGAGATGCTCCGGGGTCTTCCGGTGTTTCCTCCACGTGGTTGGCACCGGAAATACGGGAGATGACGCCATCCGTCGAGTTGATAGGTCGAGTTCGGTCTCGGAGATGTACGTCGAGGTTGTTGGGTTCGCCGAAGAAGGGCGAGCGCAAGTGCGCGCGGAGGACACTCGTGCTTCTCACGCGTACCAACCACTTCTTCCTCGCGTGGTCCCGTGCGACCTGCCCTTACATGGGAGGCCCTGCCCTCCACGTACGGTCCGCCTCCTTTAGGTGTTGGTTTTGCAGGATGCGAACGCCTCTGGTCCCATATTTGTAAGGAGGGGGAAGAGGGGGGCGAGGCAAGTGAATAGCGGACGTTTCTTCGGGGCGAGGGAAGCAGGGTCTCTCAGGTTTTCCCCCCCTCTCTCCCCTCTCTCTCCAGATAGAGAGGCGCTTTCGTACCTTGCAGCCTCGAGCCTGTCGTCCGCCGAAGAACGACGAATTTTCTCTTTGCACCCTCATGGATCCCTGTTCTTGTTTCATCCAGTCTTTTTCACTCTGTCAAGTGATAGTGGGTCGAGGGCCGAGAGAGGGAGAGCTGTTCGTCGTAGGACCCAGAGACAATTTCCCCTGAGAAGCGGTTCTGCCAAGCTGGTAACTGCTGTTCCCCTACGACTACGCCCTCGCCCAAGTCCGGCTGCTCTTTTCTTGCCCCGAGCTCAACCTCTTCGCCGAGCATTTGGCGTCCATGTTTGTCGGCAGGCGGATCACCTCCTCTTGCGAAATCCGAAACTGGTCCAGGGGCGGGAACAGAATTCCAATTACGTCTTTCTCAGATCAGGGCATTCGCCAGGCGAAGCGCCGCAGGGTGGTTATGCGTTCCTCCGAGGTCTCCGCTGCTACCCGCCGGACCGCTACTCGGACGCTGGTTCTCACAAAAGAAGATGGGGGCTGCTGCGTGCAGGTCACTGAGAACGGCGCCGGCGTTTCGTTGAAGATGCGGCAAGCAGCCCTTAAATGAAGGGACCTTGCGACCCTGCTTCAATCGGACTAGTCGGCATTAGTCCGGCGCGGAGGGCGATGGTTGCTGTTGTTGAGTGCCGTGGGCCACAGTGCCTTCAGGGTTGCGTGAAGCCACCCCTCCCGTCGCGTCGTGTAGCGGGGCGCTGCTCTCTGGCGCGACTCGTGCACGCGTTCGAGTTAGCTGCCTTTCTCCCCTCTTTCTTTATTTGCAGTTGCTGTTGTTGCTGCTGTTGCTGCTGCTGCTGCCTTTCCCTCCTCTTCCACCTCCACCTCTACGGCATCCAGCTGCGAAAGATGAAGGAGGAGAATCCCAGTTTCGAGCGCGGCCGCCCCTCTTCCCATGCTGCGCGCTCGCATCTGTCGAGTGGCCTCCGCGATGTCGCTTTCCGATTTCTTCTTCCCTTCTCAAGTTCGGCGCATGCACCAGAGGGGAAAGGATGCTCTTCTAGCGGCGTGGAGAAAAGCAGCGGCTACTCAATCCGCGCATCATTTCTCTTTCACCCGCCTCTTCCCTCCCGACCGGTTTGTCCAACATTCGCTTCTTTCTCAGAAGAAGGAACGGAGGAATGGTGGAACGGCATCCGACCGCTCTCTAGCCGTCCGGCAGTGGCGGGGGGGGGGGATAAGGAAAGGGGGACGAAGAGGGTGTACTGCGAAACCCGCGGCACCTTGTTTCCGTGCTCAGTGGCTCCAAGGTTCAACATGATTTTCCTCTCGCCCACCAGGACTTCAACGATCTGGGAAAGCAAAGCGCAACCTTTCAGCGTGGACCACGGTGACTTCACCACACCCTACGTGGGGCAAGCGTTCTTCGAAGACTTGTGGTAGAGTTCCCACCTCCTCTTCTCGCGCTCTCTGCAAGGCACGCGGGTACGAACCCGAGCGGACCGGCGGTGAGGTAAAGTCAGGGTTCCCCACCCCACCCCCTGCGGTCCTGTCACCTTCCAGCTAGTCCCGCTGCTTGCAGATTGGAGTGCCGTTACCGGAGATGAGCGGCGGCCTCGTGCCCAGCAAGTCCACCGTCTACATCGGCAACCTCCCGTTCACCCTCACGAACAACGACCTGCATCAGATCCTGCAGAAGCACGGGAGGGTGGTGAAGTGAGTAGACCGGCCACACCCACTTCACGCCTCCTCCCCTTCCCACCCCTTCTCCTTCGGTTTCTTCTTGGCGGTTGCGCGAGCGCAACTCTTACCGGGTGAGAGGGGCGCATCCTTCCTGCGGACGTTCCCAAGGCTCGTTGCGCGTAGAGTTTCTCCATTCACCCTTCCTTCAACACTACCCCGGGGGGCTAACGGAAGCGCGAAACCCCCGCCCTCGCAGCATCCTTCCGCGGAGCTTGCGCAGCTCCCTCAGGTCTGTCTCGTCCGAAGGGTCACCATAGTGAAGGACCGGAAGACCAGGAAGAGCAAAGGGATCGCCTTCGTCCTCTTCCTTCACCTGCAGGATGCCCACAACTGCGTGCGAGCGCTCAACGACAAAGAGGTCGGTGCGGACCCGTCCTCCGGCAGGAGTGGGGCACGCACGCCCCCTTCAGATGTTCGGGAGGACGCTGAAGTGCAGCATCGCCGCCGACAACGGCAGGGCTTCCGAATTCATCAGGCGGCGCAGCTACACCAACAAGTCACAGTGCTACGAGTGCGGGGAGCCGGGGCACCTCAGCTACCAGTGCCCGAAGAACGTCCTCGGTGACCGACAGCCTCTCCCCAAACCGAAGAGGAAGCGGAAGAAGCGATGCAAAGAGACGGAGGAGGAGGAGGAGGGGTGCGAGGAGGACGACTACGATGACTGGGACTCCTTGAGCAGCGCCATCCAGCGCCAGGTTCGTCGTTGGATTCTCCGCGCGAACCAGTCTGTGACCCTTCCCTTTCCCCTTCCGTAGCAAGAACTGGAGGAGGGACAGGAGGAAGGGGCACCGCCTCATCGGGACTCCTCGTCTGGCCCAGTCCGCCGCAAGAGGTACAAGGCAAGCAGCTACTTCTCCGACGAAGAGGAGGTGGACGACGGCGGAGACGGCTGACGTCCAGTCCTCACAACGGATGGGGGTGGGGGTGGGAGGGAAGGGAAGGGGAGGCAGGGAGGCGGCTTCCACCACCTCGTTGACTTGAAAATACAAAAGAAAACTCTTCTGGGCTCCAGGCCTTGAGGTGCGTTCCTGTCCCTCGCGATCTTGACCCGCGGTTCCCAGTGCCGGAGGCGTTCGCCTCTACCACCACCGCCTGCTACTCGTGGCACAAAGGTCTGTGGCGCGGGCTGCATCCCCCACCCACGACCCTGCGCCTTTCAGAACGTATACTGCTACTGGCCACCCGAAAGGGCTACCTGGTAGCGCTGTCCCCAGGCGGCGAGCGCCTGCTGAGGAGCGCTCGCATCGCAGTCACCGATGCACGCGAAGTGACCGTCTTCCTCGCTTACCGGCCCTACGAGGAGTTCGTGCTGATCACAGGGGCCTCCGGGAGACTTCTGGTCCTCAAGTGGCCCGAGCTGGAGGTAAACGAGGGATGGGGGAGAGGCGCCTCCTCGGCGGGCCCACAAGCGAGCCCCGCCGAGCAGGAACGACGCCGCATGGAGGACGTCGTCCAGGTGACGCAATCGGACGTGCTGCTACGCGGGAGCCCGCAGCTGGTCGTCCGGCTCGCTACTGGCCAGGAGCTGCTCACAGACGTCCGCGACGACTTCGACAGCCCTCTCCGCAGCGGCGACGGCTGGGACCCACAAGGAGGGACTTCTTCGCACGTGCGCCCGCAGGTGGAGAATGCCCTACGGAAGAAGGCCATGGTGACGCTGCTCTGGGAGGGAGGGTGCGCGGTGTGCAAGCACGAAGGGGGATCTCTGGGGGGGCAGGACGTGCGCGGCCTTGTGACGGACGCCAGAAGGCGGGCAAGGAGGCGCCTGTCGGTTATCGCAGCCTTCTTGGGCTCCATGGCCCAGGCGAAGAACACCATTCCGTCCGATAAGGTTCGGCCCTTCATGCACGCCCCCTACTTCACCCCTTTATCCCACTCCTACCGTAGCCCCTGCGCTTCTCAGACGCATCCACAGGGCCGGAGTTTCCTGTGCCTCTCCTTGTCAGCGACGGGGGAGGCGGCGGCGCACCTCTCTTAGTCTGCCATTCGGTGTGGCAGCGGGTGGTGGACGACGCCTGGTGCGTGGGCGCAGAAGTGGAAGGTAAACAGGAGTGGACGACTCTCCATCTTTCGCGGGAGGTGGGGAGGGACAGGGAGGTAGGCGTGGCTGACGACCTCTCGCTAGCCCTCGAGAAGTCCGTGACCAATTTGGAGCTCATCCTCGCTTCTATTCCCACGTGTGAGGCAACGGCGGCGACCACCCGTGTTTCCTTCCTGCCCTCGGGCGACGATCCGGATGCGGACCTGCCTGCACCCTTCTCTGGGTGCTTGCATCCAGGAAAACGGCTGCTTCTGCTGGGTGAGGAGAGAAGGGCCGTACCCAACATCCGTTGTTGCCGCAGCGACCACTGCCCTGCCTTCCTTCGCTCGTGACTCCGCGACGGAAGTCGGCGTGACGGTCTCCTACAAGATGGGGCAGCTGCAAAGGCTGCTTCCCGTCAGCCGGGTGTGCCTGACTGCCGCCGATGTCCTCTCCGGTCTTCACCGTGCTGACGCCGACGTCAGCAACAGTTGCTGCGCGACAGACGGCGATGCAAGCTCCAACCGGCGGCGACGCGACTATCTGGCACTGTGTCTGTCGCAGGACGTCTGCCGGCTGCGCCTGACTTCCTCCGTCCACTCGCTTTTGGACCTGGGGAAGTGGCTGGTGAGACCACCGCTGGAGATGCGCAGGAAGTTTCGGCTACTCTTCTTCACGTGGGACGTCCCATGGGCGAGGAACCTCTGCGTGCTCTGCCGCTCTGTGCGTTCCCGGGAGGCCACCGTTGACGTCTTTTACAGGTGATCGTGGTGGGTGCGGTCGCCGCGCATCCGAGGGATCGGGCTGCAGGCGCCGACTGTCTCCCTTTCCAGGCGGCCCGCCGCTTTGGGCGCGTTCCTGCATGCCGCCTTCCAGAGCTGGCCGGAGGATGTGGTTCTGGCTGAGGAACCGCGATCCCCCTCTGAAGGAGGAGAAGAGGCGAGGTTCCTGGATGCAGCACAGAAGGAGATCCGCTACCTGCTGGAGCACCTCTCCGTCTTCGTTCCCGTTTCGGATGCCGACGCTCAGCAGCGAGGTGGCACAGTCGTCGGCACCGGCAGCGCGTACAAGAAGTTCCGGGAGGAGCTCTTGCAGCTCGAGTGCGCGACGGACGCAAGTCTTCCGTAGAGTGAACGGCCGGGGGTCCTCTTCGCACCCTTTCTGATACCTTCCCGTGAGCGCTAGGGGTGCTATTGTGGGAAACGCCATTCCTCTGCGCGGGCCCGAAGCGCATTCGAGGAAGTGTCGCTGCCGGTGGCGGTCGGGCCACGCCATTAAAAGCACTCGTTCCAGTCCTCATAGGTCTCCATCAGCGGCTCGCGTCCCCCAGAGCTGCGGCTGAGCTCATGGGAGCCGCGGAAGGCGTCTTGGCGCCGTGGATTTCTCCTTTCCAGCACGGACCTCTTGCAGCCTCTGCACCGGCTCGAGGGGGAGGGGCAGGATGTCCCCAGCGAGCACTTCCCCACTTGGGTGGGATTTCCCCCAAGGTGAGCTGCGGTCTCCTCTCCCCCAAATTCCGTGTTCCCGCGTCTTTCGACGGGTATTTCTGGCTCACCGTCGTTCCGTGCTCCTTGCGCCTGGACCGGTATGTTCAGGTGCTCCCACGATGGAGAGTTGGAGAAAGGAACAGGATGAGTCTGCAGGAGGACAGGGGTAGGGGACGCGCCCCTATGCCAGTGCTGCTTGCTCTTTCGGAATTGATGCCATCTCAGGTCTCAGAGAGCCGAACGCGACCTCGTCTCCTCGGGCGAGGAGGCAGGGACGCAGGAAGACGGCGAAGCAGCTGCTTGCGGCAATGGGCCGGTATCGTGCGCAGCCGCGCTCCGCACCCCAGCTCCGTCTATCGGGAAGAGCGTAGCCGTTTCCCCCCAGGAAGGAAGCGCTCCCATGGTTCGCGATTCCAGGTGGACTCCACATATTTCTCCGTGAATGGGAAGGCCGGCAGACGTCGAGTGCGACCCGAAAGGGACAGGGTGGAAGGCAGGGTATCTTCAGAGTGGGGTAGTGCCTCTGGGCGTGCAGCTTCTACATCCGCCTGGGCCCTCACGAAAGTTCGAGAACGACGGCGGGGACTCGCTCAGTCCAGCTGCGCCGCAGGGCGTGCTTTGGCATCCATGCGCACGTGTGCCGCACTAGAGTGGTGAGTTGCCGTGGCAACGCCCCTGTGACAACTGCAGGGGAATTCGGACCGGGCAGTCCGTCCAACTGCGCTGCTGCAAGAGAATACACAGCTTCCCGCGCTCAGGGCCGCCGGTGGGCGCACTGCCTTCGGCGACGAGGTGGCGGGGGGCGGAGATTCTCTCCTCGGCGACGTCTCTTCCTGAGGCCGTCATGAGATCGGGCTGCGCGTGCTCATGAAATTCCCCTTGCAAGGACCCTTCCTGCGATCTGCGTTCCCAGGGTGCGGTAGTTCAAGAGCTGGAACGATGGCGTCCATAAAAAGCAGCCGGTTTCTTGTGAGTGGCGGCCACGGACTATCGAGAGACCGCGGATCCTTCCCCGACTCCGATTACGCCCCTTCCTGTCTTCTACCCCGGTGGCACCGCGGCCTTCCTCCCCGGAAGGGGAGCGAGCGGAGGTGAGCGAAGTCGCTTGGCACTCCTAGGCAGTTCCATGAGCACCTGCAGGGTTGGCGAGCGCGAATGAATGGCCGAACCCCTGCCCGCCAGGCTACTCCCTCGATTCTCCCGTGCGGGGGTAGGCGGCAGCGCCAAGGCACGCGCGCGCGCATCTCGATGAAGCTGCGCCCTTGGCTCCACGTGGGGGAGCCGTCGCTCTGGGAGGCAAGGATGACAGAAGGCGTCCGTCCTACCCAGAGTCTGATGGGGGACCTTGGAAAGCGGCGGAGTCTCCTCGATTTCTCGCGGCGGTGCCATGGTACGAAAGCGGAGGCCTCATCGCCCTCATCAGAGGGGCTACTGATGTCATCGGGCAATGCTGGACCCGAGTTTGACGGCAAAACAGGTCGCATCTAGGTCGTTCCGCCAGCGTCTGGGAGGAACAGACCCGCCGAGGCGCGAGAAGCACTCCTGGCATGCGGAGGTCAGCCAACGTTCGAGCACACCCTTTGACGCCAGCTCAGGGGGCGGCGCCTGATTGGCGCCTGCCTTTCAGTCGGCAGGAGGGAGGAGGAGCGAATTACATCAGGAGAGCACACGCTGGACACCTTCGACCTTGGAAACAGCGGATGAACCGGGTTCTGCCCTTCGTGGAAGGGCGAGGGCAGCTCCTGAAACATCCGACAATCTGGGCGCTTTCCCGTGGTGCAGAGGAGGTCCTCTTTATTCTCTTTTCCGGCTCTTCCTGGTGACCTGTAAGTCGCCAGCCCCGCGGGTGCCGACACCGTTCTCACGCTTCGGCGGTGCTGCAGTGTCAGCAGCATTCCCCTTCCGGGGAAGGAGTGGTGATGGCGTGGTTTCAGGGAAGGGTATGGCGAGGGAAGGACGCACGGGTTGAGGCCGCTCCCAAAAGGGCGGTGGGTGGGGCTGCAGCTCGCCTTGAGGCGATGTGGAGCGAAAGGCACACGGGGAGGGCCACAATGGAGGAGGAGCGCCACAAGCAGTCGGGCCAGAGGGACAGGGGAGGGTCCTCAGATGCAGTACTTCCTCTCATCGTCTCTGCCCTCCAAGGGGGAGAAGACTCCGGAGCCCACGCTGTCGAAGGACTTCCAGGGGCCCCGGCCCGTGGTCTGCTCCGGTGAGAGGGCGTCCGAGTCGCCTCCTCCCACGATCTCGATGACCGTCGTCCCTGGGAAAGCAAGGGGATCTCCACTCCCCCTGCAGGGGAGGCGCACGGGCAGCAGCGTGAGGCAGGAGAGGGGACTCGTCTGGGAGTCCCCGTCTCCGTGGAAACCGGACGGGGTCGGGGGTGGCGGCAGCAGTTCTTCGTCCCCTTCCGGAGCGCCACCGGGCTGCTCAGGGCGCGGTCGCCCACCCAGGTCGTCTTTCTGGATACGGATGACCGTCGTCGCGCCGCGCTCACCGGTGGCTCCCGCACTGCAGGATGCCTTCCAGCCTGGCGGGTTGCTGCAGTTTAGCTCTCCACCCTCCAGGGCAGCGCCGTCGTCGCTCGGAGGCGGCAGGCACACAGAGGCGGCGAGAAAGGACGCCTCGGGGTCTCCTGGGTTGCCCGGGGCCCTTGGCGTCGCTTTCGTCCAGATGGAGGGGGCGCTGGTCGGAGTTCCGTCTCCAGGAGGTACGACTCCACGACTGCACTCCGACACTCTTCCTCCCCGTTCGGTTGCCGCGGCGACAGCAGCCGATGCGGAGTGGTCTTTCTCGGACTCTCCCCTGAGCCAGGCGGGCACCGCGTCCTCCTCCTCGGCGATGGGGCACAGCGTGGGCGAGAACCGTCTGGTCGCCATCCGCTGCCTGGTGGCATCCATCAGCTCCCGTATCCGCCCGATGAACTCCTCGGCTTCCGGGGTGAAACTCTGGGTGAAAGCGGGGTAGGAGACGCCAGGGGGGAAGGAAGCGCGAGCGACCACTCTACTCACCCGCAGGCTCTGCAAGTCTGTCAGGTCCGGGTCGAAGTGCGGCCCCCTCTTCGAGGACATCTCCTGGTCCAGTGCCTCTATGCCAGGCATCCTGGCCAGGAAGTGGGACAGCTTCCCAGCGGGCAGGGGATTCTGCGGGAAGGGGCCCGTGGCACGCGGCGGGCCGGTTCCGGCTCTCTCTGCGCCGGGGTACCATGTGCCGACCTGGAAGGTGCCACGGAAACAATTTGCCGTGGAGAGAATGAGGGAGGGAGGAGGGAGGGTGCTCTCTTCTTGCGGAATCCGGATGCGGACACTCGAGGAAAGCGACGCGGCTGCCCCTCGTAGCCCCAACGGTGAGAGGAAGGTCTTCGTGCACTTCGCTCTGTTGGAAGCGCGCGGCATTTCCCTCTCCCCTCTGTTCGCGTCCGTTCGCTTTGCTGCTGCCACCTATTCGTCAACTTCAGAGTTAGGCGAGATATCCGTTTGATTCCGCGAGATGGCGTGGAGGCGCGGGAGGCTGTTCATCCCAGAGTGGGTGACCACGGCGTCGCAGCCATAGGGATTTTTTGCCATTTCCGTAATGGCGAATGCAGCGAGCCCAGCAGCAGCAGGCGGAGTCTGGAAGGCAGTGTCGGTGGCGCTGCCGCAGTCGTGGACCGCAGTCACTGGTGAGTGGTGGACGCCAGTGGACCGAGGGTTGCGATGCGTCTTTCCAGCACCCAACGCGCCTGTCTGGAAGGAGTGACCTGCGGGGAGAACTCTCGACCAGGCGGGACGCGAAGGGAGAGGCCGAGGAAGCACCTCCTGTCCGGGGCTTCGAGATCGCTCCCCTTAGAAGGGAAGGGGAGGAAGGTGTCCCACCGCTGCAGCCGGCTCCTCCACTTCCGGTCCTGGACCGCAGCATGAGGCCGCCAAACGTAGAGGCAACCATCCGGACGTGAGACCTCGGCCCGGAACCCCTGGAAACACGTGACCCGGGTCTTTGCGGGAGGAGCGACGGTTCCGAGGTCAGCCGCCCCGCCCCCAATGCCTTTGAGGGAGCACCCCAAGAGCCGGCGGCGCCAGCGGCACCCGCGCTCGCGCTCGAAGCACCTCCATCTGCGGCCACGCGGGGAAACTGCCAGCCGCTCCCGTCTTCCTTGGGCTGGGATGAGGCTCCGAGCAGACTGCTTCTTTCCCGGGTGCGTGCGCCGTCCAGGTCGGCCACCGCCCATCCATCATGGAAAAAAAATGGGGGAGCCGCTTGGGCATGGAAGGAAGTTTGAGGGAAAAACGCAAGGGGTGCTTGCAACGCAGGTAAAGGGATTCCCGAAAAGCGGAAGGCCATGCTCGACTATGAACATGCTTGGGGTCACCTGTGCGAGGAGCTACAGGGAGAAGGGAGAGAGGGGCGTAGTCCAGCCCAGTGGTAGAGGGTTGCGAGCCTCCCGTTTTGAAAGGCGGCGACTGCGGCCGGGGTCATTCCAACAGGAGGCGTCCAGCCGCCCCGCGCTGCTAGTGCCACCCACGAGGGTCCCTAAGCTTCTCCTCTCGGGGTTGGATGGGGGGGCGTGGCTTCCTGATAGCGAGGCAATGCGGAGGGACGCCGGGTGATTCCATTGGTTCATTCCTAGGCATTCCTCGTCACACTTGGGGAGCATCCGCTCCCCGGCGCAGTTCCCTTTTTTGCCGCTTGCGACCTACGGGTTGTCCCGGACCGGCCGCGGCGAGCCGAAAGAGCAGACCGACAGGGCGTCTGCTTGGCAAGGAGAGCAGATATTCGCGGAGCCTTGGAGGCTGGGAACGCGCAGCTGGAGCGGGCTGCTACGACAGCGCTCACAGCGGAACCTCTGCTTCCGGCCAGCACTCTGACCTCCCCATCCTGCCCTCCTCTTCTTCCTTTTCTCTGTGCCGGCGGGGTCGAACTGGTGGCTCCTTCCGCCTGCTCGCAGTCTCGCCGGAACCCCCATCCCCCCCTTCGATCGGGCGCCCGGACCGCGCCTCGAGGCAAGGAGCGCGCGCGGCTCTCTTCGCGTGCTTCACGCCTCGCACGCGGAGAGGCGCTGGCGAGGGACGGCGACTGGCGGCCCTGAGGCGAAACCGCGCGCGCCCCGCGCGGAGAGGCCGCCCGATCACGTGAAGAGGGTCGCGTCAGCAGGCAGGCGATCACGTGCGGAGACCGCTCTTCTGAGGTCAGCACGGAGCGGCGCTGCCGCCGCCGCCGGCCGCGCGCGCGAGGGAGGCAGCCCCGGAGGCGGACACGTGGGACGGGTCGCCCGGGTTCCTCGCCGCTGTGACGGGCGGCGGCGGCGGCAGCAGGAACTCACCTTAGCGTGGGTGTAGTCGTGGGGCCCATAAGGAAGGCAGGCGTCCTCCTCGGCCGGGCGGTTCTTCTCCGCCTCCCGCTGCTTCTTGCGCCTCCGCCGGTGCTTCACGAGGACGGCCAGCACCATCAGGTAGATGGCGACGAGGACTCCCGCGCAAATGCCAATGACGAAGTAGTCGCCGGGCTTGTCCGCGCCCGCCATGCTCGCGGCGTGGTCCAGGTAATCTGGTGGGGGGGAGGGACGGTAAGACAGGGCCCGGGGCGACGGCCTCTGTGGTCACCTGTTATACCGGCCACCCGGAACGCCACGCAGGGGTGGAACTCCTCCCTCGTGCTGGGGGTCGTGACCTTGCACGTCAGGTGCACCAGTACGACGCGCCCCTCGACCTGACGCCGCAGGGACTGGTCGCCGTACCACTAAGGGCAACAAAGAGAGGTGTTTGGGTCGATCCATGTCATCATCCCTCCCGCGTCCGGCGCGCGCGCGCGTCTCAAGCCCTCCTCTGTGCCGACCCGCCCCGATGCAGTCGTCGCCTCGGGGCAAGCACCGCTTATCCGGCGTCGCCGGGGAAACCGGGGCTAAAGGAACGCTCCCGACAGCCAGGACTGTCCCGTCTCCCGGGAAACCCTCCCTCTTTTTCTCACTCCTTCCCTTCGTCTCGCCCCCATCCAGCCGACACCCGGGTGGAGTCGGGCAGGAGGTGAGGAGCGACCCCCTCCCGAGAAAAGGCGTGAGCAGGTCGTCTCCTCCCCTTCCCCCCCCCCACGTGGTAGGTTTACGCGCGCAGCATCAGCGCTGAGCTCCCGACTGGATGCCCCAGTGAGCGGGCGATTTTCCAGACAGGTCGTCCCCTCGCTTTGGAGCCGCTATCTGCCGGGGTCTACGGGAGGGGCACCTCCCCTCCTCGAGCTGACGCCACGAACTCCCGGAGGATGCCCGGGAGGGTCGTCCACCTGCCGAGCTGACCACCCGCCCGGGAAGGGGAACGCAAGGGTTCGACCTGCCAGCCCTGTACGTCTCATCCGGGAGGGTCGATATGGGGGACATCCCGTGCCCGTCCGCTCGCGGGTCGGGGCATCCGACCCTCCTCCGCGCGCGAAGGGTTGAAGAGCCAACGGGGAGGGGCACTGCTGTTCAGGACCCGCACCTGAGCCCGCAGAGTCAACACCACCCCTGCGCGGCCTGTCTTGTCACAGGCGGGTGGACAGAGCCCGCTGTCTGCAGGCGGCAACTCCGCTCTTTTGACTTCCCTCACGCGCCGTGCCTGGATGCCAGCTCGCTTCCACGAGCTGCCCTTCCTCCGGGTCGCGTTGGTTCCCCGAGAACGCGCGCGGACACCCACCTGCAGGTACACGCGGGTCTCAAAGCGAAAAAGCTGGAAGGGGTTCTCGTTGGACGAGGTGTTTCCGAGGTCGGTCCATCCGTCCTGCCGCAGGAACTCCGCACGGGACGCCAGGCACACCGGCGGGGCGCTGGAGTCGGAGGCCTTGACTTCTGGAAGTGGAAAGGGTCTCGGAGGTTATACGTTGTGGGACGACTGCTGCGCAGTGTCGGAGAGCTGGGGTGGATCTCCGGCGATGGAACGTCCCCCTTTGGGTCGTCCTGTCCCTCAGCTCCCGAGACCTGGAGAGACGACCCGAACGCGCCCTCCGCCCCACTCGCGCCGTCCCTATCAGACGGTCGGGAGGAGACTATGGGACGGAGGGGCACGCGAGCCACTCTCAAATGCAGAGAGCAGCCGGGATCCGTCACCGTCGCTCCAAGGGGTGGGCTTGACCCCAACTTGACTTGACCGCTGCTGTCTGAGGGACACAGCGGCTGCACCCCGTACCTTTGAGCACGATCTGTGCCCTCGGGTGGACCAGCTGGTTCATGTGGGGCATGAAGATGTACGGGATGGTCTCCTCGCCCTCGTGGCTGACGAAGTACGCCTGCGTGCACTCTGAAAGCACAGGTGGTTAGACCACGGGGGGCAGTGGAGAAAGACGAAGGACGAAGATGGAAAGAGGAAGAGAAGGAGGAGAAGGAAGAGAGGTGCAGGAGGAAGAGAAGGGAACTCAAGCCAGTGG
The DNA here is from genome assembly GCA_036172245.1 of Raillietiella orientalis. NCBI lineage: Eukaryota > Metazoa > Arthropoda > Ichthyostraca > Raillietiellida > Raillietiellidae > Raillietiella > Raillietiella orientalis. Next base: position 1,351,496 of record JAYWIR010000012.1, read on the forward strand.
GTAGCTGAAGAGGTCCAAGGCTCCTTTTCGAGTGGTAGACGAACCCACGCGCAAAAAGAGTCGGCAAAGCCCGCAGCCAGTCACGTGCGAGGCTCTTTGCCGAGACTCCCCTTTTGCCCATCTTAGGGGACCAAGTTCCCCCTCGAGTCAGAGAGGCGGCGAGTGGCAAGGTAACGCGACGCCCGCACGAAGTCGGGAAGGCCAGTAGCCTAGGAGAGCCGTGCTGACCGCAGGGGACCGGAAAGGGACTTCAGGACGCCTTCTCTCTGGACCCCGCTCTTCCACCTAACCCAGGACTGGCGGGTCTAAAAGGCGGATCCGATCTCCTGGACGCCTTCGCGACCCGAGAGTCAGCGGGCCCTCCGAAGACCCAGCCACGCGGCGGTCAACTCGAGCACCCGCCAGCCACCGGATCCCGCCGAGCAGACGTTCCGACCAGCCGCGCACGCGCGCTGTGCCCGCTTTGCTTTCCAGCGGGCGACACGCACCCAGCACGACAACTAGGCTTCCGGGGCACCCTGTTCAGGCGCATCTGCCGGCGTCTGCTGCCACCGTCACGCGGCATGGGCCGTTGCCAAGGCGCGGGCACCTCCCGGAGCCCGAGCAGCGCACGGAATCTCTTCATGAGGTCCATCCACTGATGCTGGCGAGGGCGATCGGAAGCCGCGGACTCTCCCGTCCAGGAGCGTTCTTTGGGAGCACGCCCACTGCTTCCAAGCACAGATTTCTCTCTCCAATACCCCCAACTGCCGTTACGAAGAGCGCGCTGCCGCTCCGCTCGGTCTTGAGGTGTCTTCGAGTGCCGCGCCTGCCCTTTCGTGGGAGGGTGCGCCAGAGAGACCCTCGCTTGCCCCCGCTCCCGCTCCCGCCACCAGTATCATCTCCAGAACGCCCCGTGGGCTTCTCGCCCGTGGAGCTGCCCGAACAAAGAGCCGCCTCTCCCGGGCTGGACTCCTCGAAGAGGTTGACCGGCACCGGCCTTCCTCGGCGGGAGGACGGTGGCCTTTTCCCGGCGACTGCAACCGCGTCAGAATGCTGCTTCCGGCGAAGCCTTCAGGAGTCTCTGGAGGAACCGCGGGATCAGCTCTTAAGGCGCCTCGTCCTCCGGTACGCCACGAGGCGGCAAAGCGTGACGCGTGCTTCCCTGCAGCCCGGCCGCTCGTTACCTGCGGCGGCGGTGGAGTTGAATGCAAGGGCGGAGACGCAGCGCAGGGTCTCCTTTGAGGGACCAACCGCGCGCTCACAGAGGTAGGGACAAGGCGGCCGAAGGTTAGTCCAGGACCCCCCAGTGGTGGGCTTTCTTCCGCTCCAGCCACGGCCACCGCCTCTCGCGCGTCTTCACACGGAGATGAGGAGCTCTTCGTCTCCCTCCCGGTGGTTGCCGCTCAACATTTCCCAAAAGGGCACAGATTGGTTCGTTGAAAACTGCTCTCTCGAGGTGGAAAACGTCGCGCCCTGCCGCACGCACCTCGCCGGGACGCCACCTCCCTGGAGGCGCGCCGCGGTGCGCGAAGAACTGCGTCGCCGGCTGAGCGCACTCGACCTCACCGGCGCCCGCTCTCGGGAGGCACTGGACGACGCGACACGCCCACCATCTGTCGCGTGATGGAAGCGCAGTTCCGAAGTCTCTCAGGTACCCCACACGCCGTCCTCGCGTCTCTACGGCGATGGCGCGCATGAATTTTTCAGAAAGAACTTTTTTGTGTGTGTGCGTGCGTTGTTGCTCTGCACGCCAAAGAGACGCCGCTGCCTCTCCTGTGGTGCTGCCACACATCTGTCAACGCCGCCCTTGCGCCGCCTGACCCTTCCGCAGAGCTAACAAATGCAAAAATGCCTTTGCTCGTGTCTGGGATGCTCACGCACGCCTCGGTTCCGCTGATCTCGCGCCGTCCTTGGGCAGAACGCACGGCAAAAGAAGAGGTGATTTACGAGCACCCAAGAGGGATGTCTCCTCCCCCTGCCACTCCAAAGTACCTTCTTTTTGCTGTACCCTCCTCTTTCCTTCCACTTCTTCCCTTTTTCTCCTTCCTTTCCTCCCCTTCCTTTTTTCTTCCTCCTCTCCCTCCTCCTCCTTTCCTTCTTTCCCTCCTCCCCTTCCCTTCCTTTACGAGGTGTCGACGTTTCGGAAGTCTGCAACTCTTGACTGAGTTGTCGTCAGGGATTGCGATCACCACGCAGCGTTTCGCAAATGGTTTCGCAGCGGCTGTTCAAGAACTGGCCTGTGTTACCAAGGAAGGGGAGGGGAGAGAGGGGGCGCGAAGGGTTGAGGAATTGCCAAGCGGCAGCGCCTCTGGCTTAGGAGGGCAAAAGGGGGCAGGAACTTCCAGCGCCGCCACAGCCACATCGCCTTGCCTGTCCACCTGCCTCATTTGCCGCGCGCACGGGGAAGCAGCACAGAGTACCTCAGGAGCCATCGTTCGCCTGGAGGCTCACGCAGCTCTTTAATGCTGCTCACGCCACCCAAGGGTGCGTGTCGACTCTTCTAGTTAGGGGGTACCCCGGGAGGAGGTATGGGAGGAAACTCACCCTATAAATCCCATGAAGGCTGTGGAAGGAGTCCGTTCCCCCTAAGCCTGATAGGGAGCCCGAAGGGAACCACCTCTTCCTCATTCTCTCCGGAGAGACCTCCCAGATGGGGTCGCCCTCGTTTCTTCTCCGGATGGCATCCTCAAGGGAACCGCTCCTCCTTTATTTCCTCCTCTGAAGAGAACTCGAAAGCAATGCAACCCGAAGGACGCAGTGCAATTCTGACACTCTGCAGGAGCAAACCCCCGAGGGGGGTATCCACAAGAACGATGGTACACGATGGGGGGAGGAAGGACGGTTCCATTTGCACAACCGGAGGGAAGCCCCGAAGGGAACCGGACTCCTTAATTCCGTTTCCCGGAAGGACCTCGGTGGTCAACTTCCTATCCTGGCCACTCTTCGGGGACATCCGATTTTTATCAGCTTCCCATCAGTGCCGCACCCGATTGTGGGCCAACCAGTGTTCTCTTTCAGGGGGGACTCGCAACCCGAGACGCTCCCATTCCTCGGCCTCGGTCCTTCCACGGGAGGGATTCGAACCCACGATTCTCGGTACCACGGGCCGAGACCGCAGCTACGCGGACGCCGACGTGGCAGTGCTCCAAGGGGATGGATAACAAGACGGGTCTTACCCAATGAGGTTTCTCAATGGGGAAGGCCACAGTCTTCGGGGACTTTAGGCCTCGCCATGCTTGCCGACCAATTCTAACAAATTCTACGGGAACTTCTAAAGCTCAGCTCGCACAACCGCCTCCCCGCTTCGCAAGGGACCGCCGAAAGGACCGGCGCTGAGGATTTCGCACCTGCCTGCTGCCTAGAGATTGACATCTCTAAGTGCTCATCTTTGGTCGGCAGCAACATAAACGACACGCTGCTCCTGGAGAACCGAGAGGTGGGTCGATGAATGGCACTGCGACCTCTGCTGGCTCGGGAATGCCTCAGCACCGGTCCTGCCCTCTCTCTCAAGGAGCTGCAGTTTGGTTTCCCGCGCGCTCGCCAGAGGACTGCAGCATGAGAAGTAGCGCGGTGGCTGCGGGGAGCATGCGGACGGGCCGAAAGCGCGCCTCGGAGGAGATCCGCGAGAAGGGAGGAAACGGAGGAAGGGAGGGGGATGTCCTCAGTAGGAGGCAGGGGTCTTTGGAGGGGCCTCGGAATTAGAGGCAGACCAGAAGTCGCACTGTTCGGAAGGAAGGCGAACGGCGGGACGCGAGAGGCAGCAGCAGGGAAAAGGGATGGACGACTCCCCAACACCGGCTGGCATCCAGGGATCCTTGGGCGTCGGCTGCTACGGGAGAAGAGGAGTTCGGAATCGAGGGGCGAGGCGGGGGTTCTTCCGGAGATGGGCAGCAGTTCCGAAAGGGCCGCACGTTCCGGATGAAGTTGTCTGGAATTTGCGCCAGGGAGAGGGGCAGCAGCGCACGCCCCTGAAGGAGGGCGAAAGGAGGGAGATCAGGAGTCCCCCCTCATCTCCCCGTGAGAGGCTCTGGCAGAGACCCCTGCGCTCCAGGGAGACGCTAGAGGCAGGCGGACCTCGGAAGACCGGCGTGACCCGCTGCAGGAAGGGCGGCGTCCGCCCCAGGGAGGACGTGTCGGAAGTGGTTGCTGCTGCTATCCAGGGATCCCACCTCCCCCCTGTCTCTTCTAGGCTCCGGAGGGTATCAATCGTCACGTGACAGGGTTGCGAGGGGCGCTACGCCTTCCCAGCCGGACTCTGAGGTGCGGGGGTGGGTCACTCGAATCGTCTGGGAAACGGCCGTGCGAGGTGGGAGGTGGAGCGCCGGAAGGGCGGAAGCGGCTGATTGAAAGGATGGCCCCTCTGCCCGGCGGACCGGGGGAGTTGGGTCCGTGGAAGCGCTGTGGTCCGGATGCTGCGGCAGGAGGCACTCGGGGAGGCGAGGGAGGCGGCACCCTGCCCACGACCGTCGCCTCAGGCTGGAGGAACCGCGGGACCTCCGAGCTTCGAGCGCGCCCGCGACGGAGGAAGATGACTCCCGGGTCTCACTTGCATCGGGGTCCTCGAGAGCAATCGCCGCGGGGTAGTTGGCCCTCGCAGATGTCGCAACCTAAGCCCTGCGTGTCCGGTGGCCATCCCGAGGCACCTTGACCAAGGCACGCGGAAGGAAGGAGAGCAGAGCGCCGCTCCCGCCAGCGCGCGGCGGGAAGTCCAAACGCACGGTCCAGCCGTTTCCTAGCCCACGGAGCAAGCGGTGGAGTTCGTGCAGGGTGGTGTCGAGAGAGGGCACGAGGTCAAGTGGGAGGTCAGCGTAGGCGGGGAGACTCCCCACTTCACCGCCTGACAGAACTTCACCCCGGAGAACCAGCCCTGTGGCCATGGTCAGCGGATGGCGATCCGACTGACCTGGTCTACACAGCGTAAGTCGAGACCGCTGCTGACTTCCTCTCGCCGCTGCTTCCTCTCTCCCCTGGAGACCTCGGCAAATGCTGCCCACATCCCTCCGGGCAGGGACCATCCCAGAGCAGAGCGCTGCCAGTCTGGTTCCAGTGGCGACCTCCCTACCTCAACCGGCCCCGACTTTCGGTCTTTGCGTGGCGGAGGCTACCTGCCGGTGGAGGGTGCTAGCGAGCGCCAACCAGGGCAAACGCATTTTCGGTCCCACCACCTGTGACCCAGGGAAACGCCCGCCCATCGATGGCGCCAGCGCATCTGCCGCCGGGATTCCTCCGGAGAAGGAGCGGCTTTGTGGCGGGAGGAGAGACACAACGGGCCCGGGTGCTCCGGGCTGCCCACGGGGACTCCCCTCTCCGAGGGGTGGCAGCCGGGAGTCATCGCAGAGTCACAAGCGATCGCTGCCGCTTGGCGTCTCCCGAAGCGAGGACGGGGAGGAAGGGGGAGGGCACGGGGGAGGACAGCGAGCTTCCTGCGGGCTGCCCGCTGCCCCTATTGACGAGACCCTCGGTCGGAATTTTGGAGGAGGGAGGGAAGAGGATGCCGGATGAGGAGGGGGGCAGGCAGCCCAGTCCCTCGTGATTCCGAGAGCGAGATACGCGCGCTTCCCGGACCGGACTCCTCCTTCCTCCAGGCAAACCTGACCACGGGGGCAATTGGGGCGGCTTGACCTCCATCGCTCGCGGGGTTCCTGCAGCAGCGTCCTCGCGCGCGCCGGTCGGGTCCAAGTCCAGGAGAGTGGTTAGGCTGACAGCACGGGCACGCAGGCCCGTCCGCGCCGCTTCGTTCCAGCTCGATCCGCTGGGCGAAGCAGCGAGCTCGCGGGAGGATCGAGAGGGGAAAAAAAGTTGGTGGAAGGCGGCCCAGCGGGCGTGGCCCACTCTTCCCTCCCCTCCTTTTCTACCCTCCCTTCCAGGAAAGGCACGGCCCCGGGAAAAGACCAGCGCGGAGAAACGAGCACCAGGTTGGAGCCAGCGAAGCGACCCTGCCGTAGGCGCTAGGAGGTCTCGCTGGGTCGTCGGAGGTTTGCAGACCCTCACGTCCGGGGCAACGGCACGAACCGTGGGCTCCACCGGGGTCGCCGCCACCCGGCGCCTCCTCCACCATTCCACGACGGCAGGAGCGGCTCGTCTCCCCCAAACCGCCCGGCGCTCCTTCGGCCCCGTTCCCGCCAGGAGGGCTCGAGATGGTGGATGCTCCTGGTGAGCCGTCGGTCTCCTCGTCCGAGCAGGAAGCCCAGCGGCTTCTCGCGGCGCGCCGCCCCCACTGCCGGCTTCCCTGCTCCTTCCAGCCGCTGGGCTCCGCTTTCACCCAGCACTTTTCCTCCAGCGCCTCGACCCAGGTCACATAGGTCATCCTTCCCACCCCAAGATGCTGCGCGGATCAGCTCCTTGCTTCGGCCGTGCCCCTTGAGGGCCCAGGCCCGACTCCCTCGGGCAGTCATCCGTTCCAGGACTCGTCCGGTCCAGGGGCGGCTCCCTGCGAGACAGAGGTGCAGCGAGTAGGCTGAGGTCGAAAGAGAAGACGAAGAGCAAGGGGCCGGACGGTTCAGGTGGCAAAGGAAGGGCTTCTCTGTTCACCGGCCCAATACCCAGGGGACACCCTTCGCGGCTGGAGTCGCGTTCCTCACGCCCGAATGAGCGCCCAGACGGCGCGACGCAGGACGACGGCAACGATGGCGCCCCTCGGCGCGACCAACGAACCTCCACGAGGAGGCATTGCTTGGGAGTCCTCAGCTGTGGGGCAGAGCTGAGCAGCTGCGGAAGGATGGCCTCCGAGTGCGCGCGTCTGTGACTTACCGCCGAGGAGTCAGCAACCCTTTCGGTTTCTCCCCGCAACCGTCCTGCTGCCCTCTTCCCTTTCCTTTTACGTGCCGTCCCCCTCCTGACATCCTGGGTTCAAAGCAGGAATCTCGCGAGGGACCCACCGCGCCGGGACGTAGGGTGGTCGCACGGGTGCTTCCTCCGGCGCGCTTGCTTCCCGGTTCCGGATACGCGCCACCGGGGATGCGGCGACTGCGAGTCCCCGACCGATTTCCCGGAGAGATCACTCGGCGCCCTGCCGAATCCGCCCACCCCCGTCACCCGTCTTATCCACGATCGAACCCGGCCGCATCCCGTTCGAAAACCCCACGTCCCGCGGGACCAAAGGAACCTGGTTCGAAGGGCAGGTCCGGAAGCGACCCTCCCCTGAGGGCACAGCGGACCAGAGTTCCCCTCCTGCCCTCACCAGCTACTCTCACGCGGCTGGGCTGGTAGCCTCCCGTGGTCAAGGTCCCGAATGCTGAGTCGCGGAAGATCCCGGAAAAAAGCAAATGGGGATGCGAATTCGGTACTTCGAGTGAGCATGCACGCAGAGATTAATACACAAATCCATTTCAACATGCATATTTATGAAAATGTGTCGGAGCTGATGAAAATAAATAAATGTCCATTTCTTATTGTTCCCCATTATTTTCCATTGTCATCACAAGTCTTTATTTTCTATCATTCGATATCCATATATTCATTACATATATATTTATTTTATGTTTAAATACACATAGGGTATGCATTGAGTTTTCATGATCTTTATAACTTATACGAGGATAATGCAATTAACAAGCATGTTAATAATGTGCACGTTAATAAGTAGTAATCAATGCATATGTTGAAAAGAATATTAAAAATATGTACGTCCATAAATATCGACAAAGCCTAAAGATATGCACGTCAGTAAATATCGATAAATATGCATATCAAAATAAACTTGCATATTAATCTATATATACATAGCAAGCCGCCCGTGCTTATTTATTCTGGGATGTCGAAGTTTCGGAATCCGGGATTTTGATCGGTACCTCTCTGACGTAGCGGACATCCCCTCACTCTATCCTCCCCTTATCAACGCACTCCCTTATCCCACCGACCAGCGTCGCTCGACTTGTCGTTGTGAAACCCCTCATCAGATCCAGCCTCATAATCGCGACCATCCCTTCATCATCCCAACCGACGCCCAACCGTGTTGAGGAACCAAGCCCCGCGCAAATCGGCCACTGCCCTGCTGGCCCGATGGCGATTCGGACAGCGGCCTGGAGAGAAGGCGGTCGCTCCTCTGCACCGAAGAGAGACCAGGAACGCTTGTTTGGTGGTCGCCGTGGACGCACCCCCATGCACGATTTCCTCAGACCTCGTTTGTAAGCCCCAGTTGCTTTCAGCTAGTCCCGAAACGCCGGTCGTCCAGAACACGCACGCGGCCCACCACAGGCACAAGGTGGACGAAGCCGCTCGCCCTCTTTCACAGTTGGTAAACGAATCGCTACAGGGTAAACGACGGTCGCATTTCCTCGAGGAGCGGTCTCTGTCGAGGTAGCCGGCGGCAAGGCGAGACGGGCTCCAGACGAGCCAAAAAATGGCACCTCCGTGCCAGTGTTGAAAACGGCGTCCAAGAGACCATGGCACGACATTAGCACTGCGCCAAGGGCATCCGAAACCCAATGCCGCCCTGCATCGACTCCGACTTTCTCGTCTCAAGTGGATCCATGGGATCCCGACCCAGGAACGCGTTTCGAACGAACGCCAGCCAGTGAATAGGTCTCCGGAAGAAAGACGAATCGGGATCTCGACGTGCTTGCGTGCTTGTTCTCGACGGCCATGAGCCATCAGCGTCGGACCACCGCTCGTGGTCTCTTGAGAATTCTAACATCACCTGGAAGATCTCTGAAGCCGCGCACAGTACCTTCCTTCAAAAGAGCGAAGAGGCCGCATCCGAAGCTGCTGCTGCTGTTCCTCCTCTTCAGGAAGGAACTGCAGCTGCCTGTCGGTCCAAGTGGTGGCCGCGGCAAATGGGAAGCTGCTTTTGGCAACCGTTCCGCTGGAGTCTCATCAACGTCGTAGCGCCGGCCCGCTAAGCAGGATGACTCTCTTCGCCAAGGTTGTTGGCTCTCGCCTGGCTGTCCTTGACGCGTCAGCTGCCCTCAGCTCCCGGGCACGCGCATCCTCAAGATGACAAAGAACGGAGACGCACAGGGCGATGCAGGAGAAGAAGAGCTCAAGATCACCGGGCTTTTCTTCCCCGGATCCTCCTGTGAGTCTCCGTTCTTCCTCCTCTTCCCCCTCTCTCCAGACCGATAAGGGTTCCGCATCCCTCTAAGACCGGATGCTTGCTCTCTGGCTCTTAGCGAATTCCCGAGGTCAGAAGACGGCCTCCCTCCGGCACCTCCTGGACCCCGTCAGAGTCGATGGTTCGATGGAGAATAACAGCCCCGATCTTCTATTGAGAAGGAAGGCGGCAGGGGACGCGTTCGCTAGCTGCGGTCAGACGGGCGAAGTGGAGTCGCACGCGAGATGCGTCCCAACGCACTGAAGCGCGCGCGCGTAGCCGAATGTCCCGGCTCGTAGCGCGGGAAGACGCTTGGGCTGCTGACTTACCTGCTGACCCGTCCGTTCCCTCCTTCCCCTTCATCCCCATCGCAGCCCACCCGAAGGCCTGCACTTTTCACGGCCGGCGGAGAGGAAAGCGAGGGCGACCACGGAACGGGTCGCCGTGGCAACCAGCCTGTCTGCCGCAGCCTGCGGCAAAACACGCGACGGACAGGCGGCAGGCGACCTCGCCGGGCGGAAGCGCCGCCTGCCTCGGGAAGCGGCCGCCGGGAGCGGCCGGGAAAAAAAGGGCGCACGAGGGCACACTTACCTCTGATGGTGGTGACGCATTCGTGGGTGTCGTCGCGGAAAGTAGGGTATTCGTTGTCGCACTGGCACTGGCAGCGGTCCGTTGGCCCGCTGGAGGCCTTCCTGGTGGCATTCAGCTGGCACACGTCGGGGTCGCAGCTCTCTGCAAGATTCAAAAGAGAGTGTCCGGGAATGCCAGTGGAGTCATCGGGTGAGGCCGATCCCGCGGCGGGAGGCCTCTGCTTGGGCGCACGGGAAAGGCGCCGCCGCCGCGCTCGCGACCCGACAAGAGAACGGGAGACGGAGACGGGACGAGGGAGTGGGCCCGCTGGCGAACGGCTGGCCTTCCCGGAGGCTGGGTCGGGAGGAAGGCGTTGTCAAGGGAAACTACGAGGCGACGTGAGGCTTCCCCCTGCGCTCCCGGGAAGGTTGATCGGAGGGGCGCGAGGAGAGCCGCGGCTTCCCCGGGGGAGGGGCCGACCACGCTCTCACACCCGCGACAACCACGCCGTGGTCGCCGCGCGCCCTCCAGCAAGGCCTCTGTGCGCCTCCTCTGGCCGTCCGCAAGCCACACGCCGAACCCTGGCGGGAAGGTCACGGGGGCCGCCCGGAAGGCGCGCAAGAGAGGGCGAGGGATCTGACCCTGAGCTGCACTCGCAGGGAGAAGAGGGGGGAGGCGCTGGAGGATACCGGAGGACCCCGAAAGCCGCTACCGCCTGCTAGCAGGTGAGAGAGAAACCGCCACCTCGGAGCATCCAAGATGGCCAACGGTGTCCTTCCGCTCCCACAGACCCGTGCCGACCACAGAGGGGATGCTGCGACCAGCCACCGGATGCGGAGCGCATTCGGCCGCAAGGGCACCGGCCGGCAGCCTCCCGCACGTTGCCAGGAGAGCACGCGCGAGAGCCACAGAGGAAGGGATCAAGAGACATTTCGGCGACCCCCTCCGTCGAGGAGAACCCGGGGACCTTCACAGAACCCGGGGGCGACTATGCGGCGCATGCGGAAGCTCCCCGCGGGGCCACGCAGTCTCGAGCTGTCGAGGCTGCTTCTTGCCCCTCCACCTTCTCCCCGCTTCTTTTTTGTCCCTCTGGACCGCGGAGTCCTGGACCGCCTCTGCAGGAGGGAGCAGTCCCTCCGCGGCCTCGCTAGCACCAGAAGGACGCCCACCCTCGGTCGGACGACGCGATGACGGGCGTCCTCGGATTTTTTATTTGACCTCTCGCCACCGAGAAAAGTCGCCCCCTCGACTCGGAAGGTCGGAGGTGGCCTCGGGGCTGCTCGGAAAGTTTTTGTGAACGTCCGGACAGCTTTGCTCTCCTCCTCTTCCCCTCCTCCTTCTCTTCCTGCTTGCTAATGCTGCCGCCGCGGTTGCCCTTTGACCTTTGTCCTTTGCCCGAGAAGGCCACGGCAGCATGTGCGCACGCGCGGGACCACAGAGAAGAGGAAGAGGCGGAGGGGGGGGGGGCGGACACGAGGAAGGGGCGAGGAAATGACGCTGCTGTGCGGGTGCCGGATGGGGTCATCCCAGAGTCAGCAGCGTCCTTTGTGCGCTCTTCTCCGAGGTCCGCCAGCAGAGGTAGCCACCCTCCATTGCCGGAGGGGCTCCTCGATCCAGGAGTAGGGAAAGGGAAAAGGGGTCCGGGACTCGCCGTGCGCGCTCTTCCTTCCCTCGGATTGAGGGCAGGTCCTCGGGCAACGCGCGCTTCCCCAGACCCATCACGGGGATCCCAAAAGAAGAGGTGGTCAGCAGCGGGTCCGCGTCTCCATAGCAGCAGGCGAGAGAGGGATCACCTCCCTTGGCCCCTCGGGATGGGGGGTCTAGGGAGCGGCCGGAAGGACAGGAAGCCAGCGTCGGCGGAGAAGGAAAGCAGCGTCCCATCAGGAGCCCACCTTCCCGATGGTCCAGGGGCCCCTGGAGGTGCGGAACTCGCGCGTCTCGACCGATGGGTGACCAGAGACGCGCCCCACGTTCCGCTCTCCTTCCCTGGATCACCCGGGGAGACCAGAGAAACAAGGGCATCCGCTCTGTTCCGCGCGGGTGGGGTCGATGGAGTGGTCAACTTACCGGAAAATCCGAAGATGTCACCCTGATGATGGCGGATGATTTGCCTGGGGAGGGGGCGGGGAGGGGACGGGCCGGCAGCGGCGGCGGCGGCGAGGAGCAGGCAGGAGAGAACCAGGAGGCTGGAGGCGGCCATGTCTTCGCGGGGGCGTCGTCGTCGTCTTCCTGCCCGGGCGGCGGCAGCGGCGTCATCTCCGGGCGTCGCCGCGGACCCCGCGCGCTCCGTCCCTCGCGGGCGTCGTCGCTTCCCGGGCGGTCCTGGCGTGGCGGAGCAGACGACAGGCGATCAGTGGCGGCGGACGCACCGGGACGCGCTCGCAAGCAGCGCGGTCGGGAGCCACGCGCTGCGGTCTGCGAGGGGCGCGCCGCTCTGTGGAAGTCGGGAGAACGACGAGGACGACGGCAGCCTCGGTGTCAGCCTAAACGGAGGAGGGCGAACGACCCCCCCTTCCTGTTGCCAGGGGTTCAGGGACACGGGTGACGGCGGGCCGGGCATGGAGCTCCCATCCACCGTGGGCCTAGGGTCACCTTCGCTTTCCCAGCCCTTCTTCCTGTGGGGGTTGCCCGGGCCCCCTCGAGCATCCTTCCCTTTGGTCCCTCTAGGAGGAAATGAGGCGCGGGACAGTGAGGAGAGGACTCCCCTCCACTGCATGTGCCCTCTCGAAGAGCGGCAGCATGTCGACGTCCGAGAGGCCTGGAAACCCGGAAGGGCGAATGCTGCTTCTGTCCCGGAAGAGACATAGGCAGCGCGCACTGCCCATGCCTCGTTTCCTCGGAGACGGCTGTTGGGGACGGACTAGGAAAGAGGGAAACGGTGAAGATCTGGGCAACCGCCACTAAGAACCGGAAGGACGCCCGCGCAGAGGGTGCACGGCGGCTGCACCGTGGGGGACCCTCGACTCACACGGCAAAGGTCCTCTGCTGCCTGCGGGAGCGCGCGTCGACGCCGGATGTCGCTGGCGAGCAAAGAGTAGGTCGATCCTTCCCTTTCCTCTGCCTTCGAGATCCCACGTTCCCACGAGAACGCGCCTCCGGCTCAGAGCCATCGCCTTGGAGACGATCGAAGGGTCCCGTCCGCCTTAGTTGTCCCCCCAGCGAACGGGCGTGACTGCCGCCTCCCCTCGGCTCGACGAGATCAAAGAGGTCCTCGCGCGGAAATGTGAGCTCCGAAATGATCGACGCGCCATCTCCATGCCAGCGCTTCACTTTGACGCCAGCCAATCACGTGGACTTGGTTCCCGCTCGGATTCGTCGCTTCCGACTATGAGAATTCCAGCAGTGAAACAATCGCGACAGGGGGGATCCCAAACCATTGTTGTCGCTGCATTCGCTCGCTGGACGAATTGATCGGCGGGGGTGCGTCTCTTGGTCACTTGACCACCTTCGCCGCCGATGGTGGCATGCGTCGTGAATGGGCACTCAGGGCGCAGAGACAGCGTGGAGAGCAGCTCAGCGCCGCAAATAAGGCGAAGAAAGGGGTCGTCGTCCCAGCTTCGCTCGAGAGTTCTTGCGAGAGCCGTCCTTCCTGCATTGGCGTAAAGGCGCCGCCGCAGGGCGGGGAAGAGGGGAACGGGAATCCCTACCGTCGCTCGTTCCCTGCCCAACCCGGAAACGCGTCCCGAAGGGGGAGCACTCTCCTCCCCCAGGATCTGCTGCGAGCTCGGAGACCTCGACACTCTGGCGGCATCACCTCGGTCTCGTGATCCCGAATTGCCCTGGCTCGGGTGCTCTCGGGAAAATTCCGGAACCTCGGCCACCCACTCCAATCCCAGATCTCGGTTTCCGCGGGACCACGGAAGTCGCATCGGTGTCTTTTGTTGGACCGAATCGATCGGCAGGGGCGTCTCACGCGGCCACTTGACCACCCTCTCCGCCGACGATGGCATGTGTCATGAATGGGCGGTCAGGGCGCAGAGACAGCAGGGAGTGCAACCCATCTCTCCGAGAGAGGGGGAGAAGAGGGTACAACAGAGGATCTCCTCTTTCCCCTCCACAAGGCAGGGAAGGAAGGTGCCATCTAGCACTCTCCGGGGAGCGAGTTTCAGGGGGGAGGAGAATCAGCATCCTCCCCATCACCTTCCCTTCCCCCCCCTCCGTCAATTGATCACGCCGACAAACAACCCCCGGGCTGCGGATCGTGAGGAGACTCCAGATAAAGTGGCCCTTGAAAGCCTCCGCCTCAGGATAATGGGTTTTCCGGATCAACAGGGTCATAAAAGGGGGTAAAGATTGCGTCTTTGCGCGTAACCAGGGATTCGCTCCCCGGCTACGAGGGAAGGGCGGTGTCCCCAGTCCAAAACCCGATGCCAAACATCTTCGGCTCTCGGATCCTCCGCCACCCTCCTCGTGATGCTGCAGATGTCTCCTCGCGGGAGGAGAGGAACGACCATCTGTCAAGTGCTCACCGGCTCGGAGCGATAGGACCGATTTCGGTCGTCAGAACAACCACAGCAGCATCCGACTGTCGCCGGATCTTCAGGCAGAAGAGGATCGGGCAAAATCAATCAAGTTACTTGGAGGTCCGAAGAGTAGCCTTCAGCCCCCGTACCGAGGGGGCGCTCGCCCGTCGCGGCCTTGAGCCCGTTAGCACCGTGGGGAAGATCACTCTTTGTCCTCGGGGGAAATCCTTCCGAAAATTCCCCGGTGCAGGCGCACTTTCGAGTGCGGGATGGGTTCCGCTGCTCCTGACGCCACTCGCCCTCGGCTACCCACGTCCTCAGGAACGTCCGACCTCGGAGGCTCCCAGAGCGCCCCCCTGTGTGTCACGGAAGGCAGCAGCGGCACGAGTGCAGAGGCATCAGCCAGCTGCGAAGCAGGCCGGCGAGGGCTCCGGGAATGCTCTGGGACGGCGAGGATGACGACGACGAGGGCGGACACGAGGCTCCCCAGTCCTTCCTCTTCCCCCCTCCCCCGTTTGTTCACTCCCCTGCCTTCTCGTCGAGAGCGCACGTCGAGTGCTCTTTCCCACCTCCAGAGACCTTTCGATTACGTCAGAGGATCGGGAATTCCGCGCAGCTCGCGCTCCCCGCTGACGTCAGCGGCGTGAGAGCGCATTGTTGCTCGGAGACGCCTTGTTTACAGAGGAAGCATTTTCAGCCTACGCTCAGCGACGCCTCGGAGAGCGGCGAGAGCGGAAGAGGAGGACGAAGTTTCTCCGGCTCCGGGTGCCGCAGAGGTGAGACAACATTGGACGCGCTGCGCGGAAATGGGAGGGGAGAAGGAGGGAGACGGAAAACGAAGTGATGCGGAACGCGAAAAGCCTGTGCGAGAGAGAGCTGCCGATCATGGCTCCCGCTGAAGCGACTCCAGGAGGTGGCGGCTGCAGCCGTTTCACTCTCTCTCCGTCCTGCCCCACTCCCCTTTCCCTCACATCCGTTGGAAGCCGGTCCGCAACGGCGCGCTTTTCCGCTGCCGCGGAAGCCGCGCCCAACTCGATCCGACTCTGCTCCCCGAAACGCGCGGATGCTGCATGCGTGCAAGGCGAAAACCGCACGGGCCACGTGGTTCCTGTCGGCAGAAGGAAGACGACGGTCAGGAAGGTCAGCCAGAAGGAGGGAACCTCTTCCTTCACGATCGCTGGATTTTATCCCCTGCGCTCCTGCTCCGCTTCCTCTCACTTCCGGCACCTGAACCATCGGAGGCAGTGAACCGCGATCCTCCTCTGCGGAGGTCACACCTTTCGGGTCCCTCCCCTCCTCGAAAACCTTCCAATGCGATGATCTCCTGGCGGCAGGAATCCCGGCTTCGAAAGCACCCTCGGATGTCCTCGCGATCGTGGTGAACAGCGCTAGCGGGGGCTCTTCTGCACTGGCGTCTTGCGGGCACTCCAGCGAGAGTCGCGCGCCTTCGGCAGTCTAAGCCAAATTCTTGGAGCGCCCTTTCGCTTGTGTCCTCAACGAAGAATCCGTGTGGAATTGTCGTCGTTGAACGGGGAAGCGGATCTCTCAGAGGTTGACGGGAGCTCGTGGTCCCTCTCTTCGGCGCTTATGAGTCTAATGGTCAGTTGCGGGCAAGGGATACTGTCCCGGGACAGCTGAGACGATCCTCGGATTGACGGCAAGATGGGGGAGGGAGGCTGCACCACCGAAAGACGCGCGCCGCTTTCGGCTCCAAGGGATCGAGGGTCCTCCGCCAAACGAGGCAGAGCCCTGCTCTACTCCTCGTTACCACATGAGAGATGAAGGCGCTGACGGGAACAGATGAGGAGGGGTCGTTTTCCTCGCGGCGCCAGGAGCAGCTCGCTCGCTTCTCGCCGAGAGACCGGAGGTCAAGCGCGCGCGCGCGCGCGCCTTACCGCGTCACCACGAAAGCACTCAGAGGCCGCGTCTCGCGTTCCTCCTTTCTTCGCGCATTCGATTCCTTAGTGCCCAGCCTCACATCCCCATCCGAGCTCGGGCGCCGTGGGATTCGCCCGAGCTCGGATGGGGGATGCCTCGCGAGTCCAACGGAATCGACCAGGGACGTCTCGACAGCGAGAGGGGGGCCACGCGCTGGCGTGCCCGGCCCGGCGAGACAGGGAGTAGAAGGACGTCACGAGCAGCCGCCCTTCAGGCTGTGCCACGTGTCCGGTATCGAAGGAGCGTCTGCAGTCCTCGTGAGGAGTCCGCCGCCCGGGCAAAGGTCACCGGACAGGCAGATTTCCGCGGTTTTCGAGTGCGCGCGGGCAACAGAGGACTGGCTGACTTTCGTACCGTCGGTTGCCATGGCGGTGCGTGACTGAACGACCGAGTACGATTGGGCAACTTGCAGGCCGTGGTGACCTCCTGGGCCGCAGGCGGCGGAGTGGGAAAACCAGAAAGTGCCGCTGCAGACCGCATCCTAGCACGATTCAAGAAACCCGCGGAGACGCCCTTTCTCTGCTTCTTCCTCTGGTGTCCCGTGCAGATGAGCCGATATCTCGGTGGGGTGCCACCATGGAGTCCTCGTTTTGCCGGAAGCCGTCCCTGCCAAGACAAGGAGCAACCTCCGTGAAAGTCGGCGGGATCAATCAATCGCGTTCTTCGGAGTCGGCCTCGACGATCCTGGACAGCCCACGTTTCCCACTCTACGCCACGCTTCTCGCCTCTTTTGGTAAGCGGGGGTGGAGCGGCATCCCTGCTTACCGAAAGGAATGTGGCCAGTTCTTTCATCCGCCCTCGGAGAAATGCGCATGTTCAAAAGGGGGACTTTGGTAATGCAAATGCACCTACAGCCTCTCCCCGTTAAGTCCTACGAGAGCATCATGGATGAAGCCGCACCGGCGCACCCTCGACAAGACAATCCCCGGTGACCTCCTCGATGACTCTCGTTGAAAACACCTCCGTCTCCAAGTCGAACCAAGGCAACCCGTCGTCCACCCGTCCTGGTGGATTCGATTCTCCCTCGTCTTCGTCACTGTTTGGTTCTTTCATCTTCCTCATTTCCGCGGACTGCCGAAGCGTCCATCAGCTTCGTTGCTCCAGAAACAGAAACTCCAGAAACTCCGTTTTTGCTCCGGTTTTGCTTTACACTCTGTACCAAATATCGCATCCCTGCCTTGCAAGCGAGATCTTTCGTCGGTCCTTCTTTACAGGGTCCGTCTTCTAGAGCTTCAGTGGAAAGCGAAAATATCAAGAACTGATGGTGAGCCTCCCTTCGATCCCCATCTTGAATTACCAGCACCACCTCCTCCTCCGGAAACAAAAAAGAAACATCCTTCTGCTCGATTCAAAACGAAGGAAATTTTTGGGCATGCCAATAAAAAGAAAAGGCCTCGGCATGTTCTGCAACGTGAGGATCGAAAAGGAGGACGGGAAAGCGATTGCCTTGGCACTCCCTGGGCCAAGGCACAAAATCTTGTTGTTGTTGTTGTTGCAAGAGGGGAGGAGTGCCCAAACAACACCTTCGAGGGTCACGGAGATCTCAGGGGCGCTGTTGCGGCAGGCGGACCGGAAGCTGGAGCGTCCCTTTGAAAATTCCACAAACCCCACAGAGCAGCGGAATCCGCAGCGAACAGCCTCCGCGCTCTCGTGGACGTGGCGCGCATGCTACGTAAGCGGAAAGAGTCGAGAAGGACGCCTTCGTCGCGGGGTGAGAGTGACCTGCTGGGCCTTCCTCAGACTGAAGCCAGGGTAAAGAATGAGACAGCCGATGTCCGAGGACACTTGCCAACGACCAGAACAAACGTCTTCGCATGGGGAATTGCTTAATGAACTCTTGTGTTCGTGCATCACGATTCCCGGTTTATCCGTGATCTGTTGCAAAAGGCACCCTTCTCAAGCCACTCAGTTTCGACCTACCGTCATCCAAAAGGCCAGGAATAAATGTACCCCACAGCATTTTCATTAATGGGTAGAGAGCTTCATTCTAGTTAGAAGCTAGCTGATCCCGAAAGGAAGCAAGAGCCATAAAAGAAACGAACTGGCGTTTGGGTCAAGAGAAAATCGTTTCTAGATCAGACCGACATGCACTCCGTATGGATAATCTCGGCTGGTAATGAGAGTAACGAGGAACGGGGTACTTAGGTGTAATTATAAACTGAGGAAAGTGTGGGACCAACAGTCTCAGTATTGCAAATTGCGTAATGCAATCCATTATGGGATATTAAAAACTCGTTCGCAGAGGGAATCAGAAACAGAAATAAGGAAGAGGTTGTTTTCTCGCAGAGTTCGGATCCTCTCCCGTCGCCTTAGATCGTGCGTCGAAGGAAAACTTGTGAAAAATCGAACCTGTCGGGCAGCCTGCAATTTGAATACGCGTACGTGATCTCCATTCCAAGCAGCAGCCTCACGAGAGCGGGGTTTCCAGGGTTCTCAGAATACTTCCCATAGGTGCCGAGATAAAAAGTGCTCGTACCATGCGCCCGATAAGAACGCCTTGGGATGCCCTGCAATTGTTGTGCCCCTGCGGAGCGAGCGCGCAGCCACGCGCTGGAGCTTCCAGGAAGGCTTCCCGTTCCTATTCACGCGCAATAAACAAGCAGTGGAATCGACAGCTGGGGAAGGGGGGGGCGTTTTATTTTATTTTGTTTTATTTTATTTTATTTTTTGATTTATCCACCGGGTCTCACCCAAGAATTGCCCCATGGCGCATAGTTTGCTGTCCCTTTCTCGATTTTGTCAAGTGGGAAATAAAAATACCCTCTCCGGCGGAGTTGTCGCTCGTGTACAGGAATGTTTGAATGTAAATATTTTCAGGTCGTTACAATAAATTTCCCCGGAACAACCGAGTAATAAATAAGCGTTTGAGCACAGTAACGCAAAATCTGCTCTTTCGAAGTAAAAGTTAAACTGAGAAGCGGGTTCCGAGTGGTTTTCCACCGATTCCACAAAAACAAGCTCCGAAGGAAAACCCAGCTGATGATGCTTCGGATCCGACGAAAGCGCCTTCCCTCCGTGGCTAATGATCATCAGACCAAAGTAAAGGGAGAAGGTATCGGGTTGCTATGGGAGAAAGCGTGGATGTCTCCTTTCCTCGGATCTGAGACGAGTCCGATCACGGCAGAAGAACGGAAATCGAAGTGCTGCAGAAGGGGGAGGGAAGGCCCTTTAGAAGACGCAGACTACCGAAAACTTGCACGACAAAACAAGATGATCAAAGAACGCGTCAAGGCGCTTCGGAGGCACCGGAAATTACGGTAGCTGGAAGTGTTTTTCGCATAGTTAAAAGATACAATAAAGGGGAGAGAAAAAACACCTGCGAAAGCACTTGAGACTCGGTCCACGAATACTCTCTCCAGCTCAATCTTTTCGAAAATCACACATAAAAAAAGGCATGATTTAATCGCTGACTCAAGTCGCCATGCCGGAAGATACAATGCTCCCTTAAAGTTGGCCGAACCAGATGCACGGGGAAAAAAATTAGCATAAATGCCATACCGCGTAATGGTGATATTCAAAACGGAGATGAACGTTCTGGATCTTGGCAACGAGCTCTCGATGAGCAGGGAAAGGGAGGAGTTGCTGGTTTTCCTTCTCGTTCGTATCTGCGGTTCAAGGGAGTTTCCATGGACCCACCAGCATTTCTGAGGATCCACGGAGTGCCCGAACTTATACCTTGAGAAACTCTGAAGATATGTGTCTATAACGGAAAAGTTCAGGCAACGGGGCCAGTTCTCGTGGAGCTCAGGCACAACGTGGAAACCCAACACCAAGTGCAAAGGTGTTTTCACATCGTGTGCGGTGTAAATGATCGGTCGATACGGCTGCCCTTAGGGAAGCAGCCGAATGACAAATACTCATACTTCCTTTAAATCCCCTGAACTGCGTGTCTTCCGAAATAAGTGCGTGCAACTAACCGGAACCGTTTTTCGAATCTCTTCGAACATTTTTCGAACACTCGACGAAACGTCTGCGCTTCTTGTTCAGCCCATTGAGGTTCGAAAGAACACACTCTGCGTAGCAACCTTCCCGTGAACTCCGGTGCAAGCACCACATCTCTCGCGTGAGGACCGCTCATTCGCCAAGGCATCGCGGAGGACGACTGAGGACGATGCATCAGCATTCTCCATTACAAAAGGGCCCTTCAACGAAGCCTGGGAAATGGGTCGAAAAGTCGAAATACGGTGGAGGAAATGCGCTGTGGATTTTCTGCACGTTCCCAACGGAGCTGATATAGAAAAGGCTATACGTCTGAATGGATACACGAAACATGGAAATTCCAAGATGAGAACTCGGCTGTACCTATGATATGCCCAAGATCACGGAATCGCCAAAGCCTTCCCATGAAAACACTTCATTTTTCCACGGCATCGTGAAACCCAAGATCCTTTATTTCAATCGTAAGTGCCTGAAGAATCGATTCCATGCCTTTGAAATGTCTCATCATCCAAAAGGGTCTCCTGAAGACACGGAACCCCCGGCCAAAGTCTCGGCCATGGCACTTGTTAACGCTAGGGGCGACGTGCACAAGTGGAAATCACAGCTAGCTTCCAGTGATGGGGGTAATAGAAGGATGCCTCCTCAACAAAAGGGAAGACAGGAACCAAAATCACCTCACTGCACTTAGCTATGAAACGCGGCTGCATGCAGTGCTGCTAATGCACAAAGCTTGCCCAAGGAGGAAATGCAATGAATCCGAAGAGAAAACTGCAAATTACTGAGACAGATCTGTTTCACGCAGTAGTTTTGAACTCCGATAGACCACATCCTATTTCCGCTTGCGGGAGTATGGCACCTGCTTGGGCGTCTGAGTTTATGCTGTCTAGTCCAGTGACAAAGATTTCAAGACTTGTAATGGAAGCCTTTATAATCCACTTGGTTTCTCTGCTTGGAATTTGGAAGGAAGACACGACCACGGTTGGCGACAGCCTGGTGCCTTCTCAGAGGGAAGAATTACGGCCTCCGCTTGGAAGTCTTCGAGAACAACAAAGCGCATCGCTTTTTTGTTTTTTGGTCAGCACGAAATCACAAGGGTTCAACGATCACGAGCTCTCAATTGGCTGCCTTCCTGGTCTCTCCTTTCAGAATACTCGATCCGACATGCTTGGCACTGCAACGCAGGGCAAAAAAGGGCGAGAACGCGAGGTTTGAGAATGGACTGTTGTTGCCTTCTGTCACGCGGAAGAGTTTTCCCGTTCCTGCAGATGGAACCGAAGATTCTTGAGAAATTCTCACATGTGCTCTAGAGCATCCTTCGTGGCAATCTACATTTTTCTTTGTTTAGCTTAGAGAATAACGAAAACGAAGTTTGCTTCGCCTTATTGGGAAGCGAACTCGTGCCGATTAAACACAGAACAAAATTCTCGTGCGTTCCATGCTGTCCATGCCGCATCTCGGTGTATTCTGCACTAAAAAAAAAACTGATTTCTCGAGGCTGCGGAGGGACGCCGCTGAATGAAGACAGAAGAAGCAAAGAAAAGGAGCGAGGCGAGGACATCGGAATCGGAGACACGAAGGTGACCTCAGAAGTTGCGAAGACCACAGCTCACTCCATACAAGACTCAGTCGACAGTACTCCAAGCAACGTATGCGAAAGGGGAAGGGCGCCAACGCCATTCCCGAAAAAGTGCTCTCGCCAGTGACTCTTCAGTCTCTCTCTCTTCCCCATCCATCAGCAGACTAGGCAGCAAGCAGAACCACTCGGGCTTGGATCCTGGCGAAGCCGCACTCCGCCTCACGACATTCCGCGAGCCGTACGTCGAATGCAGACAGCAGCAGGGAGAGAGAGGACTCGCCTGACATATTCGCAAATAGGCCGCCACGCGAGGACGGCGCGACGGTCCCCTACGGAATGGAAGGGAAAGGATTCTCAGACGCGAGATGGTACGCCCCAGAACTGAAGTGAACGGGTCGGAAGAATTTCACTAACGGACTAAAGGACGCGGCAGGTGTTGCTGACGCTTTTCCCAATTAGGGAAAAAGATGGGACTACCCAAACGGATGCGATGGCACGTCGAATCCAGTGGAAAATGAGCTGATTTGATTCATATTCGGAGGACTTTATGATCGCAAAAAACTGTCCACCCTAAACTCGGTGTAGCGAAAATACAAACGAAAATCCGTGGATTCAGCGAAAAAAAAAAAAGAAGAAAAAATTTGATCACTCATGAGAAATGCATCTCTCGTTCTTTCAGCAAACGAATCCATGGGAAATGTTTCAGTCGCGCATTTTTTTAAAGAAGCACTTCACCTATGAAAGCGACTTTCAGAACTAGTTCCAAGGAAACTTAAGGAGTATTCCAGAACAGACTTTCCTCCAGCTGGTGGAGAAATAAGTTACACATCACAGTGTGGAAACTGCTTGTACACCGGTCCATGTGAATCAACTTTTGTAAACCTTCAGAGGCTTCAGCAGCTTTCGACCACTGCCTCAGTTTCCCCCCCCCCTCCCCTCCTCCTCCTCCTCCCCCTTCCCGCACGCCACCGCAAGCGATCGACAGCGCTCCGCTTCGTGGCCAGCGCACACTGGGGACTGACTGCTTGTTAACTTCGAAATGGCACGTTTCTGGTAGCCGTGAGCACTAAACACGGAGAAACCTTTCGATTCTCTTGCGGTTTCGGATGCAGTCGGGAAAGAAAGAAAAACACTCGGATGCCGATTTCCTATTGGTAATGAAGCCACTTTGACTTTTGCACGTCAGGAGAACACTTCTGACGCGTGTTTACACGCGTTTTTGGAGTTTGCAATTTTTCCACAGCTGCACGTCACACACACACACACAAAGGCTTCTTCGTGATTAAAATGTGCGAGCAGATTGCGACTTCTTCACGTGTAGCCTAAGCACATATAGGACTATATATAGACGTGTGCTAACAATGGTCTGCTTAGGGTAGAATGCTTGTGATTTATTAATAACCTAAGCCTACAGGTTGTAGAGATATTTATTAATAACTAGACGCATGCAGTGAATCCATCTTAATTACGGACATTACTTTCATATTTAATTGTGATCAAGCGGTTGGTGAAACAGTGCAAAAATAGCAGTAGCAGTGCCGTACTCTTTTCTTTTTTTTTTTTTTTTCTCTCCCCCAAGATGGATCAAGCACACGAAACGAATCAGACGCTAGAAGTGGAAACTAGATAAACACCGTAAGCAAAACCATTCGTTCTTTCGTGTCGGAACGTTTCGAATCTGTTTATCAGTCAGTCATGCAGCATTTCACACATCGAGGCTTGGTCTCTGAGCAGCATCCGTGGGTCTCAGATGGGAACGTTATTCACTGAGTGCAAGGCATCATCAACATGCCCCGCTTCTCTCGCTGTGCACATCACTTTCGGTTATCTGGAACGCAGGAGCCATGTCCCAGAAATCGCTGCAAGTTTCAAAATGAGAAGGAAAAACGGGAGGAAAAATTTAAAAGCAGAAAGATCTGTCCTTGATATACGAACACAGCAGAGCGAATCAACAGAATTATCTTCAGCATGAACTACTTTTCACTTTTGTTTCGAGTTTTCCTTACGCCGCTTGATTTGTAATAAATTAAGGTCATACATTGGACCCGAGGGTGTGCAAACAGTTAAAAGAATTAATGGAGGCTTCATGCTCAGAAGTTTTATTCCTTACATTTCGGAGGTTTTTGCTTATCGGGGACGCAATGCAAGACGACAGATTGCACTCGCATGCACAATAGTCAACTCGGGAACGAAAAAATCATCACGATTTCCGATCACCCGCCTAAAAACATGGGGGAATCAAAGGAATCGAGGCTCCACGAGAGAGACGGGGAAAAAAAAAAAAAATACAAAATGCCTTACATGTTGACTGGCAAAAAGAATCTTTGCATTTTGTTCTCTGCATTGCGAGTCACTGCATCCGCACCTTCAACAGGCCACACAATCCGTATCTATTTCGGTGTGACTATTGAAGCGCGATCACAAGAACGTCGTTGCCCTGAGCTAGAAGAGAGCCCTTGGGAACACGAAGGTGATACAGAGAAAATTTAGCTTCCTCTCATTTCTTCTCCTTTTCGTATTCAGCTCTGTTGCATGTAGCTGCAATAAACGCGCAGCGCAGGGAGAAAAAAAAGCTAAATAGCAAAAACATAAATAAAAAATTTCTCTGTCATATAAAAGTTGGTAAAAGAAGCGTCCAGTTTTTTTGCCTCTTTTGTTACAGCCTTGTTTTTCTACAATGGAAAAAGATAGAAAGCTGATGCTTCTACTTCTCACTCTGGTACATAAAGTCTGTATCGATGGTCCCCATCAAAATAAAAAAAAAAATAAAAAAAAATCCTATTTCACTTTCGTAGTAGGCTGATGGTTTCCGTTCGCGCTCGGTGCACTGGTCTTCTCTCCATTTCTTTTCCTTTTCCTCTTGACGAGAAATGCGAGGTGCTGCAACGCCACTAAACACGTGCTTCGGACTCATCAGACCATCCACAAAGTGGCACCCCATTTCCGCTCGAGGAATAATCAGCGAGGAGGCTGCATTTACCTCGATACCCCCACCATCAACGCATGATTTACATTCACATCCACGGACTCAAACCTTGATAACAGCGCATCCCTGAACGGTCATCAGAAATACGTATGTACAGAGCATCTTCCTAATCCCAAACGGCACTCACACTTTCGAACACCGCAGCTCGCACGTAACTGCAGCAACCTTCCATTTTCTTAGCTACATATTCCTTGCATCCCAGGCGAAATACAATTCCTGCCTCTTCCCCAGAAGAGATTTCGGCTAGGAAATTCGTATCCATTAAATGCAAATTTCATCCCTGCGAGAAATGACTTTCATTCAGCGAGAGCTCCTTCCCTCTCAGTATTCATAGGAGCGTCCAAACAACAACAATGGAAGCAGTCGTCGAATATTCCCGATTAACCAAACATCTTCGCGGACCGTTTTCTCCCGGGCTTTGTTTTTTCCTTTGTTCACCAGCAGCTCCAGAGGCGATGCGCGGAACCACAGAATCCGACCGATCTTCGATTCATCGAACGATAAAATCTTATGAGATGCGACTTCCGTCGCTCGAGAAAACAGACGCGCCGCAGGCGAGTGAACTTGAATGATGCAATAACGAATTAATCGATAGTTCACGCGCGCGCACGCACGCACACGCGCGCACACACACACACATACACACCCACACACACACACACCCACACACGACCAGTGGGGGTGGTGGCTCTTCGCCCCGAGGCGCGCGTCGTCCTCCTCTCCCGCCCGGTCAACTGCCATCCCGACGCGACCACTGCGAGCGTTCGAGCCTCCTTCCGCTTCCGTGCAGGGAACGCCGACCACCGGCGGCTGACCGCGCCTTTCGCAGCGCTCCAGTGGTGGCTGGCCGACGTGGCACGTGCCTCCTCCTCCAGTCACGGCGAACGGCCCCAGCTGCCTAGCCGGAGCTGCGTCCAGGAACACCGCCACGAAAGGTCGGCGGCGCCTCGACCCGACCGGCCTCCGCGTCCACGCGAAGCCGCGCGCTCTTTCTTCTTCCCGTCCTGCCGTTGCCACGCCGACCACCGACCACACAACCACTACCTGCCCCAAGCGCTTCCGCGTTCCCGGATAGGGCCGAGATGCACCTTCCATCCATCCGGCTTCCGCCCGGCTCGTGCTCCCGGCCGAAAGCGCCCTGGCTGCACGCGGTCCTGGCGCCTCCGACGCGCGCGACCGAGACGCGCCCCTCTTCGGGCGGCGACCGCGGCGTTGGCGAGTCCGCGCTTCATCCGGGCGGCGGCGCGCGCGATCAGGCGAGCGGAGAGCAGATGGCGGGCACGGCGCAAGCGCACGCCTACCCCTCGCGCCGTGCTGACCACGGGCGCGCGCTCACTTCTCGTGGGCATGCCGGGCGGGCTGCGTGCTGCCCGACCTACTCTCTCTCCCTTCTCCCTGTCTGTGTACCGGTCCGAGCGACGGAGGAGCGCGCGCGAAAGGGGCGCTCGGATCGCGTGGCGGGGCGCCAGCACGCGCGACGGCACGCATCCTCCTCGGTCTGCGCGCGCCCGCTCTCCTAGCTCTCCGAGAGTCACTGCGTTTCCGCAACGACGCACCACGCGCCTTCTGCGTTGCCCCGCCGATTCCTGCGACCGCGGCGGTGACGGCGGCGCGTGCATGTGTGAGTTCTCGAAAGGCGCCCGAGCCGTCCGTCCCGCGGGCATGGCCACTGGGACGCTCGCCCTCTCGGCTGCCGCAGCATCCGTGCGCGGCCGTCGCTGCCTGACACCGTCGCGCGCGCGGGGAGCTTCTGAAGGGCGCGCGCGCTCCTCCCTGCCGTGCCGCCCCGTTCGTTCCATCCGGCATCTGCGGCCACGCCCGCTCCGAGAGAGCTCGAGTGGAGTCTTCTTTCCCCGTTCCAACGGCGGCTGCCGACCGCGCTCTGGGGCTGGGACGGCAGATGAAACACCCCCACGAGACGATCCATTTTTTCTTCCGGAAAAGAAAACAAACAAAGAAGCGAGCGAGCAAGCAGGAAGAAGAAGAAGACATGCCGGAAAAAGCGGAGTTTGGCAACCCTGAGACGGCCCTGCAGCGGATCGGGTCCCGCGCCTCGAGCGTTGTCCGGCGGGCGCGCGCGCGGTGCCTCTGCGTGCAGCCCCGAAACGGGGATTTCGAGCGCGTGGCCCGCGGCTGGAATCGACGACAGGATCGCACGTGTTTCGGATTAGTTATGCGCGAAAAACATTCCCGGGTGCTCTTTGGGGGACGACGGCACTCTCGCGTGCGAACATCTGGAGCGTCGTCGCAAGGTGGCCGGCGTGCGCTCCGTCGACGAGGAGGAGGAAGAAGCGTGAGCCAACGGAAAAGATGGGGGGGAAGTGGAGGCTCCTCGTTTCGTGCTCCGCTCGCGTCTGGAGCTGCAGTGGGCGAACCGCACGGCGCGGCGGCAGCCTCGGGCGCCTCCACGTCCGCGACCTCGCGTGGACGCTGTCCATCCACCCGCGAACGGATGCTCGCCTCCTTCGGCTGCTCCGCCTTCGTTCGAGGGCTTTGCTTTCTTCTTGGGAGATGCAGTCTCTGCACCCAGACGGACCGGCGTCTGCCGATGCGGAGGAGACCTCGGCCGGACGATGAGCTCGGCAGATGCCCCGGACTCGTCGCACGGTGCCCGATCGTGCGCGCACCCCGTCGTATCCTGCCTCGGGGCATCCGAACTCGCTGGCGGGCCGAGCTGTAGAGGGAGGTTCCTCCTCACTCTTCGCGCGTCCACGTCTCCGCCGGAAGCCGGGGGAACCCGAACGAGAGGGTTTCCCGGTCTCGTGCCCGAGAAGCCGCTCCCCTCGGCTCTGGAGAGGAGGGCCGATCCCCGCGCCGAGGGGAGCGAGCGGCGGAGGGGGAGCGTACAGCTGCTTCGCGGAGAAACTCCAGGCGGGAGTTGCCCTGGATGCGGTTCCTCCCGGAGACTTACGAGTGGTCCAGAAGTATTCCGTCTGCCTCCGTGCTTCAGAGATGGGGCTGACGAGCGTCTCGTTGGTACACCAAGTGCAGTCGCTCTTCCCGGAGTTTCTGGCAATGTTGTCGCCCCTCCTCCTGGATAAGAATGCCTTTTGCGATTCCTTGTGCGCAAAGCTCCATCGAGTGAGGGCGACGTCCGCAGTCCTGGCGGGCCGGGGGCGTGAAAACGGAGTGGCGTACACCGCATCCTTGGGTGCAATCGGTTTGTCGCGGGAGACGCACGCTCGTTGGCGCGGAAGCCTCCACCTGCGTTTTCCATGTCTCCTGCTGTTTGATGACTTTCTTGCTGCTGGTCTCCCGAGGGCGAGATGGCAGCCACCCTTCCCTATCTCCCTTTTTTTTTGGTCTTCAGTGCCACTGCTGTCTCCATCCACCACCTCCTTGGAGTTCCATGGAGGGGTGGAACGAGTGCCGCAGCGATTCCGGCAGCGTACGAGAGAGGGACGGAAGTGTGAGGGGTGGCGGACGCCTCGAGCTACTTTGGAAGAAGCGGCTCGTGAGACATGCCGGAGAGGGTGGGCGGCGGCCGAGCGACGGAGCTGTTCCGGATGAGGCAAACTCATGGACCTCGCCCCTCCCCATTTACGTTCCCCACTATTGACGTAAGAGGGAAGTGCGGATGTATAGGTACTGGTGGCGTGAAGTGACCCCTGGGTCTGATCGCAGGCGCGCGCCTGGTCCTCCCAACTACGATGCTGATATCAGTCGCGGAGGAACGTCACTATGGAAGCCGGACGGACCGGACTGGTAATTTTCACGGAAGAATAGCGGGAGAAGATCAGCAGAGCGTTTCAAAAAGAGAAAAAACCTAGGCGGAGGAGGGCGTCGCCTCTCCGCTGCCGGGCAAGCACGGTGCGCGCACCCCACGAGCGTTTTTGCGCACGTTCCAGCGCACTGCGCGCGCGCTCGTCCGCGAGGCGAAGAGGCTCGGCAGAGAGATGGCGCTCCTGGCTCCGCGCAGCAAGCACGGACGGCTGTCGCCGCAGGCCAGCGGTGGGGCTATGCGTCTGCCCACAGGTGCTGTGGTCCAGCGCGCTCTGTGCAGCCCTGAAGCGCCAGCAAGGGTTATGCAGCTCTGTGATGCCTGCTTATAGAGGGGTGGGACCCCCCACGCCCTGATGGCACCCTCCCGGACGCCGCGGATGGCATGCGCGAGCCCTCTTGCAGAAGAAACGCAAGTGCAGCGTGTCCTTTTTGTAGTGCTGTTGAGTCCGGTCCGATGCGGAGGTCACTCATGACGTCAAGACAGCCATGCTGCACCACCCCCCATCGGAGAGAGACTGTGGAGATCCTTCGGTCCTTCGCTTGCCCTTGGCTTGCAGCAGGAAGGCCCTTTGGTTTCTTCGTGCTGACACTGCTGCGCCTGCAGATGCAAACGATCCATCCGCCCGCGGGGCGTTCTTCCTATTTACGCGGCTCCTCCCCGTGGCCCTTCCCATCGATAGCCACGTCATTCCCCTGAGTCCGGCTGACCGAATGCGCGCCCAGTGGCATTGGTCGCCAGCAGCCGCGTAATCCGGGAGATCCGTCTTCTCGCTTGCGGAACGCCGAGCATCGACGCAAACTCCACCAGCGTACTTCCTCCAGAGGCGCGAACGCAGCACGCGCCGCTGTGCCTCCTCCGTCGAGGAGACCCCACGACCAGATCGATGGAGGAGCCACCTGGACCGCAAATTCCGACGGGCTGGTTGATAGCAAGCAGGCAGGCCCGCGAGCAAAAGAGTAGCAGGACCCGCAGCTTCGCCACCTCTTCGCGACCGCGGGTGCTTGCGCGCGACGCAGAGCTGCACCGATGGCCAATGAGGAGCGAGGAGCCACCGCAGTCCGGCCGCCTTTCCCAATCCTCCTCCGCCGCCCGCGCGGCGTCCCAGCTAAGTGGTGCAACTCCTCATCTCCGTCCCGCGGTTTCGAAAGTCTTGCGAAAGTCCCTCCGGCCCTTCCCCTTCGTTCCCCCGCGCAACGCAGCATGCTGGCAGCTGCGGATCCATAGCGTCTCTCGTCCTCTGCCTAGGACCGAAACGGCAAAACGTCTCTAGAGATCTCCAGCTCCAGCCTGCAATGCCGACCGACATCCGCGTAGACGCGAAGACGCCTGCCAGGGACCGCCCTTCATCCGTTTCGTGGGGGAACGTCTCCGGGAAGGGGAGAGCGCACCATCACCGTCCGTTCTCCGTCCGGAGCCGGAACCACGGCAGTTTCCCGCCAACTGCGGGGGAGGCACTCGGTCCGGGAGTGTCCTGCGCCGCTCCGTGCTCAGGCCGGGAAGTCCTTCCGCGGCGTCAGTCTCCGGGCGGAACCGCATCCAGGGCAACTCCCGCCTGGAGTTTCTCCGCGAAGCAGCTGTACGCTCCCCCTCCGCCGCTCGCTCCCCTCGGCGCGGGGATCGGCCCTCCTCTCCAGAGCCGAGGGGAGCGGCTTCTCGGGCACGAGACCGGGAAACCCTCTCGTTCGGGTTCCCCCGGCTTCCGGCGGAGACGTGGACGCGCGAAGAGTGAGGAGGAACCTCCCTCTACAGCTCGGCCCGCCAGCGAGTTCGGATGCCCCGAGGCAGGATACGACGGGGTGCGCGCACGATCGGGCACCGTGCGACGAGTCCGGGGCATCTGCCGAGCTCATCGTCCGGCCGAGGTCTCCTCCGCATCGGCAGACGCCGGTCCGTCTGGGTGCAGAGACTGCATCTCCCAAGAAGAAAGCAAAGCCCTCGAACGAAGGCGGAGCAGCCGAAGGAGGCGAGCATCCGTTCGCGGGTGGATGGACAGCGTCCACGCGAGGTCGCGGACGTGGAGGCGCCCGAGGCTGCCGCCGCGCCGTGCGGTTCGCCCACTGCAGCTCCAGACGCGAGCGGAGCACGAAACGAGGAGCCTCCACTTCCCCCCCATCTTTTCCGTTGGCTCACGCTTCTTCCTCCTCCTCGTCGACGGAGCGCACGCCGGCCACCTTGCGACGACGCTCCAGATGTTCGCACGCGAGAGTGCCGTCGTCCCCCAAAGAGCACCCGGGAATGTTTTTCGCGCATAACTAATCCGAAACACGTGCGATCCTGTCGTCGATTCCAGCCGCGGGCCACGCGCTCGAAATCCCCGTTTCGGGGCTGCACGCAGAGGCACCGCGCGCGCGCCCGCCGGACAACGCTCGAGGCGCGGGACCCGATCCGCTGCAGGGCCGTCTCAGGGTTGCCAAACTCCGCTTTTTCCGGCATGTCTTCTTCTTCTTCCTGCTTGCTCGCTCGCTTCTTTGTTTGTTTTCTTTTCCGGAAGAAAAAATGGATCGTCTCGTGGGGGTGTTTCATCTGCCGTCCCAGCCCCAGAGCGCGGTCGGCAGCCGCCGTTGGAACGGGGAAAGAAGACTCCACTCGAGCTCTCTCGGAGCGGGCGTGGCCGCAGATGCCGGATGGAACGAACGGGGCGGCACGGCAGGGAGGAGCGCGCTCGCCCTTCAGAAGCTCCCCGCGCGCGCGACGGTGTCAGGCAGCGACGGCCGCGCACGGATGCTGCGGCAGCCGAGAGGGCGAGCGTCCCAGTGGCCATGCCCGCGGGACGGACGGCTCGGGCGCCTTTCGAGAACTCACACATGCACGCGCCGCCGTCACCGCCGCGGTCGCAGGAATCGGCGGGGCAACGCAGAAGGCGCGTGGTGCGTCGTTGCGGAAACGCAGTGACTCTCGGAGAGCTAGGAGAGCGGGCGCGCGCAGACCGAGGAGGATGCGTGCCGTCGCGCGTGCTGGCGCCCCGCCACGCGATCCGAGCGCCCCTTTCGCGCGCGCTCCTCCGTCGCTCGGACCGGTACACAGACAGGGAGAAGGGAGAGAGAGTAGGTCGGGCAGCACGCAGCCCGCCCGGCATGCCCACGAGAAGTGAGCGCGCGCCCGTGGTCAGCACGGCGCGAGGGGTAGGCGTGCGCTTGCGCCGTGCCCGCCATCTGCTCTCCGCTCGCCTGATCGCGCGCGCCGCCGCCCGGATGAAGCGCGGACTCGCCAACGCCGCGGTCGCCGCCCGAAGAGGGGCGCGTCTCGGTCGCGCGCGTCGGAGGCGCCAGGACCGCGTGCAGCCAGGGCGCTTTCGGCCGGGAGCACGAGCCGGGCGGAAGCCGGATGGATGGAAGGTGCATCTCGGCCCTATCCGGGAACGCGGAAGCGCTTGGGGCAGGTAGTGGTTGTGTGGTCGGTGGTCGGCGTGGCAACGGCAGGACGGGAAGAAGAAAGAGCGCGCGGCTTCGCGTGGACGCGGAGGCCGGTCGGGTCGAGGCGCCGCCGACCTTTCGTGGCGGTGTTCCTGGACGCAGCTCCGGCTAGGCAGCTGGGGCCGTTCGCCGTGACTGGAGGAGGAGGCACGTGCCACGTCGGCCAGCCACCACTGGAGCGCTGCGAAAGGCGCGGTCAGCCGCCGGTGGTCGGCGTTCCCTGCACGGAAGCGGAAGGAGGCTCGAACGCTCGCAGTGGTCGCGTCGGGATGGCAGTTGACCGGGCGGGAGAGGAGGACGACGCGCGCCTCGGGGCGAAGAGCCACCACCCCCACTGGTCGTGTGTGGGTGTGTGTGTGTGTGGGTGTGTATGTGTGTGTGTGCGCGCGTGTGCGTGCGTGCGCGCGCGTGAACTATCGATTAATTCGTTATTGCATCATTCAAGTTCACTCGCCTGCGGCGCGTCTGTTTTCTCGAGCGACGGAAGTCGCATCTCATAAGATTTTATCGTTCGATGAATCGAAGATCGGTCGGATTCTGTGGTTCCGCGCATCGCCTCTGGAGCTGCTGGTGAACAAAAGGATAAGCAAAACCCAGAGGAAATTCGCTTGTGGAGATGGCTGTGTATCATCCGTGTTATTAGGGTTGCTCGAGTTGCGATGCAGGTTCGCCTGCCGTTGGTGACTACTGTGCTCAGCACGCCGTGGCGCGCTCGTTGAGGCGGAACGATAGGGCATCGGGTGTGTATCACCGTGTTGATGTTCTGTGCGGTTTTCGGACTCTGATGTGCTTGGTTCTCGTTCCGGGGTGTCAGATGCTTCAGGGCACTAGATGGGTCGCCATGTTTTTGGTGCGTGTCCGCCCGAAGTGGTGTGCTCGTGGGGTTGTGGCTGCTCTACGCGCATCCATAGGGGTGCACTCTGTGGCTGCTCGCCAGTGAGGGCGGGTTTCCCGTGGCAGCGCGCCCGGCAGGCGGTTCTAGTGGGCTGGCTGCTAGCAGGGCGTCTGTGGAAAGTGGCAGGCGAGTTCGGGTGGGCGGTACACGGCCTTGGGAGTGTTGATTGGGAACCTGCACCTTATGGTGAAGTGGGCTGACACCCCCGGCGAGGGGCGCTGACGCAAGCGGGCCCATGCCAGCGCAGATGTTGCTTCGCGCTGCTCGACTTGAACCTCTGCTCGCGAACTTCCTGCCACTTTGAATCCACTCCCCAAGGCGTTAGGAGCAGAGAGGAAGCGGCGGTGGTTCCACTGGCACCATGCTCTGGGTGGTGGCTCTCTTTCTGTGTTCCCTGTGAGTATCTCGGCGTTGGTGGTTCTTCCGACTGTGGCACTCTGATCGACCCCAGCAAGCAGCTCGGTGGCTGGGGGTAACTCTCAAAGATCGTGGGGCCGCCACCGGGTGAGGTGACCTTGTCCGGGAGCAGCCGTGAACCATTCTTCCTGGGGGCAGAAGGAATCGCCGGTCCGATGTATTCTTGACCCTCCCTCGCTGCAAGTCCACCTTCCGCGTCCGCCCTCTCCGTAACCGTGGAAACGCGGAGGAGAGGGAGAGGAGGTTCTTCCCTCCTCTCCCCTTTCTCTCGCGTTCCTCCTCCCCCTTTCCCTTTCAGAAGAGGGGAAAGGGAGCCCGCGTTGGCCCTCTCCGTCACTCTCTGGTAGGATGGAAGGGAGTGCCGCAGAGAGTCATTTTCCACGCCCCACGCATTTTCCATTTCCCGCCGCCCTGGGACATCCCCGCGTATCTGACCACCCCGGTACTCCCTCCTTCCCTGGCTCCTCCTCCTCCTCCGCACTTCCTCCCTCCGTCATGCCTCTGGTCTGGGAGATGACTCTGCCTGCTTCGCGAAGGAGCGCTTGCAGATGGCGCACGGCGCCCGCGTGAGCGCCGACTGCGGAGTTTGAGTGTCTGCAGGGGCGCGGATGGTCTCCCGATGTCCGATGACCAGTTGCTCTCCGTAGCGGCGTTGTTGCTGACGAAAATGACGAGCTGCTGCAAGAGGAAGTCAAGCTGTTCCGCGTCCAAGTGGGACTGAAGGTAGCCCGCCTAGCGGTGATGCCAGTCCTGCCGACCTACGATCCTCCCTTTCCAGAGTGTTTTTGCCATGGAGGTGAACCTGGGAAAAGAACACGGAAAATTGCTCCTAGTTCCAGGAACCGCCAACGAGTGCTCCTGGATGGTGAACAAATGCTGCGAGAAATCCTCGTTCTGCAGTAGGAGACAGAGGAGGGGCCGTGGGGAGGGAACTATGGGAACAGTCCCTCCCTTTTCCAGGCCAGGTCTTGAGGGGCAAATGGTACAAATTTTGCTCTCTTAGCTACAACCCCAAGAAGATCCCGTACCTGAATTACGCCCTTCAGGGATCTCCAGAGATTGTTTACATGGAGGTCAGTGCCGCCACCCTTTCTCCGGGAGGAAAGAAATTACCTCCAAGGCATCTCTGGAGGAGGGCGGATGCCTGGAAAGGCATCCGCCCTCCTCCGGGGAAGAGCCGCCGGGTTCCCACCGGGAAGGCCAGCTCGGAATCTCTTCTTCCGGATCCTCTCTGGTCCACTCAAGGCGCCCTTAGAAACCGGGAAGGGGATCCTCCCTCGTGCCTAGGGGGAAAAATCGTGGTCCTTCCAGGTATTCCAAGGGAAGTCGGAACAGCTGGTTTTCTTCACGGGGATGCTGGAGGAGGGGAGAGTGTCCGTCTTCAACCAGATATTTCACTCTGGAGTCCTCAGCTTGGGACCTGACTGCTCAGGTTACGAGAGCTGGGAAGGCCCGACCTTCCGAAATAAATTCTACCTGCATTTCAAAAAGTGAGGGTTTCTCTCTGACGAAGGGGTCTTGGCCAAGAGCGGCCGGCTTGCAGCAACTTCGGGTCCTTCAGCACCCAGATGGACTACACAAAGAAAATCTCCAGATTCCAGCACATCCCGTGCGCGGAAGGGTCTCGACCGGGAGAATACAAGTTCACCATTTTCAGGTACGACATTCTCTCTCCTCTGTTCTTTTTCCTCTTCGTTCTCTTTCTCCTCCTCTTCCTTCCTCTTCGTCCTCTTCCTCCTTCACTTTCTTCCTTCCTTTTCAAGCACTATCCGAGCATCGAACGTTCTCCCTCCCTCGGAATCACGGAGTCGACAGCTCTGCAGAAGGGTCCGGCTTCTGGCTCCGGCAGCGTCCTCTACCGCTTCCACACGGACGCGAACTCGACGGGAACCTCCTGGTTCACCTGGCTCAGCCACCCCCTTCCACTCACCGCGGCGCGCGTCCGCAGCGTCCTGGTCTGCACGCGCTGCGAAACAAGTCGTCCCGCACGCGGCCGACCCGGTCAGCAGCTCGCAGGACGCGACGGAGAGCACAGCCGCCGTCTCGTCAGAGGAGGCGCGTCATATCCGCACCCCCGTCGCTTCCCCCAGCGAGGAAGGCCCGCCTCGAGTTGCGAGACGCGCGTGTCGTGGGTGCACTCTGTTCGTCAGTCCACACGTGTGGTCCGGCGGTGCATCCTGGGAGGAGTGATGCTCGTAGCTCCTCATCCGGATGGCCACCTCCAGAAGATTCGCGCTGGAGGTCGGCGCCAGAGGAGCCAATGTAGGTACATGAGGAGCCAATGCAGCCACAGTGTAGTGGGGGCCTGCGACTCCAACAACTGTCTGGGGAGCTGGAGACGCCGACATGCCTTCTGTTCCTCCTGTCTCAAGGTGTCCCATGCAGAGGCGCGTTGGAGCAGATGGCGTCTTCCCTACGCTACCACCTCCTCCTGAAGATCACCTGTCGCCATTTTCAGTTTGCAAAACGGGGAGATGGACATTACCGCGGGGTCTCCAGTTGGCTCGCACCTCCACCTTGACACCTCCTCTCCCTACTCCAAGGTCCCTCATCAATTGGTGAAGGAACTCGTGAGGCAGTTGAACTTCACCCGATACGACTCCACAACTGGATTTTACCAGGCAAGAGGATATAGTCCGATTCACAGGGTGTCGTAAGTGAGAGTGTATTCAGGGACCGTGTTTCCCCCGAAATTTTCTGATCCTGTCCTACACTGTCCGAGAGAACAAGAGCTTCAAACTCAGGATAAACACTAACACAATCCTAAACAAGGTGAGCAGGAGGACGGGAGTCGGGGAATCCTGGGGAGGAGCGTCAGGAGGCTTCCTCCTTCGCCGTGAGAGAGGTCCTTCCCCATCCGCGCAGCACGCGGGAGCGGAGGAAGGACCTCCTTTTCCTCCAATTCAGCTCTCAGCAAAAAGATCCCTTTTCAGATAGGCGAAGACCAGGAAGTCTGCCAGCTCGCCCTGCTTAGCAGCGGCCCAAAAGATGACATGAGGTGGATGCTGGGAATCGACTTTCTGCAGTTTTTCTACCTGGAGTTCAACAGGGCCCCCTGCAAAGTTGGGTTCGCCTTCCCGAAGTGAGGTCCGGTAGCCACAGGCAGCCTGCGCTGCTGCTGCTGCGGAACCGGGAGGAGGACACACACACATACGATTGTGCGCTTCTCGAGCAACCGCCATTAAAGAAAGACGCTGTCGTCATCTCTGTTATGCATAGGGGACGGGAGATCCAGGTCCAGAAATCGACAGTCGAGGAGGAACGAAGCCTGCGCCAAAGACGAGGAAGAATAAGTACGACTTTTTAGAAGTCACTTTCCAAGAAGAGGAATGTCTTTCACACGTCAACGAGAACCGCAAGCGCGTGGCCATCTGATACAGCGGAAGCTGCTGCTGTCCTGACCTCAGACGAGATCCTTGGCTTCTGTGGAAACATCACTTCCCGACCTCTGATAAGGCATGATGGGTGTGGACCCTGAAAAGTGGGGACTCATCTCGCGAGGTGGAGCAGATTCGAATCTGGGAGCGGAGTGGGCGGGTGCTATCGATGGAGTCGTCTGAAAAACAACGACCGTTGTCACCAGCACCATCGTTTCTGCATTCGAATCCAGAACGGAGTTCGGTTTTCGGAAAGTGAGAAAATTTTGGGAAATTCGGGAAGTGATGTCTCATTCCGCACGCATTTGTTGGCGAAGGCACCTGAAGATTGCTTCCGGTGTCCGATATTTCCGGAAGGCGTCCAACGGATGTTTGTAAAACAGTGCTGTTTGTTTTTGCGCTGATCACATGGCTGGTCTTGCAGAAGCTCAAAGTGTAGACTGAGCTTGTTGATCGCTTAACAAGGAAGCCGCTGCTGACTCGATTTCACTTTCATGAAAGAAAAAAAAAATACTTGATCTCGAGATGGCCCCAGGTCGCGCTGACTTTTTTAAAACATGATTTTGGCTCCAGAGGCTGCATTTTGGACTTGACGAGTCTCCTTGTCAAGAACAGTCCTGCCATCTGAATGAAATGCAGCAAAGTAAGGAACCGAGCACAGTCCCGCCGAAGAAGCTGTACTGGCATCCTTGGTTCATGATCAGTAAGCGCGGTAACGCAGAAATATTTCTGCAGCCTTTCCCCCTGCCCCCAAGGTCTCCCGGCCTCAGTCAAGAAACCAAAGCCACTGTGGAGGCCATTTCTCAAGCACTTGTATCTGCAAGCAGTCACAAATCGATGAACTGACACGAACTTCCTGGTTTTAACACGGTCAAGTTTGGGATAGGCAACTCTTCATAGGGCCCTCTAGTAAGTGCCCAGTCTGAAAGACTGTCATAAGGGATTTCGGTCAGATGAAACTGTGCTGGCTGTTCGTTGTAAGTGTCCATTCCTGGGTTCATCCGTTCTTCCTTTGTTATTTCCTAGAGACATTTCTGTCCTAGCTCCTTCGTCTGTCGATGCGCCAAGGGACAGGAATGTCCACTCTGTTCTTTGACGTATGAGCATCCTGAAATTTTTTCCTTCGCTGCCTCAGTGCCTCGCGCAGGTGAGAGGCTTCTTCACCGAACGCGAGGATCTCTTGGGCTTGCCCTCTCACAAGCGTAGAAAGGGATGAGGAGGGGGGGGGGGCCTTGTGAAAGCACAAAGACAGCTCCTGTCCGATTTTTTCTTCGTGTCCTTGAAAGATGCTTGGCACAAAGATTTCAATCTTGACCGCTGAATGATTTTTTTCCTCGCTTCTTCACTGGAGACCCATGTGGTTAGAGAGATGAAATGACTTTCATTCCAGCCATCAGTTACTCCTGTGCTTTGAGTAGCGCTCGAGAACTGATCAAAGCAAAATGAATTTCCGCAACAAAAAAAAAACAAACGAAAAGTGTCGGCGAGATTTCACGTACTGCGTCGCATGAGAAAAGATGGGGAAAAAAAGGACCTTGCGTTCCGCTAATTTGCAGAGGTGAGGGAGGGAAGGGGAGGGAAGGAGGAGTGATCCTGCCTCGGTTCAGCCTCGTTCGTGAAACGTAGCGTCCGCTGAACAGCAGGCACACAACCGACTCGTGGTGGCTCACGCACCTACGAAGCCAAAAGCCACAGTCAGGATAATCGTCGGGGACCTCGTGGAAGCACCTCGTATGGACCCGTAGCACAAGGACGGTAAAACGCGAGGTCAACCAAGATCGACAAATAAACGTGCGACCTTTCGGTTCACCTATCAGCTTTGGTCGAACGGGCTACCTACGCACATAAACGTGCTCCTTGGTCAAGTCGCTGGGGAAGGTAGGCGCGCGGTCCCCAGTGAAAGAATGGGGTTGCCAGCTGCGGATTTCGCACGCAGGAAGTGCACAGTGGCAAAAGCGGCTTCGTGCCATTGATGTAGGATGCATTCTCTTGGAGGATAATTCGGCATTCTGACCAGCTGGCTCCCTCCCTCTGAACGTATTCGTTGCAACTTCTTACCACGAAAGCACAGCAAAGGAGATCATTCACTTCGGGAGAGATCCCAGACTGTTGAAGTCACCTCACGGAAACTTCGCACCCAGCCGGATGGAAAGGATGCTGATGTTCACCGTTGATGCAAGCATCAAGAGACCTAGCCGAGCGAGCACCGCACCCAGAAGCCAAAGATCCACCAACGAAGCAACCATTAAAAAGTTTATCCACATGCTGTTGTTCCACATGTTAACCTTTTGCCCTTTTTTGATCTCCTGCTGACGCAAACGCGCTGTAAAGGTTCTCACATAAAACTACTAAATAATATACACATGTGCACACACACACAAATATATAAATAAACATACGCGTACAATTCATAAAAGAAGAGCTTATATTCTGTATGAAATCATATATTATTCCAAAAGCTAAGTTCTTTTCCCAAAACTTCTTATAGAAATGGAAAACAGTATTTTGGGGGATATACAATATCTATATAAAAAAAACGCACACAAAAAACAACATTCATTACATCATCTCGGAATTCGTATCGACGCTAATTCCATCAAGATTCCTTTCGAATTCCATGGAGATGATGCTCAACAAGAAAGCAATTACTTTGCAGTCCATACACTGGGTAACCTCAATGAAGATAGCGAGTGATCAAAAACAAGTGGCACCCACTACCAGTTCGCCATTCCGGGCTTGTTCAAAGTCATAAAATAAATTTGGCAAGACGAAGCTCCTTTCGCTGATGAGAAGAACACCTACATGATTTACACCACAGCGTTACGAATTACAAAGAACATCTACTGCTTACCTTATCATTCCTTTCACAGAGGAATTTGAGCTTCTGCGTTTTCTTGTGCATAAACACGCCATCAAGCTGCCCGGTGTCCACAGAACGGATTTCAATGGCTCTGTTTCCCCACCCCATGACTTCTCCGGTGCCAATGTACGCTACTGAAGTTGGCATTTCTCCCCATTGCAAAACGATATTCTTGGTAACTTTGCCAAAGGTGTTTACATACACTCCTTCGTTATCATAGCACAAGAGCAGCTGCAGTCCACTGCAATTGGGAAGAATGACTATGCAGTGAGGAGAAATAGGTCCTTGGATCTGCGAGAAAAAAAAAAAAAAAAACTAGTGGCTGGCACGGAAACGTATCTCGCAACCGCTGGACTCACGTGCTTGGGAACGTAAATATCAAAAACGTTCTGAGGATCTAGATCTACAGCATGGAAGCCCTCACTGGATCCATAGATAACCTTGAAGATGCGTCCTTCCTCCAGAGTGAGATCCACTAACAAAGGCTTATGTGATAAGTCTGGGAAACTCTTGAAAGCCATGAACTTGTGGTAAGGCTTGGGTGCCCATGCATAGATCTCGATGCTATCTCGTAAGGCAATGACTAGAAAGCGAATGCGTTCATATTTGGCCAACTTGAAGTGCACAGCCCCTTGAAGATCCCCCACATTGATCCATCCATTGCGCTTCTCCGGCTGTGCCTCTGTACGAAGAATCTTGCTCTTCAACCAGGACAAGTAATAAACACGCAATCGATTCTTGCGTCCAGAAATGGTCACCAAGATGTTCTGACTCTCTAGCACTTCCATCTGTTGGAATCGACGGCGTGAAATCAGCTGGTACACTTTTCCTTGACCACTGCGGTCTAATAGCATGAGTCCGTTGTCGGTTCCAATCAGAAGATTGACTCCTACAACACTTTATGGACTAAATCGAGGTTTGAAGATTCACCTACCCCACAGCGCAGCACAAAGAATGTCCGAATTGAAACGCTTCTTATATTTTCGGATCTCCGGCGTTTTATTGGTATTTTCAATACTTGTGGGCATCACATTCACGTTCACTTGTGATTCCCGCCTGCCCTGCACCATCCCATCTCCCGTACCAAAACCGAATGCCAGGAAAGATCTCTGTTTCTGCTGAAACGCAGCAATTCAAATTCATGCATCCTACTATTCACGAAGGTTTTTCTTTTAATGACGGCTGTAAAACAAAATACGACACACACACATAAGCACCTCATTTCTGCAGCTGAGAAAGAATATTGCGCTTACAATTTTTTCCTGTCATCAATTGTTCAATTTAAAGCGACAAGATGCCCAACTACTTGCTTACTCAGCACCATACTTGCCTCATCGACTCCGGATTTATCCGATGGCAGATAATTGCTTTGACCAAGACGATTTGGGCTCGGAAGAACCTTGTAAAATAAACATAAAAGCGAACAAATTTATGCAGTCTACCTGAGGTAGGAGATCAGGTAGTACGGTGGAGGACCGTGACCCAGGATTGTTGTTTAGATGCCCAGTGGAATAATCACTATGATGTGCCCTTTCTCTGTATTCTCGATCTTCCCGATTCTGCAAAATTAGCCACATTCTGAGTATGAAGACACAGGAAAACAGTAGCTTGACAAGCCCAAGCATTTGTCCCAGCTTGGAGCCATGCAATCAGAGCAGATCGCCTCAGAGGTTAGCTGGGTCATGCAGAGCACTCAAGGCAAGCACTAACCTGCCTGAGACCAGTAGTGGTGGGGGCCGAGGGGCTGCACAGCAACGGGGACAAGAACTCTGAATTTGAACCTACACCTTGTTGTACATCCATCTTCCCATTTGTGCTAAGCTGAGGCCACTCAGGGGCTCGATGCCGCCTGAGATCAAATTCTGTCTTTTCTCTACGACGATTCCACTCGAACTTCAACATGGAACGTCTGGCTTCAGGTGCATTCAGATGAACATGGAAATCATCTGCCACTTTTCGAGAGTTGGAAGAGCCCAAAGGACGTCGGAGGGAGCCCCCAGCCATTTCAATAAGCCGCTGCAGCTTGATGGACTTCGCTAATTGCTCTGTTGACCCACGGCAGCCCCCAGTCCTCCAGTTGATGGATACGCAGCCCTTATCTTGACCTGGTTGCTGTGCCTCCCTACTCAGAAAATGTTCCATGCCCCATTCCCGCAGAAGCAGCCTGTCTTGGGCATCACATGGCTGTTGGAAAAACCCATATTCAAGTGCATATACCCAACTCTCTCTGTGACTCCTAGCCCACTCAATTAACAACTGTATACCCACCTTTCGATTCAGAAGAGTTTTATCTTGTGTCTCGTCATCAGGAGTGGGAGGTAAAGGTCGCTTTGACAAATGTGCTGCTGAAATATATAAGTACAAAGCATAAATAAACATATAAGCACAGTACCCCGAGAGTCCTCTGGACTTTCTGGTACCAGCAAAGACAAGGGCACTTCTGGCAATGGGCGAGGAGGATCAGAGGCCAGCAATGTTCCATCATTACGGACATTGCGCGTGTCTTCTTCCTCATCACTACTCTCTTCGTTGTCCGCAGAAACATGAAAACGAATGCCATTCTGGGCCCGCTCTTTGTCATAACCAAGTTCATTCAATTGGGCAGCTAGAGCATCCAAATCCTAAATGGCATTAGGGGTGTAGAGAAAATGAATCAGCTTATCTGACCTCTGGTTTCCTCATGGCACCACAGAGAATCTGGGAATTCCGTGGGTTAATGAAAGGAGTTGGTGATTTCTCTTCTTTGGGTGGAGGAGGCGGGAGTGGTCTCTGGGCAGGATCTGTCACAAGCTTTTTGTATTAGCCAAACAGACTTTTCTTATGCATACCTCTCTGTGGCGGAATAGGGGGTCTAGCTGGAGGGGACTCAATTACTTCTTCTTTTTCAGATTTCTTCTTCTTTTCCCTTTCGTTATCCTTCTTATCTGCATTTTCTTCTTCCAGAAATCCGTTTCTGATTTCGCGATTAGCATTCTGAAGTTGCTGGAAATTTTTCTTGAGTGTGTGGTCTGTTGGTCCTTGAAGAATGGATGAAGGCCCACCAGCTACAATGGATTCTTCTTCATTGTCGGAGCCTGAGTAATTCTGGAAGTTCTGCGGATCTAAAGCAATCATAAAAGCGAAATCATCCTTTCAGATGATTTCACCTACCTCTGTTTTGCTTAAGTCTCTTCATACGATCAATATGATCTTTTAATTGCATGCGTACCTGACGTTCTAGGGGTTGGTCTCTTATAAAACCATGCTTGAGTAGTTGATCAGTATATGGTCTGTCATGATAGTTTTTCACAAGCAATGTCTCAATAAAATTCTGAAACTTCCTGGACCATTTTTTGTGCTTCAATCGAGGTGGAGGATTGCGGGGAATCAGGAAAAGGGCTCTCATCGGATGTAACTCACATAGTGGGGGCTGGGATTCAGCCATTTCCAAAGCAGTAATCCCTAATGACCACAAATCACTGCAGTGATGCTGTATCAGTTTCCATATGCCAGAAAATCCAACTACCTTCTATTATCATACGTAGCATCTGGATTTTCGTCACAGGCAATCACTTCAGGAGCCATCCAGTACGGAGTACCAATGAAGGTGTTTCGCCTCCCAATAGTGCGATCTAACTGAGCACTCACTCCAAAGTCAACTATAAAAAAAAGGAAGGTATCAACATAATCAATAAGATGCATCTCACCTAATTTGACCTCCGCATTTTCAGTAAGAAGCACATTCTGGCCTTTGATGTCTCTATGGATGACATGGTTGGCATGGAGATGGCTAAGGCCTCTTATAATTTCCCTACAGATGTACGCTATCCATTCCTCCTTAAGATTCAGGGACTTGGTAGCTGATTGCATAAACAGTTCATTACAAAATTAACCATGAAACAATGGATGATAAAAGTTGGGGGAAAATTTCAATAAAAAACATGAAAAATCATAATAACGTAATACAGTTTACTTACTTAGTAAATTTAGAGAACTATAACTTCAACTCAAGGTTTCGAAAATGTTTTTTTCGCCTACTGAACACAGAATCTACTTACATTTCACCAAATCTGTTACTGAACCGCCACCACAATATTCCATCACCAACTAAAATGTCCAGAACTTTGTTAACCAATCAGTTTGCAAATCAACTCACCCAGAGCTGATCATCTTTACCAGGTGGGCGTTTCTGGATGAAAGCTCCATAATAAGTAGCAATGTTGCGATGGTTTGAAAACTACAAAATGAAAACAAAATGAAAACGAAAATTATGAATTGGTTCCTTACTTTTTTCAGGACATTGATTTCCAGCTTTATTTCTTCCTCCTCCTCCTTTAAGAATCAGGAAAAGATGAAAAACAAATAATACATTCAAACCTTCACATTCATGACTAAATACCTCTGTGACATCCATGATCTTAATGGCAGCTAACTGGCCAGTTTTAACATGTCGACCCTAGCCAAGAATAAAGCATTGAAAACCAAAGTATTGCTACTACCTTGAAAACTTGACCATACGTTCCATTTCCTACACATTCGATGAGTTCAAAAATGCCTGCTGGATCCTAAAAGTCGTCAGAATTAATAATAAGAAATCTAGATTTTCCCATTACAATGATACTTTGTGTGCCAGCATTCAGAATTTATTCTGATGCAGCACAAAACAGACTTGGATGCAGTTACTTTCATGAACACGCCTATGGAATAGAAAAATGAGCAACCAATAACTATCAGCATTTAGATTCTGTATTTATGTTTGCCTATTTCCTGCTGCTGGTGTCTGCCGAATTCTCGACCTTAATGGTTTCAAATCTAATGTGTCTTGACTTGACAGCTTTCACATGTTAGCAAACAAAGTATCCCTTATGCTTAAAACTCTTTTGAAATGAGTCATCATGTTGAGCAAGATGGACAAATTCATTAAGGCAACGTGGATTCCTTTGAGAGTAAACGTATCCATATGACATTCAGAAGAGGTACGAAGAGGGGAAGTGAAGAGGATCAGATGGCTGATCTTCATTCGATTTCTTTCTTCGA
Source organism: Raillietiella orientalis (assembly GCA_036172245.1). Classification (NCBI taxonomy): domain Eukaryota; kingdom Metazoa; phylum Arthropoda; class Ichthyostraca; order Raillietiellida; family Raillietiellidae; genus Raillietiella; species Raillietiella orientalis. The sequence continues at coordinate 1,395,683 of JAYWIR010000012.1, forward strand.
CCTTTTAACATGGCACATGTAAGATATATTTACTGTCCACCAGTCCATCAGAGTTAGAAACAGTAAATCGTAAACAGAAGCAAAATGTCACTTTTATTTTCTGAAGCCCGAAATTGGTTCATCGTGTTTTATTTCCGGTGCGTATTCTTTTCCGATATACACCGAGAATTGTCCTTTTTTCTAGCAAGGCGACAAACTCTTCCAAGGCTGTTCTTGAAGGTTCCGATGGACCTGAACCTATGCACATAATCCATGAAATGAAAGTCACACAGAAGAGAACGATCTTTCCGCTGCTAAGCGTCCACACGAAACCCGAACGAAACCCAGACACACCGTGCCCTCCGGAATAACCTCCAACGCCACATACAGAGATCCCTTCGATTCATGCCCAAAAGTTTAAATGCTTTAAGAAGTGCCTATGTTTCTTGCTGGTACCGGTTATACAAAGTCCCTACGATTCGAAATCACGGATGCAGTCTTGGTTCCCTCAGTCCGTGAACCTCAACTCGATATTCTTCGTCGGAGGATCGTTCAGCTTTGCAAGGGTACGATCAATTGCTGTCTCGACCGTCCTTTACAGCTGAAGCAGAACACGATTTCATTCAAATACTCTTCCAATGCTGCTCCTATTCCTGAAGAAACTCACGATAAGGCCTGCTGGAAACTTTTTGCTTCCATACAGTTTCTCTATTTGCACATCCGAAAGACTGCCCAGAACACCTCAAAGTATTACTCTCCTTCATCGTCGCGTGCAATTCCACGAAAATCACAAAGAAACAAAACTGGTAAGGCCTGCATAAAGCTGCCCGCCTGTCTCTTTCGTCAACTCGATATCTCTCGCAACCCCACTCAACTTTTTCCTCTGCTTCCGCCCTGCTCCACTTCTCATCTCGTAGACGCAAGAGCAAAAACACACACGCGTTTTTCAAGAAGCTTTTCTTTTTTTCTCTCCGGAATGAATACTTTATCCGAGGTGCTCCAAACCGACGAGGCATTCAGAAAGAAAATCCTTATAAAGGATCAAGCTCGAAGAATCCCAAGACATAAAGGATCGCGCATTGTGCGAGGGGGCGAAACATCCACGGACCGCAGAAACGCCTGCAAACGAAAACACCCTTTCAAAACTGAGGACGGATGGATAGATGGATGCACACAGAATCCATAAAAGCGAAGCCTTTGGTGCACGCGAGTCTAGTCGGGATGAAACTTGAGAGGATGCTTGAGCATCTCTTCCCCGAGCTGATCTAATCGTGTAATGCTGAAATTGTCCTCCTGGTTAATGTGTGCTGGGCAGATGGAAACAGAATCCTTATTCGTAGTCCACCGAACCGAAGCGTTGTTTATATCCGACAAGAACGAGGATGGAGAGGTTCAGTGGCTGACTCGAGATTGGATTTTGGCAGAAATTTATCTGGGTTAAAAAGAGTTGCATTCAGTTTTCCAAAAGGATAGAGCTTTCGATTTTCCAGACAGCGCAATCTCGACTAAAAGTGAACATTAGGTGAAAACTTTCTCCGTTCAAAGTCCGTCCACGAATGCGCCAAAGCTCATACAATGTTTTATATATGTAGAATCCAGAATGCTTTTTTTCTTTATTATTCTTTCATTATTTCTTCTCCATCGAGGGAATGCAGAACTTCTTAAATACATTACATAAATGTTGGTCTGAAATAATAATTTGAAATTCAAATGCTTTCCCATGGATGCATAAAATGCTCACAACTTCGAAGGTTAAGACCTGGACCGTTCCTTTCAATACTCCATTTCAAATCAAAACCTTGTTTTGGATTATTAAATGCAAAGAAACGATCACCGGTGCAGGGGACACACGCATAAAGATACCGAAATTTTGTGTTAAAAAGAAACAATTAAAAATCGACTAGAGTGTCCTGTTTCTTACAGTACATTTCAGGTTCTAAACACTTTGGTGAGAGATGAAATATTTTTATGGTCAACTTTCCGGCACCTTCAAATTTGTTCCCAGCTTTAGAGAGAAAAAACAAGGATAATACATACAACATTTGACAAAATATTACTATTAACCCTTTCAATATTACTAACCCTGATGTACTGGGAATGAGCATCCAGGTTTCCTTCTATGCTTACTACCTTGCAAATTACCTGCACTGCCACAAACCTGCAACCTTAAATTGCTTTATTTTTTTCCTGGAGATCATATTCTTTTACGTTGGAATTTTCAAAGATACGTACGAACCCATTCTAATACATTGTGCACACACAATTTCAGATTTTTAAAAACTGTGAAAGATCATGTACAACTTGTGATACCACATCATGCATCCTAGAGTCTATTTGAATTACTCTGACTGCTTATCTAGCAAACATAGATCACCTCAATCAAAACAAAAGCTCAGAATAAATTGGAATTTGTACAGTTAATTGATTTTCCGGAAAAAACTTCCAATGAAAAGCCATTCTTTTAACACAAAACAAAATGAAACACAAACACAGGCTCCTTTTTTTGGTCAAAATCATTTCCTCATTTTGTGCAACCGAGTTATTTGGATTATTAACTCATTTGTTCATTCTGCTATGTTAGCACAGTCTGCTTTGAAATACTGATAGTGCATTTGCAAAAAATTTCGCAGACTATTTTTTGCTGCATTCTCAAAAACTTCTCAAGAAACTCACATCTTTGGAAATTTGCACTTGTGTTTACATTTCAGCTATAATCATGTCAATCAAGTCTTTAATTTGTAAGTAATCTCAGTCTAGAAGCAAGCCATAAAATCATATAAAAATGAAACATATATTTAAGTAAGAAACACAAATGCTAAGAGGAGCCAAAGGTGAAAAAAAAACATGTTGAACTATGTTTAGCATTCACATTACAAAACTAAAATATTCACAAAAGCAATATTCATAAACTTTATGCAGACATCTACTAATCTGCTCTTGCAGCATGTGGGACCAAATAATGCATCAACAAACATGCATTATCATTCACAATGCTATCTTGTAGTCATCTAGCCTCAAAGTTTATTGGAAAGACTCTCACCCATGAAAGATCATTGATTTCAGAGAACATACAGGAACTGATATAAAAGATTTCTAATAAACATTAAGTCATGAATGAAAAGAAATCATATAATTTTTATACCCATATGAGAAAAAAAAAGTTTCTTGATATAGTTAAGATCTTTGGCTACCAGATGCATTGACAACAACTTCACAAGTTGATGTTTGAAAAAAGGGTACCCAGTGCAGCAAATAATATACAATTTTAATTTAAATAACGAGATGGAAAAATTAAGTTCCAGACGTCGCCCTACATGAGTGATTAACTTAAACACTCACCTTCAGTGAAGTGAGATCAATGTCATCCAAGCTGACATTTGCTGTTGTTGAACTTTGGGCCATCTTGGCAGTTACAAACAGTTGCAATGCTTGCTGATATTCACAGCAAACAGCACTTATGTGCTCAGCAAAAAGTTGTTACATTCTAGGTAACAATCAAATATCGTTTACAAGTTCTCTTGAAAAGCACCATACCTCATAACAAACAGAACATTAAAAATGAGCAAACAGTAACATTAATATGATAGTCGATTTCATTATGCCAATGTTTCTTTTCGATTCCCAATATGTTAGAACAAAAGATGGATTTTAATTTCTGCACAGTTTTTCGATTTATTGTTTTCATACATCTGATTTGGGGAAGCTACAGTAAGGTGGGTACTTATTCCTGTAAGAAACGCATAGTCCCCAGGTCTGATGACGAATAAAGGGAAAACCTTATCATGGTATTACACTTAAGAGTTCAGAATTTATTACGAGTCCACAACATTCATTACACATTGTTTTTTCTAGCCTATGACCGCAACACGAAAACACACAAGCACCCTCGGTTGAATGAATAATAGTAATAATCCACTGCATGTTACAACGAAACGAAAACCTTCCGATTTTTTAGCAAAAGTTTGTCCTTTTTCGGCATTTTTTTTTTTTTTTTTTTTTCCTGTAAGCCATTCGTAATCGCGAACGTTTACTTGCTAAATCTCAAAATTCAACATGTGATATCAGAAATTTTCTGCAATGTCACGACAAGCAGTTTTCACATTATGAAATAAATTCCAACTCTTATCTGAAGCAAATCCATTCTAGCATTTCCCTGGGGATTTCCCACGAAAACACATACCACAAAACCAACGGCAGCGGAGCTACCCTTACACGGAAGTAAACCAAACTAATGATTCATCAAAAAAGACTGAATTTACAGACCCATTTATGAGGTCAACACAGCACGACTCTCTCGGTCAGCTGAGAGGGGAAAGCAGCGGCGCTGTGATTTCGAAACAATGAACTTTGGCAGCAGCAGCAGCACTTGTACAACCCTCCTCCACGGGTTTCCGTACAGAAGGGTTTCCTGATTGTACAATGGCGACACCCTGTCCGAATCGTCGGTGTGAGATAAAAATGCATGCTTTAGAGTACGTTTTTCCGATTCCGAGGCACGGTCGTAGCTTTGGGATTTCGGGATTATTTTAAGATTGGCTAATGGCTGAAAATAAAAAAAAGTCGTCTCCCAGAAGCAAAGTGCAGCAGCTTTCACATTGTGATGTTGTGTTTCCAGTAATGAAATCATAAAAACACACACCCAAACACACAACAAACCTTCCCTTCAAAATGAACGAGAAGATGTCACGAACCATAGCACTTTCGTTGGGATGCTCCGTTCAGGAGCTAGGTAGGAAAAGAGAGAGAGAGAAAAAAAAAAAGCCTGTGTACTCTACCAAATGTATACATATGTGTACTTTGAAGAGGATTCCCAGCAAGAATGAATTCATCAAAAAAGTTCGGCGCTCGGTCAGCGGCCACAAAGGAAAACAGAGAGAAAAACAAAGCATCAAGACAATTTTTCTTGGGATGGGGAGGGAGAGACTCCCCAGTCTCTCCCCATCCCGAGAAACGATGTGCTCAGGCTCTCATTTAGCCTCATCAGTAGGAAACTAAAAGTGGCGTATGGGAAAATTCAGCTTCGTCTGTCTTGCTTCTTTAGATGAGTGGACCGTTTCACTGCTTGCTGGAGTGGCGGTTACCATGTGTGCTTACAGCAGGAAAAGCAAGTGTGGTGGAAATCCCTTTCCTCAAAAGTGTACAAGTGGCCACATTTCCTGCTGACAATGATGGCAAACAGAGTCATTTACAGTGGAAAAGCAAAGCAGAACGTTGGTGTTGCAGAGGGCGGATGCCAGGTGTTTCGTGGCGATCCGTGGATACCACGTTCTCAAACCACAGAAATCGTCCATTCGTCCTTAGTTGTTTTCTTCCATGCATTGTAAATGACCACTTTTTATACCACTTCGTACTTACAGTTGAATTTGCAAACCCACCAGTAGGCACATCATGCTGATAAAATAAAGCATGGCGGAATCCTCAGTGGTTCAGATACGTATTCAGAATCAAATTTGATCTCCAATCATTTTAAAATGGAAAAAAAAAAAAACAAAAAAACTTCCAGCTACATTACTGGTTCTATGTGCATGTGAACAAACACTGCATGGGAGCACAAAGCGTAATTCAACAAGTTGAAAAGAAAAACAAACTGAGATCGACTTTTAACTGAAACATCTAAGCGAACGACGGTCTCATAACAAGTGGTAAAATATCGATATAAACTGCATAGAGTGCTCTTCTACTTTTCCATCTATTTACCACGTCACAGTTTTTAGAATCTGAGCATTTTTATTTTATGCAGGAGGAATCGTCTGGGAAAAGCATAGGAGACACTCTTCCCTTTTGCTATCAAAGTCATCAGACTGCTTTAAGACATGGTTCCATCTTCCTCCTCATCGACCAAGAATATAAAGTAAAAAGTCCGCTGTGAAGGACACACTGTTACGAATTGCTGTAAACTTATTGTGTGTTTGTCATCAGAAATTGTCTTGGAGAAGGGCCACTGAGAATCATCACCAACGTCGAAAACAGGCGTCATCAATTAAGCGGTGGAAACGAACGGTGCACTAATTATTTTAATTCATTTCTTCGATCATCGCAAGATCACTTGGGATAAATGAAAAAAAAAAAAAAAAGCGGCTGTTGCCGTTATGCTGAAATGTGCCGAGTTCGAAAAGGAGTGGTCTCGACACCCTACCATACCTTAAAGTACGTTTTCTTCAGAACGGGGGGGGGGGGGGAGGGGATGGTTTTGAACAGCGACCTATCTCTGGGAACAGGGAACCTTCAAACATTTTGCCCTCCGAATCGCTCACCCAGCAAGCATTCAACTCTGTTCTGGGAAAACTGCCTGGAAATTCAACACCCGTATTTTCGAAATGCGGGCAGAGGATTTTTTAATTGCATCCATAAGCATCACAGAGAGTAATCACTATCAAGAGGAACCCAGTGTGTATTAAACCTGCTCGAATGGATAAGTAATCATCATTTCAAGAGGAAAGAGCCTGGATACTTGTTGAGCAATAGATAGCAAGTATTTTATCATTTTCTCACAAACCGAGAAAGACGAAAATTTTCCAGTTGGAAACCCAACTCGGGCTTTTGAGGGAACGGTCAGGTTGACAAAGCAACGGATCAGAAGGAATCCAGGGAGCAAAGAAAAAATCTCAATCCAAGGGTTTTTCTATATTTTGTCTTTTTCTTTCGGAATATCTGCATGGCACACGAGACATTTTGTGTGAAAAGAGACAGAAGGCTCATTTCCGTGCCGTTCGGCGTATTTTATCTACATGAAGGCAAAATCAAAAAAAAAAAAAACCGCCCCATTTCAACGTCACGACTTCAACCGAAAGCTTTTCCTTCCTGAATGGATAGAAATAGTTACCAATCTGTAATTTTACAGGATCGAACATGGAATGCCTTGAAACGTTTTGGTGATTAAAAAACAAAATATTGCAAGCTCTTTCATTTCAGAAGAATTACAGGACAATGAAACTACCTTATAGTAACTTATTTTTATAGTAACTTATCTTCTTATAGCGACTGAAGATTTCGTAGGGTACGGTACATTCCGCAACGAACCCCATGAGAACTTCAGAAGTGCCAGCCGTCTTGCTTTTGAATTTATCGACTTGATAGCAAGAGATGTTCGCATCTAGTTGATTTTAACACTTACTCAGCTGGGAAAAATCGGTGTCTTTTTTGTGTGTGTTCAGAGTTTTTGTGGTACATCCATTTGGCTTGATGCACACGAGGGCACACAATATGCGTTCTCCTGTTCTTTGCAACTGCAGTTCCAAGTGATTCATGGAATCGATTCAGTACAGTTTCAATAGCTTCACACCTGAATAGGCACGCAGCTATTGAGAAAATGCGCAAGATTATCCATGTATGTAATTTTTAGTGCTTCTCGAAGCCTACGTAGAAGCCATGCGCAAAAGCAGACATACCCACCTCCAGCGGGTCCCGAGTACACATTTGTGCTATTTCAAAAGAGAGCTTGGATTTCCATTCTAATGATGACACAGGTGATTCCTTATTATCTTCAGTGTTTATCTTTTGACTCATATTCGTGGCGGTAAATCATCACGATTTTTGTGGTGGCCAAGCAACTTGTTTCCGTGCCGAAAAGCACCGACAAAACGCAACGAATGATTCGGTGCAGATATTCACAAAATTAATTCTTGGTCTCTCTCGCACTACGAACGTGTCTTTCTTGCCTTCTACTATCACTCTTTTTCTTTTCGCAGTACCATAAGTATGCTTATTGTACACCGAGACGCCTCATTTCTGTTTGTAAAATTCCTTCTGCCTGGTGGCATGGATGATGGAATGTTCATTTTGGCAAAGCGAAAATCTGACGCGCAGTGTACCGGCAGTGAGACAGTCGGGTTGCGAATCTTCACCTTTCTTTCGAAAAATGCAAAGGGCACGAAGGACCTTAGAGAACGCGAAGTTTTCTCCAGACAGACCGAGGCTGCTCTCGAGAGTGGCGTTCTCTTGGAAACCAGAAAATAACAGATACGTTCACCTGCTGCATCATCAAGTCCTCGTGGTCCATTCGCCTGAAAGAGATTTGTTGATTGTTCAGAAACCATTGCTTTCGGATCGACAAGGAGCGTCGTGGATTCTGAAGCTTTTGAAGCTGAATTCTTCTGAAGATGGTCACGTAAGTTACTACTGAAGAAGAATCCGTTGTGTGATCTCTGGAATTCTCACATTCAACGAGATTTGTCGAGCATTGTGGAGATGTCTACCGGCGAAGATTGCATAGAATTTTCGCTTTCGCGCTTTCTTCCTGTTCTTCTTTTGGCTTTGGCTGGACCACAATAAGAAGTGAACTTTCGCGGAAGAATCACAGTGGCATTTGAGGACTGCAGCTCTTGCTATCAAGCCGGGCAATGCAATGAAGGCACTCAACACGTGCAAGCAATCAGCGAAAACACTAGCAAAGTTTTGAGGCGCAGTGTTCAGTGGGGTTCATTCACGGCCAACACAGGAAGTAGCCAGAGGACAAATCAACCGTTCGGTCCGTCTTCCATTAGAGAACGAAGAGCTGGCAGAAGCAGAACGAAGCCGCTGGACATTTCGCAATGCTGCAACAAATGATATGCGAGACAGTGTCGGTCTTGAAACCGAGATTGCTGGTACCGATGCAAGTTCTTGAGAACAGGGCGTTGTGATGAAGCAATCAGGGTTTTGCTCGTTCGAGGATCTCCGGCGGGACACAGCTGCTTTCTCAGCTTGGAACGGAAAGGAAGCGGAAAGAGAATCTTCCAAGATACGCGCAGCGACGGAAGGCGGAAACTCCAACCACCCAACTTCGAGCTGCCAATCTGGAACGGAAATTTCCTCTTCATCCAAGCATCTCCTCATCCTACGCCGCTCACATCAGTGCTTCTTCTTTGGTTAAATCGGTCCAGGAGTCCGGCAGACGTTGCTGAGGCAATCAACAGAAGGATCGGAGAAATTGCTGTAGCCCAAGGGTGACTTCCGGTGCTGCCTTCACTCTTTCCTAGCGGGTCCTGCTATCGTCGCCATCTCTTCCCCATTCGCACTCGCCCCACAAACGCGAGTGCGTTCGAGGCCGGAGCGCTTCCTCCAACTGGGAAGTGGTGAACTGAGTCTCCTCTCTTTTCCGGAATTGGGTGGATGCTGGGATGAAACGACGTGATGAGAGAGGAAGGGAGAGGAAGGAGTGGTTTCCGTTTCTGAAGCACTGCTCTCTGTCGATGGCCCCAGCTCCGTGCGCCACTCCGTTATTTCGGCATTCACGGCATAGCCCTTGGATCTCTTTCTCACGTCGTCCATCCTCCTTAGAGATACTTCACCCCACTGACATCTTGCTTTTTTTTTCTTCAACGGAATGCCTTGGGAGCTTCGGATATCCCAGAGCAAACGGAGCTTCTGTTTTTTCACCCAGTTCTCTGTGGTCCATTTGAAGGACAACATTCGCTCTGTAGCTCCACTCTAGTTCCCTTCCACATAGCTCTTCTATCGAGCTCCAGCTCATCTGCATCGCGTTCACATGTCTCCGCCAATAGCCAGCCTCAGGTCTCAGAGCCTGCAGACCGGAGCATCGCCGCGGTTTTTCTTGGAAGTGAGGTCATTCCGACTTGTCCCTCGATCTCAAGGCTGGTGGCTTGCCTGGAGACCAGTGTGAGCCACGACGTTCGGAGAAGAATCTTTGGCCCGATCTTTTTTCTCTTTTTTGCCATTTCCAGCTCCTCCCGTCCTGCTGCATTCCGGAATGGTGACTTCACTTTTCCCGGAAACTCCCGGCAAACGTGCGGTTCCGCTGGTCGAGAGCCGTCGGGTGCCGTAATCTCAGCCTCATTGGCTTTGTGCACACGTGTCGGTGTACGCTGTCCCGGAACTCGATACACCGCGCCGTGCGACTCGGGAAACCCAACACGCGATCCAACCAGCCCGCGGGCCCCACTTCGCCTCTCGGGTAGACGTCGCACTGCCCGGTCGCTTCCGCTGCCAACGAGCCGCATCGGAGGGTGAACAAAACGCAGCCTGCAATGCGCTTGCGCAAGATCGGTCCTGCGTGATGTGCGATGCATTAATCAGCGTAGGTTTCCGTTACAGGATGCCGCGGGGAAGTGCGTTCCCGTCAGCCCTTATTCCTTGCTGCGCGCGTGGGTGCGTACCGTGGGAATTACGTGTGGGTCCACTTCTGGTATTCCTTCGTGGACATCTTTTCGTACACTTGGTAGGAAGAAAAGAAAAAACGCTGTTGTGTTTGTTTGCTTCCCATCTCGAGACGGCTTTCAATTCTGGAACGTGTCGGATTCAGTGCTTAGCTGTTTCGTCAACAGCTCACAGAGGAGCAAAGCTCTCAAGAGACAGCACGAGGTTGTTTTCGTGCCATCGAAATCCTTTGTAGAAGCTCAGGAGATAAAGTGAAGCGAAAGGGGGTGGAATGTCGGAATCCACGGATGAGCTGTTTCTCATTCGATAGGTGAGGCAGAAGCAGCACCGTGGTTACGAAAATTATAACGACGAAATAGATCAAATGTCGTCCTTCGAAAATGAAAGAACGCATGATTTTTGGAAACAGGAGCCTGCACTTGCATTGCAAGCAGCCACGATCCCTCTCTTTTTGTTTTCCAAAAGACCGAAAGAGAGAGAGAATCCAAACCACCAGACATTAGAAGACGTGGTCTTATATCGTCCATGTGGTAAAAACCGGATGGGTGAATCTGGGAAAACAACCAAGAAACGTCAAAATGAAACGATAAAAGGAGAATTCCACACAATCCAGGGATTACAAAACTGAGGAGTCACGAAGGAAAAACGATAACGGAACGCCTCCAAATGGTATTACGGTTTTCAAGCAACCTGCCATAAGTAGACAGGCTCAGAGTGAAAGAATCGAGGATTAAGTAGTAACATTACCAAATTCGATTAATGATGATTGTGCACTGAATTATTATCGATCAATTTTCAAATTGTACCGTGCATCCACTTACACAAAGCCGGTACAATTAGAAATCGCTTAGATATCAGTGTGACCAGCAATATCTCTCCTTGGTGTCACAGTCCTCCACAGGAGAGCATGGAGGGATCGAAAGAGACGATGGAAACATAAAGAAAAATGAAGGAAAAAAAATTGTGTTTGAATTAGGAGGAGGAACGGAAAACTGCTCACGAGGAGGTGTAAGAAGGGTTCCGTTTAACTTGCACTTTCAACTTTACTAGATTCAGTGACAACTGGTGTAATCCTACAATCCTGTTCAACTAGAAGAAATGATTCATCGGAGAAGATTCCATTAAGAATGTTCCAAGGGTAGCACTGGGCACACCATCTTAAAAATGATGCCTTTGTTTCCGTGGAAGACCTTCACCACTTTAAGGAAAATTTGCCATCTTTCTTGAACCATTTGTGGTAGCTTGTCATTCTATGCTGAGATCCAGGATGTTAAAGAGGATTTCGAACTGGTATCTGCCATCCCTTATTCAAGTAATGGAAACTGATAGGTGAGATGTCACGGTGTTAAGCCTTACGATTCGTTTTCCAAGAGACACAGAGAATATTTTATCAAAAACTGAAAATTTAGAAACGATAAGGAATGCCGCTGTAGAAACTTTATGCGGGCTGATGTAATTTGGTTCATTCAATGCAGATAGCTTATTCTGCTGTGACGATTTTAGAGTAATTGCATTCAGAACTGTAAAAGTTGATGGCAAATGCTACCCTGAAAAGGGTTATGCTTTTCATCATGCCATAATAATAAAATCAACGACACTTCATAAATGGTGCAAAGTAGAACCAAGTGATACTTCACTCATTTTAGAGTAGCATTTATTCGGTCCAGAAATTTAGAATGCAATATGTAACATCTCCAAATGAATATTAGCTGTTGGTCTGCAGAAACAAGCCGTGTGAGGCTGAAAGGAAATCACACAACTGCGCGACATTCTTTTAGCACTTGGAAGAGACTCAAAGCAACATGAACATAATATAAATTTAAAAGATTTCTGCTACTTACAAAGCAATAAATATGGAGTGGTAAACAATTAAATGGCCATATTAAAATGCTTAGGGAAGTAAGGAAATATCCTTTGATTCCAATATTGAAGCTGTCCTTTTTTACCTGATCAGTTTTAATTAATACAACACATTTCTCAGTATCCTAATTCAGTTTATTACCTGCAAAGTCATCATTCTGGAGTTTACCTCCACACATCAGAAAAGAATCCAATGTAATCAGTTTGAAAGCATATCATTTCATAAAAGTTGATTATTAGACGATAAAGGCTTTTTATGCTTGGGGCAGTGACATTTCGATAGATTTTAATTTCTAATCACATGTGAGACACATACAGGAGGTAGATGTACTGGAATAAACTATTTTAAATTTCATTTCTTCATTGCTTTTTATGTTGTCCTCTTATCAGTAAAAAAAAAAAAGGGCAGACGAGTCGATGAATGCAACAGTTAGCCAGAAAGAAATGGTTTCAAATAGGTAAGAGAAAAAAAAGTAACAAAATATAAAAGAAAACTTAAAGTTGGTTCATATGAGACATCCGTTAGATAACTTTTTCGGAAACAAAATTCCTTTTTAGGATATTAAGATAAACATAATTCAGAATTTAATACTAGTGCATTATTATATTTTATTCATCTATTGGAAATTTAATCCATTCAATAGAAAATTTTCATCCTTCAAAAATGAATTCATAGTGGATCTGCTTACTAAATTAATCACAAGTGAAGATCAACAGTGTCTATTAATTCATTATTTTCGGAAACAAAGCATCGATTTCTTATTATTTGTTTCCACCTTCTATTTGCAAATTTCCTCTTTCTATGAACATTGCTCTTCGCATTCGCATAGGCGACTGTTTTTTACGTTAAAAAAGATGTGAAATACATCTAGGGAATTTTAGTAGTTTCATCTATTCATCAGTCTTTACTAATGGACAAATGAAACCTTACAGACCTTAAAGAAACTCACACGACTGCGCGAAATTCGTCTAACACTAAGGGATGCAGACCTCACCAATACGTTCGAATTAAAAAAATCAATATATCTTTGGAGAAATACTATTTACAAACAACGCAATGAGTTTTATTCTACTCTTGTTTGCTTCATTCTGTATCTAATATAATTTGATTTCAAGAAAGGAAAAATACTGAACTTATCATCACATCAGAGAGATGTCACAGGAAACCAGAAGTCACAAATATTTCAAAGGACAGTGTAAAAGGAAACAAACCGACTCAGTTGTTTTTATTTTTTTCATTTTGCTTTTTTAATCATTTGAAATCAGAATTCTCAAACCATTTTTCTTTAAGAACATTTGTTAGCAGCTTCCAAAAATAGCCCATGAGAATTACATGAAACAAATTCATTACTTCTAGGCTGTTTTCCCTTGCAGATATATATTTAGTAAAAATGAATGACCAGTTTTGTGAGGAAACTTTTAATAAGATCTCATTCAGTAAAGTGTTCTGTGTATGTTAAAATATTTTAGCATGTTGTAAACAAGCGAAGATATTCGAGATTTTGTATTTTCCGCAAAGATTCATCTGAAACTATAATTAGGTTATCTATCAGATTATCCTTGGAAATGCAAAGTTTATTGATTATTGGTATATAGATGTGGTAATCCTTCAAGTAGTTTGAAGTTTTCACTTTAGTGAAAAGCCGTCTTGGCCTTTGTTTGTGCTCGATCAAAGATTTCAAGAAACTGTGCACTGTATTGATATTGTGTTCATTTGCCTTTTTTGATGATTTTGCTACTTTCCTATTTCCAACAGTAAATTTTGTATTCTTGCATTGTTCATTCCACGCTCAGCTTAAACTTCCCCAAATAAGATCCATTAATGTTTTACACGTTTTATTTGAGCAATATCAGTTTCTTAATGCTGAGAGAGCCACTGTTCTGAGTAAATATTGCAGGGATGCATACATTTTTTCAAATTCGGAAATTAGAGTATTGTCTTGGATAGAACAGATCCCACGTAATTGAATGTGTATCATGTGATGGAGTTTTTGTGGCAAGATAAGGAGTTATGAGGGGTCATTGCAGTTTTCATTTGAAAGCTGATGTGTGAAATAATTTGAGAGTTCATTTTTACATTAATCAAGAGTTCAGATGAAGAAACTCATCATTTAAATTACCAGTGAAAACAAATTCCATTTATGTTGTACTCTAAGCATCGACACAGGGAACTTTATATATTTTTTCTGCTTTAATGTGTGTCTCACAAAAATTCTCAAGGAGGTGCTTTCAAACTCAGTAATTTTAATAGCTTTAATAGTTCAAAATGGTTTAATTGTTTAGCTTCACAGTTCTATTAGTTCAAAAGCTTGCTATAATTTCATACTTGGGAAAAAGGGTATAGGTGTACATTTTAGATGCATGAATTCTTTATTGGCAAATGTCTCTATGAATTTTGTGAACTTGAGTATTCATATGAAAATCAATTGCTTTTGGGTTAGTTCTCATTCAGATGTTGATTCAAGTAATGATAGTATCAATGAAATTACTGAGTTGAAAAAATTCCATGGATCGTTTGTTGAGACTGGGTGCTGGTGTCTCAGGTTTAGGTCAGGGACCACCTACCGGAGATGCTCCTGTTGTTGACACAGCAGAACAAGTATATATATCAAGGTAGATACCATTAATTAAAAACTCTTTCATGGCTGGCATGTGTTTCAATTTATGTTTCATTGTAAGAATTAATTGAATTTCTATATACATGTATGCATTGATTTCATGATCACACATTTTTGTTGAAACTTAGTTTAGCTTTGCTAAAGATGTTGAAACATGGACGTGCTGGTGTCCCCATGGAGGTCATGGGATTGATGTTGGGAGAATTTGTTGATGATTATACTGTGAGAGTCATTGATGTGTTTGCAATGCCACAATCAGGAACAGTAAGATATTTTGTGAACGTTCATTCACATTTCTTTGGAACGTGTATCTTATGTTCTCTAGGGGGTCAGTGTAGAAGCTGTGGATCCTGTATTTCAAGCAAAAATGTTAGATATGTTAAAACAAACAGGAAGACCAGAAATGGTTGTTGGATGGTACCATTCCCATCCTGGATTTGGATGCTGGCTGTCTGGTGTGGACATTAATACCCAGCAGAGCTTTGAAGCTCTTTCAGAGAGAGCTGTAGCTGTTGTTGTTGATCCTATTCAGAGTGTCAAAGGTATGAGGATTCCTTTAATAAGTAGCAGGGTGTTTCAAAATCGTCATTGCATGTTAATTTAGGAAAAGTAGTCATTGATGCCTTTAGATTAATTAATCCCAATGTTATGGTCCTTGGTCAGGAGCCCCGACAAACTACATCTAATCTTGGACATTTGCAGAAACCTTCTATTCAGGTGAAAAGCTGAAACTTAAAAAAAAAAAAAAAAAAAAACATTTATTGGGGTAGGCTTTGATTCATGGACTTAACCGGCATTATTATAGTATCTCCATAAATTATCGAAAGAACGAGCTTGAACAAAAAATGCTTCTTAATTTGCACAAGAAATCTTGGGTAGATGGTTTACAGCTTCAAGATTATGCTGATCATCGAAAGAATAATGAAAGCATAGTGACTAATATGCTGGAACTCAGTAAAAATTACAACAAGGTTGGTACATTGTTAGAGTGTTGTAGTACTTGGGACTGTGTCAGGCATTGGAGGATGAAGAAAAGATGACTCCAGAACAACTAGCCATAAAAAATGTTGGGCAGAAGGTAACTCAGTAACTGTTATGTGCTATGATTATGGACTTTTCTAGGATCCTAAACGACATTTGGAGGAGCAAGTGAACATTTTGATGACATCAAATATAGTACAGTGTTTGGGTGCCATGCTTGATACAGTTGTTTTCAAATGAATACATTAGTTTATGTTTTTTTGTTTGCACTCAATTATTGGAAAGAGTTAATGTGTATTCCAGTAATGTGTAAAAATTTATTCATAAGTATCTCTTAAGATGTGTACTCAGAATTAGATACTTACAGAACATCCCCAAGGTACCACAAACACCAGTTAGTTTACGTAATCAACAGACTTGCATATGTATGGTTGATTTCATTTTTTGAAAATGACAACACCGGAAAAAAAGAAAACAAAACAAAAATGGTTGAAAGTAGGCAACTTTGTTGATTTAAGCATAGTGCAGTTTGATAAGAATTCTGGCCTACAATATTCAACCCTAGTTATTTGAGATGTATCCTGCAACTACAAGCATTTTGTGGGCCAACAAACTTTCAAGGGCGGCAGTGTAAGGTTTTCGGCGATCATCAATTGGTTGGCCGTAATTGGTCTCAGGAACTGGCCTGAGTATTCGCCGATCAGGATGATAGGAAAAAATATTACATCGCTCCATGAAAGGTGGAATATTATGCTTTATTAATTAGTGTCGTTGAAATGCAATCAAGCGAGACTTTCTCACTGCGTATTTTACATAGTCAAGTACATCAGAGGCAGACTTTTCAGTAACAAGTCAGGGCAGTAAGGGATATTTTTATGACAAAAGTTCTAAAAAATTCGAAACCCGAAAAGCG
Source organism: Raillietiella orientalis (assembly GCA_036172245.1). Lineage (NCBI taxonomy): Eukaryota > Metazoa > Arthropoda > Ichthyostraca > Raillietiellida > Raillietiellidae > Raillietiella > Raillietiella orientalis. The sequence continues at coordinate 1,412,129 of JAYWIR010000012.1, forward strand.
CTCAAACATCTGTATTTGAATTTCATTGAATCCATTGTATATTGGAAGCAGGTCCATCCATTGCTCCCTTTCGCCAACAAACTCCACGCATTTTGAGTTTGCAATGGCTGCTCGGTTTTTCGGTGTTTCTAGGAAAAACTACCCTTGTAGATCCCTCAGCTTTGTCGCAGGACGTGACAAGAGCATTCCTCATTTTTATATTGGAATTCTTCGTAGGTAATTGCAAAGCCAGGATTTTCAAAAAGGCAACGTGAGAGAATCTTCGGTAATTTAAAAAGCATACAACTCTGTGAAACTGGATCATTATTTGATTTTCTTAACGGGAAAGCCACTTTTACTGCGGAAGAAATGGCATCACTGTTCCTGGGAAGAATGAAAATGGTAGAGTGCGTGTTATTTGGATAAAGAAAAACGAAAAAAAATATGCACATTAAGTTTTGAGGAAGAATTCTTCTGAAGAATCGGATTGGACGTTATCTTCCAGTTTTGTTTTTCACTATGCAAGTTATTACGTGCTTTTTGCAGATTTGGCCCCTCTTACGTTCCTTTTGATTTGTCTGTTGTGATTGGTCGTGTATCTTCTTTAGTCATGGTCTTTGAATTAACACGGTTCAATGCATCGTATGTCAGAGTTAACCTTCAAGATTGCAAGCAACAACCAAGCCTTCTAGCTTTCATGAGAAACACAAACATTTTGTTCCTTCATGGATGTTCTGAATGGTAAAATAAGCTTTAAAATGCCCGAGTGCACTAAGCACTGACATAATTGATAACGATATTAATTCTCAGCTTTTAGCCTGACCAAATTCATTTCAGCTCGCACAAAAGCCACGAGTATGATGTTTAATGTGACGATTTCTCTTGTTTCTTTATGAGCTCACTCGAGAAGTAACGATGCTCGAGAGAGTTTCCAGTGCATTTTGAAACTTGCTCTTCGGCACACTTATTTTCGCAGAGTTGCTCGTAAACATCGATGCCATTGAGATTTGTTTGCCTGCTAATCCAAGAAACCTCCTGAAACCTAAACATCGCAGTCAAAGATGGAGTCGTGGATTCAGCTCAGCACTGCACTGAAGATGAGCACGCCGATCTAAACGAAAATTGCTGATCCTGAAACAGAACGAAGAAGATCATAAATGCAGAGATATTGAAGTCAGAAATGTCGCTGAATTATAAGTGAAGGGTGCCTTCCACAATGTTTCATGATGAGCATGGTTGCAGCAGTAATGTCTTGGTTCCCAAGATACGACTTCTATCGAAATGTCTAGCTTTAGTCCAACATTGGCCGGACACGAGATAGCCTTTTCCCTAGATTCCCATGGTCTATGCACTGGACTTGTGCTTGGCAATGCCCACGAGAAAAGCGGAATCGGAATTCATCTACGGTAGTCAAATTCATGCTTTGGTTTCTTCGTCCAAGTCTTTCGATTGCTGGATTGACAGTTGCGTTCTCTTTCAGCTTGTTTCTTCAGGATCCATTGCAGATTGTTTGCTTCTACTTTTAGATTGGTGGATAGACTACAGCCTACAGTTGAAACTGCTGCAATTGTCTACATTTTTATTCTAAATTTCTCACGCAGACTCATATCCTGATAAGTATAAGAGTGTAACCATGGAAATCAGGGGATGAAACTTGGTCACACGCTTGTGTCCATTATACGCTGTCACAATAAAGTGGGTATTCTGGTATTCATCATCGTACTTGTAGAGTATAATATTTCCTTTGGGATGGGACCCAACGGTCCCCGGAGCAGCAGTGTGGGTACCGAGAGACTAAAGGAATTTTGCAGCTTGCATTTTGCAATCCAACTCTTACGTGCCATTTATTCCGTTGCTTACACACTGACGTACGGCATCCATAGGTGCACTCTGGGTAGCACATGGTGAGAAAAAAGAATGGTCCGAAATAGCTTCCAGGCTTGTCCTTGGGTTGCTCATATCCGGTTTAAACGGTGAAGGTCCAAGATGACGTTCTGCTTCTCAAGAAGAACCGGAAATAATGCTCAAACCTAGCAGGAAATAACCCTTGCACTTGCGAGTAGGTGGTCATCAACATATCAGCGGATAGCATCGTCCGATAAGTTTTTGCATTCTTTCAAAGCACGCTGTGAATATCAAGTAGGAGATTCATAATTTGATGTGGCTGGTCAAAGCTCTTTTATATTTCAACACTAGAACAGCACGAAATGCTGTTCTGGTGTTGAAATGATTGAGCTGCTGCTTGATTCTCATTTTTCCGTATTTCCCAGCCATATCTTTAGTCTAACAGCGCCATTAGATAAATGGAAAGAATCTCAACAGCTGACTGGACTGCACATGCTTGTTCCAAGAGAGATGAAGGATAACGCGAGAGTTCCAGCATTAAGAGCTTCTATGAAATCTCGGAAAGGAATTCTTATCATTGCATTTTAATCATGGATTGAAGAGCGATGTCTTTACCTCATTACACTGCTCAGCTCATTATTCTGTCTAGTTCTGAAGGTAGCAGAGCCACACCTCGAGGACACAAACCCTTAAAGCTCTCAGGAATTGCCTACTACTTCGTTACATAGGAAACATTCTGTATTCCATGACTAAGCTTTACATCAATCTCTTTAAGCTTGCTTACCCTCTACGGTATACTACAGTGGAAAGTCAGGCAACGTTTACAAAGACACGTTCCCAAGACCTCCCTTGCAAGGTGCACAGCACCGAAGCAGAGAATGGCAAAATTGCTGGTGATTTTCAATTTGCCACGAAATCCCTTTCCTTTGCATGTTCCTCATCGATTTACTTCCGGCCTCTGCGCCTGTGCAGCCCTGTTGGACTTGAACCGAGATTCGCGAGTTTTGTGAACACCATTACTTTGCGGCGACACGTATCTGCGGTCGTCACAGTAAAGGTCATCGACAAACCGTGCCTGCAGTGCATGTATTCACTCTGAAACACATGTTCGATGCTTTACATTTTATTCTCAGGTGCAGAACGGAAAGCGAGGTAGACACACTTTTTCTCATCATCACGACCCTGGGTGTCTGTGTGTGCTGAGAGTGACCTTCAGCCAGCTACTGCTTGGTACTTCACAGTACCAGAGATTGAAAATCGCTTGCACTGTCGACGTACTGGAGCCCCAGTGTGCATAGTCTGTTGGGTTCTAGCTGATGGACTAGTTCTAGTTAGCGGGTCCACCTTCGGCCTCTAGGTTGGTGTGCAGCTCCCCTCCTATCCTCATTGCTGTGGCATTCACCTTCAAGCCCTAAGGTTGTCCCCCTTGCTGCACTGCCTACCTCTCTCTGGACTCTCTACTGGGTTGTGGGTCGCAAAGACCACCTCAGAACCGGCGCTTATGCGCGCCCACCCTTGAACTCTTCGGATTTATGTGGGGGGTGGAACCCTAGTTCGAAACCTCAACTAGTGCCCGGCTAAGTCCCGGTTCCTCAGATGGAGTGCGTGACCTTTCCCGGAGCTCCTTTTGTGATGTGAGTGCGCTTTTACTGGAATCCACCTAGGAGTGCGCTTCGAACTCCAGTCTGCAGCGGGGGCTGATGCTGTTTTCGAGCTTGCAGATTTGGAATGTGTAACCTTTATGCGGACCAAAAAGAACGCCCAAAGAAGAACTCGAGTGGCTGCTGGGTGCCAAATCAATAAGTGAAGGGTTCCACGACAAAGAGACATTTGCGAGTCTCGTGTCTTCCTGTTGCACACCCGTTTCCGCACTGCTGCAACTCATATCTGGAGGTCCGTAAAATTCCAGCAAAAACACATTCTGTTATGGAGCACTTGAGTCGGCCCACGAAGGAAGTGCTGCAGCCTGTATGTGGGCAATATTTGCATATTCTTGGGGGGGGGGGGGGGGGGGAGCTCGGGGAGGGTGGGGGTGGGGAGGGGTTCGCGCATCAACCTGACGTGCGACGCAGTTTCTCGCTGGGTGAACATCTTGCTCAACGCACCTCTTCCCCTGTATACATACCTGGACTGTAGATCCTGCGATGTGAACGAATAAAAGTTTCGTGGATACTCGGTTACTGCTCAAAGAAAGTCTCCGCGTGTTCCTGACAAGCAAATATTTATGGTTTCATAAGTAGGCGTTCATGACTGGCTGCCATAAGTGTACCATCTGTATAAAGGAGGAAGCAATTGCTTTTCATTTTATTTGGTGTTTGTTTTGAAACAACTGCACCTCGTTTATTTCCTAAGCTTGATGGATTCGTAAACACCATTCGAACATGCCTTTCGCTACGGTTTCTGGAACGTGTTTCGGAATCTAAAATCCGTTCAATAACAGCTGTTTACTTTGGGGTGAGGGTTCAGAGTGCTTAATATAAAACAGAAACCATTACTTTTAGAACAGGGATTAGAAATCTAGACATGATTATTTAATTCTGGAGCATTCAGCGTTTCTTGTTGCATCCAGATGTTCCGAAGCACACCGAAATCGCGCGTTAATGGTGAGTACAAATGACTCAGGATCACAATTAGAGTCATAGTAGCCACCGATCAATTTGTTCGGTTGGTAAGAATCGTCCTTCGACGCTTTTCGTCATATCCTGGACGGAAGCGGTGAGAGACGTGAACAGAACATTCTTTCCCCGATTTGTTGGCTTCTTAAGAGCGCCATCCGAGGCACTCCTCGGCGAGGTGGCGTTCGCCGTTGGTCAGGGAGGAACTCCAAAAGCAGCAAACAGTTCCATGCGCCTCTTCTTCCCGAGAGCACGAGTGTGTGTTTTTTTCTTTTTTTTACTCTTTTCCCCCTTCCAAGGTTCTTATCATTCATGGCGGGCCGGCGGACGATAAGAAGTCCGCTGACCCTCCCTTTTTTCTTCTTCTTGGATCCCAATCACGACGCACCTACGTTCCAATAACCCCAAGGCATCAACCGTCTGGGACGTCTGTCCATTCCGAATGGCGCTTCCATTCGCAACGATTTGAGAAGCTCCACGGTTACACCCGTCTGTTGAAGGGAGAGGAGGGGTATTCGTCCTGTATTTCCCCTGCAAGAACTGCAGAATCCTTTTTCAGGTTACACGACCAATACAACATTGATCTGCTTCCGCATTAGTGCCATCGCAACCCAAATCCTTCAATCAACACGTTTTTTGATTTGGTGCTGCTTATCTCTCTCTCCCTCTTCATTTTCCTCGCCCCTTAAATATTTCACGAGCCTGTTTTTCTATCAGCAGGCTACCCTCTGATACAGAGTGGATTCCCTCCACAAGAGGGCTCACGCGCCCCTGGTGTTTGTTCCGAATATTTCTTTCGTGATGTACCCTTCGCTTGCTCCCGCAATAGATTTCCGTTTTGCTCCCTGCCTCTGCTGCCACTGGACTCATCGTGGCCAGAAACCAAGCGTGGCGAGAAATCGGGGGAGCGGAGGCACGTGGCCGCGGAACACGCGTATAGCGCGTCGTCGTCACGTCGGGAGCGCGCGCGCAGCGCCAAGTGGGGAAGGACCCCCTCGGAATTCCGGATCTCGATTTCGTGGCAAACGGTTCCCATCACCAGCGTGCCCTACGACAAAAACACAGGGACCTATTAATAACAATATGGGCTGCAGATGATGGAACACGTTAATGCCGTCCTCCAATCCGCCGTCGATCCACGCATTAATCCAATGCCTTCCCTGACACGCGTTATGGTTCGAATTCTGCGCAAGGATGAGCGGGTTCACGGTGCGGCGATGTTGCAATATTCCCCGAGGCAATGACGACAGACGGGCAATGGCAGCAGCACGAGTTGACCACATTTCGCTCCGAATTCGTTGCGCGGTGAAACGACAAAACAAAACATGCAAAGCCGGAAAGAAAGAAACAAAAAACCCCTAAGAGAAAACGCCCGGCGAGAATCAAACGGGAGCTCGGCTGCAACCAGTAATTTACTGATAATTAATTTATTTGAGACCGATCGCAAGAGTAAGAGGCGTTGAAGCTGGACATCCTGCCTGGTTCACTTCGGGTGCATCCGCATAAGTACTATACACATGCCCAGAATACACAATGCGTACATACATGGTCACTGTACGAGTGAACTGCAGGTCGAACAAGAGTGGGTGTCGGCTCACGGGCACGCCTGTACATCGGCTGCCGCTGCTGACTACACGCCGGTGACGAAGGCGGACAACCACCGCATCCGGTGTCCGCAGTCACCGGCTGCACCCGCAGCTTTGTGAAGATTGCGAGGCTGAATGCATGCATCAGGTTTCAAGGAGGTGGCAGGTTTTCGGTGGCACGGGCGCCATTCCCGCGCAACACAAAGGAGGAACAGGAAAGCAAGCCAACTCGGTTCCCCCCCCTCTTCCTCCCTTCATCGTCCCTAGCAGTCGGCGGGAGGCTGCAACCGTCCTCCTCGGAAGAACGCGGATTATCGAAGGTAACCTCAGTCGACGAGCGGAAACAACGCACTTCGCAGGGTTCACGCAGCTTCGATCTCTGGTTCGCATCGCCGCCAACGAAGAGCCGCTCTTCCTCTTTCGGCGGCGGCTGGAGCAGGAAAAAGCCAAAAACATCGGCGGACTATAAACCTCGTCTCTGGAGCACAGTTGGAAGGGAAGCGAGCGGGCAAGTGGGAGGGGACGAATCGCTGGCGGGAAAGTCCTGCGTTTTTTTTTTTTTTTTTTTTTCATTACGGGAGCGGGAAAAAAAAAAATCTCCCTCACACACTCCCAGGGAGGGAGGACAGAGAATGATACGCGCGCGCACACAAATCCTTTTGTGGGGAAACCAAATTACCGAGAGGTTTCCTTTCACACACTTCGGAGAGGACGAAGTCCATGCTTATCAGAATCCTGAAGGATTTGAGACAAAAAGACAACGATGTCACTGGGAATAGCGCTGTACCGTTAGGTGTGCCGGAACACCGTGAGATGAATTTCTGATCGCGAAGGTTTCGGGACGGCGCGCGAGAGGTCGTCGCTCTGGCAACGCCGCACGGGGGAAGAAACGGGAAGCTGGCAGGGGTTTGTTGCATCCTGTTTTTCCGGCGGCGTTTGTTAAACACGTTAAGCTTACAGTAAAGAAAGAGTAGTGGCGGGATGTCAGGTCCTGCCGCGTCCAAAGTCTCAAGGGAAAATGCCAGGATCGACCTCACCGGTCTGCTTACCGGAATCTCCGCATTCTCCCTTGAACTACACATCTACATCCATATATTTAAATCTATATCTATATAGTTCAAGGAAGAATATATATATAGTTCGGGGGATAATATCGAGGTATACATACATACATATATATATATATATATATATAAGAAAACCTTGGAGGGTTCGTAAAGGGATCACAGACGGTTGCGGGACGTCCTTTGTCTCCCCCGATGCTGTCACGTTCCTGCTGTATTCTTCCCAGGTGGGCCAGGTCATGGCGCTTCTCTTGAAGAGTTTCCTTTAGCAGATGGCGTCCCTGTTGTGCTGACCTCTTGTGGCGGAGATGCAGACAGCTGCTCTCGCGCGCAGGCAGCAACACACCGCGCGCACGAAGAGGCGTTTCACTACGTCCCTGGGGTAGTCCCACCTGGATCCGGAGGACCATGGCAGGACATTCCCAAAGGTACCGGAGGGCAACACAGTCCACAAGCAGGTGCGGGAAGTTTGCTCTTTCCCTTCGCCCGGTACAGTTTCGGGCTCACAACTCCTCCTGGTCCGATGATGCCGGCGGGCGTTGCATGGGAGACCCCAGTACGGCATCAGCAGAGCCGACCCGGATCGGACCAGCCGGTGGATCTGTGATTGGTGGGTGCCAGCGGAGTGTCACATCTTCGGAGCGCGCGGGGGGGCACCCGAGATGGTGCTCCTCCCTCGCGCCCCGGATTTTTCGACGGGCTCCTTGGCTGGTAGTGGGTCCGACACGCATGCGCGGGGAACACCTGCCTTCCCGTCGTTGGGTGTGGGCGGTTTCCGGTTGTCCCGTGGAGGTGAAACTCCAGGGCAGCTTGGTGACCCATCCGTGCGCTCCTGATCGGCTCAGACCCCCGTTACCCCAGTGCTGGCCTCCTTAAAAGACTCAAAGGACAGCGACCTTCCGGCAAGGTGGGAGGTGTCCTGCTGCATCGAAGGCAGGAAGAAACTTTTGCGCGCAAGGACAACTCGGGAAGTCACGGACGCTGTAATCCCAAGTATCCCGCAGAAAGGACTTCGCTAGGGCGAGCTGCTCACGATACCTCCGGAGGAGGTGAAGTGGCCCCCGGCGTGCTGGAACAGTGGCATCCTTTCTTTCGAGTGGAGGGAGTTCGTGTTGCTGGTGTTGCATGGAGGAAGGAATCCCATGCAAAGCGCGCCTCCACCATTGGATGTGGAGGGAGTGTGGATGCCAACTATGGAAGCTGAGGAGAACAGGAGACTCTCCCGCACCTTCTGATGGCTTGTGCCGCCATCCGACCCCTTTGGATCGTCTCTCAACGACCCTAGGAATCCAGGTTGGCGGTCCCAAGGACATCTGCAAACACCTCTTCGCGTGTGGTATCGCACTGCTGCCAGCCGCGTCCCTCGCAGCCCTCTGCTGTGTTCGCCGGTGCGGCCCGGAAGGCCAGAAGAGGCCGAAATGACAGGAACGTCATCTGCTGGGCGACGATCTTCTTGAAGACCGCCTCGACATGGCCCAACCTGCGTGAGATACGGACAGAACTTGCCAGCACCTGAACAGGATGCTCAGGACGTCTCCAGTGAAACCTTTCCTCCGTTTTCCTCTTTTTCTTTCTTTCTTTTTTTTTTTTCTTCTGGTTTTCCTTTCCCCGTCGTTGTGGAAATGGACCTCGCCAGGATACGTTCCGGTAGTGGCAAGCTCCGAGCACATGATGCAGGCAAGTATTTCATCACACTTCAACATGTCAGCATACATTTATCATTACAGTCATACCTCGGTACTCGTCGGTTTCGGCACTCGTCATGAGTTCCTAAACGAATTCCCGTATACCGAGGTAACGCTGTATTTTTTTATACTAATAAATGCCTCGACAAAACCAGGTGGAAAACGGTAGGCTCAACCTGGTCAAAATGCCTCGTTCCTCTCATCCAGCGTCTCCCTGCCACGTTTGCATCCTCTGCCAAGACCTGCGTCGAAGGCGGCGCCTCCAGGCGGACTTCCGAGCGCACTGGGAAGCGCCGCCGAGGGATTTGCTTCGGTGGTGATTCTTTGTGGACGGTTCCCGACCGCCCCGGGCAGCTGGAAGCCGGTTGCTTTGGAAAGGCAACAGCTGTCGCACGCTCCTTCGAGGATTCCGACGCTCATGACCTCGGTCCACGAGACAGCGGAAAACCTTCAGGAAGTCCAGTGGGCGACGCATTGGATGCTCCATGAGTTCGATGTCACTTCAACCCCAGGGGTTCTCTAATCCTTCCTTCCCCTTTCCTTCCTCTTTGACGGATTCGAGTTCCCCCGAGGGCACGTTCGGAGGGTCACGTCCGGACGGTTGGATTCGCCTCCTGCATCCGTTGCGATCACTTTGCAGGAGGGGGGGGGGGGCATGCTATGGACAGCCAGCGGCGCTCTTTCGGGCTTCGCCTTGGCACGGAGTGGTTCACCTCCGGAAGTCACAGGCTGTCTCCGATCGTGCGATGGAAGCGAATGACCGACCGAAGTGCATCGCAAGGAGAGCTCTCCCCCGTCCCTCCTGGTTGTGCCCTGGGGTGCGGAGCAGCGACGGCTGGACTTCACACGTCTGCAAGGAGACGGCAGTTTTCACTCCACGGTATCGTGGAGTTCAAGTGGTGGGGGCCCCTGACCTTGCGGAAGCTGCTCCTGCCTTCCTCTCCAGCGGGACCGCCGCTCGGATCGCCGCAAGGGATGGCGTCCTGCCGCTGTGACCCCCGCAGGTCCATAGCACGTCGCAGGGTTGCCTTTTTTGGTCGTCAAGGAGACGCGCGCGGTGTAGGGCTGGCGGGCGAGGATCTCGCGGCCGTCCCCGGTCGAGATCGTCTCAGGGCCTCCGCCTCGTCGGCACATAGCTTCAGCAGAGTGCATCCTTCTTGATGCTCCTGCCTTTCTGCTCCTCTGAGATGGAGAGGTCCGGAGGCTTCCAGGCGACGTTCTTTCTTGTCCATGACTCTGCATTCGGATCGAGCGACTCGGCCCGAGTGAGAACTCTGCCTCTGCCGTCCCCGGCCCTTTGGCGGACGAGGTCCTTTGGGGTCGTCGTCTCGCGCGCTTGCGGTCTCCTCGGACACAGATGAGACCACGGGTGGATGCAGACCGCCGGTGGGGGCTGCTGTCCCGGCGGCCCCAAGATGCCTCTCCTCGACCGGGGATTCCTACTGCCTCGGCAAGCAAGGAGGGACCTTCTGGGAGCAGCGTCACTGAAGGTCGCGCATGGTGCACGGGAACACTTCGCCTTTGCCCATTCCTCCCCCTTCCTTCCTCCGAAAATCCCCGAGGCTTGGGATGGACTTCGAGCTGGCAAGGGTGTCCTCTGACTCGCGGCTGCGGAGTCCGATCCTAACCGCTTCGATGGGAATCGGATGTGCCGTCTCGCCGCTGCCGTGGGGCTTCCTCGAAGGCGCTGCCGTCTGCCACCTCCCCCCCTATCTGGTCTTTATCGACCGGCACTGGAAAGGTCGGTTCTAGGCGGCTGGCGCCATCTGAATCAATCGCGGCGCTTCCTCTCTTTTACTGTCAGACCCTTCCGGCCCTCCCCGAAGTTTCCCGGAATCTGGGAACGAGACGGGGTTCCGCGGAGGGAGCGATGCAGGGACCGTTGAGCTCGAGGTCAGGAGCAGACCTTTCGCTGCCATGAGAGAGAACGTCGCCGGGAGGCGGGTCTGCGGAGGGGGAAGCGGGAGAGCTACCATGGATCGGGAGACTAGAGGGCGAGATGATCCTGGACCCCTGCCGAGCTCGAAAGAGGCGGACGCGAAGATGGCGCTCCCCAAAACGGGAGAGGATGAACTCTGGTCTCCCGCAGCTTCCCAGGCGACGCAACGGAAGCCAGGAGGCTGGAGGAGGGCGGGAAGGGGGGGGGGGAACTTTTCCGAGCGCTTTGCTGCAGGAAGGAGGTGATCCGCTGAGGCTCCATTGCGGGATTCTCTCGGGTCGCTCTCTAGTAAAGGCGCTTTAGCCGCCCCGGGGAGGAAGGCGGGACTTAGGGAGGGGGAAACATCGCAGTTCTCACGGCTACCGCAGGGTGGCAGCGGCGTTGGCGAATCCGCGCTGGCCGGGGATGAGCTCCGCTCCTCGCGCGTCCCCGAGAGTGCTCGCTCGGATCCCGCGGGCAACTCACGCACCTTGGCCTCCGCCCCCCCTGCATCTCGAAACCTGTGACTCCACTTGACATGCTCCTTACTGCGTGGCCGGTCCATTCCTGTTCTACACGTCCACTTTGTGACCTTCCCTCCCCAGCTCTGACCCCAGTCAGGTCAACTCCCTGCCACTCGGAGGTGGAAGTCCGTCGCTTCCTTGCCGCAGAAAGTGCGTTTTAATAAACGGCCTGACCATCCTGGGTGAGGAGGGTCAAAGGCCGAGCCGCCTTCCACACTTAAGTCCGCGATTCACCGCCCTGCCAGTCTGTGTGGACATCCCGCTCCACCGCCGTGCGACCCACGCCGCGGCCTTCCGACGGCCGCATATGTGGAGGAGCCTTGCATCGGATCAGGCCGGACGCTGCTGCGCGTACACCTCCTAAGCAGACCCGCTGCTGTCCCCCCCCGCTTCAAACGGATGGGTTCACCCTCGGGGGATGGAGGTCACGTTAGCTCCAGCTCTCTGAGCTCGTAAGCTGAGAATCATCCTGCAGACGCTTCGCCGGCAGCGTCTACCCCTCAGAGGCCTTCGGAAGCAGCAGGAGTAACGACCACAGGGAGCGCTGCCGAGGAATTCGGGTGTCGCGGAGGGGGGAGGCGATCGTCACCTGGGGGCTGAGCGGGGCGAAATACCGCTCGGCCACCCGTCAGCCGTGAGCGAGCTGCTTCTGTCGGCCCTGGTGCCTCCCGTGTGGCAGGTGAAGCCACTGCCATCGCTGTGTACGATTCCTTCCAATATTTGTGGATTTAGGTATTTTTAAATCAACCTGAATGGATACACAGTGAATTCATGCAACAAATACATATTTAATGTAATGGGAATATATACAAAATGTAACAAAAATTCTGTTTAACTGTTATCTGGCATAAACGTTCGCTCCACACAACGCACGCTAGGCATCAGCATTGCGTTTCTTGAATCTGTACGGAATGGCACACGAGTCTGTGCATAATGTGAAGGGAATCTGTACGTAATGATTATGAGTCTGTACGTAATGACCCACGAGTCTATACGTAACGACACAAGAGTCTGTGCACAATGGAATACGAGTCTGTACGGGATGACGCATGAGTCCGTACATGATGACAGACGAGTCTGTGCATAATCTGTCATAAACCTGTACATAAGTGACTCATCATTATTTATACTTGTAATGTCGCGTATTCTGTTCACCATTGTTGCAAAGTGTCCGACCTTTGTCGATGATGCTTTATGAGCACCTGACTCGATTAGACACAGGGATTCGTACACAGTGAGCAGCATTAATGTACACGCGATCGATCGATCTTTGTTTCATCACAGCGTGAGTACATTGCGTCAAGGATAATAAAATAAATAAGAGCTGAAAATGCTTCCGTCATCCCAAAGTGTTCAACCTTTGTACACGATGTGCTGCGAACGTTACATACAAATGGGTTGAGAATAGTGTCTGGTATACAATGCGCAGCACTCAGGACACATCATGAATTGATGACCGTTGATCGGACAGAGCGAGGAGGGAAGCGGCGGGAGTCGATCGGACGCACCGTCGTACCACCGCTCGCACGCGCCTTTCCAGATGTCCCTGAAGGCGAGTGTCCAGAAGGCCCCTCCCCGCAGGAGGGACTTCCTGAGGGAGGGAAGAGAAGAGGAGCCGGAAGGTCCCCAGGTACCTTCCAGCGACCAGGATGGGGGGCAGCGACTCCATCGACGGCCGCTTCCGCTCCCCAGTAAGGGGTCAGTGGCATCCCTGGTTCCCTCGGCTGTTTTTTCTCCCCTACCGAACCCTGGCGGCGGCGCTGTGGACGCACCGGGATGGAAGAAGGCCGAAAATACACTTCCGGTTTCGGTCCGGGCGAGTCGGCCGGTATCGCAGAGTGGCCCCACTTGACGCATATGCTGAGTTCCGAAGGGGCAGGCGGAGGGAGAGAAAGAATGCCGCAGCCTCTGGACGCTGGAGCTCATGCTCCCTATTGACAGCAAACCCGCTGAAGGTTGTGTGCACCCCAGGGCAGCACCAGATTGAGGTCACGCCTCACGACTCGGTCGTCCGGGGAGACTCCTAGTCCTTTCCAACGCTGCAGGCATGGGGACGCAAGAGTGGCATCGAGTTTCCTGCAGAATGGGGACCGGAGCGCTCTTGCAGCCGAGCTGATGTTTGCGTCCTCCAGCCACACGTCCGGACGCCGTTGCTGGTATCCCAGGTCAAGAGGGTCGCGCTAAGAGGGTACAACCCTCTTTGCACGACCTCTCTCCAGGATGCCTCGCTCTTCATTCAACTTGTCTTTGTCGGAGCCGCTGCTCCACGTGCGAGCGAAGATTGCCCCGGAGCTCTCCCCCTCCTTGAAGCGCCGAGGCGGAGCAACGGGAGCCGTGTCGTGAAGCCCTGAGGCTACGCTTCTCCGGAGCGGAGAGGCGTCTGTGGCCGCCATTTCTCGGGCGAGCGGAGACCCTCCGAATGGCGCGCGCATCTCGGACGGGTTCAAGGATGAACGCCGGGAGCCCGAATGGCAGGGAAAGGACAGTCTTCGGCGCCGGGAGAGAAACCTCTCGATCCCGATGTTGAGCGCTCTTCGGTGAAGTCAATGACCGTCGCTCAGCGCCGCCGGAGCTACAGGACCACCAGGAGAATTCCGACCAACCAGACCAACGAACCAGGAGGAACGCGCCTACCACCGGGGGACGACGACGACGGGCCGCTTCGGGCTGCACTCGAAGCCGCCGCCGGTAGAGGGCACTAAGAGGGAGCAAAAGGACACCTTCCGAGAGACCGAGTCCAGGACCCACCCGGGCACCCGCCTGTAGCAGGGCAGGGGAGAGAGGAAGGATCGCAGTCCGGCCGCTGCCGCGGTCGGCGCTGGTGGCAGCTCCTCCCGGGAGGCGGCGAAGGGACAGGACGGGGCCGCCGCCCGAGGGTCTTCCGATGCGCGGCAGTCCACCGCTGCGTTTCCTCCCGGACGGCGCCGAGGGTCTCCCCGAAGTCCGATCGGGTCTCCCGACGTGCCAGGCATCTTCGGGAGATTCGTCCTCCTCCCAGCTTCCGTTTCCCTCGGATTTATTGCCGTGTTATCTGACGGCGTTCCCATCCGCCGAGCGGAAGCAGCCAGGAAACGAATTGCCAGCAGGCAGAGGGTCCTCGGCAGTTAAGTGCCGTGCTCCATGGCAACCGAGACCGCAGAACTTTCTCCCTGCAGAAATCTGCCTGCACTACCCGGTCTCGAGGTCGAATCGATGAGGCGGCGGACCGGACCCGCAGTGTTTCCCGGGACGCCAGGGGGTGCTTCCGTCGCTGGAAGACGTCTGAGTCAGGACATCCCTTGGAATCGGACCCGCTCGTCTGCTCGCGTGGGGGACCTCCAGTGGTGGCGGAAGAGCTTTCAGGCGCGCCTCCGCCTTCCCTCCGCTTCTACTGGAAGCTGCGATCATTACAGACGCGCGCGCGCAGCCACGGGAGGGCTTTTACAGCCGGCCTCGAGTCCCGCGGGAAGAGGGCGGGGAGTTGCAGGGAGCGTTTCCTGGTCTCCTCCCGGAAGCCTCCTTTCTCGCTTCCCCACGCACCGGACCGTCCAGTCAGCTGCCGAGGAGTCCCACTGCGCGTCCTCCTCCCTTCCGTCCGGTCCTGGTTCAGACTTCCTCGGGACGGTGGGACGGGAGGAGCTCGAAATGGTGGTCCCCTTGGAATTTCTCGGACCTGAAAATGGGTGCTCCGGGCGACGAGCCTCCCTCTGTCTTCCTCCCTGGACGAGAGGAGGATGGAGGCGAGGGATTTTCCAAGACGACGTCCCGGATGCCCTGGGGCGGGCGCCGGACGACAGAGGGCTCTGGAAGCCGGCTGTCTCCGCGGAGACGGAGGGGCCGCGACACCCTCCTTGAGCCGCGGAGCAGCTTCCCCCTCCCTTCCGCACAGAGTAGGGGTGACCGGTTGGCTCCTTTTCCGGGGGCGGTCCGCGAGCATCCCTCCGGATTCCGTGCCCTTGTTGGATTCGCTTATCCCCGTGGCTGGAGCACCACCGACTCAGCGGCTTCCGCCTCCACTTCCGTTGCACTGCAGACGGCCTTGGAAACCTCCAGCGTGGCTCTCCCGACAAAGGCGAATGGGTCGGACTCCCCCATCGGGTCGGAGCGATCCAGCAGAGATGGCCCGTGTCTGCACGGATCCGCAGCGACGTCCAATCGGGGAGGATCGGCTGAGACGGCGACCGCGCTGAGCACGGTCCTCAGGATCGCTCCCGGTCGCTCGACAACTCAGTGGCCTCCAGGATCTCTCCGCATGCCTTTCCCATGCTCCCGGGTCTCGGCCCTCCTCGCTCTCTTTCTGGCTGGACCGTTCCTCCCTGCTCAGCCAGGAGAGTATCTGGGGCTGAAGGAGGAAGATTCAAAGAGAAAGAGGGGGCATCCCTTCGTCCTCTTTTACTCAGTAGAGTCTCCTCCTTCCTTGCCTCTATTTGGGGAAAGGTCCCACTCAGGCCTCCTCGATCACTGAGGTGGGTCGCAACTGACTCTGGTGCCTCGAGGCAACGAGCCACAGTTTCTCGCCTTTTCGGGTTCCGCTCTCAGGCCGCACGACTCCGGGACGGATTATCCGAGGGCAGCGGAGAGCTCCTCTTCCTCCTTCCTCGTCCTCCCGGGGACCAGAAGCTTCCCTTTTGGTTCTCCACTCAGCCAGGAGAAAGAGCTTCTTGGACGGTAGTACGGAAAGGAGGAAGGCGGATGAACTCATCTCCGGGGTCTGCGTTCCGTCCGCATATCCTTCCCCCGCCCCTCGGTGGAGCTGCTGCTCCCTACGAAGTCCACCTTTCATCCCCTTCCCTATGCTCGTTCCTGCGCCTTTTCCCCGACAACTCCGCCTGGAAACCACTAGAGGCGCACGCGTTGCCGACGGGCAGCCGGGACCGATGGCATCCCTCCTTCCCGGTCGTTGAGCGGGAGAGGGAAGCGTCCCAGAGAGCCTCTTCCCTCTTTTTCCCCCTCCACCCCCCCTTCTTTCCCCGTTCCCTTTTTCTTTTTTCCCCTCCTGCGGCAGCTCAATCGAAAGGACGGGGAACGAGCGCGCGCATGCGGCGGGTGGCGCAGCGGACGCGAGGCCGTGGAGAGCCTATGAGGGCCGTTGCCATAGCGATCGGGAAGAGAGGAAGTGAGAAAAGGAAAGAGAGGGGGGCAAGCGAGAGCGCCCAAGGGGACGGATGGGATCACCTGATAAACGCGAGACTCTCCCGCTAGGGGGGAGCGGAGTCGAGGACCGCGGGAGTCCCGAATCTTCCAGCTCCTCCTGCGCCTTTTATCTTCTTTATCTTTCCCGGAGCCGAGCCATCTCTCATAGACGGCTGTCAGCTTCCATGGAGCAGCAGCATCCGGCGAGATAAACCGGCGAAATTGCCGAGGGAGTGGGAGGGGGGGGGGGGAAGGAATGGCCGTCGGCGGACGGCGGAGTCCTCGAAGATCAGAAAAAAAAAAAGAAGGGAAGCGGAGAGGAAAAAAAAAAAGAAGAGAAGACGGGAATTCTGCGCTCCCTCTGCTTTTGTCGGGACCATTAGCGAGGAATAGAACACCGGTCCCGGGATCCCTTCGAGTGCCTGGCTTTCCTCCCTCCCCACGCGCGCGCATCCCGGCCACGCTCACGGAGAGACGCATGCCAGAGGGAGAGGCTGAGAGGCGTGGACCGGAAAAATTCGCCTCGTATCCGGGACGTTCCGCTGATCGATCGATCGCTGCCGCGCGGAGGATCCCGCACTTCGAAGGAGAGGAGAGGGGATTCCTTCATGGAGCGAGTCCGGCCCTTCCTTCCGTCGGCCCCAGCCTCCCGGTGCCCGCGAGGATCCTCGCAGCATCCCGTGTCCAATCGATGCCCCCTCCCCTCCCGCAGCGCGTGCGTCCCGGAGATCCGCGGGGACCGGAGCCGGGAGGGTGTTGCAAGGTCTCCCTTCTCTCCCCATCCGGTTTATCCCCCGTCCGGTTGTCTAGAGACCAGGCCAGGGAAGCGTCGCCCCTACCCGCTGCCGCTGAGGCGCCGCTTCTCCAGATCCGCGAACGGCTGAAGAAGGGCGTTTGTAGCCCTCCTCCTCCTGGAGCAGGGAATCTCCACTAGGCAACCCCTCCGGGTGCCCCCAGGGGGGACGCGGACGACGTGCCAGCACAGCGGCATCCCGAAAGCGGCTCCTGCGGACGGGATCGCTTCCGGGGTGTTCCTGCGCCGTGCCTCGGGCGGTTGGGTGACGGCAGCAATTGCCCGTCCTGCGACGCACCTCTTTGGCCAAGTCTTGGGGACGACCACGAGCTTCCCTCTTTTCCAGTCTCATCTCCGGGTGCAAAGGACTGAGGTGGGGTCCATGGGACGGTCTAGAACCTTCTTTCTGGCCCGGGTCGCGCGGGGGCTGCTCCCCTATAATTCTGAATCTGAAGAAGGTCCTCGAGACGCGGACACCACTTGGTGTTCCGGGCCCCACCGGAAGCACCCCGAGACAAACGAACGCAGGAAGTTCGTCCGCTTCCTGCGCCTTCGAACGACTCTTGCGCGCGGGGGGCGAGAGCGTTTCTCTCGGGAGCGGACAGTGGAGACCGCTGCTCGCGGCTGGAGCAGCTGAGGGGTCCCCGTTGCCACGGAAACGGTCCAGAGCATCCGGGAAGTTGCGCGCCTTGAGGGAAGCTGAGCCGTTTCCGTCGTCTGGAGGTCAAGATTCATTTCTGCCACGTGGCTCCTTCTGGCAAAGGGTGCTGCGGAGCGATCTTTTGGAACTGACCGGGGCTTCGTCCCCGAACGATGGCGCGGTGACCTCCTCTCTCCCTGCGCTGCCTCTTCCTCCCCAGCGAGACCGTCTCCAGGGAAACCTGCTCCCGCCAGATTAGGGAAGGGGAGGGAGGGTGGCTGAGGGTGATGTTGCCTTCGCTCCTCCCTCCCCACTCCGAGAAGCAACCGTGGTGGTGCACGAGCGCTCAGCACCGGGTTCCCTTCGCGGGGGACCACTCGGAGCTGAGTGGCGGCGGCGCTGCCTCCAAGGGTTTTCTGGTTACGGAAAGCCATCGGAGGGCTGCTGCAGATCCTTGGACTCCCCAGCTGCCCTTTTTGTCGGCCCGGCACCGGCCCGGCGCGCCTCCAGAGCTCTTGATTCTGGCATCGTTTCGTCTCCTTCGGGATCGCGACTGCCGGTTCCGTCGTCCCGGGACTCTGCCGTTCTTCCCTCCCAAGCAGGCGAAGCTTTCGGCGTCCTTTGGCCCCTGCCCCCTGCGGACTTTGGGGAAACGCACTATTTTTAGAAAACGGTGGCGCGGAGTCTTCCCACCAGAATGGTCGGCGGACCGGATCGAGGATGCGGGGATAGCACCGGCGTTCGCCGCTCCTTCCGGCCAGCTCATCCTGCTTCCTCAGTGTTCCATTGGCGCCCGCCGTGCGGGGCGAGAGTGCGCTCCAACGGATCATCACGTAACGCCGCCTGCTGCTCGTCTTTGCTCCTGCACGCTCCCTTTCCCCCCGTCCCTTGCCAATGTGCGGCCTTCACAAGGGATCGACCCCTCCTCCAGGGGAGAAGCTGCCCATAGCCTCAGGGAGGGGGGAGGGGTCAAACGTGGCGCAGAAGCGCATGTTCTGACCCGCCCTGTAGATCGAAGCTTTCCTTCGTCCGGAGGGACCGTCCGGGTCGCGGGATGGCGGACGCAGAGGTGTAAAACCGAAACGTCGGGCTGCTCTCTCCGGGCGCCGAAACGCGGAGCTCGCGCTTGTTGCTGGCGCTCATCTTTCTCCAGGGTACCGAGAGAGTGTATTCTTCCTTTCGGAGCCGCCGACCCCCTCCGAAACCACCTGGGAAGGACGGCAGTCCCCTTTTTCCCATCGGCTTTCCACCACTACGTTAGTCACCCCGCGACCCGGAGGATCCCTCTGGACAAAGGAAGGTTTCGATCCGAGGACTCCAGGCGCTCTGTTGTGCTCCGCGGGGCGTTTCGGGACGTCAGTTGGGCCCATCCCGCCCCCGACCTCCCCTCTTTCCTTCCGAGCGGAAGCTGGTCTCTAAGAAGGAGTCGTGGAGATGAGGTCAACGGGTCTTCGAACCTCCTGGTCTTCTCAGGGACGAAGCTCAGCACCACAGCTCGTGCTCGGCACCCGCATCTGGGCCGTTTTTCATTTCAGCAGCCTCCTTCGCGCGGAGTCCTTCGAGTAGGGCGTCGGCATCTGGGCAGATTGGGAGGGTCCGTCTTCATGACGCCCGCTGGTAAATCATCTCGGCAAGAAAACGAAGCCATCAAGAAGAGTCAACGAGCTGAAACAAACGCGCATTGATTCCGGTTCAGGGAAAAACGAGGGAGGCTGGGGAGCGAGGACCGCCTCGATCTTGCGAGGATCTGGTGCCGACCTAACGCTCGACCCCTGCCGTCCTGCTAGCAAAGATGGGGAGAAAGGGGGTGAGGGTAGGGAGGAGGGGGAGGAACACGCACGACGTCTTCTTGCCCGCGTTTGCACAGCAGCAGCTCGGAGTCGAACTCCCCCCCCCCCGAGTTCGATTTGCCCGATCCGCGGAGCGCCCGTCGCCGAGGGGGAGGAGGAGGAGGGGGCGAGCAGCTCCGCGAAGCGGAAGCGGCGGCGAAGGGAAGCGGAGGAGAAGACCGGCTCTCCCGGACTTCTCCCTCCCGAGTTCGGGCGGCCCGGACTCGGGCGGGAAAGGAGAGGAAGCCGTTTGTCTACAGAAGGAAGTCGAAAGAGGGGGAGGGGTGGATTTGGAGTCGGAGGGATCTCCCCTATCCTCGGGATAATGTTCGCCAGATGCTGAAGAACCATTCGCTTGGAGTCTCACGAAGCTCTCTGACGCTGTCCGGGGATGTGTGTGTCAATTCTTCAAATTATAGATGGCAGCCACGAGAGGGGACCACCTCATGAATCCAGGAAGGGCACCGTTCCTCTTACTCTTGGAAGGGAATTCGGAAGAAAACCTCTTCCTGTTTCTCTCCGGAAAAGTCCCTATTTCTTCTCCGAAAGGATCCCAAAAGGGATCCGCTTCTGGAATTTCTTCTCCAGAAGGAACCCTCAAGGGAACCGTTCCTTCCTCTGCAGAGAACTCTGAAGGGAAGCTTCCCATTTTCTCCGAAGGGCGCTCCCCGAAGGGAATCATTCTCTTCACACTCTGGATAGGGATGGATATCTCTGGATCCACCAGCTTCATGATCTGAGGTGGACAGGGTTCCCTTCAGCAGGGAACCGGCGCCTTGATATCCTGGAAAGACCTTGGAGGGTCAACTAAGAATTCCGGACAGCCAACGGGAACCTCCGTTTCCCGCCAGTGCCAACGCACATGAAGAGGTCAACCAGCGTCATCTTGAGGAGTAGCACTCAAAACCCACCACGCACCTTTCCCTACCCCGTTCTTTACGTCGGTCCTTCCCTGGGTGGGATTCGAACCCGCGATTTTCGATGCTGCAGCCACACGGCAGCCAACGAGGGTTCTTCTGAGGAAATGCAGAAGAGCCGAGGTCCCCGGCAGCACGTGAAACCTCCGCTCTTCCTTCCGTCAGTTGTGCGAGGATGCAGGGCTGGACCAACCGGATCCTCGAGAGAACTGTGGACCGGGCGAAGGGCGAAGAAGTGGCGACCACTGCAACGCCTATCTAAAAGCGAGGTGAGAGGGGAGGGACTTGTTTGTGCGCGTGGCCTTTAGTAACCTCCCCTGGTGCGGACCACACAGCGTGGGCAGTTGTGCTCCTGGAGGAGCCGACGTGTCCCGTTCAAAACGCCGCAAGTGAAACGCGCGAGCTCCGGTCGCTCGACCTGGGAGGGTGGAGAATGGGGTGGAGATGAAGCTAGGGGAGGAGGGAAGCGCACCTTCCGGGGAAAGGGGCAGAGAGCTCTTCGCATCTCCTTCGGAGCTGATCGTCGTGGGGCCCTGGCCCCACGAGTCTGCACTGCTACCGCCCTCGGGAAGACACGGCCTCGCTCGTGCGATCGCTTCGGCGCTCGCAGTCCCGTCGCGGGATGCGGCCGGGAGATCGAGAATGGAATCACCCCCTCTTGTTCCTCCCAGCTGGCGTTCCCCTTGCACAGTTACCTCCAGCCTCCTCGCGCGGCGATTCTCAGCCCGTCTCGAACACACTGGAAGTTCCGAGGGAGTGTGTCCCCCTCGCCCTTGGATGCTGCCCTCATCCGCGTCCACGCCCTAAGTCCCCTACCCCTATCTGTCTTCAGGACCGTGCGTGGAAGTCAGTAGCGCAAGCGCGAAAGCTTCCAGAGGGCATCAGCGGGGGCAGCAGGGGAGGAAGACCGTGCCCACGCCCACGGGTCGGCTGCAGCAAAATTTCCAAAGGAGCACGTGGGAGTGGGCAGAGATGGGCTCAATCCCGGAGGGTGTCCCCTTTCCCCTGCATCGAGGAGGTCGCGACCCTTCCTCCCTCTCTCGCAGCCGCCGCTCCCTTCCCCATTTTCCGAACATCTGCTGGCGGAGAGAAACGCCGCAGGGAACGCGCGATCGAGGAGGTTGAGGGGGGGGGGAGGAGAGCAGTGAGCTGCCAATAGTACTTTCAGATACGACGCTGCTCTGCGGAGCGCTCCACCACCGCTTCTTCCTTCCGGGATCTGGGTCGAAAAAGTCCCTCCCAAGAACAAGACGCTCTTGATGGAACTGCAAAAGCGCAGCCGCTGCCTCTCAGGTCTGCGCGACCACGCCCTCGAAGCAGGGCGGAGCGGAAAGAGCCAGCCTCTGGGGGGAAGGGGGGGTTCGGTTTGCGTCTCGAAAAGGGGTCAGGGACACGACCGCGGAGCTGACGGGACCCATGTGACCCTCAGCAGACTGCTGGGCGCTGTCCGTTTGTGAGTCGAGCCTCCCTTCGTGCGCTTGCCAGGGAGCGGACGGAATCCAAGAGGCGAGAGGACCTTCGAACCCTCAGGAGCATCGCCCGGGCTATCGCACACACGCAGTTTTGGAGCGCTCTGCTTTGTCTTATCCGGGAAGACAACCAGAGCAGCAGAGGGACCTGCCGAACCCGAAAGCGTTACCTGGGAGGGGAATTCCATGTTCCTCCCTCGTACTCTTTTCAGGCCGTTGCTACCTCATTGCTATGCCTGTCACGAATGCATCTCGAGGGACTGAGAAGAGAAAAACACCTCCTTTCCCCCACGCGCAAGCCGAAAGGCGAGGCAGAAGCACCGAGAACTGCCAACGAGTGGGAGGAGAGGCTGGTGAACGCCACCTGACTCCTACGAATCCCCTTCGCGGAGGAGGCGGGGCGAAGGGAGGCGAATCCGAGGGCCGTTTCCACGATCGCAGTCGGCCCTCCAAGCCAACTCGGAAAGTGCCGCGGTGGGCGCATTATTCCTGGCTTCCTCAACTCACTCATCGCAATGGAGATTCTGTTTCTGCATCTTTCCCGCTCGATTCCTCGAGTTCCAGGTCCCCCAGTGAAGGTTGCGTTGCGATGCCACTCTGCGACATCTTCAGCAGCCGTCACCTGCCCATCCTCGGCATATGCCCAGGAAAGGAAGCGTAAAGCGTGACCTTTCCTACCGAAGAGGAAGCGGACCAAGGCGGCGGCGCGTCCCGCGAGAGACCACACCGTGGGTTGGGCGCACTTCCCGTCCGAACTCAACGGGTCCGTCCGTGCGCCCCTCGCGCGCAGAGGGAAGGCGCCGGGAGCCTGCGCAAGCGCGCTACGTGGCAGGAGATGGGATCTTGACCACGCCATCAGCCCCACGGGCATCCAGAACAAGAAGGTGACCAATCGGCCTGCTGGTATCCGGAAGAGCAGTGGGAGGATGGCTGGTGGCCTCAAGCTCCCTCCCGGTAAGGATCCAAAGCCGCAACGGTACCTAGTGTTTCCGGGTGACGGGGGAATGAGCCTGTTGGGGCCGCTCTGAATCCCCTTCCGAGCTC
This sequence comes from Raillietiella orientalis, assembly GCA_036172245.1. NCBI lineage: Eukaryota > Metazoa > Arthropoda > Ichthyostraca > Raillietiellida > Raillietiellidae > Raillietiella > Raillietiella orientalis. The sequence goes on from JAYWIR010000012.1 coordinate 1,435,149, forward strand.
CACGAGAGAAGAGAGGACCAGTGCTCCTTCCCACCGGCGGAGGGGTCTTTGGGCGACCTCGGAATGCGAGATGGGATACTGCACGAAGAAAGCAGGGGGTCACGGGGTGGCGGCGAGTGGGGCGCGTCAGGGGGGGAGGGCAGGAGCGGGCCATCTCCCGAGAGATCTGCCGGAGGCTCAGGCAGCAGGGGTGGGAAAGCCTTAGACAGCCGCCACTTCGGGTGGATGCAGAAGCGGCGGGGGCCGCCATGTGGGAAGACGACATCCTAGAACGTTTCCTGCTGATCCTCCGCGTTGCCCTTCTCTCTCTTTACCGGGTTTACGTGCGCTCGCGCTGCGCCTCCAGGAGGTCGGGGGAGGGGGGAAGGCAAACCGAGCAGAAAGACCCGATAAATGGGGAAGCCCTTCCTCACCCGGTCATGCGGGGGCGTTCTCTTTTTGGAAAGAAACGCGCAGGGGAACTCGGGAAGCAGACGAACGCCGGCTTCCGCGGCCTGGGTTCACCGACATGCAAGTCGCGGAGGATCTGGAACGAAAGGAAGGGGGCAATTATTAAATAAATAAAGAAGGATAGGGGGGGGGGACAGGAGTCCTTCTCAAACACCGTTCCTCCTCCGCTGCAGCCTTCTCGAGATGCGCGCGGTTTCCCTAGTGATTTTCCGACGATCCCACACCTGCTCCTGGACTGTGGTGCCCTCCATGAATTGTGGTGAAGAATGGCGTCAGCGCTCCTGAACTAGGGCACCCCGTCCGCGACCTGCTGCGACGGTTCTTCGCGCCGGGAGAACTCTCGACGGGCGCGGTGATCGCAACAATGGGTTGTCTTCGTCACGGTCCGCCATGTGCTGGAGGCGACGCCGCAGCGAAGGGAGGTCACCAGAATGGCAGGGCGTCCCCCATGTGAGGACAGCTACGAGGTGGCCTCACCAGGAAGAGGAAGTGGGTGAGGTGATCGCCGGCAACCAGCACCGGTTTTGAAAGGAAGAGAGTGGAGGACACCGGTGACCCCTGTCCCCAGCCTCCAGTTATTTTTTTCTCCTCATTCCCTACTCCCTTTCGCTTCGGAACTTACCTGTTTTTTTTTTTTTTGACCTCGGTATACGAAGCGAACTCTTTCCTATTTCCCCGGATTTCCTTTCTTTTTTTTTTGTTCCCCTCTCCTCTCTCGTTGCGGACCTTTGGCTATCCCGGCCTATACCTCGGAGGACTCCCCTTCCTTGAATTTCGATTTGTCCTCGGTTGGGAGTCAGCGTCTTCCTGACTGGTTTCTTTTTATAAAATAAACCTCTCAGCGTGAACGGGTGGAAAACTTTCGGACTCAAGTGGGGTCACCACGCTGCGGCCCCCATGAAAGCTACTGCTGGGCGGACGGTGGCTTTCCATAGCCCCAGGCTTAGCTTGGGAGCCTCGAGGACGCAACCCAACGTTGAGACCGCTGCATGCAACGAAGCGCCGCAGTGTCTTCCGCGGTGCAGCAGGCCTGAATCACTCTTTGCACACAGTTCCTGGAGGATTCGAAGTCCAGCAACAGGTGCGGGAGCGATTCGATCGCCCCTCGCCTGGAACGTTTCAGGGATGCAGTTGCCTCTCGGAAACGAAGTGTAGGGAGCCCTCCGCGCTGGAAGCCACGGTGCAGAAAGAGCACCACCTGGTGCTTCCACTTGAGGAGAGGAGACGATGCGTCCATGCAAAGGGCAGGGATCACTACCAGTTCCTCAGGGAATATACCGAGGAATTTTCCCCACGAAAGCGGTCCCTCGGGATGTGAAGTGGCCGCGTCCACCAGCTCACTCTCCCTCTGGCAGTCTTGGAGGTTCGTGACTCCCACCCTGCAGGCTGATCACCGTCTCTGAGGACAGATGGAGCTGCAGCGTAGGGTGTGAAGGCCAGTCTGGGCCACTTGCTGGAGTGATGCAGCAGAACTTCCAAGAGGACGTTGCACAGGGTTCTTCGGGGTACGAAGTTCTTCCGGTAAAACAGGATGTGCCGTGACCAGAACGAAGAAGGCGAGGGGCAGGGCGGCCTGTGAGCGGGGAGAGCGGCCTTGTGCTCTCCAGGGAATCCAGGACGAGTGTCGCTCGGGAAGGCATGTAGCGGCGTAAAGCGCGAGGGCGCGGAAGGGATCGCGTGCGGCTGCAGCAGTGGCAAGGGAAGTTCTCGGGGGAAGGTCTATAGGGTGAGGTACAGAAGCGTCGGAGAGGAAAAGACTGATCCGAGACGAAGAAGAGTGACCTTACAAATCTGCTTCATTTGTTCTTGGCAACTTCTGAAGGCAATTCATTCTCTCAATGAGCCATTGGGGCATTAGGATAGACGCAGGGAAGGACGGCGGATGGGTGCGCTGAACTCGCCTGGATGGTGGCGACCTATCTAGATAGATCGCTCGTCTGGCAAGAGCGCACAGAGGGTGTTTTCCCAAGCGTGGCCTCTTGCAAGCACACGGGAGTAACAAGCATGGAGAACTTGATGGTTGCCTTAGCACTCTCACTGATGAGGGAAGGAAAGTGCCTCTCGAAGCACGCGCTCTCTCGAGAACAAATCCATTCAAGAGTGCTCACTTTCCGCGAGCAGGATGCCCAAGATGGCCTTCTTTCAGCAACCTCTCCGGTCAGTCTTCTCTTTTCTTTCTATTCTTTTGCACAGTTCGCGTCGTCCTTGCACTTCGGACGCTTCTCGAGTCTTGAAATCCAGCTTCACAACTGGGAAGAATCTTTCGGTTCCGCAATCTTTTTCTGAGGAGAAAATGCCTCCTCCATTATTCACGACTGAAAAATGGGGTCCTTGGTGTGGGGAGAGGGAACGCGAAGCTGTTGCGGTCATAGCTGCCTGCCTTAGAGCCAGAGGAGCCGCTAATTAAGGAGAGGCGAAATATGGGCATCTTTTCAGTCCACGCTACTGAGATGCCCCGAGGTTCCGTCTTCGGAGCACTGTCAGTGTTGGACGCTGGTTTGCTGCCTCTCTCTCAGTGACTCTGACCACGCGCTCTGGCTCCATGAGGTCACGTGATATCATGCGAGCACCGTTTTCACCTGATTCCTCTGGTATGCACCTTTTCCAAAAAAAAAAAACTAACAGGCAATGTGGACCAGCAAATCCACTATGACCACCGACTCGCAGGTCGGCTTTACAGAAGGGCAGGTGACATCCGCCGCGTCTTCTTAAACGCGCGCTCGATGCAGGCGGCCTCCTGTAAATGTGACAGAGACCATTTTGCCAATTTCCCATTACCGCGGATTTGAGGCGCGTGGTCCTTCCTTGCCTCCTCAGTTGCCTTCCCAAAGGTCACGATCCTCCTGACGCAGTAAAGGACAGGGAGATCGGGGAAGCAGACGAAATCCTTCCTGTGCAGAGCAGCGCAGCAGCAGCTCTTCCGGAGTGTCCCTGGATCAAAGCAGAGCAGCCACGGGGCGTTCCACACGCCTCGAAGGTCACCGCGGTCCGCAGCAGGTTCCGAACGTTTCTTCTTCCCTGCGCACCTGGCGCAGTTCAAAGAGGCGCTGCCCCTCGTCCGGCGATGGCTCTGATGGTTGCACCGCAAGTCCTGGCGCGCCAGCAGAAAAATCTCTTCGTGCTGCCATTTGAGAGGGAGCACAGAGGTGTCCTCAGGTGGAGGGGAACACTGAGATGTATTACCCTCGAGGGCACAGAGTTCCCGCTGTCAAACAGAAAAGTCCTGTTGAACAGCGAAATCTTTAGGCATTCCTCTCAGAGGGGCAGTCCTTTAGCGAGGTCACTAGGTGTCGCCTACTGGTCCGTCCTCCACCGGCCCATCGATTTCGCCGCCTCCATTACGAGGTCCACCCTGCCGGCTGGAAAGTGCCACTCCTTTTCCGTAGGTAAGACAGTGCTGCGCCTAGGGAGGTGGCAGTGGCTCATGTCCACTTCTTCTTGTCTCTTTTCACTTCCTCCAGGGAGACCGTCCCTGGGATGTGGATGCGATGAATCATAGGGTGGCGTTGGTCCACGGAATGCACGTCATCTAGGTGCCCACTGACTCCTGTCGTTGTAGTTTGCAGGACGGCAGGGGATCCATTCCCTCGGGGCAGCGACCCGCTTCAGTGGGAACCTAAGCGCCTTCCTGAGGGCTCGCCTGCGAGGTGGCAACGACGTTATTCGCTCGCAAACACATGCCTCAGGACCTCAGGTCTCAGACCTAAGCACGCAGACCGACACCAGAATAGCATCCGGTTCTCGACCCTCAAGTTCATCACCCCAATCTTCAGCTGGATCTCCACCTCCTCCATCGTGAGAACGCGACGTGGTGCGATCGGACCTTTCGCCCTCCGGAGCGAAACTTCGGCAGGCCTTTCAAAGGCCCATAGTGCTTTCCGCAGGTCCGTCTGGCACCTTGCCCCCTACGGCAGAAGTAAAGCAAAAAAGGGAAGCCGAAGGCGGGGGACAGCGAAGACGCTCCACCCGGAGGTCCTCCCCACAAGCCATCCCGGAACGACGCCAGCGCCATTTCTGCCTTCCGGAGTTCACCGAACATCTGCAGGATAGAAGTGTTCAGGCTAAGGGCCCACCATGGTGCTGCCCTGTGGGGATTCCTGAGCGGATCCACTTCGGCTGCCTTGCCCGCCCGACCAGGGAAACGTGCGGCCTCGACCCGTACCCGTCGCGGTGGGAGGGATACTCTCCCGCACCTGCTGTTAAAGTGCACGGGGTGCACAAGAGCTCCCGCCGCAATGCTGCAGCTTCCGAGGGGTCACCTGGGAAAAGTTTCGAGGCACCGCCTCTTCACGCGTGGATCGCCACTTCGCGCCCGCCTCCGCGGAAACGTGACGGCAAGAAAATGAGGGCCGAAAGAGGCCGGGAAGACAGGAATGTCGTCCCCATGCTCCCGGGGGGCAGGAGCGTCCGTCTTGCGCCTCGTGCGAAGATCTGCGGAAGGCGCGTGGGGACTCTGGAAGCGACCTCCTAAAGAGAGAGGCGGCTCGTGTCCCCGGATGTTGCTGAGTCCCAAGGGCGGAACGTGCAGCAAAAAGCCCTGCTCTTTCCGGGCTTCGCGCGGGTGTCCAGCTAAAGGATCCTCGCCGAGAGCATTTCCGGGACATCGGTTCCCGGCCGGCACTCAGGAACACCCCGTCCCTCTCCGTGTGGACCGGGAAGAGCTACTTTCTGCATCGCCATGCTGCTGTTCAGGGAGTTACGCCAGCAAGACGTAGCCACTGGACTCCTCTCTTCGAGGGGCGCTCTCTTTTTTGAGCTACTCCCTCCGAATCCCGCCTCGTTGACCCTTTCGCAGGAAAGTGGGAGTTTAGGGTGTCAGGAATGGGCGCGTGCGCTGGCCTCAGGAAGCGACGAGCGGCTATGGCGGATCTCTTCCGAGGAGCGTCCTCTCCCTGAGAGGTGGCCTGAGAGAGGGGATTTCCTGGAACCCTCCTCCTTCCGCGCTGCATGAGTCGGAAGTGAATCCTCAGGAAGAACTCGATGCTCCAGGAACGGGGGAAAGAGAGCGGGGGAGCGGAAAGGGAGTCCTCTTTCCGTCGGCCTCCGGTCACGAGCTGTAGCCCCCCTGGGGCAGAGTGGCCCCAAATCCTTTGTTGCTGCCGCCGGCCACTCACCGGCCGATGCCACGGGAGCCGCTGGTTTCCGCCGTGCTGCTGCTGCTGCTGCTACGGCAACGTCCCGGGAACGGACGCGACTCCGCATCTGCAGGGGCCGGGGCAGTGAGACCCTAAAGGGGGTCGGGCAGGAGGAAATCCGAGAGAAGGTGCCGATAGCAAGGCTTTGGTAGAGGAGGACGGGGCAGCTGGAGAGGGGAACAGGACGAAGGGCCACCGCTGCCTTTTAACGAGCCCGAGGGCGTCTGGCGCCGCGTCCCACCGAGATCTTTGGGCGGCGGGTCGCGGAGGATTTCGAGAGGTGCTCAAGGAGCTCCAGTTTCCCCTCCGTCCCGCAGGGCAGCCCTCTTTCCGATGCCCTGTAGTCTGGGACTCCCCCGACGCCGAAAGGCCACGCTCTCCTCGAGTGACCACTTCCGCCCCCGAGGGCACTGTAGGGTCGATCGCTCCTCTTCGCGTCCTCTTCTCCCTCCTACCTTCGGGAGGCGAGCGCAGCTACCTCTGGGTTGCCTGCGGCACCTGCTTGCTAATTCGCCCGAATAGTGCCCTTCGGTCGGGTTCATCCCTGAGCACGGTGCCGCCATGGGGATTCCTGAGGGAAGGGAACCACCGAGAAGAGTTCCTGGAACAAATTGCGCTCCCATAGGGGGAATCGTCCCGGCGACGTGCTCAGGATGCAGATGCAGCCGCGTCGACCTTCTGCCCTTGACAGCCCAGAGTTCTCTCACTCGCTCTCCGCCTTCCTCTTCCCTCCAGTGGTACGGAAGAGGCCGAGAAGCGCAGTCCGATGGCTGGAGGGAGACGATCCGGCTGCTAGGCCGCTCACAGAGTTCGAGCAGTTTTGCAAGTCCAGATCCAGAGGGGAGGTCGCTGAGGAGGGCGGGAGCAGGAAGATAGGAAGGAGGAAGAGGAAGAAGAGGAAGAGGAAGAAGAGGAAGAGGAAGAAGAGGAAGAGGAAGAAGAGGAAGAGGAAGAAGAGGAAGAGGAAGAAGAAGAAGAGGAAGAAGAGGAAGAGGAAGAAGAGGAAGAGAAGGAGGAGGAGGAAGGTAGGAGAATCAGGATGAAAATGAGGAAAAAGAAGAAAAAATTACGGAAGAAGAGGAACACACTTCCCCGAGGGGGAGGGCGGGAGATCCCCTCGAGAAGCGATAAAGGGACCCGCGATAGGCGGACCGCCGACGCCGTTGCGTGGTGACTGATCTACACTTTGATCTTAGGCAAAAGGTCGAGAAGCTGACTGGGGTGAAGGCCTCGAACCCCTCTGAAGGGTTCTCCTACTTGCGGGCGCTGATCCCTTCGCCGCGACCAATGGGGCCGACAGTTTTGCTGATCCAGGTGGTGCCAGACGCTTCCCTCGCGTCCCCTGAACGCACCCCCTCCTACCCTCATCCTGCCGGCAAGGAGGTGACAGGCGCTCCGGAGAGCGCCGGATGCTGCTGCTGGTGGTAGTGATGATGATGATGAGGACGGTGGTTAGCGGTCTCTGGTCATTGTTGCTTCCTCGGACAGAGCAAGTGCGGACCTCAAGCCATTCCTCTGCAGCTGAGAACTCGCAGGAAAGTAATGGGTTGCTGCTGTGGGGGTGTCGGGACCACTTATCACTAATGAGCGCTCCCAAACATACCAGGGACCAGTCACATCACTAACCGGTGCCCACAGGACGCATCCTCCCTAATCATGTCTCCAGCTGCAGCTTCGGCAGGAGAGCACGCCTGCTTCCCCTTCCCATCAGTAATGGTTTAACACCCATCCAAGTGTCACAGCTAATTGCATCTCTTGACAGCTGGTGATCTTCTCTGGGGAGAGGGAAGGAGGGGGGGAAGAAGTGGCCTCAATCCTCATCACGGCTGCCTCACCTTCCATCCGCTTGTCTTCGTCCATGAAAGACAGGAATAAAATCTGACCTCTGGTCAGCTGACTCGGCAATCTAAGGACCAGGGGTAATGCTGGTCACTACCTATCAGTAATATCAGGCACCCTTTGTGCCTCTATGGGAGAAGAATGCCGTTGTTGTGACGGTGGCAGTCAGGAAACTTGTTGGCCGGTGGCGGCTGGTGAGAAACACTCTTCTGCCGGATGTCGACTGAGGCAGGAAGGAGAGATCTCGTCCCAGTGGGATGCAGGAATGAACGATGCAGTTTTGGAGAGATCAGGATTTGGTCAAATTCGCGAATATGCCCCACAAGCGACAGTTGGTCGGACTGCCTACGGAAGGCTACGAATGCTCTGAGCCCGTTCCACCATGGCAGGTTCCTCCTGTCGGAGCGGGCGGCGATATGGAACACCTTCGTTGCCCCCCTCTTGCGCCCCCTGCTTTCTGTTTGCCCGCCCCCCTACTTGGGCAAGCTCCAGGCGCAGAGCCTGTTGAGGAACGCTCTGTGGGGACCTGCGAGGTCCAGGATCCGCCTCAAAGACTTGGCGGCTCCGCGTCGGGATGCTGGCTTAGGCATCCTGACGCTGGAGAGAATCGAGATGCAGGTGCAGCTTCGGATGTTGGCCCTGTGCGCCAACCTTTGGTCCACTCCGTGGTGCGCTCCCGCGCGCCTGCTCCTGCGGCGCTGCACCGGCAGCGATGGACTTCTGTCGCTGCGGCCTCATACGGAGCGCGCCACGAGAAGCTTCGGTTTCCCGATGAAACCACTATACCGGTTCCTGGAAGCCCAGGAATGGATCTCCTGCCGCCCAATGAACTTTGAAGCCTGGCGGCAGGAACCGTTGCATGGCTGGGCAAGGCACCAGGATGTTTCCCTCCTGGAACTACGGTGCGCTCACCTCTCCCCGTACTGCACGGTGGATGAGGTGTGCAACAGCCAGGAGAAGTGGACTCGCCTGGCCGTCACGCCCCTCGCCGACGCGCTGTCAGCCCTCAGGGCAAGAGATGACAGCTGCGAACCGGCGAGATGGGAGGTCGCCTGCACCATCGCAGGAACAACACGACCTATTGGTGGCTGGAGGACTTGCGAGCTGGCGGACGCCGCCACGCCTCGCCACATCCCGAAGGGACTCCTTCGATGGAGTGAACACTTAAGTGTGGCCCCCGAAGAACTTGTGGTCCCTCCCTCCTGTTTGAACACTTCTGTGTTCCCCCTTTCGTGGAAGCAGGACGTCATCATGCTGGTGCATTGGGGTTTTCACTCCAACCAGCGGACGAACCATGTTTCCGGGGGAGTTGTCTCCCCAAACTGTAAGCGGTGCGGGGAAGTGGAAACGCTCCCGTACCTGCTCCTGGACTGCGGTGCCCTCCTAGGACTTTGGCGGAGGCTGGCCTCAGCTCTCCTGCACCAGGGGGACACCGCGAGAGACTTGATGCGCCGCTTCTTCACGCCAGGCGACCTGTCTTTCGGTGCTGTCGTTGCAACCGTGTGTTGCACCCGCGCCATCGACAAGGCCCACCGAGAGTTGGAGAAGCTGGCCATCCTTCGTCAGCTCACCGGACTAGCCAGCGCAAACATGTCGTCGGCTTAAGAGTGGGCCCACCTACCAGAGAGCGTGAGGAGAGAGATCGCCGGCATCCATCGCCGGTTCTGAAAGGAAGGAACGGCCTTACCAAAGACCCCTGCCCCCTGCCCTCCATATTTTTCTTTTTATTTTTTATAGTAGTGTATTTGTGGTCCCCTCCCTCCCGTTCCGGACTTTCGGCATACCGACCTGCGTGTCGGGGATCCCACCCCCTTCGTCTCTTGTCTTTCCCTTTGTCCAGGAACTCTGTTCCCGGATAGTTTTTAATAAACGCCCCGGCTCACCCGGGTGATAACAAGCGACAGTTGGGGGTCACACTTCCTTCGGAATCGCTCCGAACCGCCACAATTCTGCGGATGCAGCAAGGAACTGATGGGGCTGCGGCTGGACGAAGGGCACCTCTTACGAAGAGGAGTCGGAAAAAGTCTCTGGGGTTGGCAACCCTGGGGATGCTCAGGGTCGTCCCCAAACGTTCTCATAGGGGCTGGAGGGCAACACAAGGAGGTGCGGGAGGGGTTCCCGTTCCCTGAACCTGCGACAGTCCGGGATTACACTCCCCAGAATCCATTGGCGTCGGCGGGCGTGGCAAGGGATACCTCAGTGCAACAGCAGAGGCACCGACTCCTGCCACTCGAGGGGGAGGGAGTCCTGCTGTCCAAGAACACTGGGGACCACTTCAGGTCTTTACGGAGAGCTCCTAGCGGCTTGCTCCAGCACGGAAGCCCACGTGACAGGCCATTTGGAATCAATCAGCTGTCCCGTGGCCCAACCACTCATCTCCGTCCTGCTGCCTGCGGCCTTGGAGGGCACTTCCCACTTCGCCGGCTGGCTGCTGCCACTCGCATCCCCAGGGAGGGCGGCGCTGCGGCAAGGGGGGTGAGCTCTGCCCACGCGCTCATGCCGAGACGAACTTCCGCGGTGATCAGCGAGCGAGGCTTCTGAGTCGCAGACTACTTCCGTCTTCCGAACTGGGCTCGTTGAGCTTCTTCCGCGAGCCAGCTGCTTTCTACAGCCAGGCACCGCAGTTGGCGGGGCTGCAGGACATCCAGCCAGTTGTTCTTCGTCAGAGTGGCCAACCGACCGAAGGGGATTCCTTGCTTTCCCACCTTCCGGATACATGACTGGCAAGGAGGCGCGCGGGAGAGCACCAGGAGCTGCTCCAGTTCTTCGCCGAGATGGCCATCGCTCTCCACCGCAGGTGCATCTCCATTCGCTCCAGCGTTAGGAGGCTAGGGCTGCCGTCCCAACGTGGAGCTTTTGCCACGTCCACTACGGTCGTCACGAAAGAAGGTCGAACTGGTAGGGACGAGTAGGAGGAGGGGGGTCGCGGAGGGGTGGAGACGGGGAGTCCGTGAGAGAAAACTCGCACCTGGAGCTGCATCCGCCGCCGCAGGTCTTTGTGCTGGTAGTAGCCGAGACCCGGTGACTGCCACCACCACCAGGATCTGCGCCGACGAGATTCACTGGCCTGATGAGGAGCCGCTTGGTGCCTCGAGATCTTGGTGGTGGGAATGGGGTAGCAGAGATCCCGGCAAGATCCACCAGTCTTACGTGGAGGAGGGTGGCACGCGATGAGCCTTCAGGCACGGTGCAGTGGGTCCTGTGTCCCCGGAGCCGTAGGAACCTCGTCTTTCCAGGTTCCCCTTCGTCGGCAGTTCCGGATAGGCCGCTCGTTTTGTAGACGATTTCCTCCTGCGAGGTTTCTTCCTCTGAAGCGCTCCTCGCCGGATCCTGCGTTTGTTTTTCCAATCTCTCGCTCCCGCACCCATCGAGATTTTCGATTCAAGACATTCCCGACCCTCGGTCGAGTTTCCCTAAGGTTTCGCGCTCACGCTAATTCGGCAGATTCCGTGTTTATTTCTGTCGGATGCCTGCGTCGCAGCCGACTCCCTCTTCCTCTCCTGCCTTTCCCCCTCCTTCTTCCTCCTCAGAAGACATGCGCCTGTCGCCATCCCTCACGTTCGCGCCTCGTAGTTACATCTTCGCGATAATACGTTTACGAGGGATGGAATTGACCTCGGAAGGGAGAAAAATACTTAAATGGCAGAGCAAACCTCGAGGACGTCGGCATCGCTACGACTACGCCAAGTTTTCTCCGTGAGGATGCGCGAAAGCTCTATTTGTTCCGGTTTGCTAATTGGATTTCCATTTCTATTTACTGAGGCTCGGATTCGACTCGAGGCGTACAGGGAGAGGGCGCAGAGGACTGGACTCGGCTCTTCCCAATCCTTCCGGTCGTGCAGATGAAACTGGTCTCGGGAAGAAGACCTCCTCACCAAAGGCGATTCTGAAAGGTGCAGGTAAAGGCAGTCAATCGCCGCCGCCTGTCGGTTCCTGGAGCGTTCAGAGCAAACATCCAGTCTCTGTGACAAGCACGCCACTCTCCCGCCGGGCAGGCCGGAAGGCAATGAAGAGAATTCTTGCGAATTTCTTTCCTGCCACTAAAGTCTCCCGACTTCCCGTGGAACGGTCACCTGAATTCCACCTCCCATGGGCCAGCCCGTGTGTCTCACGTGCGTGGAACACCCGTCTAGCGAATTTCGCACTTCCAGGCTCGGTGCGCGTCTTCCTCGAAGTCTCGCCTGGGTCTTCCACCCGATGACGCCGGGGAGTTTGTTTAAGAAACAAACTGGGAAGCAGAAGTGCCGACTCTTCCCACTACGACTCTTCCACTTCCACTGATTGTTCTTTACTGCTGGAAGACACTCGATGTCTTCCTGTAGGATTGCTCACCATATCGCAATAATTCTTTCGCTGGGGCACTTGGAGTCGCAGCGTTCGTGAGCTAGCCCGTCGTCAAACCACCTAATTCCTGCGTCCGAAAACCTATTTCGCAACTGACCTCCCATGTGGACGGCTGGTTACTGACCAAGTGCTTCCTGAGGAAGGGCAGCGCTGCGGCTAGAAAGGTTCTTTGCGTCCACGCGCACGTGGTGAGCTGAACGATGACGTTCTGCAGCGAGCAGTTGCTGCAGAAGGAGTGCACTTCATCTCCGGACTCGCTTCCTTGTTCTTGGCCCGTGTGCGAACGGTTTCTGCAGCCAGAGACTACCGTTCGCAGGCCTGCAGAGAATCCAGTTGGTCCAGGTCAGCTTGGCTACCCGCCGGAGCTCCAGCCCGCAGCTGGGCACGTTGCGTCTGCGCCGCCACGCCAGGAACGAGGACAGTTCCGCGTAGCCGGTGGCTCTCTCGACCAGGTACCGTGCGTGCTCGCAACAGTTCGTGCTCCACATCTTCGCTACCAGGGATAATCCTCCACTGGAGCTGCTGCCCCGGACGCTCCAGAGTCCGGACGAGACCATGGTCGCAATGCGGAGCGCACAAGTCCTTCAGGTGGACTCGGAACCTCTCTGTGTCCCAGGGGGCTATTCTCAGGAGGTCCTTCGTCCGTCTTTTCATGCTACTCGGTGAAGGGTTTAACAAAAAGCAGGGGGAGGAAGAGGGGGACCACAAACGTGTTCCACACTGCGGCTTGTTCCGGCAAAAGAAACTTGCCATCCTGGAACGGGCCGATCGCCAACTCTGGGTAGCCTTCTGGAAGTAGCTGGACCACGCCTCCACCCGGAGAATAATCCCCCAGCTGTACAGCGAGCTACTTAAAGTACTGGAAAGTGGGGATTCAGATTAAGTCCAGCTGCCCTGCCCACTCCGAAGCGACTGCTACTACGGAAGATTTCGCCCTGCTCACCTGCTACCCACTGGGTGGACCGCTAAGGAACTCTTCGGTGTTCCCACTGTGCTGGAACACGGAAGTGCTCATACACAAAGTGGGGACCAATCGTTTCTTCAGGGAACACATTTAAGAGTTCGCACTGCCAAAGATGTCCCTCCGTCCAGGAAAGAGGAGTGTTGGCGCTAACCAACTCGCTCGCATTCAAGCCGCTACAGGGGTTTCGTAACTCCTGCAGTGGTGCAGGAGGCCTCCCACCACATCTTTGGGCTGCTGTAACTGGTTTGCCCCTGGGAAAACAGCGCTGAAGTCTCGCCCGATATTACGCGTTTCTTTAGCGTGCATGAGGGGGGTCTTCCAGTCCATTTCTGAGGAGCCAGGTGATGAGATTTTCCTCCCCAAGCCATTTGGAGTGACTCAGGAACCGGAAGCAAGTAACAGATTGCCGGTGCTTAAGTTATTAGTGACAATCATTCACCCCTGGGATGCCTCATCTTGGGGTAACTATAAATACATTGCTCGCGAACGGGCCACTTAAAAATCGAGATTTGTCAAGATGAGGCAACGTCCTCATGAGAAAAGGGCGTGGGATGCGTGTGAAGAAAGGTGCTCCCTAAGAAATCCCTGAGCCTGCAACGCGACGTTCAGGAAGTGTGGAATTTTGAAGGACACTGGGAGCAAATCTTTTGGCGACCGCGGATTCCCTGCAGGCGAGATGCAAGGATACTGGGGTGGCAACGGCTTGGCTGCTGCTTTCAACTCGAGGAAGGAGGAGCTGAAATTTCGAATCCCACGGAAGACGGAGGTCATCTGGTCTTTGCGGCTGAAATCAACTTGGCAGCCGGTGAAAAGAAAAGTGGTCCTACCGTGGAAACAGAAGGAGCTCTCAGATCCAAGGTCTTGGTCGAAGGGGGCGCAGTGGAATGCGGTGATGGCGAGCAGCATAGGATGGAACAGCAACGTCTTCGTTGGGTGGAGCACTTTAAAGAAAGCCACACAGCAGCGTATTCCCGAAAACGGGAAGAATGTCTGAAGATGATGAAGAGACGTCCTCCTCATTTTTCAAGCATCTCTTCTTTAGAATAAAATCAGGAGTGGTAGAGGAAAGCTCTCTTAGTGGCATTTGGAAAATTTCGCAAGGAACTTGAAGTCACCTTTCCTGGGCGGTTGAGGACAAAAGGTTCTTTTCCACGGAAGGCCTCCATGGTGAAGTGATCCCAACGTCAGTTTTGACGAGCTCCTCTTCTGGGTTCCATGGACCGGAAAAATGCAAGGATGGAAACGTGCGCAAGCGAAAGAACTGCCTCCGGTGAAGAGCCCGCCAATGTCCGCCAATCCAAGGTCGCTGGAGTCGCCAACGGAAGAGTGGCGAAACTCTGCTTCCTTCACACTCGGAGCTTCTCGGGACGATCCATCGTCTGGTTTTCAGTACATCCTTCCTGATAATTCCCAAGAACTTGTGCGCAGAGCTTTGGGAAACTTGGGGAAAGGGAGCCAACTTTTTCTGAGATGTTCCAGGTGAGACCACACCGGGAGTGGTGTGAGTCAGTGGCAGCAGCCTACTCCTGGACTCTAACTCTGGAGTAACTCTGGCCCCCATTCTAACGCATAATTCTTTCGCCTTTCACTCCTGGAAAGGAGGGAAGTCCCTTGAGAAATCGCAGGCAAGAAGGAAGCGACAGGTGGTTAGATCCTCACACAGCTGACTGATGCAGCAACCCCAAGTGAGCTACCACATGGACTTCTCGACTGGATCGAACTGCTCAGAATTCCTCGTGGAGACCTCATGCGAGCACCCGTGGATTACCATTCGGGGAACCCAAGCTGGAACTTTTGGGGTGGCCTTGTTGGCTAAGCGAGGGTTCTTCTACTGGCCAGTGAACTTGTTGACCTCGGAAACCCGGTCGTTCACCTCCCATGCTGCAGGAGCCTCCCTTTCCTCCCAATCCCAACAATGAATGAATGTCCTCAATGGTCGCACGCTGAGATCTGGGGAGTGGGGTCCGTGGCCCCCGGTCCACCGTCCAATGTCCCCGCAAGGGAGGGGTTCCCAAGCCGGGCATGGCGTTGCTTTTTCCGGAAGGTGTTCTTGTTTTTTGGGTCCTCAAGAGATGCTAAGGAACCTCCCGCCTCTTTAGGAGGAACCCACGAAGTTCTTTGACACTGTCCACTTCACCCGAGAGTGTGTGTGACTCTTCAAGATACAAGGGGTACCCCTGGAGGGGATCGCCTTATGAATCCAGGAAGGGCTACGAAGGAAGGTACGTTCCTCTCATGCTAGGGAAGAAACACCGGAGGGAACCACCTTTTCCTTATTCTCTCTGGAGGGACTACCCGGAGAGTAGACTACTCTCACACTCCTTGTTTCTTCTCCGAAAAGAAGTCGGAAGAATCTTCCGAATTTTTTTTCCGGGAAGAATCCCTAAGGAGACCGCTGCTTGTCCCCACCTCTGAAGAGAACCCCGAAGGAACACGTTTGAATTTTCTCTGGAGGGTCGCTCCTGACGGCAGCAGCGCACTTCTTCACTCTCTGGAGAGGTATCCGTCCCCCAGCTCCATGGTACGAGATGTACAGTGCCCCCTCCCGAGAAGGGAGCGGGTCCGCTTGCACGACCAGAGGGAAACCCCCAAAAGAACCGGCTCCTTGATTCCTGGTAGAACCCCGAGGGTGAACTTCCAGTCCCGGAAGTCAAGGGGGACATCCGAGGGTTTTCGGTTTCCACCAGTGCCTTCGCACCCGAAGCCCGCGGGCCGACCGGCGTCGTCCTGCGAGGGGGACTCGAAATCCCGGCGGAAACAGAGGCCTTCCTCCGTAACGAGGGCGCCGGATGAGCGTGTACGAGATCCCTGGAGCTCTCCACGTGGCTGTGGTTGTATTGGGACGCGGGCGACGGAGCAGCCCAGAGTCCGAACTTTGCCCGCGGTTCGCTGCACGTGACGACAGAACTCCGCTCTGCGATGCGCATCGATGGAACGGCGGACTCCTGCCGGCTGCCTCGAGGGACGACGGCGTCCGGCTTCGCGGCGGCCGAGTCCAGCTCCATCCGCTCCTGGGCCGTACCGGCATTTGTCTTCTGGCGTAGCCCCAGTAGGATTCGGGTGACTAAGGAATGGGAGGTGAGCCCTATTGTGCTGTGCTAATGACTGGATGAAAAACGCAGGCAGGGACTTTGATGATTCGACGGGAATGGGCGTGTTAAGGGGAGTTTGGAAGTGAATGATTGCCTTGACGAGGCTTACCTTTCAGCCGAGTCCCTCCGTTCCGGTTATTTAGAGGCGCTTAGCTTCCAAAACGGAGGAAGCATCAAATATCTACAAAGATGCAGCAGCTTCCATTAAGGATGTCGCCCGTCGGAAGAGTGACGCTCATTTGTCTTTGGGTGCGTGGAAGTCGTGCATCACTGCCGGCGTAAATCCGTCCGCGGAAGGAAAGTCGCTTGGTTTGCTGGGAGGACTCCGCTGGCGAAGAAGGAGCGGTGGGCGGTGCATGGGGTACAGGAACTCAGGGAGACCACCAGAGGGAACCATCCAACGCGAAGATGGACGCAAGTTGGTCGACGGGGACAGCGGAGGCGATTCTGTCGAAGACAGGCTCGTGGCAACTTCCAAGAATTTGCATCTGCACTCTCGGAGGTCAGTCGACTAATAAAAGTTTACCCTCAAAGAGCATCCGTTACATATGTCGACCCACGGACTGGGGCACTCAACGCTGACAAACCAGAGGAAGAGGCAGCTGGAGTGTCAGCCGAAAAGTAGATCACCAGCGGATGCAGTGCCACTGGGAAGATGTTGGACACTCCTGCCGTTAGAATGGGAGGTGGCGTAGAGTAATCCGCTTCCTCCGTTGCCTTGTACCATCTAAAGCCACATAGAAATCCATTCCTCTCAGCTTAATATCTGACATGCCATCTATTTGGAGGTCGTTAAGCCGCTTTCTGGAAGTAGACGGGATGACTGGAGCTTGCTCCTCTCCTATAGCGGAGCTGCAGTGCCTCCGGGATCGGCCCGCTACTCCCCTTCACTGGAAGACCATCATGCAGATGCAAAGATCAACGTTCCGTGTGCTGTTCCGAAACAGTAGTTTGCCGCACTGGATGTCGGATGGGAAGCTGCGACGGATGATCTGAGCGTTAGTTCGAAACTTTTCGTCTCGGAAGCCCAACTGAAGATGGGTGTCAACTGGATTCCGGGATGGCCGGTGGTGGAGGAGAGACTAGTTCCGTAAGGCGAGGTTACCGGGGAAATCCCTGCGGAGAGCAACGCTTTGGTGCTTCTGCGTCCCTGTGAAGGCAGGTGGCGAGAGCGGGATCGCGTTCCGACGGTCCGATGAAGTGGACGGTGGGAAAGAAGACGCTTCCTCGGGCATTGGCTGGAAAAGCGGAAAGCCCAGGATAGAGAATTCGAATCCAAAGGTCTAGGAAGGGTCAGAAAAGGGCAGAGCAAGAGACCATCGCAAACGAGCATTTCCGACTCGTCTACAGTCGCGCAGTAGTCACGGAGGTCGGCAAGCGCTTGATGACTCGCACTCTCGCATCCCAAAGTTTCCGATCTGATCTGGGATGCGAATCATCGCCTTCAGAATTCGCCTGTTGAGTCTGTTGGCTGGTCAATAGCAAGCTGTCAATGCACGAAGAGTCTTCACGGAAACGGATGCTCTTTTACATTCCATCTCTTCGCCGCGTAGCGCGACTTGAAAGGCAAGGAAGTTTCTTGAGGATGCAAAGGAAGAAGAATTCCTGAAGGGTCGAGGACCCTCGCTTTGAAGGAGGAAGCTATGCGAGGCTAAAGATCCCTCCGGTACCGACTTTCTCAGTCAGGTGTTTTCGACTTGAAACTTTCCGATTACTGGATCTGGGTTCGGCGTCACTCCTTGCTGTCCTTTCTGCTCTTGGACTGTGTAAAATCCACCAAAAGTGGATGTCCTGGAGCGAACATTGGGAGGGATTCTGTCGGTTTCTGATTCGAGAGCTGCTATGGCAAGTCGCTCTTTGTAACATAGGAGACGCCCAAATTTTCCAAGAGTAGCCACACGGCACGCGTTGGTGACCGCGTGGCTGCGACTTCCACTCGTGGCGCCAGGTGTCGCGGGTTCGAATCCCTCCCGGGGAAGGATCGACGCCAAGAAATGGATGCGTCGTGGGTTTCGAGTTCTCATCCCCGCAGGATGGCGCTGGTTGGCTTCTTCGGATGCGGAACTAGTGGAAGCCGGATGTCCTATTTACTGGCCGAGATTGGAAGGGGAACCTCCGGGTCCTTCCAGGAATCAATGAGCCCTTCGGATTTGCCTGCGGCTGTGAATACGAACCTTCCAGCGCATACCATGCAGCTGGTTGATACCCCCTTCAGAGATTGTCTCTATAGAGTGCTACAGAAGCGCGCTGCTCTCTTCGAGATGCGCCCTTCAGAGAGAGAGGGAAAAAAAATCCTCAAGGGCGCAGCGGCACGGAGGAAAGACGGACTCGCCGAACGGGAGTTTGCAGCGAAGGGTGCAATTCGAGCGCTGCATTCCTCTCCCCGGGCGTGAAGATCGGTCCAAGTTCTCCTGAGTTTCCGGGTCGAGAGGCTTATGTTTAAGCTGCTCACCCTGGAGAATGAGAGGTGGAAGGGTCACCATGTCATTTATGCACCACGTGAGAGAAAAAGTTCGTGGGGTGGTGAAATGTTGAGCGGGCGTTGTGGTAGACATTGGACCACGTCTCCTATTATCGCAGATGTGGTCAAGCGCGTTCGACCCTTCCGTGACTCTTATGGGGTGCACGCGGCCTTCTCCTCGATACGATGCTTGGCGACAGGTTGCACGGGGCGAGGGGGACTGCGAGAGAGCCGAGTTTCGATCCGGGATATTCGCGCGTATCCAGGCGCTCGTAGGCGGCGAAAGTCATCTTCCGACGAACGGAGTTGGCCTCCCTGGGAAGTCATCATCAGATGGAGAGCTCACCGCACTTTTGTAGTTTCTTCAGCATCAGCTGGCTTGCATTCGCCGAAGAGAGGACAAGGCCAAGGGAAACAAAGAGCCTAGGCCTAAGCGTCCAGAAAAGTGAAAGTTAATGAACGGTGCTATCATTAAGGGATGGAGGAGGCCTGCCGCAAAGTGGTTCCCTCTTGATTTCCTCTGCAGCGAAATTTTTGACGTTTCCCCCCCTCAGGACCGATTCTTCCTGAAGTGGAACAAGGAGGGAAGTTCGTGGGCAGGCCGGAGAGATAAGTCAAACGAATCAGGACCGCACGCTTTCCACGGGAGAAATCACTTCCAGCGGCTGATGCTGAGATGACCCTTCCCCCCTCCCTCCGTCTCTCTCTGTTTTTTCTTTCTTTCGATAGAGCGTATATTCCAGCTGGTTCGATTCCGCCACGGAGAGAAGCACCAAATGACGCAGCAGAAGAATCGATACGTATAGCTCCGTGATGACGGCCCATACACACCACCAGTCTCCGGAAAGACACGGTTCGGGGGAGCGGAAGTGCCGTGACGGTGCGAGGGAAACGAATTTTTTCCTTCAGCCCGAATGGTTCATCTGCATTTTCAGAGAGCTGTACATAGGCAAATTAGGGAAGCGTCGAGAAGATTATTAATCTTGGAGAAATCCCATTCCGGCTGCCTCAGTTGCTATGCCAGACGAGAGGATTTCTCGGTAGGGCGAGCGACACCCAGCAATGTGATTAATGGCGAACGGAATCTGGATTCTCGAGCCTAAAGTGAGGTCTTCGGTGGGAGGTGGCGGTGGGGCCTGGGAGGGAGTCGCTAGGTGAGGATTTCTGGGAGGGCAGGAAGCGTTCGGCTGCGCGACGTGGTCTGTCGGAAGAAACCTGCCTGCTCACCCACTCCTCTTGCGCTCGCTCGGTTTGTTGAGAGGAAGCCACCAACGAGATCAAAGGATTCTTCAGCCCCACGACCGCGAACCGAGGGAAATCAAGCAAATGTGGGTTGAGTTCCCCAATTTTCTGTTCACCAACTGCTCGTGATGCGTTGCCAAGCGCAAGATTCGAACGGCAACTCCCGGTTTCTCGCGCAGTCCAAAAGTCCGCGCGCTCCACCGTGTCTGAGGGCGAAGGCCAGGCTGCACAGTTCGTTTCGATAAGAGAATGGCGCCGCCCGCAGCTGACAAGGCACCGAAGAACTGAGGAGCGGATTGGATGAAGGACACTGGGAGGAAAGCGGAATAGCTGAAGGGAAGGAATGAAGTGGTACGCATTGAGCGTCAAACCGACTCGGATGTAAGTGAAGAGGAATTCGAATTTCGTGCCCTGGCAACACTGGAACTCCGAAGCAGTGAGTTTCCTTTTCGCTGCGGACGGCAGATTTCTGCGAGAATGCTGTTAACTCGAGGAACAAGATGGAACTCATCCTGAGTGTCAGACCGGGCCTTACTGACTCCATCTCGAGTTGGTTACTGGTAACCGCATGTTGAACTATGAACGGAGACATGAAGATGTCTTCCAGTCCAAAGGAAAAGACATCATACACGGAAGCGGGCGTTTCTTGTTATTCGAAGAGCGATAATGACTAGCGTTCCCCATTGCCATCTGTCAAACTTGATCTCGTTTGGAACGATTGCTGACCATGCTATTCGGTAGTGAATGCAAGTGTTTTTTCTTCGGCTATGCTGATGAAGTCATCCTGTATTCAGACGTGGCTTTGGGGGAAGAGGGAGTAGGGATAGATATTGGTAGACTACCGGCAAAGTTCTAACGGCTCTGATAGAGGATGTCGCACGATTTTGTGGGAACCGAAAAACCAAGCGCCTGCCTCCAAGAGTACTGCACTATCATCGGGTCAGCAGATCTGAGAAATGAGACGATACGAGTGGCGTCCAACCTCCGAGGGGGACATGTCTCTGCTCACTTTCATGTATCCCTGTCAAAAGGGAGGAACACATCACCTGAAATGTACATATCCAGCCTTATCTCTCGATTGAGGCAAGGACCCGGTTGACAGATGCTGCATGGCGTCACGGGATGAGCTCAGGCTGGAAGCAGGAACTTTGCCAAACAGGACAGGGACGATTTTTAGTTTAAATTTGCGAGGGGTTACTTCAAATGCTGCTCTTGGTCATCAGGATCTACTATTAGACTTGAGGCAGCCATGACGTGACACCAGAAAATGGATGCTGCGATCTCTAAAGTCAATATGACGCTTTCGGTTAAGGGCACGTCTAACAGGTTATTAACAGGGGCAGGGATGGGCTACGCCCCGCAGAAAGCTGTGAATAGAAAAAATCGCGGAATCCATGATTAGAGCCAACAAGAGAAAATGGCAGCATGCAATATACCAAAGATTGAATAAAGGTGTAAGTACAATAGAAATGCAATAGAAATAGAGATCAAGATAGAAGATTATAAGGAAATTAGTTTTCGCTTTTCGGACGAAGAATTGATGAATGGGGTGGTTGTGATCTTTGTGATCCGTGGAGTTAAATAGCATTAGCCGTAGGATTTCGGGAGCAAGGATGAGCGGATATTCTATAGGGGCTCGTGAGGAGTCGAATAAAAGAATTGGTCTAGCATAAAACCATTTTCAAAGGAAAGAGACGAATGGTAAGGTTCCTAATAAAGTAAAAAGGGATTATATTGATGGTTTGAATGCAGATCTCATTTTTACAAGAGGTATCGAGGATATCTTGTTCCACTTTTTCCTCTCAAAGGCGCAGCAGCACCGGCGTTTTGTTGCTTCGAATTGAAGGCCCCGGTTGAAGAGGAGAATACGCGAAGGGTAATGACGTGTTCTTTCTGAGCGCAGCTAATTTGAAGCAAGGAGGATTCGATAGCGCTCGGCCTCGTTTGTGGAAGGGTTTTTTCCTCTTTCCAGCTCAGGAGGAGGGAGGGGTCGCGACAAATCGTGCAGCAGCTGCTCAAGGGTTGCTGATGGCTGGTTTGACCTCAGCAGCAGATTACGAGCAGCCCTTTCGTAGGGGTGTACCTCCTGAGACCTCAGTTGCCACGAATGACTAAGTGGTAGCACGGTGAGATCTTCGAAGGGACGAGGTGAAAAATTCTTACTCTGATTCAGCACACTCGCGAGAGCACTGAAGAAGGAAGGGAAGCCTCACATTCAAGAAGCGGCGCTGTCTTCCTGCTCTCCCTGACGGGGGTTCGATGGCAGACAGAAGCATTCAGAAAGGAACCAGCAAACCCTTTGCTCCCAGTTTCAGAATGAAGGAAACACAGAACCAGTTGAACGGCTATCGGCGTCGATGACAAGAGAACTTGCAAATGCCAACCCCAGTCATTCGTCCAGCAATGGGATCGAAGCAGATGGCAATAACCCATGGAAAAACAGTCCAAATGCAAGGTGGAGAAAAGGCTCTAGATCGACGTCTGAGACTGGGATTCATGATGGATAAGGTTACTCTGATTCAGATTAATGGACCTGCGACCACTGGTTCAATGAGACCGCCATCAGCGCAGCCCCCATAAAGGACTGGAGGTCAAAACGAGCACCATGTTAGCAAAAAACACTCTCAGAGTTTGGAGGGATGCAAGAAAGGGATGCTGATTTTGAACACGGGAGGAGAAGGAAGTTTAGGTACAGGTGCAGAGTTGAGGTGTGCAGAGTTCCCGCCACTCCAGAGGAAAGTCTCAGGCTGCGGAAGCCCTCGCCAAGCACAGTCGGTGGAGGGTGACTTGGCCACGTTTTTGCGGTGGATGGAGCTGCGCGAGGTGCTTCTCGCACAACCTTGGGGCGAGCCTCGAAAACTTCCGATTCCTGGATTCCTTCCCGTCATTCGGGCAGATTCCCTGCGAGGGGAAAGGGGCGCCTCCGGTGCGCGCCTCTTTTTTGTTCTTGGAGGAATGGCGCAAGGTGCTTAGCAGATGAGAGAACGAAGGAGCGGACCGCCGCGTGAGGGATGGCGCAGCTCCTGTGGTTCTTGCGCTGTCCTTCGGCAGAAGGACCAAGCCGTGCTCGTGGATCACTCGCGTCCGCCATCCGCTTTGATCCAGGACGCGATTCCCGTACAGAGGGGAAGGCACTTTCAAGAGCTTTTCGCTCTTTGTCTTTGTCGCTAGCTCGGAGTGCGAGTTTACCATAAATTCCGGCAAATTAAGGGTGAGTGGGAAGGGGAGATGCACAGCTCTCGTGGTCATTGAACGGACCATGGATCGGTGGACAGGGCGCTCGCGTGATCGGCGGTTGTGAGCTAGCAGCGTCTTCATCGTCTTCCAGCCCTAGCATCGGCGAAGGTGCGTGGCGTCCATAAAGGTCTTCCAGCCCTCATCCGGGACCGCAGTCTCCAGTTCGCTCGTCCGGGAGCGCAAAGTTCCCGCAAGATGCCTCTTCCGTTCACTCTGGCACCGCCGTCCCGCAATCCCCGAGTGTTCAAGCCGCACGGAGATGAGAGCGAACTTCAATCTCCTTGGACGAGTGAAAGGCGCCCACATATGGACCCTATCTGCTTGTAAAGTGGGACGCCGGGCTGGAATGGGGTCCCCTCTCCCATTCCGTGCTCCCGCAGATTCAATCTGCCGATACGCAAGGAAAAGGATTTTCGAGCTCGGGGAAATTTGATCCCGGTGCCGCGCATTTCCGCTTCGGAGTCTCCTGGAACAGCGCGCCGCCGGCGGCGGGAAACACGACACCTCCTTCCGCGTCACAGGGAACGTCACTTTGCCGTCCCGCTGACGATTCCAGGGCTTTTCCGTCACGAAGGGAGTCCGCGCCCTGGACTCCCACGTTATTGCTTCACGGGGACGAAGGAGAAATGTTTCGCGAGATCCCTCGGGAACTCCTGAACTCAGACTCTGTGCTCCGAAGATGAAGAAGGCAGCTGTCTTATTAATGATTGATGGGCCGCCCAAGTTTCGGAGTCCCAGTCCGGCCCCGCGAGCTGCATTCGAAAATCCTGGACCCTTCTGTGGCGAGCTGACCTGGTGGCAGGTGGAGTCGCGTCCTTCGCAGATTGGCTCTCGTGGAACTTCGAGCTCGTCCTGCGCACTGCGTTGCGGGGTCGCAGTGGTCACCCTTGTCGAGGTCGGCTCCACTTCAGGAGGATGCAGCTTCCGTTTCCTAGTTCTCGCAGGGAGCGAGTCTCCAGTTAGACAAGGACAACGTGACGGATGTCTGAGTGCTACTGCCATCTCCCGTCGCTGGAGCTAAACACGAGAGAGTGGACTCTTCGAGAGGATCCAGCACAAAGATCCTCTGGGATTTCGTTCCGAAGCCCGTGGATTCTCGGAACTTTCGAAAACTCTCCAACGACGCCGGCTGCTAGGAGGTCGGCGCCACCGGCCTCTGTCGCCGCCGATGGACGACAGCAGTCCGTCCAACGTCTTTCCGGCTCACCGAGAGCGTCTCCCCATTCCTCCCCGGAAGGGTGGGACGCCACCGCGCTTCTGC
This sequence comes from Raillietiella orientalis, assembly GCA_036172245.1. NCBI lineage: Eukaryota > Metazoa > Arthropoda > Ichthyostraca > Raillietiellida > Raillietiellidae > Raillietiella > Raillietiella orientalis. Next base: position 1,459,174 of record JAYWIR010000012.1, read on the forward strand.
GGAATTGTGGTAACTCTGCTGCACGTTCTTGTATGCGAAAGAACCCGTTTGCAGAAAGGCCGATCCCCTTTTCGGTAGCCTCCCCTCCGGCCACCTTCTGCCACGTGCGAGCGGTGGTGACCGCACGAACAAGTGGAGGGCGTGGCCACTGTCATCCCGGGACCCGTTCGCAACCTCCATCTCCCACACGAGGAGGGCGTCGAAACGGGGTGTGCGATGCAGGGGATCCCTCAGGCTATTGCGAACATGCTGAACACACCCGGCCTTCCGTTTCTTCCTTCCCCGAAGCGGGACCTCGGCTGATCGTGCTGAGTGCAGCGAGACCGATCGATTTCCATTCCCTCCATTCCTGTACCCTGCGAGGGCGGCCCCTCTGGGCATGGGCTGACACACGCTGGTCCCCAACTGCATTCCCTTTCATTTCTCAGCTCGTGTTGGATAAATCAGCGCGGCGGTCCAGGACGAGGAGACGGCAGTCCTCCCGGCAGTCGCCATGGGCCCACGGCACGAGCTCGGCAGCTGGTCCCTGGAACCTTCACGAGGCGGTCGAGGCTTTCCCCCTGTCTAACCCGGCCACGCCCCGTCTGGCCGGATGTCCCCTTAAACGAGGCTGGAGGAGAGTCTGGCCGGTGACTGGCGCGCGCGTTCGGTGGCCGTGAGACCGCGTGCAGACTGCGGGAGCGCCTGCCCCCCCCTTCCCCCTTCCGTTCCTAGATTGGCTCGGCTCTTCCTTCAGCCAGTCAATCAGCGTGATTTCCCGCCGCGCTGCTCAAGATTCATTTCTTGATCATCCTCGGCATTCTTCATTATCGATTGCCTGCCGTTCCCGGAATGGGCTATCGAGCTTAAGGGGCTTCGGGTTAAGCAGAGATGAACGCTCGAGATGAACACAAAGAAACATGAAAGTCTAATCAGAGAGAAGCAATTATCAGACGGCAAACATCCGACGCACGCATCCTGAATGCGAACGCGAGGGCGCTTGCGTTTCCAAGCACCGAGCACCGGGAGGGAAGAGGAGGAGAAGGGGTTCGATCTGCCTACCTGTTGGATTCCATCCTGGCATTCGTGAGTAGGAAGGAGGCGCGGAATCCAGGAGCCGAGGCTCGGCACAGTTTCCACATCCGTGCCCGCGCCTCCTCTGGGAAGGGGGGAGAAAGGTTGGTCCTCTTGCCGGAGCTGGAAGAATGGGGGGAGAGACGCTTCGCGATCTCGCCGCGTCCTCCTCAAGACAGCACGGGAGTCACCGTCCGCGTCAATTCCGGTTCCACCAAACGCTTGGCGGAGCTAGAGGACAGGCACTCTCGTCGGAGGGGATCCGAGGCGGACGAAGGCAGCCGGAATGCAACGCCTCTTTTTCCACCCGGGTTTGAGGGGCATTTGCTAATAAAAAATACAGTGGCACCCCGGTAGTCGTCGGTAATTCTCTTCGCAACTCGTGGCGAGTGCCGAAACCAACGAGTACCGAGGTACCACTGGAATGATGAATGTACACTAAATTGTTCAAGTGTGGTGAAACACTTGGCTAAGCCGCATGCTCGGAACTTGCCACGACCGGTACGTAACCCAGCAAGGTCCGTTTCCACAGAGACAGAGAAAGGAAAACCGAAAGAAAAAAAAGAAAAAGGAAAGAACGAAAAAGAGGAAAATGGGAGGAAAAGTTTCACTGGAGAGGAGGAGGGAGACCGGGAATGCGATCACTTCGCTGTGAGACGTCCTGAGCATCCTGTCCAGGATGCTGGCAAGTTCTGTCCGTATCTCCGAAGACCACTTTCCCTTCAGCTAGGGGTCTCCCCGTTTCCTGAACCATCAGTCGGCATGGCAACGTGTCTCCTTGCCCCGCGTGTGTGCGACGGACTGTGGTCTCATTCGGCATCGCTCGCTCGCTCTGCATCCGGAAGCGTCACCGACGCCGTGTGGCACGAGGAGCGGGCTCCGCGGTAAGCGAGAGACGACGCCTTCCAAAAGAAACCCGCCGAAGATCGGGGAAATCGTGGTTCACTCTCTGTTTTTGTTTTCTCTCGAATTCGAGAAAAACGGGAAGAGGAGACCTCTAGAAATGGTGCCTGGAGAGCTAGTCTGGTGCGTCGCCTTCCCCCACAAGAGTACGAGCGATGTGAATCCCCCTGAAGAGCGGATCGACCGACGCCTGCTTCTCCACCTGTTAAAGGAATAGAACCATCACCACCCGGTTATGCCGGGGCGTCCTCTGCATCCTGTTCAGGATGCTGCTGGCAAGTTCCGTCCTTGTCCCGCTCGAGTGGGGCTATCTCGAGGCGGCCTTCAAGAGGATCGCCGCCCAGCGGATGAGGTCCCTGGCATTTCGGCCTCTTCTTCTGGCCTTCCAGACCTCAGCACGATCCCGCGAACACAGCAGAGAACTGCAAGGGATGCGGTTGGTGGCAGTGCGACACCACGCACAAAAAGGAGTTTGCAAATGTCCCTGGGGCCATCAACCGTGATTCCTAGAGTCGTCGAGAAGCGATCCCAAAGGGATCGGAGGGCGACATAGTCCAGCAGAAGGTGCAGGAGGACCTTCTTCTCCCCTTACCTTCCAAAATTGGTATCCATACTCGTCTGAGGGACTATGAGGCGGGAGAGGACAACCGGGGGGCCATGCCCCAGCTGTTCGTTGGGCCGGAAGATGAGGCGGCGAGCTGTCAAAGTGACGGCCGAAGCTTGGAGGACGTGAGCAGCTCAATCAGAGGACACAGGTCCTCGGGGAGGACGTCCAGACTTTCCGGGAGGGGAGAAACCCCGAGCGAGCAGCAGTTCCGGGTTCTCGACCATCGTCCACGCACGGCTTTTCGTCCCGGAAGCCGGAGAAATTACTTCCTTCGCTACAAAGGGCAAGGCCCGAACGGCGAGAGCTGCCCACGCTCCCTTGATTGGCTCCGAGGGGTCCGAATGCGTGATGGCTGCCACTTTTTCAGAGAGAGAAGGGAGGTGAGAGAGGGGGGGGGGGGGAGAAGGGGAGGAAGAAAAACCAAAAAAAAAACAGAACAAAACAGAAAGGAGAAAAAGTGCACATCATCATAAATGCATTAATATCGGCGCAGCTACCAAAGTAGGGGAAGCTCTCCGGAGGTTTTCCATCATTAAAGAAGCATTCGCAGCACTCACAGGAAGCTCCCGTTTCCATGGAAAAAGCTGGCAGAAAGGTATCCGCGCGCTCCCGATCAAAGGAAATTCCGAGCGAAAAAAACAAAAACGAAAAAAACAAGAACCTCCGAGTTGATTTATAGTTTATCGAATCCGCGTGACTGCAAGACACCGGGAGATAATAATCAGGCATTTGCGGAAGATCAAATCCAATCGCCCGCGCGGAGCAGACGCGATCCGAGGGGCGTGGAGGTTCATCTCCCCACCGGTGATGCCGAGAGAGCACGTCCATCTCGAAGGCAAGGAGCCTGGCCAGTCGCATCCGGGGCTGAAAAATGGCTTCATGCATGGATTTCTCCGTTTCCAATCAGAAGGAGGAATTCGGGACCAGTAGGGATACTTCGCCGGAGGACGGCGCATCCCTACTTTCCTACAGAGGGATCCCGGGGCTCGATCCGAAAAGGCAACGAGAGGAGTAGCTGGAAAGGCTGCTGTCTCGATCACAGACGCTTATTCTTTCCCTCCTCCTTCCTCCCTCCTCCATGTCTGGTGGCTGATCCTCCGTCCCTACTAGCGGCATCACGAGGGGAGGATGCTCGTGTGAATCTGCGGACTCCATCAGAGCTACCGCACACTGAAGCCAACCAAGGCCAGCCAGTATCATCCTCCTGGGAGTAGAGGGGACAGTGCCCGAAGGGACCGAAAGGGTTCCATGGAGATTCTGACCCTGCATCTTTCCCTCCCGATCTCTCGAGTCCCCGGTTCCCCAGTACTGGTTGTGTCGCGACGCCACCCTGTAGCATCTTCAGCGACCGTCGCCTGCCCATCCTCGACACACACCCGGGCAAGGAAGCGTGGCCTTTTCCTACCGAAGATGACGCGGAGCAAGGTGGTGCAGCACTTGGGAGACCACATCGTGGGTCGGGCACACTTCCTGTCCGAACTTCACGAATCCAGATTTTTTCGTTCCAGGGAGGGTCTCCCATCCTCCCGAGAGGAAGAGACGGCTCCATCTTCACGGCCAGAGGGTAACTCCGAAGGGTTCCTGGATGTCCCGTGAGGACCCCGGAGGGTCGAATTCCCATCCTGGCCAGGCAGTGGGGCTTCCGGCTTCCACAAGTGCCGCACCCAAAGAGGCAATCAGCGCCATCCTGGGGGGAGGATTCGAAACCCACGACCCACACCCTTGTTCTCAAGGTCGATTCTTTTCCAGGTGGGATTCGAACCCGCAACACCTGGTGCCGCGCACGGAGGTCGTAGCCACGCTGCTGCCAACGTGGGCGAACCGACAGCGCGTCGTCCAGTGGGGTGGGAGAGGCGAAGCGGGGGAAGATTCCGCCCCGTCCATCACTGGGACCGTGCTCTGGGAAGAAGGAGCTGGATTCCGGGAAGCAAAAGAGGCGTAGCGTGGATGCTGCACCCTAGCGACCGGAAAATCCCACGAGGAAAAACGCGCCGCCGCCGCCCCTCCGCCCAACCCTTTTCCATCCCCTGAATGGGTTCGAGAAACAGTTCAGGGCCTCGGGAGAATTCCAGGTCCATCACAGCCAAGGTCGCATTTTGGACCAAAGGTTTGCTGCATCCACAGCAACACGAAGAGAACGAATCATCCGAGTTTAGAGAGCTCTTCAGGACGGTGTCCTTCGGTCGCGAAAGGTCGGAAGGGTGAGAAGACAACCGGGGTGGTCCCTCAGAGGTCCACGCCCCAGCGGTTCGTTAAGCTGAAAGGTGGGGCAGCGAGTTGTCAGGGAGACGGCCGAAGCTTCAGGGATTCATGTCTTTGGGTGAACCTCCAATTCTTCCGGGTAGGGAGAAGCCCAGGCATCTTGTGCCTTGCTGCTCCAGGCGCGAACGCAGGCGGGCGGGAGCTTCGTCCTGTCGCAGCACCGCGACACCGACCGCCGCGTGTCGTCCGCCCCTCTCTCAAGGGAAATTCATTTCTTGACGTGAGCCTGCAGCTCCGGCCCCCCAGGGACCGTGGAGGGTGTTTCCCTGGAACATTGGAGGTCCTTTCGGCGCGAGCGGCGACTCGCCGTCGGCCGGCTCGTGCTCCCGCTGTGACCCGAGGGAGGCGGCAGGTTGCGTGTCCGGGGGTCTGCCAGGGCGCGCAAAGACGAGGACAGTCCGGCGCGAGGAAGCAATCTGGGAAGCAGGAAGAGATGCGCCGGGTCTCTAGTTTCCGTGGCGCTGTCTTGCGCCGCTGCACCACGGTCTTTTTAGCCGAGGCGCAGGCGGAGGCTCCGTGGATGATGAGGGCTCCTCCTGCCAATCTGAGCTGACGTCAGACGATTCCTTCCCGTTCTTCTTTTATCAGGTCGGGGATGAACTTCCATCCCGTCGACCTGCATTGGGAATAAAAAGGAGCGTTTCATGGAGTCCCCATCTGGCAGCGCCGTGTTTTTTCCCGCTTCCTTCCCGCCCCGATGCCCTTTCAATCAGGACTTTCACTTATTTGAATCGCATGCACGATGGCAGGTGCAGAGGCACGAGCGGCTTCCCCGGGAGCGCGCGGGACTCTGCGATGGAGGCGCGTGCCCCTCTCTTCCTCCCCCTTCCCCCCTACTTCCAAAAGAAGGAAATCCTCTGCAGCCCCGATCTGTGGCCTAGCGATGGTAAGGGCGCGCTTCCTACTTGTGCTCCGTGGGCAAAGCGTCCATGGGGTGTTTCGATCCCTGCCCCTTAGTCTGGCCCTTCCCAAGCCCGAGCGCAGGGAACTGCTTCCTCCAGATCAAGCTTGGGATCAGTTGTCGGCAGCACCGGGAATCCAACCAACGTGCTCCTCCAGGAATTTCGCTTCACGCCAGGACATTTACTGACAGCAAATCAAGAACGAGATCGGGGTGCAGCGCCCAAAGGAAAAGAAAAAAAACTTCTGGAAGGCGCACCGGCGAGAAGATCGGCCTCTTGGGAAGACAGAGCGGGAAGGAGGTGTCAACAAGTGAATAAATAGATTCATGATGGGGAGGGAAGAAAAAGGGATCTTTAGTAGTGGTCGCTCCTTCTTTCTCAGAGGAACCGGTGCAGCATCCAGGTGATCTGCATCCCGACTTCTTCGAGCAGTGAAGAGCCTGGAGAGAACTTTCTGCGGATCAACTCCCTTCACTGAGCCCCAGACTCCGGTACAAAGCGAGACGTGACCGTGGCATGGATGCAGCATCTCGTCGCGATCACGGCGCTCACGAAGAGTCTCCGCAGCGAGTCCGCTTCGTCGTTCTCGGGATGGAGGAGCGTCCGCCAAAGTTCGCAAAGGGCGCTGCAATCCTTCAGCAGCGTGGGGGCGCGGCTTCCCCGGAAACGAGAGGCCTGCGCCGGCTGCACCGAAAACCCTGGCGCAGCAGCACATCAGGACGTCCCATCTCCACATCAAGGGGAATGCCGAAGGAGGCACCGCGAGCTCTTCGAGAGGGCGTGCTGGGGCGGCCGCCTCACCGAAATGGCCCTTTTCCTGCGAACGAGGAGCGGCGCCGCCCATTAGCTCGCCTGCCGTCCAGCCGCCTTCCGGAGCCTCTAGGCTCCTGCAACAGTGCAGGGGAATTCCCATCTTGTGGACTGGGCAACTGGTGATGCGTGCCCTCGGGCAGGCAGCGCTGCGGCAAGACGGCTATCCGAGACCACTGAGTCTGGTCCTGCAGGACTTCTCCTAGAGCTGCGGTGGAGGGTTCGCAAGGGGGTGAACACCCTTTGGGCGCAATTCCAAGGTGGCTCCACGGTTACGTGGCGTGCTGCTCCCTTTGCTTCCTCCGGGCTGTCAGGGAACGGTCACTCTCAGGCGAGACTTCATGCTCTCCTGAGTCTCAAAACGTAAACAAGGAGGAAGGGACGTCTGCTCCTGGGTGAGCAACCGGAATTAGGAGAAAGGAGAGCCTTTACTCTGGAAGACCAAGGGAAGTGTTCTCGAAGCGACTTCAAGGTCCAAGAAGTTCCGGAAGACATGTGCTGGATGATATTATGGATGCCGTGCACACTGCGGCGCGTAAGTAAAGAATGAAGCTGGTGTAGGTCATATGAGAGCACAGAGCTCGTTCGTACCTTTTCTCACAGCTGATGGGCCTAGGATCACCGACTTATGACTAGGGGATTCGCAGCACGAGTGTTCCCTCTGTCTCTGCTCTCACTGCCCAGGCGGCGACTACGCGAGGACTTTCCCACCCCGACAGACGACCCGACTTGTGTCTCCGGCGGATCGCCCTGGAGGTGGCGCACACGACTCACTTCCGATGCACCCCACTCTCTGCCGTCTCGAGATACCTAGTCTTCTTCGTGCCGTGTGCCTTCCCACATCCCGAAGTCGCTTGAAGATCCCTCTGCCGTTGGGACGGAACAGTGGTCTTCTCCTCTCGTGGGACTCGGCAGAGGATTCGTAGAGACCCCGACAGGCTCGCTCTCCAGCCACCCGGAGGCAGCCAGTCCTGTCGCGGCTATGGATCTTTTTCGGGAGGGAGTTTGACCCGAGTCTGGTCACGAGTACCTTGGAGGGTGGTTTCCATGGTAGCAGTGGAGGCAACGGCCCTCTACGCCAACTCAGAGAGTGCCGCGGTTGGCGTACTCTTTCCGGCTTTCGCGTCCTCTGCGTCTATGGAGATTCATTCACTGCATTTTTCCAGCCTGATTCCTCGAGTTCCAGATTTCCTAGTGAAGGTTGCGTTGCGATGCCACTCTGTGGCATCTTCAGCAACCGTCTCCTGCCCACCTTCGGGAAAAGAAGCGTGACTTTCCCCTACCGAAAAGGACGCGGACCAAGGCGGTAGTGTGTTCCACGGTAGGCCACATCATGGGTCGGTGCCACGTTAAGATCGGACATATATTGAGTTCGGACAGGAAGTGCTCTTGGGCCACAACGTGGGTGACCCTGGCGTACTTCCTGTCCGAACTCAACGGATCTGTTCTGGCGCCCCGCGAGCGCAAAGGGAAGGCGCCGGCATCCTGCACCGTTGCGATGCGTGGCAGGCAACAAGGTCTCGACCACGCCATCATCCCCACAGAACAAGAAAGCGACCAATCGGCCTGCTGGCATCCAGAAGAGCAGTGGGACGGTGGTTGTTAGCCTCAGGTGAATCTCTCTCCCGGGAAGGATTCAAACTGGTCACCGGGAGGCGGCCTGGAGGATTGTTGCCTACACTATAATCGTGGAACCGACCCTTCAAGGTCGTCATGACCGGCACAGCCGCCAACGGGGATCATAAAGGCCGCTACACTGCAGACTGGGACCACTGCCGCAAGGAGCAGGAATGTCGAGGAAAAGACGCCATTTCGGGCTGCAGGAGGGGAAGAAGTCCGCGAGGGAGGCCTCGAAGGAGGGGCATCACGAGATGCTTTGTGCTCGAAGGCTTCCTCCCTACGAGTTTCCATCGCCCCTGCATCTCTCTGCAAGCGTTTGTCCTATAGGTGTCCACTTCGTGTAGTCTGCCTCCGGAGCTGACATGGTGGCACGCTCCCGTATTCTCTCCTTCCGCGCCTCGGCTGCATCCAGCAACCACATGCTGCTCCTCTGCGGAGGTTTCTTCCACCCCCTTCCCCGCCAACCGCCTTCTCTTTACCAACTGGGGAGGGAAGGTGCAAAGAATTCCACAGCGAAAATGCAGGATAGGAGACGAAGCAGGCCGTTTCCATGGGTACCAACCAGGAGTCCCAAACTCCACAGGTGCTCCAGGAAAAGACTAGTTCCCATCTTTCTTGTCTTTCAGAGGAGATGCTTGACAACCCACTACCCGCGCAAAGCCACCCCACATCCCACTCCTTATAGCAGTCGCTGAGGCCCTCGACTGAAGGCGCCCCCCACGCGGAAGGCGCTCTCGTCAACCGGCCATGAGAGGGGGACCCAGGCCTATTCCCAAACGGAGCGGTCCATAGCTCACTCGCCACCGGCCAAGCGAGGGAGTCGTCGCAGCAGGCGCTCTCTTCCTCCTTCCCTGCCGGAGGTCTGCGCACCTGGTTGGGAAGGAAGCGCTTTCGGTCGTCCGTCCGACAAGCCCGGAGAGCTTGGACTCCAATGCAGGCGACGCAGCTCCGTTTTGGCAGAGGCACAGTCTGGCAATGGGACTCGTCCACGCCTGCCGCACCGCCGCCGCCTCTTCCGGTTTCAGCGGATGGTCCAGCGCGCCACACCTTCCGCTCACATCACGAGCTGCCCGTTCCAGAGGACGTCTGGGGGAAAGAGGTGATTTCGGCGGAGGCCCGCCCGACCAAAGGACCACTCACCGAGGCTTCCTGCGCCCTCCTTCGCGGCAAACGCGCCTTTTGCCTTCTAGTCTTCCCCAGCAGATGTCAAATGCATCCGTCCAGCCAAGAGAGTCGCACTTTCCGGCCCTCATGCCCCTCTTCCCTCCCAGGTGTTCTGCTCTTCCTGCTAGCAGCTCGCGCCTCATCTCCCCGCAATTTCTCGACATCCCGCTTCCAGTTTGTCTACGCGTTTGTCTACACCAAGCGGTTCAGAACCAGCATGCTGTGGCAGAAGCTGTGGGAGGTCTCTAGGTGGCGCCGAGCATCACTACTCTGAAGAGAAAGTAATCAGTAGTTTCTCGCTGTCACTAAGCAACACCTTGGAGGCGGTGGCGAACTGGCTCGTTCCAGGAGCCGACGGGGATGGGACATGGCGAGATGGCCAAAGAAGGCGAGGAGCACCCGGATTCTGCCGCGGAGGTCCCTGGAACACGCGAGCAGCTTCGGCGTTTTTCGCAGGCAGACCCGCACTTTCCAAGTCTTCCTCCGGAGGTCGCTGCTGCAGAGGAGGTGAAGGCGGAGGGTGCTCTGCGGTCGGTAGCGGCACGGGACGGCCGGAGTTTGGAAGGTGAACTTGAGTGGCAGGGAGACTGTATCGTGGTCTTCAGGGGTAGTCCACGGCCTCCGTTACAGACGCGAACGTCGGACCCGCATCCCGCCTGGAGCGCGCGTTTTTGGGTTGCCCCTCGCCCGACATCCATTGCAAGAGCTCTCCTGGCAGGAACTTCAGAGGGAAAGACGGAGGAGAGTGAACAACAACCCATCTCTCTGTGATCTACTGCACTCCCATGGCGACGATCACAGGACGCGCTTTTGCAGCGGGCGCTACAGGGTCATGAGGAGTGGCTTTCGCGTCTAGCTGCACTGCCCAGAAGCTTCGTTTCCCGTTGCTCCGGCGACAGCTTTCCCAGGATCCCTCATCGGACTCGGTGAGGGCCAACTCCACACTCGACACGCAGCCCCCTGAGCAGAGGGTCTCTTCTCTTGGCTGTGACACAAGAGCTCGGGTAGGGCCCACGGGAGTCTCGATGGGAGTGACCCTCCGGGATAGGTGCTGTGTGCAGCGGCAGCTACGAGGCACTGCTGCGCAAGGGGAAATTCCTAATACTACCTGGTTTATCTCCTGGTCCTGTCAGTCGGCGCTCGTGAACGGCGCGTCTGTTCTTCTCGGGATCGATGGCCACCGACGCTGGGTCTGACTTTGCCCGCCTCGGGCGTTTTTTTCCGTAGAGGGGACGGTGGGACCCGGACCGCTCCCAGCTTCGCGTTCCCGGAACGGCAAGGGTGCAAGTGACCTCCCACGCGTGCTCGTCCACGCAGGGAAGGGTACTGCCGAGGGCCAGTTCAGAACGAGGAGGTTTGGAGGCGCTCCACACGGCGCGCTCATTCTGTCTTCCGCCCGAGTTCTCTTCCCGGAGGTGCTCCGCCTGGGTTCCCTTCGATCGGTTCTCGCTGGGAGCGCGCTTCCTACCACCGCGTGCGAGCGACGAGTAAACCCACGACAAGCAGCAGGCGGCGAGGCATCCACTCGCTCTTGGAGACCCGAGCTCCCGACCTCTCCGTGGGAGATGTCCCCGAATGCTGGATTTTCTTTCCGAAGCCCAGTTTCGCGACCGAGGAGGTACGAAGGCTGCCGGTCCGTTGCTCCTGTGCGCGCATCTTCTTCTTTCCTTCTACTGTGCCTCTTTCGGCTGTAGCTCAGATCCGCTGCAGTTTCGAAGCTTTTATTTTCAATTTAGTCTGTTCCTGATCCCGCTGCCGCTCCCGGAGTGCACCACGGAGCACCAGATCTCTGGTGCGAGCCATGACGCAAAAACCGGGCTCAAATCATCCGCCCGCGGGATGCCAGCTGCACTTCAAGGTAGAGGCCAACCACCGACCGGCAGACAAGTCCGCAGATCTCAGGGGAAGTGACCCGAGGTTCCCCCCGCGAACCCGCTTCGCTCCGCCCCAACGGCGCAACGGGCGGATCTTGCAGTCAGCAGGCGCGTCTTCCAGTGTATCAAACTGATGCGGTTGGCGTTCAGCATCCCCTGAGGAGGACCAGATGTCCGCGTGGGCGGCCACGTGGCTGCGATCTCCTCGCGCCGGGAACACCCGACGAGTCTTCGTCAGTCGCGATGCGATCCTGGGAAAAACAAAACAAAAAAAATTGTGAGCAGGAATGAAGAGAAGGAGTGGGGGAGGAAGGCGATGGGAGCCCCTCGCCTCCCTCTCCCGTCGCCCCGTCACCGATTCCCATCCCCTCTTTAGAAGCCGTCATCGCATGAGCGTAGAAACGTCGGACGAGGCTAATGCTGCCTACCCTAGGGTGCTCCACTCTCGAGGGAGGGAGTATGGAGGCTCCCCATAGCCTTCTCCAAGTTGAATGGGAACCCCGGAAACCGGCCGGTCGTTGATCGACCAGGTTCCCAGGAGTGAGTCCATACCGGAAACGGGGGTGTGAGCCGTGGGTTCCGAGTTCTCATCACAGGATGGCGCTAGTTGGTCTCTTCAGGTGAGACATTGGGGGAAGACGGATGCTCCGTTGACTGGCCGGGATCGGAAGTCGATTCTCTGGGGATCCTCACAGTACCCTTTAGGGGTTCCCTTTTGGTTGTGCAAAGGGACCCGCCATCACGTTCCATGGACCTTGTTCAACCCCTTTTGGGGGATGCCTCTCCAGAGTGCCAGGAAATGCTTCTACCTCCGGGGAAGGGTCTCTTCGAGGTTCTCTTCAGAGGTGAAAACAGGGAGCGGTTCCCTTGCGGGTTCCCTCTGGAGAAGAATCCCAAGAGCAGATCCTTTCCAGATTCCTTCGGAGGAGAAATAAAGAGAGATCCCTTCTGGTGGGCCTCTCCGGATAGAATAAGGAAGAAGGTCCCTGCGGTTGTGAAAAAGAGGAGGTCCAGATACCCGCGTCGGCGGCCGCGTGGCTGCAGCCTCTGCGCGAGGCACCAGGCGTCGCGGGTTCGAATCTCGCTTGGGGAATCCCACCTCGACACCGAGAACGAGGCGTGCGTCGTGGGTTTCGAGTTCTCCCGCAGGATAGCGCTGCCTCTATTGGTTTCGGGTGCGGCGGCACTGGCTGATACCCGGTCATGCCTGGGCCTTTATTTATAAAATAAATATACAGGTCAGTGATAGGACGTTTGATCCTGTCACGCTACTTAGAACTACGGGAAGGAACCTGCCGGGAACTGGCACGCAGGCCAGCAGGGTGCGCCTCGGCAGCACAAGGGAAGGGAAGACAAACAAAAAGATAAAAACAAACCAAAAAAACTGCAGTCAAAAAAGATGAAGGGAGGGGGAGGTTCGGGAAGAGATCACTGTGTGTTGGAGGGTGCCACTGCATCCTTGTAAGGATGCCGGCAAGTTCCTGTTTTGTGGTTTCCAGATGGGGCCATCTTGACACTATCCTCATGTAGAGGACAGCAAAATGGATGGTGTCCCTGTCGTTCTGGCCTCTGGAGTTGTTCCATGCGCCCACGATCCCGCGTAGGCAGCACAGTGCTGCTAGGGATGCAGCCGGCGGGAGGGCGTCGCGCATGAAGAGGCGCTTTAAAACGTCGCTGGCGTTGCCACTGAGGGTTCCAAGGACCGTGGTCCAAAGGGACTGGAGGGCAACACAGTCTACCAAGAGGTCCGGGAAGGACTCCTGCTCCCCGCACCGTGCACAGTTTGGGTTCATACACTCCCGTGTCCACAGATGCTGGGGGACGTTACACGGAAGGCCCCAACGCAGTATCATCAACGCCGACTCCTGCTACTTTAAAGGGAAGGTGAGGGTGTTCGAGAGCACTGGGGGCCACTGTAGGTCTTCCTCCGAAATACCCAGTAGCATACCCCAGCGCAAAAGTTCACGAGGTCGAGCACTTGGGGTCGCAGCGTCAGTGAGCTGGCCCGTCGTGCACTCACGCAGTCCTTTTCTCCTTCCGGAGATTTCTACAGTAACCTCCTGTCTGGCCGTAAAGCTGCTGTCCAGATGCTCCCTAAGGGAGGGCAGCGCAGCGGCGAGGGAGGTTCTGTTTGCCCATGCACTCTTCGCGGGATCTTCCAGGATCTTTAGGAGCATGCAGTTGTTGTTGCGCGCGTACAGGGAACATCGCCCCTGTTCCGCGCTTGACTCCTGGATCCTCGTCCACGTGCAGAGGTTCCCTGCAACCAGGCACTACCGTTCGCGGGGCGGCACGGGATCCATCCGTTTTTCCTCGCTAGCGTGGCCACTGCCGCAGGTGCAGTCCGCCGTGGATAAGGCTGCATGAAGGGCGCGCAGGGAAGGACGCGAGGTCCACGCTGCTGGTGGCTTGTTGGACGAGAAGACTTGCAGGTTGGCACCAGATGATGCTCGAGAGATTTGTCAAGAGGGCACTGAAGCACTGGTGGGAACCGGAAATCCCCGAATACCCATGTAGACTGGCCGGGGTTGGAAGTGGATCTTCCCGACTCTTTCCAGGAATCCAGGAGCCATTCAAGGTCACCCTCCGGCTGCGAAAGAGAGATGGGTCAGTTGCCCTGTGAACGGCAAGGCTGGTTCACCCCTTGGATTTCAAGCAGTCGGCGGCAGTCGCTCTTCCTCGCGTCCGGACCGACGGGCGGAGACTGATGCCAAATCCGGGGCGCTTCACGCGTCGCCGCGGTCGGTTTGAGTTCCGGTCCCGAATGCCGTGTCCTGACGGGACGTTCAAGTTTTCACAGTCCGTGGGCGCCGTCGGGGCTGCCGCGGGGCGGCCATTTGCTTAATCGGGGTCCATCACTGCAATGGCTGCGCGGTTACGAGGTTTCCGTGAGCCCGAATGGCTGAGGCGATTTCCGATGTCCCCCCCGCCATTTGTCATTGAGGAGCGCGGCCAAAGCCCTTGGCGGATCCGCCGGCGAGGATGCGTTGCGGCTTCTCCCCCCCTGCGCGTGTGCACTTTTTTCCTCCTCTCTCCCCTCTCCTTTGAAAGGGCCCTAGCACGAGATGGTTTGCAGAGGGTCAGATCGCTGACTCCCTCGTGAGCTCCGGCTCAAGCGCTGGGGCCTTTCCGGCTGCAGCGGCTCGCGGAATTCCTCGGCCTCCGTCCTTCCGGAAAGCAGGAAGAACCAGGCTGGGAAGGCGGACAAAGTGAGTCGCATCCAAACGGCCAGCTCCCGAGGTTCTCATGAAGGAGACCAAGAGCATTTCTGAGCTCTCCCTTGCTCGTGGAGCACCCCAGCGCAGGCAGCGTCAGCCTCGTTTGAAGGTTCTGCGCGCATGCAATGACGACGTCAAGGGAGGGAATGGAAATGGGAGAAGGGGAAGGGGGATTTCCGTCTCCTTTCTCCTGCGCTTCTTCTCTTCATCTCTGCTCCCGATTTGCTTTTGTGTTTTTTTCCAGAATCGAATCTGGCAGAGGCTCGTCGAGTGTTCCCGGTAAACGACGTTCTTGGACAGAGCTTCTGAGCACAACTCCTCTTTTCCGAAGTGCTTCTTTCCGTTTCCTGACAGTTCCTTCGACACACGTCGTCCACGTGTGGAAGTGAATCCGCATCTGCCGGCCGAGACTGCGATGCTCTTCTGATCTGGTTCGGCACGCAGCATCCTCGCTCTCGAAGAAGGGGGAAGAGCCAACGTTACCAAAGGGAAGAAGGAACTTTCGTGACAAGAGCCTGTTCGGGACCGTGCGGAAGGGCTGCGAAGTGTTACGGATACCGGAAACGGGGATGTGAGTCATAGATTTCGAGTCCACCTCGCAGTATGAAGCTGGTTGGCTTCTTCAGCGCGGCACTGGTGGAAGTCGGAAACCCGATGCTCCCGTTGACTGGCCACCGGAATCGCAGTTTGACCTCCCGAGGTTCTTCCAGGACATCAAGGAGCTCTTCGCGGTTCCCCTCCAGCTGTGAAAATGGAGCCATTCCCTCCCTCGAAGAGGGATCCTCCTTCGCGGTTACCTTCCGGCTATGGATACCGTGAAGTTGGTTGAAACCCTCTCGGGGGCTTGATCTTTCCAGAGTGTCAAGAGCTACGCTGTTCTCTTCGAGGAGAGACCTATAGAAAAGTCTGGAAGAGTTCCTTCGGGGTTCACTTCAGAGGAGAAAACCGGGAGCGGATCCTTTCCGGGGAATCCTTTCGCAGAAGAAATTCCAGGAGCAGATCTTTCCCTGATCCCTTCGGAGAAGAAAGAAATTCTCTCCCTAAGGTCCCTCTCCAGGAAGAGGCTCTCTTCTTGGGGAGGGATCAAGGTTCCCTTCGGATACCACCAAGTCGAGAGTTCCCTCCACGGTTCTCCTCTTAAGAACAGACTCCTTTCTCCAGAACCTTCTTGTATTCATAGGGTGGTTCCTCCGGTGTTGTCCCTTAGCTTGAAGAGTTGATACGCATCCTCGGGTGACCTGGACAGCTTGTGAATGACCTTCGTGACCACTCCTAAGGAGGCAAGCGGTTCTTCAGCATTCCTTAAGACCCCCCCCCCCCCCCCAAAAAAAAAGAAATCCCGAAAAAAAAAAAAAAAAGCTGGAAGGAAAGAAACGAATACAGAAAAGAATTCCAAAGCGTTTCCACCCTCCTATAAGGCTTTCCCCAATGCTTCCCTCCTTAAAGGACGCAAGCGACAGCTTAATCCCGGCACGGTGGGAAATGATGTGCTGCATAGCAGCAAAGACTAAACTTCTGGGGGCATGGACAACTCGTGAGTTCACGGACGCTGCGACCCCGAGTGTCCCATCAAAAGAAAATTCTACGCTGGGATGAGCTGCTCGCGATACCAGAGGAGGTGAAGTGGCCCTCGGCGTGCTGTAACAGCGGTACCCTTACCCTCGAGTAGCGGGAGTTGGAGTTGCTGGTGCTGCATAAAGGAATCCCATGCAAAGCGGGCCTTCCACACGGGGGAGTATGGATGCCAATTTTGGAAGGTAAGGCGAGAAGAAGGTCCTCCTGCACCTTCTGCTGGACTATGTCGCCCTCCGATCCCTTTGGGATCGCTTCTCGACGACTCTAGGAATCACGGTTGATGGCCCCAGGGACATTTGCAAACTCCTTTTTGTGCGTGGTGTCGCACTGCCACCAACCGCATCCCTTGCAGTTCTCTGCTGTGTTCGCGGGATCGTGCTGAGGTCTGGAAGGCCAGAAGAAGAGGCCGAAATGCCAGGGACCTCATCCGCTGGGCGGCGATCCTCTTGAAGGCCGCCTCGAGATAGCCCCACTCGAGCGGGACAAGGACGGAACTTGCCAGCAGCATCCTGAACAGGATGCAGAGGACGCCCCGGCATAACCGGGTGGTGATGGTTCTATTCCTTTAACAGGTGGAGAAGCAGGCGTCGGTCGATCCGCTCTTCAGGGGGATTCACATCGCTCGTACTCTTGTGGGGGAAGGCGACGCACCAGACTAGCTCTCCAGGCACCATTTCTAGAGGTCTCCTCTTCCCGTTTTTCTCGAATTCGAGAGAAAACAAAAACAGAGAGTGAACCACGATTTCCCCGATCTTCGGCGGGTTTCTTTTGGAAGGCGTCGTCTCTCGCTTACCGCGGAGCCCGCTCCTCGTGCCACACGGCGTCGGTGACGCTTCCGGATGCAGAGCGAGCGAGCGATGCCGAATGAGACCACAGTCCGTCGCACACACGCGGGGCAAGGAGACACGTTGCCATGCCGACTGATGGTTCAGGAAACGGGGAGACCCCTAGCTGAAGGGAAAGTGGTCTTCGGGACTCTCTCCAGCTTGTCAAAGCGGGTCCACTTCTGGTTGACAGTCCGCTCGTCGCGAAGAGAGAAAGCGGCTGCGGATCATCTCTTCCTTCAATCGGCTTTGTGGGAAGTCTTTTGGGATGCAGCGCGACGTTGGGCCGAGAAAAGATCCACGAAAGTGGAGCTCCCGCGATTCGCATCACGGCGCATCGCACGCTAACTTCTTGGGCAGCATCGCCCGAGGATATCGCGCGCTTAACTTCCTTGATTCCTGTACTGCGGGGCTCCACCAGGGAATCGAACTTGGAGAGGAGGAACCACTGCTCCCGCCACTTTGCCAACTTTGATGAAAAGGAGGGAGAAAGGACAGTAGAAGATGCCATCGGGAAATCTCCTATGCCGGGCCCTGATCTTCCACTTCATCCTCGTCGCAAATCAATATCGAAAAGACCAGTCCAACTGTGCAGCCTCAGAAGCCATCCTTTCCCTGACGGACTTGGGAAGCCGAAGCACTGATGCCAGAAGGAGAGGTGTTTGGGGTTTCTGAGGCTGCTCTCGAAAATAAAGGCTGCAAGAAGCATCCGTGCTGAGTTAAAAGCTTCATATTTTTAAACAGCCGTCCAACAATAGTAAGTGCTGCCAGGCCGGATCGGGAATAGGCTTCAGGCAGGGACGCGATCTGATGCTCCAAGACGAGGGAACACGCGAGACAGAACGGAGACCCTTTCCGAGGAGTGACCATGCACTTGATCGCGAAGGGAGTCCCGGATGCAGCGCAAGCAGTTGTCACCACTGGTGTGTTGGGATCCGCGAAGCGACGAGCTGTTGAGCACGCTGCAGATCTCGAAGAAGCAAGCCGGATTGTCTCCGTGAGCATAGATTCTTCGCATCAAATTCCAGAGACGCCCGCTGGAAACACAGGATGAACCTCTGCGAAGCCAAGTCCGTACTCTTAGAGGATTCATCCGGAAGGGAAAGCGGGATCTGAGCAGACGCTGGAGAGCCCTGCTTCCGGCTGCCTGAGCTTCCCACCGATTATGCATCGCCCTGTACCTCATCAAGGAGCAATTGCACTCCCTCTCGGCCCTAAATAATTAGGCGGTCAGATCAGAAATCGACGGGATCGGAAGAAAGGCGACTCGGTACTTGCCGGAGGCAGCCGATAGAGGCTCCAAGCCAAACAAAGGTAATCCGACAAGCAGACAAAGACCTCGGTGAGCTAGTGAGGCAACCACGAGCTCTCCTGGGATATTCCTGGAACCACTGCACTAGGATTTCGGACTCTCTCATGGGGGAGCAATGAAGGCAACAGTGTAGCACACTGCAAGCACCTTGCTCGTTCCCTGCTGGCTGGATAGAGCGCAGGAGCGGATGCAGGGATAGCAAGCAATGGAGGGAGGAGTTCGACGAAAGCGTCAATCGCCACGCAGTTCCTCGCGTAGAAGTTCCTCACGGGAGCAAGGTGATCCATCTCAAAAGAGCTGGACGATCCCTTGTTCTTTTAGAAGTCCGGAGGACCCTCCTCGAGCTCTTCAGCACCGCAAGGTGAGCCAGCCTGCGCCGGAGACGACTCGCGCGGCTATTCAGGAACATCGAAGGATGCCCTCGCATGCTAAGGACCGTCCTGTTCCGGAAGCGCTCAAAACTTGCGAGGAGCCATCTACCCTTCACCTCGGTCATTCCTTGTTTCCGAAGCAACAGGGAATCAGTCACGGTTTCTCCATCTGCTTTCTTGCTCCTTTGTATCCGGTTGCTGCACTCACCGAGCTGCGAGCATGTAAGCCGACCCGCGGCTCGATTGAGTCCGCAGCTTCGACCCTGGACCTCTCACTGAGAGGCTCGGAGTCCCTGACACCGTAAGCTTTGGTGTGCCGACCTCCGATCGCTCTTGGAACTGCAGCTACGCTGGCGCTTCTCCGTGGCTCTAGTCTCAGCCTCTGGCGAGCCTCCGTCGCACTGCCTCTCTTAAGTGAGATGGCTGGATATGACTTTGGATCACGCAATATACGAGAGGTCACTCCCGTCTTACGTACAGATACGGCGCCGATCTTGGCAACCGAAATGCTGAGGTTCTGAAAGAATCGTATTCGGCTTCCGCCACCGTCCCGGAAGCAGTGCGTAGACCCACTTTGCTCCCCCACCTGAAAGTCGTGTCCATGCGAGCGCGGCCTTTGCTTTGGATCGGTCCCTGCGCGTTTCTTCGACGCTCTGTGCGTTCATCTCAGCGCTCAACCCTGGTTGGCTGGGAAAGGACGGAGCGATCGATTTAGGGGTCGGAAGTTGATCCCCCGGGGTCCTTCCAAAACATCAAAGAGCGTTTCCCCTCCAGCTGTGGAAATGAAGACCTCCTCTTCCTCTAGGAGTGACCCTCAGTCGAGTTCCATGGAGCTCGTTGAAACTCCTTCGGGAAGTTGACCTATCCAGAGTGTCAAGAGCTGTGCTGCTCTCTTCGAGGAGCTCCCTTTAGAAAAATCTGAAAGCGTCCCTTTGGAGTTCTCTTCAGAGGGCCAGAACAAGGAGCGGTTTCCTTGCGGATTGCCTCCAAAAAAGAAAATTCCAGAAGCGGATCCTTCCAGGTTTCCCTTTGGAGAAGAAACGAATTCCCTCTCGAGGGTCCCTCCCCAGGAAGAGGCTCTCTTCTTGGAGAGGGATCAAGGTTCCCTTCGGATACCACCAAGTCGAGAGTTCCCTCCACGGTTCTCCTCTTAAGAACAGACTCCTTTCTCCAGAACCTTCTTGTATTCATAGGGTGGTTCCTCCGGTGTTGTCCCTTAGCTTGAAGAGTTGATACGCATCCTCGGGTGACGTGGACAACTTGTGAATGACCTTCGCACTCCTAAGGAGGCAAGTGGTTTTCAGCATTTCTTAAGAACCAAAAAAAAAAAAGAAATCCCGAAAAAAAAAAAAAAAGCTGGAAGGAAAGAAACGAATACAGAAAAGAATTCCAAAGCGTTTCCATCCTCCTCATTACGAACCTTGAAAACGGTCCAGGCTGCGATGCTTCGGGTCGAGCGCGCTCAATGCCCCGAGCTGTTAGAGGGAAGCTGCGCTGTTTTTCAAGTGCCTCCCTTCAACGTCGTATCCCGATCCAGCGTTAGGAGGTTCCAGCCCATCATTCCAGCTCAATTCTTTCAAACAAGCACGGGGGATCCTCCCGTGCCCCAAGGCGCCAAACGGTTGGCGGGAAGCCGCATTACCCTTCAACCGTCCGGCTTCCGTATCTGCTGCCCTGCTTTATCTTCGGTGCAGTGATAAACGCCGATGCAAGCTACAACGTGATCCCGCGTTTCGTTGATCTCTAATTTCGGATCTGGAGACGCTCTTCTGAAGTACCGTTTCGAAACCAGGGGAGCAATAAATCTCCAATTTTTTGAAGGTTCACTTAAGATACCTTCTGGTCCTTTACCCGCGTAGGAACTCGGAGCCATCTTGAGAGGCAGATCCTGTTCCAAACCAACACGCGATCCATCCAATACGCATCTCCCTTCCTGTTTCTTCCAAAAATCTTAATGGAGGAATTGAGCAGAAGACAATTAAATTTCCCGTATCGATTTTCCTGATGCTTCGTGTGTTGGACGAACGCCGGTGGCACCGGGGAACAAAAACACACGCGCGCGCACTCACGCATACGTGCATGCGGGAAAATGCCAGCCGGGGAAGGTGGAAGCCCTTGGCGTGGCCGATTCCCTCGCTTCCCGCTTCCGCCTCGATTTTCACCTCCGGTTGTTCGGGGTGGGAAAGGGGGAGGGGGAAAGAAGCGCTGAAAAGGCGACAGAGAGCATCGCCACGGGAGTCGCCACTCCCGTGGTGGACCCAGGATTCCCGGTTCTTACCTACGCCATTCACGCTCCCACACGCTTTCACAGCAATCCCCCGACAGTGACGGGCTGCCGAGGGCATCGCCCAAGGCAATTTGGTCGGCATCGGGGCCGCTGGTACGCGCTCGCTCCCAACGCACGTCACGGAGCAGCCTCTGCAAAGATGAGGACATTGGAACGGAGCCTGGACAGCACGCGGAGGTTCTTCCAGAAAAGGTGGGAGTTTCATGGAAGAGGGAAACGAATTCATAGAGACGCAAGGACGATACCTGGGACGACAACCACCTCCGTCCTGCTTTTGCATGTGTGCACACGCAAGTGCCCTTGGACTTGATGTCAACTTTTTGGAACTCATTCCCTCAATCATCGCATTCCCCAGACCATTACGAGTCAGGTACGTGGGTCTTTCTCCGCAAGCTCCAGCTCAGCCAGGCTCCCACACCGACTTCCTGCTTTTCCAGGTATCTTCTGACCACTCGCAAGAGTGACACCATCTTCTGGAGGTGAGGTTCCTTGTTGCCAAGGTCCAGAATTGATAAGCAGTCCAGTTGAAGGCACATTTTTTTCTGTTTTTGATTGACGAGATTGAGGGAGGAGGATGCGAGTAGAAAGCATATGATGTTGGGGTATAGGGAGGATGCTTTGAAAAGTCCTCCTCTCGAGGAAGGGGACACTATCCCAGCAAACCACGAGATACTTAACAGGTGAGAGTGGCCGCCCGCCGCCGCAGGAGTCCCTTAGAACTCCTCCACTTGGTCGCTTCAAGCACGCCGTGCATGAGAAATCGAAAGTCTTCCTGGGCGTGGAAGGCGGCGTCCGCGCAGTGGTCAAGCGAGAAGTTGGGATTTCCGGGAGAAAAGGTGGCTAAACTCAGCGTCCCGAGGACATGAACCGCCCGAGCTTCATCCAGAATGCCCTCCGACAGGTGCATGCAGAACACCTGTATGGGGAGCTGATAATTCTGTTGGCCCACCGAGAGGTCATTGTGACTCCAAACTCCCTGTCCGAGGAGCACCTCACTGCTGCTTGAGAGATGAAAATCTGATACTGCTCTCACTTCACAGTAGCTTCCACCTTCGAGGACACCTTGGACCTCTCAATTTCTTCAGAGTCAGAGGATGCCTCCAGAAAGCGTCTCTGTTGGAAGCCTGCTCTCTGAAGAAATAAAGCTGTCTGCACCTTCCCTTTCAAGGTCATCTCCGAAAAACAAATTAGGGAGATGCGTTTGAACACATCTGCAAAATGCGGTGCTCGCGCCTGGCAAGGGCGCGAAGCTCGTAAGGCATGCTTTCAGGTCGTTTGTGGCCGTTGCAAACGGTCACAATGCGGTCGCATGCGGCAGAGGAGGAGAGTTTCGACATCTGCTGGAATTCTTCCTGGAGAATTAAAGATTGTTTCTAGGGCTCCGAGGGGCTGTGTGAGATGGGAGAAAATGATAAATAGCCCTCGAAGAGGCCATCGAAGAGAACGAGCGGCTAGCGGTCTCTGCAATGGAAGAATTCTCCCCATCCGGCTCTGCAACGCAATGAAACTAAAGAAGCGTTGCTCACATCCCCAAGTCGCTGAAATCGAAAGTCTCACTCTCGAAATCTTTTCGTTTCCTCCAGGAGTTACGAATATCAGAGGACCACTTTCAGCTCTCATGAGCGCCTTTTGCTGCACATGAGACTGGGATTGCACACCCTGGGCGCGCGGAACCCGTACGGCACGCGTGCATCAGCTGATTTTCGCTCCTTTCACGGAAGGCGAGATCCTCACTCCTTCTGCACACCGATTCAGGAGCCACTGGGAATGCGAGCTGCATTGACATATGCGTGCACCAGCACACTTCCAGGCAACACCCGCATTATAGAATGTGCCCCCAAAACACTTCCTGAGTGCAAATTAAGCGAAATCGACTTCTGTGTTGCTTGCGTTCCATCATCTTCAACAGCCTAGCTGCTCTGCCTCGACTCATTCACGTGACAGAGACGTAGCTGCTGTTGGTGCTTTTGGTACGAATGGTGACCCAATTTTGTGATGTTTCCGGCGCACTCCTTCTTGAAGGTTCTCTGCATCCAAAAGGTCATTTCTTTAATGATGCGCTCGCCTTCGCCGCTTTCCTTTCGGCATTTTTTTTTGGTTCCCTGAGTGCCTCAAGAACCGTCGCGCGCCTGGAGGCCCATGCAGCAGCTCCTTGACCCTGTTCCACGCCACCCAAGGGTGCGTGTAATTCTTCAAGACAAGGGGTACCCTGGGAAGGGATCCTCCCGTGAATCCAGAATGGGCTTCCCCGTAGAAGGGAGTCCGTTCCTGATGCTTTTGTCTCTTCGAAACTACAACACCCAAGGCAGAATACGGACACGAGGCTGCTGCGTTCACAAGAAACGCGGACGATTCAGGTTTGGCCTATCTAGCTCTCAAGCTGGTCTCCGACCCACAAATCAGGCAAAAAATCTTCACTTCTTGTCTCAGAATTCCCCATGTCAAGCTTCTGCGTGAGCGCTCTGAAGAATGAAGCCCGGACCATCCGGTCGTGAAAGCAAAGCCTATCTGGCGAAAGATACGCAAGACAAAAATGAAACACGATGTATCATGAGGTTTCTGCTCTTTCGTTTTGATTCTTTGGTCTGTGGGTGCAGTCGAATGGAATTCCTTGGTGCATCTGCTCATCTTTTCATGTGTCCAGATTAGGATGCAAAACAGGGGAACAGGCGTACATGGAACGAATTGCGTCAATGCACAGGGGACGAAGATAGCATCTCCTCCAGAGGCACAGTGTTGGTGGACACTGGGTGCCTTCCGGATTCTTCTTTCATCATCCTGAAAAAGAATCTGTGAAGAAATTGCTTCTAGCTGCCTGCCCTCCGTGCTAAGGGTAGACGTTGAATTTCTGTGCGCCGACGTAAATCGCGATCTGCTGACTTATCCCATGGGGACAGGGATGGAGCAGGTCATCGTTTTATTCATGCAGGTGGCCAAATCAAGTCATGGATGGGGAAAGCGCGGAGAGTCTCACGTCAGACCATGGAATAGCAGCGGTGGAAGAACGACTACACTAAGTTTCCCTTGTGAAGACATCAAAAACAGGTCAACGGCGCCATCTTTAACAAGGAACAAGAGCAGCTCGAGGCGCGGCTTCGGAAAAGCAATCTGATTCTTTAAACTCTTCAAATCATCAGTCTTTTCCGTACTGCTAATTAGACTTGGAATGAGTGGATGCTCTGCGTTTTACTACCACTTTTGAGAGGGCGGTCAAGTGTCTTTCACGGAACCTGTTCCCATCAAGATGCTGAATCCGATGAGATACAGAAATCCAGAACGAATGCATCCGTCGACGATGGCCGTTTCCTCAGATCAGCTATTCAACTCAGTCGTTTCCTCTCCCAAATGGACGAGCGCTGGAGTTTCATCACAACAAAACGAACAGGCAGAAAATCCATGAAATTCGAGGAAATCGATTCTTTTTCCTCTAAGAATCAACTGCGCGGCAAATTCATCTAAGTGGAGAGACAGGATGCAAAATTTTCGGAAGAAGCAAACGTCCGTTAATCTCCTCCTCCTAATTTCAGAACGAAGCATTTTTTCGAGTTGCGGTCGTCAGCATTCCATTACTGCGACTACTTATCCCTTGAAGCTAAAGTGCTCAGGGATGCCTACTGCCTTTCTATGCCCATCTCAACAGATGTCGCAGACCAGAAACCCCTCGCCTCAACTTACAAATCCCTGCTTCCCAATTGCGTGTGCGTCCATGCTCTGAGTCTTTTCCGTTACCACTAGATCACAAAAAGAACCGAGAAGCCAACAAGGTCTGATGAAGAATACAGAACTGAACTTCCAGTGGGCTCCTTTAAAGTACTCGGAAATTCCGATTTCTCCGAAATAGACCGAGTCACTCTCAAAGGCTGCTCGCCTAAGGTCCTCCTCCACACTGAATCTCCAACGTTCTCGCTGGATTATTTGCTGCCACTGACACCAACAGCTGAGTCCGAAGGGGGCTCCAAAAGGAACTCACGCCCAAGTGCCCTCCTCTATCCACCATCGCAGCCCTCACTCGAGCCCGGGTTGAGTTGTCAGGGTCCTGTCCAGTGTGTGTCCAACACAGTCGATTAGCCCAAATTTCCAAAAATACTACTGCGGAGGGGTGAGTAACTCGTGCTATAGAAACAGAGATTTAGGCAGTCGAGACGACCACCAGGGATGAAAGCACACAAGTGGTAGGTAGGAAGGTTGTTGAGGCGCCTTATCTACGCGCAACTCTTATCGGAACTGACACTTCCAAAAGCAATCCCAAGCTCCCAGAAGATCACCTCGGAGGCGGGAACCTCAAACAGCGAATTCTGACGTTCAAACGCAGCGTGACGCGGCCGGAAATCGTGGAAGGTTGCCTGCGAGTTGGAGTTCGGGGACCTGAAGGTATGCCTCTCCCTTTTGCCAGGTTTGCCTTTCCTCCCATGCCACATATTCCCCGAAGCGTCTGGCATCGAGCCTCCTACCTAGAGTCCGGACCCGAAAGAAATCTGCCCTGCGCCTTTGCCATTCGGTGAAGATACCAGTGGAAGATGTAGAGGATAACACTCACAGAAGTGACGCACGGAATCTTTAAAAGGACCTGAGTCACTTACTGTGAAAGAAAAAGCCTTCTTCGATACGCTCACAAGCAGACAGACCTCCATCGAGGGGTGGTCGCTTGCCCGCGCCGGTATCCTCCAGACTTTCGCATCGCCGTTCGCCGATGCGAGTCACCTCCGATAGATGACGTCATGGCACTTCCGTCCGTTCGTTTTTGCCTCTGCTTCCTTCATGAGGATTATCGTCTTCCTCCCTCCGTTTTCTTCGCGAATAACAGAAAGATCCGAGGAAAAACAGCTCGGGTTATCTTGAGGATGCGTGCATACTGGGAACCGAGGGCAGCTGACGCGTCAAGGGCAGCCGAGCGGGCTCCAATAACCTCGGCGAAGAGAGTCATTCTGCTTCGCGGCCTGACATCGTTCGGCCATCGCTCCGAAGTCAATGGCTTCCAACGGAACGGTTGCCAAGAGCAGTTTCCCATTTGCTGAGGCAACCGTTTGGACCGACAGGAGCCTAGGCAGCTGCAGTTCCCTCCTGAAGAGGAGGAACAGCAGCATCAGCTTCGGGTGCGGCCTCGTCGCCCTTTTGAAGGAAGGTGCTGTGCGCGTCTACAGAGATCTTCTGCCCCGCTGTTGGGATCCTCAAGAGCCACGAGCGGTGGTCCGACGCTAATGGCTCATGGCCGTCGAGAACAAGCACGCAAGCACGTCGAGATCCCGATTCGTCCTTCTTCCGGGGACCTCTTAGCTGACTGGCGCTCGTTCGAAACGCGTTCCTGGGTCGGGATCGCATGGAACCACCCGAGACGAGAAAGTCGGGGAGGAGTCGACTGTGGTGGCGGCAGTTTGTTTTCTGGAGCCGTTGGCGTGGTCGACAACGTCGGACGTTCAGGACTAGGGATGCAGGGATGAGAAAGTCGGGAAGAAATCGACTGTGTTGATAAAGCAGCCCGCCAGAAAGGTTCGGAACTTTTTCTGGGCTTCCGGTTGGCTAATCTAACTCATGGACATCTTCCAGATCTTCGTCTCATTTTCTGTATCTCTTCGGCTTCACGTGGTCGTCGAAAAGCACGTGGTCGATGGAGCTGGACAATCGAGATGTTTTTGCCAACAGGATGGTAGCGTGCATTGCCATACACGTTTTTCCGTCTTTTGAACACCGATTCAGAAAGCTTCTTGGAAGAGCAGGAGGACGTGGAACTTCCCTGCAATGGGTGGAGAGGTCCCAGATTGTGCCGATTGCAGCCAGTTTCGCTCCCCATGATCTCCCAGAAAGTTTACCTTGTTTCGATAGGGTTGGGGGTTGCAGGGCGCGTAGACATTTGTTACGGCAAGGTCGATTGAGTCAGACGACTTGAACACAAGCTGGTCAACCCGCCCGCCCCCGTCGAAGCGATTGGATCTCTGCTTTATGTGCAGCTTGAGGAGGAATGCGATCCCACAAGTTGGTGCAGAGCCGGGTTTTCGCCTCAAGAGTTCCTCCTGAGAATTGTTAAAGTCGTGAATCGTCTTCCTGGAGAACCCATGCATTTCCTGCAAAAACTACGAGATCGAAACTTCGAGATCGGTGATTCCGCGATCGCGCGCTCCTCTTCGTCGTTTGCCAACCCGTAGATGTTCCATACAACCATGTAGGTCGTGAGCACAGAGGCTGAGACTCCCATTATGCCCTGGAATCCCTGTCGTATTTTCCTTCCTTCCTCGAGGAGGGGAGATCGCCCAGCCGCAGGCGGAGCAGAAGCCAAGGACTCATCGGGAAGATTGGCAGCACATTGTTTCCCCAGCATTGCTTCGGAGGGACTTACCGTTCCTAACGTGTCCTCACTGTAGGTCACTTCCCTCCTGGGAGCTTTGCAATGCGGCCCACTGGCAGGCTCGCTCGATCCCTCGACGTTGCTGTTGGAAGCCTTCGAGTCCTAGATGACCTTTTGGGGGGTCGCTCTTTCTTTTGGAAGCTCCAGCTCCGAATGAGTCGTGCAAGGGTGGCACAGTGCCAGTCGTCTCCCTATTTAACACCTGCACACTTTCTTCCCTAGAGGTTTTGTGCTCGTTCATCCCGGGACATTTATTTAAAAGTACATAAATTACAAGTTATAAGGAAGTCACACAAAAAAAGGAGTTCAAGGGGAATCATCGGCTTATAAGGGAGTTAGGAGCGGGAGGGACAGGGAACTTTGGTTTTAGTTGCTCCATTCTTCCTAGAACTGACGCTAAATACTGGTAATCTCCGTGGCAACTTTTTCATGCAGGTGAGACCACTTCGCAGCCTTCCTCATCAAGGTGGCTGACATTCGTGTAGCCTCCCTTTGCTGTGGCCGAGACCCTATTATGGAGAGAGCCGTGACAATGGTACAGCACGATCACGGCGCCTGCCTCAGCCCGCCTTCCGTGAAGAAGTTCCAAACGGCGTTCTCCGGGTTGCGCAGCGCCGCAGCGAGTCTCCGCCGCATTCTTTTTGGGTTAGCAATTCAACAGGGGGTGCGGAACGATCCCTCGCCCCGCCTCTCAAACAATTTGAGGAGGAAACTCCCCCGAAAACCGAGTGCCTGCGCTGATTGCACTGGAGTCCCAGTGTTGAAACCGCAGAACATCCTGAGCGTTTCCAACGCAGCAGGAACACGGAGTGTTGGCATACGGGGAAGGAACCGCGAGTTCTTCGGGGGGCTCACCAAGCAGGTCACTAAGCGGAAAGCATTCGACTGCGCCGAACAAGAACTTCTGGATATCCTGGAACGCCTGGGCTTCCTGGCCTCTTTGACGGCCTTCCTGAGCTATTGCTGGCGCAACGGATTGACCACTACTACTTTCAGTGGACGAAACGTGGACAGTGTGCCGTGCGACGCAAGATACGGCAGGAAGACAGTCTGAGCCCCTTGCTCTTCAGTACCTACTTCGAGTTGATGCTGAGGGCGTACGGGAAGACTTCTGCTCGCCTGAACGCTCGTGCCTAGGCACAACGGCAGTGTCAGCATATGTGGATGATCTGCTGCTGCTCCTCATGTCTACCCCGGCGTCGGCGCTCGAAGATTTCTTCGCGATGTTCAGTCGGGGAAGAGGACTGGAGGTGAAAAGGGCGAAATCGTCCGTGGGCAGGGCAGCTGGACTTAATCTGAATCCCCACTTTCCAGTACTTTAAGTAGCTCGCTGTACAGCTGGGGGATTATTCTACGGGTGGAGGCGTGGTCCAGCTACTTCCAGAAGGCTACCCAGAGTTGGCGATCGGCCCGTTCCAGGATGGCAAGTTTCTTTTGCCGGAACAAGCCGCAGTGTGGAACACGTTTGTGGTCCCCCTCTTCCTCCCCCTGCTTTTTGTTTACCCTTCACCGAGTAGCATGAAAAGACGGACGAAGGACCTCCTGAGAATAGCCCCCTGGGACACAGAGAGGTTCCGAGTCCACCTGAAGGACTTGTGCGCTCCGCATTGCGACCATGGTCTCGTCCGGACTCTGGAGCGTCCGGGGCAGCAGCTCCAGTGGAGGATTATCCCTGGTAGCGAAGATGTGGAGCACGAACTGTTGCGAGCACGCACGGTACCTGGTCGAGAGAGCCACCGGCTACGCGGAACTGTCCTCGTTCCTGGCGTGGCGGCGCAGACGCAACGTGCCCAGCTGCGGGCTGGAGCTCCGGCGGGTAGCCAAGCTGACCTGGACCAACTGGATTCTCTGCAGGCCTGCGAACGGTAGTCTCTGGCTGCAGAAACCGTTCGCACACGGGCCAAGAACAAGGAAGCGAGTCCGGAGATGAAGTGCACTCCTTCTGCAGCAACTGCTCGCTGCAGAACGTCATCGTTCAGCTCACCACGTGCGCGTGGACGCAAAGAACCTTTCTAGCCGCAGCGCTGCCCTTCCTCAGGAAGCACTTGGTCAGTAACCAGCCGTCCACATGGGAGGTCAGTTGCGAAATAGGTTTTCGGACGCAGGAATTAGGTGGTTTGACGACGGGCTAGCTCACGAACGCTGCGACTCCAAGTGCCCCAGCGAAAGAATTATTGCGATATGGTGAGCAATCCTACAGGAAGACATCGAGTGTCTTCCAGCAGTAAAGAACAATCAGTGGGAGATTAGAAGTCGAAGTGGGAGGAGGCGGCACTTCTGCTGTTGCACTGGGATGTCCCGTGCAACGCTCGGCAGTCTCACTGGACCCGGGGGGCTGTGGAGTCCAATTGTTGCAGGTGTGGGGAACGGGAATCCCTCCTACACCCTTGTAGACTGTGTTGTCCTCCAGCCCTTGTGGTTGCGTTACTCAACGGCCCTGAAGGCATCAAAGGACAATCCCAGGAACGTGTTAAAGAGTTTCTTCGTGAGCGATGTCCTTTCGCCTGTTGCGCCTCTGGCAGCTCTTTGCTGCCTGCACGAGATTGTGGTGACCTGGAGCTACGCGAGAGGAGGACGGCATGATGGGGATGCCATCTGCTTTGCTTTGCTCTTCCTGCGGACAGCAGCAGCAAGATGGCCCCACCTGGGACATACTCGGATAAAGCTTGCCGGCATCCTGGGAAGGATGCAGAGGACTCCTCCCAGAAGACAGTGATCCCTTTCCGTGCATCCCAGAACTTTTTTTTTATTGATTTTTATTTCATTTTTATTTTTGTTTGCCCTCCCCCCTCCGCTGCCGAGGCGAACCACACCGGCCTTCATGCCGGTCCCTCAGCAGGTTCCGAGCATTTTCGGATAATGTAGGCCGATGACCCGACACATTATTTATAATAAACGTCCCGGCGTGACCGGGTGATAAACTGGGCAGGTCACTCCACCGAAGGAGTCTCTTCGCCCGAAAACAAGGAGTGGCGGCGTCGACCAACTCGCTCGTCTAGCAGCCGCCCAGGAGTTTCTCTACTCTGACAATTTTGCAGGACCTCCACTCACTCCGTCATGGTGCTCGATGGCGGCAAGGGGCGTAGCTACGCAGCGCGAATGCAGCGCCGACCCACTGCCAATCTGTGCAAAGAGGAAGGAAGTGTTCCCCACCTTCAGGGACAAGTCGATGGTGATGCACCTGAGGGGGATCACCGTCTCTATGTCCACCAGTGAGCTGGTGTGGCACTTTGCCGTCCATTGGTTTCTGAGCAAAATGACTATTTGCATTCGCACATGGTTCCAGCGGACAGAATGTTAAAGGAATTAAATCGATTCCCCCAAATAGGATTCCGTTCCAGATACCAGGATGTCTTCAGAAACTTTCCGACGAAGTCCTAAAAGAGAAACTGAATTAAGACAAGGTCAATTTGTTTGCCTGAAGGTAACAGCACCAAAACCTGCTAGGTGAACTATAGCACTTGGTGAACCCTGCATATCCCGTATGAGGATACAGAATTTGCAGGATCCAGTCTGCTTCGGGAGCAGTAATAATCCTCCACTACCTGGTCCACGAGTTTCACGACCACTAAATGAAATTCCCATCACCGCTAATCTCCTAGAGAGATGAGGATCGCAGTGCTAAGGTAACCCTTTGAGTGCTATGGACGCACACATGTGTTCGGCGAAAATGAGCAGCGTACACTATGTACTCATGCATTCGTTTGGCAAATGTTTTTTAGCTTGTACACGCGACATAAGTTGACTCTATCCATGTTTGAGATGGACACATACATTTTCCTTCTTATAATTACCTTAGCAACCACAGTAGGCAAAGTCCTGCTCATGTCGACCAACGATTCTCCGTTTTTGAGAGAGTCCTCTCTCTGAAAAACCGAGCAAGCATAATACTATAGTTGTGTAGTATACAATTTATTATATTGCACCACACCCAAATGGAATGTTGACTTTTTTTGGAATTATGATTACAGTTATCAAATAAACAATATGTGTTTAGGAAAGATGAAAATATTCTATTTAATGTGCTGTAAATAAAAAATTATAATAGCAGCTTTAATCAGCACTTTGCGTAGTCAGTCGGCACCTCGGTGGCGCGCAGAAAAGCGTTCCTTCCACAGAGGTCTCCACTGAGACTCGCGTGCCGTCCACACAGGACTTTTCAATCGGATGAGCTCCTCACCCAAAGAGTTAAATAAATAAGATCCCGCGTTGCAAAGAAGATCATTAACGAGAGCATCTATTAATTATTCAAACTGTGCCTGAGGATCCATATGAATCCTTTGGTTGCTAATCCTCAGTGTCGCCTAGTTCATGACCGCGCCTCTCCAGAGCAACTTCCTCTCATCGGATGCAGCGAATGATAAGGACACAGGCACAATCGACGAGTTGAGGCCCATTCATGATTTCTCCGCAAATCATAATCTTCATTTTCATAGCATTTCCTGTTCTCAGAATGACGGTGTAACGTGCCAAGATGAGTCCTTTGGTCCACAGTGGACAATGACTGCAAGGTGGAAAGATGGCTAAAGCGACATCCAGCAGGCAGGTGTGGCTTCGGATTCTCGGAGTGTCATGGAAAAGCTGCAGCTTGGTCGAAAAGTCCAGGAACCAAAGGATATTTACCTTTCGGCTGAATCTCTTCAGTAATAGTGCTGACGAATAATACTGGAAACTTTAGCAAAAGATGCTTGCAGCTTCTTTGCTGCCCGTCCCACAAATGCTGGACGACTGGTCTGATAGGCGATTATACTCAATCCTGTTCAACGGTAACTTTTGTTCCCCTCTTTCGTTATGCTAGAGGTCATCACCACCTCATCCCTAGGAACGGACAGTTTGTAGCGAGCGATCTCCATCAGCAGGAGATTTCATCGGCTGTGAGTTACAGATTTCGGTATGGCAGCTTTCCTGATGCGTTGATCTTGTCAGAACAGGCTGTGTATGGCACCGCCATTAACAGAGGACAGGGGGTAGTACTTTTGCGCAAAGAGTAGTCGCTTATGGAAATACTGTGCTCTGCTCTGCGGTCATGATGTATGATAAAATCCTTCATCTTGCTCAGTTCCTTTACAGACGTTTCTCACGTGCTTCCTTGCCGTGGCAAAGTTTTCTTCGACACGCCGTGACCTTTAAGTCTCCACACTCATCCAACAATTTCCCTTTCCCAAGAACGTGTTGATTCTTCATGCTAGGAAGCTCCACTGCTCCTTAGCACTCAACAGCAATCAACTCAGACCATGTTTCCAAACCAAGATCGTTGGATCTTGCACAGATTAATCGATAGCTCTTCTAGCAAGATATGAGCGTACCACTTCAACAGAAAATGGCGCAAGGACCTCGTAAATCGCGAAACACTTCTGATTAAAAATTCAACGATGACACTTTTCGTTCGCATGTCATCCTTCGGCCTTCCGTGTCGACGTCATCAAGCGTTGAGCATTTTGCATGCTCCAGTAAGAACTACAGCAGGCGTGGAGGAGAAGAGCGTTGGAATGCAAGGAGCCGTGGATCTGCTGCTGCAGGGCATCTTGACAACGAGGGATTCATCCATTCCAATGAATTACTATACCTTCTTGTGCGAGTTCAAGCTTTCTTACGATGCAAAACAAAAGTAGGCAGACCAGGAGGAGAAGAGGACTTCTTCTGCCAAAGTAAGATAAATGGTAAGATAGATGGACGAAGGCATGCAGGGAAACTTTCAAAATTCGCAAGGACAGGGGACCACGTACGCAGGAAAATACAGTCCAAAAGAAACGTCAGTGTTAGTTGGCCAGTATGAGGTGATGGAGGGAGCCGGTTTCCTAGGCATCGCGATGTCGCTCACCACGAAATGTACCTGCGGAAAGGCGCAGTACTGATGGCGAAATCCGTGCTGCTCTCAAGCAGGAGATTGGCTGAGCTCCGAAATTCAAAGATTCATTGCTGGGAAACTTTTCTGCAGAGATTAATCGCCCGCGAACGGGAAATATCCGGAATGTTCCCATTGTATTCTCAAGTCGCTCTCGCTGTCGAACGTACTCGCACAAGGGTTGCTGAGGCAGAAAAGACTGCCTTGCCCCGCTTGGTTCCAGAATGCAGCTTCCTATGCAGGCCTCCAGACTCGCGACCGATCAGTTGTTTAGCCTGTGAGAGCAGTTCTATTTCAGGCAAGAAATGAAACGCAGCAAATGGATCCAAGCTTGCTATTCAGCTTCATAGAATCCAGTGCCCATGGTTACCCACATGAATCACGTGTGGTGCAGTCTATGAGGTGAAGATGAATTCCCTGCAGGGCTTGCGGAAGTGACGAGCTGCTCTGCTCCGTCACCAGTCCGGTCCGACAGTACTGTCACGAAAACTCAAAGTGCCCAGGAGCGAGTCCAGTTGGTTGCCCCATTCCTTCGTCCTGCGGATGGTGAACAGCGCGCTCTTCTGGTATCCGCTGAATGTTGGATGAGATGGTATAACACTTCAATCGGTGGGCTCATAGCGGCGAAACTTTCAAGCTGTCTCAGAGCTTCGTCGATCTCGGAATCCCAAGATTTCGATGAGCAGACTGCCAAAGCTTTCATTGCTTACCGAAAGCTGCGGCGCTTGTCTACTTTCTCTTCCTTCGGGTGTTCCTTTCTCCAAAGAATTCTTGGTCCCTTCCCTGTGTGCGGACACCTCCGTGTTCCCGCTGCTTTGGAAATGTTCAGAATGTTCTGCTGTTTCCATACTGGGGACTCCAGTGCGATTAGCGCAAGCACCCGGTTTTCGCAGGAGTTGCCTCCTCGAACGGTTCCAGGTACGAGCAATGGAGTCTTTCCCACACCTCCTGTTGAGCTGCAGTGCCCTAGCGGAAATCTGGCGGTTCGCCACCCGCAGGATACCTCTGAGGACTTGCTGCAGTGATTTCTGACGGCAGGCGCCGTGATCGCAACGAGATGCCATAGTGACTGTCCACGCCATGGTGACTGTTTGCCATGTGTTGGAGTCTCGTTCCCGAGGAAGGGAGGCCACCAGCATGGCCGTTGCCTTCATGAGCACGTCTGCAAAATGGCCTTATTTGGCAGAAGAGATCATCAGTGAGATCGCCACCATAAACAGCCGGTTCTAGAAAGGGAAGGATTAAAACCTAAGAACCTTGTCTGTACCCTCACGTCCTTTTTTATTTATCTATTGTTCCCTCCCTACGTTGCCCACTTTTTTAGAAGCTGGTCTGCGTGCCGGTGTTTATCCCCAATGAACTTGTGCTTTTTTACACAGCATCTACTTTATTCAGGGAACCCTGTTTCCTTCTAATTTGTTTTTTTTTTTTCCAAAATAAACGTCTCTGCGTCACCGGGTAAAAATCCTTTCGGGTGTTCTCTGTACTCTGCTCTCTTATTCTCCAAAGATCATATGATGAATTTCTGATCTTAGTTACGAGATCCGTGCACAGTCTCCGAAAAAATAGCCGTTGGTTCCTCCTCCCAGCGTGGTCACAATGGGCATTCCATGGACTTCCAACGATTTTACCAATGCTACGATGCCGTCGTGGAGGAAGGAGTCTTTGCTAATGGGCATCCAACCGCATCTGGACCTTACGACACACATTTCCTCCTCATGGAGATTGTGGAGCTCAAGAATAGCGTTTTCCAGAACCCGGGTATCAGGATGAGATGACGAAAAGACTGGAAGACCTGGAAGAGGACGCGAGAGCATTTCTAGGGATCAGCCCCTGTTCAGGTTTTGCTCATGGTGAAAGTCGGCGTGGGCGCTGACTACACAGAATGCGTAAGTTCCGCTTCAGAACGTGGTCCGTCTGGTCTTTCGCTTCTTGCCTTCCAGCCTTTCTTGCGTCTTGAGCTTTACAGTCCTGGAAAGGTCTGAAGCACTTTTGTTCTCGTTTCGATCTGTTAAAAAGTTCCAGCTACACGGACAACGGCAGCCTCTTCTGTGCAGGTTTCTTATCGGGATATTTCCTCTGGTTCGCTTTTCCGAGAAAAACGCACACATGCTGGTGACTCTTCAACCACCTGCGTGGCGGCTCGTGGAAGCATTAGAAGCGCTTTGTTCCGATAGAGGAAAGAAGCCGGAACAGAGCTTCTTGGAGAAGACAGGTTTCTCCACGAGCGGGTAACTTGGAAAATAAGAGTGCTGCCACATTTGGAAGCGAAGGAAGCAGCTTTGCTTCCAAAGCTGATGTGGAGTCCAGGGAAGATGAGGTGGGTCTGGAAGAATAGACAAACTCTCGAGAAGAACCAGGGGGAAAGAAGCCAGTTGTCCAAAGGCTTGTTGCCATAGGAGTTATGATTCTAGCTTAGAGTGCGAGAGGTCCCGGGTTCGGATCCAGGACGAGCGCAGCAGTTTTGCCCGGAACCACAAGCAACGGAGAAAGTTGCACAAAGAGTGAAGCGCAGTTCGCGAGCGCGTGTCCATTCCCAGACAAAAGCTTCCGAAAACGTTTCAACACACGCAGGGTCGATTCTTTCAGCTTCTGATCGCTTAATGAAAGATGAAAACCGTGCTGCCACGAGCTAGGATAACCCAGCAAAAGAAAGGCAAACTCGCAGTGTCACAAGCCAGGAGAAAAATTGCCAATCAAGGGATGAATATGAGGGCGGGGTTCGAGGATCCGAATCGTGAAGCCTGGAACAACTCCTAGAGGATAGGTGATTCATTTCATGATTAATGTTCCTGGAGGGAAGGCAAGAATCTCCAAGGATGCTAGACGCGTTCAGATGCCTTTGGAATCGGATGGCGCATGGGCAGCGCCGTAGCCCAGTTCTCATCACCACGCGCATACAATTCACGTGTTACCCTGTTGAGATGCCGTCGATCTTAGAAAAC
Organism: Raillietiella orientalis; assembly: GCA_036172245.1. NCBI lineage: Eukaryota > Metazoa > Arthropoda > Ichthyostraca > Raillietiellida > Raillietiellidae > Raillietiella > Raillietiella orientalis. Next base: position 1,495,086 of record JAYWIR010000012.1, read on the forward strand.
CCTTATTTGGAAAAAACTACTTCACCTTGAGGCACATCTGACGTACATAACACCCACAGAATTTGTATGAAACAAAAATTCGAGGAGGAAAGCGCCGACGAATACGCCGTTTCGAGGAGAAGACGTTGCCACGAATGCTGACGATGCAAAAGCCAATTAACACGGTTCTGATATCCCAGCTCGCAGAAAAAGGGAGCAGCGTTCCAAAAATGGATGTTCACGCAGGCAGAGGAGAAAGCAAGGAGATGCGAAAACAGACATTCTTTTTTCCCTAAACGGTTCATAACAGGAAGTCTGTTGTTCCTCGTCATTCTGGATGCGTTTGATTTCATCATTGAGATTCTTCGTCAGGTTTTTTTTTTTTTTGAGAGTTTATTTCTTTGCTTCCTTTCTCGATCTTAGGAGAAGATTCCGGCCTCCGGACCCCCGATTTCTTCTCTGAGTCAAGGTCCTCGGTCTCGCTGTAGCCCACGCTGTACCACCAGTAGCAGACGAACTCCCTTTGGTTGAGGAGCATCCTGCTCGTGCACAGTAACGACATCCCGCTCCTCCCAAACCCCCAGTTTCCGCAGACGTCTCAAACTCGCGAGGCAGAAGAAGGGACCCTTCGGAATGGAATCTCCGACTTGGAAGCAGCAGGAGCTCAAGCCACCAAGCGCCTGTTTCCCACGAAGAGGAGAACATTTTGGTTCACTATGGAAGATTGCTGACCCTAAAATGCATCAATGGGTTTACCATCAGGTTGGTACTGAAGGAAATTCTCAGCATCTCCGGTGGTCGTGTAATAGGGTCTCCTAGCAAGATTGAAATGAATTGAGGTCCCTGAGCACCTTTTGTGGCGATGTTGAGAGGGAAACGCATGCTGCAGTTGCTTGCGGTTGCTCTGGCAAAACCTCGGAGGAAACTCCATCCTCTCCTATTCTGCGACTTGCAGACCTTTTGTTTGCAATAATGGAAGAAAACGGATGCTGCCGAGAGATTGGCCGATCCCTTCGGTCTTTTCCGAGCAAGAGATTCAAGCAAATGATCCACTATTACTTGCACGATTACGGACAAGGCCATGGCTTTATTTCTAGAAGACGGCGCTGATCAAGAAGAGACAAATAGAGATTAGACTTAGCTCATTATGCCTATGGGGGTGGGTGCACACTCTCTTTTCGCGGTTTCAGTCTGTTTCATTTTCAAAAACAAAGTTGTAGCAGCCATAGTTGATGCTTTAGCTATTGGACGCACTCTTTGGGCGGAAAGGGGGGGAGCCCTTTTTGAAGATTTTAGATTTCGTAATAATGAAAACATCGCGAAGGGGATTTCCTCGCCTCATGGATGCCGACTTTCTTCCATACCGGTCGCTGGGGCTTGGCCTGGCAACTTCTTTCGGCAGATGCGAGCGCGCTCCTAAACGCGCTCCAAGGTGACCCCCTGGGAAAAACCGCTTCTCTAGTAATGCAGTGCCGCTCTTTTCAGCCTCAGAGGCGCTTCGACATTTCAGGAGCACGAAGCGGTCCTCCGAATCACTTGTGCCCCTTTGGTACCACTTTCCACGAAGATGCACGCATTCCCGAGGCGAAGCGAGAAGGTATCGAATGTCCCAGCCATTTGTCACTCTGAATCCTTCCTGAGGATGACGGTGCCGGGCAGCCATAACCCTCTCGGTCCAACAAACAGAACTTCCTCTTAAGTATGCGGATGCAAGCAGGCGAGGAGGGCTGCTATCGATCAGCAGCGACCGCCTCCCTCCCATTGCCAGAGCGGCGCCGTTGTTAGTGCCGTCCTCTTCCCTCAGATGTCTCCGCCACTGCACACGAAGGGGTACTCCGGAGAGAAAGAAGCCACTGCTTCCTGCTTCTTGAGATTTCCGAATGCGATCCCCGTCTCTCCTGGAAGCAATAGGGACCTTATTCCGGGTAGGGTGCCCCTTCGTGTTCGGTAAGGCCCACTTCCAGGATCGGCTGACTCCGAACTGGGCACGGCAGGGACGAAGCCGGAAAAGACCCCAGTGAAACGAATCCGACGTGTGACTCTGCCGCGAAGGAGGTCGACCCACCCGGAAGCTGTTGCCTCCTTCCAAAGTTTCCCCACCGAGTTGTGGCCGTCCGCCACGCAGGGCAAGAGAAACGGAGTCTCATCCAGTGAGACGAATGGCTTGGGAGTGCCTGGAGGCGAAATGACTTCAACCCGTCCTTGAACTCCAGCGAGAAAGGCGATTGAAATCCTGCTTTCCGGAACGCTGTGACTCGGGCTGTCGGAGTCGGTAGGCGAAGCCGCATCTTGGAGAGCAGAACTGACCTATGCAGGGTGAGCCAAACGTTGGCTAGCAGAGCTCCCCTGTCCCCACGGAAGGTGTTGGTTGCTATGAGCAGCAGGACAGCGGCGATGGAAGTCGGGAGCATTTCCGTCTTCCGGGGACGTTAGGATGCTCAGTTTTGGGGGAGTAGGAGTAGGGTCGCACAGGCGGTGCACATGGAAGAGTTTGTGTGAGCAAGCGCTCCTGGAGCCATTCCTCTCGGTGCAGATCCTGGCGGTGGCAGCAGCAGCAAATACTCCGGTACGGTCCTGGAGATAGGGTAGGATCTCACACGAGCAGCCTTCGGGCGTGGTCCGCTCCATCCAGAGTGACCGGAAGAATACGGACTTCCCGATCAGTGGAGGAGCTCACAGGAACTCAGGGAACCCACCTGTGCTGGTCCTCTGAAGGGCGCCATCGCAAGGATGCAAAAATGGATATTCCGTGCGGCACTTCCGGGTTTGGCAGGCAACAGTCGGTTCAGTTTCCAAGGATAAGCTCCACGACAATTCCACCTCGGTGGAGACCGGGTCGCACAGAGTCCGCATTCACTCGTGTTGGATTTCATGGAAGCCATCTCTATGTCACGGGACGTCGAACTCTTCTCGAGCAACAGCAGCAGCAGCGGCAGCTTCCGATAAACGACTGGGATTCGCGCCGGACTTATCCTCTCGGGGGCAGCAACGCAAGGCTGCTCAGCCCCCTTTAATTTCGAAGGAACGTTTCCCGACGAAATCCATTCCGGGAGGGAGTGTCTCTACAGGGATCGCGAGTCAAGGAACTGCGAAGACCGCAGCTCCCGTCGATCACTAGCGCGGAACGCGAACGCGTGCTGGTGATCCCCCATTTTTGGGACGGCTCCGCGTTCCAGAAGCAGCGCTGTCGTCTCCGAGTTTAGTCGCTGCCTCAGGCATCTGCAAGCCGCGCGTCGGATTGTCTGCTTCTCAAGGGATCCACCGCGCATTTGACGTACTGACTGTCACCCGGACCAAAAATAGTTCTTCGACGGTAAGGCAGGGAGTGTGGACCTGCATGCATCCCACGGGGAGCCCCAAGAAGAGCTACCAGAACAACCGGCATCCCTCGCCACCTTGAGGGAAACGGGACCGGCCGCTGTTTTCCCTATCTTGAAGATTTTTCACGCCCCAGTTCGGATCCATCCACGGCGCATCCTCCAAGGAGCCTGCATGGAGTTCTATGACGGACAATTTGTGGGTTGCTCAGCGTCCCTCTGACGATCCTGCTTCCGTACGGGGAGCCACGCCTTCCTCGGGTTCGCGACCACAACGTACGGCTGCTTCCGACTGACAATGCCCTCGCCTCTTTGGTCTTGGAGACGTGGACAGAAAGATGTGCAGGCGCAAGGCGAACACATCTGCTGGTCACTTGCTGGCGCTAGTAGAGCCGCGTTTGTTCTTTGCAGGACGGTTTGAAGATTGCGGAAGAGAAAATCAGTCGAGAAAAACAGCCGAGTCAGCCTTCCTGCATACCTACCATGGGGATACGGAATTTGCGAGGAGAAGTAAGGGGTATAGGGAAGTTGTGAAGAGGAGTTGGGGTGGAGGGAAGGTGGAGTCCAGAGAAATCTCTCTGCTGAGATGTTTGACTAGCAATGACGAAAGACGATGCTCGCTGTCGCACCTTCACTGGCCAGATCCGCCCATATGGAGATCCGCCATTTCTCTCGCGCTCTTCTCGTGCACTTGCCCTCAAGGTCCTGGAGCCTCGAGCTCCGGGTTCGAAAGGTCATTTCGAGAGCCTCTCAACGCTGGGTGCATGGTGCGAAGAGGAGGGAGAGAAGAGGATGGAGGATACGAGGCAGCTGACAGAAACATCTGAAAGAGGAGAGAAAGCGTGCATCCCTCCCCGTCGTGGATCACCCGTGCCACCGAGAACCGAAAGGAAAAAGAGGGAGTGCAGAGCTGCAAGGGCGTTGGAAGCTGTTCGGAGAAGAGCGCCACTCGCTCCGGAGAGTTCGTAGGCTTGCACTTGAACGAAGACTGGGGTCGAAATCTTGAGGCAGCGCCTCAGGGCGCGCGACTCTCTCTTCCCTCTGAGGGTCTTCGCGGGAGAGGGAATTTCGGTCCTGTGATCGGCTAGGAATTTCATTCGGAGAAATCATTTCATTCCCATTCTTCGGCCGCCATCCGCTCCTTTCGGTTTCTCCTTGCGGGAGGGTCTCAGGTTCTCCAGGGGTCAGACGGATGGTGGATTCCGTAGGAAGTCTGGGCATGGCGCTAGAAGCAGCGAGTTGGAAAAAACCCGACTGTGGGTGGAATCCGGCAATCCTTTCCGGAAGCTTTTGGAGGCGAAACACCAGAGTAGCTTGGATGACCCATCCGTGCGCTCGCGATCGACTCAGCCAGGTCAAACTGCCTCGTTCCTCTCATCCTGCATCTCCCTGCCACATTCGCATCCTCCGCCATGACCTGCGTCGAAGGCGGCGCCTCCAGGTGGACTGAGAGCACTGGGAAGCGCCGCCGAGGGATTTGCTTCGGTGGTGATTCTTTGTGGGCGGTTCCCGACCGCCCCGGGCAGCTGGGAGCCGGTTGCTTCGGAAGGACAACAGCTGTCGCACGCTCCTTCGAGGATTCCGACGTTCATGACCGCTGTCCACGAGACAGAGGAAAGCTTTCAGGGAGTCCAGTGGGCGATGCATTGGATGCGCCGTGAGTCCGACTTCACTTCAGCCCCAGGGGTTCTCTAATCCTTCCTTCCCCTTTCCTTCCGCTTCGATGGATTCGAGTTCCCCCGAGGGCACGTTCGGAGGGTCACGTCCGGACGGTTGGATTCGCCTCCTGCATCCGTTGCGGTCGCTTTATAGGGGAGTGAGGAGGGGCATCGCTACGGACTGCCGACAGTGTTTGATCGGCCTTCGTCCTGGTCAGGGCCAGCTGACCATCCTTTGGCTAAAATGCAAGCGCCTCCAGGACCTCTGGTCTCGGACAGTCATCTAAGGGTTCATTCGTCAAGGGCAAATCTGAATGCCCGTGGAGATGAAATTCCATTTGAAAGCGACTGTTCCCCGGTTCGTCCCCATCGCTCCTGCTTGAAAACGCGTTCGCGACCTCCCGGGCGAGCGCGGATAATGCAGCCTCTCCCAACCATGGAGGAGGAGGAAGGGAGGAGGAAGAGGAGGCTGGAAGCTCTTCTGCCGACTCTCCCACCAAAGAGAGGGCGAAAGAGAAAGGCAGCCTTCCCTGAGGGCAGGAGGACGCTCAGACACCCGGAACGGCAGACACGGCCCCTCAAGGAGGGAAAGATAAGACGAGCGGATGGAGGCGGGAGGGGACCGAGGGACAGCCGAAGTAGGAAGGGACGTCCCATCCCTCTTAGCAGACAGGAAGGCAGCGGAGGGGTGGAGCGACCGCGTGTTTGCTCACGAGATATGCTCGTGCATCCGCCCCAGAAGAGGGGTTTTCCCTTCCCAGGCCTCCTCCGGGACGAAAGCTGGGAAAACACACGAGAGAGCCCGGAACGTAGGCTGGCAGCGGCGGTGTTTGCAGAAGCCTCCAGCTGCAGGCGGTCTTCCGGAAGCTGCGGGCTGCTTGCTCTTCGAAGCGAAGAGCAGGCGGGGATCCTCTGCGGCACGGAGATCGGGAAAGGAGGGAGTAAGGGCTGGGGAACGGCCTGCAGCGCAAGAAGAAGAGGGAAGCTCACGTAGAAGACGCTGAGGCAAGCGATGGATGGCGGAACGAGGAAGAGGGCAGGGGGGAGGGAATGGAGGGGAAGTCGTTGGAACAATGCCTGTCAGGAAGAACTTGGAGGCCGAAGACGAGGATGAGATGGAGGGGACAGAAAGGGGGAAGCCTGTCTCGCTGGGGAACGGAACCGGCATCTCCTGGAAGGCTGGAGAAAACCTTTGCTAGGGGGTGTCTGGATCGGATGCCGGAAGAACAACAGGCAGATTTGGCTGGAGCACCCCGCGCAGACTCGCGGCGTTAGGACTACTGAAAAGATAAAGGGGGAGAGGAAAAAGTCGGATGAAGGGGAAAATTTTTCCCGACGGGGATGCGGGACGTTTTCACCTGGTCAAGCCGGGGCCTTTATTATAAACTTCTATATTTGCGATATAAGGCCCGCTGTGGCCAATAAAACTAGAGAACTGCCGGGTGGTCGGTGCGCAGAACGACTTGACACTCCACGTCAGCGGAGGGGGATAGGGAAAAACAAAAATAAAAATAAAAGAAAACTGAGAAAAGAAAAAACAGTTCTTTGGAGGGTCGGGAAGAGATCGCTGCCCGTTTTGTGAAGTTTCCATCCTTTGCAGGATGCCGACGAAGTCCTTCTGCATGTTTCCCAGGTGGGGCTATCGGGTTGCTATTCGGAGGAAGCGAGCTGCATACTCCATGACATCCCTGTCGTTTGCATCTTCTACTTCGTTGGATCCACTCCAGCCGCGGATGCAGCTGAACGCTGCTACTACAGCGGCTGGCTGCAGGGCGTCCCGCACGACGAGGAGCCGAAAAACGTCTCTGGGAGGGCTGCCTCCCAGGATCCCTAGGGTGGTAGCAAAACGTCCCCACAAGGGCCGGAGGGCAGCGCAGTTCACTAACAGGTTGGAGAGGGATTCCTTTTCCCCTCACATTGCACACTTCTGTCCCACCTTCCCCTACGCCCAGTGGTGGCGGCGCGCGTTGCAGGGAAGACCCCAGTGCAACAGCAGCAGCGCCGTTTCCTACCACTTGAAGGGGAGGGTGGACTTGTCTGTAAATACTGGGGGCCACTTTAGGTCATCCAGCGGGATGCCCAGCAGCTCGCCTCATCTCCGAATTCCTCGCGGGAGGTCGCTCGGGGTCGCGGCGTCAGCCAGTTCCCTCGTGGTCCAGCCGCTCATCATCTGCTCCCTGCCCGCTGTCCGGCAAGAGACTTGCCACCTCGGCGTTCGGCTGCTGCCGAGCGCACTCCTCAGGAAGGGCAGCGCCGTGGTCAGTGGAGTCGTCTCTGCCCACGTGCTTCTGGCGGGACATTCGAGCATGTTCCACAGAGTGCAGCGGGTGTAGATGCCGGGTCGCAGGCAGTTCCAGGATTCACCACTAGACTGATTTAACTTCGCCCACGTGCCAACTGTTTCTTCCAGCCATGCGCTGGAGTTGGCGGGGCTGCAGGCCATCCACCCGTTCTCCCTCGCCAGGGTGGCTACTCGTCCGAGGAGAAGGCCGCATCTTCTTGTCTTCCTTCCACGACATAATAGAAAAGATGCGAGTCCTTCGCTCCCGGACACATGGCTGGCGAGAAGGCGGGCCGGAACGCACCAAGGGGTGCTCCACATCTTCTCTGCGATGGCCAAGACTCGCCATCGCAGCTGTATTTCCACGCGCTCCAGCGTCAGGAGGCTACGACCGCTGTCCCGACGCGGAGCGCACAAGTCCTTCAGAGGGATTCGGGGCCTCTCCTTGCCCCAAAGGGCGATGTGGAGGATGTCCTTCGTCCTCTTCTTTATTTCCACGGGGACGGACCGAACGAAAAGTAGGGGGCGAAGGATGGGGGCCGCAAACGCATTCCATACCGCGGCCCGTTCCGACAAGTGGAACTTGCCCTCCAGGAACGGGCAGCGGTATGGGACGGAAGGGACGGGAAGCATCGGAATGGCCATGGCCAAGCCATCTTGCCTTTCGTTCGACCGGTCGCGCAAAGGGAGAACTGCTCCATCCTCCCCCCGAAGGCTCGTGGCAGGTATCCACGACAAGCTCTGGCGTTTCCTTGGTCACTGTCCATGGGAGTCTGGCCGAATGGCGAACTTCGAAGTCCAGGGTAAGTCAGCCGGCAGTGATTGTTCTCGGCAGCCCGCCAGGATACGCTTCGGAGAGGATGAGGTGCACCACCCGACCATCGACGGTCAGCTTCGCTTAGAGGTTGGCGAGGCCTCTGCAGGGAGGCAGCTACCGGGCAGATTTGGAGGGAAGCGGCGAAAGAAACTCCTAGCCAACGTGGTGGCTCTCTGGAACTACGTAGTCAAGAAAGAGAACTCGGAAGCTAAGCCTGGGGCGACTTTTTGCTCGACTGGTGACCGACCGCATGTTCGACGCCATCGTACGCAACGCTGCCCTCTGTGAACACAGAGGAGACCTCCTGCGGCTCTCCCGCTTCCGTTTCTGGTGCAGATTCAGTTCTAGGTGGTTCCGCGTTGTACGGACAGGGTCCCTCCCTAACTGATCTTCCCAAACGCTGAGTATGCTCCATCACCAATTTCATTACCGAGGGGTGCGACCTTCCAGTCAACTCCATCAAGAGAGAGGCTCATGGAAAGCAGAAGCCGGCGGAGACGGTACCGGCGGTCCACTGAAGGAAGCGGAGACTGGACTCGGCACTCCAGGGCGAGAAGTGCGTCCCGTGCTTCCTGTCCAAGTGAGGACGCTCCAGCGGCATCGGAAGACAAAGAAAAGGTATGCGGAGAGGTGACTCGCTGGCATCCGGAAGCACACCAGATGGCGGCTTTCTGAGATCCCGAGGCCAAAAACATAGAGAAGCATTTGGAGAGGTCGGGCTTTCCGCTTCAGAGCAGGAGAGAGGGAAGAGGACAGAGATGCGTTCCAAGATCACTCAACATAGCCGGAAGACGCGCTAGAGGTAGTCCAGTGGATGTCCTGATCGTTTCGAATGACCTCTTGGGTCACCGGCCGACCAGGACGAGAATGCTTTTCATCGGATGATCAGATGGTGGCACTTGTGAAGAAATCATGGAGGCAGCTGTGAATAAGGATCGGAGGAGCAGACGCGGAAGTAAGTGTGGAGCGCCTGCGCACCGCACGCAGCCAACTGAAATCACCGTCCACGGCGCAGTGACTTCATCTGTTCCATTCTGCTGGTCCGAGCACAGTAGCGGAGGCTTGGGCTCAAGGAAAAGTCCACCCCCGCATGCGATAAAGCGAAAGCTGCTTCCTGCTCTCCGGGACTGCGAAAAGAAAGGACTCGAGGCATTATCGAAGCTCCGAGAGGCTCCTGCACTCTTTGCAGATAGCTGGTCCACTTTCCAGAACATTTGGGAGGCGTTCCCGCGGGAACGGGAGCACTGCGCCTCACTGACTCTTGCTCCTCGCAGGTCGGAGAGCGTGGAACGGAAGTCAGTCAGAGGAACCGGTATGAAAGGGAAAGCCGGGACGGAAGCGAAACCTAGGTGCCCTCGAAGTTTGCTGCAATCTTGAAGGTCGTGAGCACTTCGCTTCTGAGAAGTCGGCTCGGATTTCGAAGGATCGTCTCTAATGACCGAGACAAGAAAAGGTGCGCTCTGAGGGTGACGTCCCGAATAATCCAGAGGCGTTTCTCGCATTCCCGGTCGCTTCCGGACTCCTGCTGCTTCCTGGTTTTGTGCTCTCCCTCCCTTTGTGCTGAGAGAATCGGGAGAGGAGACGTCGCGCCCGTCACGGAGACCGAACGGGGGTATTTCTTTGCAGGGGAAGAATTCAAGACTCCCTTCGATTATCTGGAATATTCTGCTATTGGTAAGGAATCCCAGTTGTCTGGGGAAAAAAAAATTCCTGGTTCCTACACGCTGATGATAATGAGAGGCTTAAACAGGATTTGGGAATGTAGCAAATTTTTTGTATGCGAACACTATTGGGGAATTTCCAGAAACACGGGAGGAATTTACCCGTAATCAGCGAAGCGGGGTGTTAGTGTGGCTATGAGATGGCTGGGAGCCTTCGTGTGCCTGATATCATCAAATCTTTGCATCCCATCATGGAAAACCGAAGGTATCTGTTCTGTAGGATTATCCCAGGGATGCCAGTCTACTAAGAGTGAACTGCATCATAATGCGGATATCGGCAAAGATGAATGCGCCTCTATTAGCTCTGCGGCAGTTTGTTTATAAAGGGATTTGATGACTTCGCCGCTGGGGAGGCTGCTGTGCTCGTTTCCCGGTTGCGCGCACTTTCCGAAAAGTGCCTTGGAACCCTCTGTTCCCGAAGGGCATCTCTTTTCAGCTTGACGGATGGTTCTTCGCATGTAGATGGATTCGCAACATGCGGGATTTGCGGCAGCCTCGAATCTGCAGGATGCGGAGAGCTTCCGCGGAGCTCAGCATCTTTTCCATGGAAACCAATTGTGGAGCTCCCATTTTTTCCGCTGGCCGTCAGTTGACCACTGCTCTTCTTGCTCCGCAAGTGGAGGCATCAACTCTGGCTCTTCCATCTCACTGTTCGGTCCTTCCTTAGGGGAATCACAGGACCCTGTCCTCGAATCCTTAAGACCAGATGCGGCACGACCATCTTCCTGAGTTCGGAACCCGTTCCGGGGTGTGGAGGGAATTCGTCGCTAAGGATGACGCAAGCCTTCGAAGGCGGACTGGTGATCTCGTCAGCGGAAAGATAGCACTAGAAGAATCCTTCGCTCTTCAGCAGGAAACGCGAGCGTCCCAAAGGTACGCGCGGTGGGTTTCTCTGTGCCGGCCGGGAAAGGACTCTGAAAGGAGCGCTCCTTCCTCAGTTGCCGGTGGCCAGATAGCTGTCGGTGGAGAGGTCAAGGAACGGGTTTCCCCTTCCCAGCAGTCCTGCAGAAAAGCGCAGCAAAATAGCTGGTTCGGGAAGGTGAAGGGAGTACCAATCTTCTTGATGCGACTCCCGCATCGAAGATGGACTTTTTGGGCTCATGAAATCCAACGTGAACTCTTCCAATCTTCACATCTCCGAAGCGCTTGCGTCCTTGAATGTTTTGATCTGACCTTGCAGCACTCTGTCCTTTTGGAAGGTTGGTTTAACGGTCTTCAAAGGTGTTCTTGCTTCGATAAGCCCGAAATGATCACAATTCACGCTCTTCATTCTTGCAAAACCACCGAGCAAGCACCTCCAAGAAGTGCGCGTTTCTGGTGCTGAATCCTTCATTCCCATGTCAATGACTGCAGCAACTATAACAACTTCTGATGCAACTTTTGATGTTTAAACAACGTTTCTTCGAAGTTGAGCGCACCGTAGCAAGCACTTTGGTGTGGCAGTGCTTATTGATAACTGACAACAAATTGGCTCGTTCCTTGGGAATTTTTAGGAACCAATGAGTGAGTTGCAAAATGGCTCTGCAGTTGTCCCTGCAAACTTTTCCACCTGGGGACGCTATCAAAAGCACTTGGAAGTTTTCAAGAACTCCCGGATGTTTTCACGTGAGGTAACCTCCTCCTTTGGAAATTTCAAACCCTTCCGAGCGCGCTCCAGATTGCAGAAGCAATTCATTCAGCTGAAGACTGAAGCTGATCAGAAGGTTAAGCCTCCCAATAACCTACCATCGCGAAACTTTGATAATTGAGTATGCAAGACAAAGTTTTCAGCATGTCAATACTCTTCAGTATCGGGAAGAAGTGCACAACAAACCACTGGGTAGCATGCGTTCGAGGCCATCGGTCCTCACACTCTGAATTTCAAAGGGGTACGAATACTCCAGAGTATGCTGAGCCGAGTTCTTGTCAGGAACATTCACTGATGTTTGCTGAACGGGAAGAAAAGCGAGGTTCGTCTTGCTTTCCGTGATTTCATGCTTACTGGGCTGTCTAACCACCTTCCATCCAGTTTGCCACTTGATGCGCGATACAGTAAAATTTCTATTTCATTTCCAGAAGTCCTCGCGTCTGTCTGCAGCTCACTTATGGTGCTCGTGGAGAGAAGTGTCCTGTTCATTGCCGTCAGCGACCATTTCAGTCCTCACTCCTGCTAACTCTCTACTTTGGCATAGCACAATACAGTTGCAATGGATCCTTGGGTCCCTTCATTTTTTCATGGAGGGCGACTGACCGCATTCACGTATGTGCCTATGGTTGTGGTCTGAGTCTCAGAAAGCAATGCCGTGGGCCGTCCTGGAATCCTCTTGCAGCACAGCCTAGGTGCCGTCTCTTTCGTGGTTGTTGGCCGGCCAGTCTCACTCTGGACCCGCGACAACTGGCGAAAGGGAGTTGCTACCAAAATTTTCAGGCGGCGACTCAGTGGTATCGAGCACTCGAGCCGTGTGGCTGTGATTCAGTTTCCGAACACTAACAAGGATAGAAGTGCAGAGCTGAAGAGCGGGGCGCTTTTAATAAGAGCCCTCCTTTTTTTGCAGGCTTGTCCTCACGCAGTCCTTCCCTGTTTTCTTGCTGCCGAGAGCTCACGAAGCCAAGCCCTTCCTCCCACTTCCAGGCAAACGAAGCTCCTGTTCTCCTAACGCTAAACTGCTGCACAAGTCGCTCATGCTTCCCTGCGACACGTTGGTCACAGCGATGATTGAGAGTTGTGGAATTCCAAGATGAAGTGGTTGTAGGGAGCTACAGGACCTCTTTGTCCCAACGGCAGACAGCCGTTCCTTTTGATTTCAGAAGTGCTGTTGTGACCTCGGATGGGAGTGATAGTGACTATCTCCTACTTGTGTTCCGGCGCATAAACAGCCTCGAAAAGAGCACTGGTGAATTCCCAGTTTCTTTTTTTGCCAAAACCTGCGTCCTGTATTCTCCCTCTCACGCGACCAGGGTCACTTGCGTTCTGCACCGGGAATCGGCTCCCACAATGTTCTATCCCTTTTGTTTCAAAGCATGGATATCTTATTCAAATCCCTGAAGTGAACTTCCTGCATCTCTGTGTGGAACGCTCCACATTCAAGGGAACGAATTTTTTGTTTTCCTCTCACGTTTTCCCTGTTCTTCTGGAGAATTCTGGGCGTCCGCTTGGGTTCCAGCGTGAGTCCCGAAAGGTTCGCTACAAGGTCGAGGATTTCTGAAAATCATGCAAGGTGCTGAGATGATTTCGAAGCAAAACTGGTCCGCGCAAAACAAGCGACCTCACCGAAAAGTGCGAAGCAGGAACCGCAAGCCCTCAGGCTATCGCTACGGTTCATCCCAATTGCAAACCTCCCCATAGTGTGCCTCTGCGCGCCTCATCCTTCGGCGAAGCGCCGGACTCTCATCATTACTTCCACACAGGATGGGGAGAATTCGTCATCCTCCTAAAGCAACTAGCCTCACTTTTGGAACCCAACCTCTGCTGCCCCGGAAACTGGGATGCCTGGAGGCAGGAGACGATGGAGTCCACGTTGGAAGTGCTCCCAAAGGGTGTTCACCCCTTGAGAACCCTCCACCGCAGCTCTAGGAGAAGTCCTGCAGGACCAGACTCAGTGGTCTCGGATAGCCGTCTTGCCGCAGCGCTGCCTGCCCGAGGGCACGCATCACCAGTTGCCCAGTCCACAAGATGGGAATTCCCCTGCACTGTTGCAGGAGCCTAGAGGCTCCGGAAGGCGGCTGGACGGCAGGCGAGCTGGTGGGCGGCGCCGCTCCTCGTTCGCAGGAAAAGGGTCATTTCGGTGAGGCGGCCGCCCCAGCACGCCCTCTCGAAGAGCTCGCGGTGCCTCCTTCGGCATTCCCCTTGAGGTGGAGATGGGACGTCCTGATGTGCTGCTGCGCCAGGGTTTTCGGTGCAGCCGGCGCAGGCCTCTCGTTTCCGGGGAAGCCGCGCCCCCACGCTGCTGAAGGATTGCAGCGCCCTTTGCGAACTTTGGCGGACGCTCCTCCATCCCGAGAACGACGAAGCGGACTCGCTGCGGAGACTCTTCGTGAGCGCCGTGATCGCGACGAGATGCTGCATCCATGCCACGGTCACGTCTCGCTTTGTACCGGAGTCTGGGGCTCAGTGAAGGGAGTTGACCCGCACGAAAGCTCCCTCCAGGCTCCTCACCTGCTCGAAGAAGTCGGGATGCAGATTGCCTGGATGCTGCACCGGTTCTTCTGAGAAAGGAAGAGCGACCGCTACCAACGACCCCTTTCCCTGCCCTCCTCATCTTTTTTCATTTATTTGTTGTCCCCTTCCCTCGCCCTCCGGACTTCTTATAACTTGACCTGCATGTCGCTGAATCCTCCCTTTGAATCTTCCGTTTTGGGGGAGGGGAGGAGGGATTGCGTTCCCAACCTGTTTGTTGATTTTTCGATAAACTTCCCAGCACCACAGGGTGAAAACGATTCTTCCAGAATTTGTTGCGTATTCACGCTCGATGCAAAATGCAATCTCAAAGCAGCCGAGCGAAGAAGAGCAAAGCGCAAAAACTTTTTTTTTTTTTCCACCTTACACTGAACTGTGAATCGTCATGCTGAGTCTTCCGCGACCTCCCTGCTTCCATACACCCCATGCCGTGCCAAAGAGTGCCACCGGGTCGAAAGCTCAGGAGGAAAGAGGATCCGAATTCGCATTTCGAATTTCCAGCCGCACTTTCACTTTCCTCATGACGACGGCGTGTTCCCACTTTTTGCGGTACCCGCGACAGCCAACCCAAAGGCTGAGTTCCAATGAAGAGGCCATCGAGGGTGGGTGAGACGCGAGATCATCTCTTTAGAAGACTTGGGGAAGTTCCACTTCTCCGGAAAGCCCACCGAAACTTCCCCCCTCCCCCCCCCCTCTGCAGACCGGTTGCTCCCGTCAATGTCTTCTTCGGAAGCTGCATCGAGGATTTCCCACATGCAGTTCGAGGGCGTGCAGCATCGTCGCCTGCGTCGCCATTCATGCGGCTACAGCGCGAGGCGAGAGAGAGAGAGAAAAAAAGGGATTTCCATCAATCAGGAGGGAGCAGCAACGCGTGGCTCGTGTTTATTTGCCTTTGCAGAGCTGATGCTCTAAGAAAACTCAGGACGAGTAACCGGAGATCGAAAGACGTGGAAACCCAAGCCAGCAATCCGAACCCGTAAACTGAGAAGGCAAAACTTCCAGACTCTCCTGCAAGGACGACGGAGGCTACCGAAAAAGCTTGGGATGCGCATCGCAAGTCAGGGATGCCAGGTGCTTCTCGAGTGCTACTCAGGTGAAACACGCCGGGTGGTCGTGGCCGCTTCGAGTGATGATGCGTGGAGTCTTAGAGAGCAATTCTGCGAGCATCCACGCTTCCTACTCGGCATGCATTCTGGGAGCGTAGGTAGAATTTGCTTTTTTTCATTGGCAGTCTCGTGTTCTTAGGACGAGGGTAATTATGGGTGCAGGGCAGAGCCTTCCCAGGATGAAGAGATGGCCATCGGTATGCATTCTCCCAAACTGCAGACGTACGGCACAGTACTTTGCAGCGATCTCTTGTGGATACATGGAGCGGCTGCTGGCCAATAATTTGAACGTTAGCACGGCTCGCATTAACCCAATCGGCAATTCTCGGAAAGAAGATGGTGGTTGGAGTGAACATTTGCTCTATGCAGCATCGGTAGATCCGAAGAGTTTCTGCTTACGAGTCGAAACGCTTGGCACGTTTCGTCGGATGTGCCATTTTTCTCGCAGGGCACGCCGGGTGATCCGCGTGACGCTGCCTATGAATGCGCGAAGATGGATGTTAAACGGGCGGTGAGAAACGGGAGTACCATCAGCAGAAGCAACATGGCCGTGGCGTGCCAAGGACAAAGCCCTTCCGGTGCTCTCGAGAAGCACCTGTCACCCCCGACTTGTGATGAGCACCGCAAGCCCTTTCGGTAGCCTTCGTCGTCCTTGCAGGAGAGTCTGGAAGTTTTGCCTTCTCAGTTTACGGGTTGAGGCATTGATAGGAATCCTCCAAAGACTTCCTATTCCGCCTGGGAGGCGTCTGGACAGTGAGCGCAGCCTCATCTGGAACGCCAGCTTGTTCGAGGAAGGTGTTGTACGCCATGAGCTCCAGGAGGTGGACAGGATCTCGCTGGATTGAGTTTCTGAAAAGGATGTTCGGATCGCCCACACCAAAGTGGTTTCCGGCTTTTGTACAGGAAGCAGCAGGCGCCGTTTCTCCCGCCAGATTCCGTCCTCACTGTCAGGGAATGGCACAGGAATTGTGCATAGGTGTTTCATTCATTTTTGAGGGAGAATGAGATTATTTGTTTACTCAGCTCCGTCCAAGCACCCCTGGGCCAACAGAAGTGCAAATGGGAGCAGTCCATGGAAACGCTTGGGAGTGAGTTGCGTTTCCCGTTATCAGGGACGAACGAGAAGCACTCATGGGTGAGCTACTTCCCAGAGAACTGGACCACCATCCTTCACTGAGTTTCCATTTCGAGTGCTCGAGCTGTGTTTGCGCGCGTGTGTGACTGAAACGGAGAAGGAGGGAGCGTTTTCTGATCGCTCACGGCATCGCAGAAGAAGAATTTCGCATCCACCCATTCGTCTTTCGCTCCGAGGGCCGGCTTGCACTTAGCCAGTCCGGCGCTTGGACTGGCGTCCCACGTCCTCGCGAGCGTCCGGAAGAAAAAATCCGCACTCCTCCGGGAGTCAGTGGCCTTCTCATAAGAAGAGATCTCCGGGAATTCTCTTTCAAATCATCCCCTTGGCTTCCATCGTCTGGTTCCACTCCCCCTACCCCCCACCCTTCCTTGCGCGAAATTTGGAACACCAGGAACTTCGTGATCAAAGGAAACGCGCCCATCCGCCACTGACTCAGAAATGAGAGGTTGGCACCGATTTCGTGGGCAGGCAAGTCGTTCTGATCCCTACTGGTGCTTTTATTAGTTTCCGCTCGCCGGTGAGATCGGTAGCATCCCAGACCTTGCTCCTTTCGTCTTGGTCTGCCACTTGGAGACGACCTTGGATGCGCAGCTAAATATAGGATTCCAGTGGAGACCATGCGCATCGCATCCGCAACCCGTTCGCGAGAACTCCATCCCCGAAAAATCCTCCATTTTTTCCCCTCCAGAGAGCATCAAGCAAATGCTTCGGGGATAACAATCCTTTTTCCTTAAGCAGGAATTTGTCTAGAGGATGCACAAATCCATAACTGGGACCGGGATCTAAGCCTCTGGATCAGGAAAGCATTGCTGCAGAAATCAACCCTTCGGACGGCCGAAACTTCCACTCATAAATTCGATTCCCACTGATACGAGTCTGAAAGGGGATTTGCAGAAGGCACGGAACCGTTCATTGTAATCTCGACATGCCTTCTGGCATGTGGCCATCATTCACGGATCATTCCTAGCATTCGAAGATACCCCCGTTTTCTAGGGCTGCGCGCATCTCAGTTACCCAGGAAGCGGGAGACGCTCTGCGCTCGGAATGTTTGAAACGTATCGTGGCGCGAATCCGATAAATCTCCTGCGCATCCGGCAAATGGGATCCTCTCTGCCACCTGGATTCGGGATCTATAAAAGTGGGCCAGACTTCAAAGCACGGAAAGAGAAGGCGCGTCGGGAACGCACCGCTTCCGAAAATGGCCCCGCTTCATCATCCATGGTGCCAATTTTTTTTTTTTTCATTTTTTTCGTCGCCTTCCACCATGAAATCCCTGCCCCTTTCATTCCAGATGGAACTGCGCTGCTCGAGCCCTCTCTGTCTTCACCCCGTTTCCTCACGACTGGCGCGCATCACCGTTTCCATCGCTCAACTGACGCGCTCGATTTGCATAGGGATGGATCAGACGAACGGAGCACTTGGCTATCTGAGTGGCACCAAGAATGGAGCTGAGAGGGTCTCTCTTTCTAGTCTCTTATGGCAGCTTGACTTGGGCGCTTCAGCTGCTTCCGGCAAGAGGAGCGGACGGTGGTCTGCTTGGCATGTCATGTGCTAAGCACTGTACATTGCGGATGAGGTTTATTCGAGACCCGTGTCACATATTGATCGGCCGGCGGCCAGGAGACCTCCACACCCTGAGGTACTCCAGCGATCGACGCTGAGAAATGGGCGTGTCGTGGGTTCGAGTTCTTCCTGCAAGATGACGCTGGTTGTCCTGTAGACTTCGGGTGCAGCACTGGTAGCCATTAAAACCCGATGCCCCCGATGAGTGGCTGGGATCGGGAATCGACATCCGGGTCCCTCCAAGAAACGGAATCAAGGAATGTGAGTTCCCCTCTTATTGTGCAAAGGAGCGGACTCCCCCCTTCGGGGGAGAGCCCACCGTCTCGTACCATGGAGTAGGTGTAGTACCTCTCCGGAGTGCAAAGAAGCGTGCCACTGCCTTCGGAAGCTCCCATCTGAGAAATTTCGGAAGTGCCCCTTCGGAGTTCTCCTCAGAGGAGCGAACCGGGAAGGTTCCCTTGCGGGTTACCTCCGGAGAAGAAAAAACGAGGAGGGCCCCTTCGAGGTCCCTTCGGAGAGAATAAGCAAGGAGATTCCCGCCGGGGATCCCTCCCCGGGCGTGAGAGGAACGAACTCCCTTCTACAGAGCCCTCTCTAGACTAGGGCGGTTCCCTCCCGGGGTATTCTTCTATCCTGAAGAATCACACGCACACTTGGGTGGCGCTGAACAGTGTCAAAGAACTGCGTAATCCACAGGGTGCGCGACGGCTCTTGAAGTACTCAGAGATGAAAAAAAAAAGCCGAAAAGGAAACACCGAAGACAGAAAGGAATCCAAAAGGATCTCCATCGTCCCCCAAGCATGTCCGAGGCACCAAACGGAACGGATTTCTTTCAGCAGCCTTATCGGGATACTTGCCGTGCTCCGGGGCTATTTCATAAATCCATTCGTGGAGAGCTTCGACAGTAATAAGAGGCTGGAGCTTGAGAGGTACGGGAACTGGAAGCACACGGGCGACAACGGATCCTCGCTCCCTGCTCCTTCCCCAAGGGCTAAGATCAGGGGATAAATTTTAGCACCGAAACAGCCTGGAAAGCAGCTGACCAGCACCCGGGGGGCACGTGGAGAAGCTCATGACGGAGAGAACGCTCCCTAGCAAGTGGTCATCACACAAACAGGAACGCAAAGGATGTCTGGATGAATTCCCGAAAAGAGTCAGGGGCAGGGAGGGACGAGCGTTCCTACATTTCGTGGGAACTTCCCCCCCAGAAAATCTCTTGGAGCTTCGAAAGTGCTTCCCTGCGTCTTTGTAATTTAATGAAGGACAAACTGAGTGGTCATCCTTCTTTCTCACCTTCTGATACTCTCCCCATCAGGCACTTCCGATTGTCTCTTTAGCAGATTTTCAATTTCGCAAGAGAACTCCCCCCCCTCTACAGAGTTCACCCCTTGAACCACTGTATCTGTTTCAAGTGACCCCCAACTGAGGTTTTCGTGGACCAGAGAGCTTCCTGAAGCCTTAGAGGTTCTTTCTTTCATCGGAAAAGTTGACAGCGGCTCCTTTCGGTGGAGGACTCTTCCTTCTATCGATTCCTCTATTCTCTAATTTGAGAAGAAAAACGTTTCAGCGACCTGCCTTTCGTTTTCTTTCTCCAGCCTCCACCGCGTTCATCTTGTCATCATTCGAATTCCGGTCAGCAGTGGCGTACTTGCCTTAATCTGAACATTCCTATTCCGTTAACTGAATCTAAAAAACTAGAGCTGCTGCCTAAAGTCGAGCACTCTTCAGCATGACCGCCTCATGCGCGCCCTATCAAGGGAGAGTGAATTCTTCATGTCACGGTGAAAGCAAAGAACTGCTGTCAGTGGCGACGTGGTCAGCGTGACCGCTCGTTACATAAGATCTGCGAAAGGCATCCTGGTTGGTTTCGTTGGCGAGACGCGACCCACCACCCACGCACCTACGCGGTCAAAATGACGGACGGAACCGCAAGGCGCTCGCGGTCCGTACGCTTTGCATGCTCCAACGCGAACATCAAACGCAAAGATGCCGTGAAGGATGCGAAGAACAGTTATCGTCGGCAACACCGTTCCTGCTGAATGCATCTCCAGATTAATGCTTGCCGCTTCGCATGCCAAGCCCACGAGAAGAGGGAAATCGGGCTTTTCCTTTGTCTCCCGAATCCACAAAGAGACTTTTAAAAAAACCAGGAATCGCTATTTTTCTTAGGAAGAAAGTTCATCTCCAGAGATGCGCGACCGATGCGGCTTCCTGTGAACGACGGGGGCCTCTAAAAATTTCGTCCCCGTCTTGGAGGAGCGCTTGAACCCTGCTGCAAGGAGCTGATGAAGCGATCGTAAAGTGGTACAGAAATAACTACGCTTCATGCTTCCGTAAGTTACCTTTCGAGAGATTTCTTCCTCGTGCGCGCCTTCCGAAACACCAAGAACCCTTTAAGCCAGAATTTCGCATTTCCGGCTCCGCTGGGAGTTTATCCATCAACATGTGCCTTTCGAAGAGCAAACGATGACAACTCCTTTCAGAGGAAGACCCGAAATCCCTTAAGATGGTTCCTCCGCCCGACCTGCGTAACTGCGAGTTAACTTTATTGTAGTGAAATTGAAACGAGCGAAATTCCCTCTTTGAAACCCGCCTAATGGAACAGAAAATTCCAAAGTGCGGAACGCTGTCGGAAGATGATAAAAAGTAGAAGCGGAAGGCCTCGTTAGGAGGAGACTCACGGTGCAAATAGGAAAGAGTTTCAGTGGTGAACGTGCCAACGGGAAAACGAGAAGCATCAGGCGTCTTCTTCTTCAGGGGGTTAGCAGAGAGGGAGCTCCGCGCGGGCGTCGGAAGCGAAGCCCTACGCACACGCCAAAGGCACGAGAGAGATCTGAGGAGCCCATCAGCAGCAGATGCGGAAACACCCTCAAAATTGCAAAAAGAATCCTTTCCGAGAAGCCTTGTTTCCTAGGAACACACACACACACACAAAAGCCAATGAAACAAATCTTTCTGCAACAACAGGCTCTTTCACGTGCTCCAAATGGCGATCGCAAGACCCCAGCGAACTCTTTCTGCGATGTACAAACATCAGTAAAACGGCAACGAAACGAGACTTTGCCGTGATTTGCGCGCGGGAACCGTAACTACCCCGGACTGACAGGTATTGGCTTTGCTCCACGGAAACGTAAAGAGGGCATGTGTCTTGTCGTCAAGAAGAACTTGAGATTTTTCAATTAATTTCTTCGGGATCCCACACCTGGATTCCTCTCTCGCCGACCGGGAAATTAACTACAGCTGCGGCTGACAGCACTCGCTTGGACACAGACAGAGGGTCCAGGAGGGAAAGGCGAGTGTCGATGCCAAGACTCGTTGCCACGTGACGCGAACTACGTAGCAGTTCACGACGTCCTGTGAATGGGAGCGAACAGCATCGGAATATGATTTGGCTTTACAGGCTGCTCGCTCCGCGGATGGATGGAGCACAGTAAGGTTCGCGTACGCGTTTCGAACGTGGCTGGGCGCGGCACGCTAAAGGAAGCGCACCCTTTCAGAAGAGGAACGATGGCACGAGATGGCATTACTTCCCTTTAATCTGCGGAGGCAGCACGCTTTCGCAGCTCGAGTGAAAAAAGTGTCATTTCGTCACCCCTTTCTGACAAAATTTCATCCCTCTACCCCCTCCCTCTACGGGTTTGGAACGAAATCTTCGTTTGTGAGCGCTTGGCACGATCTCCTGTCATCGCGTCGTTTCGTCACTGAGGTCCCGCCGCGCGACGTTGCGCTCCTGAAGGAGAGGCGAGGAAGAAAGCTGTTCGCGGAGCGTGCCTCCTGAACCGGTCGATTACAGTGCTCTCTTGAATGGTGTTCTCACTCGGTGCTGCTGATGCTGAAGGGCGTCCCGGCGTTTCGCTTTTCCTGCTGGAAAGGCGGCGTCTTTCTGCATCACCCAGTCGCTCATCTCCCGCGTGCTCCTTCAGTCCCTTCACAGAAGGCATATCAACCAAGCATCCTGCTCATTGTATCTTTTCTCATTGCTGATAGCCTGGAGCCATCACCGTGCTTGTGCTTCCAGCCATGACCTCCTGTCACGTCTTCGCTTGGCGTCCCCATCTTTCCTTGGAATGTGGCTACGATCATCCGCGAACCTGCTTTCCCCAGGACACTTGACTAGAAATCGCGTTGCCTCATCCGTCCCCCCAGCTCCTATTCCTCAGGGAGGGAATTCAGGGTCAGTACAGATTGCTCCTTTCCCACCTCGCTTCCTCTCTTTGCTTCTTTCGCTGCTGCGAGGTACCTCCGACCTTCAGCGTTCCGTCTTCCTCCCCTCACTGGCACCGAAAGCATTGAGGAACAGGAGCTTCTTGAGATTCCGAGGTCGCAGACAGACGCCGCGCATCCATCGGGACACTCTGTCCTAGCAGTGCGTTCTGTTCCTTCGGACGCCGGCAAGAGCTTCCAAAGTTTCGCTTCGAGCGTTCTCGTCGGCGACCGTTCGCTTGCTGCTCCGGGACGAACCCGCAGGACACACGCTTTTTGGCTTCCCGGACCAAATATTCCTCTCTGATCCTGCTTTCCTAATTCTTCGTGCGAGTTGCTAGGAAGCTGTAGCTGGTTTTTCGATCCTGAGCCCTGCTTGCACACATGTCACTACGACCCCAAGATCCAACGGAGCATCGCATCTGATTGGGACACAGCCATCCAGGTCTCTCGGGAGGAACGCAAAGTTTCCCTAGCGGTCGAGGGAGATGCCAAGGTGCGGAAAATTCCCAAACACTTGCTGATAGGCACTGCTGATCCTTACTCCCAGGATCGGCAGCGGCCACCTCCGGCGAACTCAGCGTCCCTCTCACAGAACAGGAGAGAAAACGGAAAAGGGATTTTTATTGTTTGCACTGGCAGCCATGGGAACGCACACGACGGGCGGGAGACGGGGCGCCTCCTTACTCTTCCAGTAAGACCACCAGAACGATGGGGAGATCGCAAGACCCCGCAGCCTTTTCCGCGCACTCGGGGGCATGTGGAAAGATACGCGGGCATCGTGACCAGGGAGAGAAACTCATCGCCGGAGAGACACTGGGCACGCCTAACGGGAGGACACGGCACCCCGAGGGGCTGCGGTGCGAGGACAGGGAGCGACCTGCCGCAGCCGTGGCCGCCTCGGGCGGGAGGAAGAATCCGGAAGCTTGGGATACGGGCAAGGAAAAGGGTCAGGGGGTCACAACCGCGTGTTTTTGATGCAACTGGATATCTTGCACTTGCTCTGGGACTTTGGGGAGGCCATCTTGATAATCTCGTTGTTCGTGGAGAAGAACTGTCCGTTCGACAGGTGGGGCACGCAGCAGATGACCTTCCGAAAAGCCCTGCGAAAGTTCTCTGACAGGAAAGCGTAGAGGATTGGATTCACGCAGGAGTTCATGTAGGCTAGGACCTGCGAGACCACCTGGATCATCACAGTGTGGGGATTCAAGGGGTAGGCGTCGAGGCTTCTCAGGACTAGCACCAAGTGGATGGGGCACCAACACACGGCGAACACCAGCACCACGACTACGACCATCCGTGTGACTCGCCTCTTTCCCCTGAGGGCTTCCTCCGACATGTGTCCTCCGGGAGCGGTGCCCCACAGCTTGTTCAGCATGATGACGTAAAGCACGCAGACCAGCAAGAGAGGCATCATATACGCGGTGACGAAGAAGGACAGCTGGAAGGCGTCGTAGTTGTAGTCCTGCCTCAGGAACCGGCACATCGGAACGCCTTCGGAGTGGATCTCTCCGTGGGCAAGGAGGACGGGGACGCAGGTCACGATGATAACGGCCCAGGTGAGGGTGACCGCGATCACTGTGTTCTTTTCGGTCCTTATGGACATCGACTCCACGGGGTACACTACCGCCAGGAAGCGATCCAGGGACATCAGCACCAGCGTGTAGATGCTGACGTACGCCGTCACGATCACCAGGTACTGGACGCTCTTGCACCATCCGGAGCCGAAAGGCCAGTAGCTGAGGGCATAGTCCGCTGCCGTGAAGGGCACGCAGAGGATGATGAAGAGAAGGTCGGCCAGGGCCAGGTTGATTATCAGGTAGTTGGTGGTGTTCCTCATCTGGTGGTTGAGGGAGACCACCAGGACGACAAGAAAGTTGCCAACCAGCCCCACGACGATGATGATGCCGAAGAGGATCAGAACGACGATGGATATGAGGATCTTCATGTACGGCGGGAACTGGCTGCCGCAGGCGGAGTCTTCCGTCCCGTTGCACTCCGCGACCAGGTCCAGGCTGGCAGCGGCGGTGGTGTTGTTTATCAGCATGCTCTTTGACCGTCCACCTCTTCAGGCACTTTTCACGTCATCTGCAAGAGTGGCAGAGGTCGAAGGAAGGAGAAAGGCAGAGAGCTCTCTCGTAGCGCGGCGCGCACCACCATCGGGAGAGCAGGCGCCCTCCGAACCGAAAGTCGCGCGCCTCCCGGGAATGTGAACCTGGAAAACCGCGAGAATTCGCTCCCTGACAACCCGGAAAAAGCGTCCGCGCTCTCCTTTTCCCGATACGGGAAAAGCGAGGGGACCCTTCCTCGCCCGGCGCGCGCGCGCGGGCTCGAAGGATAGCGCATGCGGACGCGGACGCGTTGTCACGGAAACGCGAACTCAATGCTTCCCCCACTGCGTCTCGAGGCACTGGCGTTCGCCCATCCATGGCAAGGAGGGGAGCCGCGGCGCTGCCGAGGAGTTCTCTGGCATGGCGGCGTTGCCGTCCCCTACCCTGCCGAAGGAACCGGCTTCGGGGAAGGCAGAGGAGCTGGAGGGATGCTGGCTGGCAGGGAGATGGCTCACCGCACGCCTCGAAGAACCAGGAAGTGGTCATTGCTCAAGCAGGACCATGACGCGCCCACGGAACCGGAGGCTGCCCAGTCGCTTCCCCAGCTGCTGTGAGTTGACGGACCTCTCGCCGGAAGAGTTCCCGTGCCGAACGGGTGCGCGCGGAGGAAGGGAGGGGGTATGCAGAGATGCTCGCGGCGGCGGCTGCGAGAGCAGCTCCAGGGAGTAGGAAGAGCTCCTACCACCGCGCCGACGCTTGAGTTTCCGGGAGAGATGCCTTCTTCCGCCCTGCGATTCCCGGGCGCTTCCACTTTCGCCTTGCAAGGCGATGGGTCCACAGCGGCGCGGTCCTCGACATAAGCCGGTTGCCGGGACACGTGCGTCTTCCACCCCCTTTCCTCCTCCTCCTCCACCCGCAATGCGTTCTTCTGAGAGGCTTCGTCGGTCTCCTCCTGACCTGGGTGACTAGTGACCCTTCCTCCCCCTCCCTTTCCGAGTGACTAATAGGCTGGAGAACTCTCCAGGTCCGCGCGCGTGAGTGGGCGGGATGCGACTGCTGCTCTAGGACCCCCCGGCGTGCGTGCGTCTCGAAAACCACCGGGCAGCGACGAATCCGCCGCGACGGCGCTCGACATCTTGCATAACTCCCGGAAGATTCCTCTCTCCGGAATTCCTCAGGTAGAAGAAGGGCCGAGAGGTCAGACGCCTTCACCCTTCAGATGCAGAGGAGATCCCGGCGTAAGCAAACGCGGATTCGGGCTGAGAGGAGGAATTTGCCGAACTGGTCTGCTCGTTTCGAAGTCGAGAGGAAGCTCGGCGGGACGGTGGCTCGGGAAGGTGGAGGGTGCTGCAGAGTGGACGAGGTCAGGTGGGCCGAGGGCTTCCCACATGCCTCTCGCGAAGGCGAGTGAGAGAGGACGAGACACGCTGGACGGACCAGCGCACAGGGCTCAAAAGAACAAAGGAACAGTAGGGAGGCGGGGCATTGCAGATGAGGAAAGGAGATCACTCGGCGATTCCGGAGTGGCCCTGTCGCCCTGCAGATGGCCACTCGGAAGTGCCCACTCTCTGCACTGGCCTCGCTGCCCAGGAGGGATACTCAGCTGGCCACTGCCGAGGTCGTTGCCTAAGGCCAGGGGTTTTGCTGTTCCTTGATCGTGAGGATGGTCACTGCCCACTGCTGAGATGGTTTTTCATAGCAACTAGGGATTGCGTGCTCCTTTCTATTGGCTTCCTCTATGGTCATTGCTTTCGCTTCCGGGGTAGGAGAGAGGAGTTCGTCTCTTTCACTTGGGTTGAGACCCCTAACCTAAGGGGAGCTGAACACCCCAAACTCAGTCCCGAAATTCTCTCTTCCCGGGACTCTTCACGCGGCTCTCACCAAAGGCGGCTGAAGGATTCTCTTGCTCCGTTCTTTCCCCGGATGGGTCTTTCCCTGTTTCTGACCCAGAGCTGCCCTCCAGTACCTTCAGGCTATCCCTTCCTCGTGTCCCCCTCTCCTTTCCCAACTGCTGTCTTGACTACCTGCAGTCGTGAACTTCAGCCTCGACCTCCCCTCCAAGGCCGGCTGACGTGCATCCCTAATTCCTTTCGCATCGTCGGGACCCGAGGCGGATCTGCCTCGCTGCGCGCAATGCCGGAAGTTCCACTCCGTTGACGTCTCTCCAAGCGCTCGAGGAGCAGTCCATGTTTGCTATGGGGAGCGTTCCCCCTCTGCAAGCGCGGACCCGAACGGGGCGAAGGACCGAATCAGCAGCGGGCCCGTGTCGATGCGCCATCCGAAGGGGTGGGCGCACGAACAGGAAGGCACTGGAGGGGAGGACTGATCTCGCATGAACCCCAACGTCTCGATGGTAGCTATCGCAGCGGAGGGGGACTGACGCGTCCTTCCCGAAAATCCCTGCGTGCCGAGGATCTGGCTCGCCATTCCCCTTTCCACCACACCCTGGGGTCCTGCTTTCTCTTTGGAGAGAAGATGCCAGGAGAGCGGAAAGAGAACTCCCGCTCTTCGAAAGAAGAGTGCCCCCTGTAGGCTGCCAGGAGCACGAGGAACTACTTTTTCTTGTCTCATCACCACCACGGTTTATCGTGCGCCGCGCCCCACTCGCGGAAATTGAATAAAAGCGGTCCATTTTTCCCCGCGCGCTCATTCCATCTCTTCATCGCTCCTGCAGGAAGCCTGGCAATCAGCCGAGCATTCATCAGCTCCTCTCTGTTCCCAGTGGACAGTCCGGGTACTCCAACGGAGGGGTTCGCTGAGGAAACAGGTGTGCCTGCTCCGCAAAGGAGGCCCTCGCGCGTCCAGAGAATTTTCCTTTTCGCTCTTCCCTTTTCCTATGCTCCCTCCGGAAGGGGGAGGTCGAGCCGAGCATCCAGGCGTCTCCGGAAAGGAGGTGCTGCCCTGGCCGGCGGAGCGCGCCTCCCTTGTTTCGGGCGATTCATCTCGGGCGTGGAGGGAGAGGGCTGGAAAGCGCGCTGTGATCTGCGGGAAGGTACCCATCCTTCGCGCGCTCCTATGGATCGGGAGTTGCGGACGAAAGGCGGGAGGAATTCCTGCTAATGCAGTCGGCGGCTTACTCGGAAGACGGAGGTGTTCTGGGCTTCTCACCCCTCCCCTCGGGGTCATGTCGGGGGTCGTTCCCTCATGCGGCTGTTTAATGAACGGATGAATCCTCCCAACGATTCAAAGGGCTGCAAGTCGACTTACCTTTCCGGAATTCCTCCCCCCTCTTCCTTCTGGATGATGACAGCGAAGGAAGGTCTCTTTGGATTAAACTCAGGACCCGCGACCCTCCGCCGCTTTCGGAGCCTCTGAAGTCACGCAAGACGACGAGAGGCCATGCCTTCCGTTTCCATTGAGGGCTCGGTCCAGGAGCGCGGCCCGCTCGTGAGGGCTTCGTCACCCATCCGGGGTCTCGGGGGTGGGCAGGCAACTCGCATTTCAGTGGCTTCCGGACACTCCCCTCTCCCTTTCCCTCTCCTCATGCGTCTCCCCAGAGCAGGCGCAGCCTTCCTCATTTCACCTCTTTGCGGAGTTTACGCCCCCACCCAGAAGCCGAGACAGCGATCGCGATGCCATCGTAGATCGGCCGGCGCGGAGGTGGTAAGCTGCCGGACCGAGGGCGACGGGATCTCGCGGGCGACTTACTGAGTGGACCACCCACCTTCCTTGTAGCCTTCACAGGGAAACGGAAGATCGCCCCTGGAGCCTCTCCAGGTTTCCATGGAAGCGCCATAGTGATACCAGTTGCCCTTCCTTCGCCTACTTTTCGTATGGTTCCGTCCCGTCACCGTCTGCCAGCTCCCTCCCCTACGAATCCTCCCTGGTTCGAGATAGTCCGTCCTTTGGGAAGGAAGGAGAGGGATGGAGGAGGACTCGAAGCAGGAAGTAGTAGGTTCGCCGGAAACGTTTCCGGGTTGCCGAGGGAGAAAGGTGGGAGTCGGTCTCCAAGGGGATCGCGCATCAGGATCGCGTTGCCGAGTAACGAGATCGCCTCCAGCGCGCTGCCGTGTCTGGACGCGGTTAGCTTCCTCAGACTCCCGCGACTTCCGAGAGTCCCTCCGAGCTACGGGAGCAGCGCGAGCCAGTTGAGATGGAAGGCTTCAAAAGAGGGAGAGAGAGGTGGGGAAGGAAAGGGAGGAGACGGCGGTGGTGAAGTGAGGTTTTCTCTTTCTCCTCCGGCAGCGGCAGGCGTCGCGGACACTCGGGAGCGCAGATGTCGCTGTGGACGCGCAGGTGGTCCCCCAGGAAACGCATGAAGGCTGGAGGTTTCCTTCTCACGTCAGGAAGCCGATGCAGATGACTATCCCGACCCCGATCGACACTTCTTCCTCTGGAGAGTGCGAAAGGGGAGAAGTCACAGATGCTCATGCCACCGGGCAAGCGACGAAGGGAGCCACAACTTCGTGGGGGAGATCACTCCAGCCTCTGTCTGGAGTGCGCCAAGCATTCTGCTTGTGGTGGCATTTCGGCCGCCTATCCGCCGTCAGAGATTCGAAACCATGCGGGGCGCCCCTGGTAGTGCTCGCCGGTGAACCTGCCGATAGCAGCAGGAGATACAGCGCCCCTCTTCCCGGATGCCGAGCGGCGATCCCGATTTCCTCTTTCGGGAAGGTCAGGGACCTCGGGAGGAGGCGGTGATCCAGGGTTGCCATTCGCCTTTGGTATCCGGTAGGAACGCTCGCACTGGAGGAGTCTCGTGAGAACGGGATGAAAGCGTCACCCGGGTTTGCTCTCGCATCCCTACCAGGATGCAGCTGGTGTGGAGGAGATGGCAACGTGTCCTGTCAATCCCGTGAAGCTGGCATCTCTGAAAAGTCCCGTCGCGAGCGCAAGGAGGGGTACGGCTCGCTGCCTGCCAAGTAGACGGAGAGATTTCGAATCCCCGGCTCGCCGAGATCGTGACGTGGCGGCTCTCTCCTCCTCCTTGCCTCGGACTGGGAAAACCTGGAATCCCTCCGCGCGGCAGCAGCCGGCCGCTGCCGCAGCCCGGTCCGGGAAGGACGCCGCTTTCAAGGACAGTCGACCGGGCTGGAGCGCGGAGACACGGAGCCGGAGGAGCCCGGTCTGCTTCCCTCAGGCAACAAGGAAGTCTCGTCTCCCGGGGCAGGGGAAGGAGCACCTCCGTTGTCGGGGAACGAACCTGGTTGAAGGCAGCGCTTGCACAGCAGAGGGGAATTGAAGCGGGCATCCCTTGTCCTCGGACGCCCCTGGAATGCCACCACCCGTCGTGGGGAAGGCAGGGAGGAGCAACCTTGGACCTCTGCGAGGGAGCTCGCGGATCCGAGGGCTTCCGGCAGGGAGATCACCTGCACCCACGATCTGACCGCAGGACTCTGTTCTACACTTGCCATCCCCTCTCGCTCCACCCCTGCCCTGACTCTGTTCTACACTTGCCATCCCCTCTCGCTCCACCCCTGCCCTCTAAGGGAGCGTCCTGATCGCCGCACTAGGGGGAAGGTGATTCTCCCGGATTGGGAGGGGAGGGATCGGATCTTTCGAGGGGACTCCGATGGGGTGGAATGGGCAGAAGGGCTGTTCCAGGACGGCTCCAGAGGCGGGGCTGCAGGGAGGAGAGATCAGGGAGCTCATGCCCTCCCTGCTCTCCCTCCCATTTCTTACCCCCCGTCCCCATAGCCAGCAGCTGGGTGAAATCAGCTTCAGAGGCTTCCCGCCGCGATGCAGGAAGCCAATTATCCCGGCGGCGGCAGCAGACCGGGACTCGGGCGGGGGCCCGGAGCCCCGTGACCGGAGTCCATTAACTCCCCGGCGGCCGTAAAGTGGATTCCAGGGCTTCCGCAGCCGGCGCGCCCTCACTTTCCCTTTCGCCAGCCCCTCCTCCCGCTCCCCTGTCACCTTACCTTTCCCGTCCCTCCCCCCTCCCTTCCTTCCCGCCTATCCTTTCACCCTGCCGCCGCCAACTCCCCCACCTCTTCCAGAGACGGAAGGACGGGGAGCAGCGCCCCCAAGCAAGGACAGAAAGAAGGCGCGGAGAGGGGAGGAAAGGGAACGGAAAACCCCGCTCCGCCTGGGGGGCAGCTCCCGTTTGAGCGGCGAAAAGGCACCGCTTGCGCGCGGGAACGTGTATCCGGGAAGGAGGGGTCCAAGATAGACCACTCCTCCGGCCCTACGAGCCGAGGCGGTCGCGCACTTCCAGAAGGGGTGGCGACGTCTCCGCTTTGGCTCTTCCTCACGGCAACGATCCAGGGTCAGCCGGGCGACGAGTCTGCAGGATCGCTGACTCCTGCTACCTGTCTCTCCCACGGGGGAAGGGAGGTGGCTCCTCTCTTCACTACCCTCTCCCCCCTTTCCATCCTAGTGCAGCTCGGATCCTTCCATCAGCCCCCTTGGCGCTTCTCCTGAGGCTGTTTTTTCTCCGGCAGCTCAGCGCATGCCCGTGCCTCGGGCGGTGAGGTTCCGGCCACCTCCTGGTCACGAACTACAGGGCAGTTTCAACCGAATTCAGCGGAAGATTCCAGGAATCGCCGGGAACGGTGAGTTGTTTCCCGGGCAACGAGCACTCAGAGACCGGGTGGAAGCCATTGGTCAGGATTCCTGTGGGTCGCGTGCTGATCTCTTCG
Source organism: Raillietiella orientalis (assembly GCA_036172245.1). Classification (NCBI taxonomy): domain Eukaryota; kingdom Metazoa; phylum Arthropoda; class Ichthyostraca; order Raillietiellida; family Raillietiellidae; genus Raillietiella; species Raillietiella orientalis. Next base: position 1,525,654 of record JAYWIR010000012.1, read on the forward strand.
CTGTCTCTCCCCGCAGGCGCGTGGCCGTAGGAGTACTGCGAGGGCACAAGGGCAGCTTCTTCTAACAATGCTGGGATGCGGTCATCGCCCTCAGGAAACTCACTCGTAACCCGAAACCACGGAGGTCGCTCCGCGGGAGTGCCCGCGTGCAGATGGCCTCGGAAGACGACCTCCGCGACCGCTTACACCGACGTCGCGATTCTCTCGGGCGGGAGGATAGGCTGACCTCCGCGTTCGGAAGGAGCAGACCGTCCACTGGACTGGGGAAGGGATCTCTTCATGAGCTGCAAAGGGTCCTCGAAGGGCCCATTCCGAGCACGTGTCATGAGGCGCTCCCTAAGAGACGTCCACCGCTTCCTCCAGGTTCCTTTTGCCCGATAATGCCCCCCGAAGGCATCGCATCCCATGGCCCTTCGGGCCGTCTGCGCCCGTGATCTCTCCTCCCTGACGCCTCTCTTGCTGCTGCATAGGCGCTCCTCGGGGGTCCTGCGCATCTGGGCAACCTTGGCCGCCACCAGAAAGGGGAGTTCCCCTGATGGGACGGATGGTGCACGCAAGCAGCAGTTGGGGAGACCCCTCCCTACTTTCGGGAGGAGAAGGCGAATGTCCCGCAGCATCTCGAGTCTCCCTCCCTCTTCCGCGTCCCCCTCCGCTTGCACTGCTTCTTTCAGGTTCCGTCCGCCGCGCGACCCACGCTCCTGGCTGCGGACCTGGGATGCTTTTCCCTCCTCTTCACCCCCGCGTCGGGGGTTCCTGAGGCCAGCTTCCCCGCCAAGGGGAGAAGAGCACGGGCGCTCTCTCCGAGCGTGTTCGGCGCTCCGCCTTGTCGGTATGCCCGCCCGCCCGCTGCAGCGCGCGCGGAAGGACCGGAGCAGAGACGGCGAAGGATCTTCCCTGCTCCCGCTCGTCGGTGGCGGAATGTAGAGCCTGGAGATAGGCGACGGATTCTCACCCTCCCGAAGACCGCCGTTCGCGTGCCTCCTCCTCGATCCCGCTCGCCCGCTCGTGCCAGGAAACAGGAAGCGGGGGAGGGGGGGGAAAGGGAATTTTCTTTTTTCTTTTTTTTTCGTTTTCCGCGAAAGCGGGCGCTCGAGACGGGGAAATTTCCGGTCCGCCTCTCAGGGATCGGGAAGACTGTCGCGAGGGAGGGGAGGCCCGAACTCTCCGGCTGCCAGGAGACGCAGCATACGGATGCCGAGGCAGCGCCGACGCGCGGCGCCGGTTCTCGGGGGAGGACAAACGTCTTGGATTGCCGGGGTGAACGGGAAAAAGCCCTCGGGCGAGGTATCGGAAGTCTCCTCCTCATCTTCTCCAGGAGGCAGCAGGGATCTTGGGCTCTCTCGGCTGACGGGATGCGGTCCCACCTCCTGCGGTCTCCTTCTCCAAGGATCGAAACGGAAGAGGGGACCTCTTTCCCACTTCCCCACCCAGAGGACCCAGCCGCCGATGCCTCCGACCCCAGCGTCTCTTCGAGCCTCGTCCATCGGGAAGGGTCCTTCGGAAGGGATTGGTAGAGGAAGCCGGACGTCGGCCAAGCGTCTCTATGTAGACTTGGCCCTTTCTATGTGACCGTCTCCCCCCCCCCCCCATCCCACGAGATGGACGGCGGGGCGCCCGACCCCGTCCCTCCCTTTCCGTAAGGAACTCCACTGCTTGCAGAAGCTCCCGGGAAGAAGAGCGGGCGCCGCGGACAGGTGGGCAGCAGGCGCCAACCTGTTGGACGGGTAAGCGGCTACGAATCGGCTGGAACGAGGGAATGCTTGCCCTGCTCCTGAGGAGGAACCCGAGAGAGGGGAAGGTCGCTCCCGACGGGATGCATCCTCCTCCTCCTCCGTTCCTTTTTTTTTCCAGCCTCGATTCCCCAGAGGTACGGAAAACAAAGGAAGATGGAGGAGGGGGAGCCGCGGCCCGCGCGTGCGCCGGCACCTCGGGATCTCCGGGAGCCACCGACCCTGCCGAGCCCCTGTTGGGAAAGACAGGGAGGGAGGGAGGGTCCCTACGGGGATCTGCAAAACGCCTCCTCAGGAATGGAGGGTGAGGAAAGGAGAAGGGCATCTCCCTGATACCGGAGAATCCTCCAGGAACGCGCTCTGCACCTCCCTTCTTCTCCTTATTGCCGAGGGTCGCCCAAATCCAACCGCGAGGCAGAAAGCTCTCCGTGCCCTTTCATGAGCTTCGGCCCCTACACCCGTCCACACGGAGCAGGCGTGATGCAGTCGCCCAGGGAACGCTGCATCTCTTCGCAGACGGCGCTTTGCCCGAGAGAGATTTCCCCGGGAAGAGGAGAGTGTTTCCCGAGGGCCATGGCGAGTGCGAAGAAAGTCCCGGCGGAGAGGAGGAAGGAAGGGGAGAAAGCAGTGGGGTCGGAGAGGCCTTTCGCGAGACCCCGGTCTTCGGCTAGGCACAGATGGGCGAGCTGCCCTTGCCTGCGAACCCGTCGCCCTCAGGAGCGTCGGGAGGGGCCAAAGGGAGAAGAACTGAAGGAAGGGGAGGGGGGGATGGAAAGCCAGCTTGCCCGCTGTTGGCGGAGTAACCCGAAGGGTGTGGCTGCGCGGGCGTTCGTGCCCCTTTGCGCCCATGCCGAAGGTAAAGGAATCTGCCCCCCGTTGCCCTACACCCAGCCTCCCCCACTGTCCTCGGGGCACTCACCTCTTCGGCCGGGCGATCCTCCGTCGACGGCAGCCGCAGCTTCCCCCACACGCGGCCAGTCGGAGCTCCGCGCGACTGGGATCGGGCAACGTGCGATCCCGGAAGACGTGCCGGGAGTCGCGGCTCTGCGGCGGCGCCGCTGCTGCTGCATGAGCGAGGAGGGGTGCGATCGCCCGCGCAGCTACTCCCGTCGGGTTTCCTTGATGTCGCAGGCGACCGATCCCGGAAATTTAGTCCTAGGAAAGCGGGATATGGTGAGGGGGGTCCCTCCCAAACTTTTTGGTGCTTCTTGGTTCTCTCCCCTTCCGTCCCTACCACCGCTTCCGAGGACGATGGGGCTGCAGGAGTCCTGCCTCCGCCAGGGTCACTTCACGTGGGCATTCCAACGGCCATCCTACGTGTAGAGGGTTCTGAGTCCTGGCCCACACCTCCGGAGAAAAGCTCCAGGGTCCAAGAGGTGCTGAGCACTGGAGGACCCACGAGGAGAGACTCCCGTTCACCCCAGGAGTCTGTACGTGAGGGAGTTCTTGCCAAGACTCTCCTGCTGGAGGTGCACTGGGCTTCCAGAGGGTCACTGAGGGCCGATTCAAGGAGCCTCGGGGGATGGTTGCTGCCACTGTCTTGAAGGGGGCCAGAATAGAGGGGAGAGAGAGGAAGCGATCCATCTCTGTCCAGAAAAGGGAGGTCCTTCACGAAGAGGGGAATGGGAAGGGGCAGGAGGCTCCGGCGTGGCCCTGCGAGCCTGCCAAACCTCTGCTCCGATAGCAAAGACGATCCCATAAAGCATCTTCCTTGCTTGGATTTCCTACCGGAACTCCTCAAGAACATCGCCATGGAGACGCTCTGAGTTTGCGCACCCCGCAGCTGCGACTGCCCTCCTTCCTCATGATGGCAGTCGTTCAGGGAAGCATCCCGCTCCGTGTCACCCGTAAGGATGGAGCCGACGCCTTCCTGGCTGTCGGAGTCTTCATCTCATCTCTCCGCAAAGGATTCGCTGGGAGGAGGGCAGGCTGGGATGAGTTCCCGTGCCTCCCCGATCTGCGCAGGGTGCCCTGAACTGGAATGCGGAGTCGCAAAACGAGGGCGACCACCGCCCAGCTGTGGCTCGGTGGTGCCTGGAGACGCCGAGATCCTTTCCTTCTTTCATTCCCTGGGCCCAATCTGGGATGGTCCATCAGCGCGCATCAGAAAGACAGGGTGGATGCGTTCGGTCCACAGGCTGGCAGGAAGATCCACGGAGTGAGTGATCTAGCGGTGCGTCGCCCACCCCGGCTTGCGCAGTTTCGCCCTCGCGCCGTCAGAGTGCAGTGAGCTTCGCCATCGAGAGTTTGCTCGAGGCGTTAAGATGCTGCACTCATCTCAGCTCCTCCATGGGAAGGGTTGTGCGCCCAACTGTGAGACTCCCTGCCACCTCGCGAACCCACGAAATCTGGGGCTGAGTCCTTGCTGGTGGCCGGCGGTGTGGCTGTGGTCTTTACGTGACATCAGGCGTCGCGGGTTCAAATTCCACTCGAGGGTAGGATCGACTCCGAGATCGGGCGATGTCGTGGGTTTCGAGTCCCCCTCCAAGATGACGCTGGTTGACCTGAAGGCTTCGTTTGCAGAGGCCCTGGTGGAAGTCGGAAAATCCCTTTGACTGTCGGGTGGGAAGCTGACCCACCGGAGTCCTTCCAGAACATCAAAGAGCCTTTCGGGGTTTTCTTACATCGTGTACCATGGAGCTGGTTGATACTCCCTCTACAGAGTGTCAAAAGCGCGCTGCTCCCTTCGGGGAGCGTCCTTCAGAGAAGTTGGGGAGCTTCCCTTCGAAACATGGGGAACTCCTGTGAAAACAAGACGAGATGACGTCACAAGTGAGCAGCTGATCTGGACAGAGACCTCCTCGCTCCGTGAGATCCCTGAAGCACTCTTCAGTGGGGCATCCAGAAAGGTTGCTCCTCCGCTTCACGTAGGGGATCACCTAGGCAACATCCAAGAAGCGTGCGACAAGCCGAGAGATCTTTCTCAAAAGAGAGACGGGAAGAAAAGATGCCCAGGGAACAGGGACGCAAAGAAGAGGCATAAGAGGACGGTCGGCAAGCTGGGAACCCAGTGAGAAGCTGCCAGGAGGACGTCCAGACGGAGATAGAGGAAAGTCAGCAGCCTTGCAGGACCCCGGATCATCCTGTCGGCATGGCTCGCCTCCAAAAACGCCATGCAGATGGGAGTGCATCACTCATTCTGCAAGCATCCTGACGCTGGGTGAGGCCATTTCCCTACTGGTTTTCGGTCTCCGGGGTGTCCTCCCCTGACCGGCACCCGAAAGCGAGGGCGGGAAGAGTGACAGGATCCCCGCGCAAAACGTCCGTGAAGTCCGAAAAAGGACGCAAGGAGGGCGGTCCTCGGAGAGCGAAGGTTCAACTTGTTCTCCCCGTGGTCCTACCGGGAGTCCAGCGAATGCCCAGATCACGGTGGAGACCTGCAAAATCTCGGAGGGATGGAGCACGTGCGGTGGAAGCCAAGAGCGGCTACTGGGTCCTCGAAGGAGACTTTCTGAAGCATCGTCTGGCACTTCCCGAGGTTATGAGGATCTGTTCATCCGAGCAACAGTCCCTCTGGAGCCGCGAGGACCCAGTCGCTGGTTTCCGGAACACAATCAAGCAACGTCTGGGACACTTGCTCTCCCGGATTCACGAGCTGCCGGAGAGGTTCCCCATCTTGCGCGTGGCGGGTTGATTCCGAGCGGGAAAGTTTCCCCCACGCCTCCATCGGTAGGTGACAGTGGCCAGGGTTCAGAAGAAGAGAGGTGCACGGAGATGTATGAGGAGGAACCCTATTTTCCTACCCATGCGAGAGCGCTCCTCTGGAGAGACGCTCCCTGAGGAGGTCAGATTCAGGTGAAGCCGTGGTTAAGCTGGTGCATTCTCGAGGGGCGCGTGAGAAGCTCGAGCTCAAGACAGCCCTCTCCCCTTCCTCTCAGGGATGCTCCGTGGTGGGAGCGCAGCAGCCGTAGATGACCTCAGGGAGCTGCGCGCAGCCTCCATGAGGCGTCTGTCCATATCGTCCCCTCGCAAGGGGAATCCAGCCAGTTTGCGGTCGGTGCTGGGCACCGGCAAGGTGCGCTTTTCTTTCGGAGGGGAATTTCCCGTACGCCCTCTCTAACGAGGGTCCGAAGCGGGCTGCACCACGGAGCACGGTAACTTCCTCCGAAGCTGCTCTTTCCCTCGCGGTCCGCCCTTTCGTCGTTTCTCCAGCTTTCTCTCTTCTCCTTGTAAAGCCCACTCATCACTCCGTTCCACGAGAGACGGGTCCGTGGCTCCAGATTTCCGCGTTCGGGAAGGCAGACTCCCCTCACCCACTCTTGAAGCATCCCTCATGCACCGCGACGTGCTGCGGACTTTCATCAGCATGTTCCTCAGCTCTGGTCCCTCTTTTCCACGTCCCTTCCCGAATACGTCGGAACGAATTGATCGAGGCGTCATCCTGCTTTCATTTCGCCGATGGACCTTCCTCAGTCAGCTTTCCGAGATCTATGGTTTAATCTCACTCTGAACTGAGCTCTGCACATTCAGCTGCATCCGCATAATTTGGTCCTCTGAACTGTCGAGACCACGGGGAAACGGTGGTTCCCCAGTGAAATGCAGAGGACCAAGCTTCGCACACCTCTATCACGTGGCGATTTCATCCGCTCTTTGCAGCATCCTTATCATAGGGATCGGTATCAGGATGGGAGAAAGGCAGAGGACAGGCTGCTTCCCTTGCAACCATTTGCTTTGCTGAATTTCAAAGTTCTTCTCCTTTCTCGAACGAGGTCTTCTCTGAAAATTATCCAAAGGTGCGAAGAAGCTTCTGGAAACAATCAAAAGCTCCTAAAGAAGATCCTTGGGCTTGTTCCAACGCCATGTCTCTTCTCCCGTGTCACATTTTACAGAGTTTATGAGATTTCGTCTGGCATCTCAGCAAAAATGGAGCTGCCGTCCGCAAAACCACTTTGGTCACTGAGGTGGATCTTCATGCTTTTGTGCCTTCATCTGTCTCTTGTCCATTCATGGCTTCCTCAAAGGTTCGCGTAAAGATCAACATTCCCACTTCCTGCCGGTTACGCCTGCGTGGCCAGGCAACAAGGAGGCTTAGGCACGGTCTACAAGGAGATTTTCCAGAATGTTTGTCAGTTATTCGAAATTCCGCTACATGACTCGGGTACTGGCAGCCGGCGACAGAGTTCTTCAGCGTCTGCTCAAACCCGACTTCTCCTTTCGGACAAATCCTCTAAGAGGACGAGCTTGGCTTCGCGAGAGGTCCATCCCTCTTCCAGCGGACGTCTCTGGAATTTGATGCGAAGGATGGATGCTCACGGAGACAATCTAGCTTGCTTCTTCGAGATCTTCAGCGTCCTCAACAGCTCGTTGCTTCGCGGATCCCATCATGCCACTGACGACAACTGCCTGCGCTGGCATCCAGGACTCCATTCGCAGTGAAGTGGATGGTGGCCCCTCGGCAAGGATGCCCTTTCTCTGTGTCGCGCCTTCCCTCGTCTTGGGACATCAGATCGCGTCCCTAAGTCTATGCCCGGTATGGTCAGGTAGGAAAACAGCATTTACGATTGTTGGGCGGCCATCCCTTTGACCTGTTCCATCATTCTCATCGTCTGGTATGATCATCCTATTTGGGTGAGTGGAGCAGCATTTTAGGATTGGCGCAACTTCCACAACAGTACATTCCATCGGTTCCTCTTCGATTTGGTGAGAGATTTGGGAGACGGTTCTCCTACAGGCAGAGGTGAAGTGGACGCTCATATATAAGTCTTTGCGCGAACCTAAGCTACACTCCTTTGTGCGTAGGATGCCCTTGGGCACGATGTTGTTTCACGCATGTTGTGTGATCTTTCTCCAAGGATACGCTACGTTCACTTTACTTTTGTTTCCTTGGATGCCTTTGGTCCGCCGCTGTTCGCTATTCTTAGATCCAAGTACTGTGAATCTAAAAAGACCAAAGAGCAGTGGAGATGAAGAATGGTCTTATCCAACTGAACCGACTGGTCATTATCCTATAGGGAGTTTCTCCGAAAACATGGCCACTTCCAAGGCGAAGTTTCGGATAGCCCCGACTATCCTTCTGGGCAGTAAGCTGGTCAGTTGTTCTAGGGATCTTACCAGAACAAGTTTCAGAGGTGGATTTCATTGCGGCAGCTAAATCTTTCTCTGATTTCAGCAGCTGTATTGAAAAGTTAAAGACTTCCAGCTTAGGAGTCGACGGGAGATGAAACAGTCGCAGTTCCTTTTCTTGCTCACTCTCTGATACCTTGTCGGTTGGTTTATCTGGATGGCGAATTCGCGGCTCATTTCACTATCGGGATGGTCCTTAAACCCGATTTCGTTTCTCGGGGCTTAAATCGTCCGGTGCAGCTGCTACTCCGAACCAGTCTATCCTCCGCACATCCTGGCAGCTTGGCGGTAAGAAAAATGACCACGCTGCAAGAAGCAGCTGCTTCCTTTGTTCTGTGGATGGCAATGCAAAAGAATTTTCGAGATGAATCTCCAACATCAAGAAACCAAGACAATCCGCCAAAGACGAGGTCATGCTGGAAAAAAGAAAGCTCACTCAAAAAGGTCCCCATCTGAAGACTTTCATCATTTAAAGTTTGTCTTGTGAAAGATCTGCACGTACAAATCTTTGACTCGTTAACCCACGTTATCCTCCGTTGTATGTAAGATGTCCTGGGGCACGATGCTGTTTCACACATGTCATGGTCTTCCTCCATGGAGGAGCTGTCAGGATGTTCTGGCGTGGAACTTGAACGAATCCTAAGCTGAAGCACCGGCCACCAAAAGCGGGTCATCAAACCAGTCGATCAATGATAGAGTAGGTCAAGAGGAAGTCCTCGATTCCTTCGCCATTTTGGGATATTTTAGTCTTGGTTTTCTTGTCCCGGACACGTGTTTCTGTTTCCTGTTAGCAACTTCTCTTTCCTGTAAGTACAGCAAGTGTCCTCTGGGGTTACTCCGCTTCCTTCACCCAGCTGATCAAATATTGCTAGGGAGACATGGTTTCAAGAAGGTTGAGGACTCCAGAGGTGCTCTCAGGCGTAATCGAATCGTTTTCTACCGAATGATCCTGGATGTTAGAGAGAAAACCACTTTAATCTTCAAATCAGTTCGCTTGCTTTCTGCGACTGTCGCTCCGTTTTAGATGCCAAAGATGCAGGAGTGCTGCAGCTTGCAAACAAGGACTCTGGCATTCTTTTCTCTCCTAGTTCGAAGATTCCACAGCTTGCGGATCTCTCTCCGAGGTCTCTTTGATCTCTCGAGTCGCTGAAGGCTCTTGAGAGCCAGCTGTCGTGTCGTTGCCCTCGTCTCTAGCGTTCGAAAATTCCCAATCCTAAGGTCGACCCAATCTCGCAGGCTTCTGTGGTCTGTACAGCGCCTCACGCAGTCATCGGTCGCACTCAAACGAAAGCTGACTTGACTTTCAGATGGGAAGACAAAAGTAAAAGCTGGTCCGATAACTCGAAAACGCATTATTTGGTTTCCGGAGCTCAGTTTTCCCAGCGAGAGAACGCAGCGTCAGCACCGGTCTCCATCTGGCGCTATCCAAACGGAATCTCATCGAGTTCCTGGCTACTTCAAGCTCTCTTCCTGAGATCTGCAAGATAAACGGGGAAGGAAAACTGATCGCTCAGAGGAAACTTTCTCATGCTGTTGACAAAAGCGAAGAGCAGCAGATCCTCTAACAAGAAATGAAGCTATTCTCTGTGCACCGAGTGCAGCCGACTGTAAAGGAAACCCCAGGTAAACACAGGGTGTTTCGAGCACGCGCAAGTGACCATCTGGGGAGGCTCTGGGACTGGTCTTCTTGCCCCGAGCACGTGCTTCTGTTTTCAGTGGAAACTCCTCTTTCCCTTAAGCACAGTGAATGCAGCCTGATTACAGCCGCAAACTCTGTGTCCGAATTCGCTTCTGGCAAAGAATCCAAATCAGTAGCGAGTTCAAAACGCAAAAACATCACAGACAAGGGGAAGCAAGTTTTGCCGAAGAATCGAAAAGAGTGATGTAGCACGTGTGAACAGGATGAGCCGACACGTCACACTTCCTTCCATTCTCTCTCTGGTGTCTCTTAGTCACAACAGGATGGCAGCTATTCTGCGCTCCTTTATAGCCAGCTTTAATTTGGTTTAGGCTGTTACTGTGTTCTGGCAGAGGCCTCGGCTGCTGTAAATCATTTGCGTGACACATGACGTTCTCTACCGTCCGTGGATCACGCAGGGTTCGTTCGATCCGTGCGGAGGGCGGAGTGTCGTCTGAACTCGTTTACAGCGAGGCCAACACGAGGAACAGACAGAACTCCCGGAGTGCGTGGCTGCAAGCCGAGCACCTCGTCCTACTGGTAGACATTCTCCTACAAAGATGCGACGGCACTTTCATCAGATAAGCTTCAGATGATTAAAGCCCTCAGACTGTGGTCTTTACGAGTGTGTTTTCCTTTTTTCGCATTTGGCAGCAACTCTTTTGTTTCTTTGATGTCAGAGACTCTCATTTCGAAGATCAGTCTGCATTTCATGCTGCGCCCTTCTCAGAGACAAAGGAGCAGGTGCTTCTTGCAACATGTCGGTTTTCCTACTACTCAACTGCCAGGGTGAATAGAATAGAAATTCCATTTATTCCTCACAGATTAGTTTAAAGTGTAGGTGATACGAGGGAGGTCCAAATGCGACAGGGTCAAACTTTGAGAAAGAGCAACCTGGGGAAAACATGAAAAGAAGCACCAAGGTACACCCGAATCGATATCAACAAGAAAAGGTTCGCTTGAGCAGTAATGTTTCTTTCCTCAAGGTGATTAACACAGCAGCCTTCTGCCTAGTGCACAAGAAGACTCCAATAAAGGTGGAACTGCTGCAAAGGAAGACATCATTGTTTTCAAATAGCAAACCAAGGCGCGGAGTGATCCTCGAGTTCTTCTGGAGCCTGCGAGATGACGGTGCCATTGGGGTGAAGTTGCAAAAAAACTCCGTGGAACTCACGGAGACGCGAAAACTCCCGGACCTCACCAAGGATTAGTGCAGGTGGCCGCTTGCGGTTTCTACCCGAAGTCATTGAAATGGTCGACAGGTCTGATGACGGCGCCGTATGCCGAATGAGAGAGTGGGTAAACATCGATCCCACCTCCTGGAGTCGACGAATACTTACCACTATCCAGGTAAGGATTTTTCGTCTTGAACTCGTTCCAAGCAGCAAGGAGATATGGAAAGCAGAACTGACCTTGGTGACTCCTGGATTCCTCCCTGTTCCATGGGAAACGCGGCTGTTGATATGCCAAGGGTGCACCTTCAAAATCCAAGACAAGGAACATTTCGCCATCAGTGGCAACATACACGCAACAGATGAAAGGAATACTCATCTACAGGGCACGCTCACGTTTAAAAAACCCGTACAAACAGTACGTCGATGCTGACGACCAATGCCGGCATCCGCGATCAGATATTTCGTGCACACAAGGAAGGCAACGCCTTCTCCACGGCGCCAGCCGCTTCGGGATGCAACTTGTGAAGCTGCGAGTGTTTGGAGAAATGTTCTCGAGGAGGGACCTACAACGGGACACACCGAAAGACGCCCTCCTGCTCCATCACGGATAAATAATCAGTAGATGGAAGATCAAGTGCTGCGCGAAGAATGCACAAGGCGGGCTCTGCTCGGCGTATGGAGATTAGGAAACGGAGGTCCACGTGCTCACCTGAACTCCGCTAAGATCCGGAGGCGGCGACGAGCCTGCAGACCAGTGCAGGGATGGGAAACCGGGATGGATTGTTTGAAAGGAACGGCAACGTTCCCGGATGCAATCCTATGGTAAGGACGATGACTGTCCTCTTCATCACAAGCAACGAAAAGAGCGACAATGAAGAAGCAAAGAAAGCAGCACCGCATAGGGTCATTCTCACAAGGAATTATCCAAAGGGTGGTTGGAATCAGGAACTGCGGCAAAATCCCAGCCTGTTTTCCAAAAGCATGCCACAGTGGAATGCCACTAATCGGCAGCACTCGAAAACACTTTTCTGACTGATGACGTGTTCCGGAAGAGGTGCAAACAAACAAACACAATTCCCGTTCCCGTCTCACGGGAATACAAGTTGGGCACAGCAGAGTCACCCCGCCGCATGTCGGCGTGAGCTCAACTCGAGCAACACGCTCTTGAGGAAGGGAACACGGGACGAGCCACTCGAAAACGACCGGGTGAAGCCTCCCGCCAACGCGGGTGTGTGGCCACGATGTCCGTGCGTGGTACAGCGACAGTTGCGGGTTCGAATTCCACCTGAGGGAGAGTGGGTTGTCGCCGAGAACAGGGAATGCGTCGTGCATTTCGAGTGTCCTCTCGAGATGGCTCTGGTTGGTCCGCAGGCTTCAGGTGCGGCACTGGTGGCAGACGGAAACCGGATTCCCCTGGTCTGGATTGGGAGTCGAATCCCCGAGGGGATTCCAGGAATCACGAAGCCGCTTCTCTTCAGAGTTCCTTCCGGTTGTGGAAATGGAGTGGCGCCATCACCTACTACAAAGCCGGTTGGTTGACGTCTCTTCAGAGCGTCAGGAAGTGCGCTGCTTCCTTGTGGTAGCGGATCCTTCAGAAAAATTGGGAACATGCCTTCGGAGGTCTCATCGGAGGAAGAAACAAGGAGCGGTTCCCTCCGAAACAAGAATTCCAGGAGATGATCCTTTCAGAGTTCCCATCGGAGAAGAAATCAGGGATGCCCCCCACCGTGGGGTCCCTTCGGAGAGAATGAGGAAGAGGGTTCCTCCAGGGTCTCCTTCCAGCCGTAAGAGAGAAACGGACTCGTTTTTCAGAATCTTCCTGGATTCATGGAGTGGTTCCTCTGGAGTGACCCCCTATAACTTGAAACATCACACGCACCCTGGGTGAAGTGTCAAAGAGCTTCGTGCGCCCCCTCTCCCTGAGGGGGCGAACAGCTCTTCAGAACTCTCTGATGGCCCAAAAAAATATCCGGAGAAGGAAAGGCTGGGAGAAGAGCAGCGGAAAAGGAAGAGCTCAAAGGACTGCCCGCGGAAGGGTCCCACTTCGGATGGGCCACTTCCCAGTCGGTCGCCTCTCACGAGGGTGCATCCACCTCGCCAGCTTTCCAGGGACACGTCGCTTAGGAAGGAAATCGGCATGCGTGGAAGAATTCTGCAGGACCAACAGTCTTCCAGAGTGTTTCACGTGCCTAGGTGTCGACCCCTCTTCCCCCTCCATCCCGACGCTTCAACAAGCTCCCTTCCTGAACGTGGGAGCAGCGCGCTCTCGAGGAAAAGTCGGTGTGCCCCCGTCCCTAGCATCGAGCTCCCGGCGAGAGCATTCCGTGCCCATCCGCCGGAACCAATCCCCAGAATCTGCTGATCGGATGGCGGCTTCCCCGCTGGCGTCGTCCCGGTGGCAGTCTGGCTAACCAGCCTTTACGACCTCAGCGGTACGGAGCCCGGGAAGCAGGAAGGAGGTTTTCCCGTGTTCTTACCGAGAGCTCCTTCCCTTGCTCCTGTCGAGGGCAAGGGCGCTCCCTTTGGGGTTCCCGATCCCGGGAACGCGCGCAGGCTCCCGCTCGTATCTGGCGGTTCTCCCTGCGTGCTGGCTGGAGTTCGCCAGGACCGCAGCATCCCTCTGACGGGCGGCGGGTGCCTCCGCGCCTCGGGGGGATGCTGAAGGACTGCTACTCGAGGAGGACGTCGAAGGGAACGGGTTCCCAGAGAGCAGGGGAGGAATCAGGGTGGTGGGATGAAAACGAACTGCAGCCTTACATGGGTACGCGATCCTCCGGATGGGAGCGAATCGCGGGAGTGAGGTGCGACGAACGAGCCCGTGTGCTCGCCTCGAAGGGGGATCGAATCGCCCTCCCGGATCCCACCCGGATGCCTTCCTTCCTCCAGGCAATGGGAAAATGCGCGCCAGCACATCGGACTGGCGGCGCGAAGCGATTGGCGGGGAGGTCTCCGCCCGGAACCACGTGCGGGCGAAAGCCGCCGTCCTAACCCAGCGTTGCTGGGGAGCGCAGATGCGCTCCTTTGCGAAGAGCAAGGCGGTGACCTGAGCATGCGCACTGCAGGCGCCACGGGAAGAAAGAACGGGATGAAGGAACAAGAAGTGGACGACACGCGTCACTGCAGGCCCCCTAGGCGCAGCTCTGTCCTTTCCACAGGAGGGAAACACAGCGGCCAACCAATAGGGTGGGAGACACCTCGTAGAGGGAGCGGTAAACTTGATGGACAGGCGGATTGACACGGAGACAGCCAGCGCACGCACTATGAGACTGCTCCTTTGGGCCAATTAGCAGGACATCCCACCGTCAGAGATGGAGGCTTCTCTCTCCACCTGGGCAACTCAGGTGGAAGACATCCCGGAAGGTTTGCACCTGCTTCTCTCATCTCCCCGTACTGTTTGGCTCAAGAGGATCGTAGCGTCCCCGGTATACGCAGGGGGTGGGCCGACCTTTCAGCGAGGAGGAACGTGGTGCAGTGACCTTTGAAAGACGGCAGAGTAAAGGAGGAAGCCTGCTGCACCGCACGCAGGTTCCAGAACACGCAACGGGTGTGACCGGTGACCTCGGTTCCTTGCTTATGTATTTATTCATTTATTTAGTTGCTGTTGCCTCCCTTACACGCACTTTTCCCAGGTCCGCCAGTCGATGGATTTAATCATTCACGTCTGCATTTTTTTTTTGGGGGGGGGTTTTGGAAACGGAATGCCCCGCCTCGAGCGGGTGGAAATGATTTCCAAGAAGATGCAAGAGGGTTCGTTCAGGGCATTCAGATGAAGTCTTGCTGATGAAGTTTACTCATCCTCTGAGGCCCCTGGATACACTGCAAGTTTTTCTTGAGTTTTTTTCAGATTCAAAATGACTCGACATTTTTCAAAGAGCGCAAAGCCATCTCAAGGCTCATCCGTAGCGCCTCGCGTATAGGAAACCCGTGTCCTTTTCGTCTTCAGGGATTAAAAAAGATTCCTGCCTGCCTTTCCTTTATCACGCGGGAAGTGTTCCACCCCTACCTATAGTGAATTCTCTCTCCTCTTATATGTGTCCGGCATTCATGCCATGCTTGTGTAGGGCAGCACGAAGAGAATCCGCAACCATCTGGCTCGGATCTTTGAAGGTTTGCGGAGCGTCTCCTTGGTGAACCACTTGAGAACTGCCTGATTCCCGCGTCCTGGAAGCATCCCGATCCAGGATGCACAATTGGCAGGATGGGCGTGAAAGGAGAGAAGGTGGAGTTGCTGCATCTAAGCAAGCATCCGGGAACAAGCTAGCGGACTCAAGAAACGAGGATGGAACGCCAGGAAAGGACAGGCAAGTTGCTATCGCAAAACCATCACGTCTCAGGAGGCTCTTTCGTTGCTGCGGTCATGATTTCTGGGAGTACCGGCACCGAGACCATCGCTACAAAAATGAATGCGCGAGAACCTTTCTGATGGCTCCATGCCTTTGATCAAGGCAGTTTCATTCTTTTATATGCAAAATGGCGCTGCTTGATCTGACAGGAGTTAAAGTTTCTGAAAGACAGGGGATGCTCTTTTTTGCTAAAGACGACGCACACGGTTAAGAACGCGAGTTACTGGAAGCCGAACAGCATGCTCTGGCTGAGAAATGGCAAAAGTATCAGCTTACACAGGAAACCCAACGCTTCCGTGATCGGGACAATAAGATGCGCTCGATTGAATGCAAAAGATTCCGTTTCGCATCCGAAGGTTTGTCGAGGAAACGAAACTTTTCCTAGCAGCCAACTGCTCCGTGGAAGAGATCTCAGAAGACGCACAAGCAGCAATGCTTACCCGGAATTTGGTTGCCCGAAGAATTTCGAGTTTCCCAGAAGTCCTCGTTTTTCGTCCCTGCCACTGGCCTTCTCCATGGAAAGCAGCTTTTCCTTTGGATAATTCTAGTTGACTCTTGCCCTCCGTGCGTGTACTGCTTGCAGCGGCTGCACTGATCATAAGGCCATGCTGCTATTTCCGAAGGCTGGCTGGAAATATCAGATGGCTATGAACTCCTTCAAGGGTAAACTCTTGATACACTGGCAAAATTCTGCTCTGCGAGCATCAACAGATGATATCTGCAGGTGCAGAACGCCCATCAACGCGATGAAGCGATGGCTGTCCTCCAGCAAACCACGCACCGGAATCGTCATGGCGATCACCTTTCACGTTCCCTTCCATGCACGTTGATGTTTTCGTTTCTTGAAAGCAAATTTTCAGCTGCAGAACGAACGGTGAACTGTACCTTGGCCGTCCTGCTCTTCAAGTAGCTTGCAGAATTCGCATCAGCTCCTGACAGCACTCTGCAGCTCTTTTTGCAGATGCATTGCCTCATTTTTAAAGCGGACAAAGGAATGCTTTTATTCTGCTATGACCTTCTGCCATTTCGGATTCACAGTGCTCCGACCTTCCCTTGGCTGAGGAAGATTTTGGCTTTCATCTAGGAATGCACGAATTTTTCCATCATTATGAAGCGGAATGCGCACACCATCTCTTTTGTAATGCAGAGGATTTATGCAGTGTGCACTTTCCTCCCTCTTCATCCTCCTCTTTCCCTCCTTGGATTATTCTGGAGAGGAGTATAAGTTGCCATGCAAAGTTCAATCAGCCAAGTTCCAGTGAGATCACCTTGCACTCCAAGGTGATCTCACTATTTAAACTGTTCCCAGCACACTTGGAATCTTAGCAGGCCACACCAGGTTTAGCAGACACTCAACCTGTCCAGAAGGTTGTCTCTGGAATCCTGACCTCTTCTTTCGAATGGGAAGCTGCATTCCCGGGAGTCCAGTGAGTGGATCGTCGTACCGAAGGCTGATTGTCATTGTCAAGTGAAGAAACGCCCTGCTGTACGTGCAGGACGCGGATCGGGATGCGTAATGCTGCTGCTACTGCTGCTCCGCGCGCAGCTGTCGTCAAGGCGACGCTCCCGTGCCTCCTGATTGCGACCAGCATGCGGCACCCCCCGTGAAGTTCGAAAGCACAGGATTATTCAGAGAACCGGTTCCATCCCTCCTCACCCTCTCCTCCTCGTTGCTATGATAGCGGTGGCGGTTGTGATCCCTCCCTCCCTTTGCCTTGTGACGTCCAGCGCCTCCGCCGGAGGACCGCCAAATGGGGAACAACACTGGCGCAGCCCTGTTGAGCATCTCTGTGATCCTAATGCCGGTGGTGGTGGTGTGAGAGGCGTCAGCGCAGTCCCGGAGCTGCGCATCCTAAAGCACCCCATCGACATCACCGCTGCCAAGGACGAACCCGTGGTCTTGAGCTGCATGCCCGAAGGGGTCCCCACGCCCGAGGTGCAGTGGTTCAAGGACGGAGAGCTGCTCCCGTCCACGCAGTCGGACACTCGCATGCTTTTCGTTACGGGCTCCCTCTCCTTCCTCCAGGTGCAGCACACGAAGAAGGAACAGGACTCCGGGATGTACTGGTAGATGACCAGGAAGACTGTGGGAGCCGCCAGGAGCCACAAGGCTATGCAGACAGTGACAAAGCAACGCAGTTCTTGGGATACTGTGGAAGATCAAAATTGATCGTACAAACGGCGCCAGTCTGTTGGCGCAGATTCGTGCAACACATGATTCATCATGGGCGGCTCTTGTTTCTAGCGACAACTTGCTCTTCAGCCACGAGTCGTGACAAGCGGGACAGCTGCAAGATTTCTTGCGTTTACCTCGACTTTGTAAAAAATTCTTCTCGTTGTCGTTGAGGACAGGCAGTTTATTCTCTTCATGGCTTCCAAAGCTGGCGAGAGCTCGCGGCCTTCTTTCTTCCGGTGTCGCCCTCCACGTAAAAGGAGCTTTCCTCCTTTCTCTCCACGCAGAAGCAGCAGCAGCCGGAGTGCCTAGTGATCTCTGGAAGCGATGCATGCGCAGGACTTGAAGCAAGGTGACGCCATCGGTCGGCGTAAGGGGAAGCAACCGCAGTTTTGGAATGAGATGGGAAGTCGTGGGGTTGAGAAGAGAGGCAAGTGGGCGGGCGGCGGTGGCACTCGAGCACTGAGGGGGCCGCAAAACTGGATTTGAACACTCTTCGGAGTTATCTGCTTAGTTTAGGAGCCTTTTGAAATTCTCATGAAGGCGGCCATCGACCTCCGACTCTTCCCTGTGAAACTTTTCAGGTCTCCAGCGAAACCGCACAGCCTCTCAAAGACACTCCCCGGACAACGGAGAAACAGAAGACTCTTCTGCCACGCATAATTGGCACCTGGCGCCACAAAGAGTGATGACTGGCGATGACCCAAGCAGCGGCGCATTCTGATGCAATCACAGCGCCTTCCCGTACACATGTCACTCGGTTTCGCTCGGCACCCGTACTTCAAGATCTGCAAGATCTGTGGAGATTGATCCCTCGACGCTCATATCCTGTTGAGTGGAGTTGCACCATTAGAGGATGCAGGTGAACCGAAATGGGTACTGGGAAGGAAGAGGATATTTCGGCTGAGCCTCTCGTTGCAAAAGTAGCCCCAGCACCTTTGAGCTTGCCTCTGAGGGCAACACGGAAGGAGAGATGCGGATGTACAAGAACACGATCGAACCCGTGTTTCGAAATGCTTTCTCCCAAGAGCTTGCAGATCCACGTGGACGAGGTATCAACGATGATGGAGTATCCACTGACGATTCGCTCCGAACCTTGGCAGTGTTACAGTACGTGCACTCAGCCATCATCCACTTTCTGGTGATCTTGACTTCGGAGAGGAAGCGAAAAGAATGATTTCGCTGCTCCACAAGCGAGTGAAGGTTCCCATGATTGTGACGTCTTCCTCCAAGGTCGAGCAGGTCATTTTTTGTTAAATTCGTTCCTTTTAGCACAGGTGGATCCGCACGGGCAGTCTGCTTTCCACGGGAACTTCGACGTCCTTTTGAGTGAGCTTTGCCCGAGTCACCGAACGTGGATTCGTTTGCAGGAAACGGGACGCATTTCGCGAGGGAGGAGGTGTCGGTGCTCGTCTCCCCTGGAATAGCGTTCGTCCCCCAGGAGACACCGAAGGGAGAACACAACGCGCCTTTCGCAATGTCACGTGATCAAGCAGGTCATCCGGGCGGCTTTTTCCGAGTCTCTGAAAGTGATGGAGGCTTTCCGAGTGTGAATCCCACTGTCCTCAAACCAGGCTTTCGATGGACGCGTGTCCACTTCAAGTCACCATGGTGGTGTCGTTCGTCTTGCATATCTGTCAGGGACATCTCTGATCGTTCCAGTGAATCCCTCACGGACAAATGGATACCGCTCTAGTGAGTGCCCTCAGTATCTGTGCTGAAAGGAAATGGGTATGTAGTAGTAGCTGCAAGTGTGAGGTCATGCCTCTCTAACGGTTCAAAAAGGGGTTTCCCTAAGCCGCAAAGGCTGTCGTTTGTTCCCGGTGGTTGCGGCATGCGTCATTTCACCATGGGAACGGAAGTGTTCGATCAAAGCTGAGCTACCCATCGGGTTCGCAAGAGTGACTTCTCTGCAGCCTCCCCCGCGAAAAGATTTGTGTTTGTTTATCTCTGCTGCGGGATGGTAACCGCACTCCTCCAGGGGAGAACAGCGGGAGCGAGGTCAGGAAGCTTCGAAAGTTTTTTCTTCTTTTTTTTCCCAAACAAATCCAAGGACACGGGAAGCGCAAAGATATCAAAGAGGAGGCAGCAACGAGCGCAACCCCGAACTTTTGTCCCGCTCGCTCCTCCTCAAAGTCATCATCTCGATTGTAAAGCAAACACGCAGTGCGGAGAGGAACGTGAAGAGCGCTCGTGTTTTGATTATGCTCGGAATATACCTCGAAGAAAATGACATTATGGTCTTCTTTGTGCGGATGCGTGACATCCCGATGCGCCTCACGCCCTTATTCTCGTCTGGCATCTCGCATCCCGGAATTTATAGTTCCGTTCCAGGAACACGTTCATCAAATTATTGCGGAGCGGCTCGGCGGCTGAGAATCTACGAGCCTCCTGCATCGATTTCGTGTTTGTCAGCTCTGAGTGAAATCGCGGAAAGACGATTACGTCCGCAATCATTCTGTTTGTCAGCGAACCTCCGGCTCCGGCAGCTGGAAAAACTTCGCGTTTTCCGCTCAAAGGAATTCCTTCGAAACGAGTGCTCCTCATTCCCTCCCGGGTTTCAGATGTGGGAGGCAGAAATTCGCCTCTTGCCGTGCTACCCTCAAGGGATTACCTGAATGTTAAATGAGATGTTTGATGTCTGCGGGGATGGATGCCTCTTCATTTTGAGAGCGGAAAGGCAAGAAGAATCGCTCTGACTTGAGAAGGGACACCGATAGAGAGACCAGATGTGGCAACGAAGTGCCTCATGCCATCCGCACTAGGTCTTCGATCAAAAATAGAAGGCGAAAAAATTCTTCAATATGTTTTTTTTTTTTTTAAAAAAAAAAGAATTTCCTTCGGGGTTTTCTAGAAGGATCTTTGGGATTTCCTTGAAGATTCCGCGGTCTCCTCTTTCTCCTTCTCCCTGGGCACCAGCTCGTTGGAGTCTGCTTGGGAAAAGGTGACTTCGAGCTCTTCGGACGGCCAGTTGTCCAGCTCGCCGTCTGGTGCACGCTCCAGCTCCCGGGGCTTAACTGCACGGTTTTCTGGAGGGTGGAGACGACCGCGGAGGGCAGATAAACTGCCGCATCGCTTACGGAGGATCGTGCGAAAGGAGACACATCAGCGGATGGAAACGACGAGACCTGCGTGATGATGTGAGCAGCTATTTTATTTTTTTTTTTTCTGGATAGCATGATTCCCGACGTACGTGCTTCCGGTACCAACGTACTCTCCGAGCAACGTCCAGCGCTGTTCCGTGTACACTCAGCCATTCATGTGCATCCATCACTGCTACTGTTCATCCCATGTCGTGCGACATGATTCTCGCTATCGCGAACGGGGACGACTGGAAACGATCCTCTTTCACGGAAATATGGGTATCGATGCACTCTCCTCAAAAAGTGGTACTTTGAATCCTTCCCACAGAGATTTCCCCATTCGTAAGCAGATAAGGAAACATGTCATTAGAAACCATGGAGAAGGTAAAGAAATCCAGCCTGCAATCGCATCTACGAATCTCTCACAAGCCTTTTCAAACCCAGACATCTGATTTCCAGCAAGCTCGTTACGGTAATTAGCTCATTAGTCTCCACATGACGAGCAAAAATTCTCATTAGTCCAGGATCTCTCTTTAGCCCCGCCGGCCAGCCGAGCTGGTGATCGTTTTCAAGTCAAGCTCCAGGTGGAAGCTCGGCCGAAGGTGACTGGAAGGCTAGGGCCGCCTTCTGCTAGAGCAATATTGTTCCCTATGGAGTGAAGGAGGTTCGTTTCAGAGAATTCTCCACTTGGATTTACGCTTACCAGACTGATTCTGTAAGAGGGATTTGGAATCGAGGGGAAACGAAACAGTCACGGGGCCTGCTGTACGACACATTCGCTTCAATACGTCTTTTGCCACCAGAGGCTCAGGGCGTTCTCCCCACAACTGACGAAGCTTTCGCAATCTTTCCAGCCTTTCCTCAACGTTTTTCGTGACACGTCTTGACCGAAAACTTACTTTCGGCCGAGACGTACTGAACCCCTGGATTGGTTTACTTCACAGAGATGTCTTGAACTACCGCGTCGGCGTGCCACATCACCAGCTGTTTCCTAAAAGAAATTCCCGCTGAGCAAGTTCCTCTTCATTAAGCGTTCCTCATCTACCTGGATGAGTACATGCTGCCCATGGTGTGGATCTTCGGCTTCGAAGAAGCGTTCTGTTACCCCGGATTGTCTTTGCCACCGCATATACCCATCTCCGATGAAATGTGTTTCTCACTCTCCCTGCAGCCAATGATATCGATAGTTGTTTTCCCTATGACTTCGAGTCAAGGAACGCGATGAGGAATGCTGATCTTACCCTTCTTTCGAGCTCACACAGATTACGCTTCCGTATGAGCGCTCAAGATCATCCTTTGGTCAACTACATGTTGCCAACGAACAGTCGCTTCCTCTCATGCCTCGAAGACCAATAGGTGAAGAGACTGGAAGTTCCATGCCTCGACAGGATGCCCTCACTTGTTGGCAGCAAAAGGACCGCTCGTGAATGAGAAAACGCTCTGAAACCGTTGCTCAGCTTGGCTCAATTCAGAGTGCACCTGGCTTCACACTCACTGCGGTCACGACGCCAGTGTAAGGTTATAGAGACGGCAACTACCATGCGATCTCGACAGTGGAACACCACCATCAGGCGGCCCAGTTTCTCCAGGGGCAAGGACAGCCCATGTGCCCACGGGCGTGTTCCAGCTCAAAATTCTGTTTTCATGGAAGTAACTGTGCCAGCGTCAGCAGCAACGCCACTCGCGTCTTAACGCAGTGGCGATAGCAGCCACGTTGGCGGTCGTGTGGCTGCGGTCTCCGCGCGTATTACGAAGCGTTGTGGGTTCGAATCCCTCCCGGGAAAGGATTGATGCCGAGAAATGGATTGTGCCTCGTGGGTTTCGAGCCTCCCCTAGGAGGATGACGCTGGTTGACCTCATGCGTGGCGACACTGATGGAAGCTAGAAACCGGATGCCCCCGTTGGCTGGCCGGGATTAGAAGTCGACCCTCTGGGGTCCTTCCAGGAATCAAAGAGCAGGTTTCCTTAGGGGTTCCCCTTCCGTTGTGTAAATAAGGCCATCTCCTCCCCTGGAGAGGGACCTTCCATCTCGTAACATGAAGCTGGAGGATCGATACCTCTCCAGAGTGTCAAGAAATGCTCTGCTCCCTTCGGGAGAGACCCTTGAGAGAAAATTCGGAAGCGTTCCTTCAGGGTTCTCTTCAGAGGAGGAAACAAGGAGCGGTTCCCTTGTGGGTTCCCTCTGGAGAAGACATGAGAAGTGACCTTTCTGAGAGAATAAGGAAGAGGCTCCCTTGGGTCCCTTCGGAGACAACCAGAGCAGCATGTTTCGATAGTGCCAGTCACACCCATGTCACGTTCAGCAGGTTCTGCCTAAAACTGCTTGGCAACCAAGCAGACCTCCAAACAAACATCAACTAGACCAGAAGTCTTGGTTATCCAACGAGAGAGTGCACCAATGATCAAAGGTGAAGGAGGTCACCTTCAAGACCGAGCCACTGAAATTAGGCAACGTCAAAGGCATCTAGGTTGCGTTGTGCAACAGGAATGTGATCATTCTGATCGATGATCCCTAGTGCCAGTGGATTCACTATGCTTACGGACAGCGGGTAAATGGTCGAGATACTGGTCAAACAGAGGATCAACTGAACGGACGTCTGGTACATGGAATGGGTAAATCCTCCAACACAACTATACACAGGACAGGAACCAGAATTCACCTCACTAGGCACACAGTCTGGGATTGCCTGTGCCAATAAGAATAGGCAACACATGGGAAAAGTCCTCTTCGAGTGAAGGTGGACGAGGATGTCAAGATCGCGGACGCGCACTCCCAGCTATTACTAATAAGGTTCTGGCAACGTTCTGTATTGTTTGCAAGAGTTTGGACGCCGATTAGGATCTTACTCTGGTGTCACGATGCCACTGGTGAAACCAGCGGGAACACCGTGAAATCGCAGCTGTGTCACTTTTGCAGGCAGTCGGGCCACGCAAAGAGGAAGCACAGAAGGCGTATCAGCTGGCGGGAGATTCAGGGCCATCCTTCCAAGGTCAAGAGGGTCCAGGAGGAGCTGCCGGAGAAA
This sequence comes from Raillietiella orientalis, assembly GCA_036172245.1. NCBI lineage: Eukaryota > Metazoa > Arthropoda > Ichthyostraca > Raillietiellida > Raillietiellidae > Raillietiella > Raillietiella orientalis. The sequence goes on from JAYWIR010000012.1 coordinate 1,548,922, forward strand.
GTCGCAACCACAGCAATGGAATGTCTCGAAAGTCAGCAGAAGGAAAGGAAGAAGCTCAGGCAGGAGTTGCAGGGTGCCTCCGGAGCACAAGCGGAAGGTGCTGCGCCCAAGAAGAACTAGAGAAAACAAAGGAATGCGAACAGCAGATAAGATTAACGAGAAATTGCGACCGGGTGCAAGCGGCAAGGAACAGGCGAATATCCTGAGCCAACTCTGTTCAGTAGGGGAAATCATCCTTCAGGAAGTCTGCAGTGGTGAACATCGCCTCCAGCTGGAGAGCAACAAATTGCTTGACTTGCGCGTCATCACTCCCGGAAAAGATGGAGACTAAACCGAACACCATGGCCAAAGCTCACAGCACCCTGTCACAGATAGCACGGACCACATAGAGTCCGAAAGCGATGTAGAGGAAGAAAGCGCTGCTGCTAGGAGTCCGCAATGGTCTTCTCGGCAAAAGAACAAGAAGCGCAAGGGGAGTAGTCCTTCCTGTACATGGCAGGAAGAACAAAAATCTCTCTCGGAAGATCAGAGGGTTGTAGAACCAGGACAAAAGGGGGCTTGTTACGCAGACCGTCGAGTGTGACCACATCGTGTGTCTGCAAAAAACCCAAGGTATGGGTCACAATATCGGATGAGAACTCGGACAACCAATGGACGTCTGACTATTCATTGGTGCGGGTGAAAAGCAGGCAGAGGGGTTGGTGGTCGTAAAAGATGAGATCGCATATTCTCGATACGTTCTCTCCGCGTCTTGGTCTGACCATCGGCGTTCGAATGCTTTGACCCGGAAGTGTCCACTTGCTCCTAGTGAACCTGCACGGGCCGTACAAGAGAAAGTACCGATGCGAAGAAAGGAGCGCAGACTCTTCTGCTCAGCACGGCCTCACTGGAAGGACATCGTTGTCTCCGGACTTCGACATGCTGGAGGACGTCCCAGGTCACTAGTCCGAGGATCCGAGAGAAGGAAGAGGCGATGCACTGTTTGAAGAATATGCAGCTAGCTGGAGGCACAAACCGGTGGACCACGCCCCCTGCAGCAAAGACATAGGCGACCCGGGATACGCGGATTCCGCTTCCGGATCGTCCCTGAGTGCGGTTCACTGTGAAAAGTGGAAACTCTGAGTGGAAGAATGGTTCCCTACCTGTTTCTCTGTTTTCCTTCCATTTTTTTTTCTTTTCGAGTTTTCTTTTTTTCTGGTTCTCGAGGAGTGCTGAAGAACCGTTTGCCTCCCTAGGGTGTAGAGGGAAGGGGCCCACGAAGCCCCTTAATACTGTTTCGTGCCCGATAATGCGTGTTAACTCTTCAAGTTAGAGAGCAACCCCGTAGGGACCACCTCATGGATCCAGGAAGGCTCCAGAGGAAGGAGTCCGTTCCTCCTACGCTTGGGAGGGAACTCCGAAGGAAACCCTCGTCCTCGTTGTCTACGAAGGGGACTCCGAAGGGAACCATCTCTTCCTTGTTCTTTGCGGAGGGACTCCCCCGGTTGCAGGAACCACCTCATTTCTTCTCTGAAGGGGACGTGGAAGTGACCCGCTCAAGAATTTCTTCTCTGCATGGCACCCTCAAGGGAACCGCTGATTGCTTTCTCCTCTGAAGGAAGCCCTGAATGGACGCTTCCAGCTTTCTCTGAAGTGTCGCTCCCATAAAGGAGCAGCGCACTTTTGATACTCTGGAAAGGCAACCCCCCCGAGGGGGGAATGAACCGGCTTCAAGGTATGCGATGGAAGGCCCTTTCGAGGAGGGAAAGGCCCCACTTTCACAGCCGGAGGCGATTGCCAAAGGGAACCTAGTTCTTGATTTCTGAAAGGACCCTGGAGCGTCAACTTCCTATCCTGGCCAGTCAACGGGGGCATTCTGAGGTCTCTGGCTTCCACCACTGCCTCATACGAATAGGCCAACCAGAGTCATCTTAAGGGAAGGACCGAAAACCCACAACGCAACCCCTGTTCTCGGCCTCGATCCTTTCCCCGGTGGGATTCGAACCCGCAATGCTTGGTGCCACGTGCGGAGGCAGCAACCACGCGGTCGCCAACGCGGACAACGCTCATCTGCATGCCCGCCTTGGTTCGATACGCTTCTCTGTCACCAGGAAGTCATCGAGGAGATTCGGCGGTGCAGAACTATTTGTAGGACCGCTGACTGGGACAGGAACACGATTCATACATTCCTCAGCCCACTACGCTGCAACGGGAGGGTGGGAGAAGTAACGGAATTTGAACATCCAGGACCGCTCTAACTCGAAGTTCTGGGACCACTATGAGAGGCGGTACGTCTTTGAAACTCTGAAGGCGGAAATTGGCGTGCTGAAGAAGAAGATGATTGCCACTGGTACCTCCTACATTCAGTGCGACCGTCACGCCCATTACGTGTCGGGCATAATCACATCCCCGACGCCAAGGTCTGTGCCCGGCGGAGCGCAGAAGACCGAATTTACGGCAGAAAGACAGGACCGAAGAGGAAATTACCATCGAAGAAGTGAAAGAGAGTCTTCTGGTTTGTGCAAGGGCGTGGTGGCCGGTCTTGATAGAGCGGCCATCCCTTCCTGTCAGCGGTGTCCGCACGACTACTCGCATCTGCTCCGCGTGCTCAAGCAAACGATCCAGAAAGAAAAAGCCCTCCGGCGTCATTCCACGAAAGCAGGATACGATTGTTGCCAGAGGGAGCCAAAGATCTGATTAAAGTCATCCAGTGACGACCAGTCTCCAACCTAAGTCAGGATGCCAGGTGGTGGGCAGAAAGCTGGACCAATCGCCTGAGGAGCACCATGCCATCGTTGGTTTCTTTAATGCAGACGTGGGCAGTGCTCGGAAGCCTTATTAAGTGTGACAATATGGAGTGTGTCCCACGCCATCCTTGGTTACGGTCTCTATGCCGGAGAAGACATGGTGCTGCATTCCTAGATATGGAGAAAGCATCTGATACTGTTGGACAGGATGCTGCTGCAGATATCTAGAAAACTGAGCCTCTCAAGTATCTGATGGAAATTCACTAAAGGCAGTTTTCCATGATTCAGATCAGCGGACAAGACAGTCCGGATGGAGAGAGGAATTCGTCAAGGAGACGCTCTCAGCTCGATGCTGTTTGCGATCTACACAGAGGATGTGTCAGCTCTGGTCCAACAAAGTAGACATTTTTGACGCATTACAATAGGCAACGACAGACAGATTTAACCAGCATATGCGGACGATTTCCACTTCTTCCTGGAGGAGAAGAGGAATCAGGATGATTTCCTGGAAACGGTCCGGTATCTGGAAAGAGGTTTAGGCTCAAGAATCATTCCACAGAAGTCTCCGCTACGCCCATTGGAATCCTGAATCTCTCCGCACTAATGCAAAAAAGAATCCTGGGAAACCACGTCGCCGTTGCGAAACTTGCGGAAGCAGTCCTTGGGAAGACCACAGAAGATGCTGCAAAGCACACACGTGTCGGCTCCAGAATACGCCAGAGGTCCGGCTTGTGAAATGACATGCTGCTCCCCAAGGTGTTCTACGGAGCGGCCTTCCGCTAAGTAGACAAGAAGACTCGGATGGAGATGGAACAGCTGCAACGGAACTCTCTGTGAGGGGATGAAAGTCAAAGCGCGGAGTGACGCTCGAGCTCTTGTGCCACCCACAAGAACGCGGTGCGATTGGACTGAAGCTGCAAGAGCACTCCGTCGAAACCATGGCGCGCGAGAACTTTCGTACCTCGCCAAGGATGGGAGAGGTGTCCGATTGAGGCTCCAATTAAAAGTTATTGAACGAGTCGGCTGGCCAAACGACGGCGCTGTAGGCAGAAGTAGGTGAACATCGATACCCTCCTGGAACACTGTTGAGGATTCGTCGACTTGAACTTGTGCTTCGTAGCAAGGAGATATGGGAAGTAGCACTGACCTTGGTGCCTCCTGGCTTCCTTCCCTTTCCATGAGAAACGTGGCTATGAATATGCCAAAGGTCCAGCTGCAAAATCCCGGACTAGGAACATTTCGCTACCAGTGGCAGTCTTCATCGGATGCGACTATTCCGCGGTGGGCACGAGAAATGTGAAAAAAGCAGGACAACTGCGCGTGGACCAGAATAATAAAGAAGAGTCGCTGGGAATACATTCCACAGAAAATAAGGAGTGAAAGTCTTCCTACGACTGCTGCCAACCGCTTCGGTTCCAAAACGTGAACCTGCGAGGGGGTGGAACTAGAGACTGGGGGAGCATCCTGCCATACCTGACACCCACGACGACCTCCTCATGTTTTACCACCAAAGGATCCTGAGCGGTCTAGGGTGAAATAGTAGACAGGCAACATCCAATGCGAGGTCTGCACGGAGCGTGGGGATAAAGAAACCCTGCTCTGCGTTCCCACCTGCCGTACGCTGCGACAGGACTGGAAAGCGCTGAAGGCGACGACACAGCTGCTGACCAGTGCAGAGGTGGAACTCATGGAGGGAATGTTTCGAGGGAGTTCTTCGATACAGTCGAATGGTCACCTTAGATCGCGAGAACCACGATTGCCCTCTTCATCACGAGTATCGTGACAAGAAGGACCAAAGTGAGTCCTTAGAGAAGTTCAACGCGAGCAATGCAAATTCTGAAAGGAATACGAAAAGAAATTGAAATCAGGAAATGTGGAAGAGTTCGGTCCTGGACGTATCGCTACATCTTGGAAGGGGTAGGAGACATTGTTTAAGTGAGTGAGACGCTCAACACGCTCCAAATGTAAGCTCCCAAATCCAGGAAAAAAAAAAAAAAACATTAGAAAAAATTTTCTGTTTGTTCTGGTCAGTTGTCGAAGCGAATTCACCCCGCCTCTTGTCGGACCGGAGGAAACCGAATTGAGGGCTCACTGGTTTCAGGTTCGGATGCAGAGCGATCTGGAGAGCCCTTCTCCAGTTTGTGCTGGCCGGTCTTCTGACACCGTTCCATTGACCTCATACATGTCTACTACAGACCACTTGCGGAAAGACGGTCGACAAGGTCGAAGGCGGTTCGAAGCCGCGTTCCTCCCGAAGTAATTTCTGATGCTTTAGACGAAGATTCGAATCCCCGACTTGTCACTACCTCCTATTGCTCTTACAGCATCCCTGAGCATCTCTTGCATAACACCGCAGTGCTGATGTGAAGAGGAATGCTGCTGTTGTACAGCGAAGTAATCGAAAAACCAATTTTTGAACGTTAGAGAGAAGCTGAGACCATCAGGGCAAAGGGAAAGCCACCTCCTCTCCAAAGGCAGGATATGAGGCTGCCATCACGTTTCCATGAACGGGGCTTCTCTGCCTTCTCGTACAACATCCAGCAGGATGGTATTTTGAAGCACTCTTATCCACTGTTTGATGAGGACGCCGGAAGCTCATCAAGAAGTGGTCGCATCTGCAAAGGTGCTTTCTTGCGAGCTCTGGACTTCCATGCCCACACGGAAAAAGTCTGCTCAACAAACTGTGAGCACGGTGGATCCGAAGCGTCTACTCCAAGAGAACTGTTCCCGGAAAAATACTGCGGATGAGTGAGTTCAGGTTTCCCTTCATCATGAAATTCGCTTTGGGTTCTTCCTTGCTTGGATCCTTCGAGAATAGGATAAAAAGGACGGGAAGAACTCTTCTCGCCCTATGATCATGTGGTACTGTAGAAGATCAGACACTATAAAACAACCTTCTCAGAACCTTCTTCCTACGCCATGAATGATGCACAATCGACTTTTCTGGAATTACCTACTCCAATGGCTCTGATATGCTTTGATATGCTAAATTTCTTCGGTATCACATGACAGTACTCAGAAGTAGCGCATAATACGACTTATTGCTTTGATCCACAACAGCCACCAAGGGATAGAGACATCCAAACAAGCGAGCAAAGACGAAACACAAGCGTGGACTCACGGGTGAAGGAATGAAGGAACCCTCACTGAAGCCATGGTGTTTGAAAAACGAAAAATCTCAATACAGAACTACCCGCGTGTCTCCTTTGGTTCTTCAAAGTTGCGATTAAGAATTTCGGAGTTTGTGGAACTCTGATCTCTGAAATCCGACTTTAGCAGAAGAACGGACTCTTAGAGGACTCCGCTCCCTGATGCCAGATTTTGCAATAGGCGCAAGCATAGGCAAAGGTTTGCTATTTCCGCTGCATGATGTTACCAAACATCGCGTTGTGAACGTCTTCACAGCGAAAACACCCATCAGGTGTGCGGTGGCACCTTCATCTGAAGCGTTCGAATGTCCTTAGTGCTTTCTGTTTGTATCCTCTGGTCACAAAACTCGGCATTTAGAAACAGCAATCGAAACGCAAACTTTCGTAAAGTGGGTTGTGTGGTAGAATGGGTGGGATAATTGGCATGAAGGAAGTTCCTATATGTGCTAGAGCTCTTTATTGTGTCGCAGATTTCATTTGCTGTTGTTGCGAGGTAGGGAAGTAATAATGGTAAGAGTGGATTGGAGGGAAGTCGGTGGGTTTACGGGAACATCCATTTTGGGTATTAAAGGATTATTTCTTGATGTAGGGACGGGGCTGCCCTTATTGTTTTTCGATTTACAAAATCGATCTTCCGGAAACTATTGAGAGTTACAGTGGAAAGAACAAAAAAAATAGGAAGTACAAGGGAGATAGAATTTGTCTGAGTCCAGAACTGGAGCATAGATGCCAAAACATCGCTGCTCGCTACTTGGAAAACCCTATGAAGAACCTCTGAGACACCAGAGTAGGATGTTCTTCGGTGACCGTCGCGAATGAAGCACGCGACCATGCAGTTCCGGGAGATTCCAGAGCTTGCTAACGGAATGTCACCGGATCACGCGACTGTGAGACTGACTGCGTCGGATGAGTGCAGAAGGCTGATTCCTTCTTCTAAGTAGGCTTTCTGAAGGAATTCGGATTTTTGATCTCATTTTTGATCTCTCATCATTTCTGAAATATTCTTTAAATTTCTTATCGAAACGGAGCCTGCGAAGTTGGTGCCATGAATGCTTTCCTCCCGAGATGCCTTAAAATGTAGATGAAAGGCAAAAACCCCCGGCATCGAATACCCTTTTAAAACCTTTTCACATTGGTTTGAAAAATAACTGAACTTTTGCCAAAGGAAAGATATTACTCTGACATACAGAACAGAAATGCAGACGGAACCATAGACATCTTTCTCCTGATAGACGTGTCAGCAGCTACTTTGCTTCCGGATCACTGATAACACGGTGATTTCAATGCTTCATATCTTTGGGAATCTTGGAGTGTCCAGGAAAGACGACCGGCTCCTTTGACTTCGACTCTTGTGCATTGCTTCCGGAAACCACCATAAGACCACTCTTTGGGCTGGTTCTTTCGATCGCGAAGCCATTCCAAAGATAGAAGAGTGAGCATTCGAGGCTTACAGAGGGCATCCTAGATGAGAACAACCCTGAGAGTTGCAGCCGGATGCCACAGTGAGAACACAAACACTTGTAAACACCTCAGTGAGATCTTCTGATTCTTTCTTCCGCTAACGCACTACGGACTCCTGGAAAAACCGCGGATGCAAATTTTCCATAATCCGCTATAATAATTTGATGCCATTTGGTTCAAGAATCATCCGTAACTAGTTGCGGGTCAAATTAGGAGATGAGAGAATGCTGTATTCTGGGATCCCCTTTCAGACGTCGGATTTCGTTTCCTCTGCCTGTTTGTTTCTCGCATTCGTGATCCTCTATACATGCACTTTTTAATGTGAGGTTCCAAGCCTTCGTTCATCCCAGGATAAATGCATTCTGGTTTCGATGGACTCATCTGAAGGATTCTAATTTGACCTTTTGCAACAGTTGACTGAGTGTTATTGAAGATGCACAATTAAGAGTGCTTTGGGAGTTTTCATCCGGTTTCACGATGGCATTCATTGCCAAAAAGGATACATATTTACAATCGACACCCTTAATATACAAGTAGGAGTCATTCCTTCGTACCAGGATTGCGATCTCACCACGTTGGTGAACTCTAGGAGGATTTGCTGCCCACAACCGAGGTCCTGCTCAGGAAAAGATAAGGAGGAGGAAAGTTCACGCACAAAAAATAAATAACAGAAAGACACAGGTTCAAGAGTTTGGGGGGAAGCGGTCCAGGAGTCCTCAGCTCTTTTTCCCGGATGCCAGCAAGTTCATCCCGATTGCTTTGTGGAATGTGACCATCTGATGGTCATCCTCAAAAATGAGATGTACATCAGGATGACGTCGCTGGTCCTTTCAGTCCTTTTTCTTAATGCTTCCTTGCTACCAGGACTGCACAAAGCTGCAATGGCGGTCAAGGGCGACATTGCGCTAGGCGTGCGGAGGAGCTTCAGCATGTTGTTTGGGTTGTTTCTTGGAGATTGGAGAGCCGTAAAGAGACGCTCCCACACAGTCCGGAGAACAACACACTCAAATAGCATGTGGTGGAAAGTTTCTGTTTCACCGCATCTGACAGTCTGCAGCCACACTCATCCTTAGTCCATCCTCATATGTGGATGGTGGACTAGAGGTGGAAGAGTGAGCTGCATGGGATAGCCCTATGCGACAGTCGCAACACCGAGTCCTGTGCTTCAGAGCAAAGACGGAGGTGTCCGACAAAACCTCGGAGGCCTTTATTTCCTCAAGGGGATTCCAAGAAAATCTCTCCAGCGGAGAAGTCCTTTCGGGTGGTGTTGGCTTTGGAAGCATCGACCAGCTAATGAACCTCCTAACCTCTCAACATCTTTTTCTTTCCTGTAGTTTCGCAGGGCACCTCCCAAATTGTCGGTTGATCACCCTCCTTATTCCCTAGGAGGGAAAATAGTGCCTCCACCTCAACCAGGGTACTTTTCATCCAGGTGTTCTTCATGGAGCTTTGCGATCTCTCCTGCAGCGAACGGCGAGCACCAGGGGACATCAGGGGGACACCAGGGGCATCACAGAAGCAGCAGTCACTGCGCGCTCCTGGCGTTGATTTTCGTCCATGTTAGAACTGTTTCCTGTTTTCAGACGTCAACACCCGTGGGAGAACAGGGAATCAAAGAGAAGTCCTGAACCAAGGCGACCCTCTGCCGAAGCTGAAGCCCGCCTCGGTGCAAGCTCCGGTGGCCGTAGGCGAGGAGAGATACCAATCCTTTGAAGCCGTCAGCTAGCTCGCTTCTCCAAGAGACGTGCGTGAACGCATCAGTGTGTCCACCAACACTCGTCCGCCGGGGCAGTCTGCGGTACTGAGGGAGGACACCCAACCAGCATTCGTACGGAACAAGAACTCCAATGACGCGTTTCCCTTTTTCAGTTTTGCTTTAGGATTCGTCGACAACCAGCTGCATTTGGACATGATTTTTGGTAGTCCAATTCATCTTCTTTCCCACTGGAATCTCCACTGATAACCAATAATGCCCAAATGCTACATCGCCCCTCAGGTTTTGCTTCCTTTTTTTTTGTTGTGGCTGCATCCTGAAGCTCCTCTAGATTACAATCCGAATTTCTCCCTTTTTTTACGAGGAGCATTTCAAAGTAAGAGCCGATCGGACATAAAGAAAGAACCAATAAGAGAAACAAACACGCATTAGTGGTTCTAAACACATACATCCCCAGGTCATTTTTCTACGTAGTCACCATGTTTTTCCAAACACTTTTGATACCGTGGAACGAGCTCTTTTAATTCCTCTTCATAAAATTTTTCGGCCTGGGAGTTCAGCCAGTTCAGCAGCATTGCAGCTTTTAGCTCCTCATTTTCCTCGAATCGTTGAGATGGAAGAAGTCATTTCTTGAGGCGCAGGAAGGAGGACATCGTAGTCACTGGGAGCGAGGTCAGAACTATAAGGAGAGTGATCAAAACGTGTTTTGAAAGTAGTAGATGAGAAAAAAATGTCTATGGAGGAGATAAGCAAGATGTTCAAAATTGATAGAAAAACAAGATATTAGTGGAGAAAAAGGAGAGAAGAAACAGGAAGCATAAAACCATCCCGCTATTTTAGCTGAAGTTCCTGACATAGAAACTTTTAGAGATGCCAGACAATTGGCAGCATATGCTGGAGCGTTCCCATTTGAATTTCTGAGCTGCCTGGGCAGCAGTGTGTGTGCGCGCGTCGTCGAGAAGGAGAGCAATTCCTGATCTCAGCATTTCACGTCGTCGGTTCTGGATGGCACGGCGCAGTGTTGAAAGTGCTCCACAGTAGACTTGAGAAGTGATGGTGGTTGTTCCAGGCTCCATAAAGCTCATCAAAAGCACACCCTCTTGGTCCCACACACTGCTGTCTGCACATTCCAGACAATTCAGGAATTTAATGGGAACCTTTTGCATCCTCAGCTAGGCGGATAAATGACGGGGTGCCATCGAGAACGGTAAATTAAGGATGAGAGATCGGCTTCGACTGATTTCCTGGAGATGACTACCCACATCTCAAGTGCGAGGCTTGGTGCAAGGCGCACCAACGAGCGACGGCAGTCAGTGACTAATCGACCGAGCGAAATCAGCGTTTTAGGGATCTCCCGGTCTCGAAGGAGGCAAGATGGATGACTTAACATTAGCTCCAGTCTAACGTCTGGTACTAACATTAAAATCTGCACTCAGTCTCAATGAGGGAGAGGATATCGATCTCAATGAGACGTGGCAACTTAAAGAGTCAGACGTTTCGTGGGGATTTGTCACTTGACGGCGTCATTTTTCTGAGGCGTGTTCACTGTGACTGGAGCAGAGCGCAGGAGCGGTTGCACGCCAGAGAAGATCGCAAAGGCTGAGGTTTCGGCCTTAAAGGAACCAATTCAGGGACTTCAGTGTTTTCTTTCACAATTTCTTGCTAGTCTCCAGCCTCCCTCCTGTTCCCGTGTTCCTTCAACTTGCCTGACACCTTCGTCCGTGCCCTCAACACGTGCTTTCTCTCGCGAGAGTCGACGCACTGTTCTTCGCTGCAGCCAGGTCTCAACATCCCGTCTTCGCCTGCTCCAAATCTGCGCAAACGCCTTCTTCTTTCGGAGCAAAGTTTGCCCTTGAACACACCTCGGAAACCTGATGCCTCTGCAGCACAGCACAGCACAGCACACATCGGAACAGATTCTGCGATTTGACAACGTATGCCGTGGGATGAGTAGCTGCTGCTGCTGGCAAATCCACAGATCGAACTCTCATCCACAACCACGAACCCATGGATCTCCTTTGACAGCCGTTCACGACGAGACGTCTATTCCAAATTGCAGCGATACACATAAAGGCAAGCAAAAGGAACCTTAGACAATGCAGACCAGGACATTGACTCCTGCCAAAGTTCGAGGAATCCTGTATAACCTGGAGTTCACCAGCTGACTTTACAGTAAGGTCTGCTCCGAGGAAGGAAGGAAAGAGGTAATGAAATGAAAAATGAAATCCCATGCATCTTGTGCAGGATGATGGTGCAAGTTCTATTCTTAGGTCCCGAAAGCGAGTTCATCTCGCTGTGCTCCTCAAGAGGAAGGTCATCGTAAGGATTTGTACCCAGTGACTCTGAGGAGTTCATTAGAAAAATAAACCACAAATAAGAGGGGAACAGCGTTCTCAGAATAAAACAGATGCCGAAAAAAAGCACAAGTTCATTGGGGATGACCACGGACACACGCAGTCGTTTGTTGCCCGTTTGGAAGGAAGACTCAAGGACTTCATGAGTTGTCTTAGTATAAGACAACTCATGAAGTCCTTGAGTGAAGGGTGAGAAACTGGCTGCTGAGTGGTTCCCCAGCACGTGCCGGAGGGCAACTTAACCCGACAGTCGTGCCACCATGGACGACAGCGCTGCAGGGGAACATGCGGAAGTGTTGAGCAGCCATCATCCCGTTGGTCTTGAGTGAGCGAGTGGCGCATACTCGTCTCCTCATGGTGCAGTTGAACTCCTTGTGGCAGACCTCTCTTCCCGTTTCACCTTTCCTCCCGCCGGCTGGGGTGGTGACCGCTCTGGAAGAGCGAGTGTGGACCTTTCGCAGGGGAGGGCTCGGTGCTCTGTCAAAAGGGCTTCTGAAACTCCTTGCAGCTCATGCTGTGGGGTAGAGGTGGCTGGTTAGGCGAAGAAGCGCTTTTGACCGCCGAGACTCAGAGATTTCGAGATGGAGGTGCACGAGAAGAGTGAAGGGAGAAGCAATTCCACCTATGTCTCAGAAGGTGGGGACCACGGCCAATGACGCAGTCCCCATACCCGTGTCCTGAAAGCCTTCAGCCGAAGTTCAGTCGCGCTTCCCTCGCATTCACGCGCCCCACCTCCCGACAGCGCGATTCAAGGAAACCTCTCATTCGGGGTATTTCGGCGGGGATTCGCCGTCCAGATTCCATCCCTGTTCGTCCGGTTCGATGCTGGGTTTCCGAAAGAGAGAGCTGGCGTGGACTTTCGGACCTCCGTGTCAGAGAAGTCAGAGAGTCCGCGTCTTCGGCGGGTAAACCCCTGACCCTCGGGAAAAAAAGGAAATGTCCGGTTGCGATGAGATTCGAAGATGCTGGGAAGCTGAGAAAAAGCGAGATAACACCACATCGCATTGAAACTTTCATTTCCTCAAGAGAAAAGACAGCGATCCTGTATTGTTCATCCCGAAATCCTCTCGTCTGGCAAGCACAGCCAAATAAGAGTGTGGGATTCATCCACAGAGGAAGAAAACGCTGCCACCTGAAGTGGTAAAAGCGGCGAAAGTCGCTTCTTCCTTCGGCTGCGAAAGAAAGGAAGCGCTCTCTCCATCGCAACCGGGATGGAGAAAGCTGCTCTAAGGAGGAATTGCAAGTAGACGCAAATGACCCGTGCGGCGGTCATTTCATGGCTGGGAATCGGTTCCTCATGCCGAGCGCAGCAGCTCCAAGAGAGGAGGGTAGGGCCGAGATTCCTGCCCGGAACCTATGAAAGGGAATGAAACTCGAGCACCGGAATACCACGCGCGGTCTCAGAATAATCCGGGAACCTCGAATCGGTGTGGATGTGGACCCAGGCAGATCGCCGAGTGCACCTTGCTTGGGCCGGTTAGACCGAAGGACTACCGGACGAGGAGCTCTGGACGTAGAGTCCTCCATGTACTCCCTCCTCAGTGAGCGGCAGTAGAGGCTGACTTTGGGGGAGGAGACACGCACTTCCGGCGCCCATCCCGAAGAAGAGCTGGAGATTGCCCTTGTGGGGGTTGCCTGTCTGCCAGTTTCGCAAACAGAGCCCCGTCTCCATCTGGAGCCAGTTTTCTGCCTGCGAGAGGAATGCTGCATCGCTGTGCCTCCGTGCAAAACGATTTTTTAAAATGACGGCTGAGGAGACTTCCTTCCAGGTTTTTTGTTCTGGAGCAATTCGAATGGAAATGAACAGGCGGGGTCTTACCGAAACCGTTCGAGTTTCGAGACAAGCAATGCTTCAAGGAAAGATGCTTCAAAAAAAAAGAAATGAATGGAAGCAGACGAAAGCGATCCTCCATTTTCCTCCTCCATTCAAATCCTCCTGCTATTTTCGAGTGCTCTTGCACCAACGGCGGTGACCCACAGATGCTTCTGATGCATACTGGTTGTTCCGGAGGACCATCTCTCTTCTGACGCACCCTGCCTGCTTCTCGAAAATTCCCTCGGGACCTCTTTAGCTCCCCGAACCGAAGAACCCAGAGAACCTGCACTGTGGTTCCTTTTGCGGCAGCGGGAGCTCCTTCGGAGACAGAGAGCCAACCCTAGAAGTTCCTTTCTTTCTGCTCGCCTCTTGCGGTACTGGTGCAGAGCACTCGTGGGAGTGAGGCACGTCCGATACGGGTCCCTGCTCTTGTCTCTGAAGCGCCAGGCCCCTCTTTGGCTCGGAACTTGTCCCGGAAAAGGTCCGACCGTCGAACACTGCCTCCCAGCGTTTTAGGATGGCCTCGTTGTTGCGGGTCACCGGTTCCGCTGTGGATGGTCGGGACCTCTCACAATCACCGTGTGGTCGCTGACGCATCTTCTGGAAAGTCGATTCGCAGCGCACGGAGAAATCCCCTGGGAAGAGGCGTTTGCTGCCATGTAGTAGTCCCAGAGCTGGCCAACGCAGGGTCTGGTCTTCTCCCGATCTAGGCGTTTTTCAATGAGGACTGACCGCGCTGCCTTGAGCTGAGCTGCAAGCGGGCTAGAGGCGATTTTTTTCTGGTACGCAAGCCGGCGGTCGTTTCCCCGACTGTAGAACTGAGCAGCCCCATTTTTCGTTAGGAGACCGGACGGCAGCTGCGGTTTTGAGAAGGGAGGGCTTCCTGTTTGGGAATTTCGCGCTTCCTCCGCGATAAATTCGGCTGGCTGTGATTGCAAAGTGGCGACGGGGGCTGCCACCGTCGCGTCAAGGTCACGCTTCAAGGAACAGGAAACCCGCGAGCGCAAAATTCCTTCTCCCTTTTCCGGTTTCTCTTCCACGTGGAAATCGCGAGATGCACGCGCGGTGCCCCTTCCTAGGCACACACGAGCACGCACGCCAGCAAATCACCCGGGTTGGCCCCGCGGGAGCTCTGCGCGTGCACGCTGGCCTTCCCGCGCTTTTTGAATATGTCTAGGTGAACTCCGGGTAGCGCGAAGCTGATCAGCGGATGCCTTTGCCGGACGAGTCCGCTGCTGCTGGAGAGTCTTCGCAGTACCGAAGCCTCGGAGAAGCGAATTGCTCTCAGCCTCGACGTGATTCCTTGCTCTCAGGCAATCCACACAGTATTCAGCGCATCCACCGTGGTTCCTTTTTCGATTTGAGGTGCTCTCTGTTCTGACTCTGCTCAATGGGAGACGGCTTCCATGGTTTCCCTCCTTCCTTGCTCTTCTTCCTCACTGGTCCTCACCCGAAGACGTATCCAATCTAAAAGCAAAGAGCGAATTCGACCTCCCGCATGTCTGCAATCTCATTCTTGAGTAGGAGGCCCAAAGACCTCCTGCTTCTCGTGGAACGGACCCAGCACGCGACTGCGGAGGCAAGGGCGGAAATCATGAGTCCGTTTCCGACTTCCAGGGGTGCCTGGAAATATTCGTATAGGGAATCGGGAGTTGAGGGGAGATGGGACGACAAGGATTAACAAACGAAAGAGGATCCTGGAAGCGGCATCGAAAAGCAGAAGGCTTGAATTTCTCCCTTCTCTTTGGTGTGCGCTGATGCTGAACTTCCATCTAGAAAGGAGATGTGGGTTCCTTGGTGATGGAGGAGACAAATTCGCGAAAGGCAACTGTTTCACGTATCAATCAGCGCAGCTATAAAAAAAATTCGACAAATTCACTTGCACTGAGGTTGAGTTATGATCCGGGGAAGCTGATTCGGAAGGGAGCATCCTTCAACGTCCACGTTTGCTCCGTAGGAGCGTTTTCGAACGGGGAAAGTCCCTTTTCCCTCAAGGAGGATGCACCAATTGATGTGTGCATTTATTTCTCGGAGTGTACAGGCTTCGAGTTTCACGTGTGTGTGTGTGTATGTTGTTTTTTCTGTCGGAGTCATCGTCAGTCATGAAGTCTCCATTAATTATTCAGTGTGGAGTTTAAAGGAACCGAAGAGAAGAGCCCTTGCTGAGGAGGGATTCTTTGCCGAGAGCATGGCTTCCTGTGCTTTGATGGATGTTCCCTATTATCACGTCAGTAAATCCGTCCGGCGGAAAAAGTGACCAGATGTTCTTATGGGATCGTTCCATTGATCGTTGCGTAATGCTCGTAGCACAGTTGCGGCTTGGAGGTACAGGAAAGCGCATTCTCCTCTTTTAATCTTCCTCCCAGCATCCCGGGATATTGTGCAATCCCCGCGAAAGTTACTCAGTTTACTGCCTGTACTTTTCCTCCCCTGGTAAACGCGATCTTCACGCATGAATTGTGGATGGGAGGAGGCGGAGCGTCCGAAATTAAAATTCGCATCTCATGAGGAGAAGGGGGGATGCAGCCGCGTTTCCCGGAGATTCCCGGATGGCTTCGCGTATGCGACGGCCGTACCTCTCAAGCGTTGGGCTGGCTGCCGGCAGCCGGTGCTCGTCGCGGCCTCGAGTGCGACAGGGGGGTCGCAACCAGCCTTCCTCCGCTTCCTCCCTCGTAAGATAGAGAAGCGCTCCGGTTCTTCACGCGGATCTCGCCTTCCAGAAGGACGGAGGAGGTTCCGCGTGCCGCATCTCAGAGACGCTCTTCTGGCCGTAGTCTGATGTTCGGTCGCCTCGAGCTTCTGAGACCACCAGCTTGAGCTCGGAGGCGGCATTCCTTCTGAGCTTGGGGACGTGATCGCGAGGTGTCCCGGGTGTTTGCAGCTACTCCATCAACTTTCCTGTCTAGGAAGCGCTCGTCCCACCTTCCTTTTCGTTTCTTCCTTCTTCTTCATTCCTCTGCTACTCAAGTTCCCTAGGTCACAGGTCTCCTTTCGTTTCATCTTCTCCTTCCGCTCTTCGATTGTTGGCCTTTCGTTGCCGCCGAGGTCACTGTCTCTCCTAGACTGCGTCGGGAGCGAAGTGGAGCTTCCAGAAAATCCTGTCTCCACCAAGAATTTCTTATTCAGTCGAAACGTTTCCCCAGAGGCTTTTAGCATGGATCCCTCCTCCCACCGAATCTCATCCGGAGTCTTTTCTGATGCCACCAAGAGCCACGCCGACAACAACGGCCCTGGGCAAGCTCACGCCCGAGGCCTCACGTGCTCAACAGCACCACCCTCCCTCTCGCTGAAACCTGGAGGACATGTCTTCTTGGAATTCCAGAAGACAGAAACACATCTGTCCCAGCTCTCTGGTGAAGGTTTGACGCTTGAGGGCCGCACTTCCTAGTCGTTGAGCACTCCCAAGAGGTTTCCGACTTACATTGCCATCGTCTCGCTGTCCATACCAACTGACACCTTCCTTGAAATCTGGTGAGCTTTTCATCGCCTGCGCCGTGGCTCCCTCACATTCGCGTCATCCTGCAGCGCCGGTCCTACTGCCAAAAATTCGGATCCGTTCGCGGATCCTGGTGATTCTCAAGGGAAGATTGAGGTCGTTCCTTCTTCAGGACCTTTCCAATCATTTGCTCCACCAGATGAGACGCAGCCTTCAGCTTTCGACTCGATGGATTCCCAGCACTCCCGGGGGAAACTTCGGAGGAACGAAAGCGCCACCGGATGATTGGATTCTTCTTTCTCCCCTGTGGCCAGCCGTTGACGACAGTTCGCTCGCCAGGGATGGTTCGTCACGCCAGCAGCTTCATCTTGGCCGTGTACATCTCGTCATTTCACACTCTGCGAGTCCGTTTGTCATTTCGCTTCCTGGTGACCCGCTCCAGAGGGTGCGCTAAGGATCTCAGCAAGTTGAAGAGCCGGATGGAATCATCCCAGCACTTTGGGAGTTTCTCAACAGCAGTTAGGATCGCATCTTTCAGGGTAAGGGTTCCCGATATTGGCAGCAATCGAGCGCCCTAGGGAGGTCACAGTGGGGAATTCGGAGACGGACGGAATTCCCAGAGGAAGCTCCCACAGACTCGCGAAAGGCGTCCAGCGCTGCCGCAGCAGAGTGAAGCTGCCGAGGAGACCTTTCGGAAGGATGCAGCTCGCTGCTCCCAAGAATCTGCCTGCTACCTCGTCTTTGAAAACTGGGAAGAGAGAAGATGGCGATGAAATTTTTCTTCAAGCGATCAAGTGAGGAAGCGACGGAGTTGAAATCCCTCTCTTGCCTTCGTCACGAATGATCGAGGCGCGAGCTGTGGAGAAAATGGGGTTTTACTAATTTTCCTCAAGCTGGAGAGATCACCCCAAGCCCCGGGAGGCGTCCCGCTGAGCGATGGCAGTGGTGCCAATGGCAAAACCCGAAAGCGTCAGCCAAAATCGAGTCTCTCATCTTGAACGGTTTCTGAAATCTTTTCCTCAAAGATGAAACTGTGGTTCATTGGGCAGAAGCGAGCTGGATCCAAGGGGCCTATCGTTGTCCCTACTCAGGATTGTCATCACTCGAGGATTCGTACAGGCCGAAAGCTTGGCACTCTCACAGAAAATGAAGGTGATTGAATGACCACCCCTCTTCTGCGAAGCGGATCTCAAGGAAAGACAGCAACAAGTGTGAAACTTAGGAAGGATATAGGGAAAAGATGGATGCGCCTCTGATGCAGGCGACAGCTTCAGTCACGTGATAGTAGAAGTCAGGAAGCCAAGATTTCACGGAGGAATGAACTCCCATGGCATTCAGACTGTTCTATGCAAATCTGAAGATGTATGAAGCATTAGGGATCTTCCTTGCATCAGTATCAGGGTCTTAGGATAAGAGAAACCTTTGCAGCTCCGTTCAACACCAGTCCTTAATGCGTGAAAGGCGATGGGAAGAACACGCGACCCCGTTCGTGCAGAATGAACGTTTTTCACAATTCTTTTCGGGTTGTCAGGGAGTCGAGCCACCGCTTCCTAGTCCCGCGATGGGGAACAGATGTAATCTCCTTGTTTCCTGAAGTTCGTAGGGCCCAAAGGACCGTATGTTAGGTTTTTAACTTGATGCGCAATTTCCTAATTACGATGCGATGGAGTCGACCCTACATGCGTGCTCCTCCGCCGTCTTCCTGCCTCGTGTCCTTCCTCAAAATCCACCCCCCAATAGAGGATGAGCTTGGGGAAGCTTAGTCGGCTCACGCGGTACCTCACCGACAGGTCCATCATCGCGGACTGCGGACAGCCTGTCGTGTGCTCCTCCAGCCCTCGTTCGAGATCGATCTCGCTTGCCCCAAGCTTCACGCCTGCAGCAAAAAAACACTTTCTCCATCTTTTGGCCATTTCCGAATGAAATTAAAACTTCAGCCACGGGTTGAACTCTGGACTTTCGGTTCCCACAAGAAAGAGCAGAATTCCTAATGAGCTCCGGAACTGGAGGTGATGAGTCTGCATAATGGCGAGTCCCAAGTATCCAAAAACTCAGTTGCCAACAGGTTTGTTAGAATGCAGATGACGCTGAGAATTTTCTTCGGGACTCTCTCGAGATGCGCAAGGAAATGCAGTACAAGGATTTTTCCCAGCTTCCAACGTCTCTGTACATCTGCTGGTGGACGCCACGGTAAGTGGAAACCGGCCCACCGGTCGGCCGCCACATTGCGGAACGGAGTCCGCTGCCAACCGCTTGCCGAAACCTCGGGGCGGGGTAGGAGGAAGAGCCTGTTGATATTCCGCATCTCGCGAAGCGCCCAGGAATGCTGTCAGCACACGCGAAGAGCAGTCTCGAATTTGGGAGACGCCAGCAAATGAGGATGAGGCGCGTCTGGTGGCTCCCGAGAGCGGAGGCACTACCAAGGAAAAACAAGTCGTAAATACGGGAAAGAAGGCAAAGAAGACTGTGCCAACGGAGGATGTTGGATCATGATTTCGACCTTGAAACACGGAAGCTTCTGGGCTCTTGCCTAGGGAACGAATCGGTCCAGTTTCCATTTTTTTGTCTTAAATATGAGATTTGGACTTCACGAGCAAAAGCTGCCAGATGTCACTCGAAAACGAAAACACACACAAAAAAAGTGCCCCGTTCGAGTTCAACGGTGAAGAAATCACGCCAAAATGCCCTTCCACTTACATGAGAGGAGCTGTACGGCGGAAGCACATGACGCACTTCCGATGCAGAAAAGTGCAAATGCTACTTGGCAGTGGTACGTGAGCTAGTGGGAAGCAGGGGTTCCCTGGGAGAGCACAGCTGACAGGAACTGGAGCTCAGGAGAGAACATTCGGTCCGAAGCCTCCCTCCCACCCATCCACCCTTGTAATGTTGAAAATGATCTTCATCGCTTGCTGGGCGGCAAGGCGGTACGAATTGTGGGGAGCGAAGAGTCGGATGAAGATCGTAAAGGTGGATGCTCAGAACGTTTGCTCTTATCTTGTGTAGCTTTGCGCACGGGCAATATCTCAGCCAAAGACTCTTGCGGAGGCGTGTTATTGCTAGTTGAAAACGTTTCTTGGGTAGCACGGAAGAGTTTCGAGATCGAACGCGAAGACTTCAAGGGGACGCCGGCAAAGTGATGGAAGGAAGTGTTGGCACATTCCCGTTGTTTGAAAACTACGATCACGTGCAGGTGCGTGGGAGGGCTGCTCAGTGGAATTGTAGGCTGCTTCCCATCCAGTCAAAAAAAGTCACAATCCAAGAGATGTGTTTCAGAGGCGCATTTTAGAGAGAACGCTGATCTGACCTCCTCTTGATGCAGGACCACAGAAGTGCACGTCATCAGCACGATGGTTTTTCACCCGGATATGCACAATGGGGAGCCTGTGACGGTGGGATCTTCTAGAAAATCGGGTTGCGTAGGAGAGGGGAGCGAAGTTCTTCCGAATGATCTCAAGCAGGCGATGCAGGATGCCTGGAAAAGCCGAGAAAGCAGGAATAAGTTGCCATCTCTCGTCAGTGAATGTTATCTTTTCATCATGCGGATGAGGGTCGGCAAAGGTGAAGCAGCAGCTCCAAGCAAATGGTATCGAGGTGATCCTCTCCCAGGATAGAGTTCATTAAATTGCATCCAAGGAAGACGCACTTTGGTGTAGCTAGGCAGTGCGCTCTGTTTTTGAGCCACACAGCTCCAGGTGAAAGCGTTCAGGAGGCTCGGTTTTCTGATTCCACTTTTATTCTTCCGTGGACGGCGTTTTTCCTATTCTCTCTTCCATCGAAGAACGGGAGAGGTAGCTAGTCATTAGCAAGGGTCAACGGATGAGCAGGGGAGCACAGTCTCCATGGATTCCCGGCTGGCATGCTCTGTAAAGGGAAAGCTGCATCATCCAAGGAAACTTTGGGTTACATGGAGGCGTCTTCAGCTACCCCCTTTCAGAAAGCGAAGAGAGTCGTGCCATTTACCAAGGGTAGTTGGCCAGCAAAAGAATGGAGGATTTGGAAGCGCTTTGTTTTTGCCCTCCACGCAAGAGGGCTCATCTCGTACGCAGAAAAGATCCGCTCTTGGAAGCTCTTCTCTGGAGGAAACCCACAAGGGACGCTTCCGAATTTTTCCTGAAGGGCGCTGCCCGAAAGGAGCGGCACTCCTCTTAGACTCTGGAGAGGTGACATCAATCCACCAGAGCTCCATGCTACGAGATTAACAAAAGGGAGCAAACAGAGAGGGAACCGGCCTCCTTGATTCTGTATCCTGGAAGGTCCCTGGAGGGTCAACTTCCATCCTAGCCACTCATCGGGGGCATCCGATTTTATCCGCTACCAGTGCCGCACCCGAATAGAGGCCAGACAACCAGCGTCATCTTGAAGGAGGAACTCGAAAACCACCCCCATCTCTCGGCGTCGATTTCTTCCGAGTATTCCAACCCGCGAAGTCTGATGCCACGCGCGGAGACCGTGACCACGCGGTCTCCAGAGCGGGCCATCTCGGAGATCCTAAGGGACCCAGATACGCTACTCGGAGGCGCAGATTTCTCTCTTCCTTAGCAGACAGACGATTTTCTCTGAATGACAACAAAATCACCCTTCGTGTCGGACTGATAGAAACCAGGGCAGGGAGAAGAGCTCATCCTGCGTGAGATGAAACTCGGTCCAAATGAGCATCCATCCTCGACAGGATCAGCTGTTCCTGGATGAGATGAGTTCATCCCAGAGGTGTGAGCTCCAATCTGAGCTCTAGGATTCGAGATGCTGGTGAAGACGCCCTCCATTCCGCATTCCATGGAAACGGTCCGGACTCTTCCGATTCCTAGATAAGCCGAGAATCAGAAAATCATTTGGAACTTCAGGATCCAGCATTAAACGAGCTCAGCGTCTGGAGGATATTTTTGGAAAGCAAAAAAAAAAAAAACAAGGCAAATTGAGATTTGCACAAGCAAAATTTCATCACTTGGCTGCGCAGTTTTTAACAGCAGCTGTGCAGCGCATTGCATCGTTTAAATTTCTGAGCGTAACACTCTTGGACCCGAGCAGATGTGCCAGGTTTTTTTAGCGATGTATTGGTGGAAGAGCAGAGGGTGAGTAGGACCGCCTCCGAGAAGTGCGCACGGAGACTCCGGAAGTTGGTCAAGGAAACGAGGCAGAGGCGGGATTCGGGGACAGCTCACTGCGGAAGCGACCGACACGGGGGAGGGATTGAAGTTGACGGACGAGTAAAGTTGAGAAATCCACAGAAACGAAGAGTGAAAAAATGATGTACACTCAATGGGGTCGCCCGAAATCTTCACAGGTAAAAGAATCTTCGTTAAATCCCAAGCTCTTCCGGTTTCCACTTGGTCCCAAACTATCAGCAAGATGCATCGACAAAGCCTTCTTCCTGAAATGATGAAATTTCGGCTTCCATAAGAAAGGTAGGCAGACAGATTGGTAAGGGCGCAGCTGCCCCGACCTAAACGAAATGCCTGAGTAGATTTTCGAAAAGGCTGCGCTGGTTCCATGGAAGGAAACTGGGGCAAGATTGCCTCTGAATGTGCGTGAGCATGAACTACGGCGACTCAAAGATCACGCATTCCTCAACAACACGCTCCGTTGTGATTGCAGCATTCGCATCGGCAATCATCCGCATTTTCCATCCGAGCATGCGGAAATCAAAACTCTGTCCTGAGCAGGGATGAGCCGTCCGCAGCTGCCGGGAACTGCAGAGGCAGCAAAAATGATTCTCTCTCTGCTGGAGATACAGCATTTACAAAGTTCAATCTCCACCTGAACTTCCAGGAAGCATTTGGGCCAAAGCGCTCACCTCTCGGAGCCGCTTTCACCGGAATCGTCGCTTCCAGGCTGGGCACGAACACGCGCACGTGAAAGCACCACCAGCGCCTCCTCGATCGCGTCCTTCCGCATGTCTTCCTGTTCGGTCGAGGAACGCTGCCGCCGAGGGAGGAATGCTGCCTTTTCGATCCGTGGCGTTCCAAGGTCTTACTCGTCCCCGAAGGAGCAGCAGCTCGTTTTTATTAATGACGATTCCTTTTTACGAGTCCCGAATGCCTCTCTCGCTCTTTCGTGGCGCAATCTTTGCAGGCCCAGCGACACGCTGAAGTCGGCGGCACATGCGAAAATTGCACCCTCGCATTGACAGCGAAGAGTGTGTGCGGCATGGCGGGCCGCGTGGCTTGAGGGTCTTCCCAGGCAGTCAACCAGCAGCGGCGCACGGCAACGGGCTCCTTGGATGGATTCGAATAAAATCAGAATGGCTTGGGAGAAGGGGAAGTTTCGTTCCTGTTGCGCCCCAGATGGCAGCAGCGGATGCACACGACCATCGTGCTCATCAAGCAAATACGTCACTCAGGACCACTGAAGGAGCTCGAACGATCTTGCCGATTGATTTCCAGCTTTGCATTCGAGCAATCTTGCGACTGCATACGCATTTGCTCAGCAAGAGCGGTAGCTGACTCAGACAAGAATGACATCTACTCAGAATGGCATCGACTCTTTTCTTATTGGCATTGATAATCTACTATAGCATCTGCCGATGACTGTTTACAATGACAAAGACCAGCTTGCTACTATGATTCCCTATTTGGTCAGCGTACTGCTCTCAAATTTGCAGTGCCATAGGTAGCTGCCGTTTGTCACATGATGTGTTCGTCTGTAGGTGGCTGCTTTTCAGTGTGAGTCCACTGTCATCCTCGCGATCTTCGAGGAGGCTTTCAGATTTATTGATCAGATCAAAAAGGAGGCTGCTGGCCAGAGCCCTTTCTCACTTGGTGCATTCCTTGCTCACGAATAGTCTCGTCGTGATCACCGTTGCAATGAAGAAATGGCCTACCTTTTGCTTAGATGATGAGAAGCTGCTTGCGCGAAGCCTCGTGTTCGAGGAAACCAGAGGCGCTAATTTCTTTTCAGGGGATGCTAAGCCTGCTGTCCAGACCACACCAAACTCTCGACTCTCAAATTCCTCCAAAATCCGTCTTTAGAAAGCAGTAGGCTCGAAAACATTCCATTTAGGATCACTGAAGGACAAGGAGCAGAGTTTTTCGAGTGACGACGCCCTACGGTTCAGGATGGTTCCCTAAGCCAGTCTCTTCGTTGAAATGTCTTCATGAGTGACATTGTTTCTCGTAACGCTCAGACTTCTCTATGGCCAATTAAAAACCCCCAGTGATGTCCTGGGTAAGAAAGAAATGAAATCTTTCCGCTTACCATTTCCACTTTATCTTCAGTCCTTATGAACTTCGTGAAGTTCATCCTCGGTCAACAACGGTGATAATCACGCGGCACGATCCTACCTTCTCCCTGTGAGGGCATCTACCGCCAGGGACAGCGCCAAAGACGCAAAAGATAGGAAGAATCGCCATGCCACGCCTCGACAGATGCGTCGGCAACCATGCGATGATTGCTGGAGTTATTGTCGATGGTCCGGACCATCCGCAAGAACTCGGAAGGGAAATTGTGAAACGCTGGGAGCTGACGTCCCTTGGTCGGCCTTTTCCTGGGCAGGTCTTTTCCGGATCAGGGAGAGACCTGGCGCTCAAGGGAAGAGGGCAGGGAGCCGTATCGGACGTGCCTCACTCCCAATAGTGCTCTACAGCAGCACCGCAAGAGGCGAACAGAAAGAAGGGAACTTCTAGGGTTAGCTCTTTGTCTCCGAAGGAGCTCCCGCTGCCACAAGAGGAACCGCAGTGCAGGTTCTCTGGGTTCCTCTTCGGTTCGGGGAGCTAAAGAGGTCCCGAGGGAATTTTCGAGAAGCAGGCAGGGTGCGTCAGAAGAGAGATGGTCCTCCGGAACAACCAGTGTGCATCAGAAGCATCTGTGGGTCACCGCCGTTGGTGCAAGAGCACTCGAAAATAGCAGGAGGATTTGAATGAAGGAGTAATATGAAGGATCTCTTTCGTCTGCTTCCATTCATTTTTTTTTTTTTCATGTGCGGGTACTTGGAGAAGGTGATGGGTAGATAGATGTAGTCTGCACAGAGTGATGGTAAGTCAGTGCTGATGTTTCGTGACTTGCAATGAACATTTGGTTTTTAAACATAAGAAGAAAAACAAGAGATCGGTTCTTGGAAAACTCTGAGCCTCTCTTCAGAAGATTTTCGTCTTTCTTTCATTACTTCCGCTCTTGCATCCTTTGGTAATTTCGAATGAGATTGAGTTTCGTGTCTTAAAGAACTGGCAGGATGGTAGTGATCAATCTGCCTACCGGAACCAACCGGGTGCCCCATTGCGGCTTCGACACATCTATTTCCTGGTTTCCGTGCTCGAAGAATGCCTGTTCCAATTTGCTTCCACTGACATCTCGAGCAGTGCTCTCCGGATGTTTGGTTTTTGGCAGGGAGTTCGAGAGTCCTGGCTGTGAAGCTGCAGAGCAAATAGATGCGAAACGATCGAGCAACGTGAATTTCAGGAAAATTAAAACCCTTTGGCAAAGACGACGAGCTCCTTAGCCAACATGAAATGAAGGGGTATTCCACGCGAGCAGCAGACTGGCTCTTGGAGCACGCTGGCAGAACAGCGGCGGCGTTGAGAGCTCCATGCAAAGAAAAAAAAAAAAAAAAAAAAGACGTGAAAAATTAATGCAGATAACAACTGCAAGGGGAGGGCACTCTCAGAGCATACCAGATGTCATGAAGCACACGGTAATTATGTTTATTGCATTGTGTCATGAAAGAGCTCATCTCCCGTTCTTTTGGAAGCATCCAGAAACGTGGTTAGTGCATCATCGATAGGTGATCAAATGATTATCGCTGCAAAATTTGCTCGATCGTGTCGCCACCTGGAGAGCTGGCGGCTACGAAAGGCAATGCGGAACACTGCAAGCTTCATGGAGAGGAAGCTCTTTGACATGAATTGATAAATAACCCATCTCCCTTCCGTCGGAGACGCTATACGGAATGCTCCAGAAGTGCGGTAATAATTTAGTTCACACAGAGGGATAGATTTCGGGCATTTCTTTCCAAAAATGAATGCAAGAGGTCCTAAGGGCTTCTGGATTAAGACAAGCTAGTTTGAAAAGTGAGGGAGCACTTTGCGATGAAGGAGGCAGTACTCTTTGAGGACTGTACGCAGCAGTTCCTTGAGAGGATTGCGGGAGTCACATCGCAATGTCTCTGACGTGCACGAGTATACGGCAGAGTGGACCACGACTTGGAATCCATCTTTCCTCAAATCTGCCCATTCTTCCGTATTGAACGCCCTGGTCAGATCCTTGCTTGGAAAATCGCTTATGGCGTCCAGTGTCGCGGGCAAACCGCCGTGGCATTTTTGAACTTTCCCTTCCCTTCCCGAAGTTCTAATAGACAGTCTTTTACTCTTTCTGGCGATCTATTCAAGAAATCTAAACGAACCGCTTGCCAATCTGCTGCTTCAAAAATCCTCTTCATGAAAACTATCTTTCCTTCAATCCTTATTCCTTATTATTCCTTCAATCAATCCTTGCAGTTCTAGGCACCTGACAAAGCTGATCTTGAGAAAATTTTTGGAGTTATTTTAAGAAAATTTATCGGTACTGCCAGCACTGCCCTCCAGTAATGTACAGCGCAACACCCCATTTCTTGCTTGTTTTCATTTTTTCCCCCTCATCTTCTCCTGCTTTATACAGTTCTTCTTCTCAAAGCATTTCCTACTGGATTCCGGTCATATTCTTGTCCATAGAGACTTCAAGTTTCTTCCTTTTATTCTATGGCGAGACAATTGAATCTCTATCAAGAGAGTCGAACTCATCAATCTTAGCGTGCATGGAAATGCCACCATCCTCCGAAAACAGTCGCTCGGGAATGAGTTTTCTGAAGGCGATTCGGAGGGCAGCTGAAGATCTCTTGCGGACCTCGGAGGTTTCGTTCCGACCGCTGCGTGCAATTCTTCATGGTCCACTCCGCGCACTCGTTCTTCGCGAGATTGCGGGAGCTCACATCCCATCTTGCCTGTCGCTTCCTTCCCCCTCGCGAAGTCCAAAATTCGCCCCCAGCAAATGGGACCGATCTCCTCACTGCAGATTTTTCCAGAATCATTTGTTTCCAGCAAATTGGACTCCAACAGCTCATCAATTCTTTCTGGCTTGATGCAGCCAATCGTGGGGCGTGCGGTAAAGTTGAGAGGCATCTGTAGAGCAAAGTTATCTATTTGCGGGAGTGGATCTCCCACAGAGTGTGACTCTTCGCTCTCGCACAGGTTTGATGTAGAACATCCTTCGTCTCCTTTCCTTGGGAAAAAAAGGATCACGTGCTCTCTGGGATGTCCGCATCCTGCTCTCCTGATTGTGCAATGGAGACTTCGACAATTATCTGTTACAATTATACGAGCATTTGAGTCCAGGTTCTTTCTCTGTCGATCTTTCCTGAGGCTTCCAGCGATTTCTTTCCTTTTCAGTACTCCTGTGCATCACGCAATTTTGCCTTTTCCAGATTCGGCAGTGTATTGGGTCCTCGGAGAGTCGTCTCTGTTTTTCGGAAGTTTCATTATCAGCAGCTTACGGAAGTGATCAGTGCAGAATCATCTTCCGTTGCAGCCATCTGAAGTCGTACTGAGCATTTTAGACATTCGAAACACCTTTTGTGTTCAACAAGGGGAACACTGAGGCCATTGCTGAAGACTCTGGTCTCTGAAATCCAAGTCGGCCAAGCTCGGAAGCTGCAAACCAGTGAGAAGCAAGGGCAATACAGCCCCGAGTGGAGTAGAATGGACGTTCTTGAAAGTAGGAATCTTGGATCTTGCAATAAGAAGATATCGTGATGCAGGTTTCACAATTTGGAAATGCATGAAAGCAATAGTGAGTGCTGCTACCTCAGTACAAATGTCCATAATGCCTGTCAAAGGAAGGATGGAGAATCCTAGTTTCGTTGGTGTCCTCAGCATAGCAAAGTTGCGCTGTGCAAATCTTCAGTTGTGCCTGTGGTGAAAATTCCAACGAAGTTTGCATTTCTTTGCAGGAATGCAAAGAAATGCAAAGAAAAATTTTCCTCTTCAAGATCTCCATCTTGAAGTCCTGATCATTGGAACACCATGGGAAACAACCCGGAAGACATTTCCGATACTCAAAAGATAAAAAAATGTAGGATGCAGAGGATCATTCGAGGCAGACTCATTGGTTTCAAAACACACCCGTAAGAGTCCGGCATCTGGTCCTGTAGAACGTCACATCCCACAAGACTGCGTCCATGGATCTGGGGTGGAACGTAGTGGTGTCTGTGTACAACTAAGAGCTTCTACAAAGCTCAATTGAATCTATGAGAAATAAGGTGGGAAAGAAGTCATCCCTCACAGAGGAACTTAGGCTGGTGTTTTGTTCCTTGGCAACGCTAAGTTGTCGTATTCTTCTTGAAGAAGCCGCAAATCCTCAAGGAATCCCCGATCGGCAGCTGATTGGGAAAAACATGGAGGCAAAAGTCGCCGTGAAAGTCAACTATTGACCCCAGGCTACAGGAAAACGCAAGACTTTCACGAAGAGATGCTTTGATCCAGGCGAACACGAATAAATCCTCAGTCTTTCCAGTAAAATGTTTCTGTGTGTGTGTTCTGAACGAGTCCTGTGGTTTTCTCAGACCCCAACAACAAGTGTGAACCTGAAACTTGGACATTCAGGGCACATGCAGCTGAGGTCTGCCCAGGTTTCCAGGAAGGAGAACACAGGAAAATGGATGTTTGGTGCGCGCTTCCTCCCGAAGCTATTCCAGAGGAAGTACTGCGCTTTGAGTCCAGCAGAAGGTGGCACGGACTAGCTGGTAACGAGCCACATGACCAGCCCCAATGCCCATGGTATCTGCTGCTCAAAGCCATCGAGAACCCTTCCCTGCTTCCAACGGGATTCTTACGCCTCTTGAATTCGAGTTCCCTGCAAGTCCAGCTCGTCGCACTGGGGCCGAAGTTTCCATCGAGAAAGAGAGACACCATCCTTCCCATGTCAACAGAGAAAGCTACTCTCGCAGGAAGCCGCCATTCTTGCCGCTCATGAAGGAAGGTCTCCTAAAAAACTAAAATAAAATAAATGCCTGTGGCATCGGAGACTTCTTATGGAATCCTTGAACGACCACTATACTGTGGAGGCATTCGTCCAGCTTTTACACTGTGTGCTTGGGGAACCGTCCGTGAGCGAACATTCCAGGTGTCCGCGTTCTCATCAAGCTACCTGATTTCTCTACTTGATAGAGTTTCCGAAAGAGGGAGAATTTCAAGTTTCCATCTCCTCAATCGAAATCGTACCGCAGTTGCAAATATTCTCTCGAATATTCTTTGCAGTCTTGAGGCTCCGGACCAGCACAGCCTCGAATCTTGTCCATTTTACACAGTTCCGTTTGCAGCTCCAGGGAAAGAAGGCCTGGGATGCCTCCATCGAGGAGCACCCACATCCTGTGAAAGCCATGTCCTGTGCTGGACGACGTTGCACGCCTTGCGGCGTTCCCTGCACACGGGGATCTCCTCCTGCTGCCCGCTTCCGCTTCCGGGGAGGATTCAGCTCAAGGAGATGCCGCGTTTTACGGGCAGGGTCCCTTCCTGACTCATCTTCCAGGCCGCTGCGCCTGCTCCATCACCAACTTCATTACCGGGAAGTGCGACCTTCCAGTCAACTCCATCAAGAGAGAGACCCAGCGTGCCCGCGTCGGAGGCTTTGTGGTTAAGGCTTCCGCGCGTGGCACCATGCGTCGCGGGTTCGAATACTTCGGCATGAAACTCTGACGCCACTCCGTCGTCGGGTTCCGAATTTCTCCTGCAACGGCGCTGGTTGGCCGAGACATTCGGGCGTGGCCCCGGCGGTGGATAAAGCCGGCGGCCTCCCGATGAAGTCCGGAACAATGGGAGTCGACCTTCGAGTCCTCCCAGGAATAAAGGAGTGGGGAGTTGTGTGCAAAGGAGAGTGGACCTCCGTCACCGAGGGACCGCCTCCGGTTTCAAGATGGAGCAGGAGCCCTCACGGGCACCTCTTCAGTTGTTCAAAGGAGCGGACCTCCCCTGTTGTGGGGGTCCCTCCGAGTCGTCGCCTCTTCACAGAGTGTGCACAAGGAAGCAAGCGAGAGCGATTCCCTGCGAGAAGCTTCAGGACCTCTTCGGAATTTCGGAAGCGTCCCTTCGGGGTTCTCTTCAGAGGAGTGAACAAGGAGCGGTTCCCTTGCGGGTTCCCTCCGGAGAAGAAATTCCTACAAGCGGATCCTTTCCGGGTTCCCTTCGGAAAAGTTGAAATGGAGAGGACCACCCCTCTCCCAGGGGGGCGTCCCTCCAGAGAGAATGAGGAAGGAGATTCCCTTCAGGGTTCCCCTTCGGAGACAACCAGGGTGGGAGGTGCGATCCCTCCCCAAGCGTGAGAGGAACGGACTCCGAGCCCTTCCTGGATTCATAGGGCGGACCCTATTCCGGGGTGCCCCCTATCCTGAAGGATTACACTGAAGAATTTACACGCCCTCCCTGCGGTTGCTGCGGGCGGAGGGGCGTGGAAACAAAACAGTGTGTTAATGTTTAAAAAGAGCCACGTGCGCCGCGAGGCACGCGACCGGCTCTTGAGGTACTTAGTGAACCAAAAAAAAGAAAACCTTATGTGAGGCTCGCCTTTCCGTGTCTCAAAGACGTCTGTTTGCGACCTCCATGACCACCTCTTTCTAATGTATCCCTTGGAGAAATTTGGATTCTCTGTGCTGTTTGTGTGTCGATGCCTCGAATCTCGCTGATGCTGATCTGCAGTTATCGGGATTACCAGCTTGACTGATTGAAAGGATAAATTGGACTACCTGATTTTGCCTGAACGGAAGATAGTCGCTTCCTGGCTTCTTTCATCTAAGTGCCCTTCCTTACTATCACATCCTCTGCTCTTTCCTTTTGCGAAGAGCACTGCCCTTTCCTGCTGCTCCGAAGAAGCAGACCTCGCCCTTGAACCTTTTTTTGGGGGAAGGGCAATGGCCCTTCTACTCGTCTCGCCTTCAGGATGGCATTAGAAGGCCGTAAGTTCTGAGAAAACACCTGTCTTGTGTCCATAGACTGTAGGTCACTGCAGTTAAAGCTCCCCGTTTTAACAGCCGGGTGCGCCGGGGAGTTTATTTGAAAACAAACAAACAAACATGTGCAGGGCCATCGACCCTACAGCGCCCGAAAGAGTTCGGAACTTGCCGAGTTACCGGCAAGCAGACAGGCGAGGTTCGACTAGGCAGCGGAGGGGGAACAAAAACAAAAATAAAATAAACTCTATTTACAAAAGCAGGAGGGGCTAGAGAAGGAATCACGTTCCACTGCAGACCATCCTCTACATCCTTTCCAGTATGCTGGCAAGTTCCATCCGCATACGTCTCAAATGGGGCCATCTGTCTGCCGTTCTCTGGAAGCCCAGTGCGAAGCAGATGGCGTCCTTATCGTGTTGTCCATCAGTGGCGTAGCTCTAGGCCGCCACAATCCCACGTAGGTAGCAAAGGGCTGCTAGAGTTGAGGCGGGCTAAAGGGCATCGTTCACAAAGAGGCGCTTGAACACGTCTCTGTAAGCGATCACTGGTGCTCCAAGGGCCGCTGCAAAAAGCAACCACAGAGGCCGGAGGGCAACACAGTCAACAAGCAGTTGCAGAAGGGATTCCTATTGCCTGCACCTGACTCAGTTTGGGTCCACAGCCCCCTCGTTCAGCGAGATCGGCGAAGTCCCCGGCGAAGTTGCTGGGGAGTCCCCAATGTAACACCACTCCTGCCACTTCAGAGAAAGGTCCCGGGTATTCTTCAGCACTGGGGACCACTAGAGTACTTCCAACGGGATGCTCAGCAGCTAGCTGCAGTTCAGTAGTCACTTCGGTGGGGTCGCAGCGTCACTTAGCTAATCCGGGGTCCAATCACCTTGTTCCTTCTCTGTTCCCTATCACACATCGACCTCCCATTTGGCTGGTTGACTACTGCCCAGGTGCTCCCTGAGGTATGGCAGAGCCGCGGCTAAGGAGGTCCTTTTAGCTTACGCACGCTAGGCGAGCTGCACCTTGATGTCCTGCAGCGAGCGGCTTGTAAAAGGAGTGCAGCAGTCACTGCCGCAACTCCAGGCTCGCTTCCTTATTCTGGGCCCATGTGCGAAGACTTTCCTACAGCCAGGCAGTACCATTCGTGAGCCGACAGGATATCCAGGTGTTCGTCCTGGTCAGCTTGGCCACTCGCCGAAGTGCCAGTCCGCAGTAGAACAGGTACCGTCGTTGGCTGCGCGCGAGGAAGGTAGACAGTCCCGCGCAGCCGCTGACTCTCTGGACCAGGGTTCGTGCAAACTCACACCGGCTCAAAGTAGGTGATGGAGAGCAAGCGACTCTGGCTGTCGCCCTGCTGTATCCCGCGTCGCACCGGTACGCCAAACAGGTTTCTTCCACTGAAAAAAATGCTGGTCAGCACATCGCGCTAGCAATAGCGCAAAAAGGCTGTCAAAGAGGCCAGGAAGCCCAAGCGTTCCAGGAGCTCCAGAAGTTCCTGTTCAATGCAGACGAATGCTTTGCGCAATGCTTTGTTGACTGCAACCGTGGAGGACCCCACGCACTCCCGATCATCCTACGAACCACCAGCGGACGTCCCGGAAATCGGGGTGCTGACCGTGTTTCCTTCGTTTGTTCTGCTCCGCTGGAACTGAAACCAGACGTTCACGATGAGCAGATTGGCGTCCATGCTCCGCACGGGAGCAGTGTAAGTCTGCTGTGGACTGATGAAGCTTTCCGCCACTCGCCCCAGTCGCTCCGACCACAATTTCTCCAGCAACCTGGTGTCCACCTTCAAACTCGCCGTGGTTCTCCCACGAGGAGATGAAGTCCAGGACTCGGGGCTATTTCCAAGGCACCACTGAAGAGGGCAGGCGGACTGGAATCCCAAGATGGATGGGAACCAGGGACGACTTCCCACCTCTTCTTTTGCATCCTCCTTCGGCTTCACACGCAAGCAGGTGTGACAGGGACCGTTAACAAAACTTCCCTTCAGGGAAGAAATAAAAGAATTTTCCCTTACATTACAGTCGTTTCACCAGCAGCAACCAATCTCTTGCCGGGTACCTTCTCTGAGAAGCAGAGTTCGATTCACCTACTGTCGGTGTCTTGCGCGTGTGCCGAGGGGCCTCGTGTCAGTGAGAGTGACTTGGGTTGGTTTGCAGAAGTGATTCTGGAAAACTCTGGCTTCCTTCTTCGCTCTCAGAAACGTTCCGAGATGACTTCCCGTGACCCCACAGTCACATTGAGTCTTGTCGTCAATAGGGGCAGGCAGACAACACGAAAGTGTTCGTCGACGGCAGATGGAGAGCCCCTTTCTGGAATTCTGAAAGTGAATCTTCTAACATTTTTCACCCGGTCAGGCAAGAGGGTCTATTCTATAAAAGTAAATCAGTTGGAAACATGCTGGCTCCCAACCGAAGACAAAACAGGTTCAAGGGGAGGGTCCACCGACACGCAGGTCGGGATATCCAAAAGTAAATAACAGGGGAAAGGAGGGGGTCAAAAAAAAAGAAAGGGAATACGGTGAAATGGGACTGGGATCTTTGGGTTTGCTCCGAATGTACAAGGATCAAAAACAAAAAACGATAAACTTCCGGAGAGAACTTTCCCGTTTTTGAGGGAGAACGGAGCGGGGAATGAGGAAAAAATATAATAAAAGTATGCTGCGGACAAGGATCACCAGTGTCCACCATTTCTTCCTTTCAAAACCAGCTCTGGATGCCGGTGATCTCCTTCACTTCCCCTTCCTGGTAGGTCACCTTGCAGACGTTCTCACGAGGGGGACAGCTGCCTTCCCAGCGACCTCCCTCCGCTGTACCACGGAGAGCCCTAACGATTGCAACGGACTGTTGCTATCACCGCGCCCAGGCGTGTCCATGAAGGACATTTCCCCTAGGGAAGCGTGGTCCAACTGCCTCCAGAAGGCAGAGTCGGTGCTCGGCCAGTTCCAAGGAGGCAACTTCCTTCCACATTTAAAACACTTTTGTGGCCCCTGTCTTGGATGAATGGATGTTCCAACGGCCAAAATAGAATGAAGAAGCGATGGCGGGAGAGAGTCCAAGTCGTCAAGGGGTGGGCACAGCCTCTCATTCGGCGGAAATTGTGTGAAAGTTCCCTGTCTAGTAGACTCCGGTCTCTTATTGGAATGAAATTGGTGCAAATAGGTCATTCCGGGGTGCGGGCAATGGAAGGGAAGAGAGGGCAGTTGAATGAGAGAGAAAAAACCAACTCTGGGATCTTTGGAGCAGCGGTCGCCCTCCTTCAGGAAGCGCAGGCAGAATGACCTTTCCTTCGAGGCTCCAATTCTTCTCGAACTCGGACAGGAACTTCTTGAGGATTCGCTCCTCACTCTCTTCATTCAGGTACTTCAGGTTGCTCCTCACGCTGTGGATGTTCCGGCAGTTGTGGATACCGATTAACCCGTCTCCGTTGACATCCATCTGCTGGTACGAAGCTTCGCTGAGTTTCATCCGATTAGTATCCAGGGATGGTAAAAGCTCGAGCGTGAAAGAATAACAGCGCAAAGAAAGAGCTGCTACCCTCAAAATCAGGGTGTTCGTCCCAGAGTGAGTCACTTTACTGAGAGCAAACAGAACATTTTATTCCAGGCAGCTGGGCAGCACACATGTACGTGCATGCACTCCCTCGAGGGCTCGGAAAAATGCCCTTGCGAAGTGAAAAATAAATCAGCTAAAAGAGGAGGCATTCATCAATGCAGTACTGAGGACTCTTCTCCGTTCCTGCTTGCGATGAGCAAACATTCAGCCCGGGAACAGCACAGTGCTCATAATTTCTTTGTCTGCTCGCGGAGACGGCCGTGTCTGAGCCACGAGCGTTCTGGATGAAAATCTACAAAGACGTGAAGCAAGATGAGAGCAATACTTCGCGGCGACCGTGCCGGATATATTCGGATGGTTTCAGCCAGACTACTGATGCGTGGCAGGACGCTCCTTGGTTATGCCGGAACTGCACTCTGTTGCCTTCATAACTCTCGTTAGCTGTTAAGGGAAACCTACGCTGAACGATAAAGTATTGGACTTTTATGTCTGCAGAGTGGGAGTCACTTCCGGTAGAAGGAAAGACGTGGATGCGCTTCCAGAAAAATCACAACAAAAGCGGATTCGAGTCAGCTTCCCAATGGCTCCAGACAGACTGACTTGCTCTCCCCATGTGTTCAAGTAAATCTCGATCGCTCGCGGTCGCTGAGGGCGTTCTGCACGACCATCAGCTGCAGGAAGCACCAGATCGCTCGCCGCAGGTTCTCTACTGGTCTGCAGAGATGCTGTGAATCGGAAGGAAAACCATCTTCGACTGCCTGAAACTGAAATACCTCCGGCATCGAGACTGTAGGAGGCGCAACCTCGTCTTGGTTTGAAGGGGACGCACAGGGATGACTCGTTCCAGTCCTAGCAGTAGTGGGGAGCCAAGCCAAGGAGTTCTGATCGAGAAAGGGGTCCACGAGGTGGGGTAATAACATCTCGCGGTTTTTTCGAAGATATTCCTCTAGCAGTTTTCGCAAAGACATGCACATACGTAATTTATTCACAAGTGGTTCTGGTCCTGGGTCCAGACTTCTCCTGCAGCCGGAACATGCCTTTCATTTCTTTTGTAAGAAAACAGCCACCAAGCAAAAACGTGAGGATCCAAGGTGGGATGGAGAGCACTTGCATTTGACACGCCTGGCGATCCAGTCTGCCGTCCCAGTCTTCTTGCATATGGGGTTGTGGATTTCTTTGAGGCTTCTCAGGAATCGAGTCTCCAGAATATGAAGACTCGCAGGAGGGCAATTTTTGCTTCTTGAACCGATGACTCAGTCGTGTCACTGGAAAATGACGAATCGCATTTATCTTGGCTCCATCTTCCTCATCGCCGATAAGAAGTTGTCTGTCTCTCTCAGTTAACTGATTGAGACGTGCAGGCTTCTCTGAAAGCCCCTTATCAGATCCTGAGGGAAACTCCAGTTCTTGCTGAGCCACCTTGAGAGCGGTGAAAGTACTTGAAGGGCAGGTGCATGGAGCGTTTTCCTGCGAGGTCTCTCTCCATCGAAATGCGAAGGACGCAGCTGCCCTGCAGGAGTCGTTCATGAAGGATTGCTTTGCGCGTTCCAGATCTGACTCCATCCTCCGAGATGCAGGTTCTCTCGTGCGGAATCCGACTGAGATTTGTTACCAAGCGGCTCCCAGACGGGCTGCCGCAGCCACGATTCTGCAACGCCTCTTCCCCCGACAGGGGGCCGCTGAGATGCCTTTCACGCAGATTCCGCCGGAAACGATCAGCGTCCTCTTGCTTCCCGGACCAGGAAATCTTCCGCTACTTCTTTTTTGGTTTGTTAACTACTCAAGAATCGCTCAAGGAAAAGGGGGGTCACGATGCTCTTTGACACTGTACACGGCACCCGAGGTGCCTGTAACTCTTCAATTTATAGAGGGGTACTCCAGGAGGGACCACCTTATGAATCCTGGAAGGCTCCGGAAGGAGTCCGTTCCCCCTACACATGGGAAGGAATCGCTCGTTTTGGTTGCCTTCGGAAGGACCACTCCTCATTTCTTCCCTGAAGAGAACCGGACCCACTCCTGAAATTTGTTCTCCGAAGCAAGGGAACCGCTCCTGGTTTCCTATTCTGAAGAGAACTCCGAAGAGATGCCGGGGATCTCCTTTTTCAAAGAAGAGTTTGAAGGGATGCTTCCTAATTTCTATGGAGGTAGTTTCCCAAAGGGAGCAACAGAGCACTTGACACTCTGGAGAAATAATCCCCGAGGGGGGTGTCAGCCAGCTTTATGGTACGCGATGGAGGGTGCCCCGAAAGATCGGGCGGGTTTCATTTGCACAACTAAAGTGGAACCCAAAGGGAACCGGCCCCTGATTCCTGCAAGGACTCCGGGGGGTGAACTTCCATAGCCTACAGGCCAGCCATTGTCATCCTGCCGGATAGGAGACTGGAAACCCTCGACGCACCACCCTCCATTTCCTGGCGTCGATCCTTCTCCGGGCGGGATTCGAACCCGCAACGCTCGCTGCCACCCGCAGAGACCTCAGCTACAAGGCAGCTAGCGCGGGCATCGGAAGTCCGTGCTCCTAAGCCCGACCTCACGCTGCAAGGCGGCCTTTCTTGACCCGGCTTGCACCTTGAAGAGCTTTCGTGCGGCTGGTGAACCGCAGGCCTGTCGGCTGCTCGGCAGAAATCTTGCTGAGGGTGCGCCCCTGACTGCGTGCCCCTTTTTTTCCGGGAAGCTTTTCACCCGGTCACGCCGGCGCGTTTATTGAAAATAAACCGGTCAAAGACGATGTCCTTAACCAAAGAAACGACAAGGAGCAAAGAGAAGTTACCGGCACACAGGCCTGGTTAACAAACCGCTTCCAACAACACTGAGGGAGTAGAGGGATAACACACACACACACACACACACACAAAAAAAAAAAATCTGGAGGCAGGGGTAACGGGTCCGGGAAGTAGTTCTGCCCACTGCGCGCCCTCCCACTTGGAGGCGCTGGAGGCGAGCGCGCAAGCAACCAGGCTTGCGAAAGTGCGAGTATCGCGAGGCCTTCAGGGTTACTGGAGGCGCCTCCTGGCAGCTCGCCTGTTTCCTCTCGGCGCCCGGCTTATCGAATTCCCGAGCCTCCTCACTTCAGGGAATCGCCGCTGCCGTGTAGTAGTTATTGCTTAATCTGTTCGCCACTTTCATCCGCTGCTATCAACGGACTTTCTGACAGGTCTCGCTTTTTCATCTGCTCGTGTCCTTGCGCGTTATCAGCACCGTCTCAGGAGAGCACGGGAGACTCCGCACGATTCAGTCGGGCGCGCGGGAGGCCCACTGCTGAGCAATGAAGATGAATGGGAGGGCCGCTTGCATCGGAGATTCGGCGCGGCAGGCGAGTATCACCCGACGCTGCCGCGCCGCGCCGGGACTTCCCGAAGACCGGTCTCGCCTCTGCTTCGCGCGGGGAAACATCTGGGTAGGGTCTTTTCCCGCGAACTGGAGGAATCGGACCTCGCCGTCTGAATTCCGGCACGGGGGAAGCACGTAACCGACAGCCATTCTTGTGCCGCACGAAACTCAGAAACGGGCAGGTTTGTTGTTCCTTCATCCCGTTCTTTCTTCCCGTGGCACCTACAGTGCGCGTGCCGAGGTCAACGCCTTGCTCTTTGTAAAGGAGCGCATCTGCGCTCCCCAGCAACGCCGGGTTAGGACGGCGGCTTTCGCCCGCACGTGGTTCCGGGCGGAGACCTCCCCGCCAATCGTTTCGCGCCGCCAGTCCGATGTGCTGGCGCGCATTTTCCCATTGCCTGGAGGAAGGAAGGCATCCGGGTGTGATCCGGGAGGGCGATTCGATCCCCCTTCGAGGCGAGCACACGGGCTCGTTCGTCGCACCTCACTCCCGCGATTCGCTCCCATCCGGAGGATCGCGTACCCATGTAAGGCTGCAGTTCGTTTTCATCCCACCACCCTGATTCCTCCCCTGCTCTCTGGGAACCCGTTCCCTTCGACGTCCTCCTCGAGTAGCAGTCCTTCAGCATCCCCCCGAGGCGCGGAGGCACCCGCCGCCCGTCAGAGGGATGCTGCGGTCCTGGCGAACTCCAGCCAGCACGCAGGGAGAACCGCCAGATACGAGCGGGAGCCTGCGCGCGTTCCCGGGATCGGGAACCCCAAAGGGAGCTCCCTTGCCCTCGACAGGAGCAAGGGAAGGAGCTCTCGGTAAGAACACGGGAAAACCTCCTTCCTGCTTCCCGGGCTCCGTACCGCTGAGGTCGTAAAGGCTGGTTAGCCAGACTGCCACCGGGACGACGCCAGCGGGGAAGCCGCCATCCGATCAGCAGATTCTGGGGATTGGTTCCGGCGGATGGGCACGGAGTGCTCTCGCCGGGAGCTCGATGCTAGGGACGGGGGCACACCGACTTTTCCTCGAGAGCGCGCTGCTCCCACGTTCAGGAAGGGAGCTTGTTGAAGCGTCGGGGTGGAGGGGGAAGAGGGGTCGACACCTAGGCACGTGAAACACTCTGGAAGACTGTTGGTCCTGCAGAATTCTTCCACGCATGCCGATTTCCTTCCTAAGCGACGTGTCC
Source organism: Raillietiella orientalis (assembly GCA_036172245.1). Taxonomy (NCBI): domain Eukaryota; kingdom Metazoa; phylum Arthropoda; class Ichthyostraca; order Raillietiellida; family Raillietiellidae; genus Raillietiella; species Raillietiella orientalis. The sequence continues at coordinate 1,587,534 of JAYWIR010000012.1, forward strand.
CTGGAAAGCTGGCGAGGTGGATGCACCCTCGTGAGAGGCGACCGACTGGGAAGTGGCCCATCCGAAGTGGGACCCTTCCGCGGGCAGTCCTTTGAGCTCTTCCTTTTCCGCTGCTCTTCTCCCAGCCTTTCCTTCTCCGGATATTTTTTGGCGCCATCAGAGAGTTCTGAAGAGCTGTTCGCCCCCTCAGGGAGAGGGGGCGCACGAAGCTCTTTGACACTTCACCCAGGGTGCGTGTGATGTTTCAAGTTATAGGGGGTCACTCCAGAGGAACCACTCCATGAATCCAGGAAGATTCTGAAAAACGAGTCCGTTTCTCTCTTACGGCTGGAAGGAGACCCTGGAGGAACCCTCTTCCTCATTCTCTCCGAAGGGACCCCGCGGTGGGGGGCATCCCTGATTTCTTCTCCGATGGGAACTCTGAAAGGATCATCTCCTGGAATTCTTGTTTCGGAGGGAACCGCTCCTTGTTTCTTCCTCCGATGAGACCTCCGAAGGCATGTTCCCAATTTTTCTGAAGGATCCGCTACCAGAGGGAAGCAGCTCACTTCCTGACGCTCTGGAGAGACGTCAACCAACCGGCTCCGTAGTAGGTGATGGCGCCACTCCATTTCCACAACCGGAAGGAACTCTGAAGAGAAGCGGCTTCGTGATTCCTGGAATCCCCTCGGGGAGTCGACTCCCAATCCAGACCAGGGGAATCCGGTTTCCGTCTGCCACCAGTGCCGCACCTGAAGCCTGCGGACCAACCAGAGCCATCTCGAGAGGACACTCGAAATGCACGACGCATTCCCTGTTCTCGGCGACAACCCACTCTCCCTCAGGTGGAATTCGAACCCGCAACTGTCGCTGTACCACGCACGGACATCGTGGCCACACACCCGCGTTGGCGGGAGGCTTCACCCGGTCGTTTTCGAGTGGCTCGTCCCGTGTTCCCTTCCTCAAGAGCGTGTTGCTCGAGTTGAGCTCACGCCGACATGCGGCGGGGTGACTCTGCTGTGCCCACCTTGTATTCCCGTGAGACGGGAACGGGAATTGTGTTTGTTTGTTTGCACCTCTTCCGGAACACGTCATCCGTCAGAAAAGTGTTTTCGAGTGCTGCCGATTAGTGGCATTCCACTGTGGCATGCCTTTGGAAAACAGGCTGGGATTTTGCCGCAGTTCCTGATTCCAACCACCCTTTGGATAATTCCTTGTGAGAATGACCCTATGCGGTGCTGCTTTCTTTGCTTCTTCATTGTCGCTCTTTTCGTTGCTTGTGATGAAGAGGACAGTCATCGTCCTTACCATAGGATTGCATCCGGGAACGTTGCCGTTCCTTTCAAACAATCCATCCCGGTTTCCCATCCCTGCACTGGTCTGCAGGCTCGTCGCCGCCTCCGGATCTTAGCGGAGTTCGGGTGAGCACGTGGACCTCCGTTTCCTAATCTCCATACGCCGAGCAGAGCCCGCCTTGTGCATTCTTCGCGCAGCACTTGATCTTCCATCTACTGATTATTTATCCGTGATGGAGCAGGAGGGCGTCTTTCGGTGTGTCCCGTTGTAGGTCCCTCCTCGAGAACATTTCTCCAAACACTCGCAGCTTCACAAGTTGCATCCCGAAGCGGCTGGCGCCGTGGAGAAGGCGTTGCCTTCCTTGTGTGCACGAAATATCTGATCGCGGATGCCGGCATTGGTCGTCAGCATCGACGTACTGTTTGTACGGGTTTTTTAAACGTGAGCGTGCCCTGTAGATGAGTATTCCTTTCATCTGTTGCGTGTATGTTGCCACTGATGGCGAAATGTTCCTTGTCTTGGATTTTGAAGGTGCACCCTTGGCATATCAACAGCCGCGTTTCCCATGGAACAGGGAGGAATCCAGGAGTCACCAAGGTCAGTTCTGCTTTCCATATCTCCTTGCTGCTAGGCACGAGTTCAAATCGAGGAATGGTTACCAGTGCTCTTGGACGTAAGATCGATGTTTACTCACTCTTTTATTCGGCTTACAGGGCTATCATCAAACCAGTTGACTTGCGCAATAACTTTGTGAAAGAAGTTCACAGGGAATGACTACTGGCACTCAGGGCAGCTTTTAGAGAAATCCGGAAAAGGAACGGATAATAAAGAAAATGAAAGAAGAGGGAGGAAATGGGCAGGAGTCTTTGGTTTCAGCTGCTTATTTCTTCCTGCAGCTGGTGCCGAAAGCTGACGATCTCCCTGGCAACTGCTACTTGCAGGTTTGGCCATCTTGCAGCCATACTCATCAAGACGTCTGCAGTACGAGTGGCCTCCTTTCCCTGCGAGCGAGGCTCCATCGCGAAGCTCTCTGCGACGATTGAGGGAACTCAACAGGTCGTTGCGATCACGGCACCTGTCGTCAGCCTGCCTTGCGTGAAGCATTTCCGCAGCAAGTCCCGAGTGACGTCCTCCGGGTGACGTGATGCCGGAGCGAGTGTCCGCCGCATGTCCGCCAGGATACTGCAGACCATCAGAGGATTCAGGGCTTTAAGCGAACCTCTAATCTCTTCTCGCCGCTTCTTCTCGCGAGCGCGTCCCGCAGATGGGACTTTTTGCCTGCTCTTGGTGAAACGACAGGTTTCCTTCAGGAGGCCAAACGCTGCAGATGGCGCAAACTCTCGGGCACCTTGATGATGACTGCTCTCTTTTGCGCCAAGGTGAGCACGATGGAAAGGGATGAGGCTGGGCTGAACGGGAGCATGGGCGGGGGGAAGAGATGCCACGAATAGCGTGTCCAGCCGCGCTGCATTGAAGGCGCATTTTGATGAGTCGCTTCGAGGAAGCTTAAGGAACGCACGTAGCTGATTCAGATGCAGAATCCTCTTCCTCTTCTCGTCCAGCTGCTTGGAGTGCTGAACGACAAAAGACCTGCGCTTCCTCACGATCCCTTCATTGGATGAATTGGAAAATCAGAAAGAAGCCTGAAGCTCTGGTAGCCAAGTTTCGGCATCAACAGAAGCAGAAGAAATCAGTCCAGAGGTGCGTCATGAACCTTTTCGAAGCCTCGGTGAGTCTAAGCCAATCGAAAGCAATTGGTGCTCTGGTTCCTGACTCCAAAGATCAGGAACTCCTCAACAAGACGCCAGTGAGCGATCTTTAATTCGAGTTTCCTTCAGTCGGATTTTTCCTCGGGACAGCGCGCTGTCAGGGGCGACTCCCATTTTCTCAACGGGTTCATTGCAATGTGAAAACGCTTTTGTTGTAACAATGCATCTGGAGCCTTCTCAAGTCTGAAGGCCGATCCTCTATAGTGGTGCAGATCTCGACGTCCCTGGAACTCTTCATTGCTAAATTTAAGGCGCTGAAGAGGAGTAATGCGGATTCTTTTCTCAAGTAGCGGCTCCGAGGCGCGCGAAGTTCTGCCGATGGGCTGTCGAAAGGGCAGCAACCACAGGAAGCACCTTGGCAGCTCCCTCGAGAAGCCTCGGATGCGCAGCTCTGGCCTCATGCCGTGGCGGCGGTAAGGAAAACCGGGCCATCCCCGGAGACAGAGGAGAGCAGCCAACCCCCCTCTCCTTCAGCTCTCCGCGAGCTCGTGGGTGGCAAGGGAAAGGAGGAACGTGGCCAGAAAGCGGATTCCGCCGATTCGTAGAATCGCCCAGTATCCGTAAATCTCGGAGCGGGGCATCTTCACTCGGAGCCGTCTTCTGGGATTCCCAGCCCTGGGAGCACTGCGCCCAAACACCCGACGTCCTCCAGAGTCCGGTCGGCCATTTGCTGAATAACGACCGTCCGTGGCTAAGAAGCCTGCGGTGAGATAAGCTCTGGGGTCTATTCCAGAAAGCATCATCCTTCATCCGCAGATGCTTGCTGAAGACCTTCAGTCTGGCAATGATTGTGTCTCCTCCTACAGCAATGCCCCTTTAGAACCGATCCCTGTAATCCCTATCTTGTCCGTGCTAATCTAGGCTTCCCTTGATGCAGAGGCATCCCTGATCAAAAGGTAGTAGAAGGGCGCAAGCGTCAGTTCAGAAAGACTGCTGGGAATCCTCTTCCGGCGGCGGTGAAGAGCGTGAGAACTCCCTCCCGTCCTGTCAAGGTCAGCTGATGGCACTGAGGATCTTGTGCCTACGGCAATGAGATCTTCCAGCGGCCCGGTCGTTGGGAGGGTCGGCTCCGCTTCCCTCGGCAGCACGCTGATAGAGGAGCACGTGAACTGAGGGCGCTCCGCAAAAGTAGAACCACGTAGAACCCGTAGAAAGACGGGAAGGCGTGAAGCCGACCAAAGAAGGAGCATCCTCGCGTCCCTCGTCTCACGTAGACGAAATCCAACATGGGGAGGGGAACGCCTATGGATGTCTGCTTCTCCCTCCTGGTTCCTCGCATCGAGCGAGGTCAGGAGGAAAGCCCGGGAGTTTCCGAAGAGCCCCACCGCCGCTGAGCGTGGCAGTGCTCACGAGGCACGCGGCTGCTGGACTACTGGACATCTCGGGAAATCGGCCAAATGCTCGAAGACTTTCTGACCGGTCCTCTCGTCGCTACTGGCTGTACTGCTTGCTCGGAGCTGTCCCTGGAAGCCTCGAGCGAAGTCCGGGGAGCTGCGGCCGAAAGCCTCCGCACTTCGCCTTGAAGCCATGCTGGATTTTTCCGAGCCCCCTTTCATCTTTCCGAAGGTGCTTTCCTCTGGGAAAACAGCTCTTCCGAGCATTCTGTACGGATTGCATCTTAATTCGTCTCCACTCTGTGCTCCTGAATTCTCCCGAATCTCCTTTGTGATAGATCAGATGTGCATCTTGCGGGCGTGGGCGGTGAATGTCTTCCGGATCATTTGTCAGCCCATGCGTGAAAGGCGCAGCCCCGGACCAAGGTTCCTCTTCAAAGCAGATTCCGATGAAAAAGCAGCAAAGCGTGGACTGAGGGACGGACGAGCCGCTGGCGCATTCCCATCAGCCTCTTCGATGGAGTCATAATGGAATAGGCTTATTTATTCAAATGTGGGAGTCCGAATGGTCTCGGGAGGAGGGGAAGGAGAACGGGGAGCGAACCGTTCCTGAGCAAGGAGTTCCGCCTTGCCTTCCCTACCTCTTCCGGAACGGGGCAGGCATCAAATCCCTGTGTTCCTTCCGCCATGAGTAGCAACTCGAAACTTTAACAGTCGTGAAGATAAGACCTTGCGGTCATCTCCGAACAGCCGACCATCGCGCGACGGATATCGAATGGCTACTAGCGATCGTTGATCCTCGATTCCCCAGCAGGATAGAGCTGGCTGGCCTGTAGGCTTCGGGTGAGACGACACTGGTTGACACCCGGTCACGTAGGGACATTTATTTATAAAATGAACATACATATCTGTGGCAGGACGTTTGAAGCTGCCACGTTATTTATAACTACGAGAAGGAATCTGCCGGGAACTGGCACACAGGACAGCGGGTCTTCTCGGCAGCACAAAAAGGGAGACAAATAAAAAAATAAAAAAATAAAACAGAAAACATACAGTCAAAAAATGGGGGGTTCCGGAAGGGATCACTGAGTGCTGGATGGGGCCTTCTGCATCCTTGTAAAGATGCCCGCAATTTCATGTTTCAATACACCAAATGAGACCATCCTGACCCTGTCTTCATGAAGAGGATAGCAAAATAGGCGACGTCTCTGTCGTTCGGGCCTTCTCTGGCGTTGCTCTATGCAGCCTCAATCCCGCGTAGGTAGCCAAGAGCTGCTAGGGATGCGGCCGGCGTGAGGGCATAGCGCAGGAAGAGGCGCTTCAAGTGTCTCTGGCGGCACTGGTGAAAGCCGGAAACCCCTGGGTCCCCCCGATTGACTGGCCAGGATTGGAAGTTGATCTTTCTGGACTCCTCCAGGAATCAAGAAGTCCTTCGGGGTTTCTATCCGGCTGTGGAAATAGAACCGCCCCCTACTTCAAGGGGACCCTCCATTGCGTTGCATGGAGCTGCTTAATCCCCTTCGGAGGGTGCCTCTTCACTGCATTGAAAGGTGCTGCTGCCCTCGGGGTTCTCTTCAGAGGAAGATGCAAGGAGCATTTGCCCTCCGGATGACCGCTTTTTGCATCCGGGTTCCGTCCGGAGAAGAAATTCCAAAAGCGGATCCTTTCCGGGTTCCCTGCAGAGTAGGAATGAGGAATGACCACCTTTGGGGGTCTCCCTCCGGAGAGAATAAGGAGCAGCTTCCTTTCAGTGTTCCCTTCGGAGACAATCAGGCTGGAGGATCCCTTGGAGTGAGAGGAACGGACTCCTTCCTCCGGAGCACTGAATTCCTGAATTCATGGGGTGCTTTCCTTCCCCCTAACTCGTGGAGCTGCACGCGCCCGGGTGGCGCTGGCTGAGTTGAAGAGCTTCTTGACCTGTAGGGGGAACGCTTCTTCGGCACTCGGCGATCCTTGATTGCGCGTTGCCTTCGCATCCTCCGTTTCCGTTTGAAAAGCGAAACCAATCTGGGAAACCACAAAGCGAGCCACGCTCTGCCACGACGAAGTGCTTATTTCAGGGGGAAGAGGGATGAAGTTTTCGGATGCTGACACCTAGCTCCACCCCCCGAGGGCCGTGCTAACAAAGAACGATTCCATCATCCTCAGTTCGATTCTTTGCGAACGCAGCGAGCCGCCAGCATTCATCCAGGGAGCTCTCAGGAACAATTCTGGAAAATGCTCCGGGGTTCCTGCAAAGGCAGGCGAGTGCAGGAGGAGCTGCACCGTCGTTGTTCGTCAAGAAATGGGATATTGATTTAGTGCAAACGGGACTCCCGAAAGGAACGCATTTCGGGCCTTCGCATCCGCAACACTCCGCGGGGGAATTTTCCAGAAAGTGTTTCTTCAACGCGCGCTTTGGAGGACATGTTTGTTCCTCCTATGTGTCCAGTCGGCGCGATGTTGATTCTTGACTGTGGATCCGGGGAAGCCAGCCGGCGCTCGCAGCACCATCCTCAATGCTTTCAGTGAAGCATGGCCCCGCGAAACGGGTCAATGTGAGATGCTGCCTCCTTTTCTTGTAAGTGCAGTATCACTAGTCGCTCACTATCAGTAGGGATTGCTTTGTTATTCTTCATCCTCAAGGTAAGCCGGACTCTGCCTACTTACATTGCGGGTGCACAAAAAATGGCTGTGCCGTTCTCGTGGAAGACCGGAGCGTGCCTTCTGCTATCCACCAAAGGTTCGCGCGTCCGCTGGACACGCAGAGTCGCCCGTGTGTAAACTCAAGTGGCTCATGTGGGATATTTCGACCACACCGTGCGTGAGATAGTTTCAAAGTTCAGGAGAGCACGGGGACGTTGAGGCTGCCTGAAAGCCAACGGAGGAGCAGAAGTGACGATCTCCTAGCCAGAAGAAAGCAACCCGAAAGTTGCAAGACGAGGAAGCTTACGACGGACGACGCATTTCGAACAGCTGTTGACTTCAGCTTCCGTTTAAAATTCAGGGATTGCTTCCATGTTCTCCGGAAAATTCCCGTTCCCAATTCTCGATCTGATGTCTTGAAACGACGGCAGAAGAGCCAGCTGGCCCTTACTGCAAACTCTGGAAATTCAAAAAAAGGGACAGGAAGAGTCGCTCGCCAGGTAGGAGGCCCCAATGAGGAAACTCTGCCATGATACAAAAGGAGACGCGGAAAGTAGTTTCGGCGACTCCAATCAAAACCTTCATTTTAGGTTTTTGGATATCAACCTTCTTCAACACAGTTTTTCTTTTTGCATTTAGGAAGCTGCTCTGCAGCTCTTGAGATGCCAGGATTTCCTTTGAGAGTAAACTATGTCAACATCTTACCCTGTGAGCTTTTTGGTGCTGCTATGGTAAGCGATTACCAGTTTTGAGGTGCTCTCCTTCTTCAGAAGAGCTTCTTTTATCCTTTTCCAGGGTGCAAGACCGATTTGAGTCTCACGCCCAGGAGACGAGCGGTCTCTAGGCATCCGCCAACTTCTATCCTGCTCTCACCCGCAACTCGCTTTGAAAGCCGAGAGCAGCAAGAAAAGCGAGAAGCAAGTCGACTGCATCCTGCAGCGGTGCTCGTGGTACCAAAACTTCCAGACTCCAGAAAGAAACTCTTGAAATGACCATCTTTTGGGTATTTGGATTCAGGAGGCGTCACAGGAGAAATTCCCAGAAAGAGCTGTTTCAACACCTCCGTCGTCAATGCGACGTCGGTTCTCGATCGCAGATCCGGAGTAGCGAATGCTCGCACCACGATCCGGAGTTGAAGGCTTAAGAGGTGTTTTGACAAATGCATCTTTGCCAGTCTTCCTCTTGGCAGTGAATCCTCTCTTGCACTGCGGAAATCGACTGGCCATTTCGCCTCGAGGGAACCGCAAGATTCGTCTGACCCTAAAGTGGCAGAACTGCAAACACTCTTTGCCAACATCCCTTGAATTCCGGGAAATCATTTGTCGAAGAACGACAAAACACGGATGGAAAGCAGAGCTAGAAGAGTCACACATGGATTGGTGTTCCGTCGGTGATCATCCCGAATGCGTCGACCATCAAAAAACTGGAATTCCCAATATGGATGCTGCAAAATTCACCTGTTCTCAATGTTTTCTTTGCTTATTTGAAGGTGTGAGATGGAAGGCTGCCGAAAGACTGCTGTAAGCATTTATGAATGAAGAATGCCACCCGCTTATTCATACAAATGACCAAAACCGCATCCCTTTAGTATTGATCAGAGGAACTGTTTCAAAGCATCGTTACAGCCATGGAACAATAAATACACATACGAACGGCCTGTGAAGCTGCATCAGGAAAGTTCCTTGTGACTACTCCACCTAAACGGACTTTCAACACCACCAAAGAATGTTTCATCTCCGATCACGTCTAAAAGAAGATAGTTTCCTTCTACTCTTCTTTTTCAGAAGCACCACAGTTGGGGCTAGAATATTTGTTCGTCTCCTAATGGACGACTCCGCTATGCACATGAAGGAAGTCAACTGGAATCTGCGAACAGTGAGTGCAGCCTCAAGGAGGAGGTTTGAAGATTCCCAACTGCAAAGCACCCAGATCGAAGGGCAGTAATGACTTGTGTGGAACAGCATCGTGCCTCAGGTCAGCTTCCATACAACGGGGATGCCTTAAATTCACGGGACCACAAGATTTATAGAAGGGGATCGACTGCATCACCTGTTTGTACGGGCAGTAGTGTCTCCTATACTGAGGATGCAGCTGAAAGAACGTCGAGATGTAGAACTCACGTCACGTCCTGGACTGCAACATCCACCGCCAAAGAATGGTCATCGAACGGGCCGACGGAAATGATCATCATCAATATATTTGCCGTGAAGGACAACCTATCGCTGAGCTCTCCCGCAACCCTTCCCGAGGAAATCCGTTTGCATGCTGAAAGGACACTCACCAGCTGGGAAAATGACACGGATCCATTCATCTTAGGAACACGGAGTCCGCTTAAATTCTTGAGAAATGCAAAGCAGCAAGCAGTGGAATTTCCGAGAGACTCGAGTACTAATGAAACGCCTGAAGCTTCACAAGGCACATTCATGGGGTTTGGACGTGCTCGTCGACCAGAAAATAGAGCAGTGTGCGTTCCAAGTACCGCTAACTGCTTCTCACTGAACTTGCGATCCGCTATGGTCTACTTCTGGTTCCCTTGGTCGGTTTCTTCGTCAGATGATTGCAAGCATCACGGCTTCCTCTGAACCAAATTAGGGAGCTGTCACGAAACAGCACGTGGCTGAATAATGAACTTTGTGATGGACTTTCTCGAAAGATGCTACGAAAAACGAATAAGGCTGAGATGCAAAGATGCGATTCCTCTCCGCAAAGCCCTGTTGATATCTTGACAAATGGAACTCATGACATGTGGAAGACTAAATCCAACTTGTAAAAAGCAGCACTTCATCTACGTAGTTTTAAAGATTTCCTTTATGTAGGTCATCCGTGTGAGACATGCCTCCTGGCTGAAAATGGTGTCGATGTTGCCTTTATGGACGCAACTCCCTGTAGGAGTTCTCCGAAGAAACCCTGAAGAATAAGTCTTTCCACAAGGATTTTACGAAACAATCAAGAAGAATTTAACATTTTCTAGTCTCTAGGATGAGTTTCGGCCCAGAGAAATCCTCGCTGTCCAGTGAGCTCCTGATGATAAATGATGAACAACTTCCTGGAACTCATGTTTCACTGTGTAGACGTACAGTCCTCCCAAGCGTACATTTCCCAAGCGCACATCACATATTCAAAAAAAAGCACACCTTTGTTGCTATCCCGTTTTCGATTAAAGATGCATTTTAGCAGAATGTGACACCGCGATTGTAAATTGCCGATGACAGAGATGATAGTGGTTGCCACAAACTTTTTCCCTTTTTCTTCTTAGATGAAAACTTATCAGGAAACTCGCGGTAGCACATCCCTCTACATTCAGAGCACACCGCTACTCTTCATGAAGAGGCGGTGGATGCATTTCCAAGGAGGAAATTATGCAATCTTTCACTTTTTTCCGGGGCAGTCAAGCGTGGGGGAGGAATGGGAGTAGAAAGAAAAAAGAAAAAAAGTCTGCAGTTAACTTATTCGTGTCTTGCAAATTTATGCAAAGCCTCCAGAGCTGACAGGAAAAAATCCTTCAGAAGCCCTCTCTCTCTAAGAGGCACTCATAGGTGAAAGAACACTACAGCTGGAAAAAGGTGTCAAACTCACGAGGATGCAACCTCTTAGGAGCGCTGGTTGAGAACAGACCTCCAATTAGAAGTCAAGGGAATCGGCTTCTCCTCTCTCCAGATGCCAAAATGGAAGAATACACCGAATGCAACAGTCGATAACGAAGTGTCTCTATTCTTTCCCGGTAGGCTGAAATTGCTAGTAACGATCGCATTTGATCTGCCGTTTGAGAGAGTCTCTCGTCCAAAGACTACTTTCCTTCGAAAAAGATCATCGCAGATCTTGATTGTCAAGGAAGAAATTGCATCTTTCTCAGCGGAATTCTCGATTTTAAATAAGAATAGGCAAGAGTTAGGTAGCCGATCACATACGGCGAAGTCGGCTGAGAGAGGCTGATCATGGAAGCAATAATCAGCCGTGAGATGCTCTTCTTCTTCAAAAGAGCTTCTTTTATCCTTTTCCAGGGTGCAAGACCGATTTGAGTCTCACGCCCAGGAGACGAGCGGTCTCTAGGCATCCGCCAACTTCTATCCTGCTCTCACCCGCAACTCGCTTTGAAAGCCGAGAGCAGCAAGAAAAGCGAGAAGTCGACTGCATCCTGCAGCGGTGCTCGTAGTATCGAAACTTCCAGACTCCAGAAAGAAACTCTTGAAATGATCATCTTTTGGGTCTTTGGATTCAGAAGGCGTCACAGGAGAAATTCCCAGAAAGAGCTGTTTCAACACCTCCGTCGTCAATGCAACGTCCGTTCTCGATCGCAGATCCGGAGTAGCGAATGCTCGCATCACGATCCGGAGTTGAAGGCTTAAGAGGTATTTTGACAAATGCATCTTTGCCAGTCTTCCTCTTGGCAGTGAATCCTCTCTTGCACTGCGGAAATCGACCGACCATTTCACCTCGAGGGCACCGCAAGATTCGTCTGACCCTAAAAGGTTCTCAACCAATCACGTAACTTTGTTAAAAAGAAAATGGAGACTTGATGGTCGCCATATGAGGAACAGTTCCTCTGCTTCCCGTATTTACTATCCTTCGATCTCAGAATTCTTTCGTTGCCGCTGATGTGAAAGTGGGAAACAAAGAGCTATGGAGTGAGGTGACCACTCTATGATTTCCTTGGGAAGCAGGGAGTGTACTTTTGTTCTCAGCAAGATCACATAGTCATCTCCAGCTGGTGATGGAAGCCGCCACCGGTCAATGGGTGCTTTACACTTGGTACTGAGATTCCGTGCTTCAAGAAATGCGGGTTTTCGAAGATTCCCGGAAACCGCAACAGCGGCGGACAGATGGTTTTGTGATTCTGCGACAGGTAGAGGCGAATGCACGCTGACACGGATCCCAATGATGGATCTTCTGGCTGGAATTATAGAAACGCTAACACGGAAAGCTTTGCAGTGGGAGGAAAGCACGGACTAAATTACAGTGCCTGAAGAAACGCCTTTTGTTAGTCGAAGCCAAGGAAGATCACAAAAACAGAGATACAAAAAACAATCCTGAATACGGTGATGAAGAACAATGGGAATTAAAAAAATGCGGCTTCACATCACAAGGGGACTTTAAGAAGCTCAGCTAGCATCTGCTGAAAATAAAGCTGAAAGGAAACTGTGAAAACAAATAGCTGCAAGGCATCCGAAGGCCTCTAAAGAAGAATGGTGGCGGAATTGGTTGACTAGAGGGCCAGTCCATATTCCATGCTGCTTTTCCTCTTGACTTCTCTCTAAATCGTAAGTTTTGAAACTGCACGATACTCCTGAACCCAGCCTCTTCATTTACGGAAGCATTTGGTCAGAGCACTCCGGAGTGACAGCTTCTAGTCGAAGAAGATATGCAGAGTGTTCCAGAGCTCCTATTTGCGTGAAAGAAACGAAAAAGATGATGAGAAGCAACACTCATGAGCATCAGCAAGCTGCAGAAGAGCGTGCGCTCCCATGTAAAATTGGAATGTATCCTGGAATAGTCGCAGCCCTCCCGCTGGCTTCCAGGCCGCATGGAAGCCCCTTCCCTGCACAGGGTTTCCATTTCCGGGTTTCGAACTTCCCTGCCGCTTCGGACGGCAGGATACCATCATCCCAGATGTTTCCTCGGGGACTCGGCTCGGGGACTACTCGTAAGAGAGACTGGTAACACCCTTTGCTCCACAGCTGGTGGCTCCTTCGAGCTTTTTGCTCCTGTTCCACCACCGATTACAAGGTAGGTATTGTACAGCACAATGTTTGTAAACGGGTGCGAGTAAGCCTGTGAAAAATTTTGCCTGTTGTTACTCTGGTGCCAACGTCTGCTCATGTAGAGCACGAGGCTTGCAAGTACCCAGTACTTGCTTACTATGGATTCAGGAGCATTTCCGAATCATTGAAGGATACGACGAACCAAGTTCTGCTGCCAATGTGCCTGCAGTTTCTTCGGCAGAGGAAGGAAACTTCACGTCTGCCCAGCCTTTTAAAAAGAGCCCTTGTTTGCTCTTTTTTCAATAAAGGCGTGGGCAAGAAAACAACGTGGTCCGCTATTGCCTTTTCACCCGGCTGCGCCGAGGGCTTCATTTTCCAAAAAAAGAAAAATAAACAATGTGGATGAAGAAATGCGATGGATTCTTCTAAAATTTCAGGGAGAAGTTAAAAGAAAGAAAACTACCAACTCGCGGGCCGTTTACAAAAAGGAGAGGAGAGGGTGTAGGGAAGGAGACGGCAGCAAGATAAATAAAAGGAAAAGGAGGGTCAATGGTCATGGGTTCTTCTGAAACCTGCGTGAGATGCAAACGACGTCCTACCGTGGATGTGGAAAGAAACACTTTGCCACATTCCTCATCACTGAGGAGGACACGTGGTCCTTCCTTGCTGGAGCTCCTCCCCAGTGTTTTGGGACGCCGAGGTCTTCCTGGAGCAGCACATCGCGGAAAGACGATCGCGGAAGCAGCCGAAAGCCCGTCCCCCGCAAAGCAGCGACGCAGCAGCTCTTCCGGCGTATCTTCGGGTCGGAGGACCGTTAATGGACTAGGTGAATTCGCGAGTTCCCTCACGGAATTATCAGGTGCTGGATTTGCAGAGCCCAGATCCTCCGAGACGAGAATCAGTCGTGTGTTTTTTTTTTTTTTTTTAAATAAAGTCGATACTTAGCAACGTGAGTAAATAATTAGTAGTTACAAATTACTGGTAGATGAAGGTTTCGAAAGTCCCTCGTTTTGCGAAAAGACATTCCGTGATGATCTGCCCCTATCCGTTTGATTTTGATATTCTCAATGCGACGTTGATGCGGGTTTTCCTTCAGCGATCCGTTCATCTAGTGAAATGGAAGAAACTTGAGCCCCGCATGGAAACCCCAGCAGCGGGGAAGAGAAACACCCTCAACCACTATCTGAAAAACCTGGGCACTCCCGCTTTCGGAAATCAAATTACTGCAAGGGAGACATATCGCTGATATGGGGTTTCGGGCAGCCAGTGGACCCCCGCGCGTTGGCCAGAGCCATCTCCGTGGGATGTGGGAAGTTTCGCGATACCTTGGAGTATGCCACGTTTGCGCAAGCGTGCAAGAGAAATAGCGATCTCCTCTCTCGGATTTCCAGTGGCCTCCTGCAAGTTACCTCAGCCTTTTCCTCAGGTCGGTTCCTCTTTTTCCTTGACTCGCTAAATGTTGAAGAACCGTCCGCCTTCTTAGGGGAGACTCACCAAGCTCTTTGACACCGTCCACGCCATCCGAAGGGCGTGTGACTCTTCAGGTTATAGAGGGTATCCCCTAAGCGACCACCTAATGGATCCAGGAAGGCTCCGGAAGAAGGAGTCCGTTCCTCTGACGCTTGGAAGGGAGGGAACTCCGAAGGAAACCCTCGTCCTCGTTGTCTACGAAGGGAGCCCCGAAGGGAAGAGATTCTTACTTGTTCTCTCTGGAGGGACCCTCCGGTTTCTAGGGCCACTTCTCATTTCTTCTTCAGAGGGAACCTGCAAGGGAACCGCTCCTTCTTTACTCTTCTGAAGAGAACCCTGAAGGGACGCTTCCCGTTTTTTCTGAGGCGCGCTCTTCAAAGGGAGCAGTGCGTTTCTGACACCCTGGAGCAGCAATCCCCGAGGGGGGCATCAACCAGCTCCATGGATCGCGATGAAAGGTCCATCCAGAAAGAGGAAGAACGGCTCCATTTTCACAACCGTGAAAAACCCCGAAGGACTCTTTGATATGCTGGAAGGACCCCAGAGGTCCAACTTCCAATCCCGTACAGCCAGCAGGTCAGGATTGGAAGCCAGTCAACAGGATCATCCGGTTTCATCCGGTTTCCAGATTCCACTGATGCTGCACTCGAAGCCTTCAGGTCACCGCGCTGGTGACCTGAAGGCGGGGGGACTCGAAACCCACGACTCACCCATTTCTCGGCGTGGAAAATTTCCCAGGTGGGATTCAAACCCTCAACGTTTTGCACCACTCCCGGCAGCCGCAGCCTGCACAGCTGCCACCGTGGGCTGGGTGCACCTCTTCGACGAAAGACGTGACCAACCGGTCAATCAGATCAAGAGAGCTACCTTGAGACGCGGAGTTCTCCACTCAGTCCATCCCGGGAGTGCATTTGGAGCTCCACAAAGAAAAGGAAGTAACGTTTTTTTGAGTGATGTCCTGCTCGATTTGACTGCTCAGGAGCAGCTTCAGAAGAGACAAGGC
Organism: Raillietiella orientalis; assembly: GCA_036172245.1. Taxonomy (NCBI): domain Eukaryota; kingdom Metazoa; phylum Arthropoda; class Ichthyostraca; order Raillietiellida; family Raillietiellidae; genus Raillietiella; species Raillietiella orientalis. Next base: position 1,602,709 of record JAYWIR010000012.1, read on the forward strand.
AGAAGAAGGAGGTCGAACATAGAGTTTGCTTACAAAAGAGGCACTGCAGCAGCAGGAATTTTCTTCAACTCTGGGGTCTTCAGACTTTGGCAAACGACGGGCTGATGAGAGCACAGACGATTTCAGAGAGATGGAAACACCAGCAGAGAAATGATGCGCCCGCTGATGGGTGTGAATCCAGACTTGAATGAGACTTGGATTTCGAACTGAATGAAGACGATTTCCGAGGTCACGACCGTGGGGATGCTGTTCGGTAAACTTGAGTTCCGGCGATCTGCTGCTGAGGTTCAGCAACCTGAGAAAATAGCAACGAGGACCTACGGGATATTCAGGCTGCCTCCTTATCCAGAACATCCTCAGTTATCAAACGAGAAGCGGATGCTAGAATGTGCCCCGCCAGAACTGCCGTCGATGAGCACAGGCTCACTCATCTGGCGTATGCGGATGATCTGTTCTTCTTCCTGAAGGACGAGAGAGATGATCATGCGTTCCTCGGTGTAGTCGAGTCCATGGAAAAGGCACTGGGCTTGAAGATCAACGCCCGCAAATCGCAACTTTTGCCGAGGGGAAATCCTCGACCTCAAGCATACTCATGGCATTGAGCAAGAACAAGGGCACAAAATTTTCTGTGCTCTCCCTTGGAAGATATGACTAATACAAGCGACTACTGAGCAGCTGATGATTTCATTAATATTTTGTAATTTGAGTTTCATGACTTCAGTTTGGGCTCTTGTCAAATGTAAACATCAAACATGGAGAAGGGATTCGGCTTGGTGGACGACGTGAAGTACCTGGGCACCCACATTGGCGACTCGTCGTCGTCCCAGCTGCTGTGGACGGAAATCCTAGGGAAAACGCGAGAAGCAGTCAAGTACGTCCGAGCCGACTTCAGCATGAAGCAGAGGGCTAACTTGTGGAACGGCGTGCTCCTTTGCAAGGTGCCCTTCGGGACCGCCTTCTGCCGAATCAACAAAAAGACCAGGGCAGAAGTGGAGGAGCTGCAGATGAAGGTCATCTGGCGGGAGTCCAAGCCGCGCGTAAGCTTCAAGCTGCTATGTCGCCTGAGAGAGAAGGTGGGATCGGGATGAAGTCTCTGCCCCGGGTCATCGACCACGTGGATGTGCGGCAACTGGCTCTCGATTGGAAACAGCGACCTTATGTAGCCCACAGGGCTTACTCGAGACTGGTCAACCACTCGAATTGCCTGATGTCGGCGCTCATAGGCAAATGCGGAGAGTGGGGCAACATCGACAGAGTGGGGCAACATCGACTCCACGTGGAAAAGGAAGCAGGCACTGGTGGCCAAATGCCCCCTCAAGATCTTGCCTCGAAGCAAGGAACTGGGGAACAAATAACTGACCATGGTTATCCCGTACTTTGTACCGGTACTTAGGGAGACTTGGAAGTGAATGTTTCAGAAGCCAGCAATGACCATCCGCGACTGCGAAAAGTTTGCAAGCAGTGGCAACCTCCACGAGATGCGACTGTTTCTCTACGCGTAATGCATGAGAGGGACATTCACCTGCAAGACGAGAGAGTTTTGGGAGCGTGAGAATCCAACGCCTGTATCCTGGAAACTAAAGTCAATATTTTCGACGTAATGAAGGGGAGCTATCCGGAAGAAGAAGGCGTTCTTTTCAGGGCTGCCAACCGCTACGGAACCCGAATGGTGAACCTGCAAGTTGTTGGAAACACAGTCTTCAGAAACAACCTTTCACCAAGCAATCAGGACGAACTCCTCCTATTTTACCATGGAATCATCCTGAGTGGGAGCAGGGCAGCACACTGGATTGGCAACATCCAGGACGAGCTCTTCAAGGCGTGTGACAGCAGAGAAAAAAACAGCCCACGTCCTTACCTGCACGATGCTGATCCAGGACCGGAGCACGCTGAAGGCGGTGATCGGCCTGAAAGAGGACCACAGCAGTGCACCTCTTTGCGGGAATATTCGACTGGAGCGCAAATGTCCTGCGCTACAATCCTATGGTTCAAACCACCGTTACTCTCTTCATCACGAGCGTCGTGATAAGAAAGGCGAAGACGAGGAAATGGCGACGCGATGTCCGAGTGAGCTCCCTACAAATTTTCGAAGGTTTCAGTGCTCCAGATTCATCCCCCTCGCATCCCCAGATTTTAAAAAGTGAACTTCTACTTCCGCAAAACGGAATCAGCAAAACGCACAGCGGTTGCACATGTCAGAAGCTGCAGCTGAAATTCTAAAGTTTCTCTTCCCTGGATCTACGGAATTCGATGAATGGAACTGAGAACTTGAGACCGTTTCTAAGATGAAAGCGGTTGCCAAAAAGCCAGCTCGCGATGCTCATGCCCCCGCCTGACCTCGGGCGCTTCACGTGCATCATGTGGAACACGCCCTCGGCGCGTCCTTGAAATGCACCCTGGTACCTGCTAAACGCTTGCTCCATTGCCGAAGTCGCACAGAAAATCACAGCATCCGATCGGTCGAGCTGGAGCTTCTCGATGTTCTTTAAAGAAACTCTTCCTGGAAAATCAAAGTCGTCGCCGGCGCAACGGGATGAACGGGAATGGACAGTAAGACCGAGATAACAGGTACGGCAAAGATGTCAGGAGTAGGAGGACAACAGGAAGACGAGCTTCCGGACCGCAACGCCGAAACTCTCCTCCACCGACCACGCCGCTAATCTGCATGTGATAGGGTCACCTGGGGGGAGTCTAGCGACTCAGGTCAAGGACTGCGAAAGCCAATGGAGAACCCTGCTCCATAGTGAATGGGCACTCTGCATCGGGACGCTTCCTGTGTAACTTCAGAGCACACGCAGTTCGCGGACCGCGGAACCACCCACGCAGCTCTTAATCTCTCCGCCTTCGAGAAAAAGCCACCAAGAATGTAGCAGACTGGCAGGGGATGCTTCGAAGGGACGCCCTACACAAATTGCCAGCCCCATCACATCTGCTCGAGGATGGAATCCGCTGGCGATGGCTGCATTCAGGACTCTGCGGCTTCCGGAAGGGAGAGGACAGACGACCACCAAGGATGGAGGGGAGGATCATTTGCTCTGTCTGCAGCAGCGTTCACGGGACGTTTGTCGAAAGCGGAGCGGAATAAACTTGTCCTACAGACCATTCCAATCGGAGGAATGTAGGAACTGTTCATTGCACCCTGAGGTGAGTGCACGGGATGGACTTGCTGAAGAGGTCTTGAAGATATTCCCGTTGTCTCTTCCGTTTGTGATGAGTCACTGTCAGAGGGAGTAGAAAGACCTCTTCGATGCCGATGGATCGACCTTGCAGAAGAAGGGAAGAAGTTGCAGCTCCTTTTCTGAGAGAGTGACAAGATCCTCGCCGAGAATGAACCACTACAGAAATGACTAAAGCTGCTTCCTTCCTTACAAGAAGATGTGTAAATTTGAGTTCCTAGGGCCTGAAAAAGAAGTGAGAAGGAGGAAAGGAAAAAGAAAAGAGGGAGGATGAAGGGAATAGCACAAGGCTTTGTTCTTCGAGCTACGCGCCCGTCCGCGAGGCTTTAACTCGACTAATCAGCCAAGTGGCAAGCTAACATATCCCCCTTCCCCCCTGTACAGAGCAACGAAGAGGATCGCAGCATGAGGATCCTTCTGCTACAAAACGAAGCACCGAAATCGCCAGGGAGCACTAAGGTGAGAAGAGGACTTTCGGCAAAGCCATGTAGACCTTTGCCGACAGTCCACATGGCTCATGGCACTTTGGGAGCAGGCTGGTAGGAACCAGGCAGAAAAATCCAGGACCGAACACAACAGGTCAGGATCTCGTGGAAGGATTTTTGGACTCCCTTCCGGAGAGACGACGCTGCTTTGAGCAATCCTCAGGCACCCCGGTTAATCCATCGGCGGACTCTGAGGAACGCTTCCAGTTCTACATTTCATCCACTCAACGGGCAACGTCCATCAGGGAAGGTGCCGGTCATGACGACCTTCGATGGTCATTTCCGCGATCTCTGTGGGCTCTCTACGCCATCTTGGAGAGTACGACGGTGGCTCATTCTTCCCGACTTTCGCGTCCCCCGATTCGTTATGGAGATTCGTTCCTGCATCTTTCCCGCCCGATTCTTCGAGTTTACGGTTCCTTAGTGAAAGTTGGGTCGCAACGCCACCCTGCGGCATCTTCAGAAACCGCCGCCTGCCCACCCTTGGCAGGCACCCGCGCAAGGAAACATGGCCTTCCTCTACCGAAGGGGACGCAGACCTAGGCGGCCGTGCGTTCCACGGAAGACCACACCATGAGTCGGGCGCACTTCCCGTCTGAACTCAACAGGTCCGTCCGTGCGCCCTACGCTCGCAGAAGAAAGGCGCTGGCAGTCTGCACAGGCACGGTGCGTGGCAAGCTATGGGGCCTCAACCACGCCATCAGCTCCACAGGCATGCAGAACAAGAAGGCGACCAATCGGCTCCCTCCGGCAGCCCGAAGAGCAGTGGTACGGTGGCTGATGGTCTGCGGTCAAACTCCATTCCGGGAAGAATCCAGAGCCGTGACGGAACCGAGGGCCCTCAGATTTCTATGAAGCGAGCCTCTCAAGACTCTACGAATCCCCTGCTGATCCCCCACAAGAGGAGGAGAGAAGACCAGCGCTCCATCTCACCGGCAAAGGGATCTTCGGGAGACCTCGGAATACGGGATGGAACACGGCGCGAAGAGAACAGGCGATCACGAGGTGGCGGCGAGTGTGGCGCGTAGGGAGGGAGGCGTGCGCGTCACTTCCCTGGAGATCTGCCCGAGATTCAGATCGAGCCGCCGTCCGGATTAAGTCCTGACGAACCGCCGCCTCGGGTGGGAGCGGAAGCAGCGGGAACGGCTAGGCTGCGAACCCCCTAGTCATTGGCTGCACCTCAGACCCATCATCTGCAAAAACGGGCATGAGTGAAAGTGTTCCCTGAATGAGGCCGCTCCAAATAGAGAACTCAACGTTCATGATCTGGGAAGAAGTTCCCCGCGCTAGCGGCCATGTGGCTGCGGCTTCCGAGCGTGGCACCGGGCGTTGCGGGTTCGAATCCCGTACGAGGAAGGATCGACACCAGAGAAATAGAGGAGTGCGTCGTGAGTTTCGAGTCCCTCCCTTCAGTATGACGCTGGTTGGCCTGCAGGTTTCTGGAGGGCACTGGTGGAACCCGGAAACTCCCGTTGACTCGCCAGGTTCGGAAGTGGACTTTCCAGGATCCTTCCGGGAACCACTGAAACCTTCGAGGTTTTTCCATCCGGTTGTGAAAATGGAGCCGTCCTTCCTCACCCAGGGAGGAGGAACACTCCGCCGCATTCCATGGAGCTGGTTGATGCCCCCCTCGGTGGGTTGCCTCTCCAGGGTGTCGGAAGATGCTGCTTGCTTAGGGAAGCTCCCTTCAGAGAAAATGGAAAGCATCCCATCAGGGTTCTTTTCAGAGGAGAAAACAAAGAAGGAGCGGTTCCCGTGCAGCTTCGCTCTGGAGAAGAAATTCAGGAACGGATCCTTTCCGGAGAAGAAATGCAAGGAGCGGTCCCTTTTGGAGATAACCAGGGGCGAGGGTTCTCTTCAGGGTTTCCTCGCAAGCGTAAGAGGAACGGACTCCTTCCCCAGGATCATTCCTAGATTTGTAAGGTGGACCCTCTGGAGCGCCCCTTATAATTTGGAAAGTCACACGCACCCTCGGTTGGCGTGGACGGTGTCCAAGAGCATCGTGAGCTCTCCCTAAGTAGGCGGACGGCTCTTCAGCACCCCTTGAGAACCAAAAAAAAAAAAACTGGAAGAAAAGCAGCGAAAGCAGAAGAACCCAAGAGGTTTCCATCATTCTAGGCCGATAGCAACAATCTCCCCAAGAGATCGCTGCTAGTCTTTAAAAAATAAAAATAAAATAATGAAAACTAAAATTAAAAGAAAAGATGTTCCACGGTCTTTTGTGTCGCAAAGCGCTCACAAATAGGGGGCTTGCCCGACGGAAGCTGGACCGTTTTCAGCGCGTCCCCTCCGTCTGCCTACGAGTTCTGCGCACGCCGCAACCACCCCAATGTGGACTACGGGACTGCATCTTTTAGCTGCAAGAAGCGCTCGAGGAGACCGAAAGGGCACTGGAGGGAAAGAGCGGCGTGCCAGAAACGCACAACGCGGCGGCGAGGAAAAAAGGCGGCCTCCTTTTCTTCTCCCCCTTAGATTGAGCTCCTTCTCTCTTTTTTTTTTTTTTTTGATACAAGGATGGAAGGCTCTCTTCTTGAGAGAAGAGGAGACGAATCCGAAAATAGTTTTGATTTTCGTCGCGACCCCTCTCGTTTCGGTCCCGATTTGCATCCGGGAACGAGTTTCTTCGAGCCGGATCCGTCCCTCGCTGTCGTGGAAGCACGGAAAGACAAGATCGATCTGCAGCCCTTGCTTCCGTAGCAGGACTCCGCTCCGCGGATCCCTTCCTTTTCCCGAGGAGGACTTCCTCGTGCTTCTTCCTCCCGGGGAGCCGGTGGAAATGCAAAGTTTGATGCAGAAGTCTTGGGGGATTCCCTCTGAAAGTTCGCCGGCGCTTCCGCCTTCCTCCTGACAGGCAGGTGACTCGAATCGTTAATTTGCCGGGAGCCCAAATGAAATTCCGCGCGAATCGCAAGACCTCCGCCACAGCGTCCCTGAAGGGAGGAGAGGCACGCATAGTCCCGTACTAGGGCGCGCAAGCAGTGATGGCTCCTATCCCGAATATACAAGGAGTGCGTCGTCTGGCAAGAATCAAACCGTCCTTAATCCCCACGTCAGAGATCGAACTGGGATTATCGGGTGACGCGACCAACTGGTCTTTCATATCCGGAAGGGGCTATCTGGGAACACTGGGGGCTGTTTGCCTTTACTCGAGCTTCCCGAAAAAGGTTGGATGCTTGGGGGCTCCACGTGCCCCTACAACTACTGAGCCGTGGCTGAAGAAGATTCAAAACCACATTTGTATCCCGACTGCATTCCTCAAATCTTTCTTGAAGTCACTTGACCTTTACTTGTTCCTTCAATGCTCTGGAGCGCTAGTCAGTCTCTCTGAGGCATCAGAAATACTTCAAGGCTCCCGTTTGCACTCGTTTAGGGGCAGCAGTGGAGCAAACTTAGAGTTGTAGGAGCCATCTTCTGGTGGACAGCAAAGATTTGTGGCTCTTCATCTACGAAAATACAATGATGGCACGAAATCAGAGCATAAGGATCCGTCATTCCTTCGCATTTGCCGGTGGTTCGGATTCCCCCGACTTCCTTTGTTTCTTTTAGTATTTGTGTTTCTGAGGTGCTCCATTGATGGAAGTGCTCTGCAAGCCACCCATTGGCACAATCAACGTGTCACAAGAATTTCTTCGAGGGCATTCACTTCGGGTGAGAGTTATCCTTCGAAACGAGAGGCACCAACATCCTTCTGCAGAATGGAGAGAATAGGCAGCAGCGGCATCTCCCTCTCGAGTGCGACCTCTTTCGCACGCATCGCGCCTCCTCCGAGCTGCCTGTTTCCCATTCGGCGGACTGGCACGACCCGCGCATTCTCGTCCTTCCGTTTGTTCCTTCCAGACTTCAAGCTACGTAACCTTCAGACTGCCTTGGACATGAAATGAGCGCCCTCCGTATGCTCGTCACTTCCAGAGGACCGCGTCTTCTTGGTTTGTTGGTAAATGATTTGAAGATGATGCCACCAAGCAGAGCTGTGATCAGCGAAAGCAGTCGAAAGATCTGACCTCGCCCCTCCTATGTGCTTTCTTGCCCTCACTGCATGTTTTTGTTTTTGTTCCGGCTTGCTTGTCCCACTTCATGGAAGTGACTATTCACTTCATGAGCAACGGGCAACGGACTTCTCCATAGAGCCCACCCCCTTTCCCCCGCCCCTTCCCTGCAGTCTTGCATCCTCGATCCTCCGAATACGATCTCGACATGAATGAATGCACGAGACGCCACGTCCTTTGAGGGTCTCGGGAGCATTTCGTGGCAACTCCTGACAGTTGCGCCTCCGTGCGCAGTTGACCCGAATTTGCAGAGCTCGCAGACACGCGAGCGCTCGGGCAGACCTGTGAGGGATTTGCCCTGACCTCCAGAGTAGGCGGAACGGCATTTGTTTCCCCGGCTGGAAATCATGTACCGTCGCGGTACATGATTTCCAGCCGGGCAAAAAAGCGCAGGAGTGGACAGGACGCACTTCTCGAGCCTGCCGAAAATTCGACCAGGAAGAATCTCCACCCTGAACGGTGCTGCCACCTTGGGACCTTGAAAACTCTAGGTGGGAGGTTGGCTGCCTCCTTGAGGCCTCAAGGAAGCACGGGGCAGTTGCTGCCACGTTTAGAAATTGCTCGTAAACCTGCTGTCCTCGAAGTCTCCTTTCACAGGTGTACAGATGCAGGGAAAAATGCACCCCAATCTCTGGAGTTGCGATCTCTGAAAATAACGACGGCGTCACATTTTCAGCCTCGCAGTGCAGTGTGCAGAAGCCTGTGCTCGGAAACTTCCGTACTCCCACTCAGGCTGGCAGCACCGATGTGGTCCTTGTTGTGCCCGGGCCTCTCCTTGCAGCAAACGTCTGCACCACACAACGAGGAGGCCCGGGGGCGTAGCAGGTGTGGGAGACTGAATCGTCCGCGCACTGCTGATGAACTGCGGCGTTCTCCATCGGTTGCGAGAGCGGCTGGCTCCAGCGGTCCTGCATCCTGGGGAATCTCCCGCTGGACTGTTGCGCCAGTTTTTTTTTCTCTCTCTCTCGCGAGAGGGTCCTTCGTCTGCCTGTGTGATCGAAATGTTCTGTTGCCTCCTCGCTACCTCTGGAGCTGCAGCAGCGAAACAACGGGAAGTCACCAGCATCGCTGTTTCCTTCACCAGGAAGGCTTGCAAGTCGGCCCATTTCTTTTTCTTTTTTTTTAAAAAAAGTCACCAGGGAGATCGCCAACGTCTTGCAGAGGTTGTAAAAGAGGAGCAGCAGCTCGGGCGTTCTCTACCTGCTACCCATCAGCTGTGTTTATTTATTGATTTGCCTGCCTTTTTACGCCTCCGATGCTCTAAGCATCTTCCGCCTCTGACCTGCCAGTCGGCAAACCCCTCGGATTGAGCTTCGCGGGTGCGTGAGTGCTCGCGTGTTCCCGGAAGGACAAGGAGCTCTGCCTCTTCCAGAGTTTTGTTGTTTTATTTTGTTTATAAATGAACACTTCGACGTGGCCTTCTCATCCAGCACAGCCGAGCCGTTTATTTCAAATCAATAAATAAACAAATCAAAAGAAAACAGTTAAGGATCGGCATGCCTAGGCCCGAACCCAAAGGAAGTGCCCTCGCGGGGGACAGGAATAGGGAGGCACGGAGGAAGAGGAGAGGGAACGATGAATAAATAAATAAATAGGAAATGGGATGGACCGGCCTCACGCTATTCCGCCTGATTCCCGAGGCCTCGCGCAGAGAAGGGACGAAAGAGGGGGAGGAGCTCTCACCAGATTAGTCCGTCCACAAGTGCTCGAAGACTTCCCGGATTGAGCCATTCCGCATGCCCTCCGCACGTGAGCGATGGTGCGAATGGCCCTCTGGGGTGTCAGCCGCGTCCCCGCTCCTCCGGCTCGGCGGCCGTCGTCCCTCACACTCGGCAGAACTTCCGCGACGAGGAGGCTGGCAAGCCTGGAGACGTGACCACCTCCATCAGGAGGTCACCGGGGACGACGGCACCGCGGCACTGAAATGCTCCAGAGATGCGCTCCTGTCCCCGACGCAGCCTTTCGCATCCCAGAAGTACGTGACGGAACTTTCCCTCTGTCCTGCAGCGGAACGTTCCTTGGGCCACTCTCTTCCCGCTGCGGCGCAGTGCCGTCCCTCGTTTCCGGAGAGTACCCAATATGCAAGCAACATGGCTGCCCGCAGCTACCGGAGAGGGAGGGCGTCGGCGTCGGAAAGGACGCCCGGAATCTCGAAATTGTATCAGGGAATCCATTCGGGGGCCCCAAGCTGGAACTTTTGGGGTGGTCTTGTTGGCTAGGAGAGGGTTCTTCTACTGGCCAGTAAACTTGGTGACCCCGGAAACCCTGTTGGTCACCTCCCATGCTGCAGGAGCCTCCCTTTCCTCCTGATCCCAACAATGAATGAATGTCCTCAATGGTCGCACGCTGAGATCTGCAGAGTGTCGTCCGTGGCCCCCAGTCCACCGTCCAGTGTCCCTGCAAGGGAGGGGTTCCCAAGCCAGGCATGGCATTGCTTTTAGGGAAGGTTTTCTTGTTTCTTGGGTCCTCAAGAGATGCTAAGGAACCGCCCGCCTCTTTAGGAGGAACCCACGAAGCTCTTTGACACCGTCCACTTCACCCAAGAGTGTGTATGACTCTTCAAGATACAAGGGGTGCCCCGGGAGGGGATCATCTTATGAATCCAGGAAGAGCTACGGAGGAAGGTCCGTTCCTCTCATGCTAGGGAAGAAACACCGGAGGGAACCACCTTTTCCTTATTCTCTCTGGAGGGACTACCCGGAGAGTAGACTACTCTCACACTCCTTGTTTCTTCTCCGAAAAGAAGTCGGAAGAATCTTCCGAATTTTTTTTCCGGGAAGAACCCCTAAGGAGACCGCTGCTTGTCCCCACCTCTGAAGAGAACCCCGAAGGAATACGTTTGAATTTTCTCTGAAGGGTCGCTCCTAACGGCAGCAGCGCACTTCTTCACTCTCTGGAGAGGTATCCGTCCCCCAGCTCCATGGTACGAGATGTACAGTGCCCCCTCCCGAGAAGGGAGCGGGTCCGCTTGCACGACCAGAGGGAAACCCCCAAAAGAACCGGTTCCTTGATTCCTGGTAAAACCCCGAGGGTGAACTTCCAGTCCCGGAAGTCAAGGGGGACATCCGAGGGTTTTCGGTTTCCACCAGTGCCTTCGCACCCGAAGCCCGCGGGCCGACCGGCGTCGTCCTGCGAGGGGGACTCGAAATCCCATTCTTCAGCGCCCTTCTTTCCCCGGACGGGATTCGAACTCGCGACGCCGGGTGCCGCGCGCGGAGAGACGGCAGCACAACACGGCTACCAACGCGGGCCTGGCTCGGGGGGTGGTTGGACTTTCCGCCTGCATCCGCGTTTCCGGTAATCCCTGAATCCAAGCATTCCTCTTCAGTGGATCTCCACTCGTGATCCTCCCTGAGCGACTCATTCGGGAGAAGTGGATGACCCAGACCGCTTCGCCTGCGGGTGCGTGGGAGGACGGATGCCAATCCTTCGCAGTTTTCTGCAGTCTTCGGAAGGCAACGCGAAAGGAAGCCCAGTTAGAGTTCTGCAGCCTCTCCGAGAGGGCCAACGTCCTGAATGATGCTCGCTCCTGCACCTTTTCCGTGGAGAATGAGTCAGCTCGCCTATCTTGACGAAAGGGAACAAGTCCTTAGACCACACTACAGATCTGGAGGACCCCCACAGAGATCTCATAAGGCTTGAAAACTTGGCGGCTCACCATCCGGAGTGACCGGGTAGAAAGGCGCGCAATTCATGGAGAGCACGCAAGGAAATCGTCCAAAGCATGACCACCTGCAGCACCATGCAGCTCTTCTCATCGATCTCATTCTGAATCACCCTGAAGACACCTCCACAGAAACAGTCTGGACCCCGGAAGACCGATGTCCATCCCTATACGCTTTTCGGATATCAGGAAGAACACGTTCTTCTCGAACAGACACGCGCCGTCTGTGCCGCTGAGGTGGTGGCCTCGCAGATAGCAAGCAGTCATGTGGATAGCAAAACGTGAGAAGTTTTCTGCACCCCTTTTCTGCATCGTGAGGTCGTCACCTTGGCAACTTGAAAATCCCCCTTTGAAAGGTGTCCAAGCTTGGTGCACAGAATTTCGACTTGACGACTGCCCGCCACTGGTTTTGACACGCGTCGATGTAATTTCTTCGTCGGAACTGCCGAAACAGAAACGAGTACTGAACCGTGACGGGAATTCGAGAAGGACGGCTATCCCACCCGGGAAGAGAGATGGGGGAGGGACACTCCATTTTTAGAATTCAATGATGAATTTCAGTGCATGCGCGGAGCAGTCGGAAGAGTTTTGGGTGCTTCGCAACCTCCTGATTGATCCCAGGGCTCCAGGTTTGCAGCGTCGATGAACGGCTGGCTGGAAGATTCCTGTAGTCCCTGTGGTTTTTCGGAGTCCCGCAGTGGAGCGAGCTCACGCACCCGGTTCAAAAGGAAATCCGCCTGCTGTCAACGTGCTGCTGCTACTTCCCGACACATCGACTGTGCCCGCAGTGCTAACATGCCTACCTGCCAATCAGGTAGGAGGGCCTTCTAGATGAATGCAGATAATAAACAAGCAGGTACTTGAATCTCGTATCTCAGGATGCCTGTCTCCCTGCGCCTACAGGACTCGTTAGTCGGCACACCCTCCTCTTTCTCCTCCTTCAAGGGAGTCTAGGACATGGTGTGGATCTATCGGCGGAGGAGCTACTGCCCTCAGCATTCTGATGCAAGGCCCTGAAGGCTTTTTTTTTTTAAATGCTTTCCTGAAACTTTTCTTTCCGAATGGGGAAGGGAGGACCCTTTTGTGTGACTGGGAAACGACTGATCACTAAGATTGAATCCGCAGCCATCTTTTCGCATCTCCTCTAAGGCTGGTTGGTTTCGTGGATCACGGATAAAATGAAATTTTTGTTCAGCGGAAGGAACTCTTCCGTGTCTTTTATCCATTTTTCTACGAGTTCACCCCGGCGCTGTCAGCAAGGGACATATAGCGGGTCTACGGGCTGTCAGGGCGAAATTGAAAAGCCTTTATGTAGCGTGGAAAAAACATTAAATAAAAAAATGGCTGCAGCCCAGTGGAAATTGAAGAAATGGGGATTCTTTGCATCCTCGTCTGCAGCTCGTGGAGCGCTCCTTGAATGGACACGCGGCCGGCCGAGGCAAAATGATTTTCCCGTGCCTAGTTTTGCCAGAAGGGGCAAAAATAAAATGGAAAACATTTGTGGATAGGAAGACTGGAATATCCTCTTTGCACCGCAACTAGCGGCGGCCTGAAAGCCGTTTGTCTTTGGAGTACCAAAAGCAGACCTCTCGCAGACGGCTGCTGGAGCGAAGGAAGCCTCGGGAACCGTTCGCGTCCAGGTGCTCCTGAGCGAGTCGCGGCTGCGCCCTCGCACACCCACAGAAACCGAGCAGCGGTCTAACGGCGGCTGACTTCTGCGGAAGCGGCGCGGAATCCAAAAGAGGAGACGTAATTGTGCCCCGGGGAGCGCGCTGCCTGCCGAATTACCCCTGGATGAATTCCCGTTAATATGGTAACGCAGAGGTTTCCGAAGAGCGAGTTCTTTCAAGGACTCCAAATAGGGTTACACCGGAAACCATAAATTCGCACGAACCCAGCACGAAAGTTGTTCTCGAAGACGTTCCCGATGATGGCGATTGTCTAACTGCCTTCTTTGTTTTCTGAAACCACCCGACTTAATGTGAGTCCTCAGCTGGCGTTTCGGGAAAATTTTTCAACGGGAGGTCAAGAGAGGAGGGAGACAAGAGAATCAGGAGAGGGCCTGGCTCTGAACTGGCTCCTCCCGCAGGAAGGTTAGATGGTCCAAAGACCTGCAGAAATCTTCCAGAATGCCAGAAATGCCAAGCGGCACCTTAGAAACGGGTGGAGAGGACTTTGTGCTTTTCCTCACAGGTGGCCGACTTTTTTCTTTTTTCTTGTTTCCAAGCATTGGATGATTGAAATTGGAATGACGCAGGATCAAACTGATGGAAATGGCGTTCGCTTTTCTGGCTGTGTCCGTGAAGATCAAGTGCGTTCAAATCAAGTGAGGCCAAATCGCTTCTCGCTACCCGCCTAATGGTCCTGCAGGAACTTCGAGGTGGTTCCTGAACCTTCCAGTCAACCTGGCGACATGATCCTTTTGTGGGATAAGAGTGCTTTCTCAGAGCGCATTCTTAGATGCAGATTCCACTGGATTGCGTTGGCAGCCGGTGGCTGCGGCCTCTGCCTGTGGTGTCAAACGTTGCGAGTTCGAATCTCGCTCGGGGAAGGACAGACGCCGAGAACCGAGAGAGTCGTAGATTTCGAGTTCCCCCCGCAAGATGACGCTGGTTGCCCCATATTTGGGTGCGGGGCTGGTGGAAGCTGGTTGTCCTCGCTGAGTGGCCAGAATTGGGAGTTGACCCTTCAGGTCCTTCCAGGAATCAAGGACGCGGTTTCCTTCAAGGTTTTTCCCCTCCGGTTGTGCAAATGGAGCTATTCAATCTCCCCTCGGGGAGGATCCGCCTCCATGGACTCGTGGATTGATACCTCTCCAGAGTGTACAGAAGTGTGCTGCTCCCTTCGGGGAGATACCATTCAGAGAAATCGAGAAGCGTCCCTTCAGGGTTCTCTTCAGAGGAGGAAACCAGGAGCGGATCCTTTCCGCGGGTCCTTCAGAAAAAATGTAGCGGTCCCCTTCTGGGGTTTTCTCCGCAGTGAACAAGGAAGAGTTCCCTTCGAGGCTCGCTTCCAAGTTTGAGAGGTAAGAACTCCTTCTCCTGGGGTCCCTCCTGCATTTGTGGCATGATCCCCTCCCCGAGGCACCCCCTATCTAGGAGACTTACTACACGCACCCTCTGGTGGCGTGGACTGAACTCAAGAGCTCCGTAAGTCCAAAAGGCAAACGATGGTTCTCGAGCGGACCAAAAAAAAAAAAGGCCGAAAAAAAAAACAAGAAAAAGTTGAAATGAAAGCAGCTAAGACAGAAAAGAACCCAAAGAGATGCTCGTCATCATCCGGGAGTCTGCCTCGTTTTGCGACAAGCGAGATCCGCATAAGCGATTGGGAGCATTTGACATCCAGCCGTTCCTCGAAGATACTTTCGGGTGGTTAGGAAGTTCGGTTTCCGGTTTCAGGAGTCCCACATCGGGCAACAGGGTGTAGCCTGGAAGTCCTCTTCGTTCCTCCTTTTCGCACCTTCTCGCGACCAGGGGCGTCCAAGCAGCTGCAAGCAATCCGAAGTTTTTCAAACGTCCAGCAGTCCTGCAAATGAGGCTTTGGAGTCCTGCGACTGCTCCTGGCAACTACTTTCAGAGAGTGAACAAATGAAAGCAAAGAAAGAAGCTTCGTTTTCTCAGGGACTCTTGGTCGACTGGACCACGCCCAAGGGCTGTTCACTGGAGACCCTCCTCTACCTTGTACCTCCAGGACATCGCCGGAGTATTTCCTGCTGCTGCTACCGCCATAACCTGCTCCAAGAGGGGTAGTTCCAGGCTAGTTCGCTCCCTCAAGCCCCCTTCAAATCTCACCGCCTACAGGGTCTCACCCCTACTCTCCCCAACTGAGCAGCCTGTGACCCCCGAAGGCGGAACTCCCGGAGACCGCGAAGGATCATCCACGGTGGTTGGATGCAGACTCGACTCTTGAGTGCTACCGTCTTCAGGGGTGGTCGTTCGGCGCCCCCCTTAGCACAACCCGCTCTTCAAATGGGATTTGATGAGCAGTGCTGACCTACGGGCTGGGGGCGTATCTCAGAAGCCTTTAACGCTCTCCTCTCAAGAAGCTATCATCAGAGGCTAAGAGCTGAATCCGTTGTATCTTCGGAGCTGCTAGGCATCATCCCTCCAGAAATGCAGCATCGACAGAGCCATGCCTAAAGGCTGCTCACGAGGAACCTTCCTCCACGTCAGAGCAGCAGATCTCGCCGAAGAGGCTTCTGTGCCATCCCCGCAGCTTCAGGTGCAAATTGGCTCCTACGACCTCCTTTTCCCACTCCTCTCCTCGCTTTCACCGCCTCGATCCTCCTTTTCCTACTCACCCCAACTTAGCGACCTATCGTCCCCTGACTCTGGAACGCCATCAGGCAGCGAAGGATGTGAGGATGTGTCTCTCTGGCGCTTTGACACAGGTTCTACTCTGGAGTGCCACTTCATCTGCAAGACTGGGCACAATCCAAGGCTCTGGACTTCGACTTCGAAGGCGGAGGTCTCACTGTCCACAGCGCCGGTTTTTGGATTCGACTGCCGAACCACAGGATTTGGTGCTACCCCACTCACACGCTTCTTACTCTCTGGAGAGGCTATCCCTTAGGGGGGTGAGGGGTATCAACAGCTCGATGAACGCTATGAAGCGTCGCTTCCCGAAGGGAGGGACGGCTCCATTTCCGCAATCGGAGGGGAACCCCGAAGGAAACCACTTCCTTGACTCCTGGAAGACTCCGGAAGGTCAACTTCCAATATCGGCCAGTTAACGGGGGCATCCGTCTTCCACCTGTGCTGCATCCGAAGCATACAGACCAACCAGCGTCATTCTGCTGTGGAGGACTCGAAACCCACGATTCACCCATCCCTCGGTGTTGGTCCTTCCCTGGGCTGGATTGTAACCCTAGACTCTTGGTTCCACGCGCGGAGGCCGCAGCCACTCTGCCGCCCAACGCAGGCTCTCATGCGTGCGAAGGCTGGAATGACCACGCCGAAACCTCGGCAACCCTGCCGATTTCTGGACTCCTCGTTGTAGGAGAAGAACCCGAAGCTCATTTCGTGCTCCACCCCTGACCCCCTACCCCATGCTTTGCCCTCCCCGGACGAGGAAACCAGAGGCGCTCCGCACTTCTGATCACGAAGAACCGCCACGATCCTCGTGATCAGGCTTGGGATCATGCAGGCCGCTTGGTGCTGAGCAGGTAGGCAACCTTATGAGTGCCCCCGTGAAAGATCGTCCGTTGCACTCCTCGTCTAGGCAACCCCTACGGGCAGGGCGCAAAGTTTCGAGCGAGCGATTTCTCTGTGATTGCGTCTCGGAAGGATGCTGCAATCATCCGAGGAAATCCAGTCGGAAGAATTCATCATTTGATCTGGTTTCCGTGCCGACGCACTGCATCGTGGGTCCAGGAAACGTGACGAATTACGAGATGAATTTTTCATGATGCTGATTAGGAATTGATTTATTACCATGGTTCCCAACGAGAGGAGCCTTGCAAAATCAGAAACATCTCCCTCTTGAGCAATTCCTTACGGCCACAGGCGTTTCCGATCAGTTGGCAGCGAGGCCTCCTTACTTCCCGGAAGCCACGGTCGCGCGCCGCCGCCCCAGTTCTCTACTCCCAGCCTCCTCGCCGGTGAGTGCGAGGTACCGTCGGAGCCGACAGGGGAGGCCGCGACCCGGTCCCCCTTCCCGCGACGTGAGACGCAAGTGTGCGAGTCTTGGATCCTACGCTGCTACCTCCGAGTCACCAAGAATTCCCTCGATGCGGCCGTCGAAGAGAGCCGGCGGCGTGCTGGAAGGGTCGCGCATTCAGCGTCCCGACATTGCCAACTGTCCAACCTGTCCGGGACCGAGCCTGTCGCTCCAAAATGATGGCATTTTGGAAATAAGTTCTCTGTAGTGGTCGCGCGTGAGTACAGCCAGACGCGCTTGGCGGGAGCAAACGTCTTCGACGATGAAAGAACGGAAAATGGAGGAAGACCTGGTAGGCAAATAGCCGCAGTTTGGTCCGCGACGGAGCGAGAATACAAGAGCCCACTTGTTGCTGGCGATTCTCCTCTGTTGGCAAACAGAGAAGGTGAAAAAGTGTGCGCGGCGACGACTCATTGGATAGTACTGGTATCACTGCACCGACTTGCAGTAGACAACTCTCCACGACGAAAAGAGGAGGCGACCTTCATGGTCACCTTCTCTTTTCATGGCTTTTTCCACGTATCCGGTTACGCCAGGACACTTATTTCAAGAGTAAACCACGTGGCAGGCTGCCACTATGACTCAAAGGCAACAGATGGTTACCAGCGCAGCGCCCGTCGTCAGTCCACCTTGGGTGAAGAAGCGCCGAAGCAAGTCCAAAGCCTTGCCCTCCGGGAAGGCGGACCGCGGGAGCGAGTCTCCGCCACATGTCCTCCAGAGCACTGCAGTCCTACAGGAGGTGCGAGAAAGATTCCACCGCCCCTCACCTGGAACACTTCGGGAAGGCAACTCCCCGGAAACCAGGTGCCAGAGCAATCCCTTCCCTTCCCCCAACTAATTTTTTTTGGGGGATTGTTTGGTTGGTTGTTTTTTTGGTGTTTGTTACGGTTTGCTTTCATCTTCTATTTTTGCTTCATCCCCCTTCCCCTTCGTGGATGTGATGGACCTTTCCGCCCCATCCCCTTCTTTCTAGTGTAACAATTGGAATTGGTGGGCCATCGGTTCCATCGATTTCTCTGAGAATAAATGCCCCGTCGCACCCGGGTGTGAAATCACATCCTTCTTCAGCTCGCCTCCGCTAAAGAATCGCCACAACAAATCCGTTGCAGTGTCCTGCGGTTTGATGCCGAGGAGAGTCTCCGCCACAAGTCCTCCAGGACACTGCAACCCAACAGGAGGTGCGGAAGTGAATCCGTCACCCCGCACCTTAGACATTCTGGGAAGGTAACTCCCCCGGAAACCAGGTGCTTGAGTTGATTGTACTGAAATCCCCAGTGCAGAAACCCCAGTGCACAGCATCCTGCATCCACAGCAACGGGAACACGGAGACGTCCGCATACAGGGAAGGAACTACGACTTCTTCGGAAGCACACCAAGCAGGTCACTCCACTGAAGGAGTCCCTTTGTCCGGGAACGAGTGGCAGTGTTCACCAATTATCTCGTCTTGCAGCCATCCAGTTTTTCGATTCCTGCAATGCTGCAGAAGAACTCCCACCCCGTCGGTTGGCTGCTGTCATTTCTCGCCCTGAGTGCAGACAGTGCTGAGGCAAGGGACGAGAGGGCTATCCAGGACCACAGCATTCAATCCTGCGGGACATCTCTCAGCTGTTTGCGTAGGAGATTCTGCAGCGATCGCAGTTCTTCTGGGAGCCCTTCCAAAGTTGCTACCCAGGACTTCAGAGCATCATGCCTGGCGGCATGATGCTCTGAAGTTCGTTCCGGTTTATGGGGAGGCAGGAGATCCACGACTGGTCTACAAGTAATGAGGACGGATGCCTCAGGGACTAGTCAAATCCAGTCCTACGGCGTAGGTTGCGCGACAGAAGCGAAAGTCCTGCGCTTCCAGCGCATCGCCGGGGCACACCAATGGGAAGACCACAATTTTCCATACAGAATGAGAAGTCGAAATGGTAAAAGGTAGACAATGAGAGGCTGTGCAGGCTTCCGGGAAGCACTGCGGAACACCACCAGCAACAAATTGCCGCACACCTCTGTTCCCGTTTCGAGAGGCGGTTCATGGAAAACCCGCAAAAGCTTGCCGAACCGCTTGCTGACGGCGAAGATTCAATCCTGCCCATGGGATTCTCGCTTGATTCGCAGCATTCGCAGGAAAAGAAGAAACCATTGGAAGATGTGCTGAATGGGAATGGATGCCGGTTATCATTTCTTTTGCCTCTCAGACCAGGTCTCCGAGCGAGCGATGGGCACACCATCCCTGGATTCACAACGGACAGGAACAGGGGGACGAAATGAATCCAAAATGCTGAGAATGCACCCGATTGCTCTTGAGATTTCGGGCAAGCTACTCCTTCCATAGGAAACTTCCATCACTGAGATGCAGGAACCTTTTGCTGGAGCCCTCAAACGAAGAGTGCATTTCGGAGACGGCCATTCATCTCGGGACCCACTCTGGAAGTCACGCCGTGACAGGCAAAAAATGTGCTTGAGAAGGTTTGCAAATGTTCAGAAATTGTCGTGATGTGCTCATGTTGAGCGCATCATTACAGCGGGGCCGGAAAAAGAGCTACCGTGGAGAAATCGAGGATTTGTGGTGCGCTCCTTCGCGCGGAATGACGTCACGTGCAGCTGCTTTTAAACGCTGAGGTCGTCTCGTGCAGCTTTACCGATCATCAACGACGACGCTTTTTTGCGAGATGAGGCTCCTAGATCTCAGGACGAAAAAAAATTGGTTGCTAAGATGATCCGGGAAAAACTTTTTTGTTGTGTCATCTGCCTCGCCTTGTGTCATGGATAGGTCGTAACTTACTTTGAGGATGAAAAAATCTTTTTAGAGAAGCAATGCTATGAACTGTGACATGGAGTAAATTTCTGGCACCCTGTCTCCTAAAGCAAACTTGGCATCTGCGAAAGTGATCTCTGTGAACACTGGCTTGAGAGAGCGGCTTCGAATGGAAACACCGGAAGCGTGCAACACTCGAGCTCTGATCCTTTGACTCCACCAATTGATGCTGCATTCGACTCGGTTCGCCGATATGCAGGAACCCGTTGATCTGAGGCTGCGACCAGCCCAAAAACATGTCATTTTCCCCAAGGTTTGCTATCGTCAGCTAACGGTAGGTACCAAATTCGTGTAGCCGTCGGCTAATTCTTCCAGAGAACGCGAATGGAAATCTCATTTCCACGGCTCGCAGTTTGTCGAGACTCTGCTTCGAGTATCTGCAGAAGTGGACAACTGCCTTGCGACAGAGGAATTCATCTCTTGATTTCTAGCACGTCTGAGTCATCGAACTACTGGAAATTCGAGTATGTTTCCGGAGCCGTAGCACGGGAACAGACCTGCCGCAGACTTGAAAAGATCTCTCCCTGATTGGAAGGAAGAAGACTACGATGTCGCTTTCTGGAGTTCCGCTGTATTTCATGTTCAGCCGACTTCATGATGCTGGAATTTGCATCCTCGTGATTCATTGCTTCGGAAATTTCTCTCCAAGAGGTAGAGGGACCATTAGCCTGATCGCTGCGCAGTCCGTCCAGCCGAAGCAGCGTAGCAGAGGGATAGCGTTTCCCAGGAAAACTACGCAAAGGGGCTCCGAACTCCTCTACCATGTCCACGAAAACAACTGAGAGAGAGGAGAAAATATCGAAATCCGATGCACTGCTTCCTTCTGGAGCAGCAAACAGCGCTCCACCAAATGTGGATCGTCCGTCAGACTTCTCTCTATGGACATCTTCTATGCACCCAGCACCGGATGCAAGAAGCAAGCAAGAGGCATTTTCTGAGACGAGTATTTCCGTTTGTCCCTATCTCTTTCCGACCGACGGGGGACAGTTTTGGTGAGAAACCACTAAATGGTTCCTCCACCTACTGTTAGACTGCGGTGCCCTCCAGATACTGCGGTGGAGGCTGTCTTCAGTGCTTTTGCACCCGGAGGACTCCGTCATGGACTTGCTTCGGGGATTCTTCGTGAGCACCGTGATTACAACGGAGTACTGCATCTGAGCCATCATCACAGCTCTCCGTGTGTTGGAGTCTCCGGAGGAGCAAAAAGAGGGCACCTGCGTTGCAGCAGCCTTCAAGAGGACGGCTGCGAGGTGGACTTATCAGCAGGAAGAGACCTTCAGGGAGATCACTAGCATCCAGCTGCGGTTCTGGGAAGAAAAGGGTGACCGATGCCAAAGACCCTATTCCCTACTCTCCCTTTCTTCGTTTTAATTATATACTGTCCCCTCTCTCCCGCTTCTGAGAACCCGGCCTGCGTGCCGGTAAACCTTCCCTCTGAACTTCTTTTTGTTGTTTCTGGAAACGGCGTTTCCAGTTTCTTTGTTCTTTTTTTTCATAAATAAACGCCCCGGTTGATCTTTTCTTTCGGATATCCAAGCCATCTATCTCAAGTAAATAAATAAATAAATAAAAACAAAGCAGTTGGAGATTGACATGCGTTGGCGGGACAAGAAAATGACGGCTCTCGCAGGGGGCAGAACTAGGGAGGAACGGAGGAAGAGGAGAGCGGACAATGAATAAATAAATAAATGGGAAATGGAATGGATCGGCCTCACGGCATTCCTCTGATTCCCGAGGGCTGTCGTCTGGTAGGGAAGGGACTAATAGGGGCAGGTTGCTCTCAGCCCGGCAAGACTGGGTGAAAACCTGAGGCAGTTTCCAAGGTAGCGAGGAGTTCCAAGATGCTCTGAATTGAAGCTTAAGAACTGTGAACCTATTCTCTTGCTACTCAGGTATCTTTAGAGAACTCTGCAGGATGAGGAGCAAGTGTGGAGAATGTGCAATCTGTTTGGATGGAATTCATGTGGATAAAGGGGGTAAGTAGACTTCTCGGTCAGGTTTCAACTGAGACCTCGAGGAACCGAGCTGTGCGGGAAATACCATTAAAGCTCTCGGATGGCCTTCGAATTTCAACCTCCGTTTGTTCTGGAGCAGTGGATGGATGTTGAATTTTGTGGTTCTCAGATCCAAAGCATGCAAGATTTGCGAACCAGGAAGGCGAAATTTCCTCCACTCAGGTTCTCGGATTCCAAAACGGAAGCACATGTTTTTTTTTGTTTCTGAGCTCCTCTATTGAAGGCTAGTGGAAGCAGAAGACACACTGCTCATAGACCAAAGGAAAGAAATGTCCTGGCCGAAGGAGATCCTCGCATATTCCCTCAAGCAGTCAGTGCGTTCAGGCTGCTAAGAAGGAAATCCCCACATTCATTGACATACTGTCTTCAGCAAGCACCGTCTGCAAATACAAGTGGCGTCTTCTGTTCCGGCAACGCGCTTTCCGGTGAGTCCCGTGAGCACCGTGTCGAATTTGACGGGGAGAATAAAGCAGGATCGGAAATTAGTGCTGCCTAGATGTGCTCGATGCTCAAGGCCCTTGGTCAAACTCCTGTAGTCTCACTCGAGCTGATTCCCGGCGACTTGAAGTCACAAATGCGGAGACAGCAGGAAGAGGAACAATCGAGCAAATCCGATGCGCGAGGGATACACGAACACAACTTGCTTTTGAAGGATTTCGAAAAGGGACGTGCAGAGGAGCGGTGACCTCTGGCAAAGTCCAGATGCTGCCAGTGGGTGGTCTTCGGGAAAGCAAATTGGAATGCAGCACCGGAGACTGTTTTCCGGTGAGGCTGAATCCCTGAAACAAAATGGCACTGTGCAGTCAGTGTTGTGACATGATTCCGAGGTCATTCACTCAGTCTGAAAAGCGCAGCTGGAGAGCACGGGTCTTGACTTCTCCAAACGCTAATTTCATCAGCAGATCATCAGCTTCCGAACCGATGAGGAGACACGACTCCAACTCTTTCTCGACGCTTCGTCAACGCTTTCGAGCAGCAGGAAGAGTCGCCAATGATACCTGAAACTAACTCTTGGAGAGTTTCAGAGAAGAAGAAAAGCATTTTTGCCTCCTCAAAACGGATTTCTGGTGCTGCCTTGCATCAGAATAGCTCTGTCTTGACCTCAGTAATTTCGGATACTGAGAGAAACAGTAGCCTTGCATCTGCGCTGACCAACGGATGATTCTCTCTGATTTTCCGGTTTGTCATCTCCTTCAGACCTAATTGATCTGAAAGATGGCAGGATGCTGAGGGCGTTGCATCCAGGAGGCAAGGATGGAATCGTCAGCAAGGATGCTGGGAGTCCCGGATTCTTTTAAAGAGCCATAGAAACCAGGAAAAATTGCTGTGTTCGAAATACAGAAGTTTTCCCCAAGTTACTTTAGTTTCTCTTGCTCCCTACATCTTTACTTCTTAACCACCCTCCCTCGAGAAGCCAGCCTTGTCTCCCTGATGCATCGTCTACAGCCTCCGGTCATCCATTTCCTTTGGATCAAGAGAAAACCCATTATATGTGATTGCCTTAGGGCGTTTCTCAACGTGACCACTTCCACTACGCATTCGTTCCCAAAACTGTAGAGCAGATACGCCCAAGGAGCTAATCGTGGTCCCACGCTCACACACGAGCACCTGCAAAAAGCAGAAGACACCAGAAAAGGATACTTGAGCGCATGCGCACTCGTGCAATGCCTAGAGGCTTCCTTCATTTTTCCTTGAAATGCGCCCGATATCTCCTTCCTCGTCACTTCCCAGCAAACCTTCTTCGTTCACAGGAAGAGCGATTAGTCTGGACCTTCCTGATCACGAGGCAGATTCAGGATTTCCTCCTGCTGCAGGCTTCAGTCAGGATCGCTTTTGCATCATCGTCGTGCGGTAGCGGGCGTGGCAGGGGAGACAACTTTTCTTGAGGCTGGGTCAACACATAATGCTCAGGTTCCGTCTGTCGGCTTCGTCATGAGGAAAGAAATGAAGTGCATCATAAACTTTTGCCACGGTCGACAAGTTCCAGCGACCATCCACTACTGTGCAGCCCAGTATTTCCAGGGTTGCTTCTCGTGAGAGAAGGGCTGACGGCAGGCTCTTTGACCGCAACGAGATGCTGCATCCGCGTTATAGTGACTGTCCGCCACGTATTGGAGTCTTGTTCGCGGCGAAGAGAGGCCACCAGCATGACAGCCGCCTTCGTAAGGACGACTGCAAGGTGGCCTCATCTTCCAGAAGAGGTCACCATGCACAGCCGCTTCTAGAAAGAAAGGAACAAGTAAAACTTAAGAACCTTATCTGGACCCACCCGTCTTTTTCTATTTATCTATTGGCTCCTCCCTCCGTTACCCACTTTTTTAGAAATTGGTCTGTGTGTTGGTGTTCATCTCCAATGACCTTGTGCTTTTCTTTTTTTTTGGCATCTCTTTCATTCAGAGGACGCTCTTTCCCTCTGATTTGTGGTTCATTTTTTAAATCAACTTCCCGGCGTCACCCTTTCTCGTCCTGAATTTTCGGTAAGCATCTGAGATTCTTCCCACTCTTCGTTTGCTGATCCTCTAGAAACAAAAATCACTTTGCGATTCGTGGATTCGGGAATATTTCGAGATCTCAGTTTGGGGTTCATAATAATCACTTTTCAAGTTGATCCTTCAAGATGGAAGGATCAAATCTTTCGATTTTTCTCCTTTCTGTTACATCGTAAAGATTCAACCCTTGCAGAAACTTTCATGCTCGCACCTTCTTTCATGACCCTTAATAAAGAACAACCATTTTTTCAATTGCGGCGCCCTAGCTGATTCGCAAAACCCTGCTTCCGAGAGCGGAAAGAAGGACGACGTCTTCTTCGGTGATGCTTACAGAAAATGCTGGCTATCCTAAGCTCATCTTCTCGCACTGATGACCACTCTAAGAAAAGTCATCACTTTTCTTCATGCCGCATTCTTTCCAAAGCATAATGTTCCCTCGAAAAGCTTCTCCAGTCTCTGGAACTTTGGACTTCACGGAACAAATAGAAGCATAGCTGGAAAAGATAGGAAAGCGGTACTCAAGTGACCTCATGTCTGGAGTGTGCGGAGATGAGCACCCCTCCTTTTTCTTTTTCCTAGTCCAGTTCGTTCTTCAAGAAGATCAGTGTTGTTTGGCAGTAATCACTGCGACGTCATGTAAGGAAGCAACGCCTTATGAGAAGCCGGGAAGCTCCAAGAACAATGTTCAAATCCTTGAAAGAAAGACCTGTTGTGATGGTTTATCACCCGGATTTTTCCGGAGCATTTATTATGATAATAATAAAAGTACATTAAATCAGCCATTGGTTCAACACCATCGTCCAGCTTACCAGTCTCCGGTACAAAGACTGATGAGGTCCACTCCAGCAGCGAAGGGAAGGGAAAAGCACAAAAACAAACAGCAAAGAAAAGAAGGGGGAGGGAAAAATTTTGGGGGAGAGGGGAGGGCAGGGAAGGGATTACAATACTCCGGGAGACGTCCCCTGCATCCTGTCCAGGATGCTGACAAGTATTCTTGTGTTGCTTAAGTAGAGCCATCTTGAACACAGTCTTCAAAAAGATCCGCACCCAGTGGATGGAATCCCTGCCGTTCTGGCCTCTTCTTGTCGCGTTCCAGGCTGCCACGATTCCACAGACACAGCAGGGGACTGCTAGGGACGCGGCTGGCGGCAGAGCGGCACGCATGAAGAGACGCCGAAATATATCCCTGGGGCCGCCTACCGGGATTTCTAGGATCGTCGACAGACGAACCCAAAGGGGTCGGAAGACGGCACTGTCCAGCAGAAAGTGCGGGAAAGTCTCTTTCTCGCTGCACCTTTTACAACTGACATCCGCACTCCCCCGTGTTCAATGATGGAGGCGTGCTTTGCGTAGGATTCCCCAATGCAACACCAGCAACGCCAACTCTTGCCACCTCAGGTGGACAATGCCACTGTCCCAACACGCTGGGGATCACTTCACCCTCCCTCGGAGGTATCGCGAGCAGTTCGCCCCAGCGTAACAGTCCTTTTGGCGGGACGCTTGAGATCTCTGAGTCCGTGAGCTACCTAGCTGTCCACGCACATAGCAGTTTCCTCTTTCCTGCAAGGTAGCAGGATACTTCCCACTTTGCCCGTAGATTGTTGTAATGGCGAAGTATCCTGGATCGCAAGAAAAAGAACACGGGGTGTAGTCTCGCCGTGACCTGACCTGATGCTGAAAAGGCACGCGTCATCATAACTGGCATGTGGGGCTTATTCAAAAGCTCAACGAACCGGTTCGAAGACTAGCGCGAAAAGAGGAGGACGATGCTGAAACCATGGACTTTCCCTTTCGCTTTCAGGTAACCAAGCAACAACTTCGACCGTTGAAAAAGTTGGAAATCCCAAGAACCAGCTCTGTTTATTGAGAGAACGGAGAGATCACATAGAATAGAACCAGAACTTTTCAATCTTTACCAGCTTCCTGTGCTGTCCGCACGAGGTCACGGTGTCATCCTCCAAGTCGTCCTCGGACATGCGCATCATTTGATCTTTCACCCGGGTAAGCCGGGGCTTTTATTATTTAAAAAACATATTAACAATTATTAATTGCTGTCAATTGATTTTTAATTGTATTTGTGTTCCTGTCAGAACACATTGTTCGTATTTGTTATGCACTTGATTTCCGAATTGAGTGCCGGTAAGGCCTTCTCCACTCGCGAAGGGGACGGGAAAAAGAAAAAAAAAACAAGAAACGAAAAAAAAAAGTTTGGGGGACAATGTTTATGGGGAGGGAAGGGAAGGGAAGGGATCTCTGTTCGCCGAGGGGAGGCCTCTGCATCTGGTTCCGGATGCGAACAAGTGCTGGCAGAATTTTACTCAGCCGGCGCCAACGGGAAGCCTTCTCCATGGAGATGACCGCCCAGTGGATGGCATTCCGACTACTGTGGCCTCTGATTGACGCGTTCCACTTATCCAGTATTCCTAGTATGCAGCAGAGAACTGCTACACACGCGGCACCTGGCAGGGAGTTCCGCATCAGGAGGAGACGAAAAATATTTTCAGGGTCGCCCACCGGTACGTTTATGGCCGACGAGAGTCGATCCCACGTGAGGCGGAGGGCACACACACTCGATTAGTAAGTGGGGGAAGGTCTTCCTCTCCCCACACTCTGTACAATGGGCATCCAATCTCCCAATGCCCAGTGAGACAGGCGTGCTCTGCTCAAAAATCCCCAATGGAGCACAAGCAGCGCCGTCTCCTGCCAATCCAAAGGGAGGGTGCCACTGTCCCAATACGCCGGGGGCCACTTCACCTCCTCCGGAGGCATGCCGAGCAGCTCGCGCCAGAGCACAATTCCATTTGGCGGGACACTCGGGGTTGTAGCGTCCGCTAGTTCCCGGGACGTCCACGCCTTCATTAGTTTTTTCCTGCCTCCGATGAGGCAGGACACTTCATAAGAAGCCTTCTCATCATTTGATACCAGTTCTTGGATGGCGATATTCTGATAGTCTCCTTCATCGCTGATGTCTCAAGCCATGGGGCGAAAGATATGGCAGCCATATTGGATTGACAAAAGGAGCCACCATGAGGCGCCTCCTTTTGTCGATGTGCTGCTGTGCAATCTCCAACTTCCAGATCACCTCTTCATTCCGAGGTTACCAGGACTCTGGTAAGCCTACTATGATGAAATGGACAGCCACCTGAACGCCCACCGTCGACAGGAAGGAAGAGAAATCTTCGTGTTTGGTCCCCTTTCTTTCTCGAGCACTGCTGCACATCTTTGTGGAATTCGCGTCAGAGCGTTTCGTAATACAGAGGATGAGAAACTTGGAAGCGGCGCTCTTCAAATCCGGCTCCTCGGTGTGACGTAAACGCGCACGATCAGTATGGAGGCCAGCAATGCGATCTGAAAATTCGGAGTGAGCAGCGCAGGTTCGACCAGGCTAGCTTGACGCAGCCCACTCATGGCATCTATCGCACTGCGATAGTGTGATGCAGTCCACGGACAAATTCGCAATGTTTTTTTTTTCTTTAAAATAAAAGGGGAGTTGGAACCTCAAGGAGGGATCCTTACTATTGGCCTAGAATGATGGAAATCCTTTGGTTCTTTTGTTTTCTTTTTTTTTTTGGTTCGCCAAGTGCTGAAGAACCGTTCGCCTCCTCAGGGGGCTGACTAAATCCTTTACCCGCCACCCGAGGATGCGTGTCAACTCTTCAAGCTACAGAGGGTAACCTTGAAGGGACCACCCTTTGGATCCAGGAAGGCTCCGGAGGAAGCAGTCCATTCCTCTAACTCTTGGTAGGAGAACCGCGAATGGAAGCCTCGCCCTGGTTGTCTCCGAAGGGAATCCCGGTAAGATCTCTTCCTTATTCTCTCCGGAGAGACCCCTTGCTTTGTGGGGACTGCTTCTCGTTTCTTCTTGAAGGAACCCGCAAGGCAATCGCGCCCTGTTTCCTCCTCTGAAGAGAACCTCGAGAGGGACGCTTCCAGATTCCTCATAAAGGTCGCTCCCTGAAGGTAACAGCACCTTCCGACACTCTGGGGAGGCAACCCTTCGAAGGGGGTATCAATCAGCTCCATAATAACCAGGCTTTATTTCCACAACCCAAGAGGAACTTTGAATGGCTCCTTGACTCTTGGAAGGACCCCAGAGGATGAACTTCTAATTCCGGCCGGTCAACGGGATCATCCAGTCTCACCGGCGCTGCATCTGAAGTTCGTGGGCCAATTAGCGCCGTCCTGAGGGGATCAAGTCGGAACCCCGACTAGAAATGAATGCGTCATTCCTTTCCAGGTATTCGAACCAGCAGCGATTGGTACTGCGCATTCGTAATGGTGAGGCTCTTGTGCCGCGAGTTCTTCGCCAATGAATCTTTCCAACTGCTTACGGAAGAAAACCGCGAAAGCAGATGGGAGGCAGCAAGCATTTGAGAATGCGCCAGCATCTTTGATTAAAGGAAAAACAAAATTTGCAATCGTGTTTCCGTGGAGGCTCCTTCTTGCGCCTTTGAGAAAGGCCGTTGGACAAAGGGACTGGGTTTTGTCCAGAGTCACCTTGAACATCCAAATCCATTCCTTTTCGCGTCACTTCTTCTTCATAACGTGGTAGTTGGCGTCTCGAACAGCCCTTGTCTTTAGAGAAGGTACCTCGTGGTCAGCACAATCCCTTTACCGTTCCTCAAGCGGTGGTTCGTTCCTCCTGAATTTCTGGACGCGTCTTTCGTTTCGAGGGGCGGCAGCATCAGCAACCTTCCTCTTCCACTCCTCTTCGCAGAGATCATAGTAGTTGCAGAGGGTCGATGATTTAGGAACTGGAAGACGGCAATGGGAAACCGAAGTATGTGGTAGTCCCCTCTCGCAGGCGGAAACAGTAGAAGCTTTGAGAACCAGAGAGCTTGCCTCAAAGCACGAGTGAAAGCATCTCGTGAGAGGCAGCGGAGCTGCGGGATCTGCTCATCTGATCGGACCCGGAAGAGAAAGCATTCCCAGTTCGGTTTCAAGACGTCTCTGGTCACCATCGAGCTTCATCCTGCGTCAGGTGAGCTGCAAACCTGCAGCGGCTTCCCCTGAGGGACTCCTTCAAGACTGGTATCTGAAAGCAGAGGACTGGACGGGAAGTGGCGCACGCTCCCAACGAAATTCTGGAACGGTCGGTTCCCCTTCCCTCCCCCCTGTGTAGAAGTGATTTTCGTGTTTCATGGGATCTCCGCTCAATTAAAACCGACCGGGACTTCAGTCCTCCACCACAAACTCTCCTTCATGTGACCTCGTTACCTTGCATGTGTCTTCGTGTTTTCACACATTTTGAGGTTTAGTCCTTGCAGCATCCCTCCTCAGCCGGAGAGAGCAAATGTATGAGGATGTTCTCTGAAGTTCCAGTACCCACATCTTGAAGATCTTCCGAAGACTCGAACGAGTTTCCTGCTTACGCTAGCATCATTACTCTCCTCCTAAGGAATAATTTTGTTTACATCCACCACGATGCTTTGGCTACTCGTCGTCGCTGCTTGGTCCTCAATGGTGAAAATGGCAAACCACTTGCAGTTTCCTTGTGTTCATCGCGAACCACCCATTCTCTGCCGTTGAAGCAGCACAGATTCTTAGAAAACTCTACATCTTAAAACTAGTTCTTAATCCTTGTAGATCTGAAGATTATTCTGCTGCGTGACCTCGGAATTCTCGGCTCCCGATCTTAAGTTTTCATAAGAGAAAGCGCCCAAGGACACAAGAGGAGAGCGGATGCGCGACGCTCGCAGAGATCCGAGATGTCTATTCGAGGAGACGATGTACTGCCGAAATCTGTGCCCTCACCCCTCATAGGGACTGCAGGTCTCGAACCCAAATTCGAAAGACTGAACACATGATTCCTGATGAGCAGCGTAGATCAAGTATGAGGGTGCGTCCTCCGTTTTCTCAGGACGGGGTAAGGTCGCAGCCGTGACCGCGAGCTGGATGTTCCTTGGTCAGGGTCTCCTATCGTCTGTACGTTAGCTATAGAATTTACACCTCCCTCATCAACAACCCGCAGTCTTCGATAACTGTCTCTGTGCGCAGAATTGCAGAAGCCGAGTGCGTCTCTACAACAGAAATTTGATTTTCTCTTTTCAGCTTCTCATGGAGCGAAGTCGATTACTGACAACCTCGACATGTCTCAGTTCTGATCTGGTGATTCACCCCGCGTCTTTGTGCTCTTGGTGTTCTTTTTCTTACTTATCTTTAAGAAGTCTATCTCACCATCTAGGTCAAGAGGAGAGTTGTGGTTTCCAGAATGTTAGAGCAACGTTTTTCGAGTTCCTGAGTGCAGAACTTCAAGAAGCAGGCAGATTCCCTCCCTTGGATCTGATTAGAGTCCTATTTATTCTGCTTTCGTCTTCCGTCTTTCATCTGAGGCGTCCATGAAGTATCAAGGAGGATGATGAACCCCAACCAGTTTTGCGTAGTTGTTCGGAGGCGCTTCGTCCAAGTGGTCATCCGGCGACTGACCTCAATCATAGAGCAGACCTCGCATCCGTAGCGGCTGAGGTTCTCTTCTGCACTTCTGTTCCCCTTTCTGTTCAGCAGATTCCTCTTTCATCATGCCAAGATTTAGAGTTTCCTTCGGAGCATTTTCGAGAATAACAGAATTGTGAGAGTTCATGAGGAAAGAAACATCACGGTGAAACAGCCTCAAAAGGATGAAAAGATCAGTATCTTTTGGGCACCCATCCCTGGTGATCCTCCATGCTACCCTTTGAAGAAGAATGCGAGAACGGGATGGAGAAGCAGGTGCGCAAATCCTGAAGAACTTTGAGCGAAAACGAGGGTCCGGTGATGACCAGTGGAGGGAAGGACTCGCCGTTTTCCTAAGAGAAAGATGAGATCCTCGAGGATACCAAATTCCAAAGACTCTTCTCTTGGTATGCGAAGGCAGCTAGAATCTAAACAGAACATTCTCCTAGTTTCAAGTGTTCCGGAGATGAGTCTTCCGGATGGCGAGCACTACAAAGTACCTGGCGAAGACCCACTTTTAATGGAGATTTTCTCTTCAGAAAACATCCTTTAGTGCTTGCGTAGGGGTTGCTGCATGCGGAAGCTCAGTGGATATTTCTCTACCGCACTAGAACTACACAAAACATGCACAAAAATGTTCTTCGCGGCCACAATATATGTAGTCGTGCAAAGGCTGAGGCATCCTGAACCTTCATTTACTCAGGATGCTACGGTCCTTGTGAGCACCAGGAGAAACTGACTCGGTAGCGAGCTTCCTGCGGAGATTCCCAGAAGGAACATAGGCAAAGAAACGAAGACGAAGGAAAAAAGGACACTGGTCTTTATTCGATTCTGTCGTTTGAAAGGCGAAACAACTACCTTGAAGTCCGACTAAAAAGGAGTGTAACTCTAGCAGCAGATCGATCTATGATGGGTTTATTGATCCATTGTCGCTCACAGTTATCTCATGGCTGTTGTTGAACTCTCAGTGATCATCATCCGGTTATGGAGGCTCACTTATTTACATAAAGCCATGAAAATACATTGGTGTGGTAAAACCCATGGTTTTAGCACGTGCAATGAACCTGCCGAATGCCGGTGCGCAGTCCGGCGAGGTCCGCTTCGGCAGCGTGGAGGAAGGGGAAACAGAAAAAATAAAAATAATTAAAAAAAAATAAACAAATAAAACAGAAGAGGGGAATTCTTACGCAAAAAGGGAAGTTGACGGAGAGGAAGGGATCACAGTACGCTGCCAGGCGTCCTCTGCATCCTGTCCAGTATGCTAGTAAGTTCTGTCCTTGTACCGCCCAGGTGAGGCCATCTCGAGGAGATCTTCAGGAATACTCGTGCCAGTGGATGGCGCCCTTGCCATTTCTGTCGCTTCTTCTGATATTCCAGGCTGCCACGACAGCAGAGAAATGCAAGGGACGGGCTGGCTGCAATACGGCACTCGTGGAGAAGAGTTCCAGAATGTCACTGGGGCCTCAGGATACCTAGGACCGTCGTGAGGTGACCCAAAGAGGATGGAGGTCCAGCAGCAGGTGCGGGAGAGTCTCCTTCTTCCCCACTTGCCTCACGAGACATCCATGCTCACCCGTGTCCAGTGGTGAAGGCGCGCAGCGCACAGGATTCCCCTATGCAATGCCAACTCCTGCCACTTGGGGGGGGGGGGGAGGGAGCCATGACTCCAGTGCGCTGGAGCGACTTCACCTCCTCCGAAGGGATGTCGGGCAGCCCTTTTCAGCGTAGAAGTCCTTGGTGTGGAAACTCGTGATCTCGGCGTCCGTCACCTCCCGAGTTGTCCACCCGTCCAGAAGTTTCTTCTTTGCTGTAATGCAACATGGCCTAGGATAATGGAAACCCTTTGGGGTTGCCTTTTGCTGCATTTCTTCTAGCTTTTTTTGAAGGTGTCCCTTTTTTTTTTTTTTGGAGGGGATTCGCTAAGCGCCGAAGAACCGTTGGTTTCCTCAGAAGGGGACCCACGAGGCTCTTCAATGCTGTCCACGCCACCCGGGTAACTCCTCAAGTTAGGGAGACCCCGGATGGAGACCATCCTATGAATCCAGGAAGACTCCATTCCTCTTACGCTTGGGAGAATATTCCAAAGGGAAACCCTTTTTGTCCTTTCCGAAGGGACGCTAAGGAGGCGAGTCACTCTTCATGTCTTCTCAGAAGGGACCCCGGGAAAGACACTTTCCTGAATTTCTTCTCTGGAGGGAACCTGCAAGAAAACTGCCTCCTGTTTTCTCCTCTGAAGAGTATTCCGAAAGGACTCTTCCAAATTTCTCTGAAGGGCTGCTCTCTTGAAAAAGCAGCGTCTTTCTTAACACTCTTCTGAACACTCTGGCAACTTAACACTTGACACACCAACCAGCTCCATGGAACACGATGGAAGGTATCCTTTAGAGGAAGGGAACGGCTCCATTTTCACAGCCCAGATGCGAACCCCGAAGGGAGTCGGTGTCTTGATTTCTGTAAGTGCCTGGAGGGTCAACTTCCAATCCAGGCTAGTCAACGGGGCATCCCATTTATGGCTTCCACCAGTGTCTTTGCATTCAAAACCTAGATAAACCAGCGTCATATTGCGGAAGAACTAGAAACCCACGATGCACCCGTTTCTCTGCCATCCCCGGGTGAGATTCGATCCCGCAACGTTTGGTACCACGCGCGGAGTCCTCAGCCACTCGGTCTCCAAGGAGGATGCAAGAGGAATCCCACAGTGGTCCAGTTTCCACGCTAGACGGTCCTCTAAAACGTCAGATCAGAAGGGAGAACGACTCGAAACGCCATGGATACACCGAGACGTAGCACCGATTGGAAATTCTATGAAAGTATTGGCATCCCTGCGATGTCCGTCCTAGGTGGGAGGCACTCATTGATGAATTCAGACCCCATGCTTTCCATTTTTCATTTCATGTGGCATGAAAGAACTGCACTTGGTCCATGAATCTTCACTTTTGGAACTCTGCACGTTAAATCGATTTCTTGATGGCACTTCGGTGGGGTCCAGTCTGTCTAACGAAACAAATCCCTTCCCGATTTGACCCAGAAGGTAGAATCGAGCTGCTTTGCCCTAGGCCGTGAGCATAATGCAATCTTCGATTGGTGGGTCTACACCAGCTCAGCTGCGTTCGTATTGAGCATCGACGAATACTGCTGAGTAATTGGATTCGAAGTTGGCTCCCCCCAACGGCATTTGGAAGCTGCAAAGAGTGGAAATCTTGGAACGATGGCAGTGAGCTCATAATGAGTCCGTAGCAAACTGATGGACTCTGATGCTGAGGGCGCGGAAAAAGCGATTTCGACAGCACTAAAATCATGGACCATTTTTGCACTAATAGGGGCTTTCATTGGTACGTTCACCTATCACTTTCTCTACCTGTGAACGGCATGGAGCTTTGCTCAAAAGTCTTCCTGGCTCTTTGCCAGGATGTGAACATGGGCACTGTTCCAGATCATTCGCCAGAGATTTAAGATCGACACAAACGTGCCCAAAGGCTGACCTATTCCTCCACATGAGCTCTACGGAACCTCTTTGACGCTTTTGCCAATCACCAAGATCTGGCAGCAGCTCCAGGTAATCTCATTCTTCCAAATCTCTTCGTACGAACCGTCCATCAGCCCCCTGCTTTCCGGGAAGTTTAAACCTAACGACTCCAGAACGTCAGGAACTGCTCTGCAGTAGTGGTTGGGTGCCAGCTTCTTTGCCGGACGAGTCTTGGATCACTTCTTGGAGTATCCTGACTTCCACAGCCACCGTTTCCGTTCTGTCACCATTGCGCAGGAACAGGCTGCCGAACGGAATTTTTTTTATATGTCACGGGGGTGGTATCACAACAGAGCAGCAGCTATAAGAACGAGACTTCGGCACGTAGAGGCGGAAAGTCCGGAATCCTCATCAACTGATGGGTTGTCATCGAAGAGTACCCCGCAATTTGAAAATAAAACTCGACGTGCAATTCTTGGTCAATTGCTTGCGCAAGTGGCGAGGGGCGAGCGCATTCTGAATCTTTGCATCTTCCCACGTCTCCTCAAGGATCAGGTAGGATCTTGGTTGCAAATGGTTCCTGCTTACTCCGAGCACCCTTTAAAGAGAAAAGGATTGGTTGTGGAGGTCAATGCGAACCTGGCAGACAAATGTTGTCATTCAAAGGTGCGGCAAGTAGCGCCATGATGGAGTGCTTGTTAAGAGGATGGTGCCAGTGGTAGAGGTGACCGGATCGAAAACTGATCTGAGCATCCTTTTGAAACCACCTGACAAACGTCACAGGCGCTGAAAGGGTGGTCCCCAAACCCCGATATGTCTCAAGGATTCACTTCCTGGACAGCTGACTCGGATCGAGTCGGATAGACAAAATTTTTCGCCCGTTTACGCGAAAGTGTTTATTCAATGAAAAATAAACCAGTCAGGAACACGGTTCCCGACCAAAGACAAAGGAAGTTCAGGAACGAAAGATCGAAACTCGGGTTCGAATTCCTAAATGTCCGACGGAGAACAGAGAAACCAAGAAAGACGACGCTTGGTGTGGGGCGAGCTTATCACCCAGAGAACGAAGAATGAGCTACCATCCAGAAAAATAGGTATGACCGGACGAGAAGAATTCCTTCCCATTGTCATGGCAATTTTCCTGCCCTCAGTAATAGGATTTTCTTGTATCCTTAGTCTGTCGTGTGTGAAGAACTCGTGCTGGAAGGAATGGACACGACCTTCCTTATTCCTCGTTCGTAGTCACGGAAGCATCTCGCTCGTTCTCTTTGATTCTTCTTTGACAAGCATTTGGTTCCCGCTCCAGGAATCTGACTGACCATGTGTGGCCTCCACGTGTCCCTCTGCGGACCTG
Source organism: Raillietiella orientalis (assembly GCA_036172245.1). NCBI lineage: Eukaryota > Metazoa > Arthropoda > Ichthyostraca > Raillietiellida > Raillietiellidae > Raillietiella > Raillietiella orientalis. The sequence goes on from JAYWIR010000012.1 coordinate 1,638,294, forward strand.
CTATCGCAGTAACGCACATGCGTGCTGCCCCATCCATCCATCTCTCGATACACCGGTGAGTTTGCAAATGGAAAGCTTCAACAAAAGCAGCAATAGATCCCGCTCCGGGGAAGCAGAGCTCATTCCCAAGGTTCGCAAAACGCTGCTTCTTCTCTTCGATGCAGAAGCTCTGGGAACGGATGTGACCAGCAGAGTGTGCGCAAGACAGAAACCCCTCAACAAGTTTCTGTCTGGACGGGGATCCGAATTGGATAAGCGAGGGCAGCGCTAATTTTTTCATTTTTTTTCAACACCTGATCAGAAGATCACAAACTGGAGCGTGGTTCCAGGTGGAAGGGAGGAAAAGGAGAGGTGAAAAATGGGAAGAGGTGAGCGTAGGATGGGATTGCATTCCACGACATAAAAGGATTCCGAACAATGCGAAAGCTCCTTAAGTATGCATTAGTTTGTGGTGCGGACGCGTTCCGGAGAGAAACCAATCAAGAATTCATCGGAGAAGCAGCGCATTTGCATCTCAATGTTCCATTACGTCTCTCAGTCATCTCCATGTATGGGTAGCTCGCTTGCCCACATAGTAGGTTAAGTCTTCCCTGCCCCGAGTGAGCACTGGAGCTGTGCGCTGCGGATCAATGCGAGTCGTTATCAAAGCAAACAGCATCCCCCATCTTCTGATTTCTCGGGAACGCTTAATTAAAAGCACCTCTCCTCGATGCACCGAACGGCGCGCTGCGCACAAATTTCCCCAACTCACTGGACAAAAAAATAGGGAAATAATGGGATGTCCCGAGCAGCGTGGAAAATCGAACGCCCCGGCGAAGAGCAGAGAGTGGAGCGAGAGTGGGTGTGACGCCAGGGCGTCGCTCCGAGTGGACATGCAGCATCGAATTTCACAGAGAAGCCGCGAAGCAAAGGGATCAGAAGAAATTTTTCACTCGATGACGTCAGGGTGTTTAATTATGAAAAAAAAAAAAAAAATGGATTGGGAACGCCGTTCCCAGGAGCAACAGAAAGAAATTCAGAGAGAGCGGGCACCAGCACGCAAGTCGGCCTTTTAGGAAATCCCGGAGGGGGTCAATAAATAAATAAATAGGAGATAAGGACAGGGATCTTTGGTAGAAGCCTCTTCTTCCTTCTCAGAATGGACGCGGAATGGCTGCGATCTCCGACTCTCCACTGAAGCCGAGTCGGGGATCGTCGGCATTCTTCCTGCAATCGAGGCCATCTGGCAGGCGTTCCCGTGAAGGCTGCTGCAACTCGGGTGCCTCCCTTCGCTGTGCCAGAGACTCCAGCATGTGGTGGGCTGTGACGATGGCACGGATGCAGTATCTTGCTGTGATCACGGCGCTCCACCACAAAGCCTTCGCAGCAGGTCCATAATAGTGTCCCCGGAGTGCAGCAGTGCTGAAGGCAGCCTCCACCGTAGTACCTGGAGGGCACCGCAGTCTAACAGCAGGTGAGGGAACGATCCGATCGCCGCGCCTTGGATAGTTTGGGAGCGCAGCTCCCCCAGAAGAAAGTAACACTCTCTCTGGAGAGACTGGCGAGCGAGAATTCAGGGAAACGTCCAGTCTTCTTTCCATCCGGGGAGCCTGGGAGTTGCCTCTGGAAGGATTCTTAACATTGACTTTATGTGGGGGAATCAAGGATGGCGAAAACATTGAACAGAAAGAACTCCCCGGATCTCCCGTAAATAAAACGACTGTTCCGGAATTCTGTTCCATCAGGAGAATGGCGACTCCCATCTGCTCCCACTAGCCGTGTTTCCTTCATCCAAGGAGAGGAAATTTCCTCTTCCTCTACACGCCTGCCCATGGCGAATCCGCCTCCTTCTTAGCACCGGAATGCATTCCAATCAGAATCCTCGAGTTTACTCTTGGAGAGAAGCGTGCAACTTCGCTCTCCTCCTTGGAGCCGGTCTTCTTCCCGGTCCCAAGGAGGGCAGAGAAGGTGAGCCCTTAATACAAACCGACTGCTCGGTCGAACTGATTTCTCAGCTTCGTCGGTGCTTGATTTTTCCGGAACCGGAAAGACACATCCCAGAAGCTGATTTCTGAGGACCCACGATTCAACACGAGGCTTCCAGTTTTTCCGAAATGACAAAGAAGCACCGGAGATGGGTGCCGCTCTTCAAGAAGGACGTGCACCTGTCGTTGCAAGCTCTGACTACCCTCCTCTCCCCTAATTGGGGGAACTCGAGCCCATCTTAGCGCGGTGGCAAACTCCATTTATCTCGGAGTGATGGGGAAGCAACTGAAAGAGTGACCAAGATGGTCCGCATCTTCGAGCGAAGAAAACGAGATCCCGCATGCAAATCTGAGGAGAGCTCAACGATTCCTGTTACCAAAGACGAAGATGATGCATCTGGAGATCCATTGTTTTCGACCTCCGAGTGCTTCCAGGGAACAGAATCAAGGAGTGAGGTTCCCTTGGAGGTTCCACGGTCCCCTTAGAGGAAGATCCTACATCTCGTACCATGGAGATGGTGGATTGATGATGTCTCTCCAGGGCGCATAAGGGCTTCCGAGAAATTTCGGTAGTGCCTTCGAGGTTTTCTTCAGAGGAGCAAATAAGAGCGGTTCCCTTGCGGGTTCCCTCTGGAGAAGAAATTCCTAATAGAGGATCCTTTTGGGGTTCGCTTTGGAAAAGAAAAATGAAGGGGATCCCTTCGGGGGTCTTTCCAGATAGAAGAAGAAAAGGAATTCCCTTCGAGGATACCTCCCTGGCGTGAGAGGAACGGACTTCCTTCACTGGTGTCCTTCCGGGATTCATAGGGTGGTCCCCTCCCGGGGTACCCCCTATCTTGAAGAATACACGGACCCTCGGATGGCGTGAAACAACGTTAAAGAGCTCCGTGGCCTCCAGGCGCGCGACTGTTCTTGAGGTATTCAGCGACCAAAAAAAGCTGAAAGCAATTAAATTTAAAATTTATTTAGTTAATACTAAAAATATTTTAACACATTTTATACAGCGAAGACAGACCCCTTGTGAAAGGCCATTGTCTTCCACCTGACCTTAGTGATGACGTCGGATGCTGTCCTCAGTCTGACTGCCGAGCTTATTCAGCGACTGGCTCAAGCCGACGAGGGATGAAACCAAATGGGAAGAAACTCAGCCTACGGCGAACCTTCATCCAGGAGGGGTCAAGCAGCTTCGTGGGACTTTCGCGTTGAGAGCTGGAGGATCAAATCCAGTCAACATCTGCTTGCCTGGCGGTTGAAAGCTTGGCCTGCCAGGAAACCGAACCGCTTGGAAGGGGTCGGATTCCAGGTTCGACTCCTGCGCAGAGGACGCAGACCGACAAGCAAGTCATGGTCTCCGTGGAAGGCGAAAGGGACGGATGAGCGCTCTGCGGCGCCTCGTTAAGTCGCTCGCAAGATGCAAAGAGCAGCATCATGTAGTCGTATCTCTCACCGTCCGACCCGTCCGCCGATCAGCCTTCCAAGGAGGCAGACGGACCTCCAACCGACCACACGGACCCTTCCGCTGCTGCAAGCACTGCAGAGACCACAGTCCTCTAGACGAGCTGAGACAATGGGGTGGGCCGCCTGTCTTCGGATCCGTTCCATACCAGATGAGTTGAAAAGACGGAGACAGTTAGCCGAATGTCCGGGAGCTCGACTCGAACTGGGCCCTTCCATAAGCTTCCTGCAGTTACATTTCGAGGAACACGCTCTCTGATGTGATTTGTGCCAAGCTCGGTGATTCTTCTGCGCTGGTGTGCACTTTGTTTGGTGCAGCTGCAATTCACGTATTCTGAAACTCTTTCTCCAAGAGTGAACCCACATTTCTGGCCGGCTGGAGTCCAGGAACGCGCCTTTTGATCTGACAGTTCCGCATCAAGATGTACGTGAAAAAAAAAAAACATCAACCACAAATGGATGCTAGAGCAGAGAGATTCTCGTTCCAGATGCAGTAAACAAGTCTCTTTGCCTGCAGTTCGAGAAAACGAGGTAACCGCCAATTTTCGAGAGGCATATGATCAGCCCCCCGGGAGGCGGAATTTCTTCGTGTGCTGGCTGCTGCAGGAAGAACACTGAGATAAGAACGTGCACTCTCCAGCAAAACTTTCCCCCGGGTTACCAGGGAGATGAAATCGATCCAGGAGGAAAAAGGCAGCAGCGCCGCTAGGCCGCTCATGCCATCGTGTCTTTCCGCGTCGAAGAACAACTTGCAATAATGCAATCAAGGAAGCTGTCGGTTACTCATCCCAGCTGGAAAACTTGAGGGAGAGGATGCCATGAATGATGATTTTCCGATGAGGCTTAGGATGCCTTCTCCAGGAGCTGGGGCTCTCAGGAGTTTGGAGTCATGTTTCAATGATGTCCTATTCGAGGTCGCTCTTCGATCACACGCGGACTGGGACTTAGAGTTCCATGCGTACGGGCATGAACGGATGTGATGGGGCGTCCTTTTGAATGACCTCAGGGTCGGTTGCGTTGGTTTCCTGGAAAGGATGCGAAAGCCGAGGCGTTTCAGCCCAGATGCGTTCTTCTTCAACAACGCTTAGGCTCTGAAGCAAGCGAATGTCTTTGTCTCGCTAGGGAAAAAAAAAATAGGGAAACAATGGGATGGCCCGAGAGGCGTGGAAAATCGACCGCCCCAGTGAAGCGCAGAGCGTGAAACGAGAGTGGGTGTGACGCCAGGGCGTCGCTCCAAGGGGACATGCAGCATCGAATTTCACAAAGTCACGAAGCAAGGAGATCAGAAGAAAATGGGGCTTTTTCATCCGGTGACGCTGGGGCATTCGTCACTTGCTAGAAAGTAGACAAGGGAAGAGTCGGCGGGACGTCACGTGCCGCCAAGCTAGGCAATCCGAAGGAGAGGTCCGCAACGGGTCATAGAGGGGAGGGAAAGGGGTCACGGCCCATGACGTTGGATCCTACGCATACTCTCCAGGATGCTAGCGAGCTTTTCTTGATGGCTACTCAGGTGGGGGACCACCTCGAGACCGTCAGCAGGAACCGAGTGGCGAAGAGAACAGAGGTGCTTCCCGTCATTCCTGCCGTCCTCGGACCCGCAGCAGCCAGACTGTGAGCATGGTAGCTCGCATGAAGGCAGACTTTAGGCCGTTTCTGGGGACGTCCATCGGGACGGGAAGGAACGCGAACATAACGCATAGCACGGAATGAAAGGGAGATGGGGGGATGGGATGAATTTTTCCTTTCCCCGCACCTGGAACAGTTTGGACTTACTCTCCCCTTCGTCTAGTGGTGATGCTTCCGTTGTATGGAAGTGGCCAATGCAACATCAGCAGCACCACTGAAGAAGAAGGAAGGGACTGTTTCTCATCATTGAAGACACCTTTAGAATGCCTTTTGAGTTTCCGAAGAGCTCTCCCCAGCGTGGAAGTTTATCGGGAGGCGCCGTAGGTTGCCGCAGAGTCAGAGAGCTGAATCGCTCTCCAGTCACCAAGAGGTTTCCAGGGACCCTAGATCTCTTCGCCGGTAGGCAAGTGCCATGTACCTCGTGAATGGAGGGCATTGCTGCGGCGATGGGGGTTGATTCCGGGTGGCCTAACATGATCAACTCGCTGTCCACCTCTTTCGTTATGCTTCGCAGAAACTATTTGCGAAGCGAAAGTCTTTGCACCAGCTTTCAAGATGTGAAGAAATCAGCTCCTTTGAAAGATGAGGGACTGCCCCCTCGTACCAGAACGCTCCCTCTGACTAGTGAGGAGCACCCATTCTTGGAGTGAAAATCAAGCAGATAATGGAGGTCAGCTCCCTCCCTGGTACTGTCTTTGCACGCACAAGGGGAAGTACTCCGCCCCACCGTTTCGCTGCTTCCAGCACCCTGCCTTCTCTTACCTTTCCTTTTCGTGTTCGTCGTTGGCAGCTGACAGCTGACTCGTCTTTGTGTCCGAATTCATCCATTTTCCTGAACCACGAAATCCTCTACCTCTCGACGGAATGTGATCGTGCGAAGAGATAATTAGTGGTCACAAGTGTCAGATGTCGCAACTCAGGCCGATGGCAGCCAGCACCGGTATGCTCTCTGCTGGATCCAGATGCCTGTGAGAAGAGGGGAAAACGACTCGCGTTCCCAAAAGACTATGCAGCTTCTAAGTGAACTGTGGGAATCTCACTGCAGTCTTTCGACGCGACCAACTGAATCGAGGACGAGCATCTGTCCAGAGAACCTTTGCCAAGAACTTTGCAGTATGAAAAAAATCATCACGTCCGGAGCCCAGTGTCACCTCTATGCCACACGATGCCACCACGTCCGGGTAGAGGCATCCTCTCAGAGAGCAAAGACAAGATGAGGAACACCAGATATTGCTACTTTCCCTAGAGGTGATGGAAGGTGTCTCTCGGTCCTGAAGGTCAGGTGTCTGCCTCGACGCGTGCGTTTCGGTAAAATCCACTGAAACACGCTCCTTCGTAAATCCGCGTCCACTCTTTGGCCATCCGAGAACGTTGCCGCATGATCTGTAATGGATTCTTTTTGCACATTCTTTGTGCTGCACATCTGTCAGCAGTCGCTTGTGCAATCGATGGGCGCAAACGCGTTTCTGAATAACGAGACGAAGGTTCAGGAAAGGACAGCAACAGGAAAAAAAACGAATCCGCCTTGGGATCCCAGTTGGATTCCTTGTTGAACCGTCACTTATCTGCTCATCTTAGGCCTGTTTACTTTTTTTTTCTAGTATCCCGAAGATGCAGGAGCAGTGATGCTGACAGCTTTCTTGCGCGCCGCGAGACCAAAAGGCCTTCCGAAAATCGAAATTCGCGGTTCGCTCGTCCTGCCTCGTTTGAGGTACAGAAGATGCAAGAGAAGGCGGGCTTGGATCTCTCCTAAGCTAGGATGTGGCTGCATCTGACACTGACTGTAGCAGAGATGACTTGCTGCTACTTTTAGTGTTTAGCTAAACCCTTGTTTGCCTCCAGATCAAACTGGGCAGAGAAAGCTCTCAGTTCTTCAGTGTCAGAAGAATACCCGAGGTTCTGGCCTTTGCAACTATAGTGGGGCTCATATGAAATCCGGGAAAATTCCCGTGGAGCGGGAACCTTGGAGCCTGCGGAGGCACGGATTTCTTAAATGACTCGAGTGAATTCCCGGCGACTGCTGCGGTTTTACTAGCCGAGGAGCTCCGTGACTCTCAAACGAAGAGTACAACTAGGAGACAGGAGTGCCTATTGTACTAGGATACATCCCTGAAACTTCGGACTCAGAGCACCTGAGACAATGATATCGCTCCATTAGCTTCTTCGTTTATTCTTTCTGTGTTAGAGAGAAGCCTACACACCATAACTCCTTGCATTCTCGGAACGCCAGTCTGGCATCCTGGAAGTCAACAGTGGCTCCCTAAGACACCCTAAGACACCGCCTCATGCTAGCACGATGCAGGGTGTAGTTTCTTTGTGGGTTCGAAGAACGATAGCAGCTGCGAAAGGCTTCATTGGAAGATGAACAGGAAATTGAGAGAACGTAGACAGCAAAACTCTGAAGAGTTCAAGAATTCCTGGATACTTTTCTTTGCCGTCTGATTGCTGCATGCACGTGTGCTCGTGTGTGCCCAAGTAGGAACACTCAATGAATAATGCGCGCGTCTTCAGAAACTGCATAGCCCATGGTCGATGCAAAAGAGAATCCCTAAAACGGGATCGGAACAGGAAAAGAAACGCCTTCTTGCTCAAGCCACTTTCCTTTTCTTACTGCAGGTACAGTTTCGACTTTTGAGTCTCTGTGGGAAATCATGGATCCGTCACTGGTGTGCTGCGGCACCCCACATCCTCCGGCGATGCATGGGAGCGCAGGAATTCTTTCGCTGCTTCCGTATAACCCACATAGGGGAACTGGATTTTGCTACCCCCTGAGGCATCCATCCTTATTTCTGGTAGCTCACCGTGGATCTCCTGTCTCTACAAACACTAAGACGACTGGCGGGGGCAAACACTGTAGTCCTGGGTTGCAATTCTGGAACTGCTCCCAGAGGTACTTCGTCCCTATGAAAACTGCCAGGAGATATACTGCAGAAATGGATGCAGTGATCCCAGATGGCCGTCACATCCCTTTTCGCAGCACTTTCTGCCCTCAGAACAAACGATGATAGCAGCCAACCGTTTGGGTGAGAGCTGTCCCGTAAAATTGCAGGAGTCTGGAAACTCCTTGACGGCTGCAAGACGAGAGAGCTGATCACCGCCGCCACTTTTCCGGTGGAGGAACTCCTTCGGTAGAGCGACCTGGTGGTTCAACACCTGGCGACGCCGGGTGTTATTATAAAAATAATCAACATACATATGTAGGGCCATCGGCCCCACACCGTCTGAAAATGCTCGGAACCTGCCGAGTAACCGGCACGCAGGCCGGAGAGGTTCGCCTCGGCAGGCAGAGGTGGGAGGAGCAAACAAAAATAAAAATGAAATAAAAATCAATAAAAAAAAACTCTAGGGATACTACGGAAGGGGATCACTGTCTGCTAGAGGGCGTCCTCTGCATCTTTTCCCGGATACTGGCAAGTTCCATCCGAGTATGTCCCAGGTGGGACCATCTAGCTGCCGCCTGCAAGAAGCGCAGGGCGAAGCAGATGGCGTCGCTATCCTCGACAGGAGACCTCAGATCAGACAAGAGTACCCTCTGAATTTAAGCATATTAAGAAGCTGAGAAGAATCTAACCAGGATTCCCCTAATAAGGGTGACCTGTTTGGTGTGCCCTCCGAAGAACTCGTGGTTCCTTCTCTGTGTGCAGACACCTCTGTGTTCCCGCTGCGTTGGAAATGTTCAGGATCTTCTGCTGTTGCCACAATGGGGACTCCAGTGCCATTAGCGCAAGCACCCGGTTTCCGGGGGAGTTGCCTCCCCGAACTGTTCCAGATGCGATGGAATCTTTCCCACATTCCCACACCTCCTGCTGAACTGCAGGAGAAAGTCACGGACATGTGGCGGGGACTTGCTTCAGCGGTCCGCCACCTGCGGGACACCAATGAGGACTTGCTGCGACGCTTCTTCACCGAAGGTGGGCTGACAGAGGCGCGATGACACGGTCTCACTCCCGGGTGTGACGGGGAGTTCATTCCTCTTGCAGGAGTTGATGGAGCCAAAAAGCTCAGATTCCAATCACTACATTAGGGAAAACGAGGGGGATCACGTGGTCCATCACGTACACGAAGGGGAAGGGGGATGAAGCAAAATTAGAACAAAAAGAAAACAAACTATAACAAACAATAAACGTCAACAAAACAATAAAGACAAAAAACAAAACAGAAAAAAAAATAAATTTGGGGGAAGGGAAGGGATCATTTTTATGATGGGCGAGGCCTCGAAATCCGTTGAAGGATGTCGGCGAGCTCCTCCTTCTCCCTTTCCAGTTGGGGACACCTCAAAGCTATCCGCATGAAGCGAATGGCGTGCAGGGCAGCCCCCTCGTCTCTCCGACCTCTCTCGGCGTGGCACTTCGCCGCGACGACACTGCGCACGCAGCACAGAGCTGCGATTGCGGCTGCGGGCGTCATGGCGTCCCACACGAAGAGGGACCTCAAAGAGTCTATGGAATCGTCCACGGGGTGTGGAGGGACGCAGAGAAACTTTCCCATAATTTCCGGAGAGCGACACACTGCACTATGAGGTGGGGGAAAGTCTCCTTCTCTCCACACCTGGCACAATTGGGCGATGCGCTTCCCCTCGTCCAGTGGTGCCGGAGCGCATTGCACGGAAGACCCCAGTGCAGTATCATCAGCGCCGATTGCTGCCACGCGAGGGGAAGCAGCTTTCTATCCATAAACACGGGGGCACTTCCAACTCTTCAGGCTGAATGAAGAAGAGTTCTCCCCAACGTTCCAGTCCTTTGGAGACGGTTCTTGCTGTTTCCGCGTCAACCAGCTGCCGCGGAGTCCAGCCACCGATAGGCTTCCTGCAGGTCGAGATCTCATAGGAAACCTTCCATTTCGACGGTAGGCAGGTGGCATGTACCCCGACAGTGGTGGACACCTCTGCGGCGAAGGGCGTGGCTGCTGGGTAGACCAACGTGGTCAGCTCACTACCCAATGCCTACAGTGTTCTTCCGCTGTTCTTCTCGATGGTCGTGATCGTAAAGAGATGCTACCTATGTGCCAAAGTGGTTGTCCTCCATATGTTGGATTCTCGTTCGCAGCGAAGAGAAACTACCAGCATGGCAGTCGCCTTCATAAGGACGACTGCAAGGTGGCCTCATCTGCCAGAAGAGGTCATCAGTGAGATCCCCACCATGCACAGCCGCTTCTAGAAAGAATGGAACGAATAAAAGCTAAGAACCTTGTCTGTACCCTCCTTATTTATCTATTGTCCCTTCCCTACATTACCCACTTTTTTAGAAGCCGACCTGCGTGCCGGCGGTCACCTCTACTGAAATTTTTTCGGCATCTCTTTCATTCAGGGGGTGCTGTTCCCCTCTTATCTGTGGTTTATTTCCGAAATAAACGCCCCAAAGTCACTGGGTTAAAACTTTTGGTTTGGGCCAAGTGCACTGATCAGAGATGAGCATTTTTGGGCAGACTTTTGTACGGATTCGCACCAAAAATTCACTTTTCAGAGCGTAACGTGGTGTGCTTTGGAAGTGAGTGGTCGGCTGGCAGGTTCAGGGAACAGCAGGTCACTTTCGACGGTCTCTTACCAGGATCTGGTATTCAAGGGGTGAGGGCTTATCCTTTATGCCGGAAACTTCGAAACGGAGTGGCAATTTGAAATGCGATGCTCACCTCTTGAGCCGTCTCTTCAGCTGAGCGTAAAGTGGAATGAACACAGAAGTGGTGCATTCGACTTTCGAACTCTTCTTACGACTGGAAGCTTCCCAGGGTGGAGGAGCACGAGGCACAATCCAAAGCGAAAAATCAGGCTTCTACTATGTGAGCTCTTCTGCTGTGGGCGCCTGTGTCGGCTAGCTGACTCGAGCAGCTACAGTGACCGGACCGAGTAGAGAAAACTGGCATGACGTGGCAGCTGATCTCCGCGGCGATGATCCAAAGCAGTACCCACTCGGGAGCCCCAGGAAATCTGTGCTCCAGCAGCCAGCTCAGCAACATAGCAACGCCGCGATGCTGGAGCAAGAAATGCGGGCACTTTGGTGCAGACAACTCTCCAAGTGGGAAGGGAATCAGGGGCTCCAATGCACGTAGCTGATGAGTGAAAGTTGAGGGAGTGAAGCCAGTAATTTGTCACTGATGGGTGGGATGAAACAGATCTCTCCATAAATTGATAAAAGATAAACCTCCCTACAAATTTCCGCGATGTCCTTAATTAGTGGGGACAGTGGATAGTGTTCCGATGGAAAACCGTGTGGAAGTATGATAGGGATGCAGCCGAGAAGTGTGAAAGTTCAGCCCAACTGAGCAACGCCGGAAATCATTGGCGCCAGTGGTACATCGAAGATGTTTCTTGTTTTTTTTTATTTTGCGCCAACGGTCGGTCGTCTAGGTTCGCGACCTGTCGCGGGACGGTGTCGAGGAAGGAAGAGGATGCTCTTCCTGGTCGCTCCTGAATCGTAGGTACACTGCCGTGAACCGTCTCCCTTGGTCGGTTCGGGAGTGGATAGGGTGGTCCCCGGTGTCTCAGCGCGCGAGAGCGCTGCTCATTTTCTTCTGCCTGTTTTTCTTCAGGACTTTCAGCTTTCTCCTCCAGGATGTGATACCGCACTGTGATACCACACTTTTGCAGGTTCTGATGGTTCCCCTGAAGTGGCACAGCTCGTCCAGGTTTACGAACCACGTGCCGTGCAGGTACACCGTGTGCTGGAGTCGGAAGTCCTGATGTTCTTGCTCAGCTTCACCTCGGTCCTCTGGGTGATGACGCATCCCAGATGAAGCGCTACGTCGTCCTCCTGGAGGTCATGTGCGAGCGGCATCTTCCTCTGGTTGCAAAACTGGGGCATGCGCGACTTCATGTGGTCCACGATCTCCTCCTGGAGGCCCTTGCAAAGCTTCTTTTAGTGTAGGTTGCTGCTAGGGCTCGCAACTAAACGACTTTCTAATTGGAATTCCCGTCTCCCCAAAAAGATGGCTGGCATCGATGCTGGGAGCAATGCGTTTAAGCTAATGGGGGTAAATTTGCAATGCGGGGGTGTTCAGTAGTGAGGCGGTTACTGCTTTCCGATGTTCCTGAAACTTCCTCAGCTACGAGCTCATTCGATTGCCACTACAGTCTTTCGCAAGTTGTAACCTAAGATGGTGCCAGCATTCGAGATGACATGAAGGTGAACGATGCGCTGAGGGATCAAAAGGTCATTTCGACTCCTGAGCACCCTCAAACGATGTCTGATGAGCGTTCCAGATTTGGACGATTGTGGCACCATCTGCAGGGATTCCTTTCCGATTTCGCGCTTGCCGACGTGCTAGGATCCCTCCCTGCATCTGACTCGAGATCTTCTCATCCGACCAGGAAATGGAACGGAGGCAGACGGACAGGAACTCGCTTTCAGGTGGACTCCGCTTGGGGAACCAGGAGCGTTCCCTCCGGAAAGAACCGGCATCTGCGGGGAGCGACTGCCGGAAAATAAGATCTCATGATGCTCCGAGTAACCATGCAAGGGGCAGCCGAGCACAGTGGGAGCAAATTGATGTGTGGCGGCAGCAGCATCCATTAGGTGAATAGCAGAACGAACAGATTCTGCGCTTTCTCGCTGATCCGACGCCAGCGTGGCCGGGCAATCAACGGCTGATTCGTGCCATAAAGAAAGTGTTGGGCCGCGATGCTGGAGCGAGGAATCCGCATCGCATCGATGGGAACTGGAAGACCGGACTCATTAATGTTGTAGAAGTAAAGTTCAGCTGTAGGAGATGTGGTGGTGTTTTCTGGAGCAGATGGTGAAGAATAGATCTTCATATCGATTTCATTCCTTGACAGGCTTCGTGATCTGAAAATCAGGGAAAAGTTGGCCAAGGAATGATAGCGTGACTTTTATGCTGCAAGTTTTCACATTCAACTTTATTGATGGGATCCATGGGGAGAAAAGAAGGGGCTGGTGGCAGTGGTAGAAGATTCACGGTGTTCCTCTGACTCCATAATCTCGTATGACCTCGCATCCGATCATGCAAAATTAATATCTTTTTTTCTTTTTCTTGTTTGTGCGACTACTTGGGAACTCGGCTGGTGTCAGAAAAGTCTCGCTTGGGGGTGGTACAGCTGACTCGCAGGAATGCTGACAAGACCCACAAATTCGCATGCTGAGGTGCCAATTCTCGACCAGATTTCCTGAGGATCGAGGAGTCAGCGTGCCAGAGTGTGGTGGCAGGCATCCCCCAAAGGCTGGTACGCGCTGCAAGCTTCGACCCTGAAGTGAGAGGCTGCAAACCGAAGATTCTCCATGCCGTCGCTCCGGAGCGTTCGCTCAAAACCACAATGAACAAATGAGTTGGGAACGCGGTTCCCAAGGCAAAGCAAAAAGAGGTCGAAGAATCGCTGCAGCAGGACCTTGGTGATGTCCTGGCGCTGAAGACAACCTCCACATCCCAAAACCTGGAACAGTTCGGGGATTTCCCGGAAACAAAGCGCTGAATGGCACGGAAGCTCCGGTTTGGGAACAGCAACGCGTCCTGTTTTCACCACACCGGGAACACCGAAGTGACCAAGCACAAAGGAGGGACCACCAGTTCCTCGGGAAAATTAAAAGAGTTTTTCCCATCGATCTGAACGACGCTAAGTGCCCCGAAATGCCCACTTTATGAATCCAGGAAGGCTCTGGAAGAAGGAGAAAACTCTTTGTTTCTTCTCCGGAGGGAACCCTCAGAGAAGCTGCTCCTTCTTTACTCCACTTAAGAGAACTCCGAAAGGATACTTTCCAATTTCGGGAAGGGTGCTCTCACCGAAGGAAGGAACACACATCTGATACTATGGAGAGGCAACCCATTCGACATCAACCAGCATCAACCAGCTCGATGGTGCGCGATGGAGGATCCTCCCAGAGGGAGGGAGGGCGGCTCCATTCCAGCCTGAAGGGAACCCCGAAGGCTCCTTGATGTCCTGGAAGAATCCCAGAGGGCCTACTTCCAATCCAGGCCAGTCAACGTGGGCATCCCGGTTTGGGGCTTTCACCAGTGCCTTCGCACCCAATGCCTGCAGGCCAACCAGCGTCATCTTGCGGGGGAACTTGAAACCCACGAAGCACCCATCTCTTTGGCATCGATCCTTCCCCGGGTAGGATTCGAACCCGTGACCCTCGGTACTCTCGAACTTGCCTTGAGGTCGTACCCACTCAAGCTAGGGAGGAGATTACCCCTTAACTTGAAGAGTCACGCTCACCCTCGGTGATGTGGGAAGCGTTAAAGAGCCTCCTTGTGAGCCCCCCTCAAGAAAGCGAACGGTTCTTCAGCATTTGTCAAACCAAAAAAGACAATGCAGAGTGGCGGAGTCCACGAGCTCAAACGTCTTTCCGTTGCTCAGAAATTAGGCCTTTCTCGCAAAGGTGCAGAAGAACTCCCAAAACGCAGGTGGGCAAACGCCGTTGCTTGTCTTAGGGAAGCCGGAGCTGTGCAAGGGATGAGATGGCTAGGCGGGATCACCTGTTCTGCAGTACATCTGCCAACGGATGGCTCATGAGGTCATCACAGGGAATGGAGTTTTCCTGGACGCATTCCCAGGTTCTCAGCCCGAGACTCAACCGCCTCCTGCCTTTAAGCAGCAAATTTCAGAGGGCAGCAGGAGATCCACGTCTGGGCTTCCAGAAGGGAGGAGAGTTGCCTCAGGGTGAAGCCAAATCCCCGCATCCTGTATGGAAAGCGCTGCAGCAGCGAGAGCAGCTCTTCGCTGCCGGGGACAGGGATGAAGGATGAGGAGCACAGGCACACACCACGGGGAAGTCCACAACTTGTTACAAAGTGCCAGCATTCGAAACTGCACCAACAGTCCGATTTTTTTCCAGTTGTGCGAAGTCCTTGAGGCGGATCCTGGACCTCGCAGGTCCCCAAAGAAACTTTACCCGATAGAAGTCCCCAAGACAAAAAGCCAGTAGGACATCAGAAGTAGAGATTAAAGCTGCAGTAGGAAAAATTCCTGGAAAAAAAAAGGAAGAAAGAAGCTTTTAAGAGATAGTGGTGGTAATGCATCAAGTCTTGAAGAAGTGAAATGTGTTGAACAGCGCCCGTTTGTTGCGGGAAGGCACAGGAAGCAAACAGACTCCAGTCCCTTGAATGCAGATGCTGAAAGCATGTGGACGGAGATTTTCCGCTATCACAGTCTGTCTCTTTTCCCCTTCCTCCCGATGCATTCTGAGAGGTTTGCGAGCGATGACTCACCCTGAGTTCCGAACATATACCTCCGTGGGGTTGATCACACCACATCTTTCTTGACGTGATCCCGCTTGCCTGTAGGCAACTCCCCGTTCCCTCCGTGCTTCATTACTGACCGCGTTTGTGAGATCCCTTGACACTCCGCTATGCCTGCTCCGACGTATTGGACACTCGTTTCCGCATTGCCTCTCCCACTGCCGTTGGCGAATATGCGTAGGCACAAGCGAAGTTCAGGATCAGCAGTTTCCTTCCTTAGAGCCCCTCTTTTGAGTTCGTTTCCCGTAGTGATCTGGAAGCTGCCAACTCTGATTTTTCTAGCACGTCCTTTTCGATTTGGGTCGCTGATTTCTTATCCCTTTCCGAATGTAACGCGAACGGGGAACACATGTGACCGTCCGTTCTTCCAAGAGGAACGCACTCCTGGTCCGCAGCCATGTGGAAAACGGGTTGCGGAAATTGGAAAACGGGAAGCTGGGAATTTCCACACAAAGACCTTTTCTGGAGAGCTCGCTTCCTTCCCCCCTGCTGCATCCGTCCTGACCCAACAGTCCCTAAAACACCTTTACCTGAACCTGTCTTCGGCGGGAACAGAACAGCCAGGTTTGCGTGTCAGGCGATTCACCTTGGAGCAGTGAAACCTTCCCTCGCTGCGACCGTCTTCTGGGAAGAAGCTTGACATTGGCACTGAAATTTAGAAAAGACATGAATGGGGCGAATTTCCCTTAGGAGAACTCATCTGCAAATTTACTTTCCGTTCTGCCATGCTGATCAATACAGGTTTCTCCCGTATTTTCTTACATCACATAAACCATGGGAGCATTTTCTGCCATTTCCATCACCTCGTCAGGAGGTTGGAGGTTTTCATTCAGCTTGGAAAGCGCATGAGAAAGGAAGTGCCCTGTTTGGAGTGCAACAGAATGCGTGGGAGGAGTAGAGTTCCTTCATTCCCCACTTCATCCATTATATCCTTCCATGGTTGTTCAGGTTGCTCACAGGTAGCATCGCTGGCAGTAGCCTATTCTGTGTTTCTAGCAGATATCCCGGGATTCCCACGGGAAATACCACCTCCCTTTCAAGAGTTAGGGTCTTCTCGAAGATCGTAAGCCTCTTGCGGACCTTGTGTGTTTCCGCGTCACTACACGAGACATCCTTCCACGAGGGCACGCGCTGCCAAGGGCAACACCTCCGGAAGCGAATTGCGCCAGTGTCTGCTTGCCTCTTACAATCTTCGAACGCTGCTGGTTTGCTCTCAAACGCGCAGGTGACCTCGAACATGAAGACTCTCCTCTTCGTAGCACTGGGCCATGTCGAAGGTTGAAGTCCTCCCTTGGAAACTGGAAATTAATAGGAGGTTTGAGACTAAGGAGTTGGATAATGAGAATTAGTAGGGCTGGAGAGTTGGTCTATCGGAACAGGGGAGGAGGGGGGAGAATGGAAAGTGGGGAGGTGCATGAAATGGGATAATCAATATAATTCGAAAGGAAAAATGTCTAACAATTAGAAAGACGAGTATTATTTGTGGTAACTAGAAAGAGGAAGGATTATTTATGATATGTGAGAGAAGACGTCGACTGGTTAAATGCCAGCGCCTAGCAGGGATCCTCTGGCGTTCTGCCGAGCCTTCTCACGAGCCCTCAGTTGCATTTGATGACTGCCTTGTTGATCGTGCAATGGTAGAGCACCCGCTGGAGAAACGCTTCCCAGGCTGGGCATCTGCACTCGCCGTGAAGCCTGCCTCAGAATGGAGTGACCCTTGGTGCTTCACTCAATTGAGCCGCATGCGCGAAAGGACAATCAGCGAATCGCACGTAGTTGCACCTTAGGTGAACGAAGCTGTGATACTCATCAACACAAGACGTGATCGGAACGTCTATCCATGCGGGAATGCCATGCCACCCAGCGCGCGTATCCAGTAGTGAGTTTCCCCGCCTACGCTCATCGAAATTCGAATCTCCGAGGACGAGCCGTGACTCTGTCATCGAAGGTTCATGTGGGTTTCGGTCTGTCCACTGCTGAAAACCTTCTGCCGACATGACCAATGTCGGAAGACTTAGTTGTTTTATGCCAGAGATAAAGTCGCCATCTATCGGTGCCATTTGTGATCTTTTCTCTACTTCTGCACAAAGGGTGCCCTGGGCAAGATGTTTAACTGACTTATCTGATGATGTTATAAGCAGCTCTCTATAGCAGATTTTTCCACCCTGTCCGATAGGATAGGAAGGTAGGAGCCTCCTCTGGAGAGATGAGCTTAGAAGCATTTCAGAAGCTGTTCTGCCTGACATGCGCACTCATTTCGTGATAGCCATCCAATGTGGGTGTTGAAGAATCCTCACCAACCCTTCTGGACCCCCTCATTACTCACAAATATATTACCCTCAGCATAATATCCTTCATTCAGCATCCCCGAGCCTTTGGTTACTAACAAGGCACGGGAGGTAGATCTTCCTTCTCGAAGTGAGCTTTTTCTCCACAAAGGGAAGTCTCAGTATACCGAGTCTCAGTAGTCCAAGATACTGAGTTCTGTCCATGAACTCACTATACTGAGTACTCAGTATACCGATACTGAGCTCTTGGACCAGCAGCTGGTGTCGGTGGCTTCGCTGAAAATTTACCCCAGAAAGATGACTTTCCCGAGTACTTGAACTCTTTATTAGTTTCTAGCAATTGTATGGCTTGCTTTCCTATCCGAAATGGGAGTTTCCTAAGCCCCTTGTAGGAACCACAGCAAAGTGCAAAGTAGCAGATTTGTTCAGGTTGATGGTCATTCCGGCATCTCTTCACAGACTGAGCATCCTAAGATGCTTTCTTACTGTCTCCGAGTTCACAAGTACAGAGAAGTCGCGTGTTGAGTACAGAGGGTGAGCAGAGGGTGGTTTCTTGAATCGTACATCAAAGATTCGAGAACTTAGAGGCATTTTTTGTTGTCTCACTTTTGAATACCCAAGCACTTTTCGTAAGGTCTGAACGTTCGACCGATCTGAAATGCGGGTTTCAGTAGAGAAGTCCTGCTTTATCGATCCGAAGCCACCCGCACCAGTTTTATGCAGTGAGGAACTCCGTAAAGAATGCCATCCCAAAGGCATTAGCAAGATCGATGAACGCCACGAAAATGTCCTCTGCGTGATTCTTGTTTCGTCGTGTCTTGGTTGCATAACAGAGTTCTGCTTCACCACCCCATCAAAAGTTCAGACTTCAATGTCTCTCACCTTTGAGGGTTCATTGTGCATGGGCCATTTCCAAAGCCTTCCTTTCCAAGAACTTCTTAAAGCACCTCATTTACAGACGCTAGACTCCCACCTGTCGATTCTGGTACCGTCAGACAACTCGACCGCAAGGGAAAACGATTATTAAGATATTAGTGCTCATAGATGTTTCCAGAATCAGGTTATTTTGTTTGCCCGAAGACAAATGTGAAGAGTATTTCCACCCTATGATTCCATCATATCCAAGAAAGCAGTTTCTGTCTTCTATGGAATTCTGGCCACCCCCTGGAGTTTGAAAGGAGCAGGGTCGACTTGGAGCATGTCTGCCCGCATTTCTTCCTTGGGCAGGAGTGGGCGCAAGTGTGCCGTAGATTCCAATAAGTTCGCGAAATATCCATCGGCAAGGGGGATTGGAAAGCGGCATTGGGTCTCCTTGCAGCCAAGTATGGATCTCAATGCTCTTTTTCAGTTGAGCCAATGCAGCCTTCGGCTGTCCGAACTGTTAGTCGAGTCGACCATTTCCCGCCGGCGCAGCTGTCGTGGCGGTTTTATTCCGAGAATCTCACGGCTCTTCTCCATAAGCTGGGACAGGTGGCCTCAAGTGCAATTCAGAAATTCAATCTCCAATCTGATGTCTCCTGAAATGGAATCTTTGATTTCAGAAGACATCAGATTCAGATGATTTAAGAGAGAAGTCTTTCTCCCCCCCCCCTTCTTTCTCGTCAAGACCTTTGCGAGCCGAATTTTTCAAGTATTCGGCTTGCCTATGAGCCCTACTTTCAGCTTTTCGATTTCATGACTATGCATCTATCTAGGAGGTGGATGTTGTCAATATATATAGAAGATCGACAACGCTTTATTCATTGTTTCTAATGCCTTCATCCAATCTGTGAAGGGAGACTAGGACATTTCTTGAACTTTTTTTCCGCCGGTAGACCCGCCTCTAAAACAGTCTACAGAGCTTCACGGAGAGCTGCAGTCGCCCGATGGAGTCATCATTTGACGCAAGGGCAGGAACGCTCCAAATGTGGATTGCAAACACATCTGAGAATTCCCCCCGTCTGCTGCAGAAGACGCAGCATTCGTGACCACCATAGGCAATGCCCTTCCCTGGCGATGTTCGAGAAGACCGCTCATCGGATGCCACGGTCTGAGCCGTATGTCGGCATAAAGCCATCTTCCGCTTCAGGTGCTCTGGAATATCCCGAGTTCTCGTCGAACCTCTCGCCTCACACTTCTGGAAATGCAAGCACTCATTCTCTCTCGGAAGCCGACACCCCTCTTTAGGGAGAAAGGAAAGGAAGCCCCTGGTACTGGGTCTTTTTTCTTTCGTGTGCTTTTTTCACACGGTGGCCTGCCTCTCCAATTATTTCTTCTACGTTCCAGAACACACTCCGACAGGGCCCCGGTTCAAGAAATTGTGCCTGACGATTCGAGATTGCTGCGTCATCTTAGTCATTCATTGACCCGCAGATTTCGTCACATACTGTTTGTTTCTTTATATCGAAGACTTCACACAATGATTAGGAAAGTGAAAGTACTCTCTCCGAATTAATTGCTATCTCAGAAAGCATTTGGACTCTCCTCAGAGAACTCCATGTGCTTCCTGTGATAAGGGAATTTCTCAATAAAAGAAAAGGGGAGAGAACAGTTGGCAGCTGAGACCGGAAAGGAGATGAAAATCTCTGGAACCCTGAGGAACAAAAAGTGGTGCTATTGCATTTCCCAGCATGAGAGAAGGCAATCCCAATTTGAAGAGAGGGCTGCAAGGTGGGCGTCGCTTCCCTTCAACAGCCTTTCCGGGAGTGAGGCTGAACAAGAGCTGAGCATCTCCAAAAAGACTTGTCATGTGCCTGGCAGCCTTCGATGCCCTCCATGCAACAAGAGAATGCCGACGCGAGTGCTCTTCGCTGGTGACCTGCACGGAATTTCTCTAACCTACTTGCTTCTTAGCGAGTTGACCACCTTCCCCTGATAATAGGGCAAGGTTACATCAACATTAGGCTTCTGACGGTGTTGTTTGATTTTCGGGTAACTCGTTCGAGTACCTCGACATGAGGGATGTGCTCTTCAGGTTGCACAAGGGACAGGATTTGGTGGGAAGTTTATCACCCGGTCACGCCGGGACGTTTATTAAATAAACAAGTCGGGAACAAAGTTCTCAACCAAGGCAACAAAAAAATCTAGGGGGCGGGATCCACCGGCACACAGACCGGGAAAACGAAAAGTCCGGAGCAAGGAAGGAATAGGAGCACAACAAAAAAAGAAACAAAAAACAAACCGGGAGGGAAGGGGCACGGATCTTTGGTGACGCTCCGTAATCACCAGGATAAAAACTAAAAGCATCAAGAAAGCTACGGAGGGTAAGAAAACTAGGAATTAGAAACATAAAGAAATAAATAAAGGAAGGGAGGGAGCAAGGCTCACCGGGTTCGCCGTTCCAAACCGTCCGTAAACCGGCGGTGGATGTCGGTGATCTCTTTTGCTTCTTCTGTCAGGTGAGGCTGCCTGGCAGACGCCCCGATGTAGGTGGTGCCATCCTGATGACCACCCTTTGATGCCCGGTGATTATCTGCATCTGTAGGGCCAAAACGATGGCGCGGATGCAACCCATGGTTTCATTGATTGCGCCCACCGAGAGGCCGCTCAGCGCGAAGAACAGCCGCAGCGTCGCTTGCGGTATCCTCCTGGTGCAGAAGTGCTGTTGCCAGCCTCTGCCACAGTTCATGGAGGGCACCGCAGTCCAAAAACAGGTGCAGCGGGATCGACTCCGTCGCCCCACACCTGCCACAGTTCGTGGACGCAACCCCTCCGGGAACACGATGCCGTCGCTCGTTTCACTGGAATGCCCAGTGAATGAAGAGCAGTACGGCCTGTTTTCAAAAGAGGAGGGACAGCGAACCGTCCACACAATGGGGAGGGACCAGCTCGAGGGCAACACTAAGAAGTTCTCCCCATCGAAGGAGCCTCTTTGCCATAGCACGAGGAGTGGCAGAATCCTCCAGCTCTCTCCTCTTCCAGCCGCCGGGGAGTTTTCTTCTTCCCGCGATGGTGCAGGAAACCCTCCACCTCGCCGGTAGGCTGCTGTCGTCACTTGCCCTGAGGACAAACAGAGCTGAGGAGAATGGTATGGCTGCCAGTGTGGAAAACTTCACCGCGTCCTGCATCACCTCTTCCAGCGGTCGTGGTAGTAGATGTCTTAGGGAAAGGTGGGAAAGGAAGTTTGGTGGGAAGTTCATGTTGTAACGCGTCCGATCCGGCGTCCGAATTCTGCAGCCAAGAATTCGTGAGCCATTCGCTCCAACTGGTAGCAATAACAGCTCCCAGAAACACGTCGTTCTTACACGCCTCTATCCATGAAGTTAGAAAATGAAGTGATTGCAAAGCAGATTTCATAATTCTCTCCATTCAGCCTGTGTGCTGTTTGAGCTGGAGCTTCCAGTGCGAAGGAAGGCAGTCTCGACAACATTTCGCCAAGAACTGAACCGAAAGAACTCGCCTTTATACAAGAGTCATGTCTGAATGGTACCGTCTTGGCTAGATGGTTGAAAAGATTCACAGAATGCAATTCAATCTCCGCACGAGAAGAAAGGCAGAATTTGAAGGCTTAATGGATCCCGAAAAATAATGAATGAATTAGGAGAAGCATCAACTTTCTTGGAACGTAGGTCGAATTTTCCTTTCAGCCGTGAGTATTTGCGGCAGTAGAATTGGGGATTTAATTTACCTGCAACGCTGAGTTCTTATCATGAAATGATGGAATGATGAACGATTCGTCAGCAGCCATCTTGGCGACCACGCTTCAGCTCACCCTGTGAAACCAATTCGGTTATAAGCTGTAGGCTGGCTTGGGGGCTTGAAAAAACTCATTCTTCTCCATCATTAGGTGTGTCCATTTTCCTTAGAGAAGATGATTTCTGAGGCGTGAGATGAGAAATCTCATTCTACCTGAAGAACACAGATGCTGATCGTTCACGCTTTTTTCTCTTTGGCGTTCTTAATGGCCACGTGACTGAAATCGGAAATTTCAGTTTCGAGTAACCGAAAATGAGCTCCCGAAATCGAGGGGGAAAAAAAATTTCTTCTTCTTCCTTTTTTGTTTCTCAAGGATCTGTGTTTTTTCCTGACTGGCAGGAGGCGAAGTGGGAGCTTGTCTCTCGTCCTTGCATCTTCTTTCAAGAAGCCACCAGCGGAATGTTGAAATACATCTTCGCCTTCATGATTAAAAAAATTTATGAGTGAAAATGGCTTTGGGGTGCAGCTGCTTTCGGTATTCATTTTGCTGATAGCGCTTGGGAGGCTCCTGCGCCATTCTTTCGCGGCTTTTTCCACCTGAATTTGGCCAACTTGGACACAGGAAATCCAAACTCCTCTGGACGTTCCTATGGATGCGCACGTACCCGGAACCGTTCAAGCGTCGCTGCATGGTCCATCTCATCTGAAGCAGAGAGATATTTTTCTTGTAGCTTGGAAATGCTGACTCGAGATTTCCTCCCCCGAGAGGTTCGGGGGGGTCGAAAGCATTTCGAAATAACGGAAGGTGTCCGTAATTGTGGTCTCTCAGCTTGGCAGAAAACTGATGCGTCGAAGACTTTCGTTTCCCCCAACCTCTTCCATTGCGAGAGAGACTGGGGATTCATCCGAAGGAAGACTGGAGGCTGGCGGCTGAAGGACGGAGACGGATGGCGAAGAAGCTTTTGCGACGCGGAGGGTCCGGCCGAGTTCGTAGCGCAAAAATTCCGATCCGACACCTCATCAGATGACGGAAAAAAAACCTTCTCTTGGGGGAACTTCCTCAGTGTCATTGGCAGGCATCCTCGTACGCGGCCTATGCGCACCATTGCCAACGGAGATGGGTCCCAGTCGGATGTGTCCCTAGATGCCCCGAAGCTTCGGGGATTTCGAACAGTGCGAGCCCGTTTCCAGAGAATTCTCCGGAACCCGATATGGCTTCTCCAAAATACCGAAGACCAAAAAGCTGAAGCCCTCGCTTCCGTGTTCACCATTTTCCAGACGGAGTGGGCCTCTTTTAGAGCAGCAGCATTTCCCCTTCTTCCCCACCACTTGAGGCTTCTGGAAGTTTCCACGCGCTGCCGCTTCACTTTTATGCAAATGCTCTCATCTCCTGTAATCTCAGTCTCGAGGAACCGGAAAGTTTAGCGAACAGAACGGACCCTGAGCCCGTAAGAACCGGAATGGCAGATTTCATTGGACCAAGGTTCATTAGGCTGCTGCCGGTGTTCGTAATGTCCTTACAGGTTTTCTTGCATAAGGAAATGGCTGAGAGCAATCGATAAGTGCTTAGCGCTGCAATTCCCGAATTCAGAAAGAGCTGTTTTTAGCTTTGGGATTCAGACTCCTCATTGCAATAAGTAAGCCGGGTCCCTCTCTCCTCAGGTGCGAATACCTGTATTTCTTCACTTTTGCCGTGTTTCCCAGTTGTCCTTTGGCAGGTAGCCGAGCAGGTCGGCAAAGGCGTCCTCTTGGAGGACAGACGCCTCCGTAAGCAACAAACAAAAACGAGAGCGGATCAAAAGTCTCTATTAGAGAATCAAACAATCTCAGCCTCGGCAAAGGGGGGGGGGAGGGAGGAGAAAAAGGGGGAGCAAGCACTCCGAACGGGAAATGAGCGAGATGTGACTGATTTTCCCCGTCTTCACTCTGGAAAGGGAAAGGAAATTGCCGATCGCCGTGCTGAGCTCTCCAGCAGCAGAAATACCTCACAAGCAGGGCAAAGTCCGAAGCGATGCGAGAAGTGCTCACGTGAGCATCCGTTATTTAATGCATCTTGCGTGCTCGACCGATTGGAAACCCTGAGCACTCAGAGCATGTGACGAAGGGAAGCCAAACCACGTTTCATTGTATCCTCGATAAGGAAGAAAAAAATCGATCCGTCCTCACGACGCGGGTTCCGCTCCGTGGTCATGAAGTCATTGGGGCAAACCGGAGTGTGGCGAAGCCCGGGCCGCCCACCGACGGGAAGACTGCTTTCCGTTCCCAGACGTTCTACGATCGGCGGACGCACCGCGCCTGGCCACTCCAGAGGACGATGATCGCTTGTTGAGTGGAGCAGAACCTGGAAGCATTCCCGTGCTCACCGGCATCCACTTTTTCCACGCAGGCAACGAAGCTGGAACACGCGGTGCAAGGCCGGTCGTGTAGTCGTCCACGAGGATTCCTCTACGAGTGGCATCTCTGAAATTCGTGGACTATTCAAGGACGCGTTTCCAGAAAGCAAGCTACCGAATTTCTCTTCTCTAGGTTCTTGGCTGCAAACGTATTATGGGCTGCTGGTGTTAGAAAGCACTTCGCAGAGTGCCTTCTAGCACTGCAGAGCACATCAACTCCATCTGAACTTCAGACTTCGTACTTCTTGATGTGACTTTAGCGGTACGGACTTATTTTGGAAGAAAGTGGGATGCAAACAACAGAATAAGGGTCCAGTTACCTTCAGGATTCTCCGTTCCTTCTTCCTATGCACCGTTCAAGCTCAAGCACCCACAACGTTGAAGAAGTGGTCGGATGCTGTACTCTCGCTTCCCACAGGGTCATCTCCACCTGTTTGCGTGCAGTGGTTTGGCTCTGCCCTTCGTTCGGTGGAAGGTCGAAGGTGGTGGTTCTCGGAAAATCTAAGCCACCTAAGTCACCCTTTGCAGGATCAGGATATTGGCAGAGAGGATTTCCAAAACGCGAGGGCCGAAAAATCGTTGGAAGAAGGCAAACGTGACTCTTTCGTGATTCGGGAGAGGGGGGGGGGAGCAACCCTCAAAGTGGAGACCCGCAATCGAAGAAAAATAATTATGCATCAGTCAGAGAACTGTGGCATCCAGCAGCCTGCGTGCAGAAAATGATGACAGCAAAAACACCGAGCTACCCACTCACTGTTCTTACACGCACTTGATTCCCGTTTATTTTGGTCCGTTCTTGCACATTGGGGAACGAGGGCAGTCGATAAGTTGTTCTGGGAGTCCCGTGATGGCCAGAGTGATGCAGATGCGAGAGCCGCATGGGACAGGATCTCGTTAAAATTCCACGCAATAAAATGGGATTCTGCAACATTCATAGCTTAATAAATAACCCGAATTACTCATATTCCTTCCTTATCTTCATTGCAGACGAGATACGGAGCTTGTGACCAGTCGTACTGGACGTTCATCTCTTCCATTTTTAATGGCTTGAATCCTCAACGGCAGCTGGAACGCACCAGCGTTCGGTTTCATCTCTGCAGGCTGCTTTGACTCTGGTCCCCATTCTAACGCATAATTCTTTCTGTCTGGTACTGACGGATGGAACGCAAAAATGAAATTATTTTCTCTAAGAATGGATGCGAAGTGATCGCAAAGCTGCGACGTGGAAAAAAAGATTGTCTCGAACACACACTGAGCCCTGATTGACGTATGAGCCAGAACAAGTCCGTGGAAATCCACAGTCTCGTAGAATCGCGCGTTGTGCCATCCAGACGGGTGGCCGAAAGCTTAGCAGATGAAAACCGCGAAGAAAAGAACGTGTGAAGTTTCCGAAATCCTATCGAGCATGCTGGCCTCAACCTGGTCACCATGGAAACGTGCTCTATTCAGGAACCGCACAAATGTTGCATGACGTACAGGTTGCGATAGCTACGGTCCCGAAAATCGACGGTTGCTTTCCTGATTCCTAATGATGGATAGAAAAGCGATTTCGTCTTGATTCTGCTAATCACCAAAAGACATGGGATGGCGTCACAAGTCGCTGCGACGCTTCCGGGACTTGTTTGCTTCGGTCCATGAGGATCTCAGCACTGAAATTCTTGAACAGGTGCGAATCAGCACAGCATAGACACTCGATCTGGACTTGTGAATCCTTCGGGTGCTGGAATCCGGCCGAAAACACCGTCTCGTTGCCTCTCGAAACACCGATGATCAGCTGCAACGTGCTCTTCTCAAAAAATGCTGAGGAAGAAGTACAAGTTCTTTCCTGCTGCGGGAACAACATACAGTAAGATTGAGATGACAGAGAGGTTATCAATTTCTCGCGCAAGATTTCTGCCTCCCGATGAAGCTCCAGCTACCAAAACACCAATTGGTAGAGACTCTTCCTTGAAAAATGAGTGAAATCAACAAAAATCGAGGAGTAGGATCAGTAGGATCGCAGCAGCATGCCATGTTCCGCTGGGGCGTTTATTGTAAAAAAAAATATTTACAAAAAAACAGGCATATGAAATATATAAAAATGCCATTTTTTCCAAGTGGTTTCACATCACGACTGAGAAGGGCAATGCCTCGGAGGCGCTGCTCCTCGTGAGCAGCTCCCCAATGAGCTCCGCACAGGTGGAGTGGAGGAAAGGGTAAATAAAAACAAAAAAACACATATGCTCAGTTTAAAAGAAATGTTAGGAGGACAGGGGGGAAGGAGAGGAATCTTCTCCATGAAGAAGCAGACAATTGCGATGACCTTATCATCCGACTGACCTCTTTCGGAGAGGCTTCCCTCTGTCGCCGCAATCCCACGGAGGCGGCGCAGAGCTGCGTGGGAAGCTGAAGACGACATCGCGTCGCGCGTGAAGAGGTGCAGAAAGATCTCTGCCGCTGCCCATCGGAAGTGGGAGGGCCGTAGCAAAGCGCTCCCGGACACTCAGGAGGACAACGCAGTCCAGCAACAGGTGCGGGAAGGTTTCCCGTTCCCCGCGCCTGGCACGGTCCGGGGATACATTCCCTCTTGTCCGGTAGTAGACTCGTGCGTTGCATGGAATCTTGCAGAGCAACAACTGCAATGCCGAGTTTCGCCACTTCAGGGGAAGCGTGGAGCTGTCCACAAACAGTGGATGTGTTCCTCCCTCTCCAAGGG
Source organism: Raillietiella orientalis (assembly GCA_036172245.1). Lineage (NCBI taxonomy): Eukaryota > Metazoa > Arthropoda > Ichthyostraca > Raillietiellida > Raillietiellidae > Raillietiella > Raillietiella orientalis. The sequence goes on from JAYWIR010000012.1 coordinate 1,665,514, forward strand.
TAATGTTCAGGGGCTCCGCCCATCGAACAATTCCTTTTGGGAGGGCGGCGGGATGCATGCGTCAGCTGGTTGACACAACCATTCAGCATTCCGGTTACTTCTTTTTTCCCAGGATCTCGCAAGACCATCGCCACGTCCTCTCCGTCGCGTTGTGTTGAGCACGGCTGCAAGTGGGGTGTTCCGTGCCCAAGTGGTCTTCTGTGGACAGTCCATGATTCCTTGCAGCGAGCAGCGAGAAGCAATTCGAGAAGTTCGAGAAGCGATTTCATCATGATTCTGAAAATCATCAAAAATTGCTTTCAGGCGCTCCCAAGTCCGTGATCATCTTACCACATTAAGATAACCACCAGGAGTGCTTCTGAATTTGCCTCGGCTCTCTACGATTCGTCTGCGATTTGGGAAGGACGGCTCCGCGGTTAAACGACGTTGAGGATGGCGAGCCGCTGAGATGGCAGGCACAAAATGCGTCGGAACCCCAGTGTCGCGCTGCGAAAGATGTTTCGAGGCCAGGAGTCCCGCTCCCCGGCAGCAGGAGGGGACGAATCTGAACGCAGTTGCGTCAGCTGCGTGTGTTCCGCTAGACCTCTTCCAGGACCATACTGCCTCTTGGTGTATCCGAAGCTCACGTGATTTTTTACCCTCGGAAGATCCAGTCGTATCGGCTATGGTTTTGACGTGCCTGATGCCTCCAGAATCTTTTCCTGAATACCTTAACTCTTGGATCGTTAGGCAAGCAATGTTCGCCCCAGAGGTGGAAAATGGAATTCTATTCCTCTCGTCAGCAAAAGGCGTGCTTTTCCATTAGCGGAGCAGTCCGATGCAAGTGTTTGGAGCCTCGTCGTCATGCACAGCATGGAAGGCTCCCCGATTGAAAGATTTCGGGTTCGCAACTTTTTTTTTTTTAAATTAAAACAGAAGACCTCTCCATAGAACTTTCATCCCGAAATTGTGGTTTGGGAAAAAAGAGGGAAGAATTCTGGGTTGCGTGTTCGAATTGACCACGCCCCCATCTTCGGCAACCGATTTCGTCGTTTCCTAATGTCCAGACGCTTCGCTGGAGACAATTCCTGCGCAGTTCGCGCAAAACATGAGATGATGGACGCTCGGAATTTTTCGCTCCCTTGACGAAAGAACTGCTTGGCAACTCGCTGGAGGCGACTGCAATCGAAAATCGAATGAGAAACGTCCGGGTCCTCTTGGTATTTGCCTTCTTTTGTCCAGAAAAGAGTGAGGTGGAAGCGAAAACTCCTCTGTTTGCTTCCAGTCGCGGACGTGAGTGCATTGCGTTGCTTCTCATATTGCACAGACCGATCACGGGAGCCTGAGGAACTCGCTGAAGACTTCAGCCAGGTTATGTTAGGTAAGGTGAGAAGAGGTGAGGTTCAGCCAAATTGGACTGGCGGTGTCATCCCTTTGGAAAAACCATGGCGGCCAACTCCTGACGAAGAGATTACTGAGAAATTCCGTCTCTGACGTCATCGCTCTTAGCCGAGAACCTGAATCGCACGATGAAACCCATGCAACCCACTTGGCTGTGCCGGGGAAACCCGAGTTATGCCCGAAGGGAAGAACGGAGTCCCCTCTGGCCCTCTTTTCTTTCCACATGTCCAGAGCTTTCGAGTCCCGTTCTCGGCCTCCTAGGAGGCGCCAGAGGAACTGCGTAGGACTCTCCGCGCGGAGACAGCGTTACCGACCTGGACCCTCCTCCCGGAGGACTGGGTTCACCCAGCCGAAGCAGTCGTGTGCCAGCTATCCGCTTCGCTGGAAGGTATCTGCGGCTACATCTTCTTGATCTCCGGCCCGCTGGTGCCGCGCATCCTACGGGGCTCCTGCCAGTGCCGCGTTCACCTGCTTTTCCGCGCCGCTGACATCATTGGGAGCAGCAATGTTCCGGGCATCCCCACTACTCCTGACTCACTGAAAGGCAGGCAGCAAAGGTAACATGCATAAGAGAATGGAAAACGAAAAAATCGTAAGCCAGGGAACTGCTCTTTCTGAGCCTACGAGGCTCCAGCGTGGAGCGTTCCCATCTATGGGAGCACTTTATAAGGACCTTATAAGACGGGAGCCACGTGCACTGTTTCTGCGTAATCCTTAGTGCACATTCCCAGAAAAGCTCTGGAATGTCCACTGATAAGCAAAACTGCTTGGTGGAAAGTCAAACGTTTACTGCTGTTGAGGCTCAAGGAAGAACGGAAGGCAAGACATCCACGAGTTTCCAAGGGAACTGCTCCCATCCTTGGGTGGAAGGTTCGTCAGACGAGCTTCGTCCATTCTTTTCCGAGTTTTTGTCTGCTACTGCGTGATGTGGTCATTTTTTTTTCCTGCGCCGAGACGATTGAACAAAAGTTTGGATGAGAAAATTCCGAAAGACCCGAAGACCGAATGCGAAGCTCCGCAGAACCATTTTCAAACGATCCGGAAAGTCCAGCTTGCAGTTTGTCGTCGCAATCTGCTCTTTAACTTTTGCTGGGGTCCGGATTTGCTCTCTGCAAAAGACCATTGCACGGGTGACCGTTTATGTGATTTGGGGCGGGAAAATGGGATGTGTCCGATCTGTGGCGCATTGGACCTTGAGGAGCCGACTGTGCAGATTTGCGATTTCGTTGTTGAGAGTTGCATGCCTGAGCTCCGGGTGAGCCAAGGAGCGGGAAGAGAGACATAACGGCCATTTGGCAGGTTTCTGTGTTTTTTCTGTGGATTGAGGGAGACAGTTGCGAGGTGGGAGGTAGAATGATCGAGAAGTCGCTCGTGAGGAAGCGGCAATGTTGGGCGTGAAAGGAGAATTTGTAGATGTGTTCCGCACCACCATCAAGAGAAAGTCAGTTCCTGCTTTTTCAACCTCCTCAGTAGCATGGCCTCAACTGCAGTGTTGAGTCGCGCTGCATGGTCGAGCAGCAGCGAGAGCGGCTACCGACCACAGACGTAGGGATAGGCCACGGGAGCAAACGCTGGGAGCCTTGGCGGTCGCAATCGATCTGCACGAAGCATTCGACTGCAGGAATAGGAACTTCTAGAGTTCTTGCGGCGTCTCGGTCATCCAATAAACCTACTGGCCTACTTGCTCTCTTGCTGACGCCAAGCGGTTACGAGCATCTTTTTCAGCTGCTGTCACGATTACGGCGTGTCGGTGCGGCTGGGAATAAGGCAAGGAGACACTTTAAGCCCTCTGCTCTTCAGCATCTTCTTCGAGTTGGTGCTCAACGCTTACAGGCTGATGCTGGCCGAACTGCGAGCCCCTGTCCACTGCTACCAACGCGGACAACCTGCTTCTCCTGTTGCTCATGTACACCCCGGGGGCTCGAAGATTATTTCGAGCTGATCCTTCGGGGAGCGGGCAAGTTTCAGAAGGAGTAAGAGCGTGGTCATCCCGGTGGGAGCAGCGAGGGAAGAGCAGTCCGACTGGATCTGCCTAGGGATCCTCACGGGCAGGTACTTCAAGTACCTTGGAGGGCGGTTGGGCGACTTCTGTGGTGCAGAAGCGTGGTCAGACTGCCTTAGGAAGGCAGAGAGTGCCCTTGGTCCATTCCTAGGTGGCGAGTTCGTCTTATCGGAACGGGTCTCCGTCTTGAACTGCTTTGTTGCCCCCCTCTCCTCCCCTTGTCTTTTGTTTGCTCGCCCCTTATTCCGTCAAGATCCGGGCGCAACGCCTCCTACGCAAAGGGTTGTATGGCGCTGCGAAATCCCAGATACGATTGAAAGACTTGGTGGCGCCGCGTCAGAATGCTGGCTTGGGCACCCTGGCCATCGAAAGATCGGACTTCAGTTGCAGTTCCGAATGAGCACTATGTGCGATACTCTGGTGCACTACTCGCCTTGGTATCTACCTGCGCGCCTTCTCCTTCGACGCTGCACCGGCAGCAAAGGACTTGTTTCATTGCTGCCGCTTTCGGCACACCAGCAAAGAATCTGGCTTCCCGCTGAGGCAATTTGCCTTGCTACTGGAAGCCCAAATTTGGATCTTCTGCCGCCCTATGAATTGCAATGCATGGCGGCAGGAGACCGTTGCGTCATGGGCTGCTAATACGGGAATGTGACCGGAAGACCTTCGGGGTCCATGACATCTGCTGAGCCTGGAAGAGGTAATGCAGGACCAGAGGTGAAATCGCCTAGCCTCCACACCCCTTGCCGCATCGCCGTCTGCCCTTAGGGAAAGCAACGACAGTTGCCTACCGGCGGGGTGGGAGTTTTGCACCACTGCAGGAGAGACGAAGCTCCTTGGAGGCTGGAAGACAAAGGGACTGGTGCATACCTCCACTCCTTCGAATCGGACCAAGGGATTTCTCCGGTGGAGCGAATTGTTAAGTGTTAAGAGGGTTTCGATCCATCCGTCGAGTGGATGCATTCCATGACTCGGAGCGTGGTACCCTCAGGATCGTGCAGGAAAGACAACGGCACAGGCGCGGGGGTGTCTGACCGAGAAGCAGCCCACTAGTCTGCCGGGCAGATGAGTTCTCTAGGCGAAATCTGCGCAGGCTCAGGCATAGTGACTTCCCCGTGCTTTCGGCAGTCAACCCAGCAGGCATATGGGATGAAGCGAGGATGTGGGTCGGCGCAGAGGCGGAATTCTCGAAAGGAACATGCGATGGGAACGCAGTTTGCTAAGGAATGGCCGTGTGCAAAGGAACAGGAAGCGGAATCTGGAGCAGTTCGTGAATTCTTAGAATAGTTGGCGTGATGGGGTACGGAAGGAGAGTTGGATACAAGAATGGGGTGGTTACCGACTGCACCCCATTCTTAGTGGAGACGGAAGAGGAGTGTGGGAGCCAGAGTTGGAGCGGTCTTGCAGGTTTCCGGAGTATCTCGCGCGACGAATGCATGTTGAACGCGGTAAAGCAGAAGTGGATGCATGCAAGATGAAGCAAGAGAAATGGGTGCAATAGGGACAGAATAGCCGTTCGTGGAAAGAGCGAGAGTAGGTCATAGAACGTGTGTGAACTCCAGAAAAAGTTCAAAGTTCCGGCCAACTTCAGGCACTCCACCGACCGCAGCGACGTTCTCGCCCGTCGGCAGTGGAGTGTGCGAGCGTGCCGCGTGGGAGTGTCGCCCTTTCACCTCTGTGGGCTGGTAGGTAGTTCGGTGACCGATTCAGTCCATTCCATCATTCTTCTTCCATCATGGGAAGTTCTGGGATTTATGGATGACTTCAGAGGCCGATGTGCTCCCAACGTCGGATGGGAACCACCTTAACGTGCAGCTTCCTTGATTTTCAATCTTCTTTCTCATGAAGCCTCCAGTAAGGTGCCTTCGCTACTGCAAGCACCACAAGAAGGGACGAGGGTTGAAAGGCTGGAGATTGTAAGAGTGAACTGAGATGTAGAAAAATCTGGCTGCAGAAAGGGATGATGCGTGTTGCGTTGGCACCATCCGCTGAGGTGTGGGTAACCTGACATCCGGCTCGTTGCAGCTCTCCAGCTTCGCAGGTTTCCAGAGCGTGCGGCTGAAAGTCGTGTCGGAAGCCATTTTGTTCTTTCAGAGATATAAGGATTATTGAGTTTCCCTGTTCCAGAGCAGCAGGAAGGGGGAACTGGACGCCAATCGGCGAACCTGATCTCAGGCAGCAAAAGCTTTCTCCTGTGCTCTCCTCCTTCTAGTAAAAGTTCTCCTAGCACGTCAGAGGGATCCTCCCGAAATTCTCAGCACAAGATGGATCTCGCGCAAGCAAACCGAGAGCCAGAGGATAATTTCGGAAGGGAGGAAGCCTCCACAAAAAGAGTCTTCACGTTCCCCCGCAATGAAGTCCCCTAACCGACGCATCCTTTGAAGTCCCTCTTGAGCACAAATTCTTTCGATCGCAGCTTCTCCCGTGCTCCCGCATCAAAGTCGGAAAGTCGATGCAATCGTACGCCGGATCCCCTTCCGCGATAATCGAATTTCTGCGTTTTGACGGATACCCTAAACAAGGCGTCAGCCGCGGTTGTCATGGACACGCCGAGGAATCTGGGAAAGGCCAAACAAGATAAAATAAGGGTGAACAATCTTACGGGCATGGACCTCGAAAATGAATCGCGTATCTCATGGACGGAATGCGTAGGCCATCGTGGAAGGCACTCACACAGAGTGGGCGCTTTCCCTTCTCGACAAACGAAGAGAAGGTGTTCCCGGAAGTGATGCCGTCGGAGCTGCGGATGAGGACGCCGCGTTTTCTCCTGGCCTTTGCTCGAACCTTCGTGCCTGAAAGAGCAGCTCCGACCACGTCTCCCGCAAGTTCCCGCGTAGGGTGAGGAAAATTTACGGAAGACGTGTTGCTTAGTCCTCTCCGGCAATCCGGTCACCTCTGATCCCTACCGACGCCGCGGTTCCTCTCCGTACCAGTCGTCCCGACGCGTCCCCTGCCTGACGTTCTTCCTCCTGGGAGAGCACGGCTTGGGATGCAGGCACAGCCGGTTTCTGGCACATGGGCCCACGGAGCAGCACACTCAGCACACAGCACACTCGGGCACAGCTGCGGCGCTTCTCCTCTGTCCAGTTTCCCTAAGATGGAGCGTCACTGTCCTCTGGACAGCGGACCCTCGGACGGTCTAACGCACGCTACCGTCTGCGCAGCCTGCAGCCACACACAAGAAGTACCCGTTGCCGCACCCGAAAAGAAATGCGCGGCGAGTGGTGTGCGCCTCGTTATTCTCAGGCAGCCGCTCTGAAGACGACCGGTGTCTACATTCGAACTGGACTCGTTTCGTCCTCCGGAGTTGGTCGGGATGTCCGTCTGCTGATCCGATGGAATCCAGGTGCTCCATCCACATCGACTTACGTGGCCAATGACGGTTCCCCGGATGAGCGCAGGCATCTTTCACGCTTGAGTAAGAGAGGATCGAACATCTCCTCCATTAGGACCCGGACACAAGCTGGTCCGATTCTTTAAGACATCCCACCACCCATCCCGATCATGAGGAAGGAATAGGTCATCTCGAAAGCTGCCACTTTGCCTGCGCCGAAAAAAACAATCCCAAACTTCTACCAGCTGGTCAGCTGGACCACTGCGTTCCTCCTCTTTCCTCCTCGCCCCCTCCGTGGATCGCCGTAGTTGTTCCATTTTTCATTTTCACTTTTAGATAGCTCCAACTCTAACTACGTGGTTACAATATACTCCCGAAAGCCTCCAGAGATGGTGATCCCTCTTTCTCTACAGGAAACGGCGTTCACGTTCCATTAAACTATAAGGCGTCTCCGGTTTGGTTACCCGAACTTGTTCTACTCGTTCTCTCAATGATCCTGGAAGAGGATTTTCTAATCGCTTTATCGGCATCAAGCTAGATTTGGAGGGATCTGTCTGGCGTGCGTTCCTTCCTGTGACGCCATTGTTTCTTCCAGGATTTCGCCCCGATATCCCCAAGACTTTGCCATATGGTATTTGGGAATTGGGACGCCGTCTCTTCTTAATATCTTTTTTGGAGGCTTTTGGAGGATTCAAACAAGATCCAATCTTTCACTTGGGCTCGAATTGATCATCTTTGGAAAAATGAGAGCTTTGAAGATGCCACCAAGGGAAAAATCTCAGCTATGCCGCACCTCTTTGACTTCAGACGGCAGCTGCATGAATTATCTGGAGTCATCCATAACCGAAAACTTTCCTCTCCTTTCCATCGCTGCTTTAGCTTCAGGAGGCTTCTGGAAACGCAGGGAGGCAGGGTAGATGCTGACGAGGACGCAGCACTCCCTTGGTCTCGCAGCTTCAGGGGAAATCGCGCCGGCACCTCCTACAATGGAGCACATGAGGATCCATTCGAGGAAATCTTGGAAACCAACCGCGCTCCTCTATCTCTCTCCATCCAAGGTGGCAGAGAGGTTCAATTGCTTCGAATTCCTCCAATCTGAGAGCACAACGCGATCGACGCTGCTGAGACGTCTTCTCCCGATTGAGGACGCTGTACCAGAGTGAACTTATAGCAAGTCGAGGCCGGACCAACAAACACTGACCTCATAATCTTCCGAGGGTGGAGATCATATCACTGTGGAGACACACAGATCCCTATTAGGAGCAGGGAAGCGGGAGGAGGGTTATGGTGGAAACGGAAGGGATTTGTCAGGTTTATTGTGCCTGGTATTCTGAAAATGATCGCCTCCAGCTCTTTGCGATCTCTTGTCTCCAAGCGTTTCCATCTTCGGGCTGTTCGGAGCAGTCCTTTCTACATCTGAAGGTGTCTTCGTGGGTCTTTTGGAATTCTGGACACCACAACGCACGCTGCTTTGGTTGGTCCCTTTTGTTTTTTTTGTTTTTTATTTTTAAAAAGGCCAGTAGCGACCCTCACGAGGAGATCGTGACTATTAGCCTAGGACGATGGAAATCCTTGGGTTCTTTTTTCTTCTGTATGCTGTTTTCCTCTCAGCTTTTTTTTTTTTAAGAATTTTCTTTTTTTTTTGGTTCGCTAAGTAACCTCAAGAGCTGGTCGCGTGCCTCGCGGCGCACGTGGCTCTTTTTAAACATTAAACACAGTTTTCTTTCCACGCCTCTCCGCCCGCGGCAACCCGCAGGGGGCGTGTAATTCTTCAGTGTAATTCTTCAGGATAGGGGGCACCCCGGGATGGGGGTCCGCCCTATGAATCCAGGAAGGGCTCGGAGTCCGTTCCTCTCACGCTTGGGGAGGGATTGCACCTCCCACCCTGGTTGTCTCCGAAGGGGAACCCTGAAGGGAATCTCCTTCCTCATTCTCTCTGGAGAGACACCCCCCTGGGAGAGGGGTGGTCCTCTCCATTTCAACTTTTCCGAAGGGAACCCGGAAAGGATCCGCTTGTAGGAATTTCTTCTCCGGAGGGAACCCGCAAGGGAACCGCTCCTGTTCACTCCTCTGAAGAGAACCCGAAGGGACGCTTCCGAAATTCCGAAGGGGCCCTGAAGCTTCTCGCAGGGAATCGCTCTCGCTTGCTTCCTTGTGCACACTCTGTGAAGAGGCGACGACTCGGAGGGACCCCCACAACAGGGGGGGTCCGCTCCTTTGAACACCTGAAGAGGTGCCCGTGAGGGCTCCTGCTCCATCTTGAAACCGGAGGGGTCCCCCGGTGGGGGGGTCCGCTCTCCGTTGTACGACCAGAGGGGGAACTCCCCACTCCTTTTTATTCCTGGGAAGACCCGAAGGTCAATTTCCCATTGTTCCGCCCTTCATCGGCGGCCTCCGGCTTAATCCACCACCGGTACCACGCCCGAATGATTAGGCCAACTAGCACCATTGCAGGAGAAACTCGAAACCCAAACGACTCAGTGGCGTCAGTTATCTGCCGAAGTATTCGAACCTGCGACGCATAGTGCCACGCGCGGAAGCCTTAACCACAAAGCCTCCGACGCGGGCCCTTTTGTCGAAAGAAGCAACTGAACAGTTCCTTGGGATCCTCATGCGGGAAGAACGGGCCGTGCTGCACTCGTTGCCATCCTCTCTGCAGGTCCAGGCATTCCACGAGAAGATACGGAAACGTTTCTCTTCCACCTCATCTCTCGCAGTGAACACCTACTTTCCCCAGAGAGGACCTAGCTGAGGAGATCGTCTCTGAGTAAGATCCAATATATTGTTAATGCCAAAAGACGCAGGACTTTCGTAGGGATTCGCGACTGTTCCCAAAAATCGGGAGAAACTTCCACCGAGCGATCATGAAGGTCCATGCAAGTCTCCCTCCGGCCCAATCTCTTGGCCTCGGACACTTTCTGCTGCTGCCGAACTGGGTTTGCATCTTTCCAAAGGTACTTCTTTCTGGCCTCATGCCAGATCATCTATCGTGGAGATCTCCTCATCGTGGAGATCGGTCTGTGTCAGGCCTGCACTGAGGCACTGAGGCATTTTCGTGTGTGCCTGTAGCTCTGACTCTTCCTTTGCTTATTTCCCTCTTCCACAAGCTTTATGTCTTTCGGAGACGTCGTATATCCTGTAGTTTCTCTCTGGCTCCAGGAGCTTGCATCCAATGGTTCATTGGTGGCGTCTGCCAGGTACGATGTCCAGTCGTGCGGCAACTCTTTGCCTCTGATGTTTGTCGAGTACCTCGGCTACCTCTTTGAAAGAAGCAGCCAGCTTCCCTCTGACGCGCCAGATGCAGTTGCAAGGACGAAAAAATCTTTCTGGAACATCGGGTCTGCGGGGATGTTCCGACGGTCCCTCGGACTCTCGCTTTAACTTCCCAAGAGTGAAAAAGATGCGGAGGGTGAGTGCACCCTGCCCTGCATTCTGTCCCAGAGAAAAGCTCTCCAGGGATGCTTCCGTTTGTCACCTCTCCACAAAACTCCACTCGCACGGGTGCGATAAAAGCGCCCCCTGTTAGGTTCACCCACGCCCGGTGCGCTTCTGGAACGGGAAGCTTCATCCGTCGGGATGACTCCTGCTACCTGAACCTCCCTGTCCCTTATGCATAGGCATCTCCCGCCCCTGCTCGCGTGCCATCATCCCACTCAGTGAGCCTCAGCATCGATAAGGCACCGAGATCTTCCCGCCTGAGCAAGGGACGCCTGTAGAAACACCGTGAGCGGTCTCCATGGACTTCGAGCCAGCCTCCTGTCCGAAGATGGAGAAAATGGATTCTACGTTTAGGAATTTCTTCCAAGTTTTCCCCCCTTGAGATTTCCATGATGTGCACGCTGCTTAGTTACCCTGCAAGGAATACACTCCCGTGGCAAGATCTGATTTGGTGGAGGATGCAACTGGGACGTGAGCAAAGCGCGGGGAGAAGGTGGCTTCAGCTGATGTGGCGGTTGGTTCACGAAGATCCTAGAGGGAATCTCTGCAGCTTCCTTGGTCAGGAGGTGGAAACCACGGAGCAGCGAGGATTCCTACCGAATAACAATGGGGCATTTATTTATCACGAAGGGACACGCAAAAGTCGGTGGGATGTTGCGTCCCGCCGGCTATAACGCTTCTTGAAGGGTGACGGTGAGGTCCGCAACGGGAGCGAAGGGAAATGGGGAAAAAGAAAAGAAACACGAATGAAGCAAAAAGGGATTGTCTGTAGGATAAGAAAGGGATAGAATTCGGTTTCTTCGGATCCCCTGCATCTTTTGCGGATTGCCGGCCAGCTGCCCCCGATAGCGTCCCAGGTGGGCCCATCTCGACGCGAGCCGCAGGATCGGGGTTTGCCAAGTGTGAGCGGCTTGGCTGCCATGGCATCCCTCTTCAGAGACAGCAGAGGGGTAACTGTAGCTGCTGCAGAGGCAGGTGGACTCTGGGGCTGACGGGGAGGACTACGGAAGGACGTCCCCCCAATGCTCAGAGGACAATATAATGCACTAACAGGCAAGGTAAGGATTCCAACTCCTCTCACTCGTCACAGTTCGGCGTGACCCTTCCCCTCGGTCAGTTGTGGAGGGGCGCTTGTCGACAGGAGTCAGTGGGCACCTGGATCCGCATCCCGGAGACCAAAGCCATCCCACGATTCCTCCCACTTACATCCCGTGAGCAGTCTCCCTGGAGGAAGTGGAAAGGGACGAAAAGAAGTGGATACGAGTCACTGCCAGTCCCCTAGGCGCAGTTCTGTTCTCCCCATAGGAGAGAAACGATAGCTGCCAACCGGCAGGGTGGGTGACCTCGTAGCAGAGGCGGCGAACATGATGGGCCGATGGACTGACGTGGAGGCACCTAGAGCACACGCTAGAAACAGCTACTTCTCAGGGTGGAATAGCTTGACGTTGCACCCTTGGGGATTGTCACCCGTCCCCTCTATCTGGACAGCTCCCTGCTCCCTCTCAGGTGATAGCATTAAGAGACTGCTGTTCGCGCACTGGGATCCCCCGCACAGCCAGCGGTGGCATCGATGGCCGGAGAACAGCACCTCTTTCAATAGTGCCAGCTGTGGGGAAACGGAAGCTTCCACGCAACCGCTGTTGGACGGCTGTGACCTTCGGAACGCATGGAAACGCCTCGCGGCTTTCCTACTTTGATCTGAAGACACTCCAGAAGACTTCCGCGGTGCTCCTCAGGATGAGCTTTTGCTTGCTTCCCCGATCGCTCCATCCCGTGTAACGTCAAGACCGTGGTGTCTTTGGGCATGTAGAAGGCACTCCAGCAAGTAAGCAAGACCACTTGCCTCAACTCCACAGTGCCAAGGACATGACCTTTGAAGAATTCCAGATGATGAAGGAAGTCTCCTGCAATGCAGGCAGGTCAAAGAAGACGCAGCAGACGTGTCCGGTGACCCCCGTCCCTTCCTCCCCTTTTACTTATCTATTTATTGTCCCCACTCTTCTGTGTACTCAGCCTGCGAGTCGGAGGTTTTGTTTTGTTCTGTTTTTTTCCTCTCCTTTGATGTTTTGTTTAGTGGATCTTCTGATCTACATGGCCTATTTGCTTTTCCTTTTTCTGGAAAAGAAACATCCCGGCGTGACCGAGTGAAAAGCTGCTTGATTGGGGAGCAGGAATACACTGAGCTGTCCACGATCACAGGGAGGATTTCAGCTTCTCAAGTGGGCTGATGAAGAGCACATCTCAACGAAGAATTCCTTTGGAAAAGGTCCATGTTGTTGCAGCGTAGAAAGCTAAAAAGAAAAGCTAAGAAAGCTAGGCTGCAGTCGAGCCACCACTGGGTTTCTTGCGACCCGAGATGTCTCCAGGATTCTCTTGCCTTGCTGGTAAGCAGATGCCGTGAGCCTTGACAACTCTGGAACCCCTGCGGCAAAGAGGGCGTCTGTCCAGCAGGTGCAGCTCCCTGTCCACCTGCTCCACTGTTCTCCTGGCATATCGACGGAATTGCCTGCAGCTGGTAACTTCAACGTGGCCTTAGTGCCGTGGTCAATCCACGTTTTCACTGTCTCCCGCCGCCAAGACTGTTTTTCTACTGTTCTTGGGAAGACAGGAGATCCACGAGTGTTGAGTCCTCAGAGCGGCTGCCACTAGCCCCTCTGCAATAGCGCAACGCGAGCCACGATGCTTCAAGGAAGAAACTGCACTGCCGGAAGTGTTGAGACCAGTGCTTCCAGTAGCTTCTGCCGAGGAGGTCAAGGGTTCCTTTGAGCCAAATAACTTGGGAGTGGAGAAGAGATGGATAACATGGTGGTTCGCACGGCCCATGTGAAAGTTGCCCATCATGTCCTGAGTCAAAGTTCCAACTGCTTGCCTAGTATGATGGAAATCCTCTTGGGTTCTCCCTCTTTCACTGCTTTTCTTCCAGCTTTTTCTTTTTCTTTTGGTTCTCAAGGTGCGCTGAAGAACCGTTCGCCTCCTGGAGAGGCGACCTCCAGAGGGAATATCAACCAGATCCATTCTCATAGTCTAAGACAAGCCCCGAAGGGCTCTTTGATTTCTCAAAGGACTACGGATGGTCGATTTCTAATCCCGGAGGCCAGTCAATGGAGACATCTGGTTCCCGGCTTCCACCAATGCCCAAGCCCACAGACCAATCAGCCTCGTCCTGCGGAGGAGGCACTCGAAGCACACGATGTACCCCGCGTTCTCGGCGGTGGTTCTTCCCCAGGAGGGATTCGAACCCGCGACGTTCCGGTGCCACCAAGCACCGAGACCGCAGCCACGCGGACACCAACGCTGGCCGTGTGGCCACAGCTGCTGTCTTCCTCCGCGTCTCCCCGCCTTCCTCTTCCTGGACTCCACAGCTGGAAGGATAGGCAGGATTACTCCCCTGGAAAGCCGTGCTTCCCGGAGTCCCTGGCGCTCAGAGTCCTCTCCCTTGCGTCCCTCGAAGCGCAGGAGGGTTTCATGGGAGTCCACAGCCTCCGAGATTCCGATCACGCCAACTTGTATGCTGAGCGGTAATTTCCATGCTTTCGTTTAAGCAGAGTTCCTAACAAGAAGGAAAGGAGCCTGTGTGGGTTATTTATCGCTCGCCTTACGGTCCGTCGGTGCCTCCATCCTGAGCGCCACCCATCACTGGGAAACGCCGGGTCTCCCGGGAACTCGTCCATGACTGTCTCGCTGGAGGCGCTCTTGATTTACTGTCCCCCGCTCCCACCGATGCTTTGTTCCATTTTTTTTTTTTCCCCGCTCGACCTTCCAGATTGCGGGGCAACGTGTCACGCATCTCGCTCTCCCCGCACGCCCTTGCGGCCCTTCAGCTCCCTTCCTCCTCCGAGCTCGCTAGTCGGGATTCGAATTTTAAGCGGATTCCCATTGCGACTGACTCCGGCAGGGAGACACAGCGAACAGGACCCGCCCGCATTTCCTGTCCAGGTTCCAGCTCGATGGAAGGCTCCAGTCGCCGGAAGCACTGGGATCTATACGTCCCTCCTGCAGACCCTCTTTACGTAGGGTGGCCACGATGGACTTTTTTTTTCCACTCGATCACGAACGAGGGCGTCCATCTAACAGAAATGAATAAACCAGTCGGTTTCCAACCGAAGGCGAAAGAATTTCGAGAAGATAGCTCACCGACATCCAAGTAGGGACATCTCAAAATAGGGAACGGAAAAGGGAGGACAATAAGTAAACAGAGGGAGGTGGGACAACCGTTTTTGTTCATTCCTGCTGTTGAGAACTGGAGCTGGATGCCGGTCGATCTCCGCCGTCACTTCCTCTTCCGGGTGAGACCACCTCGCAGCCATCCCCATGTGCGTGGCTGCTATGCGGGTGACCTCCCTTCGCTGTGCCTGCGTCTCCAGCCCATGGCGGACCGTCGTGACGAAGGCGCGGATGCAACTAGTCATTGCGATCACTGCGCCAGTGAACAGTCCGTCAGGTACGAAGAGCCGCTGCGGTAGGTCACGAGAAATGGTGTCCCCTTGGTTCAGGAGCGGTGATGCCAGCCTCTTTCAATGCTCCTGAAGAGCACCGCAGTCCAACAGCAGGTGAGAGATGGAGTCCGGCCCACACCTGGCACAGTTCGGAAATGCCACTCCCTGTCCCCTCCGGCAACGAGGGTACAGGCGCCGATTGCGCTGGAGTCCCCAATGCAGGAAACTGCTTCCACGTCACAGGGAACGCAAAAGTGTTCAAACATCCAGTAAGGACCACAAGTTCTTTAGAGGGCAACACTTGACGGTTTGAACCCCACCGGAGTCCCTCCTCTTGGAAACACGGAATTACGTCACCGGCCTTCTCGCGCGTCTCCCAGCCTCCAAGGAGTTTCGTCTTTCCTGCGGCGGTGCAGAAAAATTCCCATCTCGCCGGTAGGCAACTATCTTCGCTTGCCCTCAGGAAAGAGAGCGCTACGGGCATCCAGCATCGGCCACTTCATCGAGTCCTGCTTCACCGCTTGGAAAGGATAGCTGAGGAAGAATTGCAAAGGTGGGAGCATTCCTTGGAGCACAGGCCAGGAAACGACCTCCTCCTGCCTCCAAGCAACACAGTTCAGAGAGAGACAGATGATCCACGGATGAGCTCCCAGGAGGGGAGACGAGTCGCCTCAGGGCCATTCCATCTCCCAAATGTCCTCACTGGGAGCTCGGCAGCAGCGAAGGACTGATCTTCGTGCATGGTACCAAGTGGTGCCCTCAGCGAACATGGGAAGGATGAAGCGTGCTGGCGCACACCACGGGAAAAGTCCAATCTTGGGGCAAGGTACCAGCATTGGGAGCTGCACCTACAGCCCGATTCCCTCCAGCATCAGGATGCCGGCCCGCATGCTCACCGGCACGTGGACAGTTTTTGAGCGACGGCCTACTCTCTTGGTGGCTCGATCAACTGAGTGAGGAGTTTCCTCGAAGGTCGTGAAATAGCCCTGCTGCGACGAGGGCGATGGCGGCACCAAAGACGATGGTAAAAGCTGACAACGGCGATAGCGACGGGGATGGCAACCAAAGTGGCACCCAGGCACCTCTTGAGGCTTTGCGATTTCCTGGAAACGAAACCTGAAAAGCCGGAAGACGAGTCTGTGTGTGCGAGCGTGTGTGCCCTGCACACGCGCGCGCGTGTAGAGGAACCGGTTTTCCTTACACTTTCCTTGGCAGAAACTGAAAATTCCGAAATTCAAACCTCGTTCATCAGAGAACGCCGAACCAGCCACCTCCGCAGCGGTCCGGCTTTATTGCCGGCATCCGTGACTTGCGCGAAAGGAACCTACTGGCTGCCTCCTTTAGAGAGTGAAGATAAGCCTTCTTTATCTCGCGAATCCTTCCGCTGGAAACCCGCTCATTCATGGATTGGCTCATTAAGGAGTTGCCTAGCAAACGTGGATTTATGGTTGAAATAATGCTGTCAAGCGCAATTGAGTATCCGAACGACCATAATAGAAAAGAGAATCACTTCATAAATATTCCAGACGAACTTTATTTCATCCCTTCTCTTTTCTGCATAAGTTTATGGCTCTGCGAAGTTAAATTTATGGAAAGGTCACCATCAGGGAGCTTAATCGTCTGCTGACTCTTCTTTCATGGCTCCACTCGGTTTTGTCACTCAGGGTTCGTTGTTTGGAGAATGCGATTCTCGGCAAGAGCGAGCTGAAGGGAGATTTACGCTCGCGGCAGCGGCTGAGGCCACCCGACGTCGGTGTGGACAACATTGGCCAAGAGTGGCTAATACGGCACGAAGGGAGCTGCAGCGACGGAAGTCTCGCATGGTGAGGAGCCGCCAAGATTCGAACGAGCCCCTAGCTCGGCTCTATGGGAGCGAATATGAGTCTTCTTTTGCTCCGTTTCCATCGAGAAGCAAGATGACCATCGCTGCGCTACTGCCACGCCATTCGCAGCTGGCTCCAAGCTAAGTCTTGAGGCCACTAAAGACTATTCGTTAGCTTGGATGCAGCCGAGTGTCTTCCCAGCACCAAGGCATTTCTCAGCGTGGGTCCTCCACGTAGGGGGATCCGTTCACTACGGGGATATCACGCGCAGAGATCGCAGTCACGAGAACAACCATCCACACTCAGAGGCTTTCACTGCTTGGCAGCACTTGAAAGGGAAGGGCAGTCGCCCAGGAGCAAGGATGCGCGTTGCAATGGGGATGCCGTGGGGAAGGCCCCAAATCCGCAACCTGGAGATGAAATCTTCGGAAACCAAGCGAAGGCAACCTACAGCGTTTACAGTTTTCAAGAACAGGTCGATGGAGGTCGTCGAGTTAAGAACCATCCCATTACAGTCTTGTCCGCATCTACGGAGTATTGGACGGCGTTTGAGGAAAAGAACTTTGGGTCTCTCTTCTCCAAAGAGACTCTTCAGGATAAGGGAGAGGGGAGCTCCACCTGCTTCTGCTTTTTCCAAAGCCGTGACACCTTGACCAGACACGATGCTGGTCCGCAAAGTCCAAGCACAAGTGAATTGTGTTTCTCTTTCGCCCTCTAGTCTTCAGGCTATTCCCCATGTCAGGATCAGCACTTGGACGTAGAAGAGGAAACCAGAGGCGACTCAACGTGAGACATGCATCATCTCTGCCCGGCAACGCCTTGCAGGTTCCTTCACGCTCCTTGTCGCCACCTTTCTGATGCCTGGACCCGCTCGCGTTCCACAGTATCTGGTACGCCTGTAATGGAGGGAAGCGAATGAATGAGCCGCGGACGAAAGCATCCAGAGGATCGAGATTCAGACCACATCGTGAAATTCGGAAGCTGAGCTCGAGGCAATCTCTTTGCACCCCTTTCAAGGAGGTTCCCTTGGTTTCGGAGTTTCAGTGCGACATAACCTGGTGACCGGAAACAGGGGCAGCCTAAACAGGGAATGTCTACCAAAAGCAAGACAAAAACGATCGCCTTTCCTGTAGGATTTTCGAGTCACCTTGACGAACCCGGGATGGATTCTCCGCGTGTGCTCTCTCCGTACGGAAGACCTTTTTGCTTCAGCCCCACCCGCCCAGATGTCAGACGCAGGGGCAAAGCAGGAAACCCGAAGCCAAGCTCAAACAGGAGTGAAAATCTCAAGAAAGGAGCAGATCCTGAAGGTAGCGCTTCTGAGTCTGGTCCGGAGAGATGAGACACAACGAAGCAGGGAAACAGAAACTTCCATTCGAGAGCGGGAAATGACCCGCGCTCGGTCGCTTCATGGAAACACAGATTCCAACCGTGATCCAGCCTCGAAGAACAGGCTGAGCTTTCCGCTCAAATTCATCTCTCCAGTCCTTTCGGGATCCTTGAAGATCCCCCCCAACATCGGAAGACTATCTAAAGTTCATCCCTTGGATACTGTCTCTACGAAAAGCTCTTAGTAAGTCCGGCATCTTCAGGTCGAATTTTCTGTGTTCTTCAGCAGCTCCAGGAGTCCCCACAGATTTCCCTTACAACTCTTCGATCCCCTTCACGAACGCACCCCTTAGCGTGCAGGTCCCGAGGAAATCTTTCCGCAAAAAACGTGCGCCGCTGGGTCCAGTAGCAGAAGCATCGTGTGTCAGGCAATGACGCTGATTTATCTGAAGCCATTAGAGTAATGCTGCCGGCTGCGAACGGTGTAAAGCGGTGAAGCAGCGTGCGTGTGAAGGATTGAGTTCCAATCGGAAGCTACCATCCGGCAAGCACATCTTACCCTCGATGAACGAGGTGAGAAAGCCTTGCCTCCGAGCAGCCGCGGACGGGGTCCCGCTTGGCCAAGGCAGAGGCAGGCAGGAAGCTGGGGATCCCCTTCGCAGCCCACCAGACTCGACAACGTGATAAATTATGCGCTCGCGGGACCCCAGCATCGCCGGCTTCGAATCTTTGGTTCATAATAATTTCCAGTCACGGAAGAGGATCGTTTAGCCTGTTTCTTCGTGGATTTTTCCGGGCTGCTGCAACGCCCGGGAGGACCGAGGAGACGAAGTTCCAGCATCCATCAATAATGGTTACCGTCTTCCCGCTCAGAACGGGGGAGCGCCGCGCCTCGAATTCGGAAATGAATTCGGGATTCGCGCCGATTTGATGGACAGGTTCCAAGCGGGGAGATCCAAAATGATCAATGGGTATTTTCGCCGGAGTAATGGATGAGAGTTGTTTTTTAATCGGTCCATTCCATGCTTCCTATCGCTGCTCTCGCCAACAAACCTGGAGGGTTTAAGGGGCAGAAAGGAGAACGGACGAGAGTAGGGAATCTTTTTTTTTTGAAGGAGGAGGGAGAGGGAACCCCTAGTTATCTAATGGAATTCGAGAGTCGAAGTGGACTTCCTACACACATGGAGTGCGCAGTAGAAGTGTGGCAAGGGTCTTCCTCTGCTTTGAGTCATTGAGGCTGGCACTTGTCTCCCGTTCCTATTCCCTCTTCGTTACCAGGCTCAAGCGTGTGCGGCTTCCTCTAAGGTGGGAATAGAAACTCATGCAGCAGGACTCAGCCTCGGGTCTCTGAGCGAGTCTCACTCCTCGATGTTCCCCCTGCTGACTCCTGGAGTATCTGGTAGAGGTTTGTGATGGCCCTCCGACTCCAGGTGGACTACCCCAGGAGACGTTGAAGTGCCTTTGTGCGAAGTGTCGCTGCTGCCGTGGCCGTCATCATAACTCCCTGCTGCCTCCGCGGAATAGGGACGTCTTGAAGCTGCGCCGAAGGGGATCATGCCATCGGAGACTCCATCCCCGTCGTTGATTCCTTCTTTAGAGTCACGGCGAGATGTCTGCGCTTGACGAGACCTGAGGAGGACCATGATGGCATTTTTCAGAAGATGCAGAGGCCTCCAGAGAGAATGGCCTGTGATCCCTTTCCTTGCCTCCTATTCCACCATACGCACAGGCACTGACTTTATTTTTTCCCCCTCCCTCCCACCCTTCCCGAAGCGGACCTCACTCTTCAGCCTGCTGGATGGCATGGGACGCCTCTTGCATGAGGTGACATTTAAAAACCCACCATCGATGAGTGACCACTGATCGTTTATCTGTAAATATTCTCTTGTAATAAACACCCCGAGGTCACCTGGAACAAAGAAGAATGCCACGGATCGTCTTGGAGGAGGAAAACATCCTGGGTCACATTCTCAGCAGCAACGTCCACGGCCTGAGCACTTGTGAGTAACCCAAATCGAGAAGCCTGCACCAGAGCGTTGGTGGGCAGCTCGTGGCCGGCGTCTGAGTGCTTCAGGGGATGAGAAAATTCCGCTGGACTTTCACTGGCTTTCCACGAGCGCTCACCAACAGCATTGGAAGAGGCGAGGCAGGAGAAGAGTGGGCGCCGAAAGCCGCTTTAGAGGTCGCCTCTGGAGAGGTTCCTGGCACCGTGTAAGCAATCATAGCATTGATTTCCATTGTGACCGCGGCCACACGGCGCTCGCTGGCGGCTCGTGTGGCTGCGGTCTCCGTGCGCGGCACCAGGTGTTGCGGGTTTGAATCCCGCCCGGGGAAGAATCAAACCCCGAGAACGGCGGTGCGTTGTGGGGTGGAGCTGCTTGGGCGCTGATTAGACCGCAGTCTGCGGTGGCACTGGTGGAAGCCGGATACCGGATGCTCCCGATGCGTGGCCGGGATTGGATTCTTTGGGATCCTCCCAGGGATCCAAGAGCCCTTTGGGGATCCCCTCTGGTTGTGAAAAATGGGACTGTCCCTCCCCCTCGGGAGGATCCTCCATCGCGTACCATAGGGCTGGTTGATATCTCTTCAGAGTGTAAGAAGGGCGCTTCTCCCTTCGGGGAGAGCCCTTCAGAGAAATTGGGAAGCGCTCCTCTTTGGGGTTCTCTTCAGAGAAGGAAACAGGAAGCGATTCCCTTGCGGGTTCCCTCCAGAGAAGAAATTCCGGGAGCAGATCCTTTCGGGATTCCCTTCGAAGAAGAGAAAAGAAGAACGACCCCCATTACGGGGGTCCCTCCAGAGACAACCAGGCAGAGGGTTCCCTTCGGGGTCCCTCCCAAGCGTAAGAGGAAAGGACTCCTTCCTTCCTTCGGAGTCTTCCTGGATTCAGAGTATGGTTCCAACGAGGTCATCCCTTAACTTGAAGAGTTACACGCACCCTCAGATGGTGTGAACAGCCTTAAAGAGCTTTGCGAGTGCCTAAGCTTACGGTGCTTGAATGCTTAGAAAAATGATCTGGTCATCAGCTTGCAAAAAAAAAAAAAAACGGAGCATCGTGTGGATCCTCGACGAGCAATCACAGTAGGGATCTCGAGAGCCCATCCAGTAATGAGCTGCTGAGGAATTCGGCCCCAGAAAAGAGGATCAGTAAGTCGAAAGAGAAATAATGTGTTCTTGAGCGTGCAGAATACCCTCGATGCGCCTCAGGTTGGGTCATCATCATCGCTTCTCCGAAGTCATGGAAGAACCTCGAGGAAGCACAGGGAGAGGAAGAGAACAGGCGGGTAGAAAACCTCCCCCTTGCGCTTCTCTGCTCCCCTGCCCCCCATTCCTCTCACTTGCATAAGCACCGTGTCTTCTATGGAGGAACACGAAAGACCTCTCAGGCAGCAAGTCGGCAGGCGTCCTGCAGGATCTCAGGACAGAAAAAAAATCGTTGGGATGCTCGACAGCTCGTCAACTGACTGACGCTCCGCTCCTTCTGGCATCCTCAAAAGGACTCCTTCCCTGAGGCGGATCCCCTCGAAATTCCGTTGGAAGACGTAGCACTCCTGAGGCATCTCTTGGACAGCTCCTTGAGCCCCCTGAGGTGGCACGACCGGAACTCGAAGGATTCGGCATTGGGATTGTCACATGGGGCTGTTCCAGCAAGGCACGCCGTCGCCACCGTGTGCTGAGGGGGTAGGGTTGCGGGATGGCTCCAGACTGTGCCAGGCGCGACAGAAGGGGAGCCTTTCCTGCAGGTCTACTGTTCCTGGGTGCTCGGTCGCCTCCCTAAACTCACCAGGAGGCGACCCAAAGAACACGCTGAGACGCCATCTCTACACGCGTGGCGCAGCATCGTCCGCGGCTCCATCGCGGCTTTGCGCTGCCTCCGTGGGGCCATGGAGGCAAGAAGCCACGACGTTAGAGGGAATGGGATAACGGATGCCATCACATTTCCTCGTTATCGCGATGAGGCAGCCGCATCTGAGCCACTGAGCAGCTTGCCCACACCCTGGAAGGGACGCTGAACACCCCAGGGAAGCCCTGCAATCCCTTCTCTTGCCCTCCTCCAAACTTTTCAAAACCTTCTCTTTGTGTCTTTCGTTCATCTCTTCTCTTTCGCTCCCTCCTCCCCGTTTTTCCCTGAGAGGCCCGCTGTCGTCCAGCCGCCCGCGAGCAGCACACCCTCCCAGACTCGTGTGACGTAGCAGGGCTGCAATCTCCTCTGAAGGACTTTTCCGTCAAGAAGGACTCCTTGTAAATATGCATTGTTTCCAAGCAAGCGTCCGGGTGACAATTCCCCTAACCATCTACCCCCATTCCTCTCCCAGTCCTCGCCATCAGCATGTCTTGCGTAACTCCTCCACTGATAAAAATTTCCGGACCTCCTGAGAAAAGCCTTCTGGGAGCACAGAGGTCCCGAGGGCCTGTGCACGCCGCGTCGGGATGCCGGGTTCGGAGCCCTCACGTTGGAGAAGATGAAGCGTCAGATCCAGCTTAGAAAGTTAGCCCTAGAGGCGAAGTTTTGGAGCTCCCGTCGGTGCGTTCTAGCCGGACTCCTGGCCAAGCAAGCAGCCGATGGCGAGGAGCTCGGTATGTTCCTCTTGCGCGGCTACCGAGGGTCGCCGCCCGAAGCGGGCACCAGCTCCGGCAAATGGCCTCCTTGGTCCAGGAGAACAGGTGAGTTTCCTGATGCTGAGCAGCAGAGGTCTCAGGTTGTTACGCTGCCTTATGCCGCGACGAGTGGGCACTCCATACACGTGCCGGCCGCTGAAACAGCGTTGCTCCAGCAGGAGCACAGATAGACCGAGAAGACAGCAAGAAATCCCATACGTTCCGGGAGCTCCAGGGGTTCCTGGTCGGCTCAGTCGAAAGCCTTGCGCAGATAGAGCGCGACCGCAAGTGGTCCATGTGCGTCTGATCCTTGGTGGCCTTGCTTTCCCTGGTCAGAGGAGAACCCAGAGTTCTCGCGACCCGCTGTTGCAACTAGGGATGCTGGATGATGGGTTTTCCCGTTTTCTCTTCTCTCCTTTAAGCTTTATGTTTTCCTTTTTTTCGGGTTTTCCTTGTTTTTGGTTTGCCCAGTGCGGAAATAAACCGTTTGCTTCCTAGGGTGGGGCTTAGAAAGTTCCTTGACGCTGCCTAGGGACTACTTTTGCAAAGGAGCTTCTGGTGTGAGCAGCGTAACACCACCCACGCCACCAGTGGGTGCGTGTGGCTTTTCAAGCTGGGAGATAACTGCAGTTGCCTGGAAACAGGAAACTGTTCAGACGTGGACGGAAAGAAACAGCACGAACCCGGAGCCATAGCGATGCCTGTGATTCTCGAGCTGCTCTAACTGCAAGAAATCGTGGACTGTCTCCTCAAGGAGAACCACTTGGGCACGGAACACCTTACTTGCAGCCGTGCTCAACACAACGCGACAGAGAGGACGTGGCGATGGTCTTGCGAGATCGTGGGAAAAAAGAAGTAACCGGAATGCTGAATGGTCGTGTCAACCAGCTGACGCATGCATCCCGCCGCCCTCCCAAAAGGAATTCTTCGATGGGCGGAGCCCCTGAACATTACCCTTGGAGAGGGAGGAACACATCCACTGTTTGTGGACAGCTCCACGCTTCCCCTGAAGTGGCGAAACTCGGCATTGCAGTTGTTGCTCTGCAAGATTCCATGCAACGCACGAGTCTACTACCGGACAAGAGGGAATGTATCCCCGGACCGTGCCAGGCGCGGGGAACGGGAAACCTTCCCGCACCTGTTGCTGGACTGCGTTGTCCTCCTGAGTGTCCGGGAGCGCTTTGCTACGGCCCTCCCACTTCCGATGGACAACGGCAGAGATCTTTCTGCACCTCTTCACGCGCGACGCGATGTCGTCTGCAGCTTCCCTCGCAACTCTGCGCCGCCTCCGTGGGATTGCGGCGACAGAGGGAAGACTCTCCGAAAGTGGTCAGTCGGATGATAAGGTCATCTCAATTGTCTGCTCCTTCATGGGGAAGACGACAAGATGGCCACATCTCTGCTGACAAAAGGAGGAAGCCGCCAACACCCTCCAGAGGGTGCTGAGGACGCCAGGAAGAAATCTGTCATCCTTTCCCTCCCCCCCCCCTCTTTCTCAGCATGTTTTTAAACTGAAGTTTCAAATTCTTTTTTTTTTCCGCTTTTTTTTACCCCTTCTCCCACTTCTCCTGTGAGGACCTCATCAGGGGAGCTGCTCACGAGAAGCAGCACATTCGAGACATCTCGCCTCGTAGTCTCATATGGAACCGCTACGAAGAAAGACATTTCTGTATTTTATATGACTTTTTTTGTAAAGGTTTTGTACAGTGAGCGCCCCCGTCGTGATCGGATGTCTAAAATAAAAAGTCTCTGTATGCACTGGTTTCGTTCTGTTCGACCTGAACCCTCTTAGTTCAGAAAAGTCCAGAAATCGACTCCGTACCTGAGCTCCATCCCTCGAAAGGTCCGGGGAAAGGAGCAGCTAGTGAAGGCTTCTTCGGGAACCCCAGCTCGCCCAGAATCTTCGCGCAGAACGAAGGCTTTGGGGAGACGCCCGTTGGGGCAAATGAAGGCTGCCTGGCGCATCGTCCCCGGATCTTCTAGGAAGCATGCGCCTCCGTACCTTTTGTGGAGATGCACGCCCTCGCTGGAGAATCACAACTGTGCCCCGGAATTACTCCTCTTCGTCAGGCTGCAGAGACGATCGGGAAGCCGGAAGCGAAAAGATTCGAATTTTCCCAGGGAACTTCCGTAAGACGCTCGCTAGGGTATCGTCTCCAGGAAGCAGCTGATTGCCTTCCGGTGTTTGATCAAAACCGCGTCTCCCGAAAGATTTCATGCCACACGAAGATTTCGGGTGAACTGAGATTCCCGAAGAGGCCCTCTCTGGCTGCTCCCTCTGGGAGGGGGGAAGCAGAGGTGGTTCCCGTGGGCTCCCCCGCCTCGAATGCAGTCACCCGTTCAAGACCAGAGCGAGAGTCTCCCGGAGCCTCCCGAGGGCGCGTCGTTTCCCCGGTGACTGCGAAAAAAGCGCACTCCGCATAGAAATCGGCGGGCCAGCGAGGTGGTCAGGTCACGACAGGATTCCAGCACAGGGCCGAACGCCATAAATGAGGAAGCCAGCTGCGGACTCTCGGAAGCGCGTCTCACAATGCCGAAGTCGCCATGATGATTGCATCTGCACTCGGGGCAGTGGCTCATCGGTCATCCAGTAGGCAAAGATGGCTGCTGAGGTCACAGAAGTGGAAATCGTCCACGAAAGTGTTCGTCGAAACCGTGACGAACAATGAAAGGGCGTGTTGCATCAGATCAGAAGGAGTACGCTCACCAGCACTCGCTTTTCAGTCGATCGCTGGAGGCTGCTTGTCCCTGCGAGTTTCAGCCACGGTTTCAGAGGCGAGTGAGTTCAGGAGCATGCACAGATCCGGGGAGTGGTTCGTCGTATCGCCGCTAGATGGGCACCCACATAGGCTCGTCGTCCGTCTGTGGGATCCGGAGAGCGACAGCGCGGCGAGGAAACCGGAGGCGCTCCTGGGAGCTGGAGGAGCACATAGGAGGCAAAGGCCGTGACCTCGAACGCTCTCACACTCCCCGTAGCCAAACACCTGAAGCACAAGCTGAGTCCACAGTCCAGCGACTCAGCCTCTCTCGAGAGAGGGAAGGCGAGGTGGATTGCGTAGGAGGACAACCTGCTCTCCCCTCCGTCACTGGCTGCGTCCCCTGCCAGCACACCTCATGAAACAAGAAATGCCCATCCGAAGATCCTTGAAGGCGAAGGAGGATGGTTAGAAATCCGTCAGGGAAAATTCTCTTCAGGTTACCCCCGAGAGTTTCTCCGATGCGGTCACCCCCATGTCACCCCCGTGGCCATGTTTTCCAGACCTGGAAGAATGATCCGCCATCCGACAGCACAAAGGCCACGGTCTCGATCAACCACTATCTTTCGAGCGAAGACGAGGATCGGTCCGCAGCCCGGAGAGCGCTCCGCACGCGGCGGCGTTCACATGGCGACGGAAGTTTCCGCGTGCGTATCGAAATTCCACATCCTCCGTGTTGCAGTGAGTAGGCGCCAGCGACCGGCGGAACTGTGGGAACCCACTATCAGATAATTCTAGGAAGTCGATTGTCTCCGGAACGCACTGCAGCGCACCTTGGGAAAACGGGTACCCCTCGCCTCTGCAAGAAGGGAGCATCCCCCCATCCCCATCCCGCTCATCGCTTCCGTCTTGGATTCTCATTTCCAGGTGTGGTTGAAAGCGTGGTAGAGAGTGGCTGCGTGCTGTTGCACAGGTGGCGTTTCCCCTTGGTTCCAAGATCTGGACGGCTCACGGAGAATGGGGCAATCTGAGGAATGGACGCTTCCGTGGATGGGGACTGCGTCCACGGATCGCGGGATTCTCTCGCAGCGGCGAGCTCTCGTTCGCCCTCGATGCCAGCGCCGTGGAGGCCGATGAAGGAACCCGCGGCACAGTCTCCCGGCGTCACAGCCGCTAACGCGGGGCAGGAGCACCTGCTGTATGGACCCACCCACTCGTTTTGCGGATTCTCGCGATTGCCGGAAGCGGCATTTCCAAGGTCATTCCTAGGCGAACTTATGCGGCAGCTCCAGCAGGCGGCTAGATGACAAGAGACCGATTTCCAATTCCGCCACCGTACAGCTGTTTCCATCCTTCTGCGTTGCTCAGTTCGTGCCTTGCAAGGATGCGTGAGGACCCGGCTCAAGATAGCAGTACCGAAACAGTAGGAAACTCGCCTCCTACTGTCATACGCCAGGCCTCCTCACGAAATTCGGACTCCAGTCGTTCCGGGCCACCACCTGTTCTCCTTATCCTTCTCACCAGATTCCCGAGCCCAGAGCCCCCTTCCGTTCTGCAGGACCTTCGAATCCCCGGCGGGATGCTTCAGTGCATTAGCAGAATTCAAAGCGCTCTTCCTTCGCACGCTTTAAAAAGTTGAAGATCTGCATGGTGAGGAGCAAGGGATGAGTTTTCCTCAGCTCCTTCCCCTCCTCCACCAGACTCCCTGCATCATGCTGGAGCATTTTCGAAGGAGCAGGGTATGGCGACTACACGAATACAGCTCACTTTTTTCAGGAGCTCCTCTTTAAGCTCACCTTCCATCGAATTGATGGCCATCATCCACTTGCTCGAAATATACGTGCCCCGTCGTTTCTTCTCGAAGCATCTCAAGTGTCCAAAGCATCTGCTCCTCTCTGGCACCTTCGAGACGCGAAAATTGAGCAGATGAATGTCTCTGAAATGGCATTCCCTGGTCCTCCGCACGAGTATCTTGCCGAGAGGAAAGCGAAGGGAGGAGCACGCGTGTTCATGTGAGGCTTCGAGAGAATGGTCCAGCGAGTCCTGTCGCAGCTAAATTGGACGGCACATCTGCTGACTCTTCCTTGCATGATACTCATGAGAGTGCGTTATGACGACTCCTCCACAACTCAAGATGAGTGAAGCGCATTTGAATTCTGACCTTCGATTGTTTCAAGGAGCGTCTTAGCAAGCAGCAGCTCTGTTTGCCCTCAGGACTTGCAATAACAGTAGCCAGCCGGCAGTGTAGGAGCTCTTCTGCACCATTGCGGGTGTGACCAAAATTCAAGGAGGCCGGAGGGCGAATGTGTGGTTGACGCCCTCAGGCTGCAGGACTCCGTCAGTTGTCCATGTATCCCGCGCAGAACTGGTGATCCCTATCCTTTGCTCGGAGCTCCCGTTCAACTGCAAACCTGAAATGACTCTCTTTCTGCTCTGAGGCTTCCAATGCAACAGTACCTCCGAATCATTTCCGGGACAACTGTATCCCCGAAATGTTCCTGGCGAGGGGCGATATAATCGTTCCCGCACCTGCTGCCTGACTGGGGTGCCCTCCAGAAACTGTGGCGAAGGCTGACTCGGCACTGCCACGCTTTTTCGCGCGAGCGGGCTTTCCTGTGGCGCGGCGGTCGCTACGTCGGGTTGCGTTTGCGCCATCTCGGCGGTCTGTGTCGCTCTGGAACTACGCTCGCTGGAGCGGGAAGTCACCCGCCCAGTCGGCCATGCCCTTGCTCCATTCTGGCGATCATCGCCACCCACACGTGCAGACGGGGGACAGAGAGTAGGCGACCGGGAAGCATGGAGAAGTTATCAGCCCTTCTTTAACCGCCTCGTGGCGGTTAAAGAATCGTGGCGTGGCAGGGCTGCTACCATTCCGCAGTGGGTGCCCTCCTTGGACATTCTCCCTGCTGCGTTGCACGGAAGCGTTTCGCATTCCGGAGGAAGTCCAGTGCACCAGCAAGTCAGTGCTCTGCCGGTAGCAAAGAGGCATCAACCAGTAAGCTTTACTGGTTCCGGGGACAAAGGATCAAGCGGAAAGAGTATCTCCGGCTTCCGAGCAATTAGGACAAGGTGGGCCGAGGCTATTCGGATGTGCCTTCGAAACCGGTGAGTGGTTTGGCCCTGTTCGCTCTTGGATCGTTTTTCCTTCCCCCTTCCGCACCGTCCTTTGAAGACCAAGCCTGAAGTGGCCAAGCCCTAGTCTTTCGGAGGACACCCGGTGCAGGATTTACAGGATTTATGTTCACGCTGCGAACTCCCCTGTTAGGTCAAAAGGGAAAACTTCCTTGGTGACTCGAGCGGCAGTTGCCGACCTGGAGATTTCTGGTAGTCTGCGGGCTGCGTTACGATGTGTGTTGCTTTCACAACGGCACTTCTTTCTTTTGAGGCATGTGACGGATGCCACCGCTGGGATGATGCTGATCAAGTTTTAGACGAATTCCAGGAATACTCTGATGTGTCGTCTTTCAGGACTTCGTTTCAGGCCAGCCGCAGACTCCGCAGGAATTTCTCCTTCAGTTCCTTTATTCGATTTTACGATGAGGAAAAGCTTTGAAATGGAGGCTGCTATTTAGGGGGAAAACGACGATACTTCTTGCCTCGATAGGCTTTGGAGAGTCGCTTTCCATCAACAGGAAGAAATATGTGCACATCCTTCGTCACCAACAGCACCTTTGGTTGTTTGTCTGCTCCAAAGTCTGTGTGTTCGACCAGCTGTTTGGAATCCAAGCAAAGAGAATCGTCCTTGATTGCAAGGAACGGATGCAACTTGGCGTCTGGTCTTTCATAGCCAAAGCATCTCTGGAAGTGTTCCACATATCCATCGACTGGAAGTAAGCTCTTCCTACTGGAAGGCAGCGATTTCTGAATACAAGAATTCTTCTGTTCCCAATTCTCTCAACTATTCCTGATTCGAGAGAATCGGAGGCATAAGGAGGAAGGAAAACTTGCAAGAGCATCCCCTGTGGTTCCTCCCCTCCAGACCAGCTCTTTTTGGACTGCTCTGAAGAAGTTTTCCTTTTATGGTTTTAGGGATTCTACGTGACTTGAATAGCGCTGTTTGCCTCATCCGACATATCTCCACGCCCTTTCTGGAAAACACTTTTAATTCGGCCCAACTCTTTGGATTTTCACTGCGGCATTTTCCAGCCTCATATTCGTGATCTCACCAACGAAAACAGCTCAAAATGGGACTGCCGCAGGAAATTTTACAATCTGCATTCAAGAATCTCATGTCTGTCGAGTGTGGCCACTGTGACCGACGCAGCACCAAATTCTTTATCGTGCGGAAAAAGAAACGTCCACCAAGGGGATTTCACGGTGCGGTAAAGGTATGCGTGGTTTCTGTGATGCCAAGATACCTTTCTTCTGAGACGTCGAGTGTTACAGCGACGGCAGTGATCTTCGGAGGTGGGGAGGTAGATGTGACGTGAATCGACTTGCATGTGCGACGAGCATCGGTGATGCTCATCGGAAGAGAATGCGGAAGATGAAACGTGAGAACAAACTCGTGATTTGGCACTCAGTTTGTCTTGGAGGGAGAATGAAGTTCCCTTCGCAACCGTGAGAGCAAAGACATCGCTGGGTGCTCTGAGATGATAACAGAAGCCGTGGAAGACTCTTAACACTCAGATTCGTAGAGCAGGTTTCCAGATGGCGTTTCGAAATCCGACGAATTAAAATGTCTCCGAAGGAAGGAGTGAGCGGTTATCAGGCAGCTCTGCAAGATGCACAAATCGTTCCCCGCTTTGTTCCTTGAATCCCTACTGCTCCTCTCATTTCCACCGAAGTTCTCGTCTTCAACCCTTCTTACCTCTCTGAGCTATGTGCTGAGAAATCTTCGCTAGCACTGACCGTCCCTTTTCCCTGGTCCGACACTCCGCTCGGAACTTTGGGAAGTTGAAAAAAGGATTCACTTTCTTCAAGAAGCGAAGAAGGACGAATATCGGACTCTGATGGAAGAAGCGCCTGTCAACACGAAGCACTCGTGGAACTCAGTACTCTCTCAAGAGCCAGAAATTTCGGAGGAAAGTTCTGACTTGAGCGTGGATAGGAGGCATGCAACGTGATTCTCATCCAACTGCCATGGACCAACCAGTTCAGGAACTCCGGAGAATACGCAGCCTGCTTCAATGGATGCACGT
This sequence comes from Raillietiella orientalis, assembly GCA_036172245.1. Lineage (NCBI taxonomy): Eukaryota > Metazoa > Arthropoda > Ichthyostraca > Raillietiellida > Raillietiellidae > Raillietiella > Raillietiella orientalis. Next base: position 1,695,689 of record JAYWIR010000012.1, read on the forward strand.
AAAAGAAGTCCATCATCTCTGACAGCAGGCGGATGCAGACAGAGGATCGCAAGAAAGGACTTTTCTTGTTTGCGTGTTTCAGCACGCGTGCATCCTCGTGTTCCACGCCTTCACCAAGTGTCACTGGTGGGCATGACTTCCTCACACCAAGGGTGAAGCTGTCACCACTAGAGAATGCTTGCATGATGCGATGGTTGCGTTCCACAGCAGAGGACCTCCGATTGCAAGCATCCGAAAGAGGCAGAGTACGATGCTCAGACCTCTTGGTGTGGGGGAAACTTGGCTGCTTTGCAACGAGATGCACAAAGGATGGAAACGCTGTACCCTCGTCGTTTGTTCCTCTCCTGAAGCGTATGCCGCGGGTGCTGTCACCCGAGGGAGATGGAAAATCGGTGGAGCAAATCGACTCTCTCCTCATTCATCGTCATTTCTTCTGGGGACCATAGGATCCGGGATGCAGGAACAAACAAATGGGAAGAGTCGTTGGTAGAGTCCCGAAGTGAGAGTCCCGCAAACACAGAGCAGCTGTGCTCTCGAACACCGTGCGGAACTCGGAACACCACGACCAGGTGCAATTACACATATTCCCCCTGTCCTGGACAGTTCCACCATTGCTTTGAACCTGGCTGCTCGCCCATCTTTACCTTGTCCGGAGCAGACCCTAGAAATTCATGTTCAGCACCGTGAGACTGACCCACCCCCTACTTATTCATTTATTTACTGGTCATCCAGTTATCCACTCCCCCCTAATTTTGCTTCAGTCTGCGTATTCGGGCAGGCTCACTGAGGTCTCCAGAACTGGCAGACTCCAGGTCTCTTCAGCAGCAGACGAGGAGATCCGACGGCAGTGGCAAGTGTGACCACTTCCCAAGCAAGATGTCGTCGTGCCTCCTGCAGCAGAACTACTCCGAGGCATTGGATGAAAGGGAGCGGTTCTTCATTTTATTTAAATCAATCTAGGATGAGAGGGTCTTGCCCAGATGTTTATATAAACACATAAACAGACTGTACAAAAATGCAGCCAAGTGACTTACAGATCGACCTCGTGCATGGAAAAAACGGATGAGAGTAGACAAAACATAAAAAAAAAAAGCGTTGGAGAGTCGAAATCTGTCTAAAGTGCATCAATAAATCTGAAAAGGAGGAAAAGGGGGAGTGATTTTTACCGTAGTTCATTACGGAAGCTGAGGAAGGAGGACTCCAGTGTCTTGAGGTGCAGGCGGCGTTGAGCCAGTCGGCACCATGGAAGACTTCTCCCTGTTCACTTCAGATCTGTCCCGCCGAGAAACAGGGGTTGCGTCGTGGGTTTCGAGTTCCCCCTCCCCCCCTTTCTGCAGGATGACGCTACCTCCGGATACTCCCGTTGACTGGCCTCCGGGATTGGAATTTGGCCCTCCGGGTCCTCCCAAGAATCGAGGAGCCGTCCCCTCCCCCAAGGGGGGGGGGGCTCTCCATCGCCTTCCATTAGATCTGGTTGACTGAAACCTCTCCAGAGTGCAAGAAGCGCGCTGCTCCCTTCGGGGGAGGAGGTGACCTTCAGAGTATACTGGGAAGTGTCCCTTCGGGGTTCCTCTTCAGAGGAGGAGCAAACAAGGATCGGTTCCCTTGCAGATTCCCTTTGGATAAGAAAATGAGGAGCATTCTTCCCTCCTGGGGGTCCCCTCTGGGGAGAGAATAAGGAAGGAGGTTCCCTTCGGGGCACTCTTTGGAGACAGCCAGGGTAGAGGGTTCCCTTCGGGAATCCCCTACCAAGCGCAAGAGGAACGGACTCCTTCCTGCTCCAGAGCCCTTCCTAGATCCATGGGCGGTCCCCTCCCAGGGTACCCTCGGACTTAGAGAGTTGCTACCTTCTCGGAGGAGGAAAGCGGGAGAGGGAACAAACCTAGCCAAAGACCGACTGCACCGAAACGTTGAAGAAGAACTAACGATGGGCAGCCGTGGGAGGTTTCATGGTTACCCGATGAGCCACCATGGAAGACCTCGGTCTTGTGCACGGCTGTGAGATGGATTTTTGTGAAGAGTGAATCTCCCTCGCCTCCGTTCCTGGAAATCGACAGTTTCCGCAGTGACGGGGACGACGACCAGTTCCCCGTCGTCTCCATGACCACCTTTGTCGTGACGGGATCGCGATGATTGTCGCCATTGCACGGTCCTCATGGTTGAGGCAGACATCGTTGAGGAGGTGCGAACCCGGTTATGACGGGACGTTTATTTTGTAAGCAAAATAAACTGCAAGTTAGAGGGGGAAAGTATCGCCTCAAAGAACAAGAAATGCCAAAAAAAAAAAAAATTCTGGGATACCCACCGACACGCTTCCAAAAAGTAGGTGCTGCTAGTTCAATAGCGGCAATTGACCACGATGTTAATTGTTTTGTAGAGAGCAATTCCACCAGCAATAGTCATGCAGAAACATTTTTTCAAATTTTGAACTCTCTGTTCAAAAAGCACAATTACAACTACGATAAAATAGACCACTTCACGGTCGTAGTTAGGGAACGAAGGGAGAGGACAATAGATAAATAAAAAAGAAGATGCGTACAGGGTTCTTTGGTATGAGACGTTTCTTAATTTTTAGAAGCGGCTCTGGACGGTGGCGATCTCCCTGGCGACTTCTTCTGGCAGATGAGGCCACCTTACTGCATTCCTCATGAGTGCTGCTGCCATTCTGGTGGCCTCTATTCGCTGCGAACCTGACTCCAACACTTGGCGAACTGTCGCTATGGCGCTGATGCAACAGAGTGCTGCGATGACAGCGCCCTTCTTCGGTCCACTTTCTGTGAAGAATCGTCACAGCAAGTCCGTTGCAGTGTCCTGCGGTCGACGCTGAGGCGAGTCTCTTCCACAAGTCCTCGAGGGCACTGCGTTGAGTTGGTGAGGCCGTCTTGCCATCTGCCTCATCATGGAAGGGGGTGGAATGGGAGGACGCCCTTCCGTCACCCCATTGCGTGGCGAGATGCGACAACTGCAGCAAAGCTTCGCCGGCAGCCCTTGTCACGTGAAGAGCAGCGCTCAGAAAAGCTGCCGAGGAGAGTCTTCCGGGAACAAGAGGGCTGCTGCCGCTACCCGTCATCCGCTGTGGATAGACTTCCATTCCAGCTTGGAGCCAACTCGCTCAATAACGGTATTCGCAACGTGCCGCCCTCGCAGGGAACATCACTGGAGCGTTCACGAGAGTGGTGGCGACCACTAGTCAATCCAAGCAATGCCATGGACTCCTGTCATCAATGTAGTGATCAAGTCGCGGGGTCTAGAAGTTCTCCTGGATTACCTTATAAGTTTGCAGACTACTGCTACGGGGAAGACCTTCCACTTAGCCACTTTGCGTCTGTCCGCTCCCATTGGGAAAGGGACTCTGAGGCTAGGGGCGACGACGCTGGTGCGTGTGACCACTTCTCTCGTCGTACCACCTGCAGGAGGAACTGCCCCGAGGCGTTGGATGAAGGGAGGAGTTCCGGACTGACCCGAGAGACCCATGTTTATGCAACTGGAGCCTCCTGCCGCTACGCGTTGCGATTTAGCGGCAGATAGGAGATCCATGCGTGCTTCGCAGGAGGGAAGCTTTTGGTTGCGGACCGATCCACTCCGCATCCCCAAGAATGGGAGTGTCCCTCATCGAAGGGATGAACTGATCTCCAGGATTCGAAACCGCAGCCTCCTACTCGTCGGTCCTGATGGCTCCTGTTTCGACGTGTGTGCGAACCTAAGAGGCACGGTCTTTTTCTGGAGACTGGACTCTGAAGATTTGCACTCGGTGATTCATGTCCCAGACGGCGCCCTCAGCAGAAGCTCCGACTTTACTGGACATCTGAAAACCTCACGTCGCCTGAGGAACACACGATGATGGAAGAATAGGAATGGCAGAACAGAAATCAAGCGGTACCGCGACGGAAAAATGGAGACGCACAGGAAGAAACCTTGCCGATCGGTAGCCCGCTGCGCACTTTTGTCCCTCGCACGAGTAGCAAAAGTCTTATTTCGAGTTTTCTTTAGACGGATTTTTCTTCCAAGAGGAGGAAGAAATTTGAACCCTTTCGATCATATCAGCCGAGTGTATCTTTCGCAACAGTGCTGGAAGATACTTTGTTTCGCGATCGCTGAGATGCTTGTCTAGAATCATTGGGAAGGGGGAGACGGTGCAAGTCTCTTCCTCTTAACTGGTGGAGTATCTGCCTAGAGATGCGAGCAAACGGAAGAGAAGGAAGAAGAATTTCACCCTAATTTTCTCTGTTAGGCAACTTGGAGGGATTTTTCGGTCTCGGGAATGAGATCCCGACTGCGCTGCAAGCCGAAGTGTCACTTGCAGTGCAGCACTTACCTCACAGGGAGCTGGATCAAAAGGACTGCCGAGATGGCCCGCGGCAATTAAAATGACCCTGCACCTGAGCATTGGCCGGAGTCCCTGACAAGCAGCGCTTCGAGTCGCAAGCAGCAAAAAGAAACTGAGCAAAGCCGATGAAGCGCAGCCATCTCCTGGCCTCACTCCTCCGTGGTCACTCCAGGATGCATCTCTCCGCTCAAGCGAGCCCATGGGTATCTCCCCACCTTCGTACTTCAGGGTGCCGCCACGCTTTCGTCGTGCTCCTCTAGGAGCTTCCCTTTCATACAGTGCCCAACGAAGAAAGGGATGGTTCTTTAAACGGCCAGCGCCTCGGGTTGGACCAGGACCACTCCGCATCATCTGACAGCCTGTGACGTTCCACGACCAAGATGGCACCGCACCACAATAACAGTTTCCCCTTCCAGGAGACGACTCCCCAAGCATTGCCAAGGCGATTTACAGGCTGAAGAACTTTCTTTGACCTCAAACCCAATGCTCCATCCGAGAGATGAAAATGACCTCTTCTCGTGAAGATTTGAAGCCAAGCGACACATCAGAGGGCACCATCGTTCCCGTCACCTCCACCATACGGAAGGGGATGAGAAGCAGCTGCCCTCAGCTGCAGCCATAAAGGAGTGCGTTGGTAGGCGTCATGCGAGCACTCCGAGGAAGAACTGCAAGAACTCCCTTCTCTTTCCTTTCCAGCTTCCCGCAACCCAGTACCGATATTCCACCCATCGGCTCCATCCCCACATCCCCGCCCACATCAGCGAGCCCTGTTCTTGCGCGGTAGAAGGCGGCGCTCCTGCTGTTTCCAAGAAACGCGACCGAACTCCGGGAAACAGGAAGGGGTCTCTGGTCATTCAGAAGGAAGTGGATGGCTTCGGTCCACTTGCTTGGTCCCTGCGTCCAAGATTAACACTGGGTCGCGCAGACGACCCAGAGGTCACAAAGCAGCAGATCCGAAGTGCATCCCTTGCACTCAGTGTGAGACCTCCAGATCGAAGTGACCTTTCCAGGCTGTCCACTTCTTTCCCAAGAGGCAAAGCGGTTCGGGAAGAAAAGGGAAGGCTGCAGCTTCGTGCCGCGCTTCCCACTCAGCCCTCGCGGAAAGGAACTTTTCCTCTGCGCTCCTGGTGGTGCTTGCGTGAACTGGGAGGACATGCGTCGCTGTCCCTCGCAACGACGAGCTGCGAAGGGCAGAGACAGGCATGTCACCTACGTCTTTGACCTTCCTGTGCAGCAAGCAAGAGAAAAATCTTCAGCCCTCCCAAGTGAAGAACCCACCCAATTGACTCTGACTGACGCAAGGACTCACCTGGGGACGACCCTCGCTCCCCGCTCGTGAGAGCATCTGCTTTTAAAGACGTCTGAAATTCGTTTGTTGCGTGTTCCATCGTTCTTAGCGGGGTTCCCTTTTTGGAAGGTTCTCAAAGGGTGCTGAAGAACCGTTCGCCTTCTAAGAAAAGGGGAGGTCACAAATCTCTTGAACGCTGTCCACGCCACCCGAGGATTCGTGTGGCTCTTCAAGTTAGAGGGCGATTCCGAATGCCCACCCTATAGACCCAGGAAGGCTCCGGAGCAAAGAGTCCTTTCCTCTCAAGCTTGAAGGTAGGAACCACGAAAGGAATCCCTTCTCTCTCATTCTCTCTGGAGGGACTTCCCGGTTTGCGGGGACCACCACAAACCGGGAAGGGAACTCGGAAAGCATCCACTCCTGAATTTCTCCTCCGGATGACACCCTCAAGGGAACCGCTTCCTCCTTCTTTGTTTCTTCCTCTGAAGAGAACCCCGAAGGGAAGCATTCCAGTTTCTCTGAAGGGCTCTCCCCGAAGAGAGCAGTGTGCTTCTGACGCTCTAAAGAGGCGACCCTTTGAGGAGGGTTTCAACCAGCTTCATGAAGCCGAAAGATAGGAGTGGCCACCGTTCACAACCGGAGGGAACCCCAAGGGGGTCTCTGGTTTCCGGAAGGACCCTGGAGGTCAATTTCAATCCAGGCCAGCCAACAGGGTATCCGACTTCTGGCTATTCCCACCAGTGCCGCACCCGAAGAGGCCAATTAGCGTATTCCTGCGATCCACACCCCTGTTCTCGGCGTAGGTTCTTCTCCAGGTGGGATTGGAACCCGCAACGCTCGGTGCCACACTCCGAGACCACAGCCACACGGCCTCCAGAGCGAGTCGTGTGGCCACACGTGGTGGGCAGGTCACCTGTTTTTTTTTTTTTTTTTTTGACCGTGCGGCTCTCACCTTCGACCACCGCGCGACCGTTTCGTAGCGCCTTCCATCGTGGGCACACTCCCCCGCACTCAGGGCTTGAGAATCGCGTGAGGCACCAGGCGTCTCGGGAGAATGAGCTCGCGGAAGGGAGGAAAAAGTCCAGAAATCCGAGCCGGAATCCGAGCCAGCTTGAGCCATCCCACAGCACAGAGGTCGGAGACGGAGGAGGCAGGTCCGAGCGCGGAATCGGAGTTTTGACATGAGCTAGGCGAGGATCCCTTCCGCCGTTGCCTTGGCAATCTGACCGTCTGACCGCACGTGGCGAGCGGCGTCGCCCTTCGGAAAGCGCTGATCTTCCTGTAGACTCCTGCATGTTGGGAAATTCCATTCCCCGAGATTAAGATCGAGAAGAAGAAGGGGGAAAAAAAAGAATGCGTCAGTTGGTCGTCAGATGATGGCGGAGCCGCCAAGGCCTTCGAGTCTGCGTCGAGGAGTACAGATGGTATCATCGGTCATCGGGAGTCCATGGAGTTCGCTCGTCTCCTTGGGAACCGGTGCGCCCCGGTCGGGAACTGTTGCTGCCATCCGGGCCAGCCGAAGGACCCTCGCCCGACCGCTCGGAGGGGAACATGCACGTCAACCAAGGGGTGTCTAAGCGACTCAAGCGACTACTGGCTCCCCATCGATTGTGAGGGCTCACCAGCAGGACGTCTTCGAGGATTCGTGTGCGAACCAAGGGTAGACGAGCAGACGCAAAACTGTCAGAGATGATTGAAAATCGGTGTCGAGGACTCAGGCAGATGGCGCTTTGTCTGGAGGAAAGCTCGCCGTTCCGTTGTCGGTGCTATCCGACAGTTCCTCCTAGAGGGAGCGGGATTTGACGGAGGAAGATTAAAAAGGGATGCTTTCTGGAAGTGGACAACGGAGATGAGGTCCGATTTACCACCGGGCAGTCGCCCCGGAAGCTGTCTCTCGTAGCAAACATCTGCTGATCCTCGGCTTCAGGGCAGGTGCTCTGAGATCCAGATGATCAGGACAGACTGAGGACAGTTCCATCCGGTTCGCTTGAACGTGTCCCAGCAGGATGTCAGGAAGCATGCGGAAGGAGGACCACCACCGGGTGTTTTCCGGCGGGTTGCGACAGAGACGAAAAGGGACGTTCTGGTCCTCTTCCTTAGACAGATGGAAGTCTTGCTCCGTGCCGAACTCCGAAATGCCGCTTCAGAAATTCCAGAACTTCATTCCAGAAATTCCTCGTGGGCGTTCCAATTCGAAAGTTCTTGCAAGCCTGGCTCTCTTCCTCATGAGGAACTCTTCGTGTTGGACCGCCTCCGCTGACCTGAAAATCAAACAGTGGCTTTCGCCGATTTTCTGCCACCAAGAGGAAACAGCCTGAGGCAAAATGGAAGCGCAATCGCCGGTTCAAGGGAGAGCTATCGGTCGCAATCGCTCTCACGTGGAGGGTGACCCAAACCGGAAAACGGAACCGAAGAGAGCGTCGGGATAGCGGCGAGCCGAGCGAGTCCCGACCGTTGAAACAGCACCCTGAGCTTACCCCCTTCCTCTCCCACCCTATGCAGTCTCTTGGGAACGAAGTGGTCGCTATCTCCATGAGCGATCTGGTATCTCGCATTTGGCATACCTTCGTATCTCGTATCTCTCGTATCTCCAGTTCGTATCTGTTTGCTCACTTGTAGGTCATCCCTCTTCACCATCCACTCCTCCTCCTCTCCCCAGCCATGTCCAATCAATCTCTGGATGCCTACTCCTTGGTCCGGCATTTTCTTCACTGATCTCGAGTTGGAGCTCCAGCACGCGAGAGCCAAAAAGAAGCGAAGCGCCGAAGAGTGATCCTCGTGGACAAGTCGAGAAATTCCCGCTGGAATGTACATCATCATCCTTGTGCGGTCGTCCTCCAAAGACTGGCGGCCACGAGGCCACACAACCACAGAGAGATGTCGCACGCTCGCGTTGGCGGCCGTGTGGCTGCGCGTGGAAACAAGCATTACTGGTTAGAATCCCGAAACGATTGGTACGAGGAAGCATCGACGCCGAGAACGGGGAGAGGAGGGATCATAGGTTTCAGTGCCTTTCGCAGGATGATTCTGGCTGGCCTGCAGGCTTCGGGTGCATCACTGGCGGTAGCCGGAGATCGGATGTACCCGTTGACCGACCGGGATTGGAAGTTGACCTTCCGACATACTTTCAGGAATTAAGGAAGCAGTTCCTTTTGAGATTCCTCCCCGTTTGTGCAAATAAAGCTGTCTCCCGCCTTAGGGGGACCCTTCATTTTATACTATTGAGCTAGTCGATACCCCCCTCGGGGGTGGACCTCTCTAGAGCGTCAGAAGCGCTCTGTTCCTTTCGAGGTTCTCTTCAGAGGAGGAAGCAAAGAAGGTGCGGAGCGTTTCCCTCGGAGGTTCCCTCTGGAGGAGAAACGAGAAGCAACGCCCACAAATTAGAATTTTCCTCCTGCAAACCAGAGGTTCCCTCCTTAGAGGGTTTCTTCCGGAGAGAAAATGGAAGAGGCAGGTTCCTTCCGGAGACAACTGGGTCCAGGATTCCCTTCGGAAGCGTAAGAGGAACGGGACTTCTCCCTCTGGAGCCTTCCTGGATCCATTAGGTGGTCCCTACGAGGTTGCTCTCTATAACTTGGAGAGTCGCATGCACCCTCGGGTGGCATGGACGGTGTTGACGAGCTTTGTGAGCTCCCCCAAGGAGGCGAAGGTCCTCTTGGTTCTTCAGCTCTTCAGCTCACAGAGGGATGGAGGAGGTTGTCTTTCCCCTCGAGCAGATGGTACAGTTGCGAAAGCAGCACGATTGGGTCGCCTGCAACCCTGCGCTACCCTTAGGCACTTCAGCGCTCGACTGAAGAGCGCCAACTGACAACTGTGCGGATTCAATCGTGTCCGGAAGAACGCCGTCTCCCTCGTTCCCTCAGCGTCCTCAAGATCGTGAGAGAGTGAAGCAACCCCTAGCATGCTTGACTAGCGGCGATGGCTGTCCTGTGAGCAAGAGAGGACAGTGGCCTACCGGTAGGGTGAGACTTCTCAGTGCTCGGATGCAGAAGCATGAGTCACAGAGCAGTACCGCCAAGTCCTGGAATCCTTGGCCAACGCAGGTTCACCTGGAGCTTTGCCAAAGGAGAAGGGGAACAGAACAGGGCACAGCGGCCGAAGGAAGGAGGGAGCAAAAGTCGAATCTGCCTCCGGGGAGCGGGCAGAGAGCCGCATGAGCTTTTTGAAGGTAGTCCGACTGCACTCTTACAGCTCAGGAGCCACTCGCGGCCACCTGCCTGGAACAAGGACGCGCCTGTGCTGCCGAAGGACTTCTGTTTCGATCGCAGAGGTGCAGAAACTTCGGGAGCTGCGATTGACGAGGAAGCTGGTTTGGACAGCTTCGGTGAATCCAACTTTCAAGTTCGTCCCCAGATGAACTTGTGGTCCCTCCCCTCTCGTGTTCTTGGACTCTTCCGCCGAATTGGCATCACGTGGCGGGTTCTCTTTCTGCGCCGGGACACTCAGCATGACGAACGTCAATGCCTCGTGCTTGCGGGGCGAACGGTGCCACTGTGGGGCGATCGAACCGTTTGCGCACCTGTGGGTGGACTATGGGGCTGTCCGTTACGCATGGAAGCGTCTGGTGACGGCATGCTCCTGAATTCGAAGGACACCGCCCCTATGGAGTTCCCGTGCTGCTTCCTCGAGTTGCGTCCACGGATTTTCGTATTCGAGGCTTTTCCAGCAGCGGCGAAAACCACTCTCATCCTCTGCCTCGTGGATAAAGGGTGGCAGCTGCGTGACGCTATCTGAATGAAGTTACTAAAGAAGGAAGGGTCTCCTGCATGTCATGCAGGCCGTTGGAGGATCCGCCTAACCCCTTTGTCTGCTTCTTCCTCATTCTCCTTTTCATTTTTCCCTGCTTCCTCCCACTTCACTCTGTCCTCTGTGCACAGTTGACCTGAGAGTCCGTGACCTGTCCCAAACCAACCTTTGTCCCCTAGTGGGCACCTATTCCCTACTGCCATGCCTTCACATTAAGCTCCCCTCCTTAACCGGGTGAAGATCCAGGGGAGGCAGGAGATTTCTCCGTCACTCCGCATGAGCGATGATTGGAGCGTCTCCGCCGAGAGCAACGTCGAAGACCTCCACATAACCTCCGAAAGCAGCTTGGAGTGGTCAAACCAGAGAGGCCGAAGGGAACACCAGCCACTGTATGTCGAGCTTGATGGCGGGTGGGAAAGTCCTTCGAGCCGTCGTCTCGGCACTCCATCTTTTGCGACAGCCGACCTCTCTAAATTAGGTGTTTTCTGAAACCGCGGATGACAACTTCCTCATCTTTTTAGTGGCCCTGAACGCATACCAGGGCGTTTCCCACGTCCTGAGATTCCTTGGCGTCTTCTCCTACCACAAGTGACTAGTGGATGCGTTCACTTGACAAAGACGTCCCTGATGGCTTCTAGACCCAATCCACCCTTCGGTGCAAAAGGAAAAAATCAGAAGGGCTTCCTACCCCTTCTCGGTGCCTCCATCTTCTTTCCTTCCCCGATTCGTCGACCTGAGTCTATGGAAACGACACGGGTGCCTCACAAATCGTGGAGTTTGTTCTTGACGTCCGGGGTCTCCCTAGAAATCAGGGATAGCCTGTTTTGCTCTCTGAAATGAAGAAGCGGGGGGTTTCTTTTGTTTATGTGTGTGTGCCTTGTTTCATCAGGTTCTCGATTCGTCTTCGACCTGCCTGAGATCTTTGACCCATGCTTTTGACCCGTGGAATGTGCTCCATTGAGACCGATGCAGAATCGAACAGTTTCCGAACTCAATATGTCATTCTGCAGTCCTCTTAAGCGTATTTCGACCTGGGGAGTGCGCCCTGGGGCACAAAGTCCTTTTGATTCCCAGTGCAAAAAGCTCGTCCTTTACCTCTGTCTGGTGACCCCAGCCCTCTGGAGCAATTCACCTTCAAGATGCACTTCCTCCTCTTAACAAGTGTGAAAACGAGGGCGAACGCTTTCCTCGTGAGGGTATTGGTGCTGCTGCTGGGGAGTCACCGGCCAGTGATCCGCGTCCATCATTCCGTCTCACTAAGCCGTTCCACTCAGGTAGAAGAACTTTCTCCTCCGACCAAAGGATCGAAGTCGTCTCCATAACGGTTGTGTCCATCCTCCCTCCTTACTTCCTTCCATCCATCCTTTCTCCTCCTCCTTCCTCTCCTTCCTCCTACTACTTGCAAGACTGCCATTATCGCTATCACTACTTCTAGTAGTGGTAGGTTGCTTTCTAGTAGTTGCTTCTTCCTTTTTTCCTCTTATCCTTCAGTGCTTCTTTCAGAGGTTCCAGAAACTACCGTTCCTGTGGAATTGCTGCCATGCTGTCCAACCTACCCATGGGCACCGGAAGCGTTGTCGCGCACATGGGGCTCTGATTCGCTCCCGAGGCTGTAGGAAGCTGACCAGCAAAGGAAAAGGTGGAGCCAAGAAGAAAGGAGGGGGGGGGAATTATTGGAAGGAGTGGGCAGGTGGCTCGAGCGTCTTACACTCGGTCTTTCTCAGCGCCGGTCCGCACCTTGTGATGGAGCTCCCTGCGCAGGCCACGTCTGACGAGGGAGGCAGGGAAAAGGGGAGGCGGGGGACGCCGTCCTCACGAGGCGCTGGGAGAAAGAGGGCGCTGCGGTGCTGGTGGCATACTCTTTTCCAAGTGGCTGGCGCTCCGATACCTCCGGAGGACACTTGCACTTGGCCGGTGAGAGACGCGCCCCGCAAGCTGAGGCCGTAGAGGAAGAAGAAAAAGTCGCCTCCTCCACTGCCTCCTTGAAGGGGGTGGTCAGAATTTTTTGCCAGCATTGTCCACGGGGGAGCGCGCGCATGCTTGGGATGCTCTGGAATGCTCCCTCAAGAAGTGCGGAGCCGCCACGGAAATCGAAACTGCCATCTAAACCCGTTTGGAGGGCGTTCCTGCGCCTTCGACCCCGCGGTTGTGCTCCTCCGACCTTGCCGGACTTCCTCCCAGCGCGTTCTTGGGGCCCGGGAGCACCTTCCTTCCCGAGGGGCACCTGCTTCACCTCCCGGAAGGAAACGAAAGGGAAATTCCGACTCACACTCGATCCTTTCTCCTATCTTCGACATTGAAAGATCCTCCCTCCTCTTCCGTCCGTCACAAAACACCCACGGGGCATGTCTCTAGAACATCGCCGCACGAGGTTCCTGCCGATGGAAACACTCGGCAGCAGAGCGTCCAGGTGCCAGGTGCGGACCTCGACGATTCATATCCTTAGGAAGGGCGGAGGGAGGAGGACCAGGGGAGAAGAGGACCACGAGCTCTTCCTTGACCTCCATCTCTCATGACCCTGTGAGGAAGCCACATGCCACCGTGGGGATTCTCGCTCCCGGGACGCGACGAAGAAATCTTGCCCTTCTGTATTGCCGTCACGTGCCTCTTTACCGCGGGCGGGAAGGGCGTGTGACCAGGAAGCTGGTCCTTTCCTTTGCCCTTCCACCCACCCCGGGTGACTCGCTATTTTTGCGAGAAAGAGCATTCGGCAGCGGCGGATCACCAACGATTCCTTTCTGCGTCCTTAACCCGAATGCAGGTCTTCGCCTCTGGCCTCGGAGACACGGTGTCTGCACAGCATTCCCCTCTTCTTGCTGCTACTACTTCTGTTGCTGCTGCTGCTGCGCGGGGGAAGCGGAGAAGAGAGGGGAGGAAGGGCAGGGAAGGGGCCGCAGGGACTGCGCGGAGCGTCGTCACCGAGCTGCGAGACTTGGCGCGCGCCGAAAGTCAATCTGTCTGCGAGCCGACGAGTCACATGGCACGAGGAGCAGGAGAGAGAAAGAAAGAAAAGCTTGCCGACTCCGCCGCGGCGCGGAGCTGCGAACACACTCACTCAGATCGCCCCGTCCACCACAGCGGAGAGCTGCTGTATCTTTCGACCATTATGTCCCGCTCCGCTTCGCTCCCCTCCTTCGAGCCTCCATGCCCGACCTAGCGTCCAACATCGCTGCTGCACCCTTTCTGTGGCTGAGGGGCAACAAACAACTGCTCCAAGAGGTCGACCTCTAGAACACTCTCCCTTCTCCTTGTAGAACGGGAAGTCCCCCATCCCTCTGTCTAAATGCTGAATGAGGCGGGGGACAGAGGCACGAAGGACTTGGGAAAGAGGAGATGGGTAGGCCCCCTGATCCTTCCTCTCCTCGCTCCCTCGACCGCAGCTCCTGATGTTTTCCCTCTGGAGGCTCCTCGAGGCTTTTCCGTGCCTGCTGACCCCCCCTCTAGTAGTGGGGTCGACTCGCTTGCACCACCGCGAAGCGGATGGCGCGTCTGCTCCGCCGCCCCGTCTGCTGCCAGCCAGGCCGGAAACGGATAACATTACCCCGTCCACCCTTGTCCGGGACCGCCGAGGGCACCTCTAGGCTTCTGGGCGAGAAGACGGTGCCCCAGCGCGCGTTGGTGGACAGGTCTCCTTGCCCTTCCGATCTCCCGACCCATTCCCAGCAAGAGAGGAGACGCTCCGGTCGTCCGCCAAGGGACGCAGCGCCCATCCTCCTAGAAAGACGCGCCTTCCGCCTGATCAGGAAGGCGAGGAACGGCGGCACCGGGTCGGTTCTTCCCGCGGGGCGATGGTGCTCCGTCTGTTCGCAGGACGAACGAGGTGCCAGCAGTCCGAGAAGCGGCGGCGCCCCTTTACTGCTTCTCGTCTTCGTCATCAGTTAGGCGATGGGTTCAATGGGAGTAGAAAAAATGGGGCAAAAGTTGGAGAAAAAAAAAAACAAAGATAGGGTGAGATGCCCGCTCGCGTGACAGCTGCGTCATAGCAACCGCCGCCGCCGCTGCTGCGCCAAGTGCTGTAGCGGAAGTAGCGAGCTGAGCTCGTGCGTCCTCAGCGACGCGACGCGGCGGAGTCGGCAAGCTTTTCCTTCTTTTTTTTTTTTTCTTTCTCTCTCCTGCTCCCCGGGCCATGTGACTCGGCGGCTCGCAGGCAGATTGACTTTCGGCGCGCACCAAGTCTCGCAGCTCGGTGACGACGCTCCGCACAGTCCCTGCGGCCTTTCCCCTGCCCTTCCCTCTCTTCCCCGCTTCCCCCGCGCAGCAGCCCGCCGCGGCGGAAGCGACGGCGGGCAACCGGTGTCGGTGGTGGCGACAGCAGTAGCAGCAGCGGCAGCTGCAGCAGCGACGGCGGGCGGCATCAGCAAGAAGAAACGGCGGAGGCGGCGGCGACGGCAGTGACCTTCGCGCGCACGCGCGTGCCATTTCGGGTAAGTTGACCCAGGCGGCGAGTGTTCGTCACGCGTGCGCGCGGGAGGCACACGAGAAGCTCTCCTCCTTCCCTGCTTCCTCCCTTGCGGCGAATTTGCGGCAAAAGGTCGTGGAGGGCGGGACCCGTGGAGCAGGGAGGCTGCCGCGGCCGCGCGCATAGGGAGGGCGAGGAGCGAGCGGGCATGGCACGGTCCTGGCGCACGGTGCTGCCTCTTCTTCCCTTGGAGGTCGCCCGCGGCATCGCCAGCGCCTTGGGCAGCCAAACGCCTCCCTTCTTTCACCCTTCAGACGACGACGCGCGCGCCACCTGAGACGGCGGCAGTCGTTTCGCCACTCCTCCGCGAGAGGCGTGCCCGCGCCCGCGCGGCGGTGCCTTGCCTCCGCTCCTGGGATTTTTGAGGCGACTTCGCCCGGCACGAGTAGCAATGGGGCAATGGAACGACGGAGAGACTTCCAGAGGAGGAATAAGGAAGCCGCACGCGCCACGGGAACGCAGAAGGCCCTCAGAAAGGATCCTAGCTGGTGGCACATCTTCGCCCGCGCGTTGGTTATCCGAGATTTGGGACGAGCTGCGCCACCCCACTGACCACGGCAGAGAAGAGTCCCTTCCAGGATCTTTTTGAGACTCATGGGAGGATTCCGGAGAAGCCGCAGGAGCGGACAACCGCGCACTTCCCGGGGGAGAATGAGAGGACCAGGAAGGACACCCTGGGATTTCCTCCTCCCCTCGGGACGTGTGGGGCGACCTCCGGGGATCAGGGAAGTAGGGACGACGCTCATCTTTCTTCTGAAAGGGGGAAGGAGAGGAAGGGGACCGACATACGGGGAGGGCTCCAAGGGTCAGAAGTAAAGGATCACGTTGTGAAAGTCAGTGCATCCGTCCCAACCCGAGGTGTCGAAGGTCGCCAGTCCGCAGAGACGATCTCCAGAGTCACCAGGGAGCACACCTGGCGACATCGGAAATCGCAGAGCAGGGGAATGGGCGTAGGGAGCAGAAGGGTGTGCCGGGATGCTGCGAGAAGCTGCTGGCTGCTCCCCCCGGCAGCCCGCGCAGATCGTCCGGCACCTCAGCCTTTCCTCCCGGCTGTGCCCCCGGCGACTCCCGGAAGCGAGTGCTCTTTGGTGCCGGCAGAAGCACGGAATGCCTGGCGCCAGAGAGGGTCCCTACGGGGGGCGAAGAAATACCAGGGGCCAGGGAGGGGAAGGGTCGTCTCCATTGCGCTCGCACCGGAGGTGCCCCAGAATCCTCCGGAAAGTCAGGGCATCGGAAACTTTCGGGGCGGAAGGACGATGGGCAGAGCACCGGTATTTTCCTGTTGCCAGGGGCAACTCAGCTCCGCTGAGTGGTGTGCTCTGGGAGTCCGAAGGAGTTGCCAGCAGGCGGACGGGGACTCGAAGTCCGGGACCCGCCCGAGGACGAACGACAGGACGCAGAGTTGCAGGCGTGGCAGGAGGAGGAAGATGGATCGCGCTGGCGCCTCCATCTTCCCGTTTCCCTTTTTTTCCCTTACGACGATCCCTCAGGGGTGTCCTCTCCTTACTGGCAGCCCTTCCTAGCCAGAGAATTTTGTCGGTTGGACCCAAAGCCTCCTCTGTCGCCGGCAGGAAGGTGCCACTTTCCGGGCGGCGATCCTTCACCCGCTCCCCCTCTCCCCCCTCACCTCCTTCACCAGTGCCTTGTTGCGAGCGATCCCGCGCACGGGCTCTCCCGAGGCGCAGCCGTCCTCACAGGAAACCGGCAGGGTGGAACTTTCCGCCCAGGTAGCGCCTCCAGGAACTACGCAGAGCGCCTCTCTGGAAGGAACGCAACTGTGCATCCCTAGACATACTCCCCTTCCGACCATTCTTCATCATTAAAGACTTAACAAGCCTTGTGCCACTTGCCTCGCCCTGCGCGCACGTCTCCCGGAGACCTGCGGAGATGCTTCTGCTGCCGCCGGCACGCCCCCTCTGGCAGACGCGCGCTGCCGCCGCCTCCCGGATGGCTTCCGCAGGGTCGGCTGCCGGCCGCGCCTCGCGCGACTCCTGGCGGCGAGGCCGCGAACCGATATCGGGTGCCTGCCGGGAGGAGGAAGGGAGGGGAAAATCCGTCCCGGGGCCCACAGAGGGCGAGTGGAGGGACAGTGCTTCGGAAGGTTGCTCGAAACCGGGGAGTCCGCGGCGCCACCACTTGCGGCGGTGGCGCTTGGGAAGGACCCACCCCTCCCCCGGGAATCTGTGAGAAGAGCGCGCGCGTCGCCTGGTGGAGGACCGCGGAAGCAGCAGGAAGAGGCTAGAGGCGGAATAGGTCGCGCGTGGCGCTCGCCGTCGCCCGGCGCGACGGCTGCGAGCGCTGGAGACGATGGCGGATGACCTTCGGCAAACTCGCGAGGCTGGACGGCCCCGCTCTGGGAAGGAATCTCGTCACCCGGACGACGCGGAAAGGGAAAGTCCCGGTGGGTAAAGGAGGCCTCGGGGAACTCGCCGAGGCACACCGGCCGCCTGCGCAGTCGCGCCCGCGTAGGAGGGTAGCAGTCAGGTCTCGCCCCTAGGAACGTGGAGGATGGGTCCGGGCTCACGCTTCAGGGAGCTTAGGTCTACTCCGAGACGCTCCGACGGGCTGGGAGGCGAGAACCCGAAGACACGCCTATGCATGGGACTTCTCCCCATTCCACTGTAACCTAGGGGGCAAAGAACGGGAGGATTGCTGAGCGCCGAGGTGGACCCTGAGGGATTGGCGGCTGGAAAAGGGCAAGGCTTGGGAGTGGCGGGTCCGGAAGGGCGAAAGAGGAGGGGTACGTCGAAGGCGTTGGCCAGCGCGCGCGCGCTGCTTCCGAGCATCACGGGGCGTTAGGAAGGCCAGTGGGCGGTTTACGGGGACGGAGTCAGCCTCCCAGCTCTCCCGCAAGCAGAGGCACTTTAGATGCTCCAGAGAAACGGGGACGTGGAAACCGAAGGCGGTGTGCGGTCCCTCTCTCTCTCCCAAAAAAGCAGAAGGAACTCTCCCACCTCCAGGGAAAGGCGGACAGTGACAGGTGGTGATGCAACGAGGAAGGCCGGGGGAAGGTGAAAGCCGCCTACGTGGAAGGCCGAGGGTGCGCCCCCGCCCACCCAGCCCTCATCCCATCTCTTCGTGAAGGGCGCGGGCCCTATCCGGGTGAAAGAGGGAGGGGGGATCACAGAAGCTGAAGCTCCGCAGGGGAGTGGCGGACGGCGGATTCCGCCTCCGACGTGGTTTATCTTTGTCGGTCGGGTCGGGATGAATAATTTCTAGCTGTCAACTTCACCGGAATCGAGTACCATCAGACGCCCATCGAGCTTTGGTCGAGTGATCTCGTCGCTTCTATTGACGACCGCCAGAGGCCGCCCGCCTATAGGGAGTGACGCGAGTGCGGACCCCGTCTCTGGGTATACTCACTTTCCCTTTTCCGCACGGTAGCAGGGGGCAAGAAAAAGGGCCATTTTTTCTCCTCTCCTCCTTCTCTTAGTCCTTCTCCTTCTTTCTTTCATCCTTTTTTTCCCATCGTTCTCATTCCATAACCTTGGAGGCGCGCCCTCTAGTGGCCTGCTCTTCCGAGACACTCTTTATCTAGAGGAGGAGGGAAGGTGCAGAGTGGGGCCTTAGGTGGCGAGCACGGGAAGTGCTCCCGGATGCTCAAGGTGTCTCCGCCGTGGCACGTCTCCAGGGGGCCCGCCTCTGGGTGGCAACGGCGCATGCTCCCGGGCAGTAAATGGGGACGTGCGGAGCTGGATTCCATCTCTCTTCTCTTCCGTGCCCGCAGGGGTCGCCTCGGCTTCCCACCGATCAGGAAAATCAGCATGGGGGGAGGGAGGAAGGACTTCACGAGTTTCTGGACCCTTCTGAGACGTGTACCCATCCGTGTCTTGGCGTTTGCGGCAAATCAGGAAATCCCCCAGGGTGTGCATTTTGTAGTCTTCCGCATTAATCGAGCCGCGGTCTTTCGAGGTGACACCAGTTGTCGCTGTTTTACTGTTGATTCCACGGGATCGTGTAGCCCTTCTGAATCTTGGATGCTTCCCTCTTGCTCCGTGTTCAAGGGAGCTCAGGGGAAGGAAGGTTCGTCTCCCGACAGGGGGAGTTCCCGATTTGCAAACCCGAGTCCGGATCACCCTCTCAACAATAACCGCCGTGTTGTTGTTGGCGCTTCCGGGTCACCTATGGGAGCGTTGAGGGGAATTTCGCGGGCGCTCAAAGTTGATGGTGAACCGGTAGGTGGGTTGCAAGAAGGGAAACACGAAACCGAACCTCTAGTGGGAACATCCCTGATTTCTGGCGGTTCTCCGTCGACGTCTCGATCGCATCGAAGTGGAGAGGGAGCGGACCGCGAGCCGATGCCGTGACGTCACGCAGGCATGCACGAGAAGAACCGATCCCTCGTCATCTTTCCGCGCTGCTTGCTGTTGGCAACGCGCAGGCGAGGAAACTTGGAGACCTCCCCTGCATCCGCTTTCCCTGTCCCGAACGCGAACGCAGCTCGGGTCCCATCCGACTCTCCTTTGAGAAGTCTTCTGCCAAGCCTGCGGTCCCATCTTCCGCCCATTTTCGAAAAGGCGCGTGGACCCACCCCGAGCCGAGGGGTGCAGCAGGCACCCACAGATGCTTGCCGTCGCCTCTTGCAGGAGAGAGAAGCGCGCTTCCGCTACGTCTGTGTCTTCCCGTGCAGGGTATTTGCCTCAAGTGTTCTTAAGACACCTACAGAGCAATGGAGGCGGGGTTGCACGCCTGCGACTCGCTGATTGGACACGGTCTTTGTCAACCTGATCTGACCATCTGGTTGCTCCGGCCGGGAGCGTGGAGACGAAAGGAACGTGAACAGGCGTCTTCATTTGCTGAAAGCACTCGAACGGAAGAGGCAGACGAGGAAAGTACCAAAGCGGCAGGAGAGCCTTTGGTGGTCTCCTCGATGTGAGAATCATTTTGGAACACGAAGTGGACCATCCAATTAAAATCGAGGGCGCTCGACGAAAAGGGAGAAGCGCGGGAGGGGGGGGGACTATCTCTATCTATGACCTTGGAAGTAAATGAAAGCGTGCGTGCAGTCGAACGGAACTTCTGATTGCTCGGCTTCAGAGGAGCACTGATTTCTCCACCAGCATTCGAGCCTTTCACTGCCGAAGCGCGCGGGGAAAGAAAACAAAAACAAAAAAACGGTTCACAGGCGGACTCTGGTTCAGCAGCTGCTCCGTGATCAAAAAATCATCTGACAGTGAGAAGCCAGTGCAAGGAGCCATAAGCTTTCAGAGCGATCTTCGGGGATTGCAAGTGCAGGAGCTACCGCCGCAGAATCAAGCCAGGACGCCTGGTGGCGAGACTAGTCGAGACTAGTCATTAGTCGAGACTCCTGGATACGGAGTAACAGAAACTTCTTTTTCTGGGTGATGGATGCGAGAGGGAAGATTGGCAGAGGTATCCTTTGGAGTCGGCTATGCCAAAGTGGTGGCTTGGGCTCGAACCAGACCTTCAGCTCAAAGCCGTTGGCGCTTCCCCCGAAACCATGGAAGACCAGAAGAGCCGAAACGTTGCGACAACGGAATCTCTCATTTGGAAGAGTCTGTGCCCTCTAAAGAGCACCTTTCGGAAAGGAACGTCCTGCATCCGCTCCATGCTGCCTCGGGGACGCGTCTATTGGAGGAACGCAAGTCATCTGCCACCTGGAAGGGCATTGTCAAGCCACGAGGTCGGCTGATGGAATCCTCGCGTCCGGGTGAAGCGCAGCCTCCATCAGGACAGCAAGCTGCGTTTGCACGTGATGCCGTGTATCTTCGAAACATCACCCGGACGAAGAGGACCTATGATGCCCCGCCGGATCTCATGGATCCTTTGCTTCTATAAACTCATCATTTTTTTCTTCCCTGCAACGAGCGGAAACTGAGCAGAAACTGCTTCAGAGAAGACAGACAGTCGGATGCAAGTCTGGCTCGCGTTGGCGGCCGCGCGGCACGAAGCGTCACGGGTTCGAATCCCACCTGGGGAAGGATCGACTCCGAGACCTGGAGGCTTCGAGTGCAGCATCAGTGGAACCTGGAAACCGGATGAAACCGGATGCCCCTGTTGACTGGCTTCCAATCCTGACCTGCTGGCTGGACGGGATTGGAAGTTGGACCTCTGGGGTCCTTCCAGCATATCAAAGAGTCCTTCGGGGTTTTTCACGGTTGTGAAAATGGAGCCGTTCTTCCTCTTTCTGGATGGACCTTTCATCGCGATCCATGGAGCTGGTTGATGCCGAGGGGGCATGGTGCTCCAGGGTGTCAGAAACGCACTGCTCCCTTCCGAGAGAGCGCCTCAGAAAAAAGTGTGTCCCTTCAGGGTTCTCTTCAGAAGAGTAAAGAAGGAGTGGTTCCCTTGCGGGTTCCCTCTGAAGAAGAAATGAGAAGTGGCTCCAGAAACCAGAGGGTCCCTCCAGAAAGAACAAGTAAGAATCTCTTCCCTTCGGGGCTCCCTTCGTAGACAACGAGGACGAGGGTTTCCTTCGGAGTTCCCTCCCAAGCGTCAGAGGAACGGACTCCTTTCGGAGCCTTCCTGGATCCATTAGGTGGTCGCTTAGGGGATGCCCTCTATAACCTGAAGAGTCACATGCCCCTCGGATCGCATAGACAGTGTCAAAGAGCTTCGTGACTTCCTACAAGTTCCGAACACGGTTCTTCGGCACTCCTTGGGAACCAAAAAAAAAAGAAAAAGCTGAAAGGAAAGCAGCGAAAACAGAACACGGGAGAATTTCCGTTTTGCAAGAGGCCGAAACTTCCGGTCTCTCTTGAGGCATGAACCCTCGATGACTCGGATGGCCGTGAAGAACAAGACCACTCAAGAACCCTGCCGGGAACCCCTCTCAAGCGAAACGCGCTGGCGTTCCAGGGTTTTGGGGTCCTTCGACCTCTTCCTTGGGAACTCTGCCGTCTTTTTGGCTCTGGAAAAACAGCCGGGCTCCGATGGCGATGAGGAAGGGCGCGCAAGCTGCCGAACACCCGCTGCCCGGGTGTTCTGCCCGAAATTGCTTGACCTCTGTTTGGACGACTTCTTCTCTAAGAGTGCGCTGCCTTCCTCGCGAAAGACCTCCACCGCCTGGAAGTCTCTCCTGTCTCAGCTGGATCAGCAGCCGGCTGATCCATGGCGGAGGATCTTCCGCTCCTTAAGAAACCAAGGACGCCACTCTCCGTTGTTTTAGCCTTTGATGACGCCGAACACGATGCTCGCAGGGGCAGAGGGATGCCCACAGGGCTTACCGTTTCAGGAAGCGTTCCCTTCGACGACTCGGGAAGCTGCGCGTCCTGAAACAGGCGGCCAATGAGCCCTCAGGACATTGAAGAGTCAGGGAAAGTCGCGGGGCAGGGTGCGGGCGGTGTGCCACTTTTTCGCGACGTGACGCAAACGGGAGACGCTCCAGAGGCGAGGAGATAATGGGATGTTTTCGTGGGGAGCGCGTGCGGATCACACCCTTAGGCACACGGGAGCGCCACCGTGCGTTGGCACGCCCGTCCGCAGCGCAGGATCAAAAAGAAGCTTGGGAGATCGGGCGGGATCTCCCAGCTGGCTCCCTCGCAGGGGGGGGGAAAGAGGAAGCTCGAGGAACGGGGGATGGATGGCCTCCGCTATCGAAGTCGATCCCGGCACTTCCGCGCAGGCATGCTGGGGGAAGGAAGTGGACGGCCCGGGTAGCTAGCACTACCTTGGGTTGTCACTGGCTCCGAGCGCCGATGCCGGCAAGTAGCCTGAAGGACGGGGGCGCCCCGCGGCGGTTCGGGAGGAAGGCGGGCCCGACCCGGACAAACCGAGCCACGAACTCGAGGGAGGGGGAAGGGGGAGCTTTCCTCCCTACTTACTTCTCCTCTCCCCCTCGGGAGAATGCCGTGGAGGGCTACACGCAGCGCCTCGGGTGCGTCAGGCGGCAAGCGTCGGCGCCGAAATCCCTCACAGGCGAGGCCGGCCGACGGGGCGGCCTGTTTTCCTCCCTCCGCGGAGTCGCCATCCGCGACTGGAACGCTTACGAAACCGGTCACATGACCCGACCGAACACTTAATCGGTCGTAATGACCTTTTATCTAATCTTCGGTCCTGGGAGGCCCGGAAAGCCCGGAGCCATTTTTGGATTCCTTAATCAGCTTGCTTTATTTATTTATTCTTCCTTTCCAAATCGATTTTGAAATTGGAGTTTGCCCCGAGGGCGGCGCATACTTTGGAAGCAGGTCGCCGTGGACCCGAGAAGGCTTGCCTCCTTCCCCTCAGGTGGTTGGAGCAGCCCTCTTCAGGGAAGGAGCGCGGACTCCAGGAAAGCCCGCATTCCCCCTCCTCCCCGCTTCCCCCTCGTGCGCGGTCGCTCCCGGTGCCGAAGACGGAAGAAGCGCGGAGAAAGGCCGCGTCGTACCTACCCCCCGCCGCGACTGGATAGCCGTTCCTTGAGTGCCCGTCGCCGTTGCCAGGTCACGGCGAGGGGGCTCTTGCCAGCCCGTCGGCGTCGTTTCGTCTCCCTCCTGAGAGGCCGCCCCCGCTGCGAAAGGGCAGGCAGAGGAGCCGCCTCGGAGGTCGGTCCGAAATAGGAGAGGATGTCTGCGGGCGCCTCGGCGGGCGATGGAAAGGGACAGCGCCATCCCCTTCTTCCCCCCCGTCTTCGAGTCCCCGGTTGCGAAGCTGCTCGCTGAGGGTCCTCACCCGCGGGACTGCAGCGGCGGAGGTCAGAGAGGAAGTACCTCAGTGGAGGTAGTCCAGACCGCCGTCTCTCGCTCAGGGGTGTCAGGAGCGATTGTGGGAGGCCTTGTCCTCGTCTGCCTGCCTGGAGAACCGACATCCCGCTCGTCAGCATCGAAGTGTCTCGCCGTGCCCCGCGACGCAGCGGGCGACACGCGGGCGCGCAGGGCTTCCCCCGCCCGGTGGCTATCTCAGCCTCCATTGACTTTGCATTCGGGGCTTCGTCCCCCCGAGGGTCGCACCCTTGTTTCCCGAACTCTCCGAGATGCGGGAGCACCCGCCTAGAAAGAAAGCCAGTCCACGCCCTTTCCTCGTGCTGCGCGTATCCCCCGGTATTTCGGATGCGAAGGCAAGTCATCCCCGATCTTCGCCTCGCGTCTGGTCGTCTGCGTTCTGACGCACCGGGTGCCGTCTGCTTCGGAGAACGGCTGCGTTTGCACGTCACGCGGGCGGCTACGCGCTCTCGGAGGACAGTGGCACGAGGAACCGGGCAGCTGGCGAGCGCCACTGCCTCCTCGCACCTGCGCGGAGGTGACTGGCGGTTCGAACGCCGCGCACCCACGCTTCCGGGACGGAGGGTGCCACCGGATATCCCGTGACCTTCCTATCCCCGTCTCGAGGCTGCGGCGGAGCGCCTCCTCGGAGCGATTCCGGAGGCCATGCGAGACAACCAGCGGCGGCGGCGGCGTTTCCAAAAGGACGCACCTCCCTCTCGTGGTCAAAAGAGAAGGGGGGAAGCGCTCAGAAGCCACAGGAGCAGCGCGCGCGCGCACCCCGTAGCAGCTTCTGGTTGCAGCCAGCTTCTCTCCTTCCCCCTCTCTGGGATGCTCCCGGCACACTTTGCGCGTTTCGTTCGCGGGACCTCCACCTGACGCCGCGACAGAAGAGGAGCTTTTTTCAGTCAGATCGATCGGATCAGTGCACTTAGGGGTTCCTTCTCCCGGGGCGGTTTTCCCCAGAAAAGAAATGGAAATGAACTCCCCCTGCCTTAATTGGGGATGCCCGGCGGAGGCATTGCTTTTGGAATCTCCGTGGCGGCTCCCCAAGAGCCGGGCGGAGCGGAGGGGGCGTCCATTCCGATCGTGTCTGCTTTCTAGCCTACCCCGAGTGAACTCCCCGACCTCCCGACGAATCTTCAAGTAGCGGCAGCGTGCCCGGAAGATGCTTTCTGGACCGAGAGAGGAGACACTGTGAAGGATGAAGTACGATTCGCTTTCGAAGCAGCCTCTCGGTAAGGGGTATTCCCACAAACGAATCGAGGGATTGACCTCCGCCCCTTCCCCTTTCCTGTGCCGCCAACCTAAGGAGAGACGGTGGTCTCCCTGGACAACGAGTCTCTGAGCAAGGAGGAGGAGATCGAGCTGCACCCTGCCAACTACAATACCACGGTGAACTCTACCACTTCCTTCCTCCCGAACCACCACTCCGCCATCCACCGTCGTATGTCCAAAAGGTACCACCTCCGCGGAGAGGTTGCGCGACTCGTGTGTGTGTGTGTGTGTGTGTGTGTATGTGTGTGTCGCTGCTGGTCGACACCGAGGCCCAAAGAGGAGCCTGAGAGCCTATTTCCTCCTCCCCTGTACCGCACCCTTTGGCAGAAGGCCCACCAGCGTGCCCTCCCGCAAAAACCGAAATTTTCCCTCCGGAATTTCGGCGCGAAAACCCCCGAAGAGGAGGAAGCACGCAGCCTCCTTTCCTTCTTTCCTCCTCCCAGGAAGGAGCAGGAGAGTACCTTCGAGTGTGAGACACCGAAAGTCTGCTCCTCCGCCCGGGAAGAGCAGGCTGGTTGCCTGCACCCGTTCCCGTCTCGCGCGCGGACCAGCCGCCCGTCTACTCTAGCCCGATCGTCCGTGGGTCGCGTGGTCCCTTCGTCCGCATTTGGCGGATTCCGACTGCTTCCGTGCCGCTGCCTCCACCGGTCTTCGACCTCCGAGGACCGCACCCGCAGCCCTGACTCTTTCCCGAGAGTCCCACGTTGCTTTCGAGAGGTTTCAGCCGCGTCTCCCGGATGCTGTGGTCCCGGGAGTATCCTGCGATCAGTTGGCCCGGAAATCGCTCAGAAAATCCCATTCCCTCCCTTTTTCCCGTTCTTCCCCTTTCCCACATGTGACCTCCTGTGGGGCTTGGCTGGACTCCAAACTTGGCATGGGACCATGGAACTCTTCCCTTCCTCGGTCCTCTTGTGGATCGGGAGGCAGTGCTCTGATCGTGGTTCCCTGATGCCTCTCCGTAGGTGTTGGCCCACCTCTGTTCGTAGGACCAAGAAGCCATGAGGTCGCATGTCACGTCCTGCGTCGTGACGTGGGGGCGGATAGGACGTCGCCCACCCGTTTCTCTTCCCCCCTCTCCTTCCTTT
Source organism: Raillietiella orientalis (assembly GCA_036172245.1). Lineage (NCBI taxonomy): Eukaryota > Metazoa > Arthropoda > Ichthyostraca > Raillietiellida > Raillietiellidae > Raillietiella > Raillietiella orientalis. The sequence goes on from JAYWIR010000012.1 coordinate 1,721,511, forward strand.
CTTCCCCGCACATCCTGGGCAAGAGAGTGATTGCGCTCCCCACTTTGCCGCCACTCGCGCCCGCGACCGGATGCGATCGTCGGGAAGCGCGCCGGGCGGATGTCGCCAAACGCGCGAGATGAACCTTGACCTTGAAGGCGAACCCTACTCGGATGTTGCTGCTATCGAGAAGGCAAACAATCCCAGAGACCCAGATATCATCTCTCTCCGGCTCTGCTTGACACGCCCCGGTTTCGACTATCAGCTCCGCTCGCGGCGATAAAACGCCCGAGGCAGGGCAGGTGCTCCCCGACGCCGCGCACGCCTGCACCGTAAAGGAAACGAGGAAGCGGAAGCCCCCGAGCCGTCCGCTTCCGCCCCACCGGAACTTACGTGACCACCGCCGGGGAGAGGCGGAGGGTGGTCCCCCCCTCCGCCTCTCCCTGCCTGCCCTGCGCGCAGGGAGATTTCCCTCCGGCTCGCGGTGCCACGTCCCGCCAGTGTGCCTGCCTCTGCCCATCCCTGCTCTTCCCCGACGGGGTGGAGTGGATGGGGCTCGATCATCTCTCACGGGGCAGCCGAGTCTTCGGGGAGGTTTGGTCGCCATAACGCCGGGGTGGTCTCCTCGCCACTGGGCTGTCCCCTGTGGCTTTGGCCTTTCCGGCTTCGTTTCCGCTGCCTCCCAGAACTGGACCACATCCTCCTCTCCTCTTCCTCCGCCTCGCGATGCCCTTGCTCTCCCGAAGGAGTTTCCCAGCCCAGGACAACCAGCTGTCCCTGTTGAGCGCAAAGAGGGCTGCGCCGGTATCTGCGCATTGGAGCTGCCCCGGGGCATTTCCTCCTCCGATAAGAGGAGGGTGTGACTTGGGGCAACTCCTCGAGCCGCTGCCGCTCTTGCTCCAGAATCACATGCTCCAAGCAGCATGCCTTCTGATAGTGCCCTTTTCCCCGCTTCCTTCCTCCTCCCTTTGACCTGACCCCCAAAGGAACGCCATCCGCCTTCCGTCTCGCCTCGGCCGACCAGCTGACCTTGGTCCCCTCGCTTCCTCCGCTCCTGTGCCTCGCTTGCCTCGATCCCCTGCAAAGGGATCCACCAGAAATCCACCGACCTTTGACCTCCACAGCACGCGCCGGGAATTGTGCCCTCTTCCGGGTTAGACTGGACGGAGTTCCTCCCCGATCTCGTCTCCACGTACCCTCTCCAAACTCCTCTCTTGCTTGTTCTCTCCCCATGGAGCCGACCAGACGAAGAGACGTTTCTTCTCGATAGCCTCGGGGCCGAGCCGCTCTTCCAAGAGCTCCGAAATCTGCGCTCCTCCGTAGTTGTTTGGGGCGACCTTCGTGGGATGGCCGCTCGCATTACGACGCTTCCCAGAGAGGCCCTGGCCCCCTGCCATTCCCCAGGAGCCGCCGCATAGTTTCCGTGGAGACGGGCGTTCCCTTCCCGTTTCCATAGAATTTTCGTCTTGCCCGTGGGATTTCCTTCCCCCCCCCCCCCTCTCTTCCCTCTTTTGTGCGAGTGCAAGGAGCAGATCTCAGGCCAATTCGTTCCTGCCCACCCCTGGGGTCCGAGAGATGCCAAGTGGGGCAGAAGAAAGGAGGAGATGTGGCCCCTGCGAGCCCCGTTGACCGTTCCCAGTAGAAAGAAGGAAGCACGGAGAGGGTCGCTTTCTCTCCTTCCCCCCCACCCCCACCCCCAACACAACCCCTATCGGCTTCCCCAGGCAAAGAAGGAGGGGAGCTGGGCGCGCGCGTCGAACCCTCCGCTGCATTGCCCCACCAACGCTGCACAATGAAGGGAGCGGAAGGCCGGAAACCTTGGATACCGCAGGTTCCGGTGACCTTCTCAAAGATCGAGCCTTCCTTGAGAGGGATGCGGGGTTCCGTGGGAAAGGAAGAACCCCGGGGTCCGCGTCTCGTTTTCATCGTGAGCGCGCGGACTTTCGCTGCCGGTGGGGTGAGGGGAAAGGGAGCACGAGGTCGCCATTCGCGTCCTTGCCTGGGGGAAAAGAGGGTGGAGGAGGAGGCTGCCCCCCGAGTTCCGTGGGAAGCGCGAGTGTTGCCACATCCACAGCCTCCGCGCGCGCGCGCTGGAGATAACAGCGCGGCACAGGGGCGGGTCCTCCGCCCCTTATAACAGCAGAACTGCGCGACCCGCGCGGCGTCCTTTCGCAGCTGCCGATCCCTCTGCCGTTTCCTGGATACGCGCGAGCGTCCTCTCCCCCCTTCCCCGAGTTGGAGGGCAGTCAGCCGAGTGGACAGAACGCGCAGGTTCCATGCGTCACTCCGGGAGGCGCCTTCATGTGGCTCCAATGCCTCGTCCTGTGGTAAGTGGGATCCACCCCATCCCGAGATCGTCCCTTCACCCCTCCCTCTGCCCTCCAAGCTCCTCGCCAACTCGCTGCTTCTGCGGAAGGAGGGATGGGAAGTTTGGGAGGGAGTCAAGACGAGGGAAGAAGAACCAATCCCTCCTTCCCAGCCAGAACGTCCTCTTCTTACCCTCCGGCGGAGCCCGGCGGCGTCCGTCCGCCTGCGGTCCTTGGGAAAACATGGGATGCCTCCTCCTCGCCTCGAGGGCGGATGGAGGCGGCGTCTCAGCCCGTCTTCCCTCCCATCCTTACCCGGGAGTCGATCTCAGGGTGGTGGAAACTTGCTCCTTGAAAGCCCTTTTCCTTCCGGTCGGTCCACCCTCTTCTCCCCTACAGTGCCATGTGTCCCGAGTTTGAGTGGACTCGGAGAGGCGGGGAAGGCGGCGACTGGACACCACCGGCTTCCTTCTCCCCTTGCCCATTTGCAAGCCGAAGCTGGGCCCCTCCCCCTTCCTGTCTTCCCTGCCTCCTGACCGCTTGGAATCGCTCCAAAAGGAAAAGTGAGTGATCGATGTCTTCGACTTTTCAAGCCCTGGCAGCTCCCTTGTTCCCCCTCCAGGAAGGACTGTCGCGTACCCTCTCCCTTATTCGCTTGCACATGCGTGTTAAGGAGCTGTCTTGCCCCCGATGATGGCACCACGGCTTCGCGTAGAAACCCCCTCAGGCGATTTCCCCTGGTGTCTGCATTGTTACTGGGGTTTTCACTATCAAGTGGGTGCGACGAGATGGCTCCAAAGCACCGTTCGGGGCGCGCTTTTTCATGGTGTCTCTGGTGGGGGCACTCGAAGGCAAAACAAACTCCCATCTCCTTCCATTCCTCCTCCCCTTTCACTCTTCCTCCTCCTGCCTGCTTTCTTCCTCCTCCTCCTTCTCCTCCTCTCTACTCCTCCTCCTCTTCCTCTCTGTTTTCTTCCCTCTTCCTCCTTCCCCTTTGCCCGCGTCGGAGGCCGTGTGGTTACGGTGGTCTCCGCGCGTGGCACCATGCGTCGTGGGTTCGAATACTTCGAAGGAATCGACGCAGTGCGTCATGGGTCTCGAGTTCACCCCACAAGATGACGCTGGTTGGACTACATTCATCCGGGTGCGGCACTGGTAGCGATTAAAATCGGGTGCCCCCGATGAGGGCCAGGACCAATGGGAGTCGACCTCCGGGTTCTTTCAGGAATCACGGAGTGGGAGCTCCCCTCCGGTTGTGAAGGAACTGATCTCCCGTTCCGGGGGGACCCTTCCCGTCATACTGATGGAGTAGGTGTTGCCACCACCTCTCCAGAGAGTGCAGAGACGCGGGCCGATCCCTCTTCCGGATTCCTCGCCCCTCCTCTCCATCAGCACCACCACCAGCATACGTAGTGCACGTGCACTGAGCCCTGCGAACCTCAGTCTCCACTCTCACCTTACCCCTGAAAACCTGCTGACCCCGGCTCTGTTCTCTCTCCCTCTCCTCCAGGCATCGTTTGGACCGTTCCAAGAAGATGAAGAAGCGGATCGTCATGAAGAACGGGGACGTGAACGTGAAGCTGAACAACGTCTCCAAGGAGAGCCACCGCTTCCTGGCCGACATCTTCACGACTCTGGTGGACTCCAAGTGGCGGTACACGCTGCTGGTGTTCTCGCTTAGCTTCATCCTGGAGTGGCTGGGCTTCGCCATCCTGTGGTGGCTCATCGCGTACTCTCACGGAGACCTGGAACCGGAGAACCTGCCCCCCAACCAGCAGGACTCCGGTTGGAAGCCCTGCGTCAAAGAGATTCACAACTTCGCCTCGTGCTTCCTCTTCAGCGTCGAGACGCAGCACACGATCGGGTACGGCTACCGGCACGCCACCGAGGAGTGCACGGAGGGCGTGCTCCTGCTGTGCCTGCAGAGCATCCTGGGCATCATGAGCCAGGCCTTCATGGTGGGCGTGGTCTTCGCGAAGCTGGCCAGGCCCACCAAGCGCACTGAGACGGTGCTCTTCAGCAGGAGCGCCGTGGTCGCTTGCAGGGACAGCCGCCTCTGCCTGATGTTCCGCGTGGGTGACCTGCGCAAGACGCGCGTCATCGAGGCCCACGTGCGCGCACAGCTCATACGCAAGAGGTTCACCAGGGAGGGCGAACTGATCCCCTTCGAGCAGCTGGAGCTGAAGCTCGGCTTCGACGGGGAAGAGGACAGGCTGATGCTCTTCTGGCCCACCGTCATCGTCCACCGGATCGACAGCGCCAGCCCCATGTATGAAATGTCGGCTTTCGACGTCCTGCGAGAAAAATTCGAGATTTTAGTCACTCTGGAGGGCATTAGCGAGTCCACGTCTACGAGTCTGCAGGCCCGATCGTCCTACTTGCCCTGCGAGATACAGTGGGGCCGCCGCTTCGAGTCCCTAGTCGCTTACAAGGGGGACACGAACGAGTTTCAGGTGGACATGAAGCAATTCAACCGCACCTACGAGGTGGAGACCCCCCACTGCTCCGCCAGTGAGCTGGACAGGTACCTCCGGAAGATGGACGCAGCCACGGCCAGTAAGTAGCATCTCTTCTGCCGCCCGCCCCTTGGCCCCGACCCCTCCCGTTGGTGCGCTTTTCCCGGGAGCGTGGCGCGACCCTGGCGGAAAAGCGCCGTCCGAGGAGGAGCGGATCATTCCCTTCCTCCCATGGTGCTTCGCGCTTCCGGCAGGTGGACTCAAGAGGGGTGGAGTGATGGAGTGGTGTCCGATACGAAAGGGGGGGAGTCGAGCAGCCCGCGGCGAAAGTCCTAGCGGCCTTCCAGGCGATTCCCTTCCTCCCCGCGCGACCTCTTTCACCCCTTGCCTGCGGAAATGCCAGGCTCTCCGCGCCTGCCTGACGATCCCCTTTGGAAACACCCGTCGCTCCCTTCCTTAGAACTTCCCCCCGCTTGGGTCCCTCCCTCACTTCCACCCCTTTCCTGATTCGCTTGTTGCCTGCGCACGTGACCCACCGAATCCGCGTGCGAGGGGGAGGGGTGGCCAATGCGGATAGTGGACCAGATGGCCTTCCTATGCCTTCCGCGCGCCCGACAGCCCTAGGGCACGTCTCCGGGAGAGCGCTCCAGTGGCGCGCGAGAGATTTTGGTCCAGAGAGGGCTGGAAAAGAGGGCAGAAGTCCCTGCTTCACCCGGGCATGGAGGTTGGGCCTCCTGGTCTTTCCGCTGGCCCCAGGAGTTTCTCTGCTCAGACGGGTTCCGCATTCTTCCTGATCTCAAACCGAGATCCAGCGATCCCCTTTGCTGGGCGCCGCGCGAGAGATCTTCGCTCTCGCTACGCCTGCGGTAACAAAGGGGCACGGTTAACCCCTCCCCTAGTCCCTCAGGCCCTTGCGGGGGAACCCTTGGGATCTGGCCGATGGATGCGGGCCGCCGGGATCCACCCATTGCAGTCGCTGCTGCGGGCAGTGCAGTCACCGTAGACGAGATTCGTCTCCATGTTGGTGAAGTCAGTTGCAGGTGACTTCGACGCATGCATCCCGCGTTGGGCCTTTCGCTCTCCCCCACCGCCTTGGCCGGTTCTCGCCCGGCAGCTTGGCAGTGACCTCGTGACCCCATCTGATCTCTCAGATCGCGAGTCTTCCTTTTACTTCGCAGCACCCCGGCTGCTGGCCGGTCTTCCTGAGGGAGACTCGTGCTCTCCCCTGATGCAGAAGCCACGAGTCACTTCCGGTCTCGAACCCTCTGGGAACAGTGGAGAGGTCCTGCCCTCTCAGCGAGAGGGCAAGACCTGGGAGTCGTTCCTCTTCTGACGGCCCTCACGGCGTCACTCGACCCGAGGCCCTTGACTTCGGTGAGGTGATGTCGCGAGCTCTGACCACCTGAGCCGAGAGCTCGTCCGCTGGCCTTGGAGAGAACCATGTGTCCCGGGGACCCCCGGTGGCGGCCTGGACAAGCTCGTTTCAAACTCCGCTCGTATGCAAGGGGTCAACCCGCTACCTCCCTCTCCCCCCCTCCCTCCGCATGATCTCCAGTTGTACTGCTCTGGCTGCCGGCTGGCTTCCTGCCGGGGGTTGCGAGAGAGTGCAGGCAGGGAGGAGGGGGGACGAAGAGGAAAGAGGTGGTCGTGGCCACCGGAGGTGGCTCCTACTACTCGGAACATCTTCACGGGGGGTCGCCGGCGCCTCTTCTTTCAACTAGGACCAACGCAAGGTCCATCCAGGAGGAAGTGGGGTCCTTTTCCTGCAGGATGAGACGTCAGACGCCGCGTCCGCTGCCACCTGCCCAAGAGACGTTCGCGAGGAACGAGGAGCCTGGCATCCGGAAACGGGAGACCCTCGCTGAAGGAAGACTCCGGCCGTGGTCCACGCGCGAGACGATGGCCTTTCCCCGCCTCCGTGGGGATCTGCTCCAAGAGTCGGCTTTCTCCTTCTGCGGCTTTGCACGTCCCAGTCATGCCTGCTCCTCACACCCCGCTTCCCAATCCCTCTTTGTTCACCTCCGTCCTCGACCCCTCCAACGCGCATTCTTGGGTTGCTGGCGCCTTCTCCTCACCGGGGGGAAAGCGGGGAGCACCGTCCTGAAGACCTGCGAGAAGAAGCTGCTCCCTCGCTCCCTGTTATCGTGGAGTCCCCCCCCCCCCCCAACGGTTGGATCCACGAGGTGACATCGTCGCCTGCGGACACGTGGGCGTTCGCTTGGGATGACACAAACTTTTCGTTTCTTTTTGTTTCCGACGCCCATGCACCCCCGTGTTTGCTCAGGGATGCTCCGACGCGCTAGGGCGGCCTGCAGCTTTTGGAGGGTGATGCATCTCTAGAAGACCCACGGCTGCGCCCTAGGAGAGATGCTTAACATCCGTTGGCGCCAATGGATGCCGCCGCCGCGCCCTCTCGAGTTGAACTCTCGAGGCTGCTCTCAACCTCCCCCTAAGGGACCCTCCTCTCCTGCTGAGCGCCAGGACCGCCGACGTGCGGGCTCCACTACCGTCCGCGAGAGGAAAGCGAATGTGACCTGGGTCGCGGCGCGCCGTCTGGTCAAGAAGAGCCTGGAGGCGATCGCGGGCTTGACCTCTTTCCGAGCACAACCCATCCTAACCGGAGGGACGGGTCGAATTCCTTGGCGGACCGCATCCGACCCGTCTCCTTCCCCGGAGAATCTCAGCCCCCGAAGCTCCGCCACTGTAACTCCTTGAGGCCTTTGGAAGATTCTTCTCCTGCTCCGTCCTCTCCGGCATGGACCGGCGAATCCCTGCGGAGGGGACTTCGGGAGCTTCACCCCTGCCGGTCCTTGCGCCTGCGCGCTTCCTTCCAGCAGCGCTTGCTCGAAAGTACTCCTCGATGTAGAGGGAGGGTAACGATGGAAGATCCACGGTTTTCCCTTCCCTCCTCCTCCTCTTGCTCCCCACACCACTCCTCTCTCTCTCCGTGCGTGCGTTTCAGCCCTCGGAGTTGCCGAAGATCCAGAGCAGCAGGGCGGCAACGAAAAGCGAGGAGACGGTGGCAAGGACAACGAAGTGGACCTCTACGCCATCTTCCCGCGCTCCAGTTCGCTGAGCATGCTGCCCTCGGGTGCCATGCCCGACACCTCGGACGACGCCTACGCGCTGATGACCTCCAGCAAGCGTTCGGGTCTCGTCATGACCAGCGGGTACGCCGCTTTCAGCGGCACCTGGCGCATCCAGAACAAGTGGGACAGTGAACCAATCTTTTGAGGCCCTCGAGACATTCAGCGAAGGAGGGAGGGTCAGAACAGGCTACCTTTCCACCCTACACTCTCCTCCCGAACACCTCCCACTTCTTCCCGCATCGCATCGCGTGCGGAGAATCGTGTCTTCCTGCTGGGCCATTGCGAAGCGTGGCGCCAGTAGGCGTTCCCATGGAGATTTCGTTCCCCCTTTTTTTTTTTGCACTAAATAAAAATCGAGTCCAAAGGAGTGGTTGTTTTTGGGGGGAGACGGAACGCCCGGGGACCAGGGACGCCGTCTCGTTGCACCCCGCCGCCGCTGCTGCCACCACCCTCCTCTCCCACGCCCTCCTTCTTGTGAGTCGTCACAGGCACGTAGATGAGTCCTCAGGACAGAGGACACCCTTGATCTTCGAAAGACTCTCGGAACCTGGATGAGGTTACCCAGCATGGAGCCGAAGTCCGCCCAATGAAGCTTCTGGAAGTTCTTCAGCGGCCGATGTGAGTACCACACATCGGTGCTGAAGTTGCGCCACTGTCACTTCCGTTCCCATAACGTGCCTGGAAGGGAGAAAGGGATGCCCCTTTAGCCTTTCTGCATTCAGTCTTCGACACGGTTCCACGCCACCCGAGGGTGGGTAATTCTTCAAGATAGGGCGTACCCCGGGAGGGGTCCGCCCTATGAATTCAGGAAGGACTCGGAGTCCGTTCCTCTCACGCTTGTGGAGGGATCCCGGAAATGGACATCACCTCCATCCTGGTTGTCTCTGAAGGTGAATCCAGAAGAGAATGCTCCTTCCTTATTCTCTCCGGAGGACCCCAGTTGGGTCCACTCCATTCTTTCTTCTCTGAAGGGAGCCCGGAAAGGATCCGACCCTGGAATTTCTTCTCCGGAGGGATCTCCCTCAAGGGATCCGCTCCTGTTTTTACTCCTCTGAAGAGAAGCCAGAAAGGACGCTTCCGAAATTCAGAAGGACGCAGCTTCCCCGAAGGGATCGGTTCGCTTCTCTGCACTCTCTGGAGAGGTGGTGGCGACACAGCTACTCCATCAGTATGACGGGGAGGGTCCCCCCGGAATGGGAGGTTCGCTCCTTCACAACCGGAGGGAAGCTCCCACTCCGTGATTCCTGGAAGAATACGGAAGTCGACTCCCATTTGTCCCGGCCGTCATCGGGGGCATCCGGTTTGAACCGCTACCAGTGTCGCACCCGGATGAATGTAGGACGACCAGCGTCATCTTGCGGGGTGAACTCGGATTCCACGACGCACTGAGTCGATTCCTTCGGAATATTCGAACCCACGACGCATGGTGCCACGCACAGGGACCACCGTAACCACACGGCCTCCGACCCGGGCATTCAGTCTTTGGGATGCACGAAGCCCCCACAACAGGCAGGCACACACGGTGAGAGCATTTCATGGTACCCCATGGCAACGGGTCGGAAGTGAGTCCCTCTACGGATTGGCCTCTTCGGGACGACGGTCCGCTGGACGCGCTCGTTGGGTGAGGACGAAGGCGCGCCACGGCCGCTGTGCGCATCGGAAGGTCTAGCTGCGGCACCATGACAGGGAGGGCACGGGGCGCTCAGACCCTCATTTTGTGGATGGGCAGCGGCAGAGTCGAGAACTGACCAAGGAGGCGGTCATTTGCAGCCCTCGTTGGCGCAAGACCGGTGTCCTTAGTCCGGGACGCCTGCATCATTGGCCCCTCGCTAGTATCCAACCAACAACCAACGCAAGAGAGGGACCAGTGCTTTATCATCTGCAAACACTGGCCCATATTTCTGACATCATTTAGGATATCCCGTTTTATCACTCCCGAGCTAATACGGAGCTTCTGCGACTCTGTGAGTTGGGAAAGACAAAGAAAAGTCAATCCAATGAAATGCCCTTTCCAAGAGTGGCCAAGATGAAGTCCCATTCACTTTTTGAAAAAGGCCGATTCTTCAGTCAGCACCACACGAGAGGATCCGATTGAAACTCGGTGATTTCCTGGCTGCTCGATTCCTCGGATCATTTCGAAATTCCCCAAAAATCCGTTCCTGAGAAATCCCGCTTCGACAGCACTTCAGCACGTCCCGCTTCGACTGTGGTCTGGTGTACACAAGGTCGTGCTTGTCTTATGACCTTGCTGAAACGGGGCCCAGAAAGTTCCGCGCTGCCGTAGTCCGGTCTGAGATTCCCGCGAGCTGGAACTGGGGGGTGCATCACCTAATTCTCTTTGCTTCTTCCCTTTCCGCGTACTTTTCTTCAAAATTCTCACGCCCAGTAATATTCTTTACCTTAGGCTACTTCTAAGGAGCTGTAACGGTGAAGATCAACAATTGGTCTTCTGATGCGAAGAGAGGCATCCGCAGATGGTGCGGCGGTTGCTTGCACGAGTATCTTCTTGGTAAACTCGACACGTCTTGGTCTTTTCATTCATTTGGACACCGCGAGCGCCAGGCTGCACGCTGAATCACTCGTCGCAAATTGCAGAATAAGCAAAACCAATCACGCAAAACACTTCTGCTTGGCTCGTGTGTGAAATGCGTGTTGCCTATCAGAAAATGGGAACCGTGAGTTACACGCACTTCAACTGAGAAGTGTGCCAGACCCAACAGACGCGGTGACGCGAAGCACACCGGTGGACGGGTGTGCCCTACCCACGATGAAACACTGAACCCCGTACTAAGGCAAGGCGGCGATCCATTCATCTGAACGTGAAAGAAGCGCACTTCCGAGAGGGCAGAAGGTTTTTTTTTGGGGGGGGGAGGATGAATTTAAGTACGAAAGTGAGCAGCTTCGAGATGCTATCAAGCAGATGCAGCCTCCCGCCTCGTAGGAAAGCCATGAATACGGGAGTGCAGCTTTCGCCTCACTTTCGTTGATGCTGAGCTATCCGCCGAGTGCGGGTCTGCAACGCAAAATTTCACGCAATCGCTGGAGGATTCCAATCTTGGAAGTTTCGATTGCCACGCGCGTCTCCCGGGAAGCTTGACCTGTGACGCACGCGTGCACACTGGTGGAGGTTGGGGTCCTGCTTTTCACGAGTTCCCTGCATGGACCTCAGCGATCGACGTGATGCAACTGGGAATTCGAACGCCTCTTCGTGAACGTGCCAAGTGACGTTCGAAAGGTGGAACGTAGGAACAGTGGAAGTCTCACTGCGACAGGAGTTTCGCCACAGGGAAAAATCGTACAGCGCTCTTATTGCAACCGAATGGAAACCTTAGAGTGCGAAGTGCTTATGAGTAAACGGAATTTTGCACCGCACCATTTCGACATACGAAACCACTGCTGACGTTACGGGAGATCCACCACTTATCTGACACAAGTTGAAGCTGGATGTAGTTACGGATGAAAATGCTGTGCCGAAAACACCGAGAAACGAGAAATACTCGCGAAAACCTGACACCCTTTAACACACTTGTTTAGAGAAACTGTAAAGTATACTACGAATGAATGCTACGAATGTGATTTTAAAAAACTGATAATGGTTATCCATTCGAAATATACAAAGCCTGTTGGAATCAATCAGAAAGCATTTTACTATACACATACTCCGCTTCTGATATGATCGGGATTTCAAAAATATTTTCTTATGGTTTCCAATATTGACTGCATGCGACCTCTGCAGGTCACTCAGTTTTCCTTCTTGACTAATTTGTTTCCATTAAACATAGTTCTCAACAAGTTCATAAATCTATTTAAATCAAATACTAATTCAGGCGGCATTCTGAACACTGGAAGATTCCATTCTGTATGCCAACAATACGTGCACAGTGACGATGCACTGCCCGAAAGCAGGTAATACATGGTTGTAAGTCATCTGATTCACTGTGACAAACCATGCAACTCATTTTATCTTCCTTACACAAAAAATTGGATGATATCTTGAATCAGGATGCACTTACAGGAGATCCACAATGTTCATTCACTTCCAAATTAGTTGATCGCTGTCTGAGACCATGGTCACAAACTCGACAAACCCAGTACCGACGTACACGAGAAGAATTTTCTTCTCCATTGCATTCTTGATGACACAACTTGCCACAAGAGGAGCATTTTAACAGTTCACCATCTTCACCACAATGATGGCACATCTCCGATTTGCCAATCAAATCTTTGAGAGTATCAGCACGCTGACATGATATACAATGCCAGGAAGTTTGGGGCAAGCTGGTTAACATGGGTCGTAAGCAACTTAGATGGTAACCTCTGTCACATATTTCACACACAACCATGGGAAAGCTGCCTTCTTTTCGATGGCACACCTGACACCTTTTGTTCTTAGGTGTTTGCTCCCATTTAATGGATACATCAAGCAAAGCTAGCAATAGCAACTGACGAGATGAAGTGCTAGCCATCTGCACTTCTGAACGCCATGTATTCAGCAATATGCTACCAGCTGTTGCCAGTGGCTCTTTCAAGTAGCGTGATGGAATAGATGCTTCACATCTGAGTAATAAATTGAGCATATCAGCGTTATCTGCTATCTAGCAATATAACAACAAATGGAAAAATCGTGAAGCACAGATCACTTACCTCACAAATCTCCTGATTCATTTCCTGTAAACCTCCCAATTGTTTATTCAGAAGCTCCTCATTCAGATCCAGCAGTTCTTGAATAACACAACTTTTACCTCCATCGTTTGGGTTAGTAGCTAATGGTGCTACTCTTCCCTCACTAAATACTTGTAAGTCATTTTCATTGTCTCCGAATCTTTCTCACCTTGCTGGCAAATTGGTGTCCATTTTTAGAGAAGGCAAAACAGAGATGATTTTCTTCTTCAGAGCTGACTCTCGGATTCCTTGATCCAGTAAGCAAGAGACCAACTGATTCACTTCATCCTTTGTGGAGTACACAAACCACAAGTTCTGTCCTGGAGTTGGCAATGTGGTTCCTTGGTTTACATTCTCACAATCCGCCAAAGAATAGGAATACACTGGAGAAGATGCCCATCCCTTTTCAACATATAAAGCTGTGCTGGAATGAAACAGCCAGTAACGATTGTGGAAGCGATCCATGCCGAGTGGCACGATACGCCGACACTTTTTCATCTCTTGTGTGACTCCATCCAATTGCTTCTTGATTTTAATTTTCATCTGACGCCAGTGATCCTTGAGAAATCTATAAAGCAGTGAGAATTGTTAACCAACATCATCCAACATACCTATCTTTCTTTTCTTCTTCATGTTTTTTTTTCAACTTCTTCAATTCTTTGATTTTTTGATGCCGATGGCGCACTGTAGACAGCAATGAAGAGGGAACATCAGCACTGGGAAGACACTGATCAGCAGTGTCATCTGCAAACGCATTATGAAGTGCCCCGGAGTCAGAGAGCAGAAACTAAGGTCAGGCAAGTAGGATCAGGTCAAAAGGATATCAGATTACCACTCTGTTACAACAAATAAAACCACTCACCCTGAGGTTCTTTTGAAAACATATCCTTGATCTTCTGAGGTTCCTTGTTTTCAAGCTTACTCCAGTGTTCATGCCACTCTTGCCAGAGTGTATGTAATTTGTTTTTCTGCTCTTCCAGATAAGTGAGCACAGATGAAGAAGCCAGAACTTCATTGGCCAAAGCTGTCAATAGTTGCACTTTATGGGTGGGCTGTAAGTCTACCCAATCAACATCTTCAAGTTCAGCCAATACCTCATAAGGCTGCTTTCCTTATTATACACTATTCTGCATCATTACTCACATAAAAATCACAAGGGCAGCCTAAGATATGCTCCACCTTGCGGGCACATAATGTCAAATAAATGCGGGCTATTTCTGGTGCAGTCAATACATGCAGAGGAATGCTGTGCAATCGCAACTTCATGTGGAAAAAATCCTGGAAAAAAAGCTATAAGCCATGTACTTCTTCAAGTGCGCTCACTTTGGAATTTGGATCTGCAAGAAGCACCCTCAATAAAGCAAGCAGTATTTCCGCAAGTAAGGGCCATCCCTCTGGTCCAGCACATACTGCACCCATCAAAATATCTGCAGTCACTCTCTCCTTTAAATTAATAACAGCCTTGTAGCAGTGTAACAATTCCACAATTATCATCACATCACCAAAGTATTCATTGGGCAAGCCCTCGGGAGTGCTTACTAAGGATGGAAGTGGTAAAGGATTATTCCCAATTAAAATCGTGTCTTCCTGAAGCTAAGAAATGAAAAACTCGTACATGCAATGGCTTGAAATGACACTACCTTGGCTTGAACAGGAAGTTGCTGTTTTTGTTTTTGAGTACTATGCTTCCATTCATTTGAAGGAACCTGTTTCTGCTGTTTTTTCTTGGAAGCCCTCTCATGTTTAAGGAATTCCTTTCTTTCAACTTCTGTCATAGTTTGTAGTAACTGGCAGCGCATTATTTTAGCCTTTTTGGCCTAGGAGACGAAAGTAATCGAAAATATTCGGATGTACGATCATTCCAGATTCACCTGAATAAGATCCTGCAATTCCGTGGGCAAATGCTGGAGCTGTCCATCAGTCATTACTTTAGCACACATGCGCACTAATTTAGTAATCTCTGGCGTAATGTTGTTCTCCTTATGTTTCAGCTGAAGACGTCGGGCACATGCAGGCAAATGAATGTCTCCTAATTTTTTCGCAGAATGCTGCTTGCAGTCAGCATCTTGCAACCTAGGAGATGCTGACTGTTTCTCACAGGTCGAATCACTTTCTTTGGTTTTTTTTTGAGATTTAGGCACTTTCACAATACTTTGTTTCCAAGTTGACTCCAACGTCCTTTGTTTCCCGTCTGGGTGTAACTTGGACTGCATCTTCTTTTCTGAAGATACTGCTTTGCAGACCTTAGTGGAAACTACTGATTTTTTGGCCTTCTTGGTGGTAGCATCTAATTTAAATGGTTTCTTCTTTTCTAAATCACTTGGATTCTTTCGCTTTCGATTTTTCCCATTCCGACAATCTGTACTGTAGCTATGGTCAGCTATGTTGTTTTCCTCAACATTTTCAGGCTGCAGCACACAGTAATTATGTTCATCCTTTGAAGGTGAGCTACGTTGGGCTGCATACTCTTTGCTCTGACCATGGGAGCTGTAATTATGGTCTTTCAGCCTAACAACGGGAAGACAGAAGTTTTCAAGACATCTGGCCATCTCTTCTATTGCTTCAGAACTCCCATTCAATTTCAACAAACTGTAACTGTGATCACTGGCCGTTTTACTGTTACAAGCACCTTTTGGCTTTTTGGAGGAACTATAACTATGGTCACCGGAATCATTTGGTTCCTTTCTCTGGAAACAATTTAAGAAGCTCATGTACTCAAGAGTTTTGCATACCTTATCTGAAAGGGAAAATCTTTTGGCAATGTCTTGGTTTACAAGCCAACAACCCAAATCCTTTCTTTGAGTTGCAAACTCGGGAATCAAAGAATACAGTTCCGAAGTTGATGGGAGAACGTCTTTTCTTCTATTGCATGAAAATGGCATGAATAAAAAACACGTATTTACTTGCAAATCTTTTTACCTAATTACATTTTCAAAATTAGTAGTATGATTATATAAAGTTTTACAAACAAAATTATGCAAAAAATGTTAGACATGCATCTCATAAATTATGCAAACTAGATATACTGATATGTAATTAACTAGGTAAACAAAAATATACAGTATGGTAAAATAATTTCTGGAAAATTGAATGCATGATTTCTATGATACCTAATTTCAGACAAGGGCACAAAATTTAACAATTTATTTTCTTCTGGAAGAAGAATGGAATAAGTATTTGGAGCTGCATTATTGCTGTTTTCTTTATTTCCTTCACCACAATCCACAATTTCACCACATATTCTACATATTGATATTTTGTACTCATATCTATTTAAAGCATACTTACCTTTTACCTGATTTGTTGATAGGCAATTCTACTATTTCACCATTATAAAAGTGATTCTCTAGATGTGATGTAATTTTTTTTGTAAGAGCTTTTAAATTATCACGACCTATAAGAAGAAAACGAACTTGAGTTATCTGCATTTCAAAAGGAACTATCCACAACAAAAAAAACCAGATGATGGGGAGAAAAAAAAAAAAACACACACACATAACATGACAATAAATCTGCAAAATCTGAAAAGTGGAAAACTTGGTGACTGGCATATGAACACAGTGAGGCAATCACGATACGGCTTTACTGGCACGATTTCGAAATCTAAATGCACATTACAATAATAACTGGGTGCATTCTAAAGTCTCCTGATAGACGCAGACATTTGCAGGCACACGCAAAAGATCTCAAACCCGGAATTTCAACTGTTCATCATGAAACGTTAACTCGTCTGCACAAAGGCAAAATCAAATGATATGAGCCACAAGAAAAACACTGAAGGCACCCTCCGATTCTTGCTACATTACTTAAAATGAGCTTCAACGAAAACGTATCACGACAATGCTACAAAGAACACGGTACTTGGTTTCAACATTTCAACTTTCCGTGCCACGGATGGCAAAGCATCATAGGAAACAATCTCTTACTATGATGAATGATTTCTAAAATCGGCCGTTTAAGTTCTTCGGATAGTGCGAGCCTCTGGAAATATTCCATTGAATTCTTTTCAGTAAAATTCGAAAATATTCAACATAGCACCTGATCCACCACACTTTACGAATCAACATTACTTGGTTGGAAAAGAATGAAGTCCTCTTGATTACATGGCGGGAACAATCAGCTGTTGCAGACACGCGGAATGGGATTCGGATTGCACAAAGAGTGGTTAGGGGGGGGATTTCTGCACAAAAATCCGGGATCTTCCCGACGGCTGGAGGGACGAAAGAAGCAAACACAGAGCTCGAAACCGAGTCGATTCGTTGAATAATTTGCCGTGGTCAGAATGCGGGGGAGCACGGTTCTTTGCAGATGGGAACGGGAAACTCCGATTCCGTTCACCAGTACACCTTGAAATACACATGCATGAAAGCACATTAAATAGCAAAACACTCGACACCGAGCCCATTGGATATAGATATAGGCTTGCAAATATATCTGAATCGATGCAATGCACCACAAATTACATCATGGAGCTTGCTGCTGCGGTGTAATAAATATTATAAAAGTAATCGATTCAAAGTAACAGCCACAACCAACAAAGATGACATAATAGGAATCACGATAATACATCTACTAAAAGGTTTGGAATAGGATACTAGCTAATGTCTGATCTCCATGCTGGAGATCAGCTAATAAACGATTGCATTGGAAAATAGACAACATTCGGTTCATAGCTTCAAATTCATGAACCAACATAACCGAGTCTCCATAAACGTTTTCGGAACGATATCTAAAGTTTGAAGATTTTGCCAAGTGAAGTTCTAAATCTCGACCACATTACTAATAGGATTGGTGTTCTCTTGAGATGTCGGACAACAACAAACTTTCAGAGAGCTCTTATGCTACAAGAGATTGAAGTGTTCTAGGCAGAGAAACAAATGAGCACATGAATCCCAAGGATCGATATGTATAAAGGGAGTAGTCTTCTTGATCCTCTTAAAGCCGCCCACTGACTGATTTCAAAACAAATGATTTGTGGCTCAAGCATCTATAACTCTACCTGAATTGATTCACACCTCCATACTGTATTTTCTTGGGGTTAGAATGCTAGCATAAATGCTGGACAATACCATTTGACCTTTTCAAAACATTGCTTTTGAATATATTTTCTTTCTGCGACCATCTTCAAAACATCATGCTATAAGAAAACGTTTTTTTTTCTTCCACTTCTTCTTTTGGATCCTAAGCTTGCCGAGATCAACATTCAGAATTCTGCGGAGAAACCAAGCAAACAGTTGGACATCTCCAAAGGATAGCTGTGAAAAATCAAAGAATAAGATCAGAACATCCATGGATTATGTTTCGGGAGGACATAATGCTTCTACGTTTCACCAGCTTGACAAAGGACTCGACAATTTCAATGTACAAATTACTTTTCCTGTTGCTATCGACGCTGATTCACTAGCCGTCGCTTGTACCAGAGTTCATTTGCATGCTTCCCGTTATTACAAGTGTATTTGACAGAGATTTCTGAACCACCTACACCAGAGTTGAAAGTCAGGTTCCATGCAACTAAATCGGAACGCTCTTTCCAAGACTTACATTTACAAGAACAATTTGTCATTCGAGTCCATTCTTTAATGAAGACAGAAAAATTCCTTGGCACTGATTATTTATAACAAAAGAAACAAATGCAAGATGTCTTTAGTGAATCTGGAAGGAATGATTTAATAAGTAAAATACCGCTGGTGGAAAACAGCTAAATGAGCTCATGCATCTGCCAAACTGTTCTAATGCAAAGCATAGGAATCCGACTTTCACGGTCAGTAATGTAACAGTTGATGATTTAAAATGGTTAATTTATGAAAGGTGTCACAAAAATATGTACCCAATTGCAAAAAAATCTTGTATATGCATGCAAAGCCTGAATATCTGCCACACAGTTTCATAATAACTTGTCACAATCTTGTATAATAACGTTTGCTTGGTTGATAGCCTTTTTTGCTTTCTTGTTCAACATAGGTTCTGTCGAAATAATAGCCAATCTCCAAAATATTTTGTCAATCACGGGCATTCGAAATGAATTTCCAAATCTCAGCTTCATTATTCCTTTTTTGAAAGCTAGAATTCCTCTACTTCATGTGCTACTTTCTGTATCACATTTAGGAAGACAGGAAGAGAACTTGTTTTTAGATCTTTTCAGATAGTGTAGATTTTGGCAATGCTCCACAATGCATTAAGCTTCCTTAAGTTGACAAAGCTGTGAATCTGAGCTATGAAGAGGCGAAAGCGATCTCAAAAATTCTGCTTCGCAGAATAAAAAAAAAAAAAAACTTTATTTGTCAGCAACAGAAAAGTTTTCATTTTGAAAATGGCTGCCCTTACGGAAGAAGCGCATGCATTTATATCTGCTGCTGTTCATGTCACCCTATGCATGTCCCAAGTGTTTGAGTTTCGGGGGGACGCCATGGTAAGGTGACTTCACAGTACACTTCTGAAACGCTTGTGACCAGTTCGTCTTCCGAATCAGGTATTCAAGACTGCTAAGTGCATAATTCCTGGCCGACCATACAGTTGTCGAACTCAAAATACAGTGCAGCTCGACTTTTGCTCCAGACTCTACACGCACGTGGTAAATCACGCGGAAGGAATTCCTGAGAATGGTACAGACTAGCCATGTAGCTTTAGGTTCCTACAGACGGAACGGGAAAGTTTCTTTGCAAACTCTTTAGAGAAAGGTCGGGGACGGACATCGACTGCAAGAGTCGATTCTTGCATAGGACATTCAACACAGAGAAGCACGGCTGGATAACCAAAGGGAACTGCGCCGTTCCTCCGGCCGGATTTCAGTCCAAATTGCAGATATTAGAAACGCTTACGTAACGTAATGGAAGGATGATCAACACGCGCATACTTCTAAGACTTTCACGCCGCAATCAGCTCTTTCCCACGGGTATGGAAACGAAGTGACCACACAAAAATGGGAAACATGAAAATGAAGCTGGGTAGATTTCCGCATCTTATTTGCGAAACTTGTACATGCTTGTTTGTATTTTATTACAAGGGAAACATTCCTTCCGAAAACGGAAATCTGTCTTTGCAACGAGCATAATACTTTGCAACAGTTTTCAGGGGGGAACTGGCAGGTTTTTCGTGTTCACTTATTGACGCGCCCCATGTTGCACAGACGTTCAATTTTCGTGCGATGCAGCGTGACCTGTGCATGCATACACTCGAATCCTCTTCTGGGAAGCTGACAGGCAAACGACATCCCACTTGGCTGTACCCAGATTATGACTTTTCAAATAAGCACTGCTAACAAAATCTGATCTTCACACATTCAATTATCCACGCTTAAAGCAAATTCGATAGATACCAAGCATCTGAATTGCGTTTTATCTTGTGCATTACAAATTACTATGTTCTCTGTTCAGACAAGCTAAATACCACTGGCATAACAACTTCCATATTGCCTTCTCTAACAGCAGTGTGCACAGGTAGTGAGTGTGATCCCTAGTATCAAAAATCAAAAACAGAAATTTCAGTTGTGCTGAATTGGCATGATTGGACACCTGAATTGGAAGGAAAACTGGAGGACACAGATACTTTCATTAAAAAAAGTCTCATCAAACTTGATTAATTCCTTAAATTTGCCATCACTTTGGAATTTGCGGCATGTTTGCTAAATTTTATTACAGCTAAAATCTGCAACTCGGAAATAAAACTTCAATCTATTTTGCAATGTTACAAATGATCTTAGCATAAGAATGATTGCAATTTATCACCTTGTAATTGTTTCTACAACTACAATAGATATGTTAAAAGGCAGCTGTCTTTTTTGATGCTTTATGATTTAGAATACCTAGAAGAAACAGCTGGATTCACATTGGGTTTCAGTTGCCTTCTGGCTGTCAAAATGCGATTCCTAGTAGTGGCAGGATCATCTACAGCATCACAGTCTGAATTTATTGAAAATCACAAGTATCCACTACCTGGTGGACAATCAGCAAGATATTTGTCAAGTGCATTCAAATGTTCATCTTCTAATTCTTGATCAGATTTGGTGATAATAAGAAATTGAGGGAATCTCAATCTGACTAAATGAAGACCACCACTGACAAGATACACATTCTCATAACCATGCTGTACAAGCACTGTCAAGAATCGACTGGCCAATATCTCATCCTCATCATATACAAAGATCACTTTTTGTGGGTGATTCTTCTATGAATGATAAGGAAGCAAAAAATAAACACCTAATAAAACAAATTATCAAGCAAAGGATACATAATGCAAAAGAAGGGATGACTCAGAATTGATGGCTCGGTTTAGCCAGGCCATTGGATAATTGTATGCAGTGGCAATATGACCAGCATGAAACTCAGAGGGGTTTCGCACATCAAGCAACAAATAAGGCGAATCATTGTCAGAATTGGCATCTGAAATTCACAAAGATCTCATTTCTTTGTTTGTTTTTTTCTCATTTGTTGGATAATGAAAACATTTATTACGATATGGAAATATTTCTTTTCAAATCCTTTCTTTTGATGTTTACCCTCTGTTAAAGAAAACTGGAAGATAGTACTTGGCACAGAAGCTCAACAGCAAAGTGCTCATTCATAGATAAATTTTTAATGGATGAAAAATTGCTGCTGCAATGTACTGTTGATCCCTGATGCATCATGATCCCTTTGCTGTGAACTACTCTGAACACACTAACAAATGTGTTAATTTTTGGATAGTTTTCAACAAATAACATCTACAGCAATCTACCAACATGAGAATGAGGAATCTAACAATAGAGCTCTCAATAACATATGCCTAAGCAAAACTAATGAACTCAAATACTCAAAACTTTAAACTGACACACAATACCATCGTATATCAAGGAGATGAAGTATATCCTTACTGCTCTTGCATTTTACCTTTGAAAAGGAGGCAAAGTGGTTTATCTAATTAAAATACTACTAGCTAAGAAGTTTTTCTTACAAAAGGGATGAAATGCTTTTACCATGAAATGAAGATTCTTCTCCTTTCAATTCTGAGCTCATAACTGCATCTTTCAAAATCCTCTTCTCTAAAAAGGAATCACTTTGCTCATTAAAAAAAAAAAAAAACATACCTTTGCACATCCGACAAAATTCTAGAATCAATGACACAAGACATCTTAATGTCGCCCTTTGGAATATTTCATCTGGTTGAATGTGAAAATGTTTTTGAAGTTCACTAGCTAAATTCACTATTTTTCCAATGTTATTTCCTGAAAGAAAATGGATCATGTCCTATTATTATTGCAAGAAAAGCTTCTGCTTCATTACTGTCACTGCCTTGTTATGTTTAGATAGTTATAATTTATGTTTAGCAATGAACCTGCATTTATAAAGGCTTACTCATTAACATTATGCTTTTGTATTTTTGCACAACTGAAGAGGCAGTAATAAGAAAATCAGTGATCATTTAATAGAAGCACTTTACCAATTTCTCTTAACATTTAAGATTTCAGAAATTTGGCATATTCTACAACATTGCACAAACCACAAACAGAAGCTTTAGTTTATGAAGTGAGAAAGAAAATAAGGCCTACAGACTAAGTACAAACCTGAATCCACAACAGGTTTTACATGTGCATATTTGGAACGAACTTTTGGAAGTCCTGACCTTCTCTATGAAATATAAATGTAAATGACACATACTATTTGTATTTAACTAACATTTAAACTATTTGATGGGGACTCATTCAAAACATTTAATGTATCTTGAATAGTGACACATTTGCGCAATAGTATGTTTAAAGTGCACGAACATGGCACAACTGAGATGGCATTTTCATTTGTTCATCTTCGTGCATTACAAAACTGTAATTGCTTAAATGCATTTCTAACATTTTACTCTGCCAACATACATTTGGTGTTACAAAAATGTTGAGCATTCCTTTAATGGATATTCGGAAATGTTTAGAGTTATTGGCACTTTTTAGAGCACAACTGCCGTTTCAATATTTTCAAGGATGGGCAACTTTTCTTAAATCAAGTCACAACATTACACCACTACGGACTCAACATTCCGTGGAAATCTGTTTTGCATGCCTTACCGCATTACCGTATGCAAGTCAAGATTCACTCACAAATATTAAAAGAAAACATGTGCACATTGATATGTCAGGCATATGGTGGAAAACGTTTGCAACAAACCCACTGCTGTTACCCAACACTCCAGTTTGGTAACCATGCTTACGGAAGGTGAGTGTCCATCATCGTTTTCCCATTTAACGATTTACGATGCCTGTTGCAAATCGAACGGCCACCGATGACCCAAACATCAGCTGGAAGCCAAGCAAAAGTGCAACGCGCCGGCGAAATAGCTTTAGGCTTTGCAACGGGGGAACTTTAGACCAAAGGATGCTTACATTTGCGGAATTCTGATTCATCTATCAATTGCGACCTGCTCACCAACACACATTTTCGTGGGAACCTCCACGTCTTCGCAAACACTTCCAACGGCGGAAAGACCTAAGCGAGCTGTTCAGTCCGACATGATGTTTGCGGATTTTCCAAAGCTCAAACAGGAATTTCTGATCTTCTTTGAAAACGGACGTGTTATGGGACGCTGGCACGGCGACACGTGCTGAAGGATGATGGATGGCCTTAGGGCGAAAGACGTGCGCGGTGTGCAGAAGTCGAGTTTCCCCACCCCTACGACACCATCGCCTCGGATCTCCCACTCCGAAAAACCGATCGCGGGATTCGAATCGAGATAGCCGGGCTTCAGCTACTCGTAACGATGGATCCCCCCTAAAAATCTTCTTTCGACGTCTGTTTTGCTGGTAACAAGTCGAGTGTAGGACGTTCGTCGTTGTTCGTGGAGAGTGCCTTGAGGAGGCTGCGCGGTTTCGTTGGAGACCTAACAAGCCTCCCTGAAGTCGAACGCAAGAAATCTTGCAGCTGTGTTCCCGCCCGTCATGACTCGTGGCTGAAGAGCAAATTGTCACTAGAAGCAAGCGGCGCCAATGACGAATCGCGAATCTGCGCCAACGGACTGGTGCCGTTCGGACGATCAATTTTGATCCTCTACGGCGTCGCAAGAACTCTTTGCGTACAACGGGGCGTTTACAACGGTAACGGTACAACGGGCGGAGATCCATTCACTGGACTTCGGGAAATGCAGCTTTTCATTTGAAGGAAGACGTCAGGATTCCAGGTTGAGTGCCCGCTAAACCTGGTGCGGCCTCTTGGGATTCCAACAGTCTGCAGTGAGACAACCGATTGAAGCTTTCCTGGCAACTTGCACTCCTCTCCGGAATAATTCACTGGAGGAAGATAACAGTCAACTACATCACGACAGAATTGGCTTGATTTTGGGGGTTTTGGGGAAACCTGGGTTTAGAGCTGAAATCGACCCAACTTCGATTTTTGTTCACTTTCACTTTACTTTTGATATGCTTTGGTAAATCACGTGGATGCCTTTTCCCGTAAGCACAATCAAGGAATATGTAAAAGCGAATCAATCAGCCATTGGTGAATACACTTATCGTGGCATCTTCTGCACTCTGTGAAAGCCATTGCGATGCCCACCAGATTGCTACACAGGAAATCAACTTTTAGGGACAGTATGTAATGCATTGGATAGTTATTTAAAACATTTGAGTTACGTGGCGTTTTCA
Source organism: Raillietiella orientalis (assembly GCA_036172245.1). NCBI lineage: Eukaryota > Metazoa > Arthropoda > Ichthyostraca > Raillietiellida > Raillietiellidae > Raillietiella > Raillietiella orientalis. Next base: position 1,745,602 of record JAYWIR010000012.1, read on the forward strand.
GGCTTAGGTATGAGTTTTCTCAATTTCTCCCATTGAAATCCCAATGAACACTGTTTTCTAAGATGAAAGGCATGGGGGAGATGACCGTTTCATTGGTTCTCTTTTGCATTGACTAATTTGTATAAGCAAAAGCATATTAGTATTTTAGAACTTTTCGTTGTATTTCCCCGAAACCAGCAGTTTTCTCCCAGCCTTTGCTCCTGCGATTTCCTTTGCGCCTAAAAATTTCGACGATCGAAATCCAATCTTTGTAAGTCACTCTTTGTCTCTGTTATCCCCCTCTGCCTTTTAATTAATCAGGTCTTTCTAATTTTGCCATTTTCCAATTTACACAGCCTTCAGTGCTTTGAACGAAGGCTCTGTCTGGGTTTCCAGTCTGCTACAAATTTTACTTTGAGGCCTGATTTTTTTTTTTTGTTCCTTTTAGAACATCGCAGTTCAGTAAATGGGTGCACAATGACAGCTTTTTCTATTTTGTGGTTATCTCCTTTTTCCTTCAAATTTTAGATATCTGCTGGAGTGAGAAATACAAACAGAAATCAATTGAAGGAGGAAAAAAAAAAAACATGTTGATATTATGAACACGGAGTTGCTGTTGTGATTCCACTTAGAAGCGCACTTTCTTCGTCCCCCCCCCCCCCCCACACACACAAAATGGTTAAAGGGAAGGTCATAATTTGCTTCTGACTTAAGTACTTTGTTATCAATCCAATGAATTCGGACGGGTTCCTTCGGGTCACAGTTTCCGTCGGCGTTCACGACAGCGGTTTCCACTGAATGGTGTCGGTTGCACACACAAAGATACGAAAACTGCTTTTCTTGCTATCTCATAAATTTTTCCAATGGATTGGTGAAGATTTTTCTCTCTGATTCACTTTCCGGGCGAAGCGGACATGAGTTTCTTCTTGGACGAAAACTTGTCCCCTTTGTGGGGATTCTGTTCCTGCTGCATTCGATCCAAGGCTATCCTTTCCTTTAGAATTCGTTTTGTTCCGAATGGCTGTGGTATACCATGGTTCTTGGATTGCTTTTAGAAATAAATTTTTTGACAGAATTTGTCTGACAACCGTGTTTTGTTTACACAGTTGGAAGGATAGTGTTTCGTGCAAACATTTAGAGATCCCTCTGAAAAGTCGGCAATTCATCCTCGAATGCAGTGCCGGTTTGATACTTTGGCGAATCCAACGATGAACAATTCTGTGCACTTCGCAAGGTTTGCTTTTAGATGCCGAGAATGAAAGCATTCAGCACTACAGAGCGTTTTGGGAAAAAAAAATGGAACCGAACCATTGCAGTGTGGTTCCATTTTCGGTTCTTGAGAGAGGGCGATGCCTAACTTTGGATTATTGTTTTTCCATGGCCACCAGTGGAAGCGACTGAAAGCTTTGGGATGACCGCTTGCTCCTCTCCCAAAAAAGTAATTCGTGGTCACTCTACCAGGTGTAAGGAAGCTGATGGTTGCACAGTGGCTTCGGGAAGGCAAGTCTTGGAAGCACTCAACAATTTTTTTTTTCTCCGACTACCCTCGACACAAACCAAGTTCCAATTGAAAGCCTTGGCGCTCTGGAAAGAGCACGTTGCCACGAGAAGCTGGATGAAACGCGTACTGTATCCGTAGAGCCGCTAGAGGTAAAACACAGCATCTTTCAAATCAACATGAAATCGGTCAGGTGAAAGAACTATTGAGCATGGGTCTGAGAGCTCAGCTTCGATGTCTTCTGTGAAAGCATCTCGCTTTCTATCGTTTCTACTTGGCAGAAGCTATGAGATGGGCAAGCATAGCTAAATTCCACTAGCAATCGCTGGAAACAAATCTCTTCGGCGGTGGCTTCGAAGGGGTGCACCTTAGAAGAGGAGACAATGCGTGCAGCGATTGCGACTCAATGCTGGGGTCGCCTTACTACTGACCTCCATTTTTCACCTCAACAATCCGCTTGAAGGAAGCCACCAATGCGACTAGCAGGCACCGTCACACGAGTCAAAAGTGTCTCCCATTTTGAGGGGATTTCATCCGCTCCCTTCGCCGAGCATCGACCCAGGAACCTGGAAGGCCAAGAATTGATGAACCGCATCGGCGGCTGTCTGACTGCAGCTGACTCCGCGCGTGAGTTCGAATCCCGCCCGGGGAAGGACCGCCAGCTGCCCCGCCCTTCCGACGCGCAAGGGCAAGCGCCAAATCGATGGGCGTCAATTCGATCCGGGGATCCCGGTCTTCCCAGGCAAAAGCGCGCACGGCGCGTCACCTCCAGGCCACGGTCCCGAGGGAAAGGGGGCAAGCCGGCGGACGCCGTGGGGCGCAGAGCGTGCCCTGGCCCACCGGCCCACAAGTTCAAGGGGGGATGAAAGGTACCGGGTGAAAAAGAGAAGGCACGCCTTTCGGTCTACGATGCGGGGAGTCGCGGGAGGGCCGAGTTCCTTCCTGCGACGCGTTTCAGGAACGGGAGGGAAGGGATCGTCCGGTAGAGGCAGGAGGCGAATTTCGGCGGGATCCCCATTGCTCCCAAGGCGCAGCGGGAGCATGGGTGGTTCCCTCCCGGATCGCCTCGTTGGAGTCTGGCGCTTCGCCGCCCGGACTGTTGGCTTCCTCAGGCGCCACAGTGGAGGAGAGGAAGGATGATCTTCCTTCAAGGACTCCCTCCTTCTCCTCTCCGCTCCCGGACCGCTCCCAGATCGAGGACGCCTCCCATCTCTTCGACGCGGCGCCTTCCGAACGGGTGGGCGAGGGGAAGCATCCGCTCCTGAGAAGCCGAGGCGCCCGGCCCAAAGCCCCACAAAACTCGGGGCAAAAACATCAAGGATGGTGACGGCTCTGAAAGGTCAAAGAATGTGGTCCTGTGCTCACTGAGAGGCCACCATCTCCGCTCGACTCCGGACCTCTCCCTGCCTGAACACATAGGTCGGCTCCCTTCACTCCGACCTCCCTCCTGAGAAAACACCAGCGATTCTTCCCTTGAGGCAGGATGGCCGGCGCAGTGGTCTGGGAGTACCGGGGCGCAGCCGACCCGCCTGCGGCGGTGTCTCACGGGTGTCTCGGAGAGAGAACTTCGGGGTCAGATGTGCAGGCTTGAGTAGGGGAGTCGCTTACCTTTGGCGCAGTCGAGCCTTCTAGGGGCTTCCCTGCCAATCCTCCTCCCCATCCCCTCGTTGCTCCGGCCGCCGGCGATGTCCGACGCTTACTCTTTCCTGCCGGCCCGGTCGCTCCCCGTTTGGTCACCTTTCTTCCCGCTTTCCCTTCCTCCTCAGCATTCCGGATCTGTTTCCTCCCTCGGACCTTTTGACCTTTCCGTCCTCTGGTGCTCCCATCCTAGCAACCGTTTCCGTGCACCGTCAGGGAGCGCGCGAGTTTTCCTTCGACCTTTCCGGATGCTGAGGGGATCTTGGCAGTCAGACCACGGGTTGCTGAATAGCGCGTGCTATCTCCAAAGTAACGGGAATCAGCAGAACACTCTCTGGCTCGAAGAAACGGAAGGAGTCAGGAGAAAAACAACAATCGCATTGCCAAAACAGCTGGGGAAGGTGGATGCTGGGAAGTCTGCGGGCACCGAACTTCGCCCCTGGAAAGGTCTTCTGAGATCCCCTTCCCGTTCGAATTCCGCCTTTTGCTCGAGGTCCCTCTTCACCTCGCCTCCCGAAGGAGGTCCACAGCCATCACCCGGTCGACTTTCACAGCGGGTTATGGCAAGCGGCATGGCGATTCGAGGTGCAAGGGGGCGTAGCTCAGGTGGTAGAGCGCTCGCTTAGCATGCGAGAGGTTCCAGGATCGATGCCTGGCGCCTCCATGGTTATTTTGCTCGCGGGCATCGCGGGTTCGAGTCCCGCCCGGGGAAGGACCGCCTCCGAGAACAGGGGATGCGTCGTGGTTTTCCAGTCCGTCCGCCAGTTGGTCTGCAGGCTTCGCGTGCGTCGGTTGACACCCGATCGCGTTGGGGCGTTTATTTATAAAATAAACACACACGTCTGTGGCAGAACGTTTGATCCTGCCACGTTACTTATGAATACGGGAAGGAACCTGCTGGGATCTGGCACGCAGGCCAGCGGGGTTCGCCTCGGCAGCACAGGGAAAGGGGAGAGACAAACAAAAAGAAGAAAACACAACGAAAAATGTAGTCCAAAAAATGGGAGAATGGGAGTTCGGGAAGGGATTACTGTGTGCTGGTGGGTGTCCTCTGCATCCTTGTAAGGATGCCGGCAAGTTCCTGTTTTATGGTTCCCAGATGGTGCCATCTCGATGCTGTCCTCATGAAGAGGACAGCAAAATAGATGGCGTCCCTGTCGTTCTGGCTTTCTCTGGCGTTGCTCCATGCGACCTCGATCCCGCGTAGGCAGCAAAGTGCTGCTAGGTAGGGAATGCGGCCTGCCGGCGAGGGGGCGTGGCGCAGGAAGAGGCGCTTAACAACGTCTCTGGCCTTGCCGCCGGAGGTTCCAAGGGTCGCGGCAAAGAGTCCTTAAAGGGATCGGAGGGCAACACAGTCCACTAGGAGATGCGGGAAGGATTCCCGCTCCCCGCACCTTGCACAGTTTGGGTTCACGCACACCCTGTGTCCAGAGATGCCGGCATGCGTTGCACAGGAGGCTCCAGTGCAGCAGCATCAATGCGGTCTCCTGCCACTCTACGATGAGGGTGCAGGTGTTCATGAGCGCCGGGGCCCACTGCAGGTCTTCCTCCGTAATACTCGTAATACAGTAGCACTCCCCAGCTCAAAGGTCCATGAGGTCGAGCAATCGGGGTCGCAGCGTCGGTGAGCTGATCCGTCGTTCACTCGCCCAGTCTTTTCCTCCTTCCGGAGATCTGCACAGTAACCTTCCATCTAGCCGTAAAGCTGCTTCCGATGTGCTCCCTAAGGGAGGGTAGCGCATTGGTGGTAGTCGAAAACTGCCGGATGCCTTTGCTGACTAGCCGGCATGGAAGTGGACCCTCCGGGGTCTTTCCAGATCATCAAGGAGCCCTTCAGTGTTCCCTGCGGTTGTGAAAATGGAGCGTATCTTTCGGTCCATGGCCTTTTCCTCCCCTTCCTTCTTTTACTCCTACTTCCTCCTCTCTCCGCTTTCCTGCACCTCCTTCGTCTCCTTCTTCCCCAGAGCGAACCGTTCTTCAGCTGGGCGAGAGAACCGTTCCTCGCTTCATCAGACTTTCCCCCTTCCTCCTTGACTCATCCTCAGGCACCAGTGTGGCGGCTGTCCCGACCTCCCTCGATGGCTCCTGGGCCGCGTCTGCGAATCCAGGTCTGCACTGAAAGGCAACGGAAGCAGCCTCCGGCATCTGCCAGGGAAACCCTTCTCTTTCGCAGGAAGGCATCCCACCGGGTGAGGGTGCGGCTCTCCAGCCGATGGGCCCGCATCGATCGGACCAGTGAACCTCCCAGAGTCCCACGGAGAGGCCCTCCGGCTCTTCGAAGCCTCCTGACCTCGTGCGCCGACTCAGTTTCCGTAGCCTTTTCTTAAGTGATGGGAACAGGAAAGGGGAAGAGAAGGGCGCGTGCACCTACACAAAGCTCCCCTCGAAGGCTGCGCCCCACCTGCCGGGAAGTGCCGGGAGCATGGCTCTGGGGAGGGCTCTCGGACCTCCCTCCCTCTGAAAGGAGGCTGCGGCTGCTTTCGGGAGCTGCTCCTATGGGAGCAAAGAGGGGAAGAGGTTGTAGGGCTTGGCGAAGGTCCCCCCTCCTCTTTTGGACAGGGAGGACACCCTCTTCCCAACAACGGCCACGGCGGGAAGAGCAGAGACGGCTGGCGCTCCCCTCCCGAGGGTTCATGTCCAAGGCCACCTCCAAGGGGCAACTTCGGAAACCGAGGGGTCCTTACGTGGGAGGCGAGGGCTAGCGACCCTGCGACCGGGGAGCGAGCTGTTAGGCCACGCCCTGATTGACCTCGGGACGAGTGGGCAGCCAGTGGAGAGACAGGGCGTCCCGGAGCCTCAGGCTCTGTGGGGGAGAGGAAGGGCGACGTTTTTGGAGCCACGCGTGCTGAAGGAGCAACGGCCACCTTCTCAGGAAGGTGGATCGTCCGTGAGCCAGTGGCGAACGCAGGCCACAGCCAACAGCAAGGAGGGAGGGTCCTTCCATCCACCCCCTATCAGGGATCCAAACCGGAATAAAACCTGAGGTTCTCTCGGTACCCCAGGGGTCTCTGTGACCAGCTTTGCAGGACCCTCGGAAAGGCAGAACTCCCTCGCCGGCAAAAGCCTCCCGGCAACGGGCGTGATGTCGCCATGGCAAGCGAGGAGTCCTCTTTCTAGAGGAAGGGGTGCGGAACCGCTCTTTTTTACCCTCTGGAGTCTTCTGGACCGAGTGGAGCAGCCAGGAGGGGGAGGAGGGAAGGGGAGAAGGAGGGGAGGATTTTCCGGGATGAGTTCGTCCCGGGCGTCTTTCCGTCCCCTCCTTTCTCTTCTATCGCTCCCTTCTCGGGGGCGGGGTTTTCGCCACTCGTCCCCTTCTCCCTCGCGAAGGGCGCTCCCCAGCTGCAGCTGCGATCGCCGAAGGCCATGAGGGTGGAAAGGGCTGCTCCTGGAGGACCCTTCCTCGCTAAGGAAGAAACTGCCACCTCGCTCCCCAAAATAGGGGCGAAGTTCCGTGGCCGCCTGAAGTTGTCTTTCATTCGCGGGTCCTCTCCTGTCCCTGCAGCCCTCTTGACTGCAGTGGGCAGTTCGCCACCCCAGGCCAGCAGGGGTCGCACAACAGCTCTCTCAAATTGGTGGACGTCGAGGACGATGTTTTTTTTGGCTTCGCCCCCCACAGCTCCCAAGATTGAGGCTGCCAATTCAACGAAGACTCCATAAGTCCCCACCCTCCTATCCAGAGCATTCCAACCGGAAGGGAGCCTGTTCGATCACGGACCTTCCCAGGAGGGATCCGTCACCTTGCACACGGGCAGTATCGCGGCCGCTGAACGAAAGGGAGGAGCGATTATTGCTAGTTGAAAACTTTCACGAGGGATCCTTGGGGACGTTCCCCACTTACCGCCCCAGACCCACGGCCGAAGGCTGAGTTGTCTCTCCCGAAACCACCACCTCCAGGTAGTGCAGAGGATCCAGCAGACAGACCAGTGTCCAGGAGTGAGGTGGGGCTTCAGGGTGAAGGGGGTCCACTGAAACGTTAGAATGGAGTCGAAATTCTCCTCCCTTCTTCCGGAGCCCTCGAGGACCGACTGATCTGTTCCTCGAGGAAGAACAGGATACCGTGCCGCGCCCCTTTCGCTCCCAGGACTACATGATGCCCTCCGGCATCATATAGTTTTGCAGGCGAGGTTCAACCGACGGAGGGGTCATCGTTTTGGAAGAGCCGGTCCAGTGAGGAGACAAGCCCTTCCTGCCCCTCCCTTCTTTCCTTCTGGACGTAGGGAAAGAGGTGTGTGAAATTCCCTGGAGGGTTCCCGTTCTCTCCTCCTCCCTCCTCCCTATCTTTCCATCTTGTCCATCTGGATAGCCAGAAGTGAGGATGCCTCCACATCCTTGGCGCTCCTTCCCTTCACCCTCTCCCGCCCTCACCAGATGCTCGGACGGACGCACGGGAGCCGGGAGCGCAGAAAGGGCGCGCGTAGGGATTCGCCCGCTCTTCCGGTCCTCCCACACCCTGAGGGCTAGGATTCCCCGAACGTTCCAGGAAAATCGAATGCGTGTCGTCTTCTTCCCCCTCACCTCCTTAGAGTTTTTCCCCTTCAATGCGGAAAGTGAAAGGAAGAAAGGAAGGAGAAGGAGGAAGAGGAGGAGTATGAGGAAAGGGAATCTAGCGACGAACGGAAGGGAGGAATGGAGGCGCTTGGAAACGCTGAGCGTTCCCCCAAGTCAGCTCCGAGAATGCACCCTATGTGACTTCTTTACTACCCGAAATCGCCCGCCAGTGGCGGGCATTCTCTCCCTTTCCCGAGGCGCAGCAGCGAGTGGCGCAGGTCGCGAGAGATTCTCTTCCGCACCCTCCCGTCAGCACCTTGGCCTGTGTGCGCAGCCCGCGTGGAGCACCCTGGCGCGCCGCCACAGGAGGAAAAAGGTTTCTTGACCGTTGAGCCGCGGGAACCCGTCTTTTCCCTGCCGGTTTCTCTCCCGTCCCTCTCCCGCACTCTTGACCAGTGGGCAGTTATCCGCCCCAGGCCACCTGAGAGGGGCGCGCCGACTCCAAGCGGCCTGGCGGCTTCCCTTGCTCACCGGCGTTACCGGTGAGGGGGTGGAACGACGCTAACTGCGGCTGGACCTCCGGATGAGTGCACGATTCTCCAGCCGGTGGATGCTTCGGTCGGGCCTGTGGACTTTCTAGGATCCCGCGGAGCGGCCTCCCACCCTCGAGCGCCATCTCGATCCTCGTATCCTTTTCTTAAATCACGTGAGGACAGGAAAGGAAAAGATGGGGTCTCCAGCACCCTCAAGGTCAGAGCTTTTCCCGATGGCTCATCCACCGGGGAGTGACGGGAGCATGGCTCTGGGGAGGGTGGACCACTCCAAGAGGCCCGGTCGCTTCCCTTGCCTCAAGGTAGTCGAAGGGCATGATGCAACCTCGCGTGCTCTTCTGATGTCAGTAGCAAAGCAGGGAGAGCAAGGGGGAGGCAAACTCTGTTTTGCAGGTCAGGTGACGGGGAGATTGCGTGTAGAGGAGCAACACGGCAACTCCTTGAGGCAGGGCCAAGAAAGGGACCTCCGGAGGAAGGAATCATCTCGGAGTTCCCTTCTTTTTCTATCACCCCAACCTCCAGCACCAGCACCAGCAGAAAGATCGGAGTCTCGAGGAGCAGGGGCCAAAAGGATGAAGACCCGTGGTGACTGTGACTCGTAGGGTTCCCCAGGGCCGAAGAGAATTCCCGTTCCGGCTCTCGAGACCACGCGCGGGGCAAATCCAGGAGGGGGAAGGGATAAGAGTAGGGATGGTTCCGGTGACAGGAAGATCGGGTCTCCTTGTGGCAGCTCTGGACCCAAGAAGGGCTTCCCATGCTAGATCTGCAGGCCAACTCCTGGATCCACGTTGACGAAGCCCGGCGAAGACAGCCCAATCCGCTCCGAAGCCCCGGCAATAGCGTTGGGAAGCGGCCGCGGCGTCCGAGGGAGGAACATCGCGTCTCGAGGAGATGACCGACAGAAGGCGCCACCGGGGACCCTTGCCCACGAGTCCGCCCTTCCGACCGGCGGCGGCTCCATCTGGCTACGGCGACCCCTGCCCCGAAAGGGAGCGAGGCGATTCTGCGTGCGTGCGAAGGTCGAGGACGAATCTTTTCGGTTCGGGAATAGGAACCGCCGCGGGACCTGGGAGTATAGCGCGAACCATTGCCACGAGCCAGCTGCGAGGAGCGCCTTGCCGCTGGACTTCCGCCCCAGAACGAAGAAACTGGTCGCTTGCTCCCGGGACGCGTTCCCCCCGGGAAGAGAGCATCAAGGCGAAGGAGGGAGGGGGGAGTAAAAGGCGCTCGCCGAATTCAGGATCTCGCTCCTCCGAAACGCTCTCGAGCGTTCCCCATACTTGACTTGGAGAGCAGGGTTGACACCGCCTCCTGTGACCCACGAAGCGAGGCCGAAAGCCGAGCATGCGGCGGCAGGAGGCAGCGCCGCGGCGACACAGGCCCCGGAGAGAAGAGGAATGGGATCCGAGGTTCCTGCGGTGCATGTGTGCCTCCCCTGCCCTCCCCGCTAATGGGCTGGAAACGGACGCACGTACGACCGCAACAGGAGACTGTCTCTGCCCGGGATCAACTCGGTTCCCTTCCCTCTTGTGCTCAGTGCAGACAGCCGCCCCCGATAGGACGGGCAGAGAGTCTCCGCGGGTCGCCGCGGGCAGCGACCTCCCCGTGTGTTGAGGACCAAGCGACGGCAGTGGGATGGCCACCCCGTGTGGGGAAAGAAAGGAAATCCGTCGAGGGGAACGCGCGCATGCGCACAGAGGCGGCGACGGCTTCGTAGGCTGGCAGCCCTGGAGGAAGGGAACTACTGGATCCCTCCCAAGCTCGGGACACCGCAGTGCCTGGTTACAGGTAGCAGCTGGAACGTGGGCGAAGATCAATTCGGAGGGACCGCGCTGCCTGTGATGCTCCCGATGCGTTCGCTGCCCGCTGCGGGAGGTCCCAGCCGGAAGCCCCAGCTAGAGCATTCCCCCTTGCCGCAGCACTGCCCTCCCTAAGGGAGAGCGAAATGAAAAATTGCCTGCGGGTGATGTGGGAAGTCAGCTGCGAAATAGGTTGCAGGAAGAAACCGCTTGGTGGATAGACAGCTGGGCGACCCATTGACCCCAAGTGCCGCACCGAAAGGACTGCTCCGCTGGGCAGAGATTCTCGGCATCTCCCCCTTCCTATGAGAAACCCCAGTTTCCTGCGGTACTGATGGACAGCTCCACTCTCCCTCTACAGTGGCAGGAGCCGGCAATGCTGATGTCTCACGAGGACCTCCCACGCTATACCCTCCAGGGAGAGTCTTGGGGAAAGGGAAACCCTCCCGCACCCGCCTGTTGACTGCGCTATCCTCCGGCTCCTTTGGGAACGTCCTCAGAGACGGACATCCTCAGATGGCGGACAGCCTCAGAGACGTTATAAGTGCTTCTTCCTGCGGGATGCCCTGTCGCCAGCCGCATCCTGCCTGCGCGGGATAGCGGGCGGCGGCCTGGAGCCCTCTTGCAAGAGGCCGGTACGACAGGGACGCCATACACTCTCAGGAAATTGAGATGAGGTGGCTTCATCCGGGGACTGCACAGGTGGAACTTGAGGTCATCTTTCAGGGTATGCAAAGAACACTCCCCAATGGACTGGGGTCACTTTCTGATCCCCCCATCAATAGGTTTGTTTATTTTTTATATATGTATTTATTTTTAGATTGTTTTCCTTCCAGTAGCAACCTCACGGGAAGGTCGTTACCATTGATCTGCGATGTTGGGAATCTTCTATGCTTTTCCCTGTTTCGTTGTTTTTCTTCCAGAGGTTTTTTTTGATTCTCAAAGAGTGCTGATAACGTTCGCCCACTTGGGGGGAGTGGGAGCTTACGAAGCTCTTTAGCACTGTTGACGTCACTCGAGGGTGCGTATGACTTTTCAAGTTCGAAGGTAATCCCGGGGGAACCACCCCATGAATCCAGGAAGACTTCGGAGGAAGAAGCACGTTCCTCTTACGATTGGGAAGGAACCCTTTCCCTGGTTGTCTCCGAAGGAAACCCCGAAGGGATCCTCTTCCTTGTTCTTTCCGGAGGTACTTCCCAAACCGGCCTAATCCTCGTTTCTTCTCCGGAGAGGACCCAGAAGAATCCGTTCCTGGAATTTCTTCTCCAGAGGTCACCCTTAATGGAACCGAAACTTTTTTGTTTCCTCCTCTGAAGAGAACCCCGAAAGGACTCTTCCCAATTTCTGTGAAGGACGCTCCTCAAAGGGAGCGGCACAGTTCTTGACATTCTGGAGTGGTCAACCCCCCGAGGGGGTTTCAAAGATCCCCAAGGCATGCGATAGAAAGGAAAAACGCTGAAGGGCTCCTTGATGATCTGGAAGGACCCCGGAGGGTCCACTTCCATGCCGGCTAGTCAGCAAAGGCATCCGGCAGTTTTCGACTACCACCAATGCGCTACCCTCCCTTAGGGAGCACATCGGAAGCAGCTTTACGGCTAGATGGAAGGTTACTGTGCAGATCTCCGGAAGGAGGAAAAGACTGGGCGAGTGAACGACGGATCAGCTCACCGACGCTGCGACCCCGATTGCTCGACCTCATGGACCTTTGAGCTGGGGAGTGCTACTGTATTACGAGTATTACGGAGGAAGACCTGCAGTGGGCCCCGGCGCTCATGAACACCTGCACCCTCATCGTAGAGTGGCAGGAGACCGCATTGATGCTGCTGCACTGGAGCCTCCTGTGCAACGCATGCCGGCATCTCTGGACACAGGGTGTGCGTGAACCCAAACTGTGCAAGGTGCGGGGAGCGGGAATCCTTCCCGCATCTCCTAGTGGACTGTGTTGCCCTCCGATCCCTTTAAGGACTCTTTGCCGCGACCCTTGGAACCTCCGGCGGCAAGGCCAGAGACGTTGTTAAGCGCCTCTTCCTGCGCCACGCCCCCTCGCCGGCAGGCCGCATTCCCTACCTAGCAGCACTTTGCTGCCTACGCGGGATCGAGGTCGCATGGAGCAACGCCAGAGAAAGCCAGAACGACAGGGACGCCATCTATTTTGCTGTCCTCTTCATGAGGACAGCATCGAGATGGCACCATCTGGGAACCATAAAACAGGAACTTGCCGGCATCCTTACAAGGATGCAGAGGACACCCACCAGCACACAGTAATCCCTTCCCGAACTCCCATTCTCCCATTTTTTGGACTACATTTTTCGTTGTGTTTTCTTCTTTTTGTTTGTCTCTCCCCTTTCCCTGTGCTGCCGAGGCGAACCCCGCTGGCCTGCGTGCCAGATCCCAGCAGGTTCCTTCCCGTATTCATAAGTAACGTGGCAGGATCAAACGTTCTGCCACAGACGTGTGTGTTTATTTTATAAATAAACGCCCCAACGCGATCGGGTGTCAACCGACGCACGCGAAGCCTGCAGACCAACTGGCGGACGGACTGGAAAACCACGACGCATCCCCTGTTCTCGGAGGCGGTCCTTCCCCGGGCGGGACTCGAACCCGCGATGCCCGCGAGCAAAATAACCATGGAGGCGCCAGGCATCGATCCTGGAACCTCTCGCATGCTAAGCGAGCGCTCTACCACCTGAGCTACGCCCCCTTGCACCTCGAATCGCCATGCCGCTTGTCATAACCCGCTGTGAAAGTCGACCGGGTGATGGCTGTGGACCTCCTTCGGGAGGCGAGGTGAAGAGGGACCTCGAGCAAAAGGCGGAATTCGAACGGGAAGGGGATCTCAGAAGACCTTTCCAGGGGCGAAGTTCGGTGCCCGCAGACTTCCCAGCATCCACCTTCCCCAGCTGTTTTGGCAATGCGATTGTTGTTTTTCTCCTGACTCCTTCCGTTTCTTCGAGCCAGAGAGTGTTCTGCTGATTCCCGTTACTTTGGAGATAGCACGCGCTATTCAGCAACCCGTGGTCTGACTGCCAAGATCCCCTCAGCATCCGGAAAGGTCGAAGGAAAACTCGCGCGCTCCCTGACGGTGCACGGAAACGGTTGCTAGGATGGGAGCACCAGAGGACGGAAAGGTCAAAAGGTCCGAGGGAGGAAACAGATCCGGAATGCTGAGGAGGAAGGGAAAGCGGGAAGAAAGGTGACCAAACGGGGAGCGACCGGGCCGGCAGGAAAGAGTAAGCGTCGGACATCGCCGGCGGCCGGAGCAACGAGGGGATGGGGAGGAGGATTGGCAGGGAAGCCCCTAGAAGGCTCGACTGCGCCAAAGGTAAGCGACTCCCCTACTCAAGCCTGCACATCTGACCCCGAAGTTCTCTCTCCGAGACACCCGTGAGACACCGCCGCAGGCGGGTCGGCTGCGCCCCGGTACTCCCAGACCACTGCGCCGGCCATCCTGCCTCAAGGGAAGAATCGCTGGTGTTTTCTCAGGAGGGAGGTCGGAGTGAAGGGAGCCGACCTATGTGTTCAGGCAGGGAGAGGTCCGGAGTCGAGCGGAGATGGTGGCCTCTCAGTGAGCACAGGACCACATTCTTTGACCTTTCAGAGCCGTCACCATCCTTGATGTTTTTGCCCCGAGTTTTGTGGGGCTTTGGGCCGGGCGCCTCGGCTTCTCAGGAGCGGATGCTTCCCCTCGCCCACCCGTTCGGAAGGCGCCGCGTCGAAGAGATGGGAGGCGTCCTCGATCTGGGAGCGGTCCGGGAGCGGAGAGGAGAAGGAGGGAGTCCTTGAAGGAAGATCATCCTTCCTCTCCTCCACTGTGGCGCCTGAGGAAGCCAACAGTCCGGGCGGCGAAGCGCCAGACTCCAACGAGGCGATCCGGGAGGGAACCACCCATGCTCCCGCTGCGCCTTGGGAGCAATGGGGATCCCGCCGAAATTCGCCTCCTGCCTCTACCGGACGATCCCTTCCCTCCCGTTCCTGAAACGCGTCGCAGGAAGGAACTCGGCCCTCCCGCGACTCCCCGCATCGTAGACCGAAAGGCGTGCCTTCTCTTTTTCACCCGGTACCTTTCATCCCCCCTTGAACTTGTGGGCCGGTGGGCCAGGGCACGCTCTGCGCCCCACGGCGTCCGCCGGCTTGCCCCCTTTCCCTCGGGACCGTGGCCTGGAGGTGACGCGCCGTGCGCGCTTTTGCCTGGGAAGACCGGGATCCCCGGATCGAATTGACGCCCATCGATTTGGCGCTTGCCCTTGCGCGTCGGAAGGGCGGGGCAGCTTGCAGGGAAAACTAAGCCAGAAGGGAAGACTCTCTGGCTGGCACCACGGACGACCCCGACTTGCCTGTGGGGCTGGAGCGGGGGCAGGCAACCGGGAGGAATCTCCAAGGATGGTCCGATGGCTAAGTTCATCGGGCAGGTCAAACGGGAGGCGGTGGTGATGGGATGCGAGGTGCGAAGCGGCAACTTCCCCTTCCCCTTCCTTTCTTGGGCCACGCTGTGGAGCCTCCTTGGAGGAGGGGCCACTCCGAGAAGAGTGACGTCACGCTGGGGATCACGCTGGGCGACTTTTTCGGAGACAGGTGGAGGTTCATCCCCTGCCCGCTGCCCGCTGGTCTGTAGAAAAGAGGAGAAAGCGCATTAAGAGCCACCTGGAACCGGCCTCCCTCGCTTTCCCGCGCAGGAAGGAAGGGCGTAGCTCTCTCCATCCACTCTCGTAGTCCGCCAGCGTGCTCCTTTGGTCGCGCAGCTGCGTGGCTGCTGCCACGTGGCTGTGCAGCACGGGAGAGGTGGAACGCCCTACGGAGACGCCTACTGCCGGCAGCGAATGCCCAGAGCCGCCCGTCAAGGTCGCGGACTGACCGAGGGAAGCGCTTCCTCTTTCCCTCCTCAGCCATCCAGCCGTGGGGTCGGGAGACCGCCCTGCTCGAGACTCTGGAGCGGGCAGGAGGAGGGCGGGGCTGCGGGTAGCTGGTTCGGAGCTTCGAGACGTGTCTCATCCCGGTCGAGCGCTCGGGAGGTTGGGGGTAAAGGGGAGCAGGGAACCGAAGGAACCTCCGTCAATGCTTGTCGTAGTCCATGGCTGAGGACGTGGCTGCGAGCGATGCGCCATCCCTTCTTCCGGGGATGAAGAGACCGGTGCTCCTCCCTCCTTCTCCTCCTCCCCGTCTCCCTTCTCTGAGAGTGCGCGCCTCGAGTCCCGGATCCCGGATTTTCCCTCTCTGGCAATGCTGCAAAGAGCTACCGGGAGGCTCCCTCAGGTGCGAGAAGAGCTCTCCGGGAAGGAGGGAGGCTTCCGGGAAAAAGAAGCGGGCTGCGCTCTCCGATGTGCTGGCAGGAGTGGGACGCGGGGAGTGGGAATGGGTGGCGTGGAGCAAGGAAGAAAACAAGGAGTGCTGTGGGAAGAGTCCCGGGTCGAATTTCTCCGCTGTCCTCTTCCAGACTCCTGCCAGACGGGTGTCAAGCCAACCGTCTCTGTCATCTCTCCATGCCGGTGCAGCATCCGCAACTCCCGGCGTTCGATGAGATCCTGGAACCCGGCAGTCTCCGAATAGCCAGCCAAGCTTCGTCCCGTGACCTCCCCTCCTCCTCCATGGCCATCTCCTCAAGGGAGTTCGTGCAAATCGTTCTAGTTGAAAGAAGCAGGCTTTTTTTTGTAAAAAAAAAAAAAAAAAAAAAAAAAAAGGAGAGAAGAAATCGTCCAAGAGATCCATCCTTTTTCTACGGTCATGCTCACAATCCATGCGAGCAGCCAAACAAACCCTAAGAGCCTCCCCATCCTCCTCCTCGCGCAGCACGATTACGGAAACCGTGGGTGCTTTGCACGGAGCCAACAAGCCGCGCCAATTTCAAGCCTTACCTTCTGGAATCTGCAGTCTGCTTCCAACAGGACGACCGGAAAGCCCCAGAGAACTCCTGTCTGTGCCATTCCGAGCTAAAAGTGAATCGAATTCCGCGACGATCTCCCCTTCAGTGGGGGGAATCTTGTGCCCAGAGCTTGTCGCATGCTCGCAGCTATGTCTTCGGACCAGCCGAGAAAACCCAAGTCACGCACCGAACCCGATCCAAATGGTTTGCGCAGAGCATCCGTTCGAAATCTCCCGTTCGGTGGCTCTCGTGAGCTTCCGCGCTGCCTCCTCCTTGTGCACCCCTGCGGAGGACGGACGGATTTTGCGCGCGACCTTATTTTTCCTTTTGTTTCGAGACGCGCCTTCGAACGCGTTCCTCTGCGCCACGCTTTGCTGCGCGTTGCTTCTTCCCCCGCGTCACACTGCCTCGAATACTGCAGATGCTGGATGCTGAGTAAGCTTTCTCCGCACCTTTCTCCCTGCGGCGTGCTTCCTGACGTTTCCACCGCCGGCGTGGCTCGCAAATGCACCCATCAGCCACTCCCGATGGGATGAGCGTGAGAGACGAGCATCCGCAAACGGCCGGCCCGAGTCCTGGCGGCGGCACCGGGACGTTTCGGAAGGAGAGTCCGCTGCCAGGCGTCTCGCGAGCGCCGCGGGTCAGCTGCGCGGTGGGTGGAAACGTGTCGAAATCCTGCGGCTGGCCGAAGAAGACGTCCGGGTCTTCCTCAGGGGTGTTGCAATCGGCCGCCGCTCCGCGCGCAGCGCTCGCTCTCGCTCGTGCGCGCGCGCCCCGCTAGAGTGCGCGCTGCCCGAGCTGCTAACAGCTGTGCGTTCAGCTGCAGTCGAGTGTCGGTTGGTGTTTTGCAAAGTACCGTACAAGAATCAATATAATTCAATTTTGTGCGCAGAAATCGAGCAGTCTTGAAATTCACATCCGACCGAACATTTATCAGTAAATTCTACTCTCACTTGTTTTGTTTCCTTGTTATCGATTTGCAGCTTACCACATACGGATGTGCCACGGAATAAAATTATTACTACCGAATTGATTGTTTTGCATGCGTTTTTTTTTTTTTTTTTTTTCTATTAATGCTTTAGAGAAACCAGAATTTGCCATTCTCAGGAAGTGAATTTGAGAAAAGGAAAACATGAATGTAAAGAAAATTGTCGGAGATGCAGGGACGTTTCTCAGCAGAGCTGTGCAGGTATAACGAAGCATTTTCATTTTATCCGTTGTATTTCACACGATCATATGTCATAAAGTAAAGCAGTGATTTTTTCTTGATTGCTTATTTGAAATTTTCACCCTGACTTACATTTAAAAAAAAAAAAAAAAACTGCGTTGTAGTATACGGAAGAAAAATTGGGAACAAGTGAAAAAACGGAGCTTGATACCCATTTTGAAACCCTGTCTTTGAAATGTGAAGTTATGAGAAAATGGACAGAAAAGCTTGTGAATGGTACTAAGGCAGCATTAGTACCGAATCCTGGTAGTAAAATTAATGCATCTATTTTGAATGTCTTGTGATCATGCTGAGATAGTAGTAATCAATGAACAATAAGTATGAGTATTTCATGTTGCATGTTTATTTTGTAAGACGTGGCATGCCCATGTTATGTTGAACATTTGGAAATGGCAGTTATGAACTACACAATTCTTTGTTTCTAGAACAAGATTTCAAAGTTTCAGTCACGAATTTTCTTTAAAGATTACTTATGTGTTCACCATTTAGAAGGTTCCCTTTTATTGTGTACACATACGAGCACCCCAACTGTTGTTTATTCATAACTTAATGATTTCCTTTCCTTCGAATTTCTCAATTTTTCCATATCAACATATTTCCTTAGCCCTTCTTAAAGACTCTGTTTGTCTATCAGAACTACGAACTGTCCAGAGCTGTCCAATTTGTGTGTTTTTATTTATTTAAAATTCTTTGCCCTAAAGTGTAGACTGAATGATTGAATTTTTTTTTTTTTTTGTTGTCAGTGATGCCTGCCCTCAAGTTATTTATTTCAAAGTTATATAATGGTCTGTAATGGGTGTGAAATTTCAATTTGTTTTTAATGCTTTATGCAGGATATCGTTTGGAGGAATACGTGATGGAGAAGATAGACAAACCACGGCCCTCACGGCTGAGCCACTGGGAATATTTAGGAAGTGATATGTTGGATGCAGGACATGAATTTGGTCAAAGTACAGCATATGGTATGCGATCATTTACAGCACACTCTTTCATCAAAACATGCTACTCTTGACAGGCATGGCACTCATCAAGATTGGAATGTTAGAGAAAAAGTTGGGGCATGAGGAACGTGAATTTATTCAGAATGTAGCTCAGTGTTACGTGCAGCCATTAACAAAATTTCTGGATGGAGAAGTGAAAACAATTTTGAAGGAAAAAAAGCTTTTGGAGAACAAGCGGTGAGAATGGCAGCACTATGTACTGATGTAACATTCTCCAGCCTTGATCTTGATGCCTGCAAAAATCGATTGCGTAAGGCAAAGAACTTGGAAAGTCAACATCAGGTAGGAAAAATAAGTATTAACATGTGGGTGGGTGGGATAATTGGTTACCTTCCTACATGCTGCATAGCTCAAGGATAAGGTAAATCAGAGAGAGCTTTTAGAACAGGTGTGGGTTGAAGTTTCTCGTGTTGGATAAGTTGAATTGAAAGTCTTGTAGGCGGAGACAGAAGTAAGGGTGGCTCAAGAAGAATTTGACAAACAGACAGAAGTGACTCGATTATTGCTAGAGAATGTAAGCAGTGCCCAGAGCTCTCACTTACGCCATCTGCATGATTTGGTGGAATGTCAAGCTCGTTTTTATAACCAGTGTTCCCAACTGACCCAGGAGCTTCAGAAGGAGCTTGCCAGGTACTTTTGCTTTTAGAGATTGCCTTAGGACCCCTTGTTTCAGTCTTTCGTTGGGTTCCAATGTTTCTGGAGCATTTTCCCAGCAGCTTCACATCACTCCCTGATCAAGTTAATGCCTTCTCTCACTGAGTTTTTGAGATGACCCTTTGTACACCATGATCTTTTCTATTGCTAAATTTTTTATGGGTCTCGAAAGTATAGGGTATTGTTTCTTGTTCATTTGTTGAGAGTGATGAATTGTTGGTCTTGTATGGAGTCTTCCATGCTAATAACTTGTAGTTGGAATTTAAAGATTCAGTACAGAAGAAAACCAAAATTTTGATAGGATGCAGCAGAAAAATGAAGAAAGAGAAGGATAAAGTGTTGGAAGTGTGCTGGCTGACTTCAGAATACGTTAACAGATGTCTTTGCTGAATATGAATTGTGCAGTTTCCTAGAAAAAGTTTGTTGTGTTGTATACAAGAAGTTTGTTGTGGGGAAGGGATGCTGTTTATGAACTGGAGAGAAGGGAATGTTTAAGTGTATTAGGAAATGTGGAGAGAAACAAAACAATAAAAGATGCAGTCGCTGTGGCTTGCTTGCAGCACGCATGTGCTGCACCCAAAACTGGTTTCGGGTGGTGTATCCGTGGTTGCAGCTATAACGATGAATGTAGGAGGAGCGTGTTTCTGGCGCCCTTCGCACCACCGGTGACATTACGCTAGCAGAGTTTCGTACGTAATCACGGAAACCATTGAGGAAAAGATAATAAAAGCGTAACGGAATGTCGAATCGTGTACGCAGAGACGTATGTATCCATCTGTTTCCCGACCTTGCTGCTCCTTCGCTTCACGAGTGTATCGGTGCGATGTCACGCAAAACGCGCGGGGCCGCACCACGGTTGCGCCTCACAATGGGATTCCGATGAGCTGGCTTTGCTCTTTGTCTCCCGGTTGTTTTCGACGGTTCCGGCACTCGGCCCCCAGGAATGTTGGTGTGTCGGGAGCGGCAAACAGTCTTGAAACTCGAGGTCCCTCATGAAATTTTTGCCTTTGGCCAGGACTGTGCCAGCCAAAAGTTTCGCGGAAAAATGTTGGGGTTGTTGAGTGTTTGCTGTCGCGGTCATTACCCGGGTGGGAGACGTGGCTCACGGGTTGCGTACCTTCCGGGGATTCTTTGGATGCGTATTGGAGCCAGAGTTCACGCTGGGTGTCCGCAAAGCTGTTTTTCGGCACCGTTTGGTGGGCCGCTATTCGCGGTGCCCCTTTTACTGGGTCACCAGGTGGATCACTTGTCCCGGATCTGAGGCAAGTGGCTCATTTGGTGGGCCTGAATCACTAGGTAGGCCCCGAATCGCCGAATAAGTGGCCATCGTTTGTAATAAGATGTTTTCTTATGTCACCTTGGTTTCGAAGTGTTCTGCCATTCCGCAAAGTTTTCTTGCAAACCTTGCGGCGTTGGGGTGCAGTAGGGTGAATGGTTGAAAGCTATGGACAGGTGTGGTACCATTATGAACACGAAATTCGCCATCAAATGCACTCAACATTATGGAGGTTTCTGTTACTTCCACGGAGGGTGGCCACACTTGAGAAAGTCGGCGCGGAGCATTTTGTGGATCACCAAGCCAGCGGAATGACCATGCTGAGGTTTTCTTCTTACCTCACGCCTTAACAGTTTACGTCGAGCCGAATGGAATTAAATATGTCGGGGTGGATCCGAGCTGCTGTTTGCCAAGGCATGTGCTTTTATGAGCGGAGCATTTTGATCACTGCAACAACTTCCGGCTCGGATGGTGTTCGAGCGTTTTTTTTTTTTTTTTGCATCCCAAAGTGGATTCGAGCGCGAAGTCAGTTCCCTCTCCCCATTTTTCGAAGATCACTCACCGAGGTGCGAATTCAGCTCGGAGTATAAAAAGTTTCGTCCTACCGAATCGAGCTCAAATTCCCGAAGATCTTGCCATGACTTTGAATCAACCTTGGAGTCTACTCTAGTCCTTTTTTTTTTTTTTTTTGAACACAGTTTCGAATTATTTTCGGATTGGAGCTTGGATTTTCGATATCTTTCTTGGCGAAAAAAAAAAAAAAAAAACATTCTTCAAGACGGTTCACTAGCACAAAGGGGATGAAGTGGGTATCACTTAGTAAAGAGTTGAAATCCTTCCTTGCGTGTTTTCTAAAAGGACAAAAGCCAGGCTTCTTAAAGTCCGAGGCGCCTCTTTGTTCCCTTGCTTTCAGGTTTCTTGACTACCACCCATTTCAGCATGGGCCATGCAAACCACGTGTGGAGATAGCGTGCGTCCCTTTTCAGGAAAATTTACCCCATAAGAGAACTCCTCGTGCCGACGTGTTTTGGAATGGCTCCCCATCGGAAACATTGCCGCCCTACACAATTGATCCACCAAAAATTCATTATTTATTTTTCCCTTTTTCGATCCGCTCAGTGTTCAAGGACTTTCGTCCAGCACCCAAGAACACCATGAAACACCATTTTGAGACCTCCACGATTTCGTTGACCCTGCCATGCCCTGCTCAAAGAATGCTGCTGGCAGTTATCATTTCTTTTCAAAAAAAAAAAAATCAGTGTTTGACGATTTGCTGCAAATACGGTGATAACACGGGTCGGGTGTTCCGTGTGCACGCTGCTTTCGGATGACGCACGTGCTGCGGAGGACGCCGCGCCCCACCCGCGCGTAGCAGCAGCAGCAGCCCGTGTGAACTCTTCAGCTTTCCAGGAGTCAGCCGAGCTGTTTCGAGCCAATGCAGCAGTTTCACTCTGAGGCAAATGGTCCAAGGCAGTCGCCCATCAAGTTGGGAACAAGGGAACAATCAAGTCGGAAAGGAATTGGAGCCACCGATCCCGCTCGAGTGCGAAATGCGTTTTTGCCCGAAGGTTTCGCGCTCGTGCTGTGTTAGTGCACCTTTGTTCTGCACAGTGCCGATGATACAATCCGTCTTGGCTTATGGAGATTGTCTTCTCATTTACCAGCTCACTCGGCATTGAAAGTTCGTTTTCAGGCAGACAAGATTAATTGCCTATTAAGAGAATTAGGATCGACATCATTGCCAAGGAGCTGAACTTCATCCAGGAGCAACCCTGCACGACCCTGCTTAGTGGTCTTTGCCCGTCGAAACGGAAAGAATCGATCCTTCTACTCTAACAAAAGGAAACTGTATGCCGGAACATGTGATGCAGCTGGCGTAACCAAAAACAAAATACACGATAAGTTATTTTTAGTTGGATTTAATTTATTATGCAAACAAGGTAGTGATGCCCGCTGAGAGCGAACTCTGAAATAACGAGTAGTTGGAGGCCAGCACGAGCCATTTCGAACTATTTTCGAGCGTTTCCATCCTTCGTCAAACAATCCCAAGTGCGTAATGGTGGTAGAATTCTGAAGATGGTTGAAAGCTTCAAGGGATGGTGCACACATCATGTAATCGTGCAAAGGGTAACCGGCACTTTGTAGAGCCCCTTCCTATTTTCCCAGCCTGGAAAAGTATCCATGGAATTTATGCTGCCTAGTTTGGAAACGAATCACCCAGTTTTCTCTGAAAAATTGTCCAGAAGCTTCGGCACAGTAGCTGCTTCGCTGCTGTACAACGCAGCAACACAGCAAATAAAGATGGCTGTGAAAGAAGCTGAACGCCCAACAAATTGGAGAGCTTGCGCTATGGTTGCAACATGACCTAACGCGGCTGATACTCATTACATGGAGCTACAGGGTGAGCCACTCGAAACCGGATCCGCCTAGAGCCACGCCATGTTCCGCCACTTGGAGAGGACCGGTGTCGACTCGCTCACCCTACTTCACTACACTCTTGTTTTGGGTGCTTCCGTGGAGACTGCATGCATGTCAACGAATCAGCCCGTATCGAAGGTTCTCGTAAAGTTTTAAGATGATGGCTGCCGCACTCGTTTGGGAGTGGCACGATCTTCTTTTATGGACACCATAAATCCATGATGTTTACAAGGCCCCGTTGGTGAGCATTTCGTGCTGGACTCTCTTGCGAGTCCGTAGGCATTCGCACTCAGTGGCACTCGTGACTGGATGAACTGTCCCAGCTCCACTGTCCAACGGCGCAGACATTCATCTAATTAAATTTCATCCCTTAATAAATTCTCCCTCTTGTTCGTTCATCATTTCCCTCCCGGAGCGCACATCGCATCCATCGGTTTCTACCCTTTGGTTTCTGCAACTGTACATTAGAGGAGGAAGTAATGACGCGACCAGACAGAAATGCAAAAAGCACAGAACATCAGGAAGGATCCAGAATGCATCGATTGCTTCGGATCTTCCCCGTCGACTCTTGAAGATTTTCATCCCGTGTTTAGGAAGCCGTCGAGGGATGTCGAAATCTTGTTTTCAAAAGCAGAGGATGCCTGCTTCCCGAATTTCATCTCTGCTGCTGCGTGACTCAAGTTAGTGAAATGGGAAGAAACATTTGTGAATCGGAACCTGAAAGTAAAAAGATGGAAACCGCCTCCGGTACAAAAAAAAAAAAAAGCAAAAGAAGCAGTGTCCAGCACTGTCTGGAAGACTCGAGTGCGCTGAGATGTGCTCTGCAGCAACATGGCGCCGTTTTGGCTACAGGTGAGCGGGAACCCCACGAACTTTGCCGAGTGCTTGGAAATGTTACACCACGGAGCGCCTTCGACCCTCTGACCCTGAACGTCGAGGCTGACGACGCCAAGCACCATGGCAGAACGGGAGCAGATCAGCGTCTCCGTCGTTTCCGATGAAGGGAGGTTCAGTAGAAGTACCAGTTCTTCCGGAATTCTGGAGGAAGATAGGAAGAAGAGGGCGTCCCCACGCAAGCTGCTGTGGGAGGCCGGCGCTGGGGTTTTTGTGCGGCTCACCTCTTTTTTGGGCTGCGTCCTGACTTCCTGCGAAAATCGAATCTCGCTATCGATGGGGAGGAAGCAATATATCTGGGGTTCCCGTCCCATTCGACACTGACGATCGGGATGCTTCTGGGCGTAATGCTCGAGTGCACTTCCTGTTTGGAAATTGCACTTGGCAGTGCTCACGATACTTGATGATTTCCGGATCGATCAGTAAAACCCAGGAGCAGGAGCGCGTAATGACCGTCGTCGGGAGTTCATGGTTTGCCAGCAACGATGACATCTGGAATCCACTTGCGTCTCTTTGCGGTTTCCTGGCCTTGAAAGCTCAGCAGCTTCCCATGCGCTGCCCTCTTTTGAAGCCGAAGCGGCTGTCCGTGCGCCGGCGCAGAGTCGCAGATTCCGCCCGTGCCTCCCTCACGCAGGGGATGCGATCCAGGAAGCGCGGGAGGAGTCGGAAAAATCCTCTCCGAGTGGTTCTGCCGGAGCCTCTGGCGGGGTCGGTCCGCTTCCCACGCTGCTCTCCTGCTTCGCCGCTGCCGCTCTCGAGGAGCTGCGGCCTCGAGGTTCAGCGTTGCTCCGTCCACTCTACCGCCGGGCACGTGCAGGATGAGTGGCTCCAAAAAGAGCCGCGGAATTCTGGCGCCCAGATCGTCGACGGCAGCTTCTCTTTAGCCAGAACGGTCCGAAAGACGATGCAGCCGGTCCTAGTTCCGGAGGCGCCGGGACGCGTGGCCCCGCAGACCGCATTGCCGCCCGTGGCGCTACATCCTCGAGGTGTCTGCGTCACCTCAGCTACTTCTTGAACTCTTCGACGCCGACCCGAGGGACACGGTCCATGTTCGGCCGCTGCTCTCCTGGGGCGGCGAATTTTCTGTTCTTTTCGTGTGTCCGTAACGCCCTCCGCGGTTCGGAAGCCCATGGCCGGGAAGAGGCGGCAGTCTCTGGGGACCCGAGGTCGAGTAGCTGGGCTTCCATGAAAGAAGAAACCGCGACTCAGTGGTCTGCGCAGGTGAGGTCCGCAGGATCGGACGCGCTCCCGGCCGAGGGGAAGAGGAGAGAGAAGAGGGACTCTCGGTTCGCCTTCCTGCCTAGTGTTGACCTGGGCGTTTCTGCCTCTGCATGCTCTGCGGGATGGGCGCGAATCTCTCCCGTCCCTCGTACGACCAAAACGAAACCCCGATTCCCCGATACTGGCGCGGGGGTAGTACATGGCCGTTCACCAGAGAAAAAGGCAAGAGGCCGTAGGGCGACTCCCCTATGACTCCTGCGTTCCTTTGAACCGGTATTTTGAAGCCGCGACGGAAGCGACGGAAGCAG
Source organism: Raillietiella orientalis (assembly GCA_036172245.1). Classification (NCBI taxonomy): domain Eukaryota; kingdom Metazoa; phylum Arthropoda; class Ichthyostraca; order Raillietiellida; family Raillietiellidae; genus Raillietiella; species Raillietiella orientalis. Next base: position 1,770,412 of record JAYWIR010000012.1, read on the forward strand.
GATTGCCAGTTGCTCCGGCTTTCTGCTGCAAGGGTGGGCAGCACGGCCCGAAGGAACACACCCGGGACACTCAGAGAGGAGGCCCACCGGCTGCGAGTCGAGCGTTTCGGCTCTACGCGCTCTCCTGCGACACGCGCGACCCATCGTGGCTCTCACAATGCCCGTCCTAGTTCCAGACCCTCCACTTGAAAGAACGTCCCTAAAGATCACGTCCTGTGCACCCTTCTCATGAGCGAAAGGGAAAAATGGACCTGGACTCCCAGACCCACCGGGAGTCCAGGTCACGCCTTCACTAGTAGGGTGACTCTTGCACACGCGATGGACGTCTGCCCTGGAGCGCTTGGCGTCTCAGTGGCTCCTGGAGTTGGCGAAAACACCTGTGGAGTGATTGCTAAACGTAACGGCCCTCTGCACACCGACGAGCCGTAGTGGATGAATGAGAATCGGCGCCACAGTGGGAAGAAAGGAAGATCTTAGAGCCGGAGAGAACGACGAAGAAACGTCCCAAAGTCCAACTGTTTCGAGCCACATCACGCAGGATCGGTCTGTGGCTAGCTCCTGTTTCCTACTCTCGCGTAGGATCGGTCCGGTCGGATAACGTCTGTTTCCCACCCTAAGAATGGATCGACCTGTGGCTAGTGTTTGCCATGCACTCCCACGCTCATTTGGAGTGGGGAGCCACCTACCGTCTGGTCCATAGAGCAAACGCGCGATGGTCGGTGCCCCCTCATAGAAGAATCCGGAAAGGTTTGTAGGAGACGTGCAAAAAGAACAACAACAATTCCATTTTTTTTTTTTTTTTGCGAGAAGTTCTTACGAAGGTCTGATCCTCCGATCCATCTTTGAGGATCCTTTGCTGATGCTTCCGCACGAGGGTATGCATTCGTCATCCCGTTGCTTCAGGCAACGACGTCCTGGCTGAGGAGTGGCACTCCTGCACTGCGAGGAAGGACCAACGGAGAGCCTACCACGGCCATGGAGCTCAGGAGGAGCAGACGAGTGCGCAGGAGGAGGCACTCTGCGTTAGTGGTCGACCGACCTGGAGGGCGCTCCTAGCACCCCGAATGTGACCGGAGCGTGAAGCCCGACGGCGAGACAACGGTGCCCAGGAGCAGAGGGCAGCAGCGGAACGAGGAGGAGAAAAATCGGTCCGGGAAGATGTCAGGGCAAGAGCTGGAGCATCGATTGCTGCAGCAGCAAGCTCCCTGGTCCTCAGGATATTTCCTTCCAGCTCATAGCCCGCGTTGCAGTCGCGCGTCCCCCTGAACGAGTGACTCTGCATCCACCCTCGGAGTTTCTTGACCTTCAGACCCGGCAACCTCGTGGGGCCGTTCCATTTCTCCTCCCTTCTGTGGGTAGTCTCACGCCCTCCACAGGAAGGCAGCCTTGGGCCGGCTCCCAAAGGTCAGAGGTTGGAGACTCTCACCTAGGAAGCCTCAAACAAGTTCCGGGGCGCCGACGGAGGAACCGGAGATGGGGGGAACCCGGGGTTTCGACTTGATCCGCGGATCTCTCCTTGAGGTGAGAACCGGTCAGAAGACTGCCGTCTGCTTGAGATAGGTGCGCGGCCATTTGGCTCGGCGAGCCCTGCGGTCTCCGCGCTCCGCCCAGAAAGCTGCTGCTCCCTTCCATCTCCGCCTCTTCCTTAGCTCCACAGCTACCGTCGCTCCCTCGGAAGGGACCCTGGAATCCCGTGTTTCCGAGGAGGAGAAAGCCAGAGGTATTGCAGACGACGTCCCGCCGCAGGTGTCATCCCTGCGGCCTCCCGAAGAACGCAGCCCTCTCCGAGGGGGCCCCTTGAGCAACGATCGTCTTGCTCCCCTCCCCCTCGGTATCTTTTCAACCTCCACCACGAGGGGTAGAGTTTTCTTCTGTACTTGCGGTGCGGAGAGAGACGTCCCTCCCTCAGGGCATGTGAACCTGCGCCCAGGAAGACGGTCAGCCCATCCGGGAATTAGACGCAGAGGGTCCAGAGACCCTCTGAGATCACTAATCCAGGAAGGCGGATCTGCTAAGGAGGCAGCAGGGAAAGTTCAGCGATCTGAGGGCCCCTCAGCAACTGGGCCAGAGCGAAGTTACCAGAGGGGGCGTGCAAGCCCCGAAAGGTCTACGGCTGCTGCTCCGTGCCCCGGGCACCAGGACGAAATCACTCGGGGCGGAGAGGCAGAGATTGCTTTCTGCTTTACACCAGGGGATGCTGAGCTTGGATCCTTTCCGAGTTCCGAAAAGGATTAAAGTGGGAGGGGAGCACCTGCCTCTGGGCTGAGCGGCGAGGCTCGGTGGCCCTCACCCCATCCCATCCTCTCCTTCCCAGGTCCCTTTCTCTGGCGACCGGTTTCGGAGGAAGCGGGCAGAGGACTCGCGTCGCAGGGAGGATCGGCGCAGCCTCTCCCGCTCCGGCCCATTCCGAAGGCGTCCGTCGGGCCGCCTTCTGAAGTCACCTGCCGCTGCTGCTACGGCGGATTCACCCTCTCAAGTGGCGCGGCGGTTCCTCTGGGCGCCCCTGATCCTCTCTTTTCCTTCTAGTTGCAGGGACCCCCCGTCGCTTAGTATCCACGGAGTCTCGGTGGGACGTGGCGAATCTCAACCACGCCCCACCCACTTCTCGTACTCGCTCTGCAGGAGTTTCTGTGGTGAACCTTCGGTCCACCGATGCCGGAGGGTCGCCATGGTTCCGGGGCCCCCTGACCAGGAGGGCAAGGAGGGGATGCTCTAGGTGCTTTCAATTCGGCGGGAAAAAACAGGGAGTGGGAAGTGGGTCCGCTCCTCCTGACTTGCCCGGAGGGTTCTCCCGCCGGGAGGAGCGGAGACGCAGGGGGAGGCGGTCGCGCCTAAATGGCGGTCATGTGGGTCGGGCCAGTCGGCCCTTCGAGGGATGGGAGAGGCTGCCCGTTGTCCCCGCCGTGACCCCGGAGAGTCGGCTTCAGTGCGTCTCTTCTCCCTCTTCTCCCTCTCCCGAAGGGTTCTATCTCGCCCGAGGCACAGACGGGGCTCTAAGGGGGTCGCTGAGGAGGTGGACTCATTCCGTTCCCCCGGGTCGCCTTTCCCGACCCCCTCCGCATCACCTAGGAAACCACGTGGGCCGCTTTTATTCCTCGGGAGGATCCCTGGGGCGTCGTTTCGGGGGGGAAGCGTCCTCGGCTGCCTCCCTGCCCCATCCGGCGGTCAGACAGGCGAAGGAGTCCTTCCGCCTCCGGGTGGTCCTTTCGGAGCGCGGCGCGGGAGCTGCGCGCCAGGGAGCGAGAAGGAGAATGGCACGGAGTTTGGCCTTGGCGCGGCCGCAAGGGCGCGGCAGTGGGCGGGCAGGCCCTCGTGATGGTAGGTGAGGGGAGGGGAGGGGCAGTGGTTTAGATCCTCGCTCATCCGTCGCTCGTCAAAAAGTATTTCACGAAGTCTATCGGCAGGGGGAAGATGATGGTGGAGTTCTTCTCCGCCGAGATGGAGTTCAGCGTCTGGAAGAGAAGAGACAGGAGGACCGGAGGAACAGCAGCAAGAGGAACCTATCTCCCCCAGTGCACGGCCCCGGAGGGGACTGCGGTGGAGGAGAAGGGAAAGGGGGAGCAGCCTGGAACCCGGGTAGGAGACGGTCCCATCACCATTGCCGTAACGGGACCCTGCCTTTCCCCTCCCCTTCTCCCCTCCTCAACCCTACTCGGTCTCGGGAGAGAAGGAGGCGGCGCCACCATTGGCGCCGCGCGCCGATGGCCCTGCCTCGTCGAAGAGGGCCGTGTGAATCCCCTGTCCCTCCATTAACCCTGCCTTGATCTTGGACCCCTTTCGGATCCGAAGGGTCACTGCGGTCACGGCGCGGGTGCCATCGTCCCTCCTACGGCGGCGGCGGTGGCTCCTTCGTCTTCTCAGGACTGGGGGCCTCGCAGAGGTAGAACCAGCTTCGGAACGACCGCCCTCGAGGGCTCACAGGAACCACCGATGCACGACGTTTCCATGGAGACGCGGATCCTTCCTGGGCAGGACGATCTCGCCCTGGCACCGCACGTCGTCCTGCTGCGCTCTCTGAAGCGAAAGTCCGGGGTGCCGACCCCACGAGGCCACTGACCCGTTAGGCACGCTATCCCCACCCTCGAGAGTCCTCGTGGGATGAGCGTGCTCCTGCCGCCGGCACGACCGCGCCGTCGCCGCCACCCTCCTCGACCTGCATCCGGGATTTCCGAAAATCTGCGCTCCTCTTCCTCACTGCTCGTCTCTGTGAGGGAGTTCCTCCCTCGATGATCCCGACGGCGCCCTTTTCCTCCCACCCCCGTTCCTCCCTACACATCGCTATGGCGGCGACTTCCGCGGGAGCACGCGCGCCGCTACCCTCCCTGCACTGCGCCCGACACCTCCCTGGGGCTTCCGTGTCGAGCTGCTCGTGGTCCGGGCCGCCAAGAGGACCGCGCACGACTCCCTCCCGGAGTCCCTCGACATCCGGCATCTTCTTCCCCTGAGAGGGAAGGAGAGAGGAAACAAACGGGGAACCACCAGCGCTTCTCCTCTCCGGGCTCTGGCGGCGCATACGCGCCCTGAAGGAAACAGGGGGATCGGAAACTTGGCGAAGTATCCGCCTCAGAGGGTCAAGGCCGAGGACTCTGATCTCTCCCCCCCCCCAGGTCCTCTCTGTGAACTTTGCTGCGAGAGCGTCACCGGCGGCCGAACTCCCGTGTGCGCTAGCCGCTGCCGGATGACCAGATACAGTCTCTCCTCTTCGGTGGCTTCCCGGACTGGGGCTCCCGGATTCCTCAGGGAGACCTCGGCCCATACCTTCCCCCTCACCCCCCGTTTCCGTGCCTGGGAGGCGGTCGCTCTGGTGCTGCTGCGCCGGGGATTCCAAGCAGCAAAGCCACCACCTTCGCCTCCCGTTTTCTGCTCCCTCCCTCCTTCCCTGTGAGTTTTCCGAGGATGGACCGCCCCCAGAGACGACGGCGGCGGCGCTATCCGTGTCCCGTTTCGGGACGCCACTCTGACGCCCGTGAGCGAACCTCACCTGCAAATATCGCAGCTGCATTGCCCACGGGGACTGCGAGATGATCTCCGACGCTGCCCTCAAGGAACCCGCTGCTTTGTATTCTCCTTCTGCTGCGATTTCTTTGGCGCGGGCTTCACGAGTAGCTTCCGCTTCAGCCGCCATCGCCCTTTGCAGCTGTACGGGAAGCCGCACGTCTTTTCTGCGGATGCAGCCAAAAGCAAAATGGTCATGGAACACAAGACAAATCCAAGTAACCGGTGCGACCTTGCAGGGACGGATGTGGGGAAGGATGCCTCCACAAGCCCTCTAGACCCGCAAAGAATTTCGGAGGGAACCAGTGAAGAGCATCTTTGCGCGCCCACATAGCGGGTGCAGACGACGGCACAGGGTCCTGCGTGATGGTGTGGAGAACGCTACCAGGTGGTTTCTGGGAGGCCCCCCCTCCCAGTTAGGACGGCCTTCGATCGGTGCGGCGCGCCGCTCGGGGCGAGACGTGCGGAGCTCGCGGGAAGTGCGCGGTCACGAGGCATGCCGTCGACGGCTCACCGAAAGGCAGGCCGCCATCCCTTTCCTTTCCTTTCCCTGTCCCTCGAGAGATGGCGCTGCCGTTCGCCGGCTGGCACGCCGGAAAGCAGCCGGGCGGCAGACGAGTGCACACGCAGATGTAGTGTCGTGGGGGAAACCGGTCGGGAAGGCGATCCGCGTCGACCGGAGGCCAAGGACATCGCCGCATCCATCCGCACGCCCGCACGCACTCACGCGGGCGTGCGGATGCGACGCCACCGCCGGGAAGCTGGATTGGGGAGCTCGGAACGACGCGGGGAGGCTGGCGCCAAGGAGCGCTCGGTGCTTGGCCGGACACGACGGCGCCGCAGAGCACCCCATGGAAAGTCAGGCCTCATGCAGCAAGAAGGAAGGGAGTGGTGCGGGGTTCGAGCTGGCGCCTGCTCAAACTCGGGCGAGGGCGACGGGAGCGTGCGACGGTTGGCCGCGTGGTTCCGGCGCGTGCGCGTCGTGGAAACCTTCTGGCGGCATGGTATGGCTGGAGACAGCCCCGAGCGGTCCACGGGAATGCTCCCTCTTGCGCGTCGAGGATCACGAAGGGAACTCCTCCCGGGGTTTCGTCGTGACATTCAGTCGACGGACTTTCGGCAAGCGGAGGGGCCGCACTGAGCGGGGAAAGGAGGACGAGGAAGGGGGGGGGGGGGAGTGAATTTCGAAGGCGCTCGGAGCAACGGGATTCTGCATGCGCGTGAGAGGGTATATCCATGGACAGGAGGACACTGTCCGAAAGCTGGAGCCGACGCGCGAGCGGGCAACGCAGGGAGCGGCCGGCTCCCGCTGCCGGAACGCGGGTTGAGCCGGTCGTTCTAAAAATAGTTCCGGAGGGAAAGGGAGGATCAATGCGAGCGAAAGTGTCCGGGAGTCTGGTGGAAGGCCTCTGCCGCAGTGACCAGCGAGCACAACCCCTAAGGGGCGGGGGATGAGGACAGTGTCGCGGAACAGTAAGGGAACGGGAGCAGAAGTTGAGCCCCTGGTTCGTGAGGGATTGACGGACGCGACCGGAGAGTTCGCGCCACCTGGGCGGGGAGGTGGGCGTCCGGACAACCAGAATGCACACGCGCGCGCCCCTCGGCAGTCACGGGAAGGGCACACCGCACCGCGAGGGGGGAACCTCGGTCAGTCTCCCATCGCGTTTCCTCGGGCGACGTTCCGTCCCCCCCGGCAAAGCGTGGGCGCTGGTCTCCTGGGACCCCGGGAGGAGGCCGGGAGAGGCAAAGACGTGGGCGGAAGACGTACATTTCTACTCGTTCCACCATGATCCCCCAGGATTCCGTGGCTTCGTCTAGGCTGCTCTGGAAAGGAGACAGACGCTGTGTGAGGGGGTCTTAGATCCCCTGCGGGGCTGCTCGGGCTGCGAGGACGCGGAGGGCACCCTGTCCGCGCTAGCCGGCCCGCGTTTCTCCCCCGTCCGCGGGCTCGCGGAGAAAAACTCAGGCCCTTCCTCGAGACCTTCCGAGAGCCCGCAGCCCTACCTGCCCATGCCCCTACCTGCATGGTGGTGGAGATGTTTCCCCTCTCGCTAAGGATCTCGTGCAGGTAGCGCGTGCCCAGGGTGTTGCGGAGGGTCGTCTGTGCCAGCAGCTTCGTCGAGTGGTGGGCATTCTCGACGTTGGCGACCGAGATGGTGGCGCTGGACACCCGGTAGTAGACCACGGCGTCCACGCTCACTGTGACGCTGTCCTTAGTGAGCACCTGCGGGCGGAAAGGAGAGGAGCGACTTCGGGGCCCGGGAAGGGGGGGGGGAAGGCAGAGGCCCCTCCTGGCGCTCGGGCGCGTGCGCGATGGGGGCGCGCGGGAAGCACAAGGGTGGGGGCGTCGCCACCGCCCAGGGAGTCCCGCGGTGAAGGAAGGGTGAGAGCGCGAAAGAGGTCACCCCCCCTCCCGAGCGGAAGCGGGGCCTACCCTGGCGTGTGGGAGTTGATCGAATCCTTCTCGTTCACCTGGAGTGTCTGCACCTTCCCGTATCCGGCGGCTTTGATGAGAGGAAACAAGACAGGAAGGCGATCCGCGTCTATCGGGGGTCAAGGAGGGCGGTGCCCGAGTACGGCCCACTCGATTCGTCCACATGGGTCCGGGAGGATCGGACGCCCTTGTCCTCCCCTACAAGCCTTCCAGACCGACCCTGGTGAGCGGAGGATCGTAGGTCCCGGAATCTTCCGGGGTGGCGGCCTTCTGGGGAAGAGGGTGGGTGAGGGAGTGGCCTCCTTCCTGCTACATCCCTCCTGTTTAATAGGCTCTCGGGAATTTGCCTCTGACGGCACGGGGGACTTCGGAGACTCGCGCTAAGGCATGCAGGTGAGGGCGGCTGGCCCTCAAGGCTTCGGCCATCGGCTGCATGGCGCGGGGACGTCCCCCTCCGCGTGGCAACTCCTAGAGTCAAGCCTTCCTGGATTTGGGGGGCAGAGGGGAGGAGAGCTCGCGCGCACGTTCGTCGGGTCTTCCAACCGGATCAGTCAGAGACCTGCAGGCCGGCCCGTCGAGTACACTCTGGGAAGAATAGAGCAGGGACGCGCAAGGGAGGAGGATTTCCTCGCGGGACCGGTTCGTACCCCGGGAGAAGGGGAAGGCCTGACGAGCAACCGACTCACAGGGCCGGGAAGCAGGAGGAGGATCAAAGGTGCCCATGGGAGGCGTTTGTCGTCCGGGGCCGACAAAGAGGACCAGCAGAGGCTCGATGAAGGGCTGCTCCTGGCGCTGCACCCCCTTCGCCCCAGCCATCGGACTCACCTCCTGCGGGGGGACGTCAAAGGACACCGTCCGGAGGTCCACCTTGATGTACTGCTCGATGCACGGCAGCACGAAGAAGATCCCTGGGGGAAAAAGCCCTTTGCTGAGGGGGGCTGAAGGGCGGGCTTCCCTCTCGAGACCGGCCCTTCCCTTCCTGTCCGGAGGAGAGAGACACGGGCAGGACGGGATGCAAACGGCTTCTAGTGATACTCCCTCCTTCTCCTTTCGCCGTCGCGTCTCCTCGTCCTCCCCCTTGCAGTCTCATCCTGGTGCAGAGGCTGTGGGCCTTCCCTCCTCCTCTCCCCGATTTCGCACGCGGGAAGGAAGCCCAAACCCCAGAGATGCCTTCCTCGTTCCTCAGAGAGACGCTTGGGGGCGTCCTCTCTGAGGAACGAGGGAGGAGGTGAGGGGGCGACCTTTTCCCACCTGGCCCTTTGGCTCCTCCGGACAGCAGCCTTCCCAGACGGAAGATGACAGCCCTCTCGTACTCCTGGACCACCTGAAAGCAGACGGTGAGGTGACAAGCAAGCTGGGGTTTGTCCCTGCTCTCTCAGTTCTTTGACCTCAGGTCGCGGGCGTCCTCCGTGTCTCCCGGGGAGGCGGCCGCACACATGCGTGCTTTCCTCCCCTCCCTCCCTTCTTTTCCATCCTATACGGGAGCTCCCTATTGCAGGAAGAGGAGGGGAAGGTGGAGAAAAGAAACCTAGGGGAGTGGCAGTTCTGAAGAGCGCCGCTGGAGGCATCCCCTTTGCCGCATCGAGAAAGCGACGTCGCGGAGACAGCGAGCCTCACAGGCGCGCGCACGTCAGTGGAGCGAGGTGGTGGTCACCCCCACGCGTGCAGGGTGGGGGTGGGGGATGGGATTGGTGCCGAGGGATCCTTTGGAACTCCTAATCCGGAAGCGTGGTGTTCCAGGGACTCCACCCATACTTCCCCCCTCCCTGCTGCAGTCCCAGAGGCAGAAGAAAAAATCCTTCCCAGAGGAGGTTCCGTTCGGTAAGCGGAACCGCCTTCCGGCAAGCTCGCGTGAGGATCCTCCGGAAATGGGAAAGGAGACGTCGTTTGCCCCCCACCCCACACACATACAAGACTCACAGAAGCTCGTTTGCTCCCCAGCTGGGTCTGGGATGGCTCACTGCCTGCTTCCTGTTGCCGTAGTACCGAGGGTTCCTCTCCCACCCTTCAAGAGACTGGGCGCGCCTTCCCTCCTACCCGGGCGAGGACGCGCGCCCCCACATGTCTTATCGGGGGCGACTGCTGGAAGTGGTGGACCGGGTCTGTGCCGGCTTCCACCTGCCGGCGAGTGCGGGAAGCGAAAGGTGGGGCGAAAAGAGGTCGCGCTGCTCCACCGGAGAAGGAGGGGTCTTGCCCTGCGGCTCAGGGCCCTGCGAGGTGCTCCGGCCGCCGTCATGGACAGCAGGCGAACCGCGGACTCCTCTGCGTCCACAGTTAGCGCTCCTAACTCCACGACAGCGCCTGCGCAAAGGGGAATCACCCGCAGGTGCCCCGCGGACGCTCGGAAGGAGCGCTGCCAATGCACCGAGGGAGGAAAGAGGTCGATCGGAAGGCTGCAGAGTGGAAAGGAGGGGTGGAAAATTGCGAGGGGAGGAATGCGCGGCGTCCCTGTGACGCTAAGCAGACGGCTGTGCCTCCCGGATGCTGGGGCGGCTCCGTCCACGGAAGCGAGAAGGATACCGCGTGGGTGGCCGGCCCTGAGCTTGGGAATGGGGAAGAGTGGCGACCATACCTCAAGGCTCAGCTGAAAGAAGAGGAGGCGGGAGGACATGTGACCCCAGAGCCTCCCCTTCGGAGCTGTGACCTGTGAAGGGACAGCTCCACATAATCCACAAGACCTGCAAAGCTGCTCTGGCGCCCGGAGATCCTTCCCTTCCTGCGCAGCTCCTGGTAAGTCCGTGCTGGTTTCCCGAGGAACCGAGGAGAAGATAGCGCCCACGATGTCTTTCCTATTGCTCAAGTGACAAGAAGACCCCCTCCGGGATTTCTAGGATCTGGTCCGGCGAGTGCCCTCGAGCACCGGCATCCGATCTCTTCCACGCTTCACTCCAGATGAGTGCTTGGAAACATCTATAGCACCAAGATGCTCCCGTGGTCACTCCACCCCGCGAGCAGCCCCACCCGGCTCAGGAGATGCGTGACGCTCGATCCCGCGTTTCCCGGAGTTCTCAGGAAAGACGTGCGGATTTTTTTGTCCTGGAAACCGCGAGCACGCCTTCTTCGCCGGAAGGTAGTCTCCTCCTTGTGGCTTCCGCACGACTCTCCCATGTTCCCGGAAAAGAACAGGAGTCGTGAGAGGAGGAAGGTGGTGAGCTCACTGTGGACACCTGACGTAAGCAGCTGGCGGCAAGAAGGCATCCTACGTCTTCCCGTCTCTCAGAGAGGCAGCAGGTAGGCCAACCTTCTAGTGACGATCTCGTGTTCCTCCCCCTGTCCTCTCACCCCTTTCGCCTCCGCGGAGTCCCCAGTGCGTGAGTGAGTAGCAGCGGCGTCCCCCTTGTGGCTTGTGCAGAAGAGGCTGCCTCTGCTTCTACCGGCGGCCACGCTGCTCTCCGCCGAATTCCTGTTGCTCCCTTCTGCCCAGGGGAGGACTGAGCTGCCCCATCTCTTGCGGGCGAAAGCGGCCGAGATGATAAGAAAAAGAAAGGAGGAAAAGACACAAACAGAGATAGTGGCAGAGTTTCTTCCCCCTAAAGCTCAGCCACCGCCTCAGTCTTTCGGAGGAGAGCACGGCGGGTCACGTATGGAGGACCCCCAGTGAGCTGATGAGGTGGCAGTTGAGGCGTAGCTTCACTAGAGCTCAGGCAGCAACCGCTCCTGGATCCCCGGGAGGGAGACGCCGTCAGTCGGCACTCCAGGACGCGGGAGAGGCGATGCAGGGACCTCCGAGGGGCGCTCTTTACCTTGATGCAGATGCACAGGGAGAAGGGGAAGGTGATTACCACGAGGATCCAGCAGAAGACGGTCAGGATCCAACCGCAGACTCCGAGCTCTGCGTCCAGGGAGTGCGCTGGAAGAGACAAAGCGATGGGGTGAGAGAGGCTTGTAACGGCTTCCAGTGACATCCGGGCGAGCGCGTCTCGAGCTCGACGTTTCTTTGGAGACGCCTGCAATGGGTTGTCAGTACCACCCTCCTTACGTGAAGGAAAGTCACAAGAAAGAATTCAAAAAGACTCCGGAAAGACTTCAGAAAAACTTTAGAAAGATTCCTCAAAGACTCCAGAAAAACACCAGAAAGTTTCCAGAAAAACGCCAAAAAGACGCCAGAAGAAGTCCAGAAAAACACCGTAAAGAATTCAAAAAGACGCCGAAAAGACGTCGGAAAGACTCCAGAAATACTTCGGCCGTACGGAGTTCCCCCGCCCAGTCTGCATTTCGGCAGGAGTCCCGATGCCCGTGGGCGGCGAACCGTGCAGGTGACCACCCTTCTCTTCCCCTCTTCCGTCTTCCAATCCCTTTTCCGGGATTTGGCAGCATCCGCAAAAAAATTCCATTGGTCTGCACGACAACCTTCCGATCTCCTTGCACCCGCCCATCCACTCATGTCCGCCGCGGAGTGGCTGCGTCGGCGGTCTTTCCGAGATTCTCTCGAGGAGGCTGCCGATGTCGGCCGCACCTCCGGGAAGCTCTTCATCCGGACCGCATCTTCAGGGAGCCCTTCAGCAAGTTGAACGTTTAACCCCCCTCCCTATTCTCCGAGTGTGGATGGCTCGCGGGCAAACCAATGAGATCGAAGGGAACTCCCAAAGATCCCTCGATCAGAGCGCCTCGCTTCGGGACCCATTGAAAGTCCTTGATTGCTGATTTCGGCCGAGTCCTACGGGAGCTCTGGTTTCTCGGGTTGCGCGTACCCGTTCGTCTTACATCCGCGTGTTCGCCACTTGAGCGGCGCCACCCGAGATGGTCCCTGACCTCCTCCGAGTCAGCCGCTGCGCTCTCTCTGAAAGACAACTCCTCTTCTGCCTCCTTATCTTCTTCCTCCTCTTCCTCGTCCTCCTCTCTCGTCTTTGTCCTCCTCCTTTTCCTCCTTCTCTTGCTCTTCCTCTTCCTCCTCCTCGTGACGGTGAAGAACGCGCTCTCAGAGGCGATCATCCAAGGAGAGGGATATTCCCGCGTTCCCGTATTTCTCGTCCACTCCTCGCTACCTCAACTGACTATCTCCCCTGAGCGTCCGCGAGACCTTTGAACACCTTAGAGAGCGTCTTCTGCTAAAGAGTCTCTGAGCATCCCGGAGTGTTCCCTCGCTCTCCTTTCCGGTCCCTACGCCCTTCCCAGGTTTTGTCTCCCCCGGAGTTGAGCCGAAGGCTGTAGATCTGCTCGCCCCACCGCCCGGCTGCAGAAGCAGGTCATGGCAGAGGACCCGACTATCCTCATCTGCCGATGCACGCGCATCATCTCCGACGCCCAACTCTCGTGTCCCCCTGTTTGTAGGGCACCTACCTGCGTCACTCCTCCTCCCTTTCCCTTCCCCTGCTTCTCTACCCTCGATGTTCTGTACCTCCACCCTTCGCCACCGGGTGCTCTGTCTACGCACGCGCGCGAGGACGAGCGACGCCGCCACGATGGCGCTCGGTGCTGCCCTCACTCCTCACGGAAGAGAGGAGATCTCTCCGCATCACATATCCCACTCTTGAAAGTATCAGGAAGGAAATCCAAGCAGCGCGAACACGGGAGCGCTCTTTCAGCGCGCGCGCGCCACCTGTCGGGATAGGAAACCGCGAAAGCAGCGGGCGCCTTCCGAGTGAAGCGCTGCTGGGAAGCGGAGCGGCGCGCTCCCGGCAAACGCGTTTACCCTCCTCGCGCGTGCAAGGGTGGCCCGCTCGTGCATATGCACGGGAGGAGCCAGAAGACCGCGTGGGCATGGTGGCGACGGCACCGTCGTGGGATACGGAATAGAGGAGATCCAGGGACGAGTGGGACGAGTCACGGGAGAGACGAAGGCCGACACCAGACTGACCTGTCGCCCGCTTCGGTGAGGGCGGCAAGAGCTCCCCTTCTTCCATAGAGGAGGAGGAAGAAGGAAGCAACACTACTGGCCTACGGATCTTCAGCGGCGGAGCCTCAGGAGGAGGGAGGCTCCGGGGATCACCAGCAGCTGCGCGCCGCGCTCTGCAGGGCTGCTGGCTTGCGTTCGGGATCGTACCTTTCTGAGCCTGATCACAGAGTTTCGACCACTCGTGCCACATGCTCCTCGAGGGGTCTTGCATCCCTCTTTCTACGGCATCTTTGGGGACAGGGTCGCCTTATGGTGCACGTGCGGCGCCAGTTTTTCATCAGAGAAAAATCCTGGCGCTTCTGGGAGCCCTGTCCCACTCTGGCAGCCTACGGGCACCCTTTCAATCTCCTTCCCTTCCTCCCTTCCTGGTAGTACAGGCAGAGCAGTCCTTTGGGTCGGCCGAGAACGGGTGGCCCATTCTCCTCCTCCATCAGCCACGTACACGGCGCACCATGTCCCCGCGTGTGCTGCTACCTTGGAGACGCGAGTGTGTTGCTCAACGTATCCATGGGTCTTCCATGCTTCGGGAACCTCCGTTCTGGCAGACAACTCAAAGCTCCCACGAAAACGATGGGAGGGAAAGACAGTCTTTGGGCCGGAGAGATCAAGAAACACGGAGGAAGGGATCCATGGTCGAGGATGCAGTCACGCCGTGCTGCGGATCTTGCACGCGAGGACCACGCAGGCGTCGACGGTTATCACCTCGGTTGTCAGCATCACATTGCCTCTTAGGGAGCGAAGATCTCAAAACAGCTAGGAGGAGAGCGCTGGCTTGGCGTTCTGAAGAAGATGATGGGTTTTCTTTTTTTGCTTTGGTTCTCAAGAGGTGCTGAAGAACCGTCTGCTTTCTTAGCGGGGACTCGCGAAGCTCTTGAACGCTGTCCATGCAGCCAGAGAGTGCGCGTGACTCTTCAAGCTATACGAGGTCACTACAGAGGGACCGTGAATCCAGGAAGGCTCCGGAGGAAGGAGTCCGTTCCTCTTACGCTTGGGAGGTTGTCTCCGGAGGGAGTCGCAAAGGGAAGAACATCTTCCTTATTCTTCTCGGAGGGATCCCTAGATTTGTGGGGGACCGCTCTTCGTTTCTTTTTCAGAAAGAACCGGCAAGGGAACCGCTCCTTCTTTACTCCTCTGAAGAGAGCCCCATAGAGATGTTTCCCAATTTCCCTGAAGGGTGCTCCCCTAAGGGAGCAGGGCCCTTCTTACACCGCAAAGGCAACCCCTGAGGAGGTATCAACCAGCTCGTGGCACGTGGAGGAGGACCCCGAAGGGAACCGGCACCTTGATGTCTTTGAAGGATCCCGGAAGGTCAACTTCACATATCGGTCGATCGAGAGCATCCGGTTTTCAGCTTACATCAATGTCGCCGCACATGAAGCCTACCAGCGTCATCTCACGGGGGGACTCGAAACCCACGACTCAACCCCCCGTGCTCGGTACCGATCTTCCACGTGGAGATTCGAACCCGCAACGCTTGGTGCCACAAACGGAGACAGCAGACACGCGGGCCAGGATGGGAAGATGGCGTTTCGCGAGTTTTCCATTCCAAGGGACTCTGGCGGTGTCTCCAGATGCAGCGAAGCCCTGCAGAAGGAAGCGAGCGGGAGGGAGGCAGCCGCGAGCCATGTGCTCCCTTGATTCCAAGCGCCAGAGAGGTCGCTCCGTTCCAGGAGGCGATCTCCTGGAGAGGCAGAGGTCGATCCTGGCGAGGGTGAACGGAGCGACCTATTTCCCTGCCCCTAGGCAGAGAAGCGGCCTCTGCCAGGATAAGGACCTCCAGCCACGTTTTGAGGAGCGCAAGCGCGAGACGGGAAGTGCAGAATGAAGCGATGATGAGCTCCCGGGGAGAGGCGAATTGGATTCCGCAAGGGTCACGGGTCACCGACGGGCAGCTGGAACGCCGAGGAAGGTCAACTTCCCGGAAGACGGAGGAGGGCCACGTCCAGCTGGAGCTGAACTCTGTCTCCAAAGCAGGTCGCCATTCTCCGACCTCCGGCAAGGGGTAGGACACCTGCATTCTCAAACCCCTTGGGGCGACCGGCTCCGTGACAGTCCACAAGCCGGAAGCTTCCCTCCATCCACTTCTGAACGAAGGAGCACTGTCAGAGCAGGCACCTTCCAAGAGGAAGAAGATAGATCAAAATAACCGTTCCAGCTGAATGCTGCAGGAACATTTTCAGAGTGTCCTCTCGCGGCAGAGTTTCCCGATGTGGGGAGGGGGGGGAAGGTAGTGGGGTTCTTTGGTGTTTGCGAGAGCTTTCTCAGAGTCCTTGCCCCTGACTCTCGAAAGGAAGGCGTTCCACTTCCACGAGCCCCCGTGCGATGGAGCAAACGAATGGAATGAAATTAATTGGCGGTCGTGAAGATTCTGGGAAGCCCGCAGAGGGTTCTAGGGGGAGCTCAGGAAGAGTCGGGAGGAAGGGGAACCAGATCGGACTCATGGACACGCGGGCGATGACCCCGGGGATACGAAACGAGCGTTCCTTCCGGTCACGATCATCGGATTCTGCGGCGAACAAGCGAAAAGGAGAAATGCCGTCACGTGACGTCCGCGCGCCAACATCGTCACGCATCGCACGTGCCGAGTCTCGCGTGCCGTTTTTTCCTTGCGGGCTCGATCCCTGTGGCACCTTTGCTCTTAAACTGTGGTCAGTGGAAACCATTCGCCATTCCCTACTCTTATCGATACGTTCTGGTAACCCTGACCCAAGCAAGGAGCCAAATGCATCGCTTCGATTACTTCGAGATGAGCTCTGGAAGTTCTGGAAGAAAGCGGAAAAGAAACTTCTGATAAAATAAGTGGGTAAATAAAATAAGTGTCGATGGTTGGTCGCATCCATTATTTTCTACATCACTTTTTCGGGAGAAGTACATCGTCAAAACTCTCGTTATCCATTTGGAGTCTAAGGATATTCTTTGCTCGAAGCAGCTGCGTATTTACCATGCAAAAAGCAAATAGAAATTCGTAATCGTATGTGATTTGCGCTTTTTTTATCCCCAGCTACATGATGATAAAATTCCCAGATACTGTTGATAATTATTGATCCCTTGGTCAAGACAGATGGAGAACTTTTGGCAGCGCACAATGCACCGATACCGCTCGAGTTTGTCTCCCTTCCCATATATGCAAAGTAAGGGAAATACGGTACTGTGGCCTCGGTAGCGCAGTAGGTAGCGCGTAAGTCTCATAATCTTAAGGTCGTGAGTTCGATCCTCACCCGGGGCATTGTATTTTGTGTATTTTGCAAACACGATGAGGGAAGGGGGCTTTTTCCTCCCTTCTACTACGTTACGTTCTCATTGGTCCCGTTCTCAGTAGGTCATCCGCGAGTCAAAACCGTTCGCCGTGAAGGGAACCCAATCCCCCCCTCTCGTGAGCTTCGGGCACGGGCGTGACCCGGAAACCGGCATTCGGAACTCCCGCTTAGGGAGTGTTCCCCAGACCCCGTGCTTGCACAGTAGCCGCCAGGCACGATGTGGAGAGGGAGGGGATCTCGCTGCCTCGTTGGGGGTCCTGGTGCCTCCTCGGCACGCGACGCACGAAGGGGAGGGATCCTGCTGTCTTGGACACCGCTATCGCGAGATGCGTTCCCACCCGTCGCTTGGCAGTCTTGGCTATGCGGCAGGGGCCTCCCTTCCGATGCCTTCGGGCCGTTCCGCTTCGTTCCACGTCTGGGGGAAAGGGTAGAGGCCTTTCGCTCTCGCCGCCGGGCGAGAGAGGGAACGCCGAACCCCGGGAGTGAGCGAAGGAGTGCCCTCGCGACCCCGTGAAGGAGGAACTCTGGAGGGCTCGCGGAACGAGAAAGAGGAGCAGGAAACTTGATCCAGCGCAGGAGGGCATTTCGGCCTCCGGGCGCCATCCTCTGGAAGGACCGCCCTGCATCTCGAGGTCCTGCGGGCGGTCATCCCAGGGTCGCGCGCAAAAGCGCAGGCCGGAGACCTCCAGGAGCTGGTGTCTCCAGAGGAGATGCGGAAACCGAAGCTTCCGCGACCAGGACCAGGAGGCGACAAGAAACGGACCGGAAGGCAGAGAAGGAATGCAGAGGCCGCGAGACGAGGGTGAGACCGCCCGGGTCGCTGCTGGTTCTGTTGTTGCCTAGGCGGGCGTTGAGGCGACAGCGCTAGAGAGTCAGAAGCTCTTCCCCGGTTCCGCACCTCGAAGCCTTCACCTCACAGGACCCGTTTCCCAGCGTTCTCTCGTCCCTCTCTTGTTCCGTGTCTGAAGAGGGGGATCGGGACCCGCCGCCCCCATTCCTGCGGGAGCTGTGCTGGCGCTCTCTGACCTGTTGTCCCGCTCCCTCTTGACTTGGGAGCCCCCAGACTAACCGGTCCGCGCAGGGTCACCCGGACGAGGTGGACGAGCACTCTCGATCTCTGATCCCGTTCCCCTCCCCTCTCCCCCAAGGCTGGCGGGGAAAGGGGTGAGCCGATTCGATTTTCACTTCCTCCCCTCCCCTTCCTCCCTCCCGCGCACGCGGAGCAGCAGCGGTGCAAGGGAAACTGTCCCCCGTCGCCCGCGGCAATTCACTTGGCCCACAGGAGGGGGGATCCGCTCCCGCGAATGTCTCGCTGACTCGCTCTGGGTGGTTCTCCCCCGCCTTGCGCGGGGATTGAGGGAAGGAGGCGGGAAAGAAGCTCCGAGACTCCCCAGGATCGTGAGAAAGGCGGTCGCTCGGCTCTCCGGGCCGCCCGATCGATCCGGGAGTCCCCCTCGAGCTGCGGCGGCAATAATCTCCCCCCCCTTCCTCGCCCCTCCCTCCAGGAAGAGAAGATGATTGCCACCGCAGCCTCCCGCTCCTCTCCCTCAGCCGGCTGCTGCTGTCCCCTCTCCTCCTGAATCCTCTCCGGGCAGACGGGTGGGGGAGACGGAGCTTCTCCCCTCCTCCCCCTCGCTCACAGATGGGGCTATTTATAGATGGGAAGAGAGCGGGGCGAGGAGCGAAGATGGCGCCCCGCGAGAGCGGCTCGGAGAGAAAGGCAGGGGAGGGGGAGGCGTGTTGTTTTCGAGAGCGGGGAGGGAAGGGGTCCAGGGCGGGGACAATCCGCGTGCGCTGCCCGTGACTCGTCGTTCCGCGGTCCCTCTTGCTCGCTAGGTCAGATCCGCGCAGGCCCTCGGTGCACGCCCGCCTTCCCGAGGTGCTCCGTCGGATGCCTCCTGCGGCGGTCCCTTCTGCCCTACCGGACCGCAGCCTGGAGAGGTACGGGTCCCACAGCGAAAGAGCCGGACCTTCCCGCCTGCCCCCTGTGAGTCCTTCCCGATCACCCTAGCACGCCCCGAAGGAGTTCCAGACGCACTCCGAGGACTCTAGGACGTCGGTGTGCCTGCAATCGGCCTCCCGCGAAGGACGGGGGGGGAGGAGGAAGAGGCAATTGCTACCCCGACGTCCGCAGCTCGCTCTCGAGTGGTGAAGCTCGTTACCTTGGCAACGGGCCAATCCTTCTCAGATTGCGGCCATCTTTCTTTTTATTTTAGCGTTTCTCCCGATCCAGGAACGCCGGCTGGCAAGAGCGGCGCATCAGCTGCAGGGATCAGGCTGCTGCAGATAAACATCCGTCCTTGAGCAGCGCCGTCTCCCAGGAAACCGCCCCAGCGGCTCGCGCCGCGCGCTCAGGGGGTTTTCCGCCGTCTGGGCAGGGGAGGCTGAGAGCGAGTCCGCGCAGCTGCCTCGGCGCCACTAGGAGGAAGGGGTCGCCGCGACCTCCCTGCAGGCTGCAGAGCTCTAGACTGAGGACCCCACCTCCAGGCCACGCTTCCAAGGTGATCGCGAGAGACCTCCGCTGGCTTCCCGGAATGTTAGGAGAAAAGGGGGTAATTCGGGAAGAGGTGGGACGGGCGTCTCCCCCTGGACGAGGAGCGCGGTATGGAATGCCCGAGGGGAGAGAGGACCTCTGCGCCCCCCAGTCCCAATGACTACGAGGGCGGCAGGAGTCCCGGATGGGTGTTCAGGACGTCCGAGACCCCTACCGGAGGCAGAGCTCCCACGCTTCCACGCTTAGGGAGCCGGCTGCGCTCCCTGGAAGGCCACGCGCACGTCTCCGCTCGGATCGAGCGGAAGGGCATGGAGAGCTCATCACGTCCTCCTCCCCCCCAGGAGGACTACCCCGACGGATTTCGGCCTTCCAGGATGACCAGCGAATTTCCCCTCCCCCGAAGGAGCCCTCCCAGGGGGGACACTGTGACGGCAAGCCAGGTCCGCGAGCCCACCGCTGTCCTTTGTTGCCGGCAGGGGTCCGGGAATTCGCCCGAGGAGGAAGGAAACAAAGAGGACGAAAATGGGATCATGGGGTCTTTTGAGATCTCTCCCATGCGATGGGGAGGGACGCGTCGTTGTGATGCTGGCTGAATCGACCACGAGATGACCGTTCCTTGGGCTGCCGATCGTGAAGGCGCCGGGTCTCTCGATAGACGCCGCGGATAAGGGCGGGAAGGGGCCAAAAGGGTCGTGCCGGAAGCAGGTTGCTGTTTCTAGAGGCGAAGGACTCGCATCCCCTCCTTTCAGGAATTGCACGGGGTGGAAAGTGAGGAGCCTTACGGCTGCAGGGAACTCCGAATTTCTCACCCGGAATTCGTGGAGGGAAGGGGTAAACGAAGAGACAGGGGAGACGTCAGAACCGGGAGCTGCTCGGCCACCTGCCCTTTTTCGCGCTTCGCTCGGGATGCTCGGAAAGGTATCCTCCCTTTCTCCGGTTCATCTCCCTACGAGCGATCCCGGGGGCATAAGGAGCTCTCAGGAGGATGGGGGAGGGAAGGGAGGATCCTTGCCCTCTCACGCGGCAGGGGGCCTCCCTTGTAATCCTTCTCCTCATACTGACCCTTGTGGAAAGGCAGAGGAAGGCAATCCCGTCTTCCTCTTCACCAACCTCCACTCCCCGGGGATGCAGGAGGAGACGCGGGATCGGAAGGAAATGGGGGCAGGTGGCGCCTCTCTCGAGCAGATCCGTCCGAGGAAGAAGAGGCCGGTTTGGGCCGTCCTCGCAGCACCGGCGCACCCCTCGTTCCTTTTCCGTGGGCGAAACTCCCCTGGAGGGGCTCGGAGAAAGGGGGAGGGCAAATGGCACTACTCCTGAACTTCACCCCTCTCTCCAGAGGAGCGTTCTGGGACGCGCGCGCTAGCACATCCTCGGGGACCAGGAAGGGGAGACAAGGAACCTCGCTGCCCCTCCGCCCTCCAGAAGAAGGGGGGCTAGTTCGATCCCCAGCAGGAGACCCTCTGGGTTCAGGATCCGAAAAGGCCAGCCGAGGAGGGAGCGAGTTCAGGAAGAGAGGCCCTCCACACGCGGGGAGAGCTGCCGTGGGAAGCACACAGCTATCCGAGGTCATCCAGGGGGACCCTTCAGTCCGCTTCCCTCCCCGGCGAGCCTCACGCGTTCCGCGGTCAGGGCTAAGGGGACCGCGAGTCTGCCCCCCACGCAAGGGAGGGGCGGAGGAGAAGGTGAAGTGATGTCGTTCTCTCTCTTCCTTCCCCTCACCTTCGGCAGTCCTCGGGAGGAACTGCGCGCCCTCCCGGTCGCTCTCCGCCGGAAAGCAACCGTGATGGGCGCGCTGGGGGAGGCGGACGTAGGAGGAACGGGCTCTCGGCAGCGCGGAGAAAAGAGGCGGCACTGAGGCAGTGGCAGAGCCCTCGTCGGGAAGGTGGACGGGAAGGAGAGGCACCTACCCCCGATGATGTCAGTCCTGGAAGCGAGCGCCGCCCTCCGCGGCGCGTCCTCGGCAGCGCCGTCCTCCGCCGCTGTAGTGTCCCCGTCGCTGCTGCGCTCCATCGTCGTCCCCCGTCCGCTCTCTTCGACCGCCCCGGTGGCACCCGGCGCGCGCCGAGCCGCGACTTCCCCGCTCCCGCACGAGGCGCCTGCCTCGCACGCTCCTGCACGCACGCTCCCGCACGCACGCACGCGCGCGCGCCTGCGTGGCGCGGGACGGGGCGCCTTGCATCTCCTCCGAGACGACGACGCGGCATCCGGGCGAGCGCGCATCCCCCTCCTGGCCGCTTTCCCGGCTCCCACAGGAACGTCCGCCGCCGCTCGGGACCTCAGGCGGAGGCAGTACCCCGCTGGGGAGCGCACTGTCATGACATCTCGGCGGGCTCCCCTCCGGAGTGTCGCAACGGTTGTCGCGAGCCGCCGCCGCCGCCGCGCATGCGAGTGACGCAACGCAGGGGGTGGCGCTGGCAACCGAGAGGGGGTGGCGGACGGGTGTTCACGGAGGGCAGACTTCGCGGAGTGGGAGGAACAGACGGGACGAGGTTGGGCAGCGCCGCCTCCGGGCTCCTCCACCCTCTTTCTCGAGGTCGCCTGAGGGCGTGCTGCTGCTGCCCTAAACCTTCCTCCCGGTATCCACTCGAACGAATGGCATTTTCTGGCCCGGCGATCCCTGGGCGTTTCTCCCGGCCGCAGACGTTCCCTGGTAGCACCAGATGAGGGGCGAAGAGCTCCACCTCGCTCTCGCACGGGCGCAGGGAGCGCTCTGCAGTTCCCCTGGAGCGCTCCTGGCAGAGCGCCTTCTCAGAGTCATTCTGTCCCTGTCCCCAAGACAGTCGACAGGGTCTAGCTAGCGACCCCAGAGGGCATCCGTCTCAGGGTTACGCAGTGGAGACCCCTCGAGCGATTCCCGTCTCCAGGGCAGACCTGCATTTCAAACCTCAGGGGTCTACCTAGAGTGACACTCAAGGGCGGTTCCCTCTCCTCACCGAAATGACCTTCGATGACCTTATTGACCAGCCTGCCAGAGTCCTCCCGTGCTCCACCACGCGCACCATTCCAGTGGTTCCGCGAAGAAGAGGCGCCGAGGGTCAGCGAAGAGTGGTCGTGAGCGACCTCCTCCGGAACGGAGCCGCCACCTCCCTCCTCTGAGCCCTGCCCGTCCTTTGCGGGACCAATAAAAAAGCAACAAGACGAGACGGACCGAGGTGCTCCACATAGTCCCGGCGTCTGACTACGGGTTCACCTCCTCGACCACCCCCTTCCGAGATTCTTCGCTCTGCCGGCTCCGCTGGAAGGGGTTGGACAGTCCCCCGTGGGAATAAGGCGGGTGAAAAGGGGAGGGTCGTGGGAGGGTCAGTCGGAGAGGGGAGAAGCTACGGACCGACGGCGCGTTGGGCCTGCAATCCGAGGGAAAGGCGCGCGCGATCCTCTCGGATTTCGCGTATCCCGAGACCACCACCGGCATGGAGATCGCTGTCTCCGCGGCAACGTGCCCCCAGCGCACGACTCCCCGGAAGCTCGTGCAGGGAGCATCCTGCCCCCTGTTCTTCCCGCTGAAAGCCGAGAGGTGCCACACGTGGTAGGGCGTTGCCTCCAGGCAACGACGCGTTCGTCACGGCTTCTTGCTGCTAGGGACGCTCCCGTCCTCCTCTCTGCGGGTCTTGCAGACCCAAACCACATCGGGGCGTTCCTCCTCGCCCCACTCCGCCTCGTCCTCTTGCCGCTCCCCGCAAGCGCCCGTCGCTTTTGACCTTCCTCGGACACTTGACGCAGACCTCGTTGTCTCGGTAGGCGGACTCCGGCTGCTTCTCTCCTTAGGAGGGCAGGACGCGATCCCATGATGCTTACCGCTGCCCTTCGCTGCGGTGGCGCGACGCGCGTTATCCCACTGGAGGACAGAACGGCGAATGACCAGCGTCTTCCAGATTAAGGAACGGGGAAGGGACCTCCTCGGAATGCGACCGATGGAGGGAAGGGAGAGAGGAGGGAGGGGGAAGAACTGGGAAGAATCAGAGAGCGAAAGCGATGGGTTCGAGCTCTCCCCTGACTCGCGAACCCGTTGCCGCGGCAACTTCCAGGCACGGGCGGAGACACCGCGCGAGAGCACCCCAGTAGTTTCGCGACCGCACGCATGGGTAGTGCGTGTCGCTGAGACGCGACCTTCGCTTCCGGATCTCGGAGACGGGGCTGGACATGCTCCGAGCAGGTGTCCCAGAAGCTGCCAGCGGCTATGGAGCGCTCCCTCCCAGGCTTTTCTTCCGCCTTCCCCTCTGAGTCATCCGTGCCCCGCCGACTTTCCCACTACTCGTGCCCTTCGCTGTAACCTCCCACCTCCTTGGTCTCGTCGCCCTGGCTACCGCGTTACGAGCTGCGGAGTGACCTCCTAGACCTCGCCGTCGTTGAATTCCGCAGTCCACAGGGGAGAATTCCCCTTCCGTCCACGCGGCACGCTGCGGGACCCTTCCAAGGCGTTCGCATCTCGGCGCTCATTGGTCCCGGACGAGTCTGGCGCCCGTATTCCCCCAGGAGTAGTACTTCACGACTGGGGTCAGGCGCCTCCAGAGCCAACACAACGCCCTATAGGCACGGGCCGGGGACCTTTGAAAGCAGCCTCATGGGTGCATGCGTTGCCAGGGAGACGCTCTTTCGAAGCTGGCGAAGCTACGGCGTTGCCCGTCCGCTTCAGCGAGGACCCCCGGGAGAGCGCCTTCTCAACCCACGGGCTGTTAAAATGAATCTATAAAATTCACACAGCAGGGAGGAAGGGAAACGTCCCGGAGCGAGAGGGACCACGCCTCGGTGGGGACAGGAGATGAGGAGGGAGCAGAGGGGAGGGAGAGCGGTCAAAGGGCAGATAAGTCAGTAAAGGTGGGAACGGTTCCTGAGCAGAGCCAGGAGGGGAGGAGCGAATGGGTAGTGTCGTCACCGGTTTCGAGACCGCCTGACCACCCTTGCGCTTCGCGTCCCGGTTCTGCCCGTTCCATCGCAACCCCACGCCGGGAACTGGCGACTGCCGACGGTACGTCCTCCGCTTGCTCGGGAGACCGCCGCTTCCCTCGCGCGCGTGGGAAAAGGCAGCCGGGAAACTCACGCGGAGTGAGGTCAGCGCTGATCATTGCAGGTTCGGCACCATCCCACGGGGGGAGGGGACCTCCCCGCCCATACGCGGTGACGTCATCCCTTCCTGCGGAGATCCCCAAGCCGCAGCAGCAGCAGCACGGCGATGCGCCGCCGGTGGCTAGCGGAAAATGGCGGAAGAGTCTACCAGGAATCTGCGAGCTTCCTCAGGGAATTTTCCGAGCCCGTGAGGGGATCCCTGGGCGCGATCTCGCGCACCACCCGTGGCCTCTTCCGCTCAGCTCCGGCGGAGCGCCGGATGCACAGGACCGTCTGGACGGCACCCCGCCCGGCTAAGCCGATGAACCGGCAACGGGAATGAAGGGGAAAGGGTCACGGGGGCACAGCTCCTGAGCACCCTCTGGCTACCGGGGGAAGCGGCATCTCACCGACCCTACACTGCTCCTCTGCTGCGTGTGCTGCAACTCGCAGACGCGCCTGCCTCGGAAGATCGCATCCGGAAGCTTCATGGAGGCTGGCTCGTCTGGAGCCTCCTTCTAGTGGGGTTTCCTCCCCTCTACTCTTCGAGACGGGCGTGACCCGCCTAATGCTTGCGCCGGGGAGCAAGTTTTGCACGCTCGCCGTTTCTTCCCGGCAAGTCAAGAAGAGGAGCATCCGCGGGAGCTGCTATCCCCCATAACCCGGAGCGGTCCGCGCATGAGGACACGGCAGGGGACTCACCTTCCCTCTCTCACTCACTCTCGTGCTGCACTTGCGGCCCTCACGCGCAAGCGCGCGCGTGCGCGTGGGTGCCCCCCATCCTCTCCCCTTCAGCTCTTTGCTCGCTGAACCGGGTGCGCTTCACGGTAGCCTCCAGGAAGCACGAGAAGGAGGGGTATCTGGAGCGCGGAACGAGGCACTTTCTCGGATCTCCATGGCGACGAGGCGCACGCGTCCCCGGGGGAGAGAGCGTGCGATCCTGCGGTCCTGTAGTGGAGGCGGTTTCTTCCCTTGGTTTTCTCTTCCCAGGACTCCCGCTTTTCTCCTTCTCCTTGATCCACCTCTCGCGTTGAGAGCTTGCCAGAACGCGTGCTGTCCTGAGTAGTCAGGGTCAGGTCAGGAGCTCTTTTGGAGAGAACAGAAGAGCAGGAGGGACCGTTTGTTTTTTTTTCTTTGTTCGCTCGGAGTAGCCTCCTTCATGAGAGAGAGGGGGCCGGCTTCAGCGCCGGAAGGCCGCACCCAACGTGACCTCCCTTGATCCATAGATAGATAAGAGAGAGTTTATTAATTTGGAAGATTAGGTTGGTGTTGAATAAATCTTATAATACCTCCAAATCCACGCAATCCAATAATCTATTGCTAAACAACATGACCAAATTCAACTCTATTTCCACACATCTATTTCCACACATTTTATTTAACCCATCAACATTCAGTATTAATATCAATTTCACCCTAATACGGAGGGTCGGCCAATGAGGGGAGGGAGGCCGCCCTCGTCGGCCGCTCTTTCCAGTTGCCACGTCAACAGCGGGGTCCAGGCGGGAAAGAGGCATCGAGCGAGCTCCCTTCCCGTTCCGCCCTCTTCATCCCTCCTGCGGACTCCCGAAGGTGCCCCCGAGGCGGCTCATGCCTCGCTTCAGGCCGGATCGGTCTCCGCCAAACCGGGGAGACGCGGGGGCAGCCGCGAACACGCGAGGGGAGCTTCGCGGGGCATGCATCGGCGTGCGAAGAGCAGGGACGGGGGGCAAGGAAGGGTGGGAGCTGTCAGAAAGCGCGAGCGGCCACCTGGAGTTCCGCCGCGCAGGGGAGGTGACCCTGTCCAATCCCCGCCAGGGGCGCTCTTTCCCTCCACTTCCCAGGGGAGCCACCGCGTCAGCTGTGGCCAACGCCGCGGATTGCTCCCGCCGCGAGGAGCCCTGAGACTGCCCTTGGACGGCCGGTCGGCTGCCCTCTGCTATGCTGGCGGCTTTTCCTGCTGCTCCGACGGCTCGGGAAGTGATGTCACGCGGAGCGCTCCCGCCTCGTGCGGCGCCTTCCCGTTTCCGAGGACGCAAAGAGAGAAAAGGGGTGGGAAAAGGATGGAGGAAGAAGCCCTGAGGGAATGAACAGGCGCCCGTTCACACGACGGGGGAAACCAAGAGAAAATTTCCAGGTCTCACCCTTCGGGATGATGCGCTGGGATGAGAGGCTTCGACCTTCAGCGCGAGGAACTTCCGGAGTCATGCCCGAGACGTCTCGGGAACGGACGGCGGGTCGGTGGGTCTATCCCCAAAGAGCCGCTCCTGGGGAGAACCCCGAATGTGGCGCCCTGGAAGGAACTCGCCCTTTCCGAAGCATCGGTCACACTTCCCGAGAACAGTAAGTCTGGGGACTTTTCGCCGTGTGGGATGCAGCGCGCATTACGGAAAAAGGGCAGTTTCTTACACCCTCCCCCTCCGGGAGCCCGCTCCCTGATCGGAAGGACGAGGGATCGGCCCCGAGATCTGCCCTCGGGGCGCGCCTTGAAGCGCTCCGAGTTTTCTTTCCAGCGGGAGAAGAGGCAGCCAGGGAGGAGGACAAAAAGCTACCGAGAAGGAAGGCCCGCACGTCCCTTGAGAGCGGGGGGAGGGGAAGGAGTTGCCTTCCACAAGGGGAGGCGTTCAATTGTCCTGAGCCCCTGGAGGCTTAGCGAGGAGATCGGGGGACCTTCGGAAGGGCGGTAGATCTGGGAGAGAGGGATGAAGGGTCACGGGAGAGAAGCCACCCTTCAGGATGAGGGGTGCGGTGCCTGAGCAGCGCATGCGCT
Organism: Raillietiella orientalis; assembly: GCA_036172245.1. Lineage (NCBI taxonomy): Eukaryota > Metazoa > Arthropoda > Ichthyostraca > Raillietiellida > Raillietiellidae > Raillietiella > Raillietiella orientalis. The sequence continues at coordinate 1,797,220 of JAYWIR010000012.1, forward strand.
CAAGACGCCGAGCGGACAGGAGGTCCTCCCTTCGTTTCCATCCCGAACGATCGGCGGAGGAAGCTGGCGGGACAGGGCCGCGCTCTCCCTCTTGGCTCGGGTCCTTCGCAGCAAGCTTCCCGGATTCCTTCTCGAAGATTTCGGGCGTTCGAGAAGGGCCTCCTGGTTTCCCGGAAGTCCATCAGTCAGGCAGCTCCATAGAAGGGGGTAACTCGCCTATCTTCCTCCGGTGGTCCACTTCCTTCTCTGCGTGACCGGCATGCTTTGTGTGGTTATCCTGGTGACCGTAAGCTCACGGTCATCCATGCAACCCCGGGGAGCTATTCAAGACGTTCTCCCCAGCTGCGAAGCTGTCATGTGTCTTTTTAGGTACTCCGAGGGACGAGGAACAAGAGCGGGTATAGCCACCGAGTAAAGGTCACGAGGATCATCTGATGGTGCTCTTCTGGCCGGATCTACTGCGATTCCCTACTCTCTCTCTCTCTTTTTTTGCGAGGTCTCTCCACAGTGCTCCTAAGATGCCTCAAGGGACTCGCCAAGCGACCCGCCCATTATCCACGGCCAACATGCCCTACCTTTATCGGTGCGCTGCCTTCCTTCCCCCTCCTTCCCGCTCGACCAGAACCGCTTCTGAGCATGGCCCACAGCAGGGGTTCTGTCCGCGTTCCACCAGCTCCTTCGGACCACGCACCCTCTCTTCTCCGTCCGTCTGTCCATGCTCCAGGTTCCCCCACCAGCGCACCACCGCGAAGCGGTTGGACCGCCGACTCTTCCGAGAACCCTGGGCGCGAAACTTCCCGTTGCCGCTCCGGACGGAATCGCGCGCGGCTCAGCACGCCTCGCGCATTCTGCAAGCTGCTAAGCAACGGACTCGCGTTGTCCTCCTCGGAGTTCCGCCCGAAAGGGAGCTTCCTCTTGAGTTGAATTCCCGCCACGCTGCCGGGCATCCTCTGCAGCAAGGAAGACGAGCACTCACCCTTCCGAGGTCGAGGTGGTGGAGTTCTCCAAGGTCGACGCCAGATGCGGCTCTCCATTTCTCCCGACCTCTCTTCGATTTCCCCTTTCCTATCTGATTTCCATCTTTTCTCCCCTTTCGAGCTGTCGGGATTCTCATCCCCTGTGGAGGAGATTCCTCCCCCCCCCCTCTCTTTTCCCAAAGGATGTTGATGGAAGATCGGGAGAAGAGGATGCGACGGCAATTCCTTCCGCTCCCCTTTCGTGTTTTTTCAGGTGCCAGGAGCGGAAGGAGGAGAAAGTCTTTCGAGATGACGGGCGCCCACCCGCACGCCCACCTGTTTAGCCGGACGGCGGACAGGACGGTGCGGCTGCTTTGCTCCCACCCATCTTCGTACCTGACTCACGAACGAGTGCGAACAGGCGCTTCTTCGGTTCGCTGGCGGGGACGATGCCTTAACAGGTGCTGGGAACGCGAGAGGGCCTTGACGTGCGAAAAACATCCTGAGGGACAGCATATGGATCGGAAAAGTGAGATTTTCTGCTTTGGCGTTTCCGGTTTTCTCTTGAGAGAGCAGCAGGAGGGGAGAATTGCGCTCCCCCTCACGGTAGGGAATAATAAAAGTATTATTTCGGGGATTGCATGAACGAATGCGAAGGAGGAAGGGGGAGGGGATTTTCCACAGCTTCTACCGTTCCCCCAGCTCGCCCTGCTCCTCGTTGCGGGCGAGGGTCTGGTTCGCCACCGGAGATCGGATAAGGGATGAGGGCCTCTGCGTACTCCGGGACTCGATCCCCCAAGCCTTACTCTCGGCACGGATGGGGAGATGAGGCCTTTCGGTGCACACCTTTTACCTGCTCAAACTGGCGCCGCAACGGGCTTTAGCCTCAAGCAAGACTGCGGCTCGAACAAGGGGGGCTTCGGGAGAAATTTCCCGGTGCCGAGCAGATAACGGAAGCTCCGCAATCCCTGCGTGAGTCTTGCATTGCTGAGACGAGGACTTTTCTCTGAGGATGCACCGCCGGGGTTTGAACCCTTGACCACCCTCTCGCTCGGTAGGGGCATCTCGCCCTTCTTCGACAAGGGTCTTCTTGAGTTACTTTCGGTGATGCGTTGGAGCTGAAGGCTGACCTTAACTTTCTTCAGCTTCTGCAGGTCTGTTCTCAGTCGGTGGAAGGTTATCCTAGTTGTCCTAGCTCGTGCGTCCAACAGATGAATGTCCTTCGACTACGCTGGATGATGGGCGATGAAAGGCCATCAGCGTGATGAGCTGGTCCTCGCAAGTGCCCCAGATTTCCAGCTCCTGGTGTGTGAATGCATAGCCATGCTTACGAAACCTCCCCTCCGTGATCTCGCCATCTCCACCGAAACTCTTCCCAAGGATGCCCTGATCTCTGATTCCGATACGGGCTTAGCTAAGACAAGGGACGGCAAGGTTTCTGGAAAGGCATTCTGATGGCATTTGCTGCCTGCAAGAATCTGCTCAGAATGTGTTACACTCTGGTCAAACCCCATCCATGCACTCTCTTACAAATCCACGGTGGGAGGAGGATCTCCCACAGTTTCCTAGACTTTTTTTTTTTTTTTTTTTACTACTATTGCTCTCAAATGTGAGATCCAAATCATTCTTTTCAATCCCAGAAGGCATTTACTATCGAATTCCCTGATAGGACATCTGTCGGGATACTTCCCTCGCGTGAGAGATCCTCTCGATGTGGCCGTATCGCCCCGCAGCCTGCATAAACGCTCTTTGGGGCCTCCATAAATATCCCTTGCTGTTCCTTCTCAGCCGTCAAGGATAGTCCACGGCTTGTGACGCACTTCGCTATCAAACGCCATTTTGAACGCAGACCGTGCCGATTGCGTCTGGCGGAAACATTCTCGAATTGCACCCCGGAGGGGAGAGACGCTCAGAGGAAGGGGGGAAGGAGGGGGTAAACGCAGAAGGAAGGACTTGGCCGAGTAGGACTCGGCCACAGGGATTCTTCCGTTCTACGAGACCGCACTCCTGAGACTTTCATCTCGCGGAGCACTTGGAATCCGGAAGAGGCGGGGAATGAAAGAGCAGGTTGGTCCCTTCGACTCTTGGTCCAAGGTCCTTTGTTGTGAGTTCCGGGAACATGATCGGCTTTCCTTTTCTGGTCCGAGCAAACTCGTCCGGTTCGTTTTCCCTCGTTGATTCCTTATGGCGTGGTCCTCGATGACGTTCCAGGTACACTCACGAGACGACCGAGGAGGAACTTTCGGAGGCTGAAGAGCAACTTTCAGTTTCCTTCATGGAGAATTCCAGAAGCACTCACCCAAAATGAGCAAAGAGCACAATTTCGCAAAGTCAAGCAGTTCGTGGGAAGGATGAGTGGAGGGCGCTCTCATCATTCCCTCAACCTTCCTCCTGCTGATGATGGTTCGGTCCTCGAAACCCACATTTCCTCATCCCGAGAATCGTCTACATCGAGATGGCGTTCGTCTTCAGAGAGGGCCACTTGCAACCAGGACAAAAAGTGAGTGCTCAAGGAGTTGCTTTTTTTTCTATTTTCTTTTTTATTTTTTTTTTTAAAAAAGGATCTAACAGGGTGATAGCTGCTATTGGTCCACGATGCTGGAAATCCTTTTTTCCATTTTCTCTGCTTTCTGATTCTTTTTTTTTTTTTTTTTCGAATTTTCTTTGTATGGGGGGGGGGCCCGTAGTCGAAGGACATGGGGCTTTTGAAGAACCGTCCGTCTCCTTAGGGGGCACTCACGAAGTTCTTTGACTCTGTCCACGCCACCCGAGAGTGCGTGTGACTCTTCAAGTCATAGAGGGCAAGTCCGGAGGGACCACCCTATGAATCCAGGAAGGCTTCGGAAGAAGGAGTCGGTTCCTCTTACACTTGGGAGGGGACCCCGTAGGGAACCTTCCACTCTGGTTCTCCGAAGGGAACCTCTTTCTTATTCCCTCTCGGAGGGGGGCACTCCTCATTTCGTTTCCTGAAGGAACCCACAAGGGAACCGCTGCTTGCCTCATCATCCTCTGAAGAGAACCCGTAAGGGGCGCATCCCAATTTATTCGAAGAATCGCTCCCTGAAGGGAGCAGCACCTTCCGACACTCTGGAGAGGCAATCCCCCAAGGGACACTATCAGCTCCATGGTAACCGACAGGAGGAACGGCTTCATTCTCACAACAGGAAGGGAACCCTGAATCGCTCCTCGATTCCCGGAAGGACACCGAAAGGTCAGCTTCCAATCCCAACCACTCAACGGGGACACCCGGTTTCCAGCTGCTACCAATGCTGACGCACTCGAAGCCCGCAGGCCAGCCAGTGCCATCCAGATGGGGGAGGAGGGATAGAAACCTACGACGCAGCTCCCGTTCCCGTTCTCGCAGCTCTGAGGTCGGTTCTACGTGAGGATTCGAACCCGCGACGCTTGTGCCACACAGGGAACCCACGGCTACACGGCCAGCGACGCAGGCAGTGTGGCTGAAGCAGTCTCTTGTGCACTGCACTCTTCCTCGCAAGGCTAGAGGTCGGAAGGGGGGGGGGGGGGGAAGAGGTCTTTTTTTACAATAGCCTTCTCTGTGAATCCACGAGCTCCACTTCACACGTGGCAGATCGAAGGACAAATTTCGTTCGGGGGTATCCGGGAAGGAGGCCCTCGGACCAGTCGCGTGTTTGGATCTGAAACATTCAGACGGGGGTATTCTCCCCAACTTCCGAGCCCTCCGCGTCTTGGTGTTGAGCTGGTGCTGTCCCGCAGAGAGTACGCGAGAATCGGCCAGGGGCAAACCTCGTTCTACCCCTGCCGAATCGATCTTCTCTCCTTGAGGACTGAGCTGCCCGCTCCGGAGAGCGTCGCGCAGGGGACGCGCCCCGCACGTGTTCCTGCCGAATCAGACGTTAGGAAACACCATGAACTCCTTCCCGCGATTGGCTTTGGACGGAGCGGTTTCCAGGTCTCGCAGCGTTTGATGCTGATCCCGCGATTCCACGAGGTCTCACGCGCGATTCCCCTTGTGGGGACATCCAGAGAGAGGGATTATTTGTGGTATTTGCTGGACTCGTTTCACTCAAACAAGCCTGACAACTTCCGAGGCGATCTCGGATGTCGGCCTCCCACGTCCGGAATCAAGAGTTGGATCCCTTCTTCGCAACAGGGAATCCGAGCAGGTTTGCGAGTCTGGAATTTTCTGCCCATTTTCTGTCTTTACGACGCGGTTGACAGCCTCACCAGCCGTTGCGTGGATAGGCGCGTGTGTTTCCGGCAGTGATGTAGGATGTGCGGCATCCCAGGCCGTGCATCTGCGGCACATTCGTTCGATCCGGGCCTCGTCTTGTGGCTAGCAGGTGTAAGCAAACAGCATGCACTGCGTGGTGAGCCACTCGAAACCTGTCCTTTTCATGGTTTCCATTCGGTTTTGCCGGGGCATTTATTGTTAAATAAAATAATGATAAAAGTCCATTAGAAGTGTTCAAGTGTGGTGAAATACTTGGCGGCACCACGTGCTCGGAACTTGCCGAGACCGGCATGTAGACTGACGAGGTCCGTTCCCACAGAAACGGGGAAGGGAAAACCGAGGAAAAAAAAAAAAAGAAACCAACAAAAAGGGAAAACCGAGAGGACAAGTTTTGTTGGAAAGGGGGATGAGGACCGCGGATGGGATCACGTTTTGCTGCAAAGCGTCCTCAGCATCCTGTTTAGGATGCTGGCAAGTTCTGTTCTTATCCTGTCCAGGTGGAACCATCTCGAGGCGGTCTTCAGGAAGATCGTCGCCCAGTGGATGGCGTCCCTTCCATTTAGGACTTCCTGGTCTTCCACGCTGCCACGATCCTGCAAAGACAGCAGAGAGCTGCAAGGGACGCGGCTGGCAGCAGTGCGGTACCACGTGCGAGAAGGCCTTCGCAAATGTTCCTGGGGCTTCTAACCGGAATTCCTAGGGTCATCGGAAGGCGATCCCTAAGGAGATGGAGGGCGGAAAGTCTCCTTCTCGCCTCACCGGTAGCAATTGGCATCCACACTCCCCCGTGTCCAATGATGAAGGCGTGGGGTTCCCCAGCACCAGCAACGCCAACACATGTGAGTTGAAAGGGAAGGCGCCACTGTTCCAGCATTCTGGAACAGTTCAGCTCTCTCCATGTCTGGCTTCACGGCGAGGCGTAGAAGCCACGAGCTTCCGCCGATCACCACTGCTGGCCTCGAGTCGCTCGTTTTATGCAAGCAACTGGGGAGGTTGACTCCAGCCCGTCCTTCTTAGCGGATTCCACCAACAGAGGAAGGAGGCGCTCCCAGAAGCCAGGATGACCAGATGGGAGGAAGCCTTTGCTGAATGAGTCGCTGAAAAGCAGCGCTCTTCGAGTGTGGCCTGGAGGCACGACGACGCGAGCGCGCGCGACCAGCAACCGGCCAACAACGCGGTCCGGAGAAATTCGGAGCGGCGGGACCGCTCGAATCGGCGGCAGAACGCCACGAGTATCGGACCAGGCCGGTTTAAAGTGACACGCGCTGTGTAATCTCAAGATCTTCGGTGCTCTCGGGAAAACAGGGAGAGGAATGAAATGAGATGTATTTCCGAGAAGATGGTTCTCCCTTGGTTAGGGTACTTGAATCAATGGTTTCTCATGCTTGTAGGGTAGGACTGATCGATCTTCTTTCTTATGCTCTTGTTAAAAGCACCAAACCCTCCAACTTCCGGTTCTTATTTCAGTAAGAAAGGGTCCAGCGCGTGCCGATCCGAAGATGGAAGGGACCAAGGCTCACTGGGGACTGTAGGAGAAAGGTAGTGATCGGAGGGAAGGGAGCACCGATAGATGGATAAAGGCTGATGGACCGGCCCCACGACGGCGGCCACAGTTAACGAGTTTCCGCGTCGCAGGGAGGATAGAGAGGGGTGCAGCCACTAGCCCGAAAGTACCTGACACACCAGCATCCTGAGGCTTACTTTGTCTTTCACATCCCACAATTTGCTCCATTCCGACCCAACTTCTCAGCGGAGTGATGGGAACTTTGGATGGAAGCCACGGGCTACTTCCGATCGCCACTGCCCGCGCGTGGCAAGGGATCTCTGAGGAGGAACCTTCTGTTGCTTCCCGAAAGCGTCTTTCGGGCAGGACGCTCCTCCTGGTTACCTAGCATAACGATAGTCTCGAGATCAAGAAGCCAAAGACCTCGAAAGAGGGGAGTCCTGGATTCCGTAGGAGGCAGAAGAATGAGGGTGGCATCTCAGGTGAGCAGCGACTCATCCAGAAAACAACACCAAGAAATTTAGGGATTCTCTCTTTGGTGCCGAACTTGTAAACGGATGATGTCACATAAAGGGGCTGGTAGTGGGCATCTGTGCCGATTCCGCCCTCACCCCATCCGACAGCATTTTCTTTTCCTTCCAGAAACCACGTTCTGCTGGACCGAAGAGCTCTTCAGATGGACACGCTGCGAAGTGAGAGGAAAGGGACCGCAAGCTCTTCGACCCTAAGTGGTGGGGAGGGGAGGAGGAGCACGCAAGCTACGATGGTGGGCGGTGTCCCCTGTTGCGAGGCAGCATGAGCGTACCCTTGAGGCACCTTCCATTTCGGGAAGGGTTGAGTGGGTGAGTGCTCGAGAAAAGGATGGGGTGAGTTGCTTGGTTCGGATTAGGGAGCCTTGCAATGGGGCACATCGAGAGGGGCCAGGCATTTCCATCTCTTCGCGGTGGCTAGCCGTCTCCGGGTTCCATGGGGTGGATGATGCTGCAGGGAGCTGGGTTCCCTGCGTGACCCAGGAGGCATCGTCCTGCAATCGAAGTCCTAGAGTTTCTCCTGCCGGGGAGTGGGTGCCGCCCTCCCCTCTCCCCAGCGAGCGCGAAGAGGGCGGGTCCCAAGTCAGAGGAAATCGACGATTATTCCTAGTAGCTGCGCCTCTGGTTGCACGGGAAGGAGTCTCGAAGGGCATCGTCCCCTGTTCAACGGAGCGGCATCTCCCTGCGGCACAAGAAGAGGCTGCGAGAGCGAAGCACCCTCGACGCGGGACAACTGCACTGCTGGGACGCTTCGGAGGGGGTGAACCCCGAAGCGAAACGCACCGAAGGGTGACCCTGCATCTCGACGAGGCCGTTCCGGGCAGACTCCTCCCGAACCGAACGTTCGCGTACGCCGGAATCCTCCGCGTTCCTTTCTTCTCTCCGGGCAGCAGCACCCTCAGCCATCCAGGAGTTGCATCCGCAGCACCTCTCCTGGCTCCTGTCCGACTGCGGTCCATTCCGCGAACCGCAAGCATCCGTTTCGTTTCCAGAGCCGGCAACAACAAGAGGTCTTTTTTATGGACGTCGCCACATCCTTGTCGGACGAGGCATCTGCAGCATCCAAAATGCGGGTAAATCTCGCCTCCGCCTGGAAGGGCACCACTGACTTCTCGGAAAGACTCCCCTCAAACAGTGCATTCTACTTTGGAAAGAACTTGGAAATGTCAGGAAGAACGAATGTTGCATCAGAGGCCTCTCTGTGACGTGAGGTTGCGGGGTAGGGCAGCAAAGGGAGGTCCACGGATCGCGCGAATCGACCAACAGAATCGGCAGCAACTGCCGACGGCTTCTCGTCTCTGAGAAGATAAGAAAGGGATATTCGAAAACGGCTGGAACAGTTGGGATTGTCTCCCAGATCAAGCCACGGCACGGGGCGAACGGATTCTTCGTCCTCTTAAACCACTACGACCCCGCAGGCAAGAGGAGACGGTACTGGAACCTCTCGTCGGCCTTTCGACTAAGGTCAAAGAGAGCGGCAGGCGCAGACGACAGACTCATCAACGAAACGAACGCGAAGGCTTCGAAGGAGAATCGCTCGTGAAAGCGGGGGCGAAATTTCAACGCACAAAACGCATCCTCAAAAGTGCATTTGTCTGCCGAACACCCGGAAGCCTTGCGGCCACCAGCTTCCATGGGAGATTTAAACAAACATCTGAGTAGGATGTGGCCCAACTTTTCAAATTATAGGGGGTACTCCGGGAGAAGAACACCTTATGGATCCAGGAGGGCTCTGGAAGAGAGTCCGCTCTTCTAACTCTTGGTAGGAGAACCCCGAAAGGAACCTTCTCCCTTGTGGTCTCCGAAAGGAATCCTGGAAAGATATCTTCCTTATTCTCTTTGGAGGGACCCCCCAGAGGGGGATGTTCCATTGTTCCTTCTCCGACGGGAAACCGGAAAGGATCCGCTCCTTGTTCCCTCATCTGAAGAAACTTCCGAATGGACGCTTCTTAATTTCTTCCTCTGAAGTACCTCTTCCCGAAGAGAGCAGCGCGCTTCTTACACTCTGGAAAGGCAATCTCCTCAGGGAGTATTAAACAGCTCCATGGTACGCTATGGGTGGAAACCCCGAAGGGCTCCTTGATGTCTTGGAATGATCCCGGAGGGTCAACATCCAATCCCGACCACTCAACAGGGGCATCCGGTTTTTACCAGCTTCCACCATTGCCTCACCCAATTACGAGCCAACCAGCGTCATCTTGCGGAGGGACTCAAAACCCACGACGCACTCATTTCTCGGCGTCGATCCTCCCCCGGGTGGGATTCGAACCCGCGATGCTTGACACCACATGCGGAGGGACGGCAGCCACACGGCCGTAAGAGGTGCGTAGGATTCCACCAGGCGCCAGGCGCCCTTCGGAAACCAGCGTGAAACTCGGGACGGAGGGCGTCGCCAGCACGCTCGCTGCTGGCAGCGTGGCCTGGAGAGGCAGAACTGCCACTCCCGTCTGGAGATCTGCCTCGACCCTCTATCCGTGTAGTGGGGTCGCGTTCTCGTGGACGGCGCCAAAAGAGCGGCACGTTTTCGCTCCCGGAGTCCCGTCCCAACTTCCTGAGGAACGCTCACAAAACGTGCTCCTTTCGTGAGAACGGATCTAAGACTAAGGATGCTGTTGCGCTGCTCACTCCAGTGACGTTTTGTCGCCGACGGAGCCGCGAGGTCCGCAAACTCACCGCGCGGAGAAACCGACAGGCAACCAATCGGTGGAACCATGGAGATGCGAGCAGGAAAAAAAAAAAAAGCAGAAGCAGCGTGGCAACGCCTCAGGCACGGTGTCCAGGTGAGGAGAGGAGGCAGGCTGAAATGAAAATGGCGCTCCTGTGGTTGTGTCCGGGGACGGCGTTCCTGTTCCCTCGCGATCATCCCTTTGGAACAGCTTCTTCGCTCGCTCGCTCCCTTCCTGTCTTTCCCGATGCCAGCGATCGCTTCCGTGCCGAGCGGCGGATTTACCGGAGGGGGCGGGAAGGGGGGGGGGGACCGAGCGCAGAATTCTTGCAGGAAACCTCCCAACCAATTCCTCCACTCCCGGCGCAGCCGATGCGACGAAGAACGGGAGCGCCTTACCTCGCAAAAGGTGTGGCCGCCGGCTGTAATCAGCGATTGCGGCGCGCGTTACGAGACGCCCTCCCCGGCGCCATGACAACATCGATTAAATCCGCGCTCATGGAAACCGTTTATCACAGCATGAGGGGGGGCCCACGACAGCTGCTGCTAACAATGCCGCCCGCAAGATGGTGGCCGGGAGAGTGCCATGGAGTTTGTTCCGTGCGTGTTGCTTTCCGTGTCTTTTGCAGAGTGCTCGCTCCCTCAAGTTCTGCCGGGCTACCCCAGGCGCAGGTTCGCCGTCTTCACCGTGGAGGAGAGCCACTGGGTATATTCCTCGCTTTTTTGCCATTCGAGCGCTTGGGGCAACCGCAGTTGTGACCGCGGTCCGGCGCGACCCCGAACGAAACGGCATTCGGGAAGCAAGCAAGCAAACAAACCCCAAAACAAACCAACAGCAAACAACAACAAAAAGATGCACCCCAGTTCGTTGGCAGGCAACCATCTGAGTCATCCGCTCTTTTTTTACACGCAGGATTAAAGGAGTAAGGAAACATTGAAATGCTAATTTTACAAAGATGTGCCCTGGACATGACGAAGTACTTTCAAAAAAAAAAAAAAAAAATGCTTGAGCGCTCTCGTTTTTCCTAAATATCTATTTCAATTTTTCTTTTTTTCTTTTAAAAAAAAGTGCTGTATTTGAATTTTGTTTGGGCGAAACATCTTCAGTTAGCGAGCACGTAGTGATTATTCGCTCTCTTATTACAGATATTTCAATAAGCTTTATGCCTGGATCATCTCAATAATAATAATAACAATAAGGATCTGAAGGATTCGTGGGTTATACAGCATTTCGTACAAAAAAATTAACGAGTTTAAAAGGAACAAAAACGAGATTCCTTCGATGGAAGCGATGCAGGTTTGTCTTCATAGCACATGATGGGTTTCTCAGCATCGGTTAATCGTTTCCAAGCATCTTTTTCTCAGCTTAATCCACCCCGCGGTCTCTACCACCAATTTGAACGATCCGTTTTACTGATTGGAGAACCGTTGCCTCTCTGCGGTCTCCATGTAAAATCCTTGTAACAAAAAAAAAAAAGATGCTGGGAACACTGCTTCCGTTTAGCATATGGCGGATTCATTCATCGTTCTAGTGTACGTGCATGTTCTGTGCGCGGTCATTACGTGGAAATTTCCGCATTTCTCTTTCTAATGCGTAAAAAGCTCGTACGTGCGTTTTTATTACTGCGTTTTTTTTCTGTGTGTGTTTTTTCAGTCTAATTTCTAATCCCAGCAGCGCAATCATCGCCTACTTGTTTCAAACCCTTGAGTCCCTCGATAAACTGGCCTTGTTTGACAACTTCTTCGAGTGCAGAAGCTTCAATTCCTGATGCCCTCCTGGGAAACAGCTGCCAGCACTTTCTTTTTCTGCCTGTTCTCCAGAGCTCCAAGCCACGATCGGAACATTCTTTGGGCGGCGACTGCCATCCACGCTCCCGGAGTACGCGAAACCAACGTTCGATTCTGATGCTCCCTGATGGACGGAGTTATCCGGCTGCCTCCGCACCACTTGAAACTCCTGCACTTGAAGAAAAGGAGGGAGGAACATGCTTTCGTTACCACTCAGAGGACCACTGGCCATTCATCTCGACTTGAGAATCGTGTTTTGGGGATGCCTCCCTCAGGGACTTCTATATCGCAGCTCCTCCACGTTCGCAGCTCGAAATCACTTCCTGCTTGAGGAACCCTCGCTTGTGCGCGAAGTCTCGCAAGCTCGCACTGATCATCTCTGGAGCTCTGATTTTTATGCAGGCGTCGCATCTTCTGCCCCACTTCTGTCCTTCCATCTTCTGTCCTTGAAGTCTTACCACACTCTCTTATTTACTCAGGTCCGTGTTCTGGTGCTAGAGCGACGGGAGGCATTACCTCAGCAGGCTGTTTGTACCTCACTAAGACCTCATGTAACGGGACTGCACTCGCAAGCCGTACAAGCATTTGAACAAGCAGCCGATGGTGCGGATGGTTCGAGTGAAGAGGGCGAAGAGAATTCAGGACGTCCGTGAAAGACTTCCCGAGGTCGCGAGGGAGCGCTCCGCCCAGCAGCTGCCGGTCCGGTGTCCCGGCGTTTTATGCTGAATCAGAAGCCACTTCCGTCCGGAATCTCGAAAATTCTGTTGGGGAGGTCACGGTGACTGCCGAATTTCCAGCCGCATGTGCGAAATTCATGCGCCACCGCATCGCGAGTTTGGTGGAATCACCGTGAAATCAAGAAAATGCTTCGCTCAGAGTGTGACCTCTCAATTTCCGCGGTTGTGCCAAGCATGACGCGTCGTTCCTCCGCGGTCCCGGCTGTTGAATGAACCGTGTTATGAGGAGCATTCGGGAGTCACTACTTGATCCATTTGTCAGTTCGGATGTGCCCACGGCATCGGGAAAAGGTTTGTGTCGTGCAGCGTCTTGAAGTTCTCTGGCCCGTGGATGGACTTGGCGTGCACCATAAAAAGAGAATGCAGCAGATTTGCGGTATCTAATGGAGTGTGTTGGACTACTTTGATATGAGACTCCTTCGCGCCGACGGTCTCCAGGAGGTGCCAAGTTTAAATGCTTCAAGCAGGGAAGCTCACAGTCTCCCGTGGAGAAAATGCAAAGTTGCTTTCGAATTTTGTAAAATGCCCTTTTCATAAGTGTTATGAAGAAGATCCAATGCTCAGAAATCCATTATTTCCAGTCCTTTTCCAAAAACAACCTCGTGGGCATTGGTTTCGTTGTTGTCTGTACACTGGCAGTCCTTTTTATTGGATTCGCCGCCTACGTAATCAGTCAGGTGTTTTAAATAATTAATACATGTAAACATATTCAGTTGTGTTTACAGATCAGGAGGCTGAAGAAAGATGTTGGCAGTTTGGCATACGCGTTGAGAAAGGTAGGATCGGTACCAAATGGGGATTCTGGCTGCTAAAGAATTTTTGCTCAGCTTCAAAAGCACTTGAATAAATTAGAAGATCTTCCCCTGCAGGGCAAAGTGAGCCCCCACTACTTGGAGAGCCTCCACCGTTATGTCCAGTTGGTAAACACACTCCGTATTTCTCTGGGTACTTGACTTTTCCGCTCGGTTTTGAACCCATGGAAACACAGTGCACTGTTTCCTTCGAGGAACACGCCTGCAACGAAACACGGTGATCGTAAGCACAGAGTAAAAAGGAAGAGGGGGGGAAGAGGAGGAGGAGAAACGTGTTATGGGTTGTGAGCATATATATGTCATGGGTGTTGGCGTCTCGATGTCCTAAAGACAGAAACGTTCATAGTGCACGGATTAAGAGAGCAGCGGATTTGCGTAGTTAAAGACAAAACTAAGAAGCAAAAAAAAGGAAAAGAAATATATTTATAAAGCACTTAAAGATGTACACGCACTTCTGCGGAAGTTTTTTTTCTTTTTTTTTTCTTCATTTTCTGCTATTATTTTAATGCATTGACTGCTGGCGGTGGGAATCTCTCTGATGCTTGCATCTTCGTGTCGCATCCAGCGTTTTGTAGTGTGTGCGTTCTCATGGAAAGGATTCGAATCAGGAAATGCACTGGATGCACAATAAATCACGCTTAGTCAGTAATTCGCCCTCAATTCCGATTTTTACGCATTTCCTGGAAATTGTGCGACGAGTCAAACAGGCTGCTCTGACTCGAAAATATCGCCATGCCCGAAAAACCGGCTCTTCCATTTCAGTGTGATGTTACAAGTGATACATCAAGGATGGTGCCTTACGATGGTGACGGCTTCTTTTGGAATGCCACTGAGACCCTATGAAACACGGTCGTAGACGACAAGATTAGAAATCCCCATTCTAAAAACGAGGGAATCGAACAGCATCGGGACTTGGGCGGTGCTCGGTTTTCGTCTTCCTTCCAGGGAGGTTTCCCGACGGGAGTAGCGGCATTTCCGTAATACTTTCATGATAGTAACTGAACTTTCAGTAAGGATTAATGGGTTCTCCGGATCTCAGTGATTCCGCCTAGCTAATCTCACCGGATCTGTGACGAAAAATCCTGGACTTGTCCTGGAAAAATGTTCCGAGGAAATTTCTGTCCTTGGTTCAAGGGCAGAACGATCGCTGGCATCATTTGAAAGTTGCCGAGAAAAGTCTTCGGCGCAGAACCGAACACCATGAATTACGATAGTGAATGTTATTATTATAAGCATCACGTTATCGTGAAACCAAGACTTGCATAGGTTGCCAAATTCGGAACACAAGGTGATACCGGGAGTCACTTAATAGGAATAAATTCGTCTTCGAGTCCGAATTGCGGATGACGAAGATTGTGGGACGACTTTTTTTTGGTGAGACTCTGAAGGGTGGTATATTATGAGGAAGATTGAAGTCTTTACAGTCTTTTGCAGCATGCCATGTGCATCGCTGATTAATCTGTGCGGCATTTATAGATCGAAGGTGATTCAAAGATAGCGCCATGTATGCATGAAAACGTATCCACGGCTCTGTGAGAGGAGGTAAGGCATGGAGACGGAATATTCCATGGAAAACGTGCGCCACGCACGGCCGAAAATAATGCTGGAATTCGGTACGCTAAACAGCCTAGAAGAATCACACAGAAACTCGAGATTGAGACCGCATTCGGGCTGCTGTAAAGGGACGCGTGCTGAGCAGTGACGAGGTCCTTGTTGTGAGCGCAGGATGTAGTGGTGGTGGATCTTCGTTGTAGTGCTTAATTGAAGCCGGAACTTCCGATGAGATTAGCCAGATGGAAGGAAGACAGTGTTTGCCAAGGAAAGGGTGGCTTCCTCCGTGTTTACTGGAAAAAAAAAAAAAAAAGGAAAACCCCAAGCAGGTGTAAACAAATGGCACGCTCGTCGGCACGGGTGAAGACGGATGCTGCTGTAAATCATAACTAATGCGCCCCTGTTCAAGAGTGTCCGCTTTCCGAAAAACTGGGCCAGTAGCTCACTCAGTGTCGGAAATAAATCCAGCAGGAGCCGCAGCAGAATTCCGATTTTGCGAAATCCGTGGGGACGACGAAAGAGCGCGGAAGCCTCGAGGAAGACCAGGAAACAGTGTGCCTCAGCTTGCTAATCATTCCACGACGACGACGACGACGACGATGATGATGAAGCCGTGTGTGACCGTTCCGTGCCGAATCCATGCTGATTTGCAACACGCAAAATTGCGGTGTTTGCGCTTCCAACGTGAGAAATTTCCCACGCGCTTCGCGTTCCGAGAACGACGTCTTCATTCCCCGTCTGGAGCCTGCTGCTGGATGCGTTTCGATTATCCCGTCAAGCGCAGTCACACCGAGTGAATCCCGGTTTCTTCCCCTTTGCACGGTGCCGAGACGATGAGCACGCGCGCACACTGGGGGTCGTTCCGAAAGAGCGTCGGCTTCCTGGTTCCGCTGTGTTCCCGCCGGTGTGCCAGCCAGCTGCTGAAAGATTTTGCCGAGTGGCTGATTAATTGCATCATTTGTTTAGCTGAGCACCGATCTGGAAGATTTGTCTTCTGACGTGAAGCTGTTCAAAAGGCTCAAAGCGAATCCTCCGATACCTTTGCGCCGGGACTACCAGGACGCTCCGAAAAACAACCCAGCTTTAAAGCAGACCCTGGAGCTGCACCGAAAGGAGAGCTCACACACGTGATTTCATTTCTTTCTACTTTCCGTTTGATTTGGACAGCACGGCAGATGACATCGGCCGATGGATCCGATTTTCGAGCCGCTCGCGGGAGCGAAACCGAGCACGTCCCAGAAGAAAACGTGTTCAGACGTGACCTCCCAGAGTTCCGCGATCCAGGACCGAACGCCTTCTCTGGACTGGAAACGGACTTTCTCCTGGGGCTGCATCTCGCATCACTTGTGTTGTCCCTCGCTCCTGGCCGGAGACCTGGGCCACGGAAATAAAGGAGTCTTGAGATACGCCTGGCGCTTGCGCACACGTGTTTGCGTTCCCTCCTTTCGATTTTCTCCTTTTCGTGAAGGTCCTTTCACACCCAAGGATCAGCGCGGTTGTGGAAACGGTGGCTGAAGATGGATTCGGGATTCTCGTAAGGCGCACTGACGCCCCAGCTGGAAGGACTCCGAGCTCATTCAGAGGACGAGTGTAGCCGAAGACAGAATGGGAACGTCTTAGAAAGAGCGGTCGGGGGCCACTTTCTTTCAACAGATGAAAAAATCTTGCGTCTTCAGCTCAAAGAGCGCTCCTCTCCCTCTCCTTTGATGCGAATGTAAATATTACCCTTAGCACTTGACGAAAGACGCTTCCAGGCCTTGGGTACGGCGGCTCTGCTTCCGATCAGATGATTCCTCCTTCTGTACACACAGTGGGCTGAGTAACCCAACCCTGAGATAAACTCGAGCGAGGGGCGTTGGGACGAAGTGCATCCTGATTTGCACTCGGGATGTCTTCCAGTTTCCATCGCAAGGTGGGAGGGAAACCGTGGCCTCCGACCTCCGGAGCAGGTCCCCAGTGCTCAGCGCGAGCTGCAGCGGCGAGGCGGACAACGGCCGCCCTCCTTAAAGCTCCCCCTCACCCCTTCGTCTGCAGGAAGCTTCGCTTTCCTGCCCGAGACCGTGGTGGAATCAAGGGGGTGCATGCCACAGCCTCTTTCGCCCGGAGCTGGAAGAGGAGCGCAGCGGTCGACTGCGTGTTTTCCCTCCGCTTCGCACCCTGAGGAACAGTGGCATAAGTAATCTCGGGAGAAGGGGACAAGTAGACGGAGCTGCCAGTGCACCACGGAACGGCGAGACGGGTGCGTCAGCGTGCGAGAGGGAGGTCAGGTTTTCTCGAAAGGTCGCTTCGAAATGGCCCCGCAAGTCCTTTTAATTATTATTTTCCCTGGATCACGTTTTTCCTTTTTTTTCTCGTCTCTTGGCTGCATCTTGCTCAGACTCTTTCATCTTTACCTAATTCCTCCCTTCCCTTTATCTTCTTCGTAAACCGGCGTGTTCTTTCGTCCCCTCCTTCGTTCTGTTTGACTAAGCTTAGCCGGGTTCCCTGAGACTTTCAAACACGAGAGCGTCCTGCGCTCCCAACCGTTCGGGGACGCACGTAACAAGTGGGTGGCAGGCGATGTCATGAGCGCCAGCCCTGTTGCTGCTGCAGACACCTCGTCTCGCAACCTCTTCGTCCGGCGCGCTTCCCTGCCTGCTGACCTCCAGCTTGCAGGCACTGAAGACAGGCATCGGATGAGTCAGGGGCCGAGAGCTTCTTAAGACACCACCTCAATCGAAAGACCTGTTGAGCCGGTGCCGGTGGGTTCCCTTCCGCGCCGCCGCAGGGACGCTGAAAACTCCTCCCAACGTTCGGGATCTGCCTCCCGAACAGAGCACGCAAGCGAGGAGGTCCCTGTTGCTGGACACGCACGTCACCGGCACGTCTTGCGCACAAACCGCTAGGATCCCAGCGTGCGTGTGGGTTAGGGAAGTTTCTGACCTCTTCCGAGAACAAATTGACACCAGCTGCATTGGGATGTTTATCTATAAAAAAATAAACACACAAGTCAGTGACAGGACGCTTGGTCCTGCCACGTTACATGTATATGCAAAAAGGAACCTGCCGAGAACGGACGCTCAGGCCAGCGGGGTTCGCCTCGCCAGCAGAGGGGGAGGGGTAGAAGGGGAAACAAACGAAATGAAAAATAAAACAAAAAATATATTTAAAAAAAACTGGGAGGATTCGGGGAAGGGATCATCGGTTGCTGGAGGGCATCCTCTGCATCTTTCCAGGATGCCGGCAAGTTCCTGTTTTAGGATACCCAGACAGGGTCACCGTGATGCTGTCCTTATGAACAGGACGGCAAAATAGATGGCGTCCCTATCGTTTGGCCTCCTCTTGCGTTGCTCCATGCAGCCAGATTCCTCCGAGTAGGCAGCAGAGTGCTGCTAGGGATTCGGCCGGAGTTATGGCGGCACGCAGGAAGGGACTCTTCAAAACGTCTCTGGGGTTGACCTCGGGGTTCCTCAGGGACGCGACAAAGCGTACCCACAGGAAGCAATGGGCAACACAATCCATGAGCAGGTGCGGGGGAGCGACTCACTTTCGCCGCACCTGTTGCAATTTGGGCTCGCACTCCCCCGCGTCCAATGGTGGTCTTCTGAGAACAGAAGGCCTTTCACTCTTTCGAGGAACCGCAAGGGGCGCCTGCCGAGAATCGGGGAGCGCTCCCTGGGCAGTAACTCTATTCCTTCCTTCAGAGCCGCGAGAAAACGCTCCCGTTCCCGTATCTGCTGCCCCGAATCAGCAGGCGCATGTTTTTTTTTCCTTCCATTTGGTAGATCCCGGTTCCACATCAGCAGCGTGGTTCCTTCCATCGGATTTATGGACCCTTTTTCCTTTCTCCTATCTTGGAAGCCTACCAATACCCGTTGCATTCATCGGCTATCTGCAAATCCTTCATTATCAATTTTCGTTCGTGGTCGTTCGAAGTAATGTATGACCCCTGGGCTTCGGTGACTATCATCCCGCACTTAAAAGTCCTCTGTGGTCTCTGGTGCCATTCATCGGAGATATCAGACGATTCCGAAGCTCCTGAATCAGACATCTCGTTCCGCGAAGGTTCTTGAGCCCCGCTCATGATTCATCCAGAAACCCCCCTTCTGCCAAACAACCTCTGTGATTTTTCGTGCGATTCGGTAATGGGACGTGGGAGCGGAGCTACCAGACGTTCGAGGGTTTTTTCTTTTTTTTCCGGGCCTTCCATTTCGAAGCCCTCTTTCCTCTCCTTCCCGTTCAGACTGCTTTCCGGGATGCTCCGTGATTGCAGCCTTTGGCAAAAGCTGCGTTCGTCGCACCGCCACGGGTGGAGCTCTTCCGCACCGCCTGCCGCCTCACGGTCGGCCCGTTCCTGGGAAAAGCCACACCCGTTTTTCTCGCACCAGAACACGTACGAGGCGCATGTTTTCTTCCAGTCGCAGTTCACACAAAGGAAAGATGTGCCGTGGTGGTGGTATTCTCCCTCAACCTCTACCAAGAACGAGAGCTGCTGAGCAAGAAGAGCGTGCGAGGTTTCCCGGAGCTTGGCTGGCCAGAAGCTGAGCTGGAGAAAGGTGCACCGGATCCCGCAAGCCCTCGAAGGGGTGCGATCCCTCGAGGGAATTTCAAACCTGCCTGCTGCTGCTGATGATGATGATCCTAGTGCGCGCGGCATCGTTCTGCCCGATCCTCGATTTCCAGCAGGCTCCACTCGCTGCTTCGGACCTCCAAGCGTCGATGCTTCTTAGTCCGCGATTAATGCCAGCGTGTTGTTCTTGGAAACAGTTTCGGTAAGCACGCAAGAACTCCGGTAGCGACCAGATCCGTTTGGTCGCGGTGTCTCCGAGTGTCTCGGAGTGCCACTCATTTTTCAAATATTTACGCTGCCGCACTCGGTCCTCGTTTCTAGGATCATTAGAAACGTGCTCCAGCTCGTTACTCACTGTCTGCCTCAATTCAGCAGACGTCACGCGAGCCACCGACGCGCCGTTGCTTGGCTCAGGAACGCAGCGTGTCTCCGATCTTCCGCACCGAGTTCCCAGGCGCGCTTTTCCTCCGGAAAGTCGGAAGGAGGCAATCAGAAACGCAGTCCTCGGCAAGAGCTGGAACAAACTCTGCACCAGAATCGCCCGAGTGACGTCTCTTTCATCTGGGCACATGCGAAACCCCGCGTGCCTTCGAACTCAGTGGAGAGCGGACCTGCGGTTCCGAAGCGTGGATGCTGAAGAGTATCGATCATCTGGAAGTACAGATTTGGTTCGCTTGGGAAACCGAGGCGGGATTTCCCAGGAAGCATCGATCACGGCAAAGTACCCTCTGCGAGCCTTTCGTCAGAGGCGCAAGCGGTTCCGAAGTCCCTTCGGATATCGAAGATCCCGAGCAGCGCGGCTGGAAAATCCACCTGCAGGAGGAGCGTGCGCCCTGCCTAGGTTCGCGCCTGCCGCTCTGCGACGACCGTCGCTGGCACGCTTCGAGACGCGCGCGCTCGCACGACGCCGTCACTTGACTCCTCTGTCTCCGGTCGACTGCGTATCAGCGCGCGCGCCCGCCGGGCCGAAGGCACTGACGGTCGGCGTCGACGGCGTTTTCAGGAGCATCCGCCTGCGCCAGCTGCGCTCGGAAGCCTCCGCTCCCACCCGTTGGGCAACGAAGCCTTCCGAGAGCCAGAAGAAGATGGAGACAGTGAATTCCAATCAGCAGCCATCCGCGTCGAATGTCTTTCTTCGCGGTTGTCTTCAGCCTTCCGTCCGCGCTCGCGACGGCTGCAAGAATGGGAGTTTTGAGATTTCGGGTTTTGCACACACCCCGAAGCGCTGGGAACGGCCGAAGACGGCAGAAGATGGCGCGCGCCGATCCCGTGTTTCGGCGGTTTTCGCATCTGTGCGGTGCCATCGCTCACTCCGCTCGTAAACAACGCACCGGATGGCACCGTGAAGATGAGAACGGCTCATGCCTTCTCACCCACCCGTGTGGGATGACCCGGAGACCTCCGGAGCCAGGCACAAACCTCTTCCTCCTGCCACAGGAAGTCCCTAGAACAGGGATGCAGCCGCAATCCTGGAAAAAGTGACCCTCGAACTTATTTTGCGGGAGGGCATCTATCCAGACCGTTGTTCCCCCTTTTTTCTCCTGGCACGAATGGCGGGACCTCCGTTCCACCCGCCAGCTGCACACTGCGTCTTGTAGCAGAGAAAGTTTCTCGGGTGTTCCACATTTCCCATAAGGCAGAGGATCTACTGGGAGGCGGCGCGTGCAGCTCGGCTCCTGCGAGAAAGGTGCGGTGGTTCAGGTGGCCGCAAAGCAACGGAGGTGTCTCTTGGGCCTGAAAGATGCACCGCTTAAAGCACCCCATTCAGCAGCGAGCCTTCCTTCCTTCTTCTTCTTCGTCTTCTTTTTTTTTTTCAGTTTGCATCCCGGCTGCTGTCTCGTCCGGGGAATTCCCGCACCTCATGGAATAACCAAAAAGCTCCACGCCACAAGGCGTGAGACTTTGTGGATTCTCCGCTGCTTGCCCGACGGCCTGCAGCTCTTCCTTCCTTCCACTACGCAGGCCGGAGGATGAGGGCTGCGAGTGCAGCACGCGCGTGCAGCAGTGGACACTGTTCCGTTGCATCCAGCATCCGCTCTGGTGTTCGTTCCATCGCTGTTTGCGGAGCCCGGAGTTTCGGGAAGCACAGCCGGTTGAAAGATTGATCGCGCGGTTATCCATTATTCATGTGCACGTGAACAACAACAACACGGCGGACACCGGCGGTTTCCAAGAACAAAAAAAAAAAAATGGAGGGAAAAAAGAAAGCGAAACGGAAACCGACGGGAATCGGAAGCTGTGAGGGAGGATCGATTCACATGCACGCGGAGTGGACGGCGAGGACAACGCGCCGAGCCAAGCGCTCTTCTTGCCCGCACAGCACGAAACAAATCCCTGCCTTCCCTTCGCGGGCGCGCGCGACGAAACTCCGCGAAGGAGGAAGGAAGACTTGGCCTTCAAACGCGGGGAAGGGGAGGAAGGAAAAGGGGGGCAATTCCCAACTCGCGTCCACCGGGGGCAGCATCCGCCGACACTTCTGTGCGGACGAGAGAGGGAAAAGGGCAAACGGCAAGCGCTAGTGCGGAAGGTCTTCGAATCGGGGAAGCAGGACGGGACCCCCGTCTGCCCTGGAGAAACTTCGGCCGCGCGCACCTGGATGCTTCTGGGAGGTCTCCTCGTCGTTGCTGGGCACAGAGAACACGCCATCAGGCAGGCCAAAGACGCGGAGAGACACAAACGCCACAAACGCCGCGGGCGCTGGTCTTTTTTTCTTCGAGCAGGAGGAAGGGAGGAAGGAGATGAGGAAAAAGAGAGGAAGAGAAGGGGAGGAGGAAGCGAATACAAGTACTACCACTACTACCAGAAGTAGTGATAGTAGTAGTGGCAGTTGCAGTGGCAGTAGGAAGAAGAGGAGGGAAGAGGAGGAAAGGGGAGCAGCTCGCGCCTGATGAGAAGTGTCCACTGTTGCACGCGCGTGCTGCGCTCGCAGACACCCTCTGGCCTGAACGGTGGAAGGAGGGAGGAGCTCCCGGTCGTCTGGCAAGCAGCCACAAACACACCGAGTCCGACCCCTCGTGGCGCCCGCAGACCAAGCACGTCCCGGATCGGTGACCTCCGACCTTCCGACTGCTGTGGACGAGATCAGCGCCCCGTTTCATTTTGATTCCCTGTAGGTTGAGGGCGGGGAACGCATCCCGGACTTCCCGAATTTACCGCGGCGTGCAAGATGTGGTCCTACGGAGTCGATCCCTCGATCCCGCACATGCTTTTGGACTGCTGTGTCCTTCAGGAGCTGTGGCGGAGGCTGGCAACAGCACTCCTGAACCAGAAGGACACCACCCGAGACGTGCTGTGGCGTTCTTCGAGCACAGAGACCTCTCGACGGGCGCTGCAATTGCAACCATGGGTTGCATCCGCGCTATCGTTACGGTCCGACAGGTGTTCGAAACCGCCGCCGCCCAGAGAAGGGAGGTCACCAGGATGGCAGCCACCTACATTAGGATGCCTGCAAAGGGGCCTCATCTGGGAGAGGAAATCACCGACATCCACCGCCTGTTGACGACAGTTAGGGACAGCGGACCCAGCAACCCTTATCTCCTCCCTCCCTTTATATATATATATATATATTGTTATTCCCCATCCCCGTTCGTTCCGTAAGTTCCCCGGTGTTATTTGTTCTTATCCCGATAAACGCGGAGCGAAGCCAAAGATCTCTGCCCCTTCCCATTCACTTTGTCTGCGTTTTTGTTGCCCCCTTGTCTCTGCCCCGTTCCGGACTTTCCGTTTCTGGCCAGCGTGCCGGTGAACCCTCTCCTTGTTCCTTGTTGTAGTCGGTTGAGAACAAGTTCCTTGGTTGGTTCCCTTGAGTGTCGCTCCAGGCGCCACAATCCCGTGAATGGGCTGCGTCTATGGCACCTCGCACGAAGAGGAGTCGAAAAACATCTCTGAGGTTGACAACCCTGGGGATGCTCAGGGTCGTCCCCAAACGTTTTCATAGGGCCGGAGGGCAACACAAGGAGGTTCGGGAGGGATCTCTGTTCCCTGCACCTGAGACAGTCTGGGTTCGCACTCCCCTGCGTCCAGTGGCGTCGGCAGGCGTGGCAAGGGATACCTAAGTGCAACAGCAGAGGCACCGACTCCTGCCACTCGAGGTGGAGGGAGTCCTGCTGTCCAAGAACACTGGGGACCACTTCAGGTCTTTATGGAGAGCTCCCAGCGGCTTGCTCCAACACGGAGGCCCAGGTGACAGGCCATTTGGAATCACGGCATCAGTCAGCTGTCCCGTGGCCCAACCACTCATCTCCGTCCTCCTGCCTGCGGCCTTGGAGGGGACTTCCCACTTCGCCGGCTGGCTGCTGCCACTCGCATCTCCAGGGAGGGCGGCGCTGCGGCAAGGCAGGTGCGCTCCACCCACGCGCTCATGCCGGGACTCTCCAGCATAGTGCTTGCTTGGATGTGGGGACGATAAACCGTGGAAATCCCGCTGCCGGCATCCTCTGTTCTTCCTTGTCCCTTCAGCCCCTCAGGCTCGCGTTGCCGCTGTAAAATCCAGGAGACAGACGCGGGACCTTGCGGAGCGATCCAGCTGCGCCGGAATCTTTTTCCGGGTGTGGTCGAAATTTCCCGAGAAGGAAGAGGGGAGCGGGGTGAATTCGACTCCTGGACCAGCCTTTTCTTGATGTGCGCCAGAAGGAGGGGAGTCTCGATGGCTGCAGGCAGCGACTCCAGTGCCACTGAGAACAAGAGGAAGATGAGTTCGTGAGCTCAAACAGCACCAGTTCTCTTCCCCACCTGGTGGCTCCAGCAAATCCTTGCTTTCTCCCCGGAAAACTGTACCTTTTCTCTCCTTACCCTCTCTTCTTCCCCCCTACAGAAATCGAAAGCGCTCATGCAAAGGACCAGGGATTCGATCTATCCGCTAAGAGCCTCTCTGGTAAGATCCTGTTTGATTGCAGTGGCTGGAAAAGCAGCCACCCATCGGTGGAGCCACAGGGACTGCAAAAGTCGGAAATCTTTTTAGACCCGCGACCTCCTTTCCTTCCTTATGACTTCAAGTCAAAATAGATCCTGCCTTTTCGTGCTGGGAGCACCCTTCCGCGTCCCTACCTACCCGCCTCTGTGGACGACCACAGGAACATTCCTCAAGTCCCCTCTTCGTGCGAGATGCCATGCCACCAGCACTCGCGGTGGCAGCGATTTCCGCAGCGAGGTGTGAGGCCGGGACCGACAGATGAAACCACCCTTTTCGCCATCCAGCTCCTCAGGATCACGTCGAGGTGGTGCTACCCGGCTTGCCATCGGGGGGAACTCGCCGGCATCCCGTGAAGTATGCAGAAGGTGCAATGCTCAAAAAGAGAGAAACGGAAAAGATGACGCAGCTTCCAGAATCGTTTCATATAAACAACCAGGCCGTTCGATGGTTTCTCTCCCTTAGCGAGGTACATCGTTTTATGCCTTTCTCCCTTCCTCTTTTCCTGCCTTCTTCCTCTTGCATTCTTCCTTTCCTTCTCTATCCTTTCCCTCTTCTCTTCCTCTACGTCCTCCCTTCTTCCTCATCCCCTCCTTCTCTTTCTCTTTTCCTCCTTCCCTTCCACCCCTCCTGCCTTCTTCCTCTTGCATTCTCTCCTGAAAATCTAGTCTCTAGAGAACCGACGTCACGGGCAGTGAGTGATTCCTTCCCTCATTTTTTCTTTTTGGAGTGATCCCTGCTTGCGTTTTCCATTCCTCCCGTATCCGCACTCTCTGGGGACCGCGCCGGCGCCCTCTGAAGATTGTGCAACCATCAGCAGCAGGTTCACCTCTTCGTAAAGAACGCGCCTGCTCCACCGCAAGTGGAAAACCCACGGTTCTCGGTTGCAGCAGTCCTCTCGTGCACCACCCATCCTCCTTGGACGCACGAAGCAAAAGACGAGCAGGAGTTCCGCCGGCAGGAGAATGAGCTCCGGCAGCCTCGGGTCGAAGGAGTGGCAGGTGGAAAATACGATTGCGACGACAGCCGAGGAGAGGGGAGTTTCTTCGCGCGCACACGCGCGCATCGCGGATGAAGAGAACGTCCAGCATGCATTCAGCAGCGGAATCGTCGGAAGAAGTGCGAGATGACACGTTCTGGAAGATTCTTCCGCTTTCCGTTTCCAGCCAAAGGATGCAGCTCAAATCCTAACCCTCGATGCTTTTATCCCTGAACCTTGGAGGATACAGAGGATGCACTCAGAAGATTGCCAGGGCATCGGTGTGCCTGCCGCGGGCAATGCTGACCATCGGTAAGCTGCGGCCGAGCGATCGGAACGAAGAGTTTCTGGGACATTACGTCCTGGATGTGCCAGACCGCCCATTCCCTGGAGAACGAAAGAGTCTGAAGGCCCCAGTGGGGGCAAGGCTAGGGAAGGAGTGAACAGTGGGAAGAGAGGACCAACCAATCAAGCAAAAAAGTACCTGTTGGAGCAGCTGTGAACACGACTCCCAAGGATCACATCGACAAGGGAGAGGAGGAGGAAGAAGGGAGGACGAGGAGGCGGAGGAGAATGAAGAGAGGAAGAAGGCAGGAAAAGAGGAAGGGATAAAGCGAGATGTCTTTTGGAGGGAAACCATCGAACGGACTGACTGTTTGTATGGAACGATGCTGGACGCTGCGTCATCTTTCCTGTTTCTCTCTTTTTGTAAATTTCACCTTCTTCTTCCACTCTGTGGATTATGAGGGGAAGGGGGACCTTGGGTATTGACTTTGCCTCGAGGCCGCTCCATCACCGCTTCATCATTCCTCTCACAAAGACATTTCCGTTTTCCAAGTTGGGTCGCGTTCCATTGGGTCCTCCGTGCGCCGCTGCCTGACGCCGGCGTGGGTTGTGGGTCCGCGGTGGGTAAAGTACCTAAGTGAGTGCCTGTGAATGGTGAGTTCAAGACGCGCAATCCAAGGAATTCTCTTCCTCGACATCCCGGATTCCCGCACTTTACGTCATAAGACTTGAATCGCTTCCAGGAAGCGCAGGACGGAAATCCCGCTTTTTTCGCATTGGGACGGAGCCACCTGAATGCGATCAAAATAATTCAAGTTCTCGGGAACCGGGAAGAGCCTTTAGGATATCGCGGACCAGAAGAGGAAAGTTCCCCTGGAAAGGGTCTGAGGAGAAAGGGGTGGAACTCGCATCCGGGGGCGCGGAGCGGAAATGCTGGATGAGAAAGCAGCCACGGAAAGGAAGCACGGGAGTGAGCGAGGTTTCTCTCCCGGAGGGGGCACTTGTGCATTTAGCCGGAAACCCCACTCGTCTCGCCTTGGTCCCAGAGGTCGCGGGGGTTTCTTGGAAATTAACGGTCTCTTCCGCGGCTGAGGACCCTCTCCGCGATGGGTTTCCTGAGGACGGTAAGCAGCTGCGTGCAAGGAGGAGGGTCTCTCACGCTCCCAAGCCCCTCCCCTTTTTTTTTCTTTACCTCTGCACACGCATGAACAGGTGGGAGTGTTTTTCCTAGGTTGGCAATAATCCCAGGGATCAAAGGATCTCCTTCCCGGACTCCCCCCCAGGCGCGAAGTTCGCGCTCCTTGACGAAGGGAGCGCACTCGAACTTTGGAGACAGCAACCAGCCCGGAAACCTGCCAAAGCCACCCTCTGTTCTTCGAGGTCCACGCCGCCAGAAGCTCGGAATTCCCACGGCGACTGTGGTCGATGGCAGTGGTAAAAACCCCATCTCCCCGTCACCACCTCATGCTCCTCGGTCACCTCCTAACTTGTCACGAGCCCGCAGATGGGGACACTCCTAATTCCTAAGGACAAGGAAGGCATCGCGCGGCGCCGTTCTCTTCCACCAAAGAGTGAGGGAGGCGCGGATAGAGCGAAAGAATGGGAAGAGAAATGGAATGGTGCTTCTACCAGGAGAGCTCCGTTCCTCGAGAGTTAGTGGTCCACAGGTGGGCAGAACATCCTCAAGCAGGCTCTCAGGAAAGGAGACAAAAGGGGTCGAGCGTCGAGCAAATTTTTCCACCCTCCCCCGTCCTCCGCATCACGCAGACCGAAACTGAGGAACGTCGGATTCCTTCAAGGAGCACGGGGCAATCTGCCCCTGAAGGAGATAATGAATCGAGTCTCGAAAACGAGTGCTCTGCGACGCCCACGTGTTCCAGCGCGTGGAGCCTCCTTTCAGCAACGGATCTCGCACCGTCTTGCTCTGCTCCATGGAACAGCAAGAGGGAACGCCTTCTCAGAAATCCAAAAAAGAAAAAAGAGTGGGGGGTTCTCTAGAGCCCAAAGTCGAACCATTGCATCTCGTGGGTGGCTTCCTCGTAGTGTTGAGGCAGACACCTGAGTTACCTCTTGTGGCAGAAAGTAAGGCTGCCGAGGTCTCTCATAGACCTCTTATCGTCTTTCTCAGCAGCATTCGAATTTTCCATCGCGCGTCCGCATCTTCGCAAATGAAGCCCCCGGCACGCCCCGCGAAGGCCCTTTGAGTTTCGGGTCTCCCTCGGAGCACTTCGAGTGCTCTGTCTGCTCTCATCGGAATGAATGGAATCTCATGAGAATAGAAGCTGCACCACCTTCCGGGAGAACCTCCTCAGGTAGGACCGCCTTCTTCCATCAGTGCGGCGCGCCGCTCGGGGCGAGACATGCGGAGCTCGCGGGAAGTGAGCGGCCACGAGGCATGCCGTCGACGGCTCACCGAAAGGCAGGCCGCCATCCCTTTCCTTTCCTTTCCCTGTCCCTCGAGAGATGGCGCTGGCGTGCGCCGACTGGCACGCCGGAAAGCAGCCGGGCGGCAGACGAGTGCACACGCAGATGTAGTGTCGGGGGGGAAACCGGTCGGGAAGGCGATCCGCGTCGACCGGAGGCCAAGGACATCGCCGCATCCATCCGCACGCCCGCACGCACTCACGCGGGCGTGCGGATGCGACGCCACCGCCGGGAAGCTGGATTGGGGAGCTCGGAACGACGCGGGGAGGCTGGCGCCAAGGAGCGCTCGGTGCTTGGCCGGACACGACGGCGCCGCAGAGCACCCCATGGAAAGTCTGGCCTCATGCAGCAAGAAGGAAGGGAGTGGTGCGGGGTTCGAGCTGGCGCCTGCGCAAACTCGGGCGAGGGCGGCGGGAGCGTGCGACGGTTGGCCGCGTGGTTAAGGCGCGTGCGCGTCGTGGGAGCCCCCTGGCGGCAGGGTAAGGCGGGAGCTCCTGCCGCCCGCTCCGCGTATCCCTGGCATCCATGGGGATGCTCCTTCTTGCTCAGAGTCATCCAAACTGCAGAGGGTTTTCCCTCATGACCAGCTCAGATCTTCCTCCCTTCGGACTTGCCTCCTTGCTGACACCTGCGAAGGAAGCAGCTGCAACTGCTTCCTTCGCAGGATGAGGAAGGATGCAGCTGCCAATCAAAGTCATGAAGCTGGTTACCTCTTGCACTCTGTAGAGGAATGGTCCAAACTGAGAAGTGGTGCAGAAGGGTCACTGCAACAAAGGCTTGGTCCGATCCATTTCCTTCTCCTCCCTTCCTTTTCCTCCCTTCCTCCTCCTCCTTTCCCCCTCTCCCCTTCCTCCTCCTCCTTTCCCCCTCTTCCCTTCCTCCTCTTCCTCCTCGCCCTTCTCGACTCGACCCTTAAGAGTCACAGCTGTTCCACCAGTTACTTTTTTGCTTGATTGGTTGGTCCTCTCTTCCCAATCTTCACTCCTTCCCTAGCCTTGCCCCCCCTGGGGCCTTGAGACTCTTTCCTATTTCAGAGAATAGGTGTTGTGGCACATCTGGGATGAAGTGTTCCAGCTTCTGGAGATGGTCTGAAGCTCATTCAAGGCACAGCAGGGAGTGAAGGGCGCAGCCCTCGCGCCTTCCGCTCTTCCGAGACAATGGGGAGGAGTGGAATGAGGACAACCCGGGTCCTCCACGGATCCAAGGCATCCCCTTCCTCGAAAGACGGTTTTTCCACTGGGAGCTCCCTCCCTCTTCTCGACTTAGCGGTCCTGCCGCTTTGCATCTTGCTTCTGCGTTTCTCCAGACTGCACGACGTCTGCACTCAGTGCCCCAGACTTCGAAGACGGAGGGCAAGGCGAAGGAGCACTAGAGGTCACGGGGAGAGAGAGAAAAAAAAAACGGGTGTCGAGGGAAGAAACCCGTCGGCTGCAGCTCTGAGGGTATCGAGGAAACGGATCCGTATGGTGGCGGATTTGCCCTTGGGGCCGCGCGCTGTTTACAGAGGACTCCGAGCTGGGATAGGAAGCCATGAGACAACGCGCGTAGACAGCAGCACGCTTTGGGCCTCGGACGGGGTCTGAGGGAATGGCTGGAAACTCTGACCTGACCCCGTGCTCAGAACGAAAAGCGAGGTCCATCCGTCGCACTGGGACGCTGCACGGGTGTTGTGTAAAAAAAGCTCCACGCAAGAAGGGGGACGAAGGAGCTGTCCGCCCTCTCCACCTGCAGAGGGAAGCCAGCTGCAGCGAGAGGATCCCTGGGAGAGGGGTTGAGACCTGAAGGACGACGGGGTGCTTAGAGAAATCGGAGCTTCCCTTGAGCCGGAAGAGAACCTGAAGGCAGCGTGCATCCAGTATGCAGCAGCAGCACAGCCGAGGAGGACGCCGCGCTGTGGGTCACAGAGGACAAGGTGGATGGACGAGCAAGCTCGCTGGGCAGGACGGAAGATCGAGGAACGCCCACCAACGGCCCTTCTGACCTAAAGTCCGCAGGGGGCGCACAGACCCGCAGCGAAGTGCTAGCTCATCCGCTAGATGGCAGGGGCGCGAGTCACGTCGGGAAAATCCGCCAGAGAGCTCCTTCGGCACGGCCGGCTTTCGCGCTGATGTGTGCCAATGCCAGCTTCCACCGGCCCCTCCCCTTCGAGCGCCACCCAGAGATGAGAAATCTGGACTAGAGGCTCTCCGCACGAGCGTGTCGATGCCGTCGGCCGGCAGCAGGATACCTGGACTCCCCGGGATCGGTCTCGGTCCGCCGGATCGGGTTCCGCAGCTCTTCGGAGGGGTGGAAGAGCCTTCCTGCTTCCTCCTGACCCCGAGTAAGGTCGTCCGTGACCGGGAAAAAAAGGGGTCCGTGAGAAGGAAGGCGAGGAGGAGGGCATCGTCCCCCGGGGAGATCGAGGAAGCCATCTGGCCGTCCTTGGGAGCTGTTTCGAGTCCCGGGAGACCGCGACGGCGTCCTCACACGCCTCCGGGGACGAGGCCATTGCGCCGCGTGCCAACGAAGGGAGACCAGAAGAGCACGTCATCGCGCTCCAGAAGGCGCGGAAGGCGACCTCCCCTTCCGCCTTTTGAAGCTTTGTCATCGTCATAACCCCGGGAAACGAGGCCACGAAGACGGAAGCGTCTCGTGACGCCCTTCCGATACTACGGGGACCTCCCGCACCGACAGCCTCCGGGGCTCGAAACAGAGGACCACAAGTGGGGGGGGATCTTAAGAAAGCTCCCGATTACGCGGAGGCTTGGGTCTCTGGAGAGGGTGGGCCCCCGATGCCCTTTTTCTGAGAGCGCTCCTCACTGGCAGCCCCGCTCGGTGCCCTCCCGAGCGACGATCCCTCGACCGGGCCTTCCCATCCCCCTGGGGCAACTCAGCAGAGCTAGCGCGCGCGCGTTTCCCAGGTAACGTACGAGACCCGGGCAGTGGGAGAGAAGGAAGAAGGCGAGGGCGACCTCTCTTTCGCGAGCCGGGCGCTGCCCCTCAGGAGAGAGTGTTTGCAGGTCACTTCACTCCCTGGCCTGCGGCGGGGGGGCTCGCGAGGGCGAAGCCGCGTTTTCTTTGAGACTCGCTGCTTCACAAACCGCTCTCGCGCCGGCAACCGGGAGGAGGGGTTAATGTCTCGGAGGATGACCAGGTGACTCTCCGCCACCTTCCTTCGGGAGGAGAGAGCCTGAACATCTCAAATGGCGTCTCTCGCAACCTTGTCGGGTCCGAAGGGGCACCTCGGCGAGTTCTTCGCTCGCTGAAGTGACTTTAGACCCCAGAGCATCTTCCCCGATGCCGAGAAAAGTTGAGAAGGGGGACGGTCTCCTTCCCGGGACCCCGGGTTCTGCAGTCCCAACCTCTCATCGATGCCCTACGAAAGTGCATTCGTCCAACCCTGCCGCCGTGGGTGTGGGGAGGTCGGGCATCCCTATTGTTTCTCCCTCGTTTGCTTAACCCCCACGCGAAGACAAGGCGGAGACCCAGCAGGAGCAGCAGCACAGGTTCCCTCTCCCTTCTTCGTCCATCCCCCTGCCCCACACATTCAGCACCAGCGCTCTCCTCCCTTTTTTTCTTTTTTGTTCGGGACAGAGGTGAGAGGAGTCTGTTTGCAGGGAGGGATGGGCGGCGAAAGCC
Source organism: Raillietiella orientalis (assembly GCA_036172245.1). NCBI lineage: Eukaryota > Metazoa > Arthropoda > Ichthyostraca > Raillietiellida > Raillietiellidae > Raillietiella > Raillietiella orientalis. Next base: position 1,828,740 of record JAYWIR010000012.1, read on the forward strand.
AGGAACGTCGTCAGAGGAGGCTGCGCTCCTCTCGGATCTTCTGGATGCGCAGGATCTCGTTCTGCATCTGCGCCACGACGCGGTCCACGATGACCTCCGGCTCCTGGAACGCCCAAAGGCTGCATCTCCTGCAGCGTCGACGCGGAGCGCGCGTGACCGAGGGGGAAGGGAGGAGGAGGAGTCAAGGACTGGGAAGAGGTCCCGCCTCTTGCCCGCTCCAGACGGGGGTGGAGGTCAATTATCGCTCCTTTTCCCTTCCCTCCTCTGTCGTGCGTCTCCACAAGGCTTAGCGAGCCTCAGCGCGAGGGGGGACCCACCGTGGGCCCCATGGGGGCACTGGCGTCGAAGTCCTCCAGCTTGCCCAGGGACAGGATGCTTTCCCGCCTCCACACCGACACCACCCGGATGAAGTACTCGCACGCCTTGTCCAGCTCTCCCGCCAGCTAAAAGGTCACACGTGGCGAAGTCATCCGGAGGAGGCAGGAACCCCCCGCTCCCTGGGTGAGAGGCACTTCCCACTCTTCTTCCTCTCCCCCAGTGCCAGAGGCCCCCTGCTCTCCGTAGCGGCGGCGCACCTCGTTGCCACGACGACGTTTCCAGTTCCCCGGGGGCGGGCGAGACCTGCCCGCCATCGCCGCTCCGAGCGCCGGTGCTCCCTCGCAGCCTCCCCACCTCCGAGATGGGACTCTTCCCCCCTCCCTTGTTCCTTGAGACACCTACTTTTTCCGGGAAGGAGTGTCCTTTCTTCCCGTATCCCACCGAGCGCTACCGGGACGGTCTCCCAGGGAGATAGTTGCTCTCCTGGCTTCTCTAAAGAGGGCTCCTTGGGAAGGGGCGCCTAGCAAAGGAAGGTGTACGGGACCGCTCGACTCTCGACAGGGAGCGTCCGAAGGGGAGGTCCGTGAGACCCCTTCGCCCGCTCGTCAGCCTCGCGGACCCGCCTTTGCCTCTTTGAAGAGCTCTGCGAGTTCCTGGGGAGGAGGGAGGCGGACGAAGTTCAGGGAGGGTTCCCAGTGGAGAGGCAGACTGCCCCTTTCTTGCTGTGCAGGTGCGCGCGCACACATCCAGTTCGAAGCCACCGGCCGCTCCCCACGGGAGGTGTCAGGGCCGAGGTGTGCCTCTTTCTTCCCTCCGTTGCTTCCTTTCCCGGTCCCGGTCCCACCCGAAGCGCGGCTGGTCCGAGGAAGGGCTGGGCGTCAGGCCACCTCTCTTGCCCATGCTCCTCTCCCTCTAACGGGCCGGGCTGAGCGTGCAGTCCATCTGAGGAAGTGTAGCCACTCAGCAGATCTGTAGCCCTTTCTCTCCCAGTTGTCGTTCATCCCGGCCGTCGCTGCCGGGTAGTTCCTGCGGTTTCCGTCGCTCTCCCTCCCTCGGCCGTTGTCTGGCAACTCCCTCAGGTGCTGCCCTCTTGACTCTTTTTGCCGCTGCTGCCTTCGTCCCTGCGGGGTGTTGCTTTTTCTTCCGCCAGTGCCGCTGCTACGGAGGGGCCTGACAGGAGGAGCGGCTTTCGACTCCCTGCGGTGGTAGAGGAACACGTCGCACCCCCTTCTTCCCCGGCGGGCAGTCCCTCCACCGGCGGCTCCTTCTAGAGCGCTCCCTCCCCTCCCAGACCCTTTTTCCGGCTTCCCTCCCCTATAAGGGAACACCTAACAGCTCTTCCCCCCTTCGGCTCTTGAGCCCCTCGGTCTCCGCAAGCCAGCAGACGGCCCCGGACCTGCATTTCCTCAGGCCCATAGGGCAGGAACTCCTCCGACTCAAAATTTTCAAGCCCTTTCCCCCTGACTTCTCGCTGGAGACCCACGAGCCCTGGGGGAAGGGGGAGTGAGGAAGCTGACGCTGCGCTCCCGCACGCGAAAGGCAAGAGCGCATGACGAAGTCATCTACCTCGTCCAGCCGGCAGCGGACCAGCTCGTCCTCCAGCAAGTTGCTCGCCTTCCGGACGGCCAGCTGGGCCTTTCCGCGGCTGCTTTCCTTCCACCTTTCCACCAAGGTGGCACAGAGCTCGTGACCGGCGGAGACCCCCTTCATGGACTTCTTAAGGGCCTGATTCTAAAAATAGCATGCCCTCAGGGGCAGAGGGGAGGAAGGGTCAAGGGTGAATAGGTACGCGAGAGAGACAGAAACGCCGAAGCAGGCCTGACTGACACGATCCAGCCCCATCTCCCACCCGCCTGCCCCAAAGGACGAAGTTTTCTCCGGAGGTCACTCGGAGGTCGGGATCTGGCGCCAGCCTCCTCCTTCCCCGTCCGACCTTAGGAGGAGGAGGAAGAGAAAATCCATCCCTCGTGGGTCCGCCCTTCGACGACTCCGCGTCTTCAGAAGCTGCGGTGGCAACCGGGAAGAGGTAATGGGAGAACCCACCCTCCCGAGAGGAAAAGAGAGAGCGCGACACCCCCCGAGGTAGGTAGCTCCTTCGAGAGGATGCGTCTTGAGCAGGCACCGCCTTCCCGCCATTTCCATCTGCTTGCTCGTGTTTCCGCGGCCGTCCCGGAAAGGGTCGGAAAGGAACCGCGCGGAGGACATGGCCCGAGACGGGTCGCTCCGATCCTGGGGTGCAGCGGTCAGTGAGAAGGGGGAGGACGACGACGCTCCAGGACACGTAGGGCGTGCACGGCTCGCAGGACTCTAGCCTTCGCTCCTTGCACCATCCCGACTTCCTCCCTCTACACGATCCTATCTTCGTGCTCTACCTGACCCCAGTTCTCCTTGACCTCGACTTGCCGGGACGACCAGGGCAAGCAAAAAGCATTAAAATGGCGCCGGAGAAATGGGGCGGGATGCACGGCAGCATTCAGAACCTCTCCTCATCCAACCAACAAACTCTCAGCGCTTCCCAGCCGACCTCTCTTCGTCCTGACCTCCCCTGTCCCCTCACCCCAACACTCCTTCCGGCCATCCTTCCACCAGGGTTTCATGTTTCCCTACCCATCAAGAACTCCCCCAACCCCTCCTCAACAGCGCCCTCTGGTCACTTTCCCTCAAAGAGGGAGGGGGCCAAGTCGCGACGGGGAATTCCCCCGGGAGCGAGAGCGAGAAAGAGAAAGGGAAGAAAAGGGACACCTATTTCGAGACCGCAAGCGCAGCGAAGATGGGAGCGAGCCCCATGGGGCGGCGTGGGTCACTTGCGGGCAGGGAGGAGAGGGCCTCACCTCCAGAAAGAAGTAGAGGGCGGTGGGGATCAGCAGGACGACGAGGAGGATGGAGACGACCTGCTTCCAAGTGGCACAGCTCGTCTCTTCCCGGGAGGAAGGATTCGAAGTCGCCAAGGATGCTGCATTGGCACCACGCACCGACGCCTCTGGGTCGCGGCGCCTCGTTCCCCACCCGGATCCACCAATCTCTCCTGGCGTCACTTCGGTTAGGGAGATCACCGCTTCCGGCGCCTCGGGCCGAAGGGAGGGGGACGGGGAGAGACCCCGAGCTTCAAAGGTCGCCTCGCAGTGAGGCTTCCTCCGGCGCAGCGACCTCCCCCTCTTCCGGAAGACGGGCGGAGCCGGTGGGGAGCCTCCCAGGACGAGGGAGGCCAGTAGGCGCTCCGAGACCTCCGCGATCCTGCCGGAGACGTACGGGACGGAGCACCAAAGCAGCCGCGCCGCCTCTGCCACGGACACGTCCCCGTCGTCGTCCTCCTTGCGGCGGCCGCCCCCTTCCGCCTCCGGCGACGGTGGGGACTCTTCCCATACGGCGGTGGTGGTGCCGTTGGAGACGGCGGCGGAGGCGACCTGTTGCTCCCGCTGCACATCCTGGGGAGCGGACGCCCCCACGGACTTCCTTCCTGGTCCCTCCTCCGCCTCCTCCTCCTCACCTCCTGCGCCCGACGGTGGAGGGCCGGACGATCCTACCCCTGCCGCCACCTCCACCACCACCACCACCAGCAGTAGCACCACGCAGCGGCAGACCGACTCCTTTATGCCCATTGACAGCCACCCTCGACCACGGTGCGGAAACGCGCGCATGCATCGAACGCAGGGCCGTACGCATTTCGAACAGCGGCCCCCGACAATGCCCTTACCACTGCGATTCCCATTGTTGCCCTTGCTCACCCTGCTCTTGGCTGCCTTCTGCTTTCGCTTTCGGATGCTTCCCGCCGCGTCGCTTCCACAGGAGAACCCTCCCCTCCCCCTTCCCTTCGGAGAGAGGTACGGGCGAGGGGAGGAGGCACCGTCCTCGCTAGCAAAGCTCGCGCTCGCCAACGCTTCTCTCCGCCGCCCGCCTGCCACGCCTAGGAGAAATACGCAGCTCCAGCTCGAGGAGAAGGGCGGAGGTTGGCGCTCTCGGGATGGAAGGTGGGTGCAGCGGATGGCCGTGTACCCACCCTCCATCTTCGCCCCCCACCCTATCCCAATCGTTCCTTCCTGAACCACTCTCCATTCGCGCCCTAGCTGACGTCATTCTTCTCCCACTAAGCGACCCCATCTTCCCCATACAAACCTCATCCTTCCCCCCTACACCACCCCAGCTCACTCCTTAGAACTTTCAACCTTCCTCCCTTCATGATCCCAACTTTCTTCCCAGCGACCTCATCTTTCCGTAAAACCCCATCTTCATCTGAATCTTCCTTCCGGAAACCACCTCAGCTTCACATTGCGCTCAGCCTTTATCTTCTCTCCCTTTACACCTGCATTCCCCCATCTCCCTCCCCTGCCTTCTCTTCTCTTTTCTTCCTGCTAGGAAAGGTCGCAAGGATAAGCTCGCCAGTACGCGCGCGCGGCATTTTACTCTCTCCCTCCTCCTTCAGACGAGCTGTGGCAACGGGAGGGTCCGTTGCTACAGCCCACCCGAAGGACCAACTCTTCTTTCTATAATGAGTGGTTGCCGTGCTACCAAAAAAACACCAGAAGAAAGAAACCGAAAGGAAAGAAAGGCGGCGACCACCGAAAATTCGTAGTTGGCGAGAGCTGGTTGTTGGCTCCAGCACCCTGCAAATTCCACCATCCCGGGAAGCCCGGCGCGCCTCCCGCAACGCCACACTGCTGCTCGTCACCCCTAGTTGCGTTTCCCTAGTTGTTGTTTGTTCGTTTTCGCTCGGGTTCCCCTCGGTTTCCGACTCCCTTCCTCCTCACTGCCCCCTCCTCACCTCCCCCGCGTGTGCGCGAGCTCACGCTCCCACCAGACCTCCTTTCACGCCCTCCTCTGCGACTCCCTCCCCACCCGCCAGCAAGCCTCGGCGTACAAGCAGATGATAAAGCAGCAACAGCAGCAGCAGCAGCGCCCTGGACACGCCGTCGTCGTCGCACCCCCTTCTCCCGGGCAGGACGCTGCCCCTGTCGCGTCTGCCTAAGCGCGACAGGCATGCGCGGCAGCACCAGCAGCAGCAGCCACGCCCGCCCCCCCAGACCATGGTCCATGACGCTATCTCGGAGGAGAAGGCCCTGGAGAAGAGGGGCTACGTGCTGGGGGAGAAACTGGGCAAGGGCTCATTCGCCGTGGTCCGGATGGCCAAGTACATGAACGAGGGCAAGGAACTGACGCTGGCGTGCAAGGTCATCGAGAAGAGCAAGGCTCCCAGGAAGTTCTTCGAGAAGTTCTATCCCCGGGAGCTGAACATAATCGCCCAGATCAGCCACGCCAACGTCATCTGCCACCACAGCGTGCTGGAGCGCGGCGACAAGATCTTCATCTTCATGAGGTACGCTGAGAACGGGGACCTGCTGGACTACATCAAGACGTACGGCCATGTGACCGAGAACCACGCCCGAATGTGGTTCCGGCAGACGCACGCGGGCCTGCACTACCTCCACTCGATGAACATCGCCCACCGCGACCTCAAGTGCGAAAACCTCCTGCTGACCAAGAGCTACAACATAAAGCTGGCCGATTTCGGCTTCGCTCGCAGCTGCGTGGACGCGTCTGGCAAGAGGCTCCTTAGCGACACCTTTTGCGGGTCCGCGGCCTACGCAGCTCCCGAGGTCATCCGCGGCACGCCCTACAACCCCATGATGGCTGACGTCTGGTCCCTCGGCGTCATCCTCTTCGTCATGATCAACGCCGGCATGCCATTCAGTGACTCCAATCTCAAGAAGCTGCTCAAGGACCAGCTGAGCAGCAACTGGTCCCACCGGAAGTGCGTGGAGGAGGTCATGTCGCAGCCACTGAAGGACCTCGTGAACCGCATGCTGGAGCCCGACGTCACCCGCCGGATGACCGTGGAGAGGGTTCTCAACCACGAGTGGGTCAGGAACGAGCGCAAGACGAGCGACAAGAGCATCGCCTACCGGACGTGAACACGGACGCCGGCGGCGGCGACGACCACCCCGCACGCGCGTGGAGCGCGCGCACCAGCGCGCCTCCCCCACTGGATCTCCATCTCTGCGCCCGCCGCCGCCGTCCAGATGCACGGCGCGGCGACCGGCCCCGGGCAACCCATCCGGCGCCAGCGCGCACAACCTGAGCCCGTTTCTGACCGGTTCCTCCATCCCAACCTGCCCTGCCCGAAAAAGAGAGTGAATAAAGCGGGAAGGAGCTTCCTCTTGCAGTCCTACTTCGTTTGTCCCCACTCCACCCAGGGAATGACTGATCAAGGCAGGGTAAGAGACTCTGGGCGCCCCTCATGCACCGGATCAAGTGCCGAGCAGCCCCTCCCAGCTGGTGATGCTGGCTGGGCGAGATGTCGCGCTGTCCCACTCTCCTATTCTTGTACCATCTCGTCCTCTGGTAGCCCTCCCCATCCGTGGGGGACGCGTCCAGAAACAACCACTCCCTACAAGGGTTTCTCCCTAAGCATCACGGAGGGGGCGAGACCCTCGGCCTGGTCACTCATGGAGTCACGTGACCCGCAGGCATTGCGGGCCGAAAGAATAGGGGGAGCACCGCGATGTAACTGACTGGTTGGACCGCCCGACCCGCTCTACACTCCAATGCAGGGAGGCAGTCGCGGGTCTCGATTGCCCGTCACCGGCACGACGGTGGGAGACCTCGGCATTGCGGATGAGCTATCCACACGCAGGGGGCGCTCCCTAGCGACACGCCTCCCACGGCTCCTCCGCACCGAGAGGACTACCGTCAAGGCAGCAGCAGCAGCTGATGACCAGCGGCAAAGGGATTTTCCGAAGAAGACTGAAGGACAGCCCTCATCTCAGGTTCCTCTCCCGGGAGAACCGGTGCTGGTACCCCCGAAGCGCGCGCAGGTCGCACGTGTTGCCAGACGCAGGACGAGCGACCGCGAGTGGAACCCACGCGGTCCGACGGAAGGAGTCCCGCCCACAGGCGTGACCTCAGGGGCAAATTCCAGAGGAACGCCACCTTCAGTCTCTGCGCCTGGCTGACTGCGAGGCAGGGAAGGCGCTGCCCTCCCGATGACACTCGGGAAGCGCAAGAGGGAGGATCCGTTCGAAAAGGCACCGCGTACCTCTGCCGCCCCCGAAGAAAGGGCGTCGCGACTCGAACCCCCCCAAGGACTCGACCCTGAGGGTCACCTGACGGCTCAGCACCCCCTCGTTCACAAGAATGGCCAACACTGGTCCACGGAAGCTTTTCCTTCCATCCATCCGTCCCGGGGGTACCGGTGCTGCTGAGAGCCCGGGCAGGTCTTCGTCTTATGAAGACGGAGCGGATGCTGCCCATGGAAACCGGCGACCGCGGGACCATTCTTTACAGAAAATTAGCATATCTTTGGAGGTCTGCGATGAAGACGCAGGGGACAGCCATCATGTCCAGTAGGGAGCAGGTCTTCAGGGGATCCATGCCATAGTTTGCAGGTGAGTACATAAGTGAATACATGCATGTATAAAAATAATTAAATAAATAAGTTCACAGGGTCGTCTACCTAGAGGACGGGAACGCAGGGGAGAAGACGGAGGAATCACTGGGTCAAAGGTCTTAGTTCTCAGGCAACGGTGCACTTCCACGACGTCACACCTGCTCTCCTCTGGCTCCACTTTGTTCAACGAACCTCTTCCCTCGAAAACGGGAACGCAGTGCTCGTGGTCGACTGACTGCACTGACGGAGCTCCAGCAAAGTTCAACCGCGGTGCGGCGCCAGCTCGTGGTGATTATTACCACCCGGTTATGCCGGGACATTTCTTACATTAAGCAACAAAAATGCAAAGATGTGGTAGAACTTGTGGTTCTACCACGTGCAGTGAACCTGCCGAATGCCGGTGCTCAGACCGACGAGGGTCGCTTCGGCAGTGTAAGGGGAGGAGAAACAAAAACAAAAAAATTAAACACACAAAAGCAGGAGAGGGGAAATTATACAGGGGCAGAGGAAGGAGGGACTGAGGAAGGGATCACAGTACGCTGCCTGGCGTCCTCTACTTCCTGTTCAGGATGCTGGCAAGTTCCGTCCTTGTCCCGCCCAGGTAGGGTCATCTCGAGTCAGTCTTCAGGAAGATCCGCGTCCAGTGGATGGCCACTTCTTCTGGGGTTCCAGGTAGCCACAAAAGCAGAGAAATGCAAGGGACGTGGTTGGCGGCAGTGCGGTACGTGCGAAGAGGCGTTCGAGAATGTCCCTGAGGCCACCTGCCCCCCGGGGTTCCTAGCATCGTTGCGAGGCGATCCCAAAGGGGATGGAGGGAAGCAGAGTCCAGAAACAGGAGCGGGAGAGTCTTCTTCTTCCCTCACCTGCGGCACGGAGCACCCAATCTCCCCCGTGTCCACTGATGAAGGTGTGCTTTGCACGGGATTCCCTCAAGAACCACCAGCAACGCCAACTCCCGCCAATCGAGGGGGGAGGTGCCGTTGTTCCACCCTGGAGGCCACTTCACTTCCTCCAGAAGGATTCCAAGTAGAAGTTCTTGGGGTGGGGCATTCCGTCACTTCCGGAGTTGTCCACCCGCCCAGAAGTTTCTTTGCGGCTGTGAGGCATGTGACTTCCCACCTTGAGGGGATTACGCTCTCCCTTGAGTCCCTTATGGTGGGCAGCATTGGGAGAAGCGGGGTGGACGAGGCCCACCGCATCTTCTACGAATTGCGGACGATCTCCTAAAACTAGACTTGCGAGCGTTGACCCCTCGCCGCAGACAGGCTCACCCCGCCTCGTGGATCTTTCCCCAGGAGAAGACGGAACTCCTGGAGCCAGGCAGTGCAGTTCGCGGGGAGGCAGGAGATCCAGGTGTTCCCTCCACCAGGACAAGCATCCGGCGGAGTTGGCGTCCGCAATGCCTCAGCAATCTCTCGCAAGCGACGAGGAGGGACGTGAGTCCCTCGCAGCCGGTTGCACTCTTCGCGAGGAGTCGTGCTGTTGCGCACCAGGGAGTGGTCCATCATCTCGTCGCGAGGATGAGTCTCCTAAGTTGGAGCTGACGCTGAAGGAGGTCCGGTCCACCATCCCTATGCGGAGGTGGAAATCCTTTCGAGTTCTGCTTCCGCTGCTTTCCTTCCAGCTTTTTCTTTTTCTTTTGCTTCTCAAGGAAAGCTGAAGAACCGTTCGCCTCCTTGGGAAGGAGAGGGAGGAAACTCATAAAGCTCTTTCACGCTGTCTACCCACCCGAACGTGCGCCCGACCCTTACAGTTAGGGGGTAACCCCGGAGGGACCACTCTATGAATCCAGAAGGGCTCCTGAGGATAAAGTCCGTTCCTCTTAAGCTCGGGAGGGAACCCCGAAGGAAACCACCTCTTCTTGATTCTCTCCAGAGGAATACCAAAAGGGAGCGTCTACTTGTTTACTCCTCTAAGGGAATCCTGAAGAGAGCAGAGCGCTTCTTACGGGGGTTGCCTCTCCAGAGTTGGTTGATGCCCGCCTCGGGAGGCATCAACCAGCTGCATGGTACTCGATGTAGGGTCCCTCTCGAGGGATAGGGTTCGGTTCCATTTTCACAACCGGATGGGGAACCCCGAAGGGTTCCTTGATTCCTGGAAGGACCCCGGAGGGTTAGCTCCCAATCGCGGCAAGTCAACGAGGACATTCAGTTTCCGGCTTCCAATGCCTCACACGAATGTAGGCCGACCAGCGTTATCTTGCGACCAGCGTTATCTTGAATTCAAGATGCACCCTCCGTTCTTGGCGGGATTCGAACCCGCGACGCTCGGTGCCGCGCTCAGAGACCGCAGTCACACGGGGGAATCAGGGGAGCGATTCGCCGTGGCGATTCCCTGGTGGGAAGGCCGTCGAGCTTTGGAAGGAATCGCGCAGAAGATTCGTTGCGCTGTCTCTTGGGAGGGCGCGTGCCCAGTCGCTGCCATCATCTCCGGAGTCCCGAGAGGTAGATCAGCAGGTGGGGATGGGTATCCTTCTTACCTCAACGGCCGCTGAGATGGGATGCCGCTCCCCTCGCAGCGTGATGCCTGGAGACGCCAGTGCCAAACGAGGATCGCGCTGTGCTGCGTACGGAGGGGGAGAGCAGAATCGAGGGAGGGACGCGCAAGCGGTCGGGTGCCACACAACCAGTAGGTGGCTCTATTCGCGTGGCTTAATGTTTCGGTGTCCGGATGGCTGTCCACCTTCGCTGCAGAGGCTTCGAAGCATTCCTCTCCACGAGCGGTGGTCCATCAGGGAACCCAGGGTCGTCCTGTCCACTCTGCGGACGTTTCCTTGACAGCAAGGCGCAGCCTCCTTTGCGGTCTCCCTCACTTTCGACGGCTCGGCTAGGGCACAAGAACAATCTTACAGGAGCGAAACGAAACTTGCTTTCCGCGATGACCAGGGTCTCCCTCTGCCAGAGCGGTCCACGGTCCAATGAAAAACGCTCTCCTTCAAGTGAGCGGAAAAGGAGATCGGCAGCTTTCGTGAGCTCTCCCCACGTCCGTCATTCTGGGATCAACTCTTCCGTCGAAGGATCTTAAGCAAAACCTACTGGCTTCCCCACGGGAACCCTGCGGCAGCCTAACTTGGCTCCAACCTTTCATCCCATTCCATCCTGGAGCCGAACACGCAGGAGCCACGGCGACGTGAGGAAGGAGAGGTACCGATCCTCCTGGAGGGAGTGACCCGAGCCCTCCTTCGCTCCCACAACGTTCATGCGAGTCCAGTGGGGTCTTCGACCTGCGAACCGATGGCACATCCCAGGCGTCTGCAGGTACCCCCCGACGCCGCCGTGAACTGCACACGCGCGCGCACGGGTGGGCGTTTGCGCAAATTTCGTTCGTCTCTTTCCGGAAAAGCGGGAAGCGCGACCGTCTAGATTTAAGCACTTCGATTTCGGCCCTACAGCTCCTTCTTTCAACCTCGCCTCCCGAGATCTCCCTTTTTACACGCTCGCTCCCTTTTTACAATCATCGCGCGATGTACTTTCTGCGCGGCAACGCTTCACACGAATGGCGCGCGTGAGCACGGCTGCCATATCGTCCTTTGCGCACCCACCGCCCTGAATCTGCGATTCCCTCGACACGTATGCCAATTCACGAAGTGTGCAGCATTCCTGTGTGTGGAAGCATGTGTTTCTCGGTCGCTTCTTCCACGAAGATGAGCTCTGGACACCCATTTCTAACACGCCATTACATGTATTATCATCATATGGGCGAGAGCTGGGTCAAATTTAGATTGAGAATATTATTGAATATGCTTCATTGCATCCAAGACACTGCTGACCTAAATAATAAATTCACCAAATGGTAACGTGGAAATGGACAATGACAACTTATTAAGCAGTAATTGAGAATTCTAAACAATAGATGCATTTGAAAAGAAACTTGATAAATAACTGCCAGGGATGACGTGGATTCAACGGATTTTGCTATCGATATTGTTCCAAAGGTAAAACGCAACGAAAAATCAAATGGGCAGTAGAAGAAGATAAGAAGAAATTTTTGAAACTGATCCATCAAGTGATCAACTGCGACAAAGGAAGACATCGCATCTTAAGTGGAAAAGTACGCAAAAATTAAGTAGGAACGGAGAACTTACGAAACCAATAAATGGATGCAAATGGCACAAGGAAGAACACAAACTGATAGAGGGATTGAAACAAGTGCCGATAAAATGAAACGGAATTGAGTTCTCTGGACACAGTATGGAGTGAAGTACCAGAGAGAAAGTTCCTGTCTTACGAAATAATTGTAACTTACGTCAACAAGTAGGCACGTAATTAACTACGTTTTCTGTAGGACGGGTTGTAGACTTGAATGATGGAAAGACAAGAGCATTCTAAGTATAACCTCTCGAAAACTGCGATCGAGTGAGAAAAGGACCCTTCGGGGATCTAAATACCAGTAAACATACCGTATCAAATCAATTTAATGTCAAATTAGATTCCTTCCCTGGAACACACAGAGTCGAACTTTTCAAAAAACGAAGTGACTGTTTCCAAACCTGGCTTTCACTATTTAAAGAAGAAATACCGTGTTTGGAATGGCATACCAGTGACCAGAGCTTCATCTTATTTGAATAAGATGAACCCCATCTTGAAAGGCCAATCAAGTGAAACTAATATATGCACTTAGTTACGTATACATGACCAGTGGCAGGCATTTCTTGGCGATCTACGTTTACCCAAGAGTTCGTTCCATGCTAAAGCATTCAGCAGAAGTGAGGATGCTGGATGGAAATTGTTCATACACAGCCACTTTGTGAACTTTGCTCGACAGTGGATGCTCCGTTGTGAACTACAGCAAACCAAATGCCGGAAGAAGACAACTACCGTAACAATAAAAAGGTTCCTAAAATACTGTCCATGATTTTCATAATATTTAACGTTCGGAATATTAATTTGATGATATTATGCATAGATACAAGTTCTCGCATGAGTCCTCGATTCTTCATTTCATCATATTAATATTGTTTGGACTGATTATTGATTTCAGTATTTTTAAGTAGTATGTTCCGTTTGTCTCATGGTTCTATACGTTTTTTGAGTAGCAGCAGAGAACTGACGTAATTAAATTTCTAAATCAGAAAGACCAGGAACAATTCACCACTTGATTTCATTCTTCATTAAGCGACGAATGCTGTTGCAATCTTGGTGTTTTACACAGCGGACATTATGTGCAAATGCCCCATGCTTTTGCATTTTCTTCAGTTACTTGGAATCGAAATTTCAAGAAATGTAAAGAATTCACTCTTGTTTAATCCTATGCAATGCTCAGGAATCACACTTTCTTGCTCACGCAAAAGTAGGAATAAAATACCCAGATCAAATCAAAATACTTAGGCGAAACACACAATATTTTATTATCATATCAATTCTGGCTACGGTTTTTTCAGAGAACTCTTTTAACATAAACTTCCTTTTTGAAAAGCACTGACACCACTGGATCGTTTATTTCGCCAAGAAATATTCTCATATGACTTTTCAAATTAAAATTAAATTGCAACTTCAAATTTAAGCCAGCTATTAAAGAGTATGCAGCCAGTCAGAACTGCTAAGGAATCTTAAAAATCTTCTCTAAGAGAACTAAACTCATGTTGCGTTGAGCTGGCACTCAGAGATTTCACAGAAACATGGATACCAGACTACGGATGATGTAGCGTACTCGATGCAAAACAGATTTCTTTCAAGGATCGTGCAGATTCCAAGAGTTCAACGTCGTTAAGATGGCTATGATTTCGGCACCGTTCTTCTGCTCTTTACCTTCACCGTGATAAGTATCCAAAGCCCATTGCAAACTCGGAAGGCAATGACAAGTCCGCCTTCTTTCCGTTTACATCCCATCTCATTCCGTTCTCGCAAGCCAACATCGCACCGCTTGGTTTCTTCCACGCAGTGCTGAAGAAGTACGCGTTCAACACCACGAAGAGAACGCATAGAAATACTGCCATTAACTGAATAATTTTTTTTTTTGTTTTCACCCCATTCATTACTGCATAGGCGGATCCGTGCAAAGAAAATAATGCTCTACTCGCTAAACATGTGTCACACATAAGTTCATGAAATACACATGCTCTGCCGTTTTACCTTATCATCTGATTATGTATGTCGGGTTACTGATATGGAATCCAACCAAGCATCTATATAAAATGTAGCAACTTTATTAAGAGTATGTGTTAAGCTGTCAGGTACAAGAAGCATGATCATTACTTCAGTCAAATTTCTGAAGTTTCATGTTGGAATTCCGCCATGTTTTTTGATTTCAAATTATCATCTTTTTCCAAATGTTTGTGATACACTTGAAAACATGGTACAAGGCAAAGGGTTCTCTTGCATTCCCTGCAATAATATTGACTCTTACGACGTACCATACGCCCTTGTTCATCAAGAGTATTCCAGCAGTAGCTACATGCAAGATGTGGACCATCTCGCTTGGAAGGGCAGTGCTCTGATGATGCTGCTACTCTTTGGCTGTATGCTACACTGGAAGAATGCTCCACTTCTCTCAACACCAATTCATGTAAAATGGAAGAGGACTCTGATAGGGAAGTTCTGCATTTGTCAACAGGCTCAGAAAATGACCTCAGGACACCAGGGACATTAACTCTAGTGGCTTCTGGCAGAGAAAGAGTTCTTTCAGGAAAATAACTTGAATGTTCATGAACTAAGTGCACAACTGGTTCATCATTGATCTCAGAAGAATGCATGCGCTGAGGGACAGATTTGGCCATCGCACTAGGGTTCAAAGGTGCCAACATCTCATCTATGCTAGCACTTGACTGTATGTCCTCCAAGTTCCCACTTCCCACACATGATTGCCGGTGAAGCTTTCTGCTCCGTTTTGCCCTCAGGTTCTGAGAGACTGGAAAAAGACAAGGCGTCATCATAAGATGGCAGCCTGAGATTGCCTGTGTGTGGGTGCACAGGGCAGCTGTCTGCAGAGCTACTTTCGAGTGTGCCGCACTTCTTCCCGCCGAGCTCGATACCACAGTGAGCTGGCATTCACGCGATAATACCGGGCGGCTTCCAGCAACCGCATCCGCCCACTTAGAACTGCTTCCTGGGCAAGGCTTAGCCGCTGCTTGGTTTCTTGCAACTGAGTTAAGCAGTAGTACTGGTGTGAGCGTGCCGAACCTAGGCAACGCACTGCAGTCAGGCTATGCGCAGCACCCAAACACAGAACTGTCTGCATTGTGCCAGGGGGCAGGGCAGCGTGCAATAAAAAGAACATGAGAGACTAACTAAACAACAAAATAAATAAAATAAACAGATTTATATAGCGCCTTTCTATCACAATATTCAAGGCGCTGGGATATCTGGGCTCTGTTGCCAAACAGGAGACTCTATTGTAACAACGTATTCTGAGATGCTAGGGCATTACTGGGGACATCACTTCTATGACGAGTACCAGGAAATCGGTTCCGGATAGGTAATCCCATTTTTTTATAGTGATTGTGCAAAGTCATTGTACTAAGCCCAAATGCCTTGGCTGCAGCCCTGAAGCCAAGCCCCCCTGTACACACAGCTTCTATAGCAAGGCGCAAGGCCTCAGGACTGGGCTTTTGTCGTTTTTTTAAATAAATGCTATTGGACAATTGTGTAGAGGGGCTGCAATGCATTTCGCCTTGTGGGGAGATGGTTACAAACGGTTCAAGAGTGGGAAGGTACAAGCTTCTTGAGGATTGCGAAGTGGTTGGCGTCCAACCCGACAACCCTAGGGTGAAAAGACATCTGTCAGGAGTGCTGCACTTCTACCAACAGATTAGAGCAATAGGAAACGGTGCACTGAATAGAGAAACGAAATAAGGGGAAAATGCCGAGGCCTAGTAGGTATCCCACCCTGCCCCCTGGCAACACACACCTCAAAACAAGGTAGTGCTTATGCATACTCTGTGCTCTGTAACCTCATTGCACACAAAAAGCCAAACAGAGAATTACCTTGTGTAGTTGCTGGTTCATCTGAGGGGCCTGGATCTGAGGACTGTGTATGAAATGATTCTGAAGTACGATGTTCCTAATAGATAATTACACACATGACGCCAAAATTTAAGCCAACTCACTAATGCTTGGGTTTTAATCTCATCCAGATTCTTACTTTCAGATAGAGTGGGACTAGATGGTGAACGTTCAGATGCTTCCTGCTTCACATTGAGAATAGGATAGTTTTCTTCTTGATCTTTTTAAGATTTAAATTGATTTATAGTACACCTTTTTACCTTCTTCCTGAAGCTTTCTCTTTTTAATAAGTTTACTGGATCCCTCAGTGGACCAAGAGGAAGGTGCTAAGTCATGCTGATCACTATCTTCTCCACTGTCCAAAAGCTTTTCTGATGGATAAATCTCACAAAGTCCTTTAACTTGCAAGTTACTTGCTGTCTATGATTTAATAATAGATACAAATTATTCTACATCGACTAACCTTGAGGATACTTTGTAACTGATCCTGTGACACATTCACTTCACCTTTATACATATATTCAACAATAACTTTCAAGTGATCATAGCTCACATCTTTTAAAATTACAATGGGATGGCTAGTGGGATTCAACGAAAACAACTCCTAAAAATGAAGACTTATGTAATAGAAGCAATATAATTAAAAATAATTTTGCATCTGAATAAATTTACCTATTTATTTAAAAAATATTCCATGCAGTATTCTAGCATAACCAAGTTGTAGCACAAAAAATTTTTAAACTACAACACATTTACCTTGAAGTATGGCGAGCAAGCAGATAGAATGAGCTTGTGAGCTTGCAAATGTTTACCTTCAGCAGCTAGGGTGACATCAACAAAGGATTCATTTAGAAGCAATTCAGAAAATGTGAAAATGAAATTAGGTTGATGCTGATTCCAGCGTAGGCAATATTGATGTGCCATATTTTCAATGTGAAGCTTACAATGTTCATAAAATTTTTTTTAAATGAACCTAAAAATGAAACAAATGATTGAGAGAGTTCAACCAACATTGCTTGAATGAGAATAATGCATCTCATTAACAATTTTGTTCAATCATCAATCAATGGAAATAGATTCACAAATTTTAATGATAAAAACTTTGTTTAAAAGGAAATGTAGCTGTTTAAAAGGAAGCATGTATCAAGCACCTTTGTTATATTTTTAGATAGAAGTATTAAAATTTAGATTTAGTCTATAATGGATGAATTCTAGATATAACCTATTCTACATCTGTACAAAGAGACTGCAGGTTATAATAACATCCTTTTACAAAACACGTTCTACTGCAATAAACATCAAATTAAAACTGTGCTCTTACAATGAAAAAACTAACAATTTTCAATGAAAACTCCCCATCTACTTTCATGATAACGTTCACCTATTCTAATAAATTCCAGCAATTTATAAAGTTGGGAATGCAAATTTTAGAATCCAATCTTATTTGCAAATACAACTTTAATATGAGAAGAAGAAAAATTACAATAAAAATCACTCAAGTCCATGGAATTTGTCAACTTGAAATTAGGAAATTTTCAAAAATTCAAAACAAAAATCAACATCTGTCATACACGGTACAAGTACAAGTTCAACCGAATTCTTTGATGGAAGAAACACCATGAATGCAAACACTGTTGAATAAAACAATGGTAAAACTGCAATACAACTTCGTATGTTGCTTAATAAGCAGAAAAACACAACACAAACAAAACAGTGCAGATCAAGGGGTGATATGCAAAATGGAATAATTAATATAAAAACGTTACAACTGATTATATAACAGAGATTGCCAAATTACGAAAAATGCCTTGATCTAACCAAACACATGTGCTGAATTTATAACTTTATTGCATTCCATACACAATTTAAAACGAGATTCAAATGCATTCACAAACTAAATGCTGCTTGGTTAACTGACATGAAAAATAAAGCAACTGAACAATGAAATTATTCCAATACATCAAGTGTTTATTTTTTTTTTTACTATTTTTCGATGGCTGTTTTTGATTTTGCAGCCATTCTCGACTTTCCAATCTTCCCTGTTACGTGAAAATTATTTGGTTAAGTCCAAAACTCAGTTAGACCTGCTATTATTCATTAGAAAACACACACACATGCAATCCCACTGCCTCAAAACAAACTTTTAATTTAAGGCCATTTTTAAGTATCCGCATGATTTGTAATACTTACACATGCAAACTTAAATTTATTAATAATAATTCCTTTTCGATGTTGAAATCATAAACATAAAAATGAACTACTTGTAAGCAGAATGCATGCAACAACTATTTACTGACTCACATTTATGGAATGCATATTAACCAGTGCAGAAATTGTCACCTATTAAATACATATTAACCAGTAAATAAGAATAATGGATATCAGAAATCAAAACTGCAACTACGTAACAACTAAAAAATTACCACATGGCTTACAATGCACACTGGCATTCAATGCATATCTCATCATAAAACTTGCTTAAATAGACAACTACTATGAATTAAAAGGAATACATACTGAAATATAACCTGAGAAAGCAAACACACAGATATTCAGTGAATACCTAGATCAGCTTGTTCATGCACTTTTTATTTGTCAACTATAATGTGCAAAAGCTGTACACAATGACAGAGAAAATATTTTACTTTCGTGGCAAAAAAAAACTGGCTTATTTATGGCACTGAGAAAAAAATAAACTTGTTCCTATGAACCAGCAAAGTCAATTGAAAATTATTCTTGAAAATTCCCTTTTTTCCTATACAGGAACTTGTCTATGAATTTGCTTCAACTTGCAAGATCCTTATGACAGTTTTAGGACCTTTACTTTCCATTAGCAAATCCAAACGTTTTTATCAGTAATTAAAACTCCTGAAACGTGCTGTACTGAGTGAACTTTGAAACAATGTGATTCTTTGACTTATAAAAATTTTATAAATAGTAAACCCAAAATATAGTATGAATTCTCATGACAAATAAAAAGTGAATTAATAAGCACACCTTTCACACAAATAAATTTACGAATAAAATGCTTGAAAATAAAAAAGCTTTTCAAATTCCTAATGCTTGATGTACAATGAAATACTCAAATTTTATTTCATCCAAATCATCAGTAAATTTGCGCCAAATGGTGGTTTGAAACTCAAATATTCAGAAACACGCGAAAAATAAAAATGCTATTTGGGATATCACGAAATTCCACCTCCAAAATTAATGCAAATCCGATCCTATTATGCAAACATTGATAGTTGTATACAAGTATGTAGTTTGGGAAGCAAAGCCTTCTGTGAGCGGTGGAACTGACGGAACAATCCCACAAACTGTTACACAACTATCTTACTGTAGAATTGTCTCCTTTTGGAGAAAACCAGCAAACTTGCATTCCCTGTGCCTGTGTAACCAAGGGACTCTTTGCACCTAAGCTTTCGAAATTCTACGTTTTACATACTCGAATGCATAACAGAAATTTCGATCAATCGAAACATCCACAACAAATTTTGCCAAACAACAGGCGACAGCTGAAACGGGCATTTCAGAATACAGCAGCCCAAGAAACTTTTGCTGACAAACAAACCCCTGCATGTTCGCTTTGCCAAACATTAAGACTTTTATTGAATACGCTGTCAGTACGTTTAAATGGGCAACAAATTTTAACTGATCACGTCATATTGATCGAAACTGCGCCGTAGGGAACGGATCAAAATTACAAATAAAAACATGGCAGATAATGAGCAAACCTGTAATCAAACACCCTCAGAAACAAATGGAAGAACAACAGTGAAGATTGCAATTGCCAAATTCAGATGCAGCAATTAATGGCACATATAGACACATTTACAAAAGCTTGAGAATGTGGTGGCGTATCGGAAATTACATGGCTTCTTCGGAGTAATGTTAACTGAAACATCCTTTTTGGTAAGAATTCCGTGAGTCATGATTCATGAAAACAGAAGCCATAATAATTATATATAGGGTGGTGGAAGAAGTCAAAGTGCCACAGGAACGTGTACGGGGAAAGAGAAAAAGGAAAATTACGGTTCTTCGAATTCAGCCACTTCCTGCAGAGTGTTTCTTGCTAACGACTGCACAGTGAAAAGGAAAACATTTTGGGACGCGTGAAATAGATCGAACAACAACTATTTATTTGCTAATTGAACAAAACTGAAAAGGGAAGCTGGCACTGGAGGGCAAACGTCAACTTCAGGACCTTATCGAAAGAGAGCAGGTGAAGAAAAACAAGCCAAGTGGTAGCAATAGAAAACTCCCACTACACTAACAAGGAAATAAAGCTGGAAGATGAATATTTTATACTTATAGCAGAATTCAAAGAAGGAATAACCGGTGAAGGATTTACCTTCCCCAATTCAATAGCAGCGACATCGATAGACAAACCCTTTGGATACATGCAATGGTACACCGTGTAATTAAAGCAATATGCTCACTTAAATGAAACTCGAAAAAGTTCAGTATCAAAAGGTGACTGTCAGATCCATAAACATAAACTGCACATCTTCGTTAGTGTTTTCAAAGGATAAGAAACATCATCACATCATCAGGAAGGAAAGAGTAAACAACCTTAATTAGAAATCATCTGGAATAGAAATTTATTTTGCATCACCTCTTCGGAGAGGAAATGTGAAATTGATCATCTCTTAGAAATCTAAAAGGCATTCATCTGAATCATCTCTAGAGGTGGGGATCGATGGACAGGACCCACCATTCTGGTGCTCCTCTTTCAACTCGCAGCACCAGAAACTCCTTTTGTCAAGGAGAAGCTTATAACGAAATCTTTCTTGTGCATATGATCAGCATCCATCCTTTTTTTCTTTTTTTTCATGGCTTATCTTCAGTGGTCCTTCTGATTCCTGCTTTGTTCACCACTGAAATTGATTCGTGGAAAACACGGCTCACATGACAGAGCTCACATGGCCAGTTCAACCTCTTTTCTGTTAGCAGTTCCTGGGAGAGTTTTAGAGGACTTTATGACTGTTCGTGAGATGAAGCGACAGTCACATGCAGGTTTCAATGACACTTTTCTCTGGTAGAAGGTGGTACAAACAGAAACTGTTTTTATGAGGTAGTAGATTCTCCAGGATTAGAGTAGAGATTGGTTTGGGGAAGCTCTTCTGGTTGAGCTGATGACGATGGAAGCTCTCCTCGCTTCCTGGCATTCAGCTGTCGTGTGGAGACCCGGATTCATGCAATCGCTGTCGCGTGACGTTTCACATGACGTAAATGTGCATCACTAACCTAACGTTACTCGGTCGGAGGTGTTGACGCACAGTCTGGCATCGACGTGGCAGCCACGATCTCTCGCGTCTGTCAACCTGTTTCCATTACTCCCATTGCTTCTTCAAATTCTTCCCATTACTGTGGAAAGTGTGTCAGTCCGAGAAAGGAAAGGCTGGAAGCATCCATCCCAGATCGGCAGGTCTTTCCTGAGATGTGGGAGCTTTCCTCAGCAACAGGCAGCTGCAGGAAGGAAGAGAGGAGGAGGGGAGATACGAAATATTCCTCTGCTCGTGGGAGAAATGCAGTACCTGTACCTAGAGCGGCTGGTCTGCTCACACGCACTCGCATCCACCCACGCATGCGCATACGTTCTCACAGAAATTGTGGACCAGTAGAGTCCCTTGAGGGGGTGGAGACATGGGATCTCTCCTCTCCGAGCAGGAGGTAGATCCTGGTCGACTGCAGTGCCTCCCCCCCCCTGTTGTCAAAGAGAGCAGATCTCTCCTTGACAACAAGGTTTTGTCAATTTTGAACTACTCCCGAGAAGCAGCACCCAGAAGTGGTTCCACGTCTTTCCGGAGAGGCTCGGCGCCTTCTCCCAGGTGAGTGCTCTATCCCTACCTCTCTCCACGTCACGGGGGGGGGGGAGGAAGCACATCTCTCCCTCTTGCCTCACACACTTGTGCGGCGCCTGCATCCAGGAAAAGAGGGAGCAGTAAACTGCGTGCTGGACGATGCAGAGGGAGAGAACGCACCTGCACGGGGGTCTCGACAGCTGCGGGCGCCGCCTCCGACGGATCCGCGGATTTCTAGGCCCTCTCCCTCACTCTCCGCAAAGTTGCCTTCTTCCTCCTCCTCCATCCTCTCCGGAGGAGGAGGTGCGGAGAGTCGCGCTGTCCTGCACGCTGCCGCTGTTGGTCCCGCCGAAGGAGGAAGAGAAAGAGGAACGCGCGCGCCTCCACACACACGTCTGCTTCAAGACAGGACCTCCCACGGAGAAGAACGCCAGGCACATTCCTCCAGGAGCGCCGCCGGATGACCCTGCCACCGATCGCCTTGAGGAAGACAGCCGAAGGGCGAAGGTTGCAGGCGCATCTTCGTGAGAGTGTGCGTGACGGAAGCCGGACGCCGTCCGCTAAAAACAGAAGGAGCCTGACAATCGAAAAGCGCTCGCGAGAAAACATGTTGCCATGGGGACGGAGGGGAGGGAGAGAAGGGAGAAGCGCAGCCCGCGCTCCCTTTCTCCAGGCGCAGCGGACCACCTGGGCGTTGGGAAGCGCGGAGCGGTGTCCTCTTTGTCAGAAGAGCCGTTCGGCACCCTGCACGGGGTGACACCCCATCTTCACAAATGAAAGGGAAAGGCAGAGTAGCTCTTTCCCTTTTCTTCTCCTCCTACTCTTTTCCTTTCTCTTCCTACTATTGCTACTTACCACCGCTCCCACTGCTATTATTTTTTTTTCCCTCGCCCTACTACTACTAATGCTATCACTACTCGTACTACTGCTACTATTTCCGCTTCTCCTGGTGCTACCCTTCTTCTTCTCCCTTTCATTGCCCCTGTTCCAAAAACTGCAAGGTTCTTCCGTGCCGTAGGGAGAAACGTTTCTGTAAGACGGGACAGGTGCTTTTTTGCTGCAAATTTCCTTGTCTTTGATCCGTCCGGGAGCGTCCGAGGACTCCTTCCCTTAGGGATGGGCGTCACCTTTCCATGAGTCGGCAAGGGCTGCTGCGGCAGAAGGAGGTCTTCGAGGACCGCGACGTCTGCTCGGGAGTCCGCCGACCTCCTTTTCCTAGGCATGCGGACGGGTCAGCGGTCCAACCAAGAGACCCCCTTGGTCAAGGAGGCATTCAAAGAAAGCTACCCGGAGGCCCATCCGCTCCTTCTTCCGCTTCCCGCGCCATCAGGTGCAAAGGAATTCGCCCCTGGAGGCAAGCCTAAGAACTCAGGCGTCACTCCTTGACCTCGAAGCCCCAGATGCAGCTGCGACCCGCCCCTCTCCAGGGCGAAACCCCTGGAAAGCCACAGTACCCGGATCCAGACCGGAGGTGAAGGTCAACGGGGCTCGAGGATACTCCTTGGAGCTGTCTGACCCGGGAGTCCAGGACTCGTCTCAACAAAGACCTGGAAGGCGTCCTTCCTCGGAAAGTTGTCCTGACACACCCTCACCCTTCGCCTCGAAGACGCATCTCCCTTGGAGAAGGCGGCACATGGAAGAAACCGCCTCCGGCACTCAGGTGACCGACATCCGCGCTTCCTTGGAAACCCCCCGCCCGACTCAGCGCCTGTGCCCTCGGCACGCGGCCATCCCTCTGGAGCTGCCCCATGCGGTCGGGGAGAGGAAACTGTCTGAGAGGCCAGGGCACGGGAGGCGATCCCCACGCGCCCTCTCAGTGGTCAGTAAGGGATCCAGTGTGAAAGTCGTGCAAAGTGGGATGGGAAGAGGGGAGGGAAAGAAGGGAACGTCTTTGGGAGTTTTGCTGATGCCGCGCCGGCAAAGGCTGGCCCCCATCGTGACCTTGGCAGACAGAGTTCGCCCCTAGCGGTCCACCAAGCGCTCGTTCGGGAGACTCTGAAGCGGAGGCGGCAGTGGCCCCCGCCTGGCAACTCAAGAGTCTCGTGGGTCGAGACCGCTGGTCGAGGATTTCACCGCACCTCTCTCCCCATCATTCCGCCGGCACCTGCGATCCGGCGGCTACCGGTAGTTGGGTGGTGCGCGCGCGAGGCAACCTGAGAAGAAGGTACCCTCCGGCGGCGGCAGAGGTGCGGGGATCGGAGGTAAAGGGAGGAGCTCCCCACTGGAGAGAATGCCGTATCACGGACGTGTGGTCACATTCTCCTCTCCTTGCGCCCTTTCTCTCCGCGCTTTCGTTTTCTTATGGCCGCGTCGTCATGGATTGCGGAGCCGCGAGTGGACCCGCGGACCCTCCCCCCGCAGGGGAGGAAAAGACCTCGGGGAGGGTCTCGGATGTGAGCCTCCTGGGTTAGCTGGTCCAGTCACGTCCAGGGTCGGCACGAAAGCCCCGAGACAGGAGGGAGAGGATCTTTGACCCGGGGTCCTTCGACAGGTCTCCCCGGAGGACAGGGTTCGCGCAGGGGGATGGGGACCCTCCTGAGAGCCCCAGGATCAGGAATGGTCCGGAGGCGGCACCCATGTTCCCTTCCGCATCGGGCGATCGTCTTCGAGGTCCTCTTGCCTTTCCGGAGAGGTCGCGGACCTCATGGTGCGGGCTGGTCATCCGGTGGTCATTGGAGGGTTCGGGAGCTTTTTTTTGCTCCTCGCGCAAGGTAGAGGGGCAGCCGCGCCGGCCCGCTAGCGTGCGGTACAGCCTCCCTGGAGGCACTCCCTCTCAGCCGCTCTGCTCGTGTCGGCCGAAGCGGCGCTCCCTCTCGTCGCGAGACGACGAGAGGCAAAAGGCAGCAAGTGCTGCCCTCTCCGACCCGTTCCCGGAAGCTTTCGGCGGATGCTCGCAGGGTCGCGCAGCTTTTCGTCGCAAAGTAACTCCGTTCCTCCGTTCTCGCTTCCAGTCCCGTGTTTCAATGCACCTTGCAGGATCTCCAGGATGTGTGCAACCTGGATTCCTCACGTTATTCTTTTTTTTCTTTTTTTTTTCTCTGGGGGAGAAGGAGCTCGAGAACCAGTCCGAGAACGACTTTGTCGAAGGACGAATGACCAGCACGAATGGCTCGGTGGACTCATTCGTGCCACTGTTGCCAGATCCATTTTTTTTTCTTTTTTTATACCTTTGGCTCCGTGACCTCCCTTCCCCTCCTGCTCGCTGCCTCCCGAGCTCCCGCTGCTGACACTGGCCTGGAGCGCTCCCCAAGCCATCACTTCCGTACCACGGGCATTCGCAAACGTGTGCGCGCTCGCACGCGACCTAGGCTCGCCATGATCATCCTCGTGCGCACGCGAATGAGTACGCATGCGTTTGCACGTGCGTTGTTCCCAGGTCTGTCGTGGGACAGCGATGCGTCCTACCCCTTCGGCCCGGGTGCGCGACGGTGCAGGAACGCGGGGCCGCCCCCATCCTCCCCTCTGTGTCCTGTTGGGTCGCCAATGCCCTCGGCAGTGCTATCCCGCCTTCCTTCTTCCCTTCCCACAGACAGCGGCAGATCTGGAGTGCGTGCGTGCGCGCCGGACCTGCCGACCCCGCATTTCCCTTTGCGGAAGGCAAGTGGTGCCGGAAGCGGCGACTCGATCACCGGAGGGAATGCGCTGTTGCTCACGCCGTGTCCGACGGGAAGCCGGGAAGACAGGAGCGCGTTGCTGCCAGTTCCTGGTAAATCCCCCGAGAGAAGGGAAAGTCGTCCCACCCCTCCTCCTCCCCACACCCCCTTCCTCGGGGATGACGCCCTCCGCTCCGAAAATGCTCCAGAGGTTGTTGAGGCGCCAGGACTGGGCGCGCATGCTTTGGGGGCAACTCAGCTGCCCGACGGCGACGGCGCGCCATGAGGGAACCTGCAGGGAGCAGCACTGACCTCACTCCACATGAGCTTCCCGGCCGCTTTTTCCCACGCGCGCGAGGACAGCGGCGGTCCCCCGAGCAAGCGGAGGACGTACCGTCGGCAGTCGCCAGCTCCCTGGCTTGGGGTTGCGACAAAACGGGTCGAGCCGGGAAGCGAAATGCAAAAATGGTCAGACGGGCTCGAAGCCGGTGACGACACACCCCATTCTCACCTCCTCTCCTGGCTCCGCCCAGAAACTGTTCCCACCCCTACTAACTCGTCTCCCTTTGACCCCTCCCCCTCCATTCCCTCCCCATTTCCTGTCCCTACAGAAACGTGGTTCCTCTCGCTCCGAGACGGGCCCCTTCCTCCCTGCTGTGCGAATTTCACGGATTCATTTATTTCTAAATAAACGGACCGCAATCCTAGATGAGGTCACGCCCTGAGGTGTTTTTGGTGAGCAGGTGGGACCCCGGGATCCCCTTACGCACACACAGGACTCCGGTTCCTGAGCAAGTCCACAAGTCTTAGGAGGGTCGCTGATTCTAGGTCCGAGGAGGAGCTGGGAAATAGGGCGATGAATGAGCAAGCAGACTCCGGGGCAGCTAGCAATCATTAGAGGCATCCCCTGCGGTCTGTTCATGGATGCGAGATGCGTCCTCGCCGGCCCTTCCTTCTCGACGGATTGACTTCCCTCCTCGGCACGGAGATCTTTCGGGTGGCTGGAGTGGTTCCCTTGCGTGGCGAGCTGCCTCTGATCGGAGGACGCGCCCCCTGCGGCGGGGTCGCAGGCGGCTGCACGAGAACGAGATCCCGGTGACCTCCGGGCGCACAGAGGGAATTTCAATCCCTCCGTCCAAGGGCGCCATGGCGCAGCAGTAGGCGAGGGATCGATTCCGTTTCCCTACCCCGAGCATCAGGGATCGCAGCTTCGAATAGACGACCCCCCTGCTGCAGAGGTGCTAGAGAGCGCTGCGGAGGAGCATGTGCTGCCGCCAGAGGGAAAATCCCCGTACGATGTCAGAGGCATTCGCTGTCTTCCTGGCAAGTTCCCCCGGAGCATCCCTGCAGCGGCGTTCCCTCGATGAGCAGCATCGTCAGCCCTGCTTCCTCCGAGTGCAGAGATCGAGCAGCCTCCAAAGACAGCACGGCCCGAAGAGCAGCTTCGTCTTGCAGACCTGGAGCTTCTTCGAAGGGAGGCGGGCCGCCGATCTTGACGGGAGGCAGGGCCGAGCCGCCCCCGAGCGCGGTTCACCCGAAGGCAGCACGGGCATGATTCTTCCTTTTTCGCCCCTCCCCCCTCCTTCTGCAGCGTGACCCACTTAGCAAGGGGCGGGGGCACGTCGAGAGCGCCTCTCCCGCGCAGCTCGCCGTGTTTGACCGCTTTGGTGTGCCCGAGTTCGACCCAGACTCAGGGAAATGATGTCTAGACACGCCTTAATCAGTTGACCCGTCCTCTCTCAGTGATCCCGTAAGTGTGGTTTCCCTACAAACCCTAGCCCGACGGGAGTGCCACTACTTGCATTCTGTGCAGAGGGACTTTCTTCTGCCTCCCCCCCTCCCCTCCACACAGTCACTCATACTGCGGCTAGCCCACCGGGTACTCGGAGCTGGAGTTGCACCACAGCGTATGCGCGGTGGCGCGTTCTTTCGGTGAGTCATGGGTGCGGAGATGGGAGTCCCTGAGGTGCAAGGCATTCAGGTGCACCATCGTGAGGATGCGAGGGCCTTTGCTCCGCCGCAGGTACCGTTCCTAGGTTCCTGATCCTCTCCAGTGCATCGACCCTTGCCTTTCTTAGAGGGCTAGGTAGATGCTCACCTCATGCTCGAGAACGGACTTCTAGTCTCGGGCGACGTGAGCGCGCATCTCTGTTCTGTGCGGGAGAGGATCACCACGGACGACGGCGGCCGCCTCCAAGTCTGCCCACTGTCTTGGGAACAGCGAGACATTGGCCCGCGTTGATGGCTGTGCGGCTGCTGTCTCTCCGTGCGCGACACCGGGCGTCGCGGGTTCGAATCCCCACGTCGAGGACCGTCGCCGAGAGCGGGGGGAGGGGATGGCATCGCGGGTTTCGAGTCTCCCCTGCAGGATGGCGCTGGTTGGCCTGAAGGCTTCAGGTGCGTCGGCATTGGTGGAAGCTGGAACCCTTGCCCCGGATGCCCCCTTGGCGGACCGGGATCGGAAGTTGACCCTTCAAGTTCCTTCCTGGACATCAAGGAGCCCTTCGGGATTCCCTTCCGTCTGTGAAAATGAAGCCGTCCCTCCCATCGGTTATCATGGAGCCGTTTGATACCCCCTTCGAAGGGTTGCCTCCCTAGAATGTCGGAAGGTGCTGCTCCCTTCAGGAAGTGACCCTTCCGAGAAATTGGGAAGCGTCCCTTCGGAGTTCTTTTCAGAGGAGGAAACAAAGGAGGAGCTGTTCCCTTGCAGGTTCCCTCCGGAGAAGACATGAGTTCCTCACGAAGCTCTTTGACGTCATCCACGCCACCCGAGGGAGCATGTGACTCTTCAAGTTATAAGGGACTACCTCATGATTGATTGATTCCTGGAAGAATTCCGAAGGGTCGACTTCCAATCCGGCCGCTCAACGGGAACATCCGGTTCTCCCGAAGAGCAGCTTCTTCTTACAGACCTCAGCGCCTCTTCGAGGGGCAGCGACCCACCGATCCTCACGGGAGCTGGCTCCAAAATAAGAAGAGAGAGGGGAGGGAAGGAAGAGAAAACAAACCTCCTAAGACTTTTAGACTTCTGCTCCGAGGCTGCCGAAGACAATGAAGCTGGAAGTTCTTCTCTCTCTTAGTAATGATGCCGTGGTCACCTCCGAGCACCGAGAATGGCCGGGCGGGGACGCCTCCCAGCTGGTTCGGGGAAGTAGACGAGCCAGCAAACAAGGAGAGGAGCGCGGCGCTCGCGGGGCATCCCGGAAGCTCCAGTGGCGCCAGCGCGCAGCAGCAAACAGGCGTTATCAGCAGGCGTGATCCCCATGGGCGCGCGCGACTCTCCCGGAATCAATGCTCTCATCCGCTCCTGAGGCACAGCTCCTTTGCGACTCTCTCACCCGGGCGATGTGCGGCGCGGGGAAGATAACGCCCTGGGATGGATCGAGTGATCGTGTCC
The DNA here is from genome assembly GCA_036172245.1 of Raillietiella orientalis. Taxonomy (NCBI): domain Eukaryota; kingdom Metazoa; phylum Arthropoda; class Ichthyostraca; order Raillietiellida; family Raillietiellidae; genus Raillietiella; species Raillietiella orientalis. Next base: position 1,857,173 of record JAYWIR010000012.1, read on the forward strand.
CGCATCTGCCGGAGCGCACATCAGCATTTCCATGTAGAAGCGGCGTCTGCCCTCGGATGCTGATGCTCCGTGACCTACATGAACAACGAAATATGAATGACCGCGATTGCGCAACACCCGCCTGTTGTGCAATCGCAACACCGGCTTCGAAGGGCAGGGTAGATCAAACGAAACACCTTAGCACTCGGGAGAAAGCAGACTTTTCTTCTCTTCCTTTCCTCTTGCTCCCCTTCTTCCTTTCTTCCTCCTTTTCCCTTCACCAACCACCCCTCCCTTCCTCTTCTTCTTCTTCCCTTCCTCCCCCTCTTTCTTTTCTCCTCCTCCTCCTCTTTCCTTCACCAACCCTTATCTCCCCCATTCCTCCCCCTCCCTCCTCCCTCCCTTCCCTTCCTTTTCTCTTTACCAACCTCCGCTTTGAAGGTGCACTGAGCCCCAGGGCGCCGATGTGCAGCCTGGAATCACCTACCCTCCACATCTCGAGGAAATCCAAACGATTCTTGGGTGACCCTGACCGGTTCCTGCACGCCAACTTCTCAATGTGACCAATCGGCGAGCTGCTAATCTTTGGTCATTCTTCACCCTTGGGTTCGTCTGAAATTTTCCTTAAGAGAAACTCCTTGATCTGAGAATCGGCGTCCAGAAACCCCGTCTTTTGCAGCATGTGGAAAAGCTCGGCTTGACCTCGGAGGGATCGATCACGCATTTCAGAGGACTCGCATTTGGCGCACTCGAGAGACAAGCCGTGGAACAAGCTGAAGAGCGGTACCGATTTTGTTATCAGGCAGCCCTCGGTCATCTTGCAATTCTTGATCATCATAACGAATGAAGATGACACCGGTACACGGAGACCTCATGGGTGGCGCTGGCTCAACAAGATGGTAAAAAATGGACCATGGATCTTCCAAACATCTCAAAAACCAGCATACTTTGAAGGGACTGACATTTTCGGTAACACTCCATCTTTATTCTGCGCTCCATCTCTCAATGTATCTGAGGAATCCTCATAGGCATGGATGAAATAAAGTTATCCATGACTTGACATCCAAAAAAAACAAAAAACAGAGCGCGTCGGCGGCCGCGTGGCTGCGGCCTCCACTCGCGTGGTACCAAGCGTCACGGGTTCGAATCCCACCCGGAGAAGTACCGACGCCGAGAACGAGGGGTGCTTCATGGGTTTCAAGTTCCCCCGCAAGATGACGCTGGTTGGCACGCAGGCATCGGGTGCGAAGGCACTGGTGGAAGCCGCATACCGGGGTGCTCACGTTGACTCCTGGATTGGAAGTGGGCCCTCTGGGATTCTTCCAGGACATCAAGGAGCCTTCGGGGTTCCCTTCAGGCTGGAATGGAGCCGCCCTCCCTCCCTCTGGGAGGATCCTCCATCGCGCACCATCGAGCTGGTTGATGCTGGTTGATGTCGAATGGGTTGCCTCTCCATAGTATCAGATGTGTGTTCCTTCCTTCGGTGAGAGCACCCTTCCCGAAATTGGAAAGTATCCTTTCGGAGTTCTCTTAAGTGGAGTAAAGAAGGAGCAGCTTCTCTGAGGGTTCCCTCCGGAGAAGAAACAAAGAGTTTTCTCCTTCTTCCAGAGCCTTCCTGGATTCATAAAGTGGGCATTTCGGGGCACTTAGCGTCGTTCAGATCGATGGGAAAAACTCTTTTAATTTTCCCGAGGAACTGGTGGTCCCTCCTTTGTGCTTGGTCACTTCGGTGTTCCCGGTGTGGTGAAAACAGGACGCGTTGCTGTTCCCAAACCGGAGCTTCCGTGCCATTCAGCGCTTTGTTTCCGGGAAATCCCCGAACTGTTCCAGGTTTTGGGATGTGGAGGTTGTCTTCAGCGCCAGGACATCACCAAGGTCCTGCTGCAGCGATTCTTCGACCTCTTTTTGCTTTGCCTTGGGAACCGCGTTCCCAACTCATTTGTTCATTGTGGTTTTGAGCGAACGCTCCGGAGCGACGGCATGGAGAATCTTCGGTTTGCAGCCTCTCACTTCAGGGTCGAAGCTTGCAGCGCGTACCAGCCTTTGGGGGATGCCTGCCACCACACTCTGGCACGCTGACTCCTCGATCCTCAGGAAATCTGGTCGAGAATTGGCACCTCAGCATGCGAATTTGTGGGTCTTGTCAGCATTCCTGCGAGTCAGCTGTACCACCCCCAAGCGAGACTTTTCTGACACCAGCCGAGTTCCCAAGTAGTCGCACAAACAAGAAAAAGAAAAAAAGATATTAATTTTGCATGATCGGATGCGAGGTCATACGAGATTATGGAGTCAGAGGAACACCGTGAATCTTCTACCACTGCCACCAGCCCCTTCTTTTCTCCCCATGGATCCCATCAATAAAGTCGAATGTGAAAACTTGCAGCATAAAAGTCACGCTATCATCCCTTGGCCAACTTTTCCCTGACCGTGCTGCTTCGACTGGAGGCAGCTGTCAGCTTGTCCCCGTTGAGCGCTGCTATGGCTCCACCAACTAACTTTCCTCCACCGATGGCGCGCTCGAGTCGACTCCAGCGCACAGTCGGGTGCAAACAGCCCAGCCGGAAAAGAACACGCACGTCCCGTCCACAGCTCTCGGACCCTGAATCGGAGGTGGAGGCCGTCCCGGCCGACGGTGCAACCAGCACCATCGTGCGTCGGAGCCAGCCGAAGCGGGAAGGAGGGGGCAGCCCGAAGTGAAAAGACCACAGAGGTCGCCTCGCGTGACACTTCTCACCAGAGAGGAACCCGTTTTGTTGATCCCTTTCTCTGCCCTCTTTTCTCTGTTTCATCCCCACATTGAGATGAGGGGCCCACGGACTGTTGAGGAGGGCCCTGATGGGCACCGTACGGACCAAAGTCCGAATTGACAAATATTGTCGGACTCCTCATCCTGTTGCTAGGGAGGATAGAACTGTAGCTCTATCCTTCAGAAGATGGACAGGAGTGTGGAGCCAGAACTGGTGCCCCCTTGCTGACCACATGATAGGGGAAGAGACCGGTTGCGAGGAGTCAGGTTTCCTCCTAACCAGGCGACCGGAAATGGACGGAGCCGTTGGGGTGAATCAGCTTCCCTCCTTGTTGGCGACCATATCATACGTCTCCTGCATCCCCCATGAACCTCATTTCCTCGGTCAATTCCTGGGAGCATCCAATGATTGGCATCCCGGTTCATCTCTTCCTAGGAAGGACCTACCTTCAGAGGAAGAAAGCGAAGGTGCGTTGGCGCTCCCTGTTGAGGGAAAGAGAAGGAATGAAATAGTAAAGGAGGAGGAGAGAAGGGGATGGAGAAAGGGAAGAAGAGGAAGGGGGTGGAGGAAAAGGAGACTCCACGTGTGGTCTCTTTCGCTGGAGCGGACGGCACCGAGATAGGGAGGAGGCGGGGAAAGTCCACCCATTCCGACCATCACCTCAGACTACGCCGCTCCCCGAATTCCTCCGCATTTTTCTCCGGTCCTTGGGAGGAGTCCGAGGAAGTCGCTGCCCGCCAGGACTCCCCCATCTTCTCTTCCGATCCTACCCAATCGCCTGCCTCACTCCAGACGTCCGGACTACCGTGAGGTGCCGCCGCTGCTGCCTCTTTGTGATGCCCTGGACACGCCTGTTCCACCCCCTGTGACGACTCCTTCCGGTGGTGGAAGTCGCGCCTCGACCGGATCCTTCCATTAGTGGTGGGGTCCGACAACACGGTCCGCTTCAGCGCCTCCGGAAGAGGCAGATCTACCTCCTTTCTTCAATCTGGGAAGCCAGGAGTGAGCACCCATGGACACGAGTTATTGGGGCTGTCGTGTCTCTTCGGAAGGTTCCCCGGAGGAAGCACATTCCGAGCACAGATCACCCACATCCTCTCCTAAGGGGCGGGCCGTGCCCTGCCGGCAGGGACAGACCGGCTCCGCCGCGAAGAAAAACGTCGCCCCTGAGGGCAATCACAGACCCATCAACCTCCAAGGGAAGGAGCCTCCACCCTCCGTCCTTCTCTTTCCATTCTCCCTCTCCCTTTTCCTCCCGAACTCCTTGGAGCTGAATGCAAGAACGGCATCCAGCTTAGCGCGCATCCCCTTTAATGTTCGGCAGTGGCTGAGAGGGTGGGAGGCAGGAATGGTGGATCCCGAAAAGAGAGAATAGCAAGAAGATCGCATTCCGAGAGACCCCTGGAGCTGAGGGTCGGGTACGGATCCAGGAGAAGAGGGAGAAGCCCGAAGAAAATGGCCTGTCCGCCCCGGTCAGCATACGGTAGCCTCTATGGGGAGGGGGAGGAGAATAGCCTCCCTTCCCCACCCCTTGCATCCCCAAGGATCTTCCGAGGCGTCCAGATTCCCTTTCCACCTCTGGTGTCCGGGACTTGCGGCGCAGGCGGTAGAAGAAGGAGGGGAGGAGAGGTTCATCTACGACCTCTTGTCTCTTGCATCGTTGTGACATCTGTCCGCAAAGCTCAGAACTGACGCTCTTGCAAAGTCCTGTCGCTGCGGCGCTCACTTCGGCGACACCTGCGTTCGCACTCACGAATCCGCCCTCGCTGAGGCTGTTGGTGGGAAACGCACCCCCCTATATCACACATACACACACCCCACGGCGCGACCGGCACTTTGCGATCGGTTCCCGGGCGACCTGGGCGTGAAGCGAAGTGATCCTCCTCCTCCCACCCCGAATGCGTATGTTTTGATGCGGGCGCGTGCTTGCGTGCCGCGCGACCTTATGCGCTACCCCGTGCACTTTCGAAGCACGCAACGAAGGCGAGGGGGCAGCAAGAGCGGTCGGCAGGTCCGTGCCATGGGAGGAAGCGTTTCAGGAAGCACGCAGCCTCCTCCTCCGCCCGCTGCTCGGTAAGAAGATCCTGATCACCCACGGGAAGTCTGACCCTGGAGATACGAGGTGAGGAACGGCAGCTTAGCGGGAGGGAAACCGGAAGCCGGGCTCGGAGGGTTTGCGTCTCTGGACGGATACACCCGGAGGCTTCTCTTTTCGGCAAAGAAGGACCTTGGAAGGGACGCCGAGGTCGCCGGAGATTCGTCAGAACCTGCGTTTTCCGTGCGCATCGTCGATGAAGGCGCGCGACTCCCTCGAGCGGCCGCCTTGGGAGCGCGGCGGGCTCGGAGCTCAGGGGCGAGCCCTCCGATCCCTCACCGAGAGCCGCCGCCACGAGCGCCCGACCCCGATAGGTGGCGCAATCGCCGCCAGAAAGACGGGGGCCGAAGGTTCTGCCCACCTGGCGGCGTAGCTCGGAACCAGCGAAGCGCCCGTCTAGGGTGAACCCAGCGTGCCAAAGCGGCGGTCGCCGCTGGAGCCGGCGGACCCCCAGGGTCGGACAGAGAAGTCCCCTCCGGCAACGCGCTGCGGAGGAAACGAGGAGTTCCGCCGCGTGTCTCCACTGTGCTGGGAGCTGCCTCCCATGCACGAGAGAGCGCACATCCACCCGCCCCCCTCCCACCGGACTCCAGAAGCGCCCCGTGGACCTCCCCCCACGGAAGAAGAAAGTCATTCACCGGCAACCCCTGCGACCATGAAGAGACTGGCCGGGAGGTCGGCGCGCAGAGCCCTGTGGCAGCAACCCTTCCTGCGAGGGTCGGCAGCCGAGCTCTTCCTCGGTTTCGCCGACCTCCTTTGGGTCATTCAGGGGTTCCCATTCCTCCCAGCGCACGGACGCCTGAGAGCATGCGTGCGGTTCAGGACTCCTCCTTCTCCCGTCTTCTTCCCTTCCTTTAGAGAGGAGAGGAGTGCCCCTCCTGCCTCCATCCCTTGGAGGCTGGTGGGTCCGTGATCGTCCTCAGGGATCGCGCTTTTCCTCGAGGAGGCGCTAGTCTGTTCCTCCTCGCCCAGAGGAGCTTCTGGGGTGCGCGAGTGCGCGCGCACGCCATCTCCTGGCCACGCCCCCCCCCCCCCCCCAACCGGCATGCACTCCGAACAGCGAGCGGGAATTCCCTACCTTCTCCTCCATCCATCAAGAACTCGCTCTGCACCGCGGTAAAAACGGAGGGCCTCCGCAGTAGGCGATCCCGGGAGGGGGAGATTACTCCACCTCTTCCCTGAGTCCCGCTCCCCTTCCCTGGGAAGGGTCCCTCCCTGTTGGCGGCGGACTCTCCCCGTCGTAGGAAGGGCGCTTCCGGTCTCGTCGAAAGGAAGGATGTCCCTCCTCTGGTTCGCTGATCGGAAGGGGAGACCTGGCCCTCTTGCCCTTGACCGCCTCCCCGCGGGGGGTCCGCGAGCGCGGCCAAGGACTGGCTGAATCCTCCACTGCCGAAGCGAGTGAGGAGGCGGCGGCGGCGCCAACGACAATCCAAAGGCGTGACGTCACTAGGGCGCTCTGCGCGCGCACACGCCGTCTCCTCGTCAGCCGCCTCCGCCGCAACATCGCGAGAGGCGCGGAGACGGCGCGCGAGGGTGGAACCATCTGGCCGGATGGCAGCGGGGAAGGCGGGCGGCGTGGAGAGGTAAGCCGAAGTGTTCCTACACCATTCCCGCGCCCCGAGGTCGCGGCGCGGACGGGTGCCCCCGCCCTGGACGGGGCCAGGGCCGGGGAAGGGGGAAGGAGGCCGAACGAGGGGTCCGCCCCTTATGCGGGCATCAGGACGGAAGGGGAGGAGCGCCGCGCGTGTACGACGGCATAGGGCGAGCGGATGGGGGAGGGGACAGCACCGCTAGATCCCGTCCCTCTCCTTTCGAAGGAGGCGCGCCAGGGAGGAGCGCGGAGGGAGGGAGGTGGGCGAAGAAGAGGAGCGGAGGGCGGCCACCCTGGCGCAGGCGCCCTTCCTCCCTGCTCTGCTCGTGGACGTGAACGACGCGCCGACGGTTCTCCCGTTGGCCTCACTCCCGTCCCCGCCCCCTCGTCCTCCTCATCCTCCACCCCTTCCCGCCCTTCCCGCGGCACCGCCTCCGCTGCCGCCGCCGACGGAACAGGAGCCGGAAGCTGGGACGCTCGCGGGACCGGGAGGAGGCGGCGGCGGCGATCGATAGACGCGTCGCGCGCTCTCGTTCCTCCTGGCTTCCCGTTGGTGTGAGGGAGAGGGGGAGAAGAGGGCTGGGGAGCTCCGGAGGCTTGGCGTCATGCCGGTCACGCCGCCGTTCTGACCTTCTCCGCCGTTTCCTCTCGCAGGGTCACGAGGCGGTTGTGACACCTCCTTTCCTCCCCGCCTACCCGTGGTCACTCCGCGCAGCCCCTCCGCGGGCAAGATGGCGATCGAAACAGCGGGCGCAAGCAGCCATCGATCCTCCCGTCCTCCCTCCCCCCATCCCTTCCCCTCTCCTTTGCCGGGCGTCAGCTCCTCCTTCGATCCCGTCGGGCTATTTTTAGAAAATTCGGGGAAGTCGGCTACTGCTGCCTCCGCCGATCGCGTCCTCTCCCCTTTCCTCCCGCCGTCCTCATTCCCTGTCGCGGGGGAGGGAAAGCGGAAACGCCGGCGACCCCAGGGAAGGGGACGGGGGAGCCTAGAAGGGAGGAGATCGCCTCGGGCTAACACAAGCGCCTCCGTTCTTCGCATCGCTCCCCCATCCCCCGACCCACCTGCCCGCTGCCGCATCGGTCTCCTCCTCTGACCTCACGAGCGTCCTTTCAGTTCTCGAGGAAGGGAAGAGGAGGATAAGGAGGAGGAAGGAGAAGCCAACGCTGCGGGCGATCTCCCCTCCGGCACCGGCCCCCAGGTGAAGGCGGCCTCCACGCTGTACCACCGCAGGTGGCTGATGCTGGCCCTCTTTATCCTGTACTCCGCAACCAACTCCTTCCAATGGCTCCAGTACTCCATCATCACCGACAGCGTGACCTTATTCTACGGGGTCAGCACTCTCGCCGTGGACTGGACCTCCATCATCTACATGGTCACATACATCCCGCTCGTGTTCCTGTCTTCCTGGATCCTAGACAAGAAGGTGAGCTCGCGCTCTCAGGGTCCCCTACGCTGCTTTTCGCGCCTCCGAGACGGATTCTTCGGCGATGCAAGGCGTGGTGCCTCCCCTTCGAGATGGCGCCACGCCCGTGAGAAACCCTCGACGCTCTTCTCGTACGGCTGGATGGTGCCCGGCTACCGCGCGATTCTTCCTTTTCTACCCGTGACGTCAGTTGCCTCTACCTCCTCTGAGAAGGCGAGCATCGCGGGGGCCTTTCGAGAGGCGGCTGTCACGCTGCAGGCACTCGTCGCTGCCGTGATCCAGAGGCGTGCGCCTCCTCTTCATTCTGAATGGCCCCGGGTCGCGCTCTTAGGGCGGCGCAGGGTTGGCGGCGCGAAAGGAGGTGACCTGGCGCAGCGTGCGACTCCGTTGCGCACGCGCAGAAGGCTGCACTGGAAATGGAGCCATCAAAAACCGCATGGCGCCATTCTTTTCCCTTCTGCTCCGGAGGCTGGGACGGTGAATCGACGGCGCCCCCAGCGCCTCCTTCGGGGTTTTCCTGGGTACGCCTTCGCCCTCGTCGGAGGGGGCACCCTCTTCAGGGAGGATGGGCCGTCGAGTGGGGAGGTGGGATGCGACGGCTGCGCCCTTGGCGGAGCGCCCGCAGCGCCAGATGTGCCTTTCGAGAGACATTGATGCCTGCATCTCCCACGCAGAATCTCAGGATATCAATTCTAATTGGCGCCTTTGGCACTGCTCTAGGAGCGTGGATCAAGTGCATCTCCGCCTCCCCGAACCTCTTTGCCGTCTCCTTCGTCGGTCAGACTGTGGTGGCCGTCTCCCAGATATTCATCCTCAGCGTTCCTCCGAAGCTCTCGTCCGTCTGGTTCGGCTCCAGGGAGGTGTCCACCGCCTGTGCCCTGGGGGTGCTCGGAAACCAGGTGAGAAGAGATGGGGGCTTCCAGCCGTCGCGGGCGCAACCCCATCTGGAGCGGAAGGCGGGCCGGCCCACCCACATCCCAAGAGACCGATGCCGTCCGCAGAGCCGAGGCGTGGGCGGCGGTCCCGGAAGGCAGGAGCTACAGCTCCAGTGGTCTTCCAGCGGAGGACCGCTGGTCTCAGAGCTCATGAGGCAGCGTCAGGACCCCTTGCCGCCGCCGCCGGCTGCTGCTCCCTGCATTCGCTCTTTTAGGGAAGCAGCGCGCCGTCATAGACGCTGCTCGCGAGCTCGAGGCGGACCGGCAGGGAGACCGTCCTCGAGAGCACTGCCCTCGGGATCCTCCACAGTGGGGTCAGCAGAATCGCTTTCTCCACTGGGCGGTAGGGATGCTGCCCGCAAGGAAATAGAGGAGCTCTCTCTTGACTTCGAAGGTGGTGCTCCATTTCTTCTTCCTCTCCCTCTCGCCCCAAGGACCGTAGTTACGGATCCTCCAGCAGCCCCTTGTGCTTCGTCCGGGAGACCCGCTGGCTCACTCGGACGGTCCCTGAGAACCTCGAAGCCTCCAAGGTCAACTCCCCCCCCCCCCCCCCACTCACAGGGGTGCCCTTCAGCGGCATTCGTTCAGGACACCGCAGGTGGCCTTCCCGGAGGAACGCAGCCCAAAGCGCAGCCGACGGCGAGTCTCGAAGCAGCCATCTTACCGCACCCACCTCTCCCCATCCTCCACTCCCACGAAAATGGCGCCTTCCCTCTCTAAGCGCCTGTTGGCTTGCCCGCCGGCGTGACCTCCCTGCGGAAACCACGACTCTCGAAAGTGTGTGGCGGCGCGCCGACCAGGGCGTCGCTTGGACGACGTCCTAGTCATTACGCCGGTGTACCTGGCCGGTGCCGATCTCCCCGAGCTCACGCCTTCCCGGAAGCTCACGAGGAGGAGGGATCCCCTCGTGCTGCCGCTGCCCCAGCGCTGCACAATGCTCCCTTCTGGTGCTGGCAGCGCTACTCCCGTGTCCGTGACAGGAACACCCCGCTCCGTTTCCTCCTCCTCGATCCGAGGACTACGCCCGTGGGAAGACGGCAATGGTCGCCTCGCGAGACCTTTTCCAATCCTGTTTTAGCCTCCCCCCCTCTTCCAGCCCGAAGAGGCGCCGCCTTGTGGAGCACGCTCAAAGAAACCGTCCTTCCCGCGCGCTGACGAGGAAGGAAGGAGAAGGGGAGGAGAGGCTATGAGAAAGGTCTGCGATGGGACTATCCGTAGGGACCGTGGGACCCTCGCCGGCCGATCGCACGTACCCCTCGCATTCGCAACTTCTTCCATTGCCATGACTCTTCCCCCCCTTCTCGTGCGTTTCGGAGTTCGCGGTGCTGACTCACGAGAGGCTGCGCACGAAGGGGATGGATTCCTTCCGCCGCGTAGATTTCACCCCCCTTACTCCGTCCTCAGCATCGTGTGATTCCAGGTGGGCATCGCTCTCGGCTTCCTCTTGCCACCTCTACTCGTGCCGGATGAACCATCGGTAGAGAAGATTGGGCAAGGCCTGCTCATCCTGTACCTGGCGGTTGCCGCTGTATGCACCGTCTCCTTCCTCCTCATTTTGACAGGTATGCTCACAGCTCCCTCCTCCTCTCTTCCTTCCTTCCTCCTCCTTCTTGCTTCCTCCATTATTCTTTTTCCATCGTTCCTCCTCCTTCTCCCTTTTTCCAACTCCTCTTCTTCTCTTTTTCCTCCCTTCCTCCTCTTCGATTCTCCTCTTCCCTTTGCCATGGGTGTCGATAAGGAAAACATCAGCTAAGGTGTCCCCCCCTCCCATCCTGTTTTCCAGTTTTTCTGTTTTCTATCTCTCCCCATTCTTTTCCGTGTGCCCTTTATTTTTAAGTATTTCTCTCCCCCCCCCTCCTTCGATGGGCGCAGGTGCTGGCGGCGTCTGGACATCGAGTCTGGACAGGTCCCGTGCACTTCGTCCAGCGTAGCGGACCCCCTGCGCACGGCAGGAGGAGACGGCTGGGGCGGGGAACGAGGGGAGGCGTGCAGATTCCAGCGGCGCGGCGGTGGGACGCTCGTCCCGTGCCAGCTGCCCACCCTGGTCCCGACTGTGGACGCCTCCGATGCAGACCGGAGGCCTTCCGGTCTGCATTGTCCATCTCGCTGGTCCCGTCATCGGTGGCCCGAGAGCGACGGCTGCACCCCGCTTGAGACATTTCGAGCTCCTCCTAATACTCTCGGAAACGGTCTTGGGCTAGCGCGCTCCCCTTCATCCCTTTCTGGACACTGCAGCCCCTTGTCACGTTCGGGACGGGGTCGGGTGGGGAAGTTTCCTCCCCCAGAGAGCGCCAAAAGTTTCCTGGACCCTACAGAACCCGTCCCATGCCTCCGCGATCCCACGAACACTCCGAGCTCGCCGCCCTCGAGCCTTCGATCTTCACTCTCTCCGGATGCCGTTCCTAGCGGTTCTCGAGCCCGCATCCCCGGACCTTCCTCCCGTTCCAGTCTCCCTTCGGGGAGAGAGTCTCCAGTCGCCTCATCCTCGAGGCAACTGTTCAAGAGGAGGAGCCGGCGAGAAGCCTCCGCGGAAGAGGAGAGTCCTGGAGATCGGGCCGGCGGCGGCGGCCGCACAGTGACGGGCACGAAAACAGGGGAGGAGTGGAAGAGGAGGAAGATGGATCCACCCCCCTTTTTCTCCCTCTTCCTCCCCAAGTCCAGGAGGGTATGAGCGAGCACGCGCCTTGAGTACTTTCTATTGAGACGAGCGGCGGAAGACAATCAGAAGGTCGCATGACGGCGCTACCGCGACGACTGTGCTCCACGCACGCGCATAGAGCTGTGGATGAGTGGATGGCCGCCGTCTCCCAGGTCCTCTCCCCCCTCGCCCCCCGCACGGGGATCACTCAGTCGCCCGGCAACCCGCGAAGGGTGGGTTCGCTTCTGGGGCGGTAGCTCCCCTCCAGGAACCGAAGTTCCATGCCGCTCATAGGATGCTCTCCAGTCTTCCAGGACCACCCTCCGTCGCCTCCCAGCCTGTCCCAGGCTTTCCGCGAAAGCACCCACGGGGAGGAGGAGGCGGCGTTCTGCGCGTCGATGCATCGCTTCGCGACCAACCGGAGTTTCATGGTCCTGCTGGTCACCTACGGGCTCAACGTGGGCGTCTTCTATGCGGTGTCCACCTTCCTGGGTCAGCTGATCAACGAAAACTTCCAGGTAAACGCCCTTTGCGCGCCACCCCTCCACCCTCCAAGAGCCCTTTCCTCGTCCTCGATGTCCCCTTCCCCTTCACGATCTGCGAGGAACTCGGGCAGGAGAGCAGTTCGCTGGATCAGGAACGGGGGAGGAGATCGCTCCTCCTCTCTGGATGAGTGCGCCTTCCTCCCTCCCGGTCTAGATCGGAGTCTCTCCGCGCCTGTCCCTTCCCTTTCTCACTGTTCTACTGCCACGACGCTTCGGCCCCATTCCAGCACAGCAGCGCTGACGCAGGACGCATGGGGCTGTGCATGGTCGTCTCCGGAGTGGTAGGTTCCATCCTGGGAGGCGTCATCCTGGACAAAACGCACTGGTACAAGTAAGGTGGGGGTTGAGGGGTCTTGCCCTCCGGCACCGCCCTCCTCCCGTAGAGAGACCACCCTGGCCGTGTATTTCATGTCCCTCTGCTGGATGCTGGCCTACACCTTCGTCCTGCACTTGGAAAAGATCTGGCTCGTGTACCTGGCCATCGTGTGCCTGGGGTAAGCCTTCCCCGCGCCCGTTCCAACCCGTTTTCCGCGGAGGGGCCTACCGGAGGTGTGCCATATCCTTCACTTCCCCCTCCCCTTTTTTCGTCTCCGACACGCAGAGGTTGCGAGTTGCGCAGGCACGTCGGTACCATCGGTCTCTTAGAGACCAGGGAGCGTTTTCCGGTCTGTACAGTGGAGAGAACGGAGCCCTCCCTACCTTCGCTGAGAAGTCAGTCGTCTTTCGGATGCTGGATGACACCCACCGCAGATCAGCACCGCCATACGACCGCAGTAGCCCCGAAGGCGGCGCGAACCGTCACCATCCGCCGCCGATGCTTTCCGGAATCTCCCGCGTCCATCCGCACGGGGAGTTGCCCTCTCTCTGCCCTTTTCCGCCCACGATCCAAGGGGTCCTTCCTCGTCTCACCCGCGAAGAAGGAGGCCTCGTTCGCGTCTTCCCCGAGGGCGGGGACCACCCGGCCTCCGGAAGTTTCGCCTTGCGACTCACCCGAACCAGTTGCTTTTGCGAATCCTCCGGAACAGTGGCGTCGCTGGCACCCGCCCTCCACCTCTCTGCCGGCTCCTCTCCCGTGATGAGCGTCGCGGGGAAGCGCGCAGAAGGGTTCGAGGAATCCTGGCCGGCAGACGGCGGGCAAGGAGAAGCTACCATTGTCTTCGCTCTCTCTTCATCCTGTTAGCGATGGCGGTGATGGGATGCTGAAGTCCCCCGGACTACGGGAGATATGATGAGGGGACGAGATCCCATATAGCATCTCCGAGCCGAGCCCGGCTGCACGGAGAGGTTTCAGGAAGAAACTGCGACGCGGCGTTTCCCCGGCGACTCCCGAGCCGCATTGGGCCGGCCCGCTCGGGATCCGAGACTGAAGACGCCTGACGCGCCCCGTGGCGTCTTCGCTGCTAGAAGGCAGCTCGTGGCTGTCGTGGAGCAGCTCCCAGGCTGGCGTCCTCCCGATGAGGCCGGCCGGTCAGTCGCCGAACCGGCGCACACGTCGGAACCCGAAGGCCTCCTCCGCACTCGCATTGCGCAGGCGGTCAGAGCTCGGAAAGTAGTCGCATCGCATAGGGGAACGACGTGTGGGGATGCAAGGGGAACTGAATGAGGGAAAGGGGAGTCAAAGCGTAGAAAGGAGTGGCCAGCTCCTCAGTGATCGTATACCTTTTTCTAAAAACGTTGCCTGTACCAGTTGCCAGACGGGCCCCGCGGACTGCATGGAAACACTGGTTGGCAACGCGGACGACGGTTGAACCTCCGCCTCCTTCCCCCAGGGAAAATGGCAAGCGATCTGGCACATCTGCTTTCAAAGCACGCGGGCTCACTCCGAGATTACTGAAAGTCGACGGGATTCGGAGAGCAAGTGGGTCTGTCAAGATACTTGAGAGAGAGGACATTGTTTGTTGTTGTTGTTTGCTGGTTTTTTTCCTTTGAGTCGGGAAATTCGTGCTTGAGAGCTGTGAAAGCGGAAAAGAAGTCTCTTCAGTCTCCTCTTCAGCCTTCATCCCCCACAACATAATTCGCAAGGATGGTGGATCCAACTTTGACCTCAATGGAGGCGGACAGGCACGTGTTTCTACCAGACCAAAAGCCCTCCCGAATTGGCTATCATTAGATGGGATCGAGAAGAGATTCGATCGACGATCGTTCCAGATCAGCAATAGGATCACGAAAACCCTTTTGTGTCGTCGGCGTTCCAGGTGATCCTCGTCTCACTGATTGCGGACGAGCGAGAGCGCGTTCACGTGCTTGGAGAGACGATCGTTCTGCTCTTAAAGATAAAAATGCAAGCAGGAAGAAGGGCAAAACGCCGTCGTTGTAAACGGTCAAGCCTCGCCTTGGTGCTGATCCGAGACGAGTGCCCAAGAGACAACTCTTCCCTACAGGGAAGGGTTCGTCTTCCGTCTAAAAAGCATCGCGATGGGGGGCGGGCATTCCCGAAAACTCCAGAAGACTTCCAAAAGAGGGAAACAGAGAAGGGGGATATGAAAGCGCAAGGTTCCTCCTTGCAGAGCAGAAAGCCTCGCAGTACGAAAGAATTCCACGTCTTCGTCGAGGAACCTTTCGAGCGGGCATGCAGGAGGAGAGACTGCGCTCTCGCAGGACTCCAGGAGCTAACGGCCCTCTCCGTTTCTCCCTGTTTGTCTGCACGTTCTCGATTGTCGTTCCGGAAGAGAGAAGGCGAACGAGAAAGATGAGCCGGGAGTGACAGTTTTCGCAGCATCAGACGTGAGATCCGGAGCACCGTGACCTGAAGGGCATTTCTGTGTGGGATTCGATCCCGCAAGCGTTGCCATCGTCAGGGAGGGAAAGGGAGTGAAAGAAACATGGCGACTCTGATCTCGAGGGGTAAACGGAGGACCAGTTTCGAGGGAAAACTCTCAGCACTGTGCTGGAGGGCCGGTTCTCGAGCTTAAATTGAGCCGGTACAGGAAAGATGAAACTCACTTCATCGGGATGAACACTGGACCGAACCCGTTCCGGTGCGCCAGGCTTCGGACACAGACGTGACCATGGTCACGGAAGTTCCAGGTGCCCGCAAGAAGCAAAACCTCGTCGGAACTCAGGCAAAACTGTACTGCGTTTGCAGAAGAAGGGATTCTCGCAATCCAGCCAAACGAAACCCGTGAACGCAGTTGCGCAGCAGCGGCAGTGGCAGCTAGAAAATTCTCTACGCGCTCTCCAGGATCTGACAGAACTCTTCGACGAGTGCTTGGTTTCACTTCTGTTCCCTGGGTGAGGGGGGGGGGAGAAGTCCACAGCAAAGGATCCGCTGCGATCATGACACCATGTAATGGGAACCTCGCGTAGCGGAGCTCTTTTTCCCCTTGCCCTTTCTCCGAAGTGTTCTTGCGATTGCACGGAAATGGATCGTATAACAGAGCAGGGAAGAATGGTAAGGGAAAACGCAGGTTTGATGGAAAGAATCACCAGGGGTAATAAGATGGTGGGTTTGTTTTTCTTTTGGGATCTCGTCTGTTTGTTTACTGAGGATGCAGAGAGAGCCGAGAGTACATCGGGAGAGGAATGGAGCAGCCTGTAGTACTCAGAGACTGCCTCCAAACATAACACACTCAGATGCCAAAATGTTGGTGGCGCGGGGGTAGGTCCCCGGAATTTCTGGAACCAAAAGGCCCATCCGGAGACCTGAATAAACTGGTGAAGAGAAGCAAAAGCCATCGGAGATTCCGAGCTGGGCTGTTGTGTTCTTGAATCGTCGTCGGCAAAGAGCACTGCCGAAACGGCTTCGAAAGCTTCACTTAACGTGGTCACAGATTTTTCACGTGATGAAACCGGAAGCGCAGGACTCAGTTCATGACTGAGTCCTGCGCTTGCATTTGAATGGATGTTCTTGGATTACGTCACGTCTGCTCTTGCCTCCTGAGCAGGATCCCTCCTCCTCAGGGTAACGGAAATCACCTGGAGACGGACGTGTCCCTAGAAAAGCCAAACGGACGCTGTCGCCGTACTTGAATGCGGCGGTGCGCCAGACCTCATGATCTTGCCAAGCGGTTTCTCTTGATAGAGGTTCGGAATGGACGAAAACATGGACGGAGGAAGTAGATATCTTCCGCTTTCTTGACTTTTCCGTGTGGCCAGGACGCCGAAGAGCGAATTTTTTCGTTGAGCTGCATGCTGAAGGCAGCAGTGCGGATGAAAGGATGAGGATTGCATTCAAAATTTCGTACCGCTAAGAGATTAGATGAATAGATTGGTTCCCTAAAAACGAAATGGAAACAGCTCGAAAATTCCTGAAGATTTCCGAGCAGATGTGTGTTACGAGCGGCATGCCAAACTGTTGATTTGCTGTGCTCTTGATTGCCTTCACCATCGTCCACACTACTCTCACAATTCAATTTACCCGATGAAACGTCTCTCCCCGTGACTTCTGTTGGACAACATTATGTTAAGACTTGGGCCCTGCCCGCAGGCGTTACCTGATTCGGATTCTAGACTTGCTTGCTATCGAAATAGGAGGCACGTCTCGGCCCATTCGATTTTCTGATTATTTGATTCTCGGCAGACTTGTGGTGTTTCTGCGTTGTCAGTGTTCCCGAATAAAGACAGCAGCAAACATACCACGAAAAGTTGAAACAGACTACTTAATTCTTCGGCACTTTCCGCGCTCGTTTCGGTTCCCAAAGCTCCATCTTGCTAACACGATCGTCGCATCGCTGGTTCATGAGTAATCCGAACTGTTCCCATGATTTCAGCTTCTTCATGACGGGATATTTGCCGATCGGGTTTGAGTTTGCTCTGGAACTGACTTTCCCCGACGCAGAAGGGACCTCCTCAGGATTGCTGAACTGTTCAGCACAGGTAACAACAGCCCAGTCTGCGAGGCGGAACCACAAAGGGCTTCGCAACACTCTGCAACCCCTATCGAGAAAATGCGGGGGAAAAAAAGGGATCTGACTTCTGATTGTCCTATTTGCAGATTTTCGGCATTGTTCTGGTTAATGCATGTTCATTTTTGAAGTCTGCTTTCGGAGGATTCTGGTGCAACATAATGCTGACTTCGTGTCTCTCCATTGGATTATTACTTAGCTTTACGATAGACAATGACCTCAGACGCTTGTTCTTCCAAAAAGAGCAATCACAAAACAGTGAAGGCATAGAAAACATGGCTTAGGACGTCCGCTTCTGCAGTGTTCCGAGGCGATGCGAGGAGCAGCAGCTCGAGAACTGCTTCTAATGGATACGTTTTGAAGTGTATACAGCGATGTTTGGAAAGACAAGTGCCTTAAGATCCTAGCTTAATTACCCTGCGGCATTTTAATATTTTGATGGTGGCCGCTTACTTTTCGGCATGAGTTGATTAAAAGTACTATATTTGCCCATTTTCCTGAATGGAACCGCTTCAAAAGCCACATTTTGTTAACAGTGTATGAATTTTTACTGAGTTGATGAATGACGCTTTCAACAGCATTAGTCGAAGTTATATGTAAATACATATTTCTTTAAAATAGATACACATTGCTCTTCGTGTTTGTGATGAGTGTTGTGCACTCAAGGTTAATTTAAACGCGTTGATCGGGATGCAAATGCCATTAATGGGATGGGAGAGAAATTAAGGCATGAAACTTTCGATCCTGAATCGTCCAACGGCTACAATAGGAATGACCATCAAACTAATTAAAGTGAATTGATGGGGACAAAGCTCTTTTAAAAGAAAGTGAAGAGGCGAATCGTTCTGTTGGATACATCGATACAGCTGGGAGAGCAAAAACCGACCGGTTTTTCGACCAGAAGGCGTTCAACTACATCTCTGGAGCATCCTACATGAAGCAGTACGGCAATTCTACACAATACCACGAAGGCAATCAAATTACGTTTTCAATTGAAGCGAATGAAGTATGCAGTCGACATACGTGCACAAAGTTTCCAGCACGAAACAAAACTTCCGGATGAAAGAAAAAGTTTCCATGTCAGTCGAAAGGATAGCAAAATTGGTTATGGATGTATTAAACCTTCGTTCTGGTACTGTTTCTTTGGAACAAAAGATGCTCGATGGCAAGTGACACTTCACGATTGGAAAATAACCTTCAAAAACAGGAGTATAAGAAATGCTGGATGACAAAAGGCCATCACCAAACGGTAATCACCTTTTACTGTCATTAAGTAATAAACACTGGTTAAATAGAATATTGCTCAGTAGTTTCTGCATCAGCAATACTGGATCACCATAATCCCAACTGATGGTGGTAGTTCAGCAGAATTGAATTTGAACTAATTTTGGGTAAATCAGCAGAGATGGATTTTGAAACAAACCTCCATTCGCACTGCAGTACAGATCTTGAAACAAATCTTTAACATATGTTTTCACTCTCTAAACAAACCATCCTCAAAATATACTCAAAGCTTCATTCTTCATTTGAGTAAACAAATGATTAATTGGAAAGGAACTAAGGATGGCACTTTGCCACTTTCCCTTTCACATACTCTTTAGACAATTCAGAGTTCAAGATTCTGGTGTTGCATCTGAAGAGATGAAGAAATGACTGATCCAAGCACAAATTATGAAGTAGACTATTCACAGTGATATTTTCATAATCATTTGTTCATACTTCGGATATTTCCGAATGAATGTGTGTTTCCAAAAGTGATTCATGGATATCCAGTTGATCACATGCTTAGTCATTTGCATGCAGTGTTGAAAGTGAAAGTTTATGGAAGTAGTGTATAACCTTTCATGTAACACTGTCTTTTCTAAGAGATGAAACAATACTACTGGAAGAAAAAATAAATAAATAAGGATATTTACTTTAACTTTGAATAATCATGCACTTACTGACCAATAAATACTTTCATATTTTATGTAAAATGGATTTGCTCTAGAGTCATGTAAATTTTGCATCAGTGAAAGTGTGACATTATGTAAGCATTATATATTACATTAGACAAGGTGTAATAATAGCAGTACCGACTTCCTGTTGATTGAATCTACAAACTCAAGGAAATCACCAGAATACATTTCAAAATACTTCATTTGTATTTTGAAATTTCATATCTTGAGTGGATATTCATTAAATGTTTTGAAACTTGGACTTTCTAATCAGGAAATTCTACTTATCTGCATTTCCTTGTAAAAGGCACCTCAAAACATCAAGAAAAACCTCATGTAAATATCATAAAGTATTCTTGATCAAATTAGAAAAATGCAGATGCTTGCAATGCACTGATTTTCAGAGTCCAATCATCAATTTAATCTTGAAAATCTTCCTATGCCCAAATCCCAAACAAAGCTGACTCACAATCATGAAATAACAAAAAGGGCTGCACACACACATTTTTTTTATAAGATTATTTTACAAATAAAAGAATTGACAGGAACACACAGCATATTCATCATCATTCCAAAACTGCTAATCTCATCAAAAAACTTTCCAGTGATTCAACAGAGAATGGATCTTTGATAATCTTGCATCACTATTTTGTGAAATGATACAACAATCTAAATGTCCTCAGCATGTTAGTTAGACTGTTTCTCATTATTTAAAGAAAATATGCTTTTATAGCACAGTAATCATCACATTTTCTTGCAAGGCAGACTATTCTAATTTAAAATGAATACTAGCTAAGCTTAGCAGTTAAAATGGTTTCAAGTAAACACTCTTTAATAAACTATGCAAGTGTGCAATTTCTGCATCTGTTTTTTCAATCTCATTGACTAGAAGAGCAAACTGCACACATCCTAATATCAAATTACTATTGCGTAGATTCCTAGGATTTCCGTACCTTTTACTTTCGATGAAAACCCAAATGTCTCCAATACTTCAGATTCTATTTCAGCAGCAACCGGAAATGTTTGCTGCACAGTTTTAAGCATATTATTTCCAGAAGCTTGTTTGATTCTTTCAAATTTTCGAATATTCTCTGGCAAATTAAAAGCATCCACAATCTTCTCTAAAATTTCTTAAACAGAATTTACATGTAGAAATTTCACCAGAAAAAGCATTTACCCTAACAATTTTTTCTATTAAAGGGGCGCGGGATTACAACCCTGCAAAAACGAATACTACATGTTATGTCATGCAAAAAAGTTATAAATAATTACCATGATGACTCTTTACTTGGAAGGATGGGGTATATACGTGAAAATGGAAACTATAATTGAATGATACCAAAAATAAATTCACCATATTGGGCAGGTACTTTTTTTTATATTAGGCATGGCAATGGGTGATTGAACCAAATCATGTACGATAATTACCTTTGATTTCCTCTTTCGTGAGACTCTTATTCATGGTCTGTGTAACTATGAAATGGGGAAGACTTGAATGTTTCTAAGAGTACCGTGCATCTCATATGCTTTCCGAAATTGACCTGTCACTTCCACGACTTCTCATCCCGGTGGCGAAACTGTTTGTTGACACGGCACAGCGGAAAGTTCCACACTTTCTTTTCGGAAATAAAAAAACGATTCTGAAGAGTTGCACCCATTGGGATATCCTAAATTAATAACACAAGCAATTGCAGGCGATAGGAAACGAGGGGGAAGAAAAAACAAAAGAAATCAACAGTTCACTACTTCCTACTA
This sequence comes from Raillietiella orientalis, assembly GCA_036172245.1. Lineage (NCBI taxonomy): Eukaryota > Metazoa > Arthropoda > Ichthyostraca > Raillietiellida > Raillietiellidae > Raillietiella > Raillietiella orientalis. The sequence goes on from JAYWIR010000012.1 coordinate 1,877,663, forward strand.
CTTTCCTCCTTTCGCGTAATTCCTGAACGTCAAAGCATGCTAAAATTTTCCACGACTTCTCGGTTTAGTGTTTCAGTTCACTTTCGCTCCTCGAATTTTTTTTTTTTTTTCTATGGATAAGGAACTCCCCAAGCTTTTGTGCAACTCCTCAGCTGATATACTTATCCACTTACCATGCTCTGATTGCATTTGGCACTGTTTCCTTCTCAACTGCTCATCCTGGAACACACCTGCTGTTGTGTTTACGCTATCAAATAGTTATTGCAGTATGTAATTTAGAACTGTGCCACTGTTTAGAGAGTCTGTCTAATCTTTATAACGGCGGGTGTACGGAACTCCTGATGTTCTCTGCAGCTGTTCCCTTTCCAGGTGGTGATCCAGAGGAGTGCTTCTCCAGTAGAGGGGTTTTATTCGGAGGTTGTCTGCAAAAGTGCTAAACCTTAGAACGTACGAAAACGTTGCAACTATAGGGAGGAGTTTAGGTGAAAATAATGGGAGTTTGTAACATCTGGGTGTTGGTTAAGGTTGTCTTGGAGCGGTTCTTACGACTGATCCACTGTAACAGAAGCTGGCTAAGCCCTGCAGAGGCATTGAGAACCTCAGAGGAGATATCGGTTAGTCACCCTATGGACTGAAGGTTATTTAGAGAGGGTGTGATTTTAGTGTCAACTGTTTGTTATGGAAGGGATAACAAGTATGGTGCACTAATAGTAAAATGAACAAGAATGCTAATGTACTTATCTGAGTGTGCATGTGCTTCTGTGATATGATGTCCTTTTTATGAAGTATGTAAATTATTGTTATTTGGACAGTGTACTGTGAAAATCATGAAAGTACAGTAAAATGTAGCTTAAGGAGATGGATAATACCTTGTTCTGTTCTGATTAGTGATATTTTTGCAGAATGGCGGTCAATGGTCTTATGATTATATCTGTAGGAGTCGCAGTTAGTTTCAAGTTCTCATGAAGAGGATGGTTCAGGAATACTTGCTTTGTTTTTTAGCCCGTGTGTGGATCTTTCGTCTACTAAGGGTAATCAGTGCTTGGTTGGTTGTAGGGATCACGATTAAGGAACTGAACGAATTTTTATGACTGCAAAGGACTGCTTTCAAATTGTGATAGATTAATGTCTACTGCTTTTAACAATAAACAGTAATCCATCTGATCTTGTTCAGGATGTTTCACGTGCTATTTAATCATAACGAATTTTTTGATATAATAGGATGACGTACAAGGAAGGGATTAATTGCTTGATGTTTCATTTATAGAAATATATATGTTTCATTTAAATTGCTTTTGAAGATATAGCTGGCTATATGATAAGCGCAGAAGAAAAAGTAGTAAAGTTTACTCTCTGGCTGGTACGTGGTAAGGTAAAGATAACGGATTGTTTCTTTGTCAAGAAAAGATTGAGAACAACAGTTCGTGATCTGAAGAGGAGGGTGCTATCCACTTTTGAAAGAAAATAGTCTTGTCAGTTTCTTAACTGGTAACTATGAGTCGGAATGGATCACATCTCTATCTGACTACGAAAGTTGCGGATCCGGTTGGAAAGATGAAAACTAGACTATTCTTAAGAGATTATGAATATGAGAAATTGCAGAATTAGTTAACGAAAACCTGAAATGGAATTTCCACTTAAAAATGGGATAATAAAAAAAATAGCAAGTGGTGGCATGTGAAGCCTATTTACAAGTACAGAATAAGACACATTGCTAATACATGCAATGGCTCAAACTGCTATCTGTCCGTGCTTTACGATGTGCTCTAAAAGACATTTACCATCATAAAAAATGAGGAACATGGTACCTCTCACTTTTCTGATGACGAACTCTCTGTCGCAATCGCTCCACATCTTGTGGACATGTGCTGTTATACTTTACCGTTTTGTTGAGAGAGAACACAACCCAACAGTCGTATGTTTTGGAGAATCATCATCCGATTATCGTTGTTGTGTTCCAATTTCAGCTCACATTTCCTATGCTGAAAGAAATAACTGAATTTCTTTTTCAACTGCTTCTGAAAATTCTTTTGGAATTTCGCTTGCTATTTAAGCTCTTCAAATGCGTAGTGAATTAGAATTCGAAATCTCTATCTTCTCCACCATATATTTATATTCATCTTATTTATAGTTACTCTGATATTCCTCAAGTCTTTGCCTTCTTTGACCAGATATACCAACAATCTGCTAATATGAGGATCTTTAAATTCAACTTTTGCAAATGCGACTTGTGATTTTCTGTTTTGTTAAATAAGTGGTTGGAGTCCATATGAGAAATTCTTGCAATCATATGTGCTCCGGATTTAGTTCTTCATAAGTTTCAAGGATGCAGTTCACAAAAGCTAAACGTCACAGGCTAATTTAGTTCCTTAAATTTCTGGCTCTACATACACCTTCTGCTAATCCATCTTCATCTTCATTTTTCTGTCAAGGGACTTCTGTAATTGCGATAGATTTATTTTCCTTTATAGCTTCTCTTCTATGTGCTGGTTCTTCTTGAAGACGTTTTTGGTAAGTCCATAATGTCTCGTCTCAGTGAAACTTGTATACCGATACTCTTCCTTATACTGACTTTGCTTAGCGTTGATTTTGGTTTCTTCTTTGACTCGTTGGGAGCTGGTGTTCATTCCTTTGAATTTACCAAACTGACCTATTAATGGTTCACATTATTACCCACCTGAGCCTGACTTCTTTTCTACTAGCGTTTCGAGAATTATGTATTGATTCTATTGAAAGTTCATTTTTACGACGTCTAGAGAACAGGTTTAGTGGAAAGGTACGAAAGTAACTATTTAAGCTTATTAACTCTCTTGAGTGTTCGTCCTCGAAACGAAATATGCAAGCATTTCTCTTGAAGATACGAAACGCATTTTGCTAATACGTTTTTTTTCCTCATCTCCGCCAATGTTTGCCTCATTTTCCAGTCAGTCCTCATCTCTTTTTATGAATAACCGTAACCTGGAATCAAGGGTTTGTTTCCTTGTTAATGGAGATCCTCCTAGGTCCAACGGAATCGTTTGCTTCTTTAGTAACCACGTGGTCATCCCTGAACTTCGCTCACGAATCCTATTCTTTAAAAAAGAAAAAGAAAAATCCTATTCTTTACGGAATGAGTCACTGCAGTCCGTTGAAAGGAAGCCGTTTACCTGTCTTGTATTCAAAAAGCGGAACACAAGCATTATTTTTGCTCTGAGCCTTACATCCCGGTGCTCGCTAGCATGGGAAGAAAGGAAAAAAAAATGAACAAAAGAATATTCAAATTTAAGTTGTGGAATTATTGTATTGAAACTTCGTTCACTGATTCTGGACTCCAGTGATCACTCCCTGTAGGCACCATGTTTATTCCATTGAATAATTTCACCAGTACTTGGCTCAGTGCTAGTCATCAAGGCCGAGATTGGTAGGTAGCTTCGCCTAGGTTGTGCCTCCATTGACAGTGAATTCTCTAAGATGTTTATGGATGTTTCCGACGTTTTGTTTATGAACCGCTAGAGTCCGATGATATCTAAACTAATTTTCCGTTAGAATTAATATGTTCATAATACTCACTGTATACACGATTTGAGGGAAGGTAGTTTTAGAAATTCTACCGAAAGGCGCGTATCATTTACATAATCATCAATTCTATTTAATTTCCAAGAAGCCAGAATCGTTGAAGATATTGTTATTGATCATATCTGTGATTCTTGAAAGATGTAGAATTAGAGGAGGAAAACATTCAAAGAACATTGTGTTAGATACATTTCAGATACAAATAAACTAAGAGCGAAAATTGCTCACTTTATCTTTTCGGAACAAAATCCTACTCGAACTCCTTATGGTGTCTAATTATCTATTACATTTTCACGCTCAAAAGTGTGAAGTGCATCCGGGATCAAAGTAGGCGATTTTAGTTTGTGCTAGAAGCGATCTCTTGAGCTGGGCGTGTAACCTTTGTCCAACATCACCGATAGAGTAGCTGTAGTGTAGTATACGAGGAGGGTAGATAAGCTTCCCTCCCTAAACAGCTGTTTATTTGAACCGCAGCATAAAGATGGCCTGATTTGTTTGAACAGAAAATGATAATGAATTATTGCGTCCCATGCTTTTAACACAGATAAATGATGGGGATGATGTTCTGCAGCGCATTTGCAGAATGAAGTGATTCAAAATTTGTAGATAACCTTGAAGCTTCATTTTGATTGAGATAACTGAAAAGGTATATTTCGAGTTTCTAAGCCGCGTTTCAATATAAAGAAAAATTAAAAAAAGAAAACACCACAAATCCAAAAATTTTCAGTATTTTGACGCAAGAAATGGGCATTACGACTGCACTGGGTCTTCAGTAAACTGCAACATATCTGTAAACTGAGATACTTCAAAAAGTATGTCGAAAAAACTAAAACTAGAAAAATGGACAGACGGTTTGTAATAACAAAGCCGTTTCCTAGTGGGAATGTGGACCAGGTTTCAATTACCAGAAGTACTTTAAATCATTGTGAAAAATTCAGGCAAGGTGAGTTTCAATTAATCAGTTTCAAACAGGGGGGGAAAAAAAATGCATCGGATTTATCGATTTTGTATGCGTCTGCGTCTGCAGACAAATGCACTCAGGCAGACAGGGATGCAGTCCAACTGAGCAGTGCATAACGTTGAACTTTGTAGTTTTTGTACTGTATTGGAATTTGTAATGATAACTAATGTCTTTTTTATTTTAATTTGTGTTCACAACGCTTTAGACATGCATCTGACAAATGCCGCCCAGTTTAGTCCAAGAACAAATAATAAAATGATTGCTGCGAAACAAAATTCTGATTTTAAGGTATCACTGCTGGTAGTGTCCGTGGATAACGACAGTGATTCACAGCTGATGTTAAACTTGAGTGAAGTATCATTTTAAAAGTCTTGCTTGTTCATGCTAAAGAGGTGTTTTGTGAAGACGAAGTTATGGCATTGAAGTAATTGCATGTTTTCGTAACTTAGAGCACTTGAATGTTCGAGTTTTCCTATCATTACTTCCGGATTTTCGTTTCGACGGTTGATGTTCAGTTATAACAAATGCATCCTGTTTTAGCCGAAACAGTGCACCAAAAATCCAATAATTACAGTAAGATAGATACTATGTTTTAGCCGTGCAACCTTGCGTGGAGTTGGATATCATATTTTAGCCGTTTATTATTCGTGGTACGGAATTTTTTTCCTATGGTATCTGACCTCATCGCACCCAAACTTTTTCATGCTGCATGCATCATGCATACTGTGAATTAACAGTATCATGTAAAGCCTTTAGCTTAATGGATAATGCAATGTTTGTAAAGCTGTGGGAATGGGCAGTATATAGGTTGGTTTTGTGCCCTTGATTGTAATCAAAATTTGCAATGTTTACAGATACGAAATCATTAACGGTGAAAAACAATACAAAAATTTCCTTGAGGTGTTCTGTTGAAGGAAGCCCTCTTCCATTGATAGAATGGTTTATTAATGGAGAAAAAGTAAGTATGTTTTCCATGCAAAAAACGAACTTGGTGTCTTATTCATACCGAGTTTACCCAGATGGTTTTTCCTTTCTTCGAAATAAGAGTAAGAATCCATGATCTCACACATAAGAATCCATGATCTTGAAAAGCAAAATTGTTTTTTTTCATGAATTTTAAATTTTTGAAAAATCAAGAGTCACATTAGTAAATATCTTTCAAAAATAAATATTCAATAGGAATGCAGTTTGTTTCTGTTTTTATCGAAAACATTGTTGTGACTTATTGTTGTATTAACTGTTTTAAAATTGACCAACTATTTAGAGCCAATATTCACATCACATTGTGAGAAGTTTTTCCGACTTCTGGAAATATGCTTTCAAAAAGTTTGTGCAATTAAAAAGATATGGGTGGAGTGATTTGTTATTAGGGTTATCATAGCAAATGTGTTTTTTTGGCACCAATAGAAAGCCAATGAATCAGTAAAACCTCAGGCACGATGAAACTGAAGTTCAGCATGTGCAGTATTTACTATTAGCCAACTTGATAAGTTTATGATTTAGAAAATAATTTTGTACACCTTTTTTCCCGAGCTTATCAGTGACTATTGACTATTGACATTTTCTCAATTTATCTAATTAATTTCGGGTGGTAAACTAATGTTCACTTAATAAGGCATAGGTATATTAAGTTCACATATTGGTTTGTTTCATCAATTAATTGTGTTACGACTTATTAAGATGACTAAAATGAAACTATCAAAAAAAAAAATGGTGCAGAATCATTCTGTCATCTATGTATTCTCCCTAAATAACAATCTTCATACACTAAATAAAGATCATAAGTATTCATTATTTGAATCATGTGTTTGATGTTTATGTGAAAATTCAACATCAGGACTGTATCCCTGTATTTCGTATTGTATTTCATATTAGTGCTCTTAATTTCATTTTAATTCAGGTGAACATGATGTTGTCCCACAATAAGTTTGATTTTAGATTTTATAAAGTTTCTGACATTTTTCTTCTACAGATCTCAATGGATGTTGAAATTCGATTGCAACAGAATTACATCAGTTCATCCTTAAATATTACTGTAAACAATAAAATGTTGGTTGAGTGTGTTTCTTTGTTGCCTAATGATCATTATATTGATCGCAAATTTATCGATGTTTCGGTACAGAAAGTTGTCAAAGGTAAACATGTTTCAGTTGATACAATGATATTATTATTTATTAGAAAATGAATCCTTACATCATTTGTATCACTTATGTGAAGCATATAGTAACAAGTTATGTCCACATTACATATCTCCAACTAATATGTGGAGAAGAAATGAAACAAATCACCAGAAGTATGAAAAAAAGTTTTCTTCCATGTGGCATGATTTTCAGCTGTTCAGTGAAAAGTGTCAGGAAGCCATTCAAGTATGTGAATGTTATTCTCAGTGTGTAAATCTTAAAAATTTGTTCATTGTAGACTATAATGTGTCAGTATGTCTTTTCACAATGCAGTAATAATGAAAGTTTTGAATTTTACTTATGCTATGAAGACTGTGCTGCTATCACGATGATATTCTGCTCCTCTGAATGGATAAACATGAAAAAAAGTTTTGAGGACATATTTAAATTGACTGGAGTAAATTTTGTTGGCTGTGATGCATTATCCAATGCATATGCAGAAAATGGTATTTCATGTGTAAGGACAGGTCTAACTAGAATGAAAGCAGAAGAAATAACCAGTATGGACAATTCTCATTGGCATTTTTATGATTTCATTTAGTGGGATGTATCAAGGACCGTGGGAGATTCTATCAAGGTTTTCAAAATGTTACCAAGGATGGTTTTGTGTGTCAGCATTGGATTAATGCTACTATTCCTAGTCAGAAATCGATCTTAGTTTTTGATGAACTGAAGCATGCAGAAAATTCCTGTCGTAATCCTGGTGGCATGGAAATTCTTCCATGGTGTTATACTTTTGATATTTCAATTCCTTGGCAGCACTGTGACATCCCTAAGTGCCAATCAGGTATGACTCACCTAACATTTTTCCTGATTAAATCAATACATGGTTTTGTTATGTTTCAGATGATAATGTTGTATCAGTAATAGAAATTCAACAAGAGATTCCTTTAGAAGCTATGTTACTTATTGGAGTGATTGGCATTCTATTATTGCTAGTGTTAGTGTTACTGATACGATATCGGCAGCTTTGTATTAAAGAATCAGCACAGGTATTTTCTTGTTTGCAATGTAGATTCATTTATTTTAAATAACTGAGTGTCCGTATCAGTTTTTTCATGTGCTCTGGCATTTAAGAACTGTAGAAATCCAAGGTAGCAAATCATGTCCAGTTATAGTACCCTACATCTGATGCAACAGGATGCACATTATTCTATTTAATTATATTTATTTTCACTTGGTGAATATCTTGGCAAATATGTTAATGTTTTTTCTTTACTTTCACAAGACTAGCTTGAGTTTCTGGTTTATTAGGGAAAGAATTCATGTTATTAATGTCAGATAAATTGGTTTGTATTTTTGTTATTAAGGGCATTTGAAAATTTCATTTCTGTTCTCTATTAAGAAGAAAATTGTTTATCAGTGTGTCTTGGTTTTCATTTTTTTGTTCTTTTTTTGCACTTGACATTTGTTTGTGTGTGTGTGTGTGTGTTTTTTTTTTGAGGGAGGTAGTTCCGGTTGTATAATGTAGTTTTTTCTTTTTTTTTTTACTGGTGAAACCATTTCATATTTACATTGCGATGAATGTGTGGTATCTATTACCCTGTATGTAGGTTGCTATATTGTGGTTCTAGGAAGCATGATGATAAACCCTCAGGGTATTCCTCTTGTAAGATGGTTACTATTGGAGGTAGGCCTTTGAAATGTTAGGTTTGCATTTAAATGAAATTTAACGTAAAGTAAGCCTTGCTCATGCAAATCATGAAGTGTGTACACTAATGAAATGTAAATTTCCCAGAATATTACAAGTTTTTGGGAACTGGGTAATATTTGGGGCAATATTACTACATTCTTTAGTGAATATGGTATTTTTTGAAAATAAGGAAACCAAAAATGCCACTTTTAGATGCAATTTTTCAGGATATCACAGAAAACGAATATCAAATGCACAGAAACTTGGTTCTATATACCATTGTGCAGAAATCGGTTTCTTTCTTAACAAAAATAAATAATTTTTGTTTGATGTTTGTAAAGCATTATCACCTGCAATACTTGCTGAGCTGCTAACTGATTAAATTTCAGGAAATCTGCATCGATTTAGAAAAATTGCCTAGCAATCATTCATATCACAAAATTAATGTGAAACTTGAATCTCAGCTGGAACACTTGGAGTACCCACGTAACAATATACTCTATGTAAAAGATTTAGCTCAAGGAGCATTTGGGCGAGTTTTTCAGGTAAGTTATGTTATTTTTGTTCTCTGATTGCACCTCAATATGTAACTGAGTTAAATTTGTAACATTGGCTCTGTCTGTAAAGGGTCAAATCCCCATATTGAATTCAGATGAAGAATTTACTATGGTTGCTGTCAAGATGTTAAAACCAGATGCAACAGAAGACCTTCAGGCAAACTTTGAAAGAGAGGCTATTCTTCTATCAAAGTTTGATCATCCTAATATTGTTAAGTTATTAGGGGTATGTACTGTGGGATATCCTACTTGCCTGTTGCTTGAATATATGGATCTCGGTGATTTAAATCAATGGCTTTTGACACATTCTGCCTTGCTGCCAGCTGTTAAATTACTGCTAGTGGCAGAACAAATAGCTGCTGGTATGGTGTATTTGAGTGAACGAGGCTATGTGCACTGTGATTTGGCTTGTCGCAACTGTTTAGTTAAAGAACCTTTGGTGGTAAAGATTGGTGACTTTGGATTGAGTCAGCAGATACATCACTCTGAGTGCTTCCGGTACAATCAACAAGATAATATGCCCATACGTTGGATGCCTCTGGAAAGCATCCTCTACAACAAATACAGTTCCAAATCTGATGTCTGGGCATTTGGTGTTTGCCTTTGGGAGATATTTAGTTATGGTCAATTGCCTTATCGTGATATGGCGCACAGCCAGGTTATAGCATTTTTGCAACAGGGATATCAACTTTCTCCACCACAAGATATGCCACCTTCTGTATGTCAGTTAATGAAATTGTGTTGGCATATTTTGCCTTCAGCGAGACCCACATTTCATGAGCTTTATGATTCGCTTATTACCCTTAGAAGGGACTGGGAAACAAGCAATTAAGGAATCTTTTTTTATAGAATTTTCTTTACGTTAACTAGTCAGTTGTATGTTGTGATTTATGATCTCAGGAAATGTTTGTAACATTTTGTTTATCTGAAACGGTGGGAGACACACGTCATTTTAAAAACCACCATCGTAATGAGTAAATCTTTGTATAAATAATTGCCAAAGTTTCTTTGTATTTTTCTCTAGGGATCTCAGTGGATTCACAGATGGCACACGTAGCCTAAAGGTACAAAATGTCATTTTATAATTATGCTCGAGTGATTGTTAAAGACACTAAATATGCTAAAAACATGCAACGACTGAGCAGAAAAATCTTCGGAGAAGTAGTGCCTTCCACTGACTCCAATTCCATGAGAGTTGTGCAGATGTTTTCGCAGCTTCCTGTTGAATCCGACAGACATATCGTACAGTATTATCCCAGACACTTGGAAACGTACCAGTTAATGTCACACTTGCGTTCCTATGGTTTATATCGGTAAGTCTCTGCATGATACCGGACGAAGGATGAATGCGATAGAAGTTTTTGGCCGTATTTCATTGCTCGTGGCACTCGCTGTGATGGAATCGCCTCCACATCGCAGTGGAGCGGCTGCATCGCTGTTTTCGAATCCTTGCGTTGCAGTGGCTGGCAATGTAAAACCACTTTCCTGATCCCAAAGCGATTTCCATTGCGCTGGCATTTTGATGTTTTATTAATGGCTTTTAAAGTAGCAGCTCCTGGGTTGCGCAACTCCCAGGTGGCAGGTCACATATGAAATCTGCAGGCTGATGGGAGCGATTCCCGCCATGCACGCAACTCCCAGATGCCGTGCCGTTTGAGGAGGGAGCGAAACTCACTTTCTGTTGGTATTGTTGAGTGTTTTGTTCCAGCAACAAAGTGCTGTAACCGAATGGTTGCCAGAAGGCGTTGGTCTCCCGGTGGTGACCTTTCCCGTTTTCTGGCACCCCTCTTCGGGAAAGCAGTCGTAGTCGCAGCGGGCGGAGTCTCTGTCCTTTTCGGCACCTCTCCGCTCAAGTGCCGACGTTGTTCTTGCCAAGGGTTCGTGCTGGAGTTGGTTTTTTTTGTAGGACCGCTGGTGAGGTGGTGGTATGTGGTATTGCTTGTCCGTGTATAAAAAAAAACTAAGGCATGGAAAAAGAGGGAGGAAGCCACTTGGCTTTTGTGTGTGTGTGTGTGTTTGACACATGTGTGCGTGCCTGGATGCATTCACAAAGGTCGTGATTTGATTGAAGTTATCAGCACACACACACACACACACACACACACACGTAAGTTTCCCATTGGCTTTACTCTCCCGTTTTTTGTTTGTTTCTTTTTTATGCGTTCGTAAAGTGCCACACAATCCATGTGATTTCACCCGCGAACTTTGGCCCGTTCCCTTCGTCTTCATCCTTTAGGAAATAGAAGTGTAATGTTTTCTTTGGCTCACTTTGGCGAAGTCAAAGTGTTGTTGCTATAATAAAACATGTTTTTGAAACGCGTGTTTTTGTTTCTTGGAATTACGACTGGGTGATTACGGTGGAGTCGTTAGGTGGTTTTTTACTAGTCGTATCCCCGATTCTCGGACTCTCAGAAAAATATTTTCCCCCCCCTGTCATCGGCAAAATACCAATTTTCCTTACTAAACTGAATGTGTTTTTGCAAGACAACAGTACTGAACTATTATCATCCGTGCATGGATGATGCTCAAGGTCGATTCCAACTACTGCAGAGGATAATTGTTTTTTTTTTTGTGTGTTTAAGGAGTACTTCGGAACCTGGATCTTTTTTTTAAAAAAAAGAAAAAAAGAAAAAAAAAACATTTGCTTACGTAATGTAAAACACGAAAGTAACTCAGCATGTAACATTTCGTTTGAATTTTGTCATTTGTCATCCGTAGAACGCTGAAAAAGACTCACTGAAACTTTGACATTCGTGTGTGATTGTAAGGTTCGGTGTGAACATCTATAGCGAAAATCGTATAGACATGTCTTTTAGTACAATCAGAAATTTATATTGCACAAGGAGACCTGTTGTAATACGGTTGGCAAATGCCAATTGGAAATTTCTCGTGCACCGTAACAGGAGCCTTAAAATGAGTGTGTGTGTGGTGACTGACCCTGTGCAAGTCAACAGGAAACGAAAAAAAAAAAATTTGTTTAATATGTGTGTGCAATTTAATTATTTTTTTTAGTGATGAGCATCTCGATTTTCAAGAAGAAATGACACGATTGCGTGCTCTAAGAGGCAAGATAAAGCCACAAAGAAAAAAGCAAACCCAGGAATAGCCGCTGCAGCGCTGTACCAAACCATACAAACCAATAAACTGTGTGAACCTACTACAAAAACTTTTCATTTTGTTAATCAGTTGGTGCATATACTTCCTTGAAATCATTATTCTGCGATTTCCTTATTGTTCACATCGCATTCATTTCGTATGTATCTGCAGTAGTGAAACCAGTGATACAGCGCAGCATATACGGACGAAATCTTTGGTCGTGATGGATTTAGCAATTTCTTTGTAAAGTGGATAGGAATTCTTCCCAGAGGAGTTAACCGAAGCATGGAAGCCGGTTTTCGTCTGTGTTTGTCAGTTCTGCTGAACTGGATGATGTCTTTGGCTACTTGCGAGACCAACTTGCCGTGCGACAGGTATGAAAAATGTGCTTGGCACTCCCAATTGAAGGGGATCCCCACCTCGTGTGAATGTCGTAAGGGCTCAAAGTGTTTCGGAAAGTAAAAAGAGGCAATTCATTAATTAATGTAATTGGTGAGGTTGCGTGGTTTGTCGCCGTTGCCCTCTTGCGTAACTCTTTGAGCCTGTGTGTTCCAGCGAGATCTTCTGTCACGGAAACCTGTTGCATGACGTTCAGATGGCCGCATTATTCGAAGACAGCAAGCATTTCGTGGACATGCCCCTGAAATTTGACCACGACGAGGTTCTCGAAAAGTACCAAGCATTAGTCAAAGCAAACAACGGCACTCCGCCTCGGGAGCAGATCCGGGAGTTTGTTGCCGCTAATTTTAAGGATCCGGGTCACGAATTGGAGAAGTGGGAACCTTCGGATTGGCAGGAGGAGTAAAGCGCTTTGTTTAATTTCGTTTTATTCCGATTTGATGTGGCAGCTGATGCGTTCCGCTCGCAGAAACCACGAATGCGTTGATTTCAAAATTTGGCTGTAAGATTTAGCTGGCAGCCTTTCCGATCTCACTCTCGCATAATGAAGCGTCGGTTCGAATTGGCCGTCATTCGTTTTTTTTGCTCAAAGATTATTTGGATCGACTTTAGCATGTGATCTCGGTTCCTGTCGTATCCGTACGGTGGCTGCTGAAAATTCACCTGGCCTTTGCATCACTTTTTATCATTACGGTTCATGAGACCAACCGCTACTTGGACTTCCCCCCCTTTCCCTTCTTGATGTGTAACCTCGTGTCTGAAGGTGCTCATTTGTTTGGGTACGGTCGCAAGAGCACGACATATGTAGCGTGCATTCCAACTTGTTCAGCACCTTTCCAATAAATTCATCTGAGGAATGGTGAGAAACAAGACCACCGATTCCAACGGCGTGAATGTTTCGATTTGGGAGCGCTCACGAGATTCGTTGAATAACATCTGCTGTTGCATAAGGGAGAACACAGGCGGAGGCGATCTCCGAGCGGAGAGCTCTCAAAAACCCTTGCGAGTACGGAATCCTTCATTCATTGTGTAATGATAGGAAGGGAAAAAGGAAAAGATCTGAAGAAGAAAGTCTTTATTCCCGTTTCATAACCGATGAAAACTGAGCACGAGTAATTAAAGCGTGCACGGATCACGATTTGATCTTCTGGGAGTGCAGCTGTTTGTGCCCTCCCTCATCATCGGTTAAGGTCAGAAAAAGGAAACATCAATTTCAATTCGTTTTCTATTTTGGATTCTCTTTTTGAAACTGTTCGTGATTTCATTTAATAAGGTGCATGGTTTGGAGCCCGAATTGTCCATTCAATTTTAGGCCGCGTACGTTCTGTTTTCAATCGCTTCTCATTTTAAATCTTTTTTTTTTTTTTGAACTTTTACGGTAAATTCACAAAGGATTTGTACGTATGTGTCATGTATTTCCTACCTGTGTGTGTGTGTGTGTGTGTTTTTTTTTTACGTGGATTATGTCGTGCTTTAATGTCGATCTAGATGCAAACTTGGTGTTGCACCTCTTCGCATTCACGTAGAAAAAACTTCGTTGGCATAGCATATCACCCTTTTGGTTCACTTTACAACGAATTTGAAGATCTTCGTTCGGAAGGAATATTTGTTGTACTCAGCACTGAAAATATTGTCCATGGGCAAGTTCTGCATTATACACTCTCTAGAATTGTAGGCGGTGCGGAAACCAGTTGCTTTGCTTTGCTCCAGAACTGGACCGCGGAACGGTGGACCGTGTATCCGTTTTGGTGCACGTACCGATACAAAAGATCGTAAAAAAGAGGGTAGGGGGGAGGAAAAAGCATAGTTTTGAAGAAATCTATGTATTTCTCTGGTCAAGGGAGTACAATGCGCCCGTTGCAGTTTGCTCAATGCGTGCACGATCACTTTTCTTCAAGTTTTTCTCAGATGCCCTCAGATGTGTGGTTTGTCATCCCGCTGAAACCAATCGGTAGATCGAACTGTTTCCGGACTGATGGAACTATCCGAGGGATCTTTCCTCCTCAGCAGTCCATGCTTCATTCCAGTCATTTGATTTGGTGGAAGTCTCTGCGAGCCTTTGGAATTTTTTCTAGGATCCGGCCGTTGGGAAAATGCGCTACATTGAGTCAGTTGCCCGCAGGATAATCACTCGATAATGGCCATGAGCGATAAATTCGTTTCATCGTCGTATTTAAGCGAAATTTCAAGTTGTAATGCGTAAATGTGAACTGTAACCGTGTAAACATATACATTTTTCAAACGTATGAACGGAGTGTACAATTAATAGTATTGGAGATGAGAACCGTGCCTTGACTGCACGATGCACAACTCCAGAGTGTCCATGTAAATTTTGGAACAGTACAATAGCTGTTTGCGTCACTATCCAGAATGTCTCTGAAGTCTTCAGGCAACCAAATCGTTTCCTTATGTGCTCATAGTAGTGAATTCGTGATTTCAGCGTAAAAGTCGCCCGTGACGTGTATCTCTCATAAAGGAAGTTTTATGGCACACTCAACGTTCAGTTGCTCTCTGCTTCTGCGTGCTTAAAATGGTTAATTACCCACCAAGTCCACATCTGTTTTTGCACTACAGAGCTAACGAAGAAGCAGTTTGCTAAGAAACGAGTTCTCATCAGTGCTTTCACTTTTGGTTCGTGTATTTTAAGGGGATTGCTCGCTCCGTGGGGATGGGAGCATCTCGATGTGCTTTCTGTTCCGAAGAGATGACCCCCAGGTTGTTTTGCACCAACGCTTTCTGCGGTCCAAACGAAGCGGTTGTTCTTCGGGGTCGCCGCGATCCCATTTCGCTTTCGAGGTGCTTTGAATTTCCCTCTCAAGCACCAGCAAGAAACCGGTGCAAGCCTTCTGCATTATAGGTGCCCGGGCAAGGAACTCGTGTTTCTACTTCATCCGTAGATCGGGTGTCTGCTGTCTCCGTTCACGTATCATTTGTGCTTTCTTGATTGGCGAAATTCTTTTTTTTTCTTTTCTTTTTACATTCATTCTGTGTTTGGAGAATAAGAATTCTCCTTGAGTTGATTCCGATTCCGATTGTCACGTTCAGCAATGCGAAATGATCCAGGTTCCTAGTGGCCACGTGGTCTACGAAGAGAGGTCGATCACAAATTAATCACTAGCACTGTGGTTGCCGACTTTGCAGTCTTCAAGATGGGTACCATCTGATCAAAAACTGAAACATCACATTTGGATGCATTCTTTGTAGAACCCAAAATGTAGATTTGTGCTTGTTCGTTGCTAGTCATGTAGCAGAATTTCAGTCTGTTTCCCTTTTCCACTATTTGCATTTGGAGTGATGCTATCGAAGCTGTTGATAATCTTTACCCCACTTAAGAGAAATAAATTTGCATCGGAACCACTCAAAATGAGCTCTGTACCATCATCTGGGAGTTTGAGGCGGTATTATTTCTCTACCCTTATCAACGAAGAATGCTCGGAAATTCCCAAAATCTATATCAAACTTACGAATCTACGTGCATAATATTAACATAACTAAGAAGATATTCATTTAGTATGAAGTGAGCTGCTGGAACATAGATATGGTGAATCGATATGGTTTGATAAGTATTCTGCATATGTGGATGAAAGGGCTAAATGGGACTAAACAGACCCTCACGTCGTTTTTAAATAACAAGCGTTCCTATCGTGCTCTTCCCCCTTCACATCTTGTATGCGTTCCTGGAGATATCTTTCGGAGCCTCAATCATCTTTTCCCGTGTGCGAAAGAGTTGGTCAAGTTCGGACACCTCGGTATCGAGGGTTCCAGCAGCGAAAACACAATACTCTCTTCTGGTTGCCACCGTGTTCTCGTTCGGTGCTAAACTGGAGGGATCTCATAACATGGTTACGTCTCATCAAAGGAACTCCTCAAAAGAACTCCTCATGTCGAGTTCACTTCTCTTTTTTGAGGGATGTTTAGCGGCCGGAGTAAAATTATGGACAGACCCTTCAAAAATCCTCCTACAATTATTCGGAGCGTATGTTCTGCGCGTGTGTTCTTTCCTAACATGCCATTTCCGAAATCTAAGACATCATCTTCCTGTTTTCGTCACCTCCCTCATTTTATCCCAAATTTCCTTCGGAAACGATGCTCGGGAGAATTTCACTTCCTGTATAATTTCCTGTTCTAAGGGAAAGTTCCACGCAGGTTCGTGGATTTTGGATCTCAGGGCGAGTTACTTTGCCCTCAAGCTTTATTAGTTTGTATTTTAAAAGCTTTTGTAGGCCTAGGATTTAGATCTTTCGTGCGTTTTTCTTTTTGCCGTCTTTGTTTGTTTGTTTGTTTTTTTTTGTTCGCTCATTTTTTAAAGTGAACCACGAGACTCGAGCTTGCGAAGTAATCACAGAACTGTCAATGGTGACTTCTGGTTTCCAATGCATTTCCGCCTTCATGTTGTTCGTGAATTCTGCAGGCTCCGACGCAAACTGTGCGAATTTGGGCGAAGACGCCCGGAAGAAAGGATGTCACTAAATGAAGTGCACTCAACCGATTGCTCCGTGAAAATAAGTTAACATCTATGCCGGCGTGCATTCGCACAAAGATGCATCAACTGCATTTGGAAACCGGGAGATTTGTGTCTTTCACCGAAACAGCTGCAGAAGGATCGAGGATTAGGATGAACTCACGCTTCAAGGACTATCTGCCGCATTTCACTGCCAATTTTCCCTCTTTTTTCGCATTCTTCATCTCCCGTGGTGCTTGCATGAAGTCAGACTTGCATCCGTGCAAACAGTCTTGCTGATCGTGAAGTATGCGGATTTGTTTTCATTCTTCCGATTTCTTTTTTCTAAAGTTTGGGACGTCTTTTGCAAGTGCGTTTTTCTTCTTCTTCCTTTCTTCATGTTCTGAAAAAGATCAGTCGGTGCGTCCTCATTGCACGGTGTTGCATCCACGAAATGGAGCTGTTCGCCGAAGTGATTCAGCGAACAGCTGAATTCTTGAATCGGAAAGTTTCTTCAGCTGCGCGTCTCATCTCCAAAACTCAGGGCGCCGGTAATTGCGAAAGCACATTTCTGGCGAAAGTGTGCTCTCGCGATGTGTGCGACGTTCGGAACAAAATAAGGTGAGGTAGCGAATTTCGAGCACGGACTGGTCGGAAGCGGAAGCCGCATTTGTTTTCACTGGGGGGTGCGGAGCCGCGGCCTTTTAACTCCCCCTCTGTCCAATCGGAGGTTTTATTTCTTTTTGAAGTCGTCGGCTCCTGTGTTTTCTTGGCCAGATCCTTCCCTCCTTCCGTCAACAAACAGCATCCACTCATCGTGGAAACGGCGCTTCAGATTACTGCGACGTTTGCCTACTTTCTGGAAAACCTCTAGGGACCCCGGATCCCTTACCCGTGCGGGATTACCGAATGTGGCTCTGTGCATTTCTTTTCTTTTCCTTTTTTTTGCTTCATCCACCTCCTGGCCCGATGGGAATAGTCGGTCGAAGCAGTTGCTAAACTGCACAGGTGTGTTCGGCAGTTCGGAATCTAGAATTCGATTAATTCTTCTCCATTTTGGTCACCAAAGCACTTAATACCCCTCGATGTTGCAGTGGTCTTCTTTAAGCGACATCCCGTGAATGCGAAAAGAAGCGGCCAGTTGCACTGGTTTCATTGCCTGTACAATCACCGAGGTGTACGCCCACAAAACGAAAACTGCTAAACACGCAGCAATAAGGGTTTGGGAGTCCTGGAAACATCCTGAGCGGCGGCCGCCCCTGCTTTTCGAATCGCGCCTGCCGGCAACTCCCACGTGTTTGCGTACCGTGGGGCCCAAGAACTTGCAAGTGCCGCTGCTAGTGTTCGGAACGTCTACTCTTGAGTGCGTGCAGAACACGAGAGCAGCATTAAAAGTGTCATTTCTGGCGTTCATTGCGCAAATGTACGTACGTCTCGAGCTCCTGACGTTTCCGGCTTCAGGATTCGTTTACGGTTACTATTTGGGGGAGATCCCCCTCGATTCGCACCCATCGCCCAATGGAGCCAGGCAGTAGGGGCGAACAGCACGTTGGGAAGCAAGAGCGAGCGCTCGTCCGGTAATCGATGAAGCAAGGCACGGTGTTCGACACAGGAGTGTTTTCGAGGTTTCGTGTATTCAGGGAGAAGTAGGTTGATTGCGCTGTATGGACCCATACGGTGTTCCGACTCCGTGGCGACGTTCTGATGATGTGAATGTTGCATTTAGTCATTAGCTAAGTTCATTGACCTCAGCAGAGTGACGATAAGGGGAGCCTAGCAACAACTGATAGCAGCGTTCAATAATAATAACGCAGGGCGAAACGAGCTCGAGATACCGAGTGTGTGGCGCAAATTACGAAACCTGGGTGCGAAATGGTGGTCCGGAACAGAAAGCACCCAAACGAGCCAACATTGGACCGATGCAGTCAATGGTGTGCTGGACGTTCAAGAGCTCCAGTATGCTTTCCGACAAACTTAGGTGCACACAAATCGGGGTGTGCTTGCAGCCGAAGTAGGTGGGGTCGGATTGTATGACGAGCACTGGTGGGGCTCGCACTTTTGCCTAGCTACTCTTAGGGTAAGCTGTGCATGCGCGTGCTCTCCGTGTGGACGATCGCACGCAGGATACAGCAAGGCGAGCCGAGCAGGCGCCAGCTGCTAGGCCCCCATCTCGCAGGCGGTACACTTTCTCTGGGAGTGTATCGTCTGTGCTTTGAGTCGGCGCTGAGGTTTTCGGCGTTGGCATCTCGTTTGCACCACCATCTCCCCCTAGGTTTGCCATAGACCTCGAGCTCGGTTGTTGTTGTTATTGAAAGCGTCCGCCTACCTTTTGCCACTCTCGTCGACGTCTCCCTGGCCGCCAAGGAAACGAGTTGGGACTTCGCCCCGGGTGGCAGCTTCGGACTATGCTTCGGGAGGGCGTAGGCGGCGTTGCTTTCGCATTCGTGGGTCCCCCTCACCATTACTGAAACGTTCGCTGTTTGCGAGGACTTGTGGGGCAGGGAAGGAGGTTCTCCTGCCTTGGCGCGCAAGTCTTCGTGGTCTAGTGATCTTGGTGTGGTTGTACCAAGAAACTGGAATTGAAAGTGATTTCTCCTTCCTTGCGTGTAGTCAAGCTAACTGTCTGTCGATCTGAGGTATAAATCGCAACAGCGCGGATGGCGGGAGTCGGATGAAGCTCTGCGTTGGGGATGTTTGCGGTCATGAGGGTAGATGAAGGCAGTGCAGCGGAAAGGGGGGGGGGGACTGAAACGATCCAAGAGCGTTAGCCGACAGGGCTCAGTGTATAGAGGGGTGTCTGAACGTGCGGTCGGTTGCTGTGCGCACACCATATCCACCGCATGGAACCCATACCAGAACAACCTGCCCGAAGGACGTTAGTCGGCGTGTTTTCAATACGAGGTGCTGGCCAGGGAAGGGCCGGTCTTTAGGGGTAGCGGGGCGGTACTCGACTAGGAAACCGAAACCGAGGGAAGCTTTCTCTGGAGGAGCACGCAGCACTCCTTCCGGGCCGGGCCGTTTCCAGGAGTGATCGTGCACTTCCAGTGCGGAAAGCAGCGCAGACCGAAATGAAGGGGCCAAAAGAAGGAAAGTGAAGGCGCCGTGTGTGGAGTGGCAACCCGAGAGCATGGTGGTTACCTCTGCCCCTCCTGTCGACCCTCGCACTTGCGGGTTCAATCCTTTTTTTTTTTTTTTTCAGTCACAGCGAACCAATACTTGCACACCCTTGGGCTGGACGAGCGGGAGGTTACCGTGGGAGATGCTGTGTGTGGTGCACGCCATGCAAGGCAAGAGAGCTAGCTGTTTGAGTCTGGCATGGCGATTTCGCCCCGACATTTTTGGAACGCCGCCGGGGGTCCTTAGTCACCCGGCCGATCCGTTTGTGCCCCCTTCCGCCTCATTCCGTTTATGGAATGGCGTCCTCACGTGTGAGCTGCTCTTCTGGCTGGTTGCCGTGGAGAACTCTTTTCTACACGCAAACTGCGCGAAAGATCAGAAGGTTGCCTCCCTCGTAAGAACAGCTGCTCAGTTGCGCGTGCTTCCAATTCGTGGCTTCCGGCATGACACCTGCCATTGCGTTGGAATTCACCAAGACCTCGCGAACCAGTGGACGCTAACGAGGGATCGGACTTCGGATGATATCCTCGGCAGCAGCTGTGAGTGCGGCGCTCGCTGCGGGCTCGTGCTCTCCTGGTCACACCCCCTGCCTTTCGCGACCTTGGGAAAAGGCTGTGCTGGCTGGCCGGTGGACCTTCCGTTGCTTTGTCTCTAAGCGGTGCGGGAAGAAGCAACACACTTCCTCCCAAGCTGCCCCGAAACTGCTTGTCTTTCTACGTTCAAGTGGTGACCTTGCCCGAGATGCCTATATACGAATGCACCTGCCTCACCGTCAGGATGCAAGTGTCATGGTCGCCTGTGCCATCTCGTTTCGTGAGCTTTTCTTTCGAGGCCGCCGTCGCGCATCAAGGCCGTGGCTTGTTTCTCTGGGGCTCTCGCGTGTCTTGGAGTCGTCATCCATTTCTCCCCTCTTTCTCCCTCATCCGCTCTTACCGGAAGTTTTCCCATGCAGCTTCCTCGTCCTCACACCCGGGGAAATAGATGCTCAGGGCCAAGAATTCGAAGTACACCTGCAAGGACAGCTCCCACGTGTCTCACATCACTTCCACTTTTCATCCACGCTTGTGCACAGCTTACGTACGCGTACAGACAGGGAACATCTCCCGCACCTAACCATTGACTTTTTCCCATACTTGGCGGCGGCAGTGGTGAAAAAAAATTCCATGCTGCGGAAACCCCGCTCCCAGCGCTTTAATCCATGTTGAACAAGACAGAAGTGGAGCTTTCCATCGTAAGAGGTGGCGGAAGGCGTTTCTTCCCAAGCTCCGTTCAGTCCCAGTCGGTGGTGCAGAAACTTCCACTGTGGGAATAAGCGCCGCTCAAGAGGCGCTGCGGGCTTCGCCTCATATCAAAGCCGGCAGCCTTTCAGCTGACAGGCTATCCTCTCCGGATTGCAGGATGTGCCATAGCTTGCCGTGTCCCCTGTCACTCCTCGACAAGGCGCATGTGGAGACCTCAGCGGTGGCGTCCGTACCGAGTCAGCCACGCCCGTTCACACTCGCCACCTGCGAGACCACCTTTTCCTCACAAGCTCAGTGTTCCTGCTTTCTTCGCTTCCAGCTCTGTTTATTTCTAAGAACCAGCTTCGTCAAGGTTGTCAAGGAGGAGGGTTACGTTGCTAAGAGCAAACGTGACCCTCCTCCTAAGAAACGTGTGGGTGCGGCACGCTTGGAATGGACTCGATGCACCAATAGGACGAGGAAAAGGGCTTCCCTGGTTGCACAGCAACACTGTCTTCCGTTTGGCGAGCCCTGCAAATTATCGTGAACGGGAGCCGCCGCCAGCTGCTTTGCGCATGCTGCTTCGGAGAAAATGGGGTCCCGGGGGGATGCAAAGGTCCGTAACCGATCGTTGGGGTTAATCGTTCGCTCTCGACATTTCTGGATGCTTGAAGTCGGCGCCACGATGAAGATACCATCGGTAGCATCGTAAGGCGTAGTAGGGCTACTAAGTAGCATAGGAGGCTGGGTGCCCGGGATGCTTCGCTCCTTCTCCAGACCGCAGAAACTGGGAAGCAGGAGCGAAGGACGCACGACTTTGCTGGGGCGGAACAGCCAGACCGTGCTGTCTTCTCTGATGCAGTGAATTTGCGGTCCTCACTGAACTCGTATCTGTGGAAACCCTCTTCTTCATCTCTTCGGAAGTCAATTCGAAGCTTCTTTGGAGGAGGGATGGCGCGAAACGAAGCGAACCACAGAAAGCAAAAGCGAAATTCCAAGTTTGCATCCCTCCGCTGCTCTGTTCCAACATGTGCGCGTTGTTTTTAATGTATCTGGTGTTTCTCCTTTCGCCTTTTCACGGGAAAACAACGACGGACATCTGCGATCGAAGTCTTTATTGAAGTCATTCGCAGTAGACTGTATATTATTTATGGGATAATTGTGATGGGATCTTGGAAGTCCTCAGCGCTGTTGGCCTTTGCGTCAGTTTGTTGCCTGGCGAATGATCGTCGACTGTGCTTATTTGGTGTCGTAGGTCGTTTTTCGGATTCTGCTTTCTGAAGTGGAAGCTGAATCCTTAATTCGTTAGTTCCTTCGATCTTGCATCCCCTCAAATGGAATTATTCTTCTGCCACTCTCATTTGTGACCTGCCTTTTCCATCAAGTTGCGCGAAAGTGTCCACGAACCGCTATTATGAAAACTTTGAGCCATGAATCAGTGCAGCTCTTCTGTCGAGAATTGTCTGAAACTTCCCCATCCCCATTTAGGTAGCTCTTGTAGCTCTCAGTATTCGATCCAATAGTATTAAATTGTGTTCTGTGTTTGTACGAAGGAATCGTAAAAGTGGATGCTGCCTTGGGATTGGATGGGCTATACAGAAATGATATAGAAACATGAGCATGTTACTTGGATCCGCACTTTTGTCTAATTACGGGACGCTGTAAGTGTTCCTTGCTTATTTGGTCTCGTTGCAAATCTGTGTTCAGGTCCGGCTTGACCTTGCGTAATTTCCGTTTCCTTAAGTAATTGCTTTTATTCCTGAACTCTTCATTTCCTGACTGCGGTTCGTTTGCCATTCTGAATCTGTTTTGGAAATTCTTGATGGCTTGACTTTTGGATTTACTGAATTGAATTGAGGGTGCATTCGCCCCCCGAAATAACCGTTTTAGGTTTCGTCGGATAGGACGTCGGATTTTGTTTTCTGGCTTCCGGATTCTGTGGTTCTTATCGCACGCTGGGCAGGACGTTTTCGGGTCGTTCGTTCGCCTCCCCCTTCTTTTCATCGGAAGCATGGCTCGGTGGCCGGGCAAAGCACCACCCATGGAAGGAAAGGTTACGAAAAAACCACACACTCCCTTCAAAAGTGGCGACACCAGCTTTATGAGATTCCTCACAAGAGCCCCTTTGATTCCGAAGAGAATGTAGATACGGGAAGATCGTTGGAATTAGTTTTATCTGAGCCGTGCGGAGGTTTAGTTACAAGCAATAGCGAGCACCTTTGAAATGCAAACCGTAGGGACGTCTTTGCACAAGTTCCTGACACTGCATAGGTCACTTGCTAAAAAGAGATGCTTTCAGATTTCCGCTTTTGCGAAATATATCCGATGACAGATTGAAACAGTGGGCGAAGGAGTTGCACCATTTTTGGAAGGAATTGGGGCGCAAGGTATCTTCGGCTGTGCAGGAAAATCCGAAAAGATATTCGCAGATCTATGTGGAGAATCCCATTATTGTTCCCGGGGGTCGATTCCGAGAGTTCTATTACTGGTAACAGCACTCTTTTGTTTCCGATGTGGTTATCAGCATCTTCAGGGACTCATACTGGATCGTGAAAGGGTTGCTGATTTCCAACATGACCCAGACCGTGAAAGGCATGGTGCAGAACTTAATCGATATGGTTAAGAGATATGGAATGGTTCCCAATGGGGGAAGAATTTACTACACGCGGCGGTCGCAGCCACCGTTCCTCATCCCCATGATGAAGGTGTATGTCGAGAGAACCAACGACCTAACATTTCTCAAGTACGATTGCAAATTAAAATGTTTGCAAATACTGAAGTTCGTTCCACATGATAGGGAGAATATCAATTATCTTCAACAAGAATACATGTTTTGGAGGAACAATCGTTCGGTGACCATAAATCATCCGAAATTTGGAGAACTCATTGCTTCACGGTATCATGTTGATGTCACCGTGCCGCGACCTGAGTCCTACAAGGAAGATTTCATGTTGGCCGCCAAGGCTGGTTCATCAATCAACGCTTCGAGATTAATGGCTGACATCGCTGCCGCAGCAGAATCTGGTTGGGACTTTTCCACTCGTTGGTTTTGGCGTAATGGCACGAATAAAGGCAAGGAAAGATAATAAATGCGCCAAGCATATGGATTGCATTTGCAGGAAAATTAATGAATACGTGGACCGAAGCCATTATCCCAGTTGACCTGAATAGTTTGATGTGCTACAACGCCAGAACTATGGCTGACTTTTACTCTTTACTGGGAATGCCGGAGTCTGAAAGTCAGTTCCGCAGCTTTGCGAAAGCATACGATAGAACGCTAAATGTGCTGCTCTGGAGCGAAGAAGACGGTGTATGGCTGGATTATGATTTGATACTGAAGGTAAGATGAATGCCCGATCAAAAAGACGTGTACGTAACTCGATTTCCATAGGAGCGCCGTAATTACTTTTATGTTTCGAATCTGTTTCCGTTGTGGACGCAGTGTTACGGCAGCACACGCAACAGGCGACAAATCGCGGATCGTGTGCTCCAGTACCTGAAAACAAACAAAGATGCAGCACGAGCATTGGAGTACATTGGTGGCGTACCTACGTCCGTAGAGGACAGTGGAGAACAGTGGGATTTTCCCAACACATGGCCCCCCTTGCAACACTTGGTAATAGTGGGGCTTGATATGTTAGGTACAGAGGAATCCAAAAGTTTGGCTCTCGATCTAGCCAAGAAATGGATTGATAATAATTATAAGACGTATAAGGAAACAGGCAACATGTACGAAAAGGTATGGGCACCTTGACTGTGAGGATGATATAATAGTTCATCCACAGTATGATGCCACCAAACCAGGACCAGGTAGTGGTGGAGAATATCATGTCCAGCTGGGATATGGCTGGACGAATGCGATTGTTTTAGATTTATTAGATCATTATAAGGATAAGCTGTCATTGGGTCCTGATGGTTCTCAGGCCATTGTAAAACCAACTCTGATTTTGATAGCAGCACAAATGATTTTTTGTTGGGGATACTATTATTGAGGTATTCCTAAAATTAGCTTTGCATCAACAAATGAATAGCTTAATAAAGGGAAAAAAAAAAAAAAGACTATTTACAATGCCATCATTGTATTTGGAAATGTCAACTCCTGGTTGTGATGGCATAATGCCAGTACATATTTACCAACATATTTTGATGGGAAGTGTGTATGGAAATGCTGAGAGCATTGTGCATATCCATAGTCCTTCCACAATTTCCAACCTGTCTGCTGGAGTAAAACATCAAACATGATGATAACACCTGGTAGAGGATCCAGAGAGAACTTCTTTTTCACCCATGCAGATGGATTACTGTAGAAATGCTCTGCTTCATCCATGTAGTCTGGAGTTTGCAACAAGTTGGGCTCACAGGTCACAAATTGCATTGGGACAGGCACATGTACATGACTATTTTAATTAACATTTTGCAAAAGCTTAATTTACCTGTAGAGAGGAGTTGAATGGCAAGGCATAAGTATCAAGACACTGGAAATATTTGGCTGGTGGCGTACAAATTGCATAACATCAAGTGTTCCACGTTGATGGACTAAGCCACTGTACAAGCCAAGAATAGTGTTGAACAACAAAGTACTCCTCACAAAGCACATCTTTAATTTTCTGTTTATCTCTCTCTTCTCAGACAATTCTGCGAGATATGCTCCACAAGCAACCATGAGAAATGGAAATAATGGCAGTAAAAATCGAAACTCCTTGTGTGGAACAAAACTAAATCACATCATAATTCAAACGAAGAAAAAAAAAAAAAGAATCTAACCTGAGTAGCACAACATTTGCGATGCAAGGAAGGAGTATCCCATATGTCAACATGCTCTTCCATGCTTTATACAAAAGGAATGGCAAAATGAACACACAGGAAGATAAGACAACAGGCAAACCATGTGTCACATACCACAGGAAAGGATGTGTTCCATAATTTGCACTCCATCCAGATAAAATGTTCAAGAAAAAGAACTGAATGCAACTAAATGTGATTGTGCCATAAAAGCAGGAATCCAAGAGCACAGCAATTAGACCTGTTATCACACTAGGTACCATACAGCATCAAGTCACTGTGATATCATGTAGTTTGCCTTACCCAATAATCAAAGAGATCAGTACAGATTTCTGTTTGGAACTATGCTTCAATATCCACAGCACCCATAATATGCTAAGTGCAAGACCACCAGTAGGACGTAACAGGAAAGAAAACGAAATCAAAAAGGGAAGCAAATACTCATCTAATATAAGCAGGATAATACATGGTTTTCACATAACAATTACCATAAACTGTATCTCGTGCATATGAATACAAAGCTGCTGAGTGCAGCAGCAGTTCAATGTTCTGAACTAAAGTGCGAGGTGTGCAGTAAAATAAGAACCATGATGATAAACAACAAAAAGTGGTCCAATTAGCTGCAGAGATACTAAACAGCTTGTAAGCACTGAATATCATAAAATAATCACAGACAGCTGCACAAATGCAGTGCACTAAACGGGGAACATGAATCTGAAAGTCAAATGTCAGTTTAAGACTGCCAAGGAAACTTTCTGCAACAATACCAGCATAAAAGGGAAATCCAAATGTAACAGTTTCAATAAAAAAAATATTGCAACATAAGGTACCAAAGTAAGGGTGCTTCTTAGTCCGACCTTCCATTCCCAAGTTAGATAGCCATAACTATAAACACAGAAAAATTAACATAGCAACAAATGTTGGTTTCATACCCAAAAACTACATGATGTGCTACTTCCAATGTCTGCCAATGCTCATCAGGTACGAATGCAGTTTGGATGAAAATGAGGGGCAGCAATCGAAATAATAAAATGCAAAAACAAAAAAACTTCACATTTATTTTACTGTATTTTTCAAAAGACATTAGCACTTGGAACGTTTTGCCGTCCTTCTAAAATATTTTTCATCACTAGGAGTCCACAGTGTATCACTTGCAACTAACAAGCGCTTTACACCATTATATATTAAATGAAGGCAATCTAAACGCGGAAGACTTGCTTGAAATAATGGAAAGATGGTTTCTGCTTCACCAGTAGCATTACCTTTTAAAATAAGTGCCAGACAATAAACAACCTGATGAAATGATATAACCTCATCGATCACTATATCACGGACTGAATCGTGAGGAAAGAATCGAGTTGACTTCCTGCCACTGGTAAATGTTGTTGTTATCTGAATTCCTAAGCCAGATATAATCAAACATGATTCTTTCTTTACCATGGAACACCATTTAAAACATACTAGTAACAAGAATACTGAGATCATAGGTAACAGAAATCCAAGATCATATCTTGGTATCATATACAAGTATACCATGAAAGCAACGAAAAAGCCCATGAACCAATGAGATATTTTAAAAGACGGTCCATGAATCGTGAACTGTGATGAAACTAGGTGAGGGTGTGAAGGACTATCACACAAAAAACAATCAACTACTGATAGCTTAACAAGGCTTCCCTTCAGATTTTTGAAAATTAACTCCTTTTTCCTAATAGTCATCACGCGTTAAAGAATTCACTTTTCGCAACACCGTCGCACCAAAATTCGTTATTCACGCTGCACTCCATCAACATTGCAACAGCTCATAATTGGGATGTTATTCAACTGCAGAGCAAGTCTGCACGGCACGCACTCTTCAAGGCAACTCAAGCTTATCTTCAACTGTGGGATTAGTGTACACGTGAAACTCCACGTGCACCAACGCAACGTTTCCTCTTGGGTTGAAGTGAAAAAACCAACAACAGCAACAGGAACCCTACAAGTCCCTACAGTACAAATGAAAAATTCACTGTTCCTACAGCATTCTCGACACACATAAGTATGCTTAGCAAATAAAATTCCGAAAACTCTCCCTACCATCCGAAATTATTTGAAATCCTATTTGGCTGCCACTCAGTTTTGCCACATCACGAGCCATTCCTCCACAATTTTCCCTAGCCGAGACGTGTTTTTAAGGCAGCGTGAGTTCAGGAAACGCGAATCAAAAGATGCATTGACTGGAGAATTAAATTAATAGTGACATAGGCAAACTAATTTAATAACTAATTCCTGCGGAAAGTAAATGCCGCCAGAGTTTTATATCTTTTGATTCAAACAGGTATTCATTCAACTGAAAAGGGGATGGCTAGGTTAGATAAAACAAAAACAAAAATAGCTGTAGTGGACTCAGATATTCATCACTGTAAAGGTTTGAGAGAATGTAGAAAACATAGCTGTTAAGAGAAGGAAAATTTTAAAACTGAGAATGATTAGGCATAAAGTATCATATCCCATCATTAATGAACATATCCATGAAGACAGCGAAGCTAAAAACACACCCGATGATAGAATAGATAACATACTTTATACATGCATGAATATGAACGCTATTGACATGAAATTTCCAAATATAGTGTACTACCCAAATATAATTTCCGTGGAATTTTTTTCTGTGAGGATGAGTTTATTTGATCTACCAGTACAAGAGATTCCCAGTAGGGAAAGTATACCGATATCATAAGGAGTGCAGAATTGAAAAAAGGAAGCCGATCTTTGTACAGATCACTTATATGAAAGAGATGAAATACCCTTAAAAAAAAAAGAAAAGAAAATCACTTTTGATGGCTTCTGTTACATGTATAATAATAAGAATGACTAACAATTAAAAATTCTTCATTACTGCAAAAACTACAGTCTGGTTGTGAACCGTTCATTCCATTATAATAAGGCAGATTTGTTAAGGAAAAAAGTAGCTTTATATTTACTGAAATTTTGTATCCAGATTCTTGAAACCCCATCAATGCACGTTGATCAAACTTCAAAAAAAAGGTACTGTAATATTTAATTACGTGTTCGAATAATGTGCCTTTACATTTGTGAATTCTGGATCCCTTGAGAACTCTTAAATAGCTAGCACAGTAATAAAGACTACATTATTATTTATTTTTATTTATTTCTATTGTTTTCAAGAATATAAATGGGGACACATGTATTCATAAATACATGATGGTGAATCAAGCATTTACAATAAACTAGAAATTCCCTACCTACAAGAAAAAATTCCATACATATGTTTGTTTGCGCATCGAATTTCGTATGCGATTTCAGATAAAAAATCATACATTAATGTCACACTTATTTTAGAATGATGAAGATGGATTTAAATTGTAATCTTTAAAATGAATTTTCACAAAAAAACTTGATGAAAGGAGCCTTGTAAATCACATTCACTGTGAAATTGAAACTCTGAAAACGATGCCAAAAGTGAAGATAGTCTCTTGATAGAAGTTTCTTGCAACTGCTTATCAACAACATCCAGCATTTTAAACACTCATAGAAAAAGGATGAGAGAAGCACGGAGGTGGGCTGGATTAGTTTATGAATCTCAAAAGTGTTTTCAACGAAATGTTTTTGTTGTATAAATGACGTGGATGTAAATTAACGTAGCTCTGAAAAATTAAGTATGGTAACTCTGCTTTCACATTGGGGGAGCAGAATTTGGAATTGCAGAAAGTGATGCAAGGAAGGAAATTATACAGAATAAGAAAATAGAAGTAATGTGTGAAAAAAATTATGTAAAAATTCTAATTAGTTAAGGTGCAACAATAAAATGAAGATGCTTTTGGCCTTTTGACACGAGCCATTGAAAGTAAAACTAACTGCAATCAGAATGAATATTCGGTGCACAAAGGTATGTAGGAAGTCCATTCTATTTTATTACTGTTATTTAAAAAAATTACTATATTTGACTTTCAGCCTGAGGATCTGATGAACATGCAGCATTGTAATCTGCTGTGCCTTCCAGAAAATTATCAGATGAAATATTATTTTTATCATGGTATGTCATGGCCCCAGTTAAGTTACGTAGCAGAAGATGAGAAAAAGAAGATAGTTGGGTATATTTATTGATTCCTTATAAGAGTATTAGTTTCAATTGATGCACCTTATCAACTTTGGCCCGGAAAATTTATTAATATATAGAAGGACTGTTTCAGTTCTGTTTAGGATGTAAATGATGAACATAAAATCTGTTTGTGTTCAATTTTCTTGATTATATCCTCTCTTTAAAAATGTATTTATTTGAAATATTTTATATGTTGCATATTCTGAATGATTAGGTTGTGATTATAGTTGTATTGTAAGAAAGTGCCCTAGTGATTCTTGCCAGAATAGTCAAGAGAAGATCAAAATATTTCATTTTGTAAATTTGGAAACCGGAATAGCAATTTTTGAAATATTATTTTTAGATGGTTTGTGTTTGCCATGTCTTTTATAGTTGAGTATGTGATGAAACCAGAGTAATAGTTTAATATAACAATTTATTCTTCATATATGTATGAAAAATGAATTTGAGCAAATTGATGTATAAATCTATTCAGTGTTTTTTGTCTCTCTCTCTTGTTTCAATTATGCCATCTACAAAATCAATTATTTGAACTGGGGGTTGTATATGGCGTTTTTTATGTCTTTGAATGGTAGTTTTATACAACAATACTTTTGCAGATATGTGTTAGCAAAAATGGAAGAAGATAGTGAAGACGATCCACATGGACATATAACTTCATTAGCTGTAAAGCGGTCTCACAGGTTGTTGTAACTTTCATCTCTATTGTTTCATCAATGCAGCTGTAAATGATGTTAATGATTCCCTTTTTTTGTTGTTATCTTATTAGTTTTCCATAAAATGACGTTTATGCTCCCAATTTATTACTTTCAGAATTATGTTCCTGGTGAGGGTACTGATTTCTTTAAATTAGGAATTTGCTTTTGCCAAACAGATGTGATTTTTGTAAATGAAAATTATTGTTATTATTTATACTTAAGATGGTCTAAAGAGAAAAGTTCTGCTATAAGTTATGATTCCATCATCATCTGTTTGATTGCACAGTTTAGAGTGAATGTTTCTTTCACAGGAATGTTTCTTCAGGTAGTTTAGCCATTCCCAGATTAAGAATTCGGAATTGACGATGGTTTAATTTTGTTTGCAACTGTATCTTTTTGATATGTTTGTGCCCTGCTCAAATCAATGCATACAAGTTTGCAACTTTTGTATTTTGACAGCGTGTTGGTGTTCTTTATCTTGACAGTGGCTGGTTGTGTGACATTAGTGTATTTAGCTCATTGATGTTTTGATATTGGATACTTTAAATACATTTTTGGTTCCACTCATTGCATAAATACTTAAATACTTTAATGCATAAATACTTTTTTTTTTTTATAACATAAAGAGTGAGCAGGAACTAAGAAAGTAACTTTGTTTAGTACAAGAACAGTAATAAAGGCAGTAAGGAATATTCTTAGCTAGTTCATTTTCATAACAGAATAGCCAAACATCGATGACTCTTGTTTTAAAGATTTTGTCCTTCCAATTTCATTTTGTGCATTACCCAATTCTTATACTGCAGCATGCATGGATTCAGTTAGTGGTAGGAGACCATTAAAAAATGGAAAAGCAAAAAAAAAGAAAAAGAAAGAAAGGCAGAGCAATCGTTTCGAAAGCTTGGAAGTACCAAAATTTTTGGTTTATCATTTTTATCAGGGTGTAGTGCAAGTTTATCGATTTTTTATTTCAACTGCATGCTTCTCCACCCTTCCAACTTGTTTGGACTTTCGCACCATCAGTAACTGTGTACGTAAGATATAGAATTGAGGGGATTTAAGGGTAAAATGAATCGTCACATTTGAGTAGTTTCACAGTCGTTAGCAATACCCATCTCAAAATGTGTAGCAATGTTTGCAAAAGTCTCCTTGAACAGTAAAACGGGAAAGTGAGACAAATAGCCACGAATGCCTGCCCTCCTTCCTTCCTTTGTGTAAGAGAACACTGACTCATTACAACTGATGGCAGAACTTTGAAAGCCCAATATGTTATGCATTTGATGTTTACAGGAAAATGTTTCAGGCATTTGAATATGAAGCAAATTCCCTAGAATGTGCTTTATTTGATTCTTCGGAATTCGTTGTGTATTCAAAATCCATCTGTAAATTTTAATGGTCGCCTGGATGTTCGTTCATTAATTTTCAGATTGTGTTAATTTTGATCCTGGTGCTCAACTGAACTGTCTGCTCCCCAGGCGCCTAGGCCTTGCACAGAAACTGATGGATCAGACTGCCCGTGCCATGATCGAGTGTTTTAATGCAAAGTATGTTTCTCTGCATGTGAGAAAGAGTAATCGTGCAGCCCTGAATCTGTACACAAATACACTAAACTTCACGTAAGTTGCGATGCGTCTGGACCGGATCTCTGTATCCTTTTCCCCGTTTTTTTCTTTCTGCAGAATATCCGAAGTCGAGCCGAAATACTATGGAGATGGAGAAGATGCGTATGCCATGAAACGGGACTTAATTAGCTTCTCAATTAAAAACAACATCATTCCTGCGGATCCTACGATTTTCTTCGGCCATAAAAATGGAGACGACAAAAAGAGGCTGGACGATTTGAAAAAGGAACGCGATAACTAGAGGACGTAACTAGAAGTTGTAATTTTTGCCGGAGGACGGTTACCGAATAAATTATTGAATTACATCTACTTACGAATAAATAAAGTGAAAGTGGTGGGCACTGTGTTTTCACGTAGGTACGTGCCTGCGGATGATTACGGATTCCGGCTGGCGGAATGCGTGTTGTGCCGTCCTTGCTCCGTGACCATGGAAACGTCCGGCGGTTCCGAGAGGCGCGTGACGGGCGGGACGGGTCGGCCGGAGCACGCGGGTGGGAAGCGGGACGGCTCCAAACGGGATCGGAGGAGGAGGACGGGCTTGGCGGGTTCACCGTGAGGGCTGGTGGCCCTCGCCGAAGCCCCCGATCCGGAAAGCGGGGCAGCAGCAGCAGAAGACCGAATGCCCAGACGAAGGAAGAGTGCTGGGCCCCGAAGAGGCGAACGGGTTTTCTGCCGACGGGCCCTCTCGCGGCGCCCCTTTTTTTCTTCCAGATCCCTCGTTCCCCGGCTCTTCCTCAGTCAAGTCTTTCGTGTTCGCTGCGCCGATCCCCTTCGATCAACGGGTAACAGCACTGCTCCGCGCGTGAGGAGTGCGAATCAGCCGATCTTCTCACTGTGGGTGTTGCCGTGGACGAGCGCATCCATGGTGCAGCGGAAGATCCACGGATACCCTGTCCGTTGCGTATGAATGAATGGCCGTTGCTTGCGGCGAAACCTGGAAGACCTCTGAGCGTTTGTTCGTTAACCATTTCCGTGGATAAAATGCGCCCTACGGGCGAAAGCAATTCCCGCACACGGGATGGTAAGCCACTCCCGGATGCCAGGAATCCCAAACGAGGGCTCACGCTGCAGAAGGATGCGGGGTCAGCTTATCTTCGGGAACAGTCGACCGTGAATAAGGAATGACGACGGCAAAGTGCTTGTGCGTACGGCGCAGAGCAACGTGTTCGGATTCAGGAGATGCTGGATATGCAAGGAACTCTGGACTGCAGATTCCAGGAGGTTTTGCTGTGAGAGCGGAATCGACAAAATGGCAATCCTTGGCAGCACATGTAATCATGGATGAGCATTTGGCACATCCGGGTGGAAGAATGTCTGCTGTGCCGGTTTTCTCGAGCATGCAGCGCGATCCGATTCCACCCAAATGCTCCTCGGCTGTGGAGGAAGCCGAGCAGGCCGCCACCGCTTCGTGTTCCCCATCTGGACGGATGGCAAGACGCAAACATCGAAGACCGATCGGATGTGCAAAGCAGCTCGGCGAAAAAGCAGGACGATGACGTGTTGCATTCTAAAGGATGCCTCGAGAGGCAGACTCGGATGGATTGTGCCGGGCAGCCGACGCCGGCGGAATCCTTCCGTATCGCTTCCTTTCAAAGCCGCCGAGGCTTCCGGAAAAGAACAGAGATGGCACCCCCCTCCCTGCCAACACCCTTGCGGACGGTCAACATGCGTGGGCGAACGTGGTAGCAGCAGCCACTGCTGCTGTCGCGTGGTGGGACTGATTTCTTGGGACGCGCAACTCTTCGTGACGAGGGGCGTTGGTGCCTCGGCGTTGCAAAAGAGCGCACACTCCGCCGTCCTCCGCTTTGCTGCCGGCGGTGAAAAAAACAACAACAAAAACAGACAAATCTTGAGTGTAGTACGGAGGTGCATCCTGTTGGCATCCGTGCCACCCACGCGCGTGAACTGGAAAAAAAAAAAAAAAATATGTAAAAAATTATGTTGGGTGCTTCGTCTTTGTACACGGTTGCCACATCGTTCGCGGTTTCTTGTCTTGAAATTCCCGACGCACCATGCATGCAACGGGTTGATCCAGGTGCCATGTCGAGAAACCGGGGCATCGACCACTGGCGTGGGAACGTGTCCGTATCCGCGGTGACCGCAATCGGGAATGCTTTCTGGGGTCGTGGCTGCAGACGCTGCGGAAAAACGTGGTCCCTTGGCCCTTGCTAGGCATTCGAAAGAAAGCTTGGGACACAGAAACGGGCGCCAAGGGTTGCAGCTTTGCGTAGTAAGACATCAGTCGGCAAATTACGCTCTGCCGGAAATATCTATGGGAGCGTATCTTCTTCCCTCGCGTCAGTGTTAATGGGAGCGTTTTCGTACGCGGAAGCACCAGAAAAAGGCGTGATGGCGAGAAACGTGCCGCGCTGACCATTCGTCTACTGCTATGCACATTCTGGGTGCCGCCGGAAAATGTACGGAGCGGAGGGAGCGCGGGTGTCTCGTAAAGTATTTTTTTTTTTCTTTTTTACAAATCAAGGTCTCTTGCTTCTCTGCTTCAATTCATCAGCTGGAACCGAGTTCCAACTTGGACCCCAAGAGTGCCTGTCCCTTTTTTTTTGGTTCTTGTTTGTTTGTTTGTTTTTCTTCTTCGCGTTCTATGAAATTTGAGGATTCCATCGAGCAGTTTCTTTTACTTGAAGGGATTTGGTCAACGAAAACGCTCGCTTGTGTTTCCTTGAAAAGGGAGCGGGGAGATCGGTTGCTAGGAGTCGTAGTAGTTGGTCCGCACGGTGATAGGCGTCGCTCCATGTGTGATTGCATGTAAGTAGTCCATCCCCTGGCTATTTAATTAAGGGCGGCACCTGGTATACGAAAAGTGGTTTGGTTTGCCATCTTGGAATTTATGTACGCAAACCAATCGATCCATCAGTGGGATGCTGGAAAACAGTCACAAGTCCGACTAGTGGTGCGATGCAATTTTCCTAAAACGGACAGCACTTGCACACTTGCAAGATTTCTTGCGGGCGATCTGCCGGGATGATGATCGCCGACCTCCCCAATCCGAAGAAGCTATTCATCAGAACTTGCCGAGACCAAAGTGACCTCTGCTGAACCCTGTACGCTACGCGTTCGTGCGGACCGCAAACACGCAGGACGGGGAGCGAGAAAGTGCGTGCGTAGATCGGTGATGCGCACGCGGGAACGAATCTTCCCCGGGCCCCTCCGGGGTTGTTTTCCCCCAGCGCGTTTCGGGACACTCCCCGAGGGTGGACGTTTCCCCGAAGCGGCAATCCGCCTGTCCAAGGTGGTGGTGGCGTGGAAAATTCTGCGAGCGGCGCGCGCCTTGCATGCAAGGAAGGCGGTGCTCACGCGATTCGCGTGCGTTGGGAGCAGCCGGGAATCCCGGATGTGCGTTTGCCACGAAGTGGACTGCGAAGACTTTCCTCCGTTGCGGTGGCAAGCGGATGCCTTTTTTGCCCCTCCCCCTCTCTCTTTTTCTGTTGGGAAGGAGGAGAGGGAGGGGGAGAGGAGGAAGGGAAGGGGAGGGGAGGGGAAAAAAAAAAAAAAAAACCGCTCCAAAGATGCGAAACCGCATACGAAAGCGCGCCAAGCGGGATGCATATCTACCGGAGCAAACGAATGTGGGCATCAGAAGATACACAATCGGCAGTAAGAGCTCGATTTCATCTCGAGCGCGAATCATTTTCGTTAATGGTGAGGCATAAAAAGCGATTAATTGACCTCGATAGTGGAATCTTAATTATTCGATCTGCTGCATTTGAAAATCAAATTACGCACTGCGGTTGCCAAGTAACGAACTTTTTGCAAATGTTTGCTTTTAACCACTTTTGCTGTCGGCTTAGCCGTTGTAGCAGCGCCCTGGCGGCAAGCGCCGGAACACTGCGCGATGAAGCCCTCTTTAGTAATCGAAGTTAAGGCGGTAATTACCAGTCGAGGAAGATTAAAAGGAAATCACTGATGATGCATGACAGTGACCTCCGCATTCCTAAATGAGCGCCCCTCCTATTAGAATGGCCCCGATTCTTCGGCATCGTCGTCGTTCGCGTCGCCGAGTGCCGTATCGTGCGTCCTGTGCTCCGCTTTTTTTTTCCTTCGAAAGGTCATGGGCGAGTTGGTTTACGGGACCCTCCGTTGCCCTTATCAGGGGCTGCTGTTGCTTCTTCACAAGTAGGGAGTTGGTCAGCTGGCGGAAGGGGGAACCGCGCGAGTGGGGGAGCAGCATCCCGAGGACCGGGTTCGAGCCGGTAGAAGTTGAGCGGAAACGAACCGTCGTTCCAGGGAAGGCGTGGCCGCGGGATGCAGCAGAAACATTTGGTCTTCCACGATCCGCCTCCTGTGCCACAGCGGATGGCCGGAAAGGCAAGCAAACGCTGCAGCGCATGCGTCGGCGGACGGTGGCTCTCTCCGCAAGCATCCGACGCTGACGCAGTGTGCGGAGGAGGGGAGAGGTGGTGGTGGTCGGGGGGGGGGGGGAGTGCACGGGAACGAGTAGACGCGTGCCGAATCTCTTTCGATCCGGCTGGTCGTTGCAGCAACGACCGGTCTCTCGTGCTTCCTCCAGCTTCGCCGTTGCTGGACGCCTCCTCGTGCAGAATGCTACCGGCAGAGCTGACCGAACCCCTGCAGCAACCGGGTCGCGCCGGTAGTGTTGTGATCGTGCGGTGTCGGGAAGCAGGCGACACTCAGGAAGCAGTCCACGTTTCGAATCGCAGTGGGGCTGGGCCGAACCTGCCGCCCGTCCAAAACGGCCCTTTCGATCTGTCGCGCGGCCTGACGGTTTTAGAGGGTGGCGTAACCTCGATGTGGTCGGCAGTTCAGCCTCACGCGTTTTCCCGAGGAGCCGCGCAGCGTCCGAAAACAATCAAAACGGTCGCCACTAGCCGGGAGCGGTCGCACTGTTCCCTGTCCCCGAGACCTGCGCTAACCGCACCGGCCGTGCCACCTCATGAAACGGCAGAGGTTTCGACGAAATGATCGGAAGGAAGAGAGGCGGGCGGCGATTCGAGGGAACCCGTTTCTTCCCTATTCTTCGCCCAAGAAAGCCACGTGCTCCGGAGCTCTTGCTTGCCTCCTGCCGATGGAGCACAAATCCACCCGCTTCGGTGTCTTGGGGCGCTTCGGGACGCACTTCTTTCGGCGATCTCCACGAAGCGTAAAACGCCTCGGGAAGGAAGAACGCAGCAGCAGATGAGGAGGGCAAGCGGCGTTGCAGGCGAGTCCGCCACCCCCGTCTTAAGAAAATCGGCCAACGAACGGACCTTGCGTGACGCGGCGAGTGATTCCTTGAGTTTGTCCCCCCTCCCCTTTCCCCCCAAGTCTCCAGCATCGCTACAAGGGACCTCGGAAGGCCCCCCCGCGTTCGCTCCCAGTCTGCGTGGACGAGTTCACTTGCGCGCGCGTGCGCACTACGGGACTTCCGTCCTCCTTCGACTGTGGCGATTTTTCACGCACTGAATCTTCGTGCAGCGGTCACCATGCGGCTGCTGCAACATGCAAGGCTCTGGCGGCTCGTAACGTAACAGCTGCCTGTGCACCTGTAACAGCCGCTCCGTAGGTGCGGCACACACCACGCCTTGGCCTGGGCGCCGTTTTCAGC
Source organism: Raillietiella orientalis (assembly GCA_036172245.1). NCBI lineage: Eukaryota > Metazoa > Arthropoda > Ichthyostraca > Raillietiellida > Raillietiellidae > Raillietiella > Raillietiella orientalis. Next base: position 1,915,583 of record JAYWIR010000012.1, read on the forward strand.
CCCGAAAATGCTTCCAGTGAATTCCTGTGCCGGCTGATTCGGGACCGTTTCAATGCCGGTCGCTTGTCGTCGGTCTTTTCGGATTTCCGGACCCGCATTTCTTCTGCTGGTGTGCCTGGGTTCGTTTCGGTCGCTCCGGATCTGTGCAGAGGGTTCCTGCCTGTGGGAATAAAAGAGTTCGCTGAAATGAAGGGCAGCGGCTTACAGCGGCTGTCTAATTTTCTTCTCACGGAGATTGCCAACACGCGGCACGGATTAGGTATTGGAATGCCATCCGGTTGCCAGGACCGTGAAGTACAGAGAGATGCACACCTCTTCCGCTGCATGCCCTGCTACCTCTAATCACGATGGTGGGATAGTTCTCTCTCTCCCTCTCTCTCTCTTTTTGTTTGCCATGCAACGCATTCTCTGTTTAGATTCGTCGAAAGTCCGTGCCAGCAAGGATGATGACAAATGATCCAAGTTTTAATTCCTGTTGATTTAGAAGCACTCGGAGACGAAGTAAGTGCCGTCGGCGCGCATGCATCAGCCTTAAGTTGACGTGCAGTTCGCGTCGGAAAAAACTTCGTGGAGCGCGGATGGGGTGAATCAGGGGAAACGGGCGCCGTAAAGAGCGGGTCCGGAGCTGCTCCCGCTGCTGGTCGCACGAATGACCTGGGGAGCGAATTGTTGCACGAGGATCCCATGTTCACTTCCGAGGGCGTGGACGTGGTGTCGACCGGACGTTTCTTGCGTGCGGAGCTCTCAGAGGAGCTGCCGAACGTCCCATTTTTTCTGGGTGCGTGGAAAGTTTCTCGGAACGTGGGGCGCTGGCCGCAGCCGCGTAGCTTCGGGGGCAGTGGGTGGGGCAGAACCCTTTCGCGCGCTTTGGATCCGACCGCCCTCGGATGCAAATCACGGTGACCCACGGGCCCGCAAACTCTCCCCGCAAACACCACAGCGTCCCTCCTTGAACCCCGAGGAACGGGAGGGGAGGGGGGCAGAACTCCGCGGTCGACCTTCGGCCGCACTGCGAGCGGCTCGGCGAGCAGCTCCCGAAAGCCTCTTCGTGCACCTCTGCCATGATGGTTTCACGAACACCTCGCAGCGAGATCGAGCCGATCGAAGGTCTCCCAGAGGGGATGCTGGGAAAGTGGCGCTCTGCTTCGTGGGGGAGCTCGATGGTGGGCAAAGCGTCGGAATCGAGAAGATCCGCTTCCACATCGAAGTCCCTGCTGCGTCGTCGAAACTCATCCCGAGCGTTCCCTTCCTTGAAGGCCGAAGGTGAAAGGAACAACCACGGCACTCCGTCTTTGGCTACTTTACGAGCAACGGCAGTTTATCCGTCACGAATGCAGTTTGGGATACGAGGGTCGAAATTGACCGCCCCACCTTGGAAGCGGAAAGTGAAGATCCAACAAGAGTTGGGGGTGGGGGAGGTCATTGATGAGAAGCAGGGACGCCCCCACTGCTTTCTTGAGCGCAACCAACTCCATCGTGCGAGACTTCTTTTCCAATGAATGGCCTGCTGTGCAGTGCACAGAGATGCGTCTCCCAGAAGACCCTTGGCGCTCATGCGGCCAACTCTCACCGCAGAAGGGCGGTGTGGCACGCGGACGCTCAGTCTGTTTTCAGATGCGGCCTCAAGGCAAGCGCCAGCAGTCATGGCGTACGATGGCGGATACCGACAAAGCCCTCTCCAGCTCAAAGTCTTCCCGCAGATGACTCACCAGGCTACCCGATGCTGCTTCCCCTGGCCCGATTCCGGGGCATTCGCGTAGTTTTCATCCGCCGAAATTCGAGAGCACGGGCGAGCTCACGTGCGGAGGAGACTTCGGAGACGAACTGGGTTCTCGTGGAATTCTCCCTGCCGAGGAGGGGAACGGCACGGATCCCGGTAAGGAGTCTGCCTCGGCGTTCAGCTCTGGAATCGGGAATAGGCAGGGGACGGTGAAAGCATACGTGTTCTTGCAGCGTGCAACAGCACGAGAGGAAGACTCGTTATGATTCCTTCCCAGAAAAGCCGCCGCCCCTTGAAAGCAGACACCAGCGACGTTCCCTCTGTTCCAGTCCTCCCATGAACTTTATGGACGGGCGATTCGGACCACGAAGGATCCACACTTCCCTTCCACCAAATGGCTTTACTTCTGATTGTCTAGAAGCGTGTCGTTTCTGACGTGTTTTGGCTCTGGCTTCTTGCGAGGACCGTTTCGTGATTGTCACTTAATGAACCATCCGTGTGCATCAGTTGCTCTCCGCGGTGTAAGAAAAAATCTTCCTGGGAACTGGAGCACGTGTTTATTAGTCCAGACACGCCGGATGTACAATCTTGGAGCTGCTGCGGCGCGCTCGCCGGGGACTCGGTTCTTGTGGAAAAAATGGATTTCGGGATGCAACAGCTTCGAGGGTTGCAACATCGAGCCGTCCACAATGCATGCGGAGGGTTTTGCTTGGGAGCCCGGCCGCCCCGCGCTGCTCAATCATCGCAAGATTTCGTGAGGCTGCCGACTGCACCATAAAGGAATTTCCTCTCGTGTCGCAAGCAAACAAATAATGTCCCACTATTTTGCTGTTCGGAATACCGTTTATGTAGTAGTTATTTAAATCGTGTTCCAGGTTCACTTGGGGTTACTCCTTTATTTATTTATTTTTTTCCCCTCCCCCTTAATGAAGGCAGCAAAGATAAATCACTAAGAGAAACGTTACTTGAACATGAGATGAAAAATGAACTTTCCAAGTGCCTTGAGTAACATGAAGTGTGTGGCTGGATCGGAGTATAACATCCATCTGACAGGTGATGTAAAGAGAAAGGGGGGGGGGGAAGGGGGGAGGACCGCTCAAATTACTCGCATGAAAACTACGCGGCAAATGAGAGTTGCTGCCTGTGGTCCCATGCCAAGTGCAGTCATCGTGCACTTGAAGCCTCAATGATGGTCATAGATATTTCAAATAGTGACTGTCAAACACTAATTGTTCAGGGTGAGGATAAAATGTTAACAGATCTGAGCTACTTATTATTATTCTGTGTAAATGTACTGTCGAAATGAATAAGAAGGAAGAAATAATCCATTAAGCGCAGCTGCAGAGCACACAAATCCGAGAGAGTAATGCAATGGGAAAAGATTGTTTCTCCACCAAACGGCTGCACTGCTTTACAGCACCGACAGTCCTTCCTCAGCACCGTCACCGCTGCTTTCTTACTTTCTCATCAAGTAATGGTACCCCAATGCCCTGGAGCCATAGCGGAAGAATTCGCGCACTCTGTCGTTCGATCTCCCCTTAAAAGGCACGCCGCGCATCGCCGTCAGCACGAAAAAGGAGGTTGGAGGCGGGGATGGGGAGTGGGGGGTGGGTCGCGCGGGAAGGGGGCGGCGGCTTCGCACAGCAGGACTGAGGACCGAATGACACGCAAGTCACTCGGTCGACTGTGTGGTGAGTGAGGTGGATGCGAGGGCACTCCTGTGCACAGGTCTTTCTCCCGTTCGCTCACCGATTCCATTTTCTGAAGACATTGAGGATGACCACGACCAACCTGGTCACCAAGGTCATCAAGGTACTTCGCATCCAAATGGCGCGCGAGGTATCTGTGCGGGAATACAGTATGGAAAAACACAACCGTTCCCACTCCTATGCTTAATGAAGTTGCAAGCAAAGAGGGAATACAGGAATGCTAGAGTTATTTGTCAACCTAACCGTCCACTTTCCCTCCACTATCAGATCACTGATTTCAACTGAGGCTGCAAAGCTCATCAAAGACGACGGGCTCAGTCACGTACTTCATCGGTCGTTAAAGACATGCGCCATCTGATGGAGAAAACCGTACAATTAAGGATAGGGTTGTAAATGCAAAGTAATAGTTATGTTGTAAATAGGAACTTCAACAAATGATGGGTCGTCTGCTTAGATAATGCGAACGATCTTAGAGGATCTTCATGAGCGGAGATGCAAAATTAGCTCGGTTCCCGGAAGGAACACAAAACACAGGGGTGGACTGATTGCTGGGTTCCGAAAGATAGCAAAATTCATCCAACTGATTTTTGCAGCATTTTGCAAAGAGGAAACTCCCACTGCCCATGCACGAAGAAGAAAGCCTGAGCGATCTGGGAGGGGATGGGGGGAACGTTTGCAGTAGCCTGGAGTGTCAGGGGCGAAGAAAGGTGTCGGTTACGCTTCTCGGATGGATATCGTGGAATTCCGCAAGCTCTCAGCAGCCGTGCCCTCAGGGAGCTAGGGGCTGGCCGCCAAAAAAGTCCCCATGGAGGCAAATGCAAACATACCGTTACGGCTTCCATCGCTTCCAGAAATGGGAACTGCGAGCGTGTGGTGGAGAGCGGGTATCTTTAAAACTGCGGAAAACGGAACCGAGGAGAGTCGAGGATCCGACGCGGCGCTGACTCACGAGCACGTTTCCATGAGGATGTCTCGAGAGATGAGTCAGGTGCACTGTTCCGCAGAGCAAAAAACACCACCTGTGAGATGCACAAGACGATGCACGCCGACGGCTCTGGGCTCGCTTTTCTCTCTGACATCGCTCTTCTTCACATGCATCGTCTTGAGCTGCAACCCTTGGCGCATACCTCATGGTCCCCCACTGTCGGCCAAACTTGCAAGCATCCACGAGAGTCCCCACGTTTCTCTGGGCGCTCCCATGCATCGCTGGAGACTAGTGGGTCCGTGCAGATGCAAGGCTGGAAGGCTTTTAGAATCCACACCGATGAAAGCAAGCGGTGTCGACGCTGCGTACTTCCGCTATATTATCTCCCTGCGTCTCTTCCTGGAAGATGAGTTCCATTTGCTCGCCAGTCTGGAGAGCCGCTTGCAAGTCCAAGGCACCGCGCTCTACAGGGCCGGGCTGCGGACGGACAGCGGTGCCCGCCTAAGAAAGTGAATAGCCAGCCTCCATGGAGCTGCACCAGAGCGAGTGCCAATTTATTTCTTCACGTTCCTCTGAAAAAAAAAAGGCGTTTTCCTATTTCGATTAAGCCATTCTCATCCTCTTGGTGAACTCCGCCTGCTTGGAGGCGACAAGAGAAGTGCAATTGGAGGTCTTCTGCTAGTCAGCAGATGACCTTCAGTGGGTGTGAAAAGTCCGCCTTGAATTCCGGAGGTCCATCTCAAAAGCAGGTGAAAATATCTCGACGTCTGAGCAAAGGGATGTGGGCGTTGCTGAATGAGCGTTTTCGCAGTCGAGGAAAAGGAAAGGTCTTTTCATTCGTCTGAATTCCCGAGGAGCTCGCAGAAAGGAAGCGAAGGAGAGGGGGGTTCGTGTTCTTTGCACGATCGACCAGAGGGACGTTCGGAGCCCTCTCTAGCGAAACCACGAGAGGGGCTCGACCCAAAAGAGACACGAAGTAAGCAAGTGGTAACTGTGGCGACAGGAAGGCGTTTGAAGTACCTTCACGTCATTCCCGTGCGAAGTGATCCCCCCTCCCGTGAACTCCATTACACCCGAACTGGATCTAGGAAACCACAGCCTCTAACAGAGTGGTCATCTCTCCTGGATATTTCCGGAGTAGCGCCCACAATAGTGTGTAGTAAAAGTGCCGAAACAAAAATATAGAAATGGATGGATAAATTTACCACGTATAAAAATGAGACATGAAATACGATAACAACATAAGGGAACAAAAGGAACATATCGAGGCAATCCAAAAGGTAGACCTGAATGGCACGTCACGCACTGTCCCCTTTTTCCACTTTCACTTTTTCACTTTTGGCGGTTTCGCCTGTTCGTGCTTTCGGGCACGGAAGGCGAGGGTAAACAAACGGATCGATTGCGAAAGTGCAAGCGGCCTTCGACGCGGAAAATGTTGCCTTCTAAGCTTCCGGCATCGCCCTCTGAGTGTTTCCGGATACCCCTCAGTTGTCATCGCCGAGGCTGCTGACCAATGAGTAGTCAAGCAGCACGCAGCGGTGGCGGCGGAGCGGTTGCATGAGGTCGTCGAAAGTGCGGTCAGATAGCGCCAAAGGTTTCGTTACGGTTTTCAGCAGAGAAAGCAGGGCGACGCCACCGACATCTAGCGACTGCGAGGAACACTAGCCCGCCTACGCACATTCCTTCGGAGCCTGTAATCGGTCACACGAGCCGTAGGAAGCGAGGCCTTTCGTTTTCCGTGGCCCAAAGGACTGTTCCCGGAATGCTGCAAGCTCGGGAAGGGGAAGGGGGGGCACCATCGGTGGAGAAGGAGAGGAGGAGGAGCCGCTGTCGGAGTCGCAAAGCCAGCGAAGCTGAGAGCGTCCCCGCACAGCGAAGAACTAAAGCGCTCTCTGTAGTCCGCAAGGAGAGCGACCAGCGGGCGATGGGAGTTTACGGAGTCGCCTGGAAGGGCGGTGGATACCACGTGGCAGAGAGTTGCATCAAAGCGGGTGAATGCTCCCGCGGCAAGGGATGCGGAAAGCGCGCGGTTCTTCTCTGTGGGCACCCGAGTGGCTCAGAACTTCAGCAGCCACTCTTCCGGTTCGGAGAGACTCTGCTAACCGAGGCTGACGAAGTGGCGTTCCCTTCAGTCGAGACGGGGACGGAAAAGAGAGGGAACATAGAGAGAGAGTGGAACGCAGGGATCCAGTAACAAATGATCTTTTCGATCTCGAGGTCACGCGGGCCCCAGAAAGGCTCTTGTCTCATTCTCCCTTGAGCGCTCCGAGCGGCAAGGCGAGGACACCAGGGAGCTGCTCTGCTCGCAGGAGGCCAGAAACCCCTTCGGAGGTCGGATCAGGTTCATTCGTCGCTCTCTTCCGTCCTCTTCCCTCCACCTCCGACCTCTTTTGGACTTTTGCACAGGTCCGCGTTGAGAGTGGGAGGAGGGGCATAGGCCAGTGCCAGGGGAGCTTCATCCTGCTGAAGTCGCCGCTTTTCGAGGGTGAGGAAAACCTTGCCCTCAGGAAAGGCGGGCGACCTGGGACTCGGTGCGCCTTGGGCAGCGAGTCCCAGGAAACGCTTTCTTTTCTTCCACCGCCCGCTCCTCCCGAGCCATTTTTGAATCCTTCGTCTCATTCCGCGCGCCTCCCACCCGTTTTCCCGATGCGAGCACATCTCGGAGGGTCCAGCCGACAAATCCTCTCTCCTCAGGAAGCAGGGGGAGCGCCTGTCCTCACTTCTGGCGGGCATCGTCGCAGATGCCCTCCTGGGAGCCCCTGGAGGGCTTGAAAGCTTGAAAGCTGTGTCCCATCCCGGATAGATGATACTGCGGTCTCCGGTGAGTATTCTTTCGCAGCAAAGTGACCTGGGCGCAGCCACCCTTGACTGTCCTCCTCCTTCGTCTTCCTTACTTCTCCTCACCCTTCCTGCGAAAAGGAGGGAACCATCTCCATAGGGACCGTTTCGGTCCATACGACGATGGTTTTGCTGCTTAATCGCTGTCTCGGTAAGAGAGCGGTGGTAGGAGCTTGACAGTCCTGGGGGTGATGCGCCTCCTCTGGGACGCTCAGGGTCTTCGCAGGCGTAGCAGTCAAATGCAATCGCTCCTGAACCTCCTTCCTCCCTCGAGAAGACCAAGCGCATCCTTCCCCCCTTCCCTGGAGCTGTCATGTCGACTGTACGGGAAGTGCCAAAGCAAAAGACTTCTCCAGATCTTCCCCCTTGAGGAAGGTGCAGCATGTCCAGCTGGAAAATCGCGAGGTTCTCCATCTCCCCCCCTCCCTGGAAACCTCTTTCGGAAAATTCTCCAGGGATGTCCTCCGCTCCCTCTCCCTCCTGTTTTGTGCTGCTACTCCAGGTCGATTCTCGCCTCCGAGAAGCACGCAGAGTGCCCCTGAAGGCCACTGCGGGAACGCAGACAAACCGATAGCAGCCGCAGGGTCCGTAGGGGCGAATGGCTGGACTGCCTTGCGAGCAGGAAGACAGGAAGGGAAAGGTTCGTTAGAGCGGAAAGCGGTGCTCGCTGAGAGTCGGTTCTCAGGCAACCAATGCATGCTCCCGTTCCCCAGAGGGCGCGTCCGCTGCATCCTAGGCCAACGGCGCTCGTGTCCAGCTCCCAGCCGAGAGTGAGGAGCCTCAGGGCTGCAGCACCTCTTGCGAATCCTTCCCCCATTGCGCACACGCCCCGTCAGGCAACGAGCTCAACAGTTCGATCTCAAGGGGACGCTGCGAACATCCTGAAGGGCGACCCTTCCTTCTGAGCATAGCCAGCGAGCTGGCGCATCGAGGGAGGGCGTGGGTCCGCTGCCGGGAGGAAAGAGGAACCTCAACCCAGAAGCCTATTTTTCTTCGCGATGGGGTGAGGAGAGATCCAGAGGGAAGGGGGAGAGGAATCCTGAAATGATACTTCCCGGAGAATACGGCAAAGGAAGCGCCAGGAAGAAAGTCCCCTTCTGGTCCAAGGTGGTCTGAGAGGGAAGGAGTCTGAGGCAGCGGGATGGGGAGAGCTAAAAAGGGAGGACGGAGAACAAGAAAGCTAAATGGAAAGGCGGAGGGGAGAAAGAGAAGGAGGAAGGGGAGGGACGTTAAGGGAAGGCGGAAGGACTGCTCTCTCTCCGGTGACTCTTCCAGAGAACTGAGAGTAGCTGCACGCGCATCCCGAAGAGGAGTTCCGAGAACGCGGTCTCCTCTCCGACGTTCCCGAAACGGGGCAGACGCGGGGAGGAGGACAGGCGCCCGAGGGGCGGAGTCCCTCAGGAAGGAACGGAAGGAATTTCAGGCGAATTCTTCCGGAGTGTTGTGCGCAGGGCTGCGATGAGAATGGGACTTCCCTCTCCAGGAGCGAGAGCTGGCAGTACCTCCCGAGAGGTCGAGTCCCCCTCGCGAGCCCCGGAAGAAGGGATCAAAGTTCATGCTCGTCGCCGTCTACCCCATTTTTCCGTGTGCGTTACTCCCCCTTCCCCTCCCCTCCCTCATCCCCCTCCCCCCCGTCAGCGATGGAGTGCGCACATCGTACCGACTGCGGCGACACGCGGACCCTGCCTGGAGGCGGCCGGCGGGAACGCTCCCCTCTTCTCCGAGACCCCGGATAGGTAAACGCACGCCGCGTGGGGACCGAATGAGAGGGAATGAGGTAGGAGTGGGCAGGTGGAAGAGGGTTGCTGGGGAAACGGCCACCGAAAATTCGAGGGAGGAGGAGATGCGCATTCCGAAAGAGGTTTCCGGGGAGGGGGGGAGATGGAGAACCTCGCGATTTTGCAGCTGGACATGCTGCACCTTCCTCAAGGGGGGAAGATCTGGAGAAGTCCTTTGCTTTGGCACTTCCCGTACAGATGCGCATCCCGACGGTTCGCGGGCTGCAAGTTGCAGAGGCGCGAGTGCCTGCTTCGCGGGAGCAGCGTCGATCCCAAAAGGGGTTTTGAGGCCTTCCAGAGGAAGAGGTTGCAGAAGGAGGGTAGCAGACCCACCTCCTACGGGAAAATACTTTGAGGGTAGCATGTCCCAGGGGTCTGGAGAAGACTGCGCTCGCTTCCTTCCGGCAACCTCGTAGAGGAGCAGTCCCGAAATTCGTTCCGGAGGGACGCCAAGAAAAGGAGGACTAGGAGCGCCGTTCTTCTCACTAATACTCCGTGACTGGCCCCTCTCCCTTCCACCTAGGGAGTTCCCCCCTTTCTCAGATTCTAGGAGCGTAGCGAGACCTCTTTCCTTTGGAGTCCCAGTCGACGGGAAAGTCCATCCAGAGCCAGCCCCTCTCACCTCGTGGGATCTTCCCCGGGGGCCCACACGTGTCCGATAGGGAAGACCGACAATGGGGGGGGACGTGTTTCTTTCTGTTTGGGGGGGTGGGGCGCAAAGGAAGCTAGGAGAAGGGAAGGGCGCGTCGGAAAAAACGGATGCGCACCCATCTTCGCGATGCTGCCTGAAGGGTCAGAGACCTCGTGGTGATGACCACAAGGTCGCGCCGTCTCCTTCACGGTTCTGAGTTGCTCCACTCGTGGTCCGAGTCCGCGTCCTTCCCGCACACGAAAGGGTGACGTCCCGGCTGTTTCTAAATGCATCTTCTGGATCCCTGCAAGAAGGAAGTAGGAATGGGCAGACGCAGCTTCGCCTCCGAATTCCTTCGGAGGTTCAGGCCAAGATGCGAACGTCCGTCCGTCCTTCCTCCGATCCGCGTCTTCCTGACTCCCCTTGGCTACGCTCCGATGGCACGGCCTCGGGTGCGCGCGCACCTCACCCTGGATCTGGAGGCAGCGGTTCAAGGAGACTCCATTGAGCCTCTGGACGCGACTACGACCTCGGGGACTGCTATCCAGACAGCAAGAGGAGGAGAGATTTTAGTGGTTTCTCGAGAGAACTGCGGGAGTTGCTCCCTTGCTTTCTCCCCTCCCCCGGAGCGAGGGTGGTGCGAAGGAAGGGGTGATGTCACGAGCAGGGACGATCAGGCGTTCCAGGAAAAGGGAGGCAGCGCTTCGGAGTAATGTTTTTCCATTCCCCAGGGGGGCACTCAGGATGAAGCCATGCCAGAAACCGAGGCGACGACTTCCCTTCCGTTCCTTCTATCTTCCCCCCCTCCCTCCCCCCTACTCGATGGTCTCCTCCTTGCAGCTTCCTCCATCGGAAACGTGCAAGTCTTTCTGCTTCTCGCAGAACTGTCAGTCGGTGAAGCCACGGAGACGAGGATGGGTGGCAGGATGGGAAGGTTCCAAAGCCGGCACCTGGGTGGAATTTGCAGAGGGATGCAGGAAAGGAGGAGCACTGGCCGTTGTGAGCGAGACCGGTCAGCAGCTCACGCCATTCGGTGCCGGTCTCTCTCGCGCTCGAGTCTTTCGGTGGGTTCCCCGTCCTTCGCTCATATCCCGGATTTCCTCCGGAAGCTACGGGCGATTATTCCTCCATGTACTCCGGACTTCATAACTCAGAGGTGTCCGAAACTGCCCGCGTCTCCAGGAAGACTCGAGAGAACGACGGAGGGAAGCAAGAAAGGGAAATGGACGAGGAGGAATCACGATAAGATCTAGCAGAGGACCTCTTTCCCCTCGTTGACGGGGAAAGGAAGGTCCCTGGAAGGATGACGTGCGACCAGACGACGCAGTCCCGCGCGCCTCTCAAGGAACTTCGATCAGCCGCTGCGAAAAGTCCGAGCAGGCGGGTGCTCCCCAGGAGAGGAACCTTCCGGCAAAGGTTCCGAGGGAACCCCCCTATCGATCGACGCGAAGCCGATAAAACACGCAGTGGAAAGTCTTTTCCGCATCACCGTGGCTTATTCAAATGTTACCTGACGTTTATTAATGCCAAAGTAGCGGAGCATGAAAGATGGGAGCTGCTGCATTTGGGGAGAAGGGAGAAGAAAAGACACGAGGGAAACCTAAGCATGCGCGATGAACACCGAAGGTTGATATGGTGGTTGGGCCCCTGGCGAGCAACGGCTATGTTGCAGCGTCTCGGATGCCGACATCTCGTTTCTGGACAACGAATTCGCGTATTCCCCGAGAACCCACCACCACGAGGCAGAGCTTCGGACAAACCCTACTGTTCTCCCTTAGTCACGAGCAATGTTAATGAATTCTAAAGATCCATCAGCAATACTTCCAAAGCTTACCCTGACTTTTCGAGTGCTTTCGTCCTTCTTTGTTTCCTCCTTTCATTCTCTTTTTTCCTTGTACTTATCGAGGAGCGCCATGTTGAAAAGTGGTGCCACCAAAAACGGCGAGACGAACGCAGCGGTATTTTCGGATGTTCTCACACGTCGCATTCGAAAACGATTTTGCAGAAAGTTTGCCAGGAAGGTCGGAATGATCCCAATCACCTCACCATACAAGTGGATTGCACAAAAGTTTGGAAATTCGCGAGCGTTTCGTATTACGGGAAAACGCATCGGACAAGCTTCAAGGGACGCGGACACAGCAACGCTCTTTCCCGATGACCGCCATGCACGTGTTCCCGTGGTAACGCCAAGCGGGAGTGCACGTCCTTCCCCCCCCCTCCCCCTTCAAAAGCACTGATTCTTTGTCGATGTGAACGCGTTCTTCAGTTAGAAACTTCTGACGTTACCCGGGATCCCTGAAGTTGTGTGGCATGCTCCACCTGACTGGCTGCAATGCGAATTCATCATCTCTTGCTGCACACGGATCGGTTCTTCGTTTCCATTGCCTCAGAGAAGCCTCCAGATAGAGATCTTCAAACAGGAAACACGTGGCAATGAGGCTCTTCTCCTGCAATTCCCTCGCCTCGGTGCCTAGGCGTGAAGCGAGGTCGTAGAACAGAATCCAACCAGTGGAAAGCCGAAACTTATAAAAGTTTTCGGAACTGGAGGTTTTTTCCCGAGAGTGGAGGAGCGAGGGAAGGTGAGGGTTCGAAGTGATGAAATAAGGGCAAAGCAGCGCGAGAGTGCCTGCGGAATGCTCCACAGGAAGAGATGCGAAGCACGACTGAGGGTCTTGGACAGTGGGATGAACGGTTTCGAGTCTGCCTTTTTGTTGTGGTGGATGCCTCCCTCCCCCCCCTTCCTTGTAAATTGAAAATCAAATGATGCATGTCAGGAGATGTGACAAGAAACGTGCAGAAGATGCATTGCAATCTTGCCGAGGTTTTTCCGAAGTTGAACTCTTTATAGTTGATTAGTTCTCCATGACACGACAAGAAATGAGTCACGGAACTTGCCAACGACGAGCAGCAAGAGGCATGCTTGGGGAAGAACTTCTGCTCAACAAAGAAGATCCAGGTCCAGGTGCCGGTAGCAGAAGACCGGGGAGCGAGTGCCTTACGTGGAAGAGCTCCAGCGGCTGCACGTTGAAAGTGATGGTTGTTGGGAGTTGGGCGGTAAAGTAAAACGTGGTTGCAGGTTTTGCACTGCTGAAAGACCATGCACGCAAAAAAAATTCAACTACAGACGCCTATGGATCGGACATGAAAACGACATCAATCACTGAACAGCGCGAGAGGTTAAGGAAAATTAACCATTCCTTCGGCACTGCGTGATTTCTTATCAGTTCTGCACACAATAGGAAACACGTTCTGGATCGTTCCAAATGACAAGTGACGAAAATTTTTCAATTCGCTGGTTATTTCGGACTTTTGGGAGGAGTGCCGGTTGTGAAGGACAGATCAGTGGCCACTTACTACCCTTTACCATCCCTATTCCTGGGCAACTTGTGCGTATTTTTTATCTTCCTTCCCTCCCCCTCCCCTTCCCTGTTTCCCAAACAGGAGTCAAAATACATTCGTGTCGTTACGGAATTCCACCAAGCACAGTGTTGGGTTTCGAATTTTTGCAAAATTATTCGCTTTCGAGAATAATTCTCTTTTTCTTCCAGCTGCAACCGTTAAAGAATGTCTTTCATGTTGCAAGATTGAATGAAAAACATGTTTTCCACGCCCATCTGAGGAGGAGAAACAAAAAGCTTTGTAGTGAATGGCAAAAAGGAAAACATTTTTCCTACCCAGTGTCTGCCAATGCTATCTCTTGAGCTCGGTTGTTTTCCTTGTTATTTTCAGGTGTGAATCTGGTAAGCATGCTTTCATTGTTGCTTTGCCACGCGCTTCCTGGCTGCAGTTTGAAAAGGAAATCTCGCCACCGAGCCCTCAACAGCCTTAAATCACCCCTTTGTTCTGCTCGCTGCTGCCCGTTGCGCTGTTACCGCCCACTTTTTGCTACTGCTTACTTTCTTATGCTGATGCAGATGCACTCGCCAGAGCAGCATGCAGAGATTAGAATAATGCACTCCTACGCCGCATCCAACAGCATTCAACCCTTGGTTTTCCTCGCTAGGCGCGCTTTATTTAGGAAAGTAGAGCGTCGGACTCGAGGCCCGGCCGCTTATGTAAATCCTAAAAGATGCTGCTCTGGGATCACGGTGGTGTCTGAAAGGAGGATGGCAGGCTCGCCGCATTGGACGCGCGGCCAAACCGAGCCCTGAACTGTCCCCGGCCACAGCCCATGCAGGCCAATGCGGGTAGCAACCGCTTTCGAGCTAATACGAGCTGTTGCTGCTTTTCTGAGGAGAAAATATTAGAATTGCTCGGGATCCATTTTCGTCTTCCCCTCCCTCCTCCTTTGCACGAATGTAAATACAAAGGACAAGTCGGTATCCCGCTCTCGAACGCAGCGAGCGTATCGGGAAGGAATTCGCCTTCCCGGCTCTCGATACCGTATCTGGAGGCAGCAGGGAAGGGGAGAGAAGGGGAGAGACGAATGAAGCATCCTTGCGATTGTTTACATGCATCATAATAAAAGTTCCAGAGAATATTATGAAGTATTTCCGAGCTGGTGCAAACCGTGGTAACCAAGGCAACGTGGCGCGATCCCGGAAGCTGAGCTCCCGCGAGCAGCCCCTTCTTCGTAACCCGTAGAACCGCGCGCGCCCGTCCCACACGTCGCTGCTCACCCTTCTGCGCACCTCGGGCGAACTCGACTCGGAGGAAGGAGAAGGTGGAGGGAGACCACGGGAGGGTCGGTTCGACCACCCCTGTCGCACCTCTTCCTCCCTCTTCGTTTAAGGGCCGGCGGAGAACAATCCCGCCAGGGAGGAAGAGAGGAGGGGTAGGTTCGACCCGGCAGCCCGGTCTCCCCTGAGGGTGGCTCTGGATGGGGAAGCGCTTCCACTTCGGGGCGAGTGCAAAGCGAGGTCGTTCCCCGAGGTCGTCTGGTCACGCTGCTCGGCACCTGCAGAGGAATTCGCCCGCCGCGATGGAGCGATGGGCCAGGTCGCAGCCCTGGGAGGAGGAAAGGGCGCGCGCGCGGAAGGGGGAGGGGATGGAGGTAGAAGCGGAGGGATGGAGCGGGACTCCCTCGCCTTCGGTCAGGGGGAAATCCGGACCCGGTCTCCCGGGCAACGAGTGTGGCGGCGCGTGGCGCCATCCCCAGGAGGAAGAGGAGTGGCGGGCGAGCCGCCGAGGGTGCAGACGTGAGGGACTCCTCTTCCGTGTTCCCTGCTGACCTCAGGACAGGCGGGTAGTCCCTTTTGCGAGTAAATACGGCGGCGCGCGGGCCCTCGGGGTGGAGGCAGTTGGTTTCCACTTTTGTAGGTCTGTCCGATCCCATCTGCGCGCTTCCTCCCCCCCCCCCTTCTCCATGGGCATGGCGAGACGATAAATTCGGGTTATCCCAGGGAAGAGCTTTCTCGGGAGAGCCGGCTGATGAGAACGGAAAGCGAGTCCCGTTCCGTCCCACGCGCGGGCCTGTTCAAAGTTAATTGGCTCTGGGAGCTCCTCACAGATTCCCCCTCCTCTCCGCACCACCGTCGCTTGAGGGGAAAGGTCAGCGCGTTCCTGCTGTGCGCTCCGGAAGCCCTCCCAGGGATGTGGCGCCCTTCCAGCTACTGGAACATCAGGAGAGGGCGGCTGCCCCCCCGTCTCCCCCCTTGCGATGCGGAAGGGGGGCGACGCCAGAGCTGTGGGACACGACGGGAGAGGTTTCACCCGCTGCCGAAGACGAAGATCGATTCCTCCCTGCCGGCGGCAGCAAACCGAGCCTCGGCACCAAAAGGACGAGCATGAAGGGCAATGAGACCTCCGGATTGCGTTCCGTGTGGGAGCGTGGGTCCCCGGAAAGCTGGATGATTCCATCCCAAGGCCGTCCGGAAAGCCGGCGTCGCCCCTTTTCCTTCCTTTTCGCGGAGCCGCCCGCTGCGAGGGCCGTGCCGCGCGCGGGGGAGGGAAACTCCCCTGCGAGGGGTACTAGCCGGAGGGGATTCCTGCCCGAACCCACATTGCGTCGCGGGGGGGGGATTCCCGGCATCACCTATCCCACCATGTTGTAGCAGCGCCATCCTCCGGACAGCTGGATCGCAGCCCCCGCCCTGACCTCGTGGGCAACCGAACTGCCTCTGGAGGCGCCAACGCCACGTTCCTGACAGCGGTCAAAGGTGGCTCTGTGCTCCTGAAGTGCCTGCTCTTGGAGCGCCAGGACAAGCAGGTGCGTCCCGCGGGCTTTCGGCCGCCGCCTCTCCGGAGAGGTCGCTCCCGACAGAGGGCGCGGGTTCTTCCCGGTGGTTTTCCCGGGAAGGGGGAGGTCAGGCGAGCAATCGCCCTCGCCCGACTCTTCCGCGACCGGAGACCTCCTCTGAGTCTTCGAGGTCCTCGGAAGGAGCCTCCAAGCCCCTCCGAGGGGCCCCTCACTGTTCCGGGACTCCTCCGGGGAGAGTAGGATCCTTCAACGCTCCCCTGGTCCTGAGGGGGATCCAACCCATTCACTTCTCTCCCTCCTCCTCCCGCTCGTCAGCAGCCCCGCGGGAGTCTCGGAAACGCCTCATGGCTCCCCTCTCCAGTAGCAGGAGAACCACACCCGGGACGAACGGGAAGGGGCCGGCCGGCCGGAAGGGAAGGACCCCCCTTCCACGTGCTTTCCAGACCCCTCCGGTTCGGTTGCCCTCTGAGGGAGGGGAGGAGAGGGGCGCGCGCCGCCCCGCCTGAACGCGGTGGCGCCTGCCCGTGGAGTCTGGGCGCCGTCGCTGGCATTGCCACCGGCGACGCCCGAGCGCGGAAGACCTCCCCGCCGTTCCTCCGACCAGGGTGCACCCGGGGTAAGGGGGGAGAGGAGAGAGGGAGGTCCGAGGAAGAAGCGGGCTTAGCAGGGCGCACTTCCAGGTTTCCTGGATACGGAAAGCCGACTTGCACGTTCTGTCGGCCGGCTACGACACATTTACCAACGACGAGCGCTTCAGCGTCCTCTACCATCCCGAGACGTGCCTCTGGACCATGCTGATCCGCTTCCTCAACGAGTCCGACTCCGGAGAGTACGAATGCCAGGTAATGGGGACCGGGAAGCGGACAAGGGAAGGGCGCGATGGGAACGGAGCCGCAGCGGAAGAGAAAGGCGCCGCCTGCTCTTGAGCGCAACTCCCTGCCCCCCTCTTCGACCTCTGGCAGGGGTGATGGGACTGACCGGCGCTCCTTAAAGACCGGCCGAGCCCGCCGTCCTTTCAGGAGTCTCGCCTCTCGAGCCAGGAACGACCCACCCACTGGGACCGGTCTCCTCCTCGGGGATCGATCTGACGAGGAAGAAGGGAAGACGATCCCGCTGATTCGCTTTTCCAGGAGAGCGAGGGAGGGGTGCTAGCAGAGATCCTCCGCCCTCCGCCGTTCTTTGCTCTTCTCCCCCAGGTCGCCGACGATGAAGGGGTGAGGACGCACCTGACGACCCTCCTGGTCACCGTGCCGAAGGCGGAGATCCTCGGGAGTAAGGAGTTCCACGTAGACTCCGGGTCCACCCTGATCCTCAAGTGCGTCGTGAAAAGGGTAACACCCCGCCTGCCCCCTTCCGCCGTCCCTTACCCTAATCCCTCAAGCCAGAGGTGCTGTTCGAGGAAGCGGAAGCCGCACACTCCCTGCACTGGAGCCGGGACGGCGAGGTGTTCAGCAAGAACATCCTGCGGGGAGGGGTGTCCGTGGTCACGGAGGTCGGCCCCACGACTGTCTCCCTGCTGAGTCTCCGGAACGTTCAGCCGAACGACACCGGCAGCTACTCCTGTCATGCCTCCGGCTCCAGTCCTGATTCCGTCTTCGTGTTCATCTCCGAAGGTGAGTGGGTCCACCCGAAAGTCCGCGCCAGGAGGGGAGGGAGCTCAGGAGTGAAGGCAAGGGGAGTAAAAGATCCTCCTTGCCTTTGAGAGAGAGGGGGGAGGGAAGCACTCAACTTCCGTATCACTCTTCGGGATGGATCTCTCTGCACAGAAGAAGGGGTCGGATCTATCTCTGAAGCACGGCATGGGCGCGAGCATAGGAAGGGAAGCGCCAGGGGTGAGGCACTCGACGGCGTCCGTTGCGCACGCATGCAGGAAGGAGGAAGGCTGGAGGGCAAAAGGTCCTCTGCCTCCGAGGGGGGAGGGGGGGTGTTCCTTCGAAGGAAATGGTGTTCCTGTGAGGGAGACGGTGCTTCTTCTAAGGGGAAGATGATCCTTCGAGGAGGAGGAGGCTGACAGCAGAACACCCTCGGAGGGGGTTCCTTTTCGGCCTGGACACCAGACGAACATAACGAAACATCCTTGGAGGGGGCTCCTCTGTCAGCATGGACGCATGGCGGCGTGGCCGAGTGCCTTGCTTGTGCTCTTCGTATTGCTGGTACGAGGTGGTATGGAGGTATGAAGATGTTCCCGCAGGGTGTTCTTGCTGGTATGAAGGCCGTTGAATCTCGTTCGACGTGATTTGTTGTGTTTTCAACGTTTTGTTCTGTCGAACGTACCACAACGTGTTCGGGTGGTTCTTGTCGTCGGAGAGGTGTGTGCTCTCTTCTGAAGGCAGACCTCATCACTGCTGGTGAGGGACCGCCCACGGGTGGATCGCGCTCCTTCGTTTCCTGTGAGGCACGCTTTTGGCTTTAGCTGGTCCCCAAGTGGTTCAGGTGGTCCAGCTTTTGGTTTTAGGGTGCCCGACTCTTGGAAGGACCCAGATTTGGAGAGGAACCCTCAGAGTCTCCTGAGTGTTTGATATTGTGTTGTGTCAAGCCGGTAAGGTTCAGAGGTGCGACGGCGAAGCCGCTGTGGTGGTGGGTACTTCGAATATGCAATTTTTTTTCTTTATTGACATTTTATTTTTGTTTTTTTTTATGAGTTGATGTTTGGCGGGTGCTCTTGATTGACGCGCTCCGTCCCCTAGCACGGTAAATGGTGTTTTCTTGTTTTCCTTTTGCTGACTGGAAGTTGGACGGTATCCCAACATTTCAGGCAGAGTTCATCGTGGTTTGGTGGTCAGCTGGTGAAGCAAACTTCGTGAGGCACGTCGTAGATTTTTGGGGATGTTTTTGATGTTTGAGGGCGAATTATTTTGCGCTTCTTTTGCGAGACCATACTGCACGTGTCCTTGGTTGCCCTTTGTGAGGTGGACGGAGCCGATGGATCTCACTGTCATGTAAGTGGCGCCACATCTCTGCCTTTTCGAAGCTCTGCGTTCACACGGCTCCCGTTTGGCTTGCGAAGTGTTCTTTAAGTGCTGCCCTACCTCTGCTGCAGAGACTTAGTCACAAATCCGTGTAACATTTCTTGGATGTGGAGGTCGTGGAAGCCGTTTCAGCAAGAAGGGTTGCCAATTCGTTGGGTCTCGAATTTGCTGAGAGATTTTCCAAGTTCTTTCTTTTTCGCAAGTCGCGTGGCTTTCTTCACCAAAATTTCTGGCACCAAAGCGCTCGGTGCGATCCTCATGAATCCAAGCTTCCGGTCTGCCTTCTTGGGTGCACTGGAGAAGTCAAAATGAAAGATGGGGAAGGGCAGTTTGCAAGTTTTTTTTCTTCATTTGACCTGGTTCCTGTGGTCTGGAACGAATAGGTCCGGGATTCAGATTTACTGCCGCCTCTGCACCACGCCGAAGGTGCGGAAGGCCAAAACTCGCATTGCCCCTACTTGGCTTTCGTGATCCGCTTTCGAGTCTCGGTGTGGCGATGTTCCTGGGTTGTGGACGGTTGTGATCTTTGCTTGCCACAGCACTCAATGTTTTTTCCCGTATTTCCATTTCCAGGTGCGCTTTGTTTAGTGGAGCTTTTTTTTCTTTTTCCAGTCGCAGCAAGGTTTCCGGGCTCTTGGTGTAGATGCACCCTCGTAGGTGAAAGGTTTCGTGGTTCTGCTTTCTTCCACCCTACAGTGCCGTCGAATGCGTCGAGTTGGCACCACTGTATGCTGGCTGGGTGATCGCCTTGGCTCCACTTGCTGGAGGTGTAGAGCACCGCACGGTCGAGTCGTGCATCCCTGTTGTATCGTGGGATTTGCGTTTGCATGGCTGCATCAGTGGGTATGGTGTTGCCCCGGTGACATAGCACGTTGAGACCTGCATTCCTGTGCGTGTCAGATATGGCGCACGTATTGATCAGTCCGGAGGTCTGACCTTGGTGGTGCACATGTAGGAAAGGGGATAAGTATAAATGTGGGTTCGGTGAGGTTGCGATTTCAGTAGCGTGCCGCCGCTCCGAAAGGGAAGTGTCTGTGCCGACTGCTCTCCCGGAACGTCGCAAATGAGGCGTGGGCGTTTGTGCAGCGGTCGGCGTCGTGCGAGGTGTCGCGTTAGGCACGGAAGGCGGACTGCGAGTCCACCTAAGGCGTTCGCGTCTCGTCGTCTGCCTGGTTCGACCGTTGCCAGGCTCGCGGTTTGCAATCCAGCTGAACCTTCCTCGAAGCGCTGCCGACAGCTCCTGATTGAGTCCCGTCTTTGCTGTTTCACACGTTGCTTTCGTGGTGGACTGTCACTAGGGAGGTGGTCGGATGATTTGACAAAGGGGGATTCTTCCCCATTTTTTTCATCTCCTCCGGAGAGTGGCAGGCCATGGTTAGCCTCTAGGGGAGCGACCGACGGACCCCGCCAGCCATCTCGGGAAGTGGAGTCCCAGGAGGGGGGGGATCGGTCTGCCCCATCCGGGAAGGAAGTCCGGAACTGCGGCCCTGAGAACCGGAGACCCCTCGCGGTCAAAATCGGACCGTCTCCTCCCTTTCCCGAACTCCCAGAGGGGGACACCTGGGAACGGAGAGGACGGCCGGAGGAGTCCAACTGGACGATGACTCGTGGGTGCGGCGTCTGCGACTACTCACGTGTCTCTTCCACCGCAGGCGGCTGCCAAGCGGCGGCCTCGTGTGTGTCAGAAGTCCAGCAGGTTTCGCCGCAGAAGGGGCGTCTGCGGCGTGCATCTTTCTTGACGGCCTCTGCCTCTCGTCGGTGACCGCGTCTGGTCCGCGACCTCTGGGGGAGCGCGCCCCTCTCCTCCTGGGGAGATCGACCTCCGAGCGCGCGGCAACGCAGGTTCGCCGCCGTCCGCTGCCCTCCGGGAGGTCCCGCCACCCGGAGCCTGCCGGGGGTGATGCAGGCGGCCAGTTCTTTCCTGCTCCAGCCCGATGCCTTCGCGACCCTCCTTCGGGACAGGCGGTGGGACGTGGCAGCGGGAGGAACTACTGACACGATACGTGAGGAAGGAAGAAGTGAACCCAGGAAGGAAGGAGAGGGGGGAGGGAGGAATGTTTCTTTCTCCTCTCCACCTTGCCGCTTCAATGGGGAGGTGGAAAGGGGAGGAGAATGATCGCACGCGCACTATTGGTTGCCCGTGGCGGGGTCTCCAAGAAGACCCCGAAAGCACGAGATATACGGGATGTGCTGGAGCGTCCGTTTCTTCTGCCAACCCCCCTGACCTCAGGAGGAGGGCAAAGAGTGCAAAACACAGGATGGGAGGGTGCAGTCCCCAGACTACGGGATCCTGGGGGGAAGACCTGGAAAGCTCGCCTGAGGGTACCCAGGAGAGAACTCGCTCCCCTCCCTCCACCTGCCTCTGCGAAGACTGAGGCGCTTTCCCTCAACGCCTGCGTGTTTCACCACCCCCTTCTGTTTTAGGGGACAAGGCAGCTGCGGTGCACCCGAGGCGGGTCGCAGGCCGCTCCGCGCGACTCCAGCGCCCCCTGCTGGAGGCGGTGTTTGCCGCCGCCGCAGTCTGCGTGCTCTGCTGGAGGAGGAGGAGGACATCCTGAAGAGAATCTGTGCCTTCGAGCCTCTCGTCTGTGATACGAAGGATCGCTCCCGGGGGAACGGGGAGGGGGGAGGCTCACATCGCTCCGCTTCCCCGGACGATGCGCAGAAAGGGAAACTCCCCTCACCCTTCTTCCTCCATTCGTCCGCGTCGGCAGCTGCAGGCCGGACGTGTGCGCACCCAGGAAGGACCTCTGTCCTAATCGCTGATGCAGCAGGATTCGCGCGCAGCCCGGGAAAGCGAGCGACCTGGGGCTGGCAGCAGGGAAGCGGTGGAAGAGTCACGACAGCGTCTCCGGGAGTGGGAGAAAACGACTTTCGTTTGTCCCACTTGTTGTTTGTCTTTCCCTTATTCTCCTTTTCCTTCAAAATAAAGCAGCCTGGGCCGAGATTCTGGAGCATCCATGTCTTGTGACGTCAACCTGGCGCTCGACACCCGAGAAACGGTTACTCCTTCTTCCCTTCCAAACTCCTCCGACGCTCCTTGACTTGCGATCCGCACAGACGGATGGAGATCCTTTAAGTTTTTCCCGGACATCAGTATGGACGACACAAGCTACGCAGCAGCGATCGTTTCGGCTTGTTTTTCCCCCGTCTCCCTCTCTTTCCCTCCCTCCCCGGAAGCCTCGTCCTGCGTGCCCCAGCATTCAGAACAGCTTGGAGCTAACGCCTTGCCGGACGCACAGCACTCGCACCTGTTGCATCCCGCTCCTCTTGGCGTTCGAAAGCGAAAGTCACGAGCCACCTGGACTTTGGGAAAGCACCATCACGGGTTGAGAGGATCGCTGGTGGCAACCTCGCCAGCTAAACGAGATCTGGGAGGTTTCGTATTTCAATCAAGAGGGAAACTCGACTTTTCCGGTCCACGCCGCCATGCTGCCGGCCTCCCAGTGAACCGACGCTAACGACTCTTCGAGCCCGACTTTCAAATGCGTCGGATGTTGGGGGTCGCAAGATCGGGCGAAGGAACCTCGAAAGCTGTGAAAGCCGCCCATCGTTCCAACTGGTTTCTAATCTTCACCAGTGTCAAAGCACACTTGTCATCAAAAAACAAATTTCAAGCCCAGGAATTTTACCTTTTTTCTTTCTCCTTTTTTTTTTTTACTACAATCGCTGTTGTCCCCGAGGCCGACAAGCGGCGGGTTGAATTTATTTAAAAACAACTGGTAAACATAACAACAACTACTCGATCACAACAGACACGATCTTTATCATCCAAACTTTGTTTTCCACTGCGCTGGGCGCCGCTGTTCCAAGTCAAGCTCGGATTTGGTCACTGGGTCACTGGGTTCTGTTCACTAGGGAACTGGGGGCGTTCTGTTCACCTGGGCAGCATCTTCCATCCTTCTCGAGATGCGTCCAGGCCGGGATTCGGCCACAGTTCCAGCTGCCAATCTCCTGCGTGATTCCTTGCACCACCACCACTGCTTACCACTGAGAGGAACTTTGCATTTCTGTTTCCTTGCAGGCTGGAGGGGGAGGTGGGGGGTATTCTGTTTCCGTTCGAGGGAAACTCCAGATCCGACCATCTGACGTTGGCGCGCGCGCCAGCATTGTTCGAGACAGAAGTGCAGTCGTAGTTCGTTCGAGGAGGAAGCTCGCACGATCCTTCCGCCGTCCGAATCGCTCCGTCGCCATGCGTCCTTTTCTTCCCCCTATGTATTAATCTCTTTCCTGGACAAGATGCCGGAAAAGAAGTTCCCTGTAAATCGAAGCAGTCATGAGAATTATTAGCATTTATTGGGAAACTTTTTCGCACCAAACTGCTGGGAGCCGGAAGAAGTTCCACGATCAATTTCATAATACGTCAGCAATAAGGAAGTTGCCGTTGAGGGTAGCCGCGGATGCAGGCGGCCGGGAAGGCCTTCCATCGTTGCGGCAGATAAATAAACGCGCCCAGTGTTTTCCATATACTAGATTTCGACCAGTGATTAACTCGCGCGGCTGCAAGCGAGAAGACCAACCGCATCGTCTGCGCATGCTCTCGCAAAGCATATCTGGCGACTCGGTTATTTTTCATCCGGAAATCTCTCCCCTCCCCCCCTCTCCTTCCTACCATCCTTTCCGCGAAGTTCATAAATCGCCGATTCGTCATCGATCATGACGATCTTTGCGAGAGGCAGATGAAACTCATCGGAGAACACGGGCAAAGATTTACACCGGCGAGAGCATCTTCCCTCGCTGCATCATGACGGGAGAGAGACGCACGAGGATGGCACAGGGAGGTGCAAGGAGAGCATCCGTCCCGGGAGATGATGAGACGCGAGAATCTCGAGACGGTTCCTCTCCGCGTCGAGAGCGCAGTTCCCGGGCGTTGCCGGACGACAGCGCGATGTTTCATTCATGAGGCTTGCGGATGGACGTGGCTAGGGAGGCGCGGAGGAGAGGTCTCCAGGGCAACGCGGTGAGAGAGAGGCATCCGGCGCGCATCAGAGATAACAAGGATTTATGGGAATCCAAATTTCCCCCTGCAAATGCGAACAGATGGGAGGAGGCCGCCAGGACGGGTGGGTTCGGGGTCGAGCAGCTGCAGAGGAAGAGGAGGTGTCGCCGCAGTCCAGACCGGTGAACGCTGCAGGAGCTCGCGAGCATCTCGAGGGTGCCTGGTCCATCCATCTCTCCCACCCTCTTTCCTGCTTGTCCTCCGGAGTTTCCACGAACGGATGTGCTTCCAGGAAGGTTTCGGCTCGGGGGCGCCGGTCAATTTCCGGTGCTTCCAAAAGGTAGTGAAGAGGAAACCCTTGCCTTGCGGGACTTCGACCCGGTCGCCCGAGCAGTGGACGTACTTCCTGCTTCAGCCTGGGGGTCCCGCACTCCCGAACCCCCGGAGCGTCGCAGGCGGGGGATCTTGTCTCTGCGCTGGAGCCCGAGGTCACGGACAACGTCTGAAGAGCTCTAGCAGGGCAAGATCAGTGGCGAACCGGGCGGCCTCGGAACCAGCAACTGGAGACGAGGTTCGCATGGGGATGCAGCCCCTGAAGGGACCTTACGAGATGAGGGACGCAGCAGTTTCGAAAAAAAAGGCCTCAGGTCGCCAAAGACACCTCCCTTTCCCACGGGACCTCTGAAGACAGGTGCCCTCTGCTGACCTGGCAAACCGGACGACGGAAAAAAGCGCCCGAAGGAAGTCTGGGGATGGGCGCCGCCGAAAGAACGAGTGCTGCAGATCGGTGGAGCTTCTGGGACTGAAGAGAAACTCAAGTCACATGACAGCGTTGGCCATTGCGCGGCACCTGGCGTCGCAGGTTTAAATCCTGCCCGGGGAAAGGTCGACTCCGAGAAATGAGCGCGTCGTGGGTTTCGAGTCTCCCTCCCGCAGGATGGCGCTGATTGATCTATATTCGGTTGCGGCACTGTTGGAAGCTGGGGTACCCCGCTGACTGAACCAGGTTGGTAGTTGACCCTCCAGGGTCCTTCCGAGAAATCGAGGAGCTCCTGGGAGGTTTTCCCCTCCGGTTGTGAAAATGGATCCATGATACCACGAGCTGGTTGATACCTCCCTCGAGGCATTGCCTCTCCAGAGTGTAAGAAGCACTCCGTTCCCTATAGCGAAATTTGGAAGCGTCCCTTTGGGGTTCCCTCCGAAGAAGAAACAATGGGGCGGCCCCCACAGACCGGGAGATCCCTCTGGAGAGAACAAGGAAGATGTTCTTCTCTTTGAGCTTCCTTCCGGAGACAACCAGGGAGAGACTTTCCTTCGGGGTTTTCCTACTGATTGTGAAGAGGCATGGACTCCTTCCTCCATAGCCTTCCTGGATTTATAGGGTGGAAAGTTGCACGTGCTCTCTGGTGGTGTGGATGGTGTTGAAGAGCTTTGTGACCCTCCCCCCTTTCCCGAGGAGACCAATGGTTCTCCAGCACTCCTTGGGAACCAAAAAAAAAAGAGAAACTCCAGGGTGACTCAGCCGCCGAGGGACCGATCGTTCGTGGAGGAACGGGGGAGGAGAATTCTGGGGTGAGTTCGACGGAAATGGTACGGGAAAGAAGAAAGCAAAATCCCAGATGGCGTGGAGGAGGAGGCATCGAAAATCCTCCGGGATTGCGCGCCTCCGTGCCAGGGGGACTCGTCGCTAATCGACGCAGGAGACGTCGCCGTGGACCGTCTCTTCAAGAGGCGCGCCCTTCCCCCAGAATTTTCGTTCCCTTCCTCCTGGAGGACCCCGTTGATGCTTTAGGAGGCTCGCATCCTTTCCTCCCTTTTGGAGCCACGCTCCATTAACCCTTCGAGTTGCTGACGCGGTGTCCCCGATTGGTCGCCGCTGCCGTTGCTTCACACAGATTAATCGACCATTGCCGGGCCAACAGGCGATCTTTCTTCTTCCTTGTTGTTGTTGCCCCTGATGCTGCCTTTTTATGCGTTCTTTTGATGCTCTTCCTCCCCGATCCTCCCCAACTCTCCACACGCACTCCTGCTCGGCTTGCACCCTGTCGGTTCCCCGTGGAGCTCCCGGGGGACCTCGGCCTGCCAGCAGAACCGGGACGAGGAGGGTGCCGCTGCCGCGCTGCCGACCTCCGCTGCTCTGTCGGCTGTCGGTGGCACCGTCGTGCTGGTTCTGCAGAGAGTCTCGGTGTGGCTGCTCCGTGATCTCATGCCCACCTTCCGTAGGGTCCATTGCGCCCTCGTCCTTCCTTTACGCCTCTGGGGAAGCCCACATGACTCTCGAGAAATTCCAATCTTCGGAAGCCGCGTAGGGATGGAGGGGGAGGAAGGATGGTCGGTGGCAGAGGGCTTCGAAAAAGACATAGGTCGGGGAGGGTCAAGAAGCCAGGGAGGTGGAGCTGATCGGACCGCGGAAGGACCAACAGGGTCACGGGAAGAGGGAAGGAGCGCCCTGGGGCGAAGGAGGGGCGAAGGAAGGGGCTTCGACGAAAAGCGCGGGCGGAACGGGACCCTCGTCCTCCCGTCCGCGACCTAAGGAGGACCTCGTAAACCCTTCCCGCCGGCGTCCCGGGCCGAGGCCTGGAATGCCTCCTCCGTGCCTGCGGGAGTTTCCTTAAGGAAACTCCCGCAAACTCCCGCGAAGGTCATGCACTGGCGTCGGGGCGCGCGCGTCTTCTTCACCGGGAGGAAGGGGAGGGGGAGGGAGAGAGAGCAGGTAGTCATGGGTACGGCGGCTCTCTCCCTCAGGACAACGCGCCTGTCTGTGACTGTTACCACCTCCGGGACCTTCGCTCCCGGTCTGGAAGGCCCCACGCGTCTACTCCCTGGATCTCAGCGGGTGGAGGGGTATCCGTCCGGGTTGAGAGACGGTGCAACCCTCTTCCAGGACCCCAAAGTTCCTCCTGCTGTGGCCTCCTGCCCATGCGAGGGAACCAGCGCGGTATCGAGGCAGTGTCTACGGTCCCGGCGGCTGCCTTTCCATGTGAAGTTCCCTGAGGACAGCGACTTGTTGAGGATCTCCCTCCTGAACCGCTTTCCTGGTGGATCCTGCAGGCCCTGTGGAACAATGAGAAGACGCCTCTCTCTCTGCTTCTCGGGCCAACTGGGAAAGAAAGGAGAAAACCAGATGAGTTTCCATCTCGTATCAGGATGCGGCAGGAGGGTTTCCTCCTTTTCGCTGCCCGCAGATCCTTCCCGGGCTCCTTCCCCCCTAGGAGTGCCGAACTCTGTTGTTTCCACCGCCCCTTCCCTGCCGCTCCTCCCGGAGGGCGCGCGCAGGTCCCGACTTTCAGGGAAAATGTCTTTGCCTCCAGTGCTGGAGCATCTCCAGGAAAGGATGGTTTCAGAGCTCCGACAGCTACTTTGAGCGTGGGTGTGTTCCTGCACCCGTCCTTCCTCTCTCCCGGAGCAAGCGCATCGCGAGCTTTATGAGTTCTTTCCTCTTCCGACAAAGCGGGGGACTTTGGGTGTGGTCCTCCCCCACACGAAAGTAGGGCGGGGCGAGGAGGTCGCCACTCCCCTTGCTGACCCTGGGAACAACTCCAAGAAGGAAGGGACGATGCCAAGGAACAACAGCAGCTCCGCCTTTCTCCGAATCCCACGGCTGCCACGGAAACCTAGCGGCT
Source organism: Raillietiella orientalis (assembly GCA_036172245.1). Taxonomy (NCBI): domain Eukaryota; kingdom Metazoa; phylum Arthropoda; class Ichthyostraca; order Raillietiellida; family Raillietiellidae; genus Raillietiella; species Raillietiella orientalis. The sequence continues at coordinate 1,942,854 of JAYWIR010000012.1, forward strand.
TCTCCTTCCGCGAGGAAACACTGGAGATTCTCAAATCCTACCTCTTCTGTTCCTCGCCGTTGTCCCTCGTCGCATGGTGCCTCTCCCGAGGTGAGGGAACACCGCTATGCGGAATCTTCCGGTTCACCTCGGGAGAATGGCTTGACCATTCCCTGAAGGCAGACTCCTGCTCATATCAGGGCCACACCAACCTTTCTTTGAGCCCTTCCTCTCCGGAGGTGGCGTGGGCCGTCGTGACACCCTTTTCTCCCTTCCCCTGTCTTCTGAGCTTGCGAAGAGACCGCCGACCGCTCCAGAGGGCTTCTCGGAGGAGGGCACGTGAGATGTGTGGCGTCACTTTCCTTCCGAGACGGTCAGCAAACGGCAGTGCTCTTCCGGTTGTCGCGATCCGGAAGGCGGCGCCCGCGGCCTCGGTGAATGGCGATCCACTTCCTCTCCAGCGTCGGGGGAAGAAACGAGGAAAGGTGTAAGGGCGTGACAGGCGCCCCCATCCCGGTGAAGCGTCCGCGCTCATCCTCGCTGAGGTTAACTCCTCCCGCCGGGAGAGGAGACTGGTGACAGCATCCTCATCCCCCATCGCCCGAGGGGGAAACACGAGTGCGAGGTGCCCACTGGACTCTGAGCGGATCGCTTAGGTTCGTCTGTCCGCTTCCGCTTCCGCTCTCTCCCTGAAGCAGCCGTCCAAGCAGGCAACGGTGATGCGCACGAGCAGAGACTGCTGATGCAGTCCTGGCCACTTCCCCTGCCCCTGCAGCGCACGGGTCGGTCATTCACGTAAGCGGAAGGTAGGCGAGGGATGAAAGAGTGGTGGTCCGTGCTCCCCACCCCATTCCAAACGCGGCCGGAAGACTTCCCTGCTCGGGAGATGCGCCTCTATCGGCGGGAGCTTCCCTGGCAACGCTCCATTCCTGCCCGTCCTTCTTCTTCCTCAGCTTCGTCATCAGGCGCTACAGCATCTCCCTCTTCCCCCTTCCCTCTCTTTTGCTGGCGTGCTGGGTGCCTGTGCTGAACACGGTTCCCGAGGCGACGAAGCGTGGCCTCTCAAGGTCCACCGCCGCCACCGCCGGCCTTCGATTCTGTGTGGTCTCCGTAACACCGCAGGATTCTCGGAATGTCTTGCCGCCCTTTCACCGTCCATTCCACACCGATACTGGGATCTGGAGTGAGGCTTTCGGGGATCACAGTTCCCGCAGAGGAAGGGGCAAGGAAAGGGGGCGCCGCGGCGCTCCTCAAGGGGAAACCCGGTGCAGCAGCAGCAGCAGCAGAACGACGGCCGCCGGATCTTGGAGAGAGAGACGAACGCCTCGCTCCCTGAAGTTGCGCACCCTCAAGGGGGAAGCTCCAAAGTTCTTCGGCTGCTGCGCAGCAACTGGAGTTCCGGGAGGTGGCTGTGGTCATCTCCAGGTTCCAGCTCTGCTCCCAAGCAGACTCGCCGACGACATTCCCAAGAGCGGCTCCCGGTCGTGCAGCCGGGCGCTGGAAGCCTCCTCCCCCCTCCTCTCTCCCCGCACTCCTTTCCTGCCTCCGCAGAAGTGCTCCCCTGCTGGAGACTTCCTTCCGGCACACCCTCTTCCCCTTGCCACCCTGGTCTGGTTTTGCGCTCCGTGCTCCGCAACCCGCTCCCTGAGGAGGAGACTCCTGCTGTAGGCATGGGGGAAGAAGTGCGAGGCAAAGAGCACGGGAAGTGCGGAAAGGGACGGGTCCCGGAGTGGGGAGGAGTGGGGAGGAGGCACGGCGGTGTTTTCCAATCCATCGATTTTCCCATTTGCTCGCGCGGAGGGCCCGCTCGTCGGAAGAGCGGCCGACGACTCCAGCACGCCCAAGAACGCGGCGGAAAAGGCGACTCGAATCTGCATGCATCTGCGTAAATTAACCCTCCCCCCCCCTCCCTTCCTCTCTCTCGCGCCGCTCGCTGCCTTTCTCGCCCGCGCGCTCTGTTCAGCAGGGACGGCTCTCGCGCACTTGGAGCGGCGCGCCTAGAAAACAAGACGACCGACCACCTACCTACCCTCTCTCGCCCACGGCTACATCGTTCCCTAAAAAAACCAACAATGGGAGGCACCGTGAGACCGGAAGCGCGCGCGCGCCTCCTTTGCGAAGCTTGCGTCGCAGCCGGTGTCGGCTGCTATGAGAGCGAGAGGAGCTGCTCTGAGAACTCAGCAGCGCCTCCCGTAGGTGGAGAATGCGCGTCTCAGGGGAAGGCGGCCTCCAGGAGCCCGTGTTGCTCGCGGGCGCTCTACAAGCTCCGGTCCCGCGCGCACGCTTCCTCCTCCTCCTCTGTTTGTTTACAACAAAACAAGCAACGAAAGATTCCGAACGAATTGGCTGCTTGCCGAAGCGGGGGGGGGGGGGGGGGGGGGAACGGCTCCGTCGAATTTCGCGGAGGGCCTGCCAAATTGCGGTGGGACGCGGGGGAAATTGTTCCTCCGGGGGCTGAATCTGGCGGCGGAATCCGATCGCAGGAGCGTTCCAGAGGTTTCCGGACCCCGGATCTTGCAGAAGCTCTCTTTTCTTCCCCCTCCTCCTTCTCTTTCTCGCATCCTCGCGTGAGAGTCCGCGGTGTTCTTTGGTCGACCCCGTGAGGGTTCGCGGGACGCAGATCCGTGGGCTCAGGTTCCCGGAGAGTGCGTCTTTTGTCGAGTTGGTCGCTCGGACAGTGGTGCTGGTGGAGGTGGTGGAACGGTTGGAGGTGGGCGGGATGATTCGTGCCGATAGGAGCATCGCGAACGTGCCATAGTCCCTTTGCTCCCTTCCAAATCTTTTGTGCTCGGCCGCATGGAAAGTGTGTGGACAACGGGAGGGAATAAGGGAGCGGGAAGGGGAGCACAAGCATAAGAACCTCTACTACCATTCCCTCCTTCCCCATGCAGGAGCGCGCGTGCTGCGTAACAACCCTCCTCATCCTCCTCGTTCACAGGGGTGTCTCCAGAGTGCGCACGCAAACTACCGCAGGGGGAAGGGAGGGAGGGGAGAAGACGAAAGACGGCTCGCCCGAAGACGTAAAAATCGTTCCCGAGGGACCTATTTTCTCCTCTGGTCGGTCCCGCGGTAGTCGTCGGATCTTTCCGGGAGCTTCTCGAGGGTTCTCCTCAAAGAGAAAGGGGCGGGGACCGCGGGCAAGGAACAACTGGCGACCACAACAACAGCGCACGGGTACCCCGGCATTCTTCGCTCGCCTTCCCAGTGGCGGGTGCTGACTCCCCGCCCGCTCCTCCTCTTCCGCCGCCAGCGGCGCCGAGGCTGAGGGAATTCGGAGGAAGTGGCTGGCAGGCAGCAGCGTCCCGGCCATCTTGCGGGGACCTCCGTCGAGGTCTGGAGAGCGCTGGCGCTCCCCCGAGAAGAATCAGCAGGTCGACTCCGTGATGCTCATATCCGTTCCCCCTCCCTTTCTCCCCTTCGTTGGCCGTAGACTTGCCCTCCCTTCCCCACGCATGAAGGGAGGGGAGGGGAGAAGAGTCAGGGAAGGCAGCAACCGCCTCGGCACGGAGGAGAGTCGGGCTGGGACGCCATCAGTGGGAAGTCGCGACAGACAATTGGGTCGACCCTCCACTTTCCCTCCTCCTGCCGAAGACGCTTCCTCAGGAACGAGCCCGGAGGTCTCTTAAGAGAGCTCCTCTCCCTCCTCCGGAGCATGTGGAAACCGCCTGATAATGGGGACGGAGATGAGCAAGACGATCGTCCTCCGCCGCTCTTTCTCCCACACGCGTCGCCCTCCTCGGAGGTTCGCGCCAGGAAAGGTCAGGAACTTAACAGGATGGGGGGGTTTCCAAAGAGGCGAGGCCCGCTGTCGATTCATCCTCCCGCGGGAGTTTCTTCGGAGCTTGGCATCCCTGTGAACGAAGAGCCACCCTGTATGCTGCTTTACAAGCGCTCCACCCGAAGGAAAAGCGGTGTCGTGTCACATTTCTGGGGTCTCTGGACGAGGACGATCCCGCTCACGAAGTGCCTCCCGGAATTCCCCCTCCCAACCACGTGCTGCCGGTCGACCTGGCGCCACTGGGCGGACGCCCATCTTTGGAGACTTCTAAAAGGGTCCCCATGGGAACAAAGTGAAAGGGAGGATGGGTAAACCCCCATGGGGATGCAACCCCCAGAGGGTTTCCGGTCCATTCTTCCCTTCCTCTCCCGTGCTTTCCCCCTTTAAGCATCCACCACGGCCTTCAGCATGGCGGGTTCAGAACGATGCTCAGAAAGCGGGGATTGCCCTCTGAGAGAGACTGCACGAAAAGTCCCTACAGGACCCGTGCCGTGCGAATTTTCAGGGAGTCCTGGGGGAAGTCCAGCATCTCATTCCATGAGGGAGTAACGGCAAGGGATTGAAGGGTGAAGCCTCATACTGGTGTCTCTCGTCAGCCTGACCCTTCTCTAATTTCCTCTTCGACTGCCATTCAGCAATGACCCCTGTCCTAACCCTTTGTCGATCTCTGCCCACCGGCTTCCCCCTTGGCAACTCCCTTTCAAGATCTGGGAACGAGGCAAGCGAAGCTTATCTCCGGTCAGGGGGATCTTCCAGGAAGGCCAAGACGGACCTCTTTCCCTCCCCCCTCCCTTCCCTTTCCTTAATCCGCAAGGAACAGCCTGACGATTCCAGGATGGAGGATCTGGCAAGAACTCGCGTGGAATCGACGAAGACTTGACCGATTCAGTGGCACTCTGGCGCTGCTGGCGCGAGGAGCTAGGAGGGTTCAGAGCGTCGGACGGACAGCTTTCTCGGCCAAGGCCCGATGGCCAGTCGAGCAGCTCAGTCGACCATCTGAATCCCGACACGCATGCTGGCCCAGCAGAGAGCGAACTCCAGAGAGGAGAAAAGCGGAGGTCAGCCTCGACCACGCACATGATTCGAAAGCAGGCGGAAGAGATGGGACCTGGGTTCCGGGGTGGAAGTGGAACGTCGAGGCCGAGGCTGGTTGAGGGGCCCTCGTGTTCCCTTCCTACCAGCGAAGCCTCCGACCAGGAAGTTGCGCGTTGCTTCTTCTGGAGAGGAGGCGTCTCTTTGCTCCCTGTGCTTCATCTGCCCCGGTCTCCGCCTTTCGGGATTCATCCGTCATCACTCGTCACAAAGGTACCTCAGTCAGCCACGATCGGGAACAGTCGGGTCCGGGTGGAGGCAATCCAAAGTGATCGTCACGTGACTTTGGAGAGAGAAATTCCGGAAGGGAGCTCTCGTGGAGCCTCCCACCCTTCCTCCCTCTAGGGAGCAGCGACTCCCAATTCAGGCAACCTTCAGGGAACCTGCGCATCACCCACCTGAGTTCCAACCTCGACTTTTCCCTTTCTAGACGCCGTGTCACATCGTTCAAAGGGTTTCCGCACTTCCGGGCAGCCTCTTTTTTTCTCTAGCACCTCCCTTTGCTGCCGACTAGTCGCCGCCAGCCTGACTACCAGGTGATCGGCTTGCCTACGGTATCCAGGTATGCATGGGTTCGGCCTCCTTCCCAACATAGAGATTCGCCACCACTGCACGACCGAGCTTCGCAAAAGGGAGGCTGGCGGTGTTTCCGCGCCTCCTCATTCGGAGCCCCGGGGAAAGACCCGCAATACTAGCTCATTCCGTGAGGGGAACGCAGCATGCCACAGTCGATCGATCCCTGCAGAGAATCAACAGCACCAGGGAACCACGAAACCATCCTTCAAGATATAGGAGTGGTTTGGTTAAAAAAGAAAAAAGAAAAAAAAATTATCTGCCTCCTTAGACCATCGTTCCAAGAGGAGCAGCAGGAGGCGACCTCGTCACAATCGCCGGTTCCCAGGATTCAAAAGAATCTGCTGGAGTTTTCCTTTCGCGTGGAAGAGCTCCTTCCAGAGATTTTGCTTGTCTCAAAGACTTTGGGACGGTTTATCATGAGCAGATACACCACCATGCATCAGAGGGAACGGAATCATACCGGGATCAATGCCAAGCAAAAAGAGCCAGTTTTCTGGTAGGGAAATGAGGTGATGTTATTGATTTATTGAAGAGCTGATAAGGCATTCTGGAAGTTCAGTTCGTGCAAAAAAATGAACTGAACCTGCAGAGTGCAAGATTTGACGATAAGAGGCTGCTTTTCTTGTCAAAAAATGACAGGATATGCTAGGCTCTTATCGTTAAACTTTAGCGACTCTCAATAGCAAAGAGAAGAGCGTTATGCACATAACCAGCGGCTATAGGCATGACGCTCCAACACCATACTCCACACTGCGAAGCGAAAAAGTTACTCTGGGGAACCTTCCAGCTCGCAGGTAAAAGGTGTATATCTTATCTCGGTCTTGAATTGGCAGCAAGAGAATTCCATTTGCTTCACATCTGGAGGCTCATCTCCTACAATGCTGATGAACAGGAGGCTGCCAGGAGCTGTTTACAAGCTAAGGGTTCCCGCGTTCTACTCGACTGGATACGAGGAGCTCGTCTCCCGCGACGGCTGAAATCGGAATCTGCAAGTGGCTGAAATGATTTAACAATGTGACGTAGGAGAGCAGCAGAAGGCTATTTTTATACCGGTAATACTTGCTGATCTCGTAATGGAATTGGTTTCTTGACAACTTGTCAGCTTGTAGACAGCCCTTCCGATTTATGTGCACAGCGTGGGGAACTCGGCGCGCCATTGTTGCACCGCCTCGGCGCGGAGCGCATTGTTGCACCGCCTCGGCGCGGAGCGCATTGTTGCACCGCCTCGGCGCGGAGCGCATTGTTGCACCACCTCGGCGCAGAGCGCATTGTTGCATGAAAACGCTGCCGGCAGCAGTGCCACCCGCTCTGTTTGATGCGCTGCTGCGAGTCATTTTCCCTATCTTTCATTTGCGGCTGCTACGTGGTGACATATCTACTCGTGATCGCGGGATCGGGCAGCCTTGCAGGTGGCACGGGGACTCCGTCGCACAGCCTGAGCTCTTCGAGAGCCTCCGCGGCCTCGCGCTGGCTTTTCCGAGCGACGTGCCCATCAGTTGCGTCACGCGTCCAGCGCGCGCTCTCTCCGCGAGATGTGACCGGCTTCTCGAGCAGGCTTGCCAGGGCGAGCGTGGAATCTCCCGGATCTTCCGGCAGCAGACCCAACGGCGACTGCGTTTTTTCCCTTCCCCGCGTGCGGCGGCGGGGAAGAGCTTCGATACCGAGCGAGAGAGCTTCAACTGCCTGGGGGCGAAAGCGGGCTGGCCGGAAAAGTTGTGCAGTCACTCCGGAGATAAAATCTCTTGAGGAAGCACATCAGAATCCCACTTTATGGGGCAGGAAGATGCCCCGTGTCTTCCCGAAGCGCAGGAACTCCCCGCGACTGCATCCTATCCCATAAAAAGGGGATGCCAGGAAGCTTTCCGGAGACGTCCCGTTGTATCCAAGGCGCGGAGGATCGGGTTGTGCTTGCAACAATGTCAAAGACCTTCTTTACGATCCCAGATTTCGGCAGCTATGATCCTAGGGTCCAGAAGAGGAAGATGATTCAGCTTCTTGTTCAGCATTTAGAGGTCGCAATGGATTTCCGGTTCCACTAAAGGACGGTTTAATGGGCTTCCTCGAAGTCCCGGTCAATTGGAATTGCCTTGCATCCACGATAAATTATTTCCATAGCAGCGGCGCGATGACAATGGGGAAGGTCCCGGAGACGAATGAGCCTCCGGGAGGCAGGAACGCGTGAGCGACTGGAAACGAGCTGTTTTAGTGCGGACGTGCCTACCTCCCCTCCTCCCCCGTTCCAGCTCCTTACCTCCTCCTCCTCCTCCCCCGACCCACTTCTTCCCGCTCCGCCGTAGGGTCTGGCGCATGCTCCTCCTTTGCTTCCCGCTCATGCGGAGGATTTTTCCGGGATTCGTGGACTGTCCTTCCTTCCCTCCCGCCCTTCTGGCTACCCCTGCTCCATCTCTTCCGTCTCCTTTTCGTCTTCTACCGGCACCCCAAGGCGCAGCTGGAGGGATGTGCGTGCTGCTGCCGATGCTCGCGGCTATTGCCTTATTCTGAAGAGGGGCGGAGGGGGTAGTGCTGTCCGGAAGAAACGGATGCCACTCCTCGCCTTCCCTGAGTATTCCCTGGACACCGCATCCTGGAGGGAGGGACGCCGCAGGGATCCTGGCTGCGGAGAGCCAACAGAAGGCAAGGGGATGAGAAGGCCTTCAGAACCCCTTCCTCTTCTTGGCTGTTTTGGGGGCACCTCGTTGGAGGAGGCTTCCCCAGCACTGTGAGCGGCCTCCTTTCCTCCCCATCGTCTCCGCCGTCTTCCGGGAAGGAACGCGCGGGACGCCGCACTCCCGCCTCCGACGCCTACCGAGTGGGGAAGAACCACTGGACCCGGGAACTCCTCGCGGAGCCCGGAAGGATGTCCCAGAGCAGCCTTGCGGGATACGCTGCCGTCCCCAGCGAAAACTTGGGGAGAAAGGGGAGGGGGGAGCGGTTTCCCTGCGGGTCTCCCGGGAAGGGCCACGAGAGTTTCCACCCGGGTGCGTCGGGGCGTTCATTTAAGCAAACAGACATCTACAGTTTTTGTTATAAGGCCGGTTGTTCAACCACGCCCATTTCGAAGGGAACCTACAGGGTTGTTGGTACGCGGACCTATTGGGTACGCCCCGGCAGCAGAGAGGGAGGGAGCTAACAAATAAATAAATAAATTTGGGAGGGTGGGAGGAGGGATCAAGTTCTGCTGGGGGCTGTCCTTTGCATCCTTTCGAGGATGCCGGCAAGCTCTCTCTGCATAATTTCCGGGAGGGGCCATCTTGTTGCCATGCTCATGAAGTGGACGGCAAAGTGGATGTGGCACCCTTGTCTCTGTCCTCTTCTTGCATCGCTCCAGGCAGTCATAATCCCGCGTAGGCAGCAGAGAGCTGCTGGAGGGACTGCCGGCCGAAGAGTGTCGCTTACGAAGAGGGGCTCAACAGCGTCTCTCTGATTGCCGCCGGGAATTCCCAGGGTCGCGGCAAAGCGCTCGCAAAGGGGCCGGAGGGCAGCACAATCCAGAAGAAGGTGCAGGAGGGAGCCACGTTCCCCGCACCTGACAGTTGGGGTCCAGTGATGCCTGCGGGCGTTGCATGGGAAACCCCAGTGCAGCAGCATCCACGCAGACTCCTGCCACTACAAAGGGAGGATGTGAGTGATCAAGAGCACGGGGGGTCACTGCAGGTCTTCCGAGCTCGCTTAGCGCAGAAGTCCTCGGGGTGGGACACCCGGGGTCGTAGCGTCTGTGAGCTGACTCGTCGTCCACTCACCCAGTGCTTTCCTCCTGGCGGAGATTTCCACCGAGACCTTCCATCTTGCCGCAAGGCTGCTGCCCATGTGCTCCCTTAGGGAGAGCAGAGCTGCGGCGAAAGGGATTCTACCTGCTCACCACTCTTTCAGGGATGTTTCATGATCTCCCGGAGCGTGCAGCTGTTGTAGGACCCGTGAAGGAATCGTTGCTCCTGTTCCGGACGTCTCTCCTCGTTCCTTGCCCAAGTGCGAACGGTTTCCTGGAACCAGGAACAACCATTCGTGCGGTAGCAGGAGGTTCAGCTGTCGCGGGCCTTCGTCAGGGTTGCCACCCTCTGGAGCTTCAGTACGCAGTGGGAGACGTTGCGCTGACGGTGCGCAAGGAAGGACGCGCGTCCTTCGCTCCCGGTGGCTTGCAGGACGAGGAAGAGTTCAGCGTAGCACCAGGTGGAGCTCCAAAACTTCGCCAAGAAGACGAGGAGGGAGGGCAGGAGGTGGAGGTGTGCTTCCCGCCGCTTCCGAGTGCGAGGAAGAAGAGGGAGCAGTACCCAGGGGCGAGGCTCGGAAAGGCTCCTATGACGTCCTGCTGTTCCGATCGGGAGCCGCGCGGGTGCGACCTGGGTACTTCTGCGATGGCATCGCACGCCTCGCGGGTGGGAGGCTCGCAAGTTGTGGCAGTGCCCTCATCGGACCCGCAATGTCGTTCCTGGGATGCTACCTGTCCATGAGGCAGCGCCATCAGGAGGGAGCCGCGCGCTTCGCCCTCGAGTGTGCCCCGGGGGCGCTCGCGTCACCGGGTCGCCCCGCGCCGGAGAATGCGGAGGTGCATTGAGGAGGGGGGGGAGCACGCGCGGGAGATGGAGAGAGAGGAGGTAGTGGAGAGGACTGGAGCGCCTCCGGAGATAGCGGTTGCTGGAAGCCGGGAGCACCGTCGCCGCTGCGCCAGTGGAAGGTCTGCCCCGTCTCGGTGGTGGGGGTGGGGAGGAGGGGGGTAAGGGAGGAGACTTCGTGTCGCCTCAGGCAGCCTGGAAGCGGAACCTTCCCGAGCCACTGCAGCCGGCCTACGAAAAATGGGATGGGGGGCGGCGTGGGGGTCCAGAGGGGAACCCGCACTCCTCGTTTCCCTCCGGAGGCTCCCGCTAGCGATCGCGGAAGGATGGGTCCCTGCCACCCTAGGAGGAGGAGAGCTAACGCTGGAGGTGGCGCCAGGAGGAGGCGGTCCTTTTTCTCCGCCTCTCCAGAGCTGGCCCTCTCCCGGAGGAGTGGGTCGGCCCGGTGAGGGCCGCGGCTTCCCCGGCAGCGCCGCAAGGAGTGCTCCCGTCCACCGGGCGGCGGCACCGGGACCTCAGAGGTCGAAGAGGGAGCAGGAAGAAGAGGAGTGGCGAGCCGGACTCTCCCATCCTCGCTCTGCCGCCTTCTCTTCGAGGTTCCTCGCGAAGCGCCTCAGGCGGCGGTGGCACACGGGGGTCTCTTCTGATCCCGGGGAGTAGGCAGGGGCAGGGAGCGGGGCCGTTTACATCTCTTCGAGGAGAATTCCTTTCTCTCCTGCCTCCTGGTGCCCCTTTCTCCCCCTCCTTCCCGCTTCCTGGAATTGGGATCAGAGGCCAGGGGTGAAGAGGATGAAGGAAGGCGAGGAAGAGGCGTCCTTCCACCCCAGTGGCCGACACACGGCTCATCCCATTCTCCTTCGACCCCTTTCCCTTCCTGCCCTCTCTCCTGGGAACTCGGCACATCCCGCCAGTTTCCCGTGGAATGGGTGGATCTCCGCTTCTCTCCCGCTTCCCTCCCTTTCCTAGAGAGAGAAAAGGGCTCCCTACACCACATTCAACGTCTTTCGGGAAGGAGGGGGTCTCTATTCTTATGTATCCCCCTTTCCTCCAGCACCAGACCCACCCGTTCCGCTCAAAAGGCGCTCTTCTAGAGCCGGGGGGTGCCGCCGTCCTTTCCATTCCTTTCCTCCCGGTAAGCGCCACATCTCTACGCTAGCGGAGATGAGGATCGGACCAGATTCTACTCCTACTCCCTACGAAGCGCGCACCTGACTCGTAGGGATCCTGGGAGCAGGTTGGCAGTCGAGGGAAGGGGGAGGTCCTTCTCTTGGTACCGCCCTCTCCTCCTCTGCCACCCACGCGCTTCGCCGTCCCAGAGCCAGACTACCCCTGCTGTCCCTTTCTTCTCGAGGTGAGAACTCCGAGTCCTCCCGAAAGAGTCTCGCGTAGGTCCTGGCTTGGGACAGTCTCCAAAGTCCCCGGAGGCGCGCGACCTCGCGTGGACGGCGGGAGAAAGGCGCGCAAGGCTCGCCGCAAGGACCCACCAGGAGATGGTGCGGTGCGCGCAGCCCTCCTCGCGCTCGCGCGCGCGCAAGCGTCCGCCCTTCCTCCGCCTCCTTCGCCCAGCGAGGCTCTTTTTGCTTCTTTTCGACGATCCCCCTTCTCCGGCTGGTGTTTTCCCCTCGTTGCCTGGAGACGAGTCACAAACGAGCCTCGTCTCTCGTCTCTGGGTCGTAACGCGCTCGCGTCCTTCGCGCTGGTGAAGACGAGCGCGTGCGCGTGGCCTTACTCATGCACTCGCCCAGGGGAATAGAAGTTTGAAAGGGGGAGGAGGGGGAGAGAAGCAGCAGGAGGAGGAGCATCATCATCAGTGGCGGCGGCAGTTCCTCTGGACACGGATAGAGTCGCGCCGCTTCCCCAAGCGCGCGCTGCCTCAAGGCTTCCGCGCGCTCGCGGCATCTTCCGGCGGTCAAAATAACCACCGCCGAGCGGCCGCGCGGGTTTCTGGTGAGCGTGCCCCAAGGGAACCCCGGCAGGACCGGTGACGTGGACCCCTCTGCAAAAGTCTCTCCCTCTTCCTCCCTAGTGGGGTTTCCAAGAAACCTTTCCCTCTCTCCCCTTCCCGTCATTTCTTTCAGGTCTCCACTCTGTGGGAGCGGTCGGAGAAGAGGTAAGGTGGGGAGGGGGAAGGAGAGGCACACCCTCAGGAACGAGCTGGGGAACGGCGCTTACTCGCCAGCGCTCCTCCTCTTACAAGGGGTCAACAGGAAGATCGCGGCCCAATCTACAGAAGCGACGCGCACGCGAGTCGCGCGGACAGCGAGTGGCGACGGGCAGCTCGCTGTGCAACGGCTGCGTCTTCGGAACGGTCACCCGGGCAACGAGCAGCCCACATCCAGACGCCAGGCCTCGCACCTGGAACCGCGGCGATCCTCCGTGGCGGCGGTGGTGGCCTCGGCCGGCCGTCCTGCCGACCGGCAGGCGGGCGGGAGGGCCCGCGTTCGCGCCCGCGGGCCTTCGTGGACCAATCAGCACGCCGCTCTCCGAGGCGGCGGACGTTCCCACGTTTTTTCTGCCTCCCGCGGGCTTCGCCTCGTGCCAGTGTGACGGCGGCTGCGTGCCGCGAGGTGGCAGTGTAGTGAGGTCGCGATGGTGAGGTGTCCCTCCGTTGCGCGGCGATTCCCTCGGGGGAATCGGGGAAGAGCGGGAAGGGTGTGCGCGGGAGAGGAAGGTGGATGAGATTTCTGGGAGCTTCCTCTGCGCGCCCTGTTTCTGGAGGGCTGGGGCTGGGACCGACGGGAGGCCCTTCTTGCTCCTCCCTCTCCCGCTGGCAGCCCCCCCTCCCTTCGGGAAAGTCGTGGCTGGTGGGGGGGAGGGAGAAGAGCAAGAAAAAGTGGGGCGCGCGCCCTTCCACCCGTATCGGTAAAACCGCCGCTGCCATGGAAACCGCTTCGCTCGAGGGACGCCTTGCTCCCTGCCGAGCGAAAGGGGGGGGAATCCCGTGTCTGAGCGTTCCGCCCTTCTGCCACCTTCGCCCGCGGGTGGACATCCACTGTGTCTACTGGGGAGTTCAGTGGACAACCCTGCCTCACCTAACTCGTTGTCTCTTGCAGCTTCTCTGGACCGCAGCTGCCTCCAGCCGCCGCCTCCGCTCTCCTCCTCCGCCCTCGGCGTGACCCCCGAGCGCCTTCCTCGCCTTCAACCCTTCCTCCACCACCGCCGCCGCAGCCTCCCAGTAGGAGGCGCCTGCCCCCCTCCTCCCCCCCCTCCTCCTCTCCCTCGTGCCGCCTCGTCGCCCCCGCTCGCCACCGCACTTTCGCCCGCACGCCCCCTCGAACCTCCGCAGCCCGCGCAGTGCGGAGGAAGCCCGCGTCCCGTGATGGGGATGCTGTGAGTGCCCGCCGAACCCTATGGATCGGAAGACGGTTTTCGCACTCCTGTGCGTCGGCGCCGCCGTCGCCAGCGGGTGGTGGTGGCGCTGCTGTCTCGCCCACGTCGCCCTCACCTTCCCCCCCGCCAGGAGGTTCGACCTCGACTTCCTGGACAACGTCCGGACCAAAGGACCATGCGGGATGCCCCGCGGTGAGTTGGCGCGCTCGCGACCTCTGCGGGCGAGAGTGGACCAAAGCTCGCCCTCCGCGGGAGAGAAGACGGCGCGCGGGAGCGTCGGCAAATCGCCGCGAAAACTCCTTACTCCCCCCGCCCCCAAACTCTCCCCTTTCGCAGGAGGAGAGGGTAAAGGGGACCGCCTACGGAGACGCGCGCAGGCCTCTACACCGCCCCAGTCCGCCGCCAGCGACTCAAGGCACGCGGCCTCGGAGACTCCTCCGCGCTCTTTCTGCCCTCAGGCCGCAGGCTCGTCGCCGTCGCCTGTCATCCTCCGCCCTCCCCCCCCCACCTGCTGCGACATGTCTTCTCTCCCCTCCTTCCCCCCCTCCTCCTTGCGATCCCTCACCACCGCTCGTGCACCTGCGCTTCCCTTCGGAACGCTTCTACCGCCGGCCACCGCGCGTCGCTGGCAGCAGTACGGTCCCGCCGGTTCCCCACCCGGAGGAATGCTCTTTCCTGGGAAGAGAAGGGTGGTCCGAAGAGGACATCGCTGCGGTGCACGTCGCAGCAGGTAGCGACGGAGGCGGCGGTGGCTGGTCATTCGGCAACCGGGGGAAGCAGGGTGAGCAGAGTCGGGAAGGGTCGAAAGGACCGCATGGTCGGATGCGGGGCAGTCCGGGTCCTCGCCGGAGCGCAGCGGGCGGTGCCTGCTGATGGGAAGCATCCCAGAGAGGGGCAGGAAGGGGCAGCAGCGCAGGGGTCGCGCTTGGTGCTCCCTCAGGGGGAACCGAGTCACACCCTTCGCTGCCTCCGCGAAAGAAAGCAGTGCGCGTGCAGCTTCCCGCTTGACTGGTCCGACAAAGCATTCTCGTGGGCTCATAGAGGGGCGGCGGATGGGGATAGGGGGCCCGCGAGTGAGGGACAAGAAGACCCGGAGACCACGTTGGGGGCGGACCTAGGCGACCAACTCTGAACCTGGTCTCCAGGAAACTTTCTGGCTGGCCTTCCCGCAAGGCGACCGACCTGGGGGCAGCGGGGCCGCAGGCTACCCCCTTGCCCTGCGTTCTCTGCTGTCCGAGCCTGCCGGACGCGGCTTCGCTCCCTGACGAAGGACCCAAGGCGACCTTGGAACGTCTTCCGCATCCGACGAGCGAAGGGAGGCTTCTGTCAGGATCGCCACGCGCTGCCGAAGCGGAGACGCTGCGATCCCCATTGCGGGCGGGTCGCGTCGCTGGCGCTGTCTTCCCCCCCGGAACCCTTCCCGACCCACCCAGCCTCAGGGAGCTGCGGCAGCATTTCTCGCAGCGGCTGCGTTCGTGGGAGCTTCTCCGACGACAGCGCCACCGCACTTGCGCCGGTCGGCATGGAAACCTCCCGGGCTGCTGCTGCTCCCTTTCCTCTGCAGGAGACTCCCCCTCTCCCTTTCTCCCCCCGCTGACGCCTCAGATCCTCGCTCGAGGAATCGCACCGCACTTGCCGAAAGAAAGAGGGGCCCCAGAACCCACGGAAAGGCGGATGCTCTCCGCAGCCGCTTTTCCCGACGAAGAGTGTTTTTCCTGAGAACTCCCGAGTCCCGGATCGTGCAAGCGCGCCAAGAAGCGGCGGAAGGCGACTCCTCGAGACCCTCCCCCGAATGCCTGATCCCTGAAACACCCTGTCGCCTTCTTTTTCACCCGTTAGGCATCCGAGGACTCGCGTTCCTGAGGGACGCCCTCTCCGAAGGACGGTGCGGTCACCCCTCGGAGGCGAGGAAACCGCCAGCAGGGGGAGACGAGCGCGTCCCTTGCGGCGGTCTCCAAGGAAACCGACTGCCCTCCCTCCCCCTCTCTCCTTCCTTCCCTTTCGTTCCGTCCCGTCTGAGATCCCCGCTCGAGGACCGAAGAAGTCGGCCTTCCCTTGCGCTTCCGGAAGGACCTGGCAGAGTTGCCAGCAGCGAGCAAGGTGAGGTGGTGACCTCCCACGTCGGACCTGCGGGCTGCGGTCGGAGACCGGGCCAGACAGTGGTTTCCTTAGGGCCATCCGAATCTCCCTGGAACATCTTCCTCCTCTTCCTCCTGATCCAGCGACGTCCCGGCTCCCGACTGGCCGTTCCCCGTGGGGTGCGCGCCCAGAACTTGAGCAGGATGCGTCTCCTCCCTCGCTCGCGGGGCCAAAGCTATTGGGCCCAATGTACCCGATTCCCCCCATCCAACTTTGATCGATAGCTTCGCTGCCGCTGCCGTTCCTGCGCGGGGGAGGGGTGCGCGGCGATGCGTGCCAGACCCGAGCGCGGGTCGTCGGGAACCTCCCCCGGACCGCTTTCACGGTTCGCTCCGCTCCTAGCCGGGCGGCGAAGAGTCCCTCCTCCTCCCTGCCGGCTGCTCCCGCGCGGAACGGAGGCGCCTCTGATTGATTGGTTGCGCCACGAAACCTGGCGGGCGTCGGCGGGGGATAGGAAAAGCCGGGTGAAAGTCGCGGAGCCGAGCGGCGCGGACGACGCGACGTCTCGCCCGCCTGCCGTCCGTCCGTCCGCGGCGGGGTCGGCGCCAGCGCTGGAAGAGGAATGGGAAGCAATGCGCCGCGGGACGCCTGCCTCCCGCCCGAGCTGTCCCGCCGCTGCGCGCGTGCGCAGAGAGCCGGCGTCGCTTTGCCGCTCGCGTCGCGTCCTCCTGCGCGTCCCCTCAGGGTTGCCAGGCGTCGCCGCCCGTCCGCCTTCCGTCCGCACGGTTGTCGGCGCGCGCGCATGCCTGGAGGAGGACGGGAGCGACCGGTCGCCGAAAGGAGCGCACCCATCCTTTTCGGGAGCCGCTCGGAGCGCGGAGGTCGCGGCGCACGCGCGCAGCTTCCCTCCGCTTTCCCAATGCGGTCGCCACGGGATTGCTGGCGGCGTGCCCGTCAGCTCGTTGCCGAGTTCCCCCGATGCGAAGGCAACCCGTCGCTAGAAGTGCGGGAACGCGGAAGCGACGAGGATCTGCCCCCTTCTTTCCCCCTCCCCCCTTCCGGACCCTCCCGCGCGAGCATGCCCTACGCCGCGCCGCACTTCCCGTCTTCGTTGCAGAGGGGGTGGCGCTGCTTTCGCCCTTACGCCCCCCGCTCCCTCTCGTGCTTCGGGTGGTGAAAGACCGCTGCCTTGCGATTCTGCGAACCGCACCTGCCCACCGTAGGTCTTGGGTTACCCTGATCCCTCTCAGTCTTCGGACCGCGCGCGCTGTCCGATCCCGGAGGCATAGTTCGCGGTTACCTTCGCCTCCTCCGTGACCCGACCTGCATGCCGAGCCGCATTCTCCTTCCGAAGCCTCTTACGCGTGTCCAGAAGGGGAAGGGGAGGAGAGGAGCATTCCTGAAGGGGCGGAGGCGGAAGACTTCCTTGTCGGGAAACGCTTCGATCCTTCCCCTCGTCGTCTTTCCAAGGGGTGAGGAGCGCCTTTCCTGGGTGCGTCCGGCCTTCGAGCTCCTGAAGGCGCTCCCCCTCTCCTTTCGGGGAGGGATTGCGGTTGACGGTGGGGCGGAAAGAGCAGAGGTCGACGGCTCTTCGCGCGCTAGCAGCGGTGCTGGAGGTCGGCTACCCCCCTCCTTCCTTACGGGGGAGGGACTGTCCTCTTTTTTCGAGGCACGCTCTGGTGACCCTTGCGCACTGAGACCTCCCTCGGCCCAGCCGAGGGAAGACGTCACGCGACCCCTTTGTGACCTTCCGCGTGACCTTGCTCCTCAGGACCAGGTGATTTCCTCTTCCCCCCTTGCTTCCGCCTTCGCTGCGTCCCTGCCCTTTTCCCGGATCTGCCCGTTGTGAGCCAGGGGACAGCTGGCGCTCGAACCTGCGAGCGACGCGCCGTGCAGGGAAAAGGAGGGGGGACAATGAGGATGACGTCATCGCGCACGGGAGGCCTCCTTGCCCGCTCCACGAATGCCGGCCCTCGAGACGGTGGGGCAGGCGGAGCCGCTCGACCCGGGGCATCCTAGCGACGCTGCAAGGGACGATGCCACCCGGGGGGAATGCGGGTTACCTGTCGGAGGCTACGGAGGTCAGAGCACCTCTACAGTCATCCCCGAAGTCGGTTTGACAGCGGTGCGCGGAGGAAACCTGTCCTCCAGAGCAAGCTGCAGCCCCTTGCGCTTCAACCGGTGCCCCATGGCTCACCAGAGGGCGGCTTCATCCGAGGGCTGCTCGAGGGTGCCTCGTGCAGGTGAGCGCTGGTGACACGTGCTCCGAATGCTGCGCCACTGTCTCCCCCGGGAGGTGCCGTCCTTTTCCTCCCCCTCCCCTCCAGGTGCCTGGGAGCCACATGGGCGCATCTGCCGGTTACGAAAGGCGTCCGCCCGCGACCACCTTGGGTGGGGAGGGGGCGTGGCCCTCTGGGGAAGGCGGCGAGCGTTGCGGGTCTCTGGGGCCTCTCGAGAGGTTGTTCACTGCCTGTTTCGCCGTTGCCCATCGCGAATGGTTCCCCCGGAGAGCCTGGAAAGCCGAAGAATCCCGCCACCGAAAGCGATGAAGCCCCCGGGGGGTCACTCCCCTCCACGCGTCACGTGATGTGAGCAGCGGCGGCCCCTCCACCTGCGGATGGAGGAGAGCGCTCGGAGGACCAATCCCCGCCAACGGACCCCTCGAACCCTCCCTCGCTCCCGATCCGCGAGGCTCCCGGAGATGCCGCGGTGCCCGCCAGGGGAGACGGGCGTTCGTCCTTGCTGGTGCCCCAGAAAGCGGAGCGGAAACCACGCGCGCCAGGGGATTCACCGCTGCCCCCTCGCCCGCCCGTCCCCAGCAGCGAAGCGCCCGCACAGCCGGCTGGTTCCTCCAGAGGGTCCCGCTCTGTGCTGACGCGCGCCCCACTTCCCCCGTAGCGCCCGGTTATTAAGGTCTGGTTCAGTGTGCTGAAAATCCCCCTCCCCCTCCCCTACTACCGCACTCCTATTGATTGGTTGCTATTCAAATGCGGCTGTCCCCCGCTCGCTCAGGGTTACCATGTGCTGCTGGCGGACTGCCCTTAAGGTCGTTGGGCAAGGAATGCACTGCCGTGAATATCCTTCTTTCTCCGTGGTACAGTTGGTGCACTACCAGTGGGGAGCCATCATGCACGTGCTGCTGCCATTCCCTCGCTCGCGCAGGGTCACCATGTTCTGTTATTAATGCGCTCTTATTATCGCACTTTTGGGAGCATGCAATTACCAATGCCACATGAATACCGTGTCCAAGTCCTGTTGTAGGAGAGTTTTAACTATTGTGCTGTTGCTATTGTACTGTTGTTGATGCACTATCACTGCCATCGGTCCTATTAGTAGTTGCTGATGCTCGAGAAGCGTGCGCATGAGCATCTGGCGCCTGGTTCCAGCCTGCGGGCATCCCTGGGATCGCCGGGACGAACGGGGTGGTTGGGACGTCTTCTGTGCTGACCTTATGTCCTTACTCGCTGCTGCTAATTCCAGGAGACGTGCGGACCTCCCTGCTGAGCGGGTCGACCCTCAACGTCACGTGGCATCTGGCCTACCCTCACCGGGTATGTGGGACGCGGGAATGGGCGAGACTTTCCGGGAACGTCCGCGCAGGCGCGGTGTGCATCGCCGGCTCACTTGGCGCCGGGACCTGCGCGCATCTCCCGTCGCGGTGGGCCGGCGGCTCATCGACCTCGTGGGAGGGCGGTTGCCCTTCCGCAGGACCGTGCCCCCCCCGGTCGGTCACGTGATCCTTTCGGTCGCGGGGCCGATTCGGGTGAGTGGGTTGGGGTTGAGGGAGGAGGAGGGTTGGAGAGTTAGGGAGGAAGAGAATCCGGCAAGGAGTGCCGTCCGTTCGGCCGGTAAAGTTCCGCTTCTTCCCTTCTCCCAGGGGGGCCACCGCATCGAGCTGCTGGACTCCAACGCGAGGGTCCTGGCCGACCTGACCAACCTGAGGGACGACGCGCGGTACGTCGACATCGACTCCACGTAAGACCGCGGGCTTCCCTCGACCTCCGGTCCTTGATCGCAGCCATGCGCTCCCCTTCTTCTCCTGACCTTCTTCGCAGGGCTCAGTTCCACGAGGTGGCCCTGCCGCCCCTGGAGTGCAGGGGATGCACCATCCGCCTCCTCCGGCAAGCCAGCGAGTGGTCCAGGAACTACAGGTTCTGGAGCTGCGCCGACGTAGACATCCTACTGTGTAAGTGGACGCCCGCGGGCACACAAGTGGAATGGTGGTGGTGGTGGGGGGTCTCCGTGACTGGCCACCGCGCAAGGCAGACGCAGCCAGGAGCGCAGCGATTGCAGCAGGAGAGAAGAGCGGAGGTCGCGCTCACTCCGCGCGACCGTCCGTGACCTTCGGTGCGCACCGAAAGCTCCTTGTTCGGAGGAAGGTGGTGGAGTGAAGGGCACGCAATTACCTTCCTCCTCTCCTCCCCTCTCCCTCCGGCCTCGGAAGTCCCTCGAGCGGGACCTTCCAGGTCGTCTCTGCTTGCAGTGACCGAGCCGCCTCCACCTACCCGAGGGCGGCGGCGCCCTCCCGGAAGGACATCCATGGTCTTGCAGCCAGGCCTTCCCCCACTAGAGGAGTCCGTGGGGAGCCCAAAGAGGCTCCTGTGCTGGCGGAGGCAGCGCCTCCTCCTCCTGCCGTCCTCTTGACAGCGCCTCCAAAGGGGTGGGTGGGGGGTTGACCTCGCGGGACTGCCGAGAGACTCCCTTCGGCTTGTTTCCGCGAGGTACGCGCGGGCCCTCCGCCTCTTCCCGGCCCTCCTTGGAGGGAGGCCACGGAGACGCCCTGTCCCCCGCTTCACCGCCACTGACGAGACGGCGCCACCTTTCCAGCTCGGGACTTTCGGGAGACGTGCAGCGGCGCTGGGCGGTACGTCGCCCCCGGCGAGTGCGTCTGCGACCCCCGGCGCGAGGGTACCCGTTGCCAGTACGAGAACGAGTGCGCTGCCGACGGCGACTGCGGCGCTCACGGGAAGTGCGTGGGCCTGGACGCGACCTCGTACCCCCGGAGGCAGTGCTTCTGCGAGCCCGGGTGGTTTGGCGAGAGATGCCAGAA
This sequence comes from Raillietiella orientalis, assembly GCA_036172245.1. Taxonomy (NCBI): domain Eukaryota; kingdom Metazoa; phylum Arthropoda; class Ichthyostraca; order Raillietiellida; family Raillietiellidae; genus Raillietiella; species Raillietiella orientalis. Next base: position 1,963,288 of record JAYWIR010000012.1, read on the forward strand.
AGGTGAGCGGCACCTCTCTTTGGGGTCCCGGGACCCCCACACCGTCCCCCTCTTCCAGAGTCCCCCCTCAAGACCGCGGACATGCCTCTGGGTTCCCACCGAAAGAAGGCGCTGTCGGACGAGTTCACCCTCTACTGGAAGATCCTAGAGGAATCTTCGGAGATCGAGATCGCCATGGTGGTGCGCGGCACCAGCTACGCCGCCGTCGGCTGGCGGCCTGGCACTATCGCTTCCTCCTGCAAGGCCTTCCCCCTCATAGTGGAGCAGAGAGTCGCCGGCCCCAGGAAACTGGAGGTGGGCGGCATTTCCGGCGGCACCCGGGAGCCCGAGAAGGGGGAGCGCGAGGGAGGGACCCCTGCGGGCGGCGCGCACGTGCCGACGCCTTCCGGCGGTGGCCACATCCAGCAGCAGCCGTCAGTCCGAGATCTGGAGGACACCGGAAGCTCTTTGGGATCGGAACCACGGGGCTCCACGAACGGAGGTCCCAGACCGCCGACCCCGACCACGGCGGCGACCACGGCGATCCAGTCCGATCCCGAGGACGGTCGGGAAGTCGAGGAGAAGGAAGAGGAAAAGGAGATGGAAGAGGAGGAGGCGAAAGAAGAGGAGGAAGAAGTGGGAAGCGAGGGCGGCGGTACGCCGGAAGCCACCGCCGTCACCTCAGAAACGGCGAGGTTCTCGGACCCGGGATCGGACGGCGACCCAACAGGGACGGAGTCTCCGACGGCGGCGACCGAGGATGAAGCACAGTCGCCAGGAGCCAAGGTGAGAAGGGAGGGAGGAGTGCCGCCCTCGGTTCCGCCCCTTCACGCGGCCCCCACACTTCCAGCAGTCCAGGGGCAGGCCGTACCTCACCGTTGCCGCGGAGGACTCGACCTCGACCTCGTCTCCCCTTTCGCACCAACCGCCGCAGGGTTCCACCCCGAAGCTCCGCTTCAGATCCAGGACCAAGGAGAACATCAGCACCGCCGCCAGAAGCGCCAAGGTCGCGACCACCGCCTCCACGACCGCCACAACGGCGCCCACTACGACCCCGTCCACTGTCTCTCGGACCACGAGGTTCCTTAGGTTTCCTCCTAGGAAGCTCTTCGACCGAGGTGAGGCGGTTCTTCCGCTTGGGCGAGGGCGGAGGGGGGGTTAACCTCAAGGAAGGCACACGCTCACCCCTTCCTCCCTCCCCGCGCCCCTAGCATGGCAGGCTTGAAACGCCCTGTCGCTCGCTCGTCCTCTCGGCCTCGATTGCTGCTCCAGCCGCTGCTTCCTCCCCTCAGGCGCTTCTGCCCTTCCCTCTTCGTCCCACTGCTCAGCCTTCCCGTTCTCCAGCCACTTCCAGCAGCAGCAGTGGAGGCCTCTCGGGAGGAAGGGGGGGAGGGGGAGTCCATCCTGATCCGGCGACAGGAGAGGGGCGGATCTCTTCTTCCCTCCTCTTTCCCGCGGCTGCCCTTGCCCCGCGAGCTGCAAGGCAGTGCGGGAGGAGAGAAGGAAAAAGACCCTCTTGCCGCTCCTCCGTCTCCCTGATTAACGGAGGCGATGAGCGGAATCCATCCCAGCCTCCCCTTCTTCCTCCGACGCGCCTTGTTCCCTTCTTAATTGCTTCCCCTCTTCCAGAAACCGACGCTCCAAGGGTGAGGCGAGGGACCAGCGAACGGTGAGTAAACCGGCGTCCCGCCCACCCAAGACCTGCCCACCCGCCACCCTTCAAGCCGGCTTTGCTTCCAGAGTGGGTAGCGACGGCGACGACGAGGAAGAGCGCGGAGGTCGCCGACGGCGGCTGCGGGCCGAGGAGGAGAGAGGAAAGACCATGAAGGAGGAGGAGGAGGTGGGCTATCGGTGGTGGCTGGGGAAAGGGGGGAGGAGGAGGGAGACAGTGGGGCGAGAAAGGACGGAACGCGACCGGCGGCGGCCTCTCTGCTCACGTAGGTGTCTCCCCAACCCGCTGGAGGAGGGTTTGCCTCGAGTTCACGGGACCGGCCGGGGCCCCTTGCCGGTCCCCGGGACCCTCTTGCAACGGGAGGAGGAGGAGAGTCTGGCGGCCCACTCAAGGACCCGCCTCCTCCGGTGGCGCCCTCTGCGGGACCGCCGGCTGCGCGACCAGAGAAGCGGGGTGAGTGGAGGCGTCCGGGGATCGGGGCGTTACTGTGCACGTGTGCAACCCGCAGACCTACTCCCCGAGCCGGGGCCTTACACGCCCAGGGCTGACTTCCACCCCATGGACTGCACGGACATCGTCATCGGCGCGGCCCGAGGCCCCTACAGCCGCGTGCTGGACTTCTACACCCGCGACAGGTACGACCCTTCCCGCCGGGCAAGGGGTGGGAGAAGGAAGAGGGGGGAAATGAGAAGCACACCTCCCCTGCCCCAGCTTCCCTTTCCTCCCCCCGAGGTCTCCCTCGGCGGGGCACCTCGCCCTGCTTCCCACAGGGAGAGGTCTCTGCTCTCCCCCTCCTGTTTGCCCCGGAAACGGAGGTAGTCGCCACAGGTCCCCTCCCCTCTCTCCCCCAGGTCCACCCCGCGTGTCGACTCCTTCTGGGGAGGCAGCGACGATCTGACTGCTGCCGTCGGTCAGGAGAAGGACGGGATCACCACGATCGTCTTCCGGCGCCGGATCGAAGGTGAGCGGGGAGGCGGCGCCTAGCGGCGCGACCTCAACCCCACTCCCGCAGCCTCTGAGCCCACGGACCACGCCATCTCTAACGAGTCCATGCTGGTCATCTGGGCGCGCGGCCAAGAGGCGAACGCCTACGTCCACCACCCCAAGTCCGGCTTGGAGACTGGAACGGCGGGGCGGCCTGACTTCTACGGGCAGGACGAGCTCAAGTACCACGGGCAGCGCTCCCAGCGAGGGAAGGTCCTACTGAACTTCTTCGCGGATGGGGCGGCCGGCCAGTCGCTCTGCGGAGAGGGCCGTTGGGCGTTTCCCGCCGGCTGCGAGGGGCGCCGTGGGGAGGCCGCCCCGTCCGCGTGTGAGTATGTCGCCAGGTGGACGTACCTGCGGGCTACAGACGACGTCCACTTCGTCCTGCAGACAACCCGGACGGACCGGTGGACGGGCATCGGCTTCTCAGATCACCCGTTCATGGTGAGGGCCGGCTGAGCTCCCGGCCCCTCCTACCTTTCCCGCTCCCCAGCCCCACTCCGACGCCATCATCGGATGGGTGGACCTCAACGGACGCGTCTTCGTCGCCGACTACTGGATCGCAGAGTACGCGACCCCCCAGCTGGACACCGTCCAACACATCTACAACGTCAGCGGGGAACAGAAGGACGGCATTACCACCCTGCGGTTCTCCCGGCGCCGCGACACGGGGGACGAGCAGGTGAGCTGGAGGAGCCCCCGCGGCCGTCTCGTCCCTCCCTCTGCTGCGAGTTCTTTGCCCCTGTTTCCTTGCCTCCAGCGTGCTCCCCCTCCCGCCCTCTTTCCAGCTGGCTCTGCTTCTGATGCCGCCACCGCCAGAGGCGTTTTCCAAGCAACTCCCTCGGCTGCCTTCCTCCCCCCTTCGGAGGGGACCTCGGCCAGACCCGGTTGCCAGCCAAGAGCGGCGGAAGACGCGCGGCCGCGCGAGAGACTGATCCCTTTCTGCGCGCGTCCTCGGAAAGGAAGGGGGAGGGTGGGCGAGCGATCCGCCCCGGACCTCGGATCTCGCTCCGCGGGGCAACCCCGGGAGGCAGCACGCTCTCCGGTCCCGCGAAACTCCCTCTCTGCGAGGAGTGCGAACAGTGAGGAGGCGCATATCCCCCAGCCTCATCCTCCTGGAAGGCAAGGGAGAGGCCATGCCCCGGCGTGACCCCTAGTAACGGAAGCGGCCTCTTCTTGACCGTATTGACTTTTTGCACTCGCCCTACTGAATCTGGGGCTGCGGGCCATCCGGCATTCGTCCCTCGCCTCCCGGGGAGCGAACTCCAGAGTGCCAGGAAGTCCCCCCGCGCGTTCCACGTTCCGGCCTCCTGCCTTCTCCTACTCCGTCTGCATCCGTCACCACCAATAGTTCCAGCTCCTCTTTGGCATCCTTCCAGAGATGCGAGAGAGATGAATGCCTGTGGGTGATGCCTTCTCGCGTCAGGCAGCGTCGAAAATGCTTCTCCCTCGCTTTTCCCCTGGTCTTTTTCCTCTTCTTTTTATCCGGATGAGCTTAGTGAAGCGCTCGCGCGCGAACCCATCGAGCGGCGGAAGCTGCGAGATCCGTGCTGCCCACAAGTGGCCGGCCCGGGGCCCACCGTTCTCTGCGCCTTGCAAGCAGGACAGGCACCCCAAGCCCTTCTTTTATTCCCCTTTTGCCCTGTTTTGTTTCTTCCTCCTCCTCCTCTTCCTTCTATCGTGCTGCTTTGTTTTTGTTTTTATTTTATTCCCCCCCCCCCTCCCATCTTGTTTTGTTTTGTTTTTGGTTTTTTTTTTTTGTGTGTGTGTGTGTGTGTCCACTTTTAAAGGTCGACCTGTTATTTGGACATCTGATCGGAATCATTCAACAGGGGAAAAAAAAGTCTTCTCTTCGTGACGTCATCCCGTCTTTTTTCTCTTCTCTCTCACAGCCAATCAACCAGGTAGTTGCCAAAGCGTGCCGGTGTTTCGGCACGTCCTCCAGCGTATCGTTGGACGCTGCAAAGTAGGAAAGCGTGTCTAGGGCGAGAGCGATTCGAAGAGACGTAATTCTGGACCGCCGAATCGAGCAAGGAAAAAAAAAAAAAAACAATTTTTTTTTCCTTTTTTTTTTATTTCCTTCCTCCTTCTCTCCCCCCCCCCCCGCCTCTCTTCTTCTTTCTCTCTCTTCGTTTCCACGATCGTTGGTTTTCCTTCCGGGGACGCCATTTCTTTTATGATTATGTTGGCATGCGTGTACGCTACAAGTAAAACTTTGCAGCGGATGTACGTCATTAGCACTCGCCCGTTGAACGATTCTCTGGGAAACGAAATTGCGGCAGAGGACTTCCCGCTCGTGCTGTCCATTGTACTGTTGCGCCGCTTCCAGAAATTTCGAAACGCTTTGGATCGCCTAATGACACTTGGAACGTTTTGCTCTGTGCGAAGACGGTGGTTCCAGACGATGAGCTTCGTCGGGCTGGCGGTGGGCATAGGCTCTTTGAACGTACTTTTTCCCTTCACTGATCCGTACGTGCTGCAGAGCCGTTGGTGTTTGCCTGCCTTGATGAATCGTAGGTCCGACGAGGGGGCGGGGGGATTCCTGTTCACCGACGTGCCATTTTGAAATCGGCATGTCTTTCGTGGGATTCCCTTGATCAAGAGGTTATTCCAGGAGAGATCATGTAACGGAGCGAGGGAAAATCATCCGCCTGCCTGTTTGTCTTTCCCATTGCTTTGCGTCTTCCCCCCCCCCCCCACTCGACGCTGCGTTAACCCTGTTGGTAGCTTGCGAGAGCAGTGCGCTGCTGTTGACACAGCAGCCCACGGCCGAGCGCGTACCTCCGTAATGAAGAGAAGCTGCGTCTGTAGGATTCGACTTGTTCAACCCGTCGTCCTTCGACGGAACCGCTGGGTTAGAGCGACGCCAATTTTCTTGTTTCAGGACAAGGTCCTTTCTGATACCAAATGCCTCCATGTTTTCTTCATCGTCCACGGCGGAACGTTTAACCCTGTAAACAAGAAAATAAGAAAGCACGATGTCCAGCCAATCGTATCCGAGGAAAAGATCTGTTTCGGAGTGTGCGATAAAGGTACGTACACTTTGCTTGTTTTCGGCGGAGCTCCTCTCCGAGAGGTGGGAGTAACCACCGCTGTGAGACGTCGGCGTGCGCTGGCGGGATGCTGCAGGATACCCTGCGAAGTGGAGCGTGGTCGAGGAAATCCATAGCTCGCTCCTCGCCTCGGTTCTGAAGAGTTCCAACGCTCTCGTCGCGACGGAATGGGCGGGCGCCTTTTCGATTTGTTTCCCCCCGTGGAGAACGGCACAATCTGATGCAAGGGCAGCCGCGCTCCATCCAGTTTTCTTCTCTTCGGCGTTGGTAAATAACAGAATCAGCAGAAAATCTTGCACAACAGCACGTCAATTAGGAAGACTGCATCACGGCAGAATTTACGATCGCCAGGCCCTTCACATAAAAACATCCGGGAATCAATATCGAAAAATTTCGAATTACTGGGCTTTAATCAGGCGGCCGATCAACAAAAACGGTTTGGGTCTTTTCTTCCTTCGACCGTGTGCTGCTGCTGCTGCTGCTGCGACGAAAGCTGCGTGTTAACCATTTGAAAGATTTATTGAACGCTTGAATGGGGAAAACTTGCGAGCACGTCTCGGGAGTTTCAATTTGCATACTGCGCGTTTCGAAACCGGAATGCGCTCCTTTCGCGTCCCCGCCTTGCTGAAGAAGGCTTGGCGCTCCCCCTTCTTCCGGACGGACGGTGGCGCAGAGTGCGCGCGCGCGCTCTCTCTGTGGCTCTCCGCTTTTTACGGTTTTTTCCTTCTTTCCGTGGCTTCCCCGTTTCCGCTCGGAGCTGCGGAGTCCCTGCGCCCTGACGGAGTCAAATGACCGCCGGTGCATCGGGCAAATTCTTGAGAGTCTTGCTCCGGCTCGTAGGGGCTCGCAGAGTGCGTGCCTGCCGGCGGTAGGGATTGCGCAAGAAACTTCCCCGTCATTCCCGCAGCCCGCGCTGCGGATGAATGGCTGGCTGTTTCGCCGTTCTCCTCAGTTCATCTTCCGCAGACTCCGGTTCAGAACTGCCGTCACAAGGTACGCGACGCGAGCGTGCGCCGAGGTCTCGTGCGCTCGTTTTCCGTCGTCCATCCGCCCGTGCAGCCATTTTCGCGCAATCATCTTAATGCTTGCGGCTGGAGGAAAGGTCACGTGGCTTTTCCCCTCAGGTCGTGTGCTCACCGGTCTCCTCGGTCGCTTTTTAGAAGATCGGAGAGTCGGATCGTTTCCTGGGTCGAATGAATTGGTCTTCCCGATCGTTCGAAAGAGGCTCCGGATGAGTTCGAGCTGCTGCCATCACTCCAAGACCTGCACTGGGGGAGGGGAAGGGTTCGCTGGAACTAGAGGCTCCGGGAAGCACACTCCCTTCTTCTGGTCTTTTGCACAGCTTCTCATCTCATCATCCCAGCATCCCTGGTGAGGCTCTTTGGTCCTCTGGCGGACCACCACTCGGGGAGTGCTTGCCCCGCTCTTGCTATGGGGAAGAGGGCAGGGTGCCGGCAGCGCCGCCACTTTGTCCAGGCATCTTCTCCGTGCTTGTAGACGCGGCAGCCTTCTGTGCATTGGGGAGAGGGCTCTCGGCGTTGTGATGTTTAACCGAGGAACCTCCGTCGATAAGGGATCAAGGAAGACTTCTCTTTTTCGTAACCTGCTGCCTCCAGGCGGCCGATTTCATTTTCCCTCTAGCCTCCGTCCGTTTGCTCCTCCCCTCTTCCTGTCGCCTGCGGGAAAGGTCCCCTTTGCCGGCGCTTTCCGGTGCAGGAGTGCTCCTGGAGCACTCATTCTTCGCGTGTGCTGGAGGTGTTGTGACCTTCCGTCGAATTTTCCTCGCGTTCTCCGCCGTCGCAGCGTCTGGACGATCGAATGCCCGGCTGAAGGTCGAGCAGGCTGGTGGGGCGACTGGGAAATCTACAGCCATCCGACTTTCTCCCGTTTTCCTCCCCTCAATCTCGTGGCGGAGCTCTGTGCTTCTTTTGCCAGAGGACCCATCGCTGCTCCACGTCGCCCGCCTCAAGAAGGCGCTATCGGACGAGTTCACCCTCTACTGGAAGGTCCTGGAGGGTCTTCGGAGGTCGAGATCGCGATGATGCCGCGACTGACGGCCTGGCACCGTCGCTTTCTCTTGCAAGGCCTTCCCCCTTATCGCGCAGCAGAGGGCCGCCTGTCCCAGGAAGCTGGAGATGGGCGGCGTTTTTCCGGCAGCTCCCGGGAGCCCGAACCGGCACCCCTTGGCTGTGGGAGCCTCTGGATGTGACCGACGGACATGGTGCAGCAATGGGCCACCCCTTTTGTCTTTCTCCCTCGTCTGGCTCAAGGCTGCCGCGTTTCTCGGCTGATCTCCGCCGTGGGGAAGCGTCCCACCGACGCACCGTCCCTTGGAGCGTGATCTGGACGCTGACCGGCTTGGGAGTCCCTCTGAGCCTTGACCTTTCAGACCTGCACGATGCTCTGGATGGAGCGAAAAGTGAAGGAGCGTCCATGATGACATACAACGTCAGTCTGCGGTTCACCGGCCTGGACTCCCCGAGGCTCGAAGGCGACCTGTCCGAGCGGATTCAGAGGGACGTGACCGCCCTGCTGAAGGACGCCCCGGGATTTCGCGAAGCGAACGTTTTGGTGCTGCATGCGTAAGCGGGCTACCCCGCCTCCCGGTCTGGTCTTCCTTTCCCCCTTCCCTTCCAGCTTCCCCGAAGCACTGCGGGCGGACATCGGAGTCGCTTTCGACAGGATCGGGGACTCCGCAGCGGAGACTGTCAAGTCCCTGATCGAGAAGACCCTCGGGGACCACGTCTCTGCGGGAAAGTTAGGATCTTTGGCAGTCGACCCTCACTACCTCATGATACAAGGACCCATAGGTAACCTTCGAATTGACCTGCATCCCCTCCTTCTCGGACCTGGGCACTGGCAAGGAAGGCGCCACGATGATTTCCTCTCTCCCCTGCAGCATCTCCCTCCCCTCGTCCCCACGAGAGCGCGGACTCCCTACCGCTGGACCTGAAGGTGGTGGTCGTCGTCGGAGCCGTGGGCGCCCTTCTGTTCCTGGTGCTGCTCCAGGCCGCCTGCACGATTTACCTGACCAGGAGAAGGAAGCGCTCGCACATGGTAAGCGGGAAGCCAGGGTATCCCGAACCGGGAAGGAAGCGACCGGCGTCGTTTACGCGTCCGCAGAGGTCCTAGAATCCCTCAGTCCGCTGGGTTCCCTCCCTCCTTTCTCCCTGTATTCCCGCTGGTGCTCCATCGGGGTAGGCGGGGGGGATCCCTCTTCTCCGCATCCCACTCTGCTCTTCCTCAGGCGACTGAGGGAGCGTAGGCTTCTCCGGTGACTTCCTTGCCGTCGATCGGCTCACTTAACAGCGGCAGCCACGGCTGTCTCCAGCATTCGCGCCGTCATGAGCGGATAGTGACCCCGGTGGGACAGAATGCATGCGCACCTCTCTGCCCCGCCCGCAGTGGCTGATGTCTCTCCGTCGTCAGGACCGCTCCTCCTCTGGGTCGACGTGGAAGGACTGCTCCGCGGGACAGACCAACTACGCGTACGAGTCCTTCGAGCCGGACAGCAACGGCCGTCCCGCAAAGAGGCCCGTCGCCAAGCACGGGCACGAGAACGGCTCCTCGTCCGCCGGCAACAACAACGTGAAATCCCTGAGCCGGTCCAGGGTCGCCCCGGGCAACCAGCGCGGCGCTACCGCCGCCCACGACAAATCGACGTACTCCCTGCCCCGCACGAGCTACTCGAGCGGCTACAGCAGCGCCAACCACTTCCCCGACGCGGACAGGCAGTTCAAGACGCTCTCGGGATCCGGGATGCAGCCCGACTTCTACTTCATGCCCTCCCAGAGGAAGTACTCAGGTGAAGTGGTCAGGGTCTACGTGGACTACAACGGCAAGAGACCCCGGTAGCCGAGCGTCCTCCTCGATCGGCGCGAACCTCCATCCCGTACCCGGGGCAGCGAAGAAGGAAAGCAGTGGCCTGCCTAGCGCGCCCGGCGCTGCCGAGATAAACAAAGAGTTATTTTTTCGTAACCCGCTGCCTCACGGCGGCCCGTTTCATTCTCTCTCCCTCCGGCCCCGTCCGCTGCTCCTCCCCCTCTTCCTGCCGCCTGCAGGAAAGGGTCCCCACTGCCAGCACTTTTCAGGAGTGATCCGCGGCGGGAACTGCCTCTGACCTCCCTCCTCGTCCTTCCGCTTCCGGAGAGGGAAGAATTTTCAGGGGCATCGCGCAGGTTGCCAGGGCCGCCGTCCCGGGCCCGCGGCGGAAGACATCAATCACCACGCACCAATCTCCCCTGCCGCAGCAGCCTCTTTGTAGGAATGCTGCCTGCTCGGGGCGGGGGGATCCGTCCCTACCTAGTTCACCCCGTCGCCATGCCGACCTTCTCCGGACGGCCGAGCCGGGTAGACGCACTCGACTCGACGTGTTTCTTTTTTTTTTTTTGCGACGTCGGGGCAGCGAGCGAAAGCGGGCTGAAGCGCACCCGGAAGGCGGCGTGGGCGGCACTTATGGTAGCGGCAGTTGCCCCAGGGTGACCTTTGGAGGCCAGCTTGGGGCACCCGTGGAGCTGTTGCCGTGCTCGGGCCGATTCAGGCTGCTGCTCGCCGATTTCTAGAATCAGTGGACCCTCGAAGCCGGCGCTCCTACCCCAAGACCAGGTCAGACAGGGAGAGGAAGGAGGTGCGGAATGAATCCGAGGTCTCCAAGGCAGCCGGCCGCTCACCGGGGAAGCATCCCGCGTTGCCTGCGCAGCCGAGGAGGACCCAGACGAGCGTCCCTTCCTCTTTGGATCCCTCCTTCCCCGAAGGCCGGCGGGAGGCAGCTGGTGGGCCGCAGGGGGGCGCCAATTGTTCGGCTCCAACTTCCCGGCGTGGGGACCCTGCGGCGTAGCGAGAGAGCGCCGCTGCCCGTCGCCGGCAGGAAACTCCATCCCGGGGTCGCACCACCGCCCGGCGGAGTCGTTCGCTGCTTCTCAGCCGGCCAGCCCATTGCACCAGATCTTCGCCCTCCCTTCCGGCCCCCTAGCTCGAACGGGAGAAGCCTCTGGCGGAGACAGAGGCTTCCTCAAGGCAGTGAAAGGATGCTGCGTGTCTCCCCGAACAGGGAAGGGAAGAGGAGATCTCAGAAGACAGGGTCCTCCCCTCGCGCACCCGGAGTCCCCGGAGTGAGTTTCGCAGGCGGCTCTGGCTAGGGGAAAGGTACGAGGAAGCAGGAACGGGGGCGATCTGGACCGCATGATCCGTGTGGTTCAGCGTTCTCGTCCTCCCGAAAACATCCAATGACGCTTTCCTTCCTTTCTGTTCCTTGGAAAACGGAAAAGTGCCAGAAGTCTCCTGACCCGCTCCCCCGTAGTCCCGCGGCCTACTTCTGGCGCTTCCTGGCTCGCATCGGGACGGGTGTTAAGGAGCCACTGGCGACGACGGCGGACTCGCTTTCCCAGGGATGCCAGAACTGCTCCCGTGATGAGGCGCCGCTGGCTACGAGGCGAGCGCGGGTTATTCCCTTCCCTCCCGAATAAATCCCCTCCCCTTTTCCCCCACGCGCGCGCTCGTGCAGGCAGCGCCAGATTTGCGGACGGATCCTCCGCGGAGCAGCCCCAAGCCTGGGCGAAGCAGCAAAACGCGTGGCTGAGCGCGCGCGCTCGTACGAAGACGAACTCCTCCCCCTTTCTCGTCGACTCCGGTTTCCTCGGAAACGAGGTGCCCGCGCTCCGCGTGAGTGCGTGCGCGTGCGCCTGCCCCCCCCCCCCCCTTTTCCCTTTCCACGCGCCTTTGGGAAAGTCGCGGAGGCGGGGGGGAGGCTCGGCGGCGTTCGGAAGAGGCGACGAACGCCCGGCATTCCTGAGCACGGCGCGCGCGCCCTCTGCCTGGCGCTGCCGGTGCCCCTTCCGGGCGCGCGCACTTCGCGAAAGGCGACCCGACTTTCCACTAAAGGCCGCCGTTCGGAACGGGCGCTGCTGGCAGCGGTGGTGGCGGCATCTGGATTCCTGGCGTTCGAGCCCGCTCCCGCCCCCCGGGGGCCGGTCAGCGGCGGCGATCGGACGGCGCATTCCACGTTGGGATCGGGGTGACGTCATCGCCGGACTGCCAGGCTTTCCCCCTCCCCCCCTCGCGTGTTTCTCGCCGCACGGTAGCGAAGCGACGGGTAGTTCGCTGAGGGACCAGCGGACCTCGTCGGGGATGCGACGCGGAGGGGGGTCGCCCGGGAAGCGACGCTCGCCTGCGGAAGGGCGTCGCGGAACTTCCGTCGCAATGAGCGGGCCTGCCATCTCGGGGTGCCTCCTCGCACTACAGCGAAACTCTCCGGCCGAATACTCGGGAGAACGGGAACGGCAGTCGACCCCTCTCTGTCGCTTGGGGGGACCAGGAAGTTCGTGATAAGCCCGGAAGCGGTTCCTGACTGAACTGCGGCGTCCGAAGAGTCCCGGTGATCTGCGTGCACAAACTGCCAATGATGGGGCAGCCACGCGGGAGAGGGCGGCGGCGGCGGAATGCTGGGGCTCTTCGAGAATTCGTCGCTTCTACGAGAAAGGGAGGGGAAGTTGCAGTCGCCCGGCAGCGCCTCCGCGTTCGGGAAGGAAGGGGAAGGCGAGGTGGCGGTGGCACTGCCGGCAGCAATGGTCCGAGAGAAAAGGAGAGGACGCACAGAAGAGGGAGAGGGGCCGCTCCATGGGCAGGAGGGGGAGTACCAGCGGCAGTCGGGAGCGGCGCCTTCTCTTCGACGGACTTTAGGACGACGCCATCCGCCGCCGCCTGCCCCCTGGCGACCCGCAGCTCTACGTGAGCTTCTCAAGGAAGGCCCCATGCCCGAGGGGGCCGCAGGCGCCCATCCCGGGCGCTTTCGCTCGCAGCCGAGATGGGGGTGACCATCCCGCCTGCTCCTCAGGAATAGGAGGGAAGGGTGGGACACCCCCTCTCCCCTCTTCGCCGGGGGATCCATTTGGTGTCCGGAGCCGCGCGCCTGCGCTTCCCGGAGATGAAAACGTGCCTCGGGCGAGGGGTGCCAATCTCGGGGCGATCCGTCACGCCCCCCTCCTCCTCCCCCCCATCCACGAGGAATCGATTAGCCCTTCCGATTATCTCCGTCACGCCTTCCCGGAGAGATTAGCGAGGACGCTCCCGGGGAGACCGGGAGGATTCCGAATTCGGGAACGCGGCAACTCATTGCTAATCAATTCGGGGAGAGGGGGGAGGGGGATGGGAGGGGCCGCCTGACGGGCACATTCGTCATCGCCGCCTTCCGGAATCCCTCCGGTTTTAAAATTCAGGCGACGGCTCCCGCCCTGGGCGCCGGAGAAAGGGAGAAAGGGAGAGGAAGGGGAGTGATCACGACGAGGGCCTCGCACCTCACTCCTACTCCTCCTACTGTCTCACCGCGCTTCCTCAGGCCGGGCCGGCACCTCTGACCCTATGGGCGCTCAGGGAGGCGAGGGGAGGGAAGAAACCCTACGATGCCCCTTCCTCAGGGATAGGGGAAACTGCTCCTCGTCGTCATCCTCCCCCCACCCACCCACCCCTTTCCCATCCCGGGGAGCGGACTGCGCTCCAAGGGAAGAGTTAGCGGGAGAGGTTTCCCTGGAGACGGCATCGCTGTCTCCGGAACGGTTCGGGTCGCGTCCGGCAGCTTTCTGTGCCGCCCGGACGGGCAACCACCGGCTGACTACCCTCAGGTGGGGCACGCCTAGAATTGTTCTCCCCGTCCGTCTCCGCTTCCCGCACCCATCTCCTCCCACTTCTCCGGGAAAGATCAACCAGAGGCCTCGAGGTCGATCCTGTCCCCGAGCATCCCACGCCCGGCGCGCGCACATAGGTCTCTCCCTCCCCCCCTTCCTTCCCGATGATTGTCCGCTCGATCCGATCGAAGGACCAGCGAAGGCCTTCGCTCGTCTCCCGGGGTGGAATTTCTCGGAGGACCGGGAAGGCGAGCTAAGGCGGTCCTTTCCGCTTTCCCGGAAAGTCTCGCGCATTCCAGGACGGAGACTTCCAGGTTTCTCCCCTTCCAGGAATGTCCTCTCCTGAGGCCGGAGAGCCGTGTGCCCGCTGGGAAGCTCTACAGGGTATCTCTCTCAAGAAGGCGCTCTTCCGGGAGTGCCGGGACTCCCCCTAGGCAGCTGCCTGGCGATTCCGGGAGGTGCGCCACCTGCCGAAAGGACATCAACGCGGGCCGGAGCAGAGGGCGTCTCTGCTCCAGGAGGGCGGAGAAAGAAGGAAGGAAAGCAAGGGGCCAACGGGAGGAGGAGTGCAGCTCCCTGCCCCCTCTCCTAGACTCCCGCTCCTCGCTTCTCTGTGGCAGCGGAACGCAACGAAGATGAAGAGATACTTGCCGGCATACTTACCTGGCTTCGAGGTCTTAATTGTGATCAAGACGAAGAGAGACGAAGGGGAGCAGCTGCAGGATAGGGATCCAGAAGGGAGCAGGAAAGCAAAAAGGGGGTCGCAGATGCATCGGCCTGGCAGCTGGGTGCCTCCTTCCTCTTCTTACCCTTCCTCCTCTGACCTGCTGACCTTTCGGTCCCCTTTCGTCTTGCTCTTCCTTGCGATCGGCTCTGTTTCGACCGCAGGCACCAGGGAGCGGGGAGGAGTCGCCCTGAGACTTCCCTCTTCCTCCCTTCTCTGCAGTTCCGTCTCCCCCCAGACGAGGCGGTAGGGGGCTTGTCGCCGGTTCATGGGCTTCCCCAGGGGGCATCGTCCCAGGGGAATACTCCAGGAGGGGGGAGGGGAACGTTCCGAGCCACTAGTGTAGAGTACCTCACTCAGCGGCTCTCTCTGGAGGTTCCAGGGATGAAAAACGACAAGTGAAGCTTCTTCCTACTACTCACTCTCGATCCCATCCCGCCCCTCCCCAACCCTTTCGGCTCGCAGCTTTCTATCTTCCCCGGTGCGTGTTTCCCGCGCTCTCTTCATGGTGGCCGCCCACCTCCGAGGCGTCGTGGTGACCTTTCTGTGGGATGGCGCTCCCATCGTCGGGACCCATGCCACCCTCTGCAGCACGCCTCTTGACGTCGCGCGCCGCCCAGAGCGGCCCCTCACGCCCAGGACTCATCCCAAACAGCGCCTCCGACCCAGGGGCGGGAATGGGATTCGTATGGAGCGACCCAGAGGTCTCGACGGGCCACCCTGGTACGTTAGCCGGCTCGCGACGCATTCCCACAGAGGTCCACTCACATTCGACATCTTCCGGAGTGAAGAAGCGCTCCCATCAGGGGGGGGGGGAGCAAGAGCGGGGCTCCTGGAACAACTCGGACACCTTCGTCGCTTCCTCAGGAGGTTCAGCCTCTTCGAGGATCCTGGGAGGAGAAGTCAGGAGGGGCCCCAGGACCCAACCTCCCCCTTTCCCTCACCCAAGGACCGGATGCTGGCCGAGCTCCGGTGGCGCCCCTTCCGAAACGCATCGAAACGGGAGACCTCGAATTCCCGTCATCTCGTGAGATCGCAGGGGATGCTGGTGGGCGCGACGCCACCTCCCTCTTCCTCCTCCCCCAACTTCCAGACAAGGAGCATCCGCGACCATACCTCTCCGGAGGACTGTCTGGGAACCCCGCGAAGGGGCTGCATCCTCTCAGTAACGGGAGGCAGAGGGGCGCTGCTGCGGACGGCGTTTCCCCAGGGGCCACCACCTTCGCTCCTAGCGGGGAGGAAGGTGTGCTCGTGGAACTGCGATGAGGGCAGGGGGAGATTCCACAACTCGGCCTGCGCAGGAACAGGAGTCTCGTGGAATCTTCCAGAAGTCGTGGAGCCATCTGACCACCGTCTCTCCGGAAGGCCTCCCGCCTCAGAGCACCACCGGCTGCTGAGGTGAAGCTGCATCTTTCAACGTGGCTCCGATGCCCAAGGGGGCTCCTGTGGGGCGTCTTCGGGGAAATGGGCGCTCCCGTCGCGAAGGAGGAACTTCGCGCGAACTCTGAGGCGAAGCGGAAAAGACGGAAGCAATGGCTCCCGGACTCGGCATCCGCTGGAAGCGCGGAAGTGATGATGCTGGAGGGGGATACTGAGATCGAAGACGGGAGGATCCCCCCATCCCCCATCCTTTCGCATGGAAAGCCAGGACCCGCCGGGTCAGGTGGTCTTTTGGTGACTTCGAGCCCTCCGGCAAGGGGTCCCGAGAAGGGAGACTGGCAACCGGCACCAGCAAGAACGAAGTCGCCGCACGACCTTTAGGAGCGCAGGCGATGGGGTTCCCTCGAAAACATTCCCCGGGGGGAAAGTCGAAATCTGCGTCTCGTCGGGGCGCGGTCGCGCTCGACTCTGTTCGACTCCGCACTTGGAAACACGACGCCCCCTTGGCTCGTATCGAAGAGGCGAACCTGGGACATCCTAGAGCCCGGCATCCGAGGTACCCCTTTCCGTCACGGGGAATGCGACTCCCTCTCTTGCCGAAGGGGGAAGGACCGGGTGCGCGCCGCCCGTCGGACGGAACATGTGCAGGGTCTCCAGGGCGGCTCGCGAAATAGAGGAATGCCATTTCCATGCGCTCGGCCCCCTGCGGCAGCAGCGGCCACTGCGATGCCGGACAGTCACGAGAAGCTGTGGGGGCGGGCCCTAAAGATGCTCCTTCCGCGTTTCCCCGTGCCGCGCGAGCGAGGGGGTTTCACGTGACTCTCCAACTTCTGAATCAGCCGCTCCACCCGGCTCACCAGCCGCTGCAGCGCTTGCACCGGCAGGTGGACGCCGAAAAGAGGCAGCGATCGATGACAGCCAGAGGAAAGGACCTGCCCGTGCTGGAAACTGTGAGCTCGAATCCCGCCCAAGGAAGGGTGGGAACGGGGTGTGCATCGTAGGTTTCGAGTCCCTCCCTGCAGGATGATGCTGACTGGCCTCGGGTGCGGCGGCATTGGTGGAAACCAGAAATCTCCCTCCGGCTACCCCTGTTGACTGGACAGGATTGGAAGTTGACCCTCCGGGGTCCTTCTAGAACATTAAGGAGTTTTTCCCTCCTGCTTTGGAGATGGAGCCGTCCTTCCTCTCTCTAGGGGGAGGGGGTTCCATCGCATACCATCGAACTGGTTGATTGACACCTCTCCAGAGTGTTACGAAGCGTGCTGCTCCCTCCGGGAAGTGCCCTTCAGAGAATTTGGGGAGCACCCTTTCCGGGTTCTCTCCAAAGGAGAAAACCAGGAAAGGTTCCCTTGCGGGTTCCCTCCGGCGAAAAAATTCCGGGAGCAGATCCTTTCCGGATTCCCTTCGGAGAAAGAACAACGGAACGGCTCCTCTGGGTCCCTCCGGAGAGAACAAGGAAGAGGTTCTTCCCTTCGGGATTCCCTTCGAAGGCAACCAGCGCGAGGATTCCCTTGGGGTTCCTCTCCCAAGCTTAAGAGGAGCGGACTCCTTCCTCGGAGTCTTCCTAGATTCATGGGGTGATCCCTCCCTGGATACCCCCATAATTTGGGGAGTCACATGCACCTTCGGGTGGAGTGGGACGGCGTTGGGCGGCGTGCCTGGGAGAGGGGGGCGTGGTGTCCTTCAGCAGACACACGTTTCTTCCAGAACTCGGCGCTCGTGCGCAGCCGCTGACCGTCGTCCCAAGGGCTTGTGCGACCTCTGGAACGGGCGGACGGACGGCCCACTCACGCAATTCCAGGCATTCGGGGATGGGGAGGGCTAGGTCCAGGGAGAGAAGAAAGATGGATTTTCTTCCGAGGCACGGGGGGGAAGGAAGGGGCAGGAATCGCCGCTGGGCTGGAGGAGCGGAGAACGACCCTGGAGACATGCCGAAAACCCAACGCGAGTCCCGATCTCCCGGAGGATCTCCAGCACCTGATGAACCCCGAAGCCGCAGGACCGCGAACGCGAATTTCCCGTTTCTGGGAGCGCAAGGGGGGGGGGGGAGAAGGCACGGTACGGGAGACGATGCCTGCAGCAGCGCGGAAAGATGATGCGCTGAGGACGCCGCTGAGGAAAACGGGGGGAAGGAAGGACGCACTGCCTGCATCTTTTTCCAGCCTCCGTTGCATCCGAGGCCTGGGACGCGCTGTTTTGCCCACTGTTGCCCTCCTTCACCGGGAGACCCGACTGGGACGAGGAGGAAGGTGGGTGCATGTTCCTCCATGAGGGTGGGAGGAGGAGGAAGGGGGCGGAAGTAGACAGCGGCGACCTCTCTCCCCGAGCACCCTCCCGGCCATGCGGCGGCCAATCCGGCACCGAGGTTGCCCAAGAATGACTCATTGTGTCCCGCCCCGACGAGAAGGGACCGAAGATCCCTTAATCGCGCCCGTTCCAGCCGTCAAGGTCCCGAATGAGATGGTGTTATTAAAGCGGCTCAGCATCCTGCAACTCGGATCCGCAGCATCCCGCGACGGGGTAGGGGGGGGAGTGCTCGCTCTCCGGGAGGACGGAGCGGCAGGAGCGAATTCTCCTCGCGGGCTGTCGCACGAGAAGCGTCCAGGGAGACGACTGGCGATTTGCTCGAGCCGTTTCCAGGGGTTACCGTCCACGGCGCCGCGGTCGACTGACGGATGCCCGGGAGCAGCAGATAACGGAGCGGGGAAGGAAGCAAATTAGCCGGGACAATTATCCCAGAGAATTCAATAAAACCTCCGGGAGCGGAGAGCGAGGCGCGCCTGAGGGATAAAGGGAAGCTTCTTTTTCGATTCCTCCTCGGACCTTAATCGGCGCTTCCATCTTCGATCCCTCCCCCTCCATGCGCGACGGCGCACTGCCCGCCTTCCTGGCACCGCCTCTTAGGACCCAGGATCACCTCCCTTCCCCTTTGGCGCGTCCTTGCCTCCCCCTCCCATCTGCCACCGCTGCAGCCAGCCTCAAGCCCACCACCGCCCGACCCTTCATTCCCTTGCCGACTCCCTGAAGTGGCTCCTCGGCAGGCACCATCTGCTGCCTCGCGTATCTAAGGGTAACAGAGCTGCAGGAACGGAGCAACTAGCGATCCTCGTTGCCAGGAGTTCCGCGACCTCCCCTTACAGCCAGCAGCGAGCACCCGATGACTCCCCGCTTAGGGAGGCTTCCGCAAACTTCCGCAAACCTCCGGCGCTGCCGGAACAGGAGAAGGGTGTGGGCAGGGGGCGCCCGCTTTCCGCGTGGCGCCCTCTCTCGCGGGCTCCGCCCTCGTGCGGGCTGCGGTCGTCCCCGTGAGCGTTTCCACGGTCTTTCCGGAACTCCCTTCCGAGGGAGTTCCGGACAAGGACTCCGCTCGGACGCCCGGAGTCCTTGCAGCAGCCCGGAGGCGCTCCTCTTTCCCGCTGGAAGTCGGCTCTGTTCCTCTCAACATCCTTCTTCCTCCTTCTCCTCCTCCTCCCCCTCTGGATTGCTCTCCCAGCCGGGCACCGGCGGTGGGCTGAGGAGCTTCTCTTCCTGCTACTCGGAGGGCCGCATTTTCTTCTTGATCGTTCCTAAAGGCCACTGTTTTTTTCTTCTTTCACTGAGGGGATGAGCCGAGGGCCATAAATCTGCGCTTATCGGAGGCGTCACGGCACCTCTTATCATCTAGGACCTAGGTCTTCTTCTCTTTTCTTGTTTATATCTGGCGACTGACGAGTGCTGCCCTCACGCAGCACGAATGCGAAATAGGTGCCGCACCCGGAAGTGCGCACGCCGCGAAGCGCCGCAGGACGTCACGCGCTCACGTCCGCGCCTGCGCCGGCCTTCTCGGAGACGGGAAAGCCCGCAGCGTTGCATCCCCCCCCCCTTTCCAGGGAAGATTCTGACCAACCTCCTCTCTGACCCCGAGTGCGTGGCGGCTCAGTTACCGCAGGAGACGGAGAGCCCTCGAGTGAGGACCCCTTGATCCCTGGGAGGCTGGCCTTTTCGAGGAAGGGTCTGGGATTCCGCCCTATCAGGCGGCAAGCTTGTCCGCAGGAAAGGACACTCGAAGATTCCTGTGGGATTCCGGGAGGCTCGACAAGGAGGACCGGCGAAAATGCAGCAGTCCTCTTTCTTCTCCTTTCTCCTCCATTGCCGACATCTGAGAAGGAGACATCCAGTTACCGTCGAGAGACGTAGGGAGGTCGGCCGGAGGGAGAAGGAGCCGAGAAGGAACTTAGTTCTTACTCCTCGAGGGAAGCTTCTATCGAGACGGGGTTTGCCCTTCCAGGAAGAGACGGGAAGCTTCGGGGGAAGATGGTGTGGTCACAGCCAAACCTTTGCGCTTCCCATCTGCTCACAGCCAGGGTCGCTCCGCTGCTCCGGGGCTCGCGGAAGAGGATAGGGGGAAAGGGGGGAAGGACTCGACTGCGAGCTAAGAGGGTGAGCCGGAATTCCGAGCCAAGCGCCACGCGACTTCCGTGATCCGCAGTCCCGGGTCTCACGGAGCGGCGACGCGCGCGGCCCCGGTGGGTAATCTCTGACCACTGCCTCCCTGGAAGCGTCTTCGCGGGAACGCGTGGTCGTCGGGCCGTGACTCCTCTCGGGGGAGATCCGTACGCCGCGGCAACACGGGGGGCCCTCCTAGCTGTACCTCCGGGAGCACCTTGGCGTCTCGGTCTCTCCTGCGGCGACGAAGAGGCCCCTTCGGTTCGGCCTGTTGACCGGGCGGCGATGGGGCTACGACAGCGCTTCCGGGTCGGGCGCGCGTTCGCCCGCCGCTGAGCCCAGCGCAGTAGACGCGGGAGGGGGGGGGGGGACGGAGGTTGCGCCTTTAGCTGGGGCTATGGGTGCGCCAGTGCCTTTCTTCCCTTCTCCTGTCCCCTCCCTCCTAGCGAGCTTGGATCCGAGCGCGCCGGAGAATCACCTCAGCGATTCGGAACGGAGCTCTCTGTGAGCTCTGCGCGCCTTGGTGTTTCGGCCCCGGGCGGGTCGCTCCAAACCAGCCACCTCCTTTCCGCGACCGGACTTCGGCCGTGCGCTCCCGCTCGTCGTCCTGATAACGCCACCTCCGTCGCGGATCGGTCGGTCGCGGCGCGTAGACCACAGCGACCGCGAGGGGGGCGGAGGGACGGACCCCTCTTTCTCCCCCCCGATCCTCGCGTGTCGGAAAATTTGATCTCAGGGACGAGGGTCTCTCTCCGGGTAGATGAGGGAGCGAAGCGGTCTTGCGAGTCGGCTGCGAAGGCCGGGCGAAAGAGGTGGGGACGCACCGGAGGCGAAATCCCGCGATGCCGCAGACTGCCCCGCGGATGGCAGGGGCAGAGATGCCACCACCGTCATCTGATGGTTCCCATGAGCAGCAGCAGCGCTGCTCGGGACCGAAGGCTGCCGCCATCTCGCCGTCCGGGGAAAGGTTCCCGGGAAGGGAGGCTGGGCGTCAGCGGCTGGTGGGAGTCGGCGAAAAGGGGTCACGGATGAGGTCACGCCCCACTCCCCCTTCCCGACGCCTAGCTACGACCTTCTCCCCCTCCCCTCGGAAGGGAGTTTCGGAAAGAACGTGGAAACGCTCACGGGGACGACCGCAGCCCTCATGAGGGCGGAGCCCGCGAGAGAGGGCGCCACGCGGGAAGCGGGCGTTCCCTGCCAGCACCCCTCTCCCGTTCCGGGAGTGCCGGAGGAGAAGAAGGCGGAAGGAAAGTTTGCGGAAGCCTCCCTGAGCGGGGAGTCATCGGGTGCTCGCTGCTGGCTGCGGGGGGAGGTCGCGGACTCCTGGCAACGAGGATCGCTAGTTGCACCGTTCCTGCAGCTCTGTTACCCTTGGATACGCAGCGGATGGTGCATGACGAGGCGCCATCTCCGAGATGCCCTGCCTTCGTGGTGGGCATTCCTCTTCCACTGCCTCACCACCAACATCGGCGTCAACGCTGCCTCCATGGGTCGCACGCGAAGGTCCACCCACCCATCCACGCCTCAATGCCAGGAGGCGCTCAGTCCGCATCGCTCGCCCTCCAAGGACCGGGAAGATCTCCCCGAAGGGGCGCGCTGCTCGCTGGGGCGGACGGACTGGCGCCTCCGCTTTGTCCCTCTTTCTCCCACGGGCTCTCTGCTCCGTGGGTCGCCTCTGGGCGTCCGTCCGTCTTCGCCTTTTGCTGCTGTGCCTACCGAGAGCGTCGGCGCCAGATTTTTCGCGCCGCTCCCCGAGGGAGCGAAGGCGTGCCTGTCTCCTGCAAGAACTCCTGCCGCCGCCTCCTCCCGTGCCGCGGAGGTCCTCCGATCGCGCCCCTCTGTGCACCATCCTCAATCACTCGGTCGTGGAAGATGATTTATCCGTCTGCCCTGACTTTATTGCCTCCATCCATCCCCTAATGAATGCCGCATTCTCAGGGGATAATAAAG
Organism: Raillietiella orientalis; assembly: GCA_036172245.1. NCBI lineage: Eukaryota > Metazoa > Arthropoda > Ichthyostraca > Raillietiellida > Raillietiellidae > Raillietiella > Raillietiella orientalis. The sequence continues at coordinate 1,985,074 of JAYWIR010000012.1, forward strand.
GAATAGGCGCCGGAACCCCGACTATTATGGCAAATCCAATATTCCTCCAGGAGACGGTGGCGACTTCCCAACGCCCCACTGGGTGGAAATGAATGGCTCGTGCCCCCTTCCCCCCTCCCTTCCCTACGAGAAAGGATTAGCCTTCGTGCTGCATTCGAGTGCCCCTCCCCCTCCCTTTTTCTTCCCCTCCCACCTCGTCCAAGTCACCCCAAAGACTTTGCGCCCTTCGGGAACGCGGGGAGATGAGGCGCCCACGTTCTCGACTGGAGCTCTTCAGCGAGCCGACTTCCCTCCCTCCCTCAAGGCCGCGCTCAGCGGCTGAGCCGAGATTCCCCGGGCAAAGTACGTTCACCGGGGGCGGCTATCCCCCGGAGTGATGGAGAAGGAGGGTCCTCGCTTCATGTCAGGAGGGGGGTGGACTTCGCTTCGTTTACCGCTGACGCGTGGGCTCCCTCCCTCCCCCACCGAGGCGCCGCTGACGCGTGGGCCCGAGGGAGCGGCGTGTCCCGACGTCAAGTTCGACGCCATCTTCGATTATCACCCGGGTGCTCCGGAGCGTTTATTTCATAAAGAAAATAAAATAAACATTTACATTTTCTGTGGTTGGACTAGTGGTCCAACCACCTCCTTTTTAGTCTAATCAGCCGCATTGACATCCGGTGAGGTCCGCCACGGCAGCAGAGGGGAGAGGACAAACAAAGAAAAAAAAATGCAAAAAATAAATAAATAAATAAACTTTGGGAGGGGATGCAGGAAGGAACCACGTTTTACTGGAGGCGGTCCTCTGTATCCTTTGGAGGATGCCGGCAAGGTCTTGCCGGGTGTTTTCCAGTTGGGGCTATCTCATTGCAGTCATCATGGAGCGGACAACGAAGTGGATATGGCACTCCTGTCGCTGTTCCCTTCTCTGGCGTCCTCCAGACGGCAACGATCCCGCGTAGGCAGAAGAGAGCTGCTGGCTAAGCTGCCGGCCGAAGGGCGTCGCGTAGCTGAAGGGGTTTCAAAGCCTCCCTGGAGCTGCTGCCGGGCGTTCTTGAAAGCAGGTGCGGGATGGTGCTCCAACTAACACAGTTCGGGTTTACCCTCCATCCCTCCTCCCATGTCCAGTGGTGCTGGAGAGCGTTGCACGGTAGACCCCAGTGCAATAGCATCAGAACCGATCTCTGCCACTTTAGTGGGATAGTGTGCCTATCCAGAAGAACTCGGAACCACTGCAGCTCTTCCTAAGGAATTTCCATTAGCTCGCCCAGAGCAAAAGTCTACAAGACGGGGGCACCAGGGTCGCAGCGTCCGTTAGCTGATCCGTCGTCCATCTCACCCAGTCCTCTTCTCCTGGCGGAGATTTCCATCAAGACCTCCCATCTAGCTGCAAGGCTGCTGCCCATGTGCTCTCTCAGGGAGGGTCGCGCTGCAATGAGGGAGGTTATTCCTGCCCACTCACTTCTTCCAGGGTCTCCGAAGATCTCTTGGAGCTTGCAGTTGTTGTAGGGTCCTTGCAAGAAACGTTGCGCCTGTTCCGAGCATTGCTCCTAGCTCCTCGCCCACGTGCAAATGGTTTCCCGTAACATCTTCGCGGGAAAGGGTGAAAGAGAGAGGAAGAACATTCCTCCGGCTATCCCCTTGCCCGGCCCTGCGATCGATCCCGCCCTCCTCCCTCCTCTCCGCTTCCAAATGCCCCTGCAGCGACCCGGCTCCTTCCACGAAGGATCTCCTGGGATGCTCCCCTCGAGACCCATCCCTCCCCACGAGGATCCCCGAAGGCGACGCAGGGTCCACCCCAGGGGCCGTTGTGCTCGGTGGCGTCGTCAGACGACGAAAGAGACAGCCCGAGCCTTCCGGCTGCTGGTGCGCGTGGTGGAGGGGAGCCAGGAGCCCACACCGGGCGCCCGGACGGAGGGACGGTCAAGGCGGCGCAGTGAGTGCCGGAGGACGATGCGGGTCCAAGACATATTATCTTCATCGAAGAATTCCTTTATTTAAGGTACATTACTGTTGTTGGATGTGTGGTTTGTGGCTATCTGGTGGTGCGCGCTTCCCGCCGAGGTGCTCATTAGGCCGAAGGGAGTCGCCTCCCTCTTGTGCCTGCGCGCGGCGCCCCGACGCCAAGAGACGCCCTTCCTCTCGGGTCGCGGGCGCCTCCTCCTGCGTCAGGCAGCACCCGCCTACCAGGCATTTTTTGTCACCCATCAGCGGCAGAGACCTTCCTCGGTTCCGCCTTCAGAGTTCACGAGCGTCGCTCTCTTCTGCGTTCACTCGCACCCCTTTCTGGATGCGGATGCGACCGCGAAAGCGTAGACAACACCATGGAACATCTTAAAGTGAGAAGTCCCCAAAGAGGAGGAAGTTGGCGGCGTGGTCGAGTGGTCCGTCCGACTCTTCTCGAACGGGCGTGTGGAGATGGTTTTTCCTCTCCTCTCCCTGCTGGCAAGGGACTCCTCCCGAGAGCTTCCACCCGGACGGGAGTCGAAAGGACGCTCCTCGAACGGGACGTCTCGAAAGCTGCTCGGCCTCCTCCTAACTGCGGAAGTGCGCTCATCCCTCTCCCTCCTCTGGGCCTTCAGCCGATTGCTCTGGTGCCAGACAACTGCATCCACCGGTCCGCATCCCGTCGGCCACGGCTGCCTTGAATAAGCGATGGCGATTCATCTCGCGGACGTGCCTGCTGTGAAGGAGGAAGCCCCACCCCTTAGAGTATGTAGGAGGAGGAGGAGAAGGAAGAAGAAGAAAGGTAGAAGAGAGGAAAGGAAAGAGACTGGAGGAGGAGGAGGAGGAAGGAAGGGAAAAGGAAGAAAGGAAGGAAGATGGAAGGGAAGAAGGGAAGGGAGAAGGGGGATGCATTCCTCGTTGGAGCATAGATGGAAAGTAGAGAGCGCCTTGCATGGAGGTAGGTTCGGTCCGACTGCTAATCTCTTGACTCGTATGACAGCGACCGGTAGAAAGCTTCCGCGCCCGTTCCCCGAGTCCAATATCGTTCGTTGCGCCGTAAAGCCGCAGCGCGTCTCGTCCAGGGGGATCCGAGCGGCGGCGTTCGAGCCGGACGGCAACGGGCTATCGTCTCGGGAAAAGCGGCGCGCACACGACGCGGTCCCGTGCTCCGAGAACCGTCGCCCTCCTTCCTGGAGTCACTTTCTCTCCGACTGGAAGAGCAAGCAGCAGCAGTCAGCTGATCAGGGCAACGCGATAGTGAGTGCTCCGGAAAAGCGTAGTCATCCTCGCTGCTGCTCTCCCATCTTCCTGTGGGGTATCGCTCTTTCACTCTTTCTGCCCGAGGTCACGCCTTAAATAAAGACGAGACGCGAGCTTTTCGTGTTTACTTCATTTATTTTCTTTTATTAAGGAAAAAAAAAACCGAGAAAAAATTTAAAAAAAAAAAAAAAACTAATGCCGTATAGCTGACGTCACAAGTCTTCTCATTGGCAATTGGTGGAGTGTCTTGTCTTCCTGGGTTTTGCACATGCGAAATGCTGACGACGAAAGGCCAGTACGCTCCAGAAGGTTCGTACCCGTGCGGAGAGCTTAGTCGGACGACTTCGTCCGCGCTCCTCAGGGATACCTTCGCGTCGCTGGTAGAAGAACTTCCTGGTCGGAAGGTCAAGAGGGGGAAGCAGTCTCAGAGTCTTCAGGCCGCTCCTGACTGGAGGCTCTCCGGCGGTCCACCACGCCTGGCAAAGCGGAAGTAGCCGGTTTCCAGTGGTCGCTCGGCAGATGCCCCTTAGCCTTGGATGCTGTGAGTTGGAGCATCTCTACGTTCTTGGGCTTGGTGAAGCACGGAGGGAAGTCGCGCAAAACTCTGGCTCCACTCTCGGCTGCATTTGCAGAGAGGGGGAGAAGGAGGAGGATGACTTCTCCTCCATCCCCTCCCTTCTTCTTCCCTTCGTACCTTCCTCATCTCTTTCTTCCTGCTAGCAACAACCCACGTTCCAGCAGCGGTAACAATGCTGCTAGCAGAAGATTGAGAAGATAATTATAACGTTCAACAATAAGGTGATGTCAACAATAAGGCAGTAACACTAACAATGAGGAAACGCTAACAATGCTAACGACGAGAACGTGATGCTAAAAATAGAGAGCAGCGCTGATGGCATTGTTGCTAGCAGTAGGAAGGCCACAACAATCAGATGATGATGGAATTGGCAGTAAATTGTTGATGATCAAATAACAGTAAGATATAATGATGACAACAATACAGGACAAACAATTTTGGAACAGCAAAATTGGGAAGATGAAATGCCGACAACAGCGAAGAGAGAACGGAACCCGAAAAAGGGTAAAGGCGCCTCTGATCGCCGTGACGAAGGCGGCAGTACGAGCAGCAACCTGGGCTAGCGGCGAGGGAGGAGGAGATAGCACGCTGCGTCCCACCGCCCGTCTCCAGGGAAGGGAGGGGGCGCGCCCCCGCCCTCGTGCGGAGCAAAGCTCCCTCCTTGCGTCTCCAGTCGATGCCCTCCTGATTGCTAAAGAGTCCCCCCTATGCTGCTTTGGAACTCTCCCTGACTCCCGAGACTCCACCTGGGGAAGCGCACGCTTGAGACCGCGGGAAGGGGCACTCCCAGAGGGAATTTCAGGAAAGCTCCATTCTTACTCCTGGCCTTCTCCTTCCTTCCATCCCTCTCCCGTTTTCGAAACCCGCTCTCGGAAGACTCCTTATCACTCCCCTCCGCCTCCTCTTCCTTCTCCCGCATCGGAGAGCAACCTCTGCAGCGGGCGTTCCCTTAGGAACAGGGAGATTCTCTTCCCCCCGCTACGGTCTTCCTCCTTTCCTCCCTCCCTCTCCATCCATCCTGGAAAGGAAGCGGGGAGAGAGGTCAACCCCGCTCACTGGATGGAACAGGAGGAGCCTGGAGGCAAAGAAAGCTAGGAAGGGAGGTGGGTGACGGCATGGGAGCCACAGCCGCGCCCTTCCCAAGCCCTTCCCCTTGTTTAGGTCCGGCGATCCCAGCTCGGACGCCCGTTGCCACCCTCCAGGCTCATCATCGAGGATCCCTCCCAATGGTCAAGGCTCGCCTTTATTCCGACCGCTTCCCCTGTGGGAGGGGAGAGGACGCGGGAACATACAGCGACGGAGAGAGGGATGGGAAGGGAGTGGGAGACGAGTTCTCTCGGTCGGTCCTGACCTCCAGAGAGGGTCCAGTCCTACAGGACGCGACCGGTGACCTTCTGGATCCATTTGATGTACGCGGGCACGTAGCTCTGCACGGAGGGGAAGCCCAGGGGACATTCTCCGCCCACCTTCAAGCTGAAGGATACCACCCCGATCTGGTAGTACCTGTTCGTCAGGAGGTCCCTCATGACCACCGGACCGCCGCTGTCGCCCTGGAAACGCACATACATGCTCGGCATAAGCATAAGAGGGGCCCGGGAACCCATTTGGTCTCCTCCCGGAACCTTCCCTCAGACGTACGGAAGGTTGGCGCCTCCAATCCTCTTCTCCCTCCCCACTCTTTCCGAGTCCGAACTATGCGGGAATCTACTCCGGTCGCCCTCCTGCCCGATGCCTGAAAAGGCCTTCCGTGGGAATAGGGAGGCATCGGGAGCGCTAAGGCTTCTGCCTTAGCGCTCCCGGAACGCCGTGGTCGCAGAGGCGCGGGGAGGCAGCTCCAAGGGGAACACGCTGCTGGATGGATACCTCCATCTCCCTCCCCTCTGCTCCCTGGCCATGGGGATTACGAAATACCTTTGCGCGTGTGCTGGCAAGAGCGTGGGAGCTCTCCGAGCTCCCGAAGGCGAACTCGTGGGTCCTCGCGTTCAAAGACGCTGGGGCCGCGGTTCTTCTCTCAATCCTTCGTTGGGCCGTTGCCTCCGGCCGTCCCCACCACGAGGTGCCACTGCTCCCCTGGGAAAGGTCCTCCTGAAGTCCGGCCAGCGGGGAGGCCGAGGGGCCGCAGGCTGCCTCCTTGCCCTGCGCTCTCTGCTGTCCGAGCCCGCTGGAAGCGGCTTCGCTCCCTGACGAAGGACCCAAGGCGGCCTTGGAACGTCTTCCGCATCCGACGAGCGAAGGGAGGCTTCTGTCAGGATCACCACGCGCTGCCGAAGCGGAGACGCTGCGATTCCCATTGCGGGCGGGTCGCGTCGCTGGCGCTGTCTTCCCCCCCCCGGAACCCTTCCCGACCCACCCAGCCTCAGGGAGCTGCGGCAGCATTTCTCGCAGCGGCTGCGTTCGTGGGAGCTTCTCCGACGACCGTGCCACCGCACTTGCGCCGGTCGGCATGGAAACCTCCCGGGCTGCTGCTGCTCCCTTTCCTCTGCAGGAGACTCCCCCTCTCCCTTTCTCCCCCCGCTGACGCCTCAGATCCTCGCTCGAGGAATCGCACCGCACTTGCCGAAAGAAAGAGGGGCCCCAGAACCCACGGAAAGGCGGATGCTCTCCGCAGCCGCTTTTCCCGACGAAGAGTGTTTTTCCTGAGAACTCCCGAGTCCCGGATCGTGCAAGCGCGCCAAGAAGCGGCGGAAGGCGACTCCTCGAGACCCTCCCCCGAATGCCTGATCCCTGAAACACCCTGTCGCCTTCTTTTTCACCCGTTAGGCATCCGAGGACTCGCGTTCCTGAGGGACGCCCTCTCCGAAGGACGGTGCGGTCACCCCTCGGAGGCGAGGAAACCGCCAGCAGGGGGAGACGAGCGCGTCCCTTGCGGCGGTCTCCAAGGAAACCGACTGCCCTCCCTCCCCCTCGCTCCCTTCTTGTTTTTCGTCCCGTTTCGGCGTCCCCTCGTTCGGGCTGGTGCTTCCCGCGCTCAAGAGTGGACAATTTTCTTCGCATGGGCGCGACCGTCTCCCGGGAAATGCTGGAGCGCGCGACGACCGCGGGTTTGAGGCCCTGACGACCCCTGTCGCTGATGTGCTCGGCTACTGGAAGCGCAGGAGCATTCGACTTGCGGACACCACGCAGACGAGCGTCCGACCCAGCGGGGAGAGGTTGCCTGGGAGTGGACCGAGCTCAGTCACCCTGGTAATACTGCAGAAAGGAATGAAAGCCGAGCACCGCGTCGGGATCGCTATAGAGCCGGGAGCAGGATCAGGAGAGCAGGTTCCAGGGCCAAGAAAGGGAAGGACATCGGAATGGAATTGCTGGGTTGGCGGACGAATCCCGGAGGGCAGGCGTGTTCCTCGGGGGTAGGCGTGCTCAGGGGTGCCCTCAGGTGCGAGGCCGGTCCTGCGCGCGCGCGCGCGACTTGGGAGCGCCCCCGTTGACAAGCGAAGAAGGGGTGGACGTGCGGAAGGTTGAGTGGTTCCAGGCATGGCCGCATCAGCCCTGTCTCTTTCCCCTGACCCCGCGGCCTGCCGATTCCGTCGCGGAAGGGACAGAGGGGTGGTGGACAGTGGGGGCAACCCCACGCAAGCCGGGGGTGGGTGGTCACCTTGCACTGCCTGCCGTCGAACGCGGAGGTGCACATCATGGAGCTGGTGATCCTCTCCTTGTAAAACCTCTGGCAGAGACGTCGGTCGATCATCTCGGCAGAAGTCTGAAACGCACTCCCATGAGCTGAGCGGCGACGGCGCACGCGGGCCCTCCGGGGACGCCGGCCCGCTTGGCAGGCGCCGCCGAAGAAAGTGGTCCCTCCTTTCCGAGGGACCGCGCAGCCCGAGGACTTCCAGACTGCTACAGCGACCACCCTCCGCCCTGCACCTCATCTCGCGCTCGGCTTCGCCCTCCTTTCGGGAGCATGCGGACGACCGGCGTGCTCTTCCATTCCCTCCCCTGGCGTTCGGCAAGAAAAGTGCAGCGGAAGGATCCTCCGTCCCTGGAACGCCTCTGGCAGGGATCACCCCAACCAGCCGCTCGTCGGCGTCCTGGGCGAGGTCGCAGCCACCGGCTCCTCTCCCGCCTGTCCCGCGTGGCCTGACCAGAGTCGGCAGGTCGGGAACGAAACAGGCTGTGTCTCTCTCCCCTTCCCCTGCTTGGGAACGCCACGGGGAACTCCCGGGACCTCACAAAGGATCGTGAGGCGATCTTCTCCAGGATTAGGACAGTCCCCTAACATCAAGGCGAAGTCCCACCTCGACCCCTAGAGGCTCACATTTGATGATTGTTCTGTGGGCAAGAGAGCATCCCTCGGCATCCGAGGAACCTGCGGAGGGACGGCTCTTCCCTTCTCCTCCTCTCTCCCCCTTCCCCAAGCGAGATCTGCACGGAGGCTGGGTTCTCAAAGTGGCCAGGATAGAGTCTCCGTCTCGCTTCTCCCTCCCCGGAAGGGCAATCGACCCGATCGAAGCAGGGCCGAAGGACGAGCGATGCACCTCCGAGGACACGCCTCGCGGCGCACGACCCGCACGTAATGCCCGGCAGTTCGTGATCCCAGGAGGCCGAATTCAGGCAAGCAGCTTCCAAAGGAGGAGCCACCGCGTCCTTCAGAGGAAAACCCTCGCTCTGGGCGACGCATGCGCTACTCGGAAGCGTCTGAATGATCTCTCCGTGCGTCAAGAGATCTGGACCAATCTCGTGCGTGAGAAGGAGCGGATCAGATGAAGGGGGAAAGGAGGAGGAGGAAGAGAAGGAAGGGAACGAGCGTCTTTCCTCTCCCTCCTCCCTGGATATGCACATCTCGTCCTTAACATTCCCAGACAGCGCGACGCTCTCCGCAAGATGTCAGACAAAAGCGCTCCCTCCCCCCCCCATCCGAAGAAGCGCCCTGGTCTTCGAGCCTCCAGCAGCCTCGTTTTGTTTCCCTCCCCGGGACCATCTGACCATTCTGCCATCTCGCGACCACCATCTGGCCTTACGCTCACCACCACCTCCGCCCTCCCATCTGCGGGCTACAAGCAGTTTACGGTGGCAGGTGGACCCGCAGCACATCCAAGGTCAAGTCCCTCCCAGGGATTTTTTCCTTCTTCCCTCTCACCCGTGTCGAACCGCGCCAAGATGTCCGTGGTGAAGAGGGTGCGGGGGTTAGCGAGGAGGTGTAGGTGACCGCAGTGACCTCACCTTCACCGCCATCGCGGTCTCCGTCCCGCGAACTCCTTCTAGCTAGCGCGTGAGCGGTCGCCTCTCCCTTGCCTCTCTGTGCAGCATCCGACCCGACTCCTTCCTTCAAGCATCCCCTCCGAAAGGAAAGAGCTCCCTCTTTGGCTGCCGTAGCACGCCACCCTGCATCCTTGGAGGCGACGCCGCCGTGCGTTTCGAGGCGCCGGACGGCTGACGGTTTCATCGGTCAGTTAGTCGTGTTTTCGTCCGCACCTCCCTCCCCCTGTTGTTCCTCCTAGTTTCAGGGAGGAACTCCGGGAAGCGGGGGGCAGCTGCAGGAAGGAGAGAGGGCAGCTGCGCCCGTCCGTAGCTCGGTCACCGCCCCACCTCCCTCCTCGTCCTCCCCAAACCTCCGAGCGACCGCATGGGAGCTTCTTTCCCCCTCACTTTGGCCTCGACTACGGCCCCTGTTGCCACGTCTGGGAGTGGAGGACCCACACGTGCCCCATTGCCAGCTGGGGTGTCCCTGCGGGGAGGAGGGAAGGTGCCGCGCCAACCTAGCTTGGCAGACCCGGCGGGTGGCCACCATCCCTCCATCCCCGAAAGGCAGCGCTCCCCTTCCTGCGCGCTCAGAGCGCCCTTGTCGCGAAGTGGCACCCTCTCTTCGCCTCTCCTCCTCCCAGTCCTTCCTGGAGGGACCAAAAACCGTCCCCGACTTGTTTTCTCGAGCGGGAAGATGGAGGGGGAGTATTCGGGATGATCGATGGGGGTGCCATCGTCGCTCATGCCAGCGATTCCGCTTCATTTGGCGCTACTGGGAGGGGGAAATTTGGCGCGCGCATTTCTCCCCGGACGATCAGCCAGGAGGAGGAAGAAAGTCGAGGACTCTTCGATCGTGAGCGGCGGGGACTAGCGGCGGGAGTCGCTCTGACAGCAGACAGCAGACGAACCTCTCCCGAAGCAGGCGCAGAATCTACCCGGGGAAACGCAGAGGGAAAGGGCGTGCTCCTCGCACCCTCTCTCCTCAACCGCCTCCCCCGCCCGAGAGCCCAAAAAGCAGCCACCGCGCTGTGCGCTTCCCTGACCGAAAGGAGCGGTGGGGAGATGCGGCGGGGCGGGTGGGCACTTCCACAGCCCCCCTTCTTCCAAGTCCGAATGGACCTTCGGCACGCCCGTTCAGCGGATTCCGCCAGTCCGGGTGCCAGAGGGAGACCTTCAGGAGAAGGCGCGCGTGCACACCCTGGGTTCAAGGATTCGGGTTATCTCCCAATTCTCTGGGAGAAGCAAAGGAACAGGAGACAGGAAGAGGAGGGGGAAGGGAGGACGAGGAGGAAGGAAGGTGGCAGGGAACGAAGAGGAAGTCTCCCGCTTTCCACTCGCATGCAAGGCATGTCAATTCTGGATGAGGTGGAGGAGCCTCACCAGAGCAAAAAGCTATTCCTGCGACCTCGGACTCCTTTGGGGTGCCTCAGTCGCTGCGTGGAGGCGTCCCGCTTCCTCCTGCTCCTGCCGGAGAAACGGGTCGAGTGAATCGATCGATTGTCCGCAGACGCCCACAACTTATGTCGTGGATCCAGCAATCCCGTTCACGGAAGGAACCCTATCTCCAGGGAAAAACATCAGGAGATGGATAGGAGTCCCTCCAGAGCAGGGACGAAGTCACTACGTGGGATGCATTGGTCCCGGATGCGATCCCGGACGGGAGCACCTTCACTCGGACGTAAATCCTATCGGAAAGGAGAGTGCGGCGGCTGCCGAGGGGACCCTCCGTGTCCGTGGAGAATTTCTCCTCGCGTGTGTCCCCCGGAGGGAGGTGGCTGCGTTGGGAGCGGACGCGGTGGCTGGGAGGTGGAGGTGGTCTGGCGTGCCTCTTTTTTTACAGGAAGCAGGGACGAGTGGCGTCCTGAAGAGGGCGAGGAGAGGCAGACGGCCGTACGAGGGAGGCTACGTCGAACGAACCCGGCTCGATCTTTTTCCTCCTCCTCCTCCCATCCCTTTCAGGCAGAGGTCTCCGAGTAGATGCCCTCGGGCGCCAATCAGAGCTAGGGGTGGGGGGAATTGTCTTCAGCGTAAAGGTGCCCCTTGGGGATCCTTTGACGTGGCTGCCCTGATGTGGCGGTCCCGCCGCGAGCTCGCTCGCTCGTGGTGCCCCCACTGGCGCGGCTTTCGCAGAGCCAGGTGGATCCGGGACGCGCTGTGCGATGCGGCCGGATGCTGCGCCAACGATGCCTGGAGGGAGTTGCTGGCGCAGGACGTTTCCTGCGGAGGGTGACCACCGCGCGAAAACTCACCCTCCGCCTCCAAAAAAGCCCTAGGCGCCTACCGCGGAGAGGGGGGGAGAGCAGGAGGGAGGTCACAGACGCTCCCAGCGTTCGCCATGCGCCTCCAACTCACCACGTAGAGGGCATTGGTCGCTCTGTTGCTCTCGATGCGTCCCCAGCCGGACAGGATGACGCCTTCCACAGGGACGATCTCCGGGAATCGGCCGTAGGGGTTGGGCAGGCACACGGGGGCGATGGCGTGGTTGAAGCGGATCGGCAGCGGGAGTCTCCAGGCGGGGAAGCAGGCAGGGAAGGAAGAGGAAGAAAGAGGAGGGTGGGAGGGAGAGAAAAGGGGGAGCCTCCTGGCTTGCCCCCGAGGGGAGGGGCCGGCTGCGCCTGACCCCCCGGTCCCCTCCCTTACCGGATGAGTGAGATGTCATTGTCGTGAGAGACACCATTGTAGCCGGGGTGAGAGGCGATTCCGTCTCGGGACACGAAGAAGGTCCTGCCGTGGTCTTGAGGAATCTTCACATCGTGGAAACCCAGCTTGACCAGGACGCCGACCAGATAGTAGCTATCGCCCCTGGAGGTGGTAACAGGACGGTTCCTCAACGCGCTTAACCAGACCTCCGCCGCTCACCTGACCTGCTTGACCTCCTTGCTGCAGTGGGCCGCCGTGATGACCCACGAGTCAGAGACCAGACTGCCTCCGCAGCGGTGTCTTGACACGTTCAGGGAGGAATCCGAGTACCGGAACATCAGGAAGACCTGCCCTCAAGGTGGATCTTTTGCCCGCGGGAGAGACGCCCTTCCTCCCGCCTTACCATCCACGGGTACGCATGGGGTTCCGCCTCCCTGCCCCCGACGATGCGCCCCTCCGCTTCCTCGACGTAGGTGTATCCGCACTGCCCTCCTTGGTCCATGGGAAGATTCGCCGAGTGGGGCGGAAGAGAGGAAAACTGGGGGTTGCCCGCTCCTAAAACAAATTGCGGGACCCTCGGGTCGGGAGGCTTCTGGAGGAAGGAGGGGCCTCCCCGGAACCCGTTTCCTGCGTGGGGGGCGTCCCCCTGTCTCCCCGGAGGGGAAGAGAGAAGGGCTAGGATCAATCCCTTCCTACCGGTCAGAAGAGAAGGAAGTTACGAGTGCGGAGCCGTCCCACCCCCTCCCGCTTTTCCGGAAAGAAGGACTCCTTGAGGATGCTGCAGGACCCTCGTCCTCGTAACATGGGATCAAACGTGAGTAGGGAAAAAGGGGAGCGCTCTTTCCGTCTCCGGCTTCCCCCTTCCCTTCCTTTAGTCCCGCTCCCACGTTCGGAAGTCACCGACCACCCTCCTTCCTCCGGTGCGTCTTCCTAGCCACCAGAGCGCCTCCGGACGGCTTTCGAAAATATCTGCACAGGGAAGGGTCGCCCCTCTGACGAGAAGGATGACTTCTCCCCTCGCCTCCACCCTACTACTCCCCCCTTCGCGTGGTCACCGCCGCTGCCCGAAGGGAGCATGCAGCTCTTTGCTCGCGCATCGTACCGCATGCGAAGCGGGTGGAGGAGGACAGGGGAAAGGGGACAGCCGCACGCCCCTTGTACGTCCCTTCCCTCCGAACAAGGCACGATCTCAGGATCCCCTGGAGGCGGGAGAGGATATAGAGGCAGCCCCGGAGGATCACCCGAAGGCGAAACCACCACCAGATCTTTACCTTGCGAAGCTGGGCGGACCAGGAAGAGAGCGACGGGCATCGCGCACAGCATCAGCCTCGCTCGCTCCATCGCTGTTGGTGCTTCCTTGACCGCGCGCTCCCGGTCTTTATGTATCCCGCAGAGGGCTGCTGGGTCAGCGATTCCACGTGCTGACCTCGGCGGATTCTTCTCGTTCCGCGCGGCAGCAGCTTCTCGCCACCCTCCTGCGGGGCGGCCCAGATTGCCTGCGCGCTCTCGCCGTCCGCTCCATCGGCTAGCGACCTTGAAGTTGGCGCGAGGTGCTCCCCGGCGTCGTCGCCGGACCCGTCTTTTCCCTCTTCTGAGGTCTTCCCTCCGGTACCCACTGGGTGGGCTAGGGGAATCATCTCAGTACGGACTCCCTACTGAGGGACTCCTTTTCCTCCCCTTCCCCTCCCCATCCTCCCTCCTGTGCCTTCCTCGGGACGCCCTCAGCGGGTGACGCGAAAAAACCCTCGCGACGGCGCTTCGGACCGCTCGCCCTCTCCGCCACAACCCTTTCGCGCGCGATTCGCTTGTCTCGTGGGTCCTCCTTGGCTGTCCACCCGGTAGCAGCAGCTTCGGGAAGGAGGAGGAGGTCGTCTCCCCGTTTCGTCATTCCGTCGGGGAAAGCGTGCACTCCTTCCCCTGGCGGCGCGCCCGTGCTCGAAACAGGAGCTGCTCCTGTTTCGAGCTCTCTGATTTGGAGGAGTTTCGTGATGATCATACTGCATCAAAGATCCTGATGAAGTATGATTTCCTGGAGCTTCCTGATTTGGGGAGGAAGGGAAAAGAAGAAGAAGAGGAGGGAGGGATTCTGTTCCGGCGATCCAAGCTCCACGGCGGGAGGAGACGGCACGAGGAAGAGGAGGAGAAGCGGGCGACTGCCGCGCTTAGCTTCCAGCCTCTACTAGGGTGGACGTCCCGCTATCCTCTGACCGTCTCCAGTGACTCGCTCTCTATCCCCTCTCCCTGCCTCACGCGGCACCACGATGGGGGGGGAGCGAGTTCCGCTGCTCGCTCGCACACCGTCGCCTGATCCCGGGTGAAGAAGAGGGTTCCAGGAAAGGAAGGGGGGTTCAGGGGCTGGTCGGTGGTGGTTCAAAGCTTCAAAGCTCCCCGATAAGGAGGAAGAATACAAACGAGAGTCCCGCGAAAGGATCCCGGATCCTTCGGGACCGCTAGAGAGGGGAAGGTTCGACACTCCCAGAAGATGCGAGGAGGCTGCGGGCTTCGCGCAGGGCCTCAGAGTCAGTGCTCAGAGTAGAGAAAGCTTCCTCCCTTTCCCCTTCCCCCTTCCAAAAAAGGGTCCCGTTTCCCTCCCTCTCCCCGCCTCCCTCGCTCGCCTCTCCCGCCCTAGTCCTCCCGAAAGGAACGAAAGGAACCACTTGATCATTCCCAGCACTCGAATATTCAGATGGGCCTGGAACGGGAGGAGAGCTTGATGGATGGGCAGCTGACAGAGTGGATCGATTTTCGTCCCTCGTTCTGGATTTCTGGAGGGTTTGGGACGTGGGGCGAACAACGGGCGGTGGCGAGATGGACACGACACGGGCAAAAGCAGCCTCAGGCGCTCGGCAGAACGCGAGCTTCGGACGGCGGTAGGACGGCGGCAGAAGGGAAGCGGCGAGTGTTGCGTAGCAGCCGAGGGTCTCCGGCAACGGAGCACCACTTTCGATCAGATTCGCTCTGGAAAGCTACCTGGGACGGGATGAATGCGAATCGACCAAATCGTCTGGAGGAAGATGCGGAGCCTTATCAAAGCCCCCGAGCGCCTCGATACGGAAGCGCATCGGAAGTTTCGATCCTACGAAGATTTCCCCGAAAAATTCCCATCTCGGGAGACGCATCTGGGTGCCAGTCCTCGAAAAACTCTGCTTTGATATAAGACGAATGAGGAGCAGGGTCTGCTGGGCAGACAGTTTCTCTCGCTCTCTCTCTTTTGACTTGAGCACCCTCTTGAGAGGATACTCGAAGACCTTGGCAACCGTGGAAGTCAATGCAGCGCAGTTTCTCATTTTTATGAGAACCGTGACTTGGGTGTGAGTAGTGGCTGGATACCACTAGCGCCTTCCGTACCCCTTTCAAGAAGTCCCACCTCCAGAGACCTGATCTGCGATGTTTCTCCCGTGTGCACATTTTTTACTTGAAGAACATCGCCGATGATTTTCTCTCGAAAGACACGTTCATTTACCGTTTCAAAATATTTTGACTTATTTGCTTTCGATATCGACTGCAACACACACTCATGTATTAAACTTGCTGTTATGGATTCTTTATGCATGCTTATTTCCTTTGATATCTTTCCTGTCGAATAGCCAACTCCCTCCTCTGAATCTTTCCCATCGGGGCTTCATCAAACCCGATCGTCCCTCACTGAATGTCAGAAAGCTATACAATTTCAATTTGTATATGAATGAAATGATAAACCTGGATAAAATGAGAGCGCGATATATCACCTTGTAATACTTGAAACCAATCTATTAGAAGAACAAAGGAAGTCAGTTATTAGAAATAGAAAGAAATACGATCTCTGGCAATTTCCTTGGAAGCTGTGTACATGTCTGTTCCGTTTAAACTGCCCAGGACCTTTCGGATTAGTTAGAGAAATTTACCACCATGCTATACATTACCATGTTACGTATCAGTTCCGCTTAATATCCTTTTGTGATGCTCACATCAGGTCTGCCATACGCGGTTAGAATCCGCTTCCCAAAATTCGGTGTTTTTCACGAGATCTTTCTTGAAAGTTAGCTTGCAAACATTCGGGCTTGTTCGTAATAATTTTGCTCTACTGTTACGTTATATTATAACTTCAGTTAAACAGGAAATTGAATTCTTGAGGATCTATGACTTTTATTCGCATGTGATGTGGGACTACACTCCAAAATAATCTACTTACACTTAAGGTATTGGATATTCAACCCTTGCTAATTTTTGGCCAGTATCTGAAACTTGGTGGAAGAAATTTCTCCGAGAAATATTTCGTCCTACATAAATTCATCCATTATTTTTATTTTTATTTGTAATCACGCGATCGATATTACTTGCAAACAGTTGCGGATCGACATTCATAATATCCCAACCAGAATTATTTCCCAAGCGATCCTGCAGCATTGTGTGTTAAATAATTTATCATCCAATGCATTAGAAAGAAAAAAAAAGCTGCTCTGCAATGCATGCACTGATACTAGTATCACGTATGCATTCAGTTTTTCTACACTTCATGCATTACGTCCTAAATGCCATACATCACTGGTATCTCTTAAATCTTAATTAAGCAAGCGAGTCACGACTGTTTGTTTGATGTGTCCTCCTTTGTTTTCATTGACTTTCCAACTTCAGTAAACATTCATTTTGGATGTTCACCAATAACAATGAGAATGCGGAAGCATTCTCATTGTCCTTATGCGTTTTCTCCAGAAAGAGTTAAAAGAAACTGTCAAAAGATCACTTCTGACCCTGCAGTCCGATTGCAATCGGACTTGGGGCATTTTTCTTGTTTGCAGTAGCACTTACAGTTATCCACAGAGAGAAACTTCTGCTAGGAATCAGGTTCAGGAATCAATTCAAGCAATTTTAGATTGGGTTACGCAATCTTCCAATAATCTCTGTTACGATTAGCGAACAGCCCACGGCATTTCGTTGACTCAGCTTGTGACTACACCTTACGATTATCACCAAATGTTCCCCGCAAGTTGTGACGTTACGATAGCTTACATGTGATCCTTGCCATATCACAGCACACATGAATGGAGCCGGATCAATAGCATTTTTGTTGCGTAAGCAAGATTAACGAATCACACATGCATGAATTTTGTCCAAATTGGAAACCCGCAAAAAAAATTGACACACTCGATTGGAAATGTGGTTTGAAAATACCCTGCTTGGCCGTGCCAAAAAAAATGCTGTTTTTCGGATTTGAACTGTCTTTGCCATTTAACGGTTTTTGCAAGCTCACTGAAGTAGCCCAGAAAAGACACAACCCTCCCTGGTGGATAGTTCCTTAAGATGTTGCTGGATCAGTACAGAACTATAAAAGCCCGATATAAGAAATGTACATGGCCTTTTATTTCATTCCACAAGCAGTCTTAACAACGTGATACGTCAAAGATAACTAGGTGTGCTGTTTGTTTGGATGGGAAACATACTGGAAGTTTTGCACACCAGGCTTTGTTATTAATACGAACCACCCATGAGAAATCCAGATGATTCAATGAGTCTCACAAATGACCTAACACAGTTACTATCTGTAGGTTTCTTTCTTTCTGTATGGAAAAAACTTGTGAAAGAAAACAATACCTTCCTAAATACAAATAAATTCTTCATATGCTCATTATTGCATCAAAAAATATGGCAGTATACAAGCTGGAGTGAATTGTTTGCATTGGCTTAATGACAGTTATCTTCCCAGTAGTGCTTTACAACAGAGCACCACAGTACAGAATAAATGCAAAAGATCCACAAATTTTTTTTAAGAAAATGAAAGATAATTTTAATGCACTACAGCTGATGGTGCAAAGACAATTAATTAATACAGATTCATCCACATAATTTTGTTCCCAAAAGATGTTCTTTATTTTGCAACACAAATTACAAATTGCAATGGCAATGGCAGAATCTCAGCCAAAACAGTCTAATATTTTAGTAAATGAAAGTATGTGGCAAAAACACATAACATGAAGTATTAAAGTATAATGAACATTTGCAGATTCTTGATGTTTTGAAAGACAAAATTCAAGTTTGAAGAAGTTGCAGCTTCATTATGACAACTGAAACTGCAAATTTTTTCAACAAATCTGACACTAGATTATGTATTTTGTCCCAATAGATAAATTCTATTACAGTCAATAAATCAAGAAACACAATTATGAGGTCTACTCGGTTGGAAGTACTCCACACAAGATTCATCTAATCGGAACTTTTTGGCACTAAGCTGATCAGTACTACCATAGCATAGCTTCTTATTAGCACCAGCTTCTACAGAGTTGCGGGAAAGCATTTTGTTAATGCCTTGTAATACCTGCAATGCACAAAGCCCTGATTAAGTAAATCAAATGAGGCAACTGAATACTGCATACATTGCTGGAGCTGGCATGGAAATTGTAGCACAGTTTCGAGCTGACTTTGGGAGACTGCTTCAAGGGACTCACAAAGACTTCGCAATTAGAAGAAACTCGTTTCACTGGTGAAGGGCAATTTGCTGATCGCAACACCAGCGGTGACAATGGTACCTCTGACTTCTATCGAAAAAGAAATTCGAAACACAGCAGGTGCACTTACCAAACAAGGAATAAACTTTGCCAGCATGGACTTTGTAAGCAGAAGAAAGACTTCATTGTAAAAAGCAACAATATCACCCCGTGTCTCCTCCTCAACCATACAGCTGCTGCCAACAACATGAGATGGAGTAAGTGGAGTGCATGCACTACTATTATTATCAACGGATAACACAGAAGAACAGCGGAGACCCTCATTCTCTGCTTAAGCATCAAGTGGAGAATAATGGCAAGAAGCCATATCTAATACCTACCTGCACCTGCATGATCACACGAACCTTGATGTCTGTGAAGTAGCACAGAACGATAAATGTGGGATGTGCACTGAGGCTGGGTTTTATAACAAGATAAAATATCTTGAAACTTTCGCTCACTGCCTGATACCCTACAGATGCTATAAAGGCAGCACAAGAGCACTTGATCCAAATGGCGTTCTTTTAATAATTCAATGTGCTGCATGATGCACCACTCAAAAAATGTCCAAATTTTGCGGTGTAATTCATCTGGGATTTTCAGATTGTCACAAAGATGCTGTAAACGAAAAGATGCCAACTGGTACACCTGCAATACACAATAGGAAACAAATCCCAAGTTAGGCATGTGTGTACTTTACGAAAGAAGAGCCCCAAAGACCCAGTCTTTTTAGGCCTCATCAGCTTCAGTGAACTGCCATCTTGACATGAAGATGCATTAGAAACAAGTGGTGCACAGCCAGTATTAGCTGTATTCTGATATGCAGATTTGCTGGTGACTGAAGACTGCCCATTTTCTTGTTCAGCTAGGAGCACAGTGCACAAAACTACAGTCAGCAGAAAGCCCACATACCAGGTGCACTTATTAGGACAGATAGATTTGTGGAATTTTTGGGGGTAGATGTTCCAGCATCATCAAAATTGAGGCGACGAGAAATACAGGGCGAAGGGATATGAAATCTGTCCAATGAAGAAACAGGACTTTGCAACACATTGGCAGGCAGTTGACGATTATTGGGAAAAGCAGGGGTTGTAGGCTGAGGAGATCCATGACCTCCATGACCTTTATCTAACTGTTCAGGGAATGAAGTATCTGTGCAAGATGGTACTTCCCCATCATGGCGTTTCAGTGTTGCCCACAAACTGGAGTTGCTTTCAAAAGACAGGTTGTCCAAGCACTGTTCTTCAATCTATACGCAAACATGCTACACTCAATAACACAGGTATTCTTACCATATTCAGGTGCTTCACCATTTCTCGAGATAAATTGGAAAGTTGGATACGAATAATGACCTCAATAACACGGAAAAACACGAATGCATCTAACTGCAGTGTTTTCAGTATCCATGGAAAGCGATGTTGTGAGCTAAATGCAAAAAGCACCATCTCCAAACAACAGGCAAAAAGTGCCTGAACAAAGTCCACACTTTCTAGCAACAGCTTCACATAATTATTGTTGACACAAATAAAACATTTCATCAAACAGCTTACTGCTGGATTAATGTTTTCACGACGCTGCATTTCATCTTCAATAAGCAATTCCAAGCAGTGGTAAAACAGCCGACACCCGATATCTAATCTCTGAGTTACAAACTGATTACCAGCATCTCCTTGATCGCTGAATTTTTTTTTAAACTCTTCACTCAACTGTCTAACTCGTTCCTCTAAAGTTTTTTCCAAATTGGTTGCTCCCTGTCTGAAGAAAATCAACTCATTTTGCTGATTTTCTCACTTAATATAACCTTAGCAAGTGCTGCAATTGGATACTGGGTTTTGGTTCCTGACCAGCTACCATACGCAGCAGGCTACCAGCTGTTTGAGTAGCTGATGAAACAGGTGTTAAAGGTATTTCCCTTGCTTTCAAATACATTCGTCCTGTCAAAGGAGTGGATGGAACAATGTTAGCACTCTATAAGTATCATCTGGGAACTGCAAATCAGCAAACTAGCTCCTACCATATCAAACTGGGCACTCAAATTTCGTTTCACCATATTGACTTCTTGTTTGTTCTGCACATCTACTAAGGGACAAGGAACACGCCAGGACAAAGTGCCCAGCATCTCATTTCTGTTGTCTGCCAGTAATACCCTCTCATCATAATCACCATGAAGAAGCAAATGTTCCTCATACAGACGATTTATGTTCTGTCTGTTGGCATCAAATCTTTCTACATCCAGCAAACCACTGCAAGTGCGCTCATAGCCAAAAAGGATCTGCATCAATACTTGATTTGTTTACATACTCAAAGAAAAAGAAAAACTCACTCTCTTGCTAAACAAATTCTGAACAAAAGGTCGCCAATTGTGTTCCTTAAAACACTTTGTCTCTATAACCATGCTACGGTCATCAGTAAGCAAAAATTCTATAATGCATGGTGGTGTGCTTGGAACCACATATTTGTCACTGAACACATCTTTGGGCAAACCTTCAAGAGAATAAGAAAAAAACTCGCCCTAGAGCTCTAAAATACGTACCTGGAAAATCTGGGTTCAGTAGATCTTTGCGGTTTGCAAGTATGACATTGCCATACATCATATCCACACTGGCATACATCAGTTGTAATGATGGTAAGAAATCTTTGCTGATCGAAGTCAATTTAGCTGTAAAATTAAAAATACTTTTGAGTAAAAACAGCTCATTACACATCTACACAAACACTAAAGAATCCGCCTGAACAACAGAACTCAAATAATGCTTATTGCAAAAGCATACAAGTTTAAAATTGGTATCAAAGTATGAAGTATTTTGACATGAAAGAATTCAAAATTCATATTACCTTTTACCATACAAAACAAGGTCCAACAAAAATTTAATACATCAGTGCTTGTGCAAGGAATCTTTCTGCAATTTCAGACAAAAAATATTGCATGGCTGGAAATCACAAGGTGCTTACTTGGATTTTCTTGATCGAGGGAACCTAGCAGGATCTTTGAAAGAAGTCTTGAATATTTTCAAAAAAATTTGGGAGTAGTTTTCAAACACCAATTTAGAGATCTGAATGCAGCTTTCCAACTCGTAAATTTTGCTGCTGCATCTTGGTGGGAGGCAAGACATATCTGCCCAACTTTTACCTTTTTTAATGAAATCAATAAGGCTGAAAAAAAGCATTTGAAAGACCATCCAACTTTTACTACCTCAGAGAGCTTGACTCCAAAAGTCGACGGAGATTAATACCGTTTCCTTCAGATCTTTCATGACCACTAACTGTACTTCTTGAGGATTTCATACAGTCGAAATACAAACCGCAAGTTAGCCAATGTAACTGGTTACCCTGAAATGAAACACCTGATTGTGGCATACGTAAACACAACTTGTGGAAACAATCTCCTGCGACAGAAATTTTATGTAGTTTAAGAAGCCTCTTTGCATTTACCTTACTTTCATTGCAAAAATCCAAACGTTTACCTTTACATTAAACACTTGAATATAAATGAATATATATATAGAATCTGAAAAATGCCTAACCTCCAAACAGAAGCAGTTCTTTTTCTCTTTATAACTTTTCCAAGTCTCCTCAAGTGAGGTCTGGTCCATGTTAAGCTGCAGGCATAAACTTTTAAAGGAATTGCATAAAGCCTGGTCATCATCCTGATTATTTTTCATCTCTGACATTTTTGTTTTTAAATATGAATTGAATTCCAAAACTGAAATAAATGTTTCTTCCTAGTCCTTGTCATCGCAGTTGTTCACTATTTATATAATTGTTACAAGGACTTGCAATCATATCGATTAGCAAGTGTCAGGAGGCTCGTCCTGGAAGACTCGCCTGAGCAAGAGCAATAACACCACAGTGCCTTCATAAGCAACCATGTAACGCCACCTGAAAAAAAAATCTTTTGTCCCGCCAGATTAGTGTGTGCGAAAAGAAATGCCAAATAATAGCGCAAGCCATTCCACCTTCATAAATATATTTCACGCAGCCGCTCTGAACTGAAAAACAAATAAATGAAATTCATGCTGAAATATAATTGCTATAGCATGCAAAAGAGAAAATAGTTTCGTCAAGCTTTTCAACATTTTTATTCATGAAATAGTTTTACACTGATCCTAGAGAGAGAAAAAAGGAGAAAGCAAACTTCATCATTACCACATGTGGACTTCGGAAAACCTAGTCTTATGTATCATGATTTTCTCTAGGAGATGCATCAACATGATCCTACCTAATGCTCTTGAACTTTTTTAAGGGGAAAGTTCTATGGAAAGAATTCCTGAAAAAACTTGTAAATCTAAAAACAAATGTTACTGCTCCAAGTGTTCATGAATGCTCATACAAAATCTTAAATTCTTTAACTCTGTTGTCTTTATATGCTTCATAACAAAGAGTAAAAAATGTACTATAAGCTCTTTAAAAGTACAAGGAATAAAGAAAACGCAATGAATATCAGTGGTAAGTAGTATATTAGCAATTTTTGTGCTTTCACTTATACAAAAGATATGAGCGGAACCGGGGAAATCGAAGTCTCTGAAGGATGCTCTTAATTTACAAGCGCTTGTGATTGGAAATATCAAAAAGTGAAAAAGACATTTCATAATATACACACTCTCAAGAATATACGTGAAAATCATACTGAAAAACACTACTAATGTATAATTCCCTTGGAGATATGTGTACGCTGGTTTGAAAGTTGGATCCCAAATTCAGTTTTCTAAATTTAAGCATGACAAATTAAAACCGATTCGAAGACTTTATTTTGTATTTTCCTTTCCCTTTTTATTGTCTCTTACATTTCAAAACCTTGTTACTGTTTTGTTTGGTATATCCGATAAAAGTCGATTTTTCTTTTCAATAGGATAAATATTTTGCCAGTTTAAGAGCTGTTCGCGTTTTCAAGATTTTTTTCAGATGATAGGAATGATCTTGTCACATATTTAATCCTCTCAGGAAGAATTAAACTTTCTCGATTCTCCTTTAGAATACATAGATAAATCTTTTTCTATGAGCAAGCAACAAAATATTTAAAATGAGTACAGTACCGTAGCCAAATATCTAACTGCAGATTCGTCTTTCTAGTGCAACATTTATCGCAAAGCTTAAAAAAACATGATATCAATCCAAGTTTCACAGTTGCAATGGCAGATTAATAATGAATCATACAGATTTAATGGATTCACAAGAAGAAGAAATGAAACTGAGATTTAAAAGCATTCCTCCAAATGGGCACAAGATTAGCTCTATGAAATCGTTCAGTAGTAAAATTAGATGCTATAACTGTCTGTACACAAAACTTGACCTCACATAGTTTCAAGTTCTCCTCTTCCCAGACTTGATTTCAAACAAGAAAAGAAACTAGATATACAAAATACTCCCAATGCTTTTTTATTGTTCAAGGATGTGAAAAAAAGATATGAAGATAATTATTGAACCAATTAATGAGATTAAGAGATCAGCCAAAAGAAATATCTCTCAAGAAAATTAGAATGATTTTAAAACAGGGATATAATACTGCACATTTCGGATGTCTAATTTCTTTCAGGAAGGAAAACTTTGGACAAATTTAACACTAGCTTGTGCTAAAATTATCATTCTTTCTCTTGGAAAAATGATAATAGTAATTATTCCCTGATAAGTTTCATATTCTCATATGGTATCTTATAATTTCTTAATGGAAAAATCTTAAGGCACAGAATTGAATTTCAGAAAGCGTTGCTTTCCTGTCGTAAAAAGCTGTCAGCGAGCACCACAGGGGTCCTCATTAAGTCTGAATAGAAGCGCACAAAACAAAAGTGGTTGCCCGGAATTCGGAAACTCAGATAGTGAAAACTATGAAAAGATCTGTACTTCCTCTCTGCGGACAATGTAGGAAAATCGTAATACAATGTATAGAAAAATGAATTGATACTAACTGAAGTTTCTTAATCACGGTTCAAACACTTTTGAACTTGAAGTGCAATGGCTAAGGAAATTAAGGCAATGCAATCCTATTGGCACGTGTACTCTGAAGGAGAAGAGCAAAATGTTTTTTAACAAAACAAGTGTACTTTTGAATATAATGATCTCAATGTTATAGGCATAAAAACGTTTTCATGTTGTTTATTTTTGACAAAAAAATTCCAATGATTATATGTAAAAGAGAAACTTTTTTTTGAGGGTTTGTTGTTTCCTAAAGTTCAAGATTTACGCATGTCATTCTTTTTTTTCGAAATTCTGCATACCTCTCTTGAAGATTGGCAAGCTTTGAATGAAAATTATAAGGGAACAAAACAGGGATTTATATGTTTTACTATATACTTACAAATGCAAGATTACCTAACGAAAGCATCAAATTTTGGCAGATTATCTTTTCTAGGAATTAACAGTCAATGAATGATACTGTGCTGAGTCTGTAAGAATGTATTTGTAGCTTGCAGGGACAAAATATTGTTTTACATAATTATACTTTCACATAGGTTATGAGATGAGTTTAGTAGTCTGAATATTAATGTTAATTCCACTTGAAAGATGAATACATTCTTTAATGAAAAGTGAAGGTAATTCATAATGTGCAACATGCAAATTATGCGTTTTTATCATTCCAAATTTTTACATTGCTTTCCGTTCACTATTTTTGAAGCTTTCTAAATAATTGTTTACAATTGGAAATTACTAGCATAATCATACTTCAGGTTGATTGAGAACTGCGAAACAGTTCTTAATTAGCGAACCATCTTTATTTAAATTATTTTTTTTTTACCTAAGCAATGGATATGAGGTGATCTTTCGAAAAGAATTTCTATTCTCATTGTGTTCTGAAAGCATTAAAAGCAATGTTCATGATTACAGACTTTCGTTTCAAGTGAC
This sequence comes from Raillietiella orientalis, assembly GCA_036172245.1. Taxonomy (NCBI): domain Eukaryota; kingdom Metazoa; phylum Arthropoda; class Ichthyostraca; order Raillietiellida; family Raillietiellidae; genus Raillietiella; species Raillietiella orientalis. Next base: position 2,009,953 of record JAYWIR010000012.1, read on the forward strand.
ATTCAGAAAGTGCTTTTCAAAAAATGTGAAAAATGTGTCAAGTCTGCATAGTTCCTTGAGAATTGTCAGCGATAACTGAAGATCATAGAAGGTTCAGAGCTTCGTAAAAAAATTTCAATTCTAATATTTAGTCATTAGCGAAACAAGTATAGTAAGCAATCTTGATTGAGAGTGACCAACAACCCTCGTTTTTTTAATTTCAGAGTTATTTTATATATAATTATATCATCAATAAATGTTTATATATATATATGTATACGTATGATTGATTGCTAATCTCTTCGGCTTTATTATTTTTTTATTATTGGAAAAATTAAGTGAATTAATCAGAGTGTATGATTTCGCAGAATATTATATAATTGTTTTCTGTCTTATTAGTTTCTGTCTAACGCTGTAGTAATGTTTTTCTCTGAAACAAATCTTAATCTTGATATAATAGGCAGTAATTTTTTTTTAGTTCTCAATATTCCGAATGGTTTTGCGTCGTATGAGTCAATTAAGAACGAGCAAGTCCCCAGTAAATGCTGGCAGTCTTGATGCTGGCTAACCCGAGGTTTTTGAAGTCCTGGTAACGAAACCAGGAATGCAGCAGAATATGACCATTCAACTCAGCATGCGGTGATGCAAGGCTAATTTTCATTTTTCAGTCTGTTAAGCGGTTTGAACATTCAAATATAATGTCCCCAAATATGCTTTTGTTGGCAGTTAACTTCATAGCCATGTTACCTTTTCCGGGTACATATGCTATAGCGGTGTAGATCTGACCAAGCAATTTTGATATCTTAAGCACGTCTTAGGTTCTGCGTCTATTATGAAAATAAAATTGATAAATCAGGTGCACAACCAATCAGCTTTCGAAGAATGAATGACAGCTAAGCCAACTGGTATTTCTGGGAACTTTCAATGAAGGCAAACAAGCATTTAAGTGTGATATCTGTTTGCAAAAACAATAATGGGAAGGTTATGTGGATTAGCGCCCAAATGCAGGTCTATGTCAACAATTATGCGTGCCTGTAAACACAGAAACCATAAGTTAATCCCTGGTTTCACATATTGAGGAACTAGTACTTGCCCTGTTCGATTGTACTATGGATTCCTTTCCTGTCTATGAACTGTCATCAGTAATGCATTTAGAAGACCAAGAAATTGTCAACTCGTCATGTATAGCTGATAGAAACCAAATAGTTTTGGTTTTATTGATTAGGTACTATATGAATGAAGTGGTGAATATGATGGCAAAAATCTAAAATTTTGTAAATACTCAATGACATTGTCCATTAAATTATTGGTAATATCAAATAATTTTTGCAAGATAACATTATGCATGAGATAAGACAAAGTTTATGAAAACTGGACCAATAGTCAAAGATCATTTTTATATCTGCACCATTTAACATTAATTCCATCGAAAAGCTTCGAAAGAATTGGTTCAAATGAATGCAATTGCTATTTGGAGTTATGATTTGTGTTTTTGGTGATATCTGAATGTCTTGGGAAACTCGTGTTGATCAAATATCCTTAAAACCATCGGAACAAATTACTTTCAAATATTATTTTCAAAGTTTCCTTTTAGTTCGGGAGATCTAGTGATTTACCATCAAGATGTGATCCAGACTCAGTCAGCTGTAATTCCATGGTGCTTGAGTCCTGGGAAAAAAATCTGCAAACTATCTGTTTCTCCAAGTGGAAAATGGCTTCTTGCAATTAGTATGTTGAATCTTCAGTTTACCATGTATTTCTTTGCTTTTAATACAAATGTATTTGCAGTGTGATACTAAATTAAATGCAAATAGAGGTGGCAATATAGTAAAAGAAAATTCATTAACTGGATAAATTCGTGTCCAACAAATATCACCATATCATGATTGAAATGCTATCATAATGATTGACCATTGGATCATATAGTTGATATACTTGCATTTCATAAAACATCACCGCTTATAAAGATTATGGACTAGCAACATACTTGAGAAGGATGATTAAATTTTATAAATTTGTTTCTGTATAATGTTACATACTGGTCATGAATCCAGGACATGAATGCATTAGACAATTATAATGTATTGTAGATGATGTCTACTCTTGAATATCTCAATCCTTTGCCTCATGATTGTTCGTCCTCATTGCTTCCATTTTTCAAAATGTTAATTGGGCTGTTATATTAACAATACTTTACTTAATGAAATAGTGTTCATAATCTTTAGCGTCAGTCTGTATGATTAAATTGTTTTTGAATCTTTCTTGTCAAATTCAGAAACAGAAATACATACTATTTTATTATATGTTAATTTTTTTAAGTGTTGCTGTAGTTTGTTATCTGCATACATACACATACATACATATGTACGTACATACAAGCATATACATAGGATAGCATTTATGTCATATATGCATTGAATCTAGTAAGCATCAGTTTTTGGATCTAAGCAGACTTACATATTTTATCAAAAATTGTAGCACCTTTCATGTGCAAATATGGCAAGCATATATGATGTTCCAATGTCTACTATTTATAAACCTGCACATTAAGGTGTTATTATTTATATCAGCTACTGCATTTTGGAGAAAATTGAGAGGAATCTGTATTTGAGTTTAGGTGTATTACATTGGTATGTGGTCTTGGTATTACATTTTTCATGTGTTTTCATTTACAGCATTCAAGTTATCATCATAAGTTAGAATCCAAAGTATTGAGAACTCAGAGATTTGCAAGCATTCTGATAGAAATTTGCAAGTTCAAAGACCATGGGGAATTAAGATTTGTACTTTTAATTAGACTGTTTTCATTCTTCATTTACTTTGCAAATAGTCTGATGGCTCTTTCAGTCCTCTTGTTATCCACCAACCTTCTGACCACATTCTGATTAATGTTTATATTTGTCTTTGCGCCATTTTTACATTTTCTTGCTTGGCTATCATTGTTAGAAAGTTAAAGCATGCACAAATGAAGCTTGAAAGCTTATCTTGATGTAGGTCCTCCAAATCTGATCTTTATCATGAATTGTTTTGAATGAATAATGATAACCATAAAGTCTTTGAGAAACACTTTGGACTACAGATTCCAAATTAGCTTATAGTTCATACATTAATGGATCTTATTTACATTAAATACATAACCTAAGAAAACAAATATTTTGATTCTATATTGTCTGTATAGCATTGATAGTGATAGAGCTTCGAATATGTGTATGAAATTCATTAATTTAAAAAGTTAAGAAAGTGCTGTGGGAGCTACAACATTCACTACAAAATGCAGAGAAATGTTTATAATTTTTTTATCAAATTTGTGTTTTGTTTCCGTAGCTGCAGATTTCAGTCTACTTATACTTCCATTGCTAAAACAATTCAGTGTACATTATAAGGATGCTAAATGGAGTGAAGAGGATGTAACCACAGTGCTGACTGGTATTCATTATAATTTTTATTTGCACCTGTATAAATTTATTGTACTTATTTCATTTTTCAACATTTGTTTTGAATTGTTGTTTGATAAGACTTGAAAGCAAACAATGTTGTCCTAAAAAGTAAAAAATTGAAACTTGCACATAAACCATGCTTTTTTAACATTAACCGAATTATAAAGATGAAAGTTTATTCTCTCAAAACTTATTTACTTTCACAAACGATTTTTCGTCATTAGATCTTAGACTAACTCAGTGTTTCTTTATGTTTAATTAATTTTGTAGGTAGCTACGTGATGTTTAAATCTTAAATTGCACTTTTTTAGAATTTCGAGACACGGTTCCTAATTGCTTAGAATGGTGGGAAGTCACCCAAACTATGGTTTTTGGTGCAATCGGAACAGATGAAGGTGAACTTATTCTTGTTGATCTAATAAATCAAGAAGAGATCGATAGTATTTTGTTTAATGAACCAATAACACAGATTCAAACTTTAAATGATGTCAAACTGTGTATTTCAGTCATAATGGTATAAAATTAATATCATGTAACCAGTTTTTATATTTGATAATTTAGATGCTTTCTGGTAATAATTCGTTATGGAAAATAATCTATAAAAGTAATCATTTGGTAAGCATCTCAGAAATACTGTATGATGAAATAGAAAAGAAGTTAATAATGGTTGAAAAGAGGTCAGAGACAGATTATTCAGATTATAATCATGAATCCCATTCTGATGTACAAACTGACTCAAGCACCAAACATATGCAAAATAGGCTTTTGGTTGATGCCAATCTTAAAGGTAATTTAGTAAAATCAGTGACTTTGAAATTACTGCAGTATTGTATTGTCAGATAGGATTCAGTACGTAATACATGAAAATTGTTGAAATAGTATTTTGTTACATCTGTTTCATGTTTTTATGTATTTTTCCATCATTTGTCCGCTCATGTTAACTATCAAAAAATATTCAATCTGGAAGGGAAAGCAGTGGAGCATGTAGTCCATATTTGAAACCAAACAAAGTATGAATGAAGCATAATGTATTTTTCAAACTACACACAGCGTGTAAGCAGCTTTTTGGATGTGTTACAATAATGATTTCAAAACTTATGACCACTGCTTCTGGAAATAACTTCATGTTAATCTTTGAATCAAAGAGAAAGCTAAAAAGGTCGATTTCTATAATTGTTGATGAGATAATTTTGGTGATCGCTGTTTAAATCTATCTTAAATTATTGGCATTTAAACATGTTTAAAGTTTGAGATTCGGAAAAATTTCACTGTGGAAATTTATTAATAAAATACGTCTGTTGAACAGTTCCTTTGCCCCAGGGTGTAAATATTTTGTTTTCAGTCTCTTCTTTATTACTCATTAGTTTCATATTTCTGTTTTTATTTACAGCCAATGAAATTCCTAAAGAATGTTTTGTGCAAAAACTTTTTGAAGACTTTTCTTTGATAGCAAAATAGGAAAAAAGCATTCATTAACAGGAACACAGCTTCCTTCAGTGTTTCATTCACTTCCTACTAAGAAACCCTACTACTCAAAATAAAAATAAAAATCTACTCATATAAACCACATAAATTTCAAATGCCTTTCACTAAATAAAATATTCTATTAAACTAACTTCATCTCTTTTTAATAAATTTAAAATTCATCTAGTAAACATTAAAATTCCCATTTCATCTAGGGTTAATGAAGTCGTGAGACATAGATGCAATCAACAGAAAGACTTGAAATAATACGCAGTAGCATTTTCATTACTTTATTTTGAGGCTTAGAAAGATTAAATCAAAAAATACTTTCATTAAGTCTTGGAAAAAAGTTGATGCTGTTTTTGAATGAAATTGACCCTAAGTTGAGAAAAATGCAGTTACCATTAACATCAACTTATTGCTAGATTCCAACTGATTGTTTATTTTGTACATGCTAACTAATTGATACTTTTGTTTAGAACAGCATTTACAAATAATTAATTTGGAGGATTAATTTGCTCATTTCTCTTCAGCAGTGTGATTTAAACTCATTTTTCATTATTTGTATTACATTTACATTATTGTATCATAATACAGTAATCAGTATATCCATGAAGGAAGGAACTTGGATATTTGACACGAGCACATTTTCATTTCTGTTAAATTATGTAGCACATGAAAGAAAATGAAGCAAATTTAATTTCAGATTTGGAAATTGTTTCAGAAACGTCAAACACCAACAGTTGTTCTTTGCTATCAAAAGTGAAGATATATTTTATAACTAATGGGCCTGCTCTAGCTATTCATGATAAAGTAAATAATGTCATGATAACATATTTTTATAAGGTAAGTGCACAAAATTGGTCTTTTTTCAATTTTGAAAATCTTTTGGAAGTATTGGAATCAATCACTGTTTAAGAAAACCTGCATTATTATTTTTCACTGTAAATTATGGAAGGTGATTAAAATGAGAAGATTCAGAAGAAAATTAAATGACCCACAAAACAATTAAAACAGTTTATTGACAGTCAGTTTTCATATAATTCTGTAATTTACATTAGATCAGTTATGAAAAGTTTTCCATATTTCCTTCATTTCAGGAAATGCTTTTGGCTACCTTAACTGGCATTATTTTATCTATAATGTTACAAACTCTTGCATTTTAAGGCACATGTGTTTAAATCTGTATTCACTTGTTCTTTAAAGAGAGACTTTATTGTAAAGCAGAATTTTGTGTTTTTTGCCAGGAAGGGAAAAAAATATAGATGTGTATCTATGTATTGAGGTTATCATTGTCATTTAGTAACTTAGTGTGCATCAACTTAATTTCTTATAATGAAATATTAGGAGAAAAGAGAAAAAAAGATTTATCAAGTCCTTTGCTTTTGCTGCATGTGGTCAGTCACTTGAATCTCCAGGATTTCAAGCAGTTTTGTTTTGTGATTGTGTAAAGAGCTGTTAATAATTGATATAAGGAGCATAACTGTTCCTTTGATTCTGCAGTCTGCAGATTGAACATCTCCGATAACATATTTCATAATTCAGTTAAATTGTATGAATGCTCTTTAAACTAAAAAAAAAAAGGTACAGAAAACTGATTAACCATAATGGTAATATTTGTTAACTATGAAAACCATTTACTGACCATGTGCTCTATGCTTTTTGGTAAGAGATAGTATTTTGAGTAAACTGGTAATCTTGCAGCCAGATTGTATGACACCAATTCTATTGAACTTGAAATTATTTGGAATTACATTTTTTTACTTTGACCTATCAAACCTGTTTTCTAAGCTGTTCAACAGGAATAATGATTTGCAATCCTTTTTTTTTTTATGTCTTCATTTGTCTCATTGCATATTTTTGTGCATGTGTGATGTGTGTGTTTTTGTTTTTAAAGGTCAGTAGTGACCTCATGAGAAGATCACTCCTATTTGCCTAGGAAATGGAAATCCTTTTGGGGTTGCTAAGATACTCAAGAACAAGCTCTTTTAGAAATGTCCCTTGAGGATGTCATTTCATAAGATCTGCCCGAAGTTTGATGCCATATGCACAATAAATTTTTATTTCTAACACAAAGACAATGAATTTTCATGTTTGGACTTCATATTGACACAATTGTGTGAAAGAATTTGAATACTTCAGCATTTTTTTTGATCATTTTCTTATGTACTGCTTTGGTGTTGTTTTCGTTTTTGTTTTTGAGTTTACTAACGTTTATTCAAATTATTTAGACACAATTATTCACTTTTAATTTGTTTTCATTTTCAGCAAGATCTCTTTTCAATGAGCACATTTCCAAATGTACCATATAGTTGAATTTGGCAAACTCTTTGACAGATGCACACTGTTTGAACTGTTTGAATTCATTTTACCTATTATAAGTTTTGCTATTACATTGTAGCGTATTTCAGTGATCGTTGTTTATTTTACCAACAAAAAGTGGCATATATTGACATCGTGAGAGCTGACCTTTATTGTATGATTTCCAATCAGAACTTGAGTTCTGTGCATGCAAAAAAATTCCTAGTGTTCATGCATTCAGCGTAGTTTCATATTTGAACATAGAAAGTCAATTAAAGCATATTGCCTTTACAAGGATTCAGGTTGTTCAACACCATGAATATCTAATTTGAATTAAGTTTTGATTATGATGGTATTACTGTATTTCAATAAGTTAGGATTTTTTTTTTTTTTGAACAATTCCTAGCAATTTTTTATTCTTTTGCTTAAAGTTTTCTAGTTCAAACATGGCCATCGAAGTTGAACATTATTATGGTCTTTCAAATGTATATGATGTAATTCTTGTTGCTCACACCGTGATCTATGGCTTTGAAAATAGTGAGTCCAAATTGCAAATTATTTCAAAAAGCTTAAGTGGACTGCTCATGCAACAGGAATCTTTGCTCAAACAGGTTCGTATATTTTTCAAAAAATTTCTATTCATTGTATTTCAGTTTTTTATTATTTTTGTTTTTTTACAAATTATTCAATGCTAGTTACAAAATCTCTATAATTTCGTGAACATTATCTTTCAGAAAACTTCGGATTCTTGCATCATTCAAACATTAAACGTTCCTTCAAAGGAAAAAGTCTTGAGTATATTTTTGACCCATAATTTGAAGACTCCAACGCTTTTGTTGGATGTAAATGCTGACATGCAATCCCAAACGAGTTCCTTATCATCTTATCATAATGAGAAACGTATCATTCAAGGAAATCGGTTGGAGCCAGAAAGATCTGGACACTTTGGTTATGTAGATGAATGCATAATAATAACAAAAAAAAACATACATCTCTGCACAGTTAGGTATGATGTACAATTTTGTAGAAAATTTCAGCAGTAATTTTTAAGTAGGCTTTGATCACTATTTTCACTAATAATGGTTCTGTTCAGAGCATGAATTGCCAAGAATTAAGAATAATGTGTTAATTCTTAAATAATCTTTATTGATAAGTCGCATTAATTCATAAAGTTTTTTTTTTCTTGTGACTCACCCTGAAAATTGCTTTCTTGTATATAACTTGAAGCAAATTAGAGTTCTTCATCATAATTACCATTACACATAAATGAAATGAAATGCTTGTAAGTGGATCTCATTTAATCTTTTAATCTCATTTTATCGAAAAGCGGGATTAATAAATTATCAGGATGCTCGAAAGAATGGAAACTTATATGTTAAAAGAAAAGTTTTTTAATATAATAATTTAAAAGAAAAATCTCAGATCAAAATTGCTTTGAGGAAGATGCAAGCTTCTACTCATTTGCAATTAATGTGTAAATAATGAATGCATTAATTTAAAGAATCGTAAATACATTTATCAAGTATTATTAATGCATGCTAAGAGGTGACAATTAAAATTTCCTGTTTTCAAATTAGTGTTCCTTTGGATAAACTGTATCTGCTTTTGTGTGGACAGAGGAAGACATTTCATATTGCCCAACAAATGGCTTTAACATTTGGTGTAGACACAAAGAAATTAAATGAACTTGCAGTAGACACTCTGTTGTCATGTACCAACATAGGGGAAGCACTCCGCCTACTCCATGATTCGAACGTAATTGTCTTGTTTTTTAAAAAAAAAAGTGTGCTAATTTCTTTTCAAAAGGTTAGTATACCACTCATTTTATTTAAGTTGGCTTCACACAAAAAGATGGCAGTCTTAAAAAAATATTGTACCCTTGTCATGAGAAGTCAGCAGATAAATTCATCAATAAGATTGAAAGAACATTGTGCTACAATATATTTAAATGTCCTACTATATGACATCTTGGTGGAAAAAAATTCTAAAAAGCGTATTTCTGAAGAACATTTTAAGTAAGTACTTAAGGAAGCTTTAATAAGGAACTCAATGAGTACTGTTTGCATTAAATGTAGTTTTACATGACATCCATTCAGTTTCTTACAATGTTCATTAGGTAGCAGTGGGTCTTTATCATCTGCTCTTAATGACCTGTTCTTTAGGAACCTGTGCAAAATAGTAAACTGATAGGAGATCAAAGAAAACAATCAGTAGCATTTTAATGATTGCATTTTTATTTTGTCCATTACAACATATTTGAAATACACTATTTTCTGGTTTCGGGAGTTTTAAAATTGCAAATTATTACACATATATTTATTTATATTGCACATCTAATTAGCACATGTGCTGAGTCTCAATCTGAAATATAGCAAAGATGTTACTAACTAATGTTTCTTGAACACCATAAATCCATTAAATCTTTCTTTGTTACTTCATTTTGTGTTTTTGTTATTTGCATATATTTTTGTGATTTAAAGTAGGGATGAGCACTACTGAAACATTTATGCCTTAATATTAAAATTTATCGATTTTTTGAATACCTAAAGTAATCACTTTATCTATAATGGTTTATTGAGAACTGTATTGAAACAAACATCGGTCGTTTCACTTTTGCTGCTGATTCCAAATTGATTTTGAAATTGGCCCAAACCAAAATATTTAGACCATAGCTATTGGTTTCTATCTCTGGTTTGCTCTGTGAAAACATTGAGTTTAGTACTAATGATGATCATTTCATCACAGTTACTTAAAGCAGAAACAGTGCTAAATAATCTCATATTTAACATTTTGTGAAAATAATTCTGTGCATTAGCGCATTTCAAATTTCCCAATTTAAAAGCTCGTCATTTAATTGTAAAGAATTGATTGCTGTTCAGAATGTGCAAAAAACATGATTTATAAACTTTTGCTTTTAGTTCCTATTTAATGAAACAATACAAATATAACCCAGTTGCAGTTGTAAATAATATTATTGATTTATACTTTTGGGAAATCGCAGAAATGTCTGTAATGGCTTTAGGATGTCAGATAGAGATTTTAAAAAGATTGATTGAACTTCCAAGTAAAGTACAGTTTCAACCCAACATTTGGAAACTTTATGAAGGTAGTATGGAAAATAACTCAATTGTAGCATAATTTTTTCAAATAATTCATTTATTTATTTGAGTTTTACTATTTAGCTGTAGTTAGTTCCGGTTTCACTTTTTCGTTTTATGATAGAATTTAAGATCCTTTTTACGCCTGATTTTTCAAATGTTCTGCATGCATCATCAATTTTAGTGAGGTTCAGAAAAGGACTTTTCAGCTTTAGGATTGTAATGATTATTTGAGAACTGCAATGCATGCATGTTCATGTAATCTTAACCTCCAAATTTGAAGATACTGTTACATTTTTTGTTAATTTGTCTGTAGGTTAAATTTCCATTCTAAAAGAAGCACTCAGTTTCGTATTTTATGAATGTTTTGTTTTCTAGAAGGGTTTCTGAAATGCCTTTGCAACCCAAATTTGCAATCAGCCCTCATCACACATTCAGATTTGGCATTAAAACATGTTACTTTGGTTGGGCAGTTTATTCAGCCTATAATGAATAATCATCTATCAAGTTTACTAAAACTTTATGATCCAACACAAATAGAATTTTCTCTTGCTTTAGAGCAGTCAAAAATTCATGAGGTACTTTGGAATTAAAATGCAACTACGGAATGCAAACTGCTATTTTAGAATCTTGAAAAAGCTCACCTTTTTGGAATGACGAATCGGTTTGTTGCTATTCTAACTCATCATGCTTGTCAACTGCGATGTTTTGACCCATGTTTGCTGAGCTGGACTGCTAAAAGAAGAGTAAGCATGCCTTACTTAATTGATTATTTCACTTTTGGCAGAATCTTAAAGTGTGTTGTACTAGGCTATCGAATAAGTATATAAGCTGTGGATATTCACATACAGCCTTAATAAAAGACCACAAGCTCTACATTTGGGGTTCGGGAATTCCAGGATTCCATGGTATAATGCATTTGTTTTTTTTAAAAAAAACGCTTTTTTTTTGTCATTACAGGCAATGGATACTCAAAATTTGAGCATAATCATATACAAGAAGTACTTTTTTTTTCTGTTTTAAGAATTCCTGTTTTTTCTGTTTCGTGTGGAAAGCAGCACACATTAGCATTAACACATGTTGGGGTAAGATGTGCTTTCAGTGTTTCATTGATGAAATTAGTAATCAACACTTTCTCTCAAGGTGTTCTCTTGGGGTTGCTCCTATTATGGTCAGTTAGGCCTCGGACATAAATTTAAGGAATGCCAACCAAAATTAATATCATTACTGCATAAAGAAGATGTAATACATATTTCATGTGGTCAGTACCATTCCCTAGCGATTACTGCAAATGGAAAGTAAGTAATGTGTAAGAAAGTGGGTGGAAGTTTAGAACATAAGTTGTGTATTCTTTCAGTTTATATGCTTTATTAGAAAAAGTAAGCTTAAAGTTGTTAAAGCACACCCAAAAGTTCTTAGAAGGGTATTGTTCTTCAATCAAAAAGTAGTCATTTTGTTCATTTCTTCGTGGAGAATTCGAACATGATGTTGAAATTAAAGTTCACACCTTGTTAGGATTATTTTAAAATCACTTTTGTAGGAAACTCAATATTGCTAATTTTCAGTACATTTGCTAACTGGATGCCATTGAGAACATCTTAATGTATCTTTCATTTCGTTCACCTATATCATTGTTAGTTAATAATTATTGGAAAATAATGTTGATGAAACAGTTGTCATAGCAATTTTTGCTTTTCTATTTTTGTGTAATCCCAGACATAATGGGTTGCGAGTGGAAAGCTTTATATACAATTTTTTAGATGTAGCAGTTAATCTTTAATTTCATTAATAATCATCTCGCCTCATCATTTCCAATATGACAATAATTCTCTTCACATTGAATTTGATCATTATTTTAGTTTATGGCATTGACGTTACCCACTTTGATTCCCATTTCAAATTAAGCTTTCAGAAGTACTATTTCAGTCAACAGGTATTTGGAGTTGCTAATTTTTCATGAACACCTCTAAAATTTCCGTTTGTTCCATGAGATCTTAATGTGAAAAGTAAAGCAAAATGTGAGGGTAGTCAAACTGTAGAAGACGAATTCAGCATGTTTGAGATGTATTCTAGAATATCAGACTAGATGACAAGGCCATACGCCTTGCCAATGGTCCATAATTTTAAACTGAATGAATTATTGAAAAATAGGACTAAAGTTAATCAGAAAAAGATTTGCAACCCAAAGTTGCATCTATAATATTTTCATAATTCGTTTATATTATCGTTTATATTCGTTTATATCATCTTGAGTATTTCATCTAAAAATCGTGTGCATTTGTGTGCAGCATGTATGCACACTTGGTAGATGATTGTAGTATATACACCAATTTATCATGTTTTTACCTTTCCATAGATGTGTGTATGCTGGCACATTTACTCATCCTCCTATGAATAAGTGCCAAGAAAAGAGAGCAAGAAAATATTGTCTCATCGAGTGCTTGGGTGATTTTGTGTGTGTGTGTTTTAGGAATTTTTGTGTTGTCATTAAAAGTCAGCTGCATTACTAGTTAATCGCATTACATTCATGAGTAAGCCATTTTTGAAGGAGAGATGAATGTTCAGAAAGAAATTTTTAAAAGATTAGATCAAGTTGTTGATCGGACTGTACATTTCTTAATTATTTTATATTAGAAGTATAGGAGTAAATAACAGGATCTGTGCATTTGGAAATGCTACAGTAATTACATATCTCTTGAGGAGTTACAGTTCTTGCTTTGATTGTACTTAATTTTCAATTTTTCTTGAATATCGGTGTTGGGAAACTTGTTTTTATCTGTTAGAATTTCATAATTCTTTGGCTGATTTTGCATTTCATTCCCTTCGCAATCTGTGCGCACTCATTCGGTCATATTGTTTTATCAGGAATTTAGAATTAAATTATTGGCTTTAGGTCAATACATGAAAACTAAATTTTAATCTTGCATTTACTTACTCGGCGTTGCTGCTGTTGAAAAATTTATATTCTGTCATTGGATTCCCTCAGTGACATGAGATTAGCATCATTTGCATTGCTTCCATGCAAAAGCAGCATATTAAATCCCTTGAAAATTTTTATGAATTACAAATAGCTTCTATACCGTCTCCCAGCTGCCAGAGTTTTTATTACTCCTTTCCATCCATGCAGTGTTTTATTAATTTTTGTTTCGCTAAATGGCTTGAAGATATTAATCCTTATTTCTATTGAAGAAAATATTTGTTGCAACACTAGTTATTTGTGCAGCAGCGTTGTAACAAATATTTCCCCATTTATCACATTATCTTCCAAATCCAGCAAAGTGAAATTGCAAAGAGCTATTGGTGTTAGCTTCTGAACAAACTGTCGAAAAATTTTCGATACGCTAGTATGTTTTGTTTTGTATTTATATGATTCTTCATGTAATTACAGGTCCCTTAGTTAGATTAGTTAGATCCCCACAAGTTAGATTCAGTTCTTGTTCCACATTTGTTTACTGTGCATTGTATTTGTGCATTTTATCCATATCAATAGTTTGATAATTGCAATAATTTTGGATTTTCTGTAATTTGCAAAAGCACACCGAATTCACTTTATCTCATTTGTTATTGATCTGCTTATGATTTGCAATTTTCAAAAATTTATTTTCTCTTGTTAGGGTTTATGCCTGGGGATGGGGAGTTCATGGACAGTTGGGCCTCGGAAGTATTTATGATGAGTTAGAACCAAAGCTTGTTAGTAGCCTTCTGCAAAGTGTATGTATTATTTATGGACCTTTGGTTTGTTCCAGTTATTGAAGTGACTTTTTTTTTTAAACTTTTAATAGAAAGTGAAAGATGCTTATGGAGGATATGCACATACTTGCTTTCTTAGTGACTCTGGAACTGTGTTTGTTACTGGTTCCAACTACCTAGGACAATTGGGATTTCTGGCAACAACAAAGAAACTGTGTTACCCTGTAACCCTTGAACTTTCTTGTAAGATTGACCTAATAAGTGTTGGATATTTCTATAATGTAAGTTTGTAATTTGTGTGCTATTTAAGTTCTACCTTTGTGTCTACTTGAAAACGTATAGACAGCGGCATGGTTTGATTGTTATGTTGGATTTGTATTATTCCTTATTCCCCCCCCGTGTTCCTATTAATACTCAAAATTTATAATTTGTAGCGGTGAAAACTCTTGAAATATGCCATGGTCTTATATAGTGTGTTACCAAATGTGTGATCATTTTTTTTAGCTTGCTCTCAGTCAGGAAGCTGCCATTCTTTATCAGTGGGGCTGTCAATGGAAATCTAAAAGAGCTAAGACCTTTAGGGATACTGCGTGCGAATATGATGAATCATTTGATGCTTTGAATGAAGAAAACTTCATGATTCCTAAAGTTGTTGATATTGCACATCTGGAGGAAAAAATTAGTCAGGTACATCATAAACCTACTCTTAGTTCAAGTTATGGTTTCATTATTTATTTGCATGCTTGTTTGCTTATGGGGAAACGTTCAGTGACCACATGGAGCAAATGGACAAGCGAATTTTTTTGCATGAATTTTGCGTGGTTGTCGAAAAAACTTTTACTGTTATATCAATACCAAATGGTAACATTGCTTCGCTTCGAAAATCGATAATAAGTACTTTATCGTATATTTTTTACGTTAATATGCGTTTACCGATGTACACAACTCTAGAATGTTTCTGGCAAACTTGTCTTCGAGATTTTTCGATCCAAGTTCACCAAATAGCAAATTCCGGGAGAATGTCAGTATGAGAAATTAGTAAAGTCGGCTCAGCGTGCTCGTTTCGTGATCCTTTCGATTCCTCTATCAATAAGTTTAGCAACTATGTTTGGCCGGAGAAGGTCATCATCATCAACATCCTAATAACCTTAATGATTCAGAGTCCTGAAATTTCAACGCAAGGAAAGTTCAGATGCTAGGTTCGCTGTTTGTGCTGTGCAGCGAGGAAAAAGAAAAACAACCAAAAGCCCAAGACCATGAAGGAGCTAAGGCAAAAAGAAATTATTGAATTGGAAAACAGGATCTGGCTTGCCCAACGAGGAGTCAGCCAGGACGGGAGTCAATCATAGGTCCTTATTCATCACCACTTCTGTTCACTAGATTCGTGTTAATTTGCTGATGTTAATGGGCTGCGTAAAACAAAACTCGAAGAACTTTTGTTTTACTTCTTCGAGTTTTGTTTTTGAACTGAGAAAAACGGCGATAGAGTTTTGAAACTCCGGAAGGGCACATTTAAAAAGAACGATGAGCAAAACACATTCGGTGGTAAAAAATTAAACTTCATTTTTGTGGAAACGTAATGATCAATAGAAACGCAAGCAAATGTGAGGAAAGCGTTGAAATATTAAACCTAAGCTCTGGTGGCACTTCCAGTTACATGAAGCTGTACTTCTTTCCTCGCAAACTGTTGCCGAATGGGCTGCATTTCACTTGGCTTTAAACTTCATTCAAAATTCATCAAAGAAATCCGCATAGGACAACGGATGTGAAGGTCAAGATTGCATCTTCCCGATGGATGCCCTCGAAACTAAGTGATCCCAGAAGCAGAACCCACTATGGCAACGCGACAAGCCACAGTACATTGAATAGCCCTCTTTTGTATTCTTTTCTGTTCCTAGTAGAATACAAAATACAAACATTTATACATTACACGCTTACCGACCATTACTATATTATAGAATATTATGTACATGGTATTCATAAATAAAAGCATATCTTGACTCCTCCCCGAAGACATAATAATTAATAAAGGTCATGGTTATATAAAATGCCAGGTGCCATATCGTATACTTCATGAATTATTGGTTAATGTAATGTGTTTGTATTAAACTATATTTTCACATCTTTTTGACTGTATACCTTCATTCCTTCATCTCAGCGGTGCATCAACTTACTGTATGACAGCTCCAGAGTCAGCATATTCGTTATGGTCGAAACTGGTTCTGAACTCCGCTTCTTCCGCCACGATGTTTTTTCTCACGCGCAGGGAAAAACGAAGAGACACCAATGTTTAGTTTTGGCACACGGTCTGAGAACTCACTATTATCATTCTCAGAAGAGGCTTTTGAGGATGTGCTGAGCTTTATAGAGTGGAAAACTTCATGCTGTCAGAAAGCTCCACTCCAAAAGTTTGGCACTCTGTGTGGTGACGGCGGTAAATGTGGTATGCGGTACTCGAACGTTAGCTGCCAAAGAAAAAGTCTTCTATCGAAAAAGAGCATTTCGCCTTACGTCATCGGGAAAGGCAGCCAGCATAATTGCAGACGCCGAAAAGGTCCACCCAGCGTTTCCGTTGGCACCTGCCGTCATCAGCCCATATCATGCAGATGGTTTTGCTGGTCACGAAAACAATGCCATAGTGGAGCATCGTCTGAAAACCTTTTGAACGGCTGATCTCTTGAATGGACTCGTTACGACAGGCAGAGAACCAGGCTCAGAAACCAATGGGAAGCAGTTTTCGTCCAGAGTTTCGAACCTTTTTACAGATGCTGCGCCACGTGCACCACATCGTGCAGGACGACTAAAGCAGCGCTGTGCGAATTCTGTTGCGACGTGTTACGCTCAGCTTCTCATGATGAAGCCTCCGTAATAGAGTGATGTTTTGCCTCCGGCGACACGCAAACCGGCACGACGTTCAGCGCAAGAATGAGTGCCAGAGGCAGTTGAGGGATTCTGTTCGGTGTGCGCCTGCGTGTGTGCTTTCTGGGAACCACTTTTGAGAATGCGGTCGTTAATAATATTCGACTGGATTGGTTGCAGTCACTTATGGCTGATGCTGCTACTACAACTTACAGCAAAGAAGCTGCAGAAGGAAATCCGATACGATGGCCCGGATCACAGTTCTCACAACTCTGCTGAGGATGCTCAGGACATCTTGTCCTGACTTGCTACCCTTATTTAGGACGTCAGGGTTGTCTTTTTTCCTTTCCGTGACTCTTGCTCTTTCTGTCCACTGCCCGTTGTGCTTTTTCCGACGTGTCCTTCCTCCGCTTTTTCCCAAGCAGCTGGAAATCCGAGCCCGGTGAATTCGTGAAGCTGCAGCAGTGACACTTCGATGATGCTGGTGTAGCTTCCGTAATGAAGTCTCTGCACTTCAAATTGCCGTGGTTTAAAAACAAAACCTGAGCCATTAGATCAGCTTGCTGGCTTGTTTCACCTTAGCCCTGTCGTTTGCACGAGATGCTTCCGTGTGTAACACAAAGAACTGTGTGAGGCGTTGATGCTCTCGAGGTCCGGGAATCCCTGAAGGGTTCCCGTTGCGTTCGTACTTTCTTTAAGTGAAACAGGAAATGCAAATCCATTGATGCGTTTAATTTTAAAATTCCCTTTGCAGCGTACCGGAAAAATTCCATTTTAGTAGAAAAATTTCGTTTGCTTTAGCGTTTGTGTGTGGTCGCTACCTCCCATGATTGATAATCTTGAAAGATCTTTCTTTGGAAGATTGGTTTTTCCAGCCCTCGATCAGCCTTAATTTATATCCGTGTCTTTTATATCCTCTCTGCCTTTCAGACGTGATAAAGATAGCATCTTTATTGTGTTTGAAGGTTTACGCTGCTCAGGCGGCTTGCTCTTGATTACCATATGAAAAGGCCATGCATTTAAGAATTTCTCTCTTGCACGGGCTTCTATTTGAAAAATTGCCATTTCGAAATTACCTGACTCCATGGACGAAAAGGAAGTTCTTGTGAACTTCTATGCTTCATAAAAAAAAAAAAAAATTTGCGAACCTTGTCCAACATGCATGCGTGTTTTGAGGGCTCTTTTGAAGATGAAGGGAAACATCGTTCTGTCATTCAAAGGTCCCATTACGGAATTTTTGATTGAATTTTTTTTGGGGAGGAAGATCACTCGAATGGGAATGAGAAGTTCTAATAAACGTCATCAAGTATGCCTTACTTCACTCCCAGATTCCATCGTCTTCGCGTATCCAACGTCAATCCGAGGAAAGTTTCCAAGCGTGCTTTCCGATACAAGCCCATCGTGGGTCGAGAGATAGGCTCCTTGAAGTGAACTGAACGTCATTTGATCTTCGTGTTATTGCCCGTTCTTGAAATTTGATTCGTATGCCGCTTCAATGATCCGAAAATTTTTTATTTTTTGCTTTTGCACAATCTGTCCTTTGTGACGCATATTATCTGGGGATTGTGCATTACCTCATTTTTGAGCATTCTGATGAAGCGATTCGGGAATAAGTAGTCCTTGACAGCAGAAGGTTCTTGCTCCCTGCATTGTCTTGTCTGTGCTGAATCACGGATCGGAAGACATTTTATTCCGTAACCGAGGTTGACGTGGCTTTCGGACGCCTGAAACGTAACATTCCTCTTCCTTCATTTCTCGTGGTTTTGTTCCTTCATCTATCCGGCTGGGAATGGAAAATTCAAGCAGCCTCGCTAATGTGATGTCAGTCTTGAGTGGACTTGAATCGCTTGGCTTTCTTGTTTACAGCGGTCCTTATGGTCGAAATATCCCATCATGGATGCTGAATCGAGAAAGTTCTCGTGAAACAAGGAACTCCAGGAAAAGGCGAAGTCCCTCTCGATGAAATCAAGTGCACGCTTCATTTCCAGAGATCGTTTGTATTTCTGAAGCTGGAACAGCTCGCCAAAAGATCTGTATCATTCCCGAATAGTCACTTGCTATCCAAATGTTTGGTTAAATTCGCAGCTGACTGGAGTTTCCACGTGCGGAACCAATGTGGTTCCTGTGAAATTTTGTGCAAACTTGCACTCCTGCTTCATTGGGCGATAACCGATTAATTTACTAACATTAGAACTCCGGGATCCAATCTTAGCCATGCCAAGAAATCTTTTTAGAGATCTTTTTAAGGATTGAAGTGCTTCTTCAGACGTATTTCTTTTGAATGCAGGCCTGACCCAAGGCAGTAGCGGTGATGTCTACTTGGTCACAAGCATCCAACGGCATGCATGCGTTGCTTGCCGTTTGCTTCCGTGAGAAAAAAACAAACAAATCTGCTTGAGGAATTTTTCGTTCAGAATTGGCTTCTGACAGCTTCCATGTACCGTACGATTGATTTCGAGGGCGCATTCACGAGGGAGTTGATTCCAAGTCGTGCCAACATACAAAGCGGGCCTTCCTTTTCGTGTGCGCCACCTTTTGGAAGCGATACTTTAATTCTTGCCACATCATCTCAGTCCCGTGACTTCAAGTAAGTGGAAGTGGAACGCGAGCGTCTTCGGAGGTGGGCATTTTCGTCCATTTACCTCGTTTGGCATTTCGATTCAATGACATCTAAAGGTCTTTTGATGCACACTTGCAACATTTGCATTCTCGCTGGCAGTCAGAATGATTCCAAAACTGCTGCAGAGTCCGGCGAAGGCGCTGAAAAAGCAGATTCTTTGAATGCGACCGATACTTTCGTTTTCTTGAAAGGTGCACATGATGAGAAAGGAGGTGAGTTGGGAGATGCAATGTTTGTGTGTGTTCGAACGGTCACGTGCTTGAAGCAACGTAAAAGCCGTAAAGCTTAATTTCTTGTGTAGATTGCTTCCGGAGGCCATCACAGTATAATAAGAACCGAACGTGGATCCTTGTATTCCTGGGGCTGCAACTTGGACTGTCAACTGGGACACGGAGGGAGGAAAACCTTAGCGAAACCTTTGAAGATCTTGGATATTGACCCATGTGCTTTCGTCTCATGCGGAAGCGACTTTTCAGTCGTACTCCTAACAAGTGGAATGGTCATGGGATGGGGTCACAATGACATTGGACAAGTACGAGTTGTTAGGTTGATCAGATTTTCACCTCCCTCATCAGTTAAACAGAGACCACTTGGACCTGGCAGATTCTGGTCAGACATTCAGATTTCCGAATTCCAAACGTGTCTTACACATTCGGAAAACATTCGGGAGACAAGCGTGTCTGCAGCAACCCACCGAAATCCCCGAAACCAACTCCCTAGGTTGCAGTTTTGGAGAAATCGTGCTGGTAAGTCAAGCTTGGGGTGACTTTCACCTGGTTTGTGCCTTGCAGCCGGAAGTGATTTCTATCCCACCGAATATCTACGAAATGCCCGATGCTCCCTTCGGTCCCCTGACGCTGCACGCCATCCTGGAGCTGCTTTACGGGATGTATGATGAATCACAAGTGGAGAAAGAGGTGATTTTACGGCCTCCTCAACTGAGAGATGGACTCTTAATGTTTTGGAAAGTTGCTGGAGAAGCTGGACTTCCAGGCCCTTGCCAAGCTTTCGGCATTGCGAGGCGATTGGGAGAGTTGCCTGAAATACAATTTGGAGGCAGTTGACCGGAGCGGCTTGAGTCTGGAGGCTTCTACGAGCAACGTCTCGTGCATTTGGGCGTGGCTCTTGGGCACGGTTCCATCGAACTATAGCCTGATGCGCGTCTGTGAGACGGTAGGGGAAACTCCACAATGCTTGGATGCAGATGTTGATAGATGGGTAGTAGATGTTTGAATTTTGCGCGAAACATGAGTATCCCGGTCTCTTCCTTGAGTCTCTGTGCCGGCAGCATTCGGGTAGACTGTCGGCGACTGTGTGCAGCTTGCTATTCGGGTGAGTTTCTCCGGACCGTCCCTGTCGAAAGTGTTAACATCCCCCAGATACCGCAGGCATGGGGCCGTCGACGGGGACTTTAGAGAGAAGCTGATTTCGGCATTCTCAGTGGACTTCATCGCTGAGCTGCTTGAAAGTGCGGAGCGCGACCTAGACAGTGGTAAGTTCCCGTCTTCTCCACGAGGTAGCTTGTAGGGCACTCGAAACACCTGACGAAGGTTCTGCACGCCGAATGATCGGGGAGCTTGGGTGTTCTGGAAATGGACTGCAGTTGCCTAGCACGGGCACATTGGCTTCAGGTCCTCCGCCTATATGTTTCAGCTGCAAGGGGAAACCTGAGTTCACGAGGGAGAGGGATGCTGTGATCTTCTCGTGTCAGCATTTCCTCCCCGACAAAGCGCTTTCCGCCGAGCGTGTCGCGCACTTCTCGAAGATGCTCGCAAGCTTTGGACTCGCTGACCAAGCGCGGTACGTTGCCACTCTGTTCTCAAGCGGCCCGTTGCATTGGGGCGCTTGTCCAGACTGCGTGATGAAAGATACCGTAAATTTCGATGAGGATTAAAAGTGTGGTTCGCTCTCTCGTTCGCTCGTTGCTCTTGCCAACTTTGCACCTCGTCCGTTGTTCCCAGCGATTTTGGTGCGGTCGTCTTTCCAGCCCCACCGCATCCCCGTCACTCCTTTCGCCAAATTAACTTGTAATCGTTTTCTCGAGACACAAGTGGGATTGCGTTTTGTGCGGGCCCACATCGAATGCCGTTGAAGTTGAATGCTGTCCGTACGCCCTTGCGATGTGTGCAAAACCGTCATCTCAAAAGGTTTCTGCTGGCATTCACTTCTTGTGAACGTTCTCGGCAAGAGGTCAGATTTAGCCGAAGAGGAAAAGCATCTGGACTGCAAGTTGGCTTTCAGGAATCGATAAGGATTGCTTTGCCCATTTTCCCGAATTCTCTTTCGCTAACCAGTTTGAGAATGCAGATGGCTTGTTTTGGGGAAAAAGTGGCACCCGAAAAAAGGCGGAGTGAATACGCATGTGCGAGAATCGACCTTTTCAGAAGTGCCTCTCAGCCGCTAGTCTCAACCCGCCGAAAGGACCTACGGCAGGCCGCGAAATGGAATCCGTGACCTTCTGCCAGTTTGCATGGTAACGTCGAGCACCGACTTAGATCGGCGATCTGGCCAAGCGTGGGCGATTCGGCGCGCACTTTAGAATCCCGACGGAATCCATCACCCAGGTTTTGTCGGAAATCCAATCAGATGGGAATGTCAGTGTCAGTCTTTTATCACCAAAGCAGCCGTTTCGCAGCTTCGCGCGAATTCACACTCGAATGCTCCACGTGCCACCCACGATGTCGGGAGAGCCTACCTGCACCGCACTCGTTCTTTCAAGTCGTCAGGCTTCTAATCAAGTGCACTATGCGCAGAGGAATGAAATTTCTAAACATAGCACGATTAAATAAAAACCGTAGAATACGGCGGCGGACGCCATCGTTTATTTATTTCCATCGTCAGCAGCACTCGTCTTTGACGCATAGTTTTGCGTACATACATGTCCTTTCAACGGACGTCAACAGCCATCTTTGCCTCCGCGTGGAATGAAGGATGGCGTTCATCGAAATTCCTCATCAGATGTGCGTCAAGGTCGGATGAGGATCGTCGCCGTCTTGAACGTGTTTTGATGAATGATGCACTGCGCAAACAGAGTGACACCAAAAGGTTTTTGCTGCCATATTCACTCGTGTCGAAGTTTTCAGCAGGAGGTCAGCGAAGCGAATCAAGAGGAAACATTCGTGCAAAAGCTGCTCTCGGCAGGAAGAGAATCCAAGTCTTCGAGAACAGTTTCAAGGACGTTTGCAGCCTGTTAAAGGCGGTTCCATTGTGCATCCGCTGCCGAAGTTTGCGCTTGTGCTTCTTCCCGTTGAATTCTGCCTGGTACTTATTGCGTTCTTCTGTTTCGCTGCAGCTTTTCCCTCCAGTTTTTTTTTTTTTTTTTTTTTTTTTTCGGGTTTTTCTTTTTCTTGGTTCGCAAAGTGCCGAAGAACCGTTCGCCTCCGTGGGAAGGGGGGCTCACCACCAACCTCTTTAAGCACCGTCTACACCATCCGAGGGTGCGTAATAACTCTTCAAGTTTATCCCGGAGGGACCACCCTATGGATCCAGGAAGGCTCCGAGGGTGGAGTCCGTTCCTCTTACGCTTGAAAGGGAACCCTAAAGCGAACCTCTTCCTTATTCTCTGCGGAGGGACCCTCCGGAAGGGATGGCTCTCTCGTTTCTTCACCGAAGGGTACCCGCAAGGGAACCCCTCGTTCCTTGTTTCCTACTTTGAGGAGAACCCCGAAGGGACGCTTTCCACTTTCTCTGAAGGGCGCTCCCCGAAGGGAGCAGCGCGCTTCTTGACACTCTGAGTTGCCCCCAAGGGGAGTATCAGCCAGCTTCATGGTACCGGATGGAGGGTTCCCCCCCCCCTCCGATGCGGAAGACGGCTCCAGTTTCAGAACCGGAGGGGAATCCCGAAAGGAACCGGCTCCTCGATTCCTTGAAGGACCTGGGGGTCGACATCCAATCCTGCCCAGCCAGCGGGGGCATCCGGGGGTTTCCGGCTTTCACCAGCGCCGCCTTACCTAAATATGGGCAAACCAGCGTCATCCTGTGGGAGGACTCGAAACCCACGACCCGCCCATTCCTTGACGAACCCGCAATTCTTGGACTACGCGCGGGGATCGTAGCCACGCGGTCGCCAACGCGGGTCCAACCTACGAGCACCCTCAGTTTTCATAGAGGTCAAATAACTTGTAAATTCAGGGAACGAATCGTGTTCTGCGTTCGAGTCTTGTAATCGAAGACCTTGACTCAGCTTCAATGGGGACCTCAAATCATTTTGCTGCTTCCTTCAAGATGAACGTCGTTTCTCCTCCTGCGACCAGCGCAATCTCCGATTCCCGGGATCAAGTCGAGTAAGCAATAACGCGGGTCGAAGGATGAGCGCGAGCTTAGCACTGGCATTGGTCCGCAGCCGACAGACCCACTTACGAGGCAAGAAAACTGGGAATGATCTGCGTTCGTTCAAACGTTTGATGGGTCGCAAAGCGAGTTATGTCCCTCCCCCCTTCGGCTGCATACGCTCGCTCGCTTCTTGCTGCTTCCAGAGTATCGGTTGTTTATCACTTCATACTGCCAGCACAGGTAGAGGAACATAACATAGGAGAAGAAGAAAGGAAGAAGAAGAAGAAAAAAAAAAACTCCATCGAGATATTCCGCTGTGAAATCCTGCAACGCTCGCGTCTCCTTAAGACACACACACAAAAAGATGCCTTCCTTGGTTCGCGGACGACGCATAGCAGACCTGGCCGCCATATAGATGGGGGGGGACCCGAACTGTAACCCTCTCCGCCATGCGCAGGGATGCATCCAGGTCGCCCGGTCGTCTGCTGGTCGATTCGCCGGGGGGGGAGGGGTTTTCGAAACAGCTGCCCCGCCCGGTCGAAATTCGATGCGAGTTGGATCTCCTTGCCGTTCCAAGTTGATTCGGGGCACTCGGAATACTTCAGAACAACGCCAGAACAACCTGCGTCTGAAACTTGCAATCCGCGAAGGTCCGACACCCTTCAAATTACGACAAGCGTTAATAATTTCTTCATAGAGTTTACCACTGATTTCTTCGTGGAAGCGAGTGGGCAGAGCTGGTGGTTAGGATTCCTGTGATGCAGCTTCGAAGGGCGAGGGTGCTTTCCGTAAAAAGACGGCACGGGTCCCGAAGCACAAGAACGGAACGTTGCCACTTCAGAGTGGGTTTCAACTTCATCGCACGCTTGTTGCCCATGATGATGGCATTTTACTGACTCGAGCAACGGGAAGCAATCATTGCTAGTTCGCATTGCCCGTTGACGATTGTTCGCTCAACTGGGAGAATGGAAGGGATCAGCTGATTTGTTCCATTGGTCAAGCAGATCCCTCTAAACTGTGGAACTGAAATGCCCTGGCCCGAAAATGAAGGGCAGGAGCAGTTGTGGACGATTTCTGGAATTCCCTTATTTTGCACGCGCCACTTATCGAAGAAGCGTGGCAACGTATCCAAAGTTGCCAGTTTTATTGGTAGAATAGGCCGATCACAGTAGACCTCCATATAACGTGGAGTCTGCGTTCCTCG
This sequence comes from Raillietiella orientalis, assembly GCA_036172245.1. Taxonomy (NCBI): domain Eukaryota; kingdom Metazoa; phylum Arthropoda; class Ichthyostraca; order Raillietiellida; family Raillietiellidae; genus Raillietiella; species Raillietiella orientalis. Next base: position 2,034,877 of record JAYWIR010000012.1, read on the forward strand.
TTCTACGAGCCTGTGGGTTATGAATGGATCATACGGCAGTATTTATAAAGATGTAAAATGTATCTTGAAACGTGATTACGTACAATATGTATTCTTTGACTTGGAAAAAAAGAAAAAAGACTCAGCATGCTCATTTATTATTTTACGTAAAGTAAAAAAAAAAAAAAAAAAAAAAAAAGGAAGCTTTTAGAGCTTGCAAACATTTAATCAATCGAAAGTGTTCTATAGATTCAGTTCTATCGTTCTCTTCGTTAAGAATGTATGTTCTTGCTCTGTTTCGTTCGCGAAGGCTTGGATAAAATGGAAGGCAACCTGCTTAAATCCTGTGTTGGTATCCTTTTTGATATAAAAAAATACCTAAACCGACAGTCAAGATGCATATGCAGCGTCCTACGGGACTGATGGACCGCGCTGTACGAATCTCGCAATTTTTTAGTGCCGTTATAGAATCCGCGTTATGCAGGAGTCTACTGTACTGGTGGATCTTCAGAGTACTGGAAGAAATTGTGCCCATCGTAGTAAAAAATTATGTGGACAAACGAGGATTAACAAAGTTGCTGTCACTCAAAGGGGGGTCTAAACTGGGAAAACAACAAGAAAAGCTTTTTAGTATAGTCGAGCAGTATGGGGGGGGAGAGGAACTGGAAATGAAACTCGAAACATGCAACAAGGTTTTGAGCTCATCGTAGGGCTTATAATTATTTATTCATTAGCTTTTCCTTCAAAAACTAAATAACTCCCAGTCATCTTATTCAAAAGGCAGGTTAAACTCCTAATGTGACTGGCATACAGGCGATTTTGCCTTGGATATGCGGCTGGGAAAAACACTAGAACTAAACACCAAGCCTAGTGTTTTTTTGAATAACAAGGATTGTCAGCAATATTAACGATGGTGCTTCTTTTCCATGAATAGCGCTTTAACTGTAGCTGCTCCCAAAAGTGCTCAGTGTACAGTACGTGTAAGTACTCGAGATGCAAACGGCTCATCAGATTTTCTCAACAGGAATCAGAGGTACCGAGTAAAAAAAAAGTAAAAAAGTAAAGTAACAGTAAAAAAAAAAAAAAAAAAAAGGAAAAGAAACCTTGTTTATTGAATGGATGAATTTCGAAATATCGTCGTGTCAATTCTTTATAATAGACGTTTCCTAAATCTTTGCGATGTGCTTCATGCCGCAAGTTGCTAAACCCAGCTCTACCTCATGCTAACACTTGAGGAAAAATTGTAGTAGAATAAGAAGCAGTTGTAAAAGATTAGTTATCACTCGTGTTTGGAATCTTATGACGATCATGTAATGAATGCAATGCCTTTGCAACGAAAGCTAACAGCGTGAATTTGCCAAAAATTTACTGCAAGTGCTTAATAAACGATGCAAGCATTTTTCATACATTGGATGCCATTATCTTGCAATCTGTATGATAGCCTAAGCAAACAAATGTATGAAGAATACAATGGCTGGTAGCAAAGCAGATTTTTACCCATACACTGCTAATTAAAGATATAAAATAATCCAAATACCTAAATTGTGAAAATTGAAAATTTGCACCTAACCAACGGTGCTAACTAATCAGTAAATTTAAAGCAGTCAGTTGACGTATGAATCCTGCGATCAGATGGTCGAAATGATGAAATTATGAATGGAAAAGGAAAACAGACGAACAAACAAATAGATTGAGCAAGTAGATCGGACTTAAGGCAATTTCAATTTATCTTTCGCCGTTCATCTCGATGAAGGAAGATCAGAATTACGCTGCTCAGCTTGGCAATGTTACGATTGGAGGGTGCAAGTGGATGTGCTGATAGTTGCCAAGTGTAGTGCGGTGTGAAGTGCGCGCTTCTCTCCTCGTGGAAAGTGCGTAGCAGAGGTGTAGAAGAGTACGATGGCTCCCAGGTCCGGAAGTGGAAAGGCGATGAAGAAGGCTGGTAAAAACATCACGAAAGGAGACGAGAAGAAACAGCGGAAGAGGAAGGAAAGTTATGCGATCCACACCTACAAAGTGTTGAAGCAGGTGCACCCGGACACGGGGTATCTCGAGCAAGGCCGTGTCGATCGTGAACAGCTTCGTGAACGACATCTTAGAGCGCATCTGCGACCTCCTGTCACACTACAACAAAATTCTCACGACCATCACCAGCCGGAGGTGCAGACGGCGGTGTGCCTCCTGCTGCCTGGGGAGCCGGCCGAGCACGCCGTCTCGGAAGTCACGAAAGTGGTCACCAAGTTCACGGGCTCGAAACGAGCACCGCGCAGTTGCTGTCAGCCGCGCCCACCTTGCCCGGCCAAAACATCTTCCAAACCTTTTACTCTAGACATACCAAAGCTGTTTCACGACTCATGAAATTCGAAAGAATGCTAACGCTCGATGCAGCGTCATCCTACTGTGGAGCTGTAGGATGACGCTGTACCATTTTTTTTTAATAGTGCTAATTTGTATGTCGCACAGTCAGTAGTACAGTTACGTCTTCGGTCGCAAGTTTCAAAAATATTCATCCTAATTCTAATTTACTCTTCCTTCAAATTGTTTTGCTCTTTTGAAGAGGAAACAGATTTTTGCCCTCCTCAACAGCACGACCATCTTTTGCTATAACTATTGAGTTGGACTTCACTTGCTTGCGTGCTATCATTCTCCATGGTAACGGCGCTGGAAATCCAGTCACGGATATCTTTTCAGCTTGGAACCATGAGGTTTGTTCTTCCTGATGCCTTGAACGATCTCTAAGGACCACGCTTTCAAAATTGCGCGTCAATGCAGAGTTCGAAGGAACTTCACTTTTTGCTCTCATCGGGAGCTGCTCCGGTGGTTCAGGATGGTTTTTTTTTTTTTTTTTTCACCTTCCGACGTTACCCGACTCCTCAAATGTGAACTTGGGAAAGGAAACCGATGAACCCCACAGGCTTGAAAACAATCGGCACTACTGGAAGTAGATATTCCGTTCTGCGTGGAAGCGTATTTATCGTGGTGGCTGACTGCCTGCGGTTAAAATTACGTCCCTGCATTGTGGTAAGAAGAAGCACTGGTTGCCGGAAATGTTGTGTTGCATAAGTGCGTTTGCATCCATATCTGTAAGCACCACTGCCGTGACTATGGGGAGCCACCCCTGTCTTGACAGAAGGCCGAAACCTATTCTTGTGCTTCAGATTCTGAGGGAAAATGCGTTCAGATCTAGGAAGAACAATTTATTTCACTTCAAATCCCTACGAAGTGTCCGATCCGTAGACGCAGTTCTCTATCTTAAAGCAAAAATTCAGTGTTCATAAAGTGATGAGCTCATACGTCGTTATCAACCGCCGATGTTCCTTATACTCCCTTCAGTATTTGTATGCACGGGGGTCGGGCATGTGTGGATATTCGATGTATTTTTTAGAGGAGATGCATGCCTTTTTTTTATTTTTATTTTTGAATTAATTAGTTTGCGACTCCTTAACTGTCACACTGACCATTAAGCTGCACTACGGTAATCATGCTGATAGCGAAAAAAAATCACTGAACAAAAAGTACTGCTACTGATGACAAAGTCATCTGTGTGAGCAGCTGATGGCACCTCTTTCCTGGTGTTTGTGGGAAAATTGGGACATTCCAACCTGCAGTTATTAGTTGTTGCTTTTTCTTTCACGAAGCAGCACACAGTTTACATGAGAGTTTGTCGTTCTTACAGGAATTCTCTCCTTTCGCACGTTTGATTGCCTTCAAGTTGTCGATGCTGCAAAACCTTAGGCGGAAGTGCGTCCGCTCGTTACCACATGACAGCACCTCGTGCCTTCAGTATATCAAGTGGAATAAAACGAAATTACTTTCCAGATTCTCCTGGTGCTCTCAGATCTGCGGCGCATCACGCAGATGCATGAGCCATGAATCCTTATGGGGCTTTCTCTGTTCGTCGGTCAGTTCTCAAAACATCCGCAAAACCTCCCATGCTCATTCAAACCTATCTTAATTCCGTAATCCAAGATTTATGATGCTGCGGAATGCCCCAGAGGCTTCGCGCTGCTATGCCTTAGTACCCTTTAGAGGATGCCTACTTGAATTATGAGGTTGAGAGGAGTCGATTTCCTTGTCGGACCAACGAATGTGTTTGGAGGCGGACTCGAATTCCACTCGAGTTGCGTGCAAAAACGGCATCTGCGGCGGATCACAGTCGGGCAGGCTTGAAAACATGCATCCTCCGAAACAAGGAATCACGGCTTCCTGTGTCATGTTCATCGTCGGTCGCACAAATGCTGGCTGCCTATGAGCACCTTTTGATCTTGGATGAGATGATGACCCTTTGTTCGTCAAGAGTACCACGATGGGCAGGGTGAAGAGCTGTTGGTTTCCCGTGGAATTTCGCAAAAGAGGGAAGGGCAGACGAAAGAGACGAAAACGTACGAATCGACGCGCTGTGATTACAAAAAACGTTGGGCGAAATGTACGCAAAATTCAACGGAGAGTTCCTTCGTGCTCAATCGGCCTTGCGTTTTCGTAGGATTTCTGCTGCTGGACACAAATATGAACAGCGAAAGACTCATTTAACTTTTGGGTGGACTACCCAAAAGTTATAGAGCTATAACATCTTTGATGCTGACGATGCAGAGCCAAAAGGATGTGTGTGCGCGCCATGATAAGATATGGCATGTTATTAGTACTTATCTATGTAAAAAATTTCCAATAAATACAATTCACATTTTTGCATACGCATCAATATATATATATATTGTTTTTTGAAAATTTCCAATCAGAATCATCTATTTGTTATTCTAGAATGCGAAGTTTCGCATACACAAATATGTCATAAGCTGATTTACATGTCTCAAAGTTCTGTATCACTCAAGTGAAACATATTGTTTTCTAAATAACTTTGAAAGTAAACAGCAGCTGTCACTAATAACTGATATGTACTACCCACTCATAAATGGCATTCCAATCCATATTAATGCAATGGTAATGATGTTTTTGCTATGAGACCACATGCAAGTTTGCAAACAGTAAAATTATAGCTTGTCTAATATACTGCTGACAAAATGTGCTACTTGCTTCTCTGAAGGCACAAATGAAACCATGAAATCATGAGCCAGCAGCTGGCTATAATTGGGACGGAGGGTGTAATTCTTCAGTAAGCTGGTTGCAAACAAGTTAAATTTACCACTACATGTTTCACCGTACCATTTGCTAATGAAATCTTGAAATTCCCATGTGAAACAATTTTCTGGCAAACAAGGAGGATCTTCAGTAACCACCTGCTTCAACTGATCAAAGGGTGTCTTCCAGGAACTATAAGGATACTTTCCTGTTGCAATCTCAATCATAGAAATACCAAGACTCCAAACATCAGATCGAATATCGTATTCATTAGGATTGCCTTTGGGATCAATGCGTTCAGGCTAGATCTTTGTCAAATTATGCAAATTAAATAGACTCTCTTACAGCCATATACAGCCTACAGCCTGCCTCAATGGTTCGAGCAATGGAGTTTTCTAGATATCCAGAAATTCCAAAATCACACAACTTCACCTTCCCTTCCCTGTTTACAAGTATGTTTGATGGTTTGACATCACGATGAATGACCTTCAGCTTTTCATGCAAATATTTTAAAGCGCTGACAACCTGTGAAACAATCGTATATCTGGCAGTCAAAACAACACTTACGGCAAAAGCAATTGATTGCAAAATTATTTCGGGAATCTGTTTCCCTATTCGATAAACTTCTGGGTAAAACTTGTCCAGTGAAGTGTCCATGCATTCCATGCAAATCCAAACATCCCCTTCCTGAAATAAGGCACCAAAAAATTTGACAGCAAATGGACAGTCAGCAGTCTTCCTATTCACACCAAGATCCATCAAGAGTCTTTTTCTCTCAACAGTATTCAAAGTGGCAGCGATTCTCTAAGCACAGATAAAATACACTTTAAAATTTTCCACAAAATCATATATATTAAACATAAATGAACATTTAGAAATGTATAGCAAGATGTGTACAGAAATGTATCAAGTGATGCACACATACATAATAACCATATTCAGCATCAAACAATAATATGAAACAAATTCAATCACTGAGAACTAGAGATGAAAGTTTTACAACTACAGACTTAAAATGCAAGAAAAACAATTCAAGGACTGTGGACACATGCAATGGATGCACTTTCCTATATCAAGTCAACTGAAAAGAGGCATTTTTAATAGGTATGCTAGAACAGTTTTCTCAACACTAGCAATGCAATGTTCAAAAGATCAATCTACAAATGACTAACAAAGCTTATTACCTACTGTAATAACACTATAGCTACGTTACAAAAACACTAGTTCATGGATATAGTCACTTATGAAGATGCTAGATCAGATTGGAATCTTTATAATCTACATGCACAGATGGGTATGATTTTTCATTCCAACAATTAACATTCATGAGGCATTGATCAAAGCTCTGATTAGTTTTCACTCATCATATAACCTATAATGAATTTGTTTTCTCTGTCAGAATTTTCGATGTAGCTTCAAATTCTTATTCACATATATGACATTAATCTCTTTATTCTCTCCAAATTTGGAAAAAACAGTCATGCAAAAATCATTAATAAAGATAGGTTCAATCATGCCATCAATGTGTTACTCAAGCTGTACATTCCAACTTCAAAGAAATAACTGTTACATCAATACATGTGTGCATGTGTTTTAAATATCTGTACAACATTAAATTCTTTTCATCCAAAAATGACACTCATTTTGAAGAACCATTCATAATTTAGTACAATGAAAATCATGTCTGCATGATACACTCAAATCTCAGCATTAATAACAGCAGTAAGCATCACTGTATTTAAATGATTTATATGAACATAAGTCAGATGGAAACTCAAGCAAAAATATGGTACCACATTGTAAAATGTTATGAGTATTCACTATAATTCCTATTGTTATAATGAGAATACGATCTAAGCATTATGCATGAACTGAATTCCTTTTAACTTAATTTTTGCAACTTATTTCATCCACCATTTTGCTGTTAGAGATTTAAAACTGAAGTGTTAAATTTGAACATGTATTCTGAAATCACAATTTTATGCAAGATTCCACTTAAGAATACCAATTTATGAAGGAAACAATACTTTGAGTTATGAACGAATGTTAAAGGAGCAGCTACACACCAAAGAATTTGCACAAAATTTGAAAGATACAAACATGAACAGAAAGTTAATTTAGGCTGTCCTGTTTTTTCACAAAATTTGAAAAATAAATTGAAAATGAATTCAAATTAATGAAGAGGCCTATTTTGGATAAAAAGCAGAACATGTGAAGTGGATTCTTCAATGCACACATGCTTTCTGTATTTAAAATACTGATATAAACACAGAAGTTTTTTTTTTGATCTCACCTTGACTGCAATTATTCTTCCTGTAGGAACATGCTTCATTTTATCCACAATTCCATATGCTCCCTGTCCTAGTACACCAATGAAACTAAGGTCATCCACCGAGATTTCAAATGTCTCGCCTTGAAAGGTTACATTGGTTTTGGTGTCCAGATCTTGATGAGGGACACTAAAACAAATATTATATTGAGTAAAAGCATAAGTTGGTAGAAAAATTGTCACTATAGCACAAAAGAAGTAATGGGAATGGTTGAATTCTTCAAAAAATTTCTGTGTGCAATCATGTAGACTTATGTTAGTTCGGTCTCAATCTAGAGAGGTATGCTATGACAACTTACAGAATAATCAATTGAATTAGCTCTATTGTTTTTTCGTTTTTTTTTTTTGGCGGAATACACATTTATTTAGGTATTTTAGTCCTACTATGGAATCTAAAAAATCTGATTTGGCATATCAAGTTGTGAAAATTACTACAGCTTTTATCAGTGGTATTTATTACTGGAGGAAACTTCCGTTACCAACTAAATGCACACTACACTTTTTAAATCATGGTGGCACGAATACAATCTTATTCAGAGAAAAAAGGGGAAAGAAATTCGTACTTGCAATCCATTACAGTAAGAATTAACCACACTCAAGCAACAATTCTGTTATTCCTAGTTTTGATGAAGGCCTTTCATGGATAAATTTCAGCACTGCCTTTTGAAAAGCAACTCACTTTGGTTCCCTAGTTTAATCCAGGGCATTCACTGTCACTTCCCTTTGCTACTGTTAACTGGGGCTCAAAAATTTCAATCACATGATGCCTATTCTTGGTTAATAATCGCCCAAAGGTCAGCTCAAAAATCGTAAATGCTTTTTTCAGCTGAATTTTCCACTCCACAGTGTGTTCAAAGATAATGCATAATATGGAACCGTTTGCAACCATAAACCCTCAACAACGGTAAGATGCTCTCAGAACGTGCAAGTGGAAAAAAAATCAAACGCAATCGGCGGAATCTTTAATACGTAGAAACTTTCTGTTGACAAAGCAAATCATTTGCAAAATTCAAGTTCGTGAAGCAAGGCAGTTCGTGTGGAAACTTACATGGACACATCCTCGCTGCACGGTGACTTGTTGGTTTCCAATTTTAAATTGTCCTTCCGCTTCTTGGCTGACATCAGCACTTTTTATCACAAAAACCTCATGTGGTGGAAACTTCCATGACCCGTCCTCACGCACGCGAGCAGCAAAAACCGAAAATTCCCCCTTGTCCGAGACTCCCTTTTACATCATCCTGGGATCACACTGGGACTGGAATTGAAGGATTCAAGAAAACCAGTACACAGATACCTCGCTCCTTCTACTGATGTGTCTTGACAGAGATCAGATGCTGCAGCATTGCCTGGTGGGTGAGAAGCTCCCTTATCACTAGATCAGTGCACGGCACGTGCCATGCAGAAGCTGCACCATGCCTGGGCTGGAAAGGTATTCCTGCACCCGGGAGATGACACTTCTTGGGCACGGTTTCCTGAGGTACACACGCACGGTGGGCACGGGTACTCAGGCAGGAACCGTGAACGGTTTCTGGGAATAGCAGCAGCAGACCAGAGCCATAAAAACACCACGGCGAGGAGGAAAGGGGAATCGGCGTCTGGAGAGCCCCGGGAACCTAGGAGGTGGGAGGACCAGCAAACGGAGGTGCACACTTGAGATGGTTTCCCTACGAAGCGAGAAACAGGAACGGCGGGGAATGGAAAGGGGGGGGGGGGAAGGAAAACAAAAAAACAAAGCTTGCGAGCGGCTACGTGTTACGTTTCCGCCTGCCAGGGAGGTGTACGTAAGACAGTCTGCTTTCCAGCCTCGTTGCCAGGGAAGGCTCCGTGGTCCCCGTTTCCCGAGAACCACGGAAGCGCGCGCTGCACCTGCACCTGGCAACGGAATGTGCCCCACCCCCCACCCCACCTCGGCCCCCACCCCCCACCTTCCCGAGAAAAAAAAAAAAAAAAACGCTTCGACCGTCATTCTTTCCCAGGTCCGGATTGAGATCGTGCAAAGCACCTGGGAAACGGAAACGACCGCGCGTAATACGCTGCCGGTTTTGTTTGTGGAACTGACGATACTCCCGGAGTCGGACATTCTTCCGTTATGCCTGCAATTCCTTTTAACGTGATGACCGTCTGTGCAGCTTTGCAAATGCACCCCCACCGCCAAAACTAGTCTTTTGGTGCACATGAGGATTCTGTTTTGCAGATTCATGCAGATTTTGCTTTTTCCCTTCAGTGATGATAGCTGGCGCGAACGGACTTTTCCAAGAGTCCTCGCAGTGCTCCCTTGTTGCACTATCCTTGCAGTCCTCGTCGCTGAAATCCTTAAAATTTGCTGAAAATGCATGGTGATCTTCTGGTCTATTTTATGCGGGAACTTTCGAGATACATCCAGTTATCAATTAACTAATATCTATTAGAACATTCGTATACATTGCTTCATACGACAGAAGCGTGAGCGTAAAACTTATTATTAGGTGCAATGGGTATAATATAAAGACCGATGTACAACACAGAGCGAGCTACCAAATGGAGATGCCCTCTGAAAGATCTGTGTGCAGATGAATCTTGGAGAAAAAATTTTCTGGTAAGCAAAAATGGCATAAATAAATTGATTTTTTTTTTTTTCATTTTTGTTTGCAGGTGGCTGGAATGTTTCATGTATCTTGAAATTAAATAATTGCAACTACATCAATATAAGGAAGAGTGAAATCTTTTAAGAACAAGGTATCCTATTCGGAAGAAAAATTTGGTCATAAGTTTCTCACTTGAGAAGCCCTCAAAAGACTGAAGTCAAGAATTTGCCACCAATAGAAGGAATCAATGACACTTCAGCCATTTTTAGGGTTTTTTTTTTTTTCTTTGTATAACCCGCGCAGCCATCTTTTGCAGATAACAAGGGCTTTCTGTACTGAAAAAGTCATAATTCATGTTACGTTTTTCTACATGACATGTCATTTTACGAATTTGAGCAGAAGTAAGAGTACTGAGGAAATTTATCAAAAGAAGCATTTACTTTAAGGAACTTGGATGGGTTTTCTGAAGGGAGCCATTTTTAAAGAAATGAATCTTGGATTCCTGTGCTTAATCACCGAAATTGAGTTTCTTTATTAAAGATGTAAACATTTCCGAACGGTAGAGGATAAATACTCATAAATTATATTTTCATTTTAAATAAAGAACAAGAACGCTCACGAAATCACTTGAGAATATTTTGAATGTATCTGCTAAGCCTGTCTTTTAAGTTCCAAACATGAAATGGTAAACAGGATTCATCCGCATGCATTTAAATTTCTTATGATAGAAAGTGTTTTCGTTAATCCTCCATACAAATTCCACGGGTATTTCCAGCAAAAGCTCCCCATTGCAGGCTCAGAAAGCAAAAACTTCGACCCAATTAAAAAGCAGTTATTCCGTAATTGCTAGGTCACTTCATACGATGCCTCCTCTTGGCTGTCCCTGGCTTCTCTGAGGGAGGGCAGCACGGGGGCAAGGGGGGTGAATGAGGCCCACAAAAGCTTTTGCGGGTTGGATACGATCTCTCGCAGGGGCTAGCCAGCGTTCCTGCCTCGACGAAGGCAGAAGTCCACCTCGCTGGAGCCGTTGATTTTTGCCCACGTGAAAACGGACTCCTGGAGCCAGGTAGTCCAGTTTGCGGGGCTGCAGGAGATCCAAGGGTTGCTCCTCACCAGGGCCACCAATTCACGTAGCTGTGAACCACAATGGGACAGTCTGACGTCGTTGGCTACGAGAGCTGAAGTCAGTCCATCGCAGCCGGTTGCTCTGTGGGCGAGGAGTCTTATGGGCGCACACCATGGTGCTGTCCAATATTTTGCCGCGAAGGCAAGTTTTCTTAGTTGGAGCTGACGCTCCATGCGCTCCAACGTCAGGATACCAAGTCCACCGTCCCTGCGTGGAGCGCACATATCGTTAAGTCTGACGCGGGGCCTCTGGTTATCCCAAAGGGCTTTCCTGATGAGGCCTCTTGTCCGTGTCCTAATTTGGAGAGGGGCGGGGCACACAAAAAGTAGAGGGCGAAGGAGGGGGGCCGCAAAGGCGTTCCACACCGCGCCCGTTCCCGCAAGTAAAACTTGCTGTCCCGGAACCGGCCGATCGCTAACTCCACCTTTTGAAGACGGTCGGACGAGGCTTCATAACTCTGAAAGAAAAGAGCAGTCTATAAAAAAAAGGAAAGCTGCAGAAGAGCCTTTCTGATTAACACACTAATTTTTGTGGTAAGAACATTCCCGAGAAGGGTGGTTCCTTGATAAGCACCATCTCTTATCGTGTGCTCTCATGAAGAATAACACTACTGTCACAGTGAAATCATCGAACAAGTGGTTACCGCAGGCATCGCTGAAGTAACGGTCAAGCACATGACACAAAGATGTTCTTGATTCACAATACAGTGACAGAATACACCTCCTGGATTTTGGACACCAAACTTCAAGTTTTCTTAAGTTAAGCTACAAGACCTCTGATTCAGACAACCACCACCAATTGCGGGTGGTAGTCTTCACATCTGCTTGGACAGCTCCATGCTTTTTCGCGCACTCCAGCACACGGCCCACACTTAGTTTGTGCACCAAGTATTCTCATGTAATCATCAACGAAACTATGCTCCTGCTGTCGGTGCCTCCTTGGAGTGCTCAGTGTGGCGCGGTACGATCGAGAGATCTCGCGCCTCATCCTGAAGTGTGATACCCTTCTGTAGCTTGGAAAGAGTTCGTTTCTTTGCCATAGTTAGGCTCGCCACGTCCCAAAGTGGCGACGACTCTGTGGTGCCTCAGGCATTCCCGTGGTAGCACGTCTGAGGGCAAAACTCCAAGGAGAAAAGGATGCAATACTTTTGCCGACTGCCATGGTGGTGCACTGAACCAGCCAGGGGCTTCTCCTGACCGAGAAAAACATGAAAGACATCGCACTACCTTCGGCATAAGAGCACTGCAGAGAGAGCACACGTGACAATCCCTCAGTCAAGGGAGAGCCTTGCAGTGCGTGGGCACGCATCACGCCTCAAGCTCCTTCCTCACGAACGGAGACTACCTGAGGTTCCAGGACTACAGATTCATCCACCCAACCCGGCTAAACGTCCTACCAATCAGGGTCGGGACCAGGGTGGAAGCAGAGGGACGCTCACTTCGGCACTGCCGGACGGAAGAAAAAACTCTGCCTCGCATCTAGAACCGATGCAAGAAGCACTTTCGTCTGTCCACTGGGCGACATGACGCGATCCAGGAGATGACCAGGATGGCTGCGGTGGATGAGGCAAAGTGGACTCTAGTGTCCACCAGCCAGAGAGCTCCAGGAACGGAATCCCTCCTGAGAACAGATCTAGTACTGAGGAAAGGACATCGAACAGTAGTGCCGGACATCTGCTGCCCGTTCGATGGTGGGAAAGAGGCGTCCAGCACAGCTAGGAGGGACAAGCTGGAAAAATATAAGGGAGTATCCCTCCCGCTAAGCAAGGAAGGGAAGCAATGCAGGGTACATGCTCTCATCATTGGTTCACTGGGATCCAGATAACGAGGAAGTGCTCCAGGATCTTGAAGTTCCTGAAAAGCACTCGGACAGGATGAGGCACCGGATGGTGGTTTCGTGCCTCTGGTACCCCAAGGACACCTACGCAGCCCACGTCACGGGAGGAACAGCACGAGAAACGGAAACTCAGATACAGCCGGAAAATCCCAGTGATCAGTTCTCGCGGGACGGAGGACAAGACATCGAGGAAGCTGCATCAGGTCAGTGCATCACCACTTTGAGCACCTCTTGAGTTCTCCCTCGAAATTCCTCCATGCAGATCATGTATTCCATTTTTTTTTTGTCCCCATTGTGAAATCAACCTTCCCCCTGAGCTGGAACTGCAGCAGCAGTGAATGACGGTTTGAAGATCACACGCATTTGTTTTCCTCCTCCGAGCATCACCAGTAATATTTTTGAACTATTCACGCTTTGTGGTAAAATGTATCAGTGTGAATGCCCTGCACTTTTCCTTAGGCGAAACAGATTTACAGAGGATTTAGGGACATGAGCACCTTTGTCACTTGTCCGTGCAGAAAAATTCCATAGTTGAAGAACAGTCCTGAACTGTTGCATTTTAAAATCCTCTTGAAGGAGCTAAAACATTCACGGGACAAACTACACGAATTATAGTATACTTTTTACGTATGCCTTTAAACTCACGACTCTCAAAAACACATCCTGTGAAATGGAGGGCATTCCTATGTAACCTAAATTTATTCACGATGCATTTTCATTGTCTATCTCTAAATGCGAGGCGCCATCATTTTAGTACGTTTTTATCAGCAAGTGTTAGCGAAGAATTCATTCACAGTTTCAGAAAAGTTTCTAGGGTCTCACAAAAAGACTTCGCGGAGGTTGCTTAACGTTGTCGTGGACCATAATCCCAAGCAAACCCAAGATCGATGTAACCATCTAGGATGCTTTTGTCGATCTATCCTTCTATCCACATTTACACGTATTTGCGGATGTATTGTAAAAAGAGGCATTCAAATAGATTGGATATTTTATTTTCGTAATAAATCTTCAAGAAACACACACTTGAACAAATTTAAGAAGGGAATCTTCCTACTGATTCAAAGTGTGCCTTTGAGTTTATTCATTTTTATCGATTGGATTTGTTTAGAACAGAAAGTCAATCTTATTCCAATGGAGATGCTGGCTAACTTCACGTTAATCTAAGGGACCACGAAACACTGATCCAATCGGGATGGACATTCTGGATTAATGTGTTTTTGCATAGACAAGCGCTTTCTTCATCTGAATTAGTAAGGGATAAACTGGAAGCAGGAGAAGAGCTTAAATTTGCATTAATTGAACACGACGGGACAGGAAGGTAATCACTGTTGCCAACCGAAAAATCAACAAAACCAGTTAAATAGATCATACACCTCCCATATGGGACGCGCTATGCTTCAAATTTCAAAAAGCTTTCTAATCCGAGATATCGACATTCTTCAGGATACAAAATAAATTAACTTTTGCTGCAATCAGTTTCCCAGAATCGTTCTCTCATTTGATGGCCGTTCTATTTCGAAGTGAATGAACTCTTTCCAACTAGAAAGAATTGAATGCTTTTACCAACTAAGAAAATGGAGAGAAAATCAGAACACTGGACAATTTCTTTTTATTCCCTGGCTTGTCTGCTTCTTTGAAAATCCTTCGTTGCAGAAAGGCATCGTTTACCCCCAAAAGCGTTACTGTCATGAAGTTCCAAATAAAGCAGTTTGATAAGGTATTGCACAAGGGCTATAGCATTAGGACTTAACTGATACGTAGAAAGAACATACTTTTTATTGTATCGGGAAACGTTTCCAAGCATTTGGGATCCCTGCTTCGTGCTCGGTTAGATTTTTGCAGGCCTTGCTGCAGGTGACTTCCATTGCTTGGCATAAAACCAAAACGTAATCTGAGTTGCGATGCATCCTTTGGATCATTTACTGTTTGCCTCCTTCCCTTTACCGTTACTTCTGCCTCCCGCATTCGATCTTTAATCCCGAAAGTGCTTGGAAAACATTTGCTTTTGTAATGAATGAAATACAGCCATGAGTTAGCCGCAGCCTCCTTGATGCAGATTACCCAAGCTTAACAGAGCAAATACATTCTTGCACGAGAAAGGTCTGCTGAGTGCATTCCTCCTTAAACAAGAAAGAAAAAAAAGAGATAAAAAAAAAAAAACGTAGAGCATGGTTTCAAGCTTGAACTTTACGAGAAGCGTTTTATTTTTTTTTTTTAATTTCCTCCTCCGAAATGCACATTTTCAAAGTTTTTTGTCTAAGAGGTATTTCTTTGAATTAGCAGTGTGCATTTGTAAAATGGAAACAAAGTATGTACGTGGACCTGCAAAGATAAAAGAGTTTGATGGACACAAAACTGAAAAAGTAGAAACACTGAAAATGGACAAAATAAGTAGCAACATTAAGAATTCGGGAAGGAAACGTGGAGAGCAAATTGATCACGAGAGAGGAACCAGAAAACATAGGTGACCTGCAAGCATATGGACCACATGAAATTTTAGAGCTTGCATTAATTCTTTGAACTTCACTTAAATTTTTATTTTGCAAATAAAAATTTCTTGTACTAAGTGTTCAGTCAACACGTATAAAACTAGCATTTGATGGAGGAGTAGCCTTATGCACATGCAGTAGGCAAACATTCCCCAAGGGTTCACTAAGGTAGTGAGCAATAGATGCATTGCCAAAAATGAGCAAATTGTAAAAAAAGATTATTTCGTCAAAAAAGTGTGCACAGCATTCCGATAAAAACAAAATTTTTTATTTCGGAAGTTTCACAAGAGAGAAAAAAGAAAGTTTCCTAAAATTTTCAGTCCCTGCTCACTGTGGCATGATAAAACATCCGTGCTTCAAACCTGTAGTTGTAGAAAATCTTCAGTTTTCCCCCTTCGGGTTGAACAGAGATTGAGCAGTCTCATACTGATGCAGATGTTGCTTCTGAAATACATGTTCCTTTTGTAAGTTTCAGAAAGTTCAGTGCATCAACATTAAATCTTTCCAAGCTTTATCAACAATTTATCCCACAACTGGCTTCAGAAAATTCACAAATCTTTAGCACGTCCTGCGATTACTACTATTTGGTCATAAGCTTCTTATAAACATAAAAATCCCATCACTGATTCTCTGAATCTTAATACAATGTTCATCATCACTTTTATCGTAAATTTTTTTCAAGGAACTTGGCAATTTACCTCATAGATAACAAGAGCAGGGGAAAATTTGTTCACTATGTTGTTCAGTCTAGAGGTTTCCTGTAAAACTTCGCAGTGCACACCGTATTTATGGACGAAAGGTATCATCCTTTTCCAATTTCTTTAATTTATCATCACTTTCAGAGAGGAATTTACTGAGTTTTATGGTACCATAGATAATAGCTCAGTCCTCTCTTCATGCCGATTAATAACTTCCTTTCTGCCTTTTGCTCTTGTGTCAGCTATTTCATCTGCTATTGCTCTTCGTATATAATTGCGAAGTGTTGCAAGATGTTAATCAAACTTTACCTGGCTGACCCCCAAGTACGAAATAGGAATGTTGGTACAACGGTCGAAACAGAAGGAATCCTGCTCATAAATCCGTGTATTCTTTGCAGATGTAAAGTGCGAGAATGAGTCAGTACCCTCTTCAGCCTTCTGAGAACTGTTTCAGAAAGAGTGGTAGCTTCGTAGATCTTAAGTTTTTTTATGAGACTTTATTTCAAGTTGGTAGTTGAAAAACCTGCTTGTCATGTAAATGGGTATCTTCTTGTGAGTGGATGAAGCGAAAGATATCTTGCTGCTATTTATTTAATCGCTCATTCAGTTTTTTGTAAAATCAGTTTGAATTAATATAGATGCAAAATTCATCCAGCAATAGATTCATTATAGAAAGGGGCTCACATACGGATTCACATCCAACACGCAATATTATTTCTTGATATAGGCGATTTTTGCTTTATATTTCAAATTATGACATCGAAGGTACCGTTTCGTGATGTGCTATCGCTTAAATGACTCTTGGTAACAACTCGTTCCTCTGTATTTAACTGAACATATATTAAAAATTTAGTTTCATATGTGATCCATCTATTCCATTAAATTAGATAATTTCTATTGGGAAATCAGAAAATGCATCAGAAAATTTTTAGGGAGATGCTTCTGCAAGAGGGCATTTTCCTCCACAGTATCCAATTTCTGTAGACCAATTTTTTATTTGAAAGAATACGGCAAAAGTCTATCAAATACTCAAAATGGAAAAAATCTATGAAATCACTTTGTATCTCAGCTTAGAAATAAGCATTCTAAAAAGGCACGTATATGTTTGCAAGTTTTTTTTTCTTAATTTTTTAAATTTAATATAGGTGCTTTTTCTTTATCGCTCTTTCGGTGCTTAGGATCGTGGTATGCCTTGATGCAAAACGTCGGCACACTACTTAACGTTGGTAAACAGGCTGCAAACGTCTGCAAAAATAGCGTAGTGCAACGTAGCATGTACCAACAACTGGAAGAATTGTGGGGCGCCGATGATGATCTCAGTCTTTTGGACAGCAATGTATTGATCGTGGAGCCTAGCCTCACGTCCTCTTCCTTTGTAGTTTGTAGTGCCTTGTCAAGGAGTTTGAAAAGGAACCACAGAATTGTGATATATACTTTGGATCATTCGTTTACGTATTACTGTAATTTGATGAAGAAATTCGGACAAGATTTAATGGCAGCAAGGTGTTGTCAAAATTTAATTTTCATAAACGGCGCGGACATGGCCCTTAAATCTGTGGATTTGAACAGCTTGAACTCTCCTCCATTCATTAAAACTTCGGATTGTGCAAAACAATTTGCCATAGAATTTCATCAAATTGTAGCATCGTTGGGTGAAAACAATACGCCAGTCACGTGCGTTATTGAAAATTTTAATTCTTTTTTGAACTTGGGGTGCAGTGTTGCGTCCTTGGATATTTTTCTAAAATGCACATTAGAATTTAATCTCAGAGGAGAAAACAAAATTTTAGCAGTAATGAAAGATATCCCTGAAAACGAAAAATCAACATTACTATTAGGACAGATGAAACGCTTGTTTGACGCCCATATATACGTAAATGAGATAAAGAATGAACGAAGTCAAAAAGTTTCAGGTGGAATAGATGTTATTGTTTTACCTGATTTTAAAACATCTTTTTGGGTTCTGCAACCCCCCAAAAAATTCCAGTATGAAATATCATCTAATTTTTGTAAATTGAAGAGTCAAAATTCTCTATAAGATGCAAGGAAGGATGTGCTTATTTATTGGGTGTTTTTTATTATATAGTGATTTATTTTGGTGTTTTGTAAAAGCACTTTGTAAAAGTTGATTACAAATTTTCACTTAAGGAGAGTGCAAATTTGAGCGGATTCAAGATCAAGTGCTATGCAACAAGTTACATTCTAGCGTGGAACCTGTGTTTATTACTTTTTGGAGCTATTAAGCATGTATAATGTTGCTTGCAGAATGTTATGCACATTATATTTTCAGTTTCAATGCCTTAAACAGTATGTTTATCATGGGATCGAATTCATGATTGTGTATGGGGTAATTTTAATGTACAGTCATCATTCAATTCTTTGCAGATGTTAAAACTAGAGCCAAACGATAGTTCATATTCAGTGTCTGTGGTAGAATCTGTGTATATGTTCATTCACGATTTAAAGTTGCTTTGAATAAATGTTTGGGAACCTCATGCAATTCTTGAATGCCTCAATATCCATGCCCTAAGTTGAATCCTAGATGCAATGATACAAATAATTATTTATAACATGATGTATACATATGGTTACTTGAAGCTGTAGGATCAAAACTTTTTGTGTGATTTAATGCTTAGCACCTGAAATGCTGCTCATGAAATGTTTTTATTAGTAAACAGAATGGCTTACATTGCACAAATCTAATGCATGATGGAATCGATAACAAAATAAAAAATTTCGGTTCTTGTTGAAGCTGATGATCAATAATGATGTCTTTATTTTGTAAATAAAAGCTAATTTTTGGAAATAAGTGTAAGCTAATTTGTTCAGATTTCTCTGACACAGCAAATGCCAGAGTCCTGTGGATTTGAGTTGCAACTTGGTTGTTATACATTTCATAGTTTTTTTTTTCCATTTATTTCAAGACTATAGGTGCACTATCAATTATGCATATATTAGTAATTTTTGGTGTAAACTCTAATTATAGT
Organism: Raillietiella orientalis; assembly: GCA_036172245.1. Classification (NCBI taxonomy): domain Eukaryota; kingdom Metazoa; phylum Arthropoda; class Ichthyostraca; order Raillietiellida; family Raillietiellidae; genus Raillietiella; species Raillietiella orientalis. Next base: position 2,053,961 of record JAYWIR010000012.1, read on the forward strand.
GCATACATACATACATATGTGTATATCTATGTATGTATACATACATATACATGTATGTATGTATGCATTATAATTAGTTTCCACAAAAAATTATTTAGCTTACCAGCTTTTCAGGCATTACCCAATTCTGAAAATGCAGTTTATATATATCTGCATCTGTAAAGCTTTTACATTTAAAAAGCATCACTTTTATTTTGTTTTGTTGAAATGCATGGTTTCAAGCAATTTGTAGAATATATGTGTTTTTTTGAAACAAAATTCATCGACCTCTATAGTGAATGTTTTGATTGTGTATAATGTGTGTGTAATTGTTTTGATTGTCTATAATGTTTTGTTTTAGAGTTTTTTGGAATTATTCATATCTCTGATATGTGCTTTTAGATTCTTATATCTTGATTTTTAATTGTATACAAAGATAATAGTTTATTCTCATTATTCTTGGAAAATGAACTCTGTTGCAAATGGAAATGCTGAAGAAAGAAAAGTTGTTTTTGATGCCCCTGATCATCCAAGTAGGTGTGAATGGTTTCTTGGAATAGATCCCGAGCTAAATCCACACAGCAGAAGTGAAATGTAAATTTTGTCATTGATTATTTGCCTGATAGATTTTTTTTTTTTTTAATAGTAGAATTAGAAAAAACATCCTCAGGGACATACTGGAATACATTGGGAATACCCCATGCATTAAACTGAATCGTATACCCCAAGCACATGGCATCAAGTGTGAAATTGGTAAGGCATCTTACTTTCGTAATTTGAACTGGTGCTCTTAAAATTGTGTGCAAATTTTTGTGGTCATGAGTAATGGGCAGTTTAAATTTTGTTTCATGAAAATGTTGTGTTTATAATGATGCATGGATAAAATAATCTTGATACAGTATCTTGTAATATTGTGCATAGCAGTCTTTTATTCTGTTTTGTTTTCAATTATTCAACATTCTTTCAAGTGCATGAATTTCTGGAAAATTTAATTTAAATGTCACATTATGCAGAGGAAAATCTTGTATCCCTGTATTGAGTTAATTAATCTCTGTAACTCCAAGGTCAACCTTAAAGTCTCATTTATTGAAATGAACATTTCAGAATTTGGCTCTGTTTTATTGGCATTTGGTTGCATATATTAAGTGTGCAAATTTTTACTTTAAATATTACAGTTTGGAAATCTTGATTGGTGATGAATGTGGGATTCTATTAAATACGACAGGTAATATAGCATGCAACTGGATCATTGTTTAAAGTTGGTAATTATTAGCCTAAACTGAACTAAATTTTAGTATTTTGATGGCGCTGGTACTAATGCTTGCTTCCTTTGTGATAACATTGAATCTTTAACAAGTGAATGTGTTTGCCATTGAATCCTTGTCATTAAAAAGAGTTTGTGAGTTTCGCTGTTTTCCCATTGCTTGCAATTTCCAACTTCATTTAAATGAGTTTTTTATCTGTTGGTTTTCCTTTGCATTGGACAAGAGCACCCATAAGTAATCATTCATTTACATGCACAGTCAGTTGCAATGACTCCTGAAATGTGTTACTTATGCATCTTTCCTTCATCCAGAATGGACTTGCTCTGATAAGATTCTCGTCTTTTGATTCTTTTATTCATTCATAGCCTTTAAGGGACCTTCTTTTCCAAATAGTTTTATTTTTCTCTGCATCAGTCATTTTAGAATTATCATTTTATAAATAGAATTTTGGGACTTTTTTTCATTGTATTTTCAGCCATAAATTTCATCTCTTTTTTTTTTTCAAGCTGCATTTTGCTGTTGAATGCTTACAGAAATGCTTCTTCGCAAAAGGAATTCACCAGCACTTTATCTTTTAACAGAGAGACAAGAAAAAATACTTTCTAACTGCTCCCACTGATCTTGTATTCTTCCAAACCAATGCTTTGTATGCCTCAGGGATGCAGTGTTTAGGCTGTTAAATTAAGCAGTTGTACCGGGATTTCTGGTACCCATTGCAGTGGTGATTTCAATTTTAGTGGTAAAGTGCGAGTTCTTCAATCCAGGAGGGAGTGTTAAGGATCGCATTGCACTTCGCATGATAGAAGATGCTGAAAAGGCAGGCAGATTAAAACCTGGCTGTACTATTATTGAACCAACTTCAGGGAACACAGGCATGTCTTGCAGAGAATATGAGAATCTAAATTGATTGGAGTATAGGTATCGGTCTTGCTTTGGCAGCAGCTGTTAAAGGATATCGATGTATCATTGTGATGCCTGAGAAGATGTCTTCTGAAAAAGTTGATGTTCTGAAAGCTCTGGGTGCAGAAATATTAAGGACGCCAACATCTGCAGCTTTTGATTCTCCAGAGAGCCACATATCTGTGGCACAGCGTTTGAATAAAGAATTGTCTAATTCAATTATTTTGGATCAGGTAGCATGGAATGTATCTGCTATCAACTGCTGTTTGTAGTATCAAAACTGTGGAAATCCATTAGCTCATTATGATGAAACTGCTGAAGAAATTCTGAAGCAGTGTGATAACAAAGTTGACATGGTTGTTATAGGGGCAGGCACAGGAGGAACCCTAACAGGTGACTTAATTTTAGTTATGTTTTTTAATAGCTGTTTGTAACTAGGAATTGGACGCAAACTGAAAGAGAAGTGCCCGCAATGCGTTATTGTTGGAGTGGACCCTGAAGGTTCTATTCTTGCGGAACCTTCATTTTTAAATTCTTCCGGGCCTGGATTCTACGAAGTCGAGGGCATTGGCTACGATTTTGTTCCCACTGTTTTAGGTGAGGAGGATAAGTAATTGGATAGGCTACAGGTGGACTTTTCAGACCGAAGCATAATAGATCGCTGGTACAAAAGTCAGGATAAGGAATCATTTCTAATGTCTCGGAGACTGATTCGTGAAGAAGGATTACTTTGTGGTAGAGTTGTTTGATATTGTGATGTTGGTTGTTGAATATGGGGCTTCAGGTGGCAGTAGTGGCTCAGCAGTTGTAGCAGCCCTAAAGGCTGCAAAAGATTTAAAGGAAAATCAGCGATGTGTTGTGATCCTTCCAGATAGTATTAGAAATTACATGTCAAAATTTCTAAATGACAACTGGATGATGGAACGTGATTTTCTGGAAAGTCCATATGAAAGAGAGCTACATCCTTGGTGAGAGATGACTTAAGAAATACGACAACTATGTTAGGTGGTGGAATCACCAAGTGAAATGCCTGGCTATTCGAGCACCAGTCACTGTCCTGGATAGTGTCACTTGTCAGACAGCAATTGAGATTATGAACAAGGAAGGTTATGACCAGTTGCCTGTTATTGACCATCTTGGGTAAAGTGACTATGAGAATGAAAAGAGTTGCTAGCATCCACTTTGTTGCAGTGAGACAAAAGGGATGGTAACTTTAGGTGGGCTAGTGACGAAGATAATTTCAAAGCGGTTAAGCCCAAACAGTATTCTTAAGGATGCTCTTTACACGCAGTTCCAAAAATTATGCTTGGATAGTACTTTGGGGAAGTTGTCGCAGATGCTGAATCGCGATTTCTATGCCTTAGTTACTCATCAGCAGTACCACTGTGAGTTCATTGGCTTATGGTAATCTGTATGTCTCTGGGGGAAATTTCAGTTCAGAATTCAGAAAATGTTAAGTATCGAGAAATTGTGATTGGTATCGTAACTGGTATAGATTTGTTCAATTACATCATATCCAAGACTGAACATACGTCTGATGGTTCAAATTGTGAAACATGATTGAAAGCATGGACATGAATACATTGAGGATGATCATCACCTTTAGATATTTGGGGCAGAAACCTGTGAAGTTGGATTGTTTACAATTACAAGAAATGTCGACACTTTGAATGCTGATAAAACTTCTGTAATAGCTCTTGCATTTAAACATTTTTCTTTGTTTTTTACATTTAACAGATGATTTTGATAGAAAATATTCAGGAGACAAATGTGAAGAGATCATGTAGATGAAAGAAAGTGCTTTCTTTGCATTCATTACATGAGATTTGTGTTAATTTAAAGCGTTCTGTAGACGAAACCATGCAAATTGAAAAAAAAAAAAAAAAAGACATACCAGAAGAAAGCGGCTGAAGCATCTGACAAGTAGTAGTTTCGATGTTTGATTTCATTATATGGGAACCAGCCCCCAATTGGAATCTGTGAGATCTCCTCCATACAAAGGAAATCTTTTAAGCATTTCTTGATTTTGCGTGTAGTTTTAAAGTTTAATCAGGCCGGCGATGATTCGTTGGTTTGCTTATCAGCTGCTTCACCAGGTTCCACGATATAATCCGTGTAAGTAAATCTATCGTGAAGTGTAGGTCAAGTCCAACATTTTTTCAAATGTTGGACTTGACCTACGCACCTTGACCTGGACTTTGCCTCGAAAGCAGGAGTTAAAGAGGGTGGAGATTATTTAATACGATTCCAACAATTTTTCCTAATCTAGGCAGGAAATTTGTTGGCATTTAGAATGCGGAATGATCAGTAAGTACCATGCAAACGCCAAATGATTTTCAACCAACGTCAAAACTTCATAATTGATGCTCCCCACGATTTCCGATTGCTCCAGGGTGGTGCATGTCCTAACTCGGAACGCTTGTTGGGCGCTGTTCTGCTCTTCCGGTAAGGACGAGACGGTCCGGAATTCCCAGTCAAGTTTACCGAATTCAATTTGTGTACATTTCAAGTACTTGTATCCTATTGGTAGTACCATCTCGCCCGCTATCTTATAATGTTTACGGCAAATTTCAGTTGCACTCTTGAAGGCCTTCTCCTGAAATGCCACCTTTATCCCCGATTGTGTTGCTGCTGACTTCGCAGGACTTGGCCTAGTGAAGTAAAGAACCCAAAGTCGTGTACAAATCTCCCCCTTCTTTTTCTTTCATCAAGTGAGTTTGCAGGACCGCTTCATTATTAGCTGAATATTATAATGCAAGGACTAATTGCTCACAAGAGCCATTTATTTGAAATGTTTAACATCAGTCGAGATGCCTTCAAGTGACTTGATGGCACTAATGGGTTTGGGGAAACTTTTGGGCAATATGGACAGGAAATAGTACACGCAGTTTCCCCATATTTTTAATCGAGACGATAACCTTGCATCATGCATTCATTTTCGCTTAGGCTTAAATTTTTTGTAAAAAAAAAAGGGGGGGGGAGGGAGTGTGCATAATTTCCATTTTCGAGTAAGTTGATGCAGTATTTTTGGTGAACGCTTTTTCCTGTTTGGTTTTCGTTTTCAGTGAACACCAATCGCTCAAGAACGATTTCAAGTTGAGTGGTTCGTGTACCACATGCAGAAACGAATGTAACCCCGCGGCAGTGGCAGCCGGCATTTCGCTAGGAAGTAATCTGACTCAGTGATATGTGTGGGGACCGATTTCACATGTGCGTGCTTGATTTTTTACAGAACATGCAATAAATACACTACTTGGGATGCGTATGTTGGTCAGTGCTGGCAAAGTGAGCGTATGCTGGAGCAGCGAAGGGAACGACAACAAAAATTTTTTTTTTTTTTTTTTTAATGATAGATGCAGCACTGATCATGCTCAAGAAACGCGCGGAATCTTCCAAGTGTTGCCAAGTTTTCCACTGTCTGTTTGCTGCCCCGGTATGCAGGTAGCAGTTCCCGAATTAATGGGATTTACGACTGGGACTTGCAGGGTGCTGGAAGGGGGGGCTCAAGAACGAGCTGTTTATACGATGGGAGCTACGGTAGAGGCGACCGCGCACGACGACGGCCCTGGAGACGGGACCAAAGCAGGCCACGCTGCTGTAGGAGTCTGTTGATGGCTTCGAAGTTCCCCGCATCGACAACCTGTGCATTCCTTCCAGCCATGTTCCGCGTGGTTTTTTTTTTTTTTTCTACCTGCCGCTTTCCATTTGTTCCTGCACCCGATGCTAGGAGGTGGAGCGCGGTGCGGATCCGAAACAGGCGATTTCAGGATCTCCGGAACGGCACTTCTCTCTCAGTGGCCCGAGATGTTCGGGAAGGTGCCGCGTGCCCTCATTCCGTGGTGGAACAGCGTTGCCACATCCCGGGTTTTCTATAGGCTCGCCTGGGTGGGGAAGACGCGCGTGCGGGCTCGAATAAATCAGAGAGCCTTCTGGATCATGCTGTTGACAAATGGGGGTGCTATTTTCTTCCGGAAAGGCCAGACCTTCCTCTTGCCCGCTGGCGTGCACAACTGTTGGAACCAAGGATGGGGCTATCAGGCACCCACCTGGGATTTGCAAAGACCCGAGGGCTTCTCCCCTGTCGGCGAAGAAAATTTTCCAGCTTCCCGAGCTTCGTCTACTCGAGTCCGTCAGCGCCAGGTAGCGAAACTTCCATTTTTCTTATAGCAGAAGAACTCTCGGTGGGTCTTTCCAGTGACGCTTGTTCATCCCAGTCAGAGAGCAGAGAGGAGGAGGAGGAAGAGAAGACACGGGACGATTTTGGTGCAAAGCGAACGGTCAGGGAAGATGGCGTTCCGCACCGCTTCCAGGACGCCGTGGTTCGACGGGAGACCGGACTTTTCGCACGCACTTGAATCAATAATGTCGTTTGCTACACGGATCCCCCCGTTTGGGAATTTTCGAGCCTTGCAGGTCCACGGGACGTAGGAACGAGGCTTTTGCAAGCGGAGCACGGATGCAGTTATTCATTAAATCATCCACTCCCCCCCCTCATGCTTTCCGCCGCCATGCCTATTTGATCCTCAAATCAGGTGGGAATTCGGCAAAGGAATCGCGGAGGACTTGGAGAAATAACGGTGCATGGGGGGAATTCCACAGGCTCCGGGAGCGAGCGACGACGCTTGCGCTTCGAAGGAAGGGAAAGGATGCTGCCCCTCGGATCAGCCGACAAGCAGAAAAACCGGGGTAGGCCTGCGATCCCGGTCCAAGATACGCAGAAGGGGGAAACGAAGTTGAAAACCGGGAAAATTTTAGGGAGCCGAGCGGTCGTTCGAAGGGGTTCCGAGAGATCGTTCTCAACAGGATCATTTTCTTCCGGATCTTCAGGAGACAACCGTGTGTACCTAGAGCAAAGAAGGAGGGAAACAGTTAACAAAGTGCGCTCTCGGGGTGGCACACATTCTCCTTCGAGGAACCCCTAGGGAAGTGTCCCCACCTCAGTGATGGGATCTCTCGGTCAACAAGGTCTTGAAGGTACCGAAGGTCTGCCGGATGCCACTTCCCTCCTCGAGTGCAGTTGCCCACTCGAGGAGGGAAGTGGTACCCGGCAGCATCCGGTACACCCCCGCCTGACCTGCCAGGGGCATCGGGTGAGGTCACCCCTAGCAACCCTCCAGCTGCGGCTAAAGACGGCACCGAACGGACTGCCTGAGAAAACTCGAAAAGACGTCCAGATTGCGCGGAGTTTGCCTCCCGGCAGTGTGCAAAAAGACCCACCGGGGGCGTTATGTGTTCCTCATTGGCGAAACAATTCTTCAAGATAGGGAGTACCCCGGGAGGGGATCACCCAATGAATCAAGAAAGGGCCCGGAGTCCGCTCCTCTCACACCTGGGGGGGGATCCTCGGAATAGAGATCCCCTCCACCCTGCTTGTCTCCGAAGAGAAACCCTGGAGGAAATCACATTCCTTATTCTCTCTGGAGGGACTCCAGGGGGAGATCGCTCCATTTTTTCTTCTCTGGAGGGAATTTGCAAGAGAACCGCTCCTATTTTTACTCCTCTGAAGAAAACTCCGAAGGGACGCTTCCAAAATTCAAAAGGGCGCTGTTTCCCCGAAGGGATCGGCACGCTTCTCTGCACTCTCTGGAAAGGTGATGACGACACACCGACTCCATCAGTATGCCACGGAAGGTCCCCCGGGAATGAGGGGTCTTCCTCTTCACAACCGAAGGGAAGCTTTCACCCCTTAATTCCTGGAAGGACCCGGAGGTCGACTCTGATTGTCCCGGACCTCATCGGGGGCATCCGATTTCAACTGCTACCGGTGCTGCACCCGAATGAATAGAGGCCAACCAGCATCATCTTTCGGGAAGTAGTCGAACCCATGACTCACCTCAATCTCTCGGCGTGGATTCTTTGGCCGAGAATTCGAACCTGCGACGTTTGGTGCTACGCGCGGAGACCGTAACCACATGGACTCTGGCACGGGCTCATAACATTACCGAGCACCTGGGATGACAGGGACAATTGATCACCGGTCCTCCTCGACGCTCACCTCTGCTCACGGGTGAGGGAGGAAAGGGGGAGGGTCGAATTCGTGACAGGAGTTTCTATCCTTATTCGGTATGCCTCAGGATAGAATTCGACTCGGCCCGGTTCTCAAGAAATGTCCGGTCCCACGGGACAGTTGAAGGCCCCAGAGGGCTAAGTAAGAACTGAATGGCACTGCAGATAGCTTTTCAGCTCAGGAATCCGGAGACTGGGATCTCTCCAAGGATTCCGCACACTGGAGCGAGCTCCTCAACTATGCTCAAGGGTTCTTCGAGATCCAGGAAAACAGGAATGCTTCCCTGCACACCTTCGGAAGGCGATGCACGAAGAATGGGCCGACGATCGGGATGAACTGGTTTTCTGGGTACGAAAGGCGAGCGACGCTCAGCTTGGAAACCAAGATGGAGCTGGCATCACACACGAATACCAGCTCCGTCTCCATGGTGCCTGCCCCGACCGGTGTACCTTACTTCCAGAAGCAGCCTCCACTGATCACCTCGAGGCAAACCCGTGCACGGTCCCGGAAGAGAGTGGAAAGAAGTCCTTGATGGGCTCTCCACGGCTGCTGAAGCTCTCGACGCGGTCGAAGGCGGGAGCTGAATCTGAAAGAGGCGGTCCGCCAGCAGGGCTGTTCGCCAAAGAGTTGCCCCCCACGACCATGGGTCAGCACCAAGGACGAGACGCCTGCGTCCTCTCGATCGACGAAAGGAGGATACCTACACGAGATGAGCAGCAGGAGGGCGACTATCTTGGAGGATGCAAGTACCTGGTTCGGCTGCGCGAAAACTAGTGGCTCCTGGAACGTCTCAGACTTCTGACCGACCCGCGACCTCTCTGGTTTCGAGTCCCTAGCCGGCGTTTGTTCCGGAGACCGCCTCACTCAGAAGCAGGGATGAAGCGTGAAGCTGGTCAAGCAGGGGGGTAAGGGAGGGGGTAACCCATCCCTGCTACTCATCGGTATCCTGTTCGAATTGATCCTGAAATCGCACCGGATGAAAGTCCAAGGGGTAGAAATCTCCAAAGGCAGTCTCTCCATTCAAGGGTTCAGGGGTGATAAGGGGAACCTTGACTCCGTCACCTGACTCTAACTCAACTTCCATCCCAACAGTGGCATCTCACAGCCATCACCTGCTCCTCCTGTCACTTGCGCTGATCCCAAGTGGTCCGTTCAGGGGGCAGCTCATGCACATCGTCAAGAAGTGGATGATCGCAGTATGAGGAGGAAGTTTGCCTCCGGCGCGAGAGCACTGCCGAGAGAACACACGTGGCAATCCCTCGTTCAAGAGCACCTTAGTCAAGGGAGAGCCTTGCAGTGCGTGGGCACGCATCACGCCTCAAGCTCCTTCCTCACGAACGGAGACTACCTGAGGTTCCAGGACTACAGATTCATCCACCCAACCCGGCTAAACGTCCTACCAATCAGGGTCGGGACCAGGGTGGAAGCAGAGGGACGCTCACTTCGGCACTGCCGGACGGAAGAAAAAACTCTGCCTCGCATCTAGAACCGATGCAAGAAGCACTTTCGTCTGTCCACTGGGCGACATGACGCGATCCAGGAGATGACCAGGATGGCTGCGGTGGATGAGGCAAAGTGGACTCTAGTGTCCACCAGCCAGAGAGCTCCAGGAACGGAATCCCTCCTGAGAACAGATCTAGTACTGAGGAAAGGACATCGAACAGTAGTGCCGGACATCTGCTGCCCGTTCGATGGTGGGAAAGAGGCGTCCAGCACAGCTAGGAGGGACAAGCTGGAAAAATATAAGGGAGTATCCCTCCCGCTAAGCAAGGAAGGGAAGCAATGCAGGGTACATGCTCTCATCATTGGTTCACTGGGATCCAGATAACGAGGAAGTGCTCCAGGATCTTGAAGTTCCTGAAAAGCACTCGGACAGGATGAGGCACCGGATGGTGGTTTCGTGCCTCTGGTACCCCAAGGACACCTACGCAGCCCACGTCACGGGAGGAACAGCACGAGAAACGGAAACTCAGATACAGCCGGAAAATCCCAGTGATCAGTTCTCGCGGGACGGAGGGGCACCCACCCCTGCCTCCGCGCTGACCACGGCATGATGTCGCACCTGTGCTGAGCAGCAGCCGCGAGTGTCAGCGGGACAAGAGGGAGAGTCTCCATGGCAATCTGCGGTCGGTAGGGCAGCTGTCGCGAGCGGCGACTTTCAGGATCGGCCTTCCGTTTTAGCCGCTCCCGGCGGGAAACAGAAGAACCATGCCAGCGACGTCACCGGCCTCCATGGGAAGAACCCAGTCCTGGGCCGACCTCCTCTCCCCCTATTCCTCCTCCTCACAAAAAAATTCCGTTCCAGAAACCGAAGTGCGTGAATGAAATGTTTTTCCAACAAAATGAATCAGCAAAATAAGAACAGATGACAACAATTGTACCAACCAGCACTAGGTGGCCTGGAGAAATTGGTTGTATATTCACTTTTATGGCCATTTTCTTTAAATCATCAAAACCAGATTTGTTAATAATTGATGAATTATATCAGCAAGAACTGGACGTTTCTGAGGAATCTACCTATGCTACATGGGCCTTGAGCTGTTGCGGGTCTTTTCCAGGTTCCACCCGGCCGTACTCTCATCCGTGCCAGCTGCCTTTTTCGCTCGGATCTCCTCGGCCGCCTCATCTCTCGCATGTCCACCTCTTTTCCTGAACCCCTGCATTCCATGAAGAGGAGAGGAAGAACCCTCGTCCTCACAGGGACGGGGAAGGAGTAAAGGCAGCCATGGAGGGCAGCGCGAGAAGCGCGGAGAGGAATCCCCCGAGGGTTCCGAGATGCCTCGCAGGAGCGGCAGGGAGCGTGGAGAATATCAGAGGTGCTCGCAGATGAACGCGAGCACCGAGCAGGGGTACCTGTCGCAACAGGAACCAGGGGGAGGGGAAAAGGGGAGGGAACGAGAGTGACTGCGGTCTCCGTCTGTGCTGCGCGGGATGCAGACCGTTGCAGGAGGATCCTCCAGAGATGCAACGGGAGGAGACGTTTGCCGAGCCAACGGAAGGGTGGCGGATTAAAATGCGACTTCCTCGAGGCCCACCCCCGCCGGCCCCCGTGCTGTCCCAGAGAAGTTGTGTGCTGCCCTGCAGCCGACCCCCTGCGAGGAGAGGCGGGGGTGGGAGGGTTCGCCTGCACCCGCTGTCTGCCTCGCATCCTGGCTCGGAAGCCGAAGAGCCGCGCGCCCTGAGGTGCCGGGGAAATTCTGCAAGGAGACCGACGTCCAGGTGCCCAAAGGTCACCGTCCGGACCGGAAAAGGGGCCATCGTACTCCCGTCTCGTGAAGACCTGCCGTGAGCGTCTGGGCTCCCGGATGTTCCTCCGACAGGATGGTGACGGCTGCACCCGAGGGCGGTTGGGATCAAGGAAAAAGGGGGGAAGCCGCTTGCACGAAGACCGGAGGAAGAGCCCCCAGGGAAAGAGAGTGAGGCGAGGAGCCGATCCTTTTCCTGAAGGAGATCCTTCCCTCCCCATACGGAGACTCAGGGCGAGGTCCCCCGGGTCCTCCCAGTGCAAGGTCACGATCTCCCACCCGACAGCCCTTTTAGCCATCTCCGCACCTGCTCTTGGAAAGGGTCACCTCCCCGACCCCTGCCATCCAGCAGAGAGCCCGACGGTAAGCGGGGTCCTGAGTTGAGCGGTCCAAGGGCGGTCGTCTACGCGTGTCTGGGACACGGGACCAGAGTAGGACGATACCTCTGTGGGGAGCACTTCGCTGGCCTCTCCCGCACTGCGAGGACGGGGGAACATTCCCTGTGTTGCCCCCCTTCGTCTGGTCCACCGGACGGAATTCCGCCAGGCGGATGGACGCATGCAGGGGTCGAAGTTCAGGAGTGGGAGGCAGCAGTGGGGCGGAATGGGGAGAAGAGTAAGGGTTGGGACGAGAAGAGGAGGTTTTCGTGACGTTCTCTGACTTCCGGAGGAGGTAACCTTTCCGAGTTAATCTCGGGAGTGGACCCGGAGCCATGGAGGCCTGTAGCTGCCCTGCTCCCGACCCTGCTGACCTTCTCCGCGCTAGGCCGCTATGTTCTTTCGGGTTCTTCTTGTTCTTCGTACATTCCGGGAAGGACACTGAGGCCACTTCCGTCTCCCCACCTCCCTCTCCCACGGCGGCGGGGGCGAACGGAGGGCCTTGGGACGGTAGTGGTGGAGCCAGCAGCAGCCTCCACGAGGTGCGGCGGAAGGAATTCACGCCTCCCCACCCGTGGGCGTCTGTGCACTCACGAGAGGGCCAGAATCACCGGCCAGAACCCCGCCACCCTGCCATCCAGCAGACGTTCGTGCGGATGGGGGTGAGCGCCCTGGCCTTATCCGTGCGAAGGTCGCATCGGCGACGTAAGTCCCGCGAGAATCCCTCAAGAAACGCAGGCCCCCTCTCCGAGGACTAGGCGGGCTGCCCGCTTGCGAGACCCGGGCGCACGGAGGTACACCCTCGAAGGTTCCGGGGCGAGGCCAAGACGCAGCGGACTCCCTCCCCCGTCTAGGGGTGCGCGCGCGCGGACGGGGATCGCCCGATCGCCACGCGGCAGCCGTGGCTTGTGGGGCCGCCGGCTGCACGTTCGATCCGGACGGCAGGGAGTTGCCGAGGTCTCCTGCGGACCTCCGTCACCCCAAGGACTCAGCGGCTCCTCCCTCCCTCGCCTCCCTAGAAAACAGGTGAGGTCAAGTGCGGCATACCGGCCATCTTCCGGAGGCGGGAGGGAGGAGGCGAAGACGGGTTCCCCCCTCCCCCTTCTCGTGCGCCATCTTCCCCCTCTTTCGAGAAGAGCGAGGAGCGCCGATCTCCTCCAGCGGGCAAATGCGCTTGCCGCAAGGTGTCACCACCTCTCAGAGGTAGAAGGGAACCGCGCGGAGCTATCAGCAACGGAGGACAAACTTCTCTGCCCTCTTGCCATGAAGTCCTGCCAAAGGGCAGCAACCACAGATCCGAACCCCCGGAACCTCCATGATTTTCACCTGGTGGGACTTAATTCGCGCTCGGCAGTTCGAAGACGCACAGGTCGCCATCTTTCCGGCTTCGTCCCCGCTTCTCGTTCTAATGACGACACTTCAGGCTGCGTACTCAATCGCTCGGCGCGGGCCGTCGCCCCGACGACCTCGCTGGCAGGCATTCGCGGCGCTGGAGGGCCCCTCCCTGGACCTCTTCGGGGTGCCTTAAGCTCTCGATGACGAAATCAATGATGGGCGTTCGCTACGCGACGGTCACGAAGGAAGAGCCTCTGCGTTGTGCGGATCGCTTGGGGTTTCCGTGTTCTTCAGATGATCCTCCACCTAAGGAGGGGGGGGGGAGGCAATCGAGGAGGGCCACCTTCCAAGAGTAGGAGCGGGAAGGACCAGCCGCGTGCTGAGGGAGCACAAGAGGGACGGTGCGAATTCGATCGGCTCTCTGGCGCGAGGTTTATCAGAAAACCGGGGGCTGTGCGTAGTACCAGGTTCAGCCACGAGATGGAACTAAGAGGAGGGTGAGGAGTGAGGCGGCGACGAACGATCCTCGTGGAAGAGCCACAAGGAGGACTCCAGCGAGGGGGGGGGGGGGACGCTGGGCGGAAGAAGGGACTGCAGACGAGCGCGAAGAGCGATCCGGCGTGAGGCGGGACGCTTCCCGGTGAAGCACCCTTCGGCCGCGCGGGAGAGGGAAGTCGTTGCTACGCGGTTTCTCCCCGCTCACCCGGTCCTTCGATCCCTAAAGCCCTCACGGATGGCCCGCGGGGAGCTGCGCGCTTCCAAAAATGCCATGGGGGAGGAACCCTCTCCTCCCGTCACTTCTCCCTCACCGTAGGGGTCGTCTCCACCCTCAAGAGCTTCTGGAGTGGCGGAGGGAGGGAGACGGAGGCGAATTCTCCCGTCAAGCTATCTCCCCATTCGGAGGGAGGTCCGATGTCCGCCCCGAAACGAGCGCTGGGGCCTCTTCCAGGACCCACTTGACTGCCTTTTATTACGTCATTCAAAGTGAAGATGCACACAGAACGACAAACGGAGATGCGAGAAAACCGGTCCGGAGGAGGATGAGGGCAAATCTCCGGCGCAGGTCTCCCGTGATTGTCAGCTGCGATACCTCCGGGTCCCGGGGAACCCTGCAGCCACCTCGCCTCGACCACCGTCCGCTCTTCTTTCCCGGATGGTCACCACGAGGGGTCACGCGACGTTCCCGAGAAGCTGAACTTGGTCTTCCTACTTCCAGGAAAGTAGCTGTGACTGGAACAAGCGGCACGTCCTGAGGGGGCGCGCGCGAGGCAGCTGCGCGCAGTCCTGCGCCGGGGGGCGAACCGGGCGCCGGTTCCCGCGGGAGGGTTCCCCTCGTTCGCGGGACCCGGAGCCACAAAGAGGAGAGGCGGGGATAGGGGGAGGAAGAGGGGGGGAAGAGGGGATCCCTCCCGCGAACACTGAAGGAGCCGTCGCTCCGGGCTTGCCCCAAGGGTCGCTGGGTCGAGGGGAGAGGAAGGAAAGGGGTAAGTGCACGCGCTCGCGCATCCTCCCTTGCGCCCGAAACGGCGAGGAGGCTGAGCAGCCGAGAAACGCGCGCGGCTGCCTCCCATCCCCACCCCCCAAATCTTGCATCCAATCTGAAGAGTTGACAATGGGTTTTTTCATGAAACGCTTGCGTGCTATGCAGATCAAAAATGGCGACCTTGAGCGAGTCGGCGCCGGGGACAACGCCAATTCTTCCTACTTCTCCCCGACCAGGGTAGGCGCTCGTAGCACGTTACGTCTTTGAGACAACGGAGGGGTGGATTCGGGTGCGACGCCCGCGAGGGCCACCCTAGTCGGTCCCCGCGCTGCTCCAGCGAAGTTGTGCCGCCCGCGGCTGACCCTCTCCGAGGGGAGGAGGAACAGGGCAGTGGCAGCACCGCGCTGAGTCTAGGGGCCGCGCGGCGATGGCCGTACGCCTAGTTGCGTCGGTTCTGCTCCGCGGTCTCGAAGGTCGGGGAGAGCGTGTCATGTGCGCAGAGCGCCCGGACTTCCCCGTCGCCGCCGCAGCCTAGAGGCCCCTTCGGCTCTTCCCTGCATCCCGCGTCTCCTCCTCGGCGGAGGAACTCCGACGGCACCCGAGGTCATGCGAGCCGAGGCCGTTCCGGCTGAGTCGCCTGGAAGCAGGCGGCTCGCGGCTGGAGGTCGGAGTGCGGTTTGAGGAGGCGCTCCCGACCGGAAGGGTCGGCATCTCCAGGGGCAACCGTGCGGTGGCGTTTTCCCCTGAGAGACCATCCCGAGGAAGGTGAGCGGATGAGTCTACGCTCCCCTTCCGGAAGGGCCGGGCCCCCTGCGAGCGAGTCGCCGTGCGGAGGCGCGGGACGAACGAAAGGGAAAGTTCCCTCCCCCTCTTCCGGGGACGACTCGCTCATCTCTCCTCGCGCTTCTCCCTCGGGGATGCGGAAGGTCACCTCCGAGAGGAGAAAGGGGGCGCGGGGAGAGAGAAAGGGGGAGGATGCGGCTGCGAGAAGACGCGGATCCCGTGATCCCCGTACGAGCAGTCAAGCGTCTGCAAACCCTTTGGCAGCACTCAACTGGTGGGTGTGGCGTACTTCACTGCTCCTACCATTCCAGAACCGAGCTGCTGGAGGAAGGATCCTTGGCCCAGGGAGAACATGGCGGACGACCTCTGATTCTTCAGCAGGCTGCTCCTCCTACTGCTCGGGGACAGCAGACTCGTCGTGGATCCGGGAGCGCTCCGGCCTCCGAAGGGGAAGAACTGCACCGGGAACGAAGAAAACGCTCGCGTTGGCGTCGAGAAGGGGCGAGAAGGGAAAGGGCGAAGGAGTGTATGGGGGTGAGCACATGCCAGAAGGGGGGTATTAACGCTCAGAGGGGCCGCGCGCGCGTTCCTTTGGACGGTCGAGAGCTCTGCCTCGGGGGATGGGCGTATCCTCCCTTCCTCCTAGTGAGGGACGACAGGTAGGACTTTTTCCGTGGGCAGAGAGGGACGAACTCGTCCGGGAGGGAAGGCAGTGAAGGACTGGAACTCCTCCCTGTCACGCGGGCCGTAACGAGAAAGAAGACGCGGCTTCCTGGCCGGTACCGGTCGGGCGACGCGCGCAGGTAGCCCAAAGAGGGGAGGAGATGGGGGCTGGGGGGAGAAGAGCTCTCGAGGTGGGTGAGACCATCGGCAGCGCGGAGACCCTGTGAGTACGATGCGCCGAGGTCGCGGCGCGCCTCCATGGGACGAAGAGACACGGGAAGCGGACAGGAGGTGCCTGAAAACTGGGAGAGGGGATCTCGACCCCCAACACTTAGCTGTGCGCGTCAAGGGACTCCTCGCATCACGGAGGATAAGCAATTTTTTTTTCTTTTCGATTTTCTCGAGCCGGTGACGGGCGTCTTCCGGTTACCGAGTGGCTGGCGCCCTTTTCCTAAGGCCGTAGGGTAAACTCTCCCGGGAGGGAGGGCAGCAGACCGTATACAGAGTTCACGACTGGATCCGATTGGGTCACGTAAGAGAGTGCTGACCGAGAGGAAGAAGGAGCAAAAGTGGATCCAAAGAGAACACGGGAGCGCCCCGGAAGGGCTCTCCGGTCCAGACCGCGAACGCATAACGCCCCTTTAGCGCTGGTAGGGAGCGACTCCTCGGCCCAGTGTGGCGCCACCACTGCCTTCTCCTGGACGGCGGCGCGTCCTCTCTGGTCCTCTCAGGTAAACCGCGATCCTCTGCAGGAACCAGGAGCTCCCGGGGATGCACAGGCACTGGCAGGTCAAAGGGCCGATCGCCTCATCCTGAGGGATCCTGGGACCCCCTTGAGCCCGGGAAGAGAGAGCCTCCTCCGAACAGCCGTGAAACCCGGGTACTCGGGATCTTTGGTGTCGATTTGCAAGGAAGTTGGGATGCCCGGGCCCTAAGCGTCGAGGGAAGGCAGAGGTGCTGTGTGCAAGTCAAGAGGCCCAGCCGGCGCCCCGGAAAACGATGGCAAGGACGAGGGGGAGGGGGAATAGTGGACATAAACCCGAGCTTTTTCTCCGAGAACGCTGATTGGGGATTAAAGTGTTTCGGCAGTCGTCCGCGCCCAGCTTTGGGTCCATCGGCGACCGAGGAAAGGCGGCTCGAGCTGCCCCTCTGAGGGCAGGGAGGAGAAACCTTCCCATCTCTAAGGGAAGGGAACCCGGAAGTGGCAGATGCCACGACCGCTTCACCCTCATTCCATCCAGAGAGGGCAGGCGAGGGATGGGCAGCGAGCAGAGGAGAGAACAGAGACGTGCGCTTCTTCAGGTCACCCTGAGTGATCTCCGGACGCTCTCCGGTTGCTCTTTTCTCAGAAGCCGCCTTCTCCTCCTCCCTTTTCCCAGGCGTCCCCCCCTCACAGCCGTTAAATCGCTTTTCATCTTCCTGACCCCCTCCCCTTCGTCCAGTGGATCTTCCCTGGACGGTCGCGTTCGTACCTCTGACCGTCGCCGGATTCCTGTCGGGGAAAGGAGCTCGTAGCTCCCCTCAATTGCCCGAAATTCTCTGCATTGCCACGGAAAGGGCGGATCCCTCTTTTCGCCAGTCGCTCGGTGGCGGAGCTCTCCGGAAACTGCGGGGAGCCGTCCCTGCGCCGCGGGGCAGCTCCCGCACGTTCCTTTCCGGCCGGATAGGCTGCTGGCAGTGCACAGGGAGGTTGCGCTCCCCCCTTCCCTCTCTGGATGCTCGAGTCAGGCGTTTCCAAGAGCTCGGAAACATCCAGGAGGCCGGAAGCTTTTCCCTCAATTCCTAGGGCTGTTTGGTGAAGTCGCCCATGCCGGAGGCGGGGAGGCAGGGTCTTCCGCCCGAGTTCGCGTCAGATTGTTCCCGGAACGCACCGCCGTCGCCCTCTGCCCCGGGCCCACCTTCGCAGACTCCGAGGGTGATCCCTCAGGGTCCGGGAAGCACCTCGCCCTGACCTTGGGAGGTCTTTTGGAGGCCTCCACAAGGATCTTGGACGAGGAGCGCCAAGAACGGCGCCAGGCGGCTCTTGACGCTCCGCCCACGCATGCTGCCCAATGAGGGAATGATGGAAACCCTTTCTTTTCTGTCTTCTCAGCTCTTTGACACGGTTCCACGCCACCAGGTGTGTCTAATCTTTCAAGATCCCAATCCCCGGGAGGGGACCGCCCTATGAATCTAGGAAGGGCCCGGAGTCCGTTCCTCTCACGCCTGGAGAGGGATCCTCGGAATGGAGATCCCTTCCACCCTGCTTGTCTCCGAAGAGAAACCATGAAGGGAATCTCATTTCTTATTCTCTCCGGAGGGACCCAGGGGGGACCGCTCCATTTCTTCTTCTACAAAGGGAACCCGAAAAGGATCTTCTAGTAGGAATTCCTTCTCCGGAGGGAACACGTAAGGGAACTGCTTCTGTTTACTCCTCTGAAGAGAGCCCCGAAGGGACGCTTCCGGAATTCAGAAGGGCGCTGTTTCCCCTTAGGGATCGACACGTTTCTCTGCACTCTCTGGAGAGGTGGCTACACACCGACTCCATCAGGGAGGATTGTCTCCGCAGTTCTGGGAACCGAGGAGACCCTGGGCATGGGGCCGTGTCCCCGGCCTGAACTGCTGCTCTCGGAGGAGTCAAGAGGTCGGCCAGCTGAGGAACTGCCTCGAGAGCGTGCTCCGGGGTCGCCTGCTGATAAGGGTGCTGGGTCAGGGCCCGAAGGACCGCGAGCCCCTTCGGAGGCGGAGGGCTCCGTTGCTCCGTCAAACCCTTTGCCCAGCCCATCCCCGAGCAACCTCTGGAGGAGGAGGGGGGGACGCGGTGCCGCCTTGAAGAGGAGCTGTCCGAAGTGATCCTGGGAGCAGGGGGAAGCTCTCTCAGCCGGCCACTTCCGTCTGCGGGAGGCCGAGTGCCTCGCGGAAGAGAGAAGGTGATGCCCCATGCGGCGGCCCCGAGGCTCGGTAGCAGGGAGTAAAAGAGGAGGAGGAGGTGGAGAGGGGTGGGGGACTCACCGTGGGTGTGAGACTGCCCGCGAGACTGCCCCTCTTGACCAGGCCCCTGCTGGACGCTCCGAAGCTGGAGTGCCTCCTCATGGGCAGCCCGGAAGAGCTGTACATCGTGTCGCCCGGGGAGGACGCCGCCGAGTTGATGATGCGGATCTGCGGCGCCAGTGCATTGTCGGAGAGTCTCCGGCTGCAGAAGGCCGCCTGCACGCGCAGGAAGTTGCTGCTGTCCGGGGACGAGTGCACTGGCGGGCAGGGGGCCGGAGGTGGAACCGCGAGCACCGGGATCGCACCTACCGGAGTGGCTGCTGAGGTACTTGTACACCTCCTCGGCGCTGGACGTCTTCCTGGCTGGGAACGCAGGGATATTCAGGTGCTTCGACATGAGGTGGTCCGAGCCGTGCTGGCACCGGAACACCCCGCGGTATTCACCCAGCGGCGCCTTGATGTGGTCCAACTTGAGTTGGTTGCGCTGCTGCCTGCGGGGGAGGAGGCTCTCGTTGAGGTCACCCTCGACCCTCCCCCGAACGCGCTCGCTCCCCGACCGACCCGCGGTAGAGGAAAAGGGGCTGCCCCTTTCCGACACCCGCAACGCTACCGCCTCCCGGGGGGCCCGTGCACTCTGGGAGAGGAAGGGGAGCTGCTCCAGGCGCCTCCCTCCCGCCCTCCTGTCTCCTGCTAGTCGCGCCGCGGCACGAGGAGGTCCCGAATCAAGAAGTTGCTGATGGGAAGCGCCTAGAGACAACCCCGACGGTTCCCTGAAGGAGCGGTCGGGGATGGGGAAGTGGAGAGGAGCTCGGAATGATCCCCCTGGAGTGCTGTGGGATCTCGGAGAGAAGTGGGGAGTCCAGTTTCCATTGAGCTCTAAGCCGCAGCCCCCCGCGACGTCCTCCCCAAGAGATTCCCCCCCCCCCCGCTGTCCTGTCCCCGGGATTCAGACTCATCCCTGACTTCTCCTCTCCTCCTAGAGGAGAGATGGTCTTATACTGCCGCCTTCACACCTGAGGCTAGAGGGCGTCTAGCGGAGATGGGCTAGAGGAGGGAGAAGAACCCTCTGGGGTCGTGCGGAGGAGTCGCCTGCGTGTTCCCTTCCGGACCGGGGGAAGCGGGTGGCGCAGCGAAAAAAACGGCGGGAGGCCTCTCCTCACCTGTCGATGTGGTCCATCATGTCGCTCAGGATGACCAGCAGGTTGGTGAACTGCTCCAGGTTCAGCAGCGGGTTGACCGTCTGCGGGATGAGGAGGGGCATGGCCTTTGTGGCCATCAGGTTGACCGTCAGCCCGTACTTCTTGTCGGTCAGCATCAGCCGGTAGATGTCTGGAAGGGAAGGACAGAAGTCCTCGGCAAGGCACGCTCCAGCTCGCGAAAGAGCCCGCGACTCGCTTCCTTCGTTTCTCGCTTCCTGGTCCGTTGTAAGGGCCTACCCAGAATCCGCTAAGGAATGTTCTCGAGCGCACAAGGATCTCTAGCAGCCCCGGGTTCACTCCTCACTGCGCGCTGAACCCATAGCAATGACCTCCCTACCCAGAGCTAGGGCGGGGGGCCCTAGCTCTGGGTACGGAGGTCATTCCCGAGCCCGTATACAGGTCTCTGGAGCCTTTGCGGTCGCGGCCCTCAGGCGCTTCGAGAGGTGCGCAAGCACAGATCATTCGCCTCTCAGAGGACCAGCCGAGATTCGAACGTGCTGCCTGAAACGGCTGAACTCCCCCTTATTGTTCTCCCGGAGGCTTCCTAGCGCTTCCCCGGAATTTCCCTGTCGCGAGTCCACGCGGTGCGCTTCCCAGTTTCCGACACCTGGCAAGTGGAGAAGCCGGGATCGGCGAATCACAAAGAGCCTCCCTCGGCATCCTGCCGTCTAGCTCCCTTTCCCGTTCCCGTTTTGAAGCAACAGGGTGAATCCCAGGGTCCTCCTTTCTCGCCCCGGGGTCTGATGGGATCCGCAAAGGAGAGCCAGCCCCGTGCACTTCCGATCGCGTCGTCGCTTCTCCCTGTCTTCTCCCAGTTCATGGACCTGGCCCTCTCTCCCACGTCCTTGGCCGGATCCTTGGCTACCGCGCTTTTCGTGTGCACAGGACTGGGTCTTTCTGGAACGGGACTTCCGAGAGGGAGGCTGACGGCTCCTCTTGAGAAGCCACCACGAAGGCACGTCGCCATCGCAGGCCTTACGTACTACGACGAGAGCCCTTGGCCCTGCTCGTGTGAACCCACGGAATGCCAAGCAGCGGCATCCCCTCACCCCCTCCCAGCGGAGCGAAGTTCGGAATCTTCCGGTTTCGATTCCGACCGTTTACTCAGACGTCTCTAGGTGCTCCGTCTCTCTCCGACGACCCCTCCGGGGGAGGAGGAGGAGGCGGCGGCGACAGGGAAGGCATCGGTCAAGTAGTGGTCGTTCCTCCGACAGTCGCGGCGCGTACCCAGGGGAAAGGCGGAGGAACTTGCAGGGCGACTCGCGAGGGGCGGAAAGCGCAGGAGAATCTCACCCACGATCCTGGAGATGACCTCCGCGTCCTGCAGCTTGATGTCCCAGATGATGGGCAGGATGTCATCGATGATGACCGACCTTTCCAGCTTGCCGAGGATGCTCTCCAGTGCGGGGAGCAGGTGGAGTACCACCGAAATGTCGTTAAAGTACGCCTCATATATCATCTTGACATTGGGCACGATGATGCTCTTGACCGCAGACTCCTCCAGGTGCTCCGGTAGGTTGCTGATGGCCACGAGCGCGGCTTTCTGGAAAGACGCTTTCCTGAGGTTGGGCAACGACCCGCCGAGACGGGGAAGTCCCGACCGTCCGTTTCTTTTGGAGTG
Source organism: Raillietiella orientalis (assembly GCA_036172245.1). Classification (NCBI taxonomy): domain Eukaryota; kingdom Metazoa; phylum Arthropoda; class Ichthyostraca; order Raillietiellida; family Raillietiellidae; genus Raillietiella; species Raillietiella orientalis. The sequence continues at coordinate 2,075,788 of JAYWIR010000012.1, forward strand.
CTTCCGTAGGAAGAGACGCGAATCCCTCGAAACTCGGGACAAGGGGGCTTACACCATGGGTCGGACCCGCGGAAACCCACTTCGGCCTTCGACATCGGGAATGCGCGGCGCGTGCGCATTCCCGATGTGGGAGGATGCTGCTTGTGCACGTGCAGCACCTCCGCACCGCGTGGGTGGAGCTTCGCGTGCCACCAGGCCTAAGGCATTCCTTCGTCTCCTCCCTCCCGCGATCCACATGGAGGCAGGAGGGGAAATCTTCGCGTCCTCGTGAACGCCTGCTGCCGTTCGCTTGCACCCTGAACTGCCAGGCCTGAGACCCGGCAGGTCTAGCGAGATCCGCCTAGCCGGGTCCCCGGAACTGACGCTTGCGAGTTCTTTAACTGACCGCAACGCGGGTCGGAAGACGACCCCGGACGCGACGAAGGCGAAAGAGGTGCTCCCTCAGCAACTGCCGGTCCCTGAGTGCCTCTGGCTGAGGCTTCCTGGAGTTTGGAGAAAAGCGAGGGACAGTAGCCAGGGGATGCTTGCAGGTACACTCGGTGTGGCGACGGCGCGGACCGCTCTGGAGCGACCCACCCGGCTGGCGACCCGAGCGGAGCGGACTGCCAGGCATCCTAGCCTTCACGGAGGCTTCCAGCAGGCACCTGCTAAATGAAATTTTCCAGGGATTAAAAGAGACGACCTTGTTGCGTCTGTCACTGCGAGAGTCTTTCTGGGAACGGAGAACTAGGGAGAAGGGGGGAGGAGCAAGAAAGAAAAAACGGAACTTGTGGATATCTGGAACAGATGCATACGTGACTGCAGGACGCGATCGCACAGACAGAAAGATCCGATCGTCGTTGTGGCAACCGCTTGCAAAGCCACCTGTAGGAAACGAGCTAAGAAGAACAGATTCCGTGGGGGTCGCGTGGGGAGGTCACAGGTCCAGCCCCGGAACACTTTTTCGGCAAACCGCGAAACTGGCATTCCCAGGCTCTCTGCAGCGAGGGGACGGGGCGGCGAGGTGAGGTTGCAGAAGCTTTCCCCTCAGGGAGCAGGAACTGCCGCAAATTCTCACTTTTGTGCCGCCTCAGGCACTCTGATCTTCGGGGAGTGGTCCTGGTTTGTGCTTGCTCATTTTATCGAACGGTGTCCACCTTCCAAGAGTTCCATGTTGGCTTCGCAACAGTCTGCGCTGCAGCGGGTACCTCAGGCATGGACTCCTGGTTCGTTCCAGGTCCCTCTTAGGAATGCAGATGGCTCTCGGCTCGACTTTGCAAGTTGGCGACATGAACACTCTCTTCGTTTGTAACCCATAGATCTGTATCTACATCTACATCTGCATACCTACGTCTACACATCTATATTCAAATATCAACTGCATTAAAATACCAACGTCTACACACCCCATTGGCACAGCAACATCTACACATCCCCATTAACATACCGAAATCTACGCATCTCCATTAATGTACCAAAACCTATGCATCTTTATTGAAATATCAACGTCTACCCATCTCTACTGGCATAACAGCGTCTTCACATGTCCATTAAAATATGAACTTCATTGAAAAACAAACATCTACACACCTCAATTAAGATACCAACAATGTACATACCTACATTATATATACATATCCAATGATATTAGGGCAACACTTTTCGTGATGACTTTATGATTTCCCTTTTCTTTGCCATCGGATATCTGGAAGAGGATTGCGGCTTTGTTCTTCCTAGCGAATCGGTAAGCTCCCCCGGAGGCACCACGTGACTCTCCTCTGATGAGGCAGAAAAGTCCTTCTTCCTCGCAGGCATCCTTGGTTCTCTGAGCCTTGGTTCCTCGTTGCAGCGGAGGCACGATGAGGCACTGCCGTTCTTCCGCAGTCCCTCTGCTTCCTGGCCTCCAGTTCCCGGTTTCCTTGATGACCCTTGCCCTTTGTGAGATATACGCGCGTCTCTCCCTCCGGTCCACGATTCCCCTGCTCGCGCTGGCTTGCAGAATCACCAGAAGGCTTGCAAAAATCCGTCTTTTACCAACTCGGAAGCTGCTTCGAGACTCGACGGACGATGCGTTTCCTGGATCGCTCCTGTTTCCAGGAGGGATCACTCGGCTTCCACCGGACTCTGCGAAGCCGCGCGACTACAGCAGGCATCTTTTTTTCCGTTTACAGAGATGGAAGTAACCCCGCTTGCTCTCTCGCTATGGCATACTCCAGCCAACTTTCACTGGTGTCACCACTGCCGCCTCGCCGTGGTCGAACCGCTGGCGCCCGAGCCATCCAAGCCTCCGACCTCGCTAGCGGATGGAAACGAGCGCACCACGGAACGTGGGGCAGGGGGCCGGTCTGCAGGTGGCAGGTGTTGGCGAGAAGCAGAGCTCCGCTCTTCAGATGGTGAGCGACGCCGTGCAGATAGAGAGGCGCGAGAGGTCTTTGCTGCTGGCTACGACTCAGGTCATCATGAGAGGAAGCGTTGCATTCGCGGCACTTTTCGGCGGAGAACCCTCGTTGCGACTCCTGGTCACCAGAACCGTCTTGACGACTCGGGCACCCAGATCCCGGGTCCGGCTGCATGGTGCAGGCTCATCGAGCGTGTTTCTGGACTGACGCGGTGTTACAGCAGAGGGTACGCAGCCTTTTCTACTCTGATGCAGCACCCACAGTGAGTGCAGTGCGCATGAGCACCCGGCAGACTTTCCATGGATGACCCAACGTCCCCCTTCAGTGTCCTCTCTCATCTCGCCCATGTGCACGCGCTCACGAGAGGACCTGCGGGCCGAAGGCGTGTCTCAGAAGCTTCTAGTGCTCTTTTCCTAAGGAGCAATCATCGGCGGTTAGAAGCTGAGTCCTCTATATCTGGGGAATCACTAGGCATGCCTCTGGTGATGCGATATCGACGGAGCCATGCCCGGAGGTTGTTCACGAGGAGTCGTCCTCCACGTTGGATAGCGGGTCTCGCCGGAGAGGTTGCCAAGCCGCCCTCACGAGGATCCGCGCCGACAGTCAAGGCTCCAGGCGCGTGTTTGCTCCCACGAACTCCCCCTCCTACCCTTTCCCGCGCGCACGCATTGCCGCGACCCTCAGCCTGCCGTGTTCCCCGAAGACGACGGAACCCCTAAAGGCAGCGACGGGTGTGTGCCCCGGCGGCTGAGTGTGGTGGTGGACTCGATGCTTGAGCCCCATCGCGCCTTCAGGGCTGCCCCTCAGCCCATCCCGACTTCCCCTGTCGTCCTGCTTCCTGCGGCGAACCGATGCCTTTTAGCGGGTCCTGGAGAGCGGCGCGCTGTGACGTCACGTTCGGTTCTGCCCACAGTAGCCGTGCTGCTCACCGCAACCAGTCCACCAAAACTCTCGCGGAACCGACAGAGAGAGGTCCAGGGTTCCCGCGAGCCGCCTTTCTCAACCTTCGCTCTGGAGTTCGAGGTCAGGTCGCCCACCGGACCTTTCCCGTCGCTCAGCCTTGTTTTTACCTCGGCTTCGGCGATCGCTGGTGGTCCCGGGGAAGGACCCGGGACGAATCAACAGCTTCCGGACAAGCTGTTGATTCCGGAAAAGGTTCTCTCTGTTCTTTTGTCCTCACGTTCTTTCGTTCTTTTCGTCCTCTTTGTCAGAGTCTCACTCGAGGATCCACGGGGGCGTCTCCTGGTTCCATCCAGGCCACACGTGGTCCACCAACGTCCGCCTTCGCATCGGTGGATGCTCGGAGGAAGCGTGCCCTCGGGATTGGGCAAGATTCTGTCCAAGAAAGCCACGAGGATGCTTGCAAGAGCAGAAGTTCGGAGGGATGTGGAGTAGAGGGTGGTGCTTGCTGGCGTCTCCTTGGGAATTCGATGAGACCCAGAGTCTAGTGTGCCTTCGACCATCGTCCACCTCGAACTCACGGGGTGCCCCCCGGTGGCGCACTGCGACAGAGTGGGAGGTGGGAGGCAAGGTGTCGTCTTCGCGAAGGACAGCAGGAGGTGACAGAGAGAGGAGAAGGGGGGAAAGGGGAGGGACTCCTTCTACGAGGCCACTCCCGGTCACGGTGGTGACGAGGCCGCAGACCGCCATCGCGACGTGACTCTCCTTCTGACTCGCTGTGCCGATCTGTGCGCTCATTCTTGGGCGTCTGTTGCTGCTCCCTGCATCCTCTTCAGGGGTGGTCGTGCATCTCCGCCAAGGGCTCTCGCGGCGGAAGGGGGAGGAGACTGCTCTGCACAAAACTCACCCGAGGCGGTCGAAGTCGAGCAAGGAATGTGCAGAGGCGGTGAGCTGCACATTCCTTGCACTTCGGCTGCCTTGGCGGTGGAGTGGTCCCGGAGAAGGCTTCGATGGAGGTCACGAACGGAGGCCGCGCAAGCGATCCCCTCCGCCACTGGTGGGAAAACCGAGTGACCCCATGAGAGGAGGTTCACGCGCGCTGGTTGCTTCGCTCGTCCCTTCGTTTTTTCCTCGTGCCACGAAAGCGCCGCGATGTCAACTCCGCTCGATGGCGGAGGCGGGGTTTCGCTTCCGATGGTCGAAGGAATCGGGGACTTCTCCGTCCCCATAGGAGAGCAAAGGGCGCGAGCAGGGCGAGCAGGAGGGAGAGAGCTTCAATGTCAACGAAAGGGGAAGTGGTGGCGGAGGAGGGGAGGTGGCGCGTCGACAAGGAGGCGAAGGACCTGCTAGGGAACTGTTCCTACTGAGCGTCATCCCGCCGAGCTCCTTACACCCCACGCCCTGTCCCACGCTTACCTGAACGTTCACGGGCCCTTTGTTCAGGTTGAGGTACAGGAAGTTCAGGCAATGCTCTTTCAGATTGTCGTGCTGGTCCGCTTTTATGATGCGGTGGAGGTTCTCCAGCAGTACGATGGTTGCCTGGACGCTGGCATGAACGGTCAGCAGAGATCTGGAAAGCACGGACTAGTGAAACCCCCCGGGAGATCAAGCGAACATCAAACCGGTCGAACCTCGTCGATAAAGACGCTTTCGAGCTGCCCCTCGAGTCACCGGATCTCGGGTAGCTGAGTTTCCGCGCGCGCGCGAACCCCCTTCCCTCCCTCGTCCTGCCACGCCCTACCCACCTTCCGCCTCGCGCTCTTCGCCAACTCCCCCGCCCGTCAGCCACGGTTTCTTCCCTTCTTCGTTCGCTTCCCGCCCCCACCTCCTCGCCGTCTCCGAGACCGAGGTGCGGTGGCGCCCACCCTTTTCGGATGGCGGCGACGGGGATCCAAATGGCATCCGAGGAAGGGACACCTGGAAGGCGCGAGCGGGTTTCCAACGGGATGAAATAATGAGAGTCACGAGAAACGTGGTCCCCATGGCGATGACGGGGGATCGCGAGCAGCGGAACCTGCTGGGGAGGCGTAGCGATCGCCACAGGGAACGCTGGGAGCGGTCTAGGAAGCTAAGAAGAAATTCCGGGCGTCATGATACGCGCCGAAGTTCGCACGCCTCCCCCTGCCCTGCCAAGGTCATCTGGATGGGGAAGGTCGGTCCATCGTTCCCGAGGAATCTGGAACCTGCCGAAGATCTCGCAACTCTCCGTAGAGACGCTGTGAAAGTTCCCCACCTACTCCTGGACCTTCTCTCTCGAAGGCGGGAACTTCCTCAGGGGGTTCATTTGGAAACTCCGAGTTCCCACCTGGCTGCTACCGGAACTTCCCGGTAGCACTGAGGGAGGTGCCCTCCCTGAGCAGGCGCGGCTGAGAGTACTCATTCCCATCGACCCTTATCCCACGGGAAGAGGAGGGGAGGGAAGGAACCCGGTGCTCCGGACTCCCATCCTACCCCACCCCCGAGCGATAGACGGCCTCCTCCCGCGTACCCAGACTGAGTCCTTCCCTCCTCCGCTTCGAGGGGTTTCCAGTCCCTCCAGACGACCATCCCTTCCATCCGATTTCGTGGTCGTTTTCTTGGCTCGCCAACGACGGACCGGGGAAGCTTCATTCCGCCTCCGCTGAGACGCAGCGGGAGCGTAAGGTGTCCTGCAAAGGAATCCCTCGAAGCGGAAAAGGAAGGGGGGAGGGGATGGATTCCGTCTGATTGCGGCTGTCTCGAGTCTGCAGACCGCCGCCGCAACGTGCCACCTGTGTCCTCGTTCTTGGGTATCTGCTGCTGCTTTCTGCATGCTCCTGCATCGGATCGAAGGATCAGGAGCGGAGGCAAAAGGGAAAGAGAGGATCGGGGGGAGGGGGAAAGAGGGAGGTCGGAGGAACTTAAGAAGGGTGTGACCTCTCCTGCTCCGCTGCGTGGAAACCTCTGGAGCTCTCCTAAGGAGGTTCTGCGACTCCTGTCGATGCTACAAGGAAGATCTCGGGATGGGTGTAGGAGTGAAACAGTCACGGTGAAGAGGAGGAGCAGAAAGAGAGGGACCAAAGAGGAACGAACCTTCGAGAGTCTGTTGCCCTTCCGGACATGTCGAGTTTCAGGAACGGAAATTCCTGCCTTGGTGCCCTCTGCGCGCTCGAGCTGGCACTGTTCGCAGGCGCCCTCCCCTCCCTCCCTGCTCGGCCTTGAAACTCGGCACCTCCGGAAGGGCAACAGACCCTCGAAGGTTGATTCCTCTTTGGTCCCTCGAACCTTTTTTTTCTGAGCTCTGGAATTTCCCTGGGCTTGCTCCGTCTTGCCCGGAGACCTCGTAAGGGAGTGGTGCCTGCGGGCGGTTTTCACAGTGCTGGGGAGAGAGGCGGGTAACTAGGCCCCCTCTCCTGTGGCGTGTTGCTGGTGGTCGCATTCGATGGGAGAAACGGGGGCGGGGGTGGGAAGACCCGTGTTAGTTGCGCCGGGGGCAACCTCCACCAAGCGATCGGAGTGGAATAGCGGCGCCCCTCGCGAAAACGCACCAGACACGCCGCAGGGACGGCCCGAGGTCGGGTGCAGACGATAGGTCGTCTTGACCAGGAGGAGCCCTGCTCCGGCGCTCGAGGAGCCCGCCGCTACCGAGGGGGCCTTCGATCCCCAGAGGGGGCCCTCGAGAGCTATCGGGGACCTCTGCTTCCTCCTGAAAGTCATCCGAGCGCCCAGTTTCACGTCGGGAGGGTGCGGATCGAGTCAGAGATCGCAGGGCACCTCCGTCATCCATGGCGATCACCGCTTCCTGCGCAGGGAAGAGCGAGCGAGAGAGAGGCCGGGATCGTCCTTATCCTGCGGTGGACAAAGAGGACAGCAGTGGCGCGCGGTCCTCCCGGACTCTGAAACGGGCACCGTTATTAACGCGAGAGCCCTTCCAGGAGGGACCTTCACACCCGTTAAGGGGGAACCCGTTCGGGACGACTGACGCTCGCCTACTATAAATCACTACTATGTGATGGCCCCGCTACTATTAGGGAGACGTAGGATGCCCTGAGAAATAGCCTCTCGCCGGGGGAGGCGGGAGGGATCGTCTGACAGGGGGAGACCCGATCGAAGGTGCGAACGAGGATGCGAACCCGCCAGCGTGCCGGCATACAGCAGAGTCTCGGTGGCGCGCGCCAGCCGCGTGTCTTCCCCTTCGGCGGATGAGCGCCGCTCCGTTCCGCGAGGCAGAGCTTCCCCGGGAGTGGCTCCTGGACTCGAACGGCAGGAGCTCTTCTGTCTGAAGACGGGAGATCGCGCCGCTGCGCCCCGGAGAGGCTACCTCTTGGGTTCCGTCTCTTTGGCTTCGCCGAGTGCCGAAGAACCTCCCTCCGCCTTACGGGGAGCTCACGAAGCTCTTTGAGAGCCGCTCACTCCACCCGAGAGGACGCACAACTCTTCAAGTCATAGGGTCAAACTCGGAGGGACTGCCCTACGAATCCAGGAAGGCTCCGGAGGAGAGAGTCCGTTCGTGTCACGCCTGAGAGGGATGACCGAAGGGAACCTCTTCCTCTCTCTCTCTAGAGGAGCCCCTCAGAGGAAGAGGGGAGGGCGTTCCTTGTTTCTTCTCCAAAGGAACCTGGAAAGGATCTGCTCCTGGGATTTCCTCTCCGGAGGGACTCCCCGGAAAGGAGACGCCTCTCGTTTCCTCCTCTGAAGGAAACCCCAAGCGGGTGCTCTCCAGTTTCTTTGAAAGGCTCATCCCTAAGGGAGCAGCCCGTTTCTGACACTCTGGAAGGGCAAGTATTTGAGGGGAGCACCAGGAGCACTATCCATCCCCTCGCATGGGACGCGATGAAGGGTCCATCCCTCGAGGGAGGAGAGACGGCTCCATTTTCACAACCTAAGAGAAACCCCGAAGGGCTCCTTGATGTCCTAGAAGGACCCCGGAGGGTAAACAGCCAATCCAGGACGGTCAACGGGAGCCATCCGGGGCGGGGTTTCCAGCTTCCACCAGTGCCGCCGCACCCGAAGCCTATGGGCAGAGCAGCGTCACTCTACGGGGTGGGGAGAGGACTCGAAACCCACGACGCCCCCTCCTCCTTTCTCGGCTCCGGTCCTCGACGCGGGGATTCGAACCCACGAGTGCCGGTACCGCGCGTCGCGACTGCTCGGAAGGAAATAAAGTGGACCGCTCTCCGGAGCGGTTACCAGAGGAAGATCTCAAGATTGGTCGCAAAATCAAATCAAACGGCGACAGTTTCCGCTGCCGCCGTTCCCCTCCCCCCTCCTCCCCATCCCATTCCCATGGAAACTGGAGGGGAAAAAGGAAGGAAGTCTCCGCTCACGTGACGCGCGCAGCGTTAGAACGGGACCGGCCGAGAGGGAGCGACCCATTGTCCCTGGTGGAAGCGAGCGCATCCTCTCGTCCGCTAATTTTCTCTAATCGCTTCCTGCCTCGTCTATTTATTTATTCATTTATTTATCCCCGCTTCGTTCGGGAGCGTAGCGGAAGCTGCTCTGTCAGGGAAGGGAGGGGGGGGGTGGATGGCGCTCCGTTCCGCCGCAAGCGAGGATGGGGAGCTCCCCCCTCCCTTCCCGCGTTTCCAAAATCAATTTCGCCTGGAAGCGAAACGATTCCCCAAGGACAGAGGAATCCTCCTCCGCCATCCACTGCTTTCCCTGCAAAATTGGCCTAATTGAATCACGCAGCTTCCTCGCCTGACCTCAAATTACAAACACATGCAGCGCGCGGCTGATGGGAATCTCAGACAGGGATCGTGGTCTTCATTTCGGGTTCCGATTTTCCTGAGACCCGAAGAAAGCGGGTCGCGGAGCCCGCGGTAACAAGAAATCAAAACACCGCCGAAAGTTCCATTAATAGAATTTCGGAGCGGTCCTTCCGAAGAAGCAAGGGAAGAGAGGAGCAGCTCCTGCAGGATGAGAATGTGATGAGAGTCCAATCTGCGAGGCGCCCCCTCCCGGTGCTGAGGCCGCCATCCCTCTCCAGCTCCCTTCCCGCCTCTTGGAGGCACCGGTTGTCATCCTTCTCGGTTGCTGAGGAGCGCAAAACCTTCCACTTTCGCTGTTCTTCTTCTGAAGTTTCCCTCTCTTCTAAGGCGCTGGCTGCCACTTTACATCGCTGGAGATTGGTCGGGAAAGGATCTGGACTTCTGCCCGAAGCATCCTTTGAGGTCTTCCTCGTCTCCGAAGGTGCCTGCGGTGGCAGGGCACGCCTTTCCTGAGAGTGGGAGTGAGGGTTCGCCAGGGATCCCTGGCACGCGCTTCTGACGTCAACCCCGGCGCTCATCTCTTGCGCTCTTCTAAGACCGCGCCCATGGAGCACGCTGTTGCTTTTTCGGCATACCTCCGACCATCTGCTCTTTGCTTGGTCCTTGTCTCTGCCATTTACGAGATGGGGGATTCTGGCCGCCGACACCGCCGATCACAGCAAGGTGCCATCGCAGCGGGGATGGCATTGGTTCCTCGCGCGCTTTTGGAGCTAACTGCGAGGTTGGCTCCGAGGCGCACCTCTTGTGCTCGCGGCTGCTTCCAGACCGGTCTGTCTGCAGGTCGCCGGAGACCGCGGTGCAGATCCCTTCTTGTTTCTGGTGCTTCTCGACAGGTGGAGAATGGCCGATTTAGTCTCGAAGACCTTCCAGGATTCCCGTCCGCCTCTTCCTTGGAGCGGATTTTTTCGGGGGAAGCAACGCGCCTCTTGCAACGGCGCCCAGAGGACTTCCGAAGCGGCTTCACAGTCCGCACCCTCAAGCCGTGAATGACCTCTCAGTTTCGCGAGGGGTCGCGCGGCTTTGCAAAGCTGTCGCTTGGCTTCCTATGAGTGGCTCTCCGTCCTTCCCGCGAGAGAAAGAAGAAAGAGGAACGAAGGAAAAGAAAGAAGAAAAAGAGGAAGAAAGAAGAAGAAGAAGAAAGAGGAAAAAAGGAGAAGAAAGAAGCTGCATCCGAAGGTGTCCCCGTGCGTCGCACTGACGGTGGCCCTCGGGTGCCCTGAGGTGCCAACTCGATTCCACCTTCGTCCATGAAGATCGCAAGGGGTTTTTGGAGGCATCTCCTGCTAGCGCGGTGCGAGCTGGACGCCAGAGGGTCGGTGGCATGCGGTGGTAGCTTGACCCTTTTTCTGAGGCCCGTCCATTTTCATCGGACAGAGAGTAAAAGAGGGGACGCGGCGGAGGACCTCTCCTGCCGCAACGCGCCCGCGAGAGCGCATCAAGCTCCCTCAATCCGCTTCCCACGAGATCCATCGGTGTCTCACTCTTTCCGGATGTCTCTCTCGTCCCTCCATCCTCGGCGAAGACGGCGCAGCGCGCCGCCCAGTCCTCCTGCTCCGTCCTTGATGGAGTTGCTCCCACCTCACCCAAGTACGACGGGGTACTCGTCGTATTTCATCGCTGCCCATCCCATCCCCTGGATGCGGATTTATCCAGGAATCGATTCGATCCTCGGGGCTGTCAACTCTTCATCCTCCATCGGATGGAACAAGGGAGCGTTCCCTCTTGCGCAAGGAGGGGAGGGATGGGGGGATGGCAGGTGTTTCATTTCTCCCGGCTTATTTTGGGAGAGGCGAGGATAGCCGGCTCCAACAGGAAGATAAAAGATGGAGGCATTCCGCGCGGATCCCGATAATTCCGTTCGCAGAGGGACCAATTACGAAAGACAGAGAGGTCAGTTCTCCGGAGCGAGACGGGGACCCTCCGCGTAAGATGCGCGACGTTCGCGCTCTGCCTAAGGTAGAGAGGGAGGGAAGGAAGGGGAAGAGCCCTCCCCGGACGTCGCTTCGCGGCGGCTGTGGCGCCCGCAGAGACGGGAGGAGGCAGTCCCGCGGAGCCGAACTCGCGGGAGGAAGGCGGCTTTCGGCTCCTCGGGGATTCCGGCAGATGCGGCGGGAGAGGGAGGCAGCGAATCCGGGAGTCGTCCAGGAAGTGCTCGGGATCTCCCCGATATGCGGGAAGGTACACGACAGCCTCGTCAGCCGCCTCCCCGGCCGACCTTCTTTCTTTCATCCGGGATCGCCAAGACGCAAGAAAGCGATCGGCAGGGCATTCCTGGAGGCCGCATTCCCGCGCCGTTCCCGATCTTCCGTCGTTTTCCGGGATCGCTCCCTTTCCGTCCCGCAGGAAGCTCCGGGAAGTGAGAAGGATGATTTCTTCCGGGAAGGATGGCGACCCCAAGTGTGCGCCACTTCCGGTAATGGAGGAAGACCTCAAGAGGGTCAGCGTGGCCGGACTAACCGTCAGCCGGATTCCCAGGATCGCCCTCCAAAGGCGGGAACGGCGCACTCCATTCTGCCCGCCGCCCACTTCCTCGGCTGGTCGTCTGTCCTTGTACAGTCTCTGCCCTCCGTCTCAGGGAGACAGCGCTTCGAGAGGATGCAGGTGTGTTTCCACCAAGCCCCCCTCCCCCTACTCCCTCGTCCTTGTGGAGGAGAAAGGAGGGGGGACCGGCCACCCCAGAGTGTGGCCGCACCTCTGGCGCCGGTGGGCTGCCCACGGTCCTGGAGAAGGCAAAGCGACGAGACCGTCGCTGCGATGAGTTGCTGCCGTGACCCCGGCGGGCGCCTCTCCACATGCAGCATCGTCTGAGGCGCTTCGCCATCTTCCCGTCCTTCGAGCGGTGAGTAGCCGCCACCTGGCTCGGCAGAGCGGGATTTCTTCCGCCTTTCCGTTCACGAGCACCATTTTGCCGGAGAGGCGCGGCGGGACACGTGTGGGGGCCACGTGACGGCCTGGATACAGGAAAGTGGACTCGGCGGCACCTTAGGGAGACGCAGGAGCAGCTGGTGCTAGAGCACGTGCCCTTTCCGCCTCCCGCGCGGTCCACGGCGGTTAATTTGCTGGACACGCCGCCGGGAGGCGCAAGCACGCATCTTTCGGAAAAGGTCGAGCAGGTCCTCATTCGTCGGGCAGGGACGCGGCCTCACTCCAAGGGGCAGAGGCGAAAGGAAGGGAAACGCGAGAGCGTCTTCAGATGCTGCGCATCTTCGCTTCGGAGCGAATTTTCGGGTCACCATGACACTCCGACTTTCCTCAGCGAGGATTTGCTCCTGTGTGGGGGTGCCGCGCGCTCGCGCGCTCTAACGGGAATCCCGCAAGCAGGCGAAGCCAACGGGCGGGACTCACTTCAAGGCCGGGATGATGTGTGTCTTGAAGTCCCCCGGGGAACCCTCCTCCATCATGTAAAAAATGGGTATCAGAACGGCTCCGGAGACGTGCTGCATCTTCAGCTCTTCTTGCAGAAAGGGGAACACTTGGCGGAACCACAGTCTCTGGAATCAGAGGAGCAGGATGAGAAGAGTAGGCGAAGGGAATATTGAGATTTCCGCGCTTCGGAGAAGAACGGAGGAGCGAGAAGAGGAAGAGGGAAGGCTCCTCGCAATCGTCCGATATTTCTAGTGAGGGTCGTCTGGGGGCTGGAAGCGGACTTCACCTCCGCGTGGTAGCGCCCAGGCGGCAGGAACGGTGCAGAGACCATCAAAGGACGCCGGGTCACGAGACTACGATGGAACTATCCGCAGGGTTGGATCGTGTCGCAAGGCCTCGGAGGCTGCGCGGAGATTCGGCTGCGGTCCATGCAACAGCTTCTCTCTAGGAAACCGTCCCGTGCAGCGGCTCCGACCCGGCATCATCGCGTGGTCTCTCTTTTTCCCTTCTTCATTCCCGCCTGAGGCCTTTCGGTTCCGTAAGGGAGAGGGCGGCCACCTGAGATGGTTTGGAGAGGGGAGGATGTCCTCAGTATCCCCCTCTAGAGACGAGGCAGAAGCTGCAGGCATGCACTGAAATGGACGCGTGCTTCCTTTGACAGTCCCGGAGAGATAAAGGAGAACTCTCCGCTTCGTTTCTTCCCATCGCGTTCCCCGGGAGCTCCCGAGTTTCCATTGCGTAAAATCCCAAGTGCGAATGGCTCGAGCTGACCCTCCTTCTGACCGCCTTAGGAGCAGCTGCTGGGACTGACTGCTCTGCTGCGCTTCGGGAAACTGCGTCCGGGTCGTCGCCATCAGCAGCTCCGATGCGGTGGATCACCCCGAGCCGGCGATGGCGCTCTCGACATCGCGCAGCGCGCGGGTGTTTGCTGCGGTCGCTCGGAATCACGTGAGAAATCGGAAGCGCATAATGAAGGAAAGGAGGAGGACGACGGAAGGAGGGAAGGAATGGGGTGGGAGCAGGACGTTCTTGGCGATCGCCTCCTTCAGGTGGGAAGTTCGGGAAGCACTGACGGATCCCCGCGTTCGCTTCCTGTCAGGTAGGCGACACGAAGACGTCCGCACCTCTCAGGTTCCTCGTTCCTTCTTCGCACAAGAGGGAGCGAGCGGCGGAGGCGAGTGGGCTGCAGTTGGGGTGCCGCGGGCTCGCGTCCAGCCGATGGACCATCCCATCGACCGTGAAGTTAGGAGCAAAGTCCCTCCTTGAATGCGGGAAAGATTTTTCCGCCGCAGAGGAGAGGCGCTTCGCTCCAGCTCGCGTAGCATCCCCTCCTCCTCCATCAAGGCGCACGCGAGCCAGTGACGGCGGGGAGAACGCAGATGGTTCTCTCCGAGGCGAGGAAGACACTCGCAGCCTCGCGCGCACCATGTGGCGACGCGCAAATTAAAAGTGGCGGCTGCCGGGAAAAACCATCGGATAAAGTGACGGCGCTTCGCCTGGGCCACGCCCAATGGGGAGCTGCCGGGAGAGAATGCGCTCCGCGGACCATGGAAAACTTCCGAGTGGAAGTCTGGGGGATACAGAGGCGGAGAATTGTCGGAAGTGCGGTGGTTCCTTGGACAGGAACGAGATCGAACTCTAGTGGACTGCGCGGTTCATGAGTCAGGTGCCGGACGGAGCAACCACGAGGTTCCCAGAAGGAAGGGACGCGTCGGGAATCCATCAGAGGAAAAAGAACCCTGTTGCTAGGCGATGGAAGCGCGTGCCCGTGCAAAAAGACCTGAACCGACAGCACTAAGAGCGAAGCGACAACCTCCTAACGGTCGTTATGGTGATGTGCGCGCCTTGGTAAAGAAGGAGAACCGCGTCTCACTTTGCGCCTGCCAGGCGGGAAGTTCTCCGGCTCACATGCGGGAACTCCCGAATCTCGCGATCGGAGAAGCAGGAATCTTCTTGAAGAGGAAGGCGAGATCCACGTTTGGGGGCAGATCGGAGGAAGGACGACCTCGGGATGCTCCGGACGCTCGGACGCACTCGGAGGGAGTGGTGCAGGAAGGGTGCACTTGACAACTGCCAGAAAACTCCACGGGATGTCGCCGAGGAGACGCATGGGGTGCACCTGCGGGGGGGCAGCTTGGCGGAAGAGCGGTTTCTCCGAAGATCACGCTAAGAGCCTGGTCCGGACAAATGGAGGAAACGGGGGGGGGGGGCAACCAGAAGACTCAGGAGACGAGTCGTCTTCCGATCTGGCACGCTCCCAGAGGTCGGGAAGACTCCTGCTTGCCGGTATGATCCGGAACCGGTTCGAGGGTTCATCCATTCGGAGTTTCCCTCAGCCTTCCGCCCATGCACGCGTTAGCCGACCACTTCCCCTCCTACCCTCCATCCGGGCGGTTCAGTCAGACGGCGGAATCTGGGATCGAAAATCCCGGTTTCGATGATGACGATCTTTCCGCCTCTATCCCACCTGCCCCTTGACTTCAAAAACTCTGGGGAGGGCCTGCTCTGATCTGGATACCCTTCCGCGGCCTTCGATTGCGAGTTACACCTCGTGGCACGGCTTCAGACTGAGGAAAGGACGAGGAGGGCCACATGTTCGCCAGCGCCGTCCACGCGGGCGGCCCGACGAATAACCGCGAAGGCAGGCTGAGGGTCACGTGGCGCCACCCCACAATCGGACAACCAGGACTCCATAGGAGGGATGAAGGTGGAGCAGGCGATCAACCTGTCACCATGATCCATCAGAAGGTGCACCTCCGGAAGAGGCGGACGCGCTGTTCTGAGCCGACTCGCCATCCTGTGGAAGGAGGGAGCTCTGTTCACTCCCTTCCCTCCCTCCCAAAAGCCAAGTTCGGCTGGATGATGGACGTCGTTTCTTTCCTGTCTTCGCTGCTTTCTTTCTAGTTTTTTTTTGGTTCGCTGAGTAGCTCAAGAGCCGTCGCTTCCCTGGGGGCGTTTCGCTCAGCTCTTTGTCGCTGTTCTACGCTACCCATGGTTGCATGTAATTCTTCAAGATAGGGGGCACCCCGGGAGGGGATCGCCCTGTGAATCCAGGAAGGGTCCGGAGTCCGTTCCTCTCACATCTGGGGAGGGAACCCAGGAATGAAGATCACCTCCACCCTGGTTGTCTCCGAAAGGAAACACCGGACAGAAATCTCTTTCCTTATTTTCTCCGGAATGACCCACGGAAAGGATCCGCTAGTAGGAATTTCTTCTCCGGGAGGAACCCACAAGGGAACCGCTCCTGTTTTTATTCCTCTGAAGAGAACCCCGAAGGGGAGTTTCCGAAATTTAGAAGGGCGCTGCTTCCCCAAAGGGAACGGCTCGTTTCCCGGGACTGTCTGAAGAGGTGGCGGCAACACATCTCCATCAGTACGAAGTGGAGGGTCCCCCCGGGAATGAGGGGTCCTCTTCTTCACAACTGGAGGGAAGCTTCCACTCTTTAATTCCTGGAAGGACCCGGAGGTCGACTCTCATTGTCCCGGACCTCATCGGGGGCATCCGATTTCAACTGCTACCGGTGCTGCACCCGAATGAATAGAGGCCAACCAGCGTCATCTTTCGGGAAAAAGTCGAACCCACGCACTGCATCAATTCTTTCGGAATATTCGAACCCATGACGCATGGTACCATGCGCGGAGACCGTAATTACGTGGCCTCGCGATGCGTCCCTCCCTCTCTGAAGCGAAGGCAGCGGAGTACAAGCACCAGTCTCTCCGCAAAAAAAAGTAATCTTGGATGTTGCCATCCCAGCTGAAATCCTCGCGGATCGCCTGACGATTCCAGCCGGAATTATCGAGGTCGGTGCAACGGGACGCACACGATTCCTGGTCGGAAGACCTTTGGGATTCCCCCGAGAATAGCCTTCCTCAATGGGCGTCGGAGTCTGGCTGCACGTTGTCCATTTCTCGACGCGAGCTGCCACCAAGAGGGGACGTGGTCCAAGTTGACTGCGTCCTCGGTAGCGAACGCTCTTTCCAGAAGCCAATCCCTAGACGGGGGAAGAGGGCGGGAGAGGTGAGGATCCCTGGGCGCAACAACGGGCCCTCCAGAGGACGGTAAAAGTCCAAGAAAGGCGCAGTGGTAAGGAGACAGCTACCTGCGAGCGGAGTCGCAGTGAGGGGCTGGATGGAAGCGCTCTTCATTTTGAGGGAGGCACCGCGACTGGTGGAAGGTCCTCACCCGGAATAAAGAGGCAGACAGGAGACGCGACGAAGATGTTGGGAGCTACTGGAAAACTTTGGGCGAGCTCCAGCGACTGAAAAGTGTGAGGGCACTTCTTTTCCTTCGAGCGGTCGGTTGTCCCCAATGACAGACCTGCGGAAGGGCAGGCGGCACCAAAGAGCAGCTCCTTCACTGGAGTTTCGTCACACAGAATGGTGACGATCGCTGCCTCAATCCGTGGAGTCGACCACTGGAGACAGAGAGGGCGCTGGGCCACTCACTATCCAACGGCCCACAAAAATGCAACGCGTCGTAGGCGAGTCATGAGAATCATTTTAGATGACCTTCGAGGGTGCTTGGGCAACGAGCACAAGACAGCCCACTAGCCAACTGGACAGTTAGCAGGGATGGTGGGAGCACTCTGGAAAGTTCCAAGATGGCGTAGGATCACGACTGACACTTTCGGTCGGCATAGGAAGCAGTGATCCTTTAAGCGAGAAGCCCTTGTTTTCTTCTGCAGAGGCGTTCCGTGGCTACCTCTGGCTCCACCGATTGACTTTTTCAGTGTGATCTTTCTCTGATCTCTTCGTTTGTTTGCTCCCTCTGAGTCTTCACTCGGAAGAGGAACCCAGGCTCTGATCGAGGCAAGCGCCTCCTTCGTTCCACTTCTCTGGATGAGCAGAAGGGTGAAGATGCCTCTGCTTCGACATCGGGGCGAGATAAACTCGAAGGATCCGTCCCTTGCTCCCGAGCGATGCCTGAACATCCCGTAAAGAGGGAGCAAACCAAGGGGGCCGACAGCGCTCCATCCGTCCTGCCGGAATCCTCAAATCGCAAGAGAGGGCTCCATCTGCAGCTGCACGCCGTGGGCCTCGTCCTTCCGCTTCCCTCTTGAGGAAGGGCATCGTCGCTTGTCCTGCGGGGATCGCCTGATCCTCCGGTGGCGCGCGGCAACAGCGCTTTTGGAGTGTCTGAAGAGGGGACCCGCGCGTGGGTGCGTGCAGGACACGGCGGTGCTACGTGCCGGACGTGACGGCGCCACGGGAATGCTGCCTGCTGCGGTTCGACAGCATGGCCTAGCATGTCAGAGATGCCGACTGCCATTCTCAAAAGGGGAGTAGGAAAAGAGGGGGGGAGGAGTTTCTTGAGGCAGGGAATGACGGGGAGGCCCACCGCAGAAGTTACGGTGGTAATGCCCCACCCCGCCCTTCCCTCTCCACGCTTCCAGGACTCTCTGTCGCGGGTCCCCGCGAACGGACCAGACCAGAAAGCCCGCGCGCGTGACCGGAAGAGACGATGCGGAAAGCGGAACCCCCTGACAAGCAGAAGTCTGAGCAGACAAAAGATGCGGAAGACAAAACCGGACTGATGGAGTCCGGGAGGTGGAAGAAGTGGCGACCGGGAAACCCTAGGGTCATCCCTAGAGTTCGCGAGTTCCAGGTTGTTCACAGGACCAGAGTTCTTGCAGGGAAAGTAGACTGCAAGGGAGAAGGTGAAAGAACGGCTGCTGAACGTTGAAGGCTGATCCACCGAAGAGCGGAAAACGGGGGCTGCGGAGCTTCTCTCCCGAGGGGAAAAGTTTCTCAGGTGCTTCCTCCCGGCTGGGAGCCAGGGAAAAGGGCGATCCCCGCACTCGCTCCCTCACTCTTTGTTCTGTCTTCTGCTCCCCCCTACTCGCGTGAGCCCTCTTTCCTTCGCCCTCACCATTAAGCGCATTCCACGGATATCGCAGGAGGAAAAACGCATCCATATTTCAAGCGCAAGAGGAAGATGACAGCGGATGCTGCATCTGCATTCAACCCATGAGAGACGCGGAGGGAACTCGCGTTAAAGACCCAGCGAGCGGAAGGGCAAACCCCGACGGGGGGGAACAGCGCTCTGCTCGAGTCCCCTTCCGAACGCAGGAGAGCAGTGGTACGTATGCCGTGAGGATGGACCAACAGGCGGACGACTGGCGATCGACCGCGACGCGTCTCCCCCGTGCTCGATGGGAACAGACGGGATTCGGTGAGCCTGTGGTTCGCCAGCGAGGTGCACGCTCGGACGCGTATCTCGCCGGCCTGAGAGATTGCCGTGGAGACAAGGATGGGGTCGGAAGGAAGCGAGAGAGGGCGGCACCGGACTGCGAGACGCTCGCAGCCTGGGAAAGGCGGCGTTTCGGACCGAGGAGATCAAGCAAAGCGACGGCGTTACCTTTGGTATGACTGGTAGGACGTCCATCAGCATGTGGGAGTAAAAGTTGGTCTTCTGCTCCACGTCTCTCCTGCTGATTATGTCGAGATACTGAAGGGAACTGACGACTGCATCGCTACGTGAAGACAAATGGTCCAGTTTTAAGATTGCATTTTGCACGCGACACGGTTGCACGGGAGAGATAAGTCATCGCTTCCATGAAACGCGACGTGCGAACGTGTCTGAGCAAACGATGAGCAAATGAGGGAAGCAGACAGACAGATGGTTGGACAGGAGCTTCGAGCTGGTTCCAGCACGGATTCCAGTTAATGAAGTCTTCAGTGAGGGAATCAGCTTGCGAGGAAGGAGATGCTCACGTCCCTCCCTTCCTCCCCTTTCCCTTCCGCCCAAAACAAAACAAAACAAAAAACGAAAGCAAATTCAACGGGAAGACAAGGAGACTCCGGCCGCCGCCGCGACTGTGAGGGAGGTGCTCTGGTGTCTCCGGCCTTCAACTTGTTACGGGGAAGAGTCGGGATGCGGACGAAGAGGGATCCTGGGCTGAAGTGTTTCGGGAGGAGCAGCCTGCAGACGTGAAAGCCAGAGACCATTCCTGACACGTCCCAGGCTTTGTCGCCGGCCAGAAATTTATTTTTTTTGCTTCTTCCGTTTCCGTCGTCGATTTTCTTGCCGCTGTCGCAGCTTTTGGGCTGTCGTAAATCGCGAGAGGAAAGAGGGATCGCCATGAGACGAAATACCGCGCCACCTTTCCATCCTGCCGGACCGAACAGACTCCCCGCCAGTTACTTATAATTATCGACTCCCCCTAATTATAAGTGACGACTTGCTAACTCTCTCCGTTTGCAGCCATCCTGGTCAAAGCCTGGGGTATCCACCGTGCAGACTTGCCTCCGTATTCGAGGCGAAACCTGATACAGCTCCCTCCCCTACTTCCTTTTGTTGTCATAGAAACGGAGGTGCTTCTCGAAATGCCGGGAATGGGGAGCATCCTGCTCACACACCCGATGCGATTCCCTGCGTTGGGAAAAGAAAAACCGCGCTGAGGGTTTTCAGGATCCCCTTCGAGCAAAGCTGGAACGCTCGGACTCTCGAGCGCGCGAATCTTTCCCTGCTCCCCTCCCCTTTCCCTCTGAAGATGCTTTTGCTTGGGTCTGTTAACGAGTAGGGAAGGCTTCTTGCAGCGGCTCTGCACGAGGCACA
This sequence comes from Raillietiella orientalis, assembly GCA_036172245.1. NCBI lineage: Eukaryota > Metazoa > Arthropoda > Ichthyostraca > Raillietiellida > Raillietiellidae > Raillietiella > Raillietiella orientalis. The sequence goes on from JAYWIR010000012.1 coordinate 2,095,718, forward strand.
CCACCGCAAGGCACGCCCCCACTGTCAAGATGGTTTCCTGACTTTAATGCGCGGTTTCCCAGTGCAAGACTCCCTCAGGCGTGTTGCAAAAACCAGCGAAAGATGCTGACAACGGCAGCAGGGTTCGGAAGAGGAAAGAACGGGGCTCAGTAGCGCGCCAATGGGAAACACTCCCTGATCGAAAGAGGGATGGCGCGCAGGCAAGAGAGCTGTGTGGGCGCCACATGCTTTAGGCCAGGGAGAACATCGAGAAGAGGGACGAATGCTTTATCCCAAGGGCAATCGTGTGGCCGTGGCCCTTGCTGAAGAGTACACAACCCTCCCAGACCCAGCTACGAGCCGGAAAGCTCACGCTTCGCAGTCGCTTTTTCCCTGGCGAACGGGCCGTGGCAATTTTGCGGGCAAGTGGTGCTCTGAATAATGCCTGCTGCTTTGCATGCCACAGGTCCTGCCTGTCTGCTGCATCCGCTCCACGAGAAGGAAAACTTCCCTCTTGAGGAGTCCCAGGTGAGGGTGCTGTCGGTAGCCCTCGCTGTACCCAACTCAGGATCCTATAAAGTGTCCTTGGCCTGCGTCGACATCCGGGTGGCTGAGGTCTTCGCGCGTAGTACCAGGCGTTGTGGGTTCGAATCCCACCCGGGGAAGAATCGGCACCGAGAACGGGGTGTGTGGGGGTTCCAAGTGCTCCCCCCCCGCAAGATGACGCTGGTTGCTGGGTGGAGGTGCAGGGATTCACCACGCGCCTTGCAGGGGCTGCGACTCCCCCGGACAGGCCATGCTGCAGAGGAGGAGGGCAGCAAGGGAGTGCGGCCCCTTCCCTTTCTCGGAGGAGAGTGCGCCTGTTCCCGAGGTTCGAATGACAGGGGTGGTGAAGGCCCGACTCAGGCCGGAATACTCTTTGGGATTTCGGTTGCGGAAAGTAATCTCCACCGTGAACACCTCGTGGGCGCGCTGGAGAGCAGCGAAGCGGGAATAGCGACCTCAAGGTAGAACTTCCGGGGCAAGAGAAAGGGTGAGGACAACGGAGCCGCTCTCAGGAGAGCCGGAGATGGAGGAGGGAGGTTGTCCCCGGCAACCACGTTTGGTCAGGCGCGTGGTGGCCAGGTCACCTTCCAGCAGGGTCCCTGAGGCGGACTGCGAGGCGAAGGAGTGCCCACCGCTGGTGGCAGACGGGAATTTCCTTAGCGCGTTCCGTCGGTCCATCTTAATTGCGCCGCCTCGGGAAAGGTCCAGCGGGCCGGAGCTGCGACTTCGGGCCGGGGTTGCCAGAGAAATCCCAATAGCTCTTTCTGAGGAATGGGAACGTTCGATCCTTCCCCGCCTCGACGACGAGTCCGGGAGGACCCGCGGATGCCGACGGTTTCCCGGTCGCATCCCTCCCACGCCAAAGAGTAAGTCGGGCAGGATGAATCGCGCCAAGAGGCGGCGAAGGCGCACCCTTTGCGCGGGTTTTACCGTTAGCCCGGGCTCTTCCTAAATCGGAGGCGAGCCATGGATCAGGAGAGGAGGAGGGTCGTAAGACAAAGCGTAAAAATGCATGGATGCTGCGCTCCCTAGGAGGAAGGTGGGAAAGGAGTAGGTGTGAACTTCCTGATGGATACGATCCCAGGAAGATCCGGGAAAAACTCAGGTGAGATGGGAGAATCCCATTTGTCGGAAGAATTAAAAGCAGCAGGATTCGTTATGGGAACCTGACGCGAAGATTAAAGAGAAACGGGAGAGTACAATGGTTTAAAAGAGGTGAAGCTGCCCGAATCTACATGTAGGCAATTAGCGAGATAAAAGCTCTCCAAGTGGATTCGCAACAGGAGGTCTCGAGGGCGATCGATTTGGTGCGGAGATGCGAAGCCGGAAGCAGCTGCGGAATTCGCGGGGGAGACTCCGAAAAGTGCGGACCCCGGTCGACAGGAAAGGAAAAGAGAAAGGAGGGGAGGAAGAGTGAGGAGAAAGAGTGTGGAGAGGAAGGGAAGACAGGAAGAAGGAGGAGGAAGAGGGGGTGAGGAAAGGGGGAGGAGTAAGAGGAGAGGAGAAAAAGGGTGGAGGGGGAAGACGGGGTGGGAAGGAGGAGGAAGGGAGAGGTGGAACGAGGAGGAAGAGGGGGCAGAAAGAGAAGAAGGAAGAAAGGGGAAGAGGAGAGAAGGAGGAAAGGAAGAAGGAAAGAAAAGAGGAGGAATAGAAAGATTCGTATGTCTTAAGAGAGTGGTGGAGAGGTCTCTGCGGTCTCGCATCGACTCAGAGGGGGCAGGATGTTGCTGTCTGCTTCTTCATGCTTCAAAGGAAAGCACCGGAGCCCACCTATCTTGGCGCCTGGGATCAACCTTCCGCCCTCTCTCTTAGAAATCTCTTCGAAGCTTCGATGAATGTCACTCTGAATACTTCAGGGAGGGAGGAACGGATGCTGCGCTATCAGCATCCAGCCTATCCTCACAGCATCAGCATCCAGTTTGAAAGGTATTTCTGGTGGCTTTCTTGGTCTCAAGCTGGGGATCACGAGATTCGGGGAAGGAGCCGGAGGTGCGGGCGAGAGACACGAGGATTCAGGGCTTCCCGGGAGCTGATTTTTGGAAATCACGCGGAAGCACGGAGGTTCCGGCTTCTGCCGGGCTGATCGGTCCTCCTGCTGACCTCTCTACTGCGGCGGGAAAACTGAATTTGGAGACTGAAGAGAGACTCGGCACCCAGGGGCGCAACGCGGGTGCCTCTGGCGGGCGGTGCACCCTTTGAACATCTCGTCCCCGGCTCCCATTTTCTCCTTACTCTTGCAGAGTGGCTTCGTTGGCGCTGCTGCTTGACCCAGCTGCTTCGAACAAGAGGTCGGAAAGCGCCCCCTTTGGCCTTAGAATCGTCCAACGCCTTACGATCCTCTCCTGTTGTGCTTACGATTTCCTTCCCACTCTCGCTCTGGGAGTTGGCGACGGGTGAGAACTGAGAATGTGCATTCCGTTTTGTTCACCTTTCGGATCTGTTTCTAAACGGGAAGCCCTTCCCTGAGGGAGTCTTCGTTCCGTCGCTGAAGTGCCGACGGACCAAGGGAAACAGAAAATTCCTTCAAGTCCACTGAGCTGCTCCCAGCGCTCTTTCAAGCGAGGATGCACGGGACCTCTCCGACTACGGACGGGATTCTCACTTAAGTCTCGAGAGAGAGAGAGAGGAGGAAATTTCCCTCCTGCTGCGGAGCACAGCGACCGGGGGACAGGATGAAAGGGAAGGAGGGAGGAAAAGGAAGGAAGGATGCGCTCTCATAGGAGCGGCCATTCGGCGTTCTCCGCGACATCTCCATTCCCCCTTTCACACAGGGCTGGAGCGAAGACACGGCGTTGGACGAGCGGGGCAGGCGAAGAAGGAAACTCCCGAAGGTAAGACCAGGAGTCCTGGCGACGCCTCCGATTCGAAGGAGGCGGCTAATTCTGAACATCCACCTTTTTCCCATCGATTTCGTACCCAAAAGGGTCGACTCCTGCAGCCGCATTCGGAAAGCAAGGGCTTCCTCCTTGCTCCAAAGGTGAGGTGGAGCAGCTGGAACCCGGCCGGGTTCTTGGAGTACGAATTCGTCGAAATCTCGAGGGTGGCCCCAAACCGGTTCCCGGAGTAAAGGCGGCTGCTAGCAAAAGCAATCTGATCTTAATTCATCTTCCCAAATCTTAGGTTGCAAGGGCAGAGGAGTCTAAAAGAAGAAGAAGAAAAAATCGAAGGAGCATTCACGAGAAACACGCGAAGACGCTCAGGAAGAAATCTCCCTCCCCCCCTCCTTTGTCTCCCTCTTCTCCCCGACCCATGAGATGAGAGATCTGAAAGGGGGATTCAAGATTCCGAGGAGTCGGGAACGAACATAGACGTCTGCTGCATCCCGGGCTGCCGTCTCGTGGCCGCCTGCCTTGGCCCCCGCTGTTCTCCTTACTGGATCTGGGACAGGTCTTTCCCATGAGGCTTTCCCAATGAACGATTCCTCTCCCCAGCCCGAGATTCCGAGCGCAGGATGCCTGCCGCTACCTGTTCCTTGAGGACTTGCCCCAAGGAACTGCCGCTCGCCAGTTCAGGCTCCGAGTTCGCGGGCACCCCTTAGGGGGACAATGGGGCGCGCTGCCCGCCTGCATCCTGACAGGCCGGCGAATATGAGAAGGATTTCAGCGCGTCCGTTCGCGACCTTCAGCCCCTGGCTTACAAGAGGCAGGGTGGTTCCGCCGGCGCTGTCTCCGTTCGAGGTCGGTTGGCAAGATGCGTACCCCGCAAATTCTGCATCCTGATTCGGTCGGCGCCTCGTCGCTCCGTGAGCCCTTGTCGTCGGCGGAGCCGCTGCCCCTGTGGCCGACGGACGGTTTCATGTGGCGCGGGACGCGTACCAAGGAACGCTGCGACGAACGCGAGACACGGACGGCGATGGATCCGACGGTCTTTTGCTGCCGTCCTGTGCCACAGGAAAAGGGGGGAGGACGGAGTGGAAGTAGAGGGTGGAGATCTGCCAGACCTAACCTAACCTACCCTAACGCGAGTCCCCCTCAAGGAACAGGGCATCCCAAGCGTGCATTGCCCAGAAGCTCTGTGACGCTGAGGAGGGTACGTGCGTCCGCATGGCCACTGGCCTCGTCACGAGACGCCCTGTGGGATTCCTGGAAGGCGCACAATCCCTCCTCGATTTCAGAATTCTCATTCGAGCTCACTGCAGCCGCATGACCCGCGAGGACAATGGCAATAATAAAGTTAATTGCTGCCCCACGTTCAGGGCTTAGCCAAGGGCAGCTTTAGTTCGGCGGGAAGCTACCTGAGGGCTCCCCTTGATGGAATGCAGGAATGCAGCTACTAATTTTTGCAACAGATGTTTTCACTTGTTGGCATCGTTACGTTGCTAGGAATAAGAATGAAGGGAAAAAAAATGTAGAAGAGAAAGGGAAAGCAAACACGATAAAGTGACATATCTATATGTAAAATATCGCACTTAAAGAATGTGTCTTTATCATTTCCATGTGTGACAGAGAGGGTTATTTTCTCCACTGGAGGTTTTGACTCCACTCCAGGATGAGGAAGCTGGAGAACACCTCCCTGCATCGCGATCGTTCGGAAGTCGAGCTCTCCAGGAAGAGCTTCCAATCATTCTTTCGAAATCATATCGACCCTCTTTCGGACGTAATCTGATTTATATGCAAATGCCTCTTCTTCTTTACTTACTGCTCCACCATCGGTCGTTACTAATGCAAACAGGCCTCTCACAGCCTCTGGATAGATCCAGCCAGCAGTGCTCGAGATGCGCGCCTGTCTATTTCGATGCCGGATCAAGAGGAAGGTTGGCTCTTACCAGCCATAATTCGATTTTCAATAATTCAATCTCTTGCATACTATTTAGTGAGCAGGATTATTAATAAATCATCATGGAGGAGCTCTCTCCTCCTTGCAGATAGGAAGGCGAAGAGAGGGAGCGTCATGAAATTTTCAACCGAGAGTGCACTACAAGCAAGAAGATACTCTCATCAGGGATCATACGAGGACTGACGACACCGGAAGGAAAGTGGAGCAGCAGACGCACGGAGCGACGTAGGGAACGGGCGTCGGCTTCGCTCCGTGCGCTTCGATCACGTCCGTTCCATCCGTTCCCTTAGTTACGCGAGTCGCGGCTGATGCAGACTTCCCGGAGAGAGAGTTGCTTTCCGTGCCACGCTCTAGAAACAGTGCCTGGCTTCCTCTGGAGAGCGGACCGGTCCAGGGTCCCGGGACGCTCCTGAAGACTCTTCTGACCTCGAGCGCCCGCACGCGGAAGACATCTCGTGAGCCCCGGATGAGAGATGCCAACGGCCTCTGCGTGCGTGGTGTGCACCGCCCTCGAGATGAGTCCGGAATCGACTCGCAGAAGAATGCCCTGCACGCGTGTCCGTCGGTCTCCATTTACGCCCACTGCCTTCGACCGCTGGCGCTGGAGAGCCGCGCCTCGAGAACAGCGAGCTCCGTGAGAGACTCTTGCGTTCGCTCACTGCGCGCGAGATGGCGCTCGGCCGACCCGGCCACTTCCGGGAGCACCTGCGACATTTATTGCCACGAACTTTGTAAGTGGTGATGCAGGACGCGGCAAAGTGGTCGACCCTGACCGCCACACCCCTCGCCCACCCTTATCTGCCTTCAGGGCAAGAGACGACAGTAGCCGATAGGCGAGGTGGTAGTGCTCCTGCACCATCGCGGGAACTCCTTGGCAATTGGAGGACGCGCGAGTTGGCGGATGCTGCCACTCCGCATGCTATGGCGACGGGACTCCTTCGGTGGAGAGAACTTTCGGGTGTCCCTCCCGAAGAACTTGTGGTCCCTCCCCACTTCATGGACATTCCGGTGTTCCCCTCTCCTGGAAACAGACTATGCTGCTCTTTCTGCACTGGAGACTCCAGTGCAGCGAGCACCGGCACCGCGTTTCCACAGGGGTTGCATCCGGAACTCTTGTTCCAGGTGCGGGTCGGGGAAGTCGATCGCTTCGCACCTGCTCTTGGACTGCGGTGCCCTCCGGAAACTGTGGCGGAGGATGGCGTCAGCGCTCCTACACCACGAGCACACCCCACCCGCGACCTGCTGTGACGGAAGAACTCTTGACGGGCGCGGTGATCGCAACGATGGGTTGCCATCGTCACGGTCGTGTCATCGTGCTGCAGGCGACGGCGCAGCAGAGCGAGGTCACCGGGATGACAGCCGCCTCCCAAGTGACGACGACTGTGAGGTGGCCTCAGCCAGGAAGAGGAAGCGAAGGTGGAGACCACCGGTATCCAGCGCCGGTTTTGAAAGGAGGAAACGGTGGACACCGGTTACTCCTGTCCGCAGCCTGCCTTTTTTTTTTTATTCTCATTCCCCAGTTCCTTTTTTAGTGTATGTACCGCCGAAGCAGGTACATATATCCCCAGTCCCTTTTGCTCCGTACCCTTCCCGGGTTTTATACATTGATCCTGATGTACACGAAGGAAACCCAAAGACCTCATCCCACCGGATTTCCCATGTTTTGTGTGTGTGTTTCGGCTGTCCCTCTCCCCTTCCCCGTTCCGAACTTTTGGATATCCCGGCCTGCATGGCTGTGGACCCCCTCTTCCTTGAACTTCTTTTGTGTTCGGTTGGGAACCGGACTCTTCCCGACTACTCCCTTCTTTACGATATGAACGCTCCCGCGTGTGACCGGGTGAAAAAAATTCCTGGAGCGATTCCTTCGGGGCGCTAACCGGGAGCAGTGCAAATCCCCCCTCTCCCTCCGTGCTCGGCGAATCGGGAGCGCTTCGTGGCAAAAACGACAGGAAGAGGGAGGAGGTGTGTGTGAGGGAAGGGGATCTAGACTGTCATCACGTGTGTCCTCGGGCTTGATGAAGCCGTTCGCGCTCCTCACGGGACGACCTGCTCGGGTGAAATTTCGTGATCCCAGGTGGAGGAGAATCGGCGCTGAGCGCTCGCTGTCTCCTGGCCCTTCCATCATCATCATGTCCGCTCTTTCCCGATAACTCACGTCCGTCGCCAAGTCCGCCCAGCTCTCGCACATTACTTATTGGTTGTGACGTCTGGCATTAGCGGAAACGGAAATTCGTTCGAATTGCCATTCATTACTGTCGCGAATGAATGAGCGCCATTCTTAAGAGAGCGCTGGATATTTACTGTTAATAAACACCTCGAGAGACAGCAAGGGTTTCCGCATCTGCGACGGGTCGAAACGGCCTCCGTGAAAGGAGGTAGTTGGTTTCTGCTTTCGGCGCGTCCGAAATCTGCAGCGTTTCGGGTTTCCGGGGCTGCAGGCATCCCCGGAATTTGCGGTAAGACCGAAACACGAAACCCAGGCATGCAGATCGCAAACGAATGCGGAAGTCATGTGACGTCATCGTTCCTTGGCCAGAGCTCCGCGAACGGAAAACCAAATCTGTAGCGAACGAGTGGGAACTCCATAAACACGCGCGGAGTCCGGGATGCTGCGCTTGCCCACTCCGGAGTTCCTCCCGCGTCACGGAAGAGAGAGCCCCTGAGGGCAGCAACCCGAACTAAACTCCTTTCTGAGTCATTGCATTTTGGATATGGTGAATCACGTTACCAGAAATAATCCTCCATCAGGAATAAGCGGGTGGTGACCCTCTGCCGGTAGTCCCGCTGCAGCAGCCTCTGGACCACTTCTTGCAACTCAAACGGAATCTTGCCCATGACCGTTTTCAGCTTATCTGGAAGCTTGCAGCAAACGTGTTAGTTGACTTTCGTCTATCGGACCGCGCGCGCGGGGACCGGCCCTTCCGCTTGACGAGTCTCCCTTTCGAATTCTTGGGTCGGTCGAGCCTGCAGGAGGACCGAACCCAGCGTTTCGCTCTTTGGCTCTTGGCCGTTCCCTCGGGACGGCAGCGACGAGCAATTTCTCATCCTCTCCCCTCCTCCTCCATCCGGACGCTTCGACCGCCTCTTCCCTAGCCGGATTTCCACCTGCGCGCGTCCCCGAAAACGCACAGCGCCTCTTCCTCCTGTCTTCCCGTTTCGCGCACACACCGGAAGTCCCGCAGCAGAGCATGGACGCGTCTGGGAACGGGCACGTCGCACAGGCTGATGGCGGGCGTTCCCGTATTTCAGTCATCCGAACGCGTGTAAACGTCACGGCGCTCCGCAAGACACGTCGGCGCGAACCTCGCGAGTTGAGCAGGGGCCGCTGAAAGGCAGGGGGCGGGGGCAGGTGCCTTCCGCTTCCAAGAGCCATCACTTTTTTCTTCTCTTTTTTTTTTTGCGGACACGCTGCATCGGGGAGGGAAAGTCGTTGCCGGAAGGCACCAGGTGCCCCCCCCCTCTTCTCCACCCTCCACCCGGCCACGAACGAGAAGGCGCTCCGCGCTTCGCTGAGGAGCACCGCAAGGAACCCTCCGCAGCCAGCGCGTTTGCGCGGGGCGGACGCGCAGGCCGTCGAACAGCGTCGCGAAAAAATCCACTTCCGGGATCTTCTTGTTTTCTCTCCTCCGGGAACGAAAACAGAGACGGAAGGGGGCGGATGGGATTCAAAGACCCCGCCCGCATCTGGTGAGGCTTCCTCTGCGTCACCCTGGTTTGTCGGAAATCGTCTTTCCTGTTCCTTAGCAGCGGGACGCTAACGGGAAAGGAAGAGGGCATGGTGAGAGCGCGTTTTTCGAAGGAAAGGGATTCAGCCAGAGGCAAGCAGCGATGTCTCGGAGCCGGGGAGGCAAGAGATCCGCTCGATCTCTGCGAGCACGGCTCCTTCCCTGTTTTGTTCGAAGGGGGCGGGAGGAAGGGCGGGAAGCGTCCAGGCGCGAGGAGGGTGAGGCGAAACCGCTCCACGAGGGACACCGCCGCTTTCCTGTTCGGGAATTCCTGGAGTTCGCCGAGTGAGCCTCGCAAGAATCGGGCAGGAAGGAGACTCGCCGGGCGGGTCGATCAGGAAGAGGGGCCGGCAAGACGGGTTTGCGGAAGCGCAGCCGGGAAGGATCGACTCTTCGAGTCGAAGGAAAGTGCTGAGGACCCTCTTGTGGCGAAAGGCAGGAGCAGAGGTCTCCGGGCTCGGATCGGTCGGAGGAGGGCGAGGAGAAACTTCCGGTTTCGGAGATGCCAAAGATGCCAAAAGTGCAGTGAGGACACGGGAGAAAGGGAAGCAGGGGACAACCCGCCTGATTCCTCTTCCTGAATCTCCCTTGTCCATCGCGAAGTGTGGGAACGGGGATCTCGACCAGGAGGGGACGAGGGAGGCGGACGAGGAGAGAGGAGAACCCTTGGGCTTCAGAGACAGACAAAAAGTCATCAGAATCTTCAGTGCGCGGATAAGATGCAGTGGCGACAGGGCAAGGGAGACGCGCTTTTTCCAGAGGGTGAAAGGGGAGTCTATTCGCTCCGTAGGGAGAGGCACGTTCTATCAGTGGAGGGAGATCGGATTGAAGAACCGGGGATTTCGGACTGGCGTTGGGAAGAGGAGAGAAGGGTGGGCGAAGATACCGTGGATGAGATGATGGGAGCTGGCAGCAGACGAAGAACAGGATGCGACAAGAGGAGACGCGGGATTGTGCGTAGCTCCCGAGTGGCGCTCGCCAGCCAAGGGACCGCCGCTTCCGAGAGCAGGTTTAGACGGAGCGGGAAAACTGAACGAGCAGATTCATTTCTGGAAGCACAAGCCTCGCTTGAAGACGCAGCATCCGCATCTGTGCAGCAAGATGGTTTCCATTTTTGCTGCAGTTTGAGTGAAGCGTTTACTCATTAACACCTGGCGCACTTTGTCTTGCGGTCGAGTGTTCCTCTGAGGGACGAGACCTCCCTTTCCTCCCCCCCTTTTCCCCCCTCCAATGCTGGCGAAGGGAGAGCGGGAAGGCGGGCGGAATCGACGGGCGCCTGAGGCTCTTTTCTATTTTTCTGAACGAGAACCGGGAGAGTGAATCTGGAGCAAGAATGACAGAGGAACGAGGAGATGCTGGAACCGTGGAGAAGGACAACGGCAGAGAGAGGCGCCGCTGCGTTTCCTTCTCCTTCCTTGCGAGGCCGGAGGGAGACGATTTCGGGAACTGGAAAGACGGCGCGGCTTGCGGAAGAACAAACGACTATGTGCAACTCAGGTTTACGTAGAGATCTATCTGCGGCGAACTCGGAAGAATCTCTCACCACCTGGATGGCTCGGTTTGCTTACATTTAACAGGGCTCTCGGTGTTCCACTCGGATGCGAGCACCAACAACATTTCTCGAGCCGTCTCACACAATTCATACCGCGGATTTTCATTCATGAATACGGGGACAGCTGACTGATTTTGTACCGTGGTTCGTGGCTCTTCAGGGTTCTCCTTCGCTCGCCAGTGTTAGCTCACGAGAATACCTCAAAGAAGAAGCGTATTGCCGGAGGCGGAAGTGAAAGTCGAATGAGAGTACTCGACTGCGGCGGAAAGTTCGGGCTTCCATCTTGAAAATTGCTATTCGGTTGCGAGGATGAAGCTCCAGATGGAGTCGTCCAGGGGAGCTGGCCAGCATCCAGCATTCTTTAGTACAGCCAAGGACGGAGCAGCTGGCAGGAAACCAACGCGCCGGCGGCCTCGAGGTCCGGAAAGCACTCGACTGCGTCGACCAGGAGCTCCTGGAGCGCATGGGTCTGCGTTAGCGGGCCGTATGGCTGCAGTCTTTGAGCGTGGCACCAAGCGTTGAGGGTTCAGATCTCAGCCGGGGAAAGATTGACGTTAAGGAACGGGTGCGTCTTGAGTTTCGATTACTTCCTAAGGATGACGCTGGTTGGCCTACAGGTTTTCGGTGCAGCACTGGTGGAAAACCGGATGCTCCCTCTGACTGTTTGGAATGGAAAGTTGATCTTCCGGAGTCCACCCAGGAATCAAGGAGCCATTAAGGGTTCTCCTCCGGTTGTGAAAATGGACCACATGGGTTTATCGGCAGTCCTCCTGACTTCTATGAGCTTCCGTTGGCGTGACGCGCTCATGACTGCATATTCTAATGACCAGCATGTATATGCTGTGCCGGCGCGGTGCGGCGTGGGACGAGGAGACAGACTGAGGCCCCTGCTCTTCAGCAATTGGCCCAGAGGGCATGCAGGGCTACTCTTGGCTACCTTGCCGAGACTGTGCTCCAGTATTTTCTGCTGCTCTTGCCAATGTCCACTCCAGGAAGGCTAGCAGTTCCATTAGCGACTACAGGAAGGTCGATTCCGCGGCGTCTGGTCCGTTGGTATTTATAGTCTTTAGGGTGTTTACGAATTTGCTGCTCTCGAACCGAGCGGAAAGGGGGTGGGGCGGGGGAGGGAAAGTCGAGCGTGCGGTCGACGCTCACCAAACTGGAATCCTGAAGCGGCCCGCTCGAAAGAAGGGCGAAGACAGCAGTAGCCGACCGAAATCCGAGTTTCGAATCGCCGACGAGAAGTGGACGGAAATTCAACTTGATTCTTCGAAAGCCTAAGAGATTCGGGTGCTCGAGAAGACCAAACAGAGGTGCAGTAGTTCACTGTCGTGCCGAGGAAAGGCCATGCCGGGTGTCATGGAGAGGTGATCCCCCATGGGGGAGGAGGGTATTCTGCCTTGGCTAAGTGAGGGCGGAATAGGGCTGCCTTTAATGGTCAGGCCACACACAAAGATGGCAGATCCGCGACCTATGAACCATGCCAGGATGTGGCACACTATGTGGTTCAATTGAAGCAAGTTCCTAGTGCCTCAAAAACAAATAGGGAGGCAGAGTGTGGAGGTAGTATTTCAAGTATCCTCTGTAGATTAATCTGCTGATGACTCTGAAGAATTTGATGCGCACATTCTGCATGGTTCATAGGTTGGAATCCGTCTGTTCCATTCGTGCGGATGCTAAGGAACAGCCGTCACAAACTACCCCAAATCCTCGAGCCACAGCTCGCTTGGAAAGATTGTTTCCAGTCTCGGTTTAAGCGGCTGCGAGGACAGTAGCTGCAGCAACAAGCCTCTTGGGAATTTATGGTCTCGAAAAAGGGTCTCGAAGAAGGGAGGAGTAACAGTGGCCTAAGACGCAGAGTGAAGCAGAAGAAAAACGAGGATCAGAGTTGAAGGGTCTGGTGAAGAGAACCACGTTGCTCACTTTGTTTAAGGAGAGAAGCAACGTGGTGAGCAGCAGGATGAAACTTCTTTACTCAGCGATGAAGCAGGCACTCGCTCCCTGGACCAAACTTAGAACAGGAGTGTGGAGTAATCCCCAGCGCGCTTAACTGGGGATTCATCGATTCCTTGGATGCCGGATAACCTCTAGGTTTCCCCACTCTGCCTCTGATGAAGTCTCGAGGAGATGCGGAGAGACACGATCATCCCGATAACCAAGAGATTTTACAAGATTCAGCCCCTGTGACTGGATTATTGACTGCTAAGGAGAGAGGAAGGCACGGAGCGTTGTAAGGTTGCTCCAGGGCTCCCAGGTAACGCGCGAGGATCCCCATTTCTTCCTATACAAGGGGGTCCTTGGAAGCAGGCGGCCTGTTCTTCAGCCCGAGATGCGGTTTCCGAACACGGGTTTCAGTCTGCGCACCGGACGATCTAGGCGCAGTGCCCATTTCCTTAGACGCTTCGTCTTTTAGGAATTTGTGAATTTCTTGAAGGTTAGGGGCTGCTTCGAGACGGAACTTCGTTTTCGGACTCATCTACCTGGATATGCTGTCCTTCTCCGCGCAGTGACCACACGCCTTCATAAGCCGCCTTGGTGCCTGGCAGGTGCCAGACGCCACGGTTACACCAGACTCGTCCCTCTGCAGCAGAACTTGGGCGTTCCTCGCAGATTGGCAGGTTGCGCTTTCCATCTGCACGGAGAAGGAAGGCAGCCGTGCCTTTTCGAGGCGGCTGCTACGAGGGGGGGGTGCGTCACTTCGAAGGGAAGCTCGCGGCCTGACTGCCTACCTCCCCCCCAAAGTGTTTGCACCTCTCTTAAAAAAAAAGATCGCCTCCGAAGACAATCCTACTGGTGGACGAGGTGTCAGGAATCGCGGGATCATTCCACTCTTCGAAAAGCAAATAAGAATGAAGCACGCAGTGTTTTTTTTTTTTTTTTTTCGAGAACATTCCCTTGCAGTCCGCGCTTTACCGAGAGTGAACACGAAGAAAAACAGAGCTCGCGGCTAGCAGCAACTTTCTGAGGGAAGAATTCCTGGAAAACAATAGTTAGAGAACGAGTTTGCTCAAGACTAAAGGAACCCGGTGCGCTCTTGGATTTCGGTTGCCATGCAGTTGCATAAAGAATGCGTAAAGGAAATCCTCAAATTCCAATAGATGCATTTTCAAGTCATTCTCATCGGGGATTTCATGCGGTGTTAGGAGAGATACCGTACGCACCCTCTGACCGATTGAAAACGATGAAGAGGAGTCTACCCCTTCCGACAAGTCCACTTGAACACCGTGATTCCCAAAAAATGGATGCCAGCTTGGAGAGCGTTCTTGCCCAGTGCATCCTTGGGTGCAGTGCTCAGATTTGTCAGGGAGTCACTTCCAAGTGCTGATGATTTCAATGGTGATGATGTTGACCTTCTCTTGTGGCCTCGGTCGAAAGCCAACGTTTCTCGTGGACGCTGACTGTGAGACGTTAAGCTGGATTTCCATCAAATGCATCGGTAGCAGACGATGGTCGCGGTGAGTTCCCGCGAGCTGGCGACCCAGACCGAAGAGGTTACCCGAAATACTTCTGGGGATTGGCAGCCGCCGCCAACCAGGATATTACGAGAGCACGCATCAACTTGGAGCCAGGCCTAGTGTCCCATAGCGAAGGAATGTGTAACCACATCGGAGACCACTTTTTTCCATGAATGTCCACCAGCAGCGTCGGAAGAGCAAGGCGGAAGAGACAAGTATCGAGCGTTGGCTCGCAGATTCGCGTCCAAAAGAATGCCAGCAGTCGCAAGAGGAATCTCAGGAGGGTTAGTGGAACCCGAGAATTGAGGGAATGTCGAGGGAGTTGAAAGTTTTCCCCAAAAGCAGATGGAGCGTCCCAGCAGTAATCGTTCTTCTCGAGCATCCGTGCTGCCGTGCTTCCGGGATGTGGGTTGGAAACATCGGTAGGTCACCATCCATATTGGAAGAACGTTCGACAATCACAGGAAGAGTTGAAGCGGTGTGAAAGGGGAAGGAGATGATGGAAACTCTCCTCCTTCACTTGCCTATAGTATCCCATTTCTTTTACATATACATATATGTATGAATTAAATTTGGGGTGGCTGCGTGGTGGTGTTCGACGAACGAATCAGAATACAATCCTTAATGCTGCCTACGATCAGCTGGCTGCACTGCGTGCACCGGCTGATCGTAGGCAGATGGATGAGGAGCCCAAGCTGCGGGTCTTTTTGAAATAGAAACGGCCCGATCGTGGAGAATGAAAAGTGATTTAGTCGGTGGGCGCCAAATACGATACAAAAGGGACGATTTCCTTTCTTTTCTTTCCTTCGAATTTTCTGGGGAGAGCGAACGCAGACGACGAGTCACGGGATACGAAGCGGGTTCAAGAGTAAGCTGTTGCAACTTCCCAGCGATGGAGCAAGGGGAAAAGAGGTCGCAGTTGTCGAAATTCAGACCCCTCTTCGCGGAGGCGGGATCGCGATTCAGAGCACCTGAGCATCACGCTTTCTTGCTTCCGAGGATGTACATCTTCGAGGGAGCGGATCTGAAAGGAGCTGAAGTGAGCGACCATCCGGCAGCCCCGCGTTAATGGGCAAAAGGGAGCGGTAGGCGAAAAATCTGTCTTTTCATTCTGGTGTGGAAAATTCAAAGCCACCTCCTTCCTGGTTCACCCCCTTCCATCTCAGATCAGCATCAGTCTTTTCGATTCAGTTCGCCGGATGCTTACTTTTGCTAAAAAACCTCAGCCACGCGAGGAAAGCCATTTGTCCTCGATCTCTTTGTGATAGGAAATATTTGCTTATTAGTACATAATGACAATAGTAACACTATTATTTCCATGCTCCTAACGGCTTGCGTTTCGTGCTCGGAACACGAGGTTCGAGGTTTATTAGGTAATTTCTTGGGACGACATTTCTTCGGTAAAGCTTTTCCAGGGGAATCGTCCTTGCACCCTCATATTTCAGATAAGGGGATAAAAATAGATGAATCCGCAACGTGGGATTGCACATTTGATTCACACAGTATAATGGAACAGAATAGGGATAAAGGATAGTAAATGAGCGGCAGTGTAGCTGGAAAATGAAAAAACTGGACATTTCATGGACGGAGGTGGTGGTTTCTGAGCAAAACCTCGGAGCAGACGGGCGAAGAAACGACTTTCGAAGGTAAACATCAGTTTGCTAACGCGATTGGTACAATTGTGCAAGTGCAAGAGGACAGGGGCAGACCGACCAGGAAATTCCTCAGGTCGCGAGCGACAATTTCTTCAGCCATCAGCAAAGTAACCTACAGGGGATGCTACTTCCGTATCTTTCCCTGTCTGTTCTTGTGACACCGGGGGCCTGCTTCAACCGAACTGCGTGGTATGCAGCCTTCTCGTCCTGACATGGCAAACAGGTTAGGAGCATGCCAGACCAACAGCCCGAAACTACCCGATTAGGAGAGGAAAAGATCGATGCTGGCTTTGACAGACACCGCGGAAAATTTCTGTTCGTTCCCTTCTCCTGTCACTGCTCTCTGAGGAGTCCATGCAAATGGAAGAGGCCAAGTGGGAACCGTAGCCTTTTCCCTCTTGTATTGGTGACTCTTTGGCATGCATCAGTGTCTCATTCCCAAAGAGCACGGAATCGTCGGTGCAATTTGTTCACTCGGCGTGCACCCAGTAGGGCGCCTTTCGTGTTGCTTCTACCGGATGAGCTGCCGTGGTGACTGCTGCCTCATCTTCCGCCGACTCGAGGAATCGGCTTGGCTGATGGCACTGCAGCTGGGGGTTCACTGAAAGTGGGGAAGCCGCCCTTTGCGTTCCCTTTTCTTGCATTCCTGTTTCACTTCTCTTGCTGTTCGCGTTCGGCGTTTCTTATCGAAACGGAGACGCGTGCACCCTTGGCATATGCACTCTTTGTGATAAATGGGAGCGAGAAGAAACTCCGAAAAATTTGCGCCACTGATACAGGCGCTCCGATTCAATCGAAAGATCGTTATTTTACGTAGTTACAGGCTATTTCGGAGAGCGAACGGGAAGCGATCCTCGGAAAATAAATAAAAAACACAACGGCAACAAAAAAAAAAAAAAAAGGCTATAGGAAACGCGAGACAAGACCAGGAAAAACCCTTTCACAAGTTTATTGGTCCGGCAAGTTAAAGCGATGCAAGAGCTGTATGCACTCAGAAATTTATTGTGATCAAATGGAAAGTCGGGAGCCTTTCCTTGGAAACCGGGAGAATCAAGCCACGAGGCAGGGGTAAGTGCCTGTTTATCTATCGATCAACAACATGATGAATATTCTCTTTGGTATTCAAGGCGCACACACGGGAACTTTGAGATAAATTCGTATGATTTATTGAACCTCCTCATCAGATTTTCATTAAAAA
The DNA here is from genome assembly GCA_036172245.1 of Raillietiella orientalis. Lineage (NCBI taxonomy): Eukaryota > Metazoa > Arthropoda > Ichthyostraca > Raillietiellida > Raillietiellidae > Raillietiella > Raillietiella orientalis. The sequence continues at coordinate 2,112,604 of JAYWIR010000012.1, forward strand.
ATAATTAGACATCTCTGGCAGCAGGGCTTTCTCTCGGAGGAGGTCGTGCAAAACCCGAGCTCCTCGGCACAGCGGTAGCTGCTGAGCCAGACATCAGCATTTGCTTTTCCGACAAATGGCTGAAGCGTCATCGTGAAGGGAAACTCCGTTCCTCGATCCAGCTTCTGCAGATAATCTGTTGATTCTCACTGGTGGTTCTGAGCTTTCGGTTCCAGGAAAGGTGCGGCCACTCGTGAGGGTGCGCTGCTTCGCTTTCCTTTTCAACGTGCGGTGCTCGCACGCGTCAAGCAGAGACGGTGCCCTTCCAGCTTCCCTTGCCATCATCCTGTAATCAGAGGAGCTCCTCTTATCCCCAGCTCTTTGAAATGTCGTCACGATTCCGAGCCCCCTGTTTCGTCTCGAGCAAACACTTTCTGTTCTCGTGCGGCTGCATCTCTAATGAAAAGCTCTGCAGCTCTTCCCACTACTTCAAGATCCAGTACCGAAGTCACCTGCAGGTTCATGTGCGAGCAGACTTCCTTGAAGTTAAGCAGTGGATGGGCGCTGAGCGCGTCTCCCTCGAGTCTGGTGCTGTACGCAAGTACCCTTCCAGACGATTGGTGGTGTGAGGATGGGCAATCGGAATCGAAGGCTGGAGCCACCTGCCGGATTTCCGAAGCATCGATCACGAGCATTTCCGATAATGGCCACAGTGGAATTGCGCTACGCTCATCTCATCTAGTGTCCTACTCTTGATGTGCTGACGTGCACCGTGTTTCAATTCCCATCAGGTCGTTGCTTCAGACTTTTCTTCTGAATGCCCAGAAACTTTAGGAAGGGAAACAGAACAAGCAAGGGAGGTGAAAATCTCAACCTCTCTGCGGATGCTTGCACCACTTCTGCCGCTGTTTGGAAATAAGCTCCTGAGGAGATCAGAGATAAAGACAGCAGGCCAAAAGGAACGATCACTTTCGAAGCTCCATTTTTTTGAAGAATGAACAAAGAAATATTTTTGGCCGAGTTCATTCCCTAGCCGTGGAAGAACGGAGGCAGCGCTTAACTGTTTGCCCTGGAAATCGAGAGCTTTCAATGTTTTCCAAGCATCAGAATCAACGAAGATGGAATTAATCAGCTCTTGACCGGAAGCGTTGGCATTTGACGATCTGGTCAGAAAAATATGAAACAGCAGTGCTGATACGGAGAGCACCGTTCTCTTCCAAGAGTCTTCCTGTTTGCTCTTGGCTCGTTGGCACACCTTCCCTCGAGTGGGACTTTCCAAGGAAAAAACGAATACGACGAGTTTGCCTTTCGAATGAGGAAAACAAACAAGGAATCTTCCACTGAAACGAGCGCACGCTCTTCTGATCCGGGAAAACACAGCGGATCTCGGAGGCGGGTCGTCAGAACTGGGAGCTACTTGGAAAGTCGGGATCAGAATGTAATACACGTTCTCGTTCTTGTATCGGAACGTCACGTGATCCGGTTGCATGACTCCGTGCACTCTGATTTCCAGCGAACCTCGCAGCAGAACTTTCCGTTTTGGTTTCAGGAAAGCTGAAGACGAGTGATGAACCCGAGGGAGACTTTCCAGTACCCAGACGTTGCTATGAACAGGTGCGAAAACATCAATGTCATAATCACAGCTGGACTGCATCTCCTACAACCGAGAGATTTCTCAGAATCTCTTGCTTGCGGAATGTGGTTCCACAATTGAAAAGACGAAGACAGAAGTGGCTCGCCGATTCTTGACTGAAGTCGCCTGTCGCGAAGGGAAACGCTCAGTAGCGTGGGGAACCGCGCATCTACCTGTCTCGAGAGTGATTCGGATACGACCAGAAAGGAGGTGTTTCGCATCCTGCAGTGCACCGTGTTCGCAAAGCATCGATCTGACCTTCGGAACGTCGCCTGGAAGCCAGGAGCGAGCCAAAGGAGGGAAGGAGAGGAAAGGGCTAGTAGACGAGAGTCAAAGGGAAGCACAGCCACTATTTAACGCGGTCGTCGGCGTTGCCAACGAACGACAAAAGCTTGTGGGACTTGTGGGACTTCATCTCGTCCATCCAAAGAGGTTCCGTTGCATTGAGTTCTGCGATCCTGAAAGGATGCTCGCTGATAGCGGCTGAGAAACTGCATCGGCAGGAACCACACAAGTTTCACATTTTTTCACATTGCGGAACTCTGTTTCTTTGCCTTCTTATTAGCTCCCCCTTCAACATGCGGTGAGGGGAGGGGGGTAATAAGAAGGCCTAGATCTCGCTGGTGATGCCATCGGTCTGTACCATAAGGGAGAAAAGGAGTTGCGCGGTGCCACAGTTCAGTTGCCTCCAGCTAAAAACCGGACCTCTTCCACCATTGAAACAGGAAACTGAATGAGAGAGGATGAAGAAGAGCAAAGTGAAAGTGATTTGCCAGAGTCGCGAAGGCTCCTCGTCCACGAAAAGAACCTTGAGAGATCAGCTACGGTGCCTCAGAGAGCGAGCGCAATCCTCCGGCGGAAGGATCACTCTGATAAGCAGTCACCAGCCTCTTGTCATTCAGCTACCAGCCTTCAGCAAGGCAGCGGCAGACCGAAGGTGATAATGAAAGTCGAGTCAAAGATCGGGTCCATGATTCGATCAGAGATAAGGGAAGCACCCTCCTATTCTGGCCTCGGCGAGCGGGAACGAACCTGCGGCTGCCGCAGGACAGGGTGAGCTCTCGTTCTCGCGAGAGTCTTCGAAGCCTCGGACGGGTCTTTCGTTTCAGCGCGGAGCCGCGCCAGGTTCGACCATCGAAGTTTCGAGGAGTGCACTCTGAAGGAGCGGGGCGGCGGGAGGGAATCCTTTCCTGAGGACACGTTTGTCCTACTCGCCTTCCTTCATCTCCCTTCCCCCTCCGCCGGCGGTTAGGACGAGGCCGGTGACACCCGGATCTCAGAACGAGGGAGCAAAAAAAAAAAATGCGAGTCCGTGGCAGGCTTTCCTCGAGCTCGCGCGAGTCCAGGGACGGGCTTCGCACCTGGATGGTGGAGCGTGGTCTACAGGAGTGCGTGTGCAGGGCAGTCGCTTTAGAGAAACACGACCCAGACGAGCAGTCGTACGGTGGAATGACATCTTCAGCGAAAGGACCGGGAGCGAGCGGGATGGCGCGAGTCCCCCCTGTACTCCTGAAGCTACTTTCTTCTCGGTTCCGGCGTTCTTTCCACCCCGTCTAGCCTCCCGGATTCACGCGTGTTGCCTACCAAAGGAACACCCCGAAGAAACTCGCGGTTTCTGCTCCATTTTGGCCCGGGAGACGTTCCGAAGGAAGCGCAAGTCATCCGTGTGCTCCGGAGATGCTGCAGATACAGGAAAAGAAAAGAAGAGGTACCACATCCATAAAAGACGGATCGTCGGAGAGGGGAACGATTGGCGAGGGAGGAAGAGGAGGGTCGCTTCGTTCAGGGGAAGCTCATGTGCAGCAGGGTCTGCTGGTAACGGGAAGGTGATCTCTGCCGGATGGGTTCAGCATGCGCAGACGACAGGGTTTAGCGCGTCGCTCAGAAACCCTAAGGGGGTAGGGGGGGATGGTGGGACGAAGTGCATGCTCAGAGAGTCTTCCAGCTTTCCAGGGGCTCCTTTCTCCATCCTCCGGCTCTTCCCGTATCCCGGAGGCCCTCTCCTGAGTGTTTCTGGCATTCCCAGAGTAGGAGGAGGATGGCGCTAGCGGAGGCTCCTCCTCCTCGTCCCTCAGAGCCCTCCCTCCCTCTTTGCAGGCTCGGAATAGAAAAGGAACTACGAAGTCGAGGAAGAGCACACGCTGTCCGAAAGTCGGGACAAAAGTCAAAGTGGATGAAGGCCGGCAGGTGCACTCGGAGGTGTGCACGCCGCGCGGTGTTGTCTTGCAAGGATCCGGGCCGAGCGCACGCGTTCTCGCACGCGTTCCGTGAGAGGCGTAGTAGAGTCCGGGATGGGAAGGATAAAGGGTCTGAGGCCTCCGTTGCCTAGGAACGCTTCCCTGGGAAACGGGGCCCGCTAATCAGGACTGCTGCAGTTCGAGAGCGTCCTTTTGTTTCTTTCCTTCGACTTCCCTTCTCTTCACGCCAACTCCTCGAATGCTGTTGCCCTTTTTTCCCTCCTCTCTTCGAAGATCGCATTTCCTTTCCCCCCCCTTCTTCCCCTTTGTGAAGAGCGTCCCGGATTTTGTTGACCGGGAGCTTGGACTTCGCCGGGATGCAGGCCGCCGCGCCTCGCGCTCGCGACGAAGCACGAGAATAGAGAGTGGTGGTTCGCAGGGGAGGAAGGAGAGTGGCAGAGGAGAGGAGCTAATTATCGGAAGTTCCCGAAAGCTGGAAGTGGCCGTCCACTGGCAGACTGGCAGCCAGTGGACGGCCGTCTCACCGGACTTTCCTACCATAGACAGAGGTTGAGGGGTGGGGAGGGGGAAAAGGAAGGAGGAGGGGGTTTTCCTTCCTCCTGAAGAAGTCGCTCTGAAGACCCCGTTCAGGATCGCCATCGCCAGTCTCTCCCTTCGCCCTCACGAGGCTGCGATCGGATAGACTCCCCACCCTTCCTGACCCGATCGTTGAGAAGAACTTGGGATGAGGGATGGGGTGGGTGAGGAAAGTTCATACAGAAAACCCTCCCCTTTCTTTCTGGAGGGCTCGGACTTATGGGGGAAAGCAACGCCTTTTTCCCTCAGGAAGGGCTGCTTCCAGGTCTTGGATATCCGCAGGAAGGAAGGGGCTCAAGACGGGGCACAACCCGAGGGAATAAGCAAGCGGAGTCTATTTGCTCGGTGCCGGAGCGCCGGCCGCTCCCGCGGGCGCCACGCTACCTGTTCCAGTTGCTTGAGGTAGTTGGAGGCGCTGTAGCCAGCATCGATCAGGGACTTCCCGGAGTTGAAGATGGCGACTATGACCATGCCCAGAGAGAACATGTCGCTCAGGATGGAGCATTTGGCAGTCGTCTGGATCTCCGGAGCTGGAAGGGAGAGCGCACCTTAGCTCGCAGGAAAAAAGAGATGTCGCTGGGACGCTGGCGATCTGGACTGACGGACTAGCGGAAAAAGAGGAGTCGAGCAACCGGCAACTCAGGCGAGTAAGCAGAAGTTTCCGGGAAGGGGGGACGATCCCGTTTTAATGGAGGAGGAATCTGGCAGCGAGGGTCTCCACCTCATGACCCCTGGGAGAGACCAGGAAGAACTTCCTCGTCCAAGTTCACCTGTCATTCCGCAGATTATAGCCCACCTTTTTCCTGAGAAGGATGCCAAAAGGTTTTTCGCGCATTCGGAATTTCGGAACAACTATGGTTTCTCCCCTCTATTGCCGACAGTGAAGCCTCGTGGATCCCCGCCCAGGACCTACGAAACGATGGTCACTGGTCTGGAAATGCCTTCCACAAGAAGCTTCTCCTCTCTAGACTCTCGAAAGACACGATCTGCCACCATTTTTTTGTTTTTCCTCATGTTTTCCCTCTTCCTCCCACCATCACTCCCGCGTTTTCTTACTTTTCTTGTTTGAGTCTGCTCCCGAGGCAGTGGGATCGATAAAAGGTCAGGTGCTGTCCTCCAACACTTCCTCAGAAAATAGTGACGGGAAAAATTCGAAGGAATCAGGAAATAGTATCCCTTATCTCTTCCTTTCATCTGGACCAGTGAGGAGAGGCGAACAGGATTCCTCTTTTCTTTTGTGATATTGGCCCTCCTTCCAGTGCAATCCTTGCATTCCTCTTGGAGAGGGCACATGGCATGGGAGAAGAAACTGCTGAGTCGTTGCAGGTTCCCTTCCCGGGAATAAGAGAGAGAGGAATTTTCTCCCCCACTGCGGAATTTAACCACAGCTCTTCGCCTACGATTTCAGTTTCCTCCAGATTCTTCCTGTGTCCTCAATCGCGAAATTTTCCAAACTCCACAAAAGAAACCAAAGAAGAAAAAAAACTCAAGAAGAAACCGCACAATCAAGGAGGCACCTCCTTCTTCCTATGTCGGCGTTCCTCCAGCGAATTACCCTGCCGTCTTCAGAGCAGAGGAAGACCAGCTCAAGCTCCACGAAAGGGCCACAATCGTCCATCATTTGAGATGACATCTTTTTCCTGCTGCCCGCCTTTCGCAGCAGCACTAGTCGCTTAACGCTCCACTGCCGCGAGGCAAAGTGCAACAAAATTTCCAGAAGCCTCAGCGCCAAATAGCAGCTGCCAGAGCTCTTCGGGAAAAGATCGCCGCAACATCACAAATCAGCACCCGTTCGGAGCAGTGCCATTCTGGATTCTTCTCTGCTAGTCTTCTCAGCCGACTTTTTCGAACAGATCAACAGATGCAGCGCCCGTCTCGTTCGGAACTCACGCCAACGCAGTGATTCATTCTGCTCCAAGGACTGAGGATGTAGAAGCAACTCTTGAGCCTGTACAATCTCGGGGCATATTCTTCTACCCTCGAAGTCCCCAGGCGTTTTCCATCCTCTCCCATGTGAGCTCACAGGCATCCACCTCGTCAGCTTATCTTCCGCCTCAGTTCGCGGGTCCCCCGTTCATCATCCCTCCCAGTTCGTACTCAGCACAGGTCTCGCAGGAATTTCTCCACTGATGAAGGACCTTCCGTGAAACCGGACCCACACGCTGCCTAGGCACCGCGATCTGCAGCCCGTGGTTAGGAGCACATTCTGCTAACTGCGGGGGAAAGCTACGAGTCAACAGTGTTAGCCAGTTGTCTCGGCAGCGGCCGTGCGAGGCAGCCTTTAACGAGATGCGGCCGGAAGGCACGAAGCATCGCAATCAAAAATTCACAATGAAAGAAATCAAAGCGTCGAATAACTTGGGGAAACGTTATCGATTGCGAGGAAGCTCCCTGGCTTTTCGAGAAGCTGCTGCGATGATGCAACAATGCACCTCACGCTGGAAATGGCGTCAAGTTCATTGTTGGCGTTAGGCTCGATGCCAAGGGAACAAAGGCTCGGGCCTGCCTTCGTCAGTAACTGTCGGGTGATAGGGAACTGACCTATGAAGTCAAGATTCGGTTGCGCCATCTTGAATAATCTTGAAGACCATGGCTGGCAGTCGATGAGTTCGCAGTTCTCAGCATCACTCGTGTACTCTGGAAACACAAGAAAGGTAAGAAAGAAAAAAATGAATGATCCAGGAAGTGGCCAAAGTGCTCGTTTACGTGGGAGCGTGAATAGCGTGGGGGCGCAGGAATATCCGGGCTTCTCTTTCGGATCCCTTGCACGATCATCGTTGGTGCTAGGCGTGAGCAGGAGTTTCCACTTGGCGTGTCGATCGGCGTCAGCCATGTGAGCTTTTTCATCGGAATTCCGGCGGGGAAAATCTGTCCATCGGGACAAAGCAAGACTCGCGCCACACGTGGCTCGCTCGAAGATGGGTTCTCGCGCGCACTCATGCAAACCCTTCCGCACACGTTACGGTTCATCGTGACGTTCGTCCGGGCTTCCGGGAGATCTATGGAGCTCAAAGAGTTCTCCCTTCTTCGTACAGATGCAACAAAGGCATTTTTTTTTTTTTTTTCTAACACACAACCCCCCCCTCCTTCCGCTCCTTCCCCAAAAGTGAGTCAAAAGGAAAAGAAAAAAAAGCAAAAGATGTTGATAACTGATCGATAACGCCAGAGTTCTTCCCCGTGATGGAGCTCCTGTTTTCATTTCAGGTGTTCGTTGGGTGCGCTTTTCCTCCGAGAATACCTGACCTGCGAATTTCCTGCTTCCTGCTCCGCTTTTAGGAACCCCGAAGTCGGCCTGCGGAATAATCTCCCCCTTCTCCTCCTTTCCCTAGCGACCGCGCGCCCGTCCGCTCGGAGCGCTGCTTTTTTTATTTGAGGGGGAGGGGAGGCATTGGAAAGAAGGGGTACTAAAGCCTCATGGAAGAATTCCAGGAGAGTAGATTAAAAATTAACAATTGAGAAGGTAGGTCTTGTGGGACGTCGTTGGCAAGAGTCTCCAGAATCTTCATGAATTTCCATTAACTCTTGACGTTTCAGCCTTAACAGCGCCAACTCTTGGCATTGTTGAGGCTGCGACAGTGACGGGATCCGGTAGCTTCTGACCGGAAGGGAGGGGCGATGCAATCTGCACCTCTGAGGTCCCGCAGGTTCATACGCAGCTGCTGCACCAGCTTCCGAAAGCATACGCTCCCTGGTCGCAGGAGAGCGGCCCTCAACCGGATGGATCCCCTGCAGCTGAGGTCTTTTCTGCTGAGCTTTTGATCCTGTGGCTGTTCGCACACGAACCGCCTCCTGAGGGGGAGAGAGGAAAATGTCATTTTAGGACTCCTTCCCTGGCAAAGCGGTAAGACCGCTCGCCGGGAGCCCAGCGAGCCCAAGTCGGCTGCCGCGATCAATAAGAGGGAGCGCCGACCCTCTCTTCCAGCCTTCTTCCTCAGGGAACCAAGTGTGAAGGAGGCAGCAGCGCTTCCTCCTCTTCTCTCCAGATGTGTCCCCTGTCCTCCTTGCTCCTTCCTTTTGTCCGCGGGGACCATGTGTTGCGGGAACGTGACACGCTCCCCCCCCCACTCGAGGGCCCCTTCAGTTTCTACTGAACGTTCCTCGTGGGCAACGCTTTCCTGCATCCTCCTCTCTCTCTGGAGAGTAGCTACAGAGCTTCTCGCAATCGGAGTCCTCCTCCTCTTTCTCCCTCTCCTGCATCCCAGGAGCGCCGAGGTCCCGACGGAGAAAGGAGGAAGGGTACGGAAACTGGAGGTTTCACGGCTCGTGATATCAACCTTGGTTTTCGAGGAGGGAGCAATAAACGAATCGTTTCCTTTGTGAGAGGAAGAATCTCCTGGGTTCGTGGAGGAAACAGAGCTTCTAGAACTCGGAAGAGGGCGGGAGGATACTCCCGCATTTCATGGAAGGCCTCTTGGTTGGGACATGGGTCAGCAGGAAGTGCGGAGGAGTTCGTGACGCTACTTGTGTCTTCATGAAGTTCGCTGCCGGGGGCTGCAATCCAAACCGCTCTGGAGGAAAGGCCACATCCTGTTCCCTCCTTCCCTTCCGAATGAAAAAGGGAGGAATCTGCCCTTCTCTCAAAGGCCACAGGGGACTTCAATTCGGCTCGAAAAATGACAGTCGGTGCTCTGAGTCGCGGCTCACTTCACTCTGAGGGAACTCTCGTCCTCTTTCGCTTCATCTGGAGGACGAGCAAGTGTACACATTCCCGGAGGGATAGTGACCCGCGCAACCTTCCTGTGCGTCACAGCAGAAAAGCTGCCGTCTCCGGATGCAGGCGCGCGGGCGGCAGTTAATCAGCCATCGCTTCAAGATGGCGGCGGTCACAAAAACGCGAGTAGCGATTTCGAGAGAGCAAGTAAGAACTTTTCTTCGTTCCCCATGTCAGGGTGTCTTACAAAACCACATCTCCAGCTGCTTGGACCGTTACCGGCTGCTCCCGAGTACCCCTAACGTCATCGTCTCCACCACAGATATAACGATGGCAGCGGCACCAGCAAATGAACAACTCTATCTACTAGTCCTTGGGTTAGCTCAGACTCAAGGTCGTCCTCTGCATCAAAATTTGGAGTGTGAGATGAATGCCAGTGTGGTGCTAGCCTGGATGTTTCGTCAAGGGATGCTTTTCTTCCAGTTTGGATGCACTCGCCGCGTGCAGCCGCCACATCCTTCGGCACGGTGGCCATATGTTTGATCCGAACAGTGTGCAGATCGGGGTTTTCGAAGAGACCAAACTTCCTGCAGGACCAGCACAGCCTAACACTAGAGGCGAAGATTTGTTCTGAAATTCTGAGCCGTTTCGAGTGCCATGAGTTGGAAAGGACAGCTTGCAGATCGAAGGCTCCTTGTCCACTCTGGTAGCGACGAATCCCTTGTACAGCCCCGCCCCCGCCTGCGAGAATGGGACTCCTTCGCACCTCCTGCAGCTCCCATGGCCAGCTGCTGTCTTTGCGCCTTGTCGGCCTATCGTGCTCTTGCGCTCGGGCTGCGTCTTCTCCCCGCCGCCGCCGTCTGCAGCTTCAGAGTCCAGAATGATTTACGTGAGAGCGAGGGCCCTCTATTTGACCGAAGCAGATCAGCAGAGGCTTTGTGACGCACGATGGAGCTCTCGGGGTGCCAAATTCTTTTTTCATCTCGAACTCCATCCATCAGCATTCTGCGCGGCGGAAGATCATCCCGATTTCATGTCCCCGGTTTCAAATCAGTCACGAAATCATTCGTTCGGTAGTATCCAGGCAAAGGCGAATGTTTCCAAGACAGAAGATGCGCCGGAGGTGACAAAAGAAAAGGTGATTCGCGCTTCCTCTGACCGCTCGAATGCACTTTCCCTAAGCTTCTGAACCAAAGTCCTCCTTCTGAGGACGCATTTCTTATTTTTTTTTATGGGAGCTCGGTTCCCAAGACATTTTGGTTCAGTAGGTCTCATTTAGGTCCAGGGATCGGCAGCTCCAGCGGCAAAGTGGCAACTTGACGTCACATCTATGCTTGTTCCGTGCTTTGAACCGACTGCCTCCATCCCCTGTATATAATCACTGCAAAGACGTCTTGCTTTCGAGCGCAACCACGACGAGTAGGTTTGGAGTGTGCCGGTGATAAGATTGGAAAGCCCATTGCTCCTGCGAAACGGATCGCGGGCAGACAGTCGCAGGAGAACGCGCTTCGCAGCTCACCCCCAGGCTCGCTCGTGGCGAGCACTTGGCTGCTGGGCCGAACGCAGAAGGTGGGTGAACGCAAACCCAAACGGAGCAAGATGGCCGTTCCTCAGCAAGTCTGCTCGTTTCGGAGCAGGGAAAGTCAGATTCCTCCGTCCCGAATTTTTCACCCTGCATTGCCAGCCAGGCATGAATTCCGGGAAACGGCAGAGTGAAAGAGCTGAGCTGAATGAATTGGTCCTTCTGAATCAAATCTGATTGACGCTGATACTCTTCCAAGACAGAGGGAAAAGCGAATTTCAGCCCCCATGATGGGAAAGTACTTATCGATATTTGAAGGAACTTGAATGGTCATTCAAGTTGGCGGCAATGTGTCTACGGACCCTGCGCTTGGTACCAAGCTTCGCGGGTTCGAATCCCACCCGGAAAAGGATCGGCGCTGAAAAATGGGCGTGTCGTGGATTTCAAGTTCCCCCGCAGGACGACTCTGTCTGACCTGTGGGCTTCAGGTTCGGCGGCACTGGTGGAAGCCAGAAACCCCCGGGTGCCCCTACTGACTGGCCGGCATTGGAAGTTGACCCTCTGGGGTCCTTCCAGGGATCAAGGAGCTGGTTTTCTTGGGGTTCCCTCCGATTGGAAAAATAGAGCTATCCTCCCCATCGGAGGATAAGACCCTCCGTCGTATTCCATGGAGCTGGTGGATCGATACCTCTCCATAGTGTAAGAAACAAGCTGCTACCTTCGGGGAGCACCTTCAGAAAAAATGGGAAGCGTTCCCTTCGGGATTCTCTTCAGAGGAGGAAACAAAGAAGGAGAGGTTCCATTGGAGGTGACGTCCAGAGAGAAAATTCAGGAGCATATTCTTTCCGGATGGAATCCGGAAAACAAATGAGGAGAGAATCAGGAAGAGGTTCCCTGCAGGGTTCCCTCTCAAGCGTAATAGGAACGGACTCGTTCCTCCGGAGACTTCCTGGATTCGTAGGGTGGTTTCATTTTGGAGTACTCCCTGACTCGAAGAGCTAACATGCACCCTGGGTGAAGTGGACAGTCTTTAAAGAGCAGAAGTTACCCCTGAGAAGGTGAATGGTTCTTCGACACTCCTTAAGAACACACAAAAAAGGAAAACCCGAAAAAGTAGAAGAACTCGAAGGGATTTTTTATCATCGGAAACTTCAAGGAAAGCAAAGAAATTTCTGAATCCCCGTAGGAATTTTTCTCCCTGCCCGCAGAACACGTCAAGAAACTCACGCAACGTGGTACTGCGGCCATGTCGATCACGAAAAGTCTGATCTGAGGGCGCCTCTCGCGTAAACAAGTTCAGACCTTCCCGGAGAGAAAGGCTCTGCAGTTCCCCGAACGAATGAACCTTACTCTTGTGTTCCGGAAGGTGCGAAGGTCTCACGCAAACTTCCAAACACTCGATGGCGTGTGATGAGAATGTCTGCATCATTGGAACCTCTTAGTTCAATAAACAAGCCGAGAAGAAAGGATCCTATTGGATCTCATCAACAGTCTTCATCTAAGGTCCAGAATCAGTGCGCTAGGAAATAAGATTCAGATAATAAAGCCGATAATGGATCAAGGAATCATGGCGCGCACTCGGAGGACACGTAAGCGAGCGGGGTTTCCGGCTACGCCAAGAGTTGCAGCAAAGGGTACTCCCGTACGATCATCCCAGACAAGAATGTGGGGAACTTGAAAACATTTGATTACCAAATGTTTTCAAAAAAACTTAATCTTTCCGTAAGAGTAGGCGGAAATGGCGTCACTGCTGTCGGAGACTGCGATTGCCGGCCACCCACGCGGTTGGCACACATGCGGCATCCGACACATTTTCAGCCGACACGAATTTGTAAGCGGTAAGAGAACTTGCACCGACGGATGACTAACTCGCCCGAGTCTGTATCAGGACCTGCTGGCGAACGCATCCTCCCTGGAGAAGCTGAACGTGAGAACGGCTCGCCCGCTGCAAGAAAAATGACCATCAATTTCAAAGGGAATCAAAACTGGACTACAATGGGTTGCAGAGAATTCTTTGGAACATCTTCGTGTGTTAGGGGGTCTTTGGAAAATGAGATCGACTTGCATGCGAAGAATCTCCAGACTAGCATCTCCTTTGACAATGGAAGAAATTATTTCAAGCTGATATCCCTTGAAAAGCGTGGATGCACCGTCCCGTTTCCTGCTAAGTGCTCGATCCAAAAACTCGAGGCTTCCCATGTATTCCCACAAGAGCCCTTTAGAATTTGCGTCCCATCCATAATCTTCGTTCTCTGCTGACAACCCTTTATTGGCTGTGGACCTTTGGATGGTGGTTGCTTTCAGGTTCGGTGTTGTGTGAGGAGTTTCTCCCAATGAATAGAGCACGCACCAAGTACAAGTAGGGATGGGATGGGGTGATGGCTGCAAGCTTGGTGGTGAACAGGACGTTTATGAGGCTGGTATAGCGGAAGAAAAACGTTGCGGAAGGAGACAAGAAGAAAAGAGAGGAAAAGGGAGGCGAGTTCCATAACCTACAGAGCGTTTAAGCAGATGCATACGGACGTGAGCACCTCTACAGAGGTCAGCTCCGTGACCGATATCTTTCTTTTCAAAAGGGAACTGGAAAGGAACCACTCCTGATTTACTCCTCTGAGGAGAATCCCGGATCCTATTTTTCCTGAATTTCACCACCGTGTTCATGGAATTGGCAAGGGGAAACCAACTCCATGAACACAAGGATGAACACTCAGAGATGGGATCGACTCCGCGACACAAGCTGGAGCGGAACCCCGAAGCTCTGTGACTGCAGGACCTTTAAGGGCTGCCTCAGTGCAGGCTAGTCAACGGGAGAGCCCAGGATTCCCAAGAGTCATTCCAGCGCCACACCCGAAGCCACGTTGGCAGCCACGTGAGGCTGCAGTCTCCGCACGCGGCACCAGGCGTTGCGGGTTCGAATCCCAACCAGGGAGGGATCCACGCCGAGAACGGGAGGTGCGTCGTGATTTTTGAGTCCCCTCCGGACGGCGCTGGTTGGCCTGAAGGGTTCGGGTGCAGCACTGGTGGAAACCGGGAATCCCTGGATGCCCCCGTTGACCGGCTAGGATTGGAAATTGACACTCCAGGGTTCTTTCAGGTACCTCGGAGCCGGATTCCTTCGGAGTTCCCCTCCGGTTGGGAAAATGGAGCAGTCCTTCCTCCCTCAGGAAGGGGGACACCTTCCACAGCGCACTATCGAACTGGTTGATACTCCCTTCGGGAGGTTGATCTCTCCAGAATGTCAGAAGCGTTCTGCTCCTTTCGAGGTTCTCTTCAGAGGAAACAAGGAGCGGTCCCCTTGGTTCCCTCTAGAAAAGAAATTTAGGAGTAGATCCTTCCCGTGTGTCGAGACACCCCCTTCCCGGGTTCTCTTCGGAGAAGAAATGAGGAGCAGCACCCACAAATCGGAGAATCCTCCCGGAGAGAATGAGGAAGAGGTTTTCTTCGGGTTCCCGCGCCCATTTTCAACATCGGTCCTACACGGAGGAGTTTGAACCGGTGCGCCAGCTGCCGCACGCAGCAAGGCGCATTACGTCAGAGGCGTCCCGTCTGTCACAGCACAACAAGCGTATGACCATGATTAGCGGAGAGTACAGTTGGTGATATGCCTGCTGTTTCCCGGGTAACCGACCAAGCATGCCATTTCGGATGACATGAAGGGGGTATCTCGGCACACGAGCTCGAGGTGAGCATCGTGAAGGTCGCTGCAGCCGCCTTGCCTGGCTCCAAAAGAACCGTTCGCATTCACGAGGGCTGGGTTTTCCTTTGTCAGGTTGGGCACCTGAATCCATGAGCAAGATTGAAAAAGCTAGAGGACTCGTGTACTGACCACGCTGAGCAGTGACCTCACTTGAGTTCACCGCCTATGTTTATTTTTCCGGCAGCTGCAGGAAGAGGCCGCTGTGTTGGTGTCGAAACGTACCAACAAAGCTATTCGGCTGATTGTGTTTTGCCATCCCAATGGGTGGACTAACAGTCCGCCTGATCAGTGAGTTGCAAAGGAGAAAGTGGTCATCTCCTAACTTCAGTTTCACGGGAATTCGAATTCTCAAGTCATAAAGTATGTGTGCACTTCTGTGTATTCCCCGGAAACCTCAATTCGTATGGCAGAATATGCACCTTCATAGAACAGATAACAAAATCATCTTTAAGAGTCATCAAATAAAATGTCAAAGAATCCCACATTTTTGCAAACGATGCTTTCCCGGAAATGGACTGCGTTTTGGATGCACAGCAAAGAAGAAGAAGAAAAAAAAAAGGGTTTATCTCCGGGTTTTGCAGCACGTGACTGGCATTGCCATCTCCGTGACAGTTCGGTCTCGAATATGTAAGAAAGCACGCGGGTAGAAAATTCTTGTCTTAAAAGCGAGAGCGAAGCGCTCTGCGTGGGAAGCTGAAAACTCGAACGTACCTGAAAATTCCAAGCCAAATAATTTCCATGTTCCTTTTTTTGATATTAGGATACATTCCGGGCATACATTCCTGTGAATGAGATGGCAGGTGTAATGCAGATGCATGAGCGCCTCAGCAATCTGGTCAACAGTAAACAAGATCAGCATTTTACAAATGATTCGGGATCTTTCAGTCATCATTGAGCAACGATCCACACATTTCAAAACGGAGCGTTCGGTCTCACCCTCGACTTTTGTCTCGAAAGCGGTCGACAGCCATTTCCGGAAGGCTGAACTTTCCAGCTTGCGCAGCGTTAATGAAATAACTAAAGATCTGCTAAGGACGGGGAACAGGGAACCTGGTAAGGATGGAAACCGATTCCTTGGGCGGTTTGGAGCGTTATCCGTCCTGACAGTTGCAAAAATACATGCAGGAAGCACTTCCGGGAGCCACATCGCTTTCCGCTTCAAGGTGTTAACACGCTATGTTGCCCGTCGGCAGGGGAAAAAAGCAAAAAACCAAAAAAAAAGAAAAAGCAGAAGTTGAAAACAACCGATGCTCCAAGGATTGGGTTTCGGTTGCCACGTGAGCCACGGATAGGGTGCAACTGCATGCAATGAGACGGCGACGCGACCTCTTGCGCAAACATCACTTCGCCCGCTTTTCCCAGAAGGTCAGAAGCGCTCTGTACATACTTGCAAAATTCCGTGCTTGTACTCGACGTCAAGGAAATCGTAGGGGTACCGACCCATGTTCGGCACGGCTTCGTTGACGTTGTTCGCTGCAGACGAATCAGCATCCTTCTCTGCAGGAATGGATTCGTTGGTATTTTTGGACTCGGCCTTCGTGGCGTAGACATTCGACAGGCTGCAGAAAACGGGTTCAGTGGCGTATGCTAGCGTGTCGTTGCATTCCTCTACTGAATGAAGAACTTTAAGAAACGTTATGTGCTGGCATCTTTCCAGGTGCTTCACGCTTTTCCTTAACTTATCCGTGACCGCCACTTTTCTCTTGGGCTTGTGAATCTTTTCTGCCAATTTTTTTTCGAAAACAAAGATACTTGCTTCCTGAAAGTTACATGAGAAATTAATCTTGGAATTCTCAGCACCATTTATTGATGAAAAGCGCTAACAAGAACAACAAGAAACAACTCCCATTCACAGTTTGCCTCCGCGGATGTACCAAGCCGCTTGAAGAGCTGAGGATGCATCCGGTTCGTGCGGGCATGCTGTGTTCGTGCCCCTCACTCTGTGTCATCCTCCTGCCGATCAAGAGATGCTGCTCCCTTCATCTTATGAATTTCTTCCGCGTTTGTGTCCAGCATGATCGTGTTCCCCTGTGATGGGCTCCCGCAGCGAGACCACCCTTGGAAAACAGGGAGGTGTGAATGTCGCCCCGAGGTGGTTGGAGGTCAGGATTGACCGCTCGAAAATCCGCACTCTCGAAATTGGTTCACATCGCCACACCCATCCTTGAAGCATTTGGTCTCCCAAGTCCCTCTTTGCTGCTTGGGCCGGCGGCGAGACGCATGCATGACATCTGAAGAGTCCCCTGGTGCGATGACTGCACCTGCGCATTCTTAGACGAAGAACACACAGTCTTTCTAATTTTCTTCATTTCCTACTACTACTTTTCCACATTTTCTACTGTCTACATTTTCTGCTTTTCTGCACTTTCTACTTTTATACACTTCCTTCTTTCTACTTCCTATTTTTGTCCACTTCCTGCTTTTCTTCACTTTCTATTTTCCACAATTACTTTCTACTTTTCTACACCTTCTCCTTTTTCCTTTTTACTTTTTGATCAATATTTTTCTGCAGTTGCTACTTCCCACTCTTCTACACTTCCTGCTTTCTACTTTTGCACATTTTCTACTTTTCAGACTTCATTTCAGTCAGAATGGACTTGGAAAATGCAAGAGGACTCGGAGCGCGCTCTCAGCCATAGGGTC
Organism: Raillietiella orientalis; assembly: GCA_036172245.1. Classification (NCBI taxonomy): domain Eukaryota; kingdom Metazoa; phylum Arthropoda; class Ichthyostraca; order Raillietiellida; family Raillietiellidae; genus Raillietiella; species Raillietiella orientalis. The sequence goes on from JAYWIR010000012.1 coordinate 2,129,503, forward strand.
CAAGAAATTCGGGAGGGAGACGGCTGGCGGGATTTGAACCCGCTTCTTTCGTGTCGTACCTTTCAGATGGTGGCCAAATCGATTTCCCGTTTTCCTTCTCCTTTTTCCCTTTTGTCTCGCCCCGAAGGGTCTCTGCCGATGCACATTTGAATCCTGAACCATCTCGGTGTGTTAATCATCATGCAGCGACTCACATCTGCCCCAACTTAGGGTCTCTCTCTTCTGGGTATTTGAATCTGCGGCTCTCGGTGCCGTGACTGCACTCCCACTCGTGGAGTAGTCGAAGGCAATGTCCCCTAGGGGCATCCGTGGGCAAGGAGTCCCTCCGATCCTGATTCCTGGGAGCGCTGTGTCGGTGTCTTTGGGACGCAACCTTGACGCGAAGGTCCCACCGGAAACGCTCGGGTGAGAGCTCGCCGTCGAGCTTGGCAGCCCGGAGAATGTCTTGCCACTATCATCCCCAAGGAGCGTTCTTCCAGCGGCGGCGGGGTAGACGCTGCATGTGCTCCTCGGTAACTCTCCATGGGGCCCAGCGGCATCTCCCGCCCTCTCCAGAGTCACCTGTCGCTTTGACTACGGGAGGAGCGAAGGAAGTGCCCTTGCTTGGGTACCGGCCCGCGGGCTGGGCGCGAGGGAGCTGGGCCGAGAACCACGGCCTGAAACCGAGAAAGTCGGGAGAGCGAGCGACGCCGATGATCAGCAGCAGCCCCTCAGGGGAGGTTTGTAGACACGTCCGGTCAGAGCTCCGAAAGGTAGGAGCTACCAGTCCCTTTCCTTTTTTTTTTTTTTTTTTGACCCTTCGGACGCTCCACTCTAAGGTAAGACAGACCTCCCGGTCGTGGTGGCAGGTCATTGGTTGTCCCTCGGCGTCGCTCGCTCGCTCGACGGTTCGCCTCCGCGCGTCTCTGTTGCTCAGGAGGCGGCGGCGACTCCTGGCTGGGGATGGGGTGCGCCACCTGTGAGCCCTGACCGGGAAGGGAGTGTACCATCCACTTCTCGTGGTGCCCTGACACTCCAGGGCGGTCTTGCTGATGGCAGATGCTCGCCCCATGCGACCGAAGGGCGCCAGACCTCATCGCCTTCCGCGTGGATGCCCCGCATAATCCTCTCCCGATCTGCCCCGTTTAAGGGACCTTCGCCCGTTTCATCACGAGGCGATGAGGACCGTCGGAATTTCCCGGATTCCTTCGTCCTCACAATTCGGGAATGTGCTGCTGCTCTGCTGGGAGATGGGAAGTCGGCCGCTGGACCCTCACCGGACACGCCCGGATGCTGGTCGCAGGCGTCTGAACCAACGGAAAACTGTTCTGTTAACAAGGGATCATTGCCGGCGCTCGATCCTCATGCGGGCGGACGTTTTTGCCGGTCAGCGGCGACAGTTTCCGGGACTGGAGGAATTTTATCCTCCCCTCCCCCTTTTTTTCCCTTCCCTTCCGGACGCGCGAACTCCAAAGGTTTTTCTCCTGCGAGAATCGGTCCACTTGGCCTAAGGGGATCGATGGGATTTCCGCATGCCTGCAGCTGCAATGCCCCTCCTTGCGAGGCTCCTGCCCAACCTTCCGGAAATCCCTTCCTGCCTCTTCGGCAGCCCTCGCGGCTCGCAGCCACGAAGGATCAAAACCTTCCGAGCTATCGTCTCGCCATTTGGAAGCGCCGAAAGGGGTCGGCTCAAAGGCCACTGCGGTTCGACCCCCCTTCTCCGGCTCCGAAGAGGTGCTGTCGCTCGAGGGCCGAATCGCGCGGCGAGAGGGAACGCGCGCGCACAGACCGCTCGTCCCGTCGCTTGGCCCCGGGGCAGCTATAGAACTGGGAAGGGGCGTCCGGCCTGTCACATACGGATGCCCGCGAGCGAGCGCTTCTCCGCTGATTGCTCACAGGACCCGCGAACTTCAATTGGGCAGCCACCTCAGTGGAGAGGGAAGGGAGGGAGCAAAGAGAGGTCCATTAACATCTCTGTCGATTTTGATTAAGAGGAGGCAGTGCCGGGCAACGAAATCAAGATGATTGCGTCGGAGTCTGCAGCAGCGGAGGATTCTCTTCCGTAGAATGGGTTCCCCTTTACAGCCTTTTTTTGGATTTCCAGACGGCAATAAATTGCGATTAAGAACTGTAAGCCGCTGCGGCCCGCCGTCTCTGAGCCCCCTTTGCTAATGAAAGGAGAGGTCCCGTCTTTCCGTCACGTGATAGAGAAACGCGTCTTAATGAACACACCAGACCCGCGGCACCTACCTTTCCGTCACTCCTCCGGCGCGAGTCGTAAATCCTCCACAGGTGCTCTGGACCCGCCGTCCCCGTTTGCCTTTCCATCTCGAAGTACTGGATGATGGGGTTGTTGCTCAGGACCTCCTGGGCCACGGCGGAGGTTCGAAACTTCCCGAACATCTTCTCGCGGTTCATGCGTGCACTGCTTAGAGGACGAGAGGCGATTCCGGGCGTCCTGGAAGACGGGACGGCTGAGTCTGGTAGGCGCGGGATGCTCACGTGGAAGCGACGAGCATCGTCGTCCGCAGCGGCAGAGGGGAGGAGGGAGTGCGACGTCTCTGGAAGCGTCCCCCGTCCTGTGCTCGTCGCGGATCCGCTCGGGCTTCGAGGAGTGCCGCAGAGGGGGAAGCCTTAGAGATTCATGGCGGGGAACTTTCCGGATCTCAGGCAGTTGAAAGGTCGAACAGGCAAGCCGGTAGCACGCCTCGAAGAAGACGCCGAAGACCTTCCTCGATGCGCGCGAGGCGGTCAGGGAAGGGTCCAGAGGGAACATCCCAAGAGACGTGTTTGGGCCGCAACCCCAGAACTGATGCGCTCTGCTTCAAACGTTCGAAGGGGGGAGGAGGGAGGTCTTCCCGCTGCTTTCGGAGCTAACGTGCTCTTTGCATTCCAGGAGGAGTCTGCACGGGCGCACGGAAGAGAAGGTGCTCCCCTTAGGGAAGACCAATGTTCCTCTTTCCTCTCCGCGGGAAGCGATTTCCCTCAGCTCCAGACGGAATGGAGCCGGCTCGATCTGCGGGGAAGGTCGAAAACGCGGTTTACGCGGTCCCTCACCGCACGAAGAAATGTGTGCGGATCCTCCACGCGGGATGCGACGCAAGGCTGCCTCGATGGTGCCCCGCCGGACTCGCTGGGAGATCTTCATCCGAGATGACCCTGGTGCACCTTCCCAGATGGAACAGAGACGCGGTGCCCATGCAGCTTGAGCATAGATACGCTCCGGCACCTGCGTCTCAAACATGCGGTGGGTTGCTGGGTTACATCGACAGGCATCGGGAGGGGGGGATTCGTCTTCGGACGCTTGTCTGTCGTCCTCCTCCTACGCAGTCAGCACACCTGATCGCTGATCCTTCCTTATCTCCTCCGGAGGTCCCGATTCAGGTCGCATTGGGCGGGACCTCCCCGTGCTTTCGAACGGTTTCCTCCGAATGGCAGCTGCCCTCAGGCAGGAAGGAAGAGAAGCTCCTTCTTAGATGCTTCCATGGACTACCATTCTGATTCAGGGACCCAGAGGCGCCATTCCGATGCCGGATGGTCGCGCGCTGCTCTTGGAAGAGCGGCACGCAACTCCTCGTGAACGCGACCCTCCACCTGGAGCGTCTCGCCTTCGTGCCTCGTGGATGCGAGGCTGAGTCGGGGCTCCACTTGGAGCGCCTGCAGACCGTTTAGACGCTCTAACCCAGGAGACTCATGACCTCCGATACGGGGCAACAGCGGAATAAAACCAGTTGGTCTCGCCTTCAAACGCCGCTCTTCCAAGGCGTTTCCGTTCCGCGCTCCCCGAGGTGCACGGAAGCTGAGAGCCTCATCCTCGTGGACCTCAGGAAACCACGGGAGTGAGGGAAGGCGGAGAGCACGATCTCAGGCTGGAGAGTGGTGCGGGAAGAGGCAGCTGGGTGACCGCCACCCGCGCCTGGAGCGTCATCTTCAGCCATCACCCGGCGGCGGTCACCTGCTTGGTGCCTTCGCGCGCTCGGGAACACCTCGCTTCAAGAGTGTTCCCGCTGGAATGCGGCTGCCTCCGAGAGGCCATGCGACGCGCTCGGCAGGGAGCGGCGTGCCTCCAAGGGAGTTAGCTCCTTCTTCCCGCCCGGGGGGGGCGGCAGGAGCGCTTCTTGCGTCCCTCTTGCGTCTCGAGTGCGACTGACGCCGCTGTCGCGACCACCCCGAGTTATGTTCCCGCTAGGGTTCCCCACCTGGCGCCCGATGTGTCCGCAGGAGGAAGGGGGAGGGTACCTGATGCCCCAAGACAGGGAGACCCACCTCGAGTGGCGCGATGCGCCCGCTACTCGGGCGCATTCGCCGCCGCCGGAAACGCCTTCGAACTCGTCGAGAGTGCGGAAGGCCAGTGCCTCGGGATCAAAGGGGAGATGAGGCAAAGCTGCGGGAGACCTGGCTTTCCGGGATCGGCCTACCGTCCCCTCCTCTTAGCCTCAGACAAGCTCTGCAGGGAGTGGGAGGCCCTCGCGCCGGTCTAGGTGCACGACTTGTACCGTTGCGTGCTGGTCGTCATGCGCCTCTCCCCCCTTCAGGTCTGTTTGTACTACAAGCTCAGCAAATGAGGACTCGCACGAAGGACCAGATGGAGATCGACCTCGCCTTTAGTCTCCGGGAGCTGCAAGGTCATGCTGGTTCTGGTGGCAGCGCAGGGGACAAGCAGATTCCCTTGCGGATGCTCTCCGGAAAACAAATTCAAGGAGCGGATCCTTCCCGGGTTCCCTTCGGGGAAGGAAAAATGGAGTAGTCCCCTACAGGGTAATCCCTCCGGAGAGAAGAGGTGGTTCCTTCGAGGATTCCTTCCGGGAGTCTCCGCTGCTGTCTGGCGGTTTCCAGGCTTCCTCTGCCTGTTGCACGAGTTGCCCTTGATGTTCCAGCGCGCAGCCGGCGAACTCGGAACGGTGGCGCTGACCGCCGGCGTTCGCGGTCCCGGCTTGAGGCGCCGACCTTGCCTTCTGCGAAGGTCACCCCCGAATGGTCAGGATCTTGTCGGAACGGAGGATGCTTTCTGGCTTCCGAATGCGAGAGGAAAAAGTGGTGTCCCTCCGAGGTCTTTTCCGGGTGACGATTTACCGGGTACCGCGAGGAGTAGCCGGGAGATTTCACCCTCCCAGAAGAGGATGCGCCTTTGCAGCGGGTGGGGCAAACGCGTGGTGCCCAGGAACAAGAGGTCCCGGTGCTCTCCGACACCTCTTGGGGAGTCGCCAAGCATCAAGACGCAGACTTGCAGAGTTGGTGTTTGCGGAAGCAGCTCCTCGGCTCTTCTGGAAGAGAACGGGAAGGAAGTGGGCCGGAGAGTCCCTGCGCGATTCCGACTTCCTGTGATGTGGGAGGCGAGAATCTTCCCGTCCGCGACTCCGTCACCTTTGCTGGCCATCCCGCCTCTCTTCCTTCCAGTGCTTTTCCGCCATCAAATCCTCCGTCCCTCCTCCTCTTTCGTCGCCTGTCGACCGCTCTTCGCATCCGGCGCTGTTACTGGAGCCATTTTCTCTGATGGCTGCAGAGGAACCGAGTGCGTGCATCCTCCTCCGTGAAGGCGGAGGGGGATTTTCTTCGCAGGGAGGAATTTCTGAAGGGGAGGGGGAGAAAACGCCTCCTTTCTGGAGCGTGATCCCAGTTTCCCCTCTCTGCCCGGGTGCTTCTTGCGCGAGGGATCATCCCCGTGTCCCTTGAAATGCCTGGCATCTCGCGATCTGAGGGATGAAGGGTCCTACCCTAGCTCGTGCGTGTTGTCCCGACTTCTTCGTGACCACAGCAGGCTTGAAGGCCCGCCTGCCGCCGTCAGCAGGAGGATGCCGTCCGAGACTGCCCAGCGCAGCTGGACGTTTCTACAGGAGCATCCTGCAAACGATCGGGTGTGATCCTTCATAGTTGAGCCGAAGACCACCAGAAGACCCGCCCACCTGTCTGACGCCGAAAGGTCATACAAAGCAGGTGCGGCCCAGCGGCAGGAACCTTCGGGGAAGGGGGTGTCCTCACCGCCGCCGATCTCTTCGCGAAGAAGAGTTCATCCTCCTCCTCCTGCTCCGGAGGTGAAGTGTCCCGGATCCTGGGCACTCTCGGCGAACCGGCCGTTTGTTCCAAACGACGAGGGCTATGCGGCCACGGTGTCAGCGCGCGCGCGTCGGGACCGTCGCCGAGTTCGATGCATTGTCGCGGCTTTCGAGTCTTCACGCGAGATGGCGCTGCGGGTTGGTGGTTGTGGATTCGGACGCGCGTCGGTATGCGCGCTCGCGTTCGCAGCCGCATGCCTTGTTGACAAGCCCGGATGCGGGAGTGGATTGTCCGGGGTTCTCTTCAGGAAAACAGGGAGCAGCTCCGCTCGAAAGAAAAAAAAAAGAAACGAGAAGCATGCCATTTTGTTCGGGAGCGATGCTGATCGCCGCATCGTTCCGAGCTTGGTATATGTACAGCCGAAGCGTGTACGAAAGCCGCGTTCGAAAAAAACTGCGAGTTCGGGCAGTTCGGCGAAACCGCGGAGTGGGGAGCACTCGGGAGTGAAGCGCCTTCAGGTGGTCACCGAGGCGATCTCCCAACTCCGAGAGCGGACTGCTTGGGAGGACGCGTCACGGCGGGCGGTTTCCGGCAACTTCCGTCGGGAGAGTCCCGTCTTCTGTCGGTGCGTTACATTCCGCCGGAGACCTCTAGGAGGGACCCCCCCACCCGCCGCCTAAATCAACAGATTCTCTCTCCGGAGGCGCGCTGCTGATCGTTCCGAGGCGGCATGCAAACGTCTTCGGCTCCGATCGAGGCATCTTCAGGGGTTCCTGCCCAACCGCAGCCTTTGCTGGGCTGGAGATGGCGAGTCGGCGCCCGCACCTGCTTCCGGGTGCTTTCGGAAGTCCGCCCTGTCCGCGCGAGGACCGGCCGAGGGGGAAGTCGCATCCTCCAGCGTTCCGCTGAAGGAAGGAACGTTCTCGAAACACTCCCGTGATGTCTGGAAGCTGGATTCGCTGGACCAGGATAGAAAAAACGGAGTCAGTGGAGAGAGGACAGAAACCCCGCGAGTTCAAGAGGTCCGGTCTCGATTTCGCCACCGGGACAGCCTCTCGGCGAGCAGGTGCCTTCAGGCTGGAAATCAGAGCACCAAGCGGCGGTCTCCGGCCTCCGCGACGAAATTCCGCAGGGGAGGGAAGGGCGTGGGAAGCGAACCGCTCGGCGCGGAGGCCTCCTGCCTCCTGCCCGGCGGGACAGTGGTCGCGAGGTCGGACAGATGCGATAGGAGGAAGGCACAAAAGAGCTGTCCGGAGGAATCATCCGACCGCGGGAGAGGCAGCTGCCGCAACCGCGCACTCCTCCATCCGACGGAACCCCGGTGGGCGACATCGCGCCCCGCAGCTGATGGAGGAGGAAGCCACCTGCGGTGCCTCCTGCGGCTTCATGGTGCGGGGAGAGGGGGGAAGGCAACCAGGGTCATCTTCTTCGGGTCAGCTTCCAGAGGGGCATTCCGACCTCGGAAGGTGAGGAGGATTCGGCGGAACCAGGGAAAAGCCTGCCGGAAGGAGGACGTGCCAGGCCTCCACGGGTTCCGCCTCCCTGCGGAATCCTCTCGGGATCGAAAGTGGGACTTCGAAGTGGGACCGTTCACAACTTTCGGATACTGAGAGCAGCTCCCGATCCGTCCCCCTGTGGGAGGAGGCGCCTTCTTCCGGAGGAGGTTCTGCCGTCCCTAACCCACTCGAGCGCCCTTTTCCTGAAGGGTGCAGCTTCGCGGGGGAGCCTGCCCGGGAGCATCGGATGGACCGAGGAAGGGCGAAGACTCGCCAGACGGACGGAGCGGAGAGAGCCGGCAAAGCAGACGGAAGGAGGAAGAGAGGGGGACGTGGAGCTGGCAATCCTGCCGCTCCCCTGCCTGCTTGCAGATGGCGGTATCCGGAAGTGAGGCGAGCGTCCGGTGAGCGCGGACCTGGTAGCAAGGAGGCATACACCGAACAGGAAGAAAGGGAATTCCAGGAGGAGCAGGACTGCCAGCTCCACGTCCCCAGCCCTTCTTCCGCCTGATCTGCCGGCTCTCTCCATTCCGTCCGTCCGGAGAGTCTTCGCCCATCCTCCGCTTCCTCCCCGTTCCACTTCGGAATAACCGCGGCTCACCCCTCCAACCCCCTCCTCGAAGGAGAGACGGGGGGAGGAACCCTCCCGCTGTCCCGGATGCAGAATCTCCTGGCGCCCTCCTCCTCCCCTCCCCGGGAGGGCGGGGAGACTTCCTGCTTCTCGGTGAGGGACTGGGCGGGGCACCTCGAGGGGGTCTGCCGTCCAAGACGCATCCCCGCCCCCGTGCGCGCGGGTTCCCTCCGAAGGGGGAGGGCAGCCTTCGTTTTTCGAGGACGCCGGTACGCGGAGAGCACTGCCGGGCAACCGCCTCCCAATCTTCTGCGCTGCCGGTTACGGGGGGCGGGTGGGCCGGAGCTGCGGCGTCGCCGGGACGCGGGATCCCCCGTCCGCCAAGCAGCCTCCTGATCCCTCCCTCCGCCCCGAAAATGGCACTCCCGGAGGCTAGCTTCGGACGCGGAGAGCAGAGGCGGGAAGGGAGGAAGGAATGGCCCCCTGTCATCCCGGAGCGGCGCTTCAGCTCTCCGCCCTGGTCGCGGCGGTGCAGGGGGCGCCGAGCACCCCCCGCATGATATCATGGAGTCCCCGCTGGGTCTTCCCGGCCCTTCCCCTCTTAGGACCCGCCTTCTCCGGCGCGGTAGCGCCCTTTTCTCTCTGCCCGCCCGCCATTCCGGGAAACACTCTCGGAAGGGGGAAGAGGGGGGGGGGGACCCGCCCGCTGGAGGCCGCCGCGCGCGCCCTCTCCTTACCTCCTTCACTGGGCTCGCAGGATCCCGGTCCGCGAGCGCGCCTCCCGCGCGGGACGTGACGCGCCGAACATCGCGAGTCGGCTGGACGCTCCTCCCTCGCTTCCCGTATGCCGCCGCTCCCGGCAGACGCCGCCGCCGCCGCCGCCTTCGCACACCCGGAAGTCTCCCGTCTGCGGCGCGAGACACCGCCTTTAAGGAGGCAACAGGTTGGCGCATGTGGCGTGGGCAGCGGGGGAGCCGCCGTCTTCTCCCTTTTCCGGGAACGCTCCGAGCGAAGTGGAAAGGGGCGCGGGCGGGGGGAGGGGATCGGCCGGCAATGCCGTGCGGTGGCGACCCGCGGAACCAACCGTCCCGCGTTCCCCGGCCGGAGCGCGGCCGCCCGCGAGTGCGCCCGAGGGATCGGCCATCCTCCGAAGAGCCCTGCTCCCGGAGGCGGAGCGCCGCCGCCGGGAGCGTGACCTTCCGAGACGCCTGACTTCTCGCCCCGGAGTCTTCCCTGCTCCGAGGTTTCTGGCAGTGCCCGACCTTCCCCTCCTTCCCGGTGCATCCTCGCGCCTTTCCCTGGCCGCTTCCCGCCCGAGGGCACCGCGAGACCGATCCGCTGCGGGTTGTCCTTGAGTTGCAACCCTCACAAGGGAACCACCGGAGTTTCCACCGGAGGGAGCGCCGAATGACCCCCGAATGCTTGACCGAGGTGGCGACACACGAAGCCGCCGTGCTGGGGTGGTTCGTCAGCTCCGCCAATGGCGGCGCCCGCCGGCTCTCCCACCGGATATTCTCGGCCTCCTCGGTCGTGGGAGGGAGGAATGCAGGGGCAGACTGCTCTGCGCCTCTCGGAAGCACCGGCACCTGAGCGCCTAGTCGACGAGCGGGAAAAAGGACAACCTCATGGAACTCTCGATGACGTCGGCGGCACTCGACGCAGGGAAGCTTCCCAAATTCGCCGCTAGGAAGTGCACGCGACGATCAGCAAGGGGGGGGGGGAGGGCTTTGGGCAAGTGCCCTGCCGATCCCTTTCGAAAAATGGCACTTCTACGAGCTTTCCCCTCGACCCACGGAGCCCTCTGGCAGCGGTGGTGCTTCGCGCGCGCGCCCTCCCAAAATGCTCGCGCTCACCTGCACGGGATGCTGCAGGCGGTCCACTCTCCCGGTCGCGAAGGAGGTGCGCCCTTTCCCCTTCCCTTCCCTTCCTTCCCCTTCCTGTCGCTTTTCCATTCCCGCGTAACTTTACGCGACGTTCCTGCTCCGATCCTGCTCATCCCTGTCTGGATCCTGGAAGAAAGCTCTTCCAACTCCTTTGAGAGACGCTTGTCGGAAGACGAAGGGATCGCGCAACGGCCGAGATTTCCATCAGCTGCATCTTTTTTACTGGACCGCTCACCTCGTAGGGATCCTGCGAGGAAAATTCTGGCTCCTCTGATGGTCCGCTGCAGCAGCAGTCTGCCAGGTCGCCCCTGCTCCGTCCGCGGGGACCGCGGTTGCCGCTCCTCGAGGGAGAGAACGTAGAGATGGGAGGTGCTCAGCCTCCTCCCTTCAAGCCGCTGACCCAGCTGCTGATCCGTTCGGTAGAACCGGATGAGCAAACAACTGGTGGAAAGACTCCACACGGCGATTTCCAGGAGCGCAACACGGAGAAAAAAGCATCCGAGGGTGGGAAAGGAGGAGCGGAGACGGGAGCACCCTCCTCTCAGTGCGGGGGAGAAGCAGTGCGTCTGCGACTGGAAGGGTCTGCACGCGGTCCTGCCGCCCCACCTCCCAAGCCAGACTCGCCGCCTGCCGCTTCCCCGAGGGATGAAAGCTTCTCGTTCCGTTCCACGCGGGCAGGAACCGCTGTGCTATCGACGTCGGCTTGGCAGTCGCCTCTCACATCCGCTTCCTTAGAATTCTTTGCTTCAAAGGAGTCGGGCACACCCCGTGAAGTCCTCGAAACGTCCCAAGATCCCTTTTTGGGGGGTTCCCCTCCTCTGATGCTTGCAGCACCTTCCATCAGTCGCGCCACCTGTCGGTCGCCTGGTGTGTCCATTGCGACGCTCCTCCTGGAGGTCGCGAGACCCCCTACGGCTCATAGGACGCGATGACCGGCCCACAGCGGCAGCTGCTGGAGCTCCACGCCTGCGCTGCCGCTGCTTCGAAAGGGCGGAAACCAAGGAAGCTGAAAGCGCGCAGTTCGGAAGGCGGCGAACTTTCCTCTGGGCTTCAAGAGTGCATCGAAGAGGACGCCTGCGGCCTCCCTACAAGAACCTGAAAATCCGCCGCCTTATTCTTCGGTGGAGAAGGCGGGAGAGGAAGGGGAGGGAAGGAGAGTAGCAATGCAGTTCCGCGGTTTGCAAAGGGGTGGCTGCAATTTCCGGCGCTATTTTTCCTCCTCCGAGAGGGAGGGGCTCTCGATCCACTGCCCCTGGAAACTCCTTTAGTCTTCAGGCACGACTCTCCGCCGGGGCAAGCGGAGGACGCGGTGGGAGAGCGGCGGAAGGTGCGCATTGCTCGAGGGACCCTCGCATGCCCTTCGAGAGGCCGAGTCCCCCGTTGCAGCTCTCCTCCCTCCCTGATTTCCTCCCCTCTCCCCTTCCTGGTGGCTCCCGGTCGTTGTGGGAAGACCAGGAGCCGAGCGGGCCCCACTTCCCCGTCTTTATCGAACGAAGAGCGAGGAAGCTTGGCCGTAAGGGAGTCGCAATGGTCAGGGTCAGGGCGGGAAACGCCGGGCGCTCTCCCGAAGCCAGTACCGCCTCGCTTCCTCTCTCCAAGCAGGATGTTGAGAGCTCGACCCGAATTCCTCCCTCAGGAGCGCTCCCATTTGTCCCGTTTTCTTCCCCAGGGACGTGGCGGCATCCTCGGTTTTCCTCCTCTTGTGCCAGGAGGCTGCGGATCTCTCGAGACCAGGAAGCTGCGCCTCGAGGAACAGGTTGCAGGCGCCCCCTGGGAGAGCGGCGGCGGCTCAAAGGGAAGAGGGGAAGAGAAACGGGCTCGGAGGAGACGCAAGACATCTCGCGCTCGAGCAGAAGGAGAAGGAGGAGGAGGAGTTGCGTAGCAACCGCAGATGTGCGCCTTCGAGGCCGATCCCAGGGGAATTGGCACATCCGGACAGGGTTGCGTTCACCGGACTGCCCACGCTCCATTCGCAGCCACGAAAGGCAGAACCCCTTGCCCATTCTCACCTTGCTTAGGAATCTCCCTTTTTCGCCCTTCTTCATGACTTTCAAACCCGTCCGCGTTGCCAGAAGGGAGGGAGATCACATTAGACAGCAAGGAAGATCTCCCCTCCTGAGAGGTCACCTGCAGACGGATGCCTCTCGGGGAGGATGGGTCATCGGTGGGGGTGAACAGAATCGCAAAGCTCAGGAAGAACCCCGTCTGACCTCCAAGGGTCACTTCTTATGCTTGTTTCTTCCTCATCGTCCAGGATTTGGAACGGGATGAACGTCTGGCCTGCGCAGATGCACCAGTTGACCTACCTCGACGACCTCCTCCGTGAACCGATCGCGTTTCGTACCCGCCAAGACCATCTTAGCCCTTGGGATGCGTCTCTTTGCTTTACACCGCCTCGCTGCCCTCGTTCCCTGCCGATGAGGAGAAGCCGTGTCTGTGGATCGCGCGGTCTGTGGACCCCTGCGTTTTCTTTCAGGATGTTTCCTGGACTCACACGCCAGGTCGGGACGTTCCCATCCCGAGCCTCTGGTCACTCGCATTGTGCACCCTAGGTGCCACCTCCCCTTGTGGAAGCCGCCCGCCATTTTCGTACCGTTCTTCCAGGACGTTTACTCTCCAGGAGGGATAAATAAATATCCCACGTGTATAACCGAATCCACTGCATTGCTCAAAGATTTCAAGGGGGCGGGGAGCGAAATAAGAAAGAACTACCTACCCTCAGACCGACTGCGTAGGAAGCAGGGAGGGTGTAGGGAAAGGACAGAAAATCAATAAATAAAAAGGGGAGAAAGAGACGGGGGTCATCGGTCACATTCGCCGCGTCTTCTGCAACCTGCGTGCGATGCAGGCGGCGTCCTTCTTCATTCTGATGCCCTTCAGGGGCGACTTTGCCACGTTCCCCATTCCTGCGGTGTTGAGGACCGTGACCTTCTTCCTTCCTTGTTGAAGCGCCTCCCTTTTATCCCGGAACGCCATGATCCTCCTGGCGCGATACAGGATGGGACGACCGAGGAGAGCAGGCGAAAATCCGTCCCGCGCGAGGCGGCGCCGCGATGGTTCTTCCGGGGTGAATTTAGGCCAAAGCAGGGCGGCCGTGAGGCCTTTCCTCACACCCCGAAGGTCACCGCAGTCCGGAAGCGGGTGCTCGTGGAAGTTTTCGGCCTCCTTGCAGATGGATGCAGTGGCGCCGCTTGTTGCACGGGGAGCCGCGACTGCGCCCAAGGCAGGGCCTCTTCGTGTGCCACCTGAGGGGGTGCACAGAGATGCCATCTAAATAGAGGGTATGGGTTGCAGTCTGCAAGGGTGGAAGCTCCAGATACTCCGCTCAGAGCAGCAGGTGCGCTGTCCCCAGCGCGTGCGCTGGGTGTCACCGCGTCAGCTCACCATCCCTCCAAGTTCGCCGCTCCCGCTACGAGGTCACCCACCCTGCTGGCTGGCAACCATCGTTTCTATCCCGTGAAAGGGTAGCTCTGCGCAGGGTGCAGCTCTGCGAAAGGGTGGTAGTAGCTCGGTTCACTTCTTCCTGTCTCTTCCCACTTCCTCCGGGAAGATCACTCCCTGGATGTGGATGGGACGAATTGTGGGATGGCGTCAGTCCCAGAGGTGCGGGTTCAGGTTCCCGCTGCCTTCTGCCACCAAGAGTTGTAATTTGCAGGATGGCAGGAGATCCACTGATGTTCTTCCCTCGGAGCAGCGATCTGCTTCAGTGGGAACCCGAGTGCCTTCATGCGGTCTGGGTTGCGAGGTAGCAACGACGCTGCCACTCCCTCGCAACCGACCGCGCACTTCTGAATTTCGAGCGCAGGATGGCACTGGAACCGCGTCCAATCTTCGGCCATCAAGGTCAACATTCCAACCTGAATCTCTAGTTCTATCTTCTCCGGAGTGAGGATGCCGAGTCGCGCATTCCCCCGTGGTCCATTCACAATGCAACTCTTTAGAGATGGTCCTCAGCCAAAGACACGATTTTGTGCGTCTCTAGACGGAATATAACTGGTAACCCAACATTTCATAAACTAGCCGCTCTGCTATCCATGAGAAGAGCGCACATGAGAAAGTTTTACTTCAAAATGGCTACCCTCTGATGGCATCCGAGTGGCCAAGCTCCTCTGTTACTTTCCAAGGTTGTCCTAAAAGTCTTCAGCGCGGAATGATTGATCTCGTCCTTCATGCTGCCATGGACGGCTCTGACTATTCAACCTTTCGGGTTCCTTCTGATTTGAGGAAGCAAAGCAACAACAACAGGAAGAAATCATCTTTGGAGAGGTAAGCTGAATCCCGAAAGGGTGATGGCATCAAGAGCCACGCCCTGTCCGGGCGACGGTTTTTGAACAGAGACCGCAGTGCCGAAGGGGCTTCGTCAGCCATCAACCATTCCCAAATGGCTCACGAAGACTTCCCTCAGACTATCTTCTTGGCCAATGAGGAGCCTCTTGACAAACAGCCTCATGTACCGTTCCATCAGTCAGTACGAATTTGAATCCAGACTTTCAAGACTCGAAACGAAGTTTTTGAGCTTTCTGGTCGCACCTCTCTTTGGACGGAAGCGTCTTGTTGGTTTGTTCTTCGAGCAGTTTTTTTTTTTAGATTGTCACTGCCTGCATCGCTTTCATAGCCGTCGTCAAATAATGGTCACAGCAGAAGCTCACAGGGGGTCACAGTAGCAGTTATCTAAGGTTTGCTCGGTGGTCACTGTGAGTGGCAAAATAAAGAGCGAATGAGTCCAGCGTCTCCGTTCACATTCCCTGATTCGGTCTGGCCTTGTCTTTGACACCGGCACTGTTCACCTGCCTTGGGAAAACGCGGGAACCAGGGTACGGATAGAAGCGAACGGTGGCACCGCTGGCATCCCTCGGGAACGATGTGAAAGCATCCTGCTGAATGAAGTCGGGTTCTTTGGCACACATCTAGAGCTCCAGGGATCTTCTGCTAGGATATGCCCGGAATGCCTGCCGTCCGAGATGGCAGAGATGGAAAGGCCTGTTCTCCTCTTCCCAGTGGAAGGTGAAGGTCGTGGAGTTGCAGTTACCTGGAGCCACGGGTGTCCAGCATCGTTCCCTTTCCGCACCTATTGTTGCTGAGACAGCGCGGTTTCTGGAAATCGGGAGGCAGCTGGAATGCAACCGCTGCTGGATGGATGGAGCGGGCAGTTTCATCATCGGATTCCGTTGCGACGCGATGGAACGCCCGACGTCCCCTCTCCGAAGAGGGCAGAGAAGGAAAACAACAGCAACAAGAGCCACACACAGACGGCCGAGGGCAAGCGGCTCGGACATATAGCCATGGCTGCAGGCTGTTTGTAGGTAGGATCGATGAAGCTGAGAGATTCTCCGCTGAGGAAGACTCTGACCAAGAGGCCGCTCTTGGAAGGTTCTGGAAAAGGCAGCTAGAGGAGATTCTTCAGCAGCCTTCCTACGAGCGGGGAAGGGGAGGGAGGGCTGTCGAAACACAAGGATTCCTCTGTCCCCTTTACCCTCCCTTCCAGGCGTCGCACGCTGCGCTTCCCTCGCTGCTTCGAACAGCAGGCGAGTTCCGCCCTCGACCTTCCGCCCTTGAGCCGCTTCCGGCGTGGGCCAACAAGGAACGAGAACCTCTTAGGGGCAGGCCTCCGCAGGCACGGCTCCGCCCTCAGGGCTCACTGCCCAGGAGGGGCAACCCAATATCGAGTTGAGCCACCATCCAGAGAAGAATCCACTAGCGCTGAGCACGACGGCGAGGCACTTCCCGGGTTTCAGGGGGACAGCCGGAGGGTCGGCGAGCGTGCCTCCGCTCTGCACGTACACACGACCGTGGAACACCATAAATCAAATTACTTCCGCCCCATCTATCCCCATCCTTCCTGTAAATTCAATTTTTATTACATCCCTTATGAATCCTCACCGTATCGAAGAATCTTGCAGAGCCGTGGGTACTCCGCACGTCTGTGGCCCTCGCAAGATTATGGCGCGTCTCGGATCTCAGGAAGATGTAGCGGGCGTCCGATGCCAACGTAAGCATGCTTCATTACATAACGATCGATGCGTTTCAGATGCTGGCACCAGGTAATGCATTCGGGTGAATTTATTTAATTCTGTTCAATAGAGCTGCACCCACATCTAGATATCTGCATCTGGAACTACATCTACGTTTAGATATCTGTATCTAGAGCTACATTTATATCTACATATCTGTATTTATAGCTAAATCTACATCTAGATCTCCGGATCTGGAGCAACACCCACATCTAGATATCTGTATTTAGTGCTACATCCATATCTGTATCTAGAGCCACATTTATATCTACAGATCTGTATGTTGAGCCACACCCACATCTAGACGTCCTTATCTGGAACTACATCTATGTGTAGTGGGAGCAAAGTGGATGCTGCGCAGAGACGAGGAGATGGCGCCCGCCGTCATGCGCCCCTGGCGACCGTCCCGCGCCGCCGCTCGGCGCGCGTGCCCCCGTGCGCTGCTGTTGCTCGAGAAGCGGGGCGGAGGTGATCCGCGTGCCCCTCCCCTCCGCTCCTGGCCGAGCAGGAGGCGTCTCCGAAGGAGACGCCGGGCGAGGCGAGCCGGGCTGCTCCCTGGGAGAAGCGTTCATGTGGCTGCGAGCCCCCGTCCGGTCGCTCGTCCAGGACGAAACCGGTAAGGGAACGCCGGGAACACGCTCCCGCGGAGGCGGGCTGTTGGCTGACGCTTTCCTCGTCCGGAGGTCCTTCCAAGGCAGGGAGGGCGAAACCCCTTGTCGCAGGGACGCACCTTTCCTCGCGCGTTTCCTTTTCCTTCCGCGTCCCCCGCAGGAGCGCGGGAAGATGAAAGGGTGCAGAGGAGGGAGGGAGAGGGAGAGAGGGGAAAAAGGAAGGAGAAGAAGAGGCACGAAGAGGCAGTTCGGATGGCGAAGAGGCCGCGGATGGAGCTGTGCGAAGCTGCCAGAGCCGATACTCCAGCCGCAGCTCCCGCGCGGATTGCTCGATATTTCACGGTTCATTCATCCAGAGGGATGCGATGATCATAACTCTCCATTACTTGGCTGGCGTCCTCCGCGCGTTTGATCCCGGGATTTATGTGATTTGCATGCAATTAGATCGGGACTCGAATGTTCCGCGGAATTTTCTCCGGGAGCGGAGGCGGAGAGCCGGGAAGCGCTCGAAGATAAGGGATGGGGGGACGGAGTGCGTATCCCGTGGGGAGAAGGGGAGGGGGACGGCACGACGCCCCCTTCTCCCCTCCAGCCTCCGCTCCCTGTCTTCCTCGCCTTCCCGTCCTTTTGCACGGGGGCAGCTGAAGCTCCGCGAGCGCTAGGGCCTTCGAGAGGGCAAGTCGCCTCCGAAAGTGGTGTCACCGTTTGGCAAACCTCCCTCGAGAGCGGCGGTAGAGGCGCCCAGTCCCTGGCAGGAGGAAGGGGGGGAGACGGTCGGGAGATCCCTGATGGAGTGCCTTTCCGAAGCTCCCCTTCCCCCCCCTAGAAAAGTTCGGAGCACGGAAGGCAGCCAGAAGCCCCTCCCAGCTTCGGCTGCCTTCCGCGCTCCTGCTGGTCCTGCTGGTCTTTTTTTTTTTTTTTTCGATTCTCAAGGGGTGCTGAAGAGCCGTTGGCCTTCTCAGGAGAGAGAAGTTACGAAGCTCTTCAACACTGTCGACGCCACCCAAGGGTGCGTGGGATTCTTCAAGCCATAGAGGGTCACCCCATATGGAGTGCTCCTATGAATCCAGGAAGGGTCTGAAGGAAATGAACCGTTCCTCTCTCACGCTTGGAAAGGGATCCCGGAGGGAATCTCTTCTTCCTTATTCTCTACGGAAGAACTCCCCGCTTCGTGGGGGCCGCATCTCGTTTCTTCTCAGAAAGGAAAGGCTCCTGGTTTCCTCTTCTGAAGAGATCCCTGAAGGGAGCAGAGCACTTCTTGACATTCTACAGAGGTCAACCCCTCGAAGGAAGTATCAACCAACCTCATGGAACGCAGCGGAGGGTCCCTACCGAAGGCGGAAAATAAAATGGGGTCTGCCCATTTTCACAACCAGAGGGGAATCCCGAAAAGAACCGACAGCTTATGTCCTGGAGAAGGACCCCGGAGGGTCCACTCCCAATCTCGGAGTTCAGTCAGAGGAGGCCTCCCGGTTTCCGGCGTTGAACAGTGGCACCGCACCCCGAAAGCCCACGAGAGCCCTCTGTCGGCGGCCGCGTGATCCCAAGCGCTGCTGGTTCGAATCTCGTCCGGGGAAGGACCAGCCCCGAGAACGGGGGATGCGTCGTGGGTTTCGAGTCTTTCCGCAGGATGGCGCTGGTCGGCCTCTTCGCACTGACGGAAGCCGGAAACTCCCGGCTGCACCCGCTGACCAGCCGGGATTGGGAGTCAACTCTCCGGGGTCCTTCCAGGACATCAAGGAGCTCTTCGGGAATCCATTCCGGCTGCACAAAGGAGCGATCATTTCCTTCTTCGAAGGAGACCCTCCATCGCGTTCCATGGAGCTGGTGGATTGATGAAACCTCTCCAAAGAGGGCAGAGAAGCGCGCGAGAAAACGGGAAAGAGAAAATGGGAAGCATCCCTCCGAGGTTCTTTTCAAAGAAGGAGGAAGCAGGGAGCGGTTCCCTTGTGGGTGCCCTTTGGAGAGTCCAGAAACGGGTCCTTTCCGGATCCCCTTCGGAGAAGAAGCGAGGAGCGGCCCCCCTCCAGAAGGTTCTCCGGAGAGAGCAGGGAAGATGTTCTTCCCTTTGGAGTCCCCTTCGGAGACAGCCAGGGCGAGGGTTCCCTCCGGGGTCCCCTCCCAAGCGTGAGAGGGGAATGGGCTTCTTCCTCCGGAACATTTCCTGGATTCATGAGGCTGCCCCCTAACGGAAGAGTTGCTGCACGCACCCCCGGGTGGTGTGGACAGCGCCAAAGAGCCAGGAGTCAGCCTCCGGGAGACCGACTACCCTTGAGGTACTCGGTAGCGGACCAAGAAAAGGACAACCGTAAAGACTGCATGCCGACCAGCATCGTCTTTCGGGGGATCTCGGAAGTCACGACGTACCCCACATTCTCGGCATAGATTCCCCATGTGTCCGGCCACCTGGAGGACACGTGAAGGGTTGGGAAGGGATTCGAACCCGCCTGCCGTACACTTAGGAGCAGCCGGAATCTTCCAGAAGCTCCGCCCCCGCCTTGACGCATTCCTCAAACTTCCCCTTCGTCAGAGGAAAATGAAAAGAGCACGATGGAAAATGGAATGCAGGGGGTCGAGGGAGAGCGGGAGAGCGCGTTCCACTACCCGCTTCATTTGACGGGGATTCGAGCCTCGCCCAAAGAGCTGCGCTCTCCCCGAATGAATTCCTTGGGATGCCAGCGCGGGAGGCGGCGCAACCAGGCAACTCTCATTCATCACAACTAGATAGTCTGAAGGCGCCCGCTGAACCCGAGTGACCTGCATGCTTCCCCGTTTCTCAACCATGCTGCTCGAGCAGCCGGGCGGGGGTGGCCTCGCAGGGCGTTTCCTTCCGCTCCCAGCCGAGCGGGAAAGGCGCCGATCTGGCTGCGAGCTCCCGTCCGGGACGAAACCGGAAAGGGAAGATGGGAGAACTGCAGGAGTCCAAGACCGCGAACGCGCTTCCGCGAAGGCGGCGCTTCCCTCGTCCGGGAGAAATCCCTGCGGGAATCTTCTTGTCCCTCCCCCTACTTGGGCCGGATATTCACCCCGGGTGGACTGCAAAGCCCCTCCCCTCCATCCCTTCGCAGCGCGACCGCCGCGTTGGGTGGTGTGAGGTGGGAAATTCCAAGATGAGGTGACCTCGCAGCTTCGGGACCCAGCACCGAGCAGCAGCAGTGCTGAGGGGCGTGGCGGTCCAGCCGACGTCTTCGACCTCCGCCCTGCCTTATCCACGCAAACAGCAACCCGAAGGAGGATGGAGGGCGGATCGCCGCTGACCCCTCAGGAAACGAGTTGGCATAGCACAGCCTTGCGGCGCTTCAGCGCATCTTTTGCTTTCACCTCGTCGGTGAGGGGAACGGAGAAAATCCTATTTGCCGTAAGGCTACCTATTGATTCCCTTCCTGGAACGCCGAAAAACCGTGGAGGAGGATGCGGACACCGTCGGTCTGTCCGTCAGCCGCCCCCTTCGCCGCAGCGTCCGAGGTCCACGGCACCTGCCTGCCGGGCAGCAGAGGACCACCACCAGGTGGATGGACCGCATGCGTCAGCTCGGTCAGGTCCTGTTCGCCGGGGCGAATTCTTCGGCGTCCCGCCGGAAGAGATAGAGATGCCCCCGACGATGGTTGACAGCAGTCGGCGTCCTGCTGGAGTTGCGCTGGGAGCACCGGCTCAACGCACGGCTCCACCGCCCACGGAGGGGGACCGTGATAACCACGCCAGACGCAGGCAAAAGATGGAGACCTCCCCTTTCCATTCCAGCCCTGCTAGTGGCCTAAGGCATTCCTCGCGTCCCTCCTTTACCCAGTGCACCACCCTCTCAACATCTTGAGGAACCTCTTTGCGCGGAGCGCCTGGTCGCCAGATGTCGCCGTCGCGGCGCGGCGCTGTCCACGTGGGTGTGTCGTCTCCGGGGACGACGCCGGGAGAGGGCAGCACGGCATTCTTCCCATCATCCGATTTTTGCGGGTCACAACGAAGTGGCACCACCTGCGCAGCTGCCAAGAGGAGCTCGCCGGCACCCTAAGAAGGAGCACCAAACGTCGCGGGATGCGATCCCTTTCCCTCTCCCTCCTTCCCGATCCAAACAGACTGGTTTTGTCTTCCTTTTTTCTTGTCCCGGAATTTCCCACCTGATGTTGCCGACCCTCTCGGCGTCCCTCAGGCAATGGTCGGACTTGGCAAGTGCACGGGACAACCGACTCCACTCTGCACCCCCTGGCGCGAACGGGCGGAGTCAGGGGATTCCTGGACGCGGCTCTCACTGGTCTACAGCTCTTCGTCTTGTCTGACGCCTCAGGGAGATTCCTCTCTCGGAGACCCGAAGGAGCACGGAGAAGCGGGCGGGCACACGCGCCGCCACCGCTCCCGCAGACGGCGGCGCTGCCTTCCCCGTGGCCTCGCAGCAGCGGCCGCTCCTGGCTAGGTGTGATTCCTCCTGGAGGGCAGCAGCAGCTCTTCGCCCGAGCCGCGCCGCGCCGCAAGGGTCCGAGTTCCTCTTCCCCTCCCTCTCTTTTCCAATTTTGACGAACTGTTTCTTCTTCTTCTTCGTGTTGTTTCTTGTCCTTTATTTTTCTACCGCACACTACAACCCCTCCGTGATGTTGTGGAGCTCATCAGAGTCCCCCACAAGTGGTCCGACTTCATGGACCTGGCGCCCCACCGACTCCTATCTGTTTATTCACTTTTTCTCCTGCCGCACGATGAACTCAAATCGATGAATCGTGGCGGCAGGACGTGTTTGTCTCCTGAGCTTCTGCAATAGGGGTGAGTCCAGAAATACTTGGTCACCTGCGGTCCTTCCACAACCTGGCACTGGAAGGTGTTCTGCAAGACGCGGACAGAAGTGCCCGTCTGGCCGCTATGCCACTTGCCGCAGCGCTGTCTGCCCTAAGGGCAAGAGACGATAGTTGCCTACCTGCTGGAAGGGAATTGTCCTGCATCATTGCGGAAAGAACCGAAAACTCCTGGATGCCTGAAAGGCGAGTGAGCTGGCGGACTCCGCCACTCCACTTCATAGGGCAAAGGGGCTGCTTCGATATAGCGAGCTGCTCGGAGTGGCCTCTGACGAACCTGTTGTTCCTCCTCTGTGCCTACACACTTCCGTGTTACCGCTGACGTGGAAGCAGGACGTCCTGCTGTTTCTTCACTGGGGTTTCCAGTGCAACCAGAGTCGGAGACGGATTTCCAGGGACGTTGTGTCCCTGAACTGTTTCATGTACGGGTGACTGAGTCGTTCCGGCACCTCCTGTTGGATTGCAGCGCCCTCCGGGAACTTTAGCGGAGGCTGACCTCAGCACTCCAGCATACCAGAGACACTTCGACGGACTGACTGTGGCGGTTCTCCGCGAGGTGGAGCCACGGCAGGCGCCGTGATTTCACACTCGGATGTGCCGTGGAGTTAATTACTCTTAAAGGGATCGATGGAGCCAAAAGGCCCACCGATTCCAATTATAACACTAAAAAAAGGGGGGGGAGGCGAGGTCCATTACGTCGGCGAAGGGGAAGAGGGATGAGACAAAACTAGAAAAAAAAGATAACAAACTATAACAAACAATAAAAACTTAAAAAAAAAAAAATAGTTGGGGGGAAGGGAAGAGATCACGTTTCGTGATGGGTGAGGCATCTGCATCCGTTGAAGGATGCCGGCGAGCACTTCTTTCTTCCTTTCCAGGTGGGGCTACCTCAAAGCTATCCGCAAGAAATGGATGGCGTGCAGGACATCCCCCCCGTCGTTCCGACCTCTCTCGGTTTCGCACTTCGCCGTGACGACATCGCGCACGCAGCACAGCGCTGCAATGGCGGCTGCGGGCGTTATGGCGTTCCGCACGAAGAGGAGCCTCAAAGAGTCTCTGGGATCGCCCACGGGGTAGGAAAGGGACGCAGAGAAACGTTCCCACAAGTCCCGGAGGGCAACACACTGCACTATGAGGTGGGGGAAAGCCTCCTTCTCTCCACACCTGGCACGGTTGGGCGATGCGCTTCCCCTCGTCCAGTGGTACCGGAGCACATTGCACGGAAGACCCCAGTGCAGTATCATCAGCGCCGATTCCTGCCATGTGAAGAAAAGCAGCTTTCTATCCACAACACGGGGGGACCCTTCCAACTCTTCAGGCTGAATGGAGAAGAGTTTCCCCAACGTTCCAGTCCTTTGGAGACGGTTCTTGCTGTTGCCGTCAACCAGCTGCTGTGGAGTCCAGCCATCGATAGGTTTCCTGCGGATCGAGATCTCGCAGAATACCTCCCATTTCGCCATTAGGCAGGTGGCATGTACCCCGACAGCGGAGGACACGCTGCGGCGAAGGGGGTGGCTGCTGGGTAGGTCAAATACTCAGCTCACTAACCACCTCCTCCAGTGTTCTTCCACTGTTCTTCTGAAGGCGGGTAACTTCCGACGGGGTCCGGGTGAGCTGGGCTCACATCCTCACTTTCTCCTGCCTCCAGACCGGAGTATTTGCAGGGCGACAGTGAATCCATGTGTTCGCTCCCACCAGAGCATCGACACACCGGAGAGAGAAGCTGCAAGATGGGAGGCGGCGGTGGAGACAAGCAAACAGGGTTGCGAGTCCCTCGCCACCGACCGCCAGCCGGGTGAGCAAACGTGCAGAAGCGCACTAATGGGTGGCCCAGTTTTGTGCTACGAAGGCCAGTCTTCGAAAGTTCAACTGAACCTCCATGCGCCCCAACGTCAGGAGTCCAGGTCTTTCATCGCGACACGCGCCATGATACAGACGACGTGTTGCATCCGTGCCTTCGTTACGACCCGCCATTTGCAGGAATCTCGGGCGCAGCGAACGAAGGCCGCCATTGTCGCGGGCTGTCCACATGAGGACGGCTGCCAGGTGGCCTCATCTAGACGTGGAAGTCAGGAAGAATATCGCCGATACCTTGCGCCGCCTCTGAAAGGTAGGAATGGGCACTGCCGGTAATCCTTGACCCGCCCTCCTTTTTATACAATACATCAGTTCAAAAACACCGTCGGATGATGTGAATTGGTGCTCTCCAAGATACAAAACGACTCGAATTCAAGAAACCAAAGAAGCAGTGTTTCATCCGTTGGTCACTCCATTCTGTTTCTTTTTTTTCTTTGAACCTCGGGATTTCTGTTTTCCGCTGAGACTCCGTAGCGAGGCTGACTGCTGCCACTTCTCGATTCCGCAGCACAAGATATCGCGTTCCGCAATGCATCCGCGTCGCTTCCGCCCGTCGCCCACTCTGAGATTTTCTGCTCCCCTTCGGAAAGTCCTCCTCACAGGCGAGATCGGGGCCAATCGAGCCAAGCTGCAGGTCCCTTCGGAGATTCTCATCGAGGCCGGAGCACTTGGCATAATAGCAGGTCGCATGCATAATGAATACAAGCGGCACGGAAGACCCCAGTCCTTCGGCACTGGCATCTCAGTTCCAGATGCAGAAAGTCTGGAAGATGGATTCTGAGGCCCAAGGTGGAGGAGGAAAAGAAGAGGGTCCGAAAGGAATCGCTTCGAAACAGCACGACGGGACCGAGGGATGAAAGCAGGTGGGACTTTTCGGGACTTCTGCAAGGCACCAGCAACCTTTGGGGAAAAGTTCTCCTGGGGAAAGAAGTGCTCGTTCTTGCAGAAACAGAATAAACTCATTCTCTTTCAGTCTAGAAGAAATACACTGGTTTCTATGACGAAGGTCTCCAATTCCAAGTGGCAGTGGATGAATGCCATCGGCTCGATGCTTGATCCTCTCCTACAGAAGGAATGGGTGAACTTTGATTTCCCATTAAAAAAAAATAGGTGCAGAGAGTCCGATATCTAAGAGAAGTTTTGACCGCAGGCGAATCTGTTCCAATAGGAATGAGGTGTTGAAGATGGCGCCTTTTGTAGAAGCATCTTAGTAATTACTAAAGCTACATATCCTTTTTGTATTTTCACCCGGTCACGCCGGGGTGTTCACCGTAAAGAATATTAATTTTGTCAATCAATCGTTGCCAAGTTTCCTATCTGCAATGTAGGGCCATCACTTCCGCATGTTCCGGAGGAGTTCTCTGCTCGGAAGCAGTCACCAAAGGGGATGCGCGGTCAGGGAATGAGGAAGGGAAATAAACAAGAAATAAATGTAAAAGAACTAAAATATTTGGGGATGAAGGAAGAGTCACAGGTTGCTCCCTGGAGGCATCCGCATCCCCTCAAGGATGCCAGCAAATTCCTCCTTGTTGCGTTTCAGGTGCAGGCATCTCATCGCATCCTCAGGAACGAGAAGATCAAGGAAGTATGCACTTCCTTGGTCTTCTCGCTTATCCCGGCCTCTGTCGTCGGGGCTTCCAGACACCACGATCCCTCGGACTCAGCACGAAGCTGCGATCGCCGCTGCAGGCGACATCCCGCTACGCCGTCTAAAAAGGCCCTCAGATGGTCTTCTGGGGAGTTCAGGGACCTTTGCCCACTTTCCTGAACTTTCCAAAAGGGCGACACGCTCCAAAAGCAGGTTCAGAGAGATTTCCTTTTCGCTGCACCTGCCTCGCTTTGAGGCCACTCTTCCCCTGGTCCAGTGGTGGAGGCGTGCGTATCTTTCTGTGAGAAGTTTAAATTGGAAGTGGAGATGTAGTGCTTCAAACCTATTTCTTGAGAGATAGATCTGATTTGAGAGCTCACAGGTGTGACGTCCTTCACCAAAAAAGGAAAATGCTCTAAGGTGACTCCTGTCTTTGACAAATCTCACCTCAGCTGCTTCCGCCCACACGTGAATTTTTTTCTACCGTTCCGAAACACATTCTGGCAAAGAGGCCAGCGATGGGAAAGCGTAAGCAGGCAAACCCGCTGCCGTGGAGCCGGAGTCTCATTTCTCAAAGATATTCCCCCTGCCGGTACAGCAGTTCGGTGTAAAGTTCCTTCCTGAGAACAAGCAGTCGCCTTTGCAGTTTGTTCATCTTAAGAGAGCTCGGCTGTGTACACACCCTGTACACCACCTCCGAGCCGAGCAGCATGAGGTTTTAGAAGGCCATCACTGAACAGTTTGAATAATCCTTGCATGAACGATTGCCGGAAACCTTCAGGTTGCAGCAGCTCCGGATCACTCCACAAGATAGATTACTCCGAACCAACTTAATGGAAAACTCTGTGAACAGGAGTCATCCTTCCGCTGCAGCTCTTGCAAAGCGATCTTTTCTTGCGCTCAAGATCATCAGAACTCCCATCGGAAAATTCACGAAAAGTTTGCCGAAAGTAGAGAATGGAGAGGTCTCTGGTCACCTGGGTCCCCATCTGGTTGCTTCTCGAAATGTAAGAGGAGGGACTCTCCTTCTAGCGAAGGAACCTGTAGTCACCTGCTTGGAGGTCTTGATTTCTTCGGAAAAAAGCAATTTTGCTGCTTGGGATGCTTTCGGAAACTTTTTCTTTGCTCACGCGGCAATGTAGCAGGTGCTACTGGACTCTTTTCTCTGAGCAGTGTCAGCAGTGTCCATATCACCTGCCGGAGTGCCAGCTGCTATCGAATCCACGAGTTGCGCTCATCAGCAATCATCTTTTCTTCGTGAGACCACTCTATTCTCTGCTGGTACCTTTGTTTCGCATGCTGGTGCTTAAAAGCCAGAAACATGACGTCTTCGAAGGAGTGTTGGCTCTGCGCAATCACGACGTATCTGAAGTCTTTATCTTAAGAGAGCGGGCCGCGCGTTCTTCGATGGCTGACATAAAGCGGGGAACGCGCCGATGCCATGCTTCTCTCCACAAAGCATTGTTTCGATGGTGCCATCGGGAAGCAAAAGGAGCCGTTCTCACCCCGCGGTTGGGTGGCTTTCTTTATCCCTGGTGAAGCACCCGATCTTCCTGACGCAAAGCCGTTGTTCCTGGTCATGGAAAACAAACTCAAGCATTTCGATCACCATGGCAGTTTCAGTGTAGATCGCATTTTCTCTTTTCCATTCCCCATCCATCTGTTACCTTCATTCTTTGTGAGCTTCCTGTTTTCCAGTGTGATGACGATTTCCTGACCATTATTTCTGGCGGTCCATTCAGGACGGATTAAATACGAGTGAATAAACGCGAATCTTCTAATTCTCCAGCCCACATCCATCGCTGACTTACTGCTCGCTTCGGGTGAAATTCGTCTGAAAATTCTACCATCAGTGCCAGACGTAGAAGTTTCTGATTACGTGGTGCAGATACGTCTGTCGAGGAGTACACTGTGCTCTTGGGAAGCAACTGGGGCACTGGGCTCACTCGAAACACGACTGATGTCATTGATTGCAAAGTGTTGTCCCCAGTTTGGATGCCATCGAAGCAAGGATTCCATACTCTGGACAGCAACCTCCTGTATACAACAGAGTACCGCATATATATCTAGGTTTCTACTTTCATACAGAAGGAGGCCAACGACCGGAAGTCCCAGTGCCTAAGGATGAGAAATTCTCTCTGTTTAAAACTGCCACTGTATAGACACCCAAATTGTGAGGAGGTGCGCAAAGTCTCGTTATTCAACATCGTACCTATCACAAAAATTCATACACCCAGAACCAGATCAGTCTACACGGAAAGTCCGTGCTCTCGGAAATAAATATCGATGGTCTGCGAATAGTGATGCCCTCTCTGAGACCCTGTGAGTGAGAATACTACTATATAGAAGGCATCCTCAAAGCGTTCTGGAATCTCAAGCTTCGAAAATGATTCTATGAATCAGTGAATGATTTTGTCTTTCTCATTAAATAAGAGTGATCCTATTGATTATTTGATAGCTTCTAATGGAAGTGGAATTGGGCTCTAATACAATGAAATTTCAATGATACACAGTCCTGTACACCCGTACCCTTCAACTCATTCATTATTTAAACATTTACAAATAACTAAAGAATGCTTTTTATGCACAAGGTTCGCTTCTTCCTCGAGGTCAGTGGCGAGCTCACCTGCATCGGGATGGGTCACTGGACTTGTACCACTGCTTGTATCTTGATCTTCACCTCGAATAAAAGTACGTTACCTTTACCCTATCTGTAACTTATCGTTCCTATCTCTCGCTTGAAGTTTCTCATAAAAACTATTTTCTCAGCCTGGATGGAGTATCATGCTTCTAAAAATAACAGTTCTAGTTCCATGGACACCTTTGGACTCCTGGAAGAGTGTGGAGAACAAACAAGGCAAAATTGAAGAGCAGCAAGCTGAAGAGCAAAAAAATAAGCCGACAAATGACCAGTGGACCGGAGAACAGCATGCGAATTCTAGCAACCTTCTGGTTAAATCAACCATACCACAAACTGTGGGAACCTTCTTACATGGGGATAGAGGAATTTGAGTGCCACCCTCGGCAACATCTGGAGGCATGTGAGCTTTTTCGCGAGAGATCATCAAAAATTCTGTAGTCTTCGTGGAGACCTTGAATCGAAAGCACGGTTTGGAGCTTTGAGCTCCGTTGAATTGGAGGGGCCGCGTATTTTTTTCTGCTTCCTTTCGCAGGAATTTTCTGAAAGTTGGAGGGGCACATCTTCCTGCTCATTCTTGCTCATCTTCTTTCGTTTCCTTTTCCAGATGATCCGAGGTTCTTTTTGTTTTTCAAAATTTCTGAGATTCTCGCGAATAACTTATGAGAACAGCTGACGGCGAAGACCGCAAAGGGAGCAACGAGCCAACAGAACGATCAGCATCTCGTATTTGGTTAGTCGACAATCGACAGAGTGTTTCCATCATGAGACAACACTCTTCCTCCACTAAATGAAGCAGCTCAAGATTGCTTCGGAGTGCCGACGTCCCAATAGATCATCCAATTCGGACAAACGGAAAAGTTTTTGACATCTTATTCAGCTAAAAAATTGCTGTCTTATGGCAGTAGTGCACACCGCTGCTCAAACTTCCGCGCTTGAGTTCAGTTTTTTGGGGGAATTTGTCGAACTCTGTCGCGTCTGTTTACTCCTGTTTCCATTTATGCGGACCTGATGAAAACTAAAAGCTGGCTCGATTTGAACATTTCTTGGATACAAGTGAAGTCTCCACCCTTAGGACGGCTCAATTGATACTTTAGTCTCCTTCAGTCTCCCCGAGCATTGTTCTGCGAATGTTCAGGGAACACTTCCTTGGAATGCAGCGATAGTCCTACGCTTCTTTTCGCAACTGTCAACTGTGCCAGTAGATTCGTCGTCCTCTTGCTTCTGGAGACCGGGAGTGGTTATCCGATTTCTTTCGGAAATCATTTTCCCCTTGGCAGGATTGGCTAGCTCTTAGTACAGAAGCCTGAACTTCAAAAGGTGACTGCGTCAACTCCCCAACTTAGTCTAAGGGGTTGAACGAATGCGCGATAGGAGAGGAGACGGAGGAGAAAGGAATAGACACGAGCGTCACCGATGGAGAAATATTTGCGTGCTGGAAAAGTAAATTCAGTCATCTACTGCAGCAGCTATAATCACCTGACCCCACAGCACACAGTTTTATCAAGATATCTCAAGTGCTTCGCCGAACTTCCGCAACGTGAAAGATCGAGATGGAGGGTGAACACCATGGAAACGACTGTTACGCAGAGGCTGCATGACTCCGGCACGCGCAATGCATTTATGGTAACAGAACTCCTTTCTAGTGACCATTTGTGTATCGTTGAAAGGCTCGTTTGTCAGGGATTTCGAGAAGAATTTCGATTCAGAAACGAAGGTGTCAAAGGCTTTCAAGCTAGATCACTACGGTGAACTGCATTAGAGTATGTGTTCAAGTATTCCAGTTTCTTTTTTCCGCATTGATACG
This sequence comes from Raillietiella orientalis, assembly GCA_036172245.1. NCBI lineage: Eukaryota > Metazoa > Arthropoda > Ichthyostraca > Raillietiellida > Raillietiellidae > Raillietiella > Raillietiella orientalis. Next base: position 2,158,713 of record JAYWIR010000012.1, read on the forward strand.
CAGCGGAGCGCAAACAGCTTGGTAACATCCATTTTATGGATATGGAAAAGTTCCAAGCACCACTCTGATATCTAAGAGTTTCTCAATACTTATCAGAGTACTTTCTGCTTGGTTTCGAACTTTTGTCGCCAATGGTGGTCAAATTACAAAAGTCGCCGTCTTCCGTCTTCAGACTGTTATCGAATCAGGTCCTGTTGATTTCCTCAAGCATCTCCAAAGCTCACTTGAACCGACTCCTCAGATTGGATGGTTGCTGGACAACCTATTGAAAGGAAAAGCTCCTAGAATATATTTCTCCTCTCAATCCGTTCTAATCTAATCGCAAACCGTGCAGCTCTTGCCGCAGCAGTGCACCGTAGGAAGTCAAACAGTACTGCGGTGCACTGCTGCAAGAAGTGATAGCGAATGGCATTCAGATTTCTGGCTTCGAGCTGTAATCAGCAATCCGTTTTGTTAATGTGTCTGAGCTCGATAGAGCCACGTCAGCTGATCAGCTGAAACGCATTTTGCGAGTGATGTAACATTCTTGAGAATCGAGCAGTATCAGAAGGGACCAGGGTCTCGCGTTCCTAGAAGCGGTTGTCACAAGGGAAGCAAATTTTATTTACGATCGGGAGGCTCCCGAAGCGGCCTGAAATGCATCTGCCGTGAAGAGCTGCAGCTGACTTTTTAACAGTGGAACAGCTTCCCAGTTCTACGTCCTCTGGACTCCGAGGTTCAGCCAAAATCGTTAGGCCTCTGTCCTTGGCAACTTTTGTATCCAATGATTCCAGTCGGAAATAATTAATTCAGTTTCCTGTTTAAAATGAATCACTGAATTTTCCGAGATTCATTTTGCCTGAATCGAATGAGATCGGAGTCTGTTTTCCCCCTTTTTTTCTCATCAGAGTGTAATCTCTCAACAGTTGATCTCCAAGAACCTCCTGGATTGTTTCCGCAGCCGCCTCGCAACGACTGCTGCCGCTCCGGAACGGGTGCATCTTGGAACTATGATGGACTTTTCGAGATCATTCCGATGGAAAAAGCTAAAGAATGCTTTTTAATGGGAAAACTTGCCGAAGAATTTTCCCGAAAAAACAAAAGGAATTGGGTGAGGAGCGACGATAGAAAAAAAAAAAAGAAATCAAACCGGAACGCTACTCAGGAAGCGAGAGGATTGATAAAGATCGAAATTAAAGCCTGTTTCATCAGAAGTGTCGAAACATCTATGGCACTTGATAGAAAATGCTTTATTAAACGCATACCACCATAGAAAGCGATCCCAAACTTTAAACTTCTAATTAAAACTGGTTTCCTTCAATGATTCGGATCGATCAGGAATGCATGATCTATTAGATTCGATGCGACGTGCTCATTTCTTGTCATTGACAGTAACGCACTCAAGAAATGAGTTATTTGTCCAAATATTTGGTGTCCCATCGTTTTCCCGTTTTAGTCGCATGCAGTTTTTAATCGGTAGAGGAACTGATTTTTGTTTTCAAAGGAGAAGAAACATTGGGAAGACATGGAAAATCCAAAAATTCAACGGCTTCTAGGAGCAAATCCACTTGCCGTCGCCGTTGCTGGCACCTACGATTCGGTGCGATACACACCTTTGTAACCTTTTACTCAATCCTTTTACAAATATCTTAGAAACGACAGCAATTCAGATGCGACACTTTTTTTTTTTTTTTCGTGGAAAGATCGAATCCTATTTCTAGAAAGAAGCCAGAATTGCGATAGAGATTTAAGATCAAAAAAAAAAAAAACACGTTCTAGCGAGCGATAATTCACGGACTTGATATATGAGTTGACTCAAAAGGGATACAGTTTTAGCTTACAATTTATGAAGGAATCAATGTTTATCATTTTCGGTGCTGCCTGCCTCATTATTAGCCATAAATAAATGATGCCTCCAGACTATAGGGCAGGATGCTTTCTAGCTCATTACACAGAGTGATCCTCAGCACTGGACACTAGTGTAATCAAAGGCAACAAGTGAGCTGAAGTCGAATGGTACACTGTACTGTGAGATGGCATAAATCTTTCCAGAAGATTGCATTTTTTTTTTTTTTTTTTTTTTGCTTCGGGAAACATTTCCACTTCAGAGGATCTGAACTTTCTTATAGAGCAGGTAACTGTCTTCTTATTTTCCCATCAGCAATTTCACACCATTCCATGCCGGCGAGCTTCCTCGCAGTGACCTTTGTTCGAACTCTTTCCCCGACCTGGACGCGCGAAGCGCTCTATTCTCCTGGAGGTAACTCTTCGCGAGGTGCTGGGATTAGCCGGCTAATCCTCTAAGTTCCTGCTTTTGCGAATTTTGGAAGCACGAGCATCTTTGACCATTCTCCTTAATCAACCGGGGATGCCGGATTGTGGCGGCTCAGTTTGCTTTCAGCTGAAGAATTTGAAGAGAGAAATCCCGTTGCACTTTTAAATTCATGAGCCACGCAGCTACCAGAGTTTTTAAACGAGATTTAAAGTTCCCATCCCAACTTCCCTTGGAAATAGTTTGCGACTCGTATGAAAGTTTACAGATAACTTCAAATGACATGCATAGTGGCGCATGCAAATTCTAAGCAGAGAGGGAATATTTGTTATGAAATCTGTCCATGGAATCACGGGAAACCAAGATCTTCATTCTTCGCTAGTATCAGATTAAGGCAGATGTATCAATAGCTGACTATCGGACTAAGGCAGCTACTGTTACATTTTCCATCAGCAGCCGAACAGTGCATCTAACTCCTCGGTGTCTGGAGAAACAAGATTACAAGTACGAAAAAAATAACGCTGAATCTGAACTGTGAAAGTGCTGATCAAACTGACTTCATAAAATACAAAGAATAGAACCTAGGGACAAGTGAGGATGGCTCCCCACACTCCCTTGAAGATGTTCATCGTTTCACCGACATACTATCAGTACATCTTTCCTTTCCTTTCCCTCCGACCATTTATCCATTGATTCACTCCAGTTCACTTCAGTGGTCTAATTGTAATCCAGAAAAGCTAAGAATGTCTTCCATTTCTTTATCCATTGGGTGGACGTCGTGATGTTTTCAACATTGAGAAAGAACTCTTGGGAAGATTCAACTGTTAAGGCTAAACTAGCAAACGCCATGTCGAGATATGCGCAATGCGAATTTATTAAATTAAATAAATAGCAGCGAATTCGGTAACGAGGAAAGCACGAAGCTAATTTTCCCGAAGGGACTCTGAAAAACACACACACAAAAAAAAAAGGTGCAAGTAGATTCTCATTATTCCACAACTGTCCTATTGCTGACAAGATCCCAAAATGCGAAAGTTTTCGACCTTCGTCTCCGTACATCTTCCAGCAGTTCGTACAAGACGAAAATATGGGACCCTCTTATTTTCGACACGACATAATGTCAGCGAATAGGTGATCCTTGGAGTTAATGCTTTGCAGCAAGGTCAAGAGAAGCGAGGTCACTGAGCAAGCCGTCGCTTGCACCCGCGAATTGCGAGGTTTAAGGGGGGAGGGAGAGACAAAAAGATCGTTCCGAGTGCAGATGCTGCTGCTCTCTCTCGCGTTGCTGGACTCGAACCGTTTTGATCGCATCTCAGAGCAAAGCTCAGTTCCACGCGAGCATCCCTAAAGTTCAACGCCTCCTCAAGCAGTACGATCAGGTGACGCTTCCTACAGCTCGAGACGAAACGCTTCCAAAACCTCCTCTCAAAATAAGATTATCCGTTGCCCTACAGCGGGGACTTGGTTCCCAAATGGAAGACCGTAATACAACGGGGTCCCCCTTCTTGCGGAAAGTGGAACGTAGAGGGCCTTGTAATTGTACTGGCCGTACCTTTGTTTGTAACTGGCATTTCATTCAGTTTTCAGTGGCAGAAAGAGAGCCCATTCGTTCTCCGGCATTCTTTTAGACGGAGATGTGTAATAAGAACTAATTACGGATATGAGAAACACCCCACTGTTTGAGGTACTCTTTCTGTGACAAACATCTCTGCAGTGTAGCGGCTCAGAGGTGCAGGATTCAAGCCTCCCTTCGTTATGCCTGAATGATTAAGATCTGTTCCAGGGGACGAAGAAAAGAAGCTCTTCTGAGCTGACCATCGGGAAGGAGGGGTTGCAATTAAAAAATGATTTGTTTAGGAACGCAACCAAGATGAGCAAACTAGTTAACTGATCGTTATCTGTAGATTTTCGCAATAGGTGTCTCTTTGATCACGGAAAGTTTCCAAAGTAGTGTTCTATAAAAGGAAAGACGAGGTTTGCGAAATGATATTCTCATAAGACTCCAAGCACATTAGTTAATCACAGAATACTTGATTTACGTTTCCAATTACATCCAACATCTTGCGCAAAAATAGGGAAGGCCACATCGAAAAGAAAAGGCACTGATGCCTGATGTCGCGGTTTTCCCTGGCATCCCTTCGTATTCCTCCCTCCCTTTTCATCTCCTGTCACCCATTCCCCCTGCATGAAAGCGCCAAGATTCATTCTTGGAATGAAAATTTGCACATCAGCCCTAACTGTACCGTCAATCCTTCTAGTGCCTCTGCCCGAGCTAGGACCCTCTTAGATTCCTTTCGGGAAATCTTCTTTCCCTTTCGGCTTACCAAACGAAACACCTTCTCGGACTTTTGCTCCCTACTGCATGCATCTGACATTCTTCAAAAATTCTCAAAAATGGGCTCGGCCAGTGGAAAACTTAAATCTGTGAACTCTGAATGCATCTAAGAATGCAAAACTGAAAGAAGGATTCAGGATAAATGATAGAAGCTCTTCGTGCTCTTTAGTGAGATCTTTGATCTGCCACACAGAAGTATATGACCTCGTCTTTTGTAGACAGACCTGAAATACAAAGGGCAGTGCGCACCCTCTTGGACTCAGCCTCCAAAACTTCGAATCGCCGTATCCCTGGCGTTCTTTCGTCTTCAATGGGCTACTGAACCAAAAGAAACACCTCCGCTGCAACAGTGAGAGTAGAACGGATCGACCACCTCAGAGCACAACAGTAATGGTCACAAGTCATACTCAGGGAAGGAGATTTCGAGTACCGTTTTTGCTTTTTTTTTTTTTTAGAAAAAAAAAAAAAAAAAGGAAAATAGGGAAGAAGGCATCCTTGATCAGTCATCTGCAGCCCAACGCACTGGTAGTCAGCCTGGGAGTAAAACGCATCTTTTTCCGAAAGTGAAAGAAGTGATGATGGTGGAGCTCTCTCCTTAATTAGGCAGCAAAAGTGCCAACACCCCTCCCGGCACAGGAAGGAAACGGCATGGGAAACTGCATGAATATTGATGCACGACTCCCTTCCCGGCACAAGCACTCCTTCCTGCCGTGAGGGTCACAGACAATTCATCGACAACTCTTCAGAAGGAACTGTGGGAAAATTTCTCACTGTTCTGTTATGTCCCAGAGGAAGCTCTCCACTGTTCGAAGATCTTTCAATCGATCATGCAGGATTGCCTGCTGCATCCGCAGACCCTCACGCGAAGCAATGACAACGGATTCCGAACTCCGGAAAAATTCCACCTGCATCTTATAAAATGCAGGTGGATACTCCCCGGTAATCAAAGCGACTTGAAAGAACCCTGTGAACGATACGAAAGAAGAAAAAAGCAACTGAAAGCGAAAAAAAGAGAGAGAGAGAGATGGTGAGCATGGAAATACGGGTGGCAAATGACAAGAGCGCACTCACTGGAACATCCCTGCAGCTTTCCTGCAAGTCAGTGTGCCAAGATCATCCGTGAGGGAACCAAACAGAAAGGAGCATTCGATCCCAGACCGAAAGGGAAGAGGGTGCTTCTCGCCACTGTTTTGGCGTAGGGGGGTGCGTACTCGTCCTGCTGCCCCCTCACGCTCCGAGGAATCACTTGGTCCAGAGCGGATTCCTGGACTCGCTGGACCTCGCCGAAGGAACCGAGGAGCAGTTCCGCTCCAGCGAGCCCCCTTCCTAGGCCTGTCCCGGACTCATTGTTGCGACCGATGGCGATGAGCAGATGCGGGCCTCGGAAACAATGCCTCCCCTCCCCCCTCCCCTGCCCGAAGCCTGCCGGAAGCGTCCCTTCCAATCACCAGGCAACCGGTCGCGCGGAGACTTAGGCCACCCGAGCATTTTATTCATGCCGACAGGGAAGCTGCGAGGGCTGTAGATGTGCTGCTGCTGCGGACGAGCGCTCCGGACCAAGTTTCGTGTTTCCCTCCTCCTACCCAGGTAAGGTTAGCAGCGGATTTGCTCACTTAGGCAAGCTACGGAGATCGCGCGGGGTCCTGGAAAAAGAATCATCATGGTGACCACTTGGGAACGAGCAACACGGGGAATCATAGGGAACGGATGAAACTCGAGCGCCATTTTTTTTTTCTCTCTCCCTCTCTCTCTCTCTCTGCCCCCGTCCTTAATTTAGGCACACTTTGCTGTCGATCTCAAAACCATTCATTTCGGAGCTTGATATTCTATGTAAGTACCATAGACAACGCAGAATAATTAGCTTTTGAGCGTGATTAATGATTGTCTGATCACTTGAGAAGATTCTTCCATCACACGATGCAGATGATTGATTCAATTTTCCCGATTTTCAGGCTGCATTTCCTGGAGGAGGGTTTTTTTTTTTCTCTCTCTCTCTTTTCTTTACAAAATTTCCCCTACAAACAGAATACGACTCGAAATCCAGTGGCAGATGCAGGGATAACCGGGGACTTTGCACCCCAGTTTTCATCCAGGCTCTCCGCATCCACAACTTGGCTCCAGATGTGCCTGGGATGCCCGCATTCCAGATGGAAGTGTTTTTCACATCGAATTTTTTACATGTCGTTTATCGAATCGGAAGTGTTACTTAGTCTCTGACGCCCCTCCGAAGCTGCAGAAAAAACGTCTGTCTTGTGCCATTAACAACCCTTGCAAAGGAGTAGCCGCTTTTACTACTTTTTCTTATTGCTCTACCCTGCTGCAGAATTAACGGTAAGTATCCTGCGCTTTTTTCCCAAGCTCGAGATAAAATTTTTAATATGGAATTTTATGCGTGTTTCCAAAGGGAGTTCCATCACCTACGAATTCCTGTTTTTGCGACCTGTGAAAACCTGAAATCCTCACTCTGTTTTTTCTTCCTCTTTACTTTCTTAATCCCCTCTTTTCCCGAACTGCTTTCTGAGCTCATCTACTCCAACCTTCCTTTTTTTGTTTCTCTCGAATGGGACCGAGGGCTCTGCCTTGAGGAGGAGGAAGATTTTCGTTGCGTCTTTTCATCTTCGGCTCCTACGAAGAGCTTGGCGTGACGGAAGTCACCAACTCGAACGACACGCGGTAAAGCCGAGTGCACTAAAATTTGAAGGAGAAAAAGGCAAACATAGAAACAAAGAGGAAAAAAAAGAAGGGACAGGAGGAATCCATAGCCGCATTTCCTACTTCCACTTCCCTTTTGCATCTCGCTTCTCCCTCCAAAAATTTCACTCATAGTGATCACTTGAAGATTCTTTTTGTGCGCTTGCGGAAACCACTGAGGGTTTTCATACTTTATGCGGTCACGTCCAGCATCCTTGGAAATAGGTAACACGTGTTATTCCTCCCACGGATTCGAGAAGAGAAAATCATCCATGAGTACACTTTTTTTTCTTCTTCTTCTTTTTTTTTTTTATTATCGTGAATGCACACTGCTATGATAAACAAATATATATATATATATATATATATGCCGTTGTGCAATCTACATAACAGTCCCTTAAGAAGGAACACGTCCTTACATAGAATACAGCCATACTGCAAGAAGTGTATGATTGTGGCACGTGGAATTTCGTCGATTCTGAAGTACATCCACGTGCTTTTTCCAAGTCGAGCTTTTCTCATCGCTTCTTCCTTGTTTTTGATACCTGAAGATTCCCCCTTCCACCCTTCTATCAGCTTGTTTTCGACGATTCTCAAAGTAAAACGATAGAGGGGGTCCTCTCCCAGTGGATAACGGAAAGATAGTAAAAGTAATAGCTCAGTGCACAGGATGGATAAAAGGAGATGGAAATTCACAGCTGTAAGGCTTTTCATTTGGAAGCCACGATATCCTGTTTCCTTTGAGCTGATCCACTCATTCCAGGAAGGCAGAGTCGAAACCACGTCATCTCGGAGTGGGTTCCCCCTCCCCCCCTCTTCTTCCTTCCTTCCTTTCTTTCCCTGCCTGTCTCACGTGTAAGCGAGCGACCTCATTCTGCGGCAATCGAGTTCCTCTAAAAACCGATCCGTACGATTCTTTCGCTTCTCTGTTTCATCTCGGTTTCGGGTTTCAACAGCTTGGTTACATTTGTCGCATCCTCGCTGAATACTCGTTGCCTCCTCTTTTCCTTCTTCCTCATATGGGTAATCCGAGCGACACCTCGGGAAAATGGGGGCTTCCGAAAATAGGAAAGTGGACCGAGAGGTCTCGTATCTGTCCTCCACTTGCAGATAAAAACAGAACGGTTGCATTGCATCCTCCTCCACAGCTGCGCGATCGGAAATCCAAAAGAAAAGGAAATTTTCTTTTTTCCTTTTTTTTCCCCCCCCGAAGAATAAAACGTGGCTCAAGGATGCAAATAAGCCGGAAAGCAAAGCTCGGCAAGCGGGGACGGAGATTTCGCTCTTCCTTTGCTGCCTTCAAGTTGCCACGGAGTGGTCATGCTGATGCCGGGAGGCAACGCGCGCCAGTGCAAGAAGGAAACCACACCAAAGTCACCTCACCGCCCCCTCGGCTGCGGGGCTTCCGAAACTGCCTTGAGGAATTTTCCAGAATCACGTATCCCAGGCATTCAGCATTTATTCATTTGTGTGCATCTCGATCGATCATATCTTCCCGGAAACAGCATTGATAATTCTCCTCGTGAAGCACTCCTTAACCAATGAATAGGGAATGAGTAAAATCATCGAGGGGGAGAGCACGTGTGAACTGGGATCAGGAAATGAATAAATAATGCTGCAGCGATGCATGTGAAAAGGAAAAATAAAAGCAGAAAGAAATGAAAAAGCGTTTAGCACGCTCTGCTTGAACTCTGTATTTGCTTTAAATTATTTTTTTCCCTCTTTCCGAAAAGGATTTTGGTCCTGTGTCCAGTGCTCTCTGAAGTAGCTTCCAGTCAAACTACGCGGTTATGCCTGCAACATCGAGGAGCACCTCTGCATCCCGGAGATTTCAGTCGCTGCAAATCGTTTCCAAAGATCACAACATAAAGAGAATTGAAATCGTCTAGAATTCCGCATTCCATTTGCTTCTTTAATGGAGGTAATTTTCTGGCGATTGCTATGGAAACAGCGACGAAGGACACCAGCAACGCTCGCAAGGTGGAAATCCTACTAATCAATGAACGATCAGAAAATGGAAAGGATCTTCATTGGGGAAATGAGCACCAACTTTTTTTCGTTTTAAAAAAAGGCATCAAAAGATCAGAAAGGCTCTCTACCTCATTTTATGGCACTGCTTCAAGTAAAAACTTAATTATCGTTAATATAACGCTCAATGCCTTCCTTCGATTTGACGTCAGATGTAGTCAGATCTCAGGTTCTGTGACTTGGTTGATGATGAGCACTACCGTTTCGGTCTCAGCTTTCTAGCGCCGCCACCATCTCACTTTCCTCGTGCGCATACGATAAGCATATATAAATTACCTTTCTTCCACGTAAGCGCTACTTATTGTCTTCATACAATCTACGGCACATGTAAATGCACCTCCAAGGTTCAGGTAATGTAGCAGTTCCCCTGTCCCGATGCAAGAGATAAAGACCTCCCTGCCTGAAGATACATGAACTCATGCAAATGTGGAAACCTGCATCGCATCTTCCTCGTCCTTCTCCTTTTCCATCTTCCTCGTATCTCCGTCGCTTTCGATCTTGCTGGCTCCTTGATCACTCCGAAAGAGACGGAATGTGAGGTCGAAACAAGTGCATTCGTCCAAACCACTGAGATGGTGCTGCTGTCGGTTGGTCCAGAGGCACATCCTGAATACGCTCCTTGTAATAACGGCAGCCAGAGTGAAGATTTGCAGAACTACAAAAGCCGATCACTGCACGCATATCGTCTGCCTCTTTCAGCTCCAATATGCGTAGCACTCGATTGCGGTGTTTTTTGCTTTTGCTTAAAACATCCGCGGATGACAGCGTCTGAAACAACGGTGAGTTCTTGCAAAACACCTGCAAGTGTGCAACATCAGAAAGAAAGCACTGCCATCCGTAATTAGGCAGAGGCTGCCAACATAACTAAAGAAACACTTAAGTAGCATTTTTGCATGGAATGCCTTGCGTCCGTGGACACGCAACGCAACCAACCTCGGGAAGAAAAAAAAAAAAAAAACATTCCACAGGAATCAGAAGGCCTGCATCATAGTAAATTCCAATACAGAGCAAGGATCTGCCTTTACTAATGCTGATGAATGATTGGGGATGCTTAATTTGTGATCCTACGTGGATTTTCAAGTTGAGCGACATGACGGAAATCACGATGGACACCTTTGCTTGCCAAAAGTGGAACTCAGAATAAAGGGAATCTGGCATTCCTGTGATCAGTAGCAGACAAGCATCCGTCTCCAAAGTATTTAAGGGGTATTCCGTGTAGCTGCTACCCGTGTCAAAGCTTGCAGAAACAGCGCCAGCAGAAAATCTTCGAAGCTATCAATGAAAGCAGTTTGATGAGCGTGGCAGCAGGAAAGAAACGACAAGGGCAGTTTCAGTACAGCCCGTTCTGTAGGACTGACGGCAGGATGGGCTTGAATAGCTCTTGGCATTTCTTGCTCAACCTCATTTTGTCTCCAGTTTTCATCCTTTCTTTCCTTTTTTTCTTTTTAAAGGATCCGCCCAGGAGCCCAATTCCTTCCTTGCTTCGGTTCTCACCGACTACGAGCTCGGCTCGAAAAACTCTCTCACGACAAAGAACAAAAGTGCTAGGAAACGTCTAAGGTTTCGGACTTGAAGAGATTCGGATTTTCGCTACCGGTTGCTATGGGAACTTTAAACTTAATTTCATCCAATAAGAGAGCCTGGATTTATGGCCCCGTTACTACACTGGACATGTGATTAACTGCACTGGAAGTTTTACATGTATCAGATTAATGAGGATCGTGCATGCATTACATAACGAAACAGGAGCTTTCAGTTATTCACGGAATCTGTCAGGAACAGACTTCAAGATATTTTCACTGTTCTGTGCTATTCCCTTGACTCTCACTTCAACCCACTTGTACGTAAACAGGAATGCTTGGTCTCTGGCTCTGGAGTCCTCTGGCTCCTGTTTCCTCTGATTTTATGGCCGACCGGTGCGTTTTCTTATCGCAACCGCAATGGACTGCAGCACATCGCCTTCCGCAAGGAACCATCGTTAACTGGAAGGGGCTTGGTTTTCTCACGCAGACTGATGTTGACCTACCTTCCCGTTTATATAATCTCCATGGCAAAGGGAGAAGAACATCACTTTTCTTTGGTAGCGCACTCGCCGGCGGTGATGGGTTTCGAGTTTTCACTTTCGAAGTTGGACCGTGGAAGACCGCCAAGGACCCGGGATTGGGAAACCCTTCCGACATCGAAATGGCGCTGCCTTCATCCTACTTTTGGTTGAACAGGGTGGAGTCATGCTAGCCGAGACGGTGCACAAGCTGAGCACAGGTTCGCTTTCCACATCTCCGTGTTCCTCCGTTGTTTGCTGGTTCCCGTGATGATCAAGAAGCATTCGCTTTCTTTGCTTGGTTTTTTACCAGCTAGAGTGGCAAACACGAGGCAGCACAGGCTAAGAGCGGCGAGCATCCCGAACTGTCCGCGACGCCATAAAAGTACCAATCATTTCTCTTAGCGTATAAGTGAGACGAATGGGGAAAAGAATGAAGAATCATCGATAGGTCCTCGACAGCCTCCTTATAAAAAGAAAATAGCCTGTTGTATCGCTTGTTCCAAACGCTGTGTTCCTTCCGTTTATGCAATTTTTGAGCAATTTGGAATTCCAGTCAGCTACCCTTCGCGACTGATGGCTGTGAGGAATATCTGACAGTGCAGGGAAACTCCGTTGCACGGCTGTTTTTTTGTTTTTGGTTAAGCGAAAATCGTCCGAGATTCCAAAGCCAGTGCAAAAAAAAAAAAAAAAAAGCCGATATTTGATTCTGAACTGCACATGGCTGAAAGACATTTCATTTCTCCCATCGAAGTTGCCGGGAATTTCGGGAAAGAGGGACGAGGATAAACAGCTCGAAGTGAGAATTATCGAGGGGGTGCTGATAGCGAACCGGAATCACGGAACCAGCAGTTTTGTGACGCAGAAAGAGCGAATCCTTGAGGCCGAATGTGACCCACAAATGCAGTTTCCACCATAAATGCAGTAGAAGAAGATAGAGCGAGCATAAGGCCTGTTAGACTACTGGTTGCTTATGACCCTTTGAAGGGCATCGTGTGCTTGGGGAGAAACGGAAACGAGGCATTGAATCTCTGGGATCCACGCTATCCTTCAGCTCAAGACCCCAGAAAATAATTTATTCAGGGGAACAGCGAGAGTGGAGCTTGGGAACAAATATGAAAGTTCATCTCGCAGAGGTATCCCTGTCCTCCTCCTTTCATACCAAGGAACAGATCTGTAGTAACGGTCATCCACGTGAGCGATGAGCTTCCGTCGAAAATCCAATTTAAAATTCTTCGACAGCTGAAAAATTTTGACCAACCTTCGGTTGTTCTTAGAAGCCGGAACTTCCGGATACTTCAGGACCTCCTCAAAAGCTAGACTGTCCGCATTCCTCAGGATCTGTTAATTATGAGAAAGTGGGTTTTAAGGAAGATACTGAATTTATAATCGAATAAGAAAGCAAATGCATGAGGAAGATTGCCAGAATCCCAACTTTTCTCGCGCTTTTATTGATGCATGCATAATCGCATGAGATGGCGCATGTGAAAATTTGCAAATTTATAATGGGAAATGCCGTCCACTTGTGGTGCTGCGGCTCGATCACCCAAAGCAAAATATTTTACGCGTTTTTCGCTCGTTCTAAAGGGGATATGTGGACAGAATGCTGAAAGATGCATCGGTGTGTGACCATAGGATTTTCTTCTCAGCTTCCGGTTTCCAGAAAATTTCCAGAAAATAGCACGCAGCAAAAACTTGCGTGAGATCACGCACCGTTCCTCCGTCTCCCGGTTACAGCTGGGATCTCCATCTTGAGATCCGGAATTTTTGGCCTCCATCCATATCTGGTGTTTTCATCTCTTTTTCATCACTTTTTCCAGTCATTTAGAAATCAATACCCTAAGCGTCAGTGCACTGAGAGTCGATCGATTTCAGGTGGACTGGATTTATGGTGCAGAGTGCAGTGGAAGGAGCAAATATCCCTTTGGCGAAGGAATCTTCCACCAGGAAGCCCAGTTAACTCTATTTCGATCCTGTCCGCACACCCCGGTCCTTTTCCGTATTCTGTCATTGCTTTGCATTCCCGCAAATGACGTCTCCTGTTCCATGATTGTGCTAGAAATGTGCGCGCTGCTGTCGAACCATCACTTTGCCCCTAAATACTTGCAAAAGAAATTTTCGAGGCGTTCCTGAAACCAAAAGAGTTTCCTGTGACATTCAGTGAGCAGAAGACGAGCCCTACACACCCGATCTAGGACGCGCCGCTGTAGGATTGCGGTGGACATCTGATGCTGAAGTACTTACTGGTCACTCAGATGCAAACTCTTAGTCTTGAGCAGCGCATCCTATATTACGGAAAGCGGCGCGTGAAGCTTCGGTAAGGTGGCCATCGCTTCCGCTTGGACATGGCCATTCTCACCAACTCTCGCAGACTGAATCTTGTCGTTTCTCATCCTCTCATGAGAGGGGGAGGTTTGTAGCACAAAGCGGAAGCGTTCCTTTTCGATGCGAACTGCGGTCCAGGAAGCTAGCAAACGTCGGAATTGTCGCACAGATGCAGACTTTGCAGACTTTGAGAAACCAACGTTGCAGAACGCACACATTCGGATTTCGCATCCAATCCCAATGCTCTCTCCTCCCATCCTGTGTTCTCATCGGTAACCTCTGGTTAGCTACGGTTCGCCTACAACCTTCCTAACGCTGGATCATGACGCTCGTAAACAAGAGGGCTCTTGCACACACTGGAGAGACAGGAAGGAGAGGAGAATCGAGACGATGGGGATACCGTAAGAACGAGCTTACTCCACGTTTCCTCCAGAGCTACACAAGACTTGATTGATGGAAGTCAGTGGGGGGGAGGGAAGAAGTTGCAAGGACGTAGAAATCCGTTGAGTCCCGAAGGATCTCTGCATCACATCCTAATACTATAATTGTGGATAGTCGAATCTGGGAGCAGAAGACCCGAGATGAAACAACATTGTTTATTCATCTATCGCTGAAGTCCTACTTTGAAACATTCTTCTTTCGCCTCCAGTCGATAAGAGAGGGTACTCACAGTCATCCTCCATAGTCTCCTTTCCCAGACTAGAGTCCGTGCTCTGCGACCTATAAACCGCATCTTGAAAAGAAACCCCTAGAGGAAATTCAATGAGTCCTGGAAAATCCTTCAACTGTTGACAACAAAAGCACTGCCTTGAGTAGTCATGTTCAACGTTCTCCTGACCCCCGTGATATGGAGGGCACGGCGGACGAAGGCGAAGGATCTGTAGGCTCTCCATGCAAATGAGAATCGGGGAGACTGTAGCTATCAAGAGCCACTGAAGATTTCATGAACGAAAGTCAAAGATTTGATTTCCGTAGGACGTGGAAGCTTCGCTTTATAGATCGGCAGAACTCTTCATTCCAAAACGAAGATCACTCGGGTGTCGAAAGCGATGGAGCAGGTGCAGAGTACTCCGCTCCTCGTGCAGGGTTCAGAAAAGCAGTCACCATGGTCTGGTCCTCCCCTTGAGATGGGTTCAGCGAACGGAGAACGCTTTTTCGTGGAGCAGAGAAACCGAACCACGGGAAGAGCAGACAGGAACGAGAAGCTGGTAGAAGATGCCGCGGCGAAACTTAAAAGCATGGTGTGGTACCGCGTACTCTGGCGAGCTCTTGGACTCGATGCGTCGGCGCCTCCCGCAGCGCAGAGCGGAAGGCGGCTCTCGGACCAAGGCAGCGAGCCGTCCTCTGTGGTTCTCTCAGATGGACTCCCCGCCGTCCGGGCGGCGGTTCCGGAGAAGATGAGCTTGAACCCCGCACCCGTGATGGCGCCTGTGGCAGAGTACACATCCGCGCAAGCGCAGATTCCCACATGGGTCGCGAGGAAGGAGAAAACGCTTCCCATGAGGGAAGTCTCAGTTGCGTTGTCAGTCTACAGACCAGAAGCCCAGGCGCTCCGGGCGTTCCGAAGCGTCTGCCATCTGACGTCTCTCGGGGAAGTTCGCCAGTCCGAAATGCTCGTTCCTGAGGTGGAATTCCGGGTGTTTTCCTCCTTTTTCCCCCTCTTTTCTTCAGGGCAAATACCCAACGAAGCGGACGCTGGGCATAATAAAGGCGGGAAAAACGCTTGGAGAAGAATTCAGAAGACCGTGAGGAATGGAAACCAGGAGTGGAAGGAGGAGGGGGCAGGGAAATTGGATGACCGATCGCCCTCGCGGGTTCGGCACCAGATTTCGTCACCGCACATGCCCAGAAGATAGAAGGCTGGCGAAATCGTGAGGCAACATCAGTGGACTCGTGCCGCTGTCGCTAAACCTTGAAAGTTTCTAGGAACGCATCTTCTGCGTTTCCTCGAAGCAGAGGGCCGCGCGGGCTCTCACCGAAAAAGCGCTCCTGCCACAGCGGATGGGCCGGGGTTATGGCCTTACGATAGATCTGGATTTCGCTGTCACTAAAGGGCTCCTGAGTTTAAGCCCGTCACGGTCTCTCTGTGGAACGAAGCTGCTTGTCTGTAAGCCCCTGGGTTAGCTCCACCCGTTCCTGCGCTTAGGCACCGTTGCCATAGTCGTGGCGGCCATTGCTTGAGGATTTCAGGCATGAGAGATGTAATGATGCGCAGCATCTGGTTCTGGATGCTGCCCTCTCAGGGTTCTTTGGAAAAGGAAAAGGACGGCTCTCAGAGGACGGGGAGGGAGGGTTGCAAGGACAGAAGCTGTCAGTGGGGCTGACCTTTGGCTCCATCAGCATCCCTCGCTTGCCATTGGTTCTGCCCCGCATGAGCCACAGCCCCTCCTCATCCTCGCAGATCAGCAGTTCCTGCATTGAGCCGAGCAAAATGGTGGTTCGCTTCTCCACTCGCTGGAGGAGATCACTCTTTCGGTGACCCGGGAAACTGAGCCTTTTTTTACGAAGGGTGCGTTCCAAGAAATGGCTGCTGTCGCATGTCATGGAACCGGTCCACAATCCTTCTCAGGGAAGGATTTAGCTCTCTTTATCTAGAGAAGTCCTTTGCCAATATTCCCAGGATTCACCCGGAGGCCGGCGTTGTGCCTCCCTCTTTGCTTCCTTCTGGCGCTGCCCGAGTTTAGCGCCGAGGCTGGAACGCGTGTGGTGGCTTCTCACAGCTATGGAGCGAATCTGGTGCTGGGATGGATGTTGACGATGCAGTCGCACACCGGGACAGCCCTTTGAGGGCCATTCCTGTAGTCCAAGGGGATCTCGGAATGACTCTTATCCCAACGATGTTGGATGGGCGGAAGAAGAACTTCCCGAGAAGTCTGGATCGATGCTGCCGACTCGCAACTCAGAATTCCCGAGAGAGGGACGCGCACACTGTCCACTGCTCTCTTCTTGGGAACCCAGGATGCAAGTCCTCAGGTTAGGCTGCATAGAATCCTATTTAAGAGGCTGCAGTGTCCCTCGGGAAGGAAGACGGTGACGGAGGGCTTTCTTTCCCAGAACTCATTTGAGATTCACTGGATTTCCCTACCCTTCCCCCAGTGTCCTTGGTTCCGAGTAGACCCTGTGGCGAACGTCTTCCAGGATGTCTCATGCAGAAGCAGGGACGGGGTAGGAAGATAGAGAAAAGGCGCTTTTGGGCTCTGGATGCACTTGAGGGTGGCACATGATGGCCCATCCTCTCCCCCATCTTCTTATCCGATAGGGGATAAAATGTTTTAGCCGGAGCAAGAACCTGAAAAGCGGGGCTCATATTCCGTGAAAAAGCTGCTTTTCTTGGATTCTCATCGTCCTGGTTATGAGCCTCACTTTTGGCTCCCTCCCCCTCCAGGAGAGCGCACAGAAAACGTCAAGAATCCATGAGAAGTCCCACAGGAGAGCTCCGAAAATCTTTTGTCCTGATCTTGTTCACGTGTTCTTTTAGGGGCAAAACAGATTTGCGCACTTTCCAGAATTTCCTGCATCGTCATTCGATGGCGCCAGAGTGTTCATTTTCCAAAGGAAGAAAAATTAACAGGCAGCACGGAACAGCGATTGCACGAAATTGTTAGAGAATATCAAGGGGGAAAGATCGGCTACACAGAAGCTCTGGAATGGTGTAGGACAGGGGACAGCACATCAATCAATCAAGAGGAAAGAAGGGAATGGAGTCAACGTCATCACAGCCACCGCGTCTCCTGCAGCCTGTGTGCGATGCAGGAGGCGCTCTCTTTTACTTTGGAATCCTTCAGAAGCCACTCTGCTACATTCCTCATTACTGCGGAGTTCAGACTCCTACTCTTCCCTTGCCTCCTCAAGGGTTTCCTAACGCCACGATCATCCCGACACGATACACGATTGGGCGATCGGCAAGGCAGGCGAAAGTCCATCCCTCGCGAGCAGCGCGCAGCAGCTCTTCTGGGGTGCCTTCGGGGCCAAGTAGGGCGGCCGCGAGGCGTTCTCCATACGCTCCGAAGGTCATCAAAGTCCACTATCAGGTCCAGCAACCTTTTCATTTTCCTTTGGAGCCTTGAGCAGTTTCAGAAGGCGCTCCCCTTCGTCAGGTGGCGCCTCTGATTGCACAGGAAACCCCGGTGCGCGAACAACAAGCCTCTTCGTGCCGCCATCTGAGTGGGAGCACTGAGCTGTTCAGATAGAGGGCAGGGCTCACAGTCTCTGACGGCGGAATCTTCATGTATTCCGCTCAGCGGAGAGTTCTTTAGCTCGGGCACTGGCGTCACCGCCCACTGGCACGTCTTCCACCCACCCACCGATTCCGCAGCTCCGTCCACGAGGTCACTCGGTGGCGCAGTCCATCCGCTTTGAGAAACCACATGGGAAGGAATCCGACCGGAAGGTGTGGTTTCCCTCCCGTGGGGAGGACAGCGCCGCGGCTAGCGTGGCTCAGATCCACTTCTTTCCATTCCTTTCCACTTCTTCCAGAAAGAGTGCTCCCAGGACGAATCGTGGCATAACGTCGGCCCCAGGTGCCCACTGACTCCTGCCTCCAGGATCTCCATCCCACCCCCACTGACCTACGGGAAGGGTAGTGCCGAACTGCGCCGGATGCGAGAGAGGTGGAATCCTTCCCCTTCATGCCAGTGAATGGCATGAAGCCCCCAGGAATTGGGGGAAGGGGAACGTTCCTCCGCGGCCCCTCCCCTTCAGCCCCAGCGTCGCCGTGAAGCTCCTCCTCGTGCCGAGCGCCATGCCGCCTGCCGCTGCAGCAGTCGCCCCTCTGCTGCCCGAAGAGGCTCCGCAGCATCCAGGCTGCGAGGCCGGGAGAGGGCGCAACGGCAGCGAAGTTGCCCGCTCCTGGACACCCTCCTTCCGCGGTCTGCGGATCGCCGCGATGAGACGGACCCAGACGGGGACGTCATCCCGGGAGGAGCTGGTCGGCCATCCCGCAGAGGATACGGAGGGTCCATCGGGGCGGGCAGTGGTCCCTTTCTTCTGCCGCTAAACCATAAGAACAGTCGTCCTTGTTTATTTTTGTGTGTGTGTGTTTTTCCTTTTTTTCTCCTCTCTCCTCCTTCATTCCCCTCCGTTCTGTTTACGGGCCTCGTTGGCACGTGTTTAAGGAACCGTTCGACTCGGTGGGACGTGATGTCCTGCCCCTTTTTTTTGTATGTTTGTTCTTAAAATAAATGCCCCTGCGCTACCGGGAGAAAATCCACCGGCACCCACGAGAGCGACCTCCGACATCGTCCTGTTGACTCGCATCCGCTTACGGGCGTGTCGCCTAGAGATCCCTGAGCGACGTCTACGGGATCAAGGACGAGAACGTGAGTGGCAGGAGGAGGAAGGCTGCGTGTTGGAGCTGACACGTCTGGCGTGCAAGGGGCCGGGAAGATGACGGCTGCAAGGAGGCCTGAGTTTCCTCAAAGAAAACTTTCGGCACCGAAAGCTCGAAGTGCTGAAGGCCGGGAAGAGGGTTCGGGGGCTGTCTCCATGACGAATCCTCGTTCGGAAGGGACACTCCACACATGTGGAGGCCTCTGAGAGGAACGAACGTCGATGAGCGCATCTCACCGCGCTGAGAGCGGGCAGGGTGGTCGGGAAGCCAAGGTGGGCTGGGAGCTTCAGGAGGTGTTCAAAGTCCCCGCTTAGCGGGGACTTTGAATTAGCAGACGCTGCGTCGGTTCCTTTCGCGAGGAGACCGACTGATGGCGCGATGTTCCACTGCACCATCCGCAGCGTGGTGAAGACCCAGTGCTGCGCCAAGGCCAGTGGGAAGCTACCTGCATTGCTGCCTCCATCTCCAAAAAATGAGAAGCAGCAAGGAGATGAGGCCAACGTCTGAGTCTGCCCACCTCTGGGGGGCACAGTTTCGTAAAAATTGCATTGCCGCTTCTGCCTTGGCGGAAGGCTCTCACATGACCCAGCTGACTCACCGCGTTTCCGGACACTCCTGTCTTCAGGTGCAGCGTAAGCCTTGCAGAGTCCGCTTGTCCACGTGCAGTACAGCGAGGATTCCGTGGTCGCTACGCAGTTCGAGAGGGATGACCGACCTGCCTGGCGGGTGATGGACATCCTCCTGGTTTCTTCTCTGCTTCCGCTGTTTTCCCTTGTAGCTTTTTCTTTGGTTCGCAAAGTGCTGAAAAACCTTCGCCTCCTCGGGATGGGGGGGATAAGGGGGGGGGGGCTGACGAAGCTCTTTGGAGCTGTCCACACCACCTGAGGGTGCGATGGGTGCGTGTAGCTCTTCAAGTTATAAGGGACACACCGGAGTGACCACCCTATGAATTCAGGAGGGTTCCAGAGGAGGGAATCCATTCCTCTGGTAGGGGCTTGGTAGGGAGACCCTGAAGGGAACGCTCGCCCCAGTTGGCTACGAAGGGAATCCCGAAGGGAACCTCTTCCTTGTTCTCCCCCTAAAGGACCTTATGACGAAGGCCACTCCACATTTCCAACCCGAAGGGAATCTGTATTTCCTCCTGGTATTTCCTTTCTTTAGGGGATCCGCAAGGAAACTGCTCCTGGGTTCCTCCTCTCAAGAGAACTCCGAAGGGATGCTTCCCCATTAATCTGGAGGGCCTCCCCGAAGAAATCAGCTCTCTTATTCACACTCTGGAGAGGTATCCATCCACCACCTCCATGATACGAGATGGAGAAGTTTCCCCTGGAAGGGGGCTCCATTTTGCACAACCGGAAGGGAACCCTGCTTCTGATTCCTGGAAGGACCCCGGAAGGTAGCTCGCAATCCTAGTCACTGAATCGAGGGCATATGCTTTTTGTCAGCTTCCACCCAGGGACGCACCCGATTTTGTGCCAACCAGCGTCATCTTTCGGGGGGAATTCGAACTCGCGACGCACCCATTTCTCTGGCTTCCCCGGGAGATTCGAACCCTCGACGTCTGGGGCCGCGAGAGCAGGGCGCAGCCACGTGGCCTCCTCATCCGACGGGGGCACAAACGGGTTGGGCACGTTTATGCGCGCGCCGGCAAGCCCACTGAACGCCTTGAAAGGCAGAAGAGCAACATTTTGCCCTGCATTGAGTGGACGGTGCCCAGCTTTGGCGGCTCGGCCACCGCCATTTGTTTCCTCATCCGGTCACGCCGGGCGAAAGAATCGCCTAGCAGAGCGGTCGAAATGAAGAAGAAGAAGAAGAAGAAAAAAGCCATTTTTTCGCAGCGAGAGTTCAGTCCGGTTACTTTGCCACTTCCCGGAGGAAGTCGTCACTGCCCAGGAGCAGTTTGCCTGAAGAGGTAACAAGGAAAAGTGAGGGAAAAGGGAAATAAAAGAAAAAAAAAACAAAAATTACGAACATTCAACCAAAAAAGGTTTAAAATGTTGAGAGGCAAGGGGAGGGGTCATCGAGACTTCCCTGGAATCCTCTGCACCCTTTGCAGGATGCCGTCAAGTTCTCCCCTGGTACTCGCTTCTGCCCAATGACATTCATTGAAAAGGCTACCGAGGGCACGCGACGGACTCGCTCGCTGACGAGTCCGTAGCGGGCGACTAGCTCGACGACCACCCGTGAGGGTGGACTCCAGGAGACAGAGATCGATCCAGTCAGACCATTCCAGGTTCGAGTTGGAGCTCGTCTTCCCGGGAAGATGAAGAATACCTAGAAGTTACCGGGCGGTTGGATCTGCCGTCCGGAGGCCACGGAGCGGACTCCGTGCTTTCCTCCGTCGCCTAGCAATCACCGATCCGGAAGACTGGGACCACGTGAAGGGCTTGGCTCGGCAGTTTTGAGTCTGAGCCAACCGTCCCTCCTGCGAACGGTAGCGCCTGGTTTCAGGAAACCGTTCGCACGTGGTCGAGGAGCCATGAGCGATGCCCGGAACAGGCGCAACGATTCTTGCACGGGCCCTACAACAGCTGCTCACTCTGGGAGATCACCGAGTATCCCGGGAAGAGTGCGTGAGCAAGTAAAATCCCTTTCGCCTCAGTGCTGCTCTCCCTGAGGGAGCACATGGGCAGCAGCCTTGCGGCAAGATGGGAGGTCTCAGTGGAAATCTCCGCTAGGAGGAAAGCACTGGGTGAGTGGACGACGAGTCAGCTCACAGACGCTACGACCCTGGGTGCCCCACCCCGAGGACTTCTGCGCTAAGCGAGCTCTGGAAGACCTGCAGTGACCCCCCGTGCTCTTGGTCACTCACATCCTCCCCTTGTAGCGGCAGGAGTCTGCATGGATGCTGCTGCACTGGGGTTTCCCATGCAACGCCCGCAGGCATCACTGGACCCCAACTGTCAGGTGCGGGGAACGTGGCTCCCTCCTGCACCTTCTTCTGGATTGTGCTGCCCTCCGGCCCCTTTGCGAGCGCTTTGCCGCGACCCTGGGAATTCCCGGTGGCAATCAGAGGGACGCTGTTGAGACCCTCTTCGTAAGCGACACCCTTCGGCCGGCAGTCCCTCCAGCAGCTCTCTGCTGCCTACGCGGGATTGTGACTGCCTGGAGCGATGCAAGAAGAGGACAAAGTGACAAGGGTACCACATCCACTTTGCCGTCCACTTCATGAGGATGGCAACAAGATGGCCCCTCCTGGAAATTATGCAGAGAGGGCTTGCCAGCATCCTCGAAAGGATGCAAAGGACAGCCCCCAGCAGAACTTGATCCCTCCTCCCAACCTCCCAAATTTATTTATTTATTTGTTAGCTCCCTCCCTCTCTGCTGCCGGGGCGTACCCAGTAGGTCCGCGTACCGACAACCCGGCAAGTTCCCTTCGAAATGGACGTGGTTGGACTATCGGCCTCACCACAAAAATTGGGGATATCTGTTTTCTCGAATGAACGCCCCGGCGCACTCGGCTGGAAAACCGTGCCTTTTGCCTCCAGTTTCGTGAAGGGTGCCGGGAACAGCCGCGCTTTCCTACAAGCGCGACCCCACTCCAGACGCTTAGATGTGCGCGAGCTGGCCGAACGCAAGGTCAGGGCCGAGTGGCAGGTCCTTGTGACCCGGAACACGTGCGTGCTGGACGAGGTCGAAATCCCCTTCTCTCAGATGCGCCATGCTGGAACCCGCGTAGCTTAGGCGCTGGTTCCCGAGTGCACCGGAGACGCGAGCTCATTCGGTGTGGACGTCGCGGAGCGCAGATGTTCCTCACGACGAGATCGATCGCATCGGACCGCTGGACCGACGTCGTCGAAATGGATGCCACGGACGGCGTTCGCGAAATGCGCGCGCGCAAGGAATGAGGCTCCACTCATGTGCGAGGAACCACAGCGCCGGCGCGACTTGCCTTGAGCGATTCCCAATCTCGATCCCCGACTCCCAGGAAAATCTTGTGGACCTCTTAGAAGAGAGCGAGGTAAAAGTGCCACAGGGCCGCCTCGTCGCGCCGTTGCAGATTCCGCCGACATTCCAGCCAGCAGTGCGCGATCGGGGGCGCAGAGGCGGCGACTTCCTGTGTTGCTGCCGGGAATTCTACGCCATGGTCCCTGCTTCGCGCTGAAGAGGGTCTCTACAGAAGGAGGAGGAACCAGGAGCTCTCGTTGCTCTCTATCCCTGCAGTGACCCTGGATGATCAGGATCTTGCCCAGACCACGATCCCACGGACATCGTCTCTCTTCCGGATGCCGGCAGGTTTGCCACTCCCTCGGGGATACGTGCCCCCTCCGGGTCTACACCGTGGGCAGCATCCCGGAATTCCCCTGAGGGTTTCCTCAAGGTCGTATCGCCGTTGGCCTTTTCGGCCAACTTTTCCTCCCTATTGCTATCTCTTAACTGACCTTGGAGGAAGCAACAGCATCGCCACCGCCTTCTGCCACCTCGACCGTCGAATTGGCGACATCACTGATCACGACGACATGTTCGCGCGTCACCTCTCTCGTGCTCATTCGCTCCCTGCTCTGCCCTTCATCTTGGTAGTTCACGGATTCATCTCTCTCCTCTTCTTCAAACAGCGGCAAAGGACGCGGCTGACGGCAGTGCAGGAAGAGGCGCCTCACGACGCCTCAGGCGGTTGTCCGCCGGAATGCGTAGGGCCATTCCAAGAACGTTGCGAAAGGAACCGGAGAGCAACACGCTCCACGAGAAGGTGCGGGAAGGTTTGTCTTCCCCACTCCTGTTCGAAGCCGCACTCCCCCTGGTCCAGTATTGACGGGAGCCGTTTGCATGGGTGAACCAAATGAAACGTTCGCTACTGCCACCATGAAAAAAGGATGGAGCTGTCCGTCAATACCGCGGGCAATCGAGGCCCATCATGGAGGATGTTCAGATGCTGTGCTCGGCGGGGCAGTCCTTTCGGCGAACCGGTCAGGAAGACAGAGTCTTCCTGACCGGTTCCCACGTCGCAACGGGTACCAGTTGGGATGAGGCGGCTCGCTCGCTCCGCTAGCCTGTCCTTCGAGTGACTATGGAAGCGCTTGTGGCTCGGCGGTTTCTGCGGAAGTAGAAAGGCGCGTTCCATCCGAAGCCAAGCGGTCAGCATGAAGTGAGGGCATCCATGGGGACGCCTCGGGAAGCACAGTAGCAGCGCGCCGCCCCACCCGAAGGCGTGAACCAGGGAGAACCGGAAGCAGTTTTCGCTTCTCAGCGCCCTCGGGGTACGCTCAAGAGGATGGCACTTCGGAGATCTCTCTTGCCCAACTGGTGTGCTCGGATGAGCAGAGGCATCCCCTATCTTCAAGAGAGGCATGCGAATGGCAGAGGAAACGCGGGAAAGGAAGAAATCGGAAGGGAGGAGGGAGAGAAAAGACATTCATCCCGAGGGTCCACAGTTGTTACGAGCTCCGGACGAGAGGAAATCGGTTCTGGGGGGTCTACGGCTTGCACCTGGTCCTCTGAGGCAGCCGTGGCTCCCCTGCAACCTACCGCAAGACCAGAAGGCCGCCACTGCGAGTCTCCGAAAGGCTCCGCGACTACGCGGAAAGAACGAGGAATTCTTAAGGGAGTCCTTCCACTTCGCTCTTTTCTTTCGCAACGCCGGACGAGGAAGAAGCGCATCCTCGAACTATGCCCTGGGACTGTAGGAGAGGAACACCGTTCCCTCACCTGCTGGAGGACTGTTACCTACTTCGCTGCAACGAGAGACTTGCAGAGGAGTCCCTGATCCAATTGAAGAACCTGCTGATGCCTCCGATGCCCACATCTCCTGTTGCATCGGTAGGATTACGGGGACCCTCTGCACTTCTGGAAAGACAAGGAGCTCCTGGACTCCGTGCTTCTCACACAATATGGTGACGCGCTGCGATGCCGTGGGCTCCATTCTGTCGCGCAGCTATGTCTGCGTAAGAGTCCTCTTATAATTGAGCGTCTTCTCTTGGTCTTCTTCTCTATGATGAGCAAGTGTTCCTCCCATCTGCAGCAAGGCTCGCAGGAAGAGCTTCTGGAACTTGCCCTGAATGCACGTGGGAAGACAGCACAATATCGAAATTATCTTCTCGAACACATCCAGTATAGTGGAGCGGGAAGGTTCCTCAGAGAATGTCAGCTCGGAGCTCCGACTATAGCGAAGACATCATCGGAGTCGACGTCTCGCAGGTTCAGCGCCTGGCACCTCTTGGTGCATTCCCCGCGCAAGTGCTGATTTGCGTATCGCCCCGTCGGACGCAGTCCCCCTCCCCGAGCACCTGCAGAAAGTAGGCTGCATCTCCGACTACCGGCCGAGGCTTCCTTTCGTGGAAGAGCAGGGAACCGTATTCGCTCGACTGGACGGAGGTCCTTCCCGAATGTCCCCGTTCTCTTCGCGTTTGTCCACCTCCGCACACGAGCCCAGTTTGTCCCGGCGTTTTCCCAGACTCAAGGTTGCCCGTGGGCGGCGTTGAGCTTCCCTACGCAATCTATCCTCCACAAGGTAGAAGAGGAAGACTCATCGACAAACGGGTTGCAGGACGTCAGGGGTTCAATGCAGCTGTCCAGTCCACGGAGAGAATGCCTGCGTCATCCTGTTGCTCGTTCAGCGCCAAGTCGGCACGTTCTCCGCACCGGAGGGCAGCTCTTTGGAGATCCAGACATTGTTTGATCACCATCCTAATTTTTCTGCCGACGAATGTTCAGCCGGCTTCAAGGAGAACGCCAAGCTTTGCGGGATGCACTGGTCTGAATAAAAAGAAAGGTTTTTTATGCATCCAACTGTTGCTAGGTGGGAAGCCAACAGCTTTCCAGGGTCTGCACCGTCTGCACCTTGCAGACGATCTCTCCTTGGCGGGATTACCGTCTAGCCAGTTCAATCCCGAGACGCTTGAGAAGGTTTTTGTATGGTCAGGATTCCCAGAGTACGGGGATTTCTGTAGGGCTTATTTCGACCTCCATTGTCTGTGCCCTACAAGGTGAGACACTGCATATTGGACGGGGGCCGTCCGTGGGTTTGCAGATAAGCAGCCCGCTTAACTGCATCCCTTCGGATAATCGCCCTCGCATTTCCTCTCATAGTATCGGCGACAGAAGGGAGGTCAGCTGCTCATGCAAGAAGGGAGTCCTGTTGGGAGGGTACTTTCATATTCCGGAGGGCAGCTCCAGCGCTGTGTGAAACATCGTAGGGTGCCCTTGTTCCACCCCACAGCGAATCCTCACGGCTCGCGAGGAGCGAGTGCCCGATTCGTGCGGAAACTGCCGCTGTTTTGGACATCGTCCCTATTATCCTGAGGAAGTTTCCGATTTTCGACTCTCGAGAGTTTTGGCATGTGGAAGACGATTAATGGGAGACAGTGCCGAAGGCGTTGCTAGATACCTTGAGGCGATCTTTGATCTT
Organism: Raillietiella orientalis; assembly: GCA_036172245.1. NCBI lineage: Eukaryota > Metazoa > Arthropoda > Ichthyostraca > Raillietiellida > Raillietiellidae > Raillietiella > Raillietiella orientalis. Next base: position 2,185,058 of record JAYWIR010000012.1, read on the forward strand.
CGCTCAGCTCTGTACAGGGAGAAACATAAATGAAAAAATGAAATTTTTCAAAAAGTAATCGAAGGACATGCGCTGTCCCCGAACGAAAGTGTCTAAGCTCCACTCGGTATCCCAGTAGAGAGGGAGTGGAAGAAAAGGAGGCAGGGAGAATAAATAAGTTGGGCATGGGAAGACGAGCCTGTTTATGAGCTGTCCCGAACACAGTCATCCTGGGGATCCCTTGTATTTCAGTTTCTGCCGTCTTATCGAATCTCACTTGAGGCAGCTGGCCACCGAGATTACTCTTTGGAGTGACCGATGCACCATTTCCATGGCTACCTTTGCTCGACGCAGCGGAATCATCTATATCAAAGAGGCAACTGAAGTGAACCTCTTCTGTGGCAGGTCCAGGGGGCAGCTGAGGGCAGGGGGCAGGACGGGCCCCACTATGGGGACATTGCTTGAGAATCCGCCCCTCCGAGTCATGATAACGTCTCTGGCTTCGAGGAGGACTCTGCTGCACCCTTAGCGAGATGCGGACTTGCTGATGGCGGAGAGAAAGGGAGGAGGCATTAATCAAGAATCTGAGGGTCTCCAAGTATCCTCGGAAATTCTGAGAAAGTTCATTCACCTTTGCGATTCCTAAGCGACGTTTTGGGCAGTCAATTTGTGGTCCATCTGTATCCTTGTCAGGGGTGCTATAGGCCTAGTAACATTGATGAGCCAGCAGGTTACCTACCATGCTGCAAGAGTGTCCTCCTCATGTACTTCCCATCGATGTAGAAGGGTCTCTGTGGTGTCTTCAACGATCTCTCTATCATCTCCAGAAAGCAGACTTGTCCAGCACATCCCCGAAGTCTTCATAAACTCTCAATGGCATTGTTCCTGGAAAAGGTTGCTCTCTCCAAAAGGACCCACGAGACGGGTGTTTCCTGCACCCAAGAATTCCCGTTGCCTAATCAGTCAAGTTATACGTCCCACAGCAGCGCCGCAGTCGAACCAAACGAATGAAAGAGTACTCTTCCACGTGTATGGCTGCTTGACAGGACCGAGTCCAGGGAGTCGGAGCGTGTCGGCGGAATGAACACAGGAGACATCAGCGAGTGTTTCTCATTACGAGCGTGAACATGCGTGACGACTCTCTCATCTGCATTCTTACAGAGGAGTGAAAGTTCTCGCCCGCATTCTAAAGAGACTGATCCTTCTGTTATACCCAGTATCTGGCGAAGCTCCACAAGGCTGCTGTATCAATGTAGGGAATTATTTACTCACCTAGAGGTGGGCGAGGGAAAATTAAAAAGGACCAGAGTAGAGAAGAGATGAAGACGTTTCACGCCGTTGTCCTTGAGGACGGCAGGAGTTTCCTTTCGCGAAAGAAGGCCAGGACACGTTCCGTCCTTTTTGTGTAGGCAGACCAGATCTCCTTCGGAAAGAAGGAATCCATGGGCACCCTCAATTATATAATGGATTAATATTATTTGTTACGGGAATCCCCAAGGAATACCAAGGAGTATTGTGCGATGTTCCCAGCTCCTCGATCCGGACTTTTACTTGTTGGCCATGACCACCGCTTATTACTGAGCATCCAGGTCAGGGGAAACTCTTTCGTTGTGTAGGGCTGCAGTGTTCCTCGAGTCATTTCGTTACGACAAAAGGTCACCTTCGCTCTGTACACGCGGCGAGACTGAACGCCTTACCCATTAAAGGCGCATCAAGTAGAATGAAAGCTGACCGATCCTGCCGATGCTCGGCAGTTTGGGCAGAACTTCGTTTCACATGTGGAATCACTGCCTGAGGCATTCCCACTTGTAGGCAGCAAGACTTAATGATGCGGCCGTGGTTATACTGAAGATGGCTGCAGATAACAGTGCAGAGTAGGAGCTGATGCCAGAGAACCAATAGATCCCTGGTGATGAGTTCCAATCGACGCCCTGACCTGGTGCCGCAGAAGGGCAGAGAGGCTGCAATTTTTGATGTCGCATGCCCATTCGAAAATGGCGAAGAGGCATCCAGCACAGCTCGGAAAGCAAAGGAAAATGAACGTGCTCATGCTGCCAGCCAACTCTATAGGGTGGGTCGAAGTTCACGCGTCCCTCGCCAGATCGTTAAGAGCGTGGAATCCACGGAACTTAGGTACGAGACCGTGGCGTCCCAGGGCAACATTCGGAGAGGATGCGATCCGATGCAGTTACGTTGCTTGCCGGACACGCAAGTATGGTCACTGGTCCGACGACGTCTCTAGCAATGATGGGAAAACGAGGAACAGAGCACCGCCATACGAGGTGAAGACGCCAAGCGAGAGATGGAAGAGGAGGAACGAACTGCATCCGCAATAGTCATCTAAACTTCGTGTTTACATATCACTATAGCTGCAGTAATAATTGAAGTGGGAAGACTGCGAGATGGTGCGAAGCCGCTCACGCAATTGGATCGTCAAGAGCATCAGCTCCGTAGATTGAGCCTCAGCTCCAACTTAGGAGACAAGCTCTCGCGGCGAGATGATGGATCACTCCCTGATGTGCATCAGCACGGCTCCTCGCGAAGAGCACAACCGGCTGCAAGGGATTCACGTCCCTTCTCGTCGCTCGAGAGAGATTGCTAAAGCGTTGTGGGTACCAACTCTGCAAGATGGTTGCCCTGGTGGAGGAGAACACCTGGATCTCCTGCCTCTCCGCAAGCTGCACTGCCTGTCTCCAGGAGTTCCGTCTTCTCCTGGAGAAAGATCAACGGTGCGAGAGAGGAAGGGTGCGCCTGCCTGCGGCGAGGCATAAACTCTTGCGAGCCGTTGGAGGAGATCGTCCTCAACCCGCAGAAGACGCGGTGGGCGTCGTCCACCCCGCTTGTCCCAATGCTGTCCTCCCTAAGGAATGCAAGGGACAGCGTAATCCTAGCACGGTGGGGAGTGACGTGCTTCAGAGCAGCAAAGAAACTTCTGGGCAGATGGACAACTAGGGAAGTGACGGATGCTGAGACCCCGAGTGTCCCACCCCACGAACTTGTACGCTAAGGAGAGCTGCTCCGGAGGAGGTGAAGTGGCCCCAGCGTTCTGGGACAGTGCAGCCCTCCCCCTCAAGTGGAGGGAGTTGGCGTTGCTGGTGTTGCATGTGGGAATCCCATGCAAAGAGCGATTTTACCAATGGACATGGGGGAGCGTGGATGCTAAGTGCGACAGGTGCGGGAGGAAGGAGACCCTGTTGTACCTGTTGTTGGACTGCGCTGCCCTCCGACCCCTTTGGGTTGCCTCGCAACGATCCTAGGAATCCCGGAAGGCGGTTCCAGGAACATTTCCAAGCGCCTCTTGGTGCGTGGTGTCGCAATGCTGCCATCCGCGTGCGCCCCTCGCAGTTCTCTGCGGTCCTCGTGGGATCGTAATGTCCTGGAACTCGGGAAGAAGAGGTAGGGACGCCATTCAGTGAGCGTGGATATTCCTGGAGACCGTCTCGAGATGGACCCACCTGGGTGGGAAAGGGGAGAACTTGCCAGCATCCTGAAGTGGAAGCAGAGGACTCCTGGAAGCGTACGTGATCCCTTTCTCGGTCCGTTCGCTCCCCTTCCCATGTAAGAATTCTCCTCCCCTGTTTTGTTTGTTTATTTTTTTTTTGTTTTTGTTTCCCTTCTCCTCACGCTACTGAAGCAGAACTCACCAGTCTGCGAGACGCTATTCAGCAGGTTCGTTGTGCGTGGTAGAACTAGCGGTTCTACCACAAAAATGTATTTTTGTTGAGTGACTTAATGAATATCCCGGCATAACCGGGTGAGAGCCATCAAAGCAAAGCCCTGGAGATCTTTCTACGCCTGAGCAGTAGCGCTCTGCGAGGTGCCTTGCAGCCGCCTGCTTAATGTGCGGCGAGTTTGAAGGAACCCACGCTTCCCCGCATGGCTCCGCCCAGGGTATCTCTCCCCGGGGTCGGATCCCCTAGAAAATCCTCTGGAAGACGTGAAGATCACCGTGGTTTCCACGAGGAGCCCCGCGCTTCCTCCGGATTGGAAGACGGAAGCTTCTAGCGCTCGACCGAGGCCTTCCCAGAACGCGCGGCGGCACCACTGCCATCAGGTGGCGCCGGAGGGCTTGTTTTCCAAAGGAAGGAAAAGCGACAGGCGGCGTGGAGAGGCGATCCTACGAGATTGTTCGAGAACATCATGGAGGAAAAGATCCGATGCAGAGGATGGCGGAGTGGGTGTAGGAACAAGGAATAGATAAAGAAAAAGGGGAGGAATGGATGGAGGTCGGCGATCACACCCGCCGTCTCCTCTGAAGCCCTCGTGCGACGCAGGCAGCAACCTCCTTCACACAAACGTCCTTCAAGGGCCACTTTGCCACACTCCCCCGCCCCTACGCAGTAGAGGCGCGTGGTCCTTCTTCCTACCTTGCCGGCGCGCCTCCCGGAACGATCCATTTGGCGCAACATGGGATCGGGGGAGCGGGATGACAAGGCCGATCCCCTGCCGGCATCGAAGAGAAGGCGCTTTCACGGCCATCCTGCAGTCGGGAGTCGGACCGCCTACGGCCGAAGGGAACGCGGGAGCGACCAAGGTCCTGTCGAGGGGGCCGGAAGGGGTCTCCGGCATCGCGCTCGAGGAGCTACGGCTCTGCTCCACGGTGCGTTTGCAGGGGCAGCTCGTCTTTTTCGAGGAGGGACGCGAAGGGATGGGGGAGACGCTCGAACCGACCTCCGGGATCCGGAGCGAAAATCTGGGAATTGACGACGACGTGGAGGTCGCCGCGCGTCCGAAGGGGGAACAGAGAAGCGGCGCGAGAGCGATTTCAGGGGAGGGGGGAGGGACGAGGAACTGGCAGGCATGCGAGCGAACCTCCAGGAGCCGGAATTCGTTCGGGAACGCAGCTTTCCGACACAAGAGCTCCTTCGGAGGGCTGAGCCCTCCCGGGAACGGCCGTCCGAGTCGAGGGAAAATCCGCGCATCCCTCTCGAAAGCGTAGGGAAGTCGATAAATCCTCCTTTCCGCTTCGGTATCCAATGTCCACTCCAAGGATTTTCGGCTTCCCGTTATCTTCGGATTGCGGGCGCCAACTCCAGAAGAGCCTTCGATCTGCAGTCCCGGTGGAGGGGGATGGAGATTCCTTGCTTTCTAGTAAGGAGGGAGGGCGAAAATGACTTTCCCTGCTTTCCAGGAAGGAGAGAGGTTTGTCCTTGAATTTCCCCCTCTTCGCTTCCCCACCAGTGGTTCCCTCCGCTCTACGAGCTACCGGATCCACAGGGCGCATCCACATTCCTCACATCCCAACAGATGCGAGGAAGCAAAGGAGAGAGATTCCTAAATGTAACTCTATAGGTCTGATGGAAGGTGCGCAGCCTCTTTCACTTCTGTCGATCCAACGTTCAGGCAAAGAGCCCAGTGGTCATGGCTTCGACTCCGGATGGAGGATGTTAGACCCTGAGGCGAAACTACTAACATCTGTCTTCAACATTCTCTTGAAGAGGAAGAGGAGTCCATCATATTGGAGGGGGTGCACCAGAACGATTCTGCTTTCGAAACGTTCAGCAGATTCCCCAAACATGACAGACTGGAGACCAATTTCGATTGGCAACAGTGTCTATAGGCTCTATGCTAAGTGTCTGTCAGCGCGTCTCAGGGATTGGATCCTTGAGAACAACATCATTTGCCAGAATCAGAAGGGCTTTTTACCATTCGGTGGGGTGCTCGACCGTACTCTTGTGCTGCAGACGAAGCTGGAGCACACAAGACGAACATCGAGGGATCTTGGAATCGTCTTTTTGGACTCAAACAGCGCTTTGGACATCATCTGCCATGAAGGGCTTCTGAGAACATTAGCAGAGCAGGAGTAGGAGATTCCTTCACGGAAACGGTAAAGGAGCCACACTCCAGCATCCCCACATATATTCAGCTGGAGTCTTCGGTCACCAGAGCGTTCTTCCTTCAGCGTGGAGTAAAAGCAAGGCTGCCGGCAGGGTTCCTTGCTTTTCATGGAAACCCTGAAGCCACCTCTTCCGGTAACGCGGGAGAGCCATGGAGAAGACACTCTCTCGGCGTACTCCGACGATTTGGTCATCCTGGAGGAAACGGAAGATGACCTGAAGCTGAGGCTACTCCATTTCGATGATCTTGAGTCTCGGGATGGTTTAGCCATCAACCCTTGCAAGTATGCCGAACTATTCGATTCCGAGAAGACGTGGAAGGATCGTGGGACCTTCGATGGAATCATCAGTGAATTGGGTATCCCATAAAGTGAGGGCATCTAACGGTGAGGATATTTTTTGGAAGCACCGTATGGGACATTATGCAGATGATGTCTGTAATATGCAATGAGGGACGGTAACAGAGGAGGAGGAGTCTCTCTTTTAATTCATGACGTTTGATCACCGTCTTGGTCCGAGAAAGAGAGATAGGTCTTCCAGCCTTTATTTTTTTTACATACATTTTGTGATGTCTTGCTGTGTCCTCCTGACAAATTCAAAGGACTAACCCGAGGCACTCCCGGTGAGGTGGTGTCGAAGATCATTCTGGCACCCCATGAACGTTGGGAAATTTATGTCCGGTGTCTCGACTGGGAAATTCTGAACAGCAGATGGGGTCTTCAAAAGCTTGCTCCTACGCCAGGAAGGCAGGTTCCACGACGATCTGGAGCAGAATGGGAGCTCCAAGACGGTCAGCCCGGAATGCGGATTGGGGGCCTCACGGTTGGAGCAACAACGAGGAGAAAGCTTCAGTCGATACATGGAGCTGCATTAGAGAAAAAAATGCACGACTCTCCTGGATAAACAGGAATTTGGTTCAAGGAGAAGCCAAGCGCTGCGTTGGTCTGCATCGCTCTTCGAGTCGATTTCACAGCATCAGGGGATTACATCCGCCTTGCAGATTTTAACTTTGTACAGGTGCGGCTGGGCTGGGTAATCAGAAGTCGATCATCCATGTCCATGCTGTGGATTATGGGATGAGACGTTGCCTCTGAGAGCATTCTCCATTGACGCAGCAGACGGCTCCGCAAGAGGAACGGATTCCCTCCTCGGGAAGCTTCCTGGACTCATAAAGTCATCCTCCCGAGGTTGCCCCCAACTTGGAGAGTTAAGACGCACCCTCGGGTGAGGTGGACAGCGTTCAGGAGTTTTGTGAGCTCACCCCGAGAAGGCGGACGGTTCTTCAGTACTTAGCAAGCCAAAAAACAAAACAAAACATGGATTGGGTAACTCCACGCGAAGGAAGCTCTGCCCTTTCATTCCTCGAGTTGTACCCCTTAATCAGATCGAAATCGTTCGAGGTCATTCAGGTCACTGAGAGAGTGTTTGCGGGAGGAATCTGAATGGGATGCGAGCTGAGTGCCATTTGTTCGAGCAACAAGCGAACCGTCACGAGGGTTTTAGAGAAAGCGACGAGGGCACGCACCCTGGCGGCAGAAAGTCTTGTCGAAGAACTGCGGAAGAATCGACAGAGACCTCTTCTCGTGCAGAGTGCTCCACTTGGAAGAGAATGGCCTCCGCCGAAATGAGAATAACGCTTACATCACCCCAGCAAAGAAGAACGCAGGAGGAGCTCTTCTGACTGCAAAGCCCAGGCACTCGCAGCCAGAGGCGAACGACGATCTGTGATTTTGGGGTGAGTGGGCGAAAGGTCGTTCTTGATACTCGGAGCACAACGGATGAGAAAAGAATCCAATTGTGACGTCCAGATGCGGATCTCGGGATTTTCGGAACGGCATCATATCTTCGGAGATCCAAGCAGCTGTATACCGAAGCGTATGTACAGTAGAAAACTGGACCCATCAAAATAAAGGGTCTCTGATAACGTCGGCGGCCCAACATGTGTGTGACCGGAGCATGGGGAGCGGATTTCCCTTTGGAGTAACAGGATACGGTTTTAGAGCAGGGAGCATGGCATCCCGGTGACATCGAGAAGCACGTAGATCGGAAGGATGCTGCTTCCTGAGCTGGACAACTGCGACAAACCATTTCCTGGATACCGAGATCTCCTAGGATTCTCCGATCATCGCTTCGTACATTTCTGTCCGTGCAAACCTCCACCATCCACGCAAGCGGTGGCCGAAGAGAAACGGTGTGGTTCGCATGTTTGGTGTTGGTGGAGCCATCGACGCACATCCTCAGTTACGAAGCTCTCGCAACCAGCAGGAGAGACCACCTGCTCGGCGAAATCAGGGACATTTGATTACAGAGCAAACGGGATCTGATGGCTCCGAATCTGTCGACACCGGGGCCGATCCAGGACCTCGCCCCAGACCAGGAACGACGGTGAAGCTGCCACAGTCGAGGTTTCTTGCCCTGGTGAGAACTTCCGCAGCAGTTTCGGAAGTGCATCAAAGGAAGGGGGCAGACAGTTCGAGCTGTTTGAGCTGCCTCCCCTTTTCGCCGCTGCTGGAGCGCCTGGGACATCAGTGACAAAGCCTCTAGGGCCCGAAGACGGACAAGGATGGATCGGTAACCTCGGAGTCCCGCGCACTCAAGACAGAACACATTTGAAACGGAGGATGGCTTATGACAAAACACAACCCATCCGGGACATGCACTGACTGGACTCACCTTCTGGGACCACCCCCCACGGATGCGCACTGCTTACAGTGACCACGGATGCGGTATTCTCTGACAGAGAGGAGGGGGGGAGTCTCCGATGCGGTCGGCAACCTTCCCTTGATTTTACTGCAGCGGAAACCAAAGACCCCTGTCCCTACCCTTCAATTGCCCTCCTTGCTTCTTTACCGTGGATTGCTTCGCTCCCTCGCCTCATCCAGCCGACTGCAACTCTTGGTGAAGCTCTAAAAGCTGCTTCAGATGCGAGTCTACCGCTGGAGAAAACAGTTCAGGAGATGACCAGAGTACAAGGCATTTGCACATGATCCACAAGCATTTCTCTTCGTGCATCCGCACTTCCCCCTTCCTGAAACTTCTCTCAGATTTATTCCTCCCAGAAGAAGGAGATGCACCTTGCTTTTGTGCAGAAACAGGTTCTCCTCTGGCAGTAGGCCGACAGGGTGCCGGACGGTGCCAAGAATGAATTCGGCTAAACATGCTCTCGGAGCACTGTTTCGGAGGAGTAGCAAAACAAAAAGCTCCAGCACGAGAGGAAGGGTCCCTGCTTGCCTTGACGCTGCCTCCCTGAAATCCTGAGCAACACTGAGCCAAGTACGTGCTCAACGAAAGGATCGGCTAAGCCAAACCCTCCAAGAAAGGGAAATGCTCTCTGAAATACGGTCTTCCAAGGAAGCCAACCTTCCAAAGAAGAAGGGACCTATGATCTCATGAAAATATATTTATTCGGTATCAAATATATGTAAATCGTCGATGGCAATAAATAAAAAATACATTTTTGAGTAAAAAAAAAAAAGCAGAAGTCTTGAAGATAGAAAGTACGCTAAGCAGCCCGTTTGCTCCCATTCCAATCGGAAAGTCGGCCGTGTCCGCTAAAAATCAGGCATCGGGTGGGGACCACCAACTCGTGGGCCTTTTTCTTCAGCAGAGGCCCTTGGGGTTCGGCCACAACCGGAGAATCCTAACAAGCAAACCAAAGGGGCACACCTTGCAGAGGATGACCAGCAACCCCCAAATCACCTGGAATGTTTCGATGAACTGCAACAGTTTGATCGCCAGAAGACGGTTGCTCTGGTTCAACCTATCTAAGCTGCCCCACCGGTTACAGATGCGATGCAACGGAGCGCACTTTTCAACTTACTTTGACGGAGAGCACAGCGAATGCTTAACTAGAGTAGAGAGTATGAAAGCATTCAGACTCTGGTCAAAGAACGGAATGCCCAAGGAACAGTTCAAAAGCGTCCAGTCGTCACCGTGCGACCCCGGAAGTTTCAGCAATGTCACGTAGCCGCAACTGTGATGAAGATCAACGCATTTCTGCAGGGCCAATATGGCTGGGTGGCACCGAAATTCCTGCCAATGAATGACCCGTTCTGAAGATAAGGAAGGCAGGATCAGGGATTCAGGGTGTCGCAGCAGAGTGAACAGACCTTTATCATCGCTGTCTTCCAATGGGAACGGGAGCATCACAAGATCTTCGGATTCGGATAACCAGCCTGGACCCTACAATGGACCAGTCTCACAGAATGTCAACCATGCATTTGTTTATGCACCTGTAGGAGCAATGGGGAGTTTAGAAGCAGATCGTTGATGGTTAGCAGCAGGTTGCTAGAAGGGATCACCACCGAATCATGGTTCCATGTGGTCACCAAGTAATTATCAAAGGAGTCCAAGCAGTCTGGAAGCCACTTGACCCGTGTCCCTGTACAGTACACGGACTTCCGGAATACCGTCCCCTTTTTTTCCTCTTACATCACCTTTCGGAAGAAGCAAAGTAGGGGGTCCGAAACCAGTCAAGACATAAAGAAACAACCTGAACCAGATGGAATTCACTTCTGATATGGGAGGTCCAAAATGTGGAGGGAGACTACTACCGACTGATCGCACCTCATGGGAGAGCGGTGCCATGGACAGGAGCAGCCTAGAAGTCCTTCATCAAGGAAGCAACATCGTCCAGCAGACCTCACTTGTAGTTTTTATTCAGCAGCCGACTACAAGCAGCCGCATCCAAACTTTGCAGGCTCTCAAACCGAATCAGATCGAGTCCCAGGTTTGCAGCTTCTCCAAGTGAAGCGTTGTTCCGAAGAAACAGAATCGTATTCCGCAGGCACAGTCCATGAATTAAATAGCGGCACGCCTCTCCCTCCACTTCTTGATCGATGCGCTCCAGTTCGAATACCAAACTGTCGAGTGCTTCGTCCGAAAGTTTGCCAACCTCGAACATGGTCACGGCATGCCTTTTGAGACCCTTTGAAAACCATGAGAGCTCTGTCGGGAGAGAAAAGTTTCCCAGACGTACCGGGCATAGATTTCCCATCATCAGGAAAGCAGTCAGGGTGGAATCAAACAACAGAGCGATCCTTTGGGGGGAAGACGCCGAATCGCAGGTTCCCACGACATCATCGCCGGACAGGTGCAATGCGTCGGATATCTCGTCCAACGTGTCGGAGGTTTTCAAATGGCCCAGTTCACATGAGCTGCGTTCACACTTCCTAGCGAAAGATCACCACGAAACTTCAAGAAATGAGAAAACATCGGTGTCCTTCTTTTTTTTTTTTTTTTTTGTGTGTGTGTGTGTGGGGGGGAGGGGGAAGCAATCATTCCAACATTGACAGTACAGATCGTTCGCGATGCTGTCGGTGGCATTTTTCCTTACCAAAGGGATGATGATTTGACAGGATAAAAATGCTGCCAGGAAGGATGCACGTCACTCGGCGTATTCGGAGACACATTTTTGAGATAGGCGAAACCCAGGCGGCAGTACAGGGAAACAGCGATTTTCACCATGTCCGTATTTACTTCTAGTACTGAGGCAAGCTTACAAAAAACTTTAACGGTAAATCCAGAAAGAGCATCTTACTTCGCTGACAGACGTGTGCTCATCGATGGACACGAATATTTTGTACAACAGCGTTTCTAAATAGTCACCCATTGTCCTGTTCATTACAAAGTTTTCTAATGGGGGCACCACTACACGATCGTCTTCACTGATAGGAACATCCAAGTACACCAAACCTTTTCTGAGGCAGTAATGCAGAGGCGCATAAACAAGCTGGTACCTGGGGTCGAACTAATAACAAGAACGAGCCCCAAGGAAAACCAACTTAGTCAAAAAATATTTACCTATATAAATTACATAGCAAATCACAGGGGAGACTATCGGCTCTGCACGGCCCCCTGTCGATGAGTTCATCGAGAAGGGTCTTCTCTTGAGGCTGAACGAGCTGAAGGAACCTGTGGAGCACAATCATCTTTTGTACGAATCAACTTACCCTTACATCCTCGTCAACAACATGACCTAGGTGAACCAGCCACCACGGTTCAATGGTGATGGCTAATGGTTTTTTGGGAAAAAGCGCTCGGAGCGATTTTTTACGGAACAATTTCAGAGAATTTCTGTATCGGTTCATCATTTCGATGTACTGATTTCGGCCGATTCCCAACAGTCTGAGACCTCGGAAATACTGGATGAAAGCAAGCCTTCAAAGTAACACTTTGATTGAAAAAAGAACAAACGCATGATTTCGAGTGGCTTTGAAATAAATTGGGCACGGATTGCGCGCGCTTGGAAAATGGGAATAGTAAACAGAAGATGCAGGGAAACAAACTCCCGCTGAAGGAATGACAGGACACCTCGTGTCAGCGACTCACACACGGTCTTGAGGTTCACTCCCCTCTCCCCTTACGCATTAGGCCACTTCGAATGAGCTCCGCCCAAAAGAGAAAATCACTATTGAACCGAATGAACAAAAAACCGACTGCTGCTCGGCGAAACTGAAGTTTCGTGGCGCTGGCGGGGCTCTCAACGTTGCAAAAACCTCACTGACGAAAAGTAAGCAAGGTATAGCCAGTTGAGACTTCCTTAAGAACAGTTAAGAACACGAGGATACGGAAGACCCAAACTAATCTTTCGAAGTAGGATCTGTTTCGGTTTCCTGGGCCACGCACACGCGGAATCCCAACGATAAACGCCTTTTTTTGTTTGTTTGCTTTTGACGTGCAGCGCTGAATAGGGAAACCGAAAATTTCCACTTGCGGAATTTCTCGCTCGCTCTGCCTGCGCTCACACCACAAACGAGGCCTCCTTTCGGCGGAAGAGTGAGGAGCTTGGCGACAGTCTCTGATGACCAAATCCACGCAAACGGAGATAACGTGTTCCTGCCAAGACGCGTGCTAGAAGTTTCCCAATTCGGTTACTGGTCACTCGTTGCCCGCCTCGCCGCTTCTTGGGGAACAAATAACAGGAGGCGAAATAGCTGGGAGGATGACAAGTGCGCAAGTGAAAAAGTTCCGGGATCTAATAGTCCGCACAGGTGCTCTAAAACTACTTTCGTAAACACCAGGTCTTGGGGAAACCCCACTGCCCAAGACACGGGAAAGAAATGCTTCGAGTTCGGATTGGACTCCGGAGAGCAAACTTCTTCTCAACAGATACCGTGACTCAAGAGCGAGTTCCTGAAAGCTGGCATCCAGATTTTTGGATCGAAACAGGTCGAGGCAGGGTATAAATCCCAACTATCGCTCCGTCCGATAAATTAAAGAAGCTCGAATTCAACAAACCTGCCGCGACTGTCACAGCATCAACCCCTCAGCTATCAACATCCGGCATCAGACAGATTTTTGCGGGCTACCACCTTTGGACTTCTTCACCCCCCGAGTCACCAAAACAGCATGAGCAAGAAAATTCTCCACTTACGAATTACAGCACGTCACCCTACCAATCATGCAGTACCACATTTAGCGCAATTCAAATGAGAATGAATCAAATATTTTTGTAATACACTGCCAACGGACTCGAAGACGTCCAGGATCTCAACCTGAACCGGAAACCAGAAATCCCGTTTTTTTTTTTTTTGCTCATTTCAACTTCCTAGCTGAGGGAGACATTCTCGGAAATTGCTAAACAATATTTTTAAAGACCTTCGAAGACTTCGACTTTTCTTTTCTCCATCCTACGCAGGAAGCTGGCAGCACTTTCTCGTGAGTTTCAAGCCGGCATGGAAGACGAAGACCCTTCCGCATCTACGTACTTTCCATCTTGCGGGAAACTACAGGGTGGACTCTCACCTTTTCTTGCAAAAAAAAAAAAAAAAAAACTCGCCACATCGTTCTCAAATGAGGGCTGTTTGTGAGCCTAAAATTCGCGGCAGTAATGGAGCATCGGATTTCGGATTGGCCACAGGAGCACGCCATATATTCCGATGGCCAGCTTGCCCCCACCGGAATTCCTCAGCTATCTGAGGAAACACCCACCTCCGATCGAAAAACACACCAAAACATTCCCGCGAGACACCAAAGCATTCCTGTAGTAGCCGGACATCAAAGCTATCCAGCTACTTCAGGAATATTTCGCAAGCGCTACTGAAAACAGAGCTTCCAAACTCGACGCATCCCAAGGACTTGGGTTTCGACCAGAGACAAACACTGAACAAACAGAGACAAACTGAGATGGCGCAAAGAACACAGAACAGGGATGAGACGAGCATGCACGAATTCGTAAGCGAGACCAGAGAGAACTTGAGAACGCCAGAGATACTTACAATCCGCAGCAGTGAAATTCGGAAGAGTATCGTAGTTCTTCTCATTTTCCATAATGTTTTCCATCATTTCTACGTAATACTGAAATGGAGTGATCCTCATTCCACTAACAACAACATCAGAAAGGTGGTAAGGATACAGCATCAGGTGGTGCTTGCTGTACGATAAGAGGTCTTCGTAATATTGCAATTCATTTTTCCTCACTTGCCGAACTACAAGAAGAAAAAAAAACAGAAAGAAAGAAAGAAAAACGGCAAACCTCCAAAGAGGTGAGAAGTTCATTCAGCACGCCTTTCATGGCAACCGACGGCGACCCACGCCAGAAGCAAGAAAACGTCTTCGAAGCAAACTTACAGACTTTTTACGTTATAAGCGGCTACACATTACACATATTTACACTTAACAAGATTAGATCAACGTCATTACTTTTGAAAGCCATTTACAAAGTTATAAAATTTTTATCAATTAGTATGGCAATTGGAATTATGTTGTCTTCCGATTACTACTTCCGGATTTCGATTACGGTTCTTCAGTTCCGTCTGGTTTTTAGATGTTCCGAATCGCACGGAAACTGATTTCAAATCTGCATTAATTTTCATCATCACAGGATGGACCCTGGTGCACAACCTCAAACAGTTGCCAAGTGCTTACTTGGAATACATCTCAGAAGTAGCGTCCTCCCATCCTTTGCGACAAAGAAAAGATTAGAAACAAAACTATCCATGGAAAAAAAAAAAAAAAACACGGAGCTGCCAAACTCGCGAATCAACAGAGATTATCCGCCTGAGAGCTTTCGTTTAGTCTTTGCAAACTTCGCAAAATGCACCTGGAAAGAGATCCAAGAAATATCTCACACTTCCAACCTTCAAACGAAGCAATCACGGTCTTATAAAGGCTGCCTCAACTTTTGCTTACAGGGGATCCGAAAGAGCAAATTCCTGAATTCCTAGATTTGCTCTGCTTCGTGAAATTAAAGAGAACCAAAACACCGAGTTCTCGCTGGAAATGACAAGCATTTGAGGAACCCTTCATAAAATACTTCGAAAGCCATTTGCAAATTTGCACTTCGAAATAATAAACGAGAGGATCGTTGACATGAAAAGACACAACCAGAACTGGGTTTCGTAAAAGACAAGGAACCAAGGCAAACCAAGAAAGAGATTCTAAGACTGACAGGTTCGGAAGTATGGTGCAATGTTCATGGCACCCATTATTTTTTCAAATAACGAAATACTAAATATGTTAAAACCGTTTTCCGCAAAAATGAAAACACAACTACAATGTAATTCCAGCTGGAAAAGTTGATGTAAAAGTCCGTCCTCAGATGAAATGCTTTATTTCCACTTCTGTATTTACAATCCGATTGATTTTGTCAAACGCCCAATCAATCATCGACTAAAATGTTATTATTTCTTACAGAATGAATTCTTCTTTCGGAATTGTTTCGTGCACTTCACGAATCCTGCTGGTACTTAGGATGTACTGTTAAAAGGTTAAAATTTATTTGGCTTAAGATTAACATACAGGAAAAAAATATTAGCGCATATGTTAATGTTGAGATGTTCATGGATAGAATGGATGTTCTATCCATGAAAATTGGGAAACTAAGACTAAGAATTGACTCCAAGTTTTCAATCGCTCTTTTATGTATTTTGCAGACAAACTGAAAACGGAACATGCTGTCTCTGGAAACCAGTATGTTAATAAGTTTCATTTTGTCTTCTTTTTCCTGGTACTCCTCAGTAGTCAACATTTCTCTCTATAAAATCTACAAATCTCATATATGCTGTTTTGCTATGCTGCACTTGTTAAAATAGCAGCCCTACTTTGGATTACTTTGAAAGTAATTTCAATAATTTATGTTAAAAACGAAGTATTACAATGAGATCAATAACTCTGATTACGGACTTTTATATATGACCTTAATTATCAATCAGTTTTCAGGACATATGCTCATTTTTCCTTCACTTTCATTTGCATAGTCAATAAAGCTTACATTTACATCATCTCTACGCACTGAATACAACTTTAATACGATGAAAAAATTGCTAAGATCGACAACTTACCAAGATTACCCTTGAATCTTAACTGATTAGCTATGCTGTAAACAATGATATGTTTTTCATATGCTTTTGAAGAGTTTCCATGGAGCTAAAATACAGACTAAATAGAGAAACGAAAACATACAGCTAATTTAATAAAATCAGCTACAGATGCTATACAAATACAGCATTTCACATCAGATATTGATTTAAGTACGTTTGTCAACTGAACTTTTTAGAAAATTGAATAAATTAAATTCGATGATGAATTGAGTTTCCAATAAAAGAATTCTTCCTTTCAAAACTTCAAAGAAGCAAAAATTAAACTTCATCTTTGATTGAACAAAAAAATATTTAAGCATGTATTCAATACATACAACAAACTTGATTTTCACTTCAACAATTAGTGAATTAGAAATCTCTAACTAAAAATGGAGGGGTACATGATGGCTCATTAAAGGAGTACATGTTAAGATCAGTAACTCATGCCTTAATTTACACTGTAACCAGGAACCAAAAATTCTTCTAATTCTCAAAATATCTGAGTAAATTTTTTAAATACTCTTAATGTTGTTTATTATCATTTCTTCAGCTAGAATGGAAACTTTCTTCCCAGGCAAATCGTTTCCTGATGCAACCTTCTCCAATTATTCTTCCTATTTTGAGTCATCTTAACTTGGAAGTTAAGACATATTCTTATTTTTTCACATTCATTTACACACAATACAAAGAATTCATTCCATACTAGTGATCTGCAAGATATGGAATCACATATTTGAAATTATAAAGGATTCAATCTATGATACTTTGAATGAAATTGAAGAAAGTTATAGAATCTTACAACAATAAGATTCTTCAAATAATCCTTACTGAAAGAATACTGAAATACAGGAGCATACACAAAATCATGTC
The DNA here is from genome assembly GCA_036172245.1 of Raillietiella orientalis. Lineage (NCBI taxonomy): Eukaryota > Metazoa > Arthropoda > Ichthyostraca > Raillietiellida > Raillietiellidae > Raillietiella > Raillietiella orientalis. The sequence continues at coordinate 2,202,045 of JAYWIR010000012.1, forward strand.
TCAAGATAAGTTCAAGCAAATATAATGAGAATAAAAACTCGATGTGCCTTCCTTTTATAATCCTACAAATATTTATATATTGGTTATTGCATGCAACATATCTACATGTTGATGAATTGGTTAAGCTAGTTGCCTATTTGATAATTACAAAATCAAAGACATGAGCAGAATTGTCAACAAAATCTCAAATATTGGATGAAAGAAAAAAAAAAAAAAAAAAGCCTTATAAAACCACAAACTTATAAGAACACAGAAAAATACAGGAAATCACAATGCTACTATTTGCCCAGGTTTTATATACAAACTATTCTTAAAAAAAAAAAAAATGCACAACTGCAATGATCAAGAGAAAAAAAAGGGCAAAATTATATGAAATAATAGTAATTACACGGGAAAGACAAAAAGAACGCTTAAAAACAGCAATTTGTTTCTTTTTAAATAGATTCCTTTATAAGGCACAGGAAACCTCTGTTATATTTTCGAATGAATTCTCTATCGAAAATAACAAGAGTTTTCTCAAGGAAAAATTAACCAAAATTTGCAGTCCACAAAACCTGAAATAATGACTAGGACAAATAAATACTTCATAAAATGAAATTCAAACTACAACTCACATGATAAAAAGTGTAAAGCAGTTCTGAATCCAAGAGTCCAAAAAATACTAAATCCAACAAATCGAAAACAAATGAACATCACCTAAAGCATTACAAACTACCAAGAATCAATAATTAATGACAAGTTAAACATTAGGAGGATTAAGATAGTTGTTTTCAGCACTTGCTGTTATCAATATAAAATGCATTAACAAGTAAACTTCAAATGGGAGACTCCAAGTACAACAAATGAAAACTATGTTAAGATGAGACAAAACAGCGGAACATTATTCAATGATTTCTGCATAAGCAAAAGTACTTTGAGTTAGATGGTAAGTCAATAATTACTAAAAAGGAAAAATGGGATTACAATAAGCAAAGTAAAACATCTCGGATGAAGCATGTTTTCTAATCAGGCAAGCTGCAATGATCAAAAAAGCAAAAAAAAAAAAAATACTTTTAAAAGAGAAATAACCTAAATAAGATACATTTATCTACTAATCAGTATAATCCATTTTGGTTGTTACTTTATCAGAATGCAATAATCAATCTCACTTTTTACATGCAGCTGTACTGCAGTCACCTGCTTGGACAACTTCATGAAAGTCACTAAGACATCCAACACCCAGGACACTGCCATAAGTCGAACCGATCATCATCTTTGGTATGTTGTATTCCAGTGCTCAACTGCCCTGATCTATGCAGATCATATACTTTTTCCAATAATTGACTACTGCAGTTAGGTGTCTCAATATTTAAAGTGGAGCTTTCATCAGGCTCCAGATATTATAATTTCCTTTTCCTTATTTTCATCTCTTTTCTCAATCTTAACAGGTCGTGAAAACAGGCAGCCTGACAGCAAGGCTACAAATGACTCAATCATGTTGAAAATTTTCTCTACTCCAGTAACTTCAGTCACCCTTCTTTTTAAGCAATGCCTGAAGAAGCCTCTGATAAATCGCCATCTATCCCTCTGTACTCATGACAAGATAGTACTTGGCATCTACATATGCTGCAACCAATTTGTAGACAAAATAACTGTGATGTTTCAACCTTGCACTATTCAAGAACTTATGGAAAAGGGCATATTCCTATGTTTTGTTCTATTGTGGATTTACACATCCACACAACTTTCTCCTGAAGAGCAGATTACAAAGTCTAAATACTTGATTGTTTGCAGCTGTGCACTTTCCCTGACTTCATTGCATTGATCTGGTGTGAAACCAGCAGGTTAACCATCAAAAAAGTCTTGACTGAAAAATGCTAAGCTCTTATTGCTGTTGTAAGGGTATCATTCAACACTTGATCTGACAGTGAGCTGGTAGCTTTTTAAGCCAGCCTTCACGCATTCGAGGGCAACTCTCTGCATCTAGGTCAGTATTATCACTTGACCTTAGACTAGAGCAATCACTACTAAACACACTTAGCCACATGAAGTTGATCCAGCTACTCTGTGCTCCAGTCAAACCCATACACATATCTCTCTCATATTCTTCACAGTTGAATAACATTCAAGATGGACCACTTGGCAAATAGTTACCTCCTCTTCTCAAAGTGTACCTTAAAGTAAGTAGAACTCTACTATCTTGATCTTCAGTTTCAACAAGTCTCATGACAAAGCAGAGTATGATTCCCATTTGAATCAGTCTCCTGGCAGCAAGGGAATTCCCATGACACAAAGACTCTTCAACTATTTAGAGTTCAACAGTAGGGTCCTGAAGGTCCTATGGATTTTGAGGTTCCATATCCTTGTAAAACTCCCTTTACTCTTCTTCATTCTAACCCCTAAAGTATGCATGAACCAGCACTCCATACCATCAATAGGATGTAAGATTAAATCTTGAATCCATGGCACAGCTGCCTGAGAGGAAAAGGGGTTTTCTAAATGCCTGTTAAATGATTCCATCTTGAGGTCCAATTCAAACCCATCCGATTTCTATGGACTCTTGATTTCAGTGATCCATTTGGAATGTACCGTGAGACCCCATTCAGATGCTGTATTGTGATCAATGACACTTCTGGACACTGTAATTTAGACGTCTTGGGATTCAGTAGGATACCTGCTTATCTTTAATAAACGTTAAACATGGTATACAATGGGAAACGCTTTGTAATTTCCGTTTTATATTTATGGCTTGTTGCCTGTCTTCTGTTAATGGGAGCATTTCTCTTTCTCAAGATGAATGTTCTGGGTTTCAAGCATTTATTATCATTATGATCGCAAATTAAAAACTTGTTTTAATACTGCAACGTGCTCTCTGAAGAGCATGTCAAACCTTACACATATCCAATGGTGTAACATTGCCAGCTCATTACCAACTCTTATTCCCCAGACTGTGGCTTTGGTTTGGTTTGGTCAGTAATGTATACCATGGTGCACAATCCATGGTAGTACACTCAGTGAAGAACGTGAAACACACATCCACGTATGCGCCTGTTACTAAGGACTAATGAGGACTGTGAAAGACACAGGTGCTATTAAAGTAAGCAGGGAAACGAGTTACTCATCACATCTTGGTTGTGAAATGTTACTACATACGTATCCACGAATAACATCTTAAACAATACTACCATGAAATAAAAAGTGTTTACATTATATTCATAACTAGGTAAAACAATTACTTATGATATCAATTACCTCTTTTATATGAGATGGCAAAGAAGACCAAATGAAATTATTTCTAACATAGTAATCTACTTCCTCATGCATTGTTTCAGACAAGTCCTCTTTGCTTACGAACTCCTCTGGTATTTATATTTTTAAAAGAAAATATATTTATACATTCCTTATTAAGTGATAAAATATTCTGTTTTACATAACGTAACACCTAGAAAAATACGAAACCAAAATTTAGGCATTACCAAGTTCGTTCCATTCAAACGGCGGCTTGCATTCGCTTTCGTCATTACTCTTCAAAACCAAATTAATGCAAAAAATCACTTCATCTCGGATGCTTGTTCACCTTCTTTTAATTAATTATCACAGATTTTGGTTACGGATGGTGGAAACTGGAGAATCACTGGCATTACCATTCACGAGAATTTACGTATTGTTTGTCAATCATCGTTCGGGAATGCTGTGTTTCCTTTTGTTTTTGTTTCCTAAAGGAAAGAATCGGATGAAGTTCTCTATATTCATATGTCTATCTATCTATGTGTGTGTGTGTGAGTAATTTTCTATCAGTAACAATAAGTGCATATCTGGGTTGATTGGACCTACTATTTCACGTAGATAGTATTCCAGCCTTTCATTCCCACAGCAATCGTTCGACGACCTCATTCCAAACGATCGTTTTTTGTTTTTTTTCTCCATTTTTCCGTGGACTTGAACAATTTCAAGCAAAAGAAATATATCTCTCAGTCTCTTTTTCATGAATCACCTTTTTAGCAGCAAAATTTAGTTCCCGACTAAGCAAATTCGTCAATGCAAGCTTTGCTGGTCGATTTTGTTGGAAGCAATCCTTTTCAGCTTTCGTCTAGCAGATCAATTTTTGTTATTTTCTCTTTTCCTTTTTCTTTGTCTTTTTTTTTACTAATTGATGTGCATGTCAAGTGTGTTCTCTGGTTGCTTTTTTTTATTGAGTAGGCTGAAGCAAACGTGAAGTGCAGTTGCAACCCAGGCACCACGAGATGTTGTCATTTCTAGTATTTTCAAAAATTCGAGAAATGTTATGAAATAGAAAGAAAGGAAAGTTAGGGAAGATATTTTGTGCAAATGGCAACGATTAGGCAAGGATCCTCACTGTGAAAGTTTATTGTTTTTTATAGAGGTGCCCCCTCCCTCTTTTTTTTTTCAGTTCGTTCCGTCGAAAAAACGGAAACAAAATTTATTAATCCAATGTCCTGGATGTTTATATATTGTGCAGTCACAATTATTTTCACAGCATGCTCTTTAGGAATATATGCCATCAAAATATTGAAACATATGTGAATGCTGAATATCGTTATTCTCATCTTTCTCTGAAAGCACTTTTCGATTTTGGTGAGAACAAATACTCGCTATATTTTATTTTATTTTTTTTCAAAAACCACCAGTCCCTTAGCAACTTGATGGCAGTATTGAAAATGAGAATAAGAACGAGAGTTATCAGTTTCTTCTTAATTCCATGAAATCATTTCAAGTGGCTGTTCCTGAAAATTAACAGTAGAATCAAATATATCCTAAGCAACTATTTTAAGTAAGGAATAAGTCGCTATACCTTCCCCGAAATTCGAATAGTTTTCTATCTTCATTCCCTCAGAGACAAAACTGGCGCATTAAAACCTACAATTTTTTTCTATATCATCAGATGATGATTCACCTTTTAGTTCAAATCGCAGAATTTTGCGATCTCGAGGAAAGAATTCTAAAGATACACTGCACGCTTTTTTATTTCAGCAAATTCAATGCTTTCGGAGAACGAAAGCATCTAATTTCTACTTTATTGTTCTTTATTAATTCGTGATCTAATATTTTGCTACTGCTTATGATGACCTTCTTCAATCATATCTTTTGAAAGTGGATATGTGATTATTTTTTTCTCAGACCACAAAAGTTCGTTTCTGCTAATGCTGATTCATTGGAATGTGTTCTGCGGAATTTGTTAGGCTTTTGCAATTTAGTTTGGAACTTTCAGCAACAGAATGTTCATAACAGCATTTTCTTTAACTAAAGCTATTCGTTATTCGCAGATGAGGAAATTATAAGCAATCTGATTTCCTCTTGCTGAACTTGAGCCACACTTGGGCATCGCTGTTTTTGATCGCTGATCTTTTTCAAAAGAACAATGAGAACGAAGACTAAAGCAACGGTTGTTCCGGTCTTTTCGTCGAAACAACCCCTGTCGTAACATAGCCATTTTTTTTTATCATTTCCCTCTTTTGTGTTCCTACCACATGAAACTTAAATGGGGATCAGGCACGTTTTTGGAATCATCTGATTCTCCCCAGACTTCCCTCCGGGAGATGGCATTCACAGAAAATGACTCGTGGTTTTTCATTAGGTCACAGTCTTTCCTTTGTATGCAGTTCGAATTTTGACCAATATTCTGCTTAAGCTCATCCTTTACGATCACCAAAACAGAAGCAGCAGTGGTGTCCACGGCTGCATATAGATATGCAGTGGAACTTTTCCTAAACTCGTCACACCTTCAGAGTCCATATCCTTAAAAGAAAAATCCCTTTACTCTACAGTAAGCAAGAAACGGCGCTCCATACCATCAATCATAGGATTAAATCTTGAATCCACGGCACGGTCGCCTGAGAGGAAAAGGGGAGTTTTCTAAATGCCTGTTAAATGATTCCATCTTGAGGTCCAATTCAAACCCATCCGATTTCTATGGACTCTTGATTTCAGTGATCCATTTGGAATGTACCGTGAGACCCCATTCAGATGCTGTATTGTGATCAATGACACTTCTGGACACTGTAATTTAGACGTCTTGGGATTCAGTAGGATACCTGCTTATCTTTAATAAACGTTAAACATGGTATACAATGGGAAACGCTTTGTAATTTCCGTTTTATATTTATGGCTTGTTGCCTGTCTTCTGTTAATGGGAGCATTTCTCTTTCTCAAGATGAATGTTCTGGGTTTCAAGCATTTATTATCATTATGATCGCAAATTAAAAACTTGTTTTAATACTGCAACGTGCTCTCTGAAGAGCATGTCAAACCTTACACATATCCAATGGTGTAACATTGCCAGCTCATTACCAACTCTTATTCCCCAGACTGTGGCTTTGGTTTGGTTTGGTCAGTAATGTATACCATGGTGCACAATCCATGGTAGTACACTCAGTGAAGAACGTGAAACACACATCCACGTATGCGCCTGTTACTAAGGACTAATGAGGACTGTGAAAGACACAGGTGCTATTAAAGTAAGCAGGGCAATGAGGTCGGGTTACTCATCACATCTTGGTTCTGAAATGTTACGTATCCATGAATAACATCTCAAAAAGTACTACCAGGAAATATTTATAACTGTGTATTTATAACTAGGTACGATACGTGCTCATGTTAGGTAAGGATTTATCCTTAAACATAGCTTTTCTTAAACTCATCGCACCTTCAGATTTAAGTAAAGGATCATAGTCAACTTCTCGATCTCGAATCTCGGTGATGACGTCTCTCTCTTTTTTTTTTTTTCCAGAGATGTTGTTTCATTGATGCATCTGGAGCGACAAAAGTTTGGATCTGGTGGAATTTCTGTTCCATTTCTCTAGCCCCTATTAGCTGATATTCTTTCTAAAGTGCCAAAGTTATTAAGGAGATTCATGCAGTATTTTTTTTTTTTTTTTTTTGCATTTTTCCCGATATCGCGATATCCAGCCGGAGCTTTTCCCTACTCTACATGAGAATCCGATTCTGCCCAAGTTTGTTCACCCTCGCGCGCGCACGAGCGTATCGGTGATGACTCTTGTTGGCACTTCGGATGCATCGTTTACTCTCTGGACCTTGTAATTGAGATATGCTTGTTTCCCCCTCCTCCCCCCTGAAAACACAGATAAAAGAGGTGTTTTTCGGCTGCTGTTATCTCTGAAAGTTGTCCTGACCGCATGTGCGCCCCGGCAGCAGCCATCAGGTTGGTTTCTATTTATTCCTCTGGGATCGCGTTGCACCTGCGATCGACCCCGTCACGCGCTTGAGACTCTTCCCAACCTGCTTCTTCCGTATTCCGGGAGCGTCTTCCTCACCGATCGCACCCCGATCTGGCCTTGCCTGTTTCAATCCCTTGTCGAGGTTTGCAAGAAACGTGCGAGAGAACAGGAGGCTGCAGGTACCCGAGGTTTCCTACCACCAGAAAATTCAGATGTTGCCTCTCCAGTTCAAGCAGCTCCTTTTTCCGGTCGGGCGCCCCTATTAATCCACGTGTCTCCAGCGAGGGTCTCTCGTCTGCAGCAGAGGACGCGGAAAACCGCGCACTCTCCTTCCTGGAATCCTTTTCCCGTTTCAGTATGTGGGACGCGCTCCTCTTTCGTGGTTCGGGTTCCCGAACCCTTACGGAGTTCCGGAAGCAGCTCCGGATCCGAATGCGCGCTCTTCCCTAGCTGCAGAAGGAGGAGGTCCCCCACTCCATCCCGCTGACCGCACAGGAATAGCATGGACACGGTTGCCCCGTCGTCTGTGTGCTTCTTTCCATTTCCGGGTTTCGCTTGCGAATCTGCAAGCATCCGTTTCTTGTTTCCGTGGTAGCGAAGGAAGCGTGTTGGGTTCCCCCCCCCCTCCTTTCCTCAGCAAGGATGCAGCTCACAGCACCCTCACTTTGGGTGGCATGGCGAAAAGTTTGCGAGGGAAGAAGGCGATGGATCGGAGAGGATCGCCCAAGGGCGGACATGCGCGATCCCGACTTGCAAGAGGCATAATCCGGGAGGACTGGTCGCCTCCCCACGTCCACCCTACGAACGCTGACTTCCGCAGGCTTTTCGCGATCCGAAATCCAAACCTTCCTCGTTAGGAAGGCGCAGTCTGCGGGGGCGGTTCGCAGCCTGCAGCCGCAACATCTCCGGTCCATTTCACCCTTGCATTTCACCTTTGCTCTAACCTGTGTGCTTGGCGTCGCCGTGCAAGAAGCCACACACCCGTATTTTTCTTCTATTTTTTCATCTATTGCATAAGGCGGCAGCAGCTGTGAACCGCGAATTCTCACGCAGCGCTCCCCATGCTCATGTACATAAGGAAAATACTGTCCCTTGAGGTTTTGGAGCGCGAATCTGTACGTGTTTCAAGGTGCAGCGGGACCCGTATAAAAACGCGAGGGCGGTTGTACGAGCTCCGTGGGTCACACGCGGATTATACGGTACTATTCAAAAGGGATGCAGAATGCAAATGCTAGACGTCACAGCAGCGGAATGTCCGAACGTTTGAATTTTCACTTGAAATTAAATAAAACGGAAAACGTCATTGAACGTGGAGTGAAAAGGAGCTCTTCAGTCCGATTTTAGACAAGTCCGTAGCTCTGCCGTCCTCGCTGCCGAGGAACGCGTCTCCTGGAACCGTTCCACTCGCGGGGGGTTCGAATGGAACGGCATGCGACCTACTCGAACCACGCGTTCCTGTGCTTTTCGGAAGCAGCCGGGCGCGCGCTTTGCCCGCAGAATCGAAATTCACACGCAGCGCCGCACGGGGGCGCCTCTCCGCCACGTCGCGCACCAGGGCGGCCGCCATCTTTCGGTCGCGTCAGAGGCCATGTGGTCACGACCTCCGCGCGTGGCGCCAAACCTCGCGGGTTCGAATGCTCGGCAAGTATCGCCGCAGAGAGACGAGGGTGCGTCGTGGGCCTGCAAGACGGCGGTTGGCCTACATTCATCCGGGTGCGGCACCGGTGGCGGATAAAACCGGATGCCCCCGATTAGTGGCCGGGATTGAGAGTCGACCCACCGGGGTCCTTGCAAGAATCAAGGAACGGGAGTTTCCCTCCAGTCGTGCCAAAGGAGAGAACCCCCCGCTTCGAGGATAACTCTCCGTGGAGTAGGTGTGTCGCCACCGCACCAGAGAGTGCAGAGAAGCGTGCTGCTCCCTTCAGGCAGCGCCCTTCTGAATTTCGGAAGCTTCCCTTCGGGGTTCTCTTCAGAGGAGGAGGAAACAGGGAGTGGATCCCTTGCGGTTACCTCCAGAGTTGACACTCAGTCTCACCGGGACGTTCATTGATTAAAATAAACTCACAACTTTCGTGGTACGAGGCCCCAATATGGCCAACTCAATAACGGACCTTCTGGGTCGCCGGTACGTAGACCGGAGGGCTCACCTTGGCAGCGGTGGGGGGAGGGGAGAAAACAAAAAGAAAAATAAAAAAATAAAAAATAAATAAAAATCTCTTGGGAGTCGGGAGGGAACCACTGTCCCCTGTAGGGAGTCTGCATCCGTTCCAGGATGCCAGCAAGATCCCTCCGAACAGTCCCCAGGTGGGGCCATCTGGCCGCTATCCACAGGAAACGAACTGCGAACTGGATGGTGACCCTTTCGTCGTTTGTTCTTCTGCAGGCTTCGCCCGCCCCATGCCGCCACAATCCCACGAATGAAGCAAGGTGCTGCTGGGATTGCAGGGAGTCCTGCACGAAGAGTAGCCGTAAAACGTCCCTGGAGGGGCTGCCAGCCTGGATCCAGAGGGTCGTTACAAACGTTCCCATAGAGGCCGGAGGTCAACACAAGGAGGTGAGGGAGGGATTTCCGTTCCCCACACCTGCGACAGTTCGGGCACGCCCTCCCCAGCGTCCAGTGGTGTTGGCACGCGTTTCAGGAGAAGCTCCAGTGCAGCAGCAGAACTTCGTTCGAACTTCGAACAAGACTCCTGACACTTCAGATACCCTCCGGAGAATTCCTACTAGCGGGTCTTTCCGGATTCCATCCGGAGAGAATAAAGAAGGAGATTCCCTTCGGGAATCCCTCCCCAGGCGTGAGAGGAATGGGTTCCCTCCAGCAGCAGACCCCCCCTCCCTTGGCCTTATTCGGGGGGATCTTCTTCTGTATGTTCATTCTGACCGAGGCCCGCTGCGGCCTGTTCTTGTGCTGCACTCGTCTGCTGCACTCTGATAGGAGGGAATCCATTTACTGTGGTTCTCGTCCACTTACGTACACTCATGCACCGTCGATTGAAGCGTGCACTTCTCCACGTGCACGTGTATGTCGAAGAAGGGCGCAGTTCCGTTCTGGGGAGATCTGAACCGCATCTCGGGCAGTGAGGAGGTGAAGTGCGAAGAGAGCATCGAAAGCGCTCTGGTGTTCATCCCATCTTCGTGCCTTTGAAAGCGCGCTGCGCTTTCCGAGGCAGCCCCACCACGCGCGAACCGTCCCCTTCCGAACGTTCTCGCCTGCCGCCCCTGAATCCCGAACGCCTCGTTTAACGGAAGCTCGGATCGGCAATCTTCAGTGCTGGCGATGACGCCTCCTGGTGCTCCCTGATTCAGCTGGATGAGCACTCAAGGGGAGGAACAAATTTGAAAACTTCTGTCGAGGCAGCCAATGGGCTGACGAGAGAGAGAGATGCGGAGGGGGGGGAGGCGTGTTGCGGCCATCCCAAGTGCTTTTTTTTTGTCTTTTTTTTTTAGACGCCATCGAAAAGAATTCTTACGCGTGCGCGGATCGACGTCTTTCTTGAAGGCAAAATCGACCTTCTTACTGAGCTGCTACCGTCTCATCAAGAAGACGCGTTACCCATTTGCTTTCCATCGCTCCTAGGAGGTGCCGAACTGTCCTTCAGATGTCCCCCTGGCAGTCGGAGGGTTGTCCGAGGAATCTCGCTTGAGGAAGATCTTCCCGTGCGACCATCCCGGGAGGCGGGAGAGTTCCTTCCAGGTTCTGGTCTTCGGATGGCGCCCGGTTTCGCGGGAACGGGATGCACACGCTGTTCCCTCCCGACGTCGATGCGGGTTCACGGGACGCTCCTCTCCCCAGATGGAAGGAGGGACCAGGCGATCGCAGTGGAGAAACGCACCAGGAGCGAACCTTTCCTTGCCTCCTTCGAGGATTTGGCCCTCGGAGGGGGAGGAGCAAGGACTGTCCCTGTGTGCTCAGCACTCGGGGACGCGATGGTACAGGCATGCCCGTCCCAGGATTTTATGAATGGAAATTGAGATTGTGTGATTAGAGAGAAGTTCGTCCGCTGCTGATCCAATTAGTTCCTTGAGATCGGTTTCAAGAATCAACTTATCCCACATGAGAACAGATTGGTTGCCTAGTAACGAAGTGAACGGATGCCTGTCAAAATTGCATCAGAAAAGAGTTTGCAGGGCGACAGCGGTTTCTGAAATTCCATCATCGTCTTCGGCTGGCAGTAATCACCTGAGCTCCTTCTAGCCCCTGATCTCGCAGTTGCCTCCCTGCTACAGCGGATGATGCAAACACGAGTCATCCTGCTTGCTTTATTAGCAGGCGCGAGGATCAAGGTTGCAGTGAGAGCGCGTGCACGTGATGCGCACCTGCAGTGGATCGGCGAAGCGGTGAGGTCGGTCCAGAGTGCATCCTCCTTAGGAACGATGGGATGTCTTTCTTTCTTTTTCGTTCCTCGGAAAAGCGCGAGAGGACTCCACTGCCGCATCCGCGGGCATCGCGTCTCGCGTGGGCTGTGAGGAGATAGAGACCGGAAGCCTGCCATCAGCTCCTCTGGGAAGCGAGCGTTGCCCTCCTTGGACCCACTGGGGTCCTCGCCACTCTGCTGCTGCCACTGGTGGTTTCTTCTGCCGGAAGCACGTGGCTGGAAATCATCACATGGATGTCCGCTCCCGCAGGTTTCTGGAGTCGATCCGAAGCATCCCGCTGGCCCCTCGTGACTGGCGCGGGGACGAACCACGTGGACAGTTGCAACCTGGAACAAGTCCCGCAAGGGCTTGGTGCTTTTGTCTTCGGTCATGCTGTAAGGACAGCACAACATCCTCAAACTTGGTTAGCCGCAGTCTGCCTGTGGCTGCTGACTCGGTCATCCAGTCAGTCGACCAGGTGCCTTTTCGCTTCGTTCTACATTTTTCATCATGCTGAACATGCGCAGTGAGGAGGTAACATCTGTACATGTCACGGATACGTACCATTAATGAATACACGGAGCAAGCACGGACCCTCGTTGTCAGCCGCGCTCGCTGCGGTCTCTGGCGCACGACACCGAACGTCGCGGGTTCGAATCCCGCCCGAAGAAGGGTCGACGACGCCGAAAAATGGGTTGTGCGTCGTGGGTATCCGGCCTCCCACAATGCAGGATGACTCTGGTTAGCCTGAAGGCTTCGGGTGTAGCACTGGTGGAAGCCGGAAAGTCCCGGATGCCCCGTTGACCGGCCAGGATTGGAAGCTGACCCCTGGGGTTCTTCCAGGAATCAAGGAGCCTTTGGGGGTTTTTCCCCTCCGGTTGTGAAAATGAAGTCGTTACCATGGAGCTGGTTGATACCTCTCCAGTGTCAGAAGCACGCTGGTTCCTTCGGGGAGAGGCCCCTCAGCCGGCCCTGGTGTGATGCATTCAGCTTTGCTCAAGGCAATTCGTTCGAGGTCACATCACGAGGCTAGAGGATTTCCTTAAGTCTGGAGCGGGAAGTTTGAAACCTGAGATCGAAGAGGGTCGGTTCCGTTCCAAAAAGAGATGACTCAAAGAAAACTCCAGGCTTCTTTAGACCGCTTTGCGACCGCCCTTCGTCAAGGGAGCTCCCCTGCTGGAGGCTCTAGATGACAGCAGGTCGATGTTTTTCCGTGCTTACGACTGCTCCTCCGGAAGAGCAGGGATACTCGGGCTGCAAATCTCTCGCTCAGATGGCATCGGATTTTCCTGCTGCCTTCGTCATGGCAAGCATCCTATCTTATAACTTTGCGAAGCACAACTACCATTATGGCACCGCCACCATCGTGCAGCACGCGTCCCTCTCCCCTACCCAAAGCCCGTGTTGCCACAATACCTATAAAAGGATGGTCTTCCGCTGTGGCAACAGCGGCGCTGGTCTTCACGGTTCTTCACAGTCGTGGCTGCTTGCTCTGAACCCCTGGAGACATCAGCGTCGAATTTGCGTTTCCGCATCAGCGACGCTATTTACGCGCATCTCTTCGTTCTTCTCGTTTTTTTTTTTTCTTTTCCGCCCAACCAGTGCGCGAGTGCGCGCTCTGCGAGGACGCGCCGAATGGATTCCTCTTCGTGGATCTTTGGCTACAGCGGCGGCTTCGCATTTCCAGCATTCACCTTCGATGCCAGCTGCCTTCCATTCGCCGCATCGGTACTTGGTGGTCGCGTCCCTCGAGAGCACAAGTTTCTTCTCAAGCTCTCTTGACTCTTACATGAGCCACCCCCTCACTAAATATGGGATCGAAGGAAAGCCTCCTCCACCACTCCTCTTAGATCTCGGTCTCCTCCACTCTCGCCTGCTCCGTGGTGTCGCATCCCGTCCAATTTTCCTCCTTCCACCGCCATCTGAGTGGCGACAAAGACGTTCTTCTGCTGCCAGGTCGAAGGAGCTGAATTCCAGAAGGTGAGCCTTCGACGAACCAAAGAGATGACAGTGAAGAGTCTGACGAACAAGAAGGACGGAAGGGGGAGGAGGATGAGAGGGGGAAGAGGGAGGAATGTCTAGTGGATCTTTCCGCTCGCTCTGTCCAGAAAGGACAACGCTGGAAAGGGCGGAAGAAGCGGCTCCGCAAAAATCAATCCCGACTTCTCTCAGTTGGCGACTACCTGACCACCCCACTAAACTTCTTTTTGGCGGCATGCAGCTGGCGGAGATGGCGGAGCTTGGGGAGGCGCGCAATGGCGCGGAGGACACGCGCCCTTCTCCGCGCACCCATCGCCTTCCTCCAGCGCGCGCCTGCCGATCCCTCTGCCAAGAACCCTCCGAGAGTTCCAGAGCTCCCCTCTGGCTCCCTGCCATGCGAGCGTTCATCCTGCGACCCCTTTGAGGAACCACCGACTCCCGGTGGGGAGGTTCCGGGAGGGAGTACAGGAAGACGCGGGCAGCTGAACGGCACGCCTGTTTTCTGCTGGAGCGACCTTGCTGAGCCATCTTCAATCTCGTTGCTTCGGATCGGGGCGTTGGAATTTCCGGTCCCACCCCGCAGCTTCTTGTAAAAGGAGAAGAAGCTCGTCTCTTAGAGGTTTGTTCGACTTCCTCCTCTTTAGGTTCTCTCTGCGAGGCACGAGGTGCTGCAAAGATGAGAACCAGGGCCTGAGGGTCCGTCTATTTCACTGGCATCAGTGTAGCAGAGGTACGCGGTCTCTCCACTTCCGGTTCCGCGGGCACCGGGAGCCGAGGCGTCCTGTCGAATCACCTGACATTAGACACCTGAAATCTGCCCTCGCTCGCGACATGAAAGCCTGAGGGCATCACCCGGTCAACATGGCAAGTTCGAACTTAGCGGCAGCGCGGGATGGGAGGCGGATCGGCCTGGCGTAAGCGTGAAGGGAAGGGGAAGGAGGGGAGGGGAATCCAGAAAGAACTCGCGTAATCTTTCTCTGACATCCCACCTGAACTCAGAGGGATCCCACGAAAACGTAGTTCCTCGCTGGCGGTGATGAGCGGTCCCTTCCGGGAATGTCCGGGAACGTCCCAGCAGCGGTTTCTGACGCTGCGTTAGAGAAACTGGGAAACCGCGGGAAGAAAAGCAGAGTGGCAACCCTGCGACCAAATGAGGCTCTGCGGATGCCACGCGGCCTTCCGTTCTTCCCTCTGCTTCATTGCAGCGGCAGGGAGGGTGAGTCCGAGGGAGGGAAACCATTTCTCCGGGAAGCTGTTGAAACAAAACCCACTCTCAGCTTCCCGCCTTTTTCCGCCTCGCCTTTTCCCGAGGCCTCTCTCTCTCGGTCGTCAGAAGCGCCTTTGGAGCGGGTTCGCAGCTTCTGGAATACTTAGGGCAGAGGGAAGATTGCGGGGGTTCACCCATCTCGAGCGGAATTTCAAGGTCACAGGATGTTCTCCTCTCGGATAACGGGAGGAAATCTCCGTCCTTCGGAGCTACAACTTTCAAGGTCATCATAGCCACTCATCCGAGGTACCTCCATCCGTGAAGATCACGGAATTCTTTCCGTACTGGGACTGCAACGGAGGAAGGCCGCGAGCCTCGGATGTTGCCGATGGACCAGGTGCCACGAACGACCGACGGCTTGCCGGGGTGCGAGAAAAGGGTGCTGAGGTGGCACTGTTTGTTCTACGGAGCACTTGAAGCTTCCAGATGCTTCTCGGACCTCCTTTCTTCCTCTCTCCTTGCCCCCTCGCATCCAGGTCATCCGTCCGATGGGCTCGTCTCTCAGGAAGAGCCGCGCTTGGTGAGCAGCTCACCCGTCGCCTCGAGAGCTGGATCGGAGGCGTCCATCGGGAGGGGCCTCCTGCAGCCGTTCAAAGGGAACGGACTGGAAAATCCTCGTGCAAGCCGGAGGGTCGACGATTCTCGGAGGAGCCGTTTCGCGGGCGCAGCAAACATCCTTCCTAGCAACAGGCCTTTCTTCTGCACCTACCCCAACCCCCTTAAGGGGTGATGGGGTAGGAGCAAGAGCGCTCTCATGGCCACAGTGAGTATCCCTTCAGATCTGAGACAGGCTCGGGAGGGGCGTGACCGCTTCTGAGGAGCCACCGTGACCTGCTTTAGAGTCTCGCGCCCGGAGTCCGTTCGCTTCCCCAGACGATCAAGGAAGGAAATCCACGGGGATCGTGAGTGTCCAACGGGGAGGGGGAGGGAAGCGAGTCCCAGACGCGAGGGCGGCAGCAGCGTGTCATCTCCTTTCTTCCCCACGCTCACTCGGCCCGGGTCACGAAGCCGTCATCGGCCCTCAGGCGATTCCGCCCAACTTGAGAGGACGAGGCTCCCGCCGTGAGAGGGGTGGTTGGTGCATCAGAAGCTCCTGGTAGCGCCCGCGGATTCTTCGCTGAGATCGCCGTTTCACCTACCCCCCACTGCCGGAGGACTCCACCTCTCCCTCCGGTCGAAACAAGGTGGGGAAGAGAGAAACGGAGCAAATCTCTCCCTCCTCCCCCTTTTTGGAATTTCCGGCACCCAGACGCCCTCGCGCGGGTGCCGGTCGCGGGATCCCCAGGGAGACACTGCGCCCGAGCGCTTCCCATAGCAGAGCAAAGCTCTGGCAGGAGAAGCTCCAGTGCTTCCAGACGTTCCCTCTCTGCGTCCCCGACCCGCTCGTTTCTAACCTCAGGACAATGGAAGCAGGGCTGCTCCATTCCAGAAGCGAGGGAACGAAA
The DNA here is from genome assembly GCA_036172245.1 of Raillietiella orientalis. Classification (NCBI taxonomy): domain Eukaryota; kingdom Metazoa; phylum Arthropoda; class Ichthyostraca; order Raillietiellida; family Raillietiellidae; genus Raillietiella; species Raillietiella orientalis. The sequence goes on from JAYWIR010000012.1 coordinate 2,218,268, forward strand.
TGGGGAGCAGCGGGCCGCTCCAATCTCTATCTCTTTTTCCGTCCAGGTCACCTCAGGCTGGGGCAGGCAGGAGGAGGACGGGGAGCCAGACCTTGGTTGGTGGTCGAGCGCGCGCAACCCGACCTCCACGGGGAGAGGAGGCAGGTCCAGGAGGCTGGGATTTGTGGAGAGGGCCACTGTCGCCCTTCACTTGCCCCAGCAGGCATGGAGAGGCATCTCCCGGGAAAGCGAAGTTTCTCCGCCCGTCGGAAGATCCCTCCGCTTGCCTCAGGTCCCACATCCAGCCACCTGAGATGACCAGGAGGCAGAAGGACGAGCAACGTTCACCCTCCGCGGGGCAGAATCCCCCTGGGGGTCGTAGTCGTCGGGGAACTGCCTCCCTGAGGCTCGTGCGCTCCATGTCGTATTGCAGGCTTGAAGGAGACGGTTGCCATGGTTCCCCCTCTGTGAGGCGGGGCAACGAAGGGGAAGCCGAGGAGGCTCCGGGAGGAAGCTCGACGCCGTCCGACTTCTCTGCAGTGCCCTTCTCGAAGTCCTCCCCCATTAGGGAACCAGGAAAAGCGTTCTAGTGAGCCGGGGCTGCGCCCTCTCCGACCTGCCACCAGGACAGCGAATGACCCAACCTGGAAGCGCGGCATCCGCTTCCTCGCCTCCGCCCCCTTCGCCGTGGATACGCCAAGACCAGGTCCTCCCTGAAGATCCGAGCACATGATTGGCTTCAAGGAACCTGGGCTGGATGCCCCCTGGACACCGAGGTGGGGCAAAGGCGGAAAAGCTCTCTCGCTGCCCATGGAGGTCAGCAACCTTCTCCCGACTCACGAAGTCGAGTGGGGCAGCTGCTCTCTCACGCCTACGATCCGGACTTTGGGGCTTCTCATTCCCCCTCCTCCGCCCTCGATCCCTACCAGGAAGCGACTCTGCCCCCCCAGCTCTCGTCTCTAGAAGTCGCTCAGCGGAGACTGAGGCCGAGGGACTTCACCTCCGGTCCTTCTCTCCAGCATCGAGCTCCCAAGGATGCAGTTCTTCTGGGATCCGCTGCAACCCCCCCTCCCCTCCGGTGTGTCAGAGGAGACATTCCTCGTCTTTTCCACTCGTTGCCGGTGACTCTCCCTCGTGGGCACCGGAAGGGAGCACCACCGACAGCAGCGGTCACCCGGGAAAGCCAGAAGTAGGAGGCTTGCTGTCGGGAAGCGACCTCCTTCTTCCTGGACCCTCACTCAGCTCGCGGAAGAAGTGAAAGAAGAGATTCCCGGATCCAAGAACGTCCTGAAGTCTCTCTGAGGCTGAGGGGGTCTCGTTTATTGCGGAGACGGCAGGGGCTCTTCCATCTCTTCTCCTCTCACCTCCCCCCTTCCCCTGGCGGGAAGGAGGCTTTCTGCACTTCCTCCATTTCCCGCAAAGCATTGACAGAGCCCTCTGTTCCCACCCATCCTTTCCTCTTCCTTCCTTCCCCGCTGGCGAGCTGGAGCTGGACCGGGCTGCGGTGCCCATGGAGTGCGTGGGCGAGCAGCTGGGAGGGAATGGGAGAGAATTCTTCGAGGGAGGGAATTCTTCGAATTCATTCGCGATTACCCCAGGGAGTACGAGCTCACCAGGCTCCCCGGGCTCCTCCGAGACGTGCCCTACGGGGAGCGGTCATTCATCCGTCGGGGAGAGGGTACTCGGAGGTGACTGGAGGGCAGAGGGTGGGGCTAGGGTCCAGGGGATCACATGGGCTTCCGAGAGGCGAGGTCGTGGAGAGGTCCCGGAATCTCCCGGTCTTCCCTGAGGGTGAGCTGCTTCTTTCTACGGCGCCTCTAGAGATCCACGGGGGTTGGGGGTCGGCGATTTTCCTCCCCAACTTTCCTCCTCCCCAGGTGACATGCCAGACCGGCTGACAGGAGCGCCAGCAGGAGCAGGGCGAGCGCTCCCAGACCGAGAAGTCCTGGGCCTCTCCAGGGCGTCGTCCCAGGGCCACCGGTTCCTGAAAGACGAGACAGTGGGCGATGACACGCTTCCCAGGAGCATGCTGGAGGAAGGGAAGATAGAAGCAGGTGCAGGAGGGAGTAAGACATGCCAGCTTTGCCCATCCCCGAGGTCTGGATCCTGATGTCTCCCAGGAATAGGGTGCGCCCTCCCGCTTCGCACTCGCAGCTTCAGAGGGCAGCTTTCTACCAGGGAACTCTGCAGCGACAGACAGTAGCGCCTGGGGCGCGAGCCTCCGGGTCCTGCTTTCCCTCAGCCTCGTCCGAAGACCGGGGATGGTCCACATACAGCTGCTGCGCTGGGAATGGGAAGGGGGAATGCGCTCGCCTTTTCCTCCCTCTCCTGACCCTCCTCCTGGCTGCAGTTCGCGGTGCCATCTGAAAGGCGGCATCTCCTGACCTTCCCAGATGTGGGAGTCGCCATCTCTCTCCCTCGGGTACTTCCTGCTTCCGCCTGCCAATTCTCGGATGTTCCCCCCCCCCCACGTCCTTCTCCTAGCCCGACTCGCCTTCCGAGCGAGATGCTCGTGGGATCCGTCGCACCTCAACACCACGTCACCCTCATGGATGCCGCCGGCGTGTCCAGAAAGGTGGGAGAGGCGCCCGCGTCTCGTTGGCTGCTCCATTCTTTGAGAGCGCTAGAGAAGACTAGGCTGACAAGCAAAACGAGCCAGCAGCAACCTCTCTCCTTCCTCCACTCTTCCCTCTTCTATCGGTTTCCCTCCTCTTTCTCTTCCCCCCTTCTTTTCTGTTCCTTTGCTTCCAGCCTCCTTTCCTTTCGTCTTGCCAGCGAGCCCTGCGATCTCGCTGTGGAGGGCAGCATTTCGTCCCGAGATGCCGGTGCGCTTCCTCCTCCTGCCACGGGGCTTCCGAACGGGCCAACTCCGTGGAGACGCACACGTACGGCTGCTGCTCCGACGGCGCTCTGCGAGCGCGAGGGAGAGCGACTCCGGGAGAGAAGGGGTTTCCGTCGACCGACCCTTGCGCGTGGCCGTTAAAGGGGGGCAAAGAACGCTAAGGCACCACGGCGGCCTCCCGTTCTTCGGGCTCCAATACGGAAAAGTCACTAGCCTCTGCTCCTCCCCTTCCTCCCCTCCCTTGCCTCGAGGCTGCGCGAGGAGGGCGGTTACCTTGTATCCATTCCTCCACCTTCCACGTCTTGGTCTCCAGCTCCTGGTACCTCGAGGTGGGTCTCGTCCTGATGAACACCTGGATGAGGTAGCTGACGTCTTTCTTCAGCTTTTCGCACCAAAACAGAGGTCTGTGCGACGTAAAGTTGTACACGACGCGCGGCTTCCCCTCCTCGTACACGCGGACATCGAAGAACGTGTCCTGGAGCACCGTCACGTTCCGGCACCTGATCTGGACCGCGCTGTGCGTCTGGTTGACGATCCTGCAGTTCTTGGAAGGGTGGATGAAGTCTGGGGAGGGAGAGACAGGTGCGGGTCGCGTTCGGGCGCGAGATCCCGGAAAAGAGCCATTCAGAAAACCCTCCCAGCTGGCGCCGGCGGAGCGATAGAACCCCTGGAGTCCGCCCAGCCACCCAGAAAGCCGAGGTGGTGGTCCTCACCGGTCACTTTCACGACGGTCGTGCAGGGGCGCTCCTGGACCCCCATCTCGTTCTCCGCCCTGCAGTCGATGCGGAACTGGTCGCCGCCATCCCGCCTGGAGATGTGCACCAAGTCCCTCCACGACAGGGTCAGGGTGTTGCCGGCAGTGGTGGAGTTCACGGAGGAACCCTGATCTGAGAGCTGGCTCCAGTGGTACGACAGGACCTCGGGGTAGCTCTTGACGCTGCACGAAACCCTCCCGCTGCCCTCTCGCGGGCTCCAGTGGAAAGACTCGACGCGTTTCACGCAGAACGGTTTGTCTGGAAAAGACGCGCGCAGCGGCGGCGGTCGTTAAGCGCCTTCCTTTCCCTCCCCCCCCCCCTCCCCCTTTTCCCGGTCCTCGAGAAGGGAGGACAGGCCGCTCCGGACGGCATGCCGGAAACAGGCAGCGGCGAGCTGAGGGAAACGTCGAGCCAAGTTGTGGGGGGAGGAGGAAGGGAACAGCGCGTGGACTCTGCGTTCCTCGCCCTATTCGAAAGCTGCCCACCAAAGTTCTTGCGCGAGTGCTCCTGGCTCGCTGATCGTCGTCGTACCCCATCGCAAACAGTGTGCACTGCTTCGGCTGGAAGAACTCCCCGCGTTCCTCCACCCGTCCATCTGCACGGATAAAATGAAGCGGGGACGATGGAGGGGGAAGGGGGGAACTCCTTCCTAAACGCGACAAACGCATCCTCACGTCATGGCGCAAAAGGCGAGCTCTCAGAGAGTCTCCAGACGGCGGAGAGCTCGCAGGGATTACGGCCCCAAAGATAATCCGGAGTGATGAGGATGACCTCGTCAGCACGCGCACCATTACAGTCTTAATTGCTTGTGTAATTGACAACGCCGGTGGTGAATGAGCGTGCTGAAACGGAGAAGCAGCGCCGGTAGCGAGCTCCAAATGTGCAGAAACCCGAGCCGACTCCTCCCGGAGGCGATGGCGCGGAGCACGCGAAGTGGCGCGGCGGTCTTCACTCCGCACTTCGTCCTCTTCTTCCCCTCTCTCCTTCTTCGACCGTCGCTGCTGCTCTTCCTTTTTGCAGCTTCGAGTTCATTCCCACATCCGGAACGCAAGGGAGACCAGGAGGCGCCCTTGACTACGGCTGAACAGCCCTCCACCCCCTCTCCGAGCACTGCCCCTCGGCCCGGTATCACCTTCGAGGAGCCGCAGGCGGCGGACCTGCAGGGAGGGTTGCTTGCCTTCCTCTCACTCCCCCCCTGCCTCCTTCCTTCTTGTGCCCGTCATCTTAATCTCTTCGTGTCTGCCGCGTCCCAAGTCATTTGCGTGCTCGCTGGTCGCCATCACCGTCTGGGCGTTGTCTCGAGCCGAACAGGAGGCAGACATGAGCTGCTTCTCCACGGGGCAGCTCCTCTTGAGCGGCCGTTTCCGTTCCCCTTCCTCCTTCCCTCAGTAATCCGTCTGTGGATAGATGCCGCCCCTGCAGCATCGCCTCTCTCCAGCCATCAAGCATCTTCCTTCTTACCCATATGAAACACCGCTTTCTCGCACAAGGAGCCAAAAAGGAGCTCCTGTCACTTGTGTCAGCAGCACGGCGGAAGACACGAACGAAGCTTCTCGAAAGCCCAACAAAGGCCGATCCTAATTTGCGGGGCCCACGCCCGCAAACTACCGCAGAGTTGCAGGTTTTTTCCACGTGAGCTTCCGAGGCATGCAGGCGCGGAGGCATCCAGAACTGCCGGCTCTGTTCCTCCTCCCCCCTACCTCTGTCCAGGAAGCACCTTTGGGGAAACCTGCGCGCTCCACACCAACAGCGAGCAGCCACCAACGGTCAAAAATGGACACCAAAATCCGGCAACTCGCGGACGATCCCCCTCTCGGTCTGCTTTACCACCGCTTTACTTTCGAAAAGACTGCTCTCATCTCAAGCCCCAGGACTGGCAAGGTCTATTGCGCAAACGCACCCGGCCAAGGGTCCCACTGTGAAAGTTCCTGAAATGGAGGTCACACTCAGCACGTACGCAACTTCTACATGGGTCACGTGAACGTTCCAGAACATAGCTCCTCGTTCGTCAACCCTCAGCCACCTTCAGGACCAAGTGGCTCTTGTGGTCGCTGCAACCATCTCTTCATCCGAAATATTTCTGCGTACATCAGGTCAGCCTCTCCGGAAGGAGGAGTCACCGGTACCACTGGGACCTCGATGACTGCCTTCGGACAAGAGCTCCTGGAACCCACGTGAAAAGGAGGATGGAAGGAGGAGGAGGAGGTGGGAGGAAGGGAAGAGGAGGGGGAGGAGGAAGACTATGGCGAATAGTGGCGCGGCTTCCGAAGGTGCGGTCTTCGCTTCCATGCCAAAAGAGAATCAGCTGTGGCGAAATCTTCCACTCATCCGACCACCATTGGGATGGTCGGCCAACGGGAACACAGCTTCTGCGAGTAACTCAGCAGCCTTTTTCCGCGTTCAGCTGCAGCATTCTTCAGCGCCACAGCTCTCGGGAGTTGATAGGGCGATAACAGAGCTCGACTGGTTGGATCAGACTGGACTGGAAGTCCCCTCTGAGCCATGCTGACTGTCTAGGTAACATGGAGAAAGCTCCGACACTCAGGGTTTCGCCCTCAGGCGTCAACCGAAGTGCCCCGAGGCATTTAACCGTTCCGTGCCGGGGCAGCCGCCACGACTTACTACTGAAGGCAGGTGGTTCCATCTCCCAACAGGGTGAGTGACTTGCAAGGGTGCTCCTGCTTGGCATCCGGCGCATCATGGTGGCTGCTGCTTCTGGACGGACGCTCCCGAGATGGCTCTTCGGGGAAGGAAGAGGACGAGGAAGTCTTGGCCCTTTAGGGATTCCCTGTCATTCGTCAGGACTTCCCACTGAGGACGCGACCTCTTTCATCCGCCCCCAGGCATGCGATGCACTGCTGCAGCTTCGCCTCGTCGCTCCCCCCAGGTCAGGGTCTGAAGCTCTCCTGAATCTCGTCTTTCGTTGGCGGCAATGCCGGTCGGAGTTCGCCTCCGAGGTGCAGCACGCGCACCACCACAGCTGCTGGTGTCGTCGTCACGTCTCTCATGCTCGGCCATTGGAGCCTCAGTGATAGTGTCGGGATTGAAGGATCCGGCCCTCTACGGACCCGCCCTCGTCTTCACCACAGGCAGGCACAACCCCAGAAAGAATCCCGAAGGTCTCGGCTTAGACGATGTGACGTCATTGCTCGGTAACGCACCCCCCTCCTGTTCAAACTCCTCAAAAGACGACCGGGATGACCCCTCTTGGACAGCTCAAGAAGCGCTCCCTAAAAAAGTAACTCCGCCGAAATCGAGTGGCTGTAGATGGTCCCCGCCTCCCACCCGCAGAGAAGAAATGCCGCTACTGCTCCTCCTACCAGGGGTGGGGGAAGAAGCCCGCCGGGTTTCCAAGTTGTCCAACGGTTGTCCCCCGAGCTCTCGGACCGGAGTGTGCTGCTCCCCTAGGGTCGAGACCACCGCTTGCTCTCCCCGTGTCCGGGATGGCAGCTTTCGATCCAACGCCACTTCCATCGAGAGGAGTCCCGCGCTCCCTACGAGCTCACGGGAGCGAAGGAGAGGGGGTGGAAGCGAAAAAACGCCCTCCGGACACCAGAGTCCGCGGGAAGGTCGAGCCCCAGTTCCGAATGCGGCACTGCCTCCTTTGGCGATCCCCCGGGCGACGAGAGGGTTGAGATAACCCCGCATGCCTCGTTGCCAAGTGGCGGGCGGCGCCTCCTCCTGGCAACGAGTTGGGCGGCTGATTGATGGCCGGTGCTGCGCGGGGGCGGGGATTCGGTGGGTGCGCCGACAACGCATCGGACCAAAGCGGCGTGGGATCGCAAGGGGTGAGAGTCTGCACCGCCGTCAGTCGCTGCTGCCCCTGCCGGCGGCGGTGCCACTCGACCTCCCCTCGCTTTCGCGATCCCCCACTTTCGGCTCTTCCTGCCCCTATTTTTCGGACTTGGAGGTTCTCTCTCCAGGTGGGGGAGTGCAGGTGAAGGACGGGGGCGATGTCTGGGAGCGCGTCCTCTCGCGCGCGGGTGGTCGGCGAGGCTTCGGACAACCGGAGGAGAAAGGACCAAAGGCCGAAAGGGGAGGAGGGGGAGGAAGGAACGAAAGCCGCGTCCGGGAGTCAGCTCCGAGTGGGTGACTGTAGTGGAGGCGGAGGGTCCGGAATCGCAGGGACATCCATTGCTTGGTTACAGCCTCGCGTTCGCTTCCTGGATCGCTTGCGTCCGCCCGTCCTCTCCCGGATGCGTTGCCGTTCTTCCCCTGCATGCATCTCCGTCGAGACAGCACGAAGAAAAAATCGAGAGGTTGGGGGAGGGCTCTGCAAGAGAGGGAGGGACTTTTCGAAAGGCTGTTCTCGGGGACTGGCGGGCAAAGAAAAGACAACAGAGGCCGTGGAACGATCACGGAGAAACAGGAAGGGATGTGGGACCGCGGGAGCTTTTATCTCCGGGAAAACTCCGCCAGAAGCAGGGAACCAGGGATGGGTTCGCGGTGGGTCCGACAGAAGGGAGTAGGTTCGAGTGCACCACCAGAGGGATGCAGCAGCGATCCCTGAGAAGATTCGGAGGGAGGCCGCCTGGGTATCGGGATGACCCCTTCGCCCCGGAGAGCGTCGCTTCCGCCCACAAACAGCGAGAGGAAGGCAGAATCCATGGACCACGAAGAGGAGCACCCAGAAAGACGCGGAACCAGTGGAGGAACCAGAAGATGAGAGTCCGCTGAGGACTCGCCTGCTGGCACGCTGCCGGGAGAATTTCGCGGGCGCCGCGTCAGTCGCCGCCGGAAGGCGCGTGCGACTCCCAGGGATGGGAGTCAGGGACGCGGGGCTTCCACCAGATCCCACCCGCGAGTCAATCCCGCGAAGTCGGACGGTGAAGAGATCTCTGGAAGAGTCTTTACCTGAGGGCGGCGCTCCCTCTCCCCCCCCTCTCCCCTCCTCCTTATGGCTCTCAGCTCTTCCCGGAAAGAAGCACATTATCCGCGGGAAGAGCACGCGGGACAAACGTCTCTTGCTTCCCCCCCCCCCCTCCCGCTCCCCCCATCGACCGACAACCCGTTTGGGCGCAGGGCGGAGCCAGCGTGTGCCGCCCTGGGATCGCGCGCCAGCGTGCGGCTGCGCGGCCCCCTCCGCGGCTCGCTCCGTTGCCAAGTGACCGCGGCGGTGTCTCCCGCGGGCGCATGCGCGCGGGCGCCGACGCTCAGAGACTTACGCTTGACTCTCAGGACCAGCTTGATGCTCTCCCCGTCTCCCTGGACGTTGGAGGCCACGCAGGAGTAGGCTCCGGAATCCTCCCTCGTCAGCCTCCCCATCACCAAGGTGACGTTCCTCGACTTGTGCCCTTCGTCGAAGTTCTGTCGTAGGACATTGTTCTGGAGAAGAAGAGACCACGCGTGGCAGAACCAGACAAAGAAGGCGCGCGCCTCCGACGACCTTGACTCTGACAGCACCCGGAGGAGGCAGCGGGTTTCCACTCGTGGGGAATCGGGCGAGATCAGCCCTGGGGGCCTTTCCGGACGCGGAGGGGGGACCACACCGCCCAAGCGCTCCTTCGCACCCCCGGGGTTCCCGTGTTCGGGTTCACCGCGGTCTCCTCTGCTGGAGTCCTGGGGAACTGCTCGCGAAATCCGGGACTCTTCCAGCCTCTTACACCGACCGGGCGACAGACGCTGCGCCGTCCTTCCCACCGATGCCTACAGAATGCAGAAAGCTCGAAGGATTCCAGCCGGGATCACAAAGAGTCCCGAGGAAGCGTCCTTTTGACGGTGGGATCAGGACTGCCCCCTGCTTCCAGGACCCACTGCGCCGGTATGCTTCCCGCAGGGCTTCTCCGCCGGAAGAGGGTGCGGGGGACGCTACCTGCCTCGGTCCTTTCCTAGCAGCGTCCATGGACCATTCCGTCTCCTAGCTCTCTTGCTGCCCGGGGGCTCCTTCCTCCGCGTCTGTCCGCTTCTAAGCTCCCGAGGCATTCTGGTTCTCTTCGAGGCCCTCTGGTCCCCTCCGGGAGAACCGGTCCCTGGTGGTCTCTTGATTTCGAGCTGGGAAGACGGAGAACCTTCGAGGGAGATCCAGAGACGCTGGGGAAAAGGAATCCTCCTTCCTGGAGGCTGTATGGACCATCCGCTTCCCACGAAGACCGTTTCTTCCCCTTCCCCGCCTCCGGCGGCCGAGGGCCCCCTCCTCCGCGCATGCGCCGAAGGGGAGGGACGCTCCCGCGGGGTGAATTCGTTCCCGCTGATCACGCAGGCGGGATCCATCCCGGTCGGAATTGAGATTTTCGGAAGAGGAACGGCCGGGAGATGAGGAGGAACAAGTCAGAGGAGGGGGTGGAAGGCTCCTCCTGAAACGAGTCCCCCAGGCACGGAAGCGTACCCGTGACCGACCGCTCTCTTCAGAGCGGACCCTCTCAAAGGTTCGTCAGGGACCTCAGGGAGTAGAGGCTCGGCTCCGCTGGCAGGCGTGCAGGGGATCAGGAGAAAAGGGAAGACGTGGTGGGTCTACAAGTACTACGCGTCGGCGCGGCTCTCCGGGCTTTAGGGTGCGGCGCCGAGCTGAGGAGCTCCTCAGCGCGCGCGCGCCACTGGCACTCCTGCTCGCCGCGTCCGAACCTGACCACAAGGGAATACCCCCTCCAGGGAACCCTCTCCCGGAAGGGGAAGGACCCTGGAGGCCAACAAGGCGTGGGCGACCATTTCTCTCCCTTCCCCCCAAAAGGACTCCAGAGGGTCCTTGGACGCACTTCATTCCCTCCCGCAGATGGCGTGTTTCTCACGCTGGTCCCCGCGAGTGTTGCGCCCTCCGCCTCTCCCGGGGCGAGCGCGGTGGCCCTCCTCACCAGGCGGCGAGCGCCACCACCGCAAGCGTCGGCAAAACCTCGACAGTCCCTGGCCAGGAAGAGGCGACGAAGGAAGGGGAGGAGGAGGGGGGAGGGAGACCCGCTCGCGGAGCCGGCTGATTGCGCGGGCGACTGTGGCTTCCCGCAGGAAGGAAAGGGAAGGAGGGGGGAGGAACTTCGGTAATGGAATACCTGATGATTCCCGGGACTGATTCGCAATTCCACTTTTCCCGGAGGTATCTGCCGAGGGGGAACCAGAAGGTGGAATCGAACGACGACACCAAATCATCGGGCGGAGGAGGGAGAGTTCAGAGGCGGCGCCTTGCTCAGGTCGAACGACCGCCTCCTCCGGCAGCGACCGGTAGCCCCGGACCGCTGCTCTACCCCCGACCTGCCCCTCGGGGATAAGCAGACGATAGCCTCCCCTCAGGAGGGAAGGCGGCGGAAGGATGGGAAGCGACGGCCTGGCTGCAGGCGAGGAACGCGGGTCGGGGAAGCCCCCCCTTTCTTTCCGCGCGCGCGTATCAGACCGGAACTGCTGCTCGGTGCAGCACACCTCTCGCTCTTCGAAAGGAGGGGAGGGTCCGCTCTTCGGCTCAGGGCCCCCTTCTCACCTCCTGTGACCCCTAGGGGAACGTCGGTTCGAGGCACGAGGTCGAAGTTCGGAGGAGAGGCGACCGGCGTGGTGAAGTTGCGGCGGCGCACGCGCGCGAAAGAATCAATGGCGTCCGAGGAGCGTGCTCTTCGAGGGGGCGATCCTTTTTGAGGATGGGGAAGCGCACACGCCCCGGATGCTCGTAGAGCGAGGCCAGGAGCTTCAGGAGGAGGATGGATGGGAAACGGTGCGCAAGAACGAGCTCCTCTTGGCACCGGTTCGGGGACCCCCGAGTGTTGCCGGAGGGCGGGCAGGCGGAGACGTCAGGGTTTTATTTACATTTTTCTTCCACACCACTTTGTAAGAGGGAGGGTTCGACCTCACGAGGCAGGTCAGCACCAGAGTTTGGTTCTCTTCGAGATCGAGGGCGTCCTTGAAGTCCCTGGCGACCACCCGGACGAGCGGCGTGTCTGGAAGGAGAGAGAGCAAGAAGTCAGCAGCGCCCGCTCCGGGCGCGAAGCGGTTCGGGCGTTCGGCCGTCTGCGAAATATTCCCCCCTGAGGGGAGGACACCCCCGGACAATGGAGTGGGTCAGGGACCGCTCGACTCCCGTTTTGCAGCGGAGTGTCGAGTTGCCCCTGGCAGCAATCCCGTAGCGTCCATGTCTTTGGCTCTGAGGGCTGCGTGACGTCACACAGGCTCGCCTATACTTTCCGGCCGCCCGCTCTCGATCCGGCCTTTCCCCCGGGGAAGAGCACTCCCCTGATGCGCGCAGCGACGGGAGCCCTCAGATGACCGGACCGCCTCCCACAATCAAGTGCGGAGTATGGCAAGGGCGCGCAGCGCCACACCAAGACTTTGGAGCTGAGCCCCTCCTGTTTCCAAGCAACGGTCAGGCGGAGTTGCTCCGGCTTGGCGAGGCGCAAACGCTCCGAGGTCTCCGGAAGGAACCGCGCGATTTGCGGACCAACCCGGCGTACGCGTCGCTCACAGTACGCGTCTCCCGCCGGAAGAAGTCCCGGGGGTCGTCGACCCGCTGACGTTATCCCGACGAGGGTGGATGTGCTCCTCCCCGAGTGGGCATGCGAGAGTTCCCCCACTCTGCGTCCCCCTCAGAGCGCGTCGCTAGGTTACAGCAGCGGGAGCGGGGAAGTAGGTTCGCGGAAGCTGCGAAGTCCCGGCTACCGGATCTTCGATAAGTCGGAAACTTCTGGCGCCGCCGCCGCCGCCGCGCGGCAAAAGTTTGGAGCGACTCACACTCGACGTTCAGCAGCGCCGAAGTTTCCAGGGGGACTTCCGGCATCGCGGGGTTCCTCGCCACGCACGTGAGGAACTTCCCGTCGTCTTCCTCTGTGGGCGTTAAGCTGATTACGTTCCGGATGCTGCCGCCTGGCATCTTCCCCTGAAACAAACGCTTCCGTCACAAGGGCTCCGAAACCAGGAAGCGCTCCGTCCGGAAGAGACCCCGACGGAGAACGCCCCTCTCCTTCCTTCCAGGCTGCGATCCCCCAAGGCTGGCAGGTGCCTCCCCCCTTGGACGGGCACCAGCGAGTCTTTGGAAACGCGCGCCGTCACTCTAAGCCTAGAAGAATCAGCCGCGTAACAGAAGCGGGTTCTTCGACCGTCCGCGCAACTCGTCTTTCCTTCTCCCTCCTCATCCTCGCCCCCCTCCTCCGATGCCACCGCGTCCGAGAGCGACGGGCATCTTTCGATGGAGGGCCGTCCCCTCGGAAGCCGCGACGGTGCCTGCTACCCACCGCCTCAGACCTGGTTTCCGCGATCTGCGCCCCAGGGCGTGCCAATGGGCTCTTCTGGTCCCCTCCCCTTCTCCCCACGCCGCTTTTCCAAGAGCGGACCCTGCCCGGCTGCGGAAGCGCAGATTCGCTTTTCCTCCAGAATCCTGGAGCTGCTGGCAAGTCCCGGACTTCTCGCTGGCAATCTCTTGGGGCTGCGCCCTCTTTTTCGGGGACCTCTCGTCACCTTCGAGCTGCCGTAGGCACTTCCGCATGAGCCACTTCTGGTTTTCCCCTCGGATCAGACCCAAGGACTTGGAGCCTCGCGCACGGTCAGACGGACCGGAGTTCTCCAGGCATCGAGTGGCAGGCACCGCAGCCACTCCTCCTCAGCAGTTCTCCATTCCCATCTCTGTTGCAGCGGAAACCCGGAGCCGACGGAGAGCAGGCGTTCGTCGATGCATCCCGAGGGCCATCCTCAAGAGGCCCAGGAGGAAAGCCCGGGGACGGCAGACTTTTTTGAACTCTGTCCCTCCGTGCCGGAGGATTCTCTTCTGGTCCACGGATGAGGAGGAGGATGCTGGCTGGAGCGTAAGCACCCCGAGGGGTCAGGGAAAATCTTCGAAGGCACAAGCGGGACAGCGCCACTCTTGGAGAGATCATCTCCTCCTGCTCGCCAGGGGCAAGGTCCCATGCGTTACCGACGAGGATCCCGGATATTGGTTATCCCCTTCTTCGCGCGATCGGCGCCGAGCGAGCGCCTCCAGAACAGGGTCGTCGGACTTGATCGCACTTGGTGACTGGAGGGATGATCTGGTACCGCGCTTCCTTCGGGTAGCTTCCGACCGCTCTCGGGAGAACTCCAGCGGCTCCTGCTGTGTGCTCCAGATCGAAAGCGGCTGGTTGGGGGGGGGGGAGCGCCTGATGGCTGCGAGGGCTGCTCTGGGATACCCTCCGAACGGCTGGAGCGCCGGGCCGAGTCGCGACGAGAAGGCGCTCCTTTCGCCCCCGAGCGATGTTGGAAACCGAAGGAGCAGGGTCGAGGTATTGGTGGCAAAGACTCATCGTCGCCCCTCCGGTGCTTGGGAAGGGGGGAAGGGGAAGGAAGAAGCCGCGGATTCGATAGAGACGTCACCCCCACCCTCTCAGACCCATCTCGAATCAACCTCGCCAACGGCCGGAGAGGGCGTGCGGCTCCTCGCTCCCTCGGCGCGCTCGAAGCTGGAGCGGGAGATCCCGGAATCATCCCGGACACCTCTGCGGGCGCCGAAAAGCTCCCCTGCCTTCCGGACGCGGAGGCTGCTGTCGTCGATCCCCGCTCCCGTCCGGTGATCACCGTGATGCTGCTGTCTTCTGGCGGAAGTATGCTCGCGGGAGGCTGCGCGTCGCTGACCGTTCATCCTGTATGAAAAAAAAAATCCGGCGGACGTCCTGATTGCTGCGGATTCGAATCCTCTCGCATGGTCTCCCCGGGAAATTGTGTTGCCAGAGCTGCGAGGGAGATGGAGACAACTGTGGGGTGAATTCCCCATCTGCAGTGGAACGCGAGCAGGCGACGTCTTTCACGCACATCCCCCCCCCCCCCGTTAATTAATCTTCCCCGTTGCGGGGACTGGCGGGAGCGCCGCCTGACCTCGTGCGGGTCCGGGATTCTGAGCAGCTCCGTGGATCCCAGCCTCCAGATCATCTCGGCTCCCGGATGGGAGCCTTCGGACAGGCAGGAGGCGTTGAAGCTAGCTCCGGACACCAGCGTCTCCGGGCACCGGAGGCGGACGAAAGTCGGTTTCACTGGAAAGAACAGTCAGGAGGAGGAGGAGGGAGGAATGAAAAGAGGGGAGGGGGTGGGATGGTGGCGCTCCATCCCCGTCCTCCAGCGCCCGCGTGGTGTGGGAGGACTGGATACGCTTGGAACGCGCCGGGGATGAAAGGATCCTCTGGATGGAAAACAAACTGATACCTCCCACCGCCACCCCTACCTCCCCTGCGATCCCTCATTCCAGAGTCGGATAGAGGAGCGTCGTCCCTCTCGCCTTTGCACGCGAGGGCCGCCTCCCGAGAGCACGAGTAGCGCGAAGGTGCAGACTGGGAGACTTCAAACCGCTTTCGACCGCTCGCCTGATCCTTCTGGAAGAAGAGGGGCAAGGAAGAAGCAAAGGGGACTGCTGCCGTCCCCGAAGGGGCGAAGAAGAAACGAGGGTGCCTGCTGCCATCCCCGGAGGGGCGAAGAAGAAGCGTTGTCTGCTGCTGCCGGCAGTCCGAGCGTGATATCCCACTCCACCTCCTCCCCGAAGACCCGGATCCAGTGTTGGGCTCTGCTGGCAGTCCGCGGGCCGCTCGCCCCCTCATTCCGCCGCGGAATAGCTGCTCGTCCGGCGCCTCCCCCAACGGGAGGGATGAACGCTCCGCGCCTCTGCACCTCTTCCTCTCGGAAGGCTGAGACGGTGCGCAAAGGGCAACCTCGGCCGGGCGCCACGACGGCGACTGCGTTTCAGTGGGTCCTACGCCATCGCTCGCCGGGCAGCTCGGGAAGGCAGTGCGGACCAGGATCAGTTTCTCTCCCTGCGAGTGCCACCCGGGGCACCCCAGCGTGCGGTAAGGCCTCCCGGCAGCGCCGAGCGAGAGTCGTCCCTCTCCGTTCCCCCCGTCTGTACACACCACGCCGTCGTACAGTGCGGCCCAAATCACGATGCGAACAGATGTCCGATCAGAACCCTGTCGCCGAGGAAGACAAACAGCTCCCACGGTGCCGTATCTATTTATAGACTTCAATCTGCAGCGCGTTCCCTCCAGAATTCCTTGTTCCCTCTGCAGCTGCACTCGACTCCGCGCGCGGACCGGCGCCCGTCCGCCCGGCGCGAACCATCCGCGGGAACGGGGAAGGGACAACGCGGAAAGAATCCCTGCCTGCGGTGGGAGGGGAGGAGGAGGAGGAGGGAAGATCTCTCCAGCTTCTCCGAGAAGGGCGGTGGTGCCTCTCGCGATCGCACCACAGTTCGGGACTCGCTCCGTCTGACCGCGCGGAGGGACTTTTCCTTTCGTGAGAAAAGTGGGAGTTGCGCGTGTGGGTTCGCTTCCCGCGCGAACCATTCCTGCCTTCCCCCAATTTTCCTTTCGCGAGGAGGAGCGGGAGCGGGAGGAGGAAGAGGAGGAAGATTGCTTCGGCGCCGCAGATTTAAAACCATGTTGAATCTTAAGAAACTGCTCCGAAGAAACGCCATTTGTCATCCACCTATCGTACGCGCCGCTGTCTCCAACGCTAAGCCCCCGGTAATGCCCCACGGCTTAAGGACAACGCAATAAATTCGAAAATCGCTGTTATTTACAGCGGACGATAACTGGTTTGTGCCACTCCCGGAAATACCCAATTTGCCTTGCTGGATTACCCAGCCTGATGCCGAGATCAGGACCAAAATAAGCGTGCCGAATCTACTTTTCGCATTAGATTTAATTTCTTCGGGAAAAAAAACAGGAAGAAAGGAAAGAAAAGTCGAAGTGCCCGCGCTCGGTCCACATGCGAGGTGGGCAAGCCGAAGAAAAAAACGCCCTCGGGAGAGAGGCGCGCGGAAGAAGCCGCCGGCGCCGGCGACCGACGAGAGCGCGCCCCGCCGGAAGTTCGTCCTCCTCCCGAGGGAAGGAACTTCCCCCTCAGGGGGAAGGGGGAGGGGGAAGAGCAGGAAAGCGCTCTCCGCATCCGCCGGGAGGCCCACACCACGAGCTCGGTTAGGAAGGGGAGGGGAGAGGGGGGCGTGCTCAGCAGCTGTGCTTTTGCTGAAGCTACCTTCGTGCCGCTGCGACGCGCCTCCGGGAGAGAGGGGTCGGCTTTCCAGAACAAAGGGGCCGCCGCCGAGTTCGGGGAGATGCGACCCGGGACGGGCTCAAGACGAGCCGCACTCGTGCAGGGGACACCTCCCCACCGCGGACGCTCACGTGACGTCCTCCCTGCTTGAGCACGTGGAGGCAGGCGGTGGAACCTGGAACCGATTCAGAAACCCGCATCCGACTCGGTGCTCCAGGGCAAGTCATCCTTGCGGCGAACGTGTTTCTTGCAGCGCTCTGCTGTCTTTGCGGGATCGTGGTGCGGCGTGGGAGGCCAGAAGAAGAGGCCAAAATGGAAGGGACGCCATCCACTGGGCGACGATCTTCTTGAAGACCGCCTCGAGATGGCCCCACCTGGGTAACCTTCGGACAGAACTTGTTAGCATCCTGTTCAGGATGCGGAAGGCGTCTCCCAGCGAAGCGTGATCCCATCTCTGGTTCCCCACCCCCTCCACGGTAAAACTTTTCCTACCGCTTTTCTCTTTGTGCTTGTTTCCCCACCCCACCCGATTTTCCATTCCCCGTCGTCGTGGAAACGGACCTCGCCTGCCTACGTACCGATCATGGCAAGTTCCGATCACGTGGTGCAGCCAAGTGTTCCACCACACTTGAACATTTCAGCGTACATTTATTATTACAGTCGTACCTCGGTGCTCGTCGGTTTGGGCACTCGTCACGAGTTTCGAGGTACTACTGAATTTTGTAATAGCAAATGCCCCGGCAAAACCGGGAGGAAAACTTGGTGGTCCAGGACGAATCATTGGTAAACGCGTCTTTCGAAAGTATCGCGACGGCTCTGGAAAACGCAATGCAGAAAAAGGGAGGCAAACGTCCCGGACTCGTCGTGGAATCCCAGGGGTGGCTGAGGGCCGAAGGCAGGAACCGAGTGGGGCACTCGAGAAAAGGAGCTGAGCGTTCCATCATCCGACGCTCAAAGATGCATCGGTTAGACCCCGCGCCTGGCGGATAACTGACCCTGACAAGGACCGTGACCTCGTCCACGGAGAGGAGGACGACCCCAAAGGCGGGATGCTGCCGGTCCTCGTGCCAGGCGTGCTGGTGAAATCGCCTCCTGCAGGAGAATCCGTGAGGCGCTCCCGGGCACGGCGTGTCCTCGTTCGCAAAGAGGTATGCCGCGAGCGCGCAGCGGGATGCTCGGGGCTCTCTCACGCGTGTTGGCGCACGCGCATTCGAACCTGGCGCGCGGGAAGCGACTGGGAGCCGAAGACGGAGTCAAGGAAGCGCTCTTCGGTCTGCCCGGGAAGCGCTGCGAGCAGCCGAAAAGGGCTGCGTGGAAACCTGCGACAGCGCTGCGGGGACGTGCTCTCCCTCGCTACAGGAGGAGGGTTGCCTTGGAAGCGGGGAGGTAGCCAAGCACAAAAGTGAGGAAGACTTTCCTTCTTCCTTTCCCTCCCCTCTCTCTCCCTGCTTCGAAGTTTCCATTGCCGCTAACTCTTCCCGTGGTAATCCCGGCGCACACGGGAGCCTAATCTCTGCGAAGCCTGCAAATTGGGAGAGGGGAGGACAGTTGGCAAGCCGCGCACGTACCGCTCCCATCCCTAACGACTTCCAGGGGATACCCGACAAGCATCCGTCTTCCGAAAAAGCTGCGGTCTCGCCACCGGGTTCGGCCGGCCGGTCGCAACAGTTTACTTGCCTACGAGGATGGCACTTGCGAAAGAAATATGGGGATGGAGATTCTGTTCATGCCGTTATGAGGGAACTTTATGGAACGAGCTCGGGGTCACCTCGGTCGCCGGCCGGCGTGGGCGGGGAGGAGGGAACGGCTGCTGCGGGAAGGTCGAGGCGTTCCCCGGGATGCGGCGGACGCGAGTGCACGTCGACGGGGGAAGGGGAGGGGGGAGGGAGTCGAGTGCGGCGGGCAGGACGGCGCCGGGAAGACGAGCCGCGCAGGCGCAGAACGCGCACGACGGACTCCCGGAGGTTGCCGGAGAGAGGAGTCGCGTAGGTGGTCTGAGGCAAGGGAAGGGAGGTTCCTTGGTTGAACGGAGCCCCATTCAGGATGAAGGAGGGGGGACGAGCAGAAGAGGCTTGTGAGAGGCTGCTTGTAGGCAGCTAGGCCAAACGAGAAGCGGGTGCTCGCCCGACGGCCGCCCTGATAGGTAGGGGGCGCCTGCGCTGGGGCAAAGCGAGGAGGTTCGGGCACGCTCTGTTTTGCCCGCTTACGAACCACCGACTCGGGGTGGCCGGTAAAGCGGCTTGCGTGCCGGAAGCAGCGCGGCGTGTCGGGTGGGAAAGGAACGAACAGCTTACGGTTCACCTCAGCCGCCGAAGAGTTGGGAAGAGGAGCTCCAGACCAGGCCTGAGGCTCGAGAGATTTGAGGTTGTCCTATGTCGCTGCTGCGCAAATGCGACGTCTGTAGGGACGGGGTGTAGGCAGCTGCCCCTCGTCCTCAGAGCCTCTGCGCAATGAGCCGCGCTGGGAACTGGCCGGCTCAGCGAAGACCAACCAGAACCGTCCTGTCTGACGTCCGCCCTCTACTCGCGGCTTCGGCGGTACCCGCGCCTCGCGCCAGGGATCGGAAAGGGTGGCATGGTAGCCGGCCTGAGCGTCCCAACCCTTCCTTCCCCAAGGCCGGGCCGAGATCACCCCAAACCTACCCCCTGACGAAATGCCGAGAGAGCATAGCCGGCGGCCGCCGATGCCAAGAGGTGCGGGCGTCAAGAATGCGAAGGACAATCCCTGACCTGCACTGTGACCTGACCTTCGGAGCCTCAGGGCACTTCGCTGCCGCAAGCCAGGAAACGAGCAAGTAGCGACGAGTCGCTTTCCGCGATTTCGCTCCAGAAAAGGGGAAGGGGAAGGGAAGGGGAGGGGAAGGAAGGGAGGGAGGAGAAAAAGAAGATGCAGCCCTCCCTCCCGTAACCGTGGCAATGAACTCGAACCTTATTTTTTGATCTCCCACTTTCGGCGAGAGCACGAACCGCTTTCAAGTTCTCGAGGATCCCCCAGTCCACGCAACCAGGATCTCGGGCGGGATCAATAGAGCGAATCGGAAGAGCTTCGTCCCGCTCGAAGGCTGCGTCGGGCTCCGCCGGTCCTCGTGAGCCGCCTACCCTGCCCCCTCCTCGCTCGCACTCGCGCGCGCGCGGGCTGGCTGCCGCCCCCGCTGGTGTTTTTGCCGCGTGGGAGCGCCTCTGGAGCGGACGTGATCATGGAGTTCCCCCCCCCTCTCTCCTTCCACTCCTTCCCTGTTTTTTTTCCTCTCTCCGAGTCCCCCTCGTCCGCCTTTTTTCTGCTCGCTCCGGCCGCGAGCGCGTCCCGAGAGTCTGCAGAGAACCCGCCCCCTCCTCGAGAGGAAGAGGGAACCTCCACGCGGAATCTGCCTAGGTTCGCAGGAAGGACTCGGCAGCAAGGGGGTCCCCGCTGTCGGGAGCGAGGGAGTGCGAAACCCCAAGTAGAGAGTGAGGCGGAGAGGCGGGTTTAAGGGGGAGGGGGAGAGCGCCTTGAGCCTCCAGTGTGCGCCCCCTTGCGGCTGCGAGGGGACCCGCGCGGTGCCGTGGCAACCGCCCGATGATTCACCGGAGCCGAAGCGCTTCTTCGAAGCATGATTGATGATGCTCCCCGCTGATGCGTCTCTCCCCCTTCCCCTTGCCCCAGGATCAGAGCCCAATGCGTTCGAAGATGCTTCCGCGCTCCCAACTTCTCCCGGTCCAGAGGATCGCGCGTCTCCAGGGCGACGGGATGAGCGGCCGCAAGAAGCGCAGAGACGGAGCCCACGTGGAGCCTCCGGCTCAAACGGCGCCGAAAAGCGTCCCCCGTTCCATCCGCGCTCCTGGATCCGTGAGAAGCCACCAGCCCGACGATTCTCCACTGCGGACCCATCTCAAGATGAAGGAGCCGTCGCGTCCCTCGCGCTTGAGGAGGCGGAAGGGTTCACCTGTGCGGGTTCGCCTAACAGGAAGCAGGAGGGTGACGGCCGCGCAAGGAACGGAGGAAGGCGGGACAGCCAATCCCGCCGGAGGCGGGTCGACTCCTTGTCGCCGGCTTTCGCGAGGAAACCCCCGAGGGCGAACTCGAGGCAGAAACGTGGGATACCGCTGGGAGGGAGGACGAGCGGGACGGGACGGCTGCGTGGAGAGGTCCTGTTCGGAGCGGACGACCTCTGCCAGGTTCGCGAGCCCCCTGTCCCCGACAGCAATTCGAAGGGACTAAAGAGAACGAACCGCCCTCCCGGGAGAGGGGGCTACAGCCAGGCGGGCACAGACCGCAAAGCGAATGCTCGAAAATGGCGGTGCCACCTCCAGCTCGTTGGGATGCAGTTCCCGAACGGGATGCCATCCCTTTCCCGCCCGCCCGTTTTCCCGGGGTTCCGGGAAACTTCGGAAGCGGGAAAACGAGTCTCGGAAGAGGCGCGGAGGGATCCGAGAGGGGAGGCACCGCAGGGCGCGCGAAGAGAGATGCCAACTTCCGGGATCATCCCGGCGTACTGCCGAATCCTCGTCCGAAAATTCAAAGTTTTTTCGCCTCTCTCTCTCCCCCCCCCCTCTTCTTCCCTCCTTCCCTTTCCCCCCGACAGGTGGCGCCAGAGACCCCGCGAAAGAAGCGGCGTGCACGAGAAGAACAAGCAGATGAATTTTCCATCCGATTTGCTGCCGCCGCCTCTGGACATCCAGACGCGCGCCCACCGACCGAGCTCGCGCGCGGCTTCCGTCGGGAACATCCCGGAGAACGCGCGCGCACAACAGGACTCGACTTTAATTTCAAGGACTCCGGGATCGCTCCAGCCTCGTGAGATTCATACCCACCAAATTCGATAAATTCCGGCTCACGTAAACGAGCCACTCGTAACAGCAGGAACGCAGCTTCTCTGGTCGGGAAGAGTCTCCGAGAAAGGCAAACACACCGACAGCGGGGGCCACGCCAAAAAAAAAGATTATTATGGAGTGAGAAGAGCATCCGTTTTTTGCGGGTTGCTAGGGGGACGATCCCTTCGCGTTATCCGGAGCGAGCTCCTGGAATGCAGCCTCCGAAGGACGGATGGGGGACATCCACATGGGAGCTCTCAACCCGGAGCGGAGGGACATGAAAAGTTCAAACTGGGAGCAAACTCGGATCGCCGTTTTGCTGGAGGAGTCAGTCGGTCAGGCAGAAGGGAAGCGGACGAATCATTTCCTTTCCTCCGTTCCCGTCCGCACCTTTTAGTTGATCGCTGGTAACCCCAGGACGAGAAGCACTCTGGAGCAGCGGACAGGAGGGGGGAAGGGAAGGGAGGAATCGCTGCTCGAGGAGCCTGAAGACACCGCGATCGTTCCCAGGATTTGACCCACGAGAGTAGCGCGTTCGGTTTCGACCACGGTTTGGGCGCCTTCACGAACCCACTGCTAGCTGTGACCTCCCCCCCCTTCGAAGGAAGCACTAAGAGACAAGAATGGAGTTTTTCCGCTGGGGACAAAAGCCACTGTAGGGAAGGCTGGCGTCCTTCGACCTCCGGCATCCCCGGGGCCGCCGCTGGTCGCTCACTTGTCACTCCCGAGCTCTCATCTCCAGCTCTTCCCGCCGTCCGGGCGATCACCTGTCCGCCTGTCCCCTCCCATGGACTGCACTCTCTTTAGACTTCCGGTGAGAGCGGGGATGCACATGGAGGGGTGGCAATCAGCAGCCGTAGCCTCTGTTGCCGGAATCTTCTAGATGGAGCGCCCCTTGACCCTCTATTCTTCCCTTTTAATGCCAAGGAGATTTGGGAGTGAGCAACGAACAAGTGTTGGGAGGTCTGGTTGGTTGCTGAGGTCCCGTTGGCTATAGAATAGCGTTCTTTGTGGGCGAAACCTCCCCCACCAAAGCCCCGCTCTTCCACGACGCGCTTTCAGCGAAGAATGAGGAGCCCATCGTTCATTTTTCCGCCCGGAACGCGTCATCCCGAAAGAGCATCGCCCGGGGGGGGGAATCCGGAAGTCAGCCTGCTGGCTCCTCGTGGACTCTGGAAGGGTGGAAAGGAGGGCTGGCGTCCCGGGAGGGGCATTCGGAATGCCCACACATCCTCCGGAGAGCAAAGGGAAAGGACTCGGACCTTCGTCGACCCCCGTCAAACGTATCCGAGGCTCCCAGGAAAGCCGGGAAGAACGGCGGTGCGCCCTTCTTCCTTTTCTCCCCGTTGGATAGTTCCTTGCTGCTCCTTGGGGGTTGCGACAGCAAGTGGGAAGCGGCGACGAGTCTCGCAGACGTCGGAGAGTGCTCAGATGCGACCGGAATTCCCGAACAGATGATTTCCGTGTCATCCAATCGTGTGCCGCTGTAGACGTGGACGTGGTACCTCCTTTGGACCAGGCACTGCTCTTTTGGCAACGTCAAGAGCCCTTTACCAGCCACGCCACAAATGAATTCTATCGTGAAAAAGAGCATGGGGAAGAAGAATCGAGATCGAGGACAAGATGCCTGTGTTCGGGATGGCACTCTGTGTGACGCGAATCATCCTCAGGATACCTAATTCCCATCCCCAGGGACGGCGTACTGACAGTGGGACCGGCATGAATCTCTACGCTCCACCCATCTTCTCGCCAAGTCTTTCTCGGTTAGCGGACCGCATCGTTCCCTATAGTCCAGCGTAGCCGGGACGCGCACGGAATGGCAATCCGTTCGACAGAGCCGCCACCTCGACGGGCAGCGGAAGTGCCCAAAAGTTGAGCAACGGAGAGACGGGCCGACGCTACTTGAGGTCGAACCAACCCCGGGGCGTGGGACTATTGAAGCAAGCAAGAAGTCAGCCTTTGAGAGCAATGCCCAGCCCGATGTGTTCCAGGCGCACCCGATCGGGTCATCTTTTGGAGGGTTCCTCGGTACACGCAGAACACGTCTGAATGTAAAGTGGGGGCCCCTTGTTTCAACTGAAGAGGAACCGGAATTGGAAGATGCGGAAACAACGGGGTGACTTCGCTACACGCTTCGGCATTTTCGGGGACCAGACGGCAGGAAGACGGCGGAATGCTCGACAGGAGAGAGACCGCGCCAAAATTTCTTCCCGCACGCCGCCTGTGACATCCCCACCCAAGGGCGCAGCTGGTTCAGAACAGGGATAGAAGTGGCATGGACAGCGGACCGGCGGATGAAAATCGGCCCTGGATTCATTTCCGCCCCCGGGAAGGAGGTGCGGGTGCGCGCGCAGAGGTCCACCAAGGGACGCGGACTGGATCGAATGGAGTGGGAACCGCCCCCTCTGCTTTCCTGCCACCGCCTACCGCGGACGCCCTCCCTCCCTGACGCTCGTGAGAGAGCCTCGCCCTGATGCCGCAACAGGAACCGCGCGCGCCCTCTTCTCCGAAGAGAACGCGACTCCAGCGCCAATTCAAGGTCAAGTGGACTTTCCCAGTCTACGGAACGCCGACGTCTCTTCTATCCACGACCATATTTTACGGCGCCAGGAACGCGCAGCTGCTGCGCCGTTTGATTTATGGTTGCCCAGTGAAAATAAATTTGAAAAAGGAGAGAAAAAATCCCTCGTCGTCAGGACAACCGACTGCTCCGACTCGCCTGCGTGATAGAAATTCACCGTCAAGCTGGCATCCTGGAACACTTCTGGGAATCCTGGCTCTCGAAACAGGAAGACGAAAAAGCGGGATGGCAAGCAACTAGCTCGCCTGGAGAGGCCTGGCCGGACTCCACAGATGGGGCGCCTGCAGGGAGAGGGGAGCACATCCCGGAGGGCGCGCGCGCGCGCGCTCCTCAGCACCGCTCGCGGGATACGGGAGCTCCTGGAGCCCCACACTCCCTCATACAGGGATCTCAGATCTGCCACCCGGATCCTTCGCCCTCTCGTGCCCACCCTCCTTACCGGATCTCCACTTCGCTCCCTTTCTCAGGGCCGGCGATTCCCTGGCTGGAAAGAGCGTGGTGTCCGCCTCTCTTCCCTCCCTTCAGGGACCCACAACTGGGGTCCCCCCCCCTTCCTGTCCCCGAGCCCATTTGCGTTTCCACCCGGAACGCGTCATCCCGAAGAACGTCTCCCGGGGGGAAATCCTGAAGTCGGCTGTTGTTGGTGCTCTCTGGACTCTAAAGCGTGGGGAGGAGAGCCGCGAGGTCCGAGAGGGATACTCGGAAGACTCACATCCTCCGGAGAGCAGGGGAGGAAGGACTTGACCCCTCACTGACCCCCACCGAACATATCTGAGGCTTCTGGGGAAGCCGGAAAGAACGGTGGTGCACCCTTCTTCCCTTTCTCCCCGTTGGAAAGTTCCCGGCTGCGCCTTTGAAGTTGAGGCAGAAAACGACCCCCCGCAGCGTCCTTTGAGCTCTGAGGGACGTCCGTGGTGTCCCTAAGAATTTCGATTCTCAAGGCAGGGGGAAAAGGGAGCAAAGCTGCTGGTATCCCCTCTCCTTGGTCTCCTACCCTCATGGGCGACAACTACCGCTCTGTCGGCACTGGCTCGGTGTTTGGTGGGACCACCTCCCTACGCAGGCGCCTACAGCGGACACGGAAGACGCCCACGGCTTCATACTCCGCGAAAAGCACGCACCCAAGAGAGAGGGCAGCCCACCCAAGCCCCACTTCGGTCTCACAGCCGAGGAGGCACCCTCCATTTCGTCGCAACCAACTCCCCTTCTGGGCCAGCAATCATCCTCAGATCTCCAGTTTCTTCTTCCTCCTTCCTTCCTCCGAAGACGGTGGATCGATAGCAGGAGACTAAGATGAACCCCTGCGCTCCACCCAACCTTTGAGGAAGTCTCCCTCGGCTCCAGAAGCGCCCGCATCCACAGAGAGATTTCATCCCCCTCCCCCTTCGCCACCAGTCAAGCTCAGCCTTACATCACATCGGAGTGACCTTGCGGATGAATCCACGGGCACAGGAGGCGACGACGCTCCCGGCGTAACCCCCTCTCCTCCCACGCAGAGGACTCACGTAGCATGTCGAGGAGCACGGCGGTCACGATCGGCTCGCTGACATCGTTGTTCTGGGCCGCGCACGCGTACGGTCTCCCGAAGTGGTTCCTGGTCAGGTTGTGGATCCAAAGGCTGCTCTCCGTGACGTCGCCACGGCGCTGGGAGGGCTCCGAGCCGACCACCATCCCATCTTCCATCCAAGTCAGCCTCGGCGGAGGATCGCCTGGGGAGAGAGAAACCCTGTCCTAGAGAAGAAACTGCAGAGGAAGGGACCCGAGCGCGGGAGGGGGCAAGGAGAAGGCCCCGCGGGTCGGTCTCGAAGCACCCATCTCCCCAGGCATCTCCACCACCTGCCCTTCCACAGAGCCATTTTCCCAGGGGAGGACTCTCCCGCACCGCGCTCCCGAGCCGAAGAAGCCGCGGGGAGGACGGGGGGGGGAACGGCAGCCGCGCTTTCTTTCCCGGGTCCGGAGGGGTGCTGGCGGAGCGCACGGGGGGCTCGCGGGACTGAGGGAATGCCGTCAAGGTCACCGCCCACTCCCGGGGTCTAGGAGACAGGGGTCCCCCCCTCCTCACCTCCTTTGCAGTGGCAGGTCAGGGAAACGTTGTCTCCTTCCCGGAAGGGACGGGTCACATTCCCGACGGCTTCTCCGACAGAGTCCAAAATGACTGGCCGGTGCGGCAGCACTGGAACAGAGGTGGCCATCAGCTCCGCGATGAGAGCAACCGGACCGAACCGCTGAGGTCGCTTACGTCGACGGACGACCGCGGACGCGCGAAGCCGCGCGGCGCACCTTTTCGACGGGTTCCGCAGAACGCGCGCGAGCCCGCCTTCTGCTCCCAACGAGGTGCGTCCAGCCATGGGAAAGCGTATGCTCCCCTCCCCCCTTCCCTGCCTTACCAGCCTCCGTCCCGGAAAATGGGGATTCCAGACGAGTCTTTCCACGTCCCACCGTCCTCATCTGCGGATCACAAGGTGGGAGGACTCGTCTGGGATGCTTCCTCTCACACGCAAGGGAAGGGGCTCAGGCAGATGGAGCTTCCCTCTGGAGACGCGAAGGGGGAGGGAGGAAACTCACCGATCACGTGGGCGTGGATGGTAACGATCTTCGTGGGGACGCTCCTGGTGTCCACCCTGCAACGATAGGTCCCCGAGTCCACGAGCTGCGCGCGGGAGATCTCCAAGCGCGGGACGGGACTGAACCTGAAGGCGCACCTTCCGTGCAGACCTCCGCTGCCATCCGGGAGGCCTCTTCTGTCAACTTCTGGGACCCTGAGGTCCAGCCTGGAAAAGAAAAGAGGCGGAGGTCAGCTTTGCCGGCGTCCGGGGGGGGGGGAGAGAATCCGGGCCAATTTGCGCGCGGGATCTCTGAGGGGCTAAGCACGATCTTCCCAGGAGCCCGAATACTGCAGGAGGAGTTGGTCGGGAGCGAGTAGAGTCGAGGGTCAGGAGAGCGGACTGGGAGGGGGGAAGAGGGAAAGACAGGAAAAGAAGGGACCGCTTCGATGGGATGGGAATGCCTCCCGATGGATGGGGCGTCCGCAGAAAGAGATCGAGGACCTTGCCTTCTTGCTCTCCTGATCCCGCGAGGGATCGGGAACGTCCGGCGGAGCTCTCAGAAAGCATTTCGCGACATGAGGGAACGCCTCGTGAGATCCACGAGATCGATCACAGGACTTCCCACGCGCGCGTCCCCGAGAGGCGGGAAAGACTCGAGAGATTTTTTTTTTTTAAGATACAGGAAGCAGACCAGAGAAGGAACCCTTCGAAAGAGGAAATGAGGGTAGAAGGGATCGAGGAGCAGATGGTTGAGAAAACGGAACTTTGAAACCTCGGATGGCGGACACGCGAGAGTCCCTGCTTTTCGGGAAGGTCGCTCGGGACCCCGTCCTGTAAGGAGGAGGAAAAGCGGGGGCAGTTGACAGCACGACTCTCCTTGATTCCCCCTCCTCTGAGCCTTCGAAGCTGCGAGTGCTCCCCGGAAATCTTCCTGCGCCTTCCAAAGATCACCAAGGCACTTTTAGGAGGCTCACGTGCGCCCATTGCCGCCTCCCCTTCCCACGGTTCCCCGTGATGGAGTGGGCGCCTTGCTGCTCTCATTCGAGCAAGGAAGCGCCATCATCCCGGTCCTTGCAAAAGGGAGAAGGGAAAGCCCCAGCAGACCCTCTTTCCTCCTATTCGGAGCAGGCAGGGCTGATGGTCCAAGTTTGAATCTTTATCTGAGCTCCCTTGCAAACGCCCCTAAATCTGGGAAGGATGGGGGCAGAGTTCAAAGGGGTTGTGGGGTTGATCAGGAGACTTGGGAAAACCGAACTGCACTGCGGAAGTCCTCCCGGACATGTCCTTTCGTATTTCCCCCGCACCCAGATCGGGACCACTACCTACGGGAGCGGCCGACCTGCCAAAGAACAAAACGGCAAGTGGGGAAGCACTAGAGAATGGAAGATGCTTTGCTTGTGCAGCACCTGTAGATCGGTGATTCGATGTCGTCCTTGAACCACAAGATCACACCTTCCCTTCTATGCTGGAGGCTGGCGGCGGATTTGCAGGGGAGGGACAGCTTCCTGTCCAAGATTGCGTAGGCGTGAAGATCTGCAAGAGATGGAACAAGAAAAAGTAGTGAAAGCTCCAAGACCATGATGGGGAGAAGCGGTCTTTTGTCCTGCCTACTCCCTTTTAGCATCCCTGATTGCTTCCAGAATAAACTGATACTCATTCTGGAGTTCTTGCCTTTTCCCAATCGTTCACGTGGGTGACTCACTTGTATGCGTTCCCATCTTCAGGGGTGATTCTCCTCTGCACCCTCATTCCCCCTCATATTACTCGGAACTTCTCTGGCTTCAGAGGATCACCTCTTCGTCCCGAAATCCCGAGATAGGTAGTCTGGAAAAGGAGGGAACGGTAGCAGAAGGTTCAGGGACTACTAGAGTGAAGGGAGGTTTTATAGGAATGGTCTTATAGGAACTGCGGCAAGCGGCTTTTGCAGAAGTCCTGCTTATTCCAGGAATTGAAGCAGTCCGATCTCGAGACAGGAAGTCTTCTCCTCTTTCCTCACCAGCTCTCGCCTCTACTCGCTGACCGCCGTGCCCCTGGAATCCCTGCCAGTCCAGGCGAACTTTCGATCCATAGCTCCATGCAAGATACGGGATTCCATGCGTTGCGTGCAACGCTCCTCCTCCCTGTCTGCTTGCCGTCTCCCTATCTCTTCAGCATTTACCATCGACCATGTTTCCTCGACTCGCAGAGTAGGATCCGCTGAGAACTCAAATTAAAAATTCAGATAGATTCGGGCACTTCGCAGTCGGACCAGAGCAACTCCAGCGGCTCCTTCCCGAGCCCTACTTCCTCCTGGCAAACAGAAATATGATCAGGGAACGAGGTGCTCCCAGCGCGCCGACAGCTCTCGAAACCATCGTCTTTGGTTTGTTACCCTGGACGGGAAAAACCAGACGGGGGACAGGTGGTCTGAAGGGATGCCTGCCATTCACAAACTACGCGAGAGTCGAACCCTGCGGCGCCCTCTTCGCTGACAGGCGGAGGCAGCAGCTCTTCTGAGGATGAAAGAAAACGCTCGGGTTGCTCCGGTCGTCGTATCATCCTGTGCGAGGGTGTGCTCCTGCGAGTTCAATCCCTTCCTTCCTGCCCTTTCCTGTTTCCCCATCCTCAACTACAGCCGAGATTCCTTAGTGGCTGAAGAACGCTGCTTACACTACTCCTCGTGAGGAAGGTCGTACCCTCCCTCCGTCTCCGTCTTTAGGTACCTCGGGAGGTCAGCCCACTCGTCTCCAGCCTAACAGCTCATCCTTCTGCTCCAGACGAGTTTGCCTTCGTCTCACTACATCACTCCCTCCGACAGAAAAGACCAATTCACCTTGGAGAAGATGAGTCGATAACGTTCCTCCACCTCCCCATCATTGATCTATAGCTCTCATGTAGATGAGTGGCTCATTACTGATGATGCGTGGACTGCAATATGAACTGAGTAATTCCTGCAGATGCGTGGTCTCTGAGAGACGGCGCAGTCTCTAATCCCGAGTATGTTCCGTGCCTTCCTCGGATGATGCACGAGGGTGCAGCCTTGTTCCTTTTCCTGCCTTCTAATCCCAACACCTTGGAACGCTACTACAAACCCATCAACGTGTCTCACCTCCCTGTTCACACCAGCATTCTCGCTTAGGCGTCCACCTTGCGAGCTACTTCATTCTGGTCGAGTTCTCTTGACCCTGTGCTTCATTCCCCGCTCCCCTGCCTGGCATTTCCTCTGGATCGCGATTTCCTTTCCTCTCCTACCCTCAACCTGCAGCTGACACAGAGAGAACTTTCGGAACGAATCGCTGCCACCTGCTTACCACCAAATAAAGAAACTAGGATTGCTGAAGCCGGATATCTTTCACCTCGGCGATCTGATACAGAAGCTTTTCCCGTGGCTGCTCCGAATCCACTCTTCCCAAGCACTCTTCTTCCTTTGCCCTCCCTTGCCAACCAAAGGCTCCGAAAATACGGTATCGTCCAGCTCGAGTGCGCATCGGCCTTCACGTGGATCAGCAAACGCTAGAAGCTTGCATAGCATCGCTCTTATGAGGTCAACGACGACCGATCTCACCCCCTCCCCCTTTTTTTCCTCTCTAATCTTCTAGCTCTTCTTCCCACTCTTCAGCTACTTCCCACACTTAGCCATCGCTTGCTTGGAGACATGGGGGATCCACGAAGGCTCCGCTAAGAGAGGAGGAGGAATCCACAGCTCAGCATGGAAAGCCAGAGTACCAATCGAAAGCGCTCACTTTTTCTCCTTCCGCTGCCTCAGGGAACGAAAGAGAACGTCAAGAGTCCTTCTTCATGAGGAAGGTGAAGATGGACGGGAGAAGCAAAATCGACCTGCTCATGGCACCTGCCGCCAAGAAGCGCAGAAGGCATAATTGCTCGTTTCTCACTTGTTAATGCTCTCAGATGCCGAAGAACCCGCAGCCATTTGTGGGAAAGGAGGTAGATTAGTCCGATTCCGAGTGAAAAAAGTCTTTCAGACTGGGATGTGATCGTAGGGATATCCTTGGCCAAGCGAGAAAGATCCTGGATGAAAAAAGGATGGAGCATCCTTAGGTCCTCCAGCTTCGTCGGGGCAGGAGAGCTCATATGCTCCCTAACTCTCCTCTTTTCCACTATTTTTGCACTTTCTGTATCTTCCGTGCTTTCACAAAGACGCGCGGCTTGATGGCCTCGCATTCTCCTTGGCTTTTCTCTTCCTTCCAGGGAAAAGAGTTCCAGCGTTCAGTCCCAAATTCTCCCAGCTTCCCGGAAAGAGCTTTTGAGCAAGTGAGGAAAAGGATGTGGAAGGGGTCTCCCGTCTGTGCAAAACTCACTACGTCCTGGAAGAGCAGGGAAATGGAGGGAACGAATTGTAAGGAGAAGGAAGCGGGAGGGAGGAAGCCTCAACCTGGAGGCCAGTCCCTGGATAGCCGCTCCTCCCCATCGTTTCCCCACGCTCATTTGCATGAAAGAGTTTTCCAAATCAAACTGCAGTGCACCTGCTTGTGCCTCCCCTTGCGCCTCTCCGCAGTTTTCCTCTTCACTCCCCCTCGGCCTTACCCGCCTCAATCCTGAGCAGTCGACTTTCATTAACGCGAACGGAAGAGCACGGGATGCCAGTTCGTCCCCTCTTCTTCCTCCGAGACGAATTCTGGGAGCCTAACTCGATTCGCCCTTAGACATGCCTTTCCAGCGAAAAGTCCAGCAACCGTAACCATGGAGACAGGCATTTTTTCCGTGAAAGGGGACCGATCCTCTCGCACCTTTGACATGCGGATCAGCCGACTTTCTGCAGGACTTCCTGTGCGACCGGACAGATGAGAGCGGCCCGCAGAAGCCTTGGTCGATTACAAGAACAGCTCCCGGGACACAGAGACGGATAAATCAAGGTCGTGGGGAGGAGAATCTTAAGACAGGATGGGAATTGAGGAAGAGTCGTCTCCGTGCGCTTCCGAAAAGTGAAAGTTTTTCTCCTCCAGAAAGCGTGACAACGAAACGGAACGACTTCATCACCAGCAAAATACGCGCCGGAAACAAACCCTTTCTTCGATTTGGAGGGTCAAGTGCTAGGGGAACGCTGGGAGAAGACCATGATCCCGATTCGTGGTCACGGGGTCCAAGACAAGACAGGGGAAGTTTGTGGGAAGAAAGGAGGAAGACGACAGCTTACACACAGAGAAAGGAGAGTCACTCGGCTGCCAGTGAAAGCACTGAAGCGAGGAAGACGGAAACCATTCGAGAAAAACGCCACCTCTGCCCTCGTTTCCGGCATTCGTTCCGTTTGGACTCCCTGCACGTCTTGCGTCTTGCCAACCGTGTCGCGACGGGACGTCGACAGGGAAGCGGGATCACGCGATTTCCAACCCATCCATACCTTAGAATGGGCATCTGAGAAGGGAATGGGAAGGGAAATAAGGAAAGTCTATCAAGGGACCGCTACCTTCAGACATCGATAGCCACAGCAGCAGAACGGAGACTGCCCAGTGAGACTCCCCGTGCTCGAAAACTGCCGTGTCCATCCAGGACTCGATGGATCGGGAGAGGGAATACGCCAAACTTACGGGGGCATCTCGTGGGCTGCTTTGGCGGCGGATCGCAAAGTCAAACGGGACGTTTGCACTCTCCCGTGGCAACCCGATTTGCACACCCGCGAATTCGTCCGGGTTGGTGGTCGTCGGTCAGGAAAGGTAATCAGGACTTGCAACGATGGCGACACGGACGTAGTTACCGATGGAAGTTGTCACGAAATTAGCCAAACTAGCGAGAACCTTGCCCGGCGACTTCCTTAGTGACGGGAAAGCACCAAACGGAGCGCATACGCTCCCCGATAGCAACGTAATCCGCATATCCGTCCACTGGGACTTGGTCCTCAGCCGATGACCTTACCGACAACTCCCGAGACTCTGTCCACAGACTGTGGATGGAGCCTGATGACACACGCCCATGTCGAGGCGTTTCCCTGGTTGGCTCCGGAACGCGTTCTTCCCCACCCCTCCCCGATTCTCTTCCCGGGTCCACCACCGAGCAGCGCGACCGTCCAAGCACCAGCGCCACTCGGACAAGCAGTCAGTCAGCGAACGGAAGAGGAAGAAGATGAGGAAAACAACAAAAAAAAAATTTTTTTTTTTACCGGACTGAACAAGGATTTGCGAGCCAGGAATTAAAATCGTGAGAAGCTTCAGGAAAATCGCCTTCTCGGTTGTCATGGCAGGGTAGGCGTCTCGAACCGTGGACCACGGGTCATGCACAATTCCATCGATCGTTCAGGTGTTCAGTGCACGTCCAGGCGCATCCGGGTCCGCACCTTGGCGCGGAGCATGGTCCAGCAGCCGTCCTCAGGGTGCTCGTTATCCCGCTGCTCCCGCTTCCTTGCAGACGGAGGGGGCCGCAGACAGAAACGTCCCCGGTGCGAAATCCTCGGGACAATTAGCGACGGTCACAATTAGGGGGGCAAGCCCGGCTCCTGCCGCAGCGAACTCGGGGAAGCGCGAGGCAGGTTCGCGATCGCCTGCTCCCTCGGAGAGCGGCCCCCGCGCAGGCGCAGGCGGCCCCATTGTTGACGCGAGGCTTCCGCCGGCCGCTGCGAGATAAGGCGCGCTCCGTCGGGGCGGCGCAGCGCGCGGCAGCGCTGGGCGTTCGTTCCGGGAGGAAAACCCTCCTCGTCCGCAGCCTCCTCCGCGGCGGCGGCTACCCCGGTCGCTGAACGGGAAGGATCCCGGAACGGGAAGGTTCCCCCCATTTGCATTCGAAAAGCGGATTAGAAAGGGAACGAGCGGGAGCTTCGGAACACGTAATTTTCGGTTCTGGAGAGGGGCGGCGCTGAAAAACAAAGGAAGGAGGAGAGGGAAAAGCAAGAAGGAAACGTCGGTGTAAACAAGGGCGCGCTCCCCTATCAGCATCTGAGAATGCGTCCGGGAGATTCCCCCTTCGCGTCCTTGATTCCTCCTGGATCTGGTGTGCGGAGCGTCCCGGCGCTGGAAGGTAAGGACGAGGAAGAGGGAAGGAAGGGAGGGGGGCGGCTTCGCCATCGGGATTTTCGGGGATCCTTGCCGCGGGGTCTTGCTGGGAGGTGGCCCTCATTTTGGCGCCGGAACGGGCGTGCCTCCCCCCCCCCCGGGCGCGCTCTGCGGGGAACCAACGCCCGCGGAGATCTGGACGCGACCCGTGACGCTCCAGGAACTAAAAGGGGGAGGGGAGGGGGAACCTTGGGCGGGTTCACTTTGCTTCCCTCGAGCAACGGCTTCGGCGTCCACGAGAAGCGGACCTTCTTCTTTCCCCCCACCCCACCCCCTCCACACACACACACACACCTGCCCAGCATCCGACGTGGACCCCGTGTGAGGGTTCGTCCCTCGCTCTGCGGCTGGCAAGGTCTCCCCTGCTAGGAGGGGCTGCCGTCGGCAAGAACAGGGAGAACCCCTTCCCTCCCCTTCTCTGCCTTTCATCATCCCCGAGATGCCGCCAGGAACCTTTCATCCGTCCGGGAATGTCCACTCCCGACTCCGGGAATGCGGCCGGCCGGGATTCGGCCCTGCAGCCACGTGAGGAAGCGGCGCTCCTCCCTCGCCGTTCCAGTAGTAGAGGAGGTGCCATGGACCTCCCCGAACAGTGGGCACTCTTAGGACGCCGTCCCCTTCCTCCGGTCCACTCGAACAGCTTTCGCACGCAGGTAATCCGGCCGCTCTCTGGGAACTGCTCCTCTCCGGAGTTCGATGTTGCTCCGGTAGCCTTCCGAAACTACGTGGTGACGCCGAGGGGGGGGATGGGGGATCTACTCCCGATGAAGAAGAAATTCCCACGTTCCAGAGGCGCAGGCGCGCGTCCGGGTCCGCATGGAAACGGCGAGGCTCGTCTCCGCTCCAAAGGCGGCCATTTTGCTCTCTCCCCGTGGCGACGGCTGCACCCCTGGCTTGAGGGATCCCTGCAGCTAGCGGGAGCGCCCTTGTCTTCCCGCCTCGCTCCGGGAGTCGAGGTTCCTCAGGCGCGGGGAGGTCAGCGGAATCCTCCTCGGTGCTGCCGCCGCCGCGGTCGTCGGACAGCCGTCGACCCGCCGACCGCTCCTCGAAGGCGGAAGCAGCGGGCGTTTCCGTCCGGCAGAGGCGCTCGCGACCCGACGCTCCCGCCGACTGGCAGCAGCGGCCGAGCCGCGAACTTCCCGGTCATTCTCGGGCTGGTCACAGCGGTGCCTCCCAGCTCCGCAGCATCTCACACCAGTAAGCGGGCTGCCCGGAAGGGCTGTAGGAAGCCATCGTTCCCCCCCCCCCCCCCGAGCCACCCGGAGGCTTCGCAGCGGAACGCGCTTTCTCTTCTTACACCACACCCGCGTGCCCACCATTTTGCCGGTGGTGCTCCGGGTCCTCCTTCGAAACGAGGAGCCCCCACTTGCTTCCCCCACCTGCTACCATTCGAAGGACCCCCCTCTTCCTCCCTCAGTTTTCTGTAGCGCCATGCGTCCCTTCTCTTTCCGGCGCGAATCTTCTGCGGCGCAGGAGGTGGCCGGGTCGGTGGGTCTCCGAGTCCAACGCATGATACGCACCAGGCCCCCTTCCTCCCGCCACTCCTCTGCGAAAAATTTCCCGCAGTCTCCCGACGGAGCGTGGAGCTACCGGGGTTCCCGACAGCCGTCTCCGCCCTTCCTCTTCGGCACCTGAGCGCCGCCATCTTGCGTCCTTCGAAGAGTCACCTGTCCTCCCCACGCGAGATGGCGTTCCGGGAGCCATAGCAGGTCCGGATGCTCGCCCCGAGGGCATTTCAGCCTTCTGTTCCCGCAGGGCCGGTGATGGGTACGATGCTGACCTCTCCTCGCCTGCTGGAGCGGTCGATCGCCCCAGGAGCGCCGTTCGCTATCACCGGCTCCCCCATGCCGCGCGCCGCAGGGAGACCTCGAGGCAGACGCAGGCAGGCTGGTTTTCTGGCGGCCATTAAAACCTATTTCCTTCCTACTCACCCACTTCCCTACGAGGGATCTTCGGGAAACCAGGACGACGACGGTTGCCCCGCGCCTGAACGCCCTGAGCGGGGCTCTCCCTCCTATCGCGTCACGTGAGCGGGGACCTGCCTGGGACGAGCAGCCCTTCCCCAAAGGAGTCGCGCGATCCGGATTCGGGGTGGTCAGAACACGAGGGTGGAACCGGTGGGCCGGAGGCTGGAGAGGCGTCTTCCTTCCCATTCCGCTCGGCGCCATCCCGGACCATCTGCCCATTCCGGCATGAGGCGACCCGGAGCGGTCCACTCCCTGCGAGCGAGAGAAGGACGCCTATCCGCAGAGGCAGCTCGCGATGCGGCGTCGGTCTGGCACCCCTACGTCTCCTCCCGCGTACGGAGACGCCGTGTCCTCGGGCGGCGCAGCGGGGAGCCGGACGGCTCGGCTCAGAGCTCCACCTACGACGGAGTAGCACCGCCCCACCGGACCGGACGCCCCGGGAGGAGAGACCTCCCATCCTCCAGCCTCCGGAGCCGACCCGTAATCGATGGCGTCTCTCAGAGCTCAGGGATGCTGTAAACAAGCGTCTTTAATAGCGTTTTCTCTCCGCCGGATTCGCAGCATCCATTATTAACATCTACGCGTCCCATTGGGGTTCTGCTGGGATCGATCGCCGCTGCCGCTCCCTCGCTCGGCTCACCTTCGCGCGCGCCAGGAGCGCGCCGCTGGGGGGTGTGAGGGATGTGGATCCCTCCTGCATCTGCCCGTGGACTGCGTTGCCCCGCGACCGTTACGGGAGCGTGTAGCAGCGACGGCCCTTCAGACTCCACACGGCGACCCCAGGGACGCCCGGGAGCCCCTCTTCGCGCGCGACGCATTGCCACCGGCCACATCCCCATCGGTCGTTCGCTACCCACGTGGGGTCGTGACGGTCTGGAGCGGCGCCAGGGGACGCGCCATCCACGTTGCCCTACGCTTTTTGCGGAGGACGGCGAGGTGGCCCAGCCCCTGCAAGAAGATGCGAGAGGAACTCGCCGGCATCCTCGAGAGGATGTGGAGGACGGTCTCT
The DNA here is from genome assembly GCA_036172245.1 of Raillietiella orientalis. Lineage (NCBI taxonomy): Eukaryota > Metazoa > Arthropoda > Ichthyostraca > Raillietiellida > Raillietiellidae > Raillietiella > Raillietiella orientalis. The sequence goes on from JAYWIR010000012.1 coordinate 2,254,629, forward strand.
GGAAGGTAGTGATCCCTTCCGATGACCCCTCAAAATTTATTCGATTTGTGTTTTTATTTCCCCCCTTTTGTCTCTACTCTCTGCCGTAGAGGCCACCCTTTAGTGGGACCAATGGCCCTACTATTGTTGTGCTGCTCCGTCTCGCTCCAGGGGATGACCCGCTTGAGGGGGAACCTCCGCTCAGGAAACGGGGTAAGGTGGGGAGTGGCAGTTCCCTTTCCCTTCCCTTCCTCCTTTCCCCATCTCTTGCTGAGAGGGAGCTCCCGCTTCTTGGACTCGCAGGGTCGGCCCATCGGCTGCCTCACGCTCCGGCCCCGGGTTGCGGATCCCGAAAAGGGGAAGCACCCGAAAGGACGCCCTCCAGCAGGAAGAGGTCCTTTCGGGCGCTTCCCCTTTTCGGGCGATTCCCTTCGGTTGCCGGGAGACGCGTCTGGCGTCTCCCGGCAACCGAAGGGGATCTCTCGAAAAGCCTCTGGTCCGAGCTTCTCCTCGCGCGTCCCCATTTCCTCGGATGCGTCAGCCGCTGGAGTGCCCACCACGGCGCAGGTCGATCGGTGTGCCTCCTTCCTCTCGCGGGAAGGGTCTGGCGTGCTGAGGTCGGGCGCTCGCGGTCCCTCGAGTTCCTCTTGGACTCGGGTTCTCCACTGGGAAAACGTCGAGGGGCGTGCAGTCGCCTGGAAGAGCACCCTCAGGGACGGTCGGCCATTCCTTGGTACCCGAACGGAACGCGCTTAACGGACTTGGGAACGGGCGAGGGTGTGGCCTCGACCGGATTTCACGTGGCCTCGAGGCCCCCGATGCCCCAGAGCCAGAGTCATTGCTCGCCGTGAAAGGGCTGTGTGGTTTCCGAGGGAGAGGGGTGAGGTTCCTCTGATTCCAGAGGGCAGACGAGGGAATCCTCAGGTCGAAAGAGCGGCGGTGACCTCCCGGGCGACCGTCGCGATGTGTGGGGCTTCTGCTCAGGCCCATAGGGGCTCCGAGAGAGAGCACTCTTCGCTTCTCGCGGAGAAAGAGAAGAGGGATTTTCCCTCTTCGCTTTCTTGCACCCCGTCGGCGCCGTGGCACCAGCAGGCGCTTTTTCGCGCACGCACTCCGCCCTTTCCTCAACACCATCATGCGCTCCTCTTGCCTTGCCAGGAGCGCGTTTTCCTTAGAGGTGCGGTAGCTCTAGCCTGGAGCAGCGTGGACGCTCCGGTGCTCTCTCCGGGTCAGGAGCGAGGAACTTGAATGCACGAGATCCGCGCCTTCCAGCGCCATCTGAGCCGGCGGAAGTTCTGCACCCTGGTCCACCGCACCTGGTCCAGCAGCAGAATCTTTAGGATTCCCTGCAGAGGAATTCTCCCTTGAGCTCCGGGCTCTGCACAGCTTGGGGGCCGCGGTTTCTCCCCGGCCCTGGAACGGACGAGGAGCCTCTGGAAGGCGCAGGGACGGCGGGATCAAAGCGGAAGCTGACGAAGCTTCTTGGGGCGCGAGGCATGCAGGGAAGGATCGAAGCCCGGTCGCCGCGGGGGCGCTCATTTTAAAATAAACATGCAAAAAAAAAAGGCGAGGTATGGGGCGGGGAGTAACGTCGCACGGAGTCGAAGAATCCTTCAGAAATGTCCGAAGTGCCGACGTAGTCGAAATAACGGAGCGGCTGGAAGGAGGAGATTTATTTCCCCCCTTTTGTCTCTCCTCTGCCGTCGAGGCCACCCTCTAGTAGGACCAATGGCTCTACTATTGTTGTACTATAGCTGCTCGCTCCAGGGGATGACCCGCTTGAGGGGGACCTCCTCTCAGAGGAAGAGTAGAAGATAAATGAAACAGGAACGGTGGATGCTGTGCCTGGGAGGAAAGGGAAGAAGAAGCGATCACCGCTCGTCCCTATGGACCCTCCGCGTCCTCTGAGGGATGACCGACCAGCTCCTCCCGGGATGACGTCCAAGGTGGGTTTGTCTCGTCGCGATCCACAGACTGCGGAAGGAAGGTGTCCAGGAGCGGGCAACTTCGCAACCGCTGTGCCCTCTCCCAGTCTCGCAGCCTGGAGGCTGCGGGGCCTCTTCGGGCAGCAGAGGGGCGACTGCTGCAGCGGCAGGCGGCATGGCGCTCGGCACGAGGAGGAGCTTCACGGCGACTCTGGGGCTGAAGGGGAGGGGCCGCGGAGGAACGTTCCCCTTCCCCCAATTCCTGGGGGCTTCATGCCATTCACTGGCATGAAGGGGAAGGATTCCACCCCTCTCGCATCCGGCGCAGTTCGGCACTACCCTTCCCCTCGGTCAGTGGGGTTGGGGCGGAGCGCCTGGAGGTAGGAGTCAGTGGACACCTGGGGGTCGAGGTTACCCCACGATTCGTCCTGGGAGCACTCTTTCTGGAGGAAGTGGAAAGGGATGGAAAGAAGTGGATCTGAGCCACGCTAGCCGCGGCGCTGTCCTCTCCACGGAAGGGAAACCACACCTACTGGTCGAATTCCCTCTCGTGTGGATTCTCAAAGCAGGTGATTTAAACCATCAGTTGCCGGAGCGGCGGAATTGGTGGGCCGGTGGGAGACAGACCAGTGGGCGGCGACGCCAGGTGCCCGCGCTGAAGGGCTGCCCTGCCACCCAGAGGAAGGCTTGGAGATCCCGCCGTCGGGCCTGAGCGGGAGCGCCGGGCATCGTGACGGTCCGCTCCTTGGCGCCCCTGGTCTCCTGAGAGACCACCACCGCTTTTCCGACTGGGAGGACCGGACGAGGCTGATTATGTGCACAGTTCTTGCTCCCTCTCCCGCCCTTGCAGCCTCGCAGTGGAGGCGGCGCCTCCTCGGCTCATCAGGACTCTGCGGAGGCGGCTTAACTCTCTGCACGAAGGGATCCTTTACAGCGTCGACTGGGTTCGTCCACCTGCTAATGCCGGGTGGTCCAGAGGAGGGAACTCCCGGACTTCCGGGAGTTTCTGTATCGAGGGCCTCTGTTCCTCGGGGGCAGTAAGGCACTGCTCGTTCCGCAGGAAGGTTCCGGACTGAGGGAGGAAGGAGTCGCGCCGCTGCTTGGTCGACGCCACGCGATGCCGCGAGGAAGGGCGCCGACGCCCCCTCGCACCCGACACAGTTTGGCGTGCCCTGCTTCGCGCATGTCAGTGCATCGTGTTTCCCCCCGGGCATCGAGGGAAACGTTTCTCTGTGGTCCTCTTCCTTCCCTTTCGTCAGCCCAGCGTCACTGTGAAGCCCGTGGCAGGAAAAGAGGAAGGGGAGGGGAGGGGAAATGACATGCGAGCCCCTGGCTTCCCGCTTCAGCGGGGATCATCGTCAGCACCCAAGCGCCAAGTGGAGGGGGCGTAGAGGGGCGAAGTCGCTGGATGGCGATGAATTATTCATTCTCTTCAAACTGATGGAAGGGAGGGATGGGGGAGGTGAAGAGGGGGGCTTGGGAGAGGAGGGGGAACGCGAATCCTCCGGAGCCGCGCGGGGGTGGGGGGAGGGAGCTTGGAGCGCGGAGGCTTCGGGGAGCAATCGACGAGGACGCTGGAAGGTGGAAATGTGTTTCCTGGAGTCCGTGCGCGATTGCGCGGGGGCTTCCCCCGCTTCTGGAACTGCGACGGCAGCCTCGGCCATCTTCCCGGCGCGGCCTGTCGGTCCTCTCTTCCCTCCCTCTGCTTAAGTGGGCTTCCGAACTTTATTGGACGGATCTAGAATCGCTTCCGCTCATTATAAGATCGTTCCGCCGCGTTTTCCCCCGGCGCTCCTTCCATCAAATGGCTTCGAAGTGGTTTATTTGGGGGGGGGAGGAGGAAAGAAAGAAGAGGAAGGAAGGAAGAGAGGAGGAGGAAGGGAGGAGGAAAAGGGAAGGAGGAGGAAGGGAGGAGGAAAAGGGAAGGAGGAGGAAGGGAGGAGGAAAAATGGAGGAGGAATGGATTTCCTCTTTCTTCGCCTTTTCTCTTTCTCTTTTGTTCTTTCTCCCTTGAACTTTCTCTCGTCCCTCTTCCTTTCCTCGTTTCTTCTCCTTCTCTTGCTCTTCCTCTTTCTTTTCACCAGCAGCAGCAACGTCAGCGCCATCATCACCACCGCTTCACTTTATCATCCCATTCCTCCTCCCTTTCCTCCTGATCGTCATGATTATCACCTGTACTGTCTCATCCACTACGATCATCCTCGCCACCACCATTAACGACGTTTTGCTGCTCCTCCACCTCATTATCGTCATCTTTATGGTCTTTCTCTTACCACCGCTGCAGTCTATACTATGGCGTCTCATCCTCACCACTAGCATCACTGTCATCAACAACACTAGCAACAATCTACTCTTTTACTTCACCATCGCTCAATTCCTCCTGCTCCTCATCACCGTCATCATCATCGCCATCATCCCCGACCACCGCTGCACCGCATCCCCCACTGCCGCCAACATCTTCCTCCCTCTCCCCCTCCGAAGACCCCTCTCACCCGCTGCGAATCATACCGGACACGGATCGAACGATCCACGCTGCCTCGCCCCTTCCCCCCCTTCTTCGCCCAGCCGCAGCTCTCCCCCTCCTTCCCTACCGCCCCTTCGGGCTGCCTTCCCAAGCGTGCCCGACTGGACCGCTCTCTCCGCCGTAATGAAATCAGGAACTTCATCCGGATGCTCTTCGCCTCGTGGCCGCCCCGGGGAAGACCGAGTGGCCTACCGGGAAGAGGAGTGCAACCGCAGGCTCAGCAGAGGGAGTAAAGGAAGAGGAGGAGCAGGAAAGGGAGAAGAACGCCGGGGATAGCGGCGCTCTCGGGGACACGCCTCCAGGAGACGCCCGACACCCATCGCCAGCGAAGGGACATTGGCTGCTTGAGGCTCTGGGTCGCGGCCGAGGGGTGGCGAGGGACCTTTGATCCAGGAACGAACCCCGCAGGAGGGCGCGCGACAGAAGGCGCGCGGAGCGCCTCCCGGAGGCGGCAACGAGGAACCGCTTGAGCCGGCACCCGTAGGAGCGATCGATTTCCCAGGCGGGGAAGGGGTAGAGAGCCCCATGCCGCAGTCCAGCGAATCCCGGGAGGACGGCGGGCACCCCGGTGGTTTCACCTGGGAGAGGGAGGAAGAGGGGCTCGTCCTCCGGGTGGGAGCCTCCCGAAGGACCCCGCTAATGGCGAGAACCTCCGGAAGAAGGGAGGAGGAGGAAAGGAGGAAGAGGAAGAAGGAAAGAGAGGAGGAGGAAGAACTCCGAGGAGCTAATGGCGAGGTACGTCCATGGAGCGGCCGCCGGCCGACTCACTGTCCAAGGATGACCTGGACGCAGCCTCCTGGAAGGCGCAGGGATTGTCCGCACCGGGGACGTCCTCGGCGGGGCAGTCAGGCCTGCGGCTAACGGTCGAGGCAGGAGAGCCACAGTTTCGGGGTCGGCCCGCGAGGGGGTCGCACCTGTCCCTCTTCCCAGAAGCAGAAGAGGGAGGAAGGCCGCTGTCCTCCCCTCCATGGAGGCAGTCCCGGAAGGTCTGCGCTCCCGTCCTTTGATCCCAAAGCAACCCATTGGGATCGAAGGGCTGGTCCCTTACTCCCCGTTTCCCCCGTGTGGGACTCCAAAGTGCGCGCGACCCGACAAGGAGGCGCAGAGGGCGAAGTGCCATGGTAACGTAAAGAGGGAGGGGGAAGTGGTCCTCCAGCCGGAGTGCGGCCACCGTCCATCCGTCCACCCCGGCGGGAGCACAAGAGGGATCTTTGCGCCCAGGAAATTAAGAGATCTCTAGGGGTCGCTCGCCGGAAGGGAAGGAGCGCGCTCGCACAGGGACCGACTCTCTGCGCCTACGAAGCACAGGGAAAACGCGGCGAGCCGGATGAGGCACTCGCTGGCTCGCGGCCGCCTCCACTCGGAACCTCTCGTGGGCAGCGGCGCCACCGGAAGTCGCGTTCCTCCCTTCGATCCTTTCGGTGCCAGATCTGAGCTGCTGCCGCCCGAGCCATCATTGGATAAGGGCAGGAAGGGACTCTGCTTGGCGGCCGACCGGCGCCGCGATCAACGGCCGTCGACTTTGCCTTCCGACAATCAGCCCGCGCAGATTCCCGTGGGCCACCTGATCACCTGGAAGTTCCCCACCCATTCGCTTGGTTCTTCTTCATTTCGTGCTCCCCCTTCTCCTGCCTCCTCTATGTCCCCTTCGTAGCACCGCTGGGTCCCTTCCTGGAGGAAGTACTCTTGCGGGAAACAACAGGGGACGTGGTGCCGTGTCCTAGGCAACGTGCTGTGCAGGGTCTTCCGATCTCCAGGGTGATGTAATGGTAGAGTAGAGACGCGCGTGGCTCAACAGTTTGTCCGCAGTGGCCAAAGTCCTCCGTGCCATCGGAAGACTCAGGGGACCAGAGGGAACCAGTGAGGAGGTAGCCTTCTCGCGGGGTCTCGTCGGTGCTTAGCGCCGAGTCCAAACTTCCTGGTGCTGCAGCCGACGAAGCTGACCAGGCCGACAACGTGCCCGCCTCTTTTCGGCTGCAGGGGGAGCGCTCAAAGGAGGAGACCCCACCTTTTCTACGAGCCGACCTGGTTCAGGTCGCAGCGCCGCTCCGCGCTCGACGGCGCCAGCGAGGCTCGGGCGGTGACAGGAAGAGCAGGGACTTCCGAGGGCCTGGCAAAGAGTTTATGGCTGCGCCAACCAGCTCCCGGCCCTTCGTGGCTTCCCAGCCACCCCGCTGGCCTGCCTGCGCGCCGTGCGGCAGTATTCAGTCGCCAGCATCTGCCTCGGCGGCCACCGAGTGTACGGAGAACCTGCCCAGAGGGGTAGTCGTACCAACAGAGCAGTCATATTGGATCCGCTCGGGCACACAATTGGGCAGCGCTTTGCAATCCCATGGTTCCCTCTACGGGCTGTAGATGCGTGGCAGGACCCCCCAAAGAGCGGCAAACAGGTCGAGCCCGTCCATGGGCCGCAACTGTCTTTTGCCGCAACGAGGTGACCACGAAGAGCGCCTTCTCTGCCCCTCCGACTCCCGCATTTCGTTGGCGCCCCTTCCCTTCCCCCTTCTTTTCATCTTTCCTACGAGGCGAAAAGAGGAACAGGCGAACTCCTCCGGAAAAGCTCTGTGGAGCATGACAGGGTCCCAGGTGGGTCGCTAGGACTTCTTTGACCCGCGATGCCGAACTCGGCTCCAGAAAGACTGCAAGTGTGGATCCACTGCTGGAGGCCGTCGTTGATGTCCGTCGGTGGAAGAACCACTGTTTCTACTTCCTCCGGATCTGTGCCGAGAATGCAGGCGTCGCTGAAACCGCAACAAACAGCGGACTGCCTCAAGGATTCTTCGTTCCGCTTCCCCTCCGCAGAAGCATCGGATATCCGGTAGGCAGGTTCATGACAGTCCACAGAAGGCGGCCGAAACCGCAAATCCCGCCAGTGCGATCAAGTGCCAGGAATGCGTCCCGGAAGAACCGTGGAGGAGACTGTGGGCACGTCGGCCTGTCCGTCAGCCTCCCCCTTCGCCGCAGCATCCGAGGTCCACGGCACCTGCCAGGCAGCAGTGGACCACCACCAGGTGGATGGACCGCACGCATCAGCTCGGTCAGGTCCTGTTCGCCGGGACGAATTCTTCGGCGTCCCGCCGGAAGAGATAGAGATGCCCCCGGCGATGGCTGACAGCAGTAGGCGCCCTGCTGGAATGCGCTGGGAGCACCGGCTCAACGCGCAGCGCCACCGCCCACGGAGGGGGACCGTGATAACCACGCCAGACGCAGGCAAAAGATGGAGACCTCCCCTTCCCATTCCAGCCCTGCTAGTGGCCTAAGGCATTCCTCGCGTCCCTCCTTTACCCAGTGCACCACCCTCTCAACATCTTGAGGAACCTCTTTGCGCGGAGCGCCTGGTCTCCAGATGCCACCGTCGTGGAGCGGTGCTGTCCACGTGGGTGTGTCGTCTCCGGGGACGACGCCGGGAGAGGGCAGCACGGCATTCTTCCCATCATCCTATTTTTGCGGGTCACAACGAAGTGGCACCACCTGCGCAGCTGCCAAGAGGAGCTCGCCGGCACCCTAAGAAGGAGCACCAAACGTCGCGGGATGCGATCCCTTTCCCTCTCCCTCCTTCCCGATCCAAACAGACTGGTTTTGTCTTCCTTTTTTCTTATCCCGGAACTTCTTACCTGATGTTGCCGACCCCCTCGGCGTCTCTCAGGCGATGGTCGGACTTGACAAGTGCACGGGACCACCGACTCCACTCTGCACCCCCTGGCGCGAACGGGCGGAGTCAGGGGATTCCTGGACGCGGCTCTCACGGGTCTACAGCTCTTCGTCTTGTCTGACGCCTCATGGAGATTCCTCTCTGGGAGGCCCGAAGGGGCACGGAGGAGCGGGCGGGCACACGCGCCGCCACCGCTCCCGCAGACGGCGGCGCTGCCTTCCCCGTGGCCTCGCAGCAGCGGCCGCCCCTGGCTAGGTGTGATCCCTCCTGGAGGGCAGCAGCATCTCTTCTTCGCCTGAGTCGCGACGCAACACAAAGGTCCACCTCTTCGCTGCCTCCCGCGGGGCCACGGGACGGCCAGGGAACGTGAGCCGTACCTTCGCGGCACCCGGTTATCGGAAGAGCGCGAGTCCTGAAGGAGCTCAAAGCGGAGGTTCTGCCAGAGGCACAAATCCCTCCCCCAGGGACGGAAGATGTGTCTTCCGTGGGGGATCCGCTCCCCTGGAAGAAGTTGTTGCCCTCCTTGGTCGGCATTGCCGGCGGAGGCGCTGCTCGAAAGAGGAGAGGAGACGACGATGGCGGCGGCGGCGCCTGGACCAAGGACTCCTCGCGTGCAGCTCTCCTCTCGCTGCGTTCGGCGATTCAAGGGTGAGCCCCTTGGGGTGCTCGCAGATCACAGGAAGCAGCAAGATCCTGCCCTCCTCGAAGGACCCTCTGCGAGCCTCCGCGAACTCCTCCCCCACAAAGGAAAGCCTGCAACGCATCTGTGTGGCCCAGGAGGGCAGCTGTCTGCAGGAACGCCCGGCGAAGAGTGTGTTGTGGACCCGGTATCACCGGAACGCATCTATAAATAACCGTCGACCCTGAGTTAGCCGTAATCCTGGAGAGTTCTTTATTCGTAAGGCCTACTTCGTACCAAGCGATATCGGATGCTTCTCTTCGCATCTTCTTGTTCGGAAGAACCAAGGATTTAGAGCCCACTGGATATTTGTTTTTTGTTTGGTAGGGTAGTGGGATCGGCTACCCTTTCGGTGCTCCCTGTTCCCTTGTCGACCACAAGGGAAACACCGAGGACCCCTGAGCTCCCTCGTTGAGGGGGTGGGGTGATGACAGGAAGCCTTGGAAGACCCTCCGGGGTCGCTCCCACCTCAGACGGAGAGTGCTGGACCCTTCGCTGACGGGACCCCGGCGTCGGCCCGCTTCCACGGCGGGATACATCTCGCCGCTGGCTCCAGGACCTCGCCCCGCGACCGGCGGAAGGGATCGGCGCGTCCAAGGAGGCAGTCCACTCTCTTCCCATTCCGCAGAGATGTTGAAAGCGGTTCCCGTCGCTGCTTCCTCGGTTCATTCGGTTCCTTCACAGGCTGTTCCGCTGGCTCGGTCACCCTGGTCGCGCCGGGTGGATGGTGTTGCCACGGGAGCTGAAGGTCACGCTCTCCGCTTGTCCTTCCCCTTACCTTTTCCCCATTTCGTCATGGAGACTTCTGGATCTGCTTTTTCTAGAAAGCTGGTCGAATCCGCGCCATGGGATTCAGCAGACCGACCTCCTCCCTACTCCGCCTTATCTGCCATGTGATCTGAGGCTGCTTTTCTTGAAATTGCTAATTGTCCATCTTCTTGTGGAAGGGCTACCTTAGGGTAGGGGCGCAGGCGCTTCTGCGGTCTTATCATCTCTCATTTACAGGTTGAAAGCTCCACTTCATCTTTCCTCTCGCGCTACAGGCGACAAACCACAGGCTCCCAGAGGTCGCCGGCCGTGGCACCACTTTCTTACCCCGCCATTTGCGCCTATAGTGCCCCGGGCATGCCCGTCTCCGTGGAGTCTTGGGCAATTTCTGCGGGGCGGGCCACTCTTCGAGGACCGCAGATATCGACTTTCCCCTCCCGAACTCGCTGGGGGCGCTGCCACTCGCTCCGCCCAAGGACACCGCGTAGAGCCGTTAACTGAAGGCGATGGCGACCTGGCTGAAGGGAAAGCGGGTAGAGATTTCTACAGAGGGCCGCAGGGAGGAGGAAGGGATGCTGCGCAGCGAAGGCGCGGGAGGTCGAACGTTGCCTCCGGCGTAGGAGGACGGTCGAAGTGGCCCTTCCTCCGAGGAAAAGGGGACCGGAGAACGCCCCAGGAGGCGAGCCCTCCACTCCTTCAAACCTTCATCGAAAAATTGGCAGCATCTTTTGTCCACAGCTGTTCCCTGTCGGCTGCTTCTGAAGACTGTCTTTCGCTGACGACGAGAGCCCCGCCCCCTTCTCCTTCTTCCTCCTCTTTCTTTTCCATGCCCCCTTCTTCCTTTTTCTTCCTCCTTTCCCCTCCTCCTCTTTCTTCCTCCTCCTCCCTGGTGGTGGTGTGTTAGCTGGCGGTGAAGAGTGAGCGTAAAGACAACGATATTCCAAACTCACTGACGTCGGGCACCGAGGGCGTCTTGGGACATCTCATAACGTTCCTTGACACCACTCGAGGAGGACAAGCTGGCCAAGGGGCCCGCGAAAACCTTGGATTGCTCCTCCTTTCCCAACGTTGGCTCTCCGATGATCTTCGTGTCACTCTGGCTTGCTTCGAGGATCGGCGTGGATCCATCCTGCTCCAGCCACTGCTCTCCAGAGATTCGTACCTTGCGGTGCCTGCAGCCCAGGAAGTCGGGTTGGCGCAAGACGTCTCTGAGGCGGAAGGATCCTGGATCAGGACCGCCCCCTTTCCAGAGCCATTTCCCAGCCTGCTGCAGTCGCCAAGGTAACTTGCGTTTTGCGGTGGGCCGCGAGGCTACTGGAGGGAACTCGGGAAACTTCCTCAAGGATTTCTGGTTTCGTGGCCCACGGATTCACCACTCCCGGAAAGCGTTCTGGAGGCCGCTTTGTGAAGAGTGCCTCCGGGTTCGAATTTCACCTCAGGGCAGGATCCTCGCTTTACGCTGAATTCTGAGGTCACCTCACTCACCCTTCATGTGGTCAGGCTGCGAAGCCACACCGGAACACACAAAGGAGCTTTGTCCTGGGAAGAGCGAAGGCAACAAAATGGTGGTTCGTTTCCTGCAGTTGTCCCTGGTGTCCCAGTTGAGGGAGAGGTATTCCGGAGAGCCTCCTCATCCCTCTGGAGAGAACAAATCTTCCAGACTTATCCACCCCCACCCCCACCCTCTCCGTCCCACACAACCCCTTTCCGTTGGGGTTCTGAGGCAGTGGAGATACCCCGTGTTTGGGGACTCTCTTAGGCATGAGAGTCCTCCCCTTTCTCTTCCTTTGGTCTTGCGGCAGTATGACCAACTCTGAGCGGCAGTTCCGAGGAGACGGAAGTCCGTACCCTGGGGGAGGAGCCACGCAGTCGGCAGCTCCTGTGAAGGTTGTACACATACGAACTTACGAACGAAGACTGCCTGAGGTCATGCCGCATGCCAGAAATCCCTCGAAGTCTCTTCCAAGCCCTCCCCTCCTTCCATCTCTCGACATGGGTCGACGGCTGCTTCCGGTGCATGCGGTCCACCACAGCCTCCCGTATGAATTTCGCATCTCCGTTTCAATCTCCAAGGTTACGCGTCCGCTCCTGCGTCTTCGGCAGACCGGGGAATAATTAGACCGCCGCGCCATGTCGGATTTCGACTCCTCCCCCTTTCCTCCCTTCCTTTCCTTTCCTTCCCTCTCAAGCTCTTCTTTTCCCTCGTCCTGGTTCCCCGGTTTACCTGTGTTGATTCTCCGTCTCCCCACGAGTGAAGCCGTCATCGGCTGAAGATTAGGGAAGGCTGCTGCTCCGGGGCGACAGTGGCGGTTGCTGGAGTCTTGTTTATCTTCCCGAATCGCCTGCTTAGCAAACGAAGGCACCGTTCCGGGACCCGCGCTCCTCTCCACACTTCGGTAGCGAGCCGCAAGATTGGGGATTGTGTGTGATGATGTCACAGAGGAGAGGGAGGGGAAGGGGAGGAGAGGCGTTCCGAAGCCACTGCCGGGAAGCCGTCTCTCCTGCCCGGAGTTCTCTCGCAGCCCAGGCCACCTGAGGCGGCAATCGGATGCGACAAGAGGGTGCGGAGGGGAAGAGAGTGGGCATAGTCAGGTGTCTCGGCGTGCTTGCGTTACGATGTCATAGTGAGCAGTGTACACGTACAGAGTACAGAAGGACACCACGATGACAGCTTTTTTTTTTCTGGCAGCGGTAGGGCTGCAAAGGCAGGGAGAGCTTGGGAGGGCACTGTGAAGGGGAGGCAGAAAAAAGGAGAGACAGGGAGCTCCGCATTCTACAAGGTGCTAAAGGCTGGGTACACCCGGGCGCGGACATCGAACATCTTCTAGAGCATCGCCGAACAATCGGAGCTTCTTTCCTGTCGCATCCAGCATCAAAACGGCACCTCGCGGGCGTGAGGAATCGCTACAGCAGCCGGCCTTCCCCCGGCTGCTAAAGGGTACGGCCGCTGGACTGCGCTGGTACTCGCAGTCCAGCGTCAGGCACGTGAGAGATTCCGTCGTCCCACGTTTCCGGGACGCATTCCTTCCCGATCAGTAGTGCCAGAGTTGGTGGCGACGGCAACACTGATCGGAGGGAAATTCTGGGTTCAAGAACAGGAGTTGCCTCCGTAGAAGAGCACTGGACAACCAGGAGAATAGTGGCGGCTGTTGTCGCCTCGTGATATCGAGGCGTCCGTTTCCCGAGAGAAGAAGATGGAGAGACTTCCCGAGTTCCACGAGGGAAATGGAAGCACAGACTCGCGGATCGACCACACAAGAAGACAAGGGGAGTTCAGCAAGGCGGCCACAGCAAACAGAGAAACAAGAAAACAGCCTTCTTATCCTCTTCTTTCTCATCCTCCTTCTCTTCTTCCTCCCCTCTTCCTCCTCTCCTCTTCCTCCTTTCCTCTTTCTTCCTTCCTCTTTTTTCTCCCGGAATCTTGTCGGGAGTTTGGATGTCTGGATCACGTCGCCGGAGCCCCCTCCCTCATCTCTTCGCCTTCAGTTAAGCGTCCAAGATGGAGTCCGGCCATGTCGGGGGCTGCAGGAAACTGCGAGAACATTCTTCCGAGATCCTCCTCTCACCCACCCTCTTCCGTCTGCTTCAAGCACGCCTCCCGTCTCTTAAGAGCTCTAGCGGTGGGACTCAGACGCAGCTATAGCGCTCCTGACCCTCCCATCCCTACTCATCCCCTCCTCTAACATGAGCAAGTCTCAGAAGGGTGGAACGCATTTCAAACGAACTGCAATTTCTCTCGCCTTCCTTGAAGCCACCGCGTCTGGAACCACGGGAATTCCTGACGGTATGCTGTGCCCCGTGTGGTATTCGTGCACGTTCCTGCGCATGGACTTCTGTGGTTCACCCCACTACGTGTTCGCCATAGAGGAGACTTCACACGTGATGTGAGGATGGGCTGTTTCTGGGTCATGCTGGGAGAACTCCCAACTGAAGGTGGATTCGTGAGCTCCCAATCAGCATTTCTTTATAAATCCATGCAGAACTGCCCTATGGACGTTGTCGTCCATGCACGGTCACAAGCAGTTAGCGTTAACGACTCGAGGTCAGCCGTGATCAAGGGATGCATCCTTCGGTTAGTGATTGCACACACCAAAATCCAGAGGTGACGAGCGGCTCTAGCGAGCACCATCAAGAGGTCGCGTTTCCAGGAGCTCGCGAAGCGTCACTCACTACTTCGAAAGCAGCGCACAAGCAAGGAAAATGAACGGGAAACGATTTCTGAAACAACCCCTTCACAGGGAGAAAGTCACCAGAGAGCATCTTTCGGATGTGATTTGGGGTCTCGAGGATTTGCGGGAGCTGCACATCCCTCGTTCTGTTTCTTTTCGCCTTGTTCCCTGCTTCTTCACGTGAGAGAGCAGCAGCATCCGAAGAAAGCGCCTTCGGGAGAGATTCGGCCGAGAACGCGCAGTATTCGAGTTTTTCGTCTCCTCGCAAAACACCAGGGGATGTGGCAAGTCACCAGCAGCAAGGAATCCCCACGGGGCTGCTAAAGGATGTCGAAAAATGGACCGCCGAAAAAGACCTCGGCGGGTTGGCACATCGAGGAAACACTCCCCGGATAACTCTCATCCCTTCCCCTGTACTGCTCCAGGGAGAATACAAGACCCAAGGTTTCCAGGGGAAAGAAGACAAAAAAAAAACAATGAGCAGCTGAAGGGACAAGGAGGAGAATTTCTGCAACGGGAACTCATCCGAAAGGAACCCGAGATAGGAGAGGCCTCTCTTTCCCCTGGCAACCTGCCCTTCTATCCTTTCTTTTTTTCTTTGCTCCATAAGACTCTGGAATGGCGCTTCGCTGCAGCCTTCTCCTTTGAGAACCATTCCTCCCTCTCCTCTCTCCCCCTTGCCTCGCGTCTCCATCCAGCCAGTTTCTGGTTCGCTACCGTTTCTGGTACGAATGGAGAAAATACCTCCTGTGTTACCTCCACTTGATCCCCACGGCAACTGGGAACTCATCGTGGAAGCTTCCGGACCATAAGGCTGGTCTTCTCAAGCGGCCACCAGCAGGAACGAGCCGCGCAAAACCAAGGCGGGAGGAACCGCGGAGACGTCTTGACGGAAGCGCCTATCGATAGCTCATTGGTTCGCTTTTCTCCCGAAATTCAGGCGCTGTGGAATTGCTTTCCTTCTATCCTTATCCGACTAATAGGATCTTCCTACCTCATCGTCCTGGACAGCCATTAGTGGTGCAGTCGGCGAGCTCCGGCTTAGCGCCAGCGCGGACCCACATTCCAGAATGGTTGCGCGTTTCAAAGTCTCCCCAGTATGCATGCTGAATCCGCACTCTTTCAGCGTATCCGCATTGTTGCGTCGGGACTGCATTGTTTTGGAACGTCTTCATTGTTGCTGCGCGCCTGCATTGTTGCTATTGCACGATTCTGTTGATTCCACTTCCTGGTAGTTCCCATTCGAGCACTCCTTCCTGAGTGTTCGTTCGCACCTGGCATTGCCGGGACATTTATTTAAAAGAAACGAACTGAAGTTCATTGGGAACGGAGTTCCTGCAAAGCGTACCAGCCAAACCCATGACAAAGGAAGTTCAGGAGGAATGACCACCAGCTTGCAGGTCGGTCCCTAAGGGAGTCAGTAGGAGGAGGGTGGGGAACAATCAGTAAGGTGAAAAAAGACGAGAGGCTAGGGGCAGGGGTCTCTGGTATCAAACACCCCTTACTTCCTAGAGATGGCGCTGAATGCTGGCGATTCCCCTGCCGACTTCTTGAAGATGAGGCCACCTTGTAGCTGGCCTCAGGGAGGCGGCTGCCCTGCTGGACGGCCTCCCTTCGCAGCGAACGAGACCCCATCACGGAGCGGGTTGCAACGATGGCGCGGATGCAGCATCTCGTTGCGGCCACGGAGAATTCCATCGACAGCATCGACCACGTCTTCCTCGACGAGCACCTGCGCGCGCGGACGGGTCGCCGCCACAGGAGGCGGTCGAAGCTGTCGGATCACCACCGAATCGACTTGTAAATGTTGCCCCGCCAGAAAAACTCCCCGTTCTCCGCGTGGCGTATAACGGGGGACTGGATGCGTCTCCCCGAGGCCGTGGAGCAACTCCGTGGCTTCTTGCGAGGAGCAGCAGTGCAAAGATTCGAGGACTCCGACGCTCTGAAGAGCTCGAGATTCTGCGAAAGATTCCCGGTAGACCGCCTCCCGACGCTTTCGGCCAGGGCATGCGGAAAGAGCGGGCGTTCTTGCAGGCGCGGCTATGGCAAAGACGGCCAGATGTACGTCGACTGGCGGAATTTCGAGCAGGGATCGAGCCCCAGGCCTGGCAGTCTAACTCGGCCACTTTGCTGGACGTAAACGGCCAGGAATGCTCGGCCCCACAGCAGGTAAAGCGCATCTTGCGCAATAACTACTCCTATCTTTACGCAAAGGCACCACTGGAGCACGACTTCTCGCAGCGCCTACTGACAGAAAACGTCCCAGCGTTAGGGGAGGAGTGGCAACGGCTCGCGGAACCTTCCTCGATTGGCGAAATCTCCAGCGCCATCGGAAAGCTCCAGAAGAGAAAAGCGCCAAGAAAAGACGGTCTGCCCCCAGAATTTTACCAGAGCTTTGCGGTAGAGCTCGCGTCCCTGGTGCAGAAGATGGAACTGATGACTCGGGAAACGGGAGAGGTTCCTGCCTCGTTCCGGTCAGCTAAAGTAAGGTTCCTCCCGAAGGGAGGAGACCTAAGCAACATCGGCAACTGAGGCCAATTACTGTTGTAAATACAGATTCCAAGTTGCTAACGAAGTTGCTCTCTCGCTTGGAATTGGGCGGCTCCGAGTTCGCGACCTCGCTGCTCTTCCGGAGACCCGGACCTGGTGGTCGTCTAGAGGCTCTTCAGCCGACACTGCCTAGCAGACAATTCCCGGCCGTGACGGGTGGAGGGGCGACGCCGCCGCCTCCGTCCTGGGGTGGTCCTGGAGGATCAATGCACCAACGGGCACAACCTGCCCCTCAGATTCCTCCCGGAAGGGCTCAGATCCCTACGGTTCGCCTCTTTCCGCGCGCATTCGCTCCTTGCGGGATGCGGCTTCCGCGCTTTCGAAATGGAGGCGCGCGTCCGGCCCGGAGGGGACCCCCTCCTTCGAGAAGGGCCCGGATCATGTCCCCGCATCAGGCGTCCCTCAGCTGCTGGCCTCCTTCTTCCTTCCCCCTTCCATCACCTCGCCCTCATCGACGACCTCGGAGGACCTCGGAGGTGGAGCGGAGGTTCTTCGTTGGTCGCGAGAACGGGCTGGTCATCGTCCCCGTCAGGGAGGAGGAGACGAGGTGGCCTCCTGAGTACGCTGGTCGACTGAGAACCCATCGCGGAAGCTGGAGGAGTCCTTGCCATTAAACTGGCGTCCCCCGAGGGATTGTTCGGCACGAAGGGACTCGCTGCGCTACACGATGGCGTGGAGGCGACTCCCCAGCAGGCAGATTCGGCTCAGGGCCTCGAGATTTCCAGCTCTCCTTGCGAATCGATCTCTCGGGTCATCGCTTCCCAGGATCCCAGCGGATCGACGGCGATCACGCCAACCGGTGCTCCGTTCCTCCCGGGAACGGGGGGAAGAGAGGGAGGGCCTCGATTCCAGCGCAGCGCAGTTCCGTCGGGGAAGCGGAGGGTGCAGGGAGGTGAGGCCGATCCCACTTTGCCCACTCCGTGGGATGCCGGCACCCGTCAGAGGGAGCGTCTCGCAGCATCTTCGTGACCGTGGGGAGAAGAAGAGCACCAAGAAGAACCGGAAGTCAGCCAGAGGCACGCACGCAGGAGAGACGACGCCCTCCGCTCTGGAGTAGTCTGGGCAATGGCCTCGCTGATGCGAGGAGCCTCTCGATACCACAGCCGGGAGCAGGGGATGAAACGGGAAGGGAGGGAAGTAGTTCGGAGAGTCCCTTTTCTTGCGCCCCCCCTCTCTCTCTTTCTCTCTTGACCCGGCATCCCGTCCATGAAACGCCAGTAACAAGGAAATCTTCCGGGATCGGCTGCGCGTGTCTGGCTCGAAGGCTGGGCTCAGTCCTGGAGACCCGCGCAGGGGAAGGGGGGAGAAGGAACAATTTCTGGTTCCCTGAGGAAGGAGGAGCTTCCAAGGCGCCCGCAGGGCTCAGAAAGTCCTCCTTTCCTTCACGAAGAAAAATTCCTCCGCATCTTCAGCCAGCATCCGGCCGCCCTGGACTGCGAAACCGCGCGGCGGCTTCGTGTTCACCACCGACCACGAGGTCTCTCGGAGAGCTATAGCCCTGCTACCCACACCTCCTCAGGCGGCAGCAGGAGGTGGTGCCCCCCCCCTCGCATGGGTGCAGGCGAGGCAGTAGCCCTTCCCCATGACTTCTAGCGGTGGTGCCTCGACCCCACTCCAAAGGACCAGTCCAGGCGGCCATCTGCGAGGGGGAAGAGAGGAAGGAAGAAGGTCGCCGTACTCTCCTTCCTCCCGGAAAGAATTCTCGGGCAGGCGAATGCGCTCCGCAGGAGGAAGATCCGGAAGCTCCTCCCTCAGGAGCTCTGCCTCCGGGAAAGTAGAGTCTCTTTCGGGAGCGGACGTAGCGCAGCGCCGCCGCTTCTTGAGAGCACGCCGGAGCGCGCGGCTGCCGCTTCTGAGACGCCCGGCGAGTGCGTCGCTCGGTCCAGCGCGTCCCTTCCCCTCCTCCTCCTTCTCGACTGCGCCGTAATCTCCTGACTCTATAGCCGCCGGGATCGCTCCCTGTCTTCCGCCTCCCTCGAATTTTCTCCTGGATCAGGTGATGCTGCGATCGCTGAGATGAAGAATCTCCAGCATTTGGGGGAGGAGGGTCTTAAGCGGTTCCTCAGCAGAATTTTCCACCTGATCTGCCTCGGGAGACGGCAAGCCGAAAACTCGAGACGAGGGAGGGGAGAGAGGGGGAATCGATGCCGCGGTGGAGCCTCCGCGCATGGATGCGCAGGCGAGCGATGGCCTGGTGCCCCTTTCCCCTCTCCTTCCCCCACACACATACACAACCTGACCGGCGGGCCCACCTGGAGGCGTCCCTGGCAAGCGCGCTTTTTACCAAGGACGCCTCCAGGTGGGCGTCCTTGCCCCGCCTTCCCAGTTGGACCCTGCTCCTGAGGGTCGCCTGGACGTCATCAGAGGACCGACTGAGAGGTGGTGCTATCCGCCGCGACGTCGCCACTACCATCTTGGAAACCGAACCTCATGACCGGGGCGATGGGTGGAAAAGCTGAGGGCGACGCGAGAGTCTCTGGCCTTCCCTCGGGTTCAGGAAGAGAGCGTCTCGGTGCACAACCCGGGGCAGCCTTGGTCTGTCCGCGGAAATGACTTCTCTCGGCGCGGCTCCCGAAGCCAGTCTCCACAAAAACTGGAGCCGGCGAGGGCCCTTCTGCAGTCCAGAGAGCAGCAGGGAGCGCTCCGCGACCCGCAGTGGCAGGACGCTTTCCCCCCGGCTGCATCCGGCAGCTGAGGGACCCGGTTCCCAAGGAAACGGCTCCGTCGGCAAGCGAGGGCCGGGAGACCAGCACGGGTACAGCGCGCTCGGGACGGTGGCTCCGCATGGAGCTCATGTCGCCGGCAGTTCGGGATCCCTCCGGCCTCTCGGCGCGGGAGGAATCCGCAGAGATGCGCCATCCCGTCGCAGGAGCAGACCAAGCGCGACCGAGTGACCTCGAGCTCCGCACAGACGTGGTGTCGGCCATCGATGGCAGGCCATTCGGGAAAAAAACCCTTTGGCCCGGGGGAGAGCGGCGGTGGGCGTGAAGCTGCATCCCCGCACGGAGACCCACGGAAGGAAAATTCGAATTCACCTTGGTGATCCGAAAATGAAAGGCGGCTCCGTTCCTGAGGCTCACTCCAGGAGGGAGCGAGTCGCCGCTGGCGGCGGCGGTGAGCTCATGCCAGGATTCGAAACCGGGACCGACTGACCAGCAGCGGGGGATTTTCGCCATCGCCGGAGACCCCACAGCCCCGCGTTCCTTCTCCAGGTTGGACCTGGCGTGGCACATAGGCGTCGGCGTCTATCTCTTGCGTCCCGAGGCGGCCATCCAGGTCAACGGGTCCACGGTGTTGTCTCCAGTGGCCAGTGGAGCCACGGACCGATCTTCCTGCAGGAGCTGCATCTCGGGGGCGCCATACCCAAACTAGCTTTACGGTTACGAGGGATGCGCCCACGGGCTGCGGATGAGTCCCGCCACGCCCTTCCCGTCCCTCCTCCACTCCTCCCCGCGCAGGCGAACGGGAATGCCCTGGACATGTTCGAGGACGCCGCCCAGATGCACCGCATCTCCCTCTGCGGGCCGGCCGACCCCCCGAACCGGCCGTGAGGGAGGGACGCGGGGAGCCAAGTGATCCGCGAGCGAGAACGCCAGCCGTGCACGAGACCCAGCGGGTGAGCGATCCGGCCCGCGCGCGCACCTTTCCCCGGGAAGCCGACGGGGACGCGAGGGCGGGGATGACCCCGTGCAGATTCCGCCACCTATGCCTTGCAGTTTTCGGGGTGACAACCGCCGGTGCATGACAGGGTGCTCAGGGGCGGGGGTGTTCTGCAGTAGAGCGGGGGCGCGTCGCGGATTCCAACCCGACACCGTCCATCCGCGCACTCGCTCGGACTCGGACTCCGAGAGCGCGTGCTCGCTGTCCCCCCGGATATCTAGTCGGGTGGTCGTTGCGCAGGGGAGAGTCCTCACTGCCCTTGCGGAGACCGACTCGTGTGGTTGTTCGGAGGGCGTCCCAGCAGGTACCACCCGGCAGGGACGTCCCGGCGGTGCCGGATGGGACGGGAAACGACGACGATGACGTCCTGGGGGGGTCTCGTCGGGGTGACGCACCAGCTGGAGCCAACCGGCCCCTCGAGTTTCGCCCGTCCGCTGTATTCGGTGTGGTAGGAGATGGCGCCCTTTATCGCATGGAAGGGGAGTTGGTCTCCGCTCCGGTGCAGTGGGCGCTTCGTGCCTGGCGAGCGGGAAAAGAAGGGAAACGCTCCCACCCCTACTGCATCGGATGCTGCGCTCCCCTCCCCCCACCCCTTGACCTCCAGAACGGCGCGGATGGCGGATTACCCGGACAGGTTACTGCCCGAATGCGCCGTGCACTTGGCGCCGTAGCGGCAGCAGAGGTCGGCCATCCACACAGCGGCCCTGCTGATGGAGGCTGCCGCGAGGAGGCCTCGTCGGGATCCAGGAACCGCTAGGGAAATCTGCGGCACCTCACGGGAGGAGGGGAGCGCTGCGAGCATCCAGCCCTTCCGCTCCCTCACTTTTCATTCTCCCAATTTATTTGCAGCTGTCCTTTCCTCCCGCTCCTGCCCCATAGAAGCGGCCGACCTACGAGTCGGTGACGCCTCTCCCTAGGGAGCTCCGTTTCTTCCGGTATCCAGTAGGAATCTCCTGCTAGCGCTCAGTCCAAGGAGATGAGCGTACCGGCGTGACCTCATTCTCATCCTGGTGGTCGCGCCGTGATGAGAAGGCCGACATGTGCTGCCCCTGGGTCGGAGGGCCGCGCTCGCTGGGGGCAGGACTGGGGAGAAGGGTAGGGAGGGCCAATCAGTGAAAGAGCGGGTAGGGAGTGACGAATCCCGAAGACCCGAGTGGGGACAAGGAAGGGACGAAAGGGAGGTCAATCCGCGTACAATCGCCCGAAGGCTCCCTGGAAACCCCTCATCCCGAATCGGACCATTTCGACGCCCCGCACGTGGGCTGTGGCGATCCAGGGCGAAGGCCGCACCTAGCCCTGTGGAGGGCGCGTGCGGTTGAGTGACCTCGACCTCCGCGCAGACGTGGCGTCGGCCATCGACGGCAGGCCGTTCGGGAAAAAACCCTTGGTCGGGGGAGAGCGGCGGTGGGAGTGAAACCACGCCCCCACACGGAGGCCCTCAGAAAGAGTCGGAGGGGCGTGACCTTCCGCTTCAGGTTCGGAGATCCCTTCCAGAGGGAGCGTAGGGAGGCATCCACGTTCCGTCGGCTCTCCTGGCTGTTGCCGTGGTGGCGCATCGAAGTCACGCTAAACGCCCCTCGGGATTCGGAAAGGGGGGTAAGGAAGTCAAAAAGATGCTGACCTCCAGGTCGTCTCGTGAAAAGGGCGGGAGGACCAGGGAACCGAATGCTGCGGACCGAAGGGAGTCATCGGCGACCCGCGCCGCGTCCCCTGCAGCCCTCCTGGGAAGCCTCTCGACGTGGGGGGCGCCCTCCTTCCTTCGTCCCGACGGAGTGGACTGAGGAGGGGATCCGCTAGCGGCTGCCCACCAGCCGGCCTCAGAACACCCCCCTGGAAGCCACGAAGGCCGCTTGGGGGAGGCCTCATTGGGGCAAGGTCTCATCCTCCGTTCTCCAAGGAAGGAGCTCCCCCTCTGAGGAAGGGAGTTGCCGGTCTCCGGGGAGGGGAGACCGGGAGATGTGTCTATTGACCCGCTCGCTGCGCTGCCCTAGAATGGGCCCCTAGAATGAGGAGGCTGCAAGCCTTTTACTTGAGGGACAGCAGAGTCCAGCGGCAGACGGCGCCACCGTTCGTTCCCAGGAGGTCTGGCCGAAGGCAAAGGAATGGTCCCCCCCCCAGAGAGCTTGTCGCGTCGCGAGGAAAGCTCTCTGAAGAGTTGTGAGTCTAAAGTGTCACCACGGAGATGGACTGCTCTTGAGAGCAGGGAAGGGGTGGCGCTGACCACCCCGGCTCCTCGGTTCTTCCGGGACGCCCGCGGCGGTCGGGACGGCGAGGGAGGAGCCACCCCGCTGCATGAAGGCGGAGCGCGCGCTCGCCTTCGTGAGCCATCCCATGGAAGGCGCGTCTCAACTTCCCCCGTCCCTCCTTTCTTTTCTGAAGGACCCCTCTGCCGAAGCGCCAGAAAGCCCTACTCTCGAGAGCTGCCCCTATGACCAAGTCTAGAGAGCCCCCGCGCGTCCGAGGTCCTCGGGCAAAAGGAGCAAGCGGTTTCGGAGCCCTCCTCGCGCCGTTTTGATGCGGGGCGTAGCCGGCCTCGGGCTCTCCCACCGAGGCGGAGGCCCCCGTGTGCGAGGCTGTTTGCTTCCAAGGTCACCACGGGCCCTCGGTTCTTTCGTCTGGGCTCGGATGGGTAAGGGTCACCCCGCCCGAGGGATGGAGACGGGCAGGGCGACCATCGGGCCTGCCTCCCGCCACTGGAGCAGCCTGCCGTGGATCCCGGAATCTCCAGCAGCGCCAGACGGTCGCCCAAGAGACGCGACCTCCCTCGCTATCCCACGTGACGCAGGACGGCTGCCGTTGCCACGTGGACTCCCGGAGGAAGCCACACGCCTTGCATCCCCCGCTGGACTGTGGAGATAGTGCCTCCAGCGAGCTTTCGCGGAGCCTCTCCTGGCCCTCCTCCTGGACTTTTCCGCGGAAGCGGCGGAAACCATCCTGAGCGCCAGCGACCTGGAACCAAGGGGGCCTCCTCTGCGGGCAGCTCCCCCCCCTTCTGCAAGGACCCCCGCGGAGCCCCTTCCCGCCCCTGCGTCGCGTACGTCTGTTCCGCTTCCCGTAGAGGGAACTCTTCGGGAGCCACCAGGCGGGCAGCTCAGGGAAGAGGAGTCATGAAGAGGCCTTCGAACCCGGAAAGCGTGAGCCATGCGGGAGCTACGCTCCCTGCCCAGTATCCTCTCCGCACTTGCTCCCACTCCTACCCGTGGGATCGGAGAGGCCGGGAGACGAGAATGGGGAACGCCCCGAGTCGGTGAGCCCGCTCGTTCCCTGCCAAGATGACCGCTGCCACGGTGGCAAGGCGTAGGCGTCCGCAACCACCTTACCCTTCGGCGGGCATGCTGCCCGGATCCGCGGGGCGGCAGGAAGGGCGGGTCGGGTTAGTGGAGGAGGGAGACCCGCCGTCGGGGACGATCCTGCGTCTCCATGGAGATCCTCGCCTCGGCCTCCATCCGGGAGGGAGGGCTCTGAATGACGCCTGTAGAGATGACTTCCCTCAGGGGTGCGAGTGCTCGCCCAGGAGATGCAACAAAGGAATGCTCCGAGGAGGGGAGGCTGCGCTCGCATGCCTCGAGGAGGGGGTAGGATCCGTTTGTCCCCCAGTGTGCCTCGAACGTGCCCACAGAGCGACAAGGGCCGCAGAAGGGTGTCCGGAAATCACAGCGAGGTAGAGCCGGAAGCCGCTCTAGCGGTCATCGGAGAGACCCACGGGAGAGGGGTGGGACGGCGCCCATCACGACCTTCTGCTCCCTCCGCGCCACCGCCGCGTAGCAGACTCGACAGGAAAGGCGCTATGCCCCTCCGGGGCGGACCCAGGGGCACCCTGGCAAGGTGAAGACAAGGAAGCTGGGAGCGGCGGCGGAGGCGCCGCGAGAGAGGAGCGCAGCAGGGTGCGGGCCAGCGGGAGGAGAGGGACGAGGAGTCACAGAACCACACCCTTCCCGCCCGCCTACGAGGTTGGAAATGGGAGGATGCAGGCAAAAAAGGCGGCTCATCCGGAAGCACCCTCTGCCTTGATAGACGTAGTGCTGCCAGGAGATCCTCGAAAGCTGGACGGGGATCGAGGAGCCTGACACCTGCGTATCTCGGAGCCTCCCGGGCACCGCTGCCTGCTGCACTCGGTTCCCAAAGACGAACCCGGGCAGGAAAGGGGGAGGAGGATGGAGGGTGGAGTAGGAGGGCGGGCGAGAAACTGCGGCCCCGCTCCACCCACCGACTGTTTCGCACCGGTTCCCATCTCTGTTGCTGGAAGAGGACTGCAGGAAGAGCAGCGAGAGGACTCATTCGTGAAGGGACTCGCGCCCTTTGCTGCCTTCTGAAGGGCTGCACCAGACTCGTCAGGTCACCTTACCGAAGGCAGCGAGGGCGTTCACCCGTCACCTGACCCCTCTTTCCCCCCCTCTTCTTCCTTTCTTTCTTTGCCAGGAGGTTCGCACGCGCGACTCCTGACCGGCCGTCCGGCAGCGAGGAAAAGCAAAAGGAGAGTCCCTCTGAAGCCAGAATCCGTGACCAGAGACAAGCTGCAAAGATGCCTGACAGCGCAAGTGGAAGTCAGGCGATCGAAACCCAAGCGGAAGCGAGGGGAGTAGGGGAAGAGCTCGGATGAGCTGGCCGCATTGCTATCTATTGATGACTTGAAGTACTGTTTCTGTTCGAGTGCAGTTTTTTAATAAGGCACGAGATGGCACGTGCCTACTGCATTCTCGAAGTCCTCCCTGAATATCGATTTTCAAGACTTTTGGCCTGCTGGAAAGCCACGGGAACCCCGCGGGTTCCTTTGGCTCTGGAATCCCATAGCGCAATCTGTACTCATCCTCAGGGTACCATTTTATTGCTCTCAACCCTCAGGCTACTCGGGAGAGCGTGGTTCGTAGCCGCTGAGAGGCGGACGCGTCTTCCAGAGTGGTCCTGCAGCTCCCGCAAAAGAACAGAGGGCGTGCAACCTCCGAGAGTTGGCGAGGGAACGCCCAAGGGGGAACGACGTTTCTCTCCCACTGCCATGTGGTTGGGTGTCTCGCGGGGAACCCTCCGGAAGGTCACCGCGCGGACGATTTCGCCTCCACCGAGCTCTCGAAGAGATTCCTTGCAGAGCGTGGGAGGGGCCAAAGAGGATGCGGTGGACGCGAGCCGACTGGAGTCTGCGTCCCACGCGGAGGGGGCGTTTGTCGCCACTCCCCTTCCCCGCGCAAGGCGGCGAAGAAGTGCCGGTGACAGCTGGCTGATGGAAGAGCAGGACGGAAAGCGCCCGCGAGCGCTATTCGGGGGGGACGAGCCGCCGGGAGTCTGTCCGTGGAGCCGACAAGTCGCCCTTTCTACCAGAGGAATCTTCCGCTCTCCGGGGACTCGCGGGAAGGAAGGCACGCGCGGTTGCCGCAGCCCGAGGCTCCGGGCGTCAGTTGCCCATCCCCAGCAGAGGAAGAGGAGGAGGGCTGCCTTCCAGCGCGCGAGAGACTCGCGGAAAGACCGCGAGAGGGCAGCAGAGGGCAGACGCTCAGCTGCTGCCGTGGCTCTTCGCTGCGGAGACGCCTGGGGAGGAGGGGGGAGGAAATCGATTTCGACACCACAGGGAAAGGAGGGCCCGTGGGCAAAGGAGGGTCCCGCTGGCGAGGAAAGTGACCCCCTCCCCCTCCCGCGCGCGGAAGCCGTGGCTCGCCTTGGACGCGACCGAAAGCTGACCACCGGATTCGAAAGGGCGATCCGGGCGGCCTCTCCCCTCGGCAGAATCTTCTGGAAACGGGTCTTTCCGGTCATTGCAGAAGGGGGAGGGGAGTGGGAGGCGAGGAGAGGAGGGAAAAGAAGGGGGGGCAGCGCGCGTGGATGGAGTTCTCTGTTGTTTCATTAGAATGTGCTACAGATTTTGTTACTACCGCGCCGGCGCCATCACCAGAGTACACAAGTTGACCTATCTTGCCAATCAACAATCCTAGACATTATTTCAGTACCTATAACCAGTGCATATTTAGTTCTGTTGTTAGATTTTATAAAAGAATCAGCAATATTTTCGCCTTCTTCCTCCTCCTCTCCCCTCCCTGCCGCGGCCTCCGCCGCGAAGGCAGGGGAGGAAGGAGATGGCGAAAAAGAGTGGAGGAAAACGCGACCTCGGAGAGCGCCTTGGCGGAGCGGGACACGCGGAGCCAGCGTCGAGGGGAAATCGTTCCTGGGGAGGAAAACGCGTCCATTCCGGAGCAGCGCCGCCATGGAGACCCCTCCGGCAACTCTGCTCCCGAAGGATGCGTTCCAGGGTCTCGAGATGGGAGGCACTGCTCCCGGTTTTACGTGGTACCGGCGGCATAAACGCAACCTCGTGAGGACACTTCTACCCCATGTACCTGTCCGCAGACCGAGGACAGGCCCACAGGCCATTCCGCGGCGCCGAGAGCAGCTCGTCCCCCACGCAGAGAGGGAGGAGGTGGACCAGAGTGTGCTGCGGCCACCATATTTCCCTCTGGGAAATACTGCGTCACGTCCTCTCCTTCCGGTCGCATCTGTGGCCGGCTCATGTCGCGGGAACCCTGCTGACCCTTAATGATGTCCTCTGACCTCCTCTCGGGCCTCTTCGGATGAGGCCGCAAGTAGGGTGAGAAAGGGCGACTTGTCTTCCCAGGTCCTCAGAATCATCCATCCCTCCGAGCGGACGATCGCCAGGAGGGACGTTGCTCGCCCTGAGGCTGCAGGAAATTTCCTCGAGGGCCCAGGAGCTGTTCCGGGAAGGGGCTTCGTCTCGCGGGCTCACTCGCCCTCGTAGTGGAAGGAGGCTGCTGGACCACCAGTCCTAGACCAGGGCACGGACCGACGACCGGAAGGGGAGGCTCCACGGTAGGGCGGAAACGGTTTCCCGGGGTCACCTAGAGGATTCAGCGTGCTGGGGAGCAGAGCGCGGGCTTAGCCGGCAGCAATCCCCCATCTTCTCCGTCCCCTCCTCCGGAGATGCCCTGAGGACTGCGACGGAACTCACTGCTGCAAGGCGGGCGAGGTGGTGGCCAGGGGTCTTCCCTATGGCCGGCATCGGAAGGGTGCCGCGTGATAAACTGTGCTTGATAAACTGACTGTCAGCTCGAGCTAGTGCAGGTCCACTGATCTCTAAATTATTAGATCCCTTTTTAGATCTAATAAGTATTTCTATTTCTGTGTTGCAAAGAGTTTCATGGAGTGATCCCAACACGCATTCAAGATAAACTTGTGGGATTCCGGTCTTCAAGTCTGTGACCAAGGCGACGTGCTCAAGTCGCTTCTGGTACATATTTTGCTTCATAGTTTCATTTGCAGAAATCTAATCTCATTTGAATCCGCCCGCTCAGTCTGCTCCGGACACAGCATCTTGTGCGTCTGGTCCCGATGTTAAAGGACAGTTTATGGCTGCATTTCATACAGTTTGAATCACCCAGGGATACCAAAGATCGTTCACCTTTTTCCGATGTGGAGACACCAACTCCTTCCAATCCATCACGGAGGAAAAACTGGCAACCGGAGACTCTCAAGCGAAGTTGCATCTGTCGGGTTGCGCTTCTTGCAGGCATCCCCCCCCTTCGCTCTTTCCCTACCTTCCTTCCATTCTTTTTTCAGGTCTTTTACATTTTATTCAGGTACTCTAAAAATCACATCCTGACCTGCAGAAATATGGCCACCGCTGTAACTCTCCTTTAATTTTTTTTCCAGAGTGCTGAGCTCACAGATGTTCCCAGTTTTTAATTAGAAAAACAACTACAAAAAATGGCCGCGTTCTTCCTGCCTGCGTACACATCCGTCTAACAAAATGACCTGTCTTGATAAATCGTTACCTTGTACCAATACGTGCCAGACGATAAGAAGCCATGCGGAAGGGGAAATCCCACGTGGATAAACGCGAAGACGTAACAGGACTGAGACCAAACCCTAGCAACTGAGGAGAAGCCCCGAGTGGAAACGGACAGGAACCGGGAAAGGTGCACAACGTGTTCCAACGTGGTGCTGCTACCTTCCCGGTGCCATTCACCGTGCGCACGAAACACCGCGCTTTGTGGTGGTGTTGCCTCGCTGAGTGTACGTGCACGAGGCGGCCTTTCCTCCCTTGCCAAATCCCGCCAGTCTACACGACGCTCTCGCTGTATGAAGGCATCTGCCCAGCAGATGCTCGCCAGCCGCCCCGCGGATCCGGTGAATCAGGGTGGTTCGGGGTGGTCTCGGACACGAACCAGAGTGCAGAAAGAAAAGAACGGGAGCCCCCCGGACATGTCGAGGCAGAAGGCCCCGCCGCTGATGAGACTTCCCCACGTCGCTCGCAGATCGTCCAGGTTGGATCACTCGCGGCCAGTGGACGTCCGGGTGCACGCCCGAGGAGCACGTGACCAGGAGCGCAGGAATGAAGGGAACAAGGCACCACCGCTGTTGATGGGACGTGGGCCCACCCGCCCTCGAAGCCCTGATTCGTCGAGACCCATGAATGCTGAGGGATTTACGCCTGTGGACCTCAGACAGGGCCTATCCTCGCCCCTTTTCCCTCAAAGTGGGGGTCTACAAGCGTGCCGGGGGAGGTGGAAGCCTCACGGCTTGTGCAGGGACAGCGCTGAACTGCAGGAGGCTGCCTGAGGAGCCGTTTTGGCACCCGACGGCGCCACGGCTTCCCCGGCGTAGTCCTGATCTGCCTCTGCGAGACGAACGATGCTTCCCGCGTGGGTCCTGGAAATGGGCGGTCGATGGTAAAGAGGGGGATGCTCTGCCCCCGGCAGAGAGGTACGGGTGGCGCCGTTTTGCCAGGTGAGAGAGGCGAAGTGCCCTTTCTGTGGTGCTGCAGAAGAAGCTGCTGGGTAGGCGGGGCGAGAGACCCCCCGCGAAGAAGGACTGCGCTCGTACGAGAGAGACCGCAGCCGTCCGTTCCATTCCGTTCTCTCGCGTGTGGGTCCCGCTTCGCACGTGCGCATCGCCCAAGAACGTGCTTAAGGAGAACGCAGCGACATCACGTACAGTAACGTAGCGTACGACATAATGTACAGTAATTTAGTGTACGCAAGTTTTTCAATCGAGAGCGTGCTGTGGGTACGCTCATCGACCGAGGAGAGCGCCGACGAAGGAGCGCGCGCCCGAAGGACGCCTCTCCTCTTACCGCCATCCGGAAAGGCGAGCGTCCGAGTCTTCCTTCCCAAAAATCCGGAGGAACGCACCCTCAACCCTCCTTTCGTCTCGCCTTCTGAACGAGGCGTCCGTGCCCCGCAGCCGGGCGACCCTTTCCTCCGCCCGCCCTCTCGGCTGGCCTTGCGGTCGGCGAGCTTGGGGAAGTAGTTCCGCCGCCGCCCGCCCCAGCGGCAGCGCCACCCGCTGCGCGGCGGCCGAACCGGTTCGCCCCTCGAATCCTCTCCCGGCAATCCTCGGACGCAGCTCCTCGTAGTGAGCTGGCTCTGCGGCGGCGGCGAAGCCGCCAGGGGAACACCACGCTGGGGGGTGGGGCGGTGTGCTACCAGAAACTTCCGAGAGCTAACAAGGCAGGTTCGAAGGGAGGGGGAGAAGGGAACTCGTCGAGCGGACTTGGGGCGCTGCAACAGGAGCAGTGGGTGGAGCAGGGCGCGCCACGGAGGGTGCAGGCAAAGGACGTTGGGGCTACCCCTTTCCAAGAAAGCCCGCAAGAGAATGGGATCCGATGAGATCCGATGACGTCACGGGAGCGTCCCCGGTGACGCAATGGCGGCGGCGGCGGCGGCCCGCTTCCGCCCCTCAGCGAAGAGCGAGTGCTAGGAAAGGTCTGAGGGCAGGAGTCCTCTGGTCTGCAGCTGCGCTGCCGCATTCTTCCCATCTTCGCTCCCGGCTCCGCCCAGAGAGTCTTCTCCAGCGGGAAGGAGGAGACGGGCACGCGGTTCGTAACTGATCCAGCACGGGCGCGGGGAAGGGCGCCACACAAAGCCGTGAAGGTCAAGAGGGAGGGTCTGCCATGCGATTCCCCAGGAGCCGTTTCGGAGAGGTTCCAGCGGGTCGGGCGAACCCATGGCAACGGCTTGACGAAACCCAGGACCAGGCTGACGCGCGGACCGGGTTTCCGGGAACCACGCCGCCGCTATTCACCGAGGGGGCGCCCGCCCGCCCACCGGCCAGGGGGCAGAGGGCAGCCCGTCTTCTTCCTGCGACGGCACCGCCTCTGGTCGGAGTGCAAACCTGACTCGCGAGAGAGCACTGTTGGCACGAGGCGACCTGGAACCGCTGCACAGGACGATATTGTGGAGGGCAGCGGCCGCCTGGAGTGCCCCCGGAAAGCTCCGCTGCCCGGGTGAGAGGGAGAAAAAGGGGATGCGGTGGAATCTACCTCATTCTTTCCAGCTGCCTCGCCCGATGCCTCTTCCCACTCCCACTCTCCTGTCGCAGGAGGCACCAATCGGCCGTCCCGGGTCGACGGATCCGAGCGTTGCCCAGGCGATGGCGGCGGGGTGTAGCCTCGGCGAGGACTCCCTCCGGAGAGCACCTCTTCTTGCACCGGAGGCTGCACCCGCGTCCTTCCAATCACGTTCCAGTCCCAGCAGCGCCATCGGCATCCGTGCCGCAGGGACTGGGACGTGATTTTCATATACTATTTTGAGGGGTGGCGAGGAGGTAAGAGGTCACATGTTTTTTCCTCTGCCCCGACGAGAGAGCCGGACGAAGGAAGCGCGGCGTTCCCGAAGGACGGTTCGGAAGGAGGACTCCTGCGCGTGCAAGAGTCACCCTCCCCACGAATCCGCGGGGGAGCGCCCTCCGTAGTTCCGCCGCCGTCCGCCACGACGGCAGCTCCACTCGCTGCGCGGCGTCGGTCCGCTCGCCTCACCGTCGTCGCCGTGGTGCGAGAGCAAGGCCACCCGAAGGGTCCCCTCTCCGGGCGAGAGCCCTGTTCTCTCAGAGGCAGGATGACCACTCTCTCCGGGAATAGGGGCCTCCTGAGTGCCTTCCGGGCGAGTGCCCACGGCGGCTCGTCAGCCCCGCTCTGACCAACCAGCATCCCGCCGCGTTTCCCGGCTCCTCTCAACTGCCCTACCGCTTCGGGAAGTCTCTGGATGTTGACACTCTGGGAGCTTCCGGACCGCTGTCCCTTCCTCCCCGTCCCCCCAGGGATCTGCAGCGGCAACCGGAGGTCCTGGGGGGTGCGTCGGCTGCTTGCTGGTCGTCTTGATCCCGCGCATCTCTCGCGCTCTCCATTCCCGATCTTTGATCTTCCATCCTCCGCAGCGCTGGGATTCCTCCCTCTCACTCCCGACTCTCACTCCCTTGCCGGGCCTCCCTGGGCTCCCCCAGTGGCTCCCCAGTCCTCGGATTCTAAGAACAAGTCGTGGAGGAACGATAAAAGCGATTCTTCCTATCGATGTATGGATCCAGAAAATTCGAATAGGTTTCCTAATGAACCTCAAGAAAATATCAATATCGAAATTGTGATGAGGGAACGGGAAACCCGATACGAAAATCCTCCTGCAATCATCATGAGTGGGCCTTGTCTTTTTGCGAGATAACCGGCAGAAGAGACGGAAAGTGATGATCACACTACCCAACGTGGATACGGAGTTGGGCCGCCAAGAAACAAAAACAGTCCCTTCGAGTAGGCCACGAGCAAGTTGCAGTGAACGTGGAGGTTGACTTCCTTATGATGACCACGTACGGTTGGCTCGAAAGCTTCCGTCCGAAGACGATGATGGGAAGGATACACAAAAGTCGGTCGAAAACGACACGCAAATGGTCCGAACGCAGCATTTGCAATTTTTCTATTCGTTGAAATTGAATTCAGACTCTTGGAGTGTACTTAGAAAGTGCAAGTGCGTAGATTGGTCTTAAAATTAGCCTCCTCCTAAAATTAGCTCCATTAAGATTAGTGTCTCCCGGGTGTACTTAGTTTTGCATTCGATGTACGGAGTTCGGTACCAATAACTGCCGTCTTGGGAAGGATCCCTTCATTATTCGTACTTAGATTTTCATTTGGTGTTTTGTAAAACGACCGGCACTCGTCGCTGCGGTTTTCACAAAGATAGCATTTGCAGATTCCATAAAAAAAAAAAATATCCGTGGTACACCTCGCAGAGCATCACTGTAGTAAAACTTGTGTTGTGCGTTTCCTGTGAAAACTTTACTGCATTGAACCCAACTAATTGCATTAAGTAGCAGAAACACCAGTCAGTGGCATTATTGGTTTCAATCACAACCTGCAGCTACATAGGGATTTCATTGTATGTGTGGATATATTATGATTAAGAACCTTTATTTTATTTCATTTTTTTTTTCTAAAGAAACTAAATTGCTTTAATGTATGTCCAAAGAACAAGCGACCAAAGAAATCACCAAATGAACAGCCACCCTCCAGTTTGTGTCACTGCTTCAACAGCCTCCTGAAAATGTCCTCCTCCTTTCAAAAGCCTTAACATTGCCAACATGATTTGGTTTGGTTGAGATCTCTGCAGGAAGGAAAGATTCCCTTTGTGTCCTTTTGCAAACAAAAATTGAGCTTCTCATTTGCAGGGAAGATAAAGTACTTGTGGATAAGAATTATTCATATCACTTTCCTGTACTCTTAGTACAGGAGAATAAGTTAGTGGTGATTCATGGTTTGTTGTTATAACAACAGAGTGCCAAAGTAGAGAAACAGTGGCAATTCAGAAAAAATTCTATTATACTGAATTTAAACTGCTTTCTTTTGTTTTGAAATCTAATATATGCCTTAGAGCATCTGGGCTGTTTCATGAGTGTATGAAACACTTAGGGTAGTCATGGATTTGGACCACTCAAGCAGTCTTTTTATCAGGCTTGTGCACAATGGAGTACATCTTCAGTCATCTGTAGCATGCCATAATTTTATTTCAAATACAAATTGTATTTAACATGAAACTTAATCCCAAGTCAGGAGTAGCCAAGCCAAATGCAAAGATCTGCCGTGAAAACTTTTACAACTTGCTTTTGTTTTAAACAGTTACTTAAATCAGTTAATAAATGATTTCATTTTCCACACTGATGACACTGTAAACCAATGATTTATATAAACGAAAGATAATAAAGTAAAGTTAAAATGTAAAGCACGAATGAAATAAGTTGGAATTTATGTACTTGGGGAGGTAATGTTTATGGATGTGGCAAATAAAAAGCAAACACCTTAACTGGCTATAAAGAATCTCCCATCGTTGTCATCGTCCGGCAGCAGGGAATATCTCCGGAGGATGCGGCGGCTATTGTCATCAGAACAAAAATGTGTTAAGGTCAAAGAAAAAACACTGAACCTCGTTTTCTTAGAAGTGTCCTGCCTTGCTCGGAGTGCTTTGGTGGTGCTCCTTCCGCACCAGCGGCAACGAAGTGTTGCCATGCCGAAACAACTGTTGAGCGTTGAAGAAATCTGTTGCTGCATGCTGCAAAAGAAAAAAAAATCGCTGGTTTCGGGAGATTAATTAAATCTCTTGTGTAGCGAGTGAAATCTGATTTTGATTAATGCGTTTTATTCCTCTTCCCCTTCGATATACGCCTGCGATTCGTTAACAAAATAAACAGGCTGTGCATAGGCGACTTTCAAAATCCGGGATGTTACGCGAATGTAATCCAAACCTCTAGCGGTTAATCAAAATCAAAGGCACAGCTGAAAACCATTAGTGTGTTGTAGCCAAGTGGTATCTACACTCGCAGCCAAATAGTACATGTATTTATAGCCAAATAGTACACGTATTTATAGCCAAGCAGGGTTTGTATTTATAGTCAAACAGCATGTGTGCATTTAATTGAAAGTGTCAAGGAAAAGCACAAGAACACGGATATCCCGAAGTGTAGTGTATCTGCATTTTTTTTTTATTTTTTCAAGGAGAGGTTGTGGCAAGGTCCCCATGAAAGAATCCCCATTCGAGTAAGCCAAAGGGCACAACATGAAACATCAACCAGAATTCTGCAAATGTGTAAAAGTTTGACAGGACTGTGTCACTTAACAGAGCTCAAAATCCTTTTCGAAAGGAGGATCATGTGATTCATCACGTCACGCTTATTTATAACCTTTTCCGCAAAAACGTTCCTGCTTCCTAGTGCATACCGTGCATAGAGAGATGCTGGCGTGGGGACGTTGGGGGAACAGCCCCAACAGTTTAAGAATAGTATTCCGAGCAAGAAAGTGTTCGACGAGGAAACGCACGTCCGAAAGACGAGATGACAGCGGGGCAGGCTTCCCTGCTTACGGGTGGCGGTGAATCCCGAGTCCCACACACACGCGTGGTGGTAACGATTTCCGGGTGCTCCGAAGGGTTAAGCAGCATTTCGCGGCTTCGGATCGGGTTCCCGAGGCCTGTTCCGAAATGAGGGAGGGAGGATTCAAACAACCAATAGCGCATAGTGGATTGGTTTACTTGAGGGTGTCCGAAGGAAAGGCAAGTTACCGGGGAAAAAAAAAAAAAAGGAAAAACACGCATGAAGCAACTGGATGTAGAAGCGAATGGTTTAAGCGGAGAAGCAGAACGGGTTTGATTCCATTTGTCCACACGTCGAAGTACGAACTCGCCTTTCGTTCACCTACCAGCATGACCGTCCCGTAGTCATGCCGCCGCTAAGAATTTTGTTTGATCCGTCCAGATAATTGCTCTGGGATTCCAGCAACCTGGACTCCACGCGGTGCCTTTCGAAGCCTTTGCATGGCCGTGTTCTCAGGCGTTGCCAACCGTCCCATTACCTCGGAGATCAGGAACTGCCTCTCGGAATGCCCGCTTTTTTTATTCCGAGGTCAGCAGCAGGAATTGTGACATGTCTCGATTCTGCCATGAAACAGTGTATGGAGCGTTCGTAGGGCAGTGTGCGCGCGCGCGCTTACCTGGTTTCTTCTTTTTCGGGGGGACGATCTGCCACTCGTTTTTCTCACATTCATCCCGCGTCGATGAGGTAAAAACAATTCGTGTTGCGAACGTCTTGTAAGGTTTACGATGAGCTCTTGCTTAGCGTACGAACGTAAGTTGTGAACACAGTTGCTGATAAGCACTGCGCTCTTGTCAAGCTGCGCACGAAATACCTCACGAAAGGATATGAACTGTTAAATCATACAGAAGAAGAAGGGGAAAAAAAAAATCAGTTAGATAAAGGGATACGCGGACATTAAGAATTAATGGAGGTAGCACGTTCAAATTTACTAATTACTGTATCACTAAAGGAATAAAGTCATTTCTCTCTCTCTCTCTCTCTCTGTTTATGTTTATATATATATATATATATAAAGAGCGATAATGGCAACAATGAAACACTTGAAACACGAAAGATTCTCTTTTTCAGGAATGACCAAGTAACATTTCAAATCGACTTCAAGGGAAGGCGGGAAAAAAAATGATGAGCTGAGGTACCATGGACAGCAAAGAGTTTTTGGTTAAGGAGACAAAGGAGAATGGCAACCCGGCTAGCTCACGAATAGGAGGAGCCCCGTTATTTGTTTATATGATCTTTCCACAAGATTTGATCAAAATTTAATGCAACCGTAGCCTTTCGTTCGGGCAAGATGATGCTTTCATGATGCAAATCCGCGTCGCATTTGCCAGTGGCGGTCGCTGAAGATTCGATGGCACGCGGGTGCTGCGCGCCTCTTTTCCCTCGCACGTAGGAATTTTCAGGGAAACAATTCTTCGCTAATCTTTTCCATCAAATTCTAATTTGGTTTTCTATTACGTTCTGGTTTCACTGCATGCATGCAGATCCTTCTTTGAGCCTTTGTTCTGCTCAGAATTATGAACGGAATTCCGCATAACCTTTGGAGGAGCCTGGTGCGCATTTCAGGGGAAGCTCCCCTCATCAAATTCTTGCCCATGTCACACTCTTTTTGAGTAAAGTGTGTTTCATAAAGTGAATTTTCATTTCTTTTTTCCCACGTGCAGCCATTTCCTTACTTTCTGCTCTCTCCTTATTTCCAACCAGTTGCCTTGGAGTTATTCACTCGCTTGAAACCGGTGATCATCTGCTTACATCACTGAAATTTATTCCCATCTTCATCAGAGGCGTCCGTTTAATGGGTTGCTACTTTCGTGGAGATTCCATGTAACTCGGAAAGTGGTGGCAACTAGGATTTTTTTTTTTTTCTTCCCTTCTTTTCCTTTCCTTTTTCCTTCTAATCTCCCTGGCCTTTTCACACTGTCGCATCTATTTATAGCTTTCCATATTGTTGCGTCTATTTATAGCTTTCCACATTGTTGCGTCTATTTATAGCTTTCCACATTGTTGCGTCTATTTATAGCTTTCCACATTGTTGCGTCTATTTATAGCTTTCCACATTGTTGCGTCTATTTATAGCTTTCCACATTGTTGCGTCTATTTATAGCTTTCCACATTGTTGCGTCTATTTATAGCTGGTCCGCACACAACGTTGCTCGGCTTGGAAAGCGCGGAAGCAATCATGGAAGCATCCATGGAACCAAACAGCAAGGAACACATTTGTCCTCACTCGTGCGATTCTGCGGATGTCTCGAAATGCTTTCATAGCATGCGTCTATGACAAATGAACGCTGATTATTCGGCTTTTAATCGATCAACCTGCAAAATATGTAAGGATGCACTTAATTCAAGAGGCTCCAGTCGTTAGCAAAGCGGAACGGTCAATGAATAAAATTTCCCTCAAGTTCCTTACGGCCGGGAATAATGGATGGCCATCCTGCTTGGATGAAACAATCCTGCATCGTCAGCGATCGATAGCACAACCAAGGAAAAGGAAACTACATCTCTACGGCATCCCATTCAAACGTTGGCTCGCCGAGAATCAAGGCTATTAGCCTCCTCCCTTGGCACCTTCGTACTTTGTTTCATTCCTGGTATATCTTTGAGCTTCCAGTCATCTGAAAATGCCTTTGAAAAATTGTGATAAAAGAGTTGTGTGTGTGTGTGTGTAATGGTCATGTTGTCAGCCCCTGAGCAGATGCCCCTTTTATTACGCAGTTTTGGTCTGCGCTCCTCAGAATGATGAGCCCAGGCGATGCTGTGACCATCCACGATGTTCCCGGTGCTCTGCGTGCAGCGAGCCAAACCCCCATGCTGCAGCAGCTCCCTCCCTTTCCTGGTACACTTTGCAGAAGAAGGGAAGCAGGATGAACCAAAAGGTCTTTCAAGGGAACACCAGGGTTGCCTGAGACAGGCCGCTTCTTGGATTGGCCCTTCGAGCGAAGATGCAGACCTCGGCTCGCCTCGGGGGGAAGCCAGAGACTCGGAAATTTCGGAGGAAACGCCTAAAACTGAGACCCCTTCCCCCTCCCTCTCTCGCCTCCTTCCTCGACCAGTTCCATCAGTCGATGGCACCGCAGCAAGTGGCACCCGACTGTGAATGCTCGTAGCTGCGCCGCTGATCCGTTGGACGCGAGGACTCCTGGAGCCAGAGATTCGGGCGCGTTGCGCAGGGCAAGTGAGCGCTGGCGGAGCCGTTCCTCCGCACCGGGCGAAAGCAGCGGCAGCGCACCCTGTGGGAGGCCCCTAAGCTGCTCTCGCGAACCCACGAGGGAGGGAAGCGCGCTCACCCTCGATCTCCCATCAGGGAAGCAGAGGAGAGGGGGAGATGAGTCCGCGGGCGAAGGCCGACGGCGGCGCGGTGCGCTCCGCCGAACGCTGCCTGGGGGTGGCAGCACGAGGAGGTCCGCCCTCTGCAAGAGGGGAAGGGAGGGCGCTCTTGTCCAAGGGTAGACAGAGAAAAGACCTGGGCTGGCACACGGACGCTGCTGCAAGATGGCCCGAGGATGATTATCACCCGGCTATGTCGGGGCATTTCTTACAAAAGGTGATGAAAATGCATCTGCGTAGTAGGACCCTTGGTTCTACACGTGCAAGAAACCTGCTGAAGAGAGGTACTCAAGCGGGCAACGTGGGGGTTTAGGCAGCATGGTAAAGAATAATACAAAATAAACAAACAAAGCAGGGGAGGGGAATTTTCACACGGAAGGGGGTCACAGAATGCTGCCAGGCGTCCTCTGCATCCTGGATGCTGGCAAGTTCTCGCCTTTCCTGCCCATATCTCGAAGATCCACACCCAGCGGATGGCGTCCCTGCCATTGCAGCCTCTTCTTCCCGAGTTCCAGGAGGTCAAGATCCACGAAGACCGCAGAGAACTGCGAGGGGCGCACGCGCATGGCAGCAGTGCGGCACCATGCACCAAGAGGCGCTTGGAAATGTTCCTGGAACCGCCCTCCGGGATTCCTAGGATCGTCTCAAGGCGACCCCAAAGGGGTCGCCTTGAGACGCATCAGCGCAGTCCAACAGCAGGTACGGGAGGGTCTCCTTCCTCCCGCACTGAGCGTCCACGCTCCCCCATGTCCAGTGACGAAGACACGCTCTGCACGGGATACCCCCATGCAACGCCAGCAACGCCGACTCCTGTCACTTGAGGGAGAGGGCTTGACTGCTCCAGCATTCTGGGGGAGGCCATTCACCTCCTCCGGAAGGATGCCGAGCAGCTCTCCCTAGCGTACAAATCCGTGGGATGGGACACTCGGGGCCTCAGCGTTCGTGACCCCCCGAGTTGTCCACCCGCTCAGAATTTTCTTCTTTGCGGCTGTGGCACGTCACTTCCCACCTTGTTGGGATTACTCTATCCCTTGCGTCCCTTAGGGAGGACAGCATCAGGGCAAGGGATCGAGGTCCTGTGGGATGATGGAACCCTTTTAAGTTCTTTTCTGCCTTCGCTGCTTCCTTTCCAGCTTTTTTTTTTGATTCGCAATCCCTTAGGAGCCGTCACGCGCCTGGCGGTTTACTCAGTCCTTTGACACGGTCCACGCCACCTGAGAGTGCGTGTGACTCTCCAGTTGAGGAGACAACCCAAGAGGGACGACCCTACGAATCCAGGAAGGCTTCAAGGAAGGAGTTCCTCCCTCCCACGCCTGGGTGGAAATCCCGAAGGGAACCCCGACCTGGTTGTCTCCGATGGGAACCCCGCAGGGAACCTCTTCTCCCTGATTCTCTTCGGAAGGACCCCCAGAAACTAGCCTCTTCTCGCACCCTCCTCTGGAAAGAACCCTGAAGAGACGCTTCCCGATTTCTCCGAGGAGTGCACCACGAAGGGAGCAGCGCGCTTCTTAACCCTCTGGACAGGCACTGACCAGCTCCATGGAAGGCGATGGAGGGTTGCCCTCGAGGGTGTGAAGGGGTAGCTTCGTTTTTACAATCGGAGGGGAACCCGAGACTCTCTGATTCCTGGAAGAACTCCCGTCCAGACCAGTCAAAGAGGGAATCCAGGAGCTTCCGGCTCCCACCTGTGCCGCCGCACCCGAATAGGCCAACCAGCGCCATCCCGGGGGATGGACTCGAAACCCACGGGAAGCACAGCCCATTTCTCGATGTTGCCCCTTCCACGGGAAGGATTCGAACCTGCGACTCCCGGTGCCGCGGCCGAAACCTTGTGGTGTTCCGTTCTTTCCCGGCGTGTCCCGGGCAATCGCGGCGCCGCTGCCGCTTCCGACGGGGAAGGGGGGGGGGGACTGTTGCTGAGGGTCCTCGGGGGCGGTTGCTCAGGATGATGAGGCCCGAAAAGGCGCAGTCAAGGCGAAGAGATGTCGGAGCCCCCGAAGAGCGGGCGCAATTCCTCGTCTCCCTCGGTGGGGAGCCGAGCCGCCCTTCCTCCCCGTCCAGCGCGTAGGACTCCGTTCTTCGTAGGTGGAGGACCCGGACGCCTCGCTCGTGCTGCCTCCTGGTCAGAAAGAACGCCTGGGAACTGGCGCGGTAGCGCGCGCGATCTCCCGGGGGTGCCGCGACTCGCCGACCAGCTGCGCCGGGGGACGGCGTCGCGCTCCCACCACAAGCATGCGGAGCGGCCCAGGGAAGCCCTTGCGACTGCCCTCCGAACTGCTGACCTCCGACCTCTCGCGCGCTCGAGGGCACGAGAACCCCGAGATGCCCCCCTGCGATCTGACTAGAGTCCCTTCCCCCCGCCGCATCAAGGGCGCCCTCCTCCTGGAGTTCCTTCGGAGGTCACGCCCAGGGAGACCACGCGGGAAGCTGCGTGAGCCGCGTGCGGGTAACGCGAGCCGACGCGGGGCGCCACCCGCAGAATCCGGGCGGCCGGAAAGCAAAGGGCGGGGCGGAGAGGCGGAGGGAGGGCTCCTGACGAAAACACGAAAATCTCTTAAAACCTTGGAGCCCGACCAGCATCCCGTCCGGAGATCTGGAAAATCTCCTCCCTTGGAAACGAACGGGCGCCGGTTGTCTTCGTCAGAAGAACGCCCGCCGGGCGACGCGCGCGGAGCTCTCTCGCTGGGTGGTACCCCTGCACCCCACCCCAGTCCACCAGTCTGGCGGAGGAGGAGGATGTTCGGCTGCGCGCGCCAGCGCCAGCGAGGGAGCACTCTCTGCGCGGGGGAGAGCATTGCCTTTGGCGACCGCTGTATTCCTCCTCGCACTCCCGCCGCCGTCGGGAGCTCCTCCCCCGGCTGGTCCAGATCGGGGCGCGCACTCTGGACCCCTCCTCCAGCTCTTCCCGCCCGCACCGCGGAAGCGCGCTGGTGGCACTCCCTGCTCCTCCTTTCGGGGTCCCTTCAGCAGCCGAGCGCCCGTGCTTGGTAAATCGCCATGTCCCCGGGGAGGTGCGCGCACCTTCCGGGTTTCCCTTGCGGTCCTGCGCACTTCTCTTGCGCCGGCCGGGTGAGAGGGAAAAGGAGGGGGGGTCTCTCCCACCCCCGGAAGACCTCCCCATCGGAGAGCAAGAAGGCGCCGTGCTCCCCTTGACCGTGATCCATCCGTCCGGTTGGGTCTCCCCTTCGAATGCGCGCTCGCTCGCTCGCAGAAGAAGGGAGAGAGAGCGAGGCGTTGCTGGGAGACCGGGCCACCACCGGAGGCGCTGGACAGGGGCGACGCGGGTCCCTTCTTTCCCCTTCTTGGGTCGGACGGGGTCGAGCGGGAGGCCAACGAGTGGAGCCACCCCCTACCCTCCTCCGGCACGCCCCCCTGGGATGATTCCCGAAAGCTGCAACGACGGTCCAGCTGGGACCGGGGCTGTCCCAGGCTGCGACGCCACCGGGGATATCCAGGACGA
Organism: Raillietiella orientalis; assembly: GCA_036172245.1. NCBI lineage: Eukaryota > Metazoa > Arthropoda > Ichthyostraca > Raillietiellida > Raillietiellidae > Raillietiella > Raillietiella orientalis. Next base: position 2,295,443 of record JAYWIR010000012.1, read on the forward strand.
GGGCGCGAGGGCGCCTGCGACATCCCACCGATACTGTGGCTTCCCTTGCGCTGCGGAGCGGGCGAGGAGGACTTCCGCCATTTTGGATCTCCGGAAACGGGGTTCTCCGCTCCTTTCGGGAGCTGCCCAGATTGGCTGGAGAAACCGCATGAGGTCTCTGCTCCTCCCAGGAGGTGAAGGGTCGGCGGGATTCACCCGCCTCCCCGCCGAAGGGGAGTGGGAGCCAGCAGCGTTGACCCTGTTGGCCCTTCTCCACAAGGCAACGCTGCTGGGGCGCATTGACTGTGCCATCGGGGAGGCATCTTAAGGGAGGTGTGGGAAGGTCCTGGAAACTGTGTCTCCCCCCCTCCCGCATTTCCCGCACGTCCGGGGGGGGGAGGCACGGGCGCGCGTCGAAGAGGGAGAAACGCGGGCGAAAGGAGTTCGACCATGGGCAGCTGGGGACGGGGCAGTGGGGTTCTCCGGAGTGGAGCGGCGGACGGGGGGTGGAGGGAGCGTAAAAGCTCAGGGAGCAGGTCCAGAGCACTCCTCGCCGTTTCCCCAGGAAACGGGCGCGCTCCAGCTAGCGGGGAGCCGTGAAGAGGGGGTAGCGACCTCACGGGCGTCGCGTCGGATGGGGCTGTCGTTCGCCTCGGGCGGCAGAGCGGGCCGAGGGCTGGGAGAGAGACCCGCGCTCCGGCCGCAGCCTCCCCCTGCACCGCCTCCCTGCTGTGGCATCTCCTTGGCTTCGTGCGCCCTCCTGCCGAAGTCCGGCGCGGCGGGGAGAGGGGGGGACAGAGCACGTGGAGCGAAGGCAGAGGCGCCTAGCGAGGAAGCGCGGAGCGTGCGTCGCGTGCGCGCTCGGAAACGGGGTCCCGGGGGCGAGCGGGCCGTGCGGACGTCCCGAGGTGCGGCCCGCTCGTTCCCGACTCGTCCGGGAGGTGCCAAGGAGGCCTGCGCGCTGCCTCCGGGATGCTGCTCTACCTTCTTCGTTGGCGGCGCTCCCCACCTTCGCAGCAGCAGAGGCATCCTTTCGGGACAAAAGGGCTGCGTCCTCCCTCGACCAGGCTCCCGTTGCTTTCCCGGGCCGCGCAGCGCGCTCATAAAAGGGAGGAAGGAACATGCGCGCAAACGCGGCCGCGGGAAGGGGCCCCGCAGCTGCCCGAGAGCACGCAGCACACACACACTCACACACACACTTACTGTCTTGAGGGAAACCCATTTCGTCAACGGCTCCCTCTGAACGCATAAATTTTATCGCTTGCGCTAAAAGGAGAGGAGGAAAAACATGCAAAAAAAAAAAAAGAAAGAAAGAAAGAAAAAAATGGTGCGTATTTATAAAAAAAAAAAAACAAAAAAAAAAAGAAGGAAAGAAAGAAAGAAAAGGAACAAAAAGAAAAAAAAAGGAAAAACGAAAAAGAATGCAACCCGTTCGATCTCCGACGAAATCTTGTCCCGGAGCCTCCGAGATTTGGATTTGGAATTTGCGTTTGTTCGTGAGCGAATTGCCAGCTGTTTGCAAGAAAAAAAAAAAAAAAAAAAAAAAGGAGAGAGGGGGGGGAGAGAGAGGAAAACGAGAGATACAAGAAAAAGGAAGGAAGGAAGAAAGAGGAAGAGGATGGGACGAGGGAACGGGTAGCAGCAGCAGCGACAGAACGAGAGTTTGTATGCTGCGAAAATCACGGGAACCGCCAGCGGGCGGGTGGGGAATTGGGGTGGTGGGGTGGGGTGGGGGGTAAGCAGGGATCCCATGACGACGGGTAGCAACCTGCTGCTGCTGCTGCTGCAAGAACCTGCTCTTCGTACGGATGCGGTCCCCCCCCTATCCCACGCCTGCCTGCGCCGTTCCTGTTCGGTCAACCACGGCGCCGAAACGGTTCGACGGAAAACCCGATTGGCACTCCCGGCCGTTCGGAGGGAAGGGCGGCACCGCCGCATCCCGGAGCTTCCCCGCCTCCCATTGTTGCCGCCCATTGTTTCTCGCCTGCCGCGCGACCAACTGCGAGCGGGGATCCCAACAATGCACGACGGCGCGCGCTCACCTCGGGCTTTGCGCGCGCCCGGTGCGCGCGTCCGCCCGCTTCGCGCGCGCCCGAACGCGACCACCGTGCGGCCCGGCTGCGATTTTGAACCCGACTGGTGGGACTTCTATTGCATTTTAGCTTAGCAACGATGGAGGCTGCTCAGATAGGGTGGCAGGATAAAACAGTTGCAGCAGCGAGGGAAAGTGACCTTGAATAGCGTTTCTTATCTTTCGCCGCTGCTGTGCGCCCGGGAGGGGAGGGAGGGTGGAGTGTGGGGGGGGGGGAGGGGAGGGGAGGGGAGGGGGGGCTACTACTGCTCACAGAAAATGTAGGTAAATCGTCCTGGAATGCCATGCAAACACGGCTCGAACTGCAATCGACGGCTTTGGATAACTCGCGAATTCCTTTGTCATGTCACACCACCATGATTTATTTTGGTTTCATCCCGATGCCGTTACGAGGTGCATCCCCGAGCTGCCGTAGGTCGCAATGGAGGTAAGATTTCTGTAATTGTTTCCTTGACATAATTCCGGTGCAGCATCGCGAACCGAAAAAGTTGTTGCATCAAAGATTTGTTATACATAGCAGACGCAGGAACGCATGCTCGTTTCCAAGGTACACTTTTCCGCGCATGCCTACTCGCGTGCAGTATTTATTTTCGCACTTTCTCCTCCCAGCATCTCCTTCAGTTTGGTTTTTTTTCCCGGGGTGCGTGGTGTTTTTTTGCATGAGTTTATGAATGGGAGATGAGCGGATGCAATACCTTGGTATCGTTTCGCTTTGACTGTCTTTGCTGACGTTATGTTTTATGCTCTTTTTTTTTTTTTTTTTTTTTTTTTTTGCGTTTCTCCCCATCGATCTACAAGTTAATTGCTCGTGCGTTTGGAGAAGAAAAAAAAAAAAAAAAAAAGGAAAAAAGTATCGGTGAAACATGCGAAAAGATCGAGAAATGGACCATTCTGCTTTGCTGCCGTGTGTGTCTGTGTGTGTGTGTGTGTGTTTTTTTTTTTTGTGTGTGTGTGTGTGTGTTTCGTTTTCCTTTTGCGCTTGTCAATGGTTCGTTTCGATTTCATTTCGGCGGAAAATCTTCTCGAATGCGTTCTCCAGTGAGTCGATTCGGTGCCTAGCAACCCGGTTTGCCGAGATGCGTGATGATGGACAAATGTGAACTGAATTGATTTTCAATCCCACTGTGTCATAGCGGCGTGTTTTTGTACAATGGGAAAAATACATGTATGCAATACATACGTATATATAAATGCACGTATATGTGTGGTTTGCAGACCGAGGTAGCCCTGCGTTGACAGCAGTGTTTCGGAATGTGTTGCTAGCGAATTGAGCAAACACAAGCGTTCAACTTGTAGTTGCCGCAGTCGCCAGAAAGAGAGAGATAGAGATAGAGAGAGAGAGAGAGAGAAAGAGAGAGAGAGAGAGAGAAAGAAGAAGAAGAAGAAGAAGAAAAATGAGCACTGGCGTTTGTGGTACGCGTTCTGTGGCAGCATCTCGGATTTTGTGTGGATGATAGCACGGAACACTTAAACACCAAGAGAAAAGAAAATGCAGGATTCCTTCGATGCGTGCCCGTCCTCCCCTTTCTAAGTACGCGCAGACATTTTCCTAGTGGACAGAATGGACGAACCTTGGAAGGATCAGCTGGTATGTAAACCTTTCCCCCCCCCCGCTCCCGGTTCATGTGAAAAACCTCTGGCGTCACCCTCAACCCTTTCCCCGCCGAAAAGAAGCGGCAGCACCACCAGGAGGGGGACGGAAACGGATGAAAACGAAAGTTTCTTTCTTTCTTCCTTTTTTTTTTCATTTTGGGATTTCCCTTGCCCTACTCCTCCCCTGAGATCGTTTATCCTTCCACCCCCTCCTCCCCTCTTCCCCCAGCGGTGGCGTGTACTGCTGGCGGAGTCCATAATAGGAGCCATGTGTGCGCACTTGCCCCCCCCCCCCTTCCCTCCGTCCCTCCTCGCCGCCCCGCATCCCTCGTTTCCGTGCTAGCGGAAACGTCTTCCATGCTCCTGACCCCTTTTCCCACTGCGCTTGACAGTTGTGATAAAGGCTGCGGGGATGCACGCCCGTACGGGGCGGACGAGAGGGAAGCGCGGCATCTCGGCAGAGACATTTCGCTCGCGGGGAAACGTCCTTTCCGCGAATTCTTGGAGATGCTGCTGCCTGCGCCGAGGAGCGCGGCGTCACAGTTGATCGCCAGCGCGTTCGGCATGGCGAGTCAGCGTGGACGGACGCGGCTGTAGCGGTCCGGGTGAGTCCATCCAATGTTTGTCCGGTGCGAAATAGGAGACGGGGGTGGGGAGGAGGAGGGAGAGGAACGCTCGTGGGACAGTTCGCGTACCTTCGGAACGCACTCGTTCCCTCGCCAGGCGGATGGGTGGAGGCTGGCTGAAGCGGGAGCGAAGGGAAGCAAGGTTTGGCGCCGCAGCTGCTCGAAGACGTGAGCGGGGAGCGCCGCTCGCAGCATCGGGCGACCGGTCGCCAGGAGTGCGTGAGCCTGCCTTGCCCTACTGCGCGCGCGCGCGGAAGAGGGAACGAGAGAGAGGGAGAGAGAGAGGGCGCGCTCCAGCTGCCTCGTGGTCCCCGAACCAAGCAAGCCGTCGGCTCCCCTTCCTTCCCGGCATACCGACGTTCCCTCTTGGCACGGCTGGCGTGCGCATGGATCACGTGGAGAGCGACGCGAAGCCAAGGAAGGGACGGCGTCTCTCGCGCTCGCCGTTTCCCGGCCGCACTTGCGTGGAGGGCGGGCTGCGGGGAACGGGAGAGAGAGAAAGGGGGGGGGGAGGAAGGAAAGCAGCGCCCATCCCTGCGTAGCCACATTCGCAGCAGCAGCAGCAGCAGCAGCAGCAACTTTTCTCCGGCAGGCACGCCCTCTGCCTGTAGGAAGTTGGGGGCTCCGTTATCACCGGTCCGCGGGCCAATCAGCGAAGTCATCCGCCGGCCTCTCGCTCGCTCGCGCTGCTCGTCCCCTCCGCCAGTGCAGAGCGAAGGGTAGGCGAAGGCGAGCTCACTCGGCCTCCTCCTCTCCACCCCGTCCCCTATTCCTCCCCCCTATTCGGAGATCGGAGGGAGGCTGGCGGTGCTCCCGGTCTCTGTCCGCCGGATCGGAGAAAGGGAGCGCCCGTCCCGGAAAAGTTTGGGGGGAAGGCGGGAGGATAGAAAGGTCGCGGGAGGTCGGTCGATCCTGAGACGGGAGCGCACTATCCTGCCTTCCAGATCTCCGTCGTGTCGGACCCGGACGCCACCATCTTCGCGGACATGAAGAGGGAAGGCGCGCTGTACCTCCAGGATTGCCTCTCCTGCAAGGAGGAGGAGGATCCCGGCGGCTACCTGTCGGAGTGCTCCCCGAGCAACAGCGACCTCTACTCCCCGGGAGTGTCCAACCTACAGAAGGAGGTAGCTAGGCTCCTGCACGCGCCTCCGGCAGCGCCTCGCCCGTGCCCTCCCCCTCCTCCCTTTTCCTCCTCCCTCCCCCCCCTGACCCTTCTTCCTGCTGCAGATCGACGAGGCGGATGGATCTCCCAAGCACTTCTTCTACGGGTCTCCCCTCTCGCCGGGCAGTCCCGACAGGCATCTGTACTCCCCTGCGGCGCGCATCCTGGAGAACGGATACTCCGTCTCGGAGGTAAGGAGGGGGGAGCGCGCAGCGGCGCTCAGGGGCAGGGGAGGGTCCCTAAGCACCGAGGGAAGGGCACCGCCTTCGTTCCCTGCCATCACGCCGCCCTGCATCGCACGGGCACCCGAGCGCGCGGGAGCGGGAGAAGGGAAGAAAGACTCCGTCGCCACCCCTGCCATGCCGCCCTCTTGCAGATCTCCAAGGACGACGACTCGCCCAAGAGGCTGTGCCTGGTCTGCGGCGACGTCGCCTCCGGGTTCCACTACGGCGTAGCCTCCTGCGAGGCGTGCAAGGCCTTTTTCAAGAGGACCATCCAAGGTGAGCCCTCCCGCCCTCGGGCGCTTGGCAGGGAAATTCCGGGACCAGCGGCACCTGCGGATGGAAGGCGGCGGGGGGGAATGGGGGTGGGGGAAGGGGCGCGGAGGAGGTGATGGTGGTGGTGGCCTGCTGAGCCGAGTTGCCCCTCCCTTTCTTCCCTTGCAGAGCTGACCATGGCTCGCCCTCTCTCTCTACCTGCGACAATCGTCACCCCCAACTCGCAGCACAGTGGAAGTCCTTCTGGGGTCGTGGTGCTGCGGCTGCTCCGCGTAGGTTTGGAGGATGAGGCGGGTTTTCTTCCCCATCCCGACCACCCCTTCTTGCCTTCGTGGCCCTGTTCCCTCCTCCCTTCCCCCCTCCCTTCAAAAAAAGGAAAGAAAGAACACTTCTGGGTGACCAAGGAGGAGCTGGCGCGTTTTCCAGAACTCCGGCCTTTCGAGACTCCACGTGGTCTCGGGACGACGGAGAAAACTCACGCGAGAGAGCACCCGTGTTGCTGGTCACGAGGCCACCAGGCAACTCCTTCCTCCTGCTACCATCCTCTCCGCGGTCACCGGGAACAGGTGTCCTTCCCCCGCACCGCAGTGGGAAGAAACAACCCTCCCGGCCTGTGGCATGCCGGGCCGCGAGGAGCAGGGAACTTAGAATAGGAGGAGTACGGGTGGCACGGGGTCTTCGACGGTCCGTTTTTAGTGCCCTTTGCCTTCCGTATTGCCCACGGAGCCCCCTCCGTCCCGCGTTGCCAGGAAGAAGCGCTCTGGTTTCGCCGGCTGGCGTCGTATCTTCCGGGGACCGCATCCACGCATGCGGGAGAGGAGGAGCTGAGGAGAGTGGCCTCACAAAGAGCCACTCCCAGTACGTGTTGGTGTGGCTGCGAGCCGGTGTCATGGGCGCAGACCATTTTCCGGGTGCTCCTAAGAAGGCGGAGCTTTCGGTCTCCGCATCTTTGGCGAGAGAGAAGCGATGAGTGCAATGCCGGTCCGGCGACGAGATCTTTCTCTTGCGCGCAGGTCAGGCCGCCACGTGACGGCCCGGAATAGTCTCCGGGAAGGCGCACGCATCCCTCTGCTAGTGACCGGCTCGGAACGAGTCCCGCTTCGGCCGTCGAAGGCTCTTCGAGGGGGAGCCCTCTAGACTGGGGGGAGGAGTTCACCACAGCAGACTCACATCCGGTCTGCGCGTGTGACTGAGGGAGGCTGTCGCGGCTCTTCGATTCCCAGCTGCTATCTTGCCAGAGATGGCGCAGCTCAAGTGCTCAACGAAGCAACGGCACCCGTGTGCCGCTGCTGCTGCTGCAAGAAAAATCTCTCCGCGAACTTGGCCGTGCCAGTGCGGCGGCGTGCAGGAAAAGAGCAGAGCGAAAAGAAGGCATTCCTGACGTCCCTGAGGATCGACACGGAAGAGATGAGCTATTTGAGAAGAACGCCGTGGCATCGCAGGGATATTTCTGTCTTTCTGAAGAGGGGGCTCTTTCGGGACGATGGTGCCTTGCCAACCCCAGTTAGTAGGGCAAGGCGTGACAATTGACTAATGCGTAATTAAAAATAGTTTGTGGGATGTGATTTTGGCTCTGGAGTAGGTGGGAAAAGGCGTTCCCAATCCCCAACCATCCATCCCAAGAAGGCCCTCGGATTGCTGCTGGCAACCCAGAAGATCCAAGATCCTGTTTGCGTCCGGGGTTGTGGAGGCTGCAGGCCGGGATGAGGATGAGACAGGACAAAAATGGACCTCCTTTTCTTGTCCGCCTACCTCCTCCTCCCCTGAGACCGCAGGCTGCTCGGCAGCTGCGGGGTGCCGTCCCGAACGCCGAAGAACTTGCGAGAAGTCCGCTGAAGAGATAATAGGGTGAAAGATCGTACGGAGACGCGGCCACCGTAACCTCTGGTTCGCGTCGCGTCTTGTTGCTTGGCTAGAGTGGAGGCAGCTGAGTTGAGGCACCATCGGGCCGGGCGCAAGTGAGTCCGAGTGTCCCCTTGCCCTCTCCCCTTTCGCATCCCCGTCGGAGCAGATCCCGGGGTCTTCGCCCGCGGGAAAGGCTCGAAAGCACCTCTGGTCCAAGCAGCTCAGGGCTGCGGGACGAAGGCTGGCTAATTGGCGCTCAAAGAGGAAGCGGGGGAATCCTCCCTTCCTTTAGCTTCCCCGAGCTGCTTGCGTCGCGATGCTCTCGCCACCTGTTCTCCGCAGGAGAATGCTGGTAGGTGGATGGAGGGAGTCGGGCTGCCACACCCAGGCGTTTCGCCGAGGATTCATGGTCTCCCCCGCAGCGGTCGGGGTTTCCTCCTCGGTGGGACTTTCGCCGCCGCCGCCGCCGCGGTCACTGCCAAGCGCGCGTGAGACCTGAGTCGAGCTATGACCTGAGCCTTCAGGAGGAGAGGGAAAGAGGTGGAGGAAGTGTCTTTCCCCCTCCCGCCTACTCCCCACGCAGGTGCCGCACGACCAATCAGTGCAGGAAAAAATTTTCAGGGAAGGATGGGCAGCGTCGTTGCCAAGGCGGCGATAGCTCCTTCCTTCCTTTCCACCATCCTCCCTGCTCCATCCCCACTTGCCCGGTTCACCCCGTCTTCCGGAGGCCTATGCGGATCCTCTCTCCAGAAGGCGCTCCCTCCATTCTCCCTTCCGTCGCATCTCCCGAGCCCATCTGTTGTACTACCTGGCTGATGGGATGTATGTATCATCCACACAGGTAACATCGAGTACAGCTGCCCAGCTTCCAACGATTGCGAAATCAACAAGCGGAGGAGGAAGGCGTGCCAAGCGTGCCGTTTCCAGAAATGCTTGCGTATGGGGATGCTGAAGGAAGGAGTGAGGCTGGACCGCGTCCGCGGAGGAAGGCAAAAGTACAGGCGCAGCCTGGACACCCAGTACCAGTCGCAGCCTCCCAGCATCAAAAGGGAAACTCTGGAAGGTACGCCCGAGCAAGATGACTGGTGCGCGCGACCGCCCTCTCTACCCTACCCTGCCGACTCCGCGGGCATGTCAGGGAGTTTTGATGACTCCCATGGATGGTCTCCAGCCCCCCTTTCACCACCCCTTGAGCTCTCCTGCATTGAAGCGGGAGTTTACGAGGCTGCTGGAGCATCCCCATGGACTCCTCTCTGTCTCGCGGCCGCTTGTCGGAGTGGGAGGTGCAGGGGGGAAGGGGGGGGTACAATGGGGAAGAGGCGGAAGCAATCTCACGCGCGCCATCCAGAAAACAAAATCTTGACTGCGCTCATCCACACCGAACCGGAAATGCTGTCATCCACCACCAACCATTCTGACTTGACCTACGAGTGCTCGCTGATGATGGCCTGGAGCCAGCTCATGGACAACGACCTGGTGGCAATCATCGGTTGGGCCAAGCAGATACCAGGTGAGCCCGCCCTCCCGCCTCGCTTGCCCGGAAGGCAACCGTCGCCTCCGTCCCTTTCCAGGATTCGCGTCCTTTGGCGTCAACGACCAGATGCGCCTCCTCCACGCGGGGTGGACGGACGTGTTCACCGTGGGGCTGGCTTACCGGTCTCTTTCGTGCCCGCGTCGGCTGAGGAACGCCTTGAACTGGCTGATGGACGCTGCCCAAGCGCGCCAGTGTCACGCGGAGGAACTTTTCGGGCAGGTGAGGAGGAACGCGCGTCCTCGGGAGGGAAGTGTCCCGAGGCCGTCCGTGTCCCACCCCTTCGTGCGCCTCCGTCGGTCGCCGCTCCGCCGACGTGACCCCTCCGCGTCCTTCCAGTTTCTGATGGTCGTGGACCGCTTCCGTGCCATTGAGATGTCGAAGGAGGAGTACTTGCTGCTGAAGGCTCTGGTGCTGTCCAACTGCGACGCGGTCCTCGACGAGCCTGCGAAGCTCGCCCAGTTCAGGGAAACCATCCTGTGCAGCCTGCAGCGCTGCGTGGCAGCGATGAGGTGAGCTCGGTTGGGTCCGGGCGCCCCCCTCCCCCCCTTCCTCCCAAGCGACCCCGCCGTGTCCCCCCAGGCCCAGCAGCGTGGCCATCCACGTGCATCACATGATCCTGTGCCTGCCCTGCGTGCGTCAGCTGGACGTGGCGATACGCCGCTTCTGGCTGAACGTGAATCACTCGGGAAAGATCCCGCTCAACAAGCTGTTTGTGGAGATGCTGGATCCTCTCCCGCGGTAACGTGGCCATCCGTCTCTCGCTTTTTCACGGAGCTCGAAGAAGAGACATCAGGAACGTCTGTGATTATGCTTATCAGGGAAAATGAAAAAAGAAACAAACACCCCTCTAGTCACAAGAGCTTCCTGTGCCAGTTGAGCACTGTCTCCCTCCGACCTACGATAGAGGGAAAGGGATTTTTTTTTTCTGTTTTTTTTTTAAAAAACAAAAACGCGGAAGAAAAAAAAAAAACACATACACACACACACACACACATACACACATACACACACACAAAGTACCGGAGTGTTCTTACAGTTCTCCCACGTACGGTTACAGAGTTTAGAGAAAAATATATCTATATATGTGCAATTGAAACTGGCTGTATTTTTCGTTGGTGCTTTCTGGCCTTCCAGGACTGGGCCCGGAATATGGGTGGGCGATGCGTCCACGTCCACGGTCAATCGTGGACCCCCCCTTCCCCCACTCTCGTCTGCATGGCCTGGAACCCCCCCGGCGTTCCTTTTCCGCGGCCAGATACGTTTTTTTAACGGAATTCTTCGCGGCGCTGAGTCCAAAGGAGCGCCTGCGCGGAGAGGCAAGCAGGAAGTGACGGACTGAAGCGGAAGCAAGGAAAGCCCCCGTCGAGGGAGGGGACGGGGGAAGGCGCGGCAAGAAGGGAGCGAAAGACGCGCTCTCGGACTGGACGGAAGGAGCGAAGCGCGCGTGACAACGCCTTGCAGGCAGCGGCGGCGAGCAGTTCTTCTTCTTCTTCTTCTTCTTCTTCTTCTTCACCCCCCCACCCACCCAATCCCCCTGCTGCGAGGCTCGCAGCCCTGGCGCATGCGCCGTTGAGCCCGCGGTACGATAACCTTCCCCCCCCCCCCGCCTTCGCGCACGCACTCGCGGAGGAAATGAAACGCCTGCCGCCAACGCCAGCGCCGCGCCGCTGCGGATCGCGCGGGCAACGAGGAGTTCGATCGTGCCAGCAGCAGCACGCTTCTTCGCGGAGGAGGAGTTTTCCGAGAGAGCGGGGGAGATGCGGAGAGGCTGTGTGTGTGTATGTGTGTGTGTATGTGTTTTCCAGGGAGGAACGGTAGTGGTCCCTGTGGACGATGCTATTCATGAATGCCAGCGTGTGCACGCTTCACGCGTGTTCCTCTGATGCTCTCAGGTGTGCGCGTCCCGCACGCAAGGTCAAGCAGGCACCTTCCGCCGAGTGCGTGAGCACAGAGGATTACCACGGGAGGGGGGAGGAGGAGGCGGAAAGCATGGGATGACGGAAAATCCTGAGAACGGTGGGAGAAACAACCCAAGCCTCCGCGAGGAACGCCGGAGTCCCCGTGAGTCAAGAGACGGACGACCTTTGGACTGCGCTTTTTCGTCCCCTTCTTTTTTTTTTTTTTTTCTTCCCCCCCCCCCCCCGTCTCTCTCTCTCTTTGTCTTCCTCCCCACCGGAAAAGAGGACCGCGGAGGGGGGCGGGAAACCATCGCTTCGTAATTCGCTCTTCATCGCGAAACAAAAAAAAAAAAGGTTTCCTTGGAGCAGCTTCGGCCGTCCCCGTTCGCAGTGGCCGCCGATCGCGACCAGAGATCGCTGGCGCTGTCCCCGGCGGCCCGTCGGCGCCGAACGTGACGACGACCAGTCGTCAGCGTGCGCGCACCTCCCGCGGTGTCAACACGGGAAGAGCTGCCCTGCCGCGGCATCTCGCGTCCCACGTGAACAGCTCGACTTTTGCGGAAAGGGGTTGGCGGCGGCGCGGAGGCCACGCAAGCGATCCGCGGGGCGACGCGCGTGCGTGCGTGCGTGCGTTCCCGAGGCCCCCTTCCCGCGAGGCAGCTCGCCGTGACGCTGCGGCGGGAAAGCTGCCGATTTCCGTAGATGTCGCTGCGGTGGGTTTTTTTTTTTTTTTCCCCCGCTCGAACCAATTCAAAGCGGGGCTCTCCCTCCCTCTCTCTCTCCTGCTCTCCCTCCGCTCCTTCCCCTCTATTTCCTTCACTGCATCCACGCTCCCGTCGTGACGCACCGCCGTGCTCCTCGGCAAAACACCGGGCTGCTGCTGCTGCTGCTGCTGCTGCTGCTGCTGCTGCTGCCCTGGCCATCAGCGCCACTGCAAACGAGCAGCCCCTCGTCGCAGACGGGCTGAACACCACGCGGGCTGCTGCTGCTGCTGCTGCTGCTGCTGCTGCTGCTGATCCCGGAGAGCTTAATGAGAAACAACGCATCGCGAACTTCGCCAGCTTCCTGAACGGGAAAGTAGGTCAGCAAAACCTGTGAACGATTCCATCCCGCCCCGGTTCTAAAAGCGCTAGTGGCATCCCTTGAGCTCGGGGGAGGAAAACAGGCTGCGGGGGGGAGGGGAGGGGCAAACTCGGGCGAGAGCGAATTGCCAGCAGCAGCCCAACGCGTGGGGCCGATCCCGGAGCCATCATAATTCCGGCGAGCATCGATGGAAGATGGGATTATGAACATCGGTCCTCCTGCCTTTGCTTGGCAACGATCCAAGCGAGGACACGGGAAGTGAAATCGATAGGGTCCGTGTTCCCCGCGAGCACGGTCCCAAATATATTGTTTCCTTTCGGCTCCCTTCCCGGCAGCCCGGCGCAGCATCATTGAAATCATTAATTTATTATCTGATTCAGTAATGTGATCGCGAAAGTAATTAACTCCGCAACGTATCCGGGGGCATCCGACGACGCGGTTTTTCTTTTTTTCTTCCTCTTCTTCTTCTTCTTCGTCCTCTCGCTCTCCGAGAATTGATGAGGGAAAGTTGCTTCCTGGGCATGACGTGTACGTCAATCAAGTGCCCACGAAAATCCCTTCTCTCTTCCTTGCCTTCTCGATGCCTTCTTTCTTTCTTTCTTTCTTCTTTCTTTTTTTTTTTTCTTTTTTTTTTTTCCGGGTATCTCCTCGGCAACCGGGCTGCCGTCGGCGGCGAGCTGCTGCCCTATCGCTGCGCCTTCCTCACGCCATTGAGAAAAAGGATGGGTGGATGGATGCCTACCCTCGTTGGTTAGCCTTGGGTAGCCTGCCAGCAGCTGGAATGCAAGAACTGCCCAAGTGCTTTCTCACCTGCTCACAGTAATCTTCTGAGGAAGCATTCCTTGTCAATATTTATTACACATGCACTTGTCATGAGGCACATGCGTTGATCCTCGTCTGATTGCGTGTGTGGTGGTTGGTGGGTGAGTTTCTTTTTATTTCCGCTCACAGCTCCCTCTCTCTCTCTCTCTCTCTCTCTCTCTTTGTGTGTGTGTGTGTGTGTTTATTTGCCTTTCTCTCAAATCTCTTTCAGGAACGCTAATCACATCGTGAGCCGCCTCGCCGGCGTTAATGAGTATGAGTATGAGCCTTTTTTTTGCACTTTCGAGCGGACTCACACACCACCCGGAAATTTTTTTCTTTCCTTTTTTTTTTTTCTTCTTCTTCTTCTCGTCCCGCTTGCAGAGCTCCGAGTGCAGCTGCAGAGAAGGGCCTTTCCATTTCGTATTTTTTAAATAAATACGTATAAATTTTTGTTCACGTGGCCACATCGGTCCCTTTTTTTTTTTTTTTTTTTTCCTTTTGTTTTGTTTTGCTTCTTGATAACAAATGCAATGAGTCAACTACGGTTAAAGAGCCCAGCTCTGAATTATTCATGCTCAAGTGTACGCAGAAATTCTCGATCAGTTTGATCTCCTCCATGATCTCCCCTCCCCCCCCCCTCCCCGGTCTTCCCCTCCCCCCTCCCCTATTCACGAGTGAGTACGAGGGAAACCGTGGAGACAGAAAATAATGGTAATGAAGACGTGGAATTTTCAAGAAGGCGAAACAGTGAGGGTTCCCTCCTCGCAGATCATCTGCTGCCATGGAGCCGGTGGCGATGGCTGCATAGAAACCGCACAACAATGACCGCGCACGTCGCCGGGCAACAGATATACGGTGGCCGGAAGGATTTATTTTCTCGGGCAGCCCTGCGCTCGGAGGCGAGCGTGTCCCATCTGTGACTTTCGACGGTACCATTCGTGCAGAGAGAAGCCGCTCCGGGAATTAAAAACCGAGCAACCGGAAATGCGCAGCCTCGCAACCGTCCTTTTTGCTTTGGGCGTCAATCCCTTCGCAAATTAATTGACCTGGAGCGGTGGTCAGTGGACGCCAGGAAGATAGGTCTTCTCGCTTCCGGGGTCGCAGAAGTCGTGCCAGGTACAGTAAGCGTGTGCACCGTGGACGTAGGTGCGTGAGTCGGCGCATCCACTGTGGAGAGCGCATCTCCCGCGTGGCCCTCTTTTCCCGTTCTCCTCAGGAACATGGGCGAGCGGGTGCAACCTGGGAAGGAGGCTCACCTACTTGGCAAGGTTCGGCTCTGAGGCCTGAGAAGGACCCTTCTTTCTGCGGAGAGATCAGGAGAAGGGGCTGGGGGGAGAGGGTGGAAAGTCCGGGGTACCCAGACGTCGCCTGGAAAGGGAAACGCTTTCCGGGATTGTTCGCAGTTTGTTCGTGGCGAGTTTTTTTTGTTGTTGTTGTTGCTTTTTCCTTTTTTTTTTTTTCCTTTCGTTTAAGCCGAAAGATTACCCAAGCGCGCTGCTAGCAGCAGCAGCAGCAGCTGATGGGGCCGAGGGCTGGATGTCTGACACGGGATTTCCCGCATGCTGCCTGCCACGGCAACGTGTTCACATGGCTCGGAACACAAAAGCGCTTCGGTTCGAGGGGGAGGGCAGTAATCTGATATCGAAGCTGGCTGGGTTTGCGGATCCCGCAGGCTGGCAAGGTGTTGATATGCAAAAGTAATCGAACGCGTCGATCCGGCGAATCGGATCGGCGGTCTCCGACGGGAAAGTTACCCAACGAAAGCGAAAAATCCGCATAAATCCAAGTCGTAAGTGCGCGAAAACGCGGCGTGCACGGAGTGAGCGCGCGTGCTCCCCGCGTGTTTTATTGAAATGTCATTCGTCACGCGGGAGTTCGCGCAGAGCCATCTCCACGGACTGCGCCCAAGTTTGGCGCTCCCGCTGCCGGGGATTCGGGACGCGTCCATTAACGGAGGGGGCAGAGGGGGGAACGCGCACAGAGAAGCGAGTCGCGAGGAGGAAATTTAGGAAAGAGCGGGAGAAATCGGTCCGGGGAGGAGAGCGGCGAGGAGGAGGAGCGGTCCCGACGTTCCGGAAGGAGCAACGGGGGACAGCCGGCAACCGAGGAATTCGCCCCCTCCCCCTTCCTCCCAGGAAGAGTACCGCGGCAACGAGAGGAGCTCCGCGCGTGGGAGGGGAGAGACACTGCTCTCGCTTTAGGCACTCTCGCTTTTCGTCCACTCAGGCGCCGAAGCCTCGGCGAGCATCCTCCCACGTTTCGTCCGCCGGCCGTCCACGCCTGCACTCCGAGGGAGGGAGGCGAGGACGCGCGCCGGCAGCGCCGCGGAGAGTGGACGCGTTCCCAAGGCAAAAAGACCGGAAGGAGCGGAGCGCGCGGCGTTCGCACGAGATCTCGGACCCACTTTTTTTTGTCTTCCTGTCTGTCAGGAAAGTAGGGTCTGGGGATCGCGTTTTCCCTTGCATCCCATGTTCGAATGAGGGAGGCACTAAGATCGGTCCGTAGTCCTCACGGATCCTCCGGAGGAGGATGACGAGGAGCGTCGTTTGTCTTCAGCGAAACGCAGTGGGTTACTTGTGGAAGAATAGGAAGCAAAAACAAAAAAAAAGTAAAGGCATGGATGATGGTGCGGTCTTGGAGATGGACGGGTAAAGCGAGCGACGGAGAGCCCACACGGCCGTGGGAGCAGCAGAGGAACCTGCAGGAAACCCGGAGCCCAGGAGGGATGCTGCGCGTGCGAGCAGCAGCAACCCGCCCTCGTGGAAGAAGTTCCCCACTCTTCAGGTTCGGCGTCCCGAAGGTTGTGGAACCACCGTTCCCATTCGTTCCCGCCTTCTCCACGTCCCTTGGAAGGGTGGAGAGAGGAACACTCGGAAGCCTGAGGGAAAAAAGGCGGGGTCGCAGTCGTCCTGGTCGCGTGGCAGGGGACCCGATGGGCCCGTAGCGTGGTTTCGTCGCCCTCTGGGACACGCAGCAGCTCCGCCTTTCTTCGCCCCGGGGCAACCAGGCAAACCCTCCCGAGAGTGGAAAGGAAGGCAGGGCTATTAGGTGTGCCGAGAGCTTCAGGCCGCAGGTACTTGGCCGCAGGGGTCTTCGGAAGGGAAACCGGAAGGATGGTTGGGGCTTCCGCCACCAGACTCGTCTCCCCGTACCGAACAGGGGAAGAGGTGGACGGGGCAGAGAAGGAGGTGGGCTGGTGCTGGATGCTCCCTTCTTCGGAAGTGGGCGAGGTGGCGAGGTCACGAATAGACGAGCTTCCGTCTTCACGAGGCAACGGAGACGAGGCGATCCTGGACGTCGAGAGCTGTCCCGGATCGTGGACCCTGGGACGCAGCCTAGCGGGTTCATCCCTTTCCGCTGTTTGCCGAGGTGGCCAGGTCGACCTTGAAAATCCCCTGTGGCCTTCTTTTGGCGAAGAGACCGCTGCAACCCCAGGCCTCGGGTCGAGACCTGGAGAAGGGTGGAGACGAAGGGGGAGCAGGGGAATGGAACCCGAATCCCTTCCTTCGCAAGGGATCAGGACAGCCATCGATGCCCTCGTAGACGCCGCCGGTCTCGGGGTCATGTGGGCCACAGCGACTGCGTCCCGCGAACCCGCCCGGGCCGGGGTCGCCTTTTGGTCCGTGACCTCACGACGGCGAACACGGGTGGCGCCTATCCTCTTCGACCCCCTGCGGTCTTCCCAGGTGTTCAGAAGTCTCGGATCACAACGTGCTCTGCACCCCGGAGTCTCGGTCGCTCCCGGCCCCTCCGAGTGGCTCAGCGCGGCCGGCTTGGCCTGGGAGCGTCGCTCACCCGCGCGCGCGCTGCCCCAAGGAGCGTCCCAGTGGGCGCGAAAGCGGGAGCGAAGAGTCCGCGGTGGGTGCCTCCCTTCACTCCGAGCACCCTCCCGGGCTGGGTGGGGTCTGCGGCTCCAAGCGCGAGCCTTCCTGACTGATGGATGGGGAGCTGCTTCTCTCCCTCAGCTCTCCGGAAGGGGCCGCGTCCGGAGATGCTGCGAGCGAAGTCTCCGAGTCCCGGGGAAAGGGCACAGCGGGAGTTTTGCGTCCCCTCCGCAGCTGCGACACTGCCGGGGGACGACGACCCGGGAGGAGAGACTGGAAGAGACCTGCGAGGGCGGCAGGAGAGCTCGTGGTCCACCGGGTGCTGCGCTCCTCCCTCCGAGATTTCCCGAGAATGGCCTACGGGAACCGCATCCTCCTACCTCTCGTCCGCGTCTCGCCCACCAGGGTCTGCCCGTTCCCGCGGGCGCCGGAGGTGCCGCTCGCCGAACCGCGAAGAGTTGGCGCTCCGGCACAGGGAGGGGCCGGATCTGCTACCCAAAACGATTGACCCCGCACTTTCCGCCGGTGACCCTGGCGTCCGAAGGTCGAGGTGCAGCGCTCCTCCTACCGCCCTCCACCCTTTTCCTGTTGGCTCCTACGGCGCCAACAGGCAGGCCCAATGCAGGGGGCTTTGATCCGCCCAAGAGCCCTGTAGGGAGTCCTCCGTGCCAGCCACGAGGCCAGGGGCCGGAGGGCCTCTTCCGCTGCCTGCTTGCATCTCCTACAGAAAGGACCGCCCCTATGCGGAGCTCTCCGAAGAAGTCAAGGAAAAGGTCCCCTATCCTCAGAGGGGCCTCGCCTCCGGTCGGCCCCTCGTGCCCTTCCTTCCCTCCCTCCCGAACGAGCGGTCCGTGCGTCCCGAAGGCGGTAGGAGATTCCCCTCAGCCCCGGCCCTGGCGGGAGTCCTCCTGGGGAGCGCCTCCGGGAAGGCGCACCTTCAGGGGCAAGAGGGCGGAAGCGGATAGGCCTATCCGTGAGGTTTTCCGGCCCCTCGTCGTTGCGACGAAAGACCGGCATCGCACGCCTCCTGCACTCGGAATGGCTCCGGGACCGGGAGAAAGCAGGACCGAGCGAGGGGAAGGTGGAAGGGCAGTCACCGAGGGCGCGTCGCTCCGGGAAGACCGAGGCTGCCTCGGAGCGCTGCCTCCGGGATGGGGTTGCCGCCGCCTCCCTCCATCCTCTTGCGCACCTCGCAGGACGCTTCTCGTCGCCTAGGGCAGTGGCGACGCCGAAGGAGCTGCTACACACCCGCCGCCGCAGGGTCAAAAAGGCCTCTAAGGGCGCTGACTGGCGCGTCTGGGGGAGGGAAGGGCCGAAGCCGCCGCGGGAAGACCTCGAGGTTTCAGACGCACCTCTGCTTCGTTGCCACCAAGCTCGCCGGTGGTGCCGTGGGGCACCGGCGTCCCGCGGTGGGGCGTCCCAGAGGCGTTAGGGAGGAGAGAACGCCCCAAGTTGCGCCGCCTAGGACCATCCCAATGGTCTCCCCCTTCTCCGAAGGTCGGAAACCGCGGAGGGAGGCCTCAGTCGTTACCGGTGAAACCGAAGGAGCCAACAGACAATGAGAAGAGATATGTAGGAGGTGCTCTGCACCTCGAACCTTCGGGCAGCGGGGTCATCGGCGGAAAGCGCAGGGGCCACCGTCCTGGAAAGTAGGTCCGGTCCCTCCCCGTGCCAGAGCGCCAACTCTTCGCGGTTCGGCGAGCGGCAACTCCGGCGCCCGCGGGAGCGAGCAGGCCCTGGCGGGTGGGACGCCGACGCGGATGAGGGGGAGGATACGGTTCCTGTGGGGCGACGCCCGAGAAATCCCGGAATGCAGTTCCCGCTGAAGGTGCCAGGGCCTTCCGAAAAGACGTGCTCCTGTGAGCTCGGTGTCCCCGCTGGTGCCAGCGGGCAGGAGCGCCGCCCTCCCGCCGAAGAAGCGGCTCTGCTCCAGTGTTACCACGAACGCACCCTACGGTGTCAGGAAACCTAGAAACCGAGCTGGAACATCCTTTGCGGCTGTGCCCTGCCCGCACCCACGGGAGCGGTGACGGCTCCCTTTTGAAGACAGACTTCGTTCGCACGTGCTCCCGGGAGCTCCAGAAGGGAAGGGGAGGTTCGCGAGCCGCGTTCAGTAGGGAGCTGAGCCCCGCAACCAGCCCGGCCACCGTTCCCTGAAGGCACGTGACCGCTCCTCTCCTTGCCTCCCCCCTCCCCTTTCTCCCGTCGGGCAGAGCCGCCACGTGTCGGTGCCGCTTTGGAGGCTCCTGCACTCGTCGCTGCGCGTAGCCCTCCTGGTCCTCCTTCCCTGGAATCGCGCCCGCAGATGGAAAGTCCAGGAGAAAGGAGGTAAAGGGAGGAAAGGGGAGTGCGCGTCGGTTCCGCAAGGTTCCCATCGCCTTCTCTTTCCAGCTCCTCCAGACGCGGCGAGTACTCCTCGCAAACCAAATGGTCGCCCCGCCCGAGAGGGCGGGCTCCACTGACGTTTGCGGCGCCCGCAGGAAACGTTCGGGAAGGATCGCAGGGAGGGAGCGGCGCTAGAGGCACCAGAGCGGCAGCGTAATGGGCAGTTCTGGAACCGTCTCTGGAACGTTTCCGCTGCTGATTTGAAAAGTTGCCGGGACTCCCGGGTACTGCAACTGCGATCCAGGAATTTGACGACTGCCCTCGCGCGAGGCTCCAGGGAAGCTGCCGCCGCCGCCGCCGCTCCTCCTCCTCATCATCCTCATCCTCGCGTAGTAACTGTACCAAGTTTCGCAAGCCGCTCCCGGGGGCTTGCGGGTGAAGGAAAAGGCTCTCGCCGGGACGTGCAGCGCCCTCTCTGAGGAGACATCCGAAGGAAACCGCCAGAGACGGCACCTTCCCGTCCGGCGGCAGAGTCACCGCCTCCCAGGCGCGCCCGTCCGACTTCGCAAACTCTTCGACCAAGCTCCCTGCCCCTCCTTTTCCCTTTCGTCCTCACCCCCGCCTCCACCCAGCAAATGACCCCGTCTCGCTAGCACCTGCTTGGCACACGTCCCATCCTCGCTTTCGGCCACGAGAAGCGCCCCGGAGCATGGTTTTTGATTTCCTGCGTGCTCCCTGAGCAGTCATCAGCCACCGAGCGCACTTCGCTTTTGCAGGATGTGACGGAAAAAGGAAGGCGGCCATGAGGGATCGAAGGGGTAGGAGGTGGGACGTAGAAGCTCCTCAGTTGCACAATAGCACTTCTGCTCTCCTTGTGCCGCGGGGGAGGCCTCGCTGCGAAGCGTCGAGCCTGAGCGCAGCGTCTTTCTGCCATGAAGCCATGGAGACGGCGTCGTTACTCCCCTCCCTCCTTCGTTGCGTCATCCAGCTGACGCAACAATGGGCACGGCCTAGGGCAAGCGGGCGCTTTTCTCGTCGCCTCCGAACCGGTTCGAAGGGACGCGCGTTCGTTCCTTCGCATTCCTCTTCGAAGGAGCTCCCGACCCTGCACATCGAACGCAGCCTCATCCTCTAGCAGCAGCAGTGGCGAATATGCAGTGGTTTCGCCCGCTCCTCCTCCCATGGGAAGCTCCCGTCTTACGCGCCTCGAACGGTTCGATAGCTTTCGCTGTCTCGCGTTCGCGCAGGCGCGGTAGCCACGCTATTCTCGCGGCTCCTCGGAAGCGGCCGACAGCTCTGCGGAGAGGATTGGTTCCCCGGTCCATAACGAGGGTCCGACCAAGTCCGGAGCGCGCCCATTCCTGGAGAAAGAGGAGGTGGGTGCAGAGCGCCTTGCCCCGGGAATCGGGAACTTCTTCCCGTCCTCTGCAGTCCTCCTCCTCGCTTCTCCCTCCCACCTCCCCTTCCCTTCCTCCCTGACTCTTCGAAACGGGGACCACCTCCCGTCCCTTTACTCTTGGACCCCGTGATGGGTCGCGAGAATGTACCAGGGAGCCCGCCGGCACCTCAGGGGGCTGCCGAGATGGAAGGCCGAGAGGCGGCAATGTTTCCGCTCCCCCACCCCAGAGCCCCGGAGAGCTGCTCCAGATGCAGGCATCCCGGACAGCCTCCAGGGAAGACACAGTCTCTCTCTCTTCTCTCTCCCTCCCCCTGAGAACACCAGTGACCCCCTTCCTCTCCCACCGTTCCAGAACTTACGGAGATCCACGCCACGTTCCTGCGCACCGACCCGAGGTCTTCCATGCGACGAGAGAGGCCGCCTCCTCCCTCCCCCATCCTATTGACTGTTGGACGTGGAATCTCCGCTTCCCAGGGTCCACGCGCCTCGTGGTGCTGACCTCTGCGATTCCGGCTGCAGAAGAAGACCACGGACAGGAGGGAACCCCTGCTTGGTGCTCTTTCCTCGGAGAGCTCAGGGCAGCGGAGGTCTTCCCCTCCCCTCCAGAGGA
The DNA here is from genome assembly GCA_036172245.1 of Raillietiella orientalis. Lineage (NCBI taxonomy): Eukaryota > Metazoa > Arthropoda > Ichthyostraca > Raillietiellida > Raillietiellidae > Raillietiella > Raillietiella orientalis. The sequence continues at coordinate 2,316,714 of JAYWIR010000012.1, forward strand.
GGGGCAGGGTCGCACGGACTGGAGAGATCTCCCTCCCCCCCTTCTGCGTCTATGGGAAATCCCGGCTCATGCTCCTCGGAACTCTGCCGACTGACCCTAAGAGCACGCGCGCGAGAAAGAAGCAAGAAGGGACTGCCGGCGCGCGCGTCACTTCGCAGCCATGAGGTCCGTCTCCAAGCAACCGCGGTCGGTCGGGAGCCGTTCCTCCGAGCCGCTCACAGGTGCGCCATCTCGAAGAACTGCAAGTCCGGTAGTCGGGGGGGCAGACTGGCGTCTGCTTGGAAACGTCTTCGGCCCGGGAGGGTCTAAGGCGGTGCGGCGGTGGTTCCGCTCAGACGTTCCCTCTGGGCTAGCGGAGATCATCGACCGAGAGGAATGAGGAGAGTCCCTTGGACGGGGGAATGGACCCCCTTCCCAGGACGCCTCCGAGGAAGCGTACCTGCTCGCTGACCTCCTTCCATGACAGCGCTGCGTGAACTCAGGGGGCAGGGGGAGAAGGATGCGGCGCACGCGCGCGTTTCTGTCATGCTTCCCTTCGGGGGGATGATGACCCCTCACCGTTGCCGGGGTGACCGGCTCCGGTCCACGAACCGAGCGCTGCTCTTCCCCGGCTGGTGCGTTTAGACGCGAGGCCTCCGGCAGGGGGTCGTCTGCAGGAGAGCAGGGGAGCTGCGGACGTCCGCGGTGCTCCCTTCTTCCCGGATTCCGTCGGAACGGGAGCTCGTGAGGCGCTTTCCCCGCGGCGTCCCTCTACGCCTTCTTGGCCGCCCATCGCGAGGCGCCGCAGGGGCTCGAGAACCAAAATGTCAGGAAGCATCCCTCCGCAGTCGCCCTGGGAGGGCCGCGGGGCGCGGCCACCGGGAATTCTCGCTTCTCGCCCGTCTAGGGCGCTTCTCCGCACCCCAAATGCCCGGCCGGACCTCCTTTCCCCCGCGGTCGGTGCAGGATGCCTGGAGCACGGCGCCCAAAGGGGCAGAATAGGTTCGCGCCAAATCGGTCAGAAGGCGTGCAGGGGGTCCCGATCTGTCCCTTCGGCGTTCGCCTCCCTTCGGTGAGGCGCTGAAGACGGGTTGGGGCGCCGCCAATCTCCATGGTCGCACGTGCTCCCGACTCCGGGACGCCGCCGCCGCAGCCGGTGGGCGAGGGCAGACGGCAGCGTTCTTCTTCGCTTGCGTGACGTATGAGGCGTCATCTGAGAGAAAGCGCCCCCCCGAAGAGCCGGTGGGCTGACCACCCGGAAGCACCCAGGCGGCTGCCCGCGCGCAGACTCCTGCGAGGAGCATGGACGAGCGCTGTGCGTGCTGGAGCGCCTCCTCCGAGAGCTGGAATCAGACTCAGGACGAGCCCCCCGGAGTCACCTTGTAGACGGTCCTAACCATCGGAATGCTTCCGCCGAGCCGGTCAGTCCGGAGGACTTCCGCTTCCCTCCTTCTCTTCCCGGCGTCCCTCAGCCTGGGCCACGCGATCCACGAGAAGACGCCGACAAGCCTCTGGGAAGCGCCGAGTCTGCCCACGGCAGAGATGTCCATCTCTGCCGCGGGCAGACGAGGGAAAGGTCCCGGAGTCACTCCGGGACTTGCGCGCAGAGCGTTCCGGCTAGAGAGGGAGTGGATCAGCGGACGGCAAGGAAGGGGCGCTGACCCCTTCTCACAGACCCTAGGGGCGGAGTAGGGAGGCGATAGCAGGATGGAACGCCCGCGGAGGATGCAGAGGGAAAGCAATCTCGACCACGCTCGAAGGGGCTCGCAGACCACGGTGGTCTCTCCGCTTGCTTTTCCCTTCTAGGATGCGCGCCATCGTGGTGCGCACTTTTCACTTCCCCTCCCCCCCCCCCCCCCCCGATGGTTTTTCTTACGTCTCCCACGACCAGCTGCTCTGGGCTGGCGAAGAGCAGCTCCTTGTAGGACGGGTGCGATGGCACTGCGCACCTCCGTGGTGTGCGGTCACGTGACCTTTCGATGCCCTCCTCCTTCCTCGCCTCGTGGAGACTTGGAAATCGTTTCCAGGGGATCGAGGGGTCGAGGGCGTGTGGGACCGCAGCTGAAAGGATGCGTGAGTTACCGGAGAGGCTAGATCAAAGAGGAGGAGGAGAAGGGGAGTCAGACCGCGACGAGGTGTGATCTCCAGGGAAACCAGAGAGGCGGGTGAGTGGGACCGACAGAAACCACGAGGAAGAGAAGGAGGAGGAGCAGTGTCGTCTTCGGCAGGGAAGCAACTTCTTGTCCCCTTCCTCGGTCATCCGTGACCGCGAGAAAAAAAAAAACTGTCTCGTCTGCATGCTGTTTCCATGGGCACAGCCAGTCAGCGAAGCCCCGCTACCTCCGTCTCGACATGGTCAGCGACTTTCGAGTCTCCTTCGCAAGGACGAGGAGGGTCGGGGAAAAAAGCAGCACCCGGGAGAAGGGTGAAAGAGTGCGGCTTCGTTTCCTCTTTGCTCCCCTTAGCGGACAGGGGCATCCCGAAGGAAAGGAAGCGGAAGGAAGAGATCCCGGTGAAGAAGAGCAAGAAGCGCGTTTTGCGACGACCTGCCAGGGCGACAGTATAGGTGAGCACGGGGCAGCTCTGGCGCCGCGTGTGCTGGAGGGCTAGCAAGGAGGAGGAAGGGTAGATGGCGATGATCCTCAGCTGAATATCCTGGAGCCTCTGGATGGATGGGGCATTCGGAGGCTGCAGGATTCCCGGACTGGAACCGGGAGCATCCCTTAGGCTTCTAGAGCAGACACCCTTCGCGCGTTGCCTGAATCCTTCCCCCTCCCGAAACAGTTTCGGCAGGGGGCGAAGCCGCCACCAGAGGAAGAAAAGCAACACGAAAGAGGGAAGTTCGCAGGAGACGAGGAGAGCGGTACGACGGAAAGGAGGAGGCCCTCCGAAACTCGGACCTGGGAACGGTCAAAGTATGCAGGCGGGCACTCACAGAGGGAAAAGGAAGCCCGAAAACCTGAGGACGCAGTCTGGAAAGGAGAAGGGTTGATTCACTCTTCTACAGGGATGCCTTTCTGGCACTTGGGTTGGGCCCGGGACTGTGGGAGGATGGGTTCTGCAACTTCAGAAGAGCATGTCGGATGTGGGAGGAGAGCGTCCGTCACCAGGGAAGGGGCACCTGGAAGAACCGGAGCAAGCAGAACCCGTTACAAGCACCAGGCTCTATTGTCGCTCCCTTCATTCTCCCTCCCCTCCCACGCAGGCACACACAATTTCCAGACTGGAGCGTGAAGTGCATCGTAAAAAATTAGGCTACCGTGAACTCACTCGAGGAAGATTTCATTTATATGAGGAGCTGAGCCTTCCGAATTGCGGGCGTCTCCCTGGAGGCGCTGGCAGATCGGAGCGCCGTCGCTGGCCGAGTTTACATCGGACGCTGCAAGCAGCTCGCAGGGCAGGAAATCAAGCGGGAAGGCACGGGCTAAAGAATGCGGAAGCTCTCGCGGCAGCGCCAAGCATTGTTGGCGAAACAATGATGGTGGGCGGAGGCTCTCGCGGAAACGCTGAGCATTGTTGGCAGACAACGACAGCGAACACTGCGTGCTCATCCCCTCCATGGAAAAGTGTCACACAACGGACTCCTGTTTTCATCACGAGACGCTCGCTGGCACACTTCCGGGATCATTTCGGGCAACTTCCAGGGTCGGTTGCCGCGCAAAGCGACGGGCTCCGGAAGCGCTGCGAGTGTTCGAAAGCCGGGAGTTGGTGCCCCCCCCCCCCCGAAATGAGCATCCGTTCGCGGGATCCTGCTATTCGAGGTGGCCAAGGGGACGCATTCGCTCCCCGCCCCCCTATTTAGGGCAAGCACCTAAGAGTGCAAAAACACACTTCCGTTCCGCACCAGAAGGATCCTTCGCATGCGAGAAGAAAACGAGAAAAATAGCCGTCCGGCACGCGAGATTTTACAGTCCTCCTGGTTCCACGTGGACGGCGGAACGAACATGGATTCGCTGTATGGTAAGCCCTCGGACGATGTCCGGGTGGAAGGAGTTCCCCCTCCCCTAACTCGAGACGGCACGCCGCTGCTCCCGATCGACGCGAGGTGTCCCTTCGGAAGCGGCGACATGACGGTGGATCTCCAGCAGCGGGAAGGACGCGGCTGGAGGAACCGACGGCGACCCGGTCGGACTCCACGGGGGCGGATGCATCGTTCGGAAGGGCACGTTCCCTCGGGATACGCTCTCCTCTGCTCTTCCCTTTCGCTTCCCTGTCGCCTTCCTGCCTCTCTCCTTCGGGACGACATCGAGTCCCGGCCGAGCCGCCTTCTGGATCCTGACGGCGTCCCGGATCGGCCCGGGAGCGTCTTCGACCAGGACCTGCGGCCTCCGTGCTTTTTCCCCGGACGCTCCCGGGCGGCTGCGAACGCACGCCTCCGGGTGATCTTCCCGGGCGTTTGCCCAGCCACGCACCTCCAGGAGTTGCTCTCTGCGCCGCCCCTCCCCCTCAGGCTCACGCGCGTGCGAGGAAGATGTGCTCACTTGCGTGACGGCGGGCCCGCGCATCCCCGTGCGTGAGAGCGCGTGCTGCTGCCGCCGCCAGTCTCGATGCAGCAGTTGCTGCACGTGCGTCGCCCGTTGTCATGGACGGGAGAGGGGGGTGGGAGGAAGCTTTCCGGGGCTCGCCGACAGAACCGAGGGCGAGCCACACCGTTTCCGAGTGGACGGCGGCCCCTGCTGGAAGAATGGGAGGAGGAGGGACGAGGCGATCCCGGCAGGGCGGGGAGGAGGGCTTCGCCGGCGCGAACTCCCTTGACTCGGAGCTCCTCGAGGCCGGAAACCGGGAATTTCGAAATTCTCCCTCCTCCCCCTCCTCCTCCCTTTCTCCGAAGGGAGGTACCCGCTGGACCGGTTTCCACTTTCACTTTCGCGCCGTGGACCCCTGGAGCGCCCGCCGTTGTCATATGCCTTCGACGCTCCGGTCCGCGGCCGGCCGCACACCGCACGTGCCCGGGGGGGGAGGGGGGAGTGGAGGCTGGGAGTGATGGCTCTTCCTGACCTTCCCTCCCCCTCCTTTCGCTGCTCTTGGCACTTCAGGATTCATCCCATAGGATCGTCCGTCTCCTTCGGGAGCCTCCCAGGAAGAAGGGGACTCGCGCTGCACCATTCTCAGGCGGCCTTGCTGAGCAAAGGGCGCAGCAGCGCGAGAGCGGGTCGCCCGATCTCCCTTGCCACGCAGCTGCCCAGAAACTCTCTTCCTCCCTCTTCTCGGGAGAGGGAAGGAGGGGAAGAGAGGGAAGACGCAGGAACCAGCAGAAGGCCAAGTTCCTCCCCACCCCCTCCCTCTCGAGTGACCCTGCGAAAAGGAACGCATGAATTCCTGCAGAAAACAGGAAGCCTCTCCCGGTTTTACCGGGTGCCTCTTCGGGCAGCGCGACGACCTCGGCCCCGGTCCACCGCGGGATCGGAATGCCCTCCCTTCCCCTCACTCCGGCCACCCTGCCTGCTCTTCCCGGGTCGTGACCCGAGAGTCTGCTGGTCTTGCGCCACCGGCAAACTGCTCTCTGCCGCCGCCCCGTGGCGGAGCTCCGCCCGAGGCCGCTCCTTGCCGGCGGCTGGAACTGCGGAGGGACGCGCGCTTGCGCCCCCTGTCCAGCGCCGCTTCGCCGGTTCGCACCCCTGCTCCCTTTGCAGCGCTTGTGAAGGACGGAGATCTCCGCCTCCTCCGCTCGAGAGGTCACCTTTGGTGACCAGCCTGGTCCGCCAACGGACACCCAGTGCCACCGGGAATTCCGTTCGTGGGCCAGAAGTAGTTCCAGAGCCCTCGGGAAGAGGGCACTTCGACTCGTTGCTTCCCCAGCATGCGCCCTCTTCCCCAGAGATGATTGGGCGGAATTCTTTCCCGGGGAAGCAGCGCGCCATGCCACATGGGCGCCGGATGCCCGGAGGGGGCGGAGGGGCAAAGGCCGAAAAGCACGGGAACACCCGGAGGTGCAACTCCCTTCCGTCGCGGGGCGGACAGAAAGGGGGAAGAGCCGGCAGACGAGAAGGCCCATGCAGCGCGCGAGTCTCCGCGAGGGGCGACTCCCAAGCTCCCCCTCTGGGAGGCTCCTGTGGACTCCGTCCGTGAGGTCAGGCGCGAGCAGCTTGGCGGATTCCCCGGCCAGGCACTGCGCCGGAAGATCAGGGCGGGGAGGGCGCGGGCTAGTTCCGGAGGCCTCCGGCGCTCCTGCGCTCCGGGGGAGTTACGCGCGGGGTCGCCAGGGGTCGACTCCCGGAAGCGTGCCGTCCCCTGGCAACAGGTCCTGCGAAAGGAGAAAGGGGGGATCTAGAGCCTTCCAGTCTCACGGCAGGAGGGAGGGGGGGTGAGCGCGCCCACCTAGACGTATTCTCCTGGCAACGGGGGGTGAACGGGGAGGACCCGAAGAGCTCGCCTCGGCGAAGTCGCGGGCCGGTCCCCGGCACCGCCGCCGACGGAGGGGCCGACTTTTCCCTCACAGGTGGACGAGCTGGGCGGGAGAAAAGCGGCGAGGGAGGGCTCTGCGAGTCACCCCGCTCCCCTTTCTCTTGATTATCGGTGACGAGGATGCCCTCCTTCCCAGGGTGACCCGAGACCCCGAGGGCACTCGCGGGAGGCTTGCCGGTCTGCGATCCCGGACCGAGCGGGGTCATCAAGGGAGGCAGAGGCGCTCAGGGTGGGGTGGAGAACCCCCGCGGGGGCAATGAGGGAACGCCGGCTCGCAGCAGACTGTCCTGCGACCTTCCTCGGCTCCCGATCACCCGAGAGTCACGGGAGTGGAGGGGTTTTCCTGGGGTCACCAGAAACGGAACGCCGGAGGTTCTCGCTACCAAAGCGACTCCAAGCACAAAGGGGTCGGAAGCTCAAGGACAGGTCATGGGGGGGATCATCCCTCAGGTGGCAGGACGATCGCGCCTGCCCGTCGTAGGCCGCTCGGCGCTGGAGGCAAACGAAGTGGACTTCTGAGCGAAGTGGACTTTCCGCGGAAGGGGCCCGGTGCCCCTTGGAGGGGACTTCAGAAGCTCCTGGAATGGGAGGGAGGAAGCAGGAAAAGGGGAGGGGGGAAACGTAGGGATGCGGACCTTCTCCCGAAGGGAACGGCGTCCCTCTCCCTTCCCTTCCTACCCCCGAAGGAGAAAAATGGGGCCCTCCAGAGGCGCTCGACAGCGAACAGAAAGCGGAGGGAGGGGGGGAGGAGATTCCCGGGAACGGCGTTCCGGCGGGAAGGTGGGGTAGCGGCCATCCTGTTTTCTTCCTTCCTCCTCCGGGGACGGCGGTCGACTCGACCCCCAAGACGGTCCAGGCGGATCGGAGGGGCTGTGGCGCGCAGGCGCAGCGAAGCGCTGCCGAGGATCAAACGGGAGACGCCAGATGCTCCGGGAGGGGTCGCGAGTTGCATTGAGCGGCCGAAGGCGCGCGCGGGCGGGGGACGATCGCAGAGTCCGCGCGCATTTCGGACGTGCGAGCGGCATCATCAGCTCGGGGCTGCCCGCCCGCCGTCGTCAATGGCAACCCCGAGCTACCCGGCCGGCCGGGGAGCGAATACTTTCGAAAATGACGTGCGAATGGGAGCGGCTCCTTCGGAGGCGCGCACCCCCCCCCTCCCTGCCCGTAGCAGCGGCAGCCAGCGCGCGCTTCGCTGTCGGTCGGTCGGGAAGGAGGGTTGGGGGGGGAGGAGATTGGGGAATTCGAACGCCAGCAAAACGATTCTCTCCCGCCAAGGAAAGCGCGGCGGATCGGCCGCCGTCCGTGGAAGAGCGAGCGGGACGATCGCTTCGCTCCTCGTTGCTCGGCAACCACGTGTTGGGGCTGCGCTGCTTGTTGCCGGGATGGATGAATCCTCCGCGGGGCTGGTGGTCTGCTGCCCTCGAATCCCGCTGGCAACCAGCAAAGAACAAAGAGTCTTCCGCGCCGGCGCCGGCAGCTTGCCAGCCCCCTCTCTCCCCTCCCTGCCCCACAGAGGGGAGGGAGGCCTGCTCGAAGTGGTCCGGAGAATCGACCATCCTCTTCCTCCCCGAAACGGGACCGAGCAGCCCCGGGTAACGGGAGCGAGAGGCAAGGTCGCAGCCGGGCGCGGGGTGGGAATGGGGGAAGAGGAGCGGGGGGGAACTTCGGCGAACAACGGCGAGCAGCTCTGGTCGGGGAAAGTGGCGGGCGGAAAGAACGCGTGCCGCAGCATGTGCCTTCCATGAGAAATCAGCCGAGGGAATCTTCTGGAAGGAATCCTCGGCGGAGCTTCGGATTCACTCCACGTGCGCGCTCGAATCGCCCGAAACGAGCGGCGGACGCTGGAACTACCCGGGTCAAGGCGGGCTGCCCCTGATGGCCACCAGTTGGCCATAGGCTTTTTCTCCCTCTCTCGACGGAACCTCTCCCAGTGAGGGCGTTGCTTTTTGCCTCTCCGGAAGCGAAAAGATGCCTAGAAGGGGCGCCTTGGAAAGTGCGCCGCCGCCGGGACGCGAGGAGGCGCCCGAGGACCCCGCGGCGGTGGGAAAAGAGCGCGGATGGGCTCCCCCGGACGGCCGTCCGCCCGCCCGCGCTCCTCCGTTGCCCGAGGGGCCGCGCTCGCGCCACTTTGTCGCGGCCGGAGGAGCAGCTCCCGCGCTCGGGGCGGCCCACGCGCGCAGCGGCCCGCCCCCGCCTGCGAGCAGCGGCCGGCCGTGAGCAGCGCCGCCCGGCTGTTTACCTCTTCCGGCGCCGCTCTCGCGTCAACAATAAGCGCGCGCGGGTGTAAAAATAACCTCGACAATCCGCGCCCGGCCGGGGGAAACCGGAAGGAGCAACAATAAAAAATTGCGCGGAGGCTGCAGCTGCGCGCCTCGCGGAGAAAGCGCGCGTTTTATTTGGGCGCTGGGCCGAGCGGGGAGCGCCTTGTTTAGCGTTTCCATCCGCTGCAAGAACACAAAAGGCGGATCGGTTGCCTCGTTTCCTGCCTCCTCCTCCAGCATCCATCACGGCGGCCGGGATTCGAAACGAAATGCACCTGAAACGCGCGCTAGTTTTTCAACATCATCCTCGACAAATAGCTCCTTGCTCTCCTCCTGAGAGCGAAGGGGACCTGCGGTTTTTGATTCACGCCTGCCGTTCGCATATTCTGGGAGTGCGCTCGCGCTGCTTTTTCTTTTCTTCCCCTTCCGCCTGAGATGCCCCGAAAAAAGACCCCCATTGATAGTTTAATCCGTGACAGTGGCTGCCTCTGTCATCCCCTTCTACAAGTTCCAGCTCCAAGAATCGGTGTGGGAGACGTCAATCACTTTCTGCTGCGTTCCTTAAAGTGTGCCGAAGTAATCTTCCCAGGAAACCGGGGATGGGAAACCAGGAGGAGGGACGTGTCCTCGAGAGGAGACGCAAGAAGCGTCCCATTTGCGATTGGAAGAGGGGGAGGGGGGACGCGAGCTGCATTTCTTGGAGCCAGCCAGCCTTCCCCAGAAGAGCCGTTTCGCTTCCACGGGGGTGCATCCAGTCCTTAAAAGAGCTTCAACTCATTAGGAAGAGAAATCGCCGGTCCTCTGGCTTGCAGCTTCCAAAGCGCTTTCCTTCTTATGCTTCAGTTCCTCTCCGTTTCAGCTTATTATCATTTCTGGTGCTGAGTGATGGCCTTTTCATAAATGGCGAGGGGGACGCAGTTTCTTTGCAGCTCCCGAAATCTGGGGCGAGGAAATTCCCTCAGCACGATACGTCCCATTCTTTTGCCCCAAGTGGGATGGGGAATTTCGCGTCCCACTAGCAACTGCTAGCCCGAATTTTGACAAATTTGCACGAGTTGACAGTGTTTGAAAGAATTGACAGTGTTGTGAGATTGGCAGTGTTCCCGGAAGCTGACACGGTTCCCAGAAGTTGGTAATGTTCCCAAGAGCTGACAGTATTGCCTCCAAACCTTCATCCTGTCAGTATCGATTAATAGAAACGGGGACGAGAAGGAACTCCTTTGGGAAGCAGCGGTTTCCAACGCCAAAAAAACTCGGCTCGGAGACGGACGTCCCGTACCGTCGACCGCGTAACGAAGGGATAAAAGGGGAAAAGCACGCTCATCCAGGACACACGCGGGACCACTTGGGGTCTCTCCCGGAGCCACAAGAAATGCCTCCAAGGCAGTCGGAACCCCTTAGCCGAAAAGGCGCTTCCCCTCCTCCCAGCCCCTTGCACGGCAACCGGAACAGAACTCCCGGGACGTGCGTTTCCCTAACGTTTGCAAAAGGGAAAGTCGTGGAGAGGCGGGAAAAAATCGGCAGGAACCTCCGCTCTGTTTCCGATCCTCTTGTTTCCTTCTCCCTTCCCTCTTCGCCTCCTTCCGGGAACACCCGCCCTATTCCTAAAAGCTCCGTCCTTTCTTCCTGGATGTGAAACGCGGGATTGGAACGCTCCTGTGCGCTCCCCTGGGGAGAGCGCTCTCTGCAGCGCCCCTCCCTAGCTATAAGCGCAGAAGAAGGGCTAACGGAACCTCCGTTTCCCGTACGTTGTGGCGGTAGCGGCAGGCAGAATAGGACAGCCTTCCTCCACGGCTCTTCAGGGCAGCCATCGCATAGGGAGACGCTTGGCTGGAGAAGAAGAGGGGAGGGAAATGAAAAAAGGAAGTGCTGCGTTCCCTTCCAGTCTTACATCGATAGCGCCTCTGCGATCTTCCAGCTCGCCCTCTTTCCCCCAGCTCCCGTGGCTTGGCGAAGAGGGAGAGAGACTTTTATTGTCTCTTATGCACTGTTCCACGAAAATGGGCACTTCGGTGAGCGATGCACCTGGACGGTTGCCATGGATCCTCCAGCGTGCAGCCGGCGGTCGCGTGGCAGAGGGGGATCCCGGTGTTCTGCTCTTCCCTACTCCCGCTCTGAGGAAGTCTTATAGATGCCTGCTCGACGAGACGGGCCGTAAGTGACGCTCCCGCCGAGCCCTCTCCGCCCCAGGACGAAGATCGCTGGTTTGCCAGTTTCCCATAGTCCATCGAACAGGAGAAAGGAAAAGCAGGACAAGGGATCCCCCACCCTTCTTTCCGAATCGCTTTTCCTCCCGGGAATGCGGTGCTCAAGCCCGCCGCCGTGTGTCCACCAGGCCGAATAAGGAAGTCGAGTTTGCCCCAGGGTTGGTTAGCGAAGCGTGCCCGGAGAAGATCACCTTTCTCTCCACTCTCCGCCCTTCCCTGCCTCCCCTTCCCCGAAGGTAGGTGTCTCCGGGAATTCCCTCCGCATCGCAGGAAAGAGAGATCGTCGCCTGACCTCCTCCTTCTCCTCCTCCCTATCGCTCTCAGAAATGGAAGAGAGAGGGATCTCTCTGAAGGACGGACGCCCCTGGGGGAGCTATGCGACGAAGGGAGAAAAGGAAGGGGGTGAGGGGGCGACAGACTGCTGCCGAGGCAGACTCCTCTCCTCCCTTCGTCGTAAATGTGCAGACAACAGAGAGCTCTGCCCTTCTCCTTCAGAGACCCTCACTGAGTGCTTCCAGCCCCCCAAGGGAGGGAAACGGAGAGCTCTCCTCGGGCGATTTCCCCTTCCGTGATGGGAAGGGAAAAGAAGGGGAAATAGGAAGGCTGTTCTACTGCTCGGACAATAAAGGGTTTCCTCGGACGGGTCACCTCTGGTCCGAGGTCGCCGTAAAAGCGGTGAGAGGAGGGACTGGAGTCCCCTCTACCAGGGATTCGCAGGAGGGTATCACCTGAAATGGAAGGATGATGGTTTCCGGGAATCATTTGCTCCCGAGAGACGAAATGAGCTGATGAATCGCACTCCGGCAGGTGGAGGGTACATAGAGGTGGGGTCTGTCGCTCCACGTCGCTTCAGATCCTCACGGGAAGAGATCCGATGAAACCACAAATACCAGAGTGGGGAAAAGCATCTGGGAGCAGGTCCTGGCTCTCTTCAAGCCCGGATCTCCCTTCCCCCAGACAATTTGCATAGCAGCCGGAGGGCCGGAGAGATCCTGGTCATACTCCAACTCCCTCCTGTCCTGCTGTCCGAATTTCCATTTGGGACAGTGGCAGAAGGAGTGCTTGCCTCCTCCTCCTGGCTTCTGCCTATCGGTTGGTAGGGTCCACCAGTCATCGTGATACCCACAGGAACTCTCTTATTAAGCGCCAATAGCAGCTCAGACCTCTCCGTTTCCTTTTTTCACCTGATCGTTGGGGGCAAGAAGCTCCTGAAACTGTGACCCTTGGAAGTCCTGATCTGACAGACTGCGCTGTGCGCTAGAAGCAGGTCCCCGGTCATCCGGGAACAGGAACGCACCTCGCTTGAAAACTTCCCCGAACGAAGAGCGGGATGCTGTCTTCTGCGTTCCAGAATGTGGCAATTTACAACAAGGGGAAAAGTAAGTGGGTGGATCCGAAGACAGCTTCCTTAGGCAGTGCGGAGCCTCTCCTTCAGGGTGCCGCTCCTTGCAGGAAGCTGCGACTCCTAGGCCTTTGTCTTGTCCCGGTCAGGAAACCAGAACTCCCGAATGGTTTTCGGACGCCTCTCCTCCTCCACCTCGAGTTGGCACCTTGGCCATGACTGGAGATCGCGTCCGATCTTCTCCCTGACCGAGGACCTCGCCCGGAACCAACCAACCACCACTTTCTACAGAAAGAAAAGAATCCTCTTCTTTCTCCGGCTAGGGATGCTCGAATGAAGCACAGTTCTGTTTTGCCAGACCTCTGGATGCGTGTGGACTGAGGACTGTGACAACCCAAGAAACAGCAGATTCTTCCAAGGCACCTAACTGCATCGCTCCGCCTCCCACGAAACGATCGAGGATCCCCATCTCTCGGTGTCCACTCTCTCGGACGTTCTTTCTCCTCGACCTCTCTGCCATTGTGCTTGCAGGAGAAGAGGTAAAGCGAGAGAATCTCGCGTTTGAGAATGCATGTGGGCATTCTCCTTCGCGATTCTCGTATGCGTTCCTTACTAGGGGGTGAAAACCCAAGGGGCCCACTTAAATACCGAATGCCATGTCCTCAAACCCCGCGCCCCATCCTCCACCCCTCTGCTTCCAGTCGGCGCTTTCTTCTCTTCCTTCTCCCCACCTCTCCCACCCTGCTGTAGCTTTGTAGTGCGAAACAGACCCCATTAGATCCTGAACTGCTTGCATCTCCTTCTTGAAACGCGACTTGGTAAAAGACGTTAAGAAAGTTGACTTATTCCAAGAGACCTGCAGGAGGTCCCTTTTTGAAAACGTAATTTATATCTGGCAAGTTTCTGGCAGCTTTCACTCTTGGACGAGATTTGCGACCTTCCAAATTTCTCTTCTTTCTCCTCGAGAAATTTTTCGGCAAAACGCTTAATGCGAAAGAACGCCTAAGCTTTCAGGCAACCAACTTGCATTATACACTTTCACTTGAAAATTTCCCAATTTCGAACTCCGAGCCAATAAAAACTACCGATTGGGATTTTTTCCCTCTGTTCCTGCTATCTGAATTGGCAAGTGGCTGAAGGAGTAGGGACAACTGGGCAACAGAATAGTGGGGTCACAGACGATCGTTTTCGCTCCTGGACACTCCATCAACGCTTTCGTCGCAGGGTGTCAGGGCACTGAAGAGCCCCCCTTTCGAGAGGTGGTGCCCGACCTCTCCGATTGTGCCCCCCACCCCCGCCCCTTGTTGTGCCTGTCATGCGTGGGATCACCCCCGCGACAGCCGTGGGATCGATATCGGGCCCTGCCGGGAGGGCGCCTCCCTTGCTGCGCCGTCGGTAGCAGTCCTCGGTTCCGGGCGGGCTTGCCCTTCGCACTTCGTCACGTGCGAGGACGAGGATGCGGGAAGACGGGTCTTCTCCTCCTGCGGAGATCGAATGAGCCAGCGCTGGCTTGGTACACTGTCGTGGAACAGGGATGCGAGTTCCGCGCGCTCCCCGAAAGGGGAAAAGTTCCGTTCCCAAGGTTAGCAGCAGCGTGTGCAGCAATCGGTCCCAGGTCGGATTCAGACCACAGCAGCGACGTGTGTACATGCCGGTACACACGCTTGGCGGTGGCTCCATTACGAAAGAACGGACGTGGATGAAATGAGACGACGGGGACGCGTCTTACGTCGTGGAGCCCTTCTGCGACTGCGCGCCCTCGCGAAATGGAAGGAGAGAAGCGGAGTCAGCAAACGAAAGCGAAGCCATTGGCGGCGGCGATTCCGTTCTGAAGGGTTCCGACCTCCAAAGATAAAACGCCCGCTCCCCCGCAATGCGTGAACGAAATGAAAGGCAGCAGGCGCAGAATCCCGCAACAAAAAAAAAAAAAAAGAAAAAGAAAAGAAAGCCATCTCCCCCGCGAGTGCTTTCGGAGGCGCAGCAAGAACGAGGAAGAGGGAACCTTGCGATCCAACCCTGCATGCATTTCTGGAAAGGAAGGGGGGAGGGGGAGGGAGGGAATGGAGTTTTTTGTCTCTCCTCGCCCTTCGAAAACAACGAAAAAGACGCTGCTTGGTTACGTAGCCGTCCATTACGCAGCATTTCATTCGGGGACCATATTTCGAGGCGGAGATCAAAACTGCCACGAGAAGACCTGTCGGCACTTGGAACTCGCCATCGACGTTCCCGAGGTGGGAATTTATGCTCGAGATCTGACTCGGGAATTTGCAATGCAGAGCCTCCGCGGCCGGGAAAAGGGAGGCTCTCCGTGCGTGTGCTCTTCTTGCTGCTGCTGTTGTGACAAGGAGATCGATTGGGAATCTTGGCACGGTCTCAGCAGCCGGTGAGGAACTCTGATGCTCGTGCCAAAGAACGAAGAAGATGGGAAGGCCGAAGACATCAGAGAAACCGAGGCTACGAGGACCTCCCCCCCCCCCCCCCTCATCGACGCTGCGACCGCTGCTGCCGCTTCCCGTTTTTGCCAGTTCGAAATCCGCCGATGCCCAAGAGGAACACGAAGGAAGAACCCAAAGAACCTGGCCGACGGCAGCTGAGGCTCCAGCGGATCGCAGGGCTCGGCGGCGGGAAGATAAAACCCAACGAACCCCGAAGGACTGTTAATGACTCCCCGTGTTGTAATGGACGGCATGTCAAGAGTGCCAGAGGTTTGTGCAACTTGATTACGAAGACTCCTGGTGATGCAATGCGCGCGCAACGATAAGAACGCCCATCGGGAAGAACCGAAGAGCACAGGCCGCGGGAGGACATCCGATTACAGATTCAGGGAGCGAGATGGCTGCCTGTCGCGGTGGAGAGCGCTCGGGCGGGACGCCGCCCTCGCCCGAGCGGAGAGCAAGCAGACGCGAGCGCTCACGTCTGCTCGCGTGCGACCTGCGCGTTCTTGCACAAGCGCAGGATTCCGCGGGGCAGAGCAGGTCACGAGGGGACAAGCAGGCGGAAACGGAAGCCGCTTCCCGGTCCGCCCGTCCCCGTGCGGTTCGAACCACCGCGGGGAGACTCGGCGGGACCGATGGAGCCGTCTCGTATTGGTGCGGCGTCCGATGGACGGGAGGTCGCACCAACCGCGCGCGCCAGAGCAGAGAGCGGAAAAAGACGAAGACGGCGCGCTTCGAGGACTCCCCCGCGGCGAGGTCGTTTCGGGTCTCCCAGGCCTGGGGAGAGGGTCTGCTGTTCGTCCTGGGATTGCCCAGGGTTCCTCGCAGAGCGTAGGAGGCAGAGACCGCGTAGTCCACTGAAGCACCGTCCAGCCACGAGGATGAGGCTCTCTGGACCGAACAGCTGGGACCGGATGGCTCTCGTTGGACTGTCACCAGGATGCGCTGAGGGTTGCGCCAGCCTGCCCTCCCTCCCTGCCCCCTTTGACGATGCCGCGACGCCTGATAGCGTCGCCCTCACAGATTGGTCTTCACGAGCCTCCCTCGCCCCCAGCGGGCATGCTGCTGCTGCTGCAGGGGGCTCTGGAGCGGGAGGTGGGTGGTCTGACCTCTCGCCGCAGAGGCGCACCCGCGTGCGACAAACACCCCATTCCTGTCCTCCTTTTTGGGAAATTCGTTCTGGGAAGAGAGGGGGAGGCGAAGGAAAGGTTGCGAGGTCCCGGCAAAGTGAGTGGGGGGGGGAGCTACTACCCTCGAGGAGCGCGGAGGGCACGCCTTCCGAGCGGGCAAGGAGCTCGCGCCGCCGGAAACCACCACCCTTCAGGAGATGAGGGAGCCGTCCGTCGAGAATTGGAGAAGGGAAAGGAATCTCGCGGGCATGCGCGCAAGCGGGTGCAGCGCGCCATCGAATCGTCGGAGGTCCCGCGCCCACCACGAGCGCGTGGAGAGCTCCGCGGGTGTCGCGAGGAAGACGTGCCGGAGGAAGCTTCGAGTCTCCGTTCAGAGATGGATCTGCAGGTTCGACCCCGCCTTCCGAGGGAGGCGGCGGCCGGCGAGCCGTCTCGGGGAGGAAAGGAGCTCTTAGGCGGATGGCACGTGGGGGCAGGGGGGGAGGAACGGGAAAGGGAAATCCAGGCGAAAGGGAGGGGGACACCAGGAGACCCTCGATCTTGGACTCACGAAGCGGGGAAGAGCAGCGTGCATATCGTGAACGGAAACCGGTTGTCCCGGCAACGGCGAGGCGCGCGGTCCTCTCGGAGAGGAAGTGCAGCAAAAACTAGAGCGCGCCGTGTTCACTTCCTCCCCCTCCCTCCCCCGCACGAGAGAAGGAGGTTGGCGCTCCGGGGGAAGGGAGGGGGGGAGGGCGCGCTGATCACGAGCACCATGCAAAGGGGACTTGAGGGGGAGGAAGCATCCGTGTGTGCAAGAGACTCTTCGGCGCACCCTTCCGAGATAAGGCGCCCGCTGGGGCAAGATGGAGTATTGCAGTCTCCATCCCCCCCCCCCCTCCACGAAACCTCTGAACGCCCCTCCTCCTTGCAAGGAGCCTCGGTCACCGTCCACCGCGGGTGTGCCGAAGTGTCGGACGCCAGAGGCGCACGCGGCTGAGCGGGAGAGATGCGCAGCGAGCGGCGAAGTGCTGCCAGAGCGCGCCGATGATGTCATGGCAACGACCGATGCGATCCAGACAGCGGTGCGCCTCCCGGACTGGACGCCGTGGGTGAACCGGAGGGGTCCAGCCCGCCGATCGCCCTAACACATGCCTGGATTTTCCTTCGACTCTCTGCTCACCCTGGTCTCAGTCGAGGCGCGCGAGCTACCCCACCTCTCTCGCACCCGTCGCGGGCTCTCAGTCGAGGAGGGCATTCCGTCCCGTATCCACGTGGCAGTCCACTCATTTGTTTTCCCTCCTTCCCAGCATACCGTCCCACGAGATCATGGGATCTTCCCGACGGATGGGCGAGCGATCCTCTCGAACCTGCTTCCAGCGAGCGTTCATCCATCATCAGACGACCCGGCGCATCCGGGGTCGGAAATCAACCCTCGTGCAGCCAGTGACGCTGACTGCCCTCTGTGGCAGCGCAGCGTAACTTCCTGGGCGTCTCGGCTTCCGAGAGCCGCCGCTTTTCACGCTGCGCAGGAACGAGGGCGCTCACGGAATCGGGAGCGGCAAAAACCGGAGCGCCTCCCGGACGTACTCAACCTTTCCCTCCCCCTCCTTCCCCCGTGGGTCCCTCCCCGCCCCGCGAGCTGCCTCTTCTCGGCTTCCGTCGTTCGTGTGCTACGAGAGCGTATGAAGCAGCAGCGACACCGCCGTCCAGCGGAGGAAGCTCGCAACGGAGCGCGATCCCCGGGAAGGAAGGAATCCGCGCGCGCGCCCCTGGTGGGCCCGGACGTTCCTCAGCCGCCTGTCCCAGAAGGCCCCCCTCGCAGTGACGCAGCCGAGGTCACTGTTGCGATCCTATGAGCCCGCGAGGCGGGGGGAACCCTGCCGTTCGCCAGTGCCTCCCTCCCTTTTTCCTTGCTGTGGTTTGGTCACCCTGCTTGGGTCCGAGGCCAGGAAGGGAGGAGCAGCAGTTGGAGACCAGGAAGACCCCTCTGCCGCCTCCGCTGGACGTCCGTCCGGAAAACGCCTGGGGACGAGGTGAGCGTCCCCTTTTTGCTGGACGCGGCCCTACGCGCGCATGGGACGTTCTGCCATGGCACCTCGGATACCGCGCAAGGGTCTCACGGCGAGGCATGTGGGAGGAGGTTTGGCGGGAGGGGCAGGAAAGGGGACGGAGACCCTCCGGGATTAGTGTACGAGGTCATCGCCATGTTGGAAAGTCGCCGCTGCCGCGAGGAGGGGCAGGAGTAGAGACCACCTCTGCCCGGTGGAGGCGAAGTCGAGGAGTGAAGAGGGAGGATGGAAGCTTCCTTCCGGTCCTCTTGAGCGGCGAAATCATTCGCCCGGGCAGTGGCCTCCGGGTCCTCTGCGTTATGCCTCCTCCCTGTCGATCCCCAACCTCTTTGCCCCTCAGGGAGAAGGTCGAGACCGCTTCCGGTCGACAACGGCAAGAGGAGAGTGGGGATTCCAACAGCTTCCCTTCCCATCTCTTTCGCCTTTCCAGGACCGACCCCCCTCCTTCCCTCGGGGGTGGGGAAGGGGAGGCGCCCGTGGCGACATCCGAAGCCGCAGCAGTGCCGCCCTCGGAGGGATCCGCGAGGAGCGGTGCCCTCCGCAGAGAGGAGGAACGGTGCTGCCGCCTACCGGAAAAAACGGGAACGAGACCCCCGCCTCTGCACACTTCTGGGAAAATCCCACCCCCCACCCCTTACCGGTTCCTTCCCAACAGAGCGCCATCGAAGCGCTGGCACCGAGGCGTCCTGAAGCTGGGGTCCGACCGCCACGGGCATGCAACGGAAGGGCCACCCTCCCGCTGCTTTCGTCCCGCCCCCGGGAAACAAAGGTTGGGGCGTCCCCCGAGGATTGGAGCTCCTCGGGAGCTCCTTGTCGCGGGGGACAGCTCGCCGGGATGCGGGAAGGGTTGCGAGGCTCCAGGGAGCGCCGCGGAACCCCGTGGGTCCGAGGGGAAGGTCAGGCGACTCTTTGCTGTGTCCTTGGTCGGAGCAGGGCCGTCCCTGCACACCTGAGGGTGAGCCAGCAGTCCTGATCTCACAGCTCCGGATCTCCCCGGAGATGGCGCGAGGGAGGAACTTCGACCGGGTCAGTCCTCCGACCAGTGGGTGGCCCAAATCCCGCATCCTTCCCTCAGCGATCCTGTCCGATACTCGAGAGGCAACGGGACGGTTGCTCTCGTCCGCTCCCCCCTCCCTCCCAGGGCCCACTGGTCGGGGCTCAAGGTGAGGAACAGGGGGAGGGGGAGAAGTTCGCACCCTTCTCGTCGGCAGGTCCATCACCTTCTGGAACCGCGGGGCAGGCCCGCGCCACCTTACGCCAGAAGGCGCCTCCTGCCGAGCGCTCCCTTCGGGAAGTCTCGCAAGGGGGACGCCCCCAGGCTGAGGCAGCGAGGAGCTCTCGCATCGGGAGCACGGACACCCGGGGATTTCTGCCGAGGACGACGGGGAGCGCAGTGTTCCTTTCGCTCCCCCCCCCTTCAGCCACGTGAGCTGCCTCTGCAGAGGAGGTGGGAACCAACGGGACTGACCTAGGGCTCCTGCGCGTGGTCCAGCTTCCTGGTCGCCAGCGCAGCGTCCGAGGCCCTTTCGCCTGCAGGTGTTCCCCCCCCTCCTTGGTCTCGCGTCAGCAGGGAACGGCAATCGTCCCCTCGTCCCAGGTTCCCGGGGATGAAACGAGGAGACCCGAGACGAGAGGAGGGGGGACCCCCCGGGGCAGAGCAAGGGCCGTCGGAGGGGCGTTGCGCTGCACTCACCTCGATGGGCGCGCGATCGCCCTTGTCCCTTGCCCCGAGGACGTGGGGGGTGGCGACCGGCCCCGCGTCCGTTGCACGTCCCCGGGGGCGCGAGAGATTCGAAAGCGCGGGTCACCTCTGCAAAAAAAGAGGACACCCAGTGAGTTTTCTGGGAGCGTCCCCGCGGGCCAAGCTGCCGAAGAGCAGAAGGACAGCTGATTCGGTCCCCGTATGCCCCCACTTCCGAAAGAAGACGGGAAGGGGCTGAACCTCCGCGCGGGGCTGGCACACCACCTCTTGGCATTCCGAGTCGCCTCCCGTTCCCTCCCTGGGCAGTGCCTTCCCGACCTGCCTCGTGGGCGCCATCGCCATCGGGAATCCACTCGCCGGGGGTCCCGCGGCATCCCCCGAGACTTCTGACCCGAGCGGTCGCCATGGTCAGGCGTTTCGCGGGAGTCGCGCCCCTGCGTCGCCACCGGTCGCGCTTCCGCGCCCCACGGCAGAGTCGCCATTTTTAAAAAAAATTTATTCCCCTCCCCCCGCGCTTTCATTGCGCTCCCGGGACTCCCGCGCTTTCCTTCCGCCGCCGTCCGATGGTCCTCGCGGAGTTGCCTGCCCGTCTGTCCCTCGCTAGGGAGGCTCTCGCCTTGCGTTTGCCCTCCCTCCCCCTCGCCTTAGGTCCGGGGGGTTCGCCCCACCTCGTGCTCCCGGCTGCCCAGCCGACGGCGTCCCTGCTGCCCGGTCCGGAGCACCATAAATGCGAAGCGCGCCGGGATCAGCTGTGCTCCCTGTCAGCTGCGGGGATGGATGGCTCTGTTACCCCACCGCCCCTATTTCGAAAGACTGCCGAGGGGGACAGCGCTCGGTCTGTGGGTGGTGCACTTTATTCTTTTTTTGGAAATCACTAGATTTTGCACAACCGCTCTTCCTCTCTACACTCCTTGGCCACTTCTTTCTGGAAAGGAAACGCACAAATCACTCCAAAGGTCGGGGAAAAAAATACAAAATAAAAAAGCAAAACAAAAACATCCCGGTTGATCAATCAATTTTTTTTTTTCTTTTTTGAAAAAGAAGAAGAAAAGGGGGAAAGGGGGGGGAGCGGAGGAGGAGGAGGAGAAGGCCGTGGAGCCCGCTTGACGACCAGCCGTTGCCTCGCGCTGCCTGCAAGAAAGCCGGCGCCATCTTTCCGGCGCCAGGCGGGTGGCAGCAGCGAGCTTTTTCACCGTTCGTTTCCGGGGAGCCAACGGCCCTGGGTGCCTCCCCCATCCGAAAACTCGGATAAGTCGCCAGGATCGCTTTCGGAAATTTATACGTAGGGAAGCAAGCTCCTTCTTCGGGACGATGCGCTTGGATCTAGAGGAAGAAGGAGGAGGGGGGGGAGGGGGGAAGAGAAGGGGGCAAAACCGAACGGAGCCAAAAATAAAACGCGCGCAAGCCAGAAAACGCTTGAGCGGTTTCCCTCCCGAGGATCACGGATTCAAAAATTGACGCAGGCCTGCTATAAATCTGGATCGAACGCATGAGCGAAGGGACCATTAAGATGACTACGATGCACGCGGGGAGCGGGGGAGGAGGAGACGCGCGCGCGGTGTCCGTGCTGCCATCTCGCGAGAGGGAGCGCAACGAACCCCCTATCGATTCCGATTCGAAGCTCCGATACGGCACGCAGCCCGTTCCGATGCGCGGTTATCTTGATGGCGCAGCAGCAACTTTCACTTTGCAGCTCCCTTGGAACGCACACGGGCACGCGTCGCATGCGTGCAGGCTTCGCACAACCCTTCTTTTCTCTTCCCGCGAAAAAATTCGGCGTCCCTTTCTGCCCTTCGAAAGATCAGGAAAGGGCTCGTTGGTAGGAGGATCCGGGTTTTCTCCGTTGGGGGATACGCAGGACGCGCTGCTCGGCAGTGGCGGTTCCCGGAGAGATCTGGACCACCCCCTCCAGGGCCCTACGCCACTCCAGAAGCGAGTGCCTCTTTTCCCGGGCGGTCGGGTACGCCTCCTGCGCGAAAAAAAAAAGGGGGGGCGCGAGGGTGCGAGAGGAAGCAGCAGGGTCTCTGGCGATCTCCGTGCCCCAAGTGGGACGCATCGGTCAGAAGCGCAGTCTGCGCGGCCTCCCCAAATCAACCGAGATCCTCCGATGAAGTCCCTCCTGGGTTCCAGGCGGCGACGGCCTATGAAGGAAGAAGTGGAGGTGCGCTCGCACGCACGGGATGTGCGCCGTAGGGCGGTGACGGAATCACGACAGGAACGCGTTTGACATGCAGCCTGGATGGGAAGGGGACAGGAGCCACGAGCTTTCCGCCGCTGCCAAGAGACAGCGCTGCATGCACGCGGAAACATCGAGCAGTGAATCTGGCTAAAGAGACGGCGGCGCGAACAGCCGGAGGGCCCGATCCACGGTCCCAACTGAGTATCTCGTGCGCCTCCTACTCCGCGGAAGCGAAGGACGGCTGCAACCGGGGTCCTGGTTCACGTGGAAACGCTCCGTGTCCCGGGGTCCTCCGCGAGAACTGCGGTGGATGCGGAAACGGAAACTCCCTCCCCCGCTCTTCCGCTACCTGACCTCGGGTCAATGCCAGCGCCCTACTCGCCTTCCAGCTACCGCACGGACGACGTGGCGCAAGAGGCCCCACAGCGGAGTTGTTGCATCCAAGCTCCTTACACGGTCTCCCTCGGGTTGGTCCGCGGAAGGGGAGGTCGTCTCCGGAAGAGGAAAGGAAGGGAGGGCGCCAGGGAAGAAGATGGGGCGCGGCGGCAGCGGACTCGTGGCACCCCCTGCCCCTCTGCGAGCGCGAGCGCGTCCATACCAAAGAGTTCCAGCAACTCCAGCCTGTCTTCCAGAGCGGCCAACATCCTCGGCGTATACCCGTAGAGGTTCCTGACGTTCGGGTCGACCTGGTTCGCTAGCAGGAATACCACGCAGTCTTTGTGATTGTTCTGGACAGCCTGGAGCGACGGCGGGGGCGTCAGGAAGGAGGAAGGAGGCGAAGGAAGAGGAGGAGGAAGGACGGGCCGGTGTCCGGGCACCTCCTCTCCTCGACCCCTGGAGGTACCTTGTGCAGGGGCGTTTCCCCGGACAGGTTGGGGTGGCTCAGGTCGGCGTTGGCGCAGTGGTAGGCCTTCAGCAGCGGCAGGTCTCCCGCGGAAGCTGCCGTGCACAACAACTCGCCGGTATACCGTGCGCTGTACTGCAAGTGGGCGCCGGCGTCCACCAACAGCTTGATGACGTCCATGTGGAAATTCTCGATTGAGTAGTTTAGAGGCGACTTGCTGCTCCTGAGGAAGAGGGGAAGCGCTAATAAGCAGAGGAGAAGCCGGGGGGAGGGAGAGCTGCTTACTTGTCCCGCTGGTGAACGCTGGCGCCTTTGGTCAGCAGGAACTGCGCCATCCGCAAGTTCCCCTCGGCGCAGGCCACGTGGAGGGGTGTCCTGCCGGAGTGGTCGCTGGCGTTGACGTGCACGCCCTGCTCAACGGCAGAAAGAGAAGGCATGGAGGAGGAGGAGGCGTGGGGGGAGAAGGGAGGGAGGAGGAGAGGTCATTCCTGGGAGTCCCTTCCTCCCCCGCGGCACTCACGTTTTCCAGGAGCGACCGGACGCCGCGGAGGTCGCCCAAGGCGGTGCAGCAGCACAGGAGCGACGGGAAGAGCGTCTCGCGGAGGCGGTCGGCCTCCTCCTCGCTGCGCAGGCCCAGCCCGCCGGCGATGGCGTCCACCAGCCGGTCGGCCGCCGAGGTGGACGCCAGCCGCCCTCGTGGCAGCGTCAGCTCGCCGCGCAGGTTGCTCTGCAGCAGCCTGCGGCGCTCCGCGGGGCTGAGACCTGACTTGGACAGCACGTAGCTGAGCTTGGTCAGAGCGGCCTCCGGGGTCATGTCGTAGCCGCAGACCACCCCGATGCGCTCCAGGACCTTCCCGGTCTCGTAGCCAGGGTTCACCGACCCTTCGCTGCACTGGGTGATGTTCAGGATGAGCACCCCACGGCCGATGGCCCTCTCCAGCTCCTCGATCAGGTCAGCCCGGTTGCCTGGGTAGTTCCCGGCACCATACGTCTGCAGGATGACCCCCTCAGTTGGCTCGTGGAGGAAGTTGGAGATCTGCCGGAGAAGGAGGGGTTGAAGGCGCAGAGTCGCATGGAGAGGGAGTGGGGATGACCCCCAACGAACCGTCTGTCTGGTGATGCTCGGGAACAGCCGCAGGAGCGTGACGTTCCTGTTGAGGGTCCTGTGGGACGAGAACTTGGCCACGGCCGTCGGGGGGAAGAGGGCGCGGTGGTTCACTGCAGCGGCGACGCAACCATCCTTCCTTGACGGCTCCTCCCTTCCCCCACGCCCTCTCCCCTACCTTTGACATTAATGCCAACTTCCGCCAGAGGCGGGATGTTCGGCGAGCCAAAGGCGTCCAGGGACTGGCAGCTGACCTTGGTTGTCCGGTTGCCTCGAAACAGCTTGTTGTTGAAGAAGACGGTGACCTCCGGGATGGTGTAGTTGCCGGCGAAGATCAGCGCCCCCATGAGGTTCTCCCGACCGTCCGTGCGGCTCTCGAAGATGGGGATCTGGGGACGGGGAAGGGGGTGGGATGGGAAGAGGAGGAAAAGAGGCGACAGAGCGCAGAGGGCACGCACGCATCCCCTCGGGGAGACCCGCCCCTTCCGTGACCGGCGTGGTACCTGTGACCCAGTGATGACCACTGGCTTTCCGAGGTTCTCGAACATGAAGCTCAGGGCGGATGCGGTGTACGCGAGTGTGTCCGTTCCGTGCAGCACTACGAAGCCGTCGAAGGACTCGTAGTGCTCCTGGAAGAGCAGGGGAGCGCCGGCCGTAGTGAGAAGGGGGGGGAGGCAGGGGGATGGTCGTCCCTCCGCGCCACCCACCTGGATGTCGTCAGCCAGGTGGATCCAGTCGTCGATGGTCTGGTTGCTGGAGTCCAGTAGCGGGTGGTACTCAAAGATGCTGTAGAGGATGCGCCGCTGACCCTGACTAGCACTGGACGAAAGGGAGGCCCGAAAAGAAAAAAAGCAGGTCAGGAGGAGGAGGAGGAGGGGCACCATGGAGACGGCACGTGTCGTCCTCCAGGTGTCCCGCGGCACCCAGGAGCTCCCCCGGCTCGCTGGGCGGAGGCTGTGCGAGCCCACTCCTGAGCTCCTCCCCTCTCGCTCGGGCGTCGTCGCGACGGAACTCACAGGCCGCACGCAGAGGGCAAAGCGGAGCGGTCACGCCAGGACAGATCGAGCGCCAAGGGCGCCTTCGGGATGCACGGGGTTGCTGGAAGAAGGAGGACACGGTCGAAACGACTGTCGGGCTCAAGGATCAGCGCCCGCAGCCTATCTCGATTCCCTGGGGCCTCCGACCACGCGAGTACAGGCGTCGCAGGTCCGGGTCCGCTGCTGGTCCGCCTTCTCGGAACCACTTGGAGCCGGCGGGAGACCCTGCCAGGACTCCTCGGAGCTGCCCACCTAGAGGGCAGGGCAGGGACGTCCTTCCAGCCGCAGCATCCTCCGCTTCCAACGTCGCCGGAAGCCTTCCCTTTGCACAGGGAGCATCCACCCTATGCAAAGGGGGTGGTCCAAGAGGACCACTCTTGCACTGCTTTCAAGCGTTCCGGGCGAGAAGGTGGCACTCCCTCTCTGCCTCCCATGGAGGGGCAGGGTACGTAGGAGCGTCCCGTCCGCGCGCTCCTGAAGAGACCTTGGCAGCGCCGAGGTTGTCCTGCGGATGCTACCGGGGTCGTCTGCCCGCGATGTCGATGCAAAGAGGGCGGTCTCAGGAAAGGCCCGAGGCTGGGCGAAACCGGGACGCCGTCGCCTCTGGCGAGCCAGACAGCCCCAGAGAAGCATTGCTCCGGACGACCGGCCAATTATGCATCCCAGTCCGGAGCTCGCTGAGGAGGCCATCGATGTCCGACCAGCCGCCAAGAGCCCTCTGCAGACTGGTCACCCTGAACCGAAGGACTAATTGGCCATCACCTTGCATCGACTGGCCCCTAGCGAGGGTGCCTAGGGTGCAGCGCAGGACGTGCGGCTGACTCCCCTCTCTACTTCTCCGGGCCGAAGAGCTCCTCTGCCGCAGAGTGGACAAGCATCACCAGCAGCGAATAGGAAGCGGCCCTCTCCGTCCGCCAGACCTTGACTGCTCTGGGCCGGAGAGAGCTGGACGAGTTTCCCGAACAGAGGACACTTCTTGGGGGAGGGGAGGTAGCGGCGGGAGAAGTCGAAGCAAGGCGACTCTCATCCTCCGTGGTCGCTGCCTCGTAAAATTAGATTGGTTGTTGTAGGGGGAGGGATATGTCCTCTTCCTCCCCCTTCCGAGACAGCAGCATCCCTAACTGTGTGGGATAGCAGCCATTTTGTCCTTTTTTTCAGCGAGGGAGGAGGGACATGCTGGCTCCATCCTCCCGGAGCATCTGCGCGCTCGGGACACACCGTGCGATTCTCAGAGGGCGGAGACACGGAAAGGCCGGAGACCTCCCTCAAGCGTGCGCTGATGCCATCGTCCTGACCTCGCGGGCCGCCGGCCCAACCCGTCCCGTCCGGCAGCTCTCCAGAGAGGAGGAGAGGTTATTGCAGAGTCTCCTTCTCTCCCTCGCACGAAGAGACCCCACCCAAAGAGGCAGGTGAAGGCTACTTTGCGTGCTCCGACCTCACTTCGAGGCCCACTCGACCCACTGACTCTAAGACCTTCGCATACGGAAGGAAAACGCCCGTTCGAAGATCCGGCAAGAGTCAAGAAAGAGAAGGAAGAGAGGAAGAAGGTCATCAGCACTGGAGGAAGGAGGCCAATACCCCAGCGCACGAGGGGATCCTCGGAGACGCGCAGACAGGGATCTTGGACGGCCGCGGAAGACCCGAGCTGCTGGATGATGAACTCTTGGCTGTCTTGCTGACGAAAGAGTCTTGGCTGACGACGACCAGATGCGAATCTCAATTCTCCTCCAATGGTCGCACTTCCCCCTCCCCCCCAGCACTGGGGTGTCCCGTGCGGCGATGGTCCTCCGCCCAGCAGTCGGTGCTTGCTGGCAGCCCCAAAAAGGGCCCTTCGCCTCCCTGCCCGGTTGGCTGGCAGACGGTGCTGCCCTGAATGGTCCGCCCTGCAGAGGGTGCCATTCCAGGACATTGGACGACGGACAACGCCGGGTCTTGTCCACGCATTCCCTGGTGCCCCCTGCTGCCAAGCGCCGTCTTCACTCCCAGTTTAGCCACAGCCGTCATTGACTCCGATAGAAAACAAAAGGATACACAGGAGACTTCCCAGGGCAGTGGCCAGGTGAAGAAGTTTGCAAAAAAGCTGCGGACTCTTCCATCTTGTGAGGGGGACCTGCTCCCAGGCGAAGGTGGTGGCAACGCACCATCGAGCGGCCTCCGCGTTAGGCAAAGGGCTGTCCCATCAACTCCAACGTCTCCCCCAGGCTTCAGAGTGACGAGATACCGAAGAGACGAGCGAGGCGTGTATGTGGACCCGAGGTGTTGGGGCAGAAATGAGGAGCGGAAGCGACGGAGAGCACTCAGACGCCTCGCTCCTCCCACGAACCAGCCGACATCGCAACTCTTCTTGGGCCACAGGTAACGCGAGTATAGGGTCTGGCCATTCCCTTTGGACTTTTTTGACCTCCGTGATTTCCCTGGCACCACGAAGAGGTCGACTCCATCTGCTGAAAACGAAAGAGCGCCGGAGTGCCTCGAGTATGGCTGAAGGAGACCCTGGCCAGGAATTCGAATGTCCCCTTCTCTTCCTCAAAGGCAAGAACGAACTCCTTAAGGCCGCATACGGAAATCGCGATCGCTGCAAACGCGCTCTGGGGAACCAGAGTGCTCCTAACCGAGGTCGGCGAAGCGATCGACGAGCGGCCAGGAGGGCAGACGACGTGTCTGGCACTTGTGCATTCACGGGGACGCGCGTCCCGCTCCGTCCGTGATTTCGGGAAGCCGCTCGCGTGAAAAAGAGGAGGACCCAACCTTAAGAGCGTCACTGGGGTGCTGGCAAGGGGGCAGGGGAGAAGAGAAGGCACACCCTTCCCGGCAGGATCAGTCCCCACAAGAGCCAGCCAACCCCAGAGTTCCACGATGAAACGCAAACGCGCCAGGAACCAGAAAGCCAGACAAACCAGAAAGGTGAGAAAACCCCGAAAGGACTTCCCGCAACCGTCAGACGGATGCACGGGGTGAGGGTCTCTTCCCTCTCTCTCCGGTCCGACTCACTCCGGTCGACGCCACTTCGCTGCAGTGGAGTTGCTGTTTGGCCCCGGGGAATGCGGGAGGGATTCAGAAACCCCTTCCGCGTTGCGGGTCTACAGAATCGAAAGCAGGAAGACTCGGTCGAAGAGCGAGAGGGTTCGGTTTGGGAACCAAACAGAGAGGAGGCGATTCGCAGGGAGATGGGACAGTCGGGATGGAACAGGAGGACCGCACGCAGCAGCATCCGCATTCAAACCTTTTCCCCTCTCTTTCCCCCTCTCGATAATTCGGTCTTCGTAGGATGGCAGCCAAGGTAGGGAGGAGCGGGCACTTCGTGTCGAGGAGAGTCTCTGCACAACCGGGGACTGCGGAGTCATGGTAATCTGAGGAGTGCCGTTGCAAAGAACACTTTCGAGAGCATTGCTCTGCATTCTAAGGCTCTCCGACTGTTCGCCAACACAAACGCGGGCTGCAGCGAGTCACGAAAGCTTACAAAACAGCTGCAGTCCAGTGTGGCTCGTACGAATCACGCGATGCCGGATATCCCCGTGCATCCAAACGGCATCCGTTTTCCTGACACGATCGCTCTTGAGGAAATAATAGCGGTCGTGCAGCGGACTGCCTTCCTCTTCTTTCGAGGTTTCGTCCACACGGTGCGAC
The DNA here is from genome assembly GCA_036172245.1 of Raillietiella orientalis. Lineage (NCBI taxonomy): Eukaryota > Metazoa > Arthropoda > Ichthyostraca > Raillietiellida > Raillietiellidae > Raillietiella > Raillietiella orientalis. The sequence goes on from JAYWIR010000012.1 coordinate 2,345,018, forward strand.
AAGAGAGGAGAAAAAATCGAGGCGAGCGTTTTGACAGCCTGCGTTGAGTTTCTCCGTGCCCCCCCTTACCCTTCAGAAGGAGGTGCGCGCTTCTCCGTTCCTTTAGACGCCAAGGTCTTCAGGAAAGTCGGCGGACGACGGCTACCGCGATCGCCGCTCGAGGTATCCGCAGTTCAGTTCAGGCCGCAGTTGAACTTCGGCAGCTGGCGCTGCAAACGCAAGAACTGGCATGACACCATCTGACCTCCGAGCGCGAAGAGTTCCCTTCCGAACGATCTTCGAAAGCAGGACGACGACGACGAGCGAAGAAGCTCGAGATCTTGGACGACGGGAAAGAGGACGCGCAAAGGACCACGTTTGGTCCAAGCGAAGGGATTGCGCCCGGTTTCGACCCTTAGGAATGAGGGCTAATCACTTCCACACCTATGCCACGTCGCTAAAACAACAAATGATGGCGACGCGGGACGAGGAAGGAAGGCGTGGATTCGATGCAGGACTGGAGGACAATCCGCTGGCCGGTGTCTCCACCCCAACGTTTCAAGACCGCGAAGCGCTTCTTCCTTCAAGAAGCTGCACACGGAGCACGCATAAAAAGCGGGAGAACGGAGAACTCCTGGCAGCCATAGAGTGCTGTTCGAACTTCCTCTCAATGGTCATTATCATTAAAAAAAAAAAAAGAAAAAAAAAAACGGGGAGGGAAAAACTGCAGCTTACTAGTCTCCAGGACTCCCCAGGATTGGGCACAAATCGAGCACAAATCGGCCGGTGAAACGTTCGCGCAATTCCAGAGACGCAACGGATCCTGAATGCGCACGATGGCGCACGAAGAAAATTTTGTCATCTTCGCAGGTTATCGCATGCGCGGTCCGGCGTTTCGCCGCACGCCGAATCGGGGGAAACCCATAAAGTGCCGAACGTCCGGCGGCAGTCTGGAAAACAGAGCCTTTAATCTGTCCGCCGGCACTCGTGCCACCAGCACCCACTGCACCGGCTAAGAGACACGCGAGGAACGTGGAAAGTAGACTGAAGTAGACCATCCAGTAGACTGAAAAAGTCTTCGGCTCCAACTCCATCCGGTCTAGCACACTCGAAATCCAGCTGGAGTGCCAAGCGAGCAAGCACGCTGCCTCGCTGCACCGGGAGAAGCCCGGGACGGGGCCAAAGAAGAAAGCACACATTCTGCACCTCGCTGGCAGTCGGGGATGGGATAACCGGCGAACGACGCGCCACGACAGAAGGCAAACCAAGCCAATGGCAAAAAAAAGTACGGCAAGACGATGGCATCTGAGGGGTGACCGCTGAACGCCTGCTCACCCTTTGAACTGCAAAGCGAAGATTATGAGCGCTCCGTACCATTTGTCTTCAAAGAGACCAAGAACGATTCCGAGCATTTCCAATACATCATTTACAGCTTACGAAAGCCATGAGCAAATACAGAAGAAGAAAACGAAGAAGAAAAATAAAAGCATCCTTACGGGAGTACCAAAGGAAGGCTTTCACATGAGGAGTTTTCAAGATGTTCCAAATATTTAGCATCGTGGAACTGTGGAAACATTTTGATGGTTTCGTGTAGTTGGTTAGGCGCGGGGACAAGAACTAAAAAAATAACATGATGAACACAACACATCAACTGCCGTTCCTTCCTGTTTGTTAATCAAGAGCATCATATTGTTAATTGTTATTACGCGTCAGTCGATCCCCTCTCATTAACATAATCCAGGAGGAAGGACTCCTCGTGAGCCACGCACGCTCGCCGGCGCTCCTGAGGCAAAGGAAGTTCGACTTCACGAGGGTGTGTCGACGTTCTCACAGACCGCGACCAGCTACAGAAAAACACATCCTTGATCTTCTCGAGTCGGGACGAAATTCCGGAGTGGAGACTGCGGTCCTCACTCGGATGCCGCTGGATGCTTGAGCACCTCCGGAGCTCGATTTCCCAGACCTCGGGCGCGCCAGTTTGCGATGAACAACCCGCCGTTCCTGGTCAGTAATGAAGCGGCGCGCGTCTGGCTCGCAGGGACCGGCGTCGGAAACGAAGAAGCGTAAACAGAGATAGAAAACACAAAGAGCTGTTGACAGACTTCGTTTCCATTTCGTCGCTGTCCAGCGTCTCTGATTGCAGCACTCGCTGGCGGAGCCGCCACCTCGTTCTCGGAACCAAAACACAGAGACAGAAGGCCGTACTGAATGCAGACGGCGTTCCCTCGAACGCAAACTCGCCTTGCAAACCAAGCCGCGTGCGGTGGAACCTCCCGCAAGGTCTGAGCAGCCCACTTCAGATCCGTTTACGTTTTAATTAAACGCCGACACGAACGAATCATCTTGAATTTCATGACGCTCGTCGCAACAGGGGAGCGGGAGGAGGAGGAGGAGGAGGAGGAGGGGAGGAAATGCAGGTGAGAACGCTGCGAACTCTGACGGCCAGAATTTCTTTTTCTTTTGGAAGAAAAGGCTAGTAGCGACCTCACGGGGAAATCATCCCTATTGGTTTATGATGATGGGAATCCCTTGAGGTTCTTCTGTTTCGCTGCTGCTTTCCTTCCAGCGTTTTTTTTTTTTTTTCCTTCTTTTTTGGTTCACCAAGTGCTGAAGAACCGCCCGCCAGGTGGCTTACGAAGCTCTTTGACACGCCCACGCCGCCAGAGGGTGCGCGTAACTCTTCAAGTTATAGGGGACAACCCCGTAGGGACCACCCTATGTGACCATGAAGAGCTCCAGAGCAAGAAGCGCGTCCCTCTGACGCTTCGTAGGGGAACCCCATGAATCCAGGAAGGCTCCGGAGGAAGGAGTCCGTTCCTTTTCGGCTCGGGAGGGAGCCCCGAAAGCAGCCATCTCTTCTTTACTCTGTCCAAAGGGGTCCCCTGGTTTGTGGGAGCCACTCTTCGTTTCTTCTCCGAAAGGGAATCCGGGAAGAATCCGTTCCTGGTTCCCTCCTCAGAAAAGAACCCCGAAGGGAGCAGCGCGCTTCTTAACTCTCTGGAGAAGTATCAACCAGCTTCGTGGTATGCGATGGAGGGTCCACTTTCACAACCGGAAGAGGACCCCGAAGGGCTCCTTGATGTCCTGGAAGGATCCCGGAGAGTCCACTTCCAATCCCTACCGGTGAACTGGAGCATCCGACTTCCGGATTTCACCAGTGCCGCCGCACTCGAAGCTCAAAGGACAACCAGCATCCTTTTGCGGGGGAGGGGGGACTCGAAATTCGCTAGACACAACCCATTTCTCGGCGTCGATGCTTCCCCAAGCGGGATTCGAACCCGCGTCGCTCGGTACCACGAGGGCTGAGCCCTGTGGCCACGCGACCGCTAACGCAGGTCGAACGGAAGGTGCAGGAGCACTTCGAAAAAGGAAAACAATCCGAAAGGAAACTGTGGGTGGGCACTTGAATCCGTGGTCCAGCCGGATTTCAGCCAATACCGCTCCTTACCGAGGACTTCCTTGCTCCTTCCTGTCGGCACCGCAACCCGCGGGCGTTGTCTGGACGACCGTGATCGCTTCGCCCCCGTCACTTCTCTCCCTTTCCCCTCCCGCCTGCAGTGGATGCACCGGGGACCGAGAAGCAAAAGCCCTCTCTGTTGGCCGGAGACCCAGCCTGAAGGGTTGGCGCGAACGAACAACTTCCGCGAGGAGACGCTCGGCCAGAGCGGATGCGAGGGACGGGGCCACCAACACCGCCACCGCTCCCTCCTTTGGTGAGGCGCGCACGGGTCCTCCCAGGATGGGAGTTCCCTTCCCTTCCGTCCCTCCCCAAAGGGATTCTCTCCCTGCACACCGCAGCGGGGTTTTCGAGTGGGCAGGGGGAAGGGGGAGGGGGCATCGCAGCGCGGAACAGCGAGTGCCGACCCTCTCTTTTGTCCTGCCCCAGCTCGGGGAGGGGTCTTAGTTGGGTGTGGCCAAGGTCGCTCGCGAGGAATGGAGGGAGAGAAGGATGGGTTGGACCGAAGGTCTGCTGCCCCCGGGTTCTGCCGGCCACCAAAGAGCCATGAGCCACTCACCGCTTCCCGAGGGCTACCGCGAGATTCAAAAACCGCATCCACGTGACGGCAGCAGGGAGTCCACATGCCCGTGGGCGTCCACATTTCGCTCGAGAGGTTCTTTCTGGAAACCCGAAGGCTAGTAAAGCGCCTGAACGGACGCTCCCGAGAAAGAGTGCACCTCGGGAGAAAGGTGCAACCGCGCCCACCGAGAATTCTCCCCCTGAGTCCAAACCCAGTCCCTTGGGAGAAATGCAGTCCCGCTTTCGTCTGGAAACCAAGCGGGACTCAAAAGGCTTCTCGGCGTTGTTCATTCAATACAGGGGCTTGTGACCTTACCGCGCATGGGTCACGACGACTTTCGCGTTTCGCTTTCTCGATCGCCCTCTGTTGCGGAGGATCTCTTTCGCCCAAGAGGAATGCGGTTCGACACACTCCTGGAAGGCCTCAGACGATGGGCCTGCAGAAGGGGGGGGTCCATCTCTGCCATCGCTTCCGTCAAGACGAGTGGCGGTGCCGAAACTCGGAAGTGAGATTCCCGGAGATGCGACTCCGATCTGTTTCTTGTAAGAAACCGTTTCAGACTCCGGTCTTCCGTGTGGTTCCCGCGCATCCTGGAGGCAGTCCTGGCTCAGTAGGATCGCGGCAGATCGCCGCCGCCGTCCGCTCCACGCCTCTCAAAACAACAGGAAAAAACCGCAGTGGGTGGACGACAGCTCCACAAACCGGAACCAAGGGCGTGGGGTCGAATCCTCTGAGGAACATGGGACACCCGGAATCCGTGCGTCTCACCTTCCACCGAATGTCTTTGCTAAGAGGCAAAATTTCACTTAAACAGGGGGGGGGGGGGACTCCCGAATTCTCGATTTTCTGTCCCACTATTGGTTTCTCCGAGATATGGAATTTCGAATTGTCTGCACCGTCCTTGCGGCCGGACCTTCGTGCACGCGGCTGCTGGATGCGATGGCTGTGATCCTCCCTTCCTACCAAAGGTCAACGCAGTGCAGCCACATTGCAAGCTCCACGTGGGGGGCTACGAAGGCAGAACGAGCAAGGACTCTGTATGAACAGGGAACATCTGAATGTGGGGAGAGGGGAAAGGAAGGGAGGCGGCTAGCTGTTTTCTTCAGTCTCTGGAATAACTCTCGAGACACCCACGGCAGTCTATCTTTGCTTCCCCAAAGGTCCCATACTGCAGATCCGTCTACACGAAGCCCAGAGATCTCTGCTACTTGGATTCTAGTCTTCTTGCAATCTGACGTCTTACAAACAGAGAGGCTTCGTATTTGGTCCACAACCAAGGAGTGGACTTCCCGGATGGGATGCACGGTTTGTATGCTCCGAATCGACGTTCGGATCTCTTGATGCCCTCTGGCCAAAAGATACACGACGAGCTTCTCCATCCAAGTCCCCGGAACCGAAGACCCGCATGCTTCCTGTCCGGCGATCCGCCTCTGTGACTACATGGCTTGAATTTCTCCGTCTATGTCCACGCACGTTTCGGTCGACATGACGTCTTTTTTGATCGCAGCCTGGACGCTGACCGTGAGAGAGGGTCGCGACAGAAGGTCTTTGAGCGGTGACTCAAGGAGGATAATCTCTGACGATGCAGAGACACTGCAAGTCACAGCAGCTCCAGCCAGCCGCTACAAGATACTGCTCGCCACAGAAAACCACGGTTTCGGGAATGATGCCAGAGGCAACGACTTCTTAGAGCTTTAAAGGGGGACATCTCTCTCCTTAGGAGAACAGCCACCGCGTCAGTATCTTTCCTTCTCGAAAAAAAACGAAAAGAAATGAAGAGAAATATGGGGGGAGGAAGGAGCACCAAGATCGACATGAGAACGACCTTGCAGGCAACTAAGAGGACCACTCTCAAAGTTCGAAGGACATGGAAGGATAATCCTGGGTGTAACGACGGAACAAATGATGGGTTAAGATTTCCTGCCGCAGAGGAAGCAGCAAGTTGGCTTACGAAACGACCGCGCATTGCACTCAAAGAAAGAAGGCTGACCACCACCTCTGACACGTGAGAACGAAGGCTGATGGGTTACCTCCTTCGGCGTTTCGCACCATCCCAATTGTGCCGCCAGCATACAGCACCAGCACACGCGATTCCTTGTTACCGGTGGACTCGGCAACCACCAAGCTATCGTTCCTCTTCAAGAGCTTGGGGATGTAGCAGGGATCGATCAGTTTCTTGTTGTGTGTCTCCCTGTAAAAGAAAAAAAAAAAAGGACGAAATCTCAAGGACTGTTTCACTTGTTAACATACTTCCTCACCATACACACCACGGTGTTCACGTACAAATTGTCGGTCCTTCCTCGAGGACGCAATTCGAAATTTCCTACTCTTTAGGGCCGGCCTTTAGGGGGCTGCGAATGACCTCCGAGCAAACATGACGCGCCCCGGAACGCGACTCGCACTTCGTCGGGTCCCAACGAGCTGCTCGCTGTGACGCAAGCGCGTGTATAAGGTTGGACCCGCCGATGCGGAAGTCGCTTCCCCCCCTCCTTCTCCCCTCCCAACCTTTCTCAGAGACACTCCTGGAGGTGGCGTTCGCTCCGAATTTAAAAGTGAACCTTAAAATCGAGACGCAGGCGAACACCAGGATGCAACCGTCTGCGGTTCCGCACGGTCGCAGACGCTCTTCGCGTGCACAAGAAAAGATGACGGTCCTGCTGATGAACAGAAAGGTCATCATCGTCATCGGCGGGAGGCGGCTGGTGGTTGGCCACCTCGGGAAAGCGTCCGAGGCTGCTGAGCCGGTACGGGAAGACACTGCCGGGTGCACCAGCTAAGACGAGACCGCTGTTAACGCTGCGCATCTGGTGAAAGCCGCTCGCGCAAACGCAGACGTGCGTGTCTGCGCCCTCGGGAGAGCCAACTCCTCAATCAGAGAAAGGGTCCACTCGTGAAGAAACGAAGACCGTACCGGGCTTGCCAAAGAATAAAGCAAATGCTCGCCCCCGGATGAGATCGCATGGGTGCACCTCCGTCACGCCTCGAGAATTGCCCAGAGAGCACCCCTGGTTCGCAGAGGGCTTGAGCGTGAGTAGCCGCGAAAAAAATCCGCTTCCTCCGCGTGTCTTCCCGAAGCGGCTCGCCTCAGACGACTGCAGCCTCCCACTCTGCGCCGCTGGTGGACCTCGACTTGACAGAGACGCGTCTCCGGGGTTCGGGAAGAAGCGTGCCTTCCAGAGAGGCAGCCCGACAGGGGCTTCCTCCACGACCACGTCCTCCTCCAGACCCCCGTGGACTGAGGAGCCGTGGTCGGGATTCGCCGCCGACAGTGGCCGAGAAGTTCGAACGTTCTCACGCCCGGGGCATCCGCTGCCGCACCCGAGACTGGAATCTGAAGGACAGGAGTTAAGCCTCTTCCGATACGTTGCCTTCCTAGAGGCAAAGGTTGCGCTGCTTCCACTCCTAGGACCGATGGAAATCCAACCTTTGCAGACCACCTACCGGACGGGAACAGCTGCTGCTGCCATTCTCCCTTCGAAGCCTACTTAAAGGGTCATCACGTGCCTTCCAGCAAGGTCTCCCCATTTCAGCACACACGTCGAGGGTTAAAAGGGTGTCGGACTCTATCATCTCCAGCATGCGCCCGTTAGGTAAGGAATTTCCGGAGCGAGACTTCTCCATCCGGTTTGACAAAGCCATCCCGGACCTGTGCGCGTGCGCGCACCCAGTTTTTCCTCCCTCAGTGCCTTCCAGAAACTCTTTTCGAAAATTGTCCTCTCCAGGACTCCAGGAAGGGTCCAGCGTCTCTCCTTTCCCCCCAGTCCGGTCTCCGGCGTCGCCTCCCGAGACGACGCGGGCGACACGAAAGACATGCGACCAGGAACCCCATCTTCCTGTGGCGTGTCTTCCCTCGTCTGGCATATGCATCTCCTGCCTGGAATGCGGTCAAAGGAGGAAAAACTGTTCTTTCGTCCGGGGACTATGCGAGCGCGTTTGCCGGTCCCTCCCCTGCCATTCTCTTTGGAACGGTGGGAGTGAAAAATGACGGAGCGACCTAGACATTGTCGCCTCCCCTGAGGCTGCCCGAATCCCCTTCCCAACCCGCCCCAATGCTTGTGACGCGTGCGTCAGCATCTGCAGACGTGGTGTCAGAGCAATGCAAGGCTCGGCCGCCAGGTGCTCCGATGCCTTCGCAAAAAAAAAAAGCATCCCTCCTTCTCCTCCCTGTTCCTACATCAAGGAGCAGCAAATTTACCGGTGGCTATGGTATCGCGCGTGCCGAGAAGAGGCGAGCCGCTCACCGGCTTCAAGATGTGCTGAGCGCTCGCTGCCGCGTTCCTCCCTACTTCTCTCATCTTCCAAGACGCTCTTTCCAAAGCACCCCTTCTTGCCTTTCAGCCTTTTCGCTCCTGTGACCGGGAAAGAACGAAAGGAGTACATCTCCTCCGCTTGCTTCTGGGATTTGTGGGACCTTCCTCGCAGCCGCCTCCGCGGCAACCACGGCCACAGAGCGCGGTTATGCTCGCGCCGCAAGAGATCCGTTCGACGGGCGAGAGCATTCGTTCTGCCCGTCGACATTCGGCACACTGTATGCTGACCGCCACTGAGCGCGCGCGCAGCGTCGAGGTGTCGCCTGACCTCTGTTCCAGGAGCTAGCGTCACGAGGCTGGCGTCCCGCGTGGCGCACGGGGAGGAACGCGCCTCGCGGTTGCCTTTGTCCTCGAAAGCCAGGCAGCACCGCAGACGGCGGAAAAATGTCCTTTCCTCCCTTTCACTGGCAGGCTCCGTAGGAGACGACTGTCGGGATGCACCTCCGACAGCGACCTGGCGATTCGGATGTTCGGACGCCCGGCTACATCTGCAGCCGCCCCGTAGGCCATCCCCAGTTCCGGTGCCCGTGCGCTTCCGTTGCGGTCTCATGCGAGGGACGGCAGACAGAGCGCAGACGGGGAGGGGCTTGCGAATCCCCTTCGCGCCCGCGTGAGCACAAGGCAGAAAAGCGAAAAGGTCAAATAACTGGGTCGACCCTTCTCATCAGCGGCTGCTGGGTTTGATCTCACCACTCAGTTTGCGTGCGACGCCTTCTTGGCTGCTGGAACGTCCGGCACTCAGAGACATTGGTCTCTGAGCATCTCCACTCTCATCAGCCTTCCCTCACAGAGAGCCCTTATCCGAAAAACTGCCTTCTCCAAACCACGTGGCTAAGTCGCCGCCATTTCATGTTTTCCCTTTCTTTTCGGCTGGCGAAATGCAATTCCTGTGCTGCTTCAAGCTCCAGGAGGGTGCCTCGGAAGCGTAATTTTGCAACTCGTAGGAAACTTCTGGTGGCGTGGCGGCGCGCAGATGATTTTTACTTTCGGTCGCGGTGGCACCACGACCTCCTCGCCGATCTGAAGCTGCAGGTCTCCGTTAGAGCCCGTTATCTTTACGTCTCATCTCGTGATGAATTCGTCTGCTGGGTAGGTACATGCCGTTCCGCTACTCGAGACACAGATGCGGGAAACACCTGAAGATGGCGCGGGTTGTCTCGAAAAGCATCCACAGTCGCGACCGAAGGATGCCATGGGGACCTGAGAAACTCCTACGTTTTCGCCACGTCTCCTTTCCTTTTGGATTTCGCCTTCTCGTGCTTTCAACACGGGGAATATGCCGCCTAGAGACCTCAAAAGATTCCTGTTTGGCATGGAAACCCGGAAAAAATGGTTCCTCGTTTGCAAAAGTGAAGAACACGTGCGGACCAGCTGCTCGCTTCCGAGATTGGGAGGTCAGCCAGAGAGAAGCGCTCCCGGATGCTCCCTCACCCTACCGACAAGGAGCGGCAGCAAATACATCTCTTAGGATAGCCGATCCTCACGAAAGCAGAAATGGAACTCTTCTAAAAGTCGCTCCCTAGGGGATTTAGAGGTGAGAGGTCATCCGTTTGATCAGCGCTCGTTCACTTGCTCGCGTGCAACCTGCTGCCAGGGGAGGGAACACAGTCACACACACAAAAAAAAACAAATTCGTGGCCCGAATTTATTTCGATCGAGACAAAGGGGAGCAGCAGCTCGAGGGGAAAAAAGGGCAAAAAAGGGGGGGGGAGAACGAAAAAAAAAATCACGTCACGTGACGTACCCAACGCCGACCACTCCACTGCTCGCATTCGCTCAAACAATGCACACTGGAAACGAACACGGAACACTTACAGGAACGATTCCGAAACACATCGATTCCGACGATTACCGCTGGATCTCATGCTGCCGTCTGGGAAAGCACCTACGATTCCTCCAGGCGAGAACTACGCACTCATCGGAGACGCAAGGCCTCGCTCGGCTCCTCTTTTTCTGTCTTGCCCGCGAGACGGTGGCCTCTCTCAGAAGAAGAACACCAATGGGAACACAATCCTCAGGACGAGGCGCTTTCGGGAGGGTTTCCTCCCCCCCCCCCTCGTGCACCAACACTTGGGCGAACACTGCCACCGCGGCGGGAGGGGCGTCTGTGAGCCAGCGGCGGTGCAGACCAGCTCGTGGATGGTGACGGGCGCACACACACCCCGAGCAGAACGGAAATTCACCGCGCCACTGCAGTCTGCACGACGCTACATCGATTCGCCGGGCTTGGGGGACGGAGACGTTCGTTTTGCTGCTGCTGCCGCCGGTACACAGCCCCGATCACCGGGCCTACTCCTCCCCGGTTGGCCTGCGCTCCTCCTGTCGGACACGGAAGCGGCGCAACAATGGAAGGGGCTCGTGTCGAATGCGCGCTTGCAGGATTGCACCCTCCTCCGCGAGCGCGCACATAATCCACGTAGGGATTATTCTAAAACCGGCGAAAACGAAAAAAAAATAGCGGTGATAATCATGACAAACGAAGGAAAGCCACTCGCGTGCCGAAAAACAAAAACAAAAACAAAGGGCATAATGAAATAAACGTCAGCAGTGCAGAGGCCAACCACCAACACGTTCCCGCCTTTTCACTTTGGTTTTTTCTTTTTTTTTCCTGTTCCTCAGCGTGCGTTGTGATCTCTGGATCAAAAGTACTTTTTCCGTTCCACATGCAGTTTTAATTTAAGACGGATGTGCGCCTCAGATCCTACAGCGTCATAACGAGTTGCACCGACAACGAAAACTCCCACAGGTTGCCACCTTGTTTTCTATTGTATCTATTGATCAACAGTTTCCGCTCATGCTGATTACATGGCTCATCTATGCTTTACTCGGCGTGGTTGCGCAGCACCGAAAAAGCACACCCGAAAAAGCGGCAGTAGACCAAATGTGGTGTCGCCGCTGCAACGGTATGTAGCCCGAGACGGCCTGTTGCAAATCTGGAGACCCTGCCCAAGTGGGTCCATGTCGTGCGAACCGTTCCCTGCACTCGGGGAACGAACGAACCTTGCATTTCGAGAAGCATCGAGAAACGTGGAGCACGGCGTTCCCCAGAATAGGGCTGCTGCATCCATGCCGTGCAGAACGGGTGTTCGCCGCGATAAGAACATTCAAACCACACAGCTCACGGGGGAACTAATGAGCAGTAGGTTCTTTTCCTTCTTTTTTTGACGTGCACGTCGTGTTTTGTCTCCGCAAACGCTTCCTAATCTGAACCGGAAGACGAAAAAATGCACGAGCGCTAAATTGTAATGCCCGAATTGGAAAAATTCAGAGATTCCGAATAGCAGTTTCCACCCAGATTCAAGGAAACCGTCGTCGTCGCCAGGAGCAGTTTCTGCGTTACGATAGGCGAAATGTTACAAAGTGGCTCCCGGAACGATCAATCGATACTTCCCGCTTTGCGTCCTCACAGCCAGCTAAAACAGGGAGCTAAAATCAGAGAAAGCGAATCGAAGAGTATCGAGGCAGACGGAGTGGAACGGAGCTTTCTTTCGGTCCCGGTTGCCTTTAAGAGATTCGAGACGGGGACCTCGACCATGACCTCCGAGAGGTCATAAAGACCCACGGAATCGTCAGCTGCTCGTCAGAACAGTCCCCAGGATACCGTTTGACTGTTGAGCATGGCCCGAGCTAACGAGGAGTCGAGCGGTTTGATAGGAGTACGGTCGTTTCCCAAACACGCGAGCCGAGAGGTGGTCTTCAGGACTCAAGTTTCATTTCCATCCCATTTCTCATTGAACGAGAATACACGCGCAGAGTGGAATAGCATTCAAGAAATCACGTAATAGACCGCTCTTCATGCTAAACAGGCAAGAGATCCAAACTAGACATTCCTGGTGCTATAATTCGCGACTACCACATTCTCGTGGAAGAGGATTCAAACACGAATTTTCGTCCGATTCGAGCAAACTGGACAAAGAAGACGAGACTTGTCCCATGTGCTGCAAGAATGGAGGAGGGAGGCATCTTGAGTGTTGTCGGATCCAATACTTCAGAGCCAAAGGAAGACCTGCGCATCCCTAAATGAGATATCTCTTTGTGCCTCCGATGTCTGCAACTTTTGGGTGTTAGGTGGCTTGCAAGCAAAAGCTATACATGTGTGCTACACACAAGAGACTCAGAATAGAAGACAAAAAGAAAAAAAAAAAAATAGGAATAGCATGTGAAGAATTCTTTCGCTATGGACTGCCGAGAAAAAGACTTTCCTCCTTTCTTTGTATCCATAGTACTTTTCGCCTATATGAACATAGGTCGAATTTTTATCGGATTGCTCTTTGAAGCAGGTTCCTTGTCACGCCCTGATTTCTTTTTCGTCGCTTGCTTAAGTTTTCGCAAAAGTTGCTGGTATAGCATTCTTCTGCTGAGGTTGCATATGCCATTTTCATTCGTCTAGTGTTGATTCCCAATTGTAGCACCTACATGGTATGCCTCGTCTCTGCAGAATTTAATATGTGGTGGCTTTCGCGCATATCTGGGATTCCAAACTGAATCTCCGAGTTTCATCTCTTTAGCTATCTAATAACTTCTTCACTCTCTCCTCTTGGACTTCTCTTTAGGAAGCTACATGGACCACAGATTTCTGTGATTGGGGCTCACGGCGCTCGGAATCGTTGGCTGGCTGGCAATATCGAAATCTTAGGACCCACGCCTCGAACACGGATTTTTTTTCCTGCAAAAGTTGAAGCTGGAATATGACAGAGCTAAGGTACGAATGATAGGGATGAAGGTGAGCGCATCTCAATCCCCGATGAAGGTTAGGATGCCATCGTATGCACGCAATGTCAAACATGCAAAACCCACACCAAAACTCCAGAGAAATTCACTTTGACTTTTGACGATTAGATTCAACCGTAGGATGTAATTAATATGCATACTATGATGCACTCATGGGGTGACTTTAGGCACGCATTCGTGCCTTGTAACAGGAAGCGACTGGCCTTTTTTATCTTTTTTTGGCACACTGAACTCAAATTACTGTTAGATAGGATAGGCAAGTCGTGAACTGATGACAGCTGAAGTTTCAAGCATCCATTTCTTACGTGTTGCATGCGCTGCATCCTAGTCTCACTTGATCCATCCAGTTCGAATCATTATTTAAGCCTGCCACGCAACTTTGAGAGACTTGTCCTCAGGACAAAAAATCGATCCCTGAATTCGTTTGCTATGGAAGACATAGAAGACTCGAAGTGTCCATGACTTTGTGCAGCATCAATGCGAACCGTTGCGTAGAAGTGCACGGAGGAGTCTTTCAAGTTCAGAAGCTCATGATTAGAATCACTGTGACAACAGGAAACCACAACCATCTCATCCTCTTCGACGCCATCGTGAACCACCATGAAAATTTTCCTCCAAAGCCGTATTTAAGGTTTCCCAACTTCTCCAGCAGAAGGGAGGAATCGCTGACCAACCCTCCAAGTTCGAGTCCGGAAAGCGTGCCATTTTGAAGTCTTCCGATGCATGTGCACAACGTCCAGCAAGATTTTTAGCTTCCAAGAGTTCGATCGTCTTCACCCCATTCACTGCAGATCCAGGAATTCCGGGTTCGGCTGAGAATGCATTTTCGAATCACTTCTTTAACATGGCAGTTTTCTTTGCTGCGCCCAATCATTAGATGGACACCAGCCTCAAGGTCCACAGTTGTTTTGGATTTTCTATAATTGCGAATGTTTTCGGTATTTTGCATCGGTACGTTGTGCCCAATGCAATTTTACTCTCCTGAAAATTGGCACATCAGAAACCCATTTTTTATTCATAAACACTCTACACACCTTGTAATTAAAGATAATTGACACCACTGCTCATGGTTCATCAGAACCGTGTTACGTGCAAATTGATGATTGTGCCTGTGGTTGGGTGAATTCGAAGAAGCATTCACTAATGTGTTCCACAACGATATGTCCTTCTGGACCGCTCTCTTCGGAGGATTACATGCTAAGTAACCTAACCAGCCCGATGAACAAAGGTAAACTAGACGGAGTAATGTTTTTTTGTTTTGCGAGGCTGATCACATAAAGATGCCCGATGCTTTTATTGAAAGGGTGCACAGAACACTTTCAATAAACAAAAAAAATTCAATTCAAACGTGCACAGGAACTCAATTCAGCACTGCAACTAAGAACCCTTTGAAGGTTTTTGACAAGAGGGGAAAAAAAAACGCATTAGCACCGCGAATCTGCATTTAATGATGCCAAGAGTGGGTTAGTTATATTGGATTGTTTTTTTCGTAATTCCTCTGCGATGTGAATGAAGATTTTACCTGCTGGGAACCTCAACGAATAAGAAAATCAACTTCCCTGGGGACAGAGAAGTTGGCCAACCTTTGCTGTCTCGACACGCGGTTGCTGTTTGCCAGGAAACCTGATTTTGCTGATTTTCCCCATCATTTCGAATTTGCGAACCTTTTCACGCAGTAAGATCCCAGCATGATCTCCTGCGGACCACTCAATCCTCCACATGTTCCATGCAAACCTTGAGATCCATCTGGCCGCGACTGCTTTCAAAACCTTTGCACGACTTGCTACTGTTTCCATACCTTGAATATTACGGTTTGATTACGAAACGGTTCCCTTCATCCCTGCTTGCAAACATTCATTACTTTATCCTGAGAACTGCCATGAAATGCAGGCACAATGATGACATTCTGCAATATGTGGCTTTATGTCTTCGCAGGTTGCCGCTCAAGACGATGCTGACTCATGAACCGGCAGCAATCTGTAGCCCCAAAGGGCAAAAACTCCACCGCCGTGCTGCATTCCACTTTCTCCCGAATTCGCCCCTTCCGGAATTCAGTCGTGGTATGTAATTGGTACGCATACGACGATGCACTTCGTTACTACTTTGGGTATGCATTTGTGCCTTTTCAGGAAATGTATTCAATAACCTCACCGATTAAGAATCATAATTGAAAAGAGTCTCTTACTGGGGGGTCATGCCTCCATGCAACATTACCTTGCAAATTTGACCTTTATAAGTTACCCTAATATTTTGCTACAATTTTAGTTCACAGCAAATATTAGTAATTTTATTCACAGAAGGCTCAGCATTTGGACACAGCTAGCCACAAGTTTTTTGGCTCTGAAATAAATTATCATTTTACCTTAAAAATGAAATGGTTGGGTGAATATCACCTTTGAAAAAAAAATACACAAAAATTAAAATACGAAATGGACACACTTTGCAAAAAAACATATGCTGATCAGTCAGTGTCAGTGTGAAATTTGTGAAGTCTGATCGGCACTGCTTGAGTAGCCGAGCACATCAATCACTCAAAACCCATATGTGTGTACTGTGAAATGCAAAAAAATAAATAATACATCATGGACAACCTTTCTTTTATTATCTAGCAAAATGAATTATAAATCCAATGCGACCATATTATGCTTTTAACTATAACGTATGTAGAAAATATTTTATCAAAAAAGCAATCTTATAGGTACAATCCCTATGTAATCTGTTGGTTACAGTCCAATGTAAAAAAGGAAAAACATGCATGAATTGCAAACATTGAACATGATGACTGATCACATAATCCTTGATAATCAGTTATACAAAATTCCATCTGCTAAAAGCTTTCTATACAGGCTAATGTATCTCCCAGCATATGTTGTATAAGGAAGAATAATTTGCAAGCAAAATTCAATTTTGTTATTACATTGGAGATTTCTAAATGGAGCTGTATCCAGACAAAAGGACTGAAGAAATTTCAATATAAATGAATAACAATTATGAGAAACTTCATCATACCTAGGAATCATAAATAATAAATGTAAGATAACGTATACTTACTTTCTCCAAAGCCAACATTCATCTGCCAGAATTCTTTTTAAATGATTGTCCCACTGCACATTCCACTCAGAAACACCAAGAATTGGTATAGCAATGCACTCACTCCAGTAACTGCCTGAAGTCACATTCAATCCATTCTGATCAAAGTGGTATATCTCTCCCTTTGTACTTGTAACACCAATATGCAAATCTGCCGAATTTAAAGCATAATCACTAAGAAAGTGCAAGCACTTTCATGCATTAGAATAAAAGTCAGACTTACTGCAAAAAGTCGCCCAATTTTGGTTTGACTACTAGAGAGCATGGATGTTTCTGGGCATTACTAAAAGGATAAGGTATGCGAAATGGAGGGACTTTAAGTGGGGTATGTTCAAGACTCTGTCCACATATGCTACAGAATTTAGGAACTTCAAAACAAAAAGTTTGTATCTTCTTATCACAGTGTTTGAAGCACAAGATGCACGGATCACTCATGCAAGTATGTGCAAGTGAAACCTATTTATTACATGAACACTTATGCCTGTGAGATCATTTGTATTTCGGAACAAAACAGTGATATTTTTCAGATGAGATTTATGAATGTCTCATATGGCATTCTGGATGGGTGCATGAGAGTAGTCCTTCGGGGTACTACAAAACAAATATCATGAGTGAATTATCGAAATACAACAATCAGCAACGAGTAAATGCAACATCCGCTCATGCTTGAGGAGAGAAATCGGTTTGAAGGCTATCATTTAGCCCAAAATGCATTCAAGACCTCCTACAAAACGAAACAGAATCATCACTCACTTGTATCAAACACTTTCCACAACACTCTACATATTCAAGTAAAGGGAAGAATTCTTAAATAATTTGTAGAATGCTGCAAAAATTGCGATACCGACATGAACGCCTTGGGCGGCTCTGCACATGACACCCACCTAAACCCATTCCTTGATCCCACGGCATTCGCGGACCTCGTTTCGAAAAGTGGGTCCTCCCCCAAAGTCCCGTATTGAGAAACCTCACTCCCGCTGGACTGTGGGAGGGCTGCTGCAGATGCAGCGGATCGAGAATTTGCAAGAAACATTCACAAAATGTACGTACTTGTCACCACCAATGACTACTTCTGTGCTTCCTGTACGAGAAGAGGTGGACGTTTCCGGTAACGGCCCTGAAATTCAGCCGCATGAGAACAGAATGAACCACACGATCACGGGATTCGGGCTGGAAACGATAGACGACTGCTGATCGAATCCCTTCGACAGGAAAGGTTTAAATCACAAAATGAATCCTGGTGAGTTCCACAAGCTTGCAAAAATGCAGGTAAGTCCATGATGGACCGACCACGCGGCTGAGGCCTACGCTGAACTCGTCCGGTTTTTTTTTTTTTTCTCCTCTTTTCCAGCCTTCTTTCCGTCGTCTTTTCCAGAGTTCCCCTCGGAAACCTCTGGAAGGTTGTATCAAAATGATCCAAGAGTTCACCCAATATTACTGGGTTGTGGGGATCGATTTTTTAAAAAATCAAAACCAAAATAAAGGACATTTGTCAAAATCACTTCGCTGACGTCCATTTCCTTTAGTTCTGCCCAACTATTTTTTATGCATGTTTACAAAGTTATGCCTTAGGTTGCGTGAGCTTTTTTTTTTCTTCTCTCTCTCTCTGAATCTCCTTTCAGCTTTTTCTGTAGACTTTAACCAGATTTCAAGAACCCTCCAGCCACTTTCGCTTCATAAGCATCAGCTGCCGTAGAGTTTCCGGGGTCATTTCTGGACCAGAGTTCAGGAAGAATTTAACTACGAGGAACTTTTTGATTTGAGTGCTTCTTCATTTAAAAGCATCGATTCTTTCAGAACACTTACTATCAAACTGGCTGTGAATATGCTCACATTAAACTTATTAAAACAATTTTATAAGTTAGGACCAGTAAAAGGATTGCATAGAGACTTACAGTTTCAAGTGAATGAAAAAGGAACTATTATTTTGATATCAAATTATCACTACTGACAAGTACATTAACCGCAGAAAGTTCTGGAAACGTTCAAAATAAAAACGAACATTGCCTTTTGCGATTCTTGCTTCTGTTTCTCAAAAAATTTTAGATCGTTGAAAATTCTTTATTCCTAAAGGTTTTACAGCCTAGATGTGGATGCTTGGGGTTTCAGTTCATCACTAAGAGCCGTCTCGTCTCTAAAAGCGAATCTTTTGTTTTGTAAATTGATTATGGATACTCTTTTCTACTGTTTTCCCATCTACTGGATATCATCTGATTTTTTTGTAGTCTGTAATTTAAGTTCCAATGACGCAAGGGGGTGCCTGTAAGATAAATCTGAGAAAGGCACAGTAAAAAGAAATTAAATCTTTGAATGCTTGAACCCTTGGATTAACGAATGAGAACCGAGCAGCTTCTTGCACAGTTTCTTTCATTACAGATTTTGGGAAGTTTTGTACACAGATGACACATACTTAGTAGTATCCAATCACAAAATAAATTTCAAGTTCCAATGATTCCAACTAGTGGCGTAATGGGAGAAGAAAACTTCTTAAATGCACTCAGTATTGAGCAGAATCTTGGCATTTTTCACAAACAGTTGCTATTTCTACGGCATCCTTTTTCATGGCAAAAATGACTCTAAGATTTGAAAATAAAATAAAATAATTCATGAAAGGTGGGATCGTTTGATACTTTGAAGAGAGTAATCATTTTGACAATTGAACTTCTCTTTATTTACACTTTTTATACGGTTAATGAATTAAAGCAACGTAGCCTGGGAACTAGGAAGTATTCGGAAGAAGCTTTCGGCTCAATATTTCTCTAAGATTTTACCGATGCAAAATTCTTTAATAGGAAGCAGAGAAAGCCAGTGTCGGATTCCCAGGTTTGCAAGGGTTTGACTTATTAGTGCATTTCCATAGTAACACGCCGCATGAAGAAAACAGCCGACCAGTTTTCCAGCTTCCCGTTTCTGCGTGAAGGAAAAACCGATCTTAAACTCGACAGCAAACAACTCACCTCCATTTGTCCAGATGCTGGAAATTGATTTTCACGGTGTGTCCTTCGAGAACTCTTCAGCCCACATCAGGCAGCATATGGAAATTTTTCCAGTACTGAAAATGAGTGTACCTGTATCGATTACTGTGGAAGTCCTCTGATCATCATTCCGAGAGTCCCCATAAAGTAAAACTTCGATTATGCATGTGATTCCGGAGTGGAAGGTGAAAATGTCAGATGCAGCTTCGATGTCCACCAAAACAGGATGATGAAAACAGGATGAAGGTGAGGAGGTGTTTGATAAGCTGGTCGATACCCTCGAAGGAGGAACAGCCATTGATTTAACAAGAAGAAGGCAAAACAAATTCACTGCTCTGCAAGTCCAAGAAAACATGGTTCGTACGAGGCATTTCCTTTATTCTTTACACCAATGTGATCTTGTAAAAATGTGAATCTGGAAACTCTAGCCAGGATCATTCCATTTCGGCAGATTTCCACAGTTCTGTGGAGTTCCGTCTTGTAATCTTCTTTGGATGCAAGTGGCTCTTATGAAAGATTAATCATTCATTTAGTGCATGTGGGTCCACTACGCAAAGCCACTTGCAGAGGAAATAGAGAAAGAGACTGAACTAATGCGATGTCCAATCTTAGCACAACAAACTGATCTTTCGTGCTCGCACATGCATCTTTGCTTTCAGATACTTTCCTGAAGGAAAGGAAAGTTGATACGCATTTATCTTATGAGATGGTGTTGCGACGAGTGTACTTATTGTGCGTGTCTTGATATTCCAGCTTCCAAGGAAGGCAACCGATGTTTTCTGTCTGACCCTTTCCTATCTGTCTGCAGCCCTTGGTTTATCGGCCTACAAAGATGGTTGCCACAACGTGCCTTGCGTCCATGGGATTTGTGTAAACGATGTTAACGGGTATGCACTTTCAGTAGCTTTACTGTGCACCTGAAGAAGGGAAACGAACTTTGCTCCGATGGCGAAAGCATCGGTTCAATTTTTGATCCCTGCCCAATTTTCAGAGCGGTCGCTCAGTGCCGTTCCAAAAACGAACGAAACGGTGCTAGAGGTGAACCTCTGTAGATAATGGCAATGGGGGGAACAAAGGTCATACCCCAATTCGATCAGGGGAAAATTTCCCATAGGTATCTTTCCTTCTTTGGCCCTCGTTCGGAGCGATTCGAAGAACAATGAATTTCCGGCATTTAACATTTTGCCGCTAGCCCTTAAAATGCGTTTTTCATCCTTGCGACTTGGATCCCTTGAATGGCAAAACCAGTGGAGCAGTGATTCTCAGGATGAGCGTACTACCGAAGAACACATACTGAGAGTCAAGAAGGGAAGAACTTGGAAACTGTCTCTCTCCAGAAAGATACATCGGAACGGGAGCTTCTTTCCCGATGTTTCGTGGACTTGTTGGCAGGATGCCTCAGGCGCTTTGCTTTTTTCCTCGTATTTAAGGCACTTCCGCAATTCCACAAGATCCAGAAGCGCATCTGAATTTTTCCAAGAAACTCCTGCTCGTTTCCACGGACTGAAACTTCCATCAACCAGGTGTTTAAGCAGAACGGTTCCACGTGTCTTCCGTGCCATCGCGTCCCTTATCCACTTTGCGTGGACATCTGGAGTGCAGAGAGAAGAAGAATCCAGCAAACATCTTGGGTAACTGAAAATAGGGAGGAGCCCTCCCAAGGAATGTGCCATTCCAATTTCAAAAGCAGCGTGGAACTGATGTCACATGGTTTGCAGAACGCACCAATCATTTTCCATGACTGGGAACCACACTCTTGCAAATAACCCACCCAGGACTCAAGGGACCGATTGAGGTTTTCACTCAGCCCGACCTACGTGGAGGGAAAACCCTCGACTTTTCTACCTGGGTGTACCAGTTAGGGGACCACCCCCATTAGCGCCCTACATTTTATGTTTGCAACGGCAACGTTCGATGGTAACATTGGATGTCTTAGATAGAAGGGAAAGCAAAGCAAAGGAAACAGCGGTAAGTGGCGGCTGAGTCCCACTACTGTCTATAAAAGAGGGTTCCCCGAAGTCAAGGAACGGAAGCACAGTGTTTCCTAAGACCCGTTTTGTGGCTCGCCCGTTTCTGGGCTTCTGACACGTGAGCCTTGACGTGATGGCCTTGGTGTGATGGACGAGAGTTACATTCTTTGAGTATTTCTGTGGCTGTTTGCTCATATTCGACTGGAATTTCGGTTTCACTTCTCTAATGTTAGGATGTTGGGGTTTCCTTGCGACTACGCCTCCACTTGTACAGGATGACTTTGATTCGGGTTTGGTTCGAAATCCCGAGGGATCAGAATTCCGAACGTCGAAACCTCGAAAGATCGTAAAAATTAAATACATAGATAATAGGCAATAATAAATATGTATTGATCACAAAAATCATTAAAAATAAATATATGTGCACATTATGTATATTTATTTATATATTCATATTTAAGTATAGGTAAATATGCAAAGTTATTGTAGCATACATTTATATTTATTAATATGAACAAAATGTAATTGAAGATATGCATTCATATATATTAATATGTATGTTAAAGATCATAAAACGTGTGTATTATTATTTACATGTATTTATATACATAATAGATATACCTCAAATGAATACATAAAGATTGCATTCTAAATATTTATTCATCAAACGATCGAAATCCCGAAAATCGAATTTATCATTTGCTGAGAAAGTTATTGAGTGTTGGCAACGATAGGAAGGAGAAATGCCACATTTCTTTTTTGTTTCTGTTTAATTTGTTTGCATTTTTATTTTTTCCCCACTATTTGTAATTGGCATCATTATTTCTCATTTTTCATAATTCGATATTTACATTACATATATAAGTATATATATAATAAAGTATGTATTTGTTTTTTATGATCTTTCGAGTTTTCGGCATTCGGCATTTTGATCGGCACTGCTTAGCTCTGTCCTACGGTGCCAAGGAGGAGCAAACAGTTCTCGACTTTCCAAACTTTCGACGCTTTGCCCACGTAGCCGCTGCAGCTGGCTGGAAGTGGGGGTTTGGAAGGCAGGATCTCAGCGATCACTAAGAAAATGGTGGAATTAGGGCCGTTGCCCACGGTGATGAGGGCAGTGTTATAACGGTTGATTCGTTTGTGGCTCATGCCATGAATATTGAACATGCTGCTTTGACTTGGGTTTGCAGTATTGCCAGCGCCACCTTTGAGCGACGTGGTCATTTTGTCAAATACAACGGTGCCTTTATTCACAGGCAAGAGAAAATCTGTTAACGCATTAGATAGAGCACGCGACGGCAAGTAGTAGCAAGTAGCTGGATGTGATGTCACCTTGGGTAGAAATGGGATTCGTTCCCTTGTATCTCTTCAGTCAGCTGCAGCTTTTTCCCTTCCTTCCCGGAAAAGCTTTGCTTCATCTGCTTTCTTTTCAAATTCACCGAGAGCATTCCCTTCGTCCTCATTCTCGAGTTCGCCTGGTGCTTGCCGTGCAGCTTCCGATAGCTCTCCAAGTACCATAAATCTGTCCTTCAGATTCGCGTGACCCCACGCCTGAACTGACCGCGGCATCAACCGATTCCTTAAACTCTGGGGCGAGGCAAACTCGATGAACTGATTTCCAAGAACTGCTTGGGATCACCGTGAGGTGTCTGCAGACATGGAGCAGATCTTCGAGGGCCAACACCCTCCGAGGTAAGCGCAGCTGCTCAGCAGAGTGCGCTGACCACGTGCGAGCAACGCCCACCAGATGCAACCTACTGGCTGCACGTGCCGGAGGAGTGCGCCCAGGGAAGGGTCTCTCCGACCTATTCTCGGTCACTGTGCAAGGAAATCCGGCCCTGGGAGGCTCGGAGCTCGGCTAAGGGCTCGGAGTCCGTTCCTCTCACGCCTGGGGAGGGATATTCTACCCTTCCGGGAAGGGGGTGTGGGATCGCACCTCCATCCTGGTTGTCTCCGAAGGGGAACCCCGAAGGGAATCTCCTTCTTCATTTTCTCCGGAAGGACACCTCCCTGGAAGGGTGGTCCTCTCCATTTCATCTTCTCCGAAGGGAACCCAGAAAGAATCCGCTAGTAGGAATTTCTTCTCCTGGGGGAACCCGCAAGGAAACCTCTCCTGTTTACTCCTCTGAAGAGAACCCCGAAGCAATCCTTCCGAAATTCAGAAGGGGCGCTGCTTTCCCAGAGGGAACGCTCTCTCTTCCTTGCACTCTCTGGAGAGGTGGCGACGCACCTGCTCCGTCAGCACGACTCGGAGGGGAGGGCCCTGCATTGGAGGGGGGGAGAGACTCTCCTTTAACAACTTCTGGAGAGGTGCCTTTAAACGCACCTGCTCCATCTGAACGAACTGGGGGGTCCCCCAGTGTGGGGGGTCCGCTCTCCATTACACGACCGGAGAGGGAACTCACCACGCCTTGATTCCTGGAAGGACCTGAAGGTCGACCCCCATTGTTCGGCCTTCATCGGAGGCCTCCGATTTGAACTGCTACCAGTGCCACGCCCGAATGTCTCGACCAACCAGCGCCATTTCAGGAGAAACTCGGAACCCTACGACGCAGTGGCGTCAGAGTTTCATGCCGGAGTATTCGGACCCGCGACTCATGGTACCACGTGCGGAAGCCTTAACCACAAAGCCTCCGACGCGGGCGGCCCTTATCGCCAAGAGGCATCACGAGGCCTGGCTCAAACGAAGAGGGTGGCAGCGTGGCTGCGGTCTTCGCGCATGGTACCGAGTGTCGCGCGGGTTCGAATCTCACCTGGAAAAGGATCGGAAACGGGGGCTGCGTCGTGGGTTTCAATTCCCCCATCTCCCTGTCTTCGGAGGATGACGATGGTTGCTCTGTTAGCTTCGATGGAAACCGAATGCCCCGCTAACTGGACGGTATTGGAATTTGATCCTCCGGGATCCTTCAGGGAATGAAAGAGTTGTGAAAACGACTTCGTCCCTCCCCTGGGAAAAAGACTTCCATCGCGTACCATGGGGCTGGTTGATGCTACCCCTTTAGGGGAGTTGCCTCTCCAGAGTGTAAGAAGTGCCCTTTGGAGTCCCCTTTATAGGAGAAGACAAGGAGCGGCACTCTTGCGGGCTCTTTCCGGAGAAGAAATTCTAGGAGCGGACCCTCTCCGGGGCTCCCTCCAAAGACCATCAGGGCTATTTAGGGTTTCCTTCGGGGTTGCTTCCCAAGAGTAACAGAACAATGGATTCCTTCCTCCAGAGCCTTCCTGGATTCCATAGGGTGGCCCCAACGGGGTCACCACCATCTATAACTTGAAGTCACACGCGCCCTAGGGTGGAGAAGACGGTGCTTCAAGAGCTTCGTAAGCCCTTCCTTAGGAGACGAGCGGTTCTTCAGCACTACTTGGGAACCAAAAGAAAGGAAACACGAAAAAAAAAGCTGGGGAAGAACCTCAAAGGGCTTCTATCATCTTAGATCAATGGTGACGATCTCTCCGTGAAGTCGCTGCTCGACTCTTTTTTTTAAACAAAAGAAAAAAAAATAGTACGCTGCAAAAAAAACAGCATCTGGTGGTCCATAACCAACTGGTGCCGGAGATCGTCTAGAAACAGCCGGGGCCTGATGCCCCCCTGAACGAGGGGCGGTGCCTTCGCACTTGATGTCCTCCTCCCCAGAGAGGCACTGCAGGCAGCCCTAGAGAAAGCGAGGAAGAATGGACAACGGCAGCCGGTCCTCGAGGGGAGTGTCCGCTTTGGCGGGTGCGTGTCGGTTGCTCCAGGTGCTCGACATTCGCAGGTCAGCGCGTTGGACCCCCGTCCAGTCTCAGGGAGCAGCCCCCACACCGACAAAGACCGCAGCCTCGTCCCCTTGTGTCGGACGGCAGGAAGTAGATGGGATTGGGGGGGGGGAGAGACAGGTTGCCGCCACTTGCGTTTCCCCGCGCGGAGAGCAGTGCAAACCGGAAGTTATCCCGGGATCTTCCTATGACCCAGCTGCGCTGCTTCCGTTTCCCTCCCTCTCGCGCGACGGTGCGTCGTCGCGAACGGAAGCAGAAACGGGCCGACGCAATTCCCATTCCGTGGATCCTGCGCTGAGGAGCTCGCGTTTCGAGAGCGCGCGACCTGACCCAGCGGGAGTGGATCGTGGGAGCGAGGGAGGAGGAGGAGAAGGAAGAGGGACATGTCGATGGATGCACGCACTCCTCGGTGCTCTATTCCCTGCTTCGGGGATCGCCGCCCGTTCCCTGGGAAACGGAAGGAATTCCGGGAACAGGTCGAAGGGCAGGGGGTCAAAAGAGACCACGGCTGCTCTCGCCTGAGCCTGTTCAGCCGCGCTCATCGTATGAGGACTTTTTTTTCCCCCTCTTTTCCATCTCTTGGCCCCACACAGGACGCTGCAGTGCTACTGCCAGAACGGATACACGGGACTCTCCTGCCAGACGAACTGGAACGACTGCTGGTCGCAGCCCTGTCTCCATGGAGGTGTCTGCAAGGACGACGTCGCCAAGTTCCAGTGCTCCTGCCTCCCTGGATACGCAGGTCAGTTTCCCTTCTTCCGGTGTGGATGCGGGAGAGTGGACAGCCACAGGCCTTTGGGAGGAGAGTCCTCGCGTGTAGACGCGACAAAGCACCAAGGAACTGCCGGAAACTTTTCCTTTTGTTGAAGGAGAAAGGGAGCAGGAGGGAGGTTAAGGGTAAGAAAAGGGGACGCGGATGGGTCGACAAGCAGACTGGAACTTCGGATGGTTCTCTCGGGAGGCAAATGCCCCAGAAACCTCCTAGGGATAGCTCAGGTAAAGGTTGCGGGAGAAATGGGGTTTCCATGGGTACCATCTGGCTATCGGAGATGATGCGTCGGAGGTCCCCTAAGATTGCAGATCCCCATCAGGACTCTCCTTAACTTGCCGTCCCGTTTCCAGGGGAGACGTGTGAAATAAACGTCAACGAGTGCTTCAGCAACCCCTGTAGAAACAACGGAACCTGTGAGGACGCCGTCGGTGGTTTCACCTGCCACTGCCCCGTGGGCTTTGAAGGTAAACCTTGCATTTCTCTTCCCCCCAAAGGTTTCTTCCTTCGACGGCGCAAGACAGGAGCGTCTTGTGGATACAAACGAGCACTTACGTGTCGGGCGCGCGCGAACACGACCCCCGTGAGCTTCCGCGACGGGTGCATCGCAGATTTGTTTTCACAATCCCCCAGCTGCACCCCAGCATCATCCGCCTTCTCTTCGGAACCTGCCTCTGGCAGGGGCGCCACGCTCGTGCAGGCGCGGGTCGTCCTCGGAGTCAGCGACTCGCGGATCCCACCTTTGCGTGCGGTTCGCTTTGCCGTCAACGGTGGCGCCGCCGGTCTGGGACGAACCCTGGTGATGCGCGCATGCGCGCGCACGCGCAGTTTCTGCATCCTAATGAACTCTGCAGGGTCTTTGGCTTCGCTTCTCAAGCAGCCCCCTGCGAACCTTTGCAAACGACTTCGGGCAGTTCGTTCCCGAGCGCAGCGTGCTTGTGTTCACGGAAAGACCAACCTGAGACCCCCTTTCCCTCCCCCTCCCTCCCGTTCCCTTCTGGAGATGTAAGAAACGTCCCGCGCGCGCAGCCGAGAGGTTGCGTCTGCGATAGGAGGAGGAGGATGTGTGCCTTCTCACCCGATCTTCTTGTTCAGGCACCCTATGCGAAGAAGACGTCAAGGTGTGCGACTCTGCCGAGGGCGAGAAGTGCCTGAACGGGGGCACCTGCATCGAGAGACACGGTCACCTGTTCACATGCCAGTGCTTGCCAGGTGACGTATCGACAAGTGCGGCAAGTCAGGCCAGAGTCAGGGAATTTTCCATACGAAGAGGAACGGAAGGTTTCCCTGCGGCCGGCTAAAGCGACCTGCTGTGCTTCTCCTGCCTGTCAACTTTCATTCGGTCCCGCACACCCCCTCTTCACCTTACTGGCTCCCTGCCGGAAATGTCACCCCTCCTCCCCGCGTTCCCTCAGCGTGCAGTCGGCATGACGAGGGACGGGGAGCATTCTCTCTCTCCCCCTTCACCCTCGTCCCACCCTTCTCTTGCTCTCCACCTCTTTGTCTCTCTGTCTCACAGCGGACTTTGCCCCGCTTTCCAAGGATCCAGAGTCCTTTCTCCCGTGTGTGTGCACTCGAGATCACGTCGGGAGACGCCCTCGTTCCCGGCTGAAGTCGGCGGCGCCAAGTGACCCGTAAAACCGAAGGTTCTCTTGCAGGCTGGACGGGAGCCAATTGTGAGCAGGACACGCAGGAATGCTCCTCGCAACCTTGTCTTAACGGAGGAGTCTGCATCGACCTCGTCAACAGCTTCGTATGTTCCTGTCCTTCAGGTAGGAGTGGCCATGGACACTATCAACGCGAAGGTCATCCGGGCATTCGAGAGCTGGGAAAAAGGAAAGGGTCGACAACTGGGTCCCGTCCTCAACGAGAGCTGGGAAAAAGGTCCCCCCAAAGATCGATTCGGTGATATTTGTAGAACCATTCAACGCTCTTTGTCCACGGCACGCCATTTTCACAACCGGAGGGTAAAAACCCTGAAGAGCTCCTCGATGTCCTGGAAGGACCTCGGAGGTCAACTTCCAATCCTGGCCACTCAACGGTGCATCCGGTTTTCCGGCTTCCACCAGTGCCTTCGCACCCGATGCCTTTAGGTCAACCAGTCCACGGGCTTCATATTGCAGGGCACTGGAAACCCACGAGACGCACCCCCCATTCTCGGCGTCGATCCTTCGTCGGACGGGATTCGAACCCGCGATGCTTGGCACCACGAGCGGAGGCTGCAGCCACGCGGCTTCTGACGCGGGCCATCACCAGGGTCCTCCAAGACCACGAGCAGTTGGTTTCGTAAAAGATCAAGCGACGCGTGTCATTGAGCTCCCGGCAACCATCCACGTGTCCCAACCACATGACGGAGGGGGGGGGGGGACGGTGCGGATAGGTCCAGGGCGGATCGGGGTGGCGGAAGCAGCTGCTCCCGACCGGCGGCCACCAGCAGCAACGTGGCGCAGCGGGGTGGCTGCGAATCCCACTCTGGCAGAACCTCTCAGGTCAGAGCCCAGAGCAGCAGCCCGGGTGGTTGGAAGAATATTTCGGGAAGGAGAACGGGAAGGAGGAGGCGACCTTATTTCATGGGTGCTTCCTGACCCCTCACACCCTGATCCGCGCCAAGAACTCTCTCACACCCCAAGACCCTGGCGTTCCCTCGGTCAGCGACCCCCTCCCCCTCTTTGGACCGCCCTCGCTTCGCAAATGGCCACTCGTTTCAAGAGCGCATCCCGAACGGGTTCCCCTTTAAAAGACTGGCGACGAACTCACGAGAAGTAACTGCTGTTGGCCTACGAAGATGCGAGCCTCTTGGGTTCTTCTGGTTCCGCTGCCTTCTTTCCAGCTTCCTCTTTTTTTTTTCCTAGTTCCCAAGGAGTGCTGAAGAACCGTCCGCCTCCTTAGGGAAGATTCACGAAGCTCTTTGACACCGTCCGTGCCACCTGAAGGGGCGTGTCAACTCTTTCAGTTGGGGGGTGCTCCAAAAAGGGACCACCCTATGAATCCAGGAAGGCTCCGGAGGGAGGAATCCGTTCCTCCTTTACGCTTGGTAGGGGAACCCCGGAGGGAACTCTCTTCTTTGGAGTCTCCTTCGGACAAGAACCCCTCATTTCTTGTCCGAAGGAAGAAACTCCAAGGGAACTGCTCCTTGTTACTCCTCTCAAGGGAACCCCGATCTCCGGCAATCATCTGCTGGGGCTTCCTTGGCTCCGTGGATTCTTTTTTACTCTTTTTTTCTGTTTATTCCCCCCCCTTTTCTTCCGTCCACCGTGGACGACAGGAGGATTCGCTACCCGACTCCAGTCATTCCTTGACGGGGAATACGGAGCTGAGCCCCCAAGGGACTGTGTGTCACCCTCTTCCCCCCTCAAGATCTCCCGGGCAGCACGCAGAGCTTTCGACCGGGCGACTGTCGCTCCCCAATCGATCCCGAAGGGCGAAGCGCGTGCAAAAGACGCCACCGAGAGCGCGGGTCACTTCGAAAGAGGAAGGGACGACAAAGAGACAGCGCTGAAGCTACCACATAGGCGGATAGGGGCTCGTCGGGAGGTGAAGGAAAGCAGTCCGCCTGCTTCCGTTGGCCGCGTTCCCAGGAGGACGCCCACGTTCTCCTCCTCGGTAGAGTGCAGGAGTGCGGGCGTTCTCTTTAGAGCTTCCGCATTGGATCGATCCTAACGAGGGATCACCCTCCGAGATTCTCGACCGCTTCCGGTGCCAAGAGTGTGCGACGGAACAAAGGGGTTTCATCGGGGCTGCCGTTGCCGAGCAACGGAGTTCCATTATTCCTATCACCTGTCGTGACGTCCAGTGGGAGCAAGAAGCCTGTGATTGACGT
Source organism: Raillietiella orientalis (assembly GCA_036172245.1). Lineage (NCBI taxonomy): Eukaryota > Metazoa > Arthropoda > Ichthyostraca > Raillietiellida > Raillietiellidae > Raillietiella > Raillietiella orientalis. The sequence goes on from JAYWIR010000012.1 coordinate 2,374,431, forward strand.
GTGTCACGAAAGCAGCTGGGCGTTTCCGTGTACGCATGCGTTTTTCGATATGGCGGAAGATGAAACCCCATGCATTCTTCGAGATATGTGAGAGAATGAAGCCCCATGCATTCTTCGAGATATGTGAGAGAATGAAGCCCCATGCTCTCTTCAGGATATGGCAGAAGATGAAGCTCCATGCGTTCTTCGAGATGTGGAGGAAGATGAAGCCTTCTGAATTCGGCTTGTCCGTTGCTTCTGGAGGCCGAAAGTGTTGCTGAATTTGCGGAAAGGTATGGAGGCGGCGATGACCTCACAGGAAATGAGGAGAGAGACAGCGAAACGAGCTCATGCAGATGAGCTTGCAACATCCGACCTTCACTCTGAGGTTCAGAGGACCTTAGAAAGGAATTTATAAGGAAAAACTGCCAACGGCAAAGTTCATCTTAGAGTCACAGAATGCAATATAAATAGCTCAGGCTATCTGGCGACCGTACACAGTTGTATACAACTGGATTGTATGTGCTGTTTATATTGTGTCCATTACCTTGATCTCTTTTTCTCCCCTTTTTAATGCCACCACAAGCTGACGTCGTTATCTGAGTGGAGGCAGGTTTCCGGAACCGTTCTCAATGGCAAGAGTCGGGGGGGGGTCGCTACACCCCATGGACCAATCAGGCCTTCACAACTGGTTGCGAGGATGGCATGAGGTGGCAGAGTCTCCATGGTCTCTTCTCTCCGAATGCTCTGTGCAAGTGGCTTTCACGTCCCCTGAAACGTGACCCTTCCTTCGCCTCGAACCGCCAACCGCTCTCCCGTGAGGTCCCAGAAGTGTGAAGAGCCCGCGGCTGCCTAGACACCAGAGAGTCGCAGGGGTGACGAGTGCGCGGAGAACCCTCGGGTCGCGAGATGAGCAGGTGGGCAACACGAGGGGAGTCACGCCCACAGGAAAGTCGGCACGGGTTGCTGCCGGGGCACTTTCGTCGGTGGATTGCCGGTCAGTTCAGGGCGCGCTAAGGTCTCCTGCAGGGCAGGCTGAGGTCGTCCGTGCTCCACCACGTTCATCGGCTGGCGAGCACCTCTCTCCCCCCTCAAGACAACCCGTCCGTAGAAGGCACTCCCAACTGCCTCCCGAAGGGACAGTCGTGCGAGCCTTTCTCTGGTCCGCGCGGCGATGCCGAATCCGCTCTGGGCGTGCACAGCTGCGGCGCTGCGGTAGATTCCAGAGCGGACAAATGCCGGCGTCCTCTCGTTCCAGGATGGACTGGGAGGCTGTGCGAGACCCAGGTGCTGCCGTGCCCTGCGAATCACTGCGAGAACGGCGGACTGTGCTTGCTGGACGAGAAAGGTGCCTCCGTCTGCTACTGCGTTCCGGATTACCATGGAGATCTATGCCAGTACCAGTACAACGACTGCCTCGCGCCGTTCACGTAAGCAAACCTTCCTCCTTTGAAGACCCAGGGCACATTTTCCTCTCCCTCCTCAACCCTTCAAGGAGCGGTGTGCAGACACCGCCGGAACACCGGAATTCTTTGATTCGATTGGTCCTCACTGAAACGCTCGAATTTTTTTTTCCTTCCTTTCCAGCATTTCGAAGTCCTTTGTGTTGAGGACTTCTTGCTCGATATCGGCCCTCCCAGTCGGCCGACTCTTCCGCTGTTGTCACGGACCGCGCCAGGTTCCTAATCTGCCTACCTCGGATCCCCAAGACCGCACCGGCCTGAAGGCGGAATCCGTGCTTCCTGGATCCTTTCTCGACGGATCGGGCGCCGATGGTCCTTGCTGCCGTCGAGGGCGCTCCTGTTGCGCACGAGCGGAGGACCAGAGTTCACGCGGGAGGACATGCACATGTGCGAACGCCACGCGAACGCGGCGGCGGACTCTGAGGTCAAGCTCCCCTCACGACCGGGAAAGAGGCCTCACAGGATGGGACAAGCCTCCAGGGCGCACGCAGCAGGCAGCAGAGCACCTCCGGCCGCTTCCGGATGCCGCGAGCGCGTTCTTTCCTGCCGCTTTCCTCACCAGATGGAAGCGGTAGTGGTTCGCAGGTGGCCGGCGAAGAAGCGCCGTGTCACGCGGGAGTCCTCGCAAACCGGCCACAAGAGCATGGAATCGCCCTTGGAGATGAACCCACTGTAGCAGGAACTTGGAGGACCCTTTTGGCAGGCTTTCGGGACTGCTGGAATGCAGCTGCGGCGCTGACGACACGCTTTCGCGCTCCTGGATGCATCCTTCAGGCTCGAACGCCTTGCATTTCTCCCTCAACAGTTCACGCCGAAGGGCATCTTTCAGGTCGCTCCCCATTCGTTCTCTGGGGAGCAGCGGATTTCGAATGGTCGAAGCTATGGGTCAAGTGCCGTCCCTTACGCAGGCCCAGGCCCTCCTAGATATGAGAGTAAGAAACTGCCCTCCATAGAAGGGTTCCTGTTCTCCCTCACGCCCAGTATACCGGGCAGGTGCGTTAATCCATTCGACCGTCAGTCTGCCTGGCGGCGGGGAGCTCTGTGCCGCCCAGCTGCACTGCATATCCTTCCGCGGACCGGCCGATTCCCCGCGTCGACCGTGAGGGAGCGACACGGGGAGCCAAGTGACCCGCGAGCCGTGCACGTGCCCCAGCTGGTGAGCGGCCTGGTCCGCGAGCGCTCCCTTCCCCGGGAAGCTGACGGGAACGCGAGGGCGGGGATGATCCTCCCCCGCAGCTTCCGTCGCCTGCACCGTGCTCCATCTCCGGACGAACATCCGCCAGTGCACGACGGGGTGCTCGGGGGCGGGGATGTTTCGGGCAGAGAAGGGGCGCTTTGCGGACTGGAACCCGAGACCGCCCGTTGGCTCGAACTCGGGTGGCTCCGGAGGCGCGTCCTCGCTGATCTCCCGGAGACCCATCCCGCGTGGTCTCCGGGAGGTGGAGCGGGCGACGCCGCCGCATCCGTCCTGGAGTGGTTCTGGAGGATCAACGCGTCAATGGGAGCCAACGGACCCCTCAGCTTCCTCCCGGGAGAGCTCAGGTCCCGATGGTTCACCTCGTGCACTTTAGACCTTGCGGGACGCAACTTCCACGCTTTCGAAGGAGTGGCGCGCGCCCGGCACGGCGGGAGTCCCCCCTCCTCGGGAAGGACCCGGGTCACGTCCCCATCTCCTGCCCTTCTTGATCGAACCGTCCGCGTCTCATGAGGTAGAGTTGCAAGCAGTGATCCGAGATGCACGGCAGTGTAGGTCGCCCCCAGTTCCGAGATCCTACGGTGGAACCCGCTCTTCCGTTCCTTCCCTTAGCTAAAACCGTTCTGGTCCTGGGAGCGTGGGTGGTCCTCTTCGGCGAGAAGGCGTCCGAAGGGACAGCGCAATCCCAGGCAGCCTCTTCCCGATCGGGACGTTCCTGAGTAGGGAAGCGCCACGACCCTTCGCTCCACTTTGATCTTATCCAAAAGGCCGAGAAGCGATTCGCTCCCGTGGCTGGTTCGAGACGAAGTTTCCTCCTGCTCTAGGGTTTCTCCTCCCTGAGATCCCTGTCCCATGTTTTTCCCATGGGACGAGGCAGCTGGAATTGGGCCTTCCTCCCTCGGTAAGAGAGCCCGAACCTAGGAAGGAGTTTCCTCGAGAGAGCACCCATGCGTCCGAGGAACGGATCTTGGAGGTCATCCCCTCCTTGGGGAAGGGGGAAGGGAACCCGGAAACCATCACAAGCGGCGTTCCCGAAAACAACCGGAGAGTACAGTCGCGATCGTGGGGCATTGCCTCGAGGGACGTCCCGAGTCGCGAGCCCAACTTTCGCCTTCCGCATACGGCGCCGCCAGAGCGCAGTCACCCTACAGGAAGCGAGCACAGAACCATCTCGAAAGAGTTCTGCCAATGACACCTCCCCTCCTTTCCCCTGTCACCTTCCGGCAACTCATGGGGAAGACCCTTGGGCACCCGTTTCGCTCTCGAGAGAGTTTTCAGAGACCTCGAGCTCCGTCCGCGTCCAGGGCTAAGCCCCGGGCGCGCGGGGCACAGGACGACCAAAAAGCCGGTTGCTAAGAGCCACGCGCGTCCAGCATCGGAGCGACCTCTGGGCTGCCGCCGACCTCGGAAAGCTCCTCCACGCCGGAGGGCGTCCTTCCGTGGACGCCAGGTCCACGGGCGCTTCACTCGGGTCGGTCCTTTCCAGGTGCCTGAACGGCGGCCTCTGCGTCGACGGGGTCAGTGGGTACTCGTGCAACTGCCCCCCGGGCTTCAGCCGGGACTACTGCGAGTGCGAGCATCGCCCCGAAGGGACCACCTGCCAGGACGTTTCCTACGTGAAAGCGGTGCTGGAAGCGACCTCTGGTCGCAAGGCGACTCTCGATCCCCATGTGGAGGTCAGTGACCAGGTGGGGGGAGCCGCGTCCATCCTTCAACCGTGGCGCACTCGAGCAGGTGGCAGTCAATCTCACGAGGTCGACCGGGAGAGACGACCTCCCGAGATGGCGCCTGCACGGAGGGAGTCCCCACGACGGCGACTGCTACGGAGGCCCTCCGCCCCACTCCAGCCGCCCCTTCCCGGGCAGCGGGGCACCGTCGAAGAGCTCAGCCACCGCACCCGCTGGCGAAGACGAGACCGCCGGTCGCTCCTCCGCTGTTGCGACGGCGCCGCAGCCGTCCGAGACTTCCGTGATGACGCCGGACGTTCTCTCGGAGGAGGAGGCGAGCGACAGGGAAGCCGCTTCATCACCTCCGACGCTCCCTGAGAACCAGGGGCGGAGCAGAAGTTCCTCGTCGCTCTCGGGGCTGGACCGAGGTGACGGGAACTCTGCGACCGCCAGGTCCCAAGAAATTCCGGGAGACGACGACCTCCTGCAGGGCGGGGAAGGCACGCGGACCACAGTCAGCCAGATCCAAGCGTTCACGGCCTCCACGTTCCCGACAACGGAAGCCGACGCCAGGGAGACCGCACCCACCCTCCGAGAGCTCCAGACGGTCACCGCGGGGAGCGGGGAGACGCCAGGAGGAGCCATGGGCGGCGGGAAGCCCTGCGAAAGGGAACTGGCGGGAGAGGGCGCAGACGGTACCCAGGCGACGGGGGATTTCGGCCTCCCAGAGCGCTCGACTTCCAGTGCGTCAACTCCGGACGGGTCTCTGAGAGCCTCAACGAGACAGCAGGATCCCTTGAATGGGGCGGAGGAAGAAGGCTGGAGCCTTGCCCCATCCTCCCCGCAGGGCAGGCTGGATGCCGCGCCCGAAACGGCGTCGACATCGGCGTCGTCGATGCACGCGTCCAGTACGACGCCCTTCCCGTTTCCGAGGGCAGGAACTCCAAACGAAGAGGAGGAGGAGTCCTTCCTCTCCCGCGCTGACAGGATCGACGACCTCACGCTCGCGGGGGGGACGGACGGCTCCACCACCCCTCTCCTGATGACGAGGGGCGACGGGAAAGAGGAAGCCGCTCCGCAGTGGAGCAGCGATCCGCCCGCGGCTGAGGGGCCGCGGGCGGGTACCACGGGACGTCCGCCAGAGACCACCACGCCACCACAGATCGGGTCCGAAGCGAGAGGAGACACGGAGGACGCGTCCCAGGACCATCCCTGCTCCCCCTCCTCCGCAACCGGTCCAGGGTCCCCGTCCTCCACTTCGAGCGCAGTCTTCAAGCTCCAGACTAGGACTGACGATAGCGCCGGTGGCGGCAGCAAAGAGGGAGCGGCAGGAGCAGGGAACGAAACGCACCTGCAGGTCACCACCATTCCCCTTCGCTCCACCCCCGCGATAGACCCCTCCTGGATGCTTCCGGAAGACCTTGGATCCGGAACCAATCTCCCGGAATCCTCCTCCGCTGCCGCTGCTTCCGGCGCCGTCCACAGCGGGGAGGCCGGAGGCACCCCGAGGACGTCCTTCTGGCCGGAGACCCCCGTGACCACCACCTCGGGGTCGGAGGACGGCTGTTCCTCCTCAACCTGCCGCGACGGCGGGGCCTGCGTGCAGCAGGGAGGAGATCGAGAGGTAAGCGAACCTCAGGGACCCGGGAGAAGAGCGGACGAGACTCCTCCAAGGCATGCCAGTGCACCCTCCACCAAGGAGGAGGCACGTCCTGCCGGCCCCGGTCTGGCCCCGACCGCTCCGCCTACTTCCGTTTCGACTCGCTGATCCGGTACGACCTCGGAGAGCCCTCGCCACTGGAGTCGGTCGGCCTGGTGGTCCGGACGCGCTCCCCCAACGGCATCATCCTGCACGCGGCGTCCGCCTCCACGGAAGACTCGCTGACCCTCTTCCTGGCCCATGGGCGCCTCAACATCGTCATCTCCCGCAGGAACCGCACGTCCCTGATCCACGTGGAAAACGCCGCCATCAACAACGGCTTCGCCACCAGCATTGACGTCAGGTGCGCCCTGGGAGCACCTCCCGAGCAGCCCCCACAGCCCCGCGTTCCCTTCCCAGAATAGACCCGGTGCGTCACGGAGGCGAGGCTGACCATCTCTCGCGCCTCGAGGCGGCTGTCCAGGTCAACGGGTCCACCGTCGTCTCCAGCGGCCAGTACGATCACGGGCCAATCTTCCTGCAGGAGCTGCATCTCGGGGGGGCACCGCACCCGAACGAGCTGTACGGCTACGAGGGATGCGCCTACGGGCTGCGGGTAAGTCCCGCCACTCCCTCCCCATCCCTCCTCCACTCCTCTCTGAGCAGGTGAACGGCAACGCCCTGGAGATGTTCGAAGACGCCGCCCAGCTGCACCGCATCTCCCTCTGTGGGCCGGCTGGCTCCCCGCACTGGCCGTGCGGGAGGGACGCGGGGAGCCAAGTGACCCGCGAGAGAGGGCTCCAGCCGTGCGCATGTCCCAGCGGGTGAGCGACCCGGCCTGCGCGCGCTCTTTTCTCGGGAAGCCAGCTGGGACGCGAAGGAGGGAATGAGCCCGCTCACTTTCCGCCACCTGCACCGTGCGTTCGCTCAGACTCGAGAGGCTCCTGGGTCGTGTTGACCTCGCTGCCTTTCCGGAGACCTGGACCAGGTGGTCGTCTAGACGCTCTTCAGCCGACGCTGCCTAGCAGACAAGTCCCGGACGTGACGGGTGGAGCGGGTGCCGCCGCCGCCTCCATTCTGAGGTGGTCCTGTAGGATCAATGCGCCCACGTGCTCCAGCCTACCCCTCGGGTTCCTCTCGGGAGGGCGTGGGTCCCGACGGTTCGCCTCTTTCTGCGCGCATTCGCTCCTTGCGGGACGCGGCTTCCGCGCTTTAGGCGGAAGCCGCGTCCCGCGCGCTCCCGGCATGGTGGGATGCCCCCCTCCTTCGGGAAGGGGCCGGGTCACGTCCCCGCGCCGGGTGTCCCTCGGCTGCTGGCCGACATCTTCCTTCCTCACTCCATCACATCGTCTCCGTCGACGACCTCGGAGGACCTCGGAGGCGGAGTGGAGGTTCCTCGTTGGTCGCGAGAACGGGCTGGTCATCGTCCCCGTCAGGGGGGAGGAGACGAGGTGGCCTCCTGAGTGCGCTGGTCGACTGAGAACCCATCGCGGAAGCTGGAGGAGTCCTCACCATTAAAGTGGTGTCCCCCGAGGGAAAATTCTGCACGGAGGGGAAGGGACTCGCTGCGCTACGCGACAGCATGGAGGCGACCCCCCACACACATATCAGCTCGTTAGGTTGCTCCTCGTGGGCGAAGTCGCGAAGAATCCACCGCATCCACAGGCCGTGTTACCGAAGGTTGCCGAACCCTTGGGGGAGGGGGCGGCTCACTGCCGGGAAACGAGTACAGACGGTCCGCGCCCGCAGGTTAGCCGCTCGAGACTCTTGCGGGAATGGACGGCAGCGGTACCGCCTATTGCCTAGCGCCTCATTTCTAGCGCAGTCTGTTACCGGACTGACCTTGTTGGCCAGAGGGGAGCTTCGAATGTCCCACAGTTCCGAGCAGAGCGTTTCCGCTTCCTCCTGCACCTTGCAGTTTGAGCGGACCCTTCATGTGCCCGAGAGAAGCGGGGTGGAGGGGGGGACGCGCGCACCTTCAGCAAGGCGGCCATCCGGCGCTGCGTCCTTTTGTCCTTGGGCGCAAGAGCAGCCAAGAGGAGACTTCCGGCTGGTAGAGCCTCGGCGCAAACGCCATTTTTTTCTCTCTCTCAATCCTTTTTTCCGCCAACTCCGCATGGGGTATTCGCACGGATCGGGCGTCTTCCCGGGATCGAACCTTCCGCGCGTGACATCTCGGCGAGAAGAGGCCTCGGTCGCTCGCGTCTTCGTCCTCCCCCTCGTCTCGGCCAGCCCCTCGCGGGCGCCCTCCTCCCCGGGGACGACGACATTCGGGCGACCCTCTCTGGCGCAGGCGGCAACGCGACCGCCACGTGACCGGAAGCGCGCCCCCTCGCGCGGTATTTCGGGGGGAGGCAGCCGCGCTCACCAGCTCCTCATGTGCCCTCCCCCATGCAACAAGGATCCCGGGACACTCCTGCGAGGACGACGGCGACGACAGATGCCGGAGCAGCCCGTGCTCTTCGGGCGGCACGTGCATCTCCGTGCCCCCGGAGTGGGATCCCTCCGGACACGTGTGTCTCTGTCCCTTCGGGTACGGAGGGCTGAGATGCGAGAGACGTACGTTGGCGTGCCGCTGAGTGCCGGGAGGGGCGGGGACGAGATAAGGGAACGGCTCTTTTCCAGAGCTGGTAATCCACCGTCCACTCTTCACCTCGTCCGTCCGTGGATACGCCTCGTACTCCAAGTACTTCCTGGGAGGTCCCACCGGGAACCGCATGGAGGTGAAAATGAGCTTCGCCGCCTCACTCCCGCTGCAGGACTCCCTGCTCCTGTACATGCAGGAAGGGGACTCCCGGCCGCACGGAGCGGGCGGGTTCCTCTTGGTCGCCATGACCAGCGGCTTCGTCACCGTCAAGTGGGAGGATCCGGGAGCAGGTGGGTGGAGAGCCTCCTTCCCCTTTCGCGGGCGGGGGAGGATGAGGGTCCAGTCGGAGGTTCCCAGCCGGCCGGCACGTCGCTTCCTCGACACGAGCCCCGCACGGCGTGATGCCCGCGAGAGCGGAAAGCCCTCCCTCTTGTTGGGGACCCCGCTGGCCGGAATCGCGAAGCAAAAAGTGACGGAAAATAACGGTTAATGATTGGGAGGGGGGGGCATGGGACCCTCCTTCCCCCACTCGGGGTGGAGGCGGGCGGTTTGGAGGGCGGAACGGTGAAAGCTCGCCTCTTCCGCTTGCCCGTTGGTCCACGGAAAAGTGTTCACTTTTGTACCTTCTTTTCAAATTCCTCTCAAAAGGACACTGGCGATCTCACGGGAAGACCGTGCCATTCACCTAAGGATGGAGGAGGTCCCGATCCATTTTCGCCTGTCCTTCGGAGCTTCCCTTTCTCGGTCCTTTCCTTTTCGGGGTTCGCAATGCGCCCGTGAACCGTTGCTTCATCCCGTAGGGCGCCGAAATGGCTCAAGGGTGCCTCTACATGGGGACGCCACTGCCGGCACCCGAGGCGCGCGTGAAGCTGGCGGACCACGAAAGGGACCACTCCTGATTCCCAGATAGTTAACCGGCCATCGGTGGGGAGCAATGAGCGCCCGAAGCCTCGCCATCCCATCGTCATCTCGTGGGGGGACTCGAAACCCATGACGACGCATCGGACTAGACGCCGAGCGTTTCTGGACTTTGCAGCGGCGACGCCAGGTGCCACGCGCACGCGCGTAATCCTCGGCCGCCGGGCCTCAAAGTTCTCAAGGGTGGTCATTTAGGTGTGTGTGTGTGTGTGTGTGAGGCGGGGGGGGGAGATTTCAAGTAGGATGAAGAGGTTGAGTGACACTCGGGCCGCCCAACTGCTTCTTGGTGGAATGGTGCGGCTCCCAATCAACTTTTCGGGTAGCACTTCGGCTGAACTCTGCGTCTCTGGACCTGTCTCTTATCCAAGGATAGGTCCATCCCCAAGCCAATAGGACTCCGACCTTGAAGCTTATCCCAGAGGACTGTGCACGGAGCGAACGACCCCTTACATGTACAGGACGTACACTGTACGCAGAGTGAGCGAATTCTGACACCGAGGGGGAAGGTAAAGAGCGAGCGGAAATTCCCGCTAGTCAGTGGCGCTTGCCCATGCCAGAGGGCAAGCATCACCCACGGCCTCCTCACTGCTGCCGACGACTTCCTTGTCGACTTCGCGCCTTCCGGCGAGAACTTGGTCCGCAAAGAAATGCAAGGGAAGACCCACCACATGCCGGAAGGGACACACACACCCAAGGTCGACAAGACCTTTTGTCGCTTCCTCTTTTTTTTTGTAGCTTCCCTCTTTCTTTCTTTACCACCCTTGGGAGCTTTGGAGGCCGTGTGGGCGCGGAGTCCGCACGCGCGCGATACCTGGTGCAGCCGCTTCGAATGCCCGGAACGCTCGCCGCCGAGTCCGAGGCGCCGTCGCGGGTTTCGCGCCCCCCCGCGAGATGACGCTGGGATGGCGAAGACTTCGGGCGGGCTTCATAAACGAGGGAACAGCGGGGAATCTCTTCTACCACCTTCCTCCGCTCTTCATCCTTTTGCTTTCTGGAAACTCGCTGCAGGATGTGGGGGAGGACGACTCGTAACGAGCCGCCTGTAGCGCCCTTTTTTTCAGGGACCGAGGAGGTGTTCACCCACCTGCCACTCAGCAAGCTGTACCGCTTGCACTGGGTGCGGATCGTGAAGGTACGCCACGCAGTGTGGCTGGATGTGGATGACCAGCCGATCGTGACCGGTGTCTCCAACAAAGCCAACAGCTCCTCCGTGAAGCCTTCCGTCCTTTTCCTGGGTTAGTCCCGCGCGCGGGCCGGGGAGGCTCTCGGTCAGCCCGCGATCTTCAGGAGGACTCCCCGCGAGGGATTTCCGCTTGACGCACGAGGACTTCCGGCACCTACGTGGCTTCTCCGGCTGCATCGAAAGCTTCCAGATCCGGTACGGAAACAGCATGCAGTTCGTGACCCTTGGCCTGCCGAAAGAAGGGAGGAATGTCGCAAACTGTAACACCTCGGTGTGCCAGGGGGTGGCCTGCCAGAACGAAGGCACCTGCCGCGACTACGGCGCCACGGCCAAGTGAGTCGGGTCCCACCCTCCGGCGCACCCACGATCGCGACCGCGCTGCCCGCCCGAACCGGCGTTATCGCGGCAAAGGCTTCCGCGCTTCCGAAATCCCCCGCGAGATGACTCTGGGGTGGGGCATCGCCAAACTGCTCCGATGCCCGCTCCTGTGAAAAGAAGCCACCGTTCTCGGGAGTCTGGCAACCAACAAAAAGAAAAAACTCTAAAAGGACCTGGAAAGCAGCAGAAAAAACGAATCAGGACTGCATCATCCACAAGAATGGCCTTCCCCTTCAAAGAGCAGGACGGAAGAGGACTCCACCCCGAGTACCCGGAAGTGCGAGTAAAGCTTTTGGGAAGGAAGGTGAAGAACGTCATTTCTTTCTTCAGAGGCAAAGACTGAGGAGACTTTCTGGTGCGCAGAGGCAGGGGCGAAAGGGAGAGTGAAGGTGACACCGGAGGCGGCGGACCGAAGCAGCGTCTGGAAAGCGAATCCAGCTGGGGAGAGCGCGAAGAAGGGCTCATTCGCCCTTCCCTTACGTTGATGTGTTCTGGAACACACGGGAAACGTCCGTCGACCGTATGCGCGAGGACCCATCGCCCGTAGTCCCGCATTGCGCCTCCTGTGAGAGCTTCGGCGCGCCCTGATGGTAAAGGCGGCATCTCATGTTCGTAGGAGGCCAGCTGGGGACGTTCCTGGCAAAGTGGCACGGTTGCGAGTGGAGCAGGAGTCGCCCGGAGCACGAGGCAGGGAGGAGTCATTCTCCAGGACGCGCGCGAGTCGCGGGAGGAAGGGCACAGCACTTGCCTGCGCGGCACCGGGCGTCACGGGTCCGAATTCCTCCCGAGGAATGGATTGTACGTCGTGGGTTTAAAGTTCCCTCTCCCCTGAAAGATGACGCTGGTTGCTCTATTCGGATGCTTCGGTTGACTGGCCGGGATTGGAAGTTGGCCCTCCGGGGCCCTTCCAGAAACCAAGTTTCCTTCGTGATTCCTCTCCGGTTGGGAAAATAAAGTCCCCCCCCCCCCCGAGGGGAACCCTCCATTTCGTACCATGGAGCTGCTTGATTGCTCTCCAGAGTGTCAAGAAGTTCTCTGCTCCTTTCGAGAGCGACCCTTCTGAGGAATGGGGAAGCATCCCTTCGGAGTTCTCTTCAGAGGAGGAATCCAGGAGCCGATCCTGCCCAGGACCCCTTCGGACAAGAAATGAGGAGTGGCCCGTTCCAGGAGTCCCTCCGGAGAGAATAAGGACGATGTTCTTCCCTTTTGGGTTCCCCACTGAAGTCTTCCTGGATCCATAGAATCATCTCTCGGGGATTTCTTCCTAGCTGAAGAGTCACACGGAGACCAGCAGGGCGAGAGTTCCCTTGGGGTTATCCTACCAAGCGTCAGAGCGACGGGCTGCTTCCCCTGGGTCTCTTTCTGGACTCATAGGGTGGTGCTCTACAACCTGAAGAGTCACTCGCACCCTCTGGCGGCGTGGGCGATGTCAAAGAACTTCGTGAACCACCTGGCGGACAGTTCTTCAGCGCTCCGCTCGTTCCGTGCGGCAGGGCTCCCGGTTGGAGGGAACAGCTTGATGGGGTGCGGGGGTAGAGGGAGGGAACATCGCCTACGATCCCTGCTACCATTCCCAAAATAGGTGCAAATGCACGTCCCGATGGAGCGGACCCCTTTGCGACCTGCCTCTTGACGGTGCGGTTTGCGGAAGCCAGGAGACGCCCTCGGGAGGACCTTCCTCGCTGCCACCCTCGGAATGCCCACGTGGTGAGGTCGCCATCCCCCTCCATCCGTCGACCCGACCCTTTCCCTCCTCCCCTCTCTCTCTGTAGCCGCCGCGGTCCGCATCCCGCAGTTCAACGGGGAAGACTCTTTTGTCTCCGTGCAACCGCAGGACATCCGCTTCAAGTTCCTGCTGACCATGGAGTTCCTGTCCCACCGTGACGATGGGCTGCTGCTCTACATAGGCAACCGCAGGTCAGGCAACCTGACCATCGGTCTGAGAGGAGGGCACGTGGAATTGAGGTGCGGACTCCTCCGGAAAGACGCGGAAGGCGGGACCACCACTCTTCGTAGGTACCTCTGGGACACCCAGTTTTCCAGAGGGTTCGCAATGAGGAGTGGCTCACTGGCGGAGACTAACAGGTGGAACTCTCTGGAGGTCCTCCGCACCGGGAGCGTCGCCATTCTCAGACTACGGGGAGAGACAACCAAACTGTCCACAAAGGAATTCTGGGAGTTTCCCTACATGGAAGAACCCTTTTACCTAGGTACCGGGCGAGCAATCCCTATGGAAACTCGGGAGGGAAGGGGAGTCTCGTTCCCACCGAGGAACACCTGCGGGAAACGAGATCCCACCGCAGTCCGGTGGCGCTTCCGTCGCCGATGCAGGCACAACGAGCCGCCTCTCCCCCACGATCTAGACGGGAGATCCCAATGGGGCTGCCGCCGCGCGGTTGGCGCCGTGGGCGAGCTTCCCCTCAGATCCGCCAACTCCCGACTACCGCCACGTCGGGGAAGCTGCCCGGGATTCCCTCCCCCTGCGGGATTCCCTCTCTCCTTTGATTGGATGCAGCCTTAGGGAGGCGGGAGGTCCGCAGAAAGGCCTCTGCTGCTCACGGCAAAGATGGAAGAGGGGAGGAAAAGAAGGGGAGTTGAGCAAGACAAGGGATCGTCGCGAGAAAAGAGATCTCTTGCTGGAGCAGCGTGAGCGACCGGGAATTCACCGAAAGCGCAACATCTGAAACGCCTGATCCTCCGAACCATCCTGGTGCGCACGCGAAAAGGGATCGGGAAGAAAACACGCTGACGACCGATTCCCCCGAGCGTTCCTCATGGAAGAGCATCGTGCTGCTCCCCCCCTGCCTTTGAAGCATGAGGAGTTGTCTTTCTCATCTCTCCAATCAGAGAGCTCAGTGGTCCACATCTTTGCAGTTGCTTTCCTTTTCTTCCACTCGGGCGATCAAACTAAAATCCAAGATATGTCTTCCCAGCACCCACCACCTAGATTTTCCTCTCAGAATCCACCACATAGATCGGTAATCGAATGATTAGGGAACCAATGGAAACCCTCAAAATCCTCGGAGGAGTTTAAGTTCCCCGGAGGCAGTCTGATTTTTCCGTTTCCCGCTGATCTATCCCAGAACAGGACCGGAGGAGACTCCAGGTTTCAAGGCATCTTTGCTGCTATGAACCCACTGCTCGCTTTCAGAATGCCGCCGCCGTCGAGTCTCGAATTCTGTTGCTAAGAGTACGACGCGATAATGTGTCTGCGGAAGAAGACAAATGGTCCTCCCGGCCCGCGTCAGTGATGGTGACATTCCAGCGGTTGGTGACTCCTGAAATGAGGAACCTCGAATGCTCACCTTCGCTTTTTGCTTCCCCTTTCCCTTGCTGCACGGAGAGGAATTCCTGCGTTCGGGAAAGCCACCAAGGCGGCTGCTTTCCCACCGCAAACTCTCCCTCCCCGTCTTGGCGGACAAGGAACATCTGGTGATGGTCCCTGGCTCGGAAGGGCGCTGCTCATCCTGCCCGCTTCTGGAGGGCCCATGACGCGATCCCTCCGCAACGGAAAGCACGCCGGCCCACCTCGACTGCTTGTGGGCCGCCTCGTCTTTGCTAGGGGCACCACGGGAGACCCAGCAGTTTTCGAGTGAAGAGCAGATCAGCGGAGTCTCCTCCCGGGTCCACGTGACCCTGAAGGTAGCAGTCGCATGGACCATCTCCCATCCCCCTCCCAAAAGGACGAATCTGAGGATGGGGAAAGAACGCTTCCTCCATCTTCTCGGTTTCCTCGTCCTCCTGGAACGCCCTTGGGGGTCTCTTCGGACGCAGCCAGCAGCGACTGAGGTACGACGTAGAGTGCTCCCGCTCTTCCGAGGTCCTGGATCAATTCAGGGAGTCCGCCTTTCTTGTGCACCGGGCATGCGCACCGACGGTTCCCGGAAGCCGAATCTGTCCGCGGCGTTCCAGTTGCAGCTCTTGAGTTTCTTGCCCGAGGGCGCCGGGAAAGCTCAGGAAGAGAGAAGGTGGCTGAGCAGGCTGCGTGGCTCTCACTGCGCGCTCACCTTCTGACGGGCTGTCTTTGGGACCAATTTTACCTTTCCTCCAGACCTAGTCACGAGACTTTACCAGAGACGCGCCCTTCCAAGCCCTCCTTCTCGAGTGGAACAGCTCCTAGGCGTCCTCTCGTTCTCTCCCTCCTTGCCACGTCCAGGCTTCAGTGGTGTCGAGCGTGCGAGGACACTGGCCTGCCTGACGATGCCGCCTAGTCTCCCAGCAGGTATTCAGGGCATACCCTTTCAGCAGCGGGGAGAGGCCCCGTGAGACGTGTCAAAAGCATGTTTCCACTAACGTCCGCAGACATCCATGGAAACTCCCGTTTGCTCCCGGCAGCCTTCCCGCGTCTTCCGGTCCGATTTGCTTCTATACCGAAGTTTCCAGGTCGGGATCCCGGTAGCCAGTGCGCCAGGCAGGCCACGCAAAAGGAACTCCGCTCAGATTCGCGCGCGGAAAACGTTGTCGAGGTCATCCCCAAGAACTCCGAGAAAGGAAGCAGCAGCAATTATTCCTGAGAAGCCTTCCGAGCGTACCCTGCCGTGCAAGGCAGCCTCAAGTCGTTGTCAGTAGGGCCGAGCGCGGATGGCCGCTGCAGCTGACGCCGGTGAAAACTTTCGAGACGCCCGTAACCCCCCTCCCCCCTTCTCCCACAGTTCGCGGAAGTTCAAGGGGGAAACCGGAACGGCGGGGCGCAAACATCTTGCGTGCCGGTGCTACTCGCCTCCTCCCTTCCCAGCTAACCGCAGTCGCGCGAAAAGAAAGGGTAGGTGCAGTCGGCGGCGAGTGCGCATGGGGACTCTCCGCCCTCCCCTCGCCGCCTGAGAGAGCGACGAAATTTTCTTTAAGAGGTCTAATCAGTCGAGGTCTTCTGCTTCGCTCACGGGGCGTTCGTAGGGACCTCTTTGGGGAAGCCTCAGGGTAGCGCGAAGGGTCTCGCGACCTGGAGAGATCGTAGCGGGCAGCACAAGGCGGTCGTGGGTCGCACACGGCAGCCACCAGCCGGCGCGGCGGCTGTGCTAACAAAAACCTTCTCAGACAGAGGAGGAGGAGGAGGTTTTCGTTCGGTCACTTCCCGCGGGGAATCCAGCGAGCTACCTTGGATGGCTGTTGGACTGTGGGCAGCGCGGTACCACGCCTTGGGTGAGACGGTTCGCTCATGAGCACGAGAGAGCTTCCGATGGGTCTTCCCGCTCGCGGCTCGCACGGCGACTTCAATCTGCGACGATCCATTCGCGGGAGGAGCCGAACGTGCAGATGAATAGGGCGTTTACATGGGGAAGTCCGATTCCTCTCTCACTACTACCGGGTGCGCGCTCGCTATCCCCGTAAGCAGCTGCCCCACTGGCCGGCCGAGCGCCTTTGCACACGTGGGCATGACCCCGGGGCCCGTCGTAGCCGACGTGGAAGCTCCGGCAAGCCCTGCACGAATGCTTTGCTTGTGTAGGTACTGCGTGCCATGACCTGCTGACGGCCCCATTTCATTCGCAGGGGGTTTGCCACCACCACTCTCGAGCAAGCTGGACGGGAAGGATCACCTCCACGGGTGCATCCGCCACGTTTCGGTAAACCACAGGGCCGACCTCTTCAGAGAAACCAACACAGTGTTGGAGAAGAACATCGCCGAGTGCGCAGTGGAGAGCTGCGCGAACTCTACGCAGCCCTGCTCAGACAAAACAGAGGTAAAAATGCCGATGCTGCCAGTGCTCGTCGCGATGCGGTTCCGACGACGGTCCCGATGGGGAAGCTGCGGAAATCTCCCAAGTAGCCAGAGAACTTGCAAGGCACAGAGCGTTTTGCATTTTTCTTTGACGATGGGAATCCTTTCTGTGGTTCCTTTCCGTCTTCGCTGCTTTCCTTTCCGCTTTTTTTTCTTTCTTTCGGGTTTATCTTTTTTTATTTTGGTTCGCTGGGTAACTCAAGAGCCGTCAAGTCCCTGGAGCTCTTTGACGCTGTTCCACACCACCCGAGGGTGCGTGGAATTCTTCAAGATGGAGGGGTGCCCTGGGAGGGAACCGCACCATGAATCCAGGAAGGGCTCGGAGTCCGTTCCTCTCATGCCTGAGGAGGGGATCCCGGAATGGAGATCACCTCCACCCTTGTTGTCCCCGAAGGGAAATCTCCTTCCTTATTGTCTCTGGAGGAACCCGCAGAAGGGGGTCTGCTCCATTTTTTCTTCTCCGGAGGGAACCCGCACGGGAACCGTTCCTTCTTTGTTTCCCCCTCTGAAGAGAATTCCGAAGGGGCGCTTCCAAAATTCCTCAGAAGTTACCACTTCTCTGCACTCTGGAGAGGTACCACACCTACTCCATGGTACGAGATGGAGGGCCCCCCCCCCCGAAGGAAGGGACCCGCTCCTCTGCACAACCGGAGTGGAATTACCGCTCCATGATTCCTGGAAGGACTCGGCCACTCATCGGGGGCATCCGGTTCGAACCCTATGACTCACCTCCATCTCTCGGGGTCGATTCTTGCCGAGTATTCGAACCCGCGACGCTTGGTGCTAGGCGCGGACACCGTGACCACATGGCCTCTAACGCGGACACGCTATTGCCCCGAGCTTCTTCTTCTGGTCTCACAACCCTTTCATCGATAACTCCAGTGACTCTTGCAAAACTGTTCCTTATCGTTGAAATCACTCCTTTATCGCTTTTGATAGGTGGAACGCGAAACAGCAGCTTGAGGAACAGTGAAACGAAACGAATGGCTCTTTGCTGCGCTTTCCTGTTTTCCGTCACTGTAACCATTCGAATGACCGCCACCGGCCGCACCCTCGAATCCGTGGCGCAGAGCAAGTGCCACTTGCGGAGTACGAGCCCGAAGATGTACGATAACCATCCGGGATACCATAGTTACGCGCAAACAGAATGTGTCGAGATTCACCACTGGATTCCGTCTTATAGACGCTGCGTCTTCACTTGACCCCCAGCTAGCATCGCAATGCAACTCGGTTCCTTGTGCTGTAATACGTGATGAACGCAGTGAAAGTACACAAACGAGCCACTTTTGCGATTTATGTCGCTCTTTGGCATGGTACAATGCCTCAAAGAGGCCATCATTCAGAAGAGAATCATCAACTAATAAACACGAGTAATGAGGGCGCACTCCTGGCGAACATCTTCAGCAGGCGAGAAGTCGGTACAGGCAGAATGGCATGAAAACAAATGAAATATGCCTCTTGTTATTTTCAGGAATACGAAAACAAATTTTATTCAAAGGGAACTGATCCTTGCATTGCAATGAGATGGTCACAGTGACACAAAACCGAGGTGAGAGTCAGCACGTCGGGAGGCAAAAAACCTGCATTCTCACTTGGCGCTTTCAAGCTCATCGAGCCATCGATGAAGAACAGAAAGAAAAAAAATTCGAGCCCGTAAATACTGAATTTTATGATTTGTGTCAACGCCGAAACATCAGCCGAAAACTCACCCGACCCCCACTGAAATAAGCAAAGGGAAGCTCGTCGTTCTCGACGCCATTGCAAGACCAGATGAAGACAGGGACTGAAGAAATCCCGTCATGATGTCAGTGGCGGCTGCTCAAGCAGCCATTAGTCGATTGCAACACGGTCGGAGTGGAAACCCGAGAATCGATCCACGATGGCAATCCCCTCGTGCTCGTAATCATCACTCCTTTCCAGAACAAAGCGGTTCTGGAAGGATTGCGAATGGAACGCAGGGCATGGGCAGTGTGGTGAAGGTCGATGATCGTCCAAGGTGGTCAGGCGAAAAGCAGCGACATTCGAAAGCGACGAAGAAAAGCAGAAGCCGTCGCGACCACGGGGTCACCACACCCGCTATGCGGTGAACTGGGGAGGGGGCAGCACACCATCAGGGTCACACAGCTAACAGACATCGCAAAACGAACTGACGTTCACGCTATTTGTTTCTTTTTCTTTTTTGCACAAATCAGTGCTCTAAGATCTTACGGGATCTCTCGAATTAAGCATTTCAAGCAGCTCGTTAGCTGATTCGGATATCGGAGTTTCCAACAGCGTTCCACTGCATGCAGACGCAATCGGACAAATTGACCTGTGGCAACGCGACAGGTTGATTTTTTTTCATCTCTGCCCGAAACTGTTGACCAAGCAGCCCACGGGACAGCGTTGTCACAAAGTTGATTCGCTGTGCACGTCGTGTGCGCAGAGAAATCATCCTATGTAGTGCACCTGAGCTTAAGATAAGGCAGCTGCAGCATGGCAGGGAATGCCTGGGGGTAATGGCTGGATGCTGACGAGCCTACTTTAAAGTTGTGTGAACTACCAAGAACTGTGTAAACTGCACCCTTGCGATTATGGACACACCGCAAAATATCACTCACGTCAACATCCTGAAATTCGAAAACAACACGCTTATTTGACACGGCTAACATCGAGTTAACCTAGTTGTTGGCATTACAGATGCTGCCAGACAAGGATGCATCTTGTGTAGATGTCTGGTGTGAAAATGTCAAAGTTGTGAGTACTCTGAAGGAAAAGGAAACCAAAGAAATAAGTAACCATACAAGTATGATGAATAGAAAGACATCAGACATGTGCTAATCAATTTATTAGCTGTCCCAAAGGCTTCAGTTTTCATGGATGGTAACACTTTTATACAGTTGGAACAAAAAATCGCAACTGACAGAATAAGGTACATGAGTTTTTTTTTCAAAACCAACTATAGTGACGGACTGCTTATGTGGCATATTCAGGTTGGTTTGGTTGATGTAATAACATGATCACTAATTAAATCCATAATAGGAAGATTTTGATCAAGAAGAATTCCTGGGACTTGCAATAAAATCAATGCATCTTTGCATGATAGTCAAATTGGCCCAGAAAACTCCTGTAATACTGGATCATCCAAATATAATCGTGTTGAATCAGTGGAACCAAATAAACTTCATATACACTCCCAATATAATAAAACTCACGATGAATGACGTAACAGTAAAAAGAACACTCCATGCACAGCAACTAGATCAGATAAAAGATGGATGGTTTTTTTTAGGTGAGTACAATGTTTTTTCCAACACTTTATGATTATGCACATAGGTGGAATACCATCCCAACATTCCATAGAAATAATCACTTGGGGATTGTTTCATTTTCCATTTAAAGGTTGTATTAAGGAAGTAATTTTCAATCCAAGTGCAACAGCTGTTGATTTCGAGCAATATGATATTCAACCTTGTTCTCAATAAATATGAAATGGCTACAACAAATCACTGGAAGAAACAATGCTTCACAGCAAACTTCCATCAATACAGAAACCTAAATTTTCTGATCTACATGACCCTTCAAATATTCAAAATTTCCGCCTTCTTCCCACATGGCTTCCAAAGTAATTTTAAAGACAGCCAATTTGAGTTCCAGTAACCTCTGATTCAAGTGAATAGAGATGCAGTACACAACAGAAACATTACTCACCAACAGTCTAGCTTGTTCAGGTGTCAATACATCTCCTACATTGCAAACAGTGTGATCTTTCAACAAATGGACAACTCCTGCAAAACAGCTTAGCTTACATCAGAATCCGATCCAAACTTTACCTTTTTTTAATGCTGTTGGAAGACCCAGTTGTCGTAGCTGAGGTTCCATTGAATGTGAAAACTGTGTCAGGGGGCCAGCTTCTAAAGTTACAGTTTCCTCAACAATGTTACCTGACTTTAGAAAATCCGGTTCTTGATAAGTCTTAAACCACCTGAAATAATATCCGAATGAGGTAAAATTCTTCATGTGAGTCTAATCTTCATGATTTCAATTATATGATGTATAAATTTGATTTGATATTTACTCAATTACATCTTCCTTGTTAATATTTGTAAACAACAAACCACGCTGACCATGCAGGCATTCTGATATTTTGCTGAGATTTTCCCTGTACTCTTCAGATGGAGTTTTCCCCAATACTAACATGCTCACTTTATTTTTCCCAAAGAAAAACCTAGAAAATCACAATGACCATAAAGTTTCAGTCCTGACGAAAATCCTTCGAAATGATTAGAATTGTAGCACACAATGAAACAAAAAATCATCATTGGAAGGAATATACAACAAACTCAAAAAATTACGTTTACAACCTGAAAATCAGTAAACCTCAAAAATTACACCCTGCTTATAAATGCTCACTTCTGTTCTTTACAGATGATTCTATACAAAAGCATTAATGGTTATCAATCGAGAAAGCAGTACTAACATAGTACATAGAATAATATTGTGAAAAAAATCACATTTCTTTTACTCTTAAAGTCGAACTGTAACCCCATAGGCATTTGCACTCCGTTCCAGTTAGTAATGGTTATGTAACACATGGTACTTATTGACCATCAAGAAACATAAACATAAATGGAAAAAAACTTTATTCTAATAATCGCTGGTATAAATATCTAAAGTGCAATTGCCATCAAATAAAATACATGATTTTTTTCTGGTGCTTTACTGAAAAATTTTGCTTAAAAACACGCAATCTGAAAAGAGACCTTCAAATAGAATACCTGCTGTGTTTCCATTGAATTCTTACACCTTTTATTTTTGAATTCCTCATGTTGTCGACACTGAATACAAAAATCCTTTTGTAGAGATCTATGCAATGTCTGACATCATCAATAAGCTTCTCCTTGAACTCCAAACCCTTTTTTCGTGTTCTTGTGAGTGATACTGCAAATAATAATCAATCACTTTGTGCGCTTATAGTAAGTCCACTATTTATCCGAACGAATAAACTAATGAAAACTGCAACTGTTTTAAAGATTGAGACCTCCGCGTTCACGGTTTGAGGTCCCAAATTTGTGATTTGGAGTCATGACAGTGCAATTTTCATTTAACACAGAAGGTGACATCCGAATCTGACATTACAAAAAGGCTAAATTCTGCATGCAAATCTTTCATGGTAGTTACTTTTGAATTATTACCTTTCCTATCACGTTTCGATTTAGGCATTCTCAGCGATCACCACACCGTTTGGCACTGCGGCGGAAGCATGCTCCACTTGGTTTGCCAACACACCTGATGGACATTACATACTAGCGATATTTAAAATTGAGTCAGCAATCTCTGAACACAAAACTGCATACTCCCGAGCGGTAAAACTGGGGGAAAAAGAAGAACCATATAAGTTGAAGGGAGTAATAACTGAGGCTCACTGAAACTGGATTCTGTAGCTTGGGAACTTGAGACCCCCAACATGTTTTCAAACTTGAGTTCAGACAATTGCCTTTTGGTTGCTTCCATTCTCCACTTGGTGCTTCGCCACTTATTCGATTATTATTTACCAAATTATAGTCAAGCCACTTTAAAATTTGCAGATAAACTAGGCGTTCCATGTCAGAAGGTCGAATGATACTTTTAGATTTTGCAGTATAAATAGTGTTCAGAGATCAGTCACATGGAAAGTCCTACATATATGCACATATAGGTTGAGTAGGTTCTCCTAACCTTCCAGAAATTTACAGTTACTTATTTTTAGGTCTCAAACCTGATTTATTAATCAAACAAGGTCGTTGTTTACCTCTTTGAATAGATTCAAATAGATAATTTTTGCATTTTATATGGATCTCTCATTTCCACATTTTATTAAATGATCATCTCAGAAGGTGGTCAGGAACGACCTATTCCTCTCTTCTTTTCTTTTTCTTTTTATTCGCTCTTCTAGCTCATCAAAAATTCATCAAGTGGCACAGCAAAAAAGTGAATAAAACAAATGAAAGAAAAACAAATAAAACTCCGAACGATGACTTAAGCTTCATCTAATTTAAAATGAAATTTAGTAATCTGCTGTTCTAAAGGCAAAATAAAGACAGGAATTCAAGACTGAAACTGAAGCACTTAATTTCAGTAGAATCAATTCCTACTAAAATTAAGTTCTTAAGCGAATTAATTCCCTACATTGCTTATGTTTTGTATAGACTGAGCAAGCCGTTCACAAAGATGCAATCTTGATGAAATTTTGCGCACTAACTTCTCTCTTTAAATATTGAAGTAAAATTCGTCTGCATCAGGCTGTGTATATTGTGACATGATATATTAAACTGAGATTTTAAGCGGAAATTCTCTCATGAGTTTGGAGTGGTTTTTGATTTGCCAAATTATTAATTTGAAAGAAACATGCATAAATCAGATACAATCGAAGTAATGAAGCAAAAATTCGACATTCTAATTATGCATTCCAGGTTTCGTGGAGTTTCTGATTTTGTGAACTAGTTTTAAGCCTTTTTATCTTCCTGATGCTGTTCACAGGTGTACTCATTTTCGGTTTTTTGAAAGGTTTTTGTTCTTAATCTTATTTTTACAATAAAAGTTGGGGAGGTCTATACAATTACATCATCTTGTTAACCTATAAACCACATACACTAATTATTCTCTCGAGTCACTTTTTAAATATCAGCTCACTTTTCATCTTCAGTCGATAAAAAGTTTTTGGAAGTTTTTGGATCCTCATATGAAGAATTTGAAGTTTAACATGGTCAGAGCAGATCCTTCTAAAACATCTGGTGTCTTTCACAGCTATCAGTCTCTTTAATTAAACGATCCCCATTTGTTGCTCCTGGAAGTATCTGTCATTTTTCTAAATTTGCAGATCTAGTCCGCTAACAATCCCTGCATTCTAAATTCTAGTCATTAATTGTGTATTAACTCACTGTGCCAATGTAATTATTGGTTTACTCGAGGAATTTAATTAAATCTTATGGATATTTCCTTCCTGAAAGTGCATCCCACATCCAGTGCGTTTGTTAGTAAATAAAATTCGTTATTCTCAGTAAGAAGTAATGTGTTTTGTATCTTTTAGGGTAAGTTTTCTTTGGTATCTTTTTCGTATCCTGCATCGTTACCATTGGATATCTTCCGATTCTTTAGTTTTTTTTCTTGTAACTCATGGCTTTAAATGTACAGATCTGGATAGTTGCTTCGTTCCTTTCTGATAGTTCTCAAGAAGCAACTTTATGCCTAATATGCTTTATGCTCATCTCAGTTTAATTGTTAAGTTTTATCCACATCTACTTACTGTCAATATTGCTCAAAGAAAGTTTCATTCTTGCAAACATCGAGAACATTCACGATCATTCATTGCTCGTAGCCATATTGATATTGATATTCTAAGTTCATTAGTGTGAGTCTTAAAACCAACGAAAGCAACTTAGAAATGTCTTTTTAATTCAACCTTCTGTCAATCCTTCCAAGAGCCTTTCTTTTGATAATGAGAAAACGAATACATTCAGCGCAGAATGATTTCAATCTCTATTGAGATTTTGCGTTTTCATCATTACTTTTGTGAATAGTACAAATAATGTATTGACTTAATTATTGGGTGACTCAAGGATTAGAAAATTGAAAAATAATTAATAAACCTTACATTCAGATTCATATACACGTGGAAATGAATATAAAAGTTTTATAGAGCTAAATTAACGTTGATAATCTTTTAATGCTTGTGAATTTTTCAATAGTTGATATTCTTATTACGATAGTTTATATGTATTCGCTTACACCATGGTCATCCATGCATATGTTCCGGCCACTGAGATTCTAGTAGTTTGATATGTTTCTCTAGCTAATCCAAAGTCTGTGATTTTCAAAGTCTTAAATTTTAAAAGATCATTTTCTTCAATTTTCTCACTTAGCAATACTAAAACAGTACATAATGCTAAGAATAAAATACAAAAAAATCGATTAAAAAACAATTTTATAAAATTAACCAAATTGAAAGACTCAAGATTTGGGCACTTTCAAAGAAACATCCTCCTCCCGGTTCATTCACACACACACAAAAAAAGGCAAATGATTTCAAAACAGAAACTACTTATGAATAAGATTTTCGAACTATTAGAAAAATTTTCATATTGACGATAAGTATAAATGCAATTCAAAATTTGACATTTATGTAGTGCAATTAAGTGCTGATCCAAAGGGGGAACAAAAGATACGAAGTTTGTACAAACAAATTTAATGAAGTTTAAATTATGTATACTTTTTGGCGGAGAATTTTTAATTAAATCTATGCTTCTCGAAAATGAGCTGTTCTTGTATGTGGAAAACTAAAATAAATATAAACCAATTATTACGGATGGAGACTCTTCGAACTGTTTGTACGTAGCTGCCTACTTGTCTATGGAAACGGAAGAGGAATAATGCATGTTTCGGTGAGCATGTAATCAGGAGTCTGCTGTTGAATTGCAACTTATTATGGTAATGTTACCTATTTTATGGAATTGTAATATATGTTTTTTTATTACAGTTCGTTTATCCTAGTTTGTAGGTTGTTTTTAAGTGTCTTCAAGGTATTAGTTTGTTTTCTGTTGAATAAGAATTTGGCACATTTTGAGTAGTACTACTGTTTGTTGGGTTTTAGGTTACAAATTTGTGATTTGTAACCGTAAACACACAAACTCCGTTGTGATCTTTATTTTTTATAGGTTCTGTTTTGTTGGAAACTTTTTACAGTTTTCGTTTGTAGCTTGGTAATTTTTTGTATCCATTTCACCCTGTTACAATGTGGAACAAGAATGAAGAACTCGGAAGAAAAATTCCCTTCACTTTATCTCAGTTATTTGATTTAAGGGATCCTTTATTTCATGTTTTACTTACT